>OY482668.1:3527291-6346147 GCA_960531205.1 Andrena bicolor | reverse complement strand
GTTCGCTTATCAAACACGCACTGCGACCGTGATGCGCGGCGAGTATTTTAAAAAGCGCGCATCAATATTGCAAGAAATAAATCTGCAGCCAAGCGAGTCGACAAATTCCCAACAAATGCCAATCCGCGGATAGAGAGAGACGCGCTCGCGGGGGGGGCGAGTTGAAATACGAGAGTAGAATATTATTTCACGTTTCCCGGCGAACGGTATCGCTTGGCTGTGTCGTTGCGACGCGGTCTTTTCGCACAAACATGTGTCACGGAAATCGAATTCCTCGATCAAAAAGAATTCGGGATTATTCTACGCCCGCGGCGATTTTCCAACAGACTCGCGCATTCGTATTCCATGACTGCTAAGATCGGAAAGAAGACGCCTTGAGAAGTGACGGATAGAGGAGCGTGCTGGGAGAAATCATCTGTCGAAGAACGCCTGGAAGGGACGCGGCGCTGGAGCAACGGCGCCCCGCGAAATTAGTTTCATTCGTGGAAATATGAGGGGGCGCGTTCCATCGAGGTATCGAGGAAAGAACACAGTGACGACCGATCGATAGCGAGCCTCGCGGCCGATTTCCCGACCGACCACCGGTCGATGGTATCGCGATGCACTAATTAAAACTTGGAACTCGCGCAATTTCCGAAATAATAGCCGGCCAACCCAGTGCCACAATTATATTCGACATATCAATTATTGGGCTAATTAGCGGGGCCGACAATGCGTCAAACGAAACACTGGCGGAGGCCAGCTTGATTCGACCAACGGGACTTTTCGTATAAATTCTGCGCGGCGATCGATCCTCGTCGGGAAATTGTATTTTCTACTGGAAGTCACTTCTTCGTTGTATTTTTTATGAATAATTCCCTCCATTGACGGCGTACAAAGCCGCACGAGAAAACGAGGTAGACGACAGTCAGATCGCAAGGCACAAAGCGCACCGATCGCGACACGCGAGTCGCCAGTAGAAAACCGCCGCCGGTTTCGCCCGGGTATGAGCAATAACCGCGCATTTCCATGAGCTGGAAAAGCCCCCGCTATCATTTTAAATCCGATTGCGCGCGTATCGTGGCCATGTCAGAAGAGAAATACCCGGAAGCGCAAATATCATTCGAAGGGGATCAGATCCAGCACGCTCCGCGGGCCCAATGTGTCCGATGCATCAGGGCTTATTTCCCTTCTTTCGTTTTTATTTGTATCGCCTGGGCACACGAGACTCAGCCCGGCGTAAGCTGGGATGATAACCTCGCTACCCCCGCGAACTACGATAATTTCACCGTTCTCCGGACCACGGATTGTCGAATTGTGGTGGAAGTTGGAGGAGAATGAAATTCTGTGGGCTACCATAAGTTTTTAGACATCGATGGACTTTGGGACAGAAATGGGATTAATTTTTATTCCACTCGTTCTTTAACCCGAATAATGTTTTTAACTTTTAATACATTGTTCGAAATTTTATTTACATAAAAATTTTGCACCTCTCTGCCTCGGGAGTCTTCTAAAATATCTTGTATCCGAAATTTTCATTTTAACGATCGACTGCTTTTTGTAAAATCTTCGTCTCGGATCTTTAAAGTGGAAAAATATGGAAAGGATTATCGTTCCAATAATGGAAGATTTTTAAAATTTATTCTCTTTGCTTTGACAATGGAGTACAGTGGCTTGAATTTACGAGCTTGGTAAGTTTCATTAGCCAAATGAGTTCGAACGTCCAGCGATAATCAAGGTTCCGTGAATTCAGTTATTTAACGACGACGCAGCATTACGGATCTCCCTTTAGAGCGTTAATATTGTTATTATATTACGGCCACAAATGTATATCGATAGTCTTGTGGATGTAAGCACGGTTGTGTGCAACGTTTGCACAATACACGCCAGCATGTCTCTATTATTATGTAAATATTTCATAATTCCCGTGCAGCCTGGCCAAATACTGGGCTCCCAGTCGCGAACGATTTAATTAAATGATCCGATCTGCCGCGAGACCCTCGGATAAATTATCGTTCGCGAATTTCCTCGTTAAATGACGATGAATAACCTGCGCGGAGCAAAGAACGGCGTGTTTCGCTTGTTTCGCGTGGTCTCGGTTCCATTAAAATTCATTAAAATAACGGCGAGCGGCTGTTTGGAAGAAATTTCTAAATGAATTGCGGCTGAAAGACTCGAACAGGTGTACACTCGAGCAGCGACGGGGCGAACGAAGCTCGGAAGCTGGAAAATTTAGAAACTTGTACAACATTAAGCAATCTCCGGAGTAATTCACGAAGTCGCTGAAAAGAACTCGGTCTCGCGAAGAACATTTCAGAGGAAGAAAGGCCCTCGGTCGCGAACGAGATCGACGTCAAGATTAGAACCTCGAATTTCGTCCACTCGGGAGTCTCTTGGAACTCTTAAAACTTGTTGATCTTGTCGAAGTTGTACAACTTCAAAGGATTTCGAACTTTCCCGGATCGGGAACTTCCAACAGCCCGCTAGACCGTCTTCCCGTGAACATTGTTACTCTCCCCGATTGCTGTGTCGTTTAATAAATTCCATAGTTGTCGCCGGTGTTCCCCGCCACTTGCGAGACGATCGTCTCCGCGGGCTTCGCAGTTAGATACTCGAAACTCGTCGAATCGAGGGAAAAGTAAGTACCTAAATCAATTACTGGCCGCGTATAAACCGTTGCAACCTAGGTACAAAGCTTGTTCCCCGTTTTGTTCGTCTTCCAAGAAATTCGCCTGGCCGGAATTCTAGAAACTTTTACCAGGGAAATTGCCCCGGAATCTCGAACGGAAACTCATAACAGTCCCGCGAATAATAATCTCGCGAAACGAGTATTATTTCGTTTTTACTGTACGCCGCATTAAAAACACTTTCCAACGAATTCTTCGAAATCCGGACTGCCATTACTGACGCAACGGCGTCATACGTTCCAATAAACATCGCTGAGGTATTTATAAAATTTTTATTTCGAGGCCGAATGGAACGTCACGAACGCGTTCATTAAAATGGCTGAATTTAAAACACAACTGTCATCGGTGACAGTCGAATAATACGAAAAGCCGGAGGCTCCGATCCCGCATGCCTTCGACGGATTCATTTATAATGAATATGGAGACAATGGTGAATGATATCGCGTTTTATTGGGCGATATAAGGGATTGGAGTTATCGCGACTAAAACTCCCGACTCGCGCGGAACTAGATCACGGTAATGCTCTCGATGCAATCCGCTCGGTTAATTGTATTGCCTCGAATCGCCCAATAATGCGCTGCTACCGTTTTTGCACAATTAGTTCGTTTGTCAGTTAAAAAGCGACCGGGTGGAAATTTACTTTCGAACACGCGAATCCACTTTCGAAAGTTCGCCGATGAATCGACGATATTCCGTGGCTGACCGACTCGGCTGATCCCCGAATCGTTAAAGATCGCGAGGGTTTCTTTCCCGTATTACGTATAAATACTTGTGAAATCTTATATTTCGTATCTAAAATTCTCGCGCAAGCAGAAAGGCAAGTATATAAGTTTCTTACCAGACACGATTTTGTACTTACTTTCTATAGATGACATTTTCATAACGATCGATCACCGATCTCTTCCATCATCCACCCTTAAACTTCCACTCGCAGCGTGCGCACTTAATCCTCGAAGGGCATCAATAATTTATAAAACATCACCCGGGGGACTTCCTCGTAGGTAGAATCAACCCTTGTCGATGTATAAAACGAATAATTGACCAAAGCCGAACGGGCGAGAAGATCCTCTACTTGCATTTTCACTAGCTTTTGACACTGTTGTCGCGCACAGGTGAAGATCGCATTTCAGAAAACATCGCCGTTCGGGAAAAATCAAGGCAACTAAGGTTTGGCGGTCCGAATTCCCTGTTTGCGCTGATATTATCGATCGTTACAAGGTGAGGCGTGTGCTCGTGGACCCCCCGTTGCTCGGACGACAGCCGTTTAGGCGCGCGTTCCCCGCGATATGACAAGCAGCGTGACGCCGGGCCGACGCTCGATCCATCCCCTGAATATAACAATAATAATAATAATAATAACAACCGCGATACGCCGTGAAACGTTACGGGGAGGCTTTTCGGTGCCCGTGGCCTGCTGGGACGAGGTCGACGTCGGGAGAATTACGTCCCAGACACCTCTCCGTGCGGAAAACTGTGGCTCCCTGGAGAAAAATGGCCCCTCCAGGAAGCGAGGTCGTTCGATGGAACGAGACGCTCGAAGCTTCTCCCGAGAGTCCTCGGACGCTGTTTCAGAGGTTGGAAACGAGAGAGGGGTCCTTTGTCCAGGCGTGGGTCAGACGGAGGTCGGTGAATGGGACGAGGATAGATTTTACTTGGGACCCAGCTTCTTCTCGAAATAGTTTAAGACCCCGAGAACTGTGTATAGCCCAGCACCGATGGAATAGAGTCTATTTCGAAGTAATGGCTGCAACTTTCACGGGGTACTCAGCGTGCTTCGTTCGAGTGAACGTGAAACGTGCCCTCTGTGACTACATCATTCTTCCATGATGTCTGTCTACCCCTTGAATTTAGCTGCAAAGCGTTTTTTAGGGTCGGGGCGGAATCGGAAGTGGTCTCGGTTCGTGATTGGCGATTCAATTTCAGAAGTGGACGTAAGGGTGGCGAGGGTCGCGAGAAGGGGATAGAGAGAGAGACGTAGAGAGAAATTTAACGCTGTCATGAATCGCTCGAAGGGACTAGGAGCTTTATGACGGAGAACTCCACTGACCTGTTTTATTGTTATAGACTGCTCTGGCTGCAGTATTCCAGGGGGTAGCTTTAATCCATGGGGTCCGTAGTGTGACAGATTCCTTGTTACCGAAGGGAAACGTACTTAATCCGGTAGAAACATCCCCTGTGTGTTTGAAAATGGTTAAAAGCGAATTAAGTGCTACTAATTTTTAAAATAATTGAGATTGTCATAATAGTTATTGAAAAAATAGTTTAAGTTAAAACGTTAATTTTGGGTATTAATAATATTTTAGTAAATTTTTTTGAACTTTATCTATAAAATTATATCTATTTTTAATTTACAAAACTAAGGTTTTAATTTAAACTAGATATATACATTTATTGATAATTTAATTTTTTTAAATTTATTTAATTATTTAAGTGTATTGATCTTATTAATTTTTATTTTAATTTATGCCTGTAAAGATAGATTTTTAATAATTTTGATTGGGATTACGAGCTACTAACATTCGCCACTCTTTTGTGAAAACTGACGTACCTAAAGATCCTGAGCGTTCTTTCACTCGGCGCTGATTGTTTGATGCGAAATGAGGAGGAGGGTGAGAGTGGAAGGCAAGATCGCGTTGTGGGTGGAAGTTGATCGTTTGTTGCGCGGCGCCGCTGTGATGGAATTATTTTGCATGGAGGGTTTCGAGCGGGTGGAGTTGTGATTCATACGAGAGAATTATTTGACGACCTCAGGAAGGCCCTGTAATATTCCGTGGATATTTCAACGCGATTATTTCGCGCGGTGAAGTTCGTGCTACGGTGGCTGTAAATCTGCAATTCAATGGCACGGAAAATATTAACGGCTGCACGGCCGCTACTGTCGAATCATTCTGTTCTTTTTTCAATCTCTTCCCTCCCGTAAGCGTCCCGCGGAAGAGAATGCATATTCATTTCCAAGTGGAATGGTTTGCCTCCCCCGGAGACACAAGTTACGGCGGTTCCAATTTTTTAATTTGCCTCTTCCTGGCGAAAGGGACGGGTGTCGATACCAGAATGTCTCGACCGCTTCGAGCGACTCTGAATCCAGGAGGGATCAAAGGAAGGTAGCAATCCTCGTGCCAGGCTCTTCAATTAAGTTCCGTCCCTCGAGCAGTAATTGTGATTCATCGAAACGAACTTAACGTCCGTTACAGAGAAAATTAAAACTGCATCACTGGAACTCCGGTGGTTGACATACAAAAAGAGAATGGGTGAAACGAAACGCCGTTGATGAAACAGGACTCGTCGTTTAACCAGAAAAACGAAATCTGTGCAGTGGAAACTAATTGAAATGCGTGATTTCGTAACGCCGCCCTATTTTTACAGTCTTCTACTAGCAAAAACCACATGGAATCTCTTTTACGGGTTACACATTTCTTCACTCCTGAATCACTTAATCAAAGCTCTACAAAACTCTCCTTCGTGGTCAAGGGGCCGGCGAAATATTTTGAAAATGTGGGAGGAAGGGTTGCGCGACAAAGGAGTCGTTCAATTCCCACCCTCTGATCCACATTTCCAGCCAACGAGACCGCGGACATTAAAAAGGACGCTTGTGAACCGCGCTCCATCATCTTCGCCCCCCTGCAGTGAATAAAAAGAGAGATAAACGGTCGGAGGTCCGCGTGTCGAACGTTACCGGGGATACATCGGGACAAGTTCGAATATCAATAAAGCAACGGGCGGACCACGATCGTATTTCACTCGTGACAGGAGAAACGCATTCGAATAGAGGACCCAGGATCTCCCGCCGCCCCACCCCGCCGACCCCCCGCGTGTACATCCCCCTATTCATTTTCCTACTTTGAAATCCGGCAAAAATCGCGCGCGGATGATAGACGTCGCCTCGATAATGCCGTTCGCTGGCGGGGCGCAGTCTCTTTCCCGATATCGCCGACGCGATGCAGCGGTCTGACGAGCTTCGGGCCCGAAAATACCAGACTGGGAAAGGAGCAACGGCGCCGATGGAAAATCGACGGGAAGAAGGTGGATGGAGGACGCGGCGGGCCAATTTCCCCGGCGAATGTTTCGAATTTCCCCCGCCGTTTCCCACCCTCTGAAGGAATTGCACCGGAACACCTATATTCGACGGAACCGCCCAAGACACGGGGGTGTAGGAGAAGCGTCGTCATTTAATTCTGGCATGGAGAGGTCCCGAGTACGCGACGATAACTACGTATCCACGTTTTCGAGGACTTTATTGGACCCTGTTGGGCGCGTGTCTCGTACAGGCTCTCTGGGGATCTCTAGTAACTTTGATTGCGAACAGTCGCGATAAACTGTGCGGCCCGGATTCTGCTCGATTGACGGTTAAGCGAAGAAGCCCGTTTTTTTTTGTAAGTGTGATAAATAAAGACCAATTATTATTATTATTATTATTATAAACGCTTTATTTTTCTATCAATTTTTAGAAATTTTTTGCGAAGATAGCAATGCACTAATCCTTTCGTAACTTTAAGGGTAACTACTTTATTTAACATTATAATAATTTTCCGGTTGATTTATAAAGTGTTCTCCTCTTAAAGTCCTATTTAGATTATGTGCTCGGCGCTCGGGGGTGCGCTGACTCACCAGGTTATTTTATCAATGGGGAGTTGAATTTTGACCCATAACTTCGAGAATATATTTTTGAAATGTTTCAAAAATATATACTTTCCCCTAAAGGGAAGTAAGATTGAGTCACAGTGTTGGAAACAGGAATCTCGATGTGGGTACTCTAAATATTGCAGGGAGGGAATGTTGCTTCGTAATATCTGACTTTGAAAGCGCTGGAGATATTAAGGGAAGATAAATTTGTACTGTTCAATATCAAAATTTAGAAACTTTTATAATTATTCTCTAAAATTACCTAATCTTGGTGCTCCAACTGTGTCCTGAACAGATACACCTTTGCATTACTTGATCTCTGTATTAAGGACAGGCGCGTGTCGCTAATTATCGACTCGCGCTACTTAATCTTCCCTTATAATCGGATCTTGATATTATACCCATTAAATCATCCACATAATAATTACTCGCACCACTTGATCTTGATATCACCAACACGATAAGGCCGGATAAATACCGACCTGTACTACTGAATCTGTATATCCGAGATGCGAGCACGCGGGCTGATCATGCACTGGCTTCTACTACTTAATTTCGCTGGAAAACGCCTACGCCGCTTCCCGGCGCAGAAAATACCGTGCGCGCAAGCATAGTTTATCGTTTCTCCAGTGCGTTTTTTCTTCCTGCGATTCGGTTACGCGAGTGGAGCCCGACACAAGAAAACCTCCGGAGAATCTCAGCAGCTGGCTGGGAATGTTGCGTCGGAAGTCTGCAACGGCCGACACGACCGCGCTAAGCGTATTATGTTACCTCGGGGTTTACTTTGCAGGAAAGTAGCTGCGGAATTCCGTGCTCTTTCCTCGGTTTACGCGACGCGAAGGCGCGCGTAAAGTCTCGCGGAGGCTGGTGGACCGAGCAGAGGGCCCCGGTTCGCTAGCGCCGAAGATGGAAAGCTATATTCTCTTATTAGAGAATCGTATCGAAATAGAAACTTGCTTCGACTCAGCGTCCTCAACAAGGTTCGTTCCAGCTAATCAGAAAATTGCTTTTGACGCGAACAGCAAGCAAGACTCGACGCGATTAAAACCATTTACGTAACGAACAGCATGCGAACGTCCGTTCAGCCCAGCGAGAGCCAACAATAGCCTTTTGTTCTCCTGCCTGTCCCCGCGTTGCTCCAACACACAATATCCATTTATTCCGAAGATAACGGGCGAACAGAAGAACGACGTTTTCGGCGTCGCGAACGCAGCACCCCGCATTGTCCTTTTGCACGGTGCCGCGAGCACGATCCCCCTTTTCCCCGGTGTCGTCTACTAACCTTAGAACGGTCGCATCTGGGTCACTCGAGGACGATCCGAGGTCTGCTTCACTAGGTTACGAGCCACCTCGTTCCTCTTTACTTTCTCGGCGCGGATCGTTCGAACGTAACCGTTCCCATCGACGCCGGACGAATGGATATCGGAGGGAGCACTCGCCTTATTCCACATCCCCCGCGTATTTCTTTCGGAGCTGTTTAACGGAGAACAGAGAAACAACCGGCAGCACACAAACACCATCGACATCCGCGATACGATTCTCCTTGTGTAATCTTCGTCCCCGGACCCCGAGTACCATCGTCCTGCCCACTCTCAACTGAGCCGTCACAAAGCTCAAACACTCAGGGCTATCAATAGAACATTAACCAGCCACCGACGTAACGCCGCGTCCCGCTCCATTACACCCGGTCTCACGTTCTCTCTTGTATGCCTCTGTTACAGTACCTATATCGCACATCGTGGCGCTGGCCGGGGATCACACGTATCTTCCCTGCGACATATCAACCACCCACGAAGGGGACTCGGTGCATCTTGTGCTGTGGTATCGCGAGGATCTCGGCACATCGGTTTACAGGTGAGATGCAAATCAATCCGCGCGCACACACGGTTGTTACGTCGGCCTCTATGTGTCTGCGCAAACTGCCGACGCCCGTTTCTCCGTCGGTCCACCGACAGGCCCGCAAACAGGCCGTCGACGCGAGGCAAGATTGGTGGTCTGGTTAGCTATGGCCAGTTCACTTCCGGTCGCGGGAAAATTTATTCAACCTCCGCTGGCTCGTCAAATCATTTTTTCGACTGCAATTTTTCTTCAGCTCGGTGTTTAATGGACGCTTGCGGTAGAGATAAATACACGTTTGCGCTGATATTATAAGAACTAGAGGAATTCATAAATCTTTGCTAGAGTTTAAACGGTTTTTAGATAGAAAAGGTGCTCCCTTTACGCGAAAATGAACGTTTGCGATTAGTCTCGCCACAAATTGGAGGACTTTGGCATTTGAAACTGGTCCGATTTATTCGTATTCCTTCTCGGGAATTTAATTCATTCGCCGTGTGGTGCGCGAGATACGCTAACGGCGGCGACAACCGTGGCGTTAATTAAAATACTTAGGATAGAATTCGGTAAGCTTCGCGTGTGAAAGAGATAGCACTTTGGTCGCGAAGGTAGAAGAAGTCCTGTTGATACGAGCCTCGGTGTACTCAAGCAACAATTGTTTCAGTGTCGATGCCAGGGATCGAGATTTCCGCATCGCCGAGCGATGGTCACACGACACGGTGTTCTCGAATCGGGCATACTTCATGCCAGACAAGCAGCCAGCCGAGCTAGGCGTCGACCACATAAGGGAGGAGGACGCGGGCATCTACAGGTGCCGTGTCGATTTCCAGATCGGCCAGACACGAAACTCCAAAGTCAATTTAACGGTGATAGGTAAGTTAATCGAGGAACTTGCACGCTCCGCTCCCAAACCCTGTTCCGTATCGCGTTATCGGAGCCAAACCGCGCGCCATTCTCAGCGAAGGGAAATAAAATAGAAATCAGTCTCTTCCACCAAGTCAGCCATACACGGCGTACTTACTTTCTGCCCCAAGGTTCGTCCCGGAAATATTGTTCGCACAAAAGGAACCACCCTCCGGTACACAGTAACGAAATCTATACAGCCTCCGCGGAAACAGTGGCTTGCATTGGAAAGCCACGAAAAATCCACGCGCCCCAGCTTCTCGTCGTCGATATCGGCTCTATAAAACGTTTATCGTGCTCGTACAGCCGAAGTTCAGAGCCTACAGCATAAATCTATCGAGAATTCCATGCTGCAAGCCTTGTTCCCGCTGTTTATGAAATTTACGATGCAACCTGGGTCCGCGTACTCGCGAGCTCCGCGCTTTGGATTCCTTTTCAGCCTCCGCAGCGCGAGATGCCTCCGAAAAATAGTTTCCGACCGCTATCGGCCCGGTCCCCGGACAGGGGGAGGCGTTTTTCAAGCGCTTCCGCGAAGTACACGCAATGACACAGAACGAGGAAATATACATCAAGATGTGAACTATGCCGGCTGGAAAACGTCGGTGGAATACTGTACTGGCATGGCCCGCGTACTGAGCATTCTCCAGAGACTGCATGTGTTTTATCTGGTCGGCGGATCTCCATGCTTGAAGGTTTTAACAGCCCCTCCTCGCGCAGCGCGATTTATCCGGGAGGAATTCACAAAGCGGAGGCTGCAGCGGCGGCGAACGATGAAATTTTCGACGCACGCTCCAGCAAATTACGCGAATTTTCCTCTGGCATTTCGGTGGAGAATAATGTTAAGCTGCGTATATTGTACCAGGCAACAATGCATCCCTACCAGAGACAGATGTATCGTATTTATACTGTTTGGAGAAGAAGACCTTGACCTGCACTACTTAACTCGCGAATGGCTGATCTGTTCCCCTTACGGAACGTAATATCGCGACTTATACTACTTGCCTGAGGAAACGCTGATCTCTACCACGTCCAAAGCTTCCCATTTCTCATTTAAATATTCATCAACATGTCAGTCGCGAAATATGCCTGTTACTTTATCTCCATCTGCCGGAATTTTTCAGTTTCCCTCGCCCTTCCACGTTCGTGCACGTCACATTTCCGTTTTCCATGAAAACCGGAACGGGTCAATTAATCTTCTGCCACATCAGCGTGAAATAGGAAAAAAAAATGCAGGAGTTATCTACTGTTGCGTACTTTTTCATTCATCGCAGACCGCGAACTTTGCAACGCGCTGCTCGCGCAACGAAGAAGGCCTATTTGTATGGAACGCGATGCAATAGAGCCGATTGTAACGTGCGGCATAAAAATGAAATCACGAAAACGCACGGACGGATTGCGCCGAACGTGATGACGCGGTTTTTTTTCGAGAGGAACGAAGCCGACGCGACTCGCCCTGCTCCGATGATCATTAAAAGTGAACGCGATATTTATGGTCCCGCTTGGGTGAATTACGAGGGGAAAATATATCGCGACGGGCGTCCATTTGGATATTAAAATTCTCGCTCGACGCGAGCACGAGTAATCAAATGTAAAAAAACAATCGGGTGGCGGGGTTTTATCCTGGATAAGCCGCGTCGGATCACACTTCTGATTATAATTTTTTCCCATCGACACCGCGCCGCGGCTCGCTTCGAATCGCGCTGAAAATTATTGCTTATAAAATGATCTCGGGTAATAAACGGGTATCGCGGATCACGCGGTAATACGCATTTTCGCTGCGATCAGCGCGACGTTTCGCGCGATAAATAAACGCGAGCTTTTACTTTAATCGCCTCGATCCTATCGATGGGATCGCGACTGTCCGTGCAAAGGGGAAATAAATTGCGAAGCATCGCAACAAGAGCGGATCCCCCTTTTTCGTTAAAAGCGTCCACGACGCGCGTGCTCGCTAGATGATCGCAACTAACGCCAGTTGCCATCATAAGAGCCTGAATAATTCTCAGACAGCCGAGGGGGTGCCACCCCTTTAAGATCCCCAGCAGGAGAAACGCCGACAGGACATTCGAGCAGACGAACATAACGAGGAGGTGCGAAAGGCCGGTAAAAGTTTCACTGCTGCTCCTGGGCTCACCTTACCCGATGCTCTCGCTCGAGTTCCTGACGAGCTTCCGGCTGAACGTCGTCACTGTATTCCACTTAACGTTTCTGCGCAGCGACGGGGCAGTCGCGGGAGGAGGCGATGGGGGGTGGTGGCGGGCAGGAGGAAATAACGACGCCCCGAGAAAGCGTCTGTACGTTCGGGACACGGGAAATAAAAGCGCAGGAAGTTGGAGTGGAGGAGCAGCGACGGCGGTCGGACGGGAGGGAGGAGATAAATAAAAGGAGCGAAAAAGAGCGGCTGTTAAAAGGAAATAGTCGGGGGAAACCACTATCAAGTGGAACCGTGGCTTGGATGCAGCCGGGAGAAGGGGGGGGTTGGTCGGGGGAGAAAAAACTGCGGCAACGGCAGACAAATAGGTCAAGACGAGAGAGCCAGAGGAGAGGCGGCGAGGAGGACCAATGAGAAACGAGACAGACCTTGGGACGCGGCGTAAGAAAGAGGAGAGGAACGTCGGACAAATAGAGCGAAACAATTCCTAGGTGAGGCGACCGGGGTGGGGATAGGTTAAACGCGAAAGGGCGAGGCAGCAGGGCAGGTTATAATGAAACGACGCCGTGGGTCCGTGCGGGAAGGGAAAAAATCCAATTAACAATCCCGTTGAAGAGTTATGGAGATGCCGGGCGAACGTTGGGACCTGGTTGCGCCGCTATCGTTCCCCGTGCTCGCGCCTCGAGGAATTTTTCTCGCGGGATAATTAGCTCCCCCCGTTCCCCTTCGGCCGGCCATTTCGCGCGATCATCCCCTATCCTTCTAGCTCCCCGCTGCCACCCCCGGACTCGTAGTCAGTCGCGTTGGTAAACCTTTTCCAGATGAACGCCAATTAACGTCCTCCCTCCGCCTCGCCCCTTTCTTCCGCCTGGATCCCGTGGAAATTGCCAGTTGCCCGGTCGCTCTTGCTCCTCTTTTTCCGCTATTTTCCACGGACCGGCGCGCCCCTCTCCTTCGCGACCTGTCGCTTCCGGCCCCACGTACGCCAGGACCGGACGCCGCAATACCCGGGCGTTTCCGGCGCACGCTAGACCGCCGAGAATTTTTCGGGGGAACGCTCCGCTAACGCGTCGGTCAATGAGGCGTGGCCCTTGCAATTTCCGCCTGTCGTTCCCAGCAAGCACAGACGCGAGCGATGATAATTAGATTTCCAACCGTGCCGCGTTCCGATGGAAGCGACGGAGACCGCTGGATTGGCGCTCCCGGTGGGGGGATTGAGATTTGACGAGCTAGTGGTGTAAACCAGAGTCTAGTCGGCCAGCGGATGTAGGCAGATCGTGCGCCACGGTTCGATTAAAATGGCGACACAGGTGGTATTACTCGATCTTGATCGGGTAAATGGCGTAGAGAGAAGACCTATGGAGGATCGGGAAGCTTACAGAGGTCCGTGCTCGATCGGACGAGTAATATAACCACAGGTTTAACAATAGTTATTCAAGTTTCTCTATTGTCGGGAACATGTGCTCGCCGCAGCGGTAAAGTAATTAGAGGAGACGCGGCTAGATTAATTTCCCCAAGATTCCGATCGCTGCCGGTGACCTTTGTCGCGAGTTTAAGCCGACGGCGCCCTTTGTGCGCGCATACCTTTGGGATCTAAGTTGCGCGAACGTTTCACTGAAACTCCTTCCGCGCCGGTCCCTCTGTGGCACGCATCCCTTTGTGATCCACCGTTTGTCCAAGTTCAAACGGCGCAGGTAGCGAGACATCGGACGCACACAACGTGCCTGGCTGTCCGCTGCTGCGTTCCATAGTGAGAAGGAAACCGTTAAACGCCGCGCACGCGAGAAATTTAAATCGAGAAGTCCTTTAGCCTGTGCTCCGCGTCGACTTTGGACCGATCGTTCCCTTCGCGAGCAAAAAGAAACCGGCCAGGCGAAGCCTTGGCGACGGGGTTGACGGGGGGCGGAATGCAGACGGGGCTTGTAGATTCCAGCCCGATACACCGACGTCTATCAAACGGGAGAACGCGGCAAAGAAGCTTTTGATGAATCCGGCCGGCAACTTTTAAACGGGAGAAAGGAAGTGTATATAAGACGTTTCGCAGAGGTCTGGTCCCGTGGGGCATGAATTTTGATTAAACTTCGCGGTACGGTGGCTCTGTGCGCGGTGCGTGGATGCGTGAAAGGCCGAGGAACAGTGGTATAAGGGTGGAGTAACAGACGATAATATAAGGGCGCGGATGTTACTTCATTCCGGGGAAAGTGTAGCGGAAGAGAAGTAAATGAGAACAGGGTTGCTGGTCTTGAAGCGTCGGAGTTTGATCGATCCTCGTCGGCAATTGCTCGATGAAGATCGACATGAAAAAAAGATTCTCATAGCGGAAAAGAATATTGTCTCGAGACTACTTTTTCGAGGGCAGATTGCTTTCTCGGCCGGGATAGGAGAGATACGAATGCGTTTCACGAATTTTTCATGGAGCACGCGGACTGAATATCACCGGGCGTTCAAGCCGTGATTTCTGTTGGGAATACCGGCGCCGATATCATTCCGATAGTCATTCCGATATCGACGTAACGATCGACTGCGGAGATTCCAAGCGAAATCACAAGCCGAGGGGAGGGGTGGGAATCACCGCGCCGTATTTCATACAGCGTTTCATCGCGAAATTTCGAAATACACCACCCCTCGGTAATCGCGCAGGTTCGTTTCGGAACTCGAAGGAATCTATTCCCGCGGAACGATCGGTATAAAACTTCGCATCGCGATGAAGCTCAAAGCCAAGAAAGTATAAAAGGGGAGAAGGGCGTATAAAAAAAAAGAAGGAATCACCGTCGCCAGGACAAACGTTCTTGCGAAAGGACGATCGGAGATCTCGCTTTAATAGATTCCCCAGCTCGAGGAGTGAATTAAAGTTATTTCTTCGGAGTTTCAACGGACGGGCGGCGGAGCATGAGGGGAAAAAGTAGACGGTAAGTGGAGATTCCGCGAGAACGAAACCTCCCCGCTGGAAGCTGTGGAACTTCGCTACAAGACGCCATTTGTCGCTACGAATTGTCGCTTTCGTCCGATCGATGCCCGGCTGGCTCGAAGGGGAGCAGCGACTCGAGAGACAAAATAGCCTCGATCCCTTTAACAGAATTTTTTGATCGTCGCTCGCCCCTCGGCGCCTCGAGGAGCACAGATCGCTACGCGAACGATGTATATTCCATTGCCGCATCGGTGCAAAGAGACCCTCGAGTACATTCACATACATTTCTCGGTGGATCAAGATTCCCGAGGTATATTTTTGTTAGGCCGCCATCATCCCCGATATTTCCTCAGACAACTCCGCGACATTATTCGAGGAGAGTGTAAAGTCGCTTCTCCAGACGACATTTTCGCTCGAGGAGCTGGTAAAGGAAAGAAGAAAGCCGGAGGTTCAAAGGCTCGAAAGGACACTTCGGCAAATTTCCTTTGCTCTTAGAGCAATCGTTTCCAACAGACTCTTTCGTGTCCTCGATTCGACATTCCCACTTCCTCCCTTGCCCCTCCGAGTATCGCCGCAATGGCGCAATTTATTCTAACTTGCAGAAGAAGAAAAAGAGAGAGAGATAAGGCGAAGGCGAGCGTTATCTGGTACTCGCGGAAGGTTTTGCGCCGAAGTTCGAGGCTCCGCGAAGAGGTTGGCCGCCGTTTCGGCTGTTTCCTTTCCTTCCGGGCCAGGGCCACAGGATTCAATATCGCTTTAACCGGCCGAGGGATCTTTCGACCCGATGAAACGAGGCGTGCACGCCGCGGTTAACGATAGCATCGACGGAGAGAGTGGAACGAGAACAGAGGAAGAACTTTCCTCTGCCTGTTTCGGCGGCCGGCGTTCCCCTTGAATTCGATAAAAGGTGAAACGTATTTAGCCGGACGTGGGCTAAATACATTGGCGGAACGTAGTTGGCGGGGAGCTTTTCAGTCGACGAATAAATTTCGCGGCCGGGTCGATACTACCACTTCCAATAGTGAATTATCTGACAGCGCGTTCCTGCAGCTTCGAGGCACTCGCGCGGCAAAACGCTGCGACTGGGGAGAGTCATTACATCGCGTAACACAATGCGACACAAGAGAATAATCGGAAAGATGTTTGAGCAAGTAGTACGAGCCAGAAATTCGTCAGACGACCGTAGACCCGGGACCGGCGAAGCAAGTGGAGCAGTCCGGGCTCAGTCAGACAAGCAGCGTAACCCACGAATAAGCTTCGTAGCCGGTTCGAAGCTCCGTGATCCAATAGAGGGGAGTGGCGCGAAAAGAAAGTGTGCGGGAGGAAGCGAAACGTCCAGCAGCCAGGAATACGTGCATCTCGAGCGGCAGACAGCATTTGTCTTCTGAAATGGATCCCCTCGGCAGGGAAAGAGAAGGCCGCAGCTCGGTTTTCGGCAAACCGGGGGAAATACTCCGGCGAAATTTCTGTCGGGCGTATTGTTGTGTACGCTCGACGCGCTGCGACGAAGAATTTAATCAAACGACCACGAATGTGCGCCCGAATAATGCGTCCCTCTCTCCGAAAGGAGATTGAGTTAGTACCATGTATCATCTATGTACTCAACGATCTACTATAGTTAACACTACGCCTCGACTATGTATTTCCAGAGCGTAGAATGGCACCAAACAGTTTCCACGTATTCGAGAAATTTTTCCCCCGGTTTTGCAGCCGCCTCTTGTCAACTTTGCCGAATATTGCTCGTCGATTTTTCAATGGTCCGCTCGCATGCATGAAAACCTCCATGGCGAGACGTCGAGGGGCGCCGGGGGGACGGCTAAGTAACGAAAATAGCCCGCTTTTAGGAACGATTCGACGCGACCAACGGCACACGCGCTCTCTCCGGCTGTTGATATTCAGTGGAAATGTAAATTTCCCTCGATATGGACTGAAACCGCGGCCGAACATAACCGTGGCAAACGTTCCGTTGCTCCCTGTCCCTCCGACGCGATTCCTATCGGGAATGCTTCCAATATCGGCGCGGCACTATGATTCTTCTCGCTGCCGGCGTCCAGAGAGTTCCCGGTTAAAACAACCGAACGACTCGCAGGTCCACACGCGACTGTGTAAATTCGCTCTAAGGCAGCACTTTATTGGACGCTCTGGGTAAACCCCTGCAATTGACCAGAGGGTAGAGGCGATCGGACGTGTCTGCTCGGGGATGTGCTTGATTACTCTACTCGCTGACTCTGTTCGATCAACAACAGCGAGGCGGCCTCGACACTCTATGTTTTTCCGAATTTTTCCCGTTTAATCTGACATATTGGGGGAGTAGATTTATAGGTGTATAATTGTACACGATTGTTGAGCGTTAGCTCGTTGCCGGGCCACCAAGGACGCATAAGGGCGCCTTGCATTTTTGAAACCTCATCTGGCAGACACTTGGTCTGTCTGTCCGCGCCTTGTAGACCTGGGACCGATGTAAACTCGTAAATTTAATATTGGAAACGATAAGCCCAAGTCAGGGCAAGGGTCCCAGGGTTGCCGTGACAATAAACAGACGGCCTCGCGACACCATCACACAGATTCACCAACACTTCGATCAGTTTTCCCTTTCCTATAGTTCGTTACCACCTACAACCAAATCATTTCCTCCAATAGACAGCGTTTCCAACCACTGCGTTAGTATAACTCCACCCCTAAAGGGAATCTTCGTTTTGCCTTGTCGCCAGCGAGAGAGTCCCAAACCAGTCCAAATGTATACCTCGCACGAGTAACTTGGAGGGACTCATACAACTCATTACAGACTCACTTGTTAATTGCCATATTTCACCATTGTTCAAGTTTAGTTCAAATACAGTTTCATTGTTATTGTTAATGTGCGGTACCTCAGTTTATTCAAAATGCATCCTTCAATCACACCCTATCCAGTGATCTCTTGTGGTCGTAAGACACCGCAGAGAGAGTGACATTTGCGCCGTCGGAGATTTACGCCCTCCGAAAACAGGCGACGCAATAGCTCACAACAACGATGCTGGGGTTCTTCTTCTTCCTCCCTCTGTGTATTTCTGCTCTTATATTGAGCTTCTGTTGGCAGCGAACAAATGTATCGAGACCTTTTCCGTCGTCGCGATACCATTTTCCAGGGGAAAATGAGTGCATCGGTGTTATATCCACGCTTGATCGCTTAAAACGCCACGATAACACCTTTATCCCCTCGTTCTGAAACAATCGAGCTCAGAGTTTACCAGGTTCGAAGAGGCCGCCGGGATTAAACTAGATTAAGATCTCCCACGTTGGAGACTGTTTTTCGCAGGAAAACAATGACGCTTAAGATGTTCCACGCCGCGTCCTCGTTCTCGTAATCTCGCCCCTTAATGGACGCAAGCAAACTCTCGGCAAAAACGTACGTACACGCGCACGTTTACCTGGGACCGATTGGAATAAAAATTAGCCAGGATGTTAAAGACTACTGAGACAGTAACGATAAAGCGGATTAAGGGAATTACTGCTCTGTCGTGCGCGTTCCACTTCCGTCCGAGATAATTACTTGAATAAACACGCCTTGCATCCCTCTGCTCGCGACTTCAGCCTCCATGTGTAATCCGATAAGAATCTTTTACAGCAATACCCTTGTAACTTTTGCAGCGCAGAAACTGAAGTCTACACTTTTTAACACACTCTGATTATCCTTCGTTATTGAACGCAGACTATCCTGTCGCCTCTGTTCTGTCGTAAGAAAGCCTGCACTTTAAGGGGTCATATACGTTTCTCGGCGCGAAAACGTGGTCAATGTTTACAAGCAATTTGTGGACAAACTATTAGGCCGATTGGTTGAATTCTTTTTGTAATGTAAAAGTAGATGTTTATACAGCAGTAAACACGAATGAAGATGTATAAATTGTTAAAAATTTGGCGTCTAATTGCATTAACGCAGAATGTTTTTTTTTATCCTGCCGCAAACGGTGTGCACGATTTGACTCGCACAAGTAATCTGAAACAAAAATTGGCGATTTATTTACACTTATTGAGATCATAGTTATCGGTTGACGAGGGTTTTCTTTTAAAAACACGATATTGTAGCAGTAGTAACGATTAGAAGACGGAGATCATGATTTTCGTAAAATGAACCGCACATTTTTGTTTGTTATCAAGAAATGGTTTATTTTATCGGAAAAAGCCCTCGTTGACCGATAAAGGATCTTATTTAGAATATGTATGTAAAAGATAAAGTTAATCGGATAAACAATGGGGCAGTTATCATGCCCACCGTCTTGAAAAATGGTGTTTCGAAAAAAAACCCGCATTTTTAAAAATTATCCAATTCTCATACCTGAGGTATATAACCATAGGTATATAAACATATACCTATAAAACACAAAAAGAATTAAACCAATCGTATTAATAGTTTATCCCTGAATCATTCGTAAACATTGACCACAATTTAGCGTTGAGAAACGTATATGACCCCTTAATACGTCCTTCCACTTAATCCCAATCAAAGAGTCTACTTATACAAGACTCCGATAGTCGCACGTCTTCGAATTCCCCGGCAATATTAAGTCTCCTGTGGAATCGAAGCAGAGCGTTTTATATGGTATTATTACGTTGAAGATAAAATATCTGATTCGCGCCAAGCGAATGGCTTCCATTTGCTCCGTCGAAAGTTCCTCGTCGGATGAAATCCACACCTTCCCCCCCGAAGTTTTCGCCGCCCAGCCCTTGCAAAGCCGAATTGTTCCCCCGAAAAAGGGTAATTGATCTGGATTTTCCCTCTCTCGCGCCTTTTCCCTCAACTTTTAATAGTATTTCAGTCGGGAACACGGTTCGCGTCGCTATCGACAGCGCAGCCAGACGCGCGCGCTGCAAATTTACTCGATCGAATCCACGGATTTCAGGCTATTCCTCCTTATTCCCCGCGCGAAGAAAAGCTGATGCTTTGCGAAAGTTGACGAGATTACCGGCGCTCGGCCCCGACGGTCCACAGAGGATCGAGAGTTTGGTTACGAGCGTGCGTGCCCCTGTGCATCCAGGGCACGTTTTTCGAGTCTGTTTCGGATACGATCAGCGGAGGAAATCGATCTTGAACGCGACGGGACTGCAGGAGCAGGACTTGGGAACTTGATTCTCGAAGCAGCGCTCGTCGATGAAGCCGTCGTTCTTCCATTCTGTTTTCTATCAACCGCATTTTCTTCACCGATCCCTTAGCCTCTAATCTCCTAATTCTGTTAGCCTCTCGTCTAATCGACAGTCCTCCGGCGTTTGTCAGATATTCTGTCGTTTAAAAGAAGATCGAGCAGCTCGAGAGGGAAGCGGAATTTCCTCCATTGAATCTAGAGCGCGGAAATGGGCGACACGCAACGCTCCAGTGGAATAGAAGCATTATGGAATGTAGCGACAATTCGCTGCAACCAAACGGGAGTTACTGCTATATTTCGCGACAAACACAGACAGACCCGTGTTCTTGCCGTCGAGTGGTGCGCGCTAAATAATCACGTCGCCCCGCGAAATGTGGAACGGGGACACAGATACAGTTAATTGCCTCGGTTTTACCGGGCGACGATTTATTTCGCCGCGCGCGGAATGCAATAACTGAAACGTCCCCCGACTCGTCCCGGAGACAGTGGAAATTCTGATCGCAGACGTTCTTGCGCGTTCCGCGAAATTCCGCTCACAATTATAAGCTGGTTTTGCCCCAGCGCGTCACGGGGCACGCGCGAAATCCGCCGGGGAGGACCCTCGAAGTGCGGAAAGAAGCTGTTTATTCGAAGCTCTGCGCCCCGGTATTCGAGCGAAAACACGGGGGGCGGGGAATAATTCGATGTCTCGGGCTTTCAGGTGCTAAAGTAGAGGGAACGGTGGTAAAGGAACGTGGAGAATAATCGGCTGCAACGATGGCGGTGTATAATTAGATCACCCATTCGTTAAGACAACAGTGGGGCTGTAACGAACGCTGAATGAAGCTTCGATGTAACGTTACACTATTTCCTGGATCACAGATTTTGCGCGGAGCGTGTCTCACGAGTAAGTAAAATGCAGGAAGGTAAACAAGATTCTGTAAACGTGGAGAGATACTGAGTGGATTAATTAAGCCAACACTTCCAATGCAAAAGATTCTGATTTCTCTGAAAGTATCACAGATAATCACAGCGGATATCGAGTTGGAATTCGGCGTGAGAAAGACTGAGAGTCAGTACCTAAGAATCGATGCACTGACCACTGTACCCTAGACACGATCGTGTCCTCCATCGAATAAGTTTTTCCAGAGCCACGTGACGAGGCAGCCCGGGACTCCGTGCCAAGCCAATAACGCCTTGGAATGAACGGGTAATGGAGCCTCGGAAGAGGATGGAAAGGCTACAATCGATGGACCCGTAAAAGGGATCGGCAGCCTCCACTCTAAACATTGACCGAAGACACGTATCTGGACCACGTCGATAGAGATAATCCGTTCTGCCCTCAACTTCCGGCGAAGGAGGGTGTCCGATCCGGTGGCTCGAAAATCAGCGTGAAACGCCCCTCGAAAACGTGACGATGGCCCTATCGAATCGCTCGGTTCCAGGAGAGGGCAGAGAGGAGGATATAATTGGTTTCGACTGCTCGTTCCTTACTCCCTCATCCTCCTCCTCGATTATTCCGAGGAGTTTACTGGGTCAGAGTCGAGTTCCACGGCTGCTAATCGACACACGAAGACGGGATTAATCAAGGGGAAACGGACGAAATAGAAGTCTAGCGATCGAACGAGTGCCGCGGGTGTCGCGATGGGAATTTTAACCAAGGCAAGAAGAAGGAAATAGTAAACCAAGCTCGAGGAATCGCATTATTCGACTGCAACCGGCTGCAGCGATCAATGAAATAACGGCTTAACGCTGTTACTCCTCTAAATCCCGTTCGTTAATGAGTCACCTCGATGGAGAAACGTTTACCCCAATTACGGGGTATTGTTGCCCCGCGTCGAGTGTCCGTTATAATCTCCCATCCTTTCTGGTGTTCGGGGCAAGCCTCCACTGTCGCGCCGAACAGTGACAGTTAGATGAAGTGCGGAAGATAGGAATCTCAGAACAATTCCAGCTTCAGGCTAGCGCATTAAGGTCCCTGGTTTAAAGTATTCACGAAGTGAGCTAGTTGAAGTAACCGGTTTCCCACCCGCAGAATGCAGTATTTCCGTTGGAGCTCTCGAGTTCGCAGCCGTCCACATGCCTCGACCTACGAATCCATCAAAACTTGCGCAAAACTTGCCGCCCTTGCTGATGAGTTTCCCTGGACCTATCCCGCGGTCCACGGCTACAAAGCTATCGGGACAGCCCGCTGGAATCTAGGCCGGCATCCTATTGGCGAGCTGCAGGCGAACAAAGATACGAGCGTCGGGACGTCCATCGCGAGCGACCGCAAAGAGGAGTCTCGCTGTCAGCAATTTGGGGCGTGCGATGCAGGTGCTCGCTTTCCACCCTTGTCTCCTCGAGGATCGCCTTTCGAAGATCAAGAATTCAAGGAGGAGAGCTGCTTGGACCGGGGGGTCTTTGTTAGTCTCGATCAGCAACTATGTTAATATCGGAACCGAGCTTTCTTGACCCCGGAAGTGGAAGGGAGGTTCGCGGTCGTGAGCAGCAGAACGTTGGATCAGTTCTTCCCAATCTTATAGAGTGAAATTCGACGGTGCGTGGCTGGTGGAAATTCTGTCTAGATTTGCATAGGAGACTCGGCAAGAATTAAACAAATTGGTGTAGTTACTTCCCATCGTTCGATCAAGATACAAGGATCCTTCGGTCGTCTGATTACATACTGGGTTATACTACTTTCCGGTGCGACGTATATGTACTGAAATTACCAGGCGTTCTATCCTGCCTGACTATACACCGGGGCTATACCACTGCCATGACCATATTTCAGGACCACGCTACTTTTCCTGGCCCATGTACCGCGCCGGTATTACTTGTCTGGCTATGTACCGGCTCGTACTACTTATTTTGACCGTGTATCCCGCGTTATTCCACTTATCTGGCGATATAGCGAGTTATTCCACTTGTCTGGCCATGTACCCGGGGATTATACACCCTTGTCTGACCAAAGCATGACCTATTTCCCTTGCCTAACCGCCTATCGATCTGTTCCTCTCGCCTGCCTGTATCCTATCACTTGCGATGTATTTATTTTTCGTTTCTGTTCATCTCCGGGGTAAAAATACGCCTCGCGGGTACGGATCGCGTAGCTTTTCATGCGTACATCTCGGTGTACCGTTCGTTTCGGGATCGTGATACCGTAGATACTGCAACGTTTGCAGTCGCTGCATAAGTTACTTGTTGCAAGCGGCGAACTGCAAACACGGAGGCTATGTTTCACCGCGCGATGCTCAGATTGTGTCAAGGAAACTCGTTCCGATGGCTCTCGCGTCGGCCAGGATGAACGAGAGAAGCGTGAACGAGTTCGCTTTTTACGAGGATATTCGGAAAGCAAATGTTTCACTTTGAATTTACACTTCACGGTTACCGTTGCGCTCGAAACACGTAATAAAACGCGGAGCAGCTTTTCGTCGTAAATCCTACTTGCCGATATCGCGTGCTTCTGCTGGTCCAACAACAGAAAGTATCTCCATTTCGCCTCGATTCATTTCGGACTAATACCTTCGGACTCATCATTCTCCTCGTTAATTATCGCTCGCGCGAACATTTGAAGATTGAGGGCAAACTGAAATTGGAACTCACGATCAGTCTTCCCCTACCACTGCGTAATTTGAAATCTCATTTAATTTGGACAGCTGTTCTTCTTCTTTTCTGCGCCACTAGCTACATCACGCCGGCTCCATTTCCTGCTCCGATGCCTCCGAAATTTTCATCTTGCCTGCTAGGCGCGCCGGGAGAACCCAGGGAAAATCTTTCTTGCCCAAGCGATAAACTGTAAACAACTTTTAGTCAATCTCCCCAAGCCAGGGCCCTTTGGTCGAAGAAAAAGCAATTTTCCTTCAAGTTCGAAGCGTTTTCGCCGGTATAGAGTCGTCTCGATGGTTGGCCGGGGTACCCGCTGTGTATGGAAACTACTCGAAACTTCTCTAACTTCGGGCAAACAATTTTTAAAGAACCGCCGGCGAGTAAGGCGCTTTCATCGTCCTAATTTCAGTCCTGGCAACTGTAGCCCGTCCTCGGCTCTTACAGCGACCAGCCATTCCGCGGCGTCGCGATTTAACCAACGCACATTCCCTTCGCGACACATAATAATATCCAAAACCCAAATAAACCGAAGTGCATTCTACAATCGAGAAAGAAGAACAAGTTTAACAGAGATCCTTGCTCTAACGAATACCATTACTCAACCAGGATTCCCTAAAGATTAAAATTAAATAGAGGAAACCTTAGGAGGTGCAGAAAAAAAAATAGGACAAGTTCCATCCCGTTATCGCTGGATCGTGTTCCATCCTCGGACAGATTAGGATTCCTATTTCCAGAGTCTTCTCCGGGGCGCAGCCTGTACAAACGGGATGAATTTCGCGCGATTCGACTTCCATCGTCGGATCATCCCCGTCGACGCGATTGGATTCAAGGAGGAATCCAATTCATCGTCGGGTTGGATTTACTTAAACGATACCGAAGGACGGATTATAATCTAATCCGGCTGATTGGTTATGAGACTTATCGCCCCCACCCTCGGCGTACTATTACGCAACACGAGGCAACGAGATTTGCATATCCGCGAGCACACGATAGACGACGTACACGCGCCCCACGTCGGCCCCGTGTTTCCCCGTCAAATATTAAGCTGGCTCGCGCTGCTGGCTTCCCTCCGAGTGTCGGCAGAGGTATTCGTGGCACAATTCACCGTAGAACCCATCGGGATATCAAACGCAACTTTCTGGGAAGAACTGCGCAGAGAATTACGCGAGATGATTCGCAATGGATATTGTAATTGGGGATTAAATGATTTGTGTCTCGAGGTAGGCTTTCAGTTCGAAATTTCGGGCAGGATTTAATGGGAAGTCTGAGTTCTGTATTCTTTATTCGTGCTTCACTTCCATCCGCGCTGATTAATTAGAGAGCCGCCGTGAACCCGCAACAATAAGCTGAGAATAAGTTTACGACAGGATATTGCTTTTAGTTCTTTCTTCGCGAGCTTCTCCATGTAATTAGTGGGGCAACAGGGGATAAAAGAAGTTATGATAGGCAAGCTTCTGTAATACTCTTGGGAACAATCGCGAGAGGAAACGTTGACGATAATAAACAGCCATCGTTAACGTTCAACCATGGGGGACAGAGGAACCCCCTGCTGGTATCGTAAATCCTGTCACCGGGCAAAATTTTATGGAAGAAACCTTTTCCGATCCCCTTCGCCTGTTCGAGTAGAAACGCCCAATGAGTGGTCCGGCACACATTCAGAATTTACACTATGAAGGTTACAAACGTGACGTCGCTAAGAAGACTAAATACATAGTTGAACATTAAACACAATATTAGAAATTCATTTTAGAAAACCCACTTGCTGGCTTTCTCTTCCAAAACTGGGGCACCCGACAACCCTCCACAGTTTCCGAACTGTGTCTTTGATATTTCACTCGTAAAAAATGGTTTCACTAATTCCTACAAAATGCAATGACCTCGATTAGCTTTAAACCCATCACCCTGCAACACTCTGCATACCCAAGTGAATTGGCAAACAGGCATACACTCTCGCGTTCCGGAATACACCCGCGCGTCGGGCTTATAACATTTTCCCATTTAATATCAATAAAGCAGGCCGAAGGTAGGCTTTGAAAAAAAAAAGGGGGAAAATAGCGACTGCCAAGCGTTTCGCGTGGAAGCAAAGGCGACCGCATCCCTTTGCTCCGAGTGAATTCCATTACACGCGAATCCGGCCCCTATTCCTTTCACGGATGGGAATCTTCGTGACGGCCTCTCTATCCAAGCCAACGGAATCGAAAAGTGGGTCTCTCGACACGCTAGGACAATCTTATCGCGTCGACGAGGCTGACGAGGAAAGAAAGGACACACCTACGAGACCCTGAATGCGGGACCCGCTCGATCCACGAGAAGGTCACCGCCTCCACGGCTGTGTTTCCTCGCTTTGACAGCAGATTTTACGAAAATGAATTGTCCCTCTGTACCACCTCTACGTAATCAAATTCGTCAGAACGAAATCACCATGGATTTTCGATATAAAATTTCGCGATAACCGAGGCCCTCGACTGTCCATCAGCTGGATTGAATATTTGGTAATTCTTTGAACTGAAACTGGTCACGCGTGAATTTAATTACTGCAAATCCCTAAATAAATCCCCCAATCTTCGTGTTCTATGTTCCATCAGATTTGATCGTAGCTGTGTGGTTGAATCGTTATTAATTAATATAATCTAACATTATGTTTGGTTCGCTGAGCATCGAATGGTATATTCCTAAACGCAGGCGAATCAACGTCTCCGTGCACGACGCGATCGATGCTCTTCTTATTTTTTCGTTTCACGTTTCTGGAAATGTTGGAACGTGCTCTGAATTGTCACGAAAAAACGTGCCGCGAGAGAGGAATCTGCGAAAGCAATATCGATATTGATGTCCCGCGCGTTGCGTGAATAAATTAATTCGGGGACGAGGCCGCCGTCGTTCCCCGAGGACGAACGATGGATTTCTCCGCGAAATAAAGCTTGGACCGAGAAAACTACAGCGCTGATCCTTTTGTGACGGCTGCATTAGAGTATTCTGCGCGCGCGGTAGAACTCTGAGCACAGTGATTCCTCGGAGAGGGAACCGTTTAACGCGCTAATTGAAAATTCTAGTACGGTACCTCGTCGCCGCAGTAATCCATCATCATATTAGTAAATATTCATCAATTTATCGAATGGTAATCAGTTAATGAACGCGAGATCATAAGTAATTAGAGCCCGTTAATTTCTGCTGCCATTTATTATGCACTTCCATTTTCCTCCAATCACCATTACCATTACGAGTCGATCGCTAACCACGCGTCGAATTCGAATCAGGGAATTCCACCAGCCAGAGAATCAGTGCCACGTTATTACCGTGGAATACTTCAATGAAACGAAGCGATTTTTTTATAGACGCAATGAATAATCAATGATCTTTCACAATTTAACAATCACACGACGCCTCGTCGATTAAGAATATTAAGGCGTCCGAAATTTAGGGCGGGCCAATGATTTTCTAGGGGTGCAATTCACTCTCACAAAGGGGACTGGGCCGACCCGCGGAATTTACACGATCCCGTTGAATTAACTTCTTCCCCCCCTTGAAGCCCCAAAGAGCGCGTAGCTCCTCGAAGCGGCGTCCCATTTCACCGAGAATTCGTTCACACCCTATTTCCCTTTCACGATGGAAGGATCTCCAGCAGTCTCGTCCGACGTCTGAACCAACACGAGAACACCCCGCTATCGAGACCTTTCCAGATCGATTCTATTTTTAAAGTGCAGCCAAGAACAGCCAGGGGGGCAGGGCGACAGGGGAGTCGAATCGCGCGGCCTGATCTTCGAGAAACCCCCTGTCACGGGGCATCGAAACGTGAGAGATTACGGGAAAGGACGGTGTTAGACGGCGCGACCGTATTAGCAGGGAAATAGAACGAAGAAGTGCAGCCTGCTAGGAAATTTGAAGGGAAATGGAAGGACCAGATTTTCGAGAATTCAGAGAATAACTTCTCCAAATCTCTAACAAGGGAACATATCGAACGGCGATTTTGATGAGACTCTGCAGCTTTACAGAATAGGGAAAAATATTTTACACGTATTTTTTTTAAGGGGTGAAAAGAGCCCCAAAAACTGGGTGTCGAAAACCTATTTTCTGAAATTTTCTAGAAACCGAACGGGGGGTTGGATTCGTCATTAAAAAACTCACAATTCAAACGAAAAGTCCCACGCCTAATAGTTTTCGAAATACTCCAGGAAATATATTTTCAACCCCCAACTTTAGAAGCTGTGTTTACTTCAAAGACCCCTTCAACATGTACGATTACCGATAACAGAAAATACTTGTCAAATATTCTTCACTATTCTGAAAATCTGCAGAATTACAACTGAATCAGCGTGTGCGGATTCGATATGTTTCCTTGTAAGTCTACGAACCTTTTGCAGTTACATAATTCAACTGACATCTACTCTAAACCTGCCAATGCATCAAGCTACCTTCAACCCGTATCTTAAATAATAATAATAATAATTATTATTACAACTTTATTACCCTTTAAACGTACAGAAATAAAAATGATGTGATACATATTAAGAGTAAAGACGAGTAAAGGCGAGGCCGCAGTTTTTTTAAACTGTTAGTAAGCCTAACCATAATATAAACTAAATGTTACTTAATACTACGTACACTAATACTAAACATACTTAAAACTAAATGAAATTACATATTACATAATAATAATAAATCGTCTTTATTCACCACAAGTTACATGAATCAAGTGATAAATGTTCGAGGTTCAGCATACCTGCTGTTTTGCAACCTAACACCAAAAACCTTACATATAAGAATTAGAATTAAAGTTAACAAAATAACCCTGACCTCCATAAAAACTCAATACGTCCCCAAAAGAAACGATGCCCTCAACAATAATTGACCTTGCACTCGCAAAACCACGAATCTCGTCGATGAAGGAACAATGATGGATGAAATACTGGCACGAAGGAACGCGAGGCACCAAAAGGGGTACGACTCGATATTGGACAGCCGGTGAAGAAGGTGCACACGGAAGAACGGGGTAGAACAGAGGGAAAGGATGTCGAACGCGTTTCGACGAGCCCGTTGTTTCGTTGCACGGTAACCGTTCGGATTATACCGGATGTGTATCCACGGTATGTACATGCATCGCGGCCCAGGCACGTACCGTAGCAAAGCCCCGTGTGTACCGGCCGTATGTACACCGTACACGAGCAAATATTACCGCGCCACCCCGCGACAAGGTATTCGCGTTATGCAATTTTTCCTATCCGACCGCGTACGCGTCGCGGCTCTACGCCGGAATTCCGCACCGACTCGCGGGGGTGGACGACCGACGCTTTCAGCGGGGAGGGTGGTGGTCTCGAAAAGGGGGCGAAAACGGAAGCTGCCGAAGCAATTATTGTAATGAGATCGTCGGGCGAAAAGGACAGGATGGATGGCGGCCGGGAAACCATTGGGGAACGAGACAGCCGTTGCCTGACTCAGCTGCTGTCTTCGGGACGTCTTGGCGTAGCCGCGAAACGGGGGTGGAAGAGTCGGTCGCGACAGGGATGCTTCGTTTCCCGCGGTTTACGCGTGCGGATCGACGCCATTAGAGGTTTGCGAGAGATACGCGGTGGGGAACGTTGTGACTGTATAAGGGATGATTGAACAGACAGTGGTGGTAGATTCTTATGGCTTGGATCATGCTTGCCGGAGTTCGAAGAGGGGTTGCGACGAACAGAAGGGTAGTGATTTAGCTATGGTCTCGCGGAATGATTGGACGAATGGAGGGATAGCTTTTCGATTCTTTGGTAATGCGAGCATCGAAGGCGTTCGAGGCTTGGGATTCGGAGCCGAGCACTATTTGCTTCTGGAATTAGGTGACTGATCGAATTGTGCGAGAGTCTCCGCGGCTGCCGACCAGTGGGAGTTTAATCAAAGTCTGAGAGCGACAAATAATGATTCTTCTCAGGAGCCGCGGTGCGCGGAGGGTAGTTTCATGGAGAAATGAAAGAAATCGCCTGGGGATCAACGTTCCATCGGCGACGGAAGAAAAACGGGATGGGACCGCGAATTTCAGGGAATGGGACGAACGGCTAACCGCGGATCGCTTGAATTACTATACCGCGGGGGGCATAAAACACGGTTAACGACATTCCGACGCGGGAGCCCGAGTGCATCTGTCGCGGAGATAGATCTTTCCACGACGGGATTAACGAACGCGGCCCGCGCGGGCCGACCGAATAAACGAACGGCGGGGCGGAAGAAAGCGACGAAACAAACGGCAAAGGTGAGGGAAAGTGGGACGGCGGGCTGAGTCCGGGGGTCGAAACTGGGAAACTAGAAACGAATTGGATCACGGTATTCATCCACGCTGAATCGGCAAAAATCCGAAACGAAGCCGTGTGCTCTTTGAGAATTCGTACACAGCCGTTCGCTTCGGGAGGAGTGGGGGTGGCGAGCGAGTATCGATTTCTCGCGGGAAAGGCGCGAACGAGTTGTCGATTTCACTCGGGCTTAATAGACGGCAATATTTGACGGAGATATTGAAACACACTCCAGCGGTGCACAAAGACAGAAGGGGCCACGATGGAAACCGAATACCATTCTCGCGTTGCGATGCAAATCCCAAGGATATTGCTCGCATCTCGCAGATCTCGCACACAGCGACTACCGATTCCGTCTCACATACTCTTTAACCAAACTCAAACAACCAAATATTGGCTGACTGAGCTTGCTGGGCTCGCCGCGATTGCCGCTGGAACACCGCCGATACACGTTCAAATAGTCTAAGTTACATGGCACGGCTAATCGATCCCTCTAATGTTATTTGCGCTCGGTGAAATAGGTCGTTGATCATTAGAGGGAGGGGAAGGTAGAATGGAGGCTTCAAACCATAACACAAAGGCACTGAGATATTCGTGACGCAATGTGAACTCCACGCGCTATAATTCGATCCCTTAGAAATACACACCGACGTCTGACTATATTAAGTGCAACACTACTTTCTGTCAGTTCGATAACATTCATCGCTCCTTCCACGGTTCTTCCACGGTTCTCCCAGCTTCCTAGCAGCATCGAATAAAAGTGTACATGCGAACCAGTCGAACTGACGTCGCTCCGGAGTTCCAGCATTCCACCAGCGTCGTGGAAACATCGGTGCTGCGATAAAAGTCGCCAGACAGTGGTATCAGCGTGCACATGCATTACGCGTGCCCTGGGAGCTGGCTGGGGAGCGTTATCGACACAGTCGCGTCATATTTCCTCGAGGGGCATCCGCTCCCTCCACCCTTGCAGATATATAATGTATTACACGACTGGCCGCTATGCCGCAAATACTACAAAGGCTAATACCGATAAATGGAGCCCTTCCCCGCGCCATTTGTCAGGATCAGGGGTGGTTGGAGGGAGGTTCGGCGTCGCACGGGGCACGCGATGCAGCAGAAGGCATAACGTCGGCCTCGCCGCGAGCTTCCAGCCACCCCCGCGACGGTAATCTTTCGATTACGTTCCCATGGACACCTCTCGTGGCCCCAGCGTTCAGCTAGCTCGCGCCGATGCGCCGTATCGATTTCAGATTCCAATTTAATGCCGGTCGCGGAATCTCAGCCACGATCCTCCAATACCAATCTCCCGTTATCGGCCTCTGGCCGACGACGACGGCTTCCGTCTTCCCCGGGACACGTCGAACCGCGACTTGACGCGACTTCAACGAGACTTCTGTACGAATTGCCGCTCGAGTTCTTCGGGGCCTTGAGCTTCAGATTGGAATTGTGCCCGGAGTCGGGGCTCGCGGAGCTTTGTATCGCGGCTTTGTCAGATTGTGTCTTTCTTTTTGATCAATGTTTACAGACACGAGCCAACACGCGTGCAGGATTCAGCTGCGAACGCGCTTTCGACAAATTTTTTTGTACTCACTTTTTCTCTCTGAAATGATGTCCTCGAACTAAACGTATCGTCGCTTCTGCTTCCATGTTCCAGTTCCGCCACACAAAATCGTGATCGTCGATGACTCGAAGACCGCCCGGAACTCGATGGTGGGCCCCTTCCTGGAGGGCGACACTCTGCGGCTCTACTGCGACGTGTACGGCGGTGAGTACGATGTAAATTTACGCGGCTGCTGTAACGGCGGTCTGTTCGAGGGGAATTCTCGACCCGCCACTGTCCAAAGCAATTACGAAAAGGGACTCAACTCTCCTGGATCGATTAGTAACTTCACCCTTTTTTTATTATGTTATAGCAAATTTCGTTGGGCTTAGGGATTGCAATAAATCGCGAGAAATACCATGAAATTTTTCGCCGAATGTTTACCTGTAATTCGATGAATTTCGTATAGCAATAGAGCGCATATATGCGTTCATTAATTCAAGTGTAAAATCTGGCAGCGTTTTATCTGTGGCTGGATTATTTTGTACAAAAATTATGTCGCGATCAGGAGATCAAAATTTAGACAAATTATGTTTTTCGCGTGCTTATTTATTAAAAGGAATTGTTAAATAGAAAATATTTAATTATGTATGTAAGTTAAGATTCTTTTCATCGTTTTCGTGCTGAAGATCCATATTAATAAATATTGTCAATAGTTATAAAAATATATCTATTGTGTTTTATCTCGTTTTATACCTATTTTATGTTCAGAATAGTTTAATTTGCATATATTTATTATAATGCTCGATTACAGCTGAAATAAAGTTGTTTTTGTAATGTTTACTCTTATATTTTCAATACCTTAAAAAATACCTTGTTTTGATTGAAAATTTTACCGAATTACCGGTAATTGAAAAGCTCGGTAAATTTGCAATCCCTAGTTGGGCAGTTGGGTAAACACAGGGCTGTTAAATTCTCTATTAAATTCACTTACCGACGCACTCGTTTCGCAAGCCTTCCTAAACGAGCTTTTTCGTACGCTGGGGAGGACATTTTTCCACCGGTTCGCTACTCTCCATTGTTCCAAGTTGAGTTCCTTCATCACGCGGGAGAGAAAAGCAGGCTTACCGAATCGTTCGCGATCGAACCGACCTGAAAATTCATATTCCGCCTTTCGACGCGAGAGGAGAGAAAATTTAATGACTCTGCGGCCTGGGAGAACAATTCTTTCGTTCGGGCATGGAATTCGACGGTTGAAAAAAATTCATATTTCCGCGCGGTAGAGGCGGCCTCGATTCTCTCTGCTTCGTGGACGGTAACACGTGCTCGCGCTGCACAAGCGATTGTGTTGGTGTCTGGAAATGGGATTCTATGCGTTCTCCGCAGGTAAGCCGTCGCCGACGGTCTCCTGGCACCGTAACGACAAGCTCGTCAGCAACAAAACCGTGACGATACGGAGCGGCGTGATGCGCAGCGAGCTCGTTATTAAAAATTTAGGACGCGACGACGTCCGTTCAGTGCTGACCTGCAACGCAACGAACAACAATAGATCGATCCCGCTCTCCTCGTCTGTTCACGTGAACATGAATTGTAAGTATCCAATTCTCTAAGCCGTTACCATACAATCCCTTATATTTGCCACAGCCTCTTCCGTTTCCTTCTGTTTCCCTCTCGACGACGAAAGACAAACGATGATTTCTCCGTGATCGATTTCCCCGGCGTTATTGATCGGACTTTTTCAAGAAGAGAAATGGAACGTGCACGTCAGATATAAGTAGCTTGCATTTGTACGTCGACTGTGAATGCTTGTAAATTTTCCTGATTCGCTTCATTGATTCGCGAGGTAGGCGAGTGATGGAATACCGAATGGCTTGCGAAGTAAACGTCCGTCATCCGCGTTGAATAGGATTGGCGTACAATTTGATTTTCGGCACGGATATCGATGCAATAAATGCGCGGCTGCGGCGCATTCGCGCGAACGTTCTACGTCTTCGCGATAGCGTTTTGTTATCGACAAGCCATCGCTGCGAGATGTTTATCGGGATAATAGGAAACCCAATGCCCATTTTTCTAGCTCCGTTTCCAGGCCACGATTCGGGACCCGAACAAAACACCGCGTCGACGCTCAGAGATGAAGTTTCCACCCGCTGAGCAACGAAGTTTACGCGGGCTTCGTTCCAATCCCGTTTCGAACCGCACAGGAACCCGATTGATCCTCCAGGACCTTATAAACAAAAAGATAAACGGGCCCTTCGGCGGCACGCGGCACTGAAACGACGGTGAATTCTATTTCCCGGGACACGCGATTGCAATTACAACCACGTGCCTAATATAAATTATCGAGGCTGACTCCGCGAAGGGGAAGTAACCAGGGATAATAAGTGTACACGTCATGGTGGAATCAAGATGAATGATACGATCCATGGGAAGGAAGCACGAAGAGGGAAGCCCATGGATTTCCCCGAGGGATTCCCTTATACTCTTCCAGAGACCAGAGCCATTTTCCAGCCGCGATGCGCGAAGGAAATGGAGGTGAAGTGGTCATCGATAGCGGCCATTACAGGGTGAATAACGTCCTTCGGGATCGTTGGTGCGCCCTTTCCACGCGGAAAGGAATTCGATTATCTATACAGTGATTTAAAATATTCCCGATAACATTCGCGGATCCGGGAACAGCTTTCACTGTGCTGGAAACGAAGCGAGAACTTATATACCTCGTTTATGTACCTTTACGTCGTTCAGGGGCTACTTAGGGGGGCTTCGAGATTGGTTGAGGGGGATGGTCGATGAGATCGGAGGGACAGATACTGTTACATATTTCTGGAAGGACAAGCGAGGAGGCCTCGAGGGACTCAGCGTCGATTACAGTTGTTTCTGAAGAAACCTTGCGTGGGAAATGGAACACGCGAAGGAGTAGAAAGATACCGAGGACTATTCTGCCCTCCTTAGTTGAACTGTCCTATCTAGCATTTTTCCATTTTTTCAGATATGTTGAAATATTTGAAGTTCCACACGTCTTTTACCTTTTAAGTAACGTTAGAAAACTCTATGTGTTTCGTAAAGATTTATAAACAGGCTAATGTATTTAACCTGACTTCTTTCAAAATTGTTAAAATATCTTATCTAAAACAATTAAGTAATTGGTACGTTAATAATAAATTCCCTAGCGGTACACCTATTACAAAAAATTATATCAGGCTATTACGTAATGATGACAAGATGTTTTAATTTGAATCAAGGAAAATTAAGATGGTACGACGTAAATGATAAAATTTCAGTTTTCTCAGTTGTTTCAAAATACTAGATAGTAAGGCTGTTCGAGTACTCGGAAAAAGCGAGCCGAGCCGGACTCGGTTTTTCGAGCCGAGCCGAGCCGAGTACCCGTCAAAATCGAGTAGCTCGATAAATCCGAGTAGGTAGCTCGAATTTTTTCGAGTAGCTCGAATTTTTCCGAGAGGCCATTATTTACATTCCAGTAGATAAACGTAACCTAAAATATTCGAAACATTCGCATTGCCCGAAACGTTCAAGCTTCAAGCTTGAAGTTGCTCGAAGTACATTCGAGCTACTCGAGAAAATTCGAGCTACTTGGATTTATCGAGCTACTCGGTTTTTACGGGTACTCGGTTCGGCTCGGAAATAGGGCTGGGACTATTCGAATACTTTAATAATCGAATATTTTACAAGTATTCGAATAATACGAATAAACTTCGAATATTTCAGTATTCGAATGTTATTATTCGAATACTATTCGAATACTGCTATATTCGAATACTATTCGAATAGTATGGTGTGAAGTGGGTCAAAATTAGCGTACAAGATTTCACCCTGACAAATGAACCTAAAGAACTTGATTTATAATTCACACCATACTATTCGAATATATCAGTATTCGAATATTATTCGAATACTTGGATATTCGAATTATATTCGCCAAATAATTGAGCAACTGAAGTATTCGAATATTCGAATACCGAAAAATTCGACAAATAGTCCCAGCCTTACTCGGAAACCGAGTCTCGGCTCGGTCCGAACTTCAAGCTTCTCGAATATTCGAGTACTCGAACAGCCTTACTAGATAGGACATTTTAACTAAAGAGGGCAGTATTCCAGGCTAAATAAATCTCTGAACAACGTTCGTTTCGCGCTTCGAGCGATCTACCCTTGTCCCTTACTCCGTTGCATGGAAAAAGTCGCGCAGGTAATAGGAAGCCTCCGCCAATGCTTTCTGAATGTTCTCCAATTAGGATGCCGCCCTTCAATTTGAAAGTTCCAGCGTCCTCGGCTTTCACAAAAGAGTCGGCAATTAACTGTTCAATTTGTCAGAGGGTTGGCAGGCATCTGAGCGGCGCGGCTCCCTTTGTGGCTACGTGCTCTGCGGCAATAACAATAGTAACGATTGCTCTACTTAGCCATAATGCCCTTGGGCAACTTGATCGATGCAATTCGGTAGTTCCGTCGATAGCCCGGGCGTTCTCCGGCGACACGGTCGATGCGCCTCAGATCACTCGGGCAGACTGCTGTCTTGTCCCTCGGTCCCTCCAACTCGCGCGGCATTGTCGTGCAATTTAGTAAGGATGGCGAGGTTCCGCTTGATAGCCCCGTTTCGCGTGGTGTATTTCTTAAACAAAGTTCCACGGCCGTTGCAGACGGCAGCAGGCCGTCGTTTCCCCGAGCGTTTCGTCTCAGAATTGCACGGCTTCGGCCCGATTGTTCCGCTATTCCTGGATCGACGATAACGGATCGGCCGATGCGCGATGAAGTTCCAGTATCTTCGACGATGTACCAGTTACCCAGCAAAGCTCCGCTTCGTCGGAGAAAATATCAGCTGATCCGCGTTAAACCGAATAAAAGAGGACTCATTTAGCAAAGTCGAGAAACTACCACAACAACCCTTAATTCCCAAAGCTGGCGCAGCTAATCACCCCGACTTGGACGTGCCGGGGGAAAACCTCGTCGTCCTAACACACCCGCGAGGCCACCGCTGATCCGGGAAACAGCGATCAGTCACGAAGATAAAACAGCAACTCAAAGTTCACCTATTATCCTCCACCGTTTCTGCACTCCTTGTCACGAGGAACAAGCGGGAAGCCAGTGAAAAAGGGAGGGCAGAGACATCACGCTGCTGTCGCAAACGACACATCCCGCGGGGACGGGGACATCCGGTCGCGTTAAGTCGCTTCCACGACAATGCGAGACGCCGCGCGGTTCTCGCGCCACTTCTGGGAATTACGAGCGTGGTGAATTATTTAAAGTTCCTTGTCGGAGGTAGGGGAGGACGGAGCACGGTGACCGGGTTCAGTGCGTCGAGTAGGGACAGGTGTCACGAGTGGACGCTGGCCAGGAGGGTGCTTGACATCTTTCTAGTCACCGGGCTTGAATCAGAGCGGTCGCTGCGACTTCCGGGGGTGGCGTCCCGACATTTATGGTCCTGTTAGGATTTACGCCAGCCCGGCTTGAATTGAAAAATGTCTGACTGCCTCGGTTTTCCCGGGTAGAACACCACTTTCGTGGGATTTGTACGGGGTGCAAAAATTAATGGACCTGGCTGACTGATATTCGCAGATCTTAACGTTAATTTAGGATCCACTTGTTCTAGAAGATAGGGGAATTCCGGGAGACGCAGTCGGGCTGGAGAGTTGGTCCAGTTGCTATATTCAGACTCTATATTATTAAGCGTCTTTATTGCAAACAAGAAAAAACAAACAACGAAAGTAAACAAAGACACAAGCACAGGCGAAGTTCAGTCACGAGTGTTTTTCAACTTAACCTAATATTATATCTGTGTATATGTATAAATGTGTTAAGGTTCGGAACAATTAATTCTCTAGAAATCAACTGTTTCGACCAACTCTCCAGCCCGACTGCGTCTCCCGGAAATACGCTAAGGTAAATGTCCCCATTAGCGACCGTTTAAGAGTGCGACTGGTTCGAAATAGTAATTTTTTACTAATATAGGACAATGTTTGAGTAAAGTATGGATCATTGTATTTTTTGAAATCTCTAGTTTCTTAATCAAATTAGTTTTAGAGTGATATTTGACTATTTATACAAAAATTATGGTGAAAATTATATTGGACCTGATGTTCCCTTTATTGACCAACTTACAATTTATCGATTCTCTGCTACAATAATGAAAGGAAATGAATCTTTTCTGTTTATTTTATCATTCTGTATATATTTCTAGTTAATTTGAGTAAGTCCATGTATTTTTATTGTAAAATTTGCGAGTTTAATAATATCTGTAGTATAACCTCACATTGAAATTTACACGTGAATTTACTTAAAGATGAATGTACGGCTACTTAAATAACGTATGCAACTATAAATGAAATACCTCTAATTATAATTTCTGAACTTTCTGATTGATATTTTGCTTTCTGTGTTGCAATAAACAATATAAATGAATAATTGGTCACTAATGGGGACGCGGTCCGTAATGGGGACATTTACCTTATATAGGGTGTTTGGTTATTGTCTCCTTGACACTGATCCCTCAAGCGAATATCAACTTCTTTCCGTAAGTTTCCTCGAAACTATTAGGCACCCCTTCGCGCATATCGTCGTTAGCCACGGAGAGTTCGTCAGACGTCTGCTGATTACGGTATCAGTGTTACGATCCGTATTCCAGCGTCAATATGAACGCGCCTCGACATCCCTGCCGCAAATTCTCGGCGGAACGTTGTAATTAATTTCCATATATACGCGTGCGTGGGTGGAAGTGCCTTATGCTCGAGTTCACGCGATTTCCCTTCACGGGATCGTCTATAAAGCAGACGTTAATAACGACGTAGGCGTCGTGCGTTCCTTCTTTTTTTATCGCCCGAGGGCTATCTGTCCTGAAATTATCCCATGGGGATTGCGAATGTAGCGCCAGGCGTCGCGCAGAATTCGGCCAGCGAGGAGGCTGACCGTTCGAGCGTCTTCTCGTTTATCGCGCCGGGTCGTAAAAACTTTTACCAGCTTTAATCTTGTCCATGCGCTGTGGGAACGGTCTCGTTAGATCGGCGAGCGGTCACGAGACTCCAGATAAGCCGAAATTTATCCCGAGCTAAGGGAGAGGAGAAAAAAAATATCAAATTTTCGAGGGCGAGCGATAAGAAGACGGCCACCGAAACTCCGTCTACCGAGGAAACTTTCGGCTGGAGCGCGTCGTTAAATTATCATAACGTCACTGATAGAGCGCATTATTACTTTGTCACCGTGGTGAATCATCGCCACGATCGGGTCGCTTCTAATCCAGGCTTGCAGCGAGTTTTTGGATCGAGTTTCAGATTGATCTTCATATTTTTGACTCCGCGAATCCTTGGCTTGGGAGATCGTAATTGGGAGAAGCATCGATAGCGATGCATGAAAAATAAAACGAGGATGCTGGAAGGACGCTGGGGGAGAGATGGATCGATCGAGAATAGATCTCGATAAAGGGATATCGATCAGCAACGTAGACGGGAATAGTCGACACAGAAGGGACCATTCCGCGTTCGAGGCGATATTGCAATCGCGGAGATTACGCGATTGCACTTCGTAAAAAGTACTTCGCACGGACTCGGGGCCAGCGATTTCTATATTTCACGCGGTATCTGCGGTCTCCCGGAACCAGCGATCTCGAAATAGCGGAGTAGATTCCAGTGTAACACGCGACGCGAGTTAATAGCTAATTATTCCCGATAACGCTGAATTATCGGGTAATTATGCGTATCGCCGGGGAAAAAAGGGACCAAGTTCCACGCGCGGGGCAGTGGAATACGCGAGTTGTTCTCAATTACGGCGGTTCCTATCGATACTGAGGGATAAAAGGAGGGACCATTGAGCAAGGAGGCTTTAAATAGAAACACGATGTGTTTACGATCGCGAGTATGTGCGGAGGTAATTATTTGGAAGGAATATTTTGAGGAAGGGTTGAAGTGATGGCTCGTCGAAGTTCTTCAGATTTATTTACTTTTTTTCCGTCTTTATTTCACCAAATTAAACACAGAATGGTGAAAAAGCGAGGCTCAGCTAAAGCTGTTATTGGGCCTAACCTCGTAATAGCATACAGACGAAGCGCATATCTTGAAAAACATGAAAAGGAGAACTAAAACTAAGACTAGAGACAAAAACAAAACTAAACTAAGCCTAAAACTAAAAAACTAGAACTACAAATAAAGTAGAAGTAAAGTAAAGTAAAGTAAAGGACGTGAGGAGCAGAGGTAGTACAAGGGTGTGTCAAATGAGCGGATGATCTAATAGATAAACGCTTACTTGCAGCTAGAATTCTCACTATATCAGAGTAACCAATACCTATCCTCTATCCCAACTATACCATCCCAACAAACTTTTCCTTCTCCCCATTTTTCCAAAACACTTCTACCCCCGCAGACAACATTTCAACATCTCCACATTTCCAAACGACGAAACCCGTACAACTACCCCTATCCCACAATTTAACCCCCACGATTCCAAAGACCCGCCCGCTGACAAGTGTTCTTAAAAAGCGATCGTCGAGCACTTTCTTCGCGACCGTTCTGGAAACCGTTCGTCGTTCGATGCTCCAGTTGCTCGCCCCGCTAAACAATTGGCAAGAACGTAGCGGAGCGAGGCACGGACCACGGTTCCCGCGGCAGGAATCGCGCGGAATAGAGCACGAGCATAGACGCGAAAGGGTCGGTGGATATATATCAGCGGGAAATCCGTCTGGCCGAATGGCAGAGCGTATCGCTCCGGCCGGATGCAAATAAGAATGCTCCTCTGGCCAGTACCGAGACCCGACTACCCCCTCGGCTTTGGCGAGCAGCGTCGCGACGCGTGAAAAACACCGGAAACGTATTATTAACCCGGCGAGTGTCAAGCTCGCCCTGAATACGAGCTGCTGAGACTCGGTTCCGGGGCGCCAGCTTTTGTGAGGCCGGGGGGGCGCACAGAGGAGCGCGTCGAGGGACGCGATGGCTTATTTTCCTCTCCACTTTTACGGCGTAACGAGGCACGCGTGCGCCACTCGATCGCTCGCTACGCCCTGGACTCTTTCAACATTAGCCTGACTATTGTTAAATGAAATTTACCACGCGCCGGTGAAAAATAGTCGGCACTACGAGATACTAGAAAGTAGCTGTTGTTTTTGTGCCGCGGTAACTGAAGGAGCTGCTTTTGATGACCTCCGTTTAATGGGGCTCGACTTGCTATCCATCGTAAATTGTATAATAGCCTCTAGTGTATAGCATTATATTATACAACCGAGGACGAAGGCAGTCTTTCAGCCGACGCGTTTATTACTCGAAGACAATAACAGTGGCGAAAGACGGAAAGCTAAAACTGCATTTAATCCGCGCCGTCCCTCCCTCTCGCCCCCCGTGATAATAGGGTAAATGGACTATGCCGGCCGGTCGCGACTGAATATCCACCCGCCGAGAAATTATGCGACCCTTTGTTTTCAGTTATACCAGCCCGGTTGCTCGTAATAGATTCACGCTTAAACTATACATAAGTGCATCCATTTATCGCGGTTTACAGAAGCGCGAGCGCTTATGTACATCCAGCGTAATACCACATTTGTTTCCGCCGGTGATCGCGAACGCGAGAGAGCTGCCCATTTTCACTTTCGAAACAGCATTGCGGGGGCACGAGAGAGATCAAGTTTACTCCACGCGAATCCGAAGATAGGAAACTTTCCTGTAGAAAATGAATCGTCGAATCGTAATAATAAAATATAATAAATACGAATAAAAATAAACAACTATAAGATTCTGCTACTCAGGTATAGAAATATAAGATACAACATCGAAGACCGTCGTAAATCCTTATTAAACGGAATTCTAAACTGCGTACATAAAAGGGGCACAAACGAAAGGAAAGAAGGACCGTGAAAAGGGCGCGGAGGATTCCTCGGTAGCCCACTTCGAATTTCAAAGTCAGCTTCAGGAGCTCCCGACTCGCGGCAGCCTCGAGTCTACCCAATCATCGTTGAAACTCGCGTCTCGTTATTTCGTAGCGTCTCATCAAAGGGGCCGTCGCTGGGGAAGCGGAGCCCCGAGTAAGACGTACCAAAATGGAATAAGAGCGATCATACGCCGGTGAATCGTCCCCGTTCTCTCCGCTGAATTTCATTATACGAGCGAAATTGGATCCCGCCGATCAATTATCCGACCGAGGAGAGCCGAGACGTTCTCGCGAGCGAACCAACGATCGCTGGAGCGATCCTCACGGCCGATTAGCCCGCGTTCCCTTGGTTCCACGAAAATCTCCGCCAGGCTGCAGTCGTGCATCCTCTCGCATCCTCGCACAAAAGCCGTGCACGCTCCGTTCCAGACGCCAGCTCCGCGGAGGCTGAATGTTTTGTCGACCCGCCGAGTGTTTTCCTGCCCGTGGAACGATCCGTTTGGAGAGCGTCTCCCGAGCGGAGGTGTAACGGGAGAAAGGTGAAAGGACGCGCAGGGTGTACTTTGGGGGATGAATTGGAAATTAGCTTGTAACAGGTACCGCTGGTGATACTCTGAGAGGGTTCGCTAAGTGGAACGCGGTATCGTCCTGTTTATCCGGAGTGTCCGGAGGCGCTGAATGAAATCGTGCGATGCGAAAAATCGATAACGAGGGAGAATTTTGAAAAATTATTTAAGGGGTTATGCCTCCCTGCGAGGTGTGGAAACGCAAGTATTTTGGGGATTTTTGGGGGAAAAACTTGGAGACTTTTTTAAACAAACATTTATGTAGTCGAAAGTGTACATCTTATACTACTTGTAGTAATTATTCCAATGGAAAATATAAATAAATAAAATAAATATTAGTGATCTCCCGGCAGCGATTTTTTTTCAGTAGTTTGCGGTGACCGCTCTAACTTTGACCTGATTCATCCGAAATGAAAAATTCGAAGGAATTTAGTTAGTATATTAAATTATCTTGTCCTCAAACGTTCATTATCCCGAAAAATTAATTTGCTACGAAATGGCGGCTGTTCAAATTAAAATATCGATTTTGGCCGCAAAAATCGCTCATTTTTCATTTGTAAAATAAAAACTACGGAACGGAAATGGAAAAACCACGATTAAAGGCAAGATTTTTATATGTAGAACAAGCCTACGAAAGCTGAATTAATTCGATACAGCGATTCTCGAGATATTTTGCTCACCGTTTCTGAAAACGTAGTTTCGAGAAAAACGCGTTTAAAGTTTTAAGTTAGGTTTACATCCCCCAAGACATACCTATACTAAAACTCGCACAGCTCCGCTAATTTTGGTCGGATCAAATTGAAACTTTCACACAATACTTTCGAGATGTTGTACTTTAAAAAAAATGTCAAAACCCCAGAATCCATTTTTCCGAATTTCGCAGGTAGGCATAACCCCTTTTAAGGAAGGTGGGAAAGTAACGCCCTCAGCTTCTTATCCGTGGGATTTGCTTTTCACTCGCTTTGCAATTCAATTTGTCGCATCTCGGGATGTATTCTCGCCCGGTATAGCGCCCCCGTTTAGATCGTTCAGTACCTTCGTCTATTCGACGACCGCAAGCCCGTATTCTCGGTGTTCGGAATCGTGACATTCCGAGTTATACTGCCGCGCCTACGGGCATAGAATTAATGATTCCCGAGGCACCCCAGAGCCGTTATTCGCACGTATGACGCCCGGGAGCATGCTAATTTTGGGTGGATTCGATGTCTGGTAGACGGTAACCTCGGTTTCGAACGCGAGACAATTGCTTTGCGATTCGACGAGACGCGAGGGCGTCTCGAATTCAACGTGTCGAGGGACGACGTCGTAGAGATATCTATTTCACCCAGTTCCGTGGAAGATAGATTCTTGGGGTGACGATGATTCTTCGACCCTTTTCACAACGTAGGCTTTGGAAGCTGATTCCCAAGAGTCTCGGAGGAATATACAGAATAGAGAAGCTTAAGAATTCATCGCCCCGCCAGGAATTCCTCTCCCTCGTTACACGATTCAACTTACAAGATTCCACAAATTACAGAAGAGCGTTCGACATTCTCTAAGACTCCTCTAACATTCCACCGGCTAAACGAGCTTAAAAGCAGAGCCCGATGGAAAAGTAAGCGGGGATGACGAGACTTTGAGAAACAGAGTCGGTCTTCGGGACTTGAATCCTCGTTTCTCAGCGTCTCAGCGGGCATTCGTCTTGCTTGGACGTGGGGCTTCAGATCCGTGCCGCGGCAATTCTTAAAAGCGCTCCTATACCTTCTCGGAGAAGTGACGCGCATACGGCTGGCGAAACTAGACGCGCGAACAATGCATCCAAAGCCGCGGTCGTGTTTTCGCGGCTGCATTAAGTATTCTTTTACGTACGAAAGCTGCATACAAAGCGACACACCGGGGCGTTCTATTCGCGACGTTTCGTATATAGGTTACCCTTTTGCCGTGTCAACGTTAACGGACGTTTGACGCGCGCTGAGATCGATGCCTGTTTAGGTGGAGTAACGATTCCTTTATTCCGCGGGCGACGATGGTTCGCGGTGCTCTTTAAAACGTCGCGTCCTTCCTTCCTTCTCAACGGACACGTCGAGACGTCGCCCTAAATGTTGCACGGGGAGAACGGCCAGCGGAACTCGTGGGCCTGGCGTCAGGGTCGCTCCGCTGGGCGAAACAGTTATTCGCCTCGAGCGACAGAAGGTCTAGGATCGACGTTGCTCTTCATCCCTCTGCACGGAGACTTTCACGTGCACACGCCGGAATACTCTCGCTGCCCTGGGGCAAGGGACCCTCTATCGACGGCCCTTTTCACCCTCGCGAACCCTTCCCCGCTCCGAAAGCTTGCGCCCGTGTTTGGCGAGCAACGGGCGACGGAGGATTGGCCTCGCGATGAAAGGAATCATTACGCTCTGTGGAGATGTTTGTGTATCTTAATTTTCGGGGTTACTCAGGTAGAGAAGTGGTGGAAGAGTTGAGGTTGTGTATTTTCGATTTGTCGCTGGATGTAGGGTAGATGCACTATTTGTGGCCACTTTAAGGATTTCACTGACTTTCATCGTAATTATCTTTAAAATTGTACTTCAAATCAGGAAACTAAAAGCTTTACTAAATTTTACACTATCTTTACTATTAATGTCTAAGTTACCATTAACTACAGAAATCGTTAAAGAATTAATAAAGTTAAAAAATATAAGAAATCCATTTTTCACCGTTTGTGGCCACTTGCCACTTTCCGCGTAAGCAATAAATGTAACCTCATATTTCTGGTCGTGTACTAAACAAAATAGGGTAAACCAACCAGTAATTGACCGCATACCAGTAAATGACCATTAGGCAAAGAAATGTCAATTATGAATTTAAAAATTACTATTTGTTTATAAATAGAGTGTAGTTGCACTTTTAATATCCCATATTTTTAGTTTTCCGTATTAAACAAGCATTAATAAGTACAATTCTTAATAAAAGTATGCGGTCATTTACTGGGCTTCTCATTCAACAATTCGGTCATTTACTGGTTTGTTCACCCTATTTACGGTTTGAAATTCTGCACATAATTAAGTGTCTGCATGCAATTTCGAGCTAAAAAACGCGATAATTATTATTATTATTATTTATTCTGTTTACGGGGCAAGCCCATTGATAACAAAGAATATGATAGCAAAGAATATAATGTTTGCATAGGCAGAGCAGCAGTAATGAGTGCGCAAACGATTTATGTGGAAACAGTGATAACAGTTATAATAGTTCTGGGGTAACAGAGAGTACGTCGCATAGGTATAGATAGCCTCGGTTAGCTAATGCCACTGGAAGCCAGGGCTCTCTGAATATTAGTTTTGAAGCAAGAGAGGGAATCAGCAAAAAAATCAATGTCACCATGGTGTCTATTGGCAATGCCGCATATTCTGTGAAAGGGAATTATGCACATGGCCAAAAACGGTACATCTACCCTAGCGTAGTTCTTTTTTTCACGCTGCGGTGTGAGATTGGATGAAGCGAGCTTGTGGCTCGAGATCCTCCATTGATCTATGCTTTTTGTTGTTACACGTGAGTGGAGAGCGATGGGTTGATGGTAGAACGCGGAGTTGCGCAGCTGATATCGTGGAACATGGAATGAGGTAAGAAGAAAGCGAATCGATGTCACAGGGAATGCTGATACATCGTTACGCATACGTCAACGTGTTATCAAGCACGTCCCCCCAGAAGATCTCCGAAGAAAAGTTTCCTAAAAGCGTGTAGCAGCGTCTGATCCCCCGGCGACGCAGCGGAATTGCGTCTTCGCCCGCCATGTAAATCCTGTTTCTCATACAAACAGTTCCCCGAAGTGTCTCGTTTTTCCCGCGGATCCCTAGCTAATGTTTGCATAATGTACGTGATAAATCCCCCCTCGCTGGATCGCGGATTAACCAGCGAGCCTGTTGTGCGATCGAAGCCTGGCCCTTGTTTATCTTCGACCGTTCTATCAGCGACGCGACGCTGGAGATTGATAATCGTAAACGCGAGGGAAATGGCGATCATCCCTTCTCGCAACTGCTTCGAGTGAAAGACAACCATGCTCTCGAGTAATATTGTCGTTAAAACCTAAAGTAAGACGCACCGAAGACACGCCGATGAATTTATCCGAAGGAACTACGTCGCAGAGGGTGAGAAAGGCGTAGACTTCGGACGGAATCTTTAAGGAAAATTGCAGCCGAGTTCGTGAAATTGGGGAAGCTCGGTTTCCGCAAGAATCCCTACAATTACCAGCCCTAACGCAATCTCCGACCCCCAGCCAGCAAATTGACAAGCTCGACAGTGAAGAAGCCTCAATTAACCTATCCGCTGGGTAATTCCTCGACCAGGAAACTCCTCCGTGTGTTTCAAACCGATTAAGATCGAATTAACTTCGCCGTCCCAATAAAAAGGCAACCCTCCGTCCTCTTCATTCAGAATAATTACCGAACGTTGGCGAGAAATTCAATTGCCGAGTACAGAGGGATTCTCAGATAGCAATTTAACCACCCCTTCCAATCACCGAGGCTAAACATATTCCCAGCCACCTGCCCATCGTTAATTCCCCAGCAACCCAACGACTGACCGAGATCGCAGAGATTCATCGTGGCTCGATCGCCCTGACACACTTCCTTCGGCTCGATTCCCACGGAAGGAGCGTGTAAGTGGCCACGTTACAGCGCAATTTCGCGTAACGCTCTTCTTCGCAGCGAGCACGAAGAATACGCCGTTGGAAAAACGTTCCCCCTCTCCCTCCGTCTCCTCTTCACTGCCACGCCAGCCATCGTTGGCCAGGACGGCTTTCATCCAATTTCCCCCTGTCTCGAACGGAGCTCCATCCGCGACTGGCAACCGCCCACTTGAATTCAAGTGCTCGCCTTCTAACGGCTCCAACACCCACGAGACTCGTCGTAGGCCTCGTAGGCCTCGAGGTCGATCGTGGCCCGCGATCCTGGGCCACTAGATCCATCGCGACTGATTTTCTTTCCCGTCACCCCTCTCCTATCAGAAGCATCGGCGAGGAGCTTCCAGCTCTCACGCGTGATAGTTTCCCCTCGGTTCTTCGGGGTGGCATCGCCGCGCGAAATGAAATTAAGGGTGGACTTTTATCGCGGCCAGTGAGGAAGAATCACGAACGATCGCTGGACCAGATCGTCGTTGGGACTCGGAGAGGTCGAGAGAGTGTCTCCGTCATTTTCCACCGAGAGGGTGGGATATATCGACCTGCACGCGGCTCGAATGGCTATTAAGGGCAACGGCATATCTGGCCGGTTCGGTGTTCTAGATGGTGCCTCGTTTTCGTGGATAGTATACGAGATTCTTCTGCTCTCTTTCCTCCTTTGTCGCGGGGGTGGAATGGGGCGTAGAAGGGAGATTGCACCCTTGCAAACCCCCTGGTTTGCAGGTGTTTGGAATGCATCGGTTGTGAGCTACGAATATGTCCCGTGCGTTGTAAGTGGTGATTGGACGCGAGGGTGGATGGGGTAAAAAAGGGGTTAACCGTGGCTGCGGGTAGATAGGGGACGATCGACCAGTCAATATTTCAAATATTCCATTGCGTTGCCACTAGCAGCCACAACCGAGGCCAGCGTCCCTTCTGACTTGCGGCTGGGACTAATTTGCATGACTTGCAACGGGCTAATTCCGACCACGGTCGATGGCACAGACTACCAGAGGGTTAAAGCGATGTTTACTTTATTATGCGATCGCCCCGGGGATCGCATTATCGACGAGGGCGCGGCGGAAGTTACTTTAGAAGTCGGCCCGCGACTCTTTTAAACGCGAACGCGGCTGAATCTTGCGGCGTGAATTCTCAGTGACTCCACAAAATGGGACACATTTTCCCAATTATGCAGAACTCTGTGGATTCGCTGAACAGCTTTACTAAGGATCTTTCATCGATCTTATTAGAGGCGACGGAGAGCAAAGGGCGATTTTCCCGATATTAAGAGATCGAAAATCGAACATTCGAAACTTCAAACTGCGAACTGAAGTTGTCCCATAGAAACCCACCGCTGTGCTTAAGATTTATTAACATCCTCGGTGTGGTTTCGATTCCAATCAGAGACACGAGGGGCGTCCAACGCGCTCCCCTGCGATGACAAGCATCGTAAAGCGTGACAACTCTATCTACGCTTTTCCACGAAGATGCTCCATCAGCGCGCGACCAGTGTTCGCCGACCAAGCAGCGAAATCGGGACGTAACGCGCCATTGTCCCCGCGTAGCCACCATAAAGGCCGTATCGCGCGGGCAAAGTCGAGGAAATTCGCGACGCGCGGTTGGCCCGCGACATTTCGCGCTCAACTTTTCCTTTTGTGGACTCCCCGGCTGTGTGCACGCCTCTGGAGGCTGCGTGAATTCTCGCGTAGTCGGGGGTGGCACGTGAACGTGGCAAGCCAGCTTCACCCCTTTGTCAAAGTCGAACGAGCCACGCTTGTGCCGCCAGCTTCGCAGGTCGACTTTTCCCGCGATTTCAACCGCTTTCTTGCACCATCGAGGGATCCGGACAAGAAGTCCCCCGACTCGGCGAAAGGGTTCCGAGTTGCAAGGGGAACGCGTCTTGCCGGAGATTGTAATTTCGAGCGAAAGGTTTCTTCATTATTCCAAACGAGAAGGTTGAGAGAAATTTGTACGGAATTAAAGTGATTTATCTCTGGAATCGGGTAATTTCACGCACGATAAGTGAGTAAAGATTTGAGACATTGAAAAGTCTTCATTTCACTCGACGCGTTCCTCTTGGCTGAACAAATATTGTCTAAATAGATACGCACAGCCCTACTTCTCCAGTGGGACAACGCAAGTGTCTGATAAGATACAGACTTGTTCCACTTGTCTGAGAAAAGAACGGAGAAACGTCCCATTCTGTTTGCATCAGACAAGCTTGAGTCCTACTTGCCGGACCACATAGCAGTCTAGCAAACTTACCTAGCCACGCGCTGGCCCAATTTCTCGCATCACACCGCTCTCCCCTTCTCATCTAACCACGCAACGACGCTGCTCATCCGACCATACCTCGATGAAGAATCAACAACATCTACGTCTCAACCAACTCTCCCCGAATACTCAAACCAGAAGCCAATTTGCGGGCGACGCTACGCGTATCGCCCGCATTTCCATCTCAGAAGCTTCCGCGCGACCGATCGGCCCACGGCACAGAATCCACTCGTCAAAAGAGATCGCCCGGCTGGAGAGGTTTTTAAATTTCATGGCGACGAACGCGAGATATATTCCGATTCGCCGGGGCGCTCTATCAGGAGCCAGCCAGACGGCCGCGGGCTCAAAGGTCCCGCAGTTTTACACGCTCGTTGTCTCGGATAAATGTGAACAGACTGCCGCGTGTACGCGCAACATTCCCTGTACACTAAACGGTGGGTTTCCAGATCGCTCGAAACATGAGTCGACTTCGCGAAGAGGAGCAGCGGAAAGATTCAGGGGGTGGAGAATGGGTCGAAGAGGGAAACGAGGGGGATGAAGAATTTTCTGAATAACTCGATTCTCCCGTGCCCGACTATGTCCGCGACCCGGCGCCGATGATGTATCGCTTTATAACAAAGGGAATTTGTCAATGTCAATTTTGTCGCGCTGGATACTACACGCCCCTAAAACAGTCGCGCGGAAAGAAGGAGCCGCGTCGGGGGAAAGAATGGGGGCGAACGTCGGCAGGCGTTTAATTTTCGCCGGGTCGACGGCTATATCGTTCATTTGCAGCGACGACACAACGCGACGAGGATTAATTATGGAATCCCCCCCTCCCTCCTCCCCCGTTTTGTTACGAACAGGCGGTTGTATCGTTGCGTTCTTTGCCCGCGTATATATGTAAATGCAGGACGGAATTAAATCGTTCCGTGCCGTCCGTGACTGGGAAGGATTTCCCATCGCGCCGGTGCGTGGCGTTTCCTTTGTAACCGGGCGCAATTACAGCGATCGCGCAACGAAAGAACTCTCGCGCGGAGTCGTTGCTTTTAACATTGGCTTTGTTAGCTTGAATGCTTCAGCGAGTCGTGTGAGCGAGAAGTAGCGGCGAACCCCGGACACTCTCGAATTTTTTTTAAAAGAGGAGATGCTGTTAAATCCGTGGCAAAGGTGGCGTCGTGCTTTTTCGAGGAGCTTTGCATCGCAAAGGGGGATTGCACTGAGAAGTTTTACGGGATAATTGGGTGCAAAGAGTGGTTAGAATCAAGTATAAGGGTTACATCGTTGCATTGCATCAAGGGCAACGTCTCGTGGGATGATATGTAGGGGATGACGAAGAGGTTTGTAGGGGAGGAAGAATAATTTAGGACGAGGGGTCGGGATAATCGATGACTCGGCCTTGGGAGCGCAAATAATTGTCCATTTAACATGAAAACAACAACAACGCGAAGAGCAAGGCACGGTCTAATATAGGAGCAGCGATATCTCGAGGAAAGTGAAACGATACAGGTCTCCAATCTAGTATTAATATAAGTGAAAGATAGAAATTCTGAGAAGTCATCGAGCTACGTCAAAATATCCTGTTATATACTGAAATTCGTTTGGTCTGATAAAGCACGGTTTCAGTCTACTTTTCCTGAATTCCTCAATTCTCCCATATTACTCGCCCGACCATATTCTGTATTATTCTACTTGCTTAACTAATCATCACTTACAGATCTACTTTACACATTAACCCAACCACCATCGCGTTCTCTTTTCTAATTACTACTCACTGTCCCATTCCCTTTACCTGATTAACTAATTTCCCATTCCCCTTGTCCGTGTAATATCCACCCCACTCTCTCTCGTCTGGTTAATTCACTGCCCCGTTATCCGTGTCCGTTTCTAGACACTACTTTCTCAATCATACGCTGCTTCAATCCACGTGTCTCTCCAAGCACTCCACGTTCATCCACATACTTTCCCATTCTCCTTGTCCACCCAAACACTGATCTACTCTACTTCCTCCGCTCACGCAGTCATCAGAAACAAAGCTCCTTAATCGTGTTCTTACTTAACCAGTCAACACAGAAGCCACGAATCCATCCCCCAATCTCCTACTCACCTACTCACAACCAACAGCAGACTGACGCCGCAAATAAACTTGCAGTTAGCCCACTGGACGTGAAGATAATCGGGTCGAACCAGCCTCTGTCAGCGGGCAAGAGGTACGACCTGGTCTGCACGACATCTGGCTCCAGACCTCCAGCCACGGTAACCTGGTGGAGGAACAGCCAACGTTTGGTGGAGTCCGAGGAGACCGTAAGTAGACACTTCAGAACGATATTATACGAGCCATCCAGTGGCGGGAGAACATTGCTCTGACTGTTCCCTGGCCGAATGAGAATCGAAGTCCCTTTAAACCAGTGAAATATCTCGTGGCTAAAATGCACACCGTGGCTCACTAGTATTAGAGCAGCTACTCTGTGTTGAATAATTCTGAGAAACGTGAGAAATTTATTAAAGAACTCTAAGAAACTTTACTTTATTTATTATTATTATTATTACAACTTTATTACCCTTTAAACGTACAGAAATAAATTATTTGGTGTTTTAAATTAAAAGCAGTGAAGACTACCCAATCTGCACCAAATATCACATTTCGTAGAAATATAGCAGGTGTCCTAATATTTATAAATGGGGTGAATCGAGGAATTTTTTAAGGAATCAGATCCATGAGCACCGAAGACTAGTGTCTTATTTCTCCCGATTGATCGCGTGGAAAGTAACGAAGGTGCCAAAGAGATTCGATAATTCGCAATCCTAGGTCAGCGTGGCCCTTTGAAGGAGCCGTAAAACCAGCCACCCCCGCAGTTGCGTGTTGCGACGCGAGCATCGTGCGCGTCCTCGTGCTCCGCTGGCGATAGCGTGCGAGGATATCGTTATCAAGGCTTAAGCCACGCTGAAAGCGCCATTAGACGGGGAATAATTTAAATCGAAGCAACCCAGTGACGTGATAACGCTGCCCCCGGCCGACGTGACCGGGCGCGCGCTCTCGTTACTCGGCCGTAATTAAGGCTAATTTGTGCGTATCCTCGGCGATACGACGCGATTAATCGGGGCCAGGACGAGTGGCCCCGCGGCGGGAAAAACAGTGACGAGATCGAGGGGATTCGAGGGTTTAAAGAGCAGTTAACGGTATCGAAGTAGTCGGATCAGCGATTCGAGCTTCCGCGGCGAAGTCTGGGAATGTTGTTCAACGATAATTGAAATGTTAAGAAGCTCCCTAATCACCCGTTTAATTTACCGACGATCGTCGCGAGGTTTTTTCATCGAGCGGCTGAAACGGGGCTGCTGGAATTCGCCGGTAGCTCTGTGGCAGATCGCGAGGCCTAAATCTTCGCGCTGAACGTGGTAATTAAAAGTTTGATCGGCGTTTAAGCCTCACGCCAATGGGACGGGGTCTGGTAATAGGAGGTTCGCTGTCGGTTCGCGGCTGGTACATCGACGGAGCGGATGAAGGGCTTGTGAAAAATTCACGTCGACAATATTTCTCGGGAACGGTTGTCGATTCGGACGGAAAGGCGCGAGCGTGCGAGGGCGGAAGCGTGACGGGGAGAAAGGAAACTTTCCAAACTGCAAGATTACAGGAAGAGGAAAAAGAAGCAGACGAAGAAGAGGAACGATCTCGTTTCCTCCGACATTCCCCTATAGATTATAGTTCGTCCGCCGTATTTCTCCTCGCGCCTCATCCTCTTCTGTTTAACTTTCTTATATAAGCGGCTGGGCAAAGACTTACGGAATGAGGCGTATCGGCTACGGGAACAATATTTTCTCTGTCCCCTCTCCCGGGTCTCAATCTCCACCCGGCTCAAATATTTATATCTTGATTAAGTGACGCGCTAACGCGAAAGAAAGCCGCCCGCTAGGAATTAAAATTTATAATTTACAAGCGAGCCAACAGAGGGGTTAATGCGAAACCCGCGGTGGAATTAACGGTTTGCTTACCGAGGCGGGCGAACGGGATAACCTAAGTGGGAAGCCGCGTAATTCAGATATCGAGGGAAGGGAAAAAAAAGAGAGAGCGAAGGGACGTTTGCTTTCTTCGTAGGGAGCAGCGCTGGGGCGTCGGAGAGAAACTTGGCAATTTCGCTGAGATCCCTGTGGAAACTCGCCCTTCGATACATCAATGGTTAATGGTAACATATCGCTGTATTATCGTCGGGAACGGTAATGGGAAAAAACGGTGAGGGAAGTTTCGTAGTTTCTCTTGGCAATAAATCGCGGGATTTACTCTTCTTCTGGACGTCGCTCGTATGAAAGCTCGCCGCTAATCGAACCAATTAAAGGAGTCGAACGTGAACTCGCACTCGTTGGAGCTGGTCTTTCTCTTTCTGTTTATGAGAATTGTGACGGGACGATATTGGCGGAGGGGTTGAAAGAAAGTATAGGATGGGAGAGTAAGTTGTGGTAGGGGTTGGGTGTGTTTAGCCACGAGATACGCGAGAGTCAGTATTTTTATATCGAGTTTGTAAGATCGAAAGTGAAAGGAGAAAGATAGCCGGGAAAACTGGTGGCGAAGTCGTCGTAATTTTGTTACAGACTTCCAGCGATGAGAACACGACCACTAGTATCCTGTCTTTCATGGCGACCAAGGCAGATGCTGGCAGACACTTGTCGTGTCGGGCTGAAAATCCAATCATGGGAACCGAGCCGATTGAGGACGGCTGGATCCTCGAGATACAGTGTAAGCGTATTAAATACACAGTCGGGAGCCTCTTACTGGACAAATGACCGATCGATCTGTCACGATTATTCGCCGCTCCGCGACTTATTGACGTTTTCGATTTACAGACACGCCGGAGACACTGATACAGCTGGGCACGTCGTTGAATCCCAACGAGATACGCGAGGGCACAGATGTGTACTTTGACTGTTTGATTCATGCTGAGCCTACTGTCTACAAGGTGGAGTGGCGGCATTTGGTGAGTATACAGTAATTTTCTGGCGCAGGGAATTGACCACAGAAGAGGGATCACTTGTGGCTTGGGTAGGCTAGAATTTTGGTAGCTCAGAACTCGTATAGCTTAGAATTTGGATAGTTCAAAATCTGGATAGCTTAGAATTTCGATGGTTTAGAATTTGGATAGCTTAGAATCTGAATAGCTTGGAATTTCGATAACTCAAAATTCAATACCTCAGAATCTGAATAGCTTAGAATCTCGATAACTCAAAATTCAATAGCTCAGAATCTGGATAGCTTAGAATTTCGATGGTTCAGAATTTCGATAGCTTAGAATCTGGATAGCTTAGAATCTCGATAACTCAAAATTCAATAGCTCAGAATCTGAATAGCTTAGAATCTCGATAACTTAGAATTTCGATAGTAGAAAATCTGGATAAAATTTCGATTGCTTAGAATTTCGATAGCTTGGAATTTGAATAGCTTAGAATTTGGATAGCTTAGAATCTCGATAACTCAAAATTCAATAGCTCAAAATCTGAATAGCTTGAAATCTCGCTAGCTTAAAATTTTGACAGTTTAAAATCTGTACAACTTAGAATCTCGATAACTCAAAACTTCAATACCTCAGAATCTGGAAAGCTTAGAATTTCAATATCTCAAAACTCCAATTGCTCAAAATTTAAACCGCTCAGAACTTAAATAGCTCAGAATTGTGAATACTTCAGAACCCGAATAACTCAACCAAAGCACAGCTCAGAATGCAGATAGCCCAGAATCTCAACACTTCGATAATTCCCTTCCCTCGATCACCTAATTTGACAAAATCTGACAAAGTGACTGCGCATCGAAGCACGCCCTTTCATGTCCGCAAGCAATTTAAAAGAAGCTTGTTTCCTGTGGATCAAGAAGTTTCCAAAGTGGCCCGTTTCCAAGGTGTAGCAGATCCCGAAAAGTTCACCGGTTACGAGGCTGCGTGCTGCCTTCGCGAGTGTGTTAGAAAGAAACCGAGAGAACGCGGTGCCGGCCGTGTATTAGTATAAAAAAGGCAAACAAACTTCCAGCGAACAAGGTATTCAAAGTTTCGTAATAAGTTCGATCGTGTAGGCGAAGTCTCTTTATCTTGCTGCACCTTCGTACGGGCAGAATGAAAGGCCGTACATGCGCTTGTACATAGGCGTGTGTACATATTTCCCAGGGGCTACAGAATTCACCAGCAACGCTCCGCGCTTGCACGAAAACGGGATTTCCAGATAATCCTAAGAAAAACATATTTCAGCGGCGACGCTTGCGAGGCGACTGAAGACGATTCCAAATGGGACGAATGTATTCAAAGGCGCATTGATTGCCCTCTGTTCCAGAACAAAACCCTCCATCACAACATCACGCAGGGCATCATAATCAGCAATCAGAGCCTAGTGCTGCAAGGCGTCGACCGTAAAAGCGCAGGCAATTACACCTGCGTCGGGTACAACACGGAAGGCGACGGCGAGAGCTCGCCGTTCTACTTAAACGTGATGTGTACGTGTCACCGCTTTGAATAAATGATCAGACACTCTCCTCCCACGCTCTCCGAAGCAACTCCATCGGGTGCATTGGCTCTTCGCATAAACTTTATTCAAATTTCACGCGGAATACCTTCCCTTCACTCTTGAAGAATAACCGCTATAAAATCAGAGAACACACTAAAGAAGCATAAACCATAAATATTTACCGCTATATTCCAAAGCAATTAAATTTCCCCTAGAATTCCCTCGCAGAATTAGAAATTTCTTTAAAAAAAAAAAACTTGAATAAGACACTCGCTGAATATTATATCCCTTCGCTTGAATGAAACTCGTGCGACTCGAATCGTGATTGCAGTCGCGCCCACCTGCAAATTGAACCAGACAAAGGTCCACGGGGTGGCGAAGCAAGAAAAGGCAAACATATCGTGCCAAGTGGACGCGAACCCGCCGGAGGTGAAGTTCCGATGGACCTTCAACAATTCCGCCGAGAGTATCGACGTGGCCGCCGGTCATATCGCCAGGGCTGGCACATCCTCGATCGTCTCATACACGCCCATGACTGAATTGGATTACGGCACGTTGCTGTGCTGGGCGACCAATCAAATTGGAGATCAACAAGTGCCCTGCGTCTATCACATCATACCGGCCGGTGAGGTATCTTTATGGTGGTAATTCGATCATGGAAATTCCTGTCGACCGTGAAACCTCGTGCTCGTATAATACTCCGCGCGACCGGATAGCTCGTAGTCTGGCGAGCACGATGGAACGTTCTGCGTCGCGGCTAGAAATTTCTATCACTTCCAGGGGCCATCTCGATTCCTCCCATTAATATCGAAACTCTTAACGTGTTTGTTCATTTCGCGGGGAATTCAATTCGCCGTGCCTCTGTCGGAACTATCAGAGATTTCGGGAAATGTTCGAGTAGCGATTGGTTCTTCAGTCGTTTCATTGCGACGGGATTAACTCGTTCTGCTCTACTTGGCTGACCAGATACATGCCTATTCTACTTGGCTGACCAGACGCAGGTCTATTCTACTTGGCTGACCAGACACAGGTCTATTCTACTCTACTTAATCAATGTATTGTTCTACGGATAATCATAGTCTTCCTCTACTCCATTGTATTCTACCGCGTCTAACAAATCGTTGACTCGTACTACTGTATTTGGTGTACCTCCTGAACCTCTGCCTGCAGACTTTGTTAAATCATCAACGGGAATTTTAAACGAACAGAGGAGAGTGACACTGAAATTATTTAAGATTTTTTTTAATAATTTACTTTGGAATGCAAGGACCCTAGAATTTAGGGCAACCTAAGACACGGTTATTTTGGATAAGCTACAGCTGGAAATTACACGCGCGAAACATCGACGGGGAGAAAGAATGAATTGCAATTTACAGAAAGGAGATTCTCGCGGTACGTTAATCCAGAGTTGTTCGCGCTATGCTGACTTTTCCGAATCGTGGTGTTCGGGGGATAAAGCGGAAATTCGTTAGGACGTATACGTGTGTGCCTACATGCTCGCGCGCGTTGGCAGCTCTTTTCCGTAACAAGCATCCCCATTGATCCACCGAAACGATCCAATTGTTGCAGTGGCAAAGGGCTGGGACATTCCAAAGCCACGCGTACGCCCCTTCGAAATTCCGGAATTTTCATTGTTCCTAAAGTACTCGATAATCGAACAACTTAACAACCGTTCACGCAATTTCCTCTGTCCAATCGAATATGAATATCTCGCATGAAAATTCATAACGGAGCTTCGCTCGCGTACCTTGCGTCCACAAACGAAGACGTTCGCGTGTTTCCACGAGGAACACATCTACCATTTACCTCGAATGGAAATTTAGCCACTGTCCTCGGAGCGTAAAATCAACGAGCGAATCCTGCATTTCTAAGGCATTTTGGAGAATCAAAGGAATGATGAAATGAAAAATCATCAACGGCCAATTGAGGCAAACGTTCATTGCGGTTTCTCTCTTTGCCGGTTTTATACGAACGCAGCAGATGTTTTTGGCATCGCCCTTTGACGGACTTGTTGTCATTCGCGTTTGAAATGCCGCGACGTGCCTTCTTTTCTTTAACATTCTAATTACTCTTCAACGAGGACGAAGCGGCATACGCCGCTGAATGCTGGCTCTGGATGAGAATTCGCGTTCTATCCGCGGTGCATGTGCATTCAGATTCGAGATTCATTCGCGAGGGTTCTTTTAGGTGTCCATTGGTATCGCTGATGAGACGTGAAATTGAAAAGTTTCAGCGCTTGGAAGTTTCACTTCGCGAAGCACGGTGGAAAGTGTAGGATATTAATAAAGTAGTTGCGGAAAAACTTTTTGCTTCTCGTCGCGCACCGTGACTTTATTACCGGGGGTCATTTATATTACTCGGCAATTTTAAAGGACAAACGCCGAAAGCTCGGGCGAACAAGTTTAAAGGGGAGGCTCTCCGCCCCCTCGGCCGCGCTCCCATTGAAACAAAACGCGTTTCTAGTTGCACCCCCAGCGGGCGAAACTTAAATCGCTCTCCTCTTTGCTGTTTTAATGGAAACGAAATTATTCCTCGTTACGGCGCCGGTACACGAGCTGCGCCTTTTTTTACTTTCAATTGTTTTCCATTACAGAAGAGTGTAGCTCTTCCTTCATCCTACTTACCGGTACGAAGTATCTTTAACGCAGCAGCTTTTTTATTGCGTTAGTAATGCTTTCATCCTTCGTCCTTTCGCTCCCGCGAATTGTTAAATGGCATTGCAGTTATTTTGGAGAAGCTCACTCGGAATTATTGTTTGACGATCGCGGGCGATTATTATTGCCGGGCCCAGTGGAGCAAATGGAATTAAATACGAATAGCAGGCTCGCAAATAAACACTTCGGAATTTCTTTGAATTTTTCATTATCACAGTTTACCATTATAAAGGCGTCCGACAACGGAGATCAGAGTGACCAAAACTTCCCTCGAAAACGACCCTTAAATTTCACAAAACCGACCTCGGCAGGAATTTCCACAGCAGAGAAACTTCAACTTTAATCTGTCCCGCTGACAAGAAATCTCCAGATAATGCCACCCCTTCTAATCCTAATGTACAAGTTCTCCCTGCACCTTGGTCCCCAACAGAGATACCCCCGACGTTCAATTGCATTTTCGAAGCCCCGTTTCCACAAAAGCTCCCTTATCGCGTAACTACTTACTTGCACTGTTCGAATCGTCAACTTACCATTGCGGCGGCAGGTCGACCGGACATGGTCCACAACTGCACCACCTCGAACACGTCGACGAACTCGTTCTCGGTGCGATGCGCGGAAGGGTTCAACGGCGGTTTACCACAGTCCTTCCTGCTCGAGGTGAGGGAGAGCAACAGTCAGGAACTGCGTGCGAACCTGACGTCCCCGGTGCCGCGTTTCAGCGTCAGTCACCTGGACTCTGGTGCCCTTTACCAGGCTTGCATCTACGCCTACAACGATAAAGGGCGTAGCGAGGCGATGGTGGTGCTAGCTGGGACCCTCAGGCTGCCGGAAAAACAATTAACATCCGAGTCAGGTAAACTCGTGTTCCTCTATCTCTCTATATCTATCCCAACCCATCTCTCTCTCTCTCTCTCTTTGCCACCTGGAAACAAGTAACACAGACACGAGCGACCGAGCACCTGGAACCGCGAAACGAGCTTTCAACCAATTTCATTACCTAAAGGGACAGAGGAGGGGGGAACAGAGTGGGTAGAACGAAGAGGTTGGATATTCTGATTCGCAATTGTGACGAGATCTTTGTTTGCGAAACAATTCATCGTTCCCCGTTGCAACGAAATTTATTCCATTGTACCGATAAAGTAATTAACTCCTGGTCATCCCCCCCCAGTATCGGCGAAAGTAACTCTACATTTGTTCCAATTAATCGCGACCCTCCCCCGCGGCGCCCTTTGATGCCGGGAGACTGGAAGAACAAACGGCCGTTCATCCTACCCCCCCCCGGGCGATGGATGCGTTCCGAATCGTACGTTGAGTTGGAAAAGTTCAGCGTACCGAGGATTATGGAATAGAAGGTTGCGGTATCAAAGGGATATGGATTTTCGAACGGCGGGGAGAGGGGCGGCATTGAAATCGACGACTTACTTCAATTACGCGTGGTCGGCTCTTTTCTCCCGGTCCGCTTTACAGAATACAGATACAATGAGGAGCGGGTGTTTCGAATATTCTGATTCCTCGGGTATCTTACTTATCGTCGTCCAACGTTCGTTTCAGAGAGGCCCAGACAGAATATCAGACTGATGCCGATGCTGAGCGTGATGATCGGCGTGGTGACCGCGCTGATCATAGTCGCCGGGATCGTGATGGTCGTGCTCAGAATTCAGCACACGCAAGTCGACGAGCAGAGCAAGTCGCAAATGGAGGATCACGGTAAACAGACCAAGGCGGTCCCTATCCAAAGGGAGCTGAGGTTCCGCGAGGGAAGCAGCCTCCTCTCGGACGAGAAACACCCCACCAGCCCCTTCAGGAAGCTCGAGAGCAGCGGCGACATAAGCGAAAACGACGAGAAGAATCCGGACATCATACCTCAGCAAATCACCGGTTCGTCTGTTTTCGTAATTCATTGAACGCTACGCGACGAGAATGCTGTTCCGTGCTCCCTGAATCGTAGCGATTTTTATAGAGGGTGATTCAAATGTGGTGGAAAATAGATCTCGAGATTATTTGGGGCTTTTAGAAAGCTTCTAAGATTCCTCAAAGTTCAACTATAATCACCTGAAGCCTGAAATTCACAGAGGCTTGTCAGATTTTTTAAACCCTGTGGAATTGGAGAGTTTCAAAATTCTAAGATTCTTGGGAGATCTTTGAAATCTTTCAAAGTCTTTTATCTCCTCAATTTCTAGATGTAGGCTTTTATTTCCCCGATTGAGAGAATGTTTTGTTTAATCCTTTGTTTTTGTTGGAGCAGGCGACGAGCCGTCCGAGTATCTGAGGAAGAGGCGACTCGTCTCGACCATCGAAACATCCCCGTCGAGAAGTTTGCTGGAACACTCGACGGCCACTTCCGTCAGCGGTCACGGCAGTTACGTCGGTTATTGCACCATTCGCAACGGCATGCCGCTCCACGAGTTCACGAATCTGACGGCGAAACATAAAAGCGTAAGCTGCAACTTCCGCTAATGCGTCCCTTCATTATCCGCCATTACGCGTCTCGCGCTACACGCCAACTACCCAAACCAGAACTTTCCCACTACCCCCGAAACACGTGACCACCCCTTTCCCGGCGAAAGAATCAATCCAAAGTCTCGTTACAAACTAGAGCTGTTCGGGTACTCGAAATATTCGAGTAGCTCGAAATGCGAGCCGAGCGGGACTCGATTTTTCGAGCCGAGCCGGGATCCGAACGGATCCGAGTAACTCGAATGTTTCGAGTAGCTCAATTCTTTCGGGTAGCTCAATTCTTTCGAGTAGCTCGATTCTTTCGGGTAGCTCGATTCTTTCGAGTAGCTCAATTCTTTCGGGTAGCTCGATTCTTTCGAGTAGCTCAATTCTTTCGAGTAGCTCGATTCTTTCGAGTAGCTCGATTCTTTCGAGTAGCTCAATTCTTTCGAGTAGTTCAATTCTTTCGGGTAGCTCGATTCTTTCGAGTAGCTCAATTCTTTCGAGTAGGGTAAAGAACCCAATTACTGACACCTGACCAATTACTGTCACCTTAAGCTATTTTACATAAAATAACAAATAAACAAACGTTGTAAAGTCATACACCAATAGAATTATGTTATCGGTTCAGGGCGGACTTGAACACCGGGCCGCCCGCATGACAATCTGACGCGCTACCGCTGTGGCTACGAAACCTTCTTCAATAGAATTATGTAATTCAACCTATAATCTATGCTATAAATTATATTCTATAGTTTATTTATTCGTTATTTTAAGTAAAATAGCTCAAGGTGACAGTAATTGGTCAGGTGTCAGTAATTGGGTCCTTTACCCTAGCTCAATTCCTTCGAGTAGCTCAATTCTTTCGAGTAGCTCAATTATTTCGGGTAGCTCGATTCTTTCGAGTAGCTCAATTCTTTCGGGTAGCTCGATTCTTTCGAGTAGCTCAATTCTTTCGGGTAGCTCGATTCTTTCGGGTAGCTCGATTCTTTCGAGTAGCTCAATTCTTTCGAGTAGCTCAATTCTTTCGGGTACCTCGATTCTTTCGAGCATTAAAAAATCGACATTACCCGTTGAATCTCTCCCCATTCGTTCCCAAAATCGTCGGACGTTCTTCCTGCATTCTTGCTGAAGCACTCCCGGTTCCTCACACCTGAATTTCAGTTTCAGCCAATAGTTAGCGACGTGTACGAGAGCGGCGTGTGCACTCTTCCAAGGCAGCACTGGCCCAGCCAGAGCGTGCAGTCGATGTCGATGACGATGAGCCCCCCGATGCTGTACACCAGCCTGGGGGTGGTGAGCAGAGCTTGCCCGAGCGGCACGCTGCTGGCCAAGGACGTGGAGGCGAGGATCCCCGGCCAGTGTTGCATCCAGTCGCAGAAGGACGGGAAAATGAGCACGCCGATCGTGATGGCGAAACGAGAAAGCTCCGTGTGACGCTGCCGTCGCGCGCAGACCAGTCATGTATGAACAGTTCGACGCGTATTGTTTCTCGAAGTACGTATCAGGCCTGGCGACTCCTCGCCAAGGCAGCCGCGGATCAACGAGACGAACCGTCAGTCGTTCGCACTCTGCTTTCGCGGAGAGTGAACCGTGAGATCCCGGAGATTCTTGTCACGCCCATATACGTTTCTTGCTGTTTCATTGGAGCGTCCGACGCGAGTTTGCGGCTATCTGTTTGTAAACCGGAAAAGGAATGGTGTGCGGGGGTTGGTTGATTCGTGGGCATTCGTAAGTTTCGTGCGACCACTTTTCTTCGGGGTATTAATACAGTTACTAAAATTGTTTACAATCCCACTGGACACCCTGTATATTTTTTCAAACGTCGCACGCGTCCGAGACGGTTTCACCCCGGCGTGCACGAAGCGAACGCGAGCGAGAAGCCGATGGGACGCGATCCGCGGGGGATCGAGGACAAAAGAGGCGTTTTTAGTTCGAAGCGAATTCAGTTCTCCTCCCAGCACTATAGCCATTGTCGCGTTTACGTTTCTCTGTTCGATCAAGTGCCCTTTTTGCATTGAACGGACGCGATTGCTCGAGCCAACGTGCGTTTGCAAAGTTGTAAAAAATTCTGCGTGTGCGCGAGATTGAATTTTGTTGGTATATAAATATATATATATATAAATAAATAAATACGAAACTTATATACATACACGCACGGGTGATCGCGCGTGCTGTACATAATACACTTGAAATACGGAGGATATTTTATACAGATTGCTAGTATATATATATATATATATAAAAAAGAGAGAACAAATGAACAGAAAGAGGTTTATTCCCACTTTTACTATGGTACACTGTACAATTCGTCTAATCGATGTAAGGAAACCCTATAAATAATTGTGTACATGCGTAAATGGTCGATCGAGCAGCCGGACTAACGTGCATTGAATAGAAAACCAGCAACGGACAGCCGTGGCAACGAGAGAAAGAGTCAATGGGAACAAGAATGTTCGCGGTTAAGCGGGGTGGCGAGGAACGAGGACGCAGAGACATATCGAAAATCAAAATTAAATAGAGAGGAGAAGCGAACGAAGACGAAGGAAGAAGGCAACAGGAACGTTAAAAGATCCCCCATTTACTTTCGCCGGTGCGCAGTACTTCCGGATTCTATCGTAAGGGTTAAGTATCTCGTGGAATGTGTAAAAGGAGCGTTTCCTAAGCGATTGTATCGAGTGCATCGAGACGGTTAAGTTCCCCTTTTGCGCGTGCAGCGCGTCGATCGACGGAGGGCTGTTCGCGAAGGAAATCGACGAGCGTATTTGGATTTCGCTTCGCTCTGTAAATGCCTCTATCTTTCCGTGGCACGATTAAAGCGTACGTGTTGTTTAAAGAGGGGATTACGAAGCAGAAGCCGGAGGGAAGAGGAAGGACGCGGATGCACAGTAGATAGCTCGATGTAATTATGGTTGTAGAAAAATGAACCGGTGTTTTCTCAGCGAGTCGATCGTGTAATATATCAAGGGAGAAAGGGCGAGTGAAAGGGTTAGTCGTTCTTTCGAGTCCTCTAGATGAATGTGTTCTTTCGATCGCTAGTCGTTAAGTTTTATCCTCGGGGGAAGGTGAGCGTGTCTGATAACGTTCGAGCACGCGTGAGAAGAAGACTACGGGCGCGAATCGTTGTTTATTATTGCCATTGATGGAATTGATGTCGGTACATAGCCAGTGTACTAAGAGGAACTTTACTAATCGTTGTTACAAACAAGAAAAGAAACGCCTATTTCTTCTTGCATTAGCGTACACGCGAGCTGACAGGGTGGAGGAGTCGCGGGGGGTGCGGAAAACGCGCGATGAGAAAACGGCTTCTACGATCCCGGACGATACAATCTCGACACACAAACTGCCAACAACTTTTCATAGCTCATTCGTACGATCCTTCCCGGCAACTGCGGAACGGTCTAAACCGCGTCCCGACGCCGCACAGTGGGGCAAAGTGACGAAGTTTGTGTCAAAATCAAAGAACTTTTGATAGAAATGAGATAGAGCGATGATTTTTTTTTAAATTAAAGCTGAAAGATTGCAGAATAAGGGAAAATTAAAGAAATTATGGTACGAACGTTTTTTAACTTTGAAAATCTGTATTAACCTTGAAATCGATTTTTTCCAAAATCCTGAGGTAGTAGCCAAATTTTGCGAACGGATTTGAAATCAGCGTGACAAAATCTACAGGAAATGATGTACAACATGTCAAGAAAAAAATCTAACCGTACATGGTATTGGATAAATCACAATTTTGTTGTAATATTTCAAGTTTATCACAGATTTTCAAAGTTAACAAACGTTCGTACCATAATTTCTTTAATTTTCTCTTATTCTGCAATCTTTCAGCTTTAATTTAAACAAAAAAATCATCGCTCTATCTCATTTCTATCAAAAGTTCTTTGATTTTGACACAAACTTCGTCACTTTGCCCCACTGTGCGCCGTTCGCGATTCGTTTCGTCGACAGAGGTCCCGAGCTTTCTTCGGGGAGGCAGAACGCCGCGAGTGGGGTGGGCATTTCTCAGAACGGATCGGCATCTTTGGAGGCGCAGGGGAAGTCCGCGGTAGATTTGTGGATGTTGTCGCTTCTAGTGGTGTCCACCGTGCGTCGCCGGAGGAGCTTTGGCTTCTTCCGTCGAGCCAAGGTTCGAACGATTGTCCGCCTCGAAGGCTCCGCGGAGCATGAAGTCGCTGGGCGGCGGCCAGATGCTGTCTGCAAGACAATCGCCATCCGTTACGAACCGTTTCACCGTCAACGCGAAGGCGTTCCTTCGTGGAGTCACAATTGTAGCGCGGAATCATTCGGTCAGTCCAAACGCGGAGCTTCTTGTGGTCCTTGCGCGCCAACTCACCGCGACTTCCCGAACAGAACCATTTAACGATAAGTCCGATCGCTAGGTCGAGCCCGCGTGTGTGTACAGTAAATACTCGTTAGGAGCCCGACGAACGGGGCTGGCGGCGAGCCCCTAACGAGACTGGACACTATTCCGCGCGGCCACTGGCGGGAGTGAGAACCCAATGAGCGGGCGAGAGGAAACGAAAGAGCCTCTCGCTCGTTCCCGGGTTCCCCCACTCTCGTCCGAAGGATTCTAAGAAATGGTGGGGATAGTCGCCGAGCTCCTAACGCGTGGTAGAAACGGGCTCTTAACGAGGATTTACTGTACTTGTTTAATTGCGGTGGAGAGTGGATATATACTCGAGGAATTTTCAACTCGAGTGTAAGTGCACCCGAGGAATTCTAACGCCGATGTAATCGAGGAGTTCCGAAATCGATTGCACGCGTACTCGACGAACCTTCAAGCTTCATCTTTCACGAAAATCGATTCTGCCGCGAGGTAGAATTTATTCCGCATAATCTCGACTGATTTCTACGTAGAGAATTGCCGCCCCTCGGTGGGATTCTCGAAAACTCGCGCAACGACCACAAGAGCCGATCTACCGACCAGCAGTTGCACACCAATTCGCTTCGTTACTATGTATCTTTAGAGTAGCCAGGGATAAGAGCCAAAAGAAATCTTTTTAGATCTAAGAAGAGTACATGGAAGCACCGTCTCAGCCGTATACCGCCTGTTACGTCTGAACGAACGAGCCTGACCAGCTGCTTTCGCGAGAAACAAAACCATTCGAATGGAATTTGTATATGTAATTAGTTTAGCGACATCCGACACAAATTTCATGTACCCCGTAAAACAAAAAGGAGACGTTTTTTTGATATTGTAAATACTCTGAAATAAATAATCGTTTTTATTCAACGACCGTCTGTTAACTTTGACCCGTTATCGATCTCGTTGGATCTAGAGAGAAATCCATAGATCTTAGCTTTAGGTTTTTTCGAGAAGAAGTTAGTCGTAAGTACAGCGCTGTTACCTTGATACAAATGAATAAACGGCACTGTGGAGTGTATTTTGATATAGTCTTCTACGGTTAGAAAGACGGGAGTCTTCGCGTTCAGCAAGTACTCCAGCACAGTGCTCTCAGGGAACATTCGTGAAATCTTGTCGCTCAAGTTCCGCACGACGTCCTTCATTGACACTGACTTTTCGGGGGATAGTTTTAAACCAAGTACAAGTGGCTTTAATCGTTTGCTGCGCTCGACGCGGAAAATATTGGTTGATCGTGTATTATTATTATCATTATCCCCTATCATTATTATTATTATTATTATTATCATAATAACTTCGAAGGGCGAAGTTATAAGCTAAGATATAATTGTAATAGACTAATAGAGTTACAAAGTACGGACAGAGTCTTTTAAAGGAGGCGGTAGAGTTGTGCGAGAAGAATTAAATCTTGTGGCTGAAACTATTAGCCAGTTTACGTATTTAAAAAACGGGGCCATGATTTAAAACTGATTTGCAATAGAAGTGATCTCGAATGGTCATCAATATTTCTTATGAGTGTAGTTGTATTTTACTTTTTGTTCTTTAAGATTTTTAATATTTTATTTTTTATTTTACTCACGTAATCGCGGGCTGTATTCGTGATACTCTCGCACAATGTGTACACTTTCTCCAAACAATTGGCAACTTGCTTCTGGATCTCAGTCAACTCGTACGACTCCAATTTATCTAACAGCGTAGGCGGCACCGTGTACACGTGAAACCATTCCGTGAAAAGTGTCTAAAAGTTCGTACGAGATACTTTCATTTAGTATCCACGAAAGTCAGGCTTCGCTTTAACGTGGAGCTTACTTGATGGACGTGATGGTAAGACGGAAGGAAAATCGATTTTCCGAACCTGCAGTCCTCGCTTTTGTCGGAGTACAGAGCTTTCAAATGCTTGTAAATAATGTCCTCCGACGCCTATGTTAACGGGACGATCTTTCATTTACGAAAGGAGAAACGTATGCGATCGAATTTGAAGGTCAGAATCGCGTTTACGCACCTCTAACACGTGGATGTAGTATTGTGGATACACTAGGAAAAGCCCACTTATGGGAAAATTGGGATAATCCGCTTGCAAATCATTGATGATAGATTCCATTTTCTGCAAATCGTGTTCCTTGGTTTTCAAAATAGTCTCTATTTTGTATTGGGAAACCAAGTGGAGGCGTGGCTTAGATTACAGCGCTGCGGTGGTAAGTTGGAAAACTATTGAAAGTAGGCTTGGATCCCACCAAACATTCCAAACAAGCATTTATTAATTGAAGAAGTAAAAATTTGGTGTTCAAAAAATTTAAAAACACTTATTTTTCACCAAATGTCTATATAAACACTAATAATCGTATCGACTTTGACGGATTTCGGCCTACTACAGTAGTTTAATTTTCTGTCACTAGTCGGCGCATCGAAATTCTTGGTTTCTCAATACAATTATTGCCTGTAATTAACTTATGACTGATACCTTTTCTACTTCCGAATGCGTGCCATCATATTCCCCAATATATACGATACGCGTTACGTAAGCGACCTACAAGTAAAACGCACAGATATGTACCTAAGTGCGTCGAGGGAAATTGATTTCTTTGCAAAGCGGAATTTAAAAACTGGCGGGCAAGTTCGAACTGTGCGCGGGATGCGCGCCAGTGATGCGCAGGAGATGTTACGGTGTGGAATTTTAACCCACTGCATTAAATAAATGAATACTCTCCTCAACCCACGATTTATTACTAATCAGCTATAAAAATCACTTTTGTGTATGCTCGGTAGCCGCAGCTGTAGCGCGTGATCGTTTTTTCTAGAGCGGTCGCTCGCCTTAAGCCTCGTTTCTAGGAACGAGCTTCTGCTTGCGCCGTTGGCGCTGCTGTCGGAGGCGCTGGGTGCCGTTGCCGCCGCAACGGAAAACGGCAGACAATTTATATCCCATTACACTAACTTTCTACGCGAAAACATTGCGTTACGATATTCGAACAAGAAGAAACGAAACCAATTAAATAAACAGTAATGAAAATGAATTATTTTACCCTGCCGGCTGCACGCAGATTCTTTCTTACTACGTCCAGCAAGCTCCTCCTCGCAGGCTCCACCACTCGTTTCATGATTCACGGCTATCCTATCGCACAGTTTTTCATTCCCCGTGCACAATAGAAGAGTGCCACTATTTCCTCGCGCACGTAAACGCAGTTTTTAATTGATAAAAGTCCTGCGATATTACAGACCTGACGGACGAACGATCAAACATTTCGAAATCAACCGACGGAAACTAGCAGCAGTTGCGTGTTACTACGTTCGTCATGGCAAGTGCAATTAAGTTATTATTATTCCGTAATCAGTCATTTTGTTAGAGATTCACATTAATATTATTCAACAACAGATTTTTTAATGCATTCCAGATATATTTTAACAGATTTTGTAAAAACATCTATTCGCAGTTTGTGTAAAGCAGTGATCAGCGTCGTTTCCGGTTTAAAATTTCAAATATATTCGAAAACAAAGGGTTCCCCGACTCGTTTGATCAATTATGTATAAATGAATTATGTAAACGCGCTTTTTGTTAGATATATATTTTATTTTAATTCGATACAACTGTCCTATGGAAATAAAAAGTAATATACGTACAATTACAAAGAACCCATTCAGAAATGTTGGTCAAAAGAACTGAATAAAATAATGATCTTTACATTTATGTACAGAACGCTAATAATTACCGTCAAAATTTGTTATTATAGTGCCGATTGATGCATTAATTATTGCCATGTATTGCGCTCGCGCAATACTGATAAGTACGTGTAAGAGAAATTTGATTTTTCTTCGCCTGTCTAATAACAATAATACTCTTGAATGTAAACTTAATAATTGCGTCAGGTGTAGTTACTTTTTTGCTTTCGGACACTCGAACATCGGGAGTCATGGTGGCGTTGCCTCGCTAGGATTTCCGAGCCACACAGAATTACGAAAGCGACCTTTCGTAACGGGTGCCTGCCATTGGTTAATGCACATTACTGTCACCGTAGGCTTCTCTGCAGTGACAGTTGCTATTGTTACTGCTCTGAAAGTGAAATAGAAATTAGTTAGATTACACAATCGATGGTCGTGCGCTATAAAAGTAATATAGAAACTTAGCTGCGATGATAGAGTAGCATAGATACTAAATAAATCGTGTCACTTAACGTCTTAAGGTAGGACAAAAATAAAAGAGTGTGTTGTAATACAAACAAAGCATTTATTAGTTAAAAAAAAGTATTATACAAATTGACTGAAAAATCTGTTTCCATTCGAGTGATTTCCAAACTATAAAGACAATGTATTCAAGTGTACACGCATCGTAATGGAATTATTTACAATTGTTTTAACATTAAGAGAAATATATTACTTAATTTATTAGCATACCTAAAGTTTACAATGTAGCAAGCTTCCAACAAAATTTTCTCTTTTTAATTCATAATTTGAGGTGACCACTTCGTTTGAGACAGAAACGATTGAACAGTAAATTTTACTACTTCGCCAAAATCATCAAGCGACCGTACATTAACATAGAATTTATTACAAGAAATTTCTAATGAGACATACATTTCGTGCCTATCTTATTTAACAAACGGTATAAGCTATTAAAATAATAGGAGATAGTGCAGCTACTACAAACTTATAATTCACGTAAATCGGCTTAGCGCTACGAAAAATAGAAAGTATATAATTCTGTTGGAAAAATAAGAATAATCCAATGTCTTTATTATATAATCGTAAGTCCACCAGTTGTCACACAAGCAGTGCACAGTTGCGAGGGATAACAAAGAGCATGGAACCATTAAGTATTAACAAAGAAATCGTTCTCTCTAGTGCCAGGGCACTTGATTCGGGTGACTGATGGAACCCAATTTGTAGTACCTTGTTGTAGAAGGCGTTTGCTGTGTTCCTGTCGAGTGGTTCGGCGGTGTTGCTGCTGTAGGTGTCTCTGCGCTCTGTGCAGAAGTCCCATCACCTTTCAAAACAGCAACACACTTCCAATTATTAATGTAATTGTCTTTCCACAACCGAACGCAACCGTCGTCCCCTGAACTTGCTAAAATGGTGCCCATAATGTTCCAGCACACTCGCCACACAGTGAAATCGTGATCGAAGAACTGTGCCGCTGTAGTGATTTCAAAGCGTGGCGCACCGCTTTGCACGCTATCTCTGTACAAAGTAAAGCGACCGTCTGTAACTTCTTGCTCGCCGATCGTTCGTACAAATTTCAGAACATATACTCACAGCAGAGGTTTCAATGAAATGATTCGTACATCTTTCGTCGCAACAGCCAATGTATGAAAGCTTCTGCCTAAATTCGGAGCGAAAGCAATATCGTGCACAGGGTCGACGATCGCCAATGTCTCCGTCTTCGCCCATCTTCTACTACTTTCAGAATATTCGTATATAAACACTTTTCCACCGGACGACGGATTCGTGTCGTCGCTTCCAACCGCTATCATGGGAGGGTGTAATCTAATACACGTGATAATAAATGAATAACTCGAAATCCAGCACACTCGTAGGAATGGTTTCAGCATTTCTTTACCTCGAGAGCGATGGATTCCACGAAAGGCAACTACATTGAAGCTTACAACCGATATCGTGTTGCAGTGTCCATTGACTCAGATTCATAACGTCGGGAGCTTCGTATATTCGAATCACCCCATCTTCGCTGCAAGTAGCTAACAGCAGACCTAGAGTTTTGGGTGCGAATTTCACGTCCGTGACGGACTTTCGAGAGTCTACTAAATTCGTTCGTCTAACCCAATGTCTCATGCCGCATTCGCCCGGGCCTGATCCTTCTCCAACTATTAACGACGCATAGAACTACCGATTAACAAATTACAAGAGAGGCGAAGAATTAAGGGTCGTTCGTAATTCTACCTATTTCTTCCCATACAGCCGCAGTCCTGTCGAAAGAACACGTCGCTAGAACTTGACCAAACTCTGGATGGGCCCAAGTAACTTTCCACACAGATCCACTGTGCGCTTTCCAAGACGCGGTTAAGTGCCAGTTTCCGTGTTCGTCTTCGTCCCAGACCTATTTAAATTTGACAAACTTCACGCATTAGTACGACAACGGATCTTTGGAGAGCAATGTGTCAACTGTACGCTGGCTTACTTTCACAAATTGGTCGCTGGAACATGTTGCCATTCGCTGGCCATAAAAATCGTAAGCGATGTCATGGATCAAGTCTTTGTGCTCAGCATTAATACTATGTGCTTCAAACATCCTTAATGATTATTCGAATAGCGAAATATGTACAAGGCGAACTTTCGCTACGATTGCGCGCGTGTAATGTAGTACATGTACAGGTTAAGTGAGGCCGCCAAAAAGTTTTTACACGAGGTAGAGCATAATGTTGCAATGCTGAAAGCTCTAAATAACGCAATAAAACATACAAAAGTAATCGTTGCAATTTCTATCACTTTCCTTGTTTGATATTTACTCGAAACTTTCGTATTGTTAAGTAGTAGAAAAAACACTGTACAATAGAACTGATTTAACTAGCATTCTTTACTGTTAATTCGAGGAATAAAGCATTTATTTAACATTCTTAAGTAAAGTCACCGATGTCTTATTAATCAAACGTTCCTTTGTTCTTTAAATCTTGAATTTTAAATACGGCATTCGAACGCATTTCAATAAACCGGTTCAAAGCACGCTACTAGTATAGTTACGTTTTTATATCCCTAGCGACACGATTACCCTAAATTAAAATGTTCGCAAAATAGAAGCCATCATTTTCATTAATTAATGCACGTTTAAATGCGTTATAATTTTATAATTTTCACCCCCTTACAATTGTTAATCTACTCGCTTTTATTTTACGGGAAAAGAAAGTTTCTAGAAGCAGTTGCCAACAGACGAACAAGATAATCCAGATAGTTTCGTGACAGATCGTCACTGAGCTATAGCGTGTTACGTGTCAGACCACGCACTTTTAATTCAAGTTTATCGAATAGAATAGCATAAAATAATTCATTAAGGTAGGTAGCTATACTAGTTCTTCGATTAATTCATATTGAAAATACTTCGTCGTTCCTACTTATTCAAGATCGCTCTCATAATCAAATGTGGAACTAAGCGGCTAGGTTAACTCTGCTACATTTCAGATGATCACAGACGTGCAGCTGGCTGTCTTTTGCAACATTCTCGGAGCGACGTTATTCTGCTTAGTATTCCTCTTTCACTACATAAACGCAAATTACTCAAAATGAGGAGGTAAAGCATCGATCGCGAATATAACCTGATGCTGCATCAGGAAATGTTTTCATCTACACGGATGCAGCCGCATATCCACGCTCCGTACTTGGCACTGTATGAATGATGTGTACTACTCGATGTAAATGCTTTTATGTTTATAAATACATTCCATGTTAAGTAAACGTGCCCATCTTACTTTGTATTTATAAATCCTACTGTAACTATACAAATAGAATGCATATATTGATTAAGAAATAGGCATTAGTATAAGAATAAATCTCTCAACTTATATAAAAAATATTGCTTTATAAGGTAATAAATGTTTTTTATTAAGAATTAAAGTAAACAAGAAAACAGAACAAGCTACATATACAATTAACGAGGAAACTACGTGTCAAGATCAGTTCCTATGTTCAAGTTGGTTCGAGCGACAAGAACGCGAGACGATCATGAAGTTAGCCACTGGTGTGCCATAATTATATGTAGTCGAAGTATTGTCTTTTGCATATATACATATTTGCATACAGAAAATTCGCAATATAGGTTTGGACGTGTTTTCGCGTAAATTTAGAAAAGTTAGTTAGCAATGACCGACGATTCCAATGGGGAATCCACATTCGAATTCGTCGAAAGAAAGACGGACGAATCCTCCACATCCGGAGAAATTGTCAAAACAGGTGAGATTGAAAAGGAAAACAAACACCTCCATGGCTGTCAAACATCCTTGCGAATCTACGATATGTTGTCTGAAAGACACGATAAACACCATCGCTGATAAGCGAAAGTGAAGCAATTCGATGATTGACAGCTTAGTTCCCTTAGATCGCGGCGTTTCGTTGCGATGTGTATAGTCTGCACGGGAAAAAAACGGAACATAATTTTCAGATTCCTTTAGCAGCCTCTCTTCGACGTCTACAGGAAATTTGTTATCAAACGTAGCGCCGCCCAGCGCGCTGCCCAGCTTTGTTTCCAATTCGGGAATGCTTTTATCAGAGAGGAATGCTTCTCATAATCAGGAACCGGTAGCCCAAATGAAATATGAACCTGTTAAATCAATGTTAAACGCTCCCGTTCAGTCCAAGCCTTTGCAGCCGAAAACACATCAGGTAGCTTCGACTGCCACCGCAACTCCGTCCGTGCAAAATGTTCAAACTATGGTGCAACCGGAGAGCCTGGTGCAAGATTCGGGGATAGTCGGCGGCGGTTTACTGTCGTGGGTTAAGGAGACAGTGGTGAACAGTAATGTCCTGAGCAAAGTGGCGGAGAAGGCGAAGAATAGCGTTAATACTATGATCACAACATTAGATCCCCAGATGCGTGAGTTCATTTGTAAGTAAGAATACTACTAATACTGACATGCAAGTAAAAGCAACCCGAATATAACTTTATTTCACGAACTTACTGACATTTCGTTCCGTCGATTTCGCATCGACACGTGTGTCGGTGTGCCCGACACGTCGCATGCGTGTGTGTAATTATGTTATTGCGTCATATCTGAAGGAGATGTATATACGAGACTGTGTTATTTCTGGACTAACTGCAAGCCAAATGTAATTCATTGAACTGTGCTGCACACTGCTTCAACTGTCATTTGCAATACAAAATATTGAATGCTTCTGATAGAGAGAACTTCAGTCTTGAAAGTTTGTCAATTATCGAGTGATATAAACGTTTTTATATACGCGATAGCTATGTAAACATTGCGTACGACAAAGTGAATTAACAAGAAAACCAATAAGTTATTGTAAACGAAGACAGGAACGACTTAGCCCTTGTTACCAATAGACCATGTCTCGTGCTATTTGCATATGAATTTAGAGTCTAAACGTCACACAGCGGCTGTGCAATATGCTAGTTAACGTGCAAACATACATGCGGGCTCTGTTAAACATGTATATTCCAGATTCTGGCGGCGATATGGAGGTTGTGGTGGCTTCGAACAAGGATGTCAAAGTGAGTCCCGTGCGTCAGGCTTTTCAATCCGTATTCGGGAAAGCCACAGTGACGTAAGTGATAATTTAAAGTCTACCGATCCGGTCTGGTTTACGCGACACTGAATTCTGTGTTACTGTAATTTCAACGAGATAACGGGTGACTTTTCAGTGGCGTAGCGGTTGACAGTTCAGCCGTCGCTGCTCAACCGGTCGGTTTCGCTGCTGGAGTAAAAGGAGCAGAGGAGAGGATCAACTCTGCGAGAAATAATCCATCCCTTCCAAGAGACGTGCCCATAATTGCGGTGGAGAACTTTTTGTTAGAAGTTGGCGAAGACAAGTGGTACGATTTAGGAGTGATACTTCTGAATGATCCCAAGCGTAACGTGAACTTACAAACTTTCACGCAAATGATACCTGTGCCAAGCCAAATAGTAACGATGGCTCAGGAAGCAACGCCCGAAGATTATCCCCTTAAATGGTCTGGCTTAGCAGTTACCGTCGGCAGCTTAATGGCAAGCAGCTTACAGGTTCGTATCGAACAGAACAATACAGATTATAGTAAACTTTCTGGGAATACAAGAATGTTTCTTTAAAGGTTCCTCACAACGAATGGTACCACGCGCTTACTGGAGTTTCCAGAAGGGACATTATACTTTTAGCAGTTCAGTCATTGGCAGGAATCTACAAGAACACGATTAATCCTGTGTAAATTCCTGCAACAGTATTGTCGATGCAATTTATCGCTGTATTGCATTTTTGTAAATACAACTTTACTAATTTATACTATGCTCGCGAAGAGATTTATCAAAATTCATTCGTTAGGCTGGTAGTTCTAACGCACGTCTAATACTTGGGCGCATTATTAAAGCGATGAGTTGGATTTAATTTAAATGAATGTGACGTATCTAGTAAACTACTATTCGTAAAATGAAAAGTGTATTTTAATTATGTCTTGTAACATGTACAAAACAAAATCAATGGAACTAAGGTAAATATATGGAAAAATAGATTTGGTACACTGAACGATCATTTTATCGTAGTTTAACGTGTCGGTATATTACTGGAATATTGCAAACACAAAATTCTAGTTCTTTCGACGAGCATTTATTTGTAATGATTGGATACTTTTATCAAATCGATGGAATAAAAAAGGCATTTCTTTTTTCATTTCATCTTTAATTTCCTGGTGTTTTTTTTTTCTGTTTGAGTACATTGCTGTGATTTCTTTTTCCGTTATTAATAACTCCGAAAGTTCATCCAATCGTTTAAGAACATCAACAAAAGATAACAGGCTAATTGTAGTAAAAAAAGCAATGTAAAAAAATTAGTTTTTCCCCCTTTTTTCTGTTCCTTTTTATACGAAATCGACAACGGCCGTTGCCACAATAAAAATAACAATCGAGTCTTCCATATGATGCTGATTATACGCTAAAAACGTAAAGCCACGAGGATCTCGACGATGTGGCGTGTTCACTTAAATAAATGTACAAAATATTCCTCCCCTGCGCTAGCATTACATACTTTCCGTTATAATTACAATTTATTATCTTTCCTTTTCAATATTTATAATTGTGTATTTCTCACGGTTCTTTGCGCAAAACAAAGTTCATAATAAACCGACGCAGTTGTATACGGCTCCAGCGATATTAATTGAATTACAATATTTAAATAGATATTTAAATATGGTACGCGTGTCTATGGTTACAATTTGTCAAGGTATGCATTCAAATCTGGGAGACCTTCCTTCAACCCCTTCCTCTTACGCGTGTCCTATAAATACAAAAAAAGTTATGAATTAACAAAGCGGCCGGAACACACGGGCGCAACAAACTTGGCAAAATGCAGTGTCCTGTATGTTTCCCTATTCAGGCAAACCAGGATTTACTACTGGAGCACCAAAACAAAAAACAGTTGCTTTTCCACGAGATTAAAAATGGTAACGTAGTTGCATTCATCCGTTACCATCAGTTATGATCGTGGATCGTTTTCTACCATTGTACGCGAACTTAAAAACATAACGCGTGTTTACCTGCACAACTTGGTACGGTCTGGTGCTAGGTTCCATTGGATCACCGGGCAAAACCTGCCAATGGTCGAACACACACTGTGGGAAAGCCTGTCCTCCGGTGTTGGAACGCAAGTCGGCAGTAAAGCCAAAGGACTCGTTGACTGGAAGATATGCTTTAACTACGAACATGGGTGTGCCGGCGACTTGTTGCTCTTCGAATACGTGACCTCTTCTGCGATTAAGCACTCCGTAGATACCACCGACGGCTATTTCCGGGCACTGTGAAGATAGGATCGTTGCAGTTAACCGGTGTACGGAGAATGAATATGGAAGAAATAATTCTGTAGGAAATAACGGAACTTGGACTTACCTGAATTTCACACAAGTAGACTGGTTCCATAAGTCGAGGAGAGGCAGTAAGCAGACAAGCATAAAGGCAACGTCTTGTCGTAGGGATGATCTGTCCACCGCCTCTGTGAATAGCGTCAGCATGTAACGTTACATCATGAATGTTGAAACGTACACCTCTCAAGTTTTCTTCTGAAAGGACACCCTGAAATAATTGTTACCTATCATAGATCAAGCTAACAGAATTTATCCGCGGTTGCTCTCGAAATATACTTTACCTCTTTCGTCGCCCATTGGAATCCAGCTACTACAGAATCCTTAATTTCATTAAGATACTGCACTCCTTTGGAACAATCTACCAAGATGTTAGGTCCAGTTCCGTCGGGTCCAAAGCACCAGATCTTCCTAGCTTCGGTTACATCGTAGTCGTATTTCTCGTTCAAATAACGAGCGCGCACTTTGAAGTCATCCCTGGGGTTAACGTCACCCTGTAAAATTAATAAATGAGTAAAAAAAAGGCGACAAGTTACTTCGTATCTTTCTCGGAATATTGAAACATGAAACGTACGCTGTCGATATCTTCAGCAAGACCATCGGGCATGGGACACGCCATCATGAACAGACGGTTGTGCTTGTTGGGTGATTTCGAAAGACACATTTGATTCGATTGTTCTGAAATCGTTTCTCTGTAAGAAACAACGGGGTCCGATTTCTTAATAGGTATGCAAGCATGGTCTTCTTCCAAATCCTTCAAGCAGATTTCAAGATGAAGCTCTCCAGCACCAGCGATAATATGCTCTCCGGATTCTTCGATGATGCACTGCACCATAGGATCAGATTTCGCCAAACGTTTCAGACCTGAACACGAACAATTTCTTGTAGAATAACGTTTCTAGTATCCAAGTATAGGTTAAGTAAAAAATCATCTTCAGGTGTCAACAAAAAATCACGGTTAATCATAACCCAATGCTCTAAATGTAGTTTCATCATTAATCATTTAAAAAACTTCGATGATTTATAGTTAATCGAATGTATCTATTTGTACGCACCTTCCACCAATTTTGGCAAATCAGCTGGATTCTTGGGTTCAACAGCGACACGCACCACGGGCGAGACTGAGAACTTCATAACTTTCATGTTGTGCGCGTCCTTGTACGTTGTAATAGTTCCTGTCTTTACCAAGAACTGATCGACACCGACAAGACCGCAAATATTACCTACATTAGATAATAAAAAAAAAAATTATAGTTACATGTATACGAACTACGAATAACATTATTATAATTTATTTATAACGTCAGTTGGCCGTTCTATTGTCACTCAGGAAATATCGGTACAGGTCTGTGAGAACATTCATCATTTGAGTTCGAAGTAGCGCGAATTTGAAATTCGTAAATGAACGGATATCGCGAGTAAGAGCTTTACTAACCAGAAGGCACATCTTCAATCGCCTCGACGTAACGACCCATCATCAAGATTGTACGCTGAATAGCTTTCTCGTACAGGTCTTCTTTTTTGCCCGGTTGGAAGTTGGGTCCCATGATGCGAGCTTTCATGCCAGTGCACACTTTTCCGGAGAATACACGACCGAAAGCGTAGAAGCGACCTTTGTCAGAGGTCGGTACCATTTTCGAAACGTACATCATGAGTGGCCCATTTGGATCACAGTTCTACGGAATAAAACATTATTTAGCACAAACTTATCCACTACTGTATATGAATTTCAAATACATGTTATAATTTAATCAGTTAAAAATGTAATAATATCAATCATTTATCTCAGTACAGGTCTGTGTATAATATCATCATGTGTGGTAAGGGTCGATTAATAATATTCCGAAATAAAACTACAAGTACCTTAATACCAATAGCAGCCTCATCGTCGTGTGGACCTTCGTACAACATTTCCATACGATATTTCTGAGCAGTTACCGGAGACGGTAAGTGGATAGCAATCATCTGAAGTAAAGCTTCTCCAGCTGGTAACCATGTTCTCATAACAACCTGAAGCGTAAAAGAACAGTAATGTACGAGCGTGCACTAGCAATAAAATATATATTTAAGATTGGAGTTATCGTCAGATCACGTTCGGACTTTCACTCAATAATATTCAGAAGAGGTGTCAGAAAATATTAGAACAATCATCATGTACATTTTAAAATCATTCTAGCACAATGATATTCAATTGGTTGATTAACTAAACGATCTTACCTTAAGGAGAGCCTTGCCATCCTTATCTTTGTCTTCTGGTTTCAGAACAATTCCTAACTTTTGCATCAGGTTGTCTGCTTCATCTTTCTTGTAGTTCATGATACAATCGAACACCTACGAATTAATTCTGCATTAGTACCGTCGAAAAGAAATTATCTGATCGGCAGAAAAGCAAATGATTGTAAATGTACCTTGTAAATTGGGTCTAAGACGTACATGCAGAAGGATCGTTTGTTATCAGTTTCCTTCTGCTTGCTCCACTTTTTGGTTTTGGGATTGAAGAACGACTCTCCCCACAGTCTGTTCATGAGTTTCACCACGTCAATTTTAAATTTCTCGGCGTACATTTCAGAGAATTGTTTTAGCGTAAACGCCCAACCGTGAAGACCAGAGCCGAAACCGACTGATCCTTTGCTGGGATCTACCTATTTACGAGAAGCGTGGAGTCAGTATCGAAGCGAAGTGATATTACAAACAAGGCGAAAGCTATTTCGCTTACTCTGACTTCGCCCATGGGACCATCGTCGTCAGAGTACGTTGCGATAATAACGTTAACGTTTTCAACAATACGCTGGAAAGTTTGATAGAGATCTTCGCTATCGAGCTGAAGTTCCAACAAAGCTCTGTCCATTTTGTTCATGAACAGTACAGGCTTTATACGTTCGGCAATAGCTTGACGAAGTACAGTTTCTGTCTGTACGCACACACCTAACGAAAGGGAAGGAATCGGTTAGAACTGCAAAGAATGTGTTAATAATAATGGAGAATAAATTGTAAAATTGTAGGAATTGTGTCGTAGCGTATTAGTAACGGACATAAGGATAGAGGTCCACTAACAGCGTTTAAACACAATTGCTTTTGTTTAATCTCCTTCCATTAATGCACCGTCAGCACTGTCCATGTGTATCAGCCAGTTAAACCAGCTGATGCACTACAGGGTAACACTTTTTGTGCTAGAAGGGAGTCGAGTGCGAACCGAACTTATACGATTTTAATATATTAAGGTTAGAAAGATTTACATTTGTCGGATGCTTACCAGATACACAATCAACGACTACGAGAGCTCCGTCAGTTACACGGAGAGCAGCAGTTACTTCACTAGAGAAATCTACGTGGCCGGGAGAGTCGATCAGATTGATTAAGAAACCCTTCTCTTCTTTGTCGCGTTGATCGGGATTTGTGATAAAAACTAAATCTTTCTCGTCGAGGGCGAAGAACATAGAAATAGCCCTACAAAGCGATTTGAAATATTAATTTCTGAAAGTCGGACGAAACAGTAATCGACGAAAGCGAACAAGCTCGTGCGAAGTTACTATAAACTTACGTGGATTTAATCGTAATGCAACGCTCCTGCTCGTCCTTACGCGTGTCGGTGAATCGGGTCTCGCCAGCTTTGGCACCAGCAATAATACCGGCCTTGGACACAAGGGAGTCGGTCAAAGTTGACTTTCCATGATCGACGTGTGCGATGACGGACATATTTCTGATGTTTTTCTTTTTGTCCATCATGGTACGTATCTCGTCCACCGTGAAGTTCACCTGGAGCAAAGAACATTTTGAGCGACGTGATGCAATGGGATGCAATAACGAAACGAACTGAAATCTCAGCTATCCAACAAACTGATTACATCGCGTTCTCTTACACTCGATATTATCCGGAAATATGGAATTCAAAAGATAATTCTTATTTTCGCGGAAAAATAGCCTGGTGATCTTAGTACTGACCATATTGGAATTAAAGCTTCGGAAATCTTGATAAATATCACAGTTACAGATTATAATACACATGAAAAGGAAATAGCATCCTTCAATGTAGACATTTTTTTCTGTACAGCGTCCGTGCGTTTCGTGCTAAAGTGATTTCCAAGCGTACAGCGTTGGGCCCCTTCGTTATGTACGCACATCGCATTCGATGTATTTTTTCGTACACTAACGTTTGCGGATGATTATCACGAGATTCCCGAATTCAAGAGAGACCGTTGCGAGCATCTCTGAGGCTCGCGATGCTCCGAAAGCATGCTGACTCGTATGAAGAAAAGCTCCATGACACGTTGCCTTCCGAACAACGGGCGAAACATATTTGAACTTCGAACGCCGACAACTGTGGGCCTTGGCCAGATAAAATATGCAGGAATGTTCCGCCGGAATATTTGCAGAGCTATAGGAGATTTATTCCCCGGTATATCCATCGCGAGACCTCGAAATCCGTCCTCGAAAATAGTTGCGCAATCCCAAGTAATCGGCTAGTTTGCAATACTGCCCGAAACCAGGTGACACTCGGTATTGAAAAATATTCGCATCCCTGCACTCCACGCACAGTACAGTTTCGCAGGCTTACGATAATTCCCGACGATCATACATACCATCTTGGATGTTGTCCGATTTCCGTTGCCCTGGTCCAAAATATACGTGCACCAACAATGGCGGACTCCCTGGGAAAGAACACGAGTTTCGTGAAAGGGACGAACGTTTCGTGCACGATAGGGGGCGCTCACTGTCACGCGTATTCCGTCTCGTGCACAGGACCAATTGGAATTTCCTGATCCCTACCACGTGGCCAAACCTGCGCGCGCAGGCTGCAGGTGATCTCGTTTTCTGACTTTTAAATGCAATCCCGTTAATCCGTAGTGGTGCCGTATTGTGGCAACTGTTGCATGTGGTGCTGCCACCTGCACCGTTCAAATTAAGATATAAACAAAAAAGAATTACATCTCCTCCTTCGCTCTTACTTTTCGTCGTACGTAAACCATAGTTTGACTCTCGCGGACGATCTCGTTTAGCATGAAAATTATCGGCTTCCACTTGCAAGGGGGGGCGAAGAGGATGGGAACGTCTGAGATAAAGTTAAAAGGTTACGAAAGGGACACTGGTTAGATATAGATATATTTATCGCTGAACATTACGCTCTTGTTCTCCATTCGACGATACGTATTCATACAAAATACTATGTTATTCGACGTTCACGACTCTATATTCTACTATACATAGGGCGCGTGTACAAAAGACATTAATTACGTAGAGACTATGCAAATAGTAACGATTGTGCGTTTCCTTGTAAAACACTTATTCTTAGAGATACCCTGGAGTGCAATGTACAGTACAACCGTATACTATGTACATATCGTGTTAAGATATCTCGCTGCTATCAGATTATAGATTCTCGAAAATAGAAATGAACAAATAATAATCTGACGTATATGTGTACATGTGCACTTGCATTTGTATCTATAGGATAGAAAGATATAAGGATCACGCTGTTTCATTGATCGTCATTGGGCGCGATCCACTAATTGTTTTGAAAAAAAATTATGGAATTTCAATGGTTCCCCTTGCAGCTCCGTTCGTGGATGTTTACGCGATCAGGATTAAAAGTCCTTCCGCAATGCTTGCACGGGATCAGTTGCCTCAAATGCGACTTCCAGCTGGCCTCGGCCATCGCCGTCGCATCGACTTGAACCGCGTTTCCTGTTTCCGGATCACCTGTTCACAAATTTAAATAAAAGCAATTGCTTTCGCTCGACTCATTCAACAATTATCAATCGCCGATCGCAATGTCACTCTGTCTAGATCGGTAAAGATTATCTCAAGTATTTGATACGGCTCGGCTATACGTGCGTCGCCTTCCTGTCTGCAACGATGCCCTCCGATCGATATAATTACGCTGACCTTAAGTTCATCGGTTGACCGCGAGGACACGCGACTGATACTTAATTTCCTTGCGCAATCAGACCATAAAGATCAGCATGGATCGTAAATGCAAAGGGAGGACAGAACACTCTACTCGCGTTTTTAAAGCAGAAGTATGCCGAATGAAAGTATTCGAGGAAATCGATCAACGAGGTTGTTCAACTCCTGACATCAATTAAGCCGCTTCAATTGAATTGTCCGATGCTTGATATCACGGATATATTACCATAGCAAAGGCGCTTCTTCGATCGGGCTTGTTTCGTTCTTTCTTTCTTCTTAATGATATTCACTTACGAGTATAGATCACTTCAGGTTTCTGCGGTTCCTTCCTCCTCTGACCCGGTGGCAATTTGTCGTTCTCCGCGTGCCACTTTTTCAAACACTGTGGCTCGTGAATAGCTACACTTGTAGATCCAAAGTCTCTACCGCAAATGTAGCACGTCACCGTCCTCTTCTGCTGAGTGTCCTAAAACCAATTGCCTCCGAATCACTCATCCTGCATCCCCCCATTGACAACACTCAAGCATGAACGACACATGTTTATTGCACATAAACGATTCACGTCGATTTGCCTTCTGCGCAGAAATTTATATCGCCCTGCGACGCGTACAATAAAGCGAACCACCTCGCGCGAACAATTTAGAATATTTAGATATACGAATATTAATAAGGATAAGCTTGTAGACTCAGAGTGTTTTTCAGAAGCATGGAACAAAGACAACGATTTATACAAAGTGGATGATATAAGCGTGCCTTCCAAAACGACTCACCCCCGTCGGGCTGGTCAATAAATCTTGTACGCTCGATGTTTCTAATTTTTGCTGGCTGTTCGACACCTTCTTTCGCTCGTGACTCGGTTCCCTGTTATTCTCGATTTGAGACCGCTTGATGCACTGCGGCTCGTGTATCTTGATACTCTTCGTGCCAAAGTTTCTGCCGCAACTCTGGCAAGGAACCGTGGGCGGCCCCACTCGCGATGTGCTCACTGATTTCTCCGAGAGAGGATTCTCCGACTTCTCTGAGTCAGGATTCTATCGATTATGGATAAAAGGAAGACGTGTTACTCCATGAGAACAGCGCAGAGTAACGCTACTCGTTTAGATATCAATCGACGGTACTGTCGAATGTGGTAGAAATGATTTACTAGAATAAATTAGCAGGCTACCATATTTGAAGCTATAGATCTCGCGAATCAGTTTTACCTTCGGCGAAGCTTTGCAACTCTTCTGATGTATCGGCAGGCGCTCCGGTAGAAACGTCCTTCCGCATTTGGAGCACGGGACCAATTGAGCCTGAGAAATGAGAGATTTTTAGCGTTAGATTCGCTTGTACCTGGATTATGCGTTAACCCTCGATTAGCGAGGTGAAGTGTATTTATTGTAATTAGATTAGCCAAGTATATGACTGCTGAGGATTTGAAGCTTGACCAGAGTGAGTCACTTTGACCTAAGTTCACCGGTCTTGGGTGACCGTTAAGAGTCTAAGAAAGGAATCCACGGGAAAAGAAAGCTTCTCTTTAATCTGGAACTTAATGAGTCGCAATGCGGTTGTGAGTTTTTTTAGATCAAGCATGCCAGCGCTCAACAAAGCAAAGGCCGTGCGATAAATGTAGGGCAGCACCTTGAACACGATAGGGCTAGCGGATTATAGTGCGTGACGTGTTCTCCATGTGGTACCAGAGACCTAATAAACGGCTCCTACTTGTTATTCCTATTTGCAATTCCTTCGTTTGCATACGGCGCGTTTAAGGGTGAGCTTCGACGAGTCACGTTACCATTACGCGCAGAAGGGCTCGCAACCTCATATGATATCTACTAATCGATTCGACAGGCTTGCACATACCAAATACAATCTCACAAAGAGAACTTTGAATCTTCGATTTATCGCTAGCAGGCAATTCATGTCCGATGCACATATTCGGCTCCATTGCGCACTGTTGGAAACTGAATCCACCGGTGACTTAATCCAATTACATCACCGCCTAATAGAGATCCTCGGCTGCTCTATTGAACTTGGCAGAATGACTCACTCCATGATAATTAGAATACGTTCGTCCACATCGATAAACACGAAAGTGCGATTGCTTTCAGCGAGCGTGGTATTCCTCGAAGATAAGAGGTCAGTTTCAGAAAGCTGCCCTCAGCTACCAAGGGCTATAGGCGCAATTTGCATGCTTGAAGAGACGTTTAAATGAAATACCTGGCTTGCTTCCCATGCAGCTGTATTCCATTCCGAATGATCGATCGTCACGTCGGGCCTTTGAGGTGTCGGGCGTCTTTGGTTCGCGGGTAAAGAATTATTCTCTCGTTCCCATTTCTGCGACGACAACGGTCCATTAAAATCTAACGCGTACACATCGTGAATTGCCAATGGGGATTTCCAAGACGTGAAAGTAAACGCGAAGCTAATGGCTAACTCTTTGAAAATTGGAATGAAAGAAGGAGAATTTGATACTGAAAAACGAACTTGCATAGCGAGTCACAGCCAGAGCTGGATTTACCTTTTCAGGGGTCCTAGGCTGAATATTCGGGGGGCCCTCGGTTAAATATAAAAAATAAAATAACGCTGATTTGATTTTTTTTATCATAATACTCGTATAATCTAAATAAGAATTTAATGTTAATTTTGAAATTAAATTCTTATTTAGATTATACGAGTATTATGATCAAAAAAATCAAATCAGCGTTATTTTATTTTAATTTCAAAATTAACATTAAATTCTTATTTAGATTATACGAGTATTATGATAAAAAAATCAAATCAGCTTTATTTTATTTTCTATATTTAACCGAGGGCCCCCCGAATATTCAGCCTAGGGCCCCTGAAAAGGTAAATTTCAAAATTAACATTGAATATCAAAACTAAATATAACATTAACCCTCGGCAAGATTTTTGATAAATTTTTCGAAGAAAAAATTTCGAATGAGGGGTCCCCAACTAAACGGGGCCCTAGGCTTCAGCCTTCTTAACCTAAGGGTCAGCAAATCCAGCACTGGTCACAGCAGAACGGCTCAACGAACGTTATCGAGAGACATACATGTACGCGCGGTGCAATTACCGCTTCCTCGCGAGCAGCGCATAAATGGAAATATGGAAAGTCGAGGTCACGTATGGATGGAATCGAGCCGCTCATACATGTAGAAACGGCGACTCACGTGCGAGGCGCAAGGCACCGATCACCGCTCGTGTAAACTCACCTATAGATGAGATAGCGCGAGGTGTCAGTTCACGTGGTATAGTATATAAATGTTCCTGCCATCAGATCCAACGAATTACGCCGCGCGTACGTATATTCCTATCGATTTTACGAAGGGCCTTGACGTATTACGTGCCTCCAGGCAGAGACATTAAATAATATTCATGCATCACGTCCAATACCATCCGACGTATGAATAATACAGTTCAAGTTCAATGGGAGAAGCTATCTTACGTCAACTATTCTGCCCAGTGGCGTGCAACGAGACTCGCGGGAGTATTGTTAAAATTATAACCGAGAGCCAGCCGTATCTATTCGCTCGTCGTCTATCGGTCAAGGTCGCCCAAGGTCATCCAAGGTGATCGTGGGAAACGAAGAGGACTCGTCGAGACGTCGACGAGGAACTTACTTGCATGCACCTGGGCTCGTGAATGGGAAAGCTGGCGGTCCCAAATTCGCGGCCGCATATGTAACAAGTGATCGTCCTCGGCCCTTTCTTGGTAGGCGCCGAGGATGGTCTGCCCGACGGACTAAGCCTCTCTTGAGGGCCGCTCGATTTAGCCTTCGAGTCCTGAACGACCGCCTCCTCGGACTTGTTCTTGCTCCTGTCGCTGCGGAAGTTCAAGGCGACGGGCTTCTGAATGGACTTCGGCACCGTTGTCTTGGACTTCGCGTTCGCGGGGACCTCCTTCGCCTTCTGGCTACCCTTCGGGTGACTGTGGAACCGTTCCGGCTGATCCGGCTTCCCGCAACTCTTGCATGGCTCCGGGGCGCTCTTCGTCGAAGACGCCGTGAATACCTCCAGGTCGCTTTGTATCGTCGGTCGCGAGGTCTTCTTCCTGAGCGTCGCCAGCGAGGGAACCTTGTTACCCGTCGCTCCGTTTCTAATTGCAGTGTGATCGTTAGGCTCCATTATACGTTTTACCCGAATTCGGGAGCTTCTGAATTCCAAAAATAAAAATACCCACGAACCTATTGTTATTGTCGTCGAGCCTCCTACCGTCGGGGCCCTTCTTCGTCGCCGGGGCCTCCTGGCCGGCGATGCGCGCCTGCTTCTGCATCCTAGGCGATTCCGCGGTGACGTCGGTGTGCCCGAGCCTCGTGTCCACGAGCTGCTCGAAGCTCCGTCGCTTGTGGCGTACCGCGGTGGTACCGTTGCTCCACGTCGCCCCGCCGTTCGTCGCTCCGGGGCTCTGTTGTTGTTGCCGTCGTTCGGGTGCGGTGACGTCTCGCCGGTACCTTGACGACGACGGGAACGACGACGCTCCCCCACTAATTGTTTTCGAGTGACGGAACCGTGTCATGGAGTCGCTTAGGAGCTCTTTGCTCAGCAGGGACATGTCTAGCTTGTCGACCAGCCCCGGGTCCAGGACGCTCGGCTTTTCCAGATTCGCGGTCTTCGGCCTCTCTAGGTCCTCGTAGATGGCTACATCGCGTTTCATCTTCGGCGGCCAGGTGCCCGTGTCCGGCGTCTTCGATTTTACGCGCTGCTTCCCCCCTTCTAATTAATTTTCAACAAATTACGCACGCGGGGACAAAGATATACTTAAGTTTGATTTTGAAATTCGTCACCTTTGAACAAAAGCGCGGAACGGGTGCGCAGATCGAATTATAATTGGCCAGTATAACAACCGAAGCTTTCGTTTTAACGAGGGGAGGATATGTTGTTAAAATGGATAACTTCTGTTGCGACGATTTGCTCGTCGCTATGAAATAGTACTACGCGATGTTGTTTACTTACTTGTCAACATACCCACATCATCCTTGATCACCAGAAACGTCTTCTCGGACAGGAACTCTGTGGGTCCCTTTTTCCATTTCATGACTTCCGGTGTAGACCCCGTGATTGCAACAGTTTGCCACTTGGAATTTGTGAGATCAACCGGATAAACGACACTAGATGTTTGTTTTAGAATACTCGCGTTTCGATGGATTCATAATATGTGGTTTCTTCCACGGATAGGATTTATCGTGTGCCGAAATGAAACATCAAACGTCCGACTGTAATTACACACGCTTAAATTTCATCGTCCCTTCGATCGATTGTTAGTGGCGAATCGTTGATTCTGCAACATTTGTGGTTATCTCGATGAACAAACAGATTTCCGTTTAAGTAGCTTCCAATTCCCATTGACAGCTCGCTGAATTTGGCTCCCTTCAGAACGTTCGTATGCACTTCGTTCGTTCCGTAGTTTCTTTCGACATTTACTCGTTTCACTCGATGATGTTCGAAAGATGTAAATTATCGCAGAATATTTGCAACTACAACCACGTCACTGATACATTTTCACCGGTTTCTGAGTGATCGACTGGATCATAACCAATAAATTCGCGATGCACTAATTATTATTAGGGACGGTAACACCACGCGTGTAAAATCGCCGATCTCTCGAACGAGAGAAATACACATACACGCGCTTTCCTTCCGCAAACACTATGCGAGGTGCAACTGAGATCTATTTATATCTTCCAACAATGGATAAAGACACTGGATCACACGAAACAACCCGTGTCTCGATCGTTTCGATCGACAAGCTTCGTCGTATCGATTTGAATTGTGCGCGAGTTTGAAGAAGAAACGGGATTTTAAACGCGTAGCCCCTTGTCAGCGAAACACCCGGTGCACTGAGCCTCGGTTTACCTTGCCATTGGCTACATATAGCGTTTACCTTTCCCATTGTGGTTGACTGTGCGAAGAATACAGGTGGCCAGGGGAATCGATCCAGCGACTACTATTAAACAACCATATCGGCGGCTCGTTTGTGTACGTTCCCGTCATCACGCGTAAGCATGCAAGAAGGTATTACATTATTTTGAATGGGTGGGGGAACCGTGCCACGGGCTACTTCCTAGTACTTCGATAATAAATCAATTTCACTCGAAACAGTGCCGCGATCACAAGATTTTTCGGCGATCACTTCGAATATTATTACTTTCATTGATTTATATTTTATCCATTGCACCGGCATATTTACCTACCGCGCTCCTGGTCTTCGATTTTATATACGCTGCATTCTGACCTTATCGAATTTATTACTGAATAATGTAGGTGGTAGAGTGACACGTCGAAAGTACTTCCCTGTTTCAATACAATTTCAATTCGATAATGTCGCGCGATACTCCGAAACCTGTGGGTATATTTTAGACGTCGAAACAGTTTTATGCTTTTGCGCAATTTTATTCGTATACGTCCTTAAAAATATCGCTGTTCGGATGAAGCAGTTACTATAAAAATTAAATAATCCGCAGATTTATAAGAATATTTACAGAAATGTATGTATAGTGTACATAATAACAGAAAATTATCGTCGATAACGATAGCGTTTGAAATGAAACCACAGCTGAAAAATGTTGTTATGGAATTGGCATCTAAATCCACGTTTATACGAGTACTCCCATTCCCTGTTGACGATTTTAAATGCAATGTCTTCGTAAGGTGGCCCAGCGTGAAATCGGAGGATAGCGAAGTCTTTGTTGTCGGCACAGGGTGTCTGGTAATTAAAAAAAGTTCGTTAGCAATCAATTTCTTAACTATCGTTGCGTATAATACGAGAAGTCATTAAAAGCTGCGTCTTACCAAAAAGTACTCCGGGGTTGTGTTTTTGTCTATGAGATCCGGATAAAATATGTTAAACTTGTAGCCTTGAACAATCTTTGGCGGTGGATTATCCATGTCGTAATGGGTTTGATTGTATTTATTCCATTCAAAACCAGTATGCACCCGATTGAAGTATCTCGGCTTTCGAGGTCTGTACTTATCAGACCATAAATAGATCTGCGCTTCCAAGGACGATTCGACGCTAAATTGTGCCTCATCGGAACCCATATTTTTACGGGCTTCTCTGTGCATCGCTTGTTCCTCTGCGGTCATTACGTTCTGAATCTTCCGCCCGGTACTAAGCACTTGGTTTCTCGCATATTCTAATCGTTGATTGTCGTCCTCCTCCAACGTAACTATCGTCCCTGGCTCAAGTTGCGAATAAGGTATATACTTTGGAGAATACCCTCCCGATTCGTATTCACAGAAAGACTCTGACAGAAGATCGTCGGCCGCGGTGGCCACTTCTTGATCATCACTGCAAATGCAGAAAACAGATGTACTTAGACATTGTTCGTTATCCTTTTATAGTAAATATAAGCATTTATCGAAATGGATACGTACTCTGACTGACTTTCTTCGCTTTTTTCCACAACCGCAGCGGTAGATGGTTCGTCTGTTTTCTCCGACTGTTCGTCGGCAGCCTCAGCTTGGGCTTGTGAACTCTCAGCTTCATTTTCCGTTCTTGCTACACCCTGTTCAGCGATCAAGACTTCCAACTTCTTCCGCAAATTTTCTTGATGTCGATCTCTTAATCGAGCTCTCGCCATGTGCGCTGAGGAGAATAAATGGTTCATGTAAATGTGTATATTAACAATGGATATGCATGGATAGTCTCTAAAATTTACCTTTTAATTGAGATAGAAGGCTTTCCCAATATCCTATGTCGACACCTTCAGGTTTCCCTGTAATCTTCGCTTCAATTTGTAACTGCAATGCCTCCAGTTGCGCTGCTGTCTTTCCTTTGAAAATGGCGGTCACATCTTTAGCTACTGATTCGTGTATTCCTTCTCTTCGACCCACAGCTAAAATAATACATTCATTAGCATCCTACGAAGAATAATTACACGGCGAGCTTTTATTACTTACTTTTAATTACTTACCAACTTCGTACTCCGATCTCTCCAACTTCCTCAACTTGTGCAATTCATCTTCAACGATTACAGTAATATCATTCCAGTAATCCAAATTTTTACCACGCTCCAATTCTTTATACACTTTGATGTCCTCGATAAGATCCTCTAAATCCTTTACGTGCAATCCACGTAAATATGTATACGGCTCGTGCATTTCTACAGCATCGACTTCCTCCTCCGCGCTAATATATTTCGCGAGCAGATCGATCGGTTTCGCTCGCCCATCTTGTATCCTGATCCGAGATCTCAACCTTGCTTGTTCCAAGTGAAACTGATCCTCCTGCCTTGCCCACTGTTCCAATTGAGCGGCTTCTTTGCCCCTCTGCAACATTGTCATTTCCTCTTCCCTCTGTTGCCTTTCCAATTCCCTTTCCTGCCTCCTTTTTTTAACTTTCTCCAGCTCCCGTTTATTCTCCTCCTGTTTATGCCTGTTTCTAACTTCCAACTCTTCTCTACTAACGCCGAGCAATCCTTCTTTCTCAAGTTTCTTGGACCACACGAACGTGGACAATAAATTTCCATCGCCGAACGGATTATCCGTATTAGTGTAATGTAAATAATCATTGTCCCATCCCATTCTTTCTTTACGCTTGCGTTCTTTAGCTTCCTTCTTCTTTAAACGGCGCAACCTCTTTTCTTCCGGCGTCTCCGTAGCTTTCATTAATTCCTTCTGACGTTTCCTTTCCTCGATTTGCTTCTGACGTTGCTTCTGCAGTTTCTCTAGCAGTTTCGTAGAATCCGAGGAAGATTCGGATGAGCTACTAGATTTGCTTGAATTCGAGGACACCGATGACGACGAGGACGACGAGGGCGATCTAAAGCGAAGCAAGTGTTTCTTTGATAATGAATAATTAAATTGTTAAACTCAAAGATATTTACGATCGCTCACCTCTTTTTGCTCTTGTGTTTTGATGGCTTTTTACGAGCATCGCGGGATTCAGAGGAATCTCTGTGCCTTGATTTCTTGTATTTTTCATTAGAACTAGAGTGTTTATGAGAGTACTTATCTCTTCTATGAGAGTACTTCTCCATTATTATTGTTACTACTTCGCCGGACAATGTATTCTAAATATACCAAGTTTACTATTATGACGTTTAACCTCACAAAGGAAATGCCCGACGCAGTAACGTCCAAACGTCCGCCATTGTTGAGTTTTCGACAGCTGATTCCGGTTTACTACGTGCCAATTTCCGTTTACGTTTAATAAAATAATTCGGCAGAATGAACGTCGAATATTTAAATATCCTCGGAAGGGAATAATAAATCTATGAAAATTAGATTTTCGCTCGCTTCGCTTTCGCGTGGGAATTTTTCTAAACTGACCGTTAACGACTAGCGAGTACTTTCCCTCCACTCCTCCTGACGCTACATCCGTTAAACTTTCAAATTGGAGAGCATGCGTTGGAGGAGGAAGGTTTTCGAAAGTTCATGGGCGATTTTTGTCGCGTTTAGCGAATATATACGATTGGTTTCTCAAGTTTCTGATTAATTAAGTTTAGTGAACGACGATGGCGCACAAAATCTACTACTCGGGCAAGTACTACGACGACAAATACGAATACAGGTTGGTAGAAATTAACGGCGACGTCGAATGTTCCATTCAGAATTCGATTTTCGTGTATTGTGCCATTTTGTACCGTTCCCATAGACGTGTATGCATGAATTTTCGAACAGATGCTCATCTGGATATCTCGCCAATGGCCCTGGCGAGCAATCTTCCGCTAGCGAGAAATCAATTCCCACGTATTTTAAACGTTCTATTTGTAACTTCTTTGTTCAATTTTTCGACACGGGCGTAACATACCATTTAAATGGCCGTCTAACACACTCTTTTGTGTTCTTTGCTAACCCATTCAATCCTAACTGGCACGATACAATCGATTTCTTTCAGTGTTACGCTAATCTCAAAGTTATTCAAACATCAAGTTTCCTGTTGCACATTACGATTAAATCGAGTGTACGTACTCTGCAGCATCCTAACAATAACCATGCAACAAAGAATAAACGGGAGATAGCGCTGAATAATGCTAAATACAGGCACAATTTTATAGCTCTGTTTAAGTTTCGAAATATATCCCCTTAAATGCCCCACATAAATGTTATTACATAGTTTGAAATTCAAACATGAAAGTCCTCATTTTGGATGATGGTTGAAAAACTTTGAAATGGCTATTCGGCTGTTGACAGTCTAACGATGTATTATCTTTTACCAGACACGTGGTATTGCCGAAGGAAATGGTGAAGTTAGTCCCGAGTACCCATCTACTCTCTGAACAGGAATGGAGAGCAATCGGCGTCCAACAAAGTCAAGGATGGGTACACTACATGATTCACAAGCCAGGTATGCCAAATTCTGTAACTCGTTGAACGTTATTCAAATTCTGCTGCCGCGTCTCGGTCGTCGAGTCGAAACGTGCTTCTCGGAGCGATTATTAAAGTTAAAACTGTCTTTCAGAGTTGAATTCAAAGGGATATTTGAAATTAAACCATTTCTACATGTTTCAGAACCACACATCTTGCTGTTCAAGCGGAAAATAACATCTCCGCCGCCGGACAATCAATATCTTTAACATCTCTGTAATAATATGCTTCAGATCATTGTTAATATTCCATCGAAAACGTTGAGCATCGTAGCAAACCATCCTGTCGGCTTCAAAATCCAATCGATACCGGAAACAATTATCATATGCCAGGCGCGTTTAAAAATCCACCGAGTCTAGAAGATACGAGAACCGTTCGTTTCCAAATTCTTCGCTGCGACATTCGTTAATGAATTATTCATAGAAGCAAAGTATTCTGTATATATGTCTATAGAGCACCCTAGTTCTTAGCTGCCACTTACATAGTTCTTAATTCTGGAATTACCATAACAGCTTGGTATTTCATTCAATGTAATAGAGCGACATTGAAATATTCTAGTTTGTTTTCTGAAAAAATCAGAGTTCGAGAGCGGAACCGGCCATTCCGTCGTTGAACTTCTTGAGTAAGAAAAAAATCCTCGTGACTTTGTGATTACAGTGCCTTGCACAAACGTGCTGATCTTTATTTATTATTAAGATATACTTTAATGCTACACTTAGACTAATCATTCCTTATGTTTAACAAGAATGATGTGTTAAGGAGAAGTATGACGTTAAGTTCTAAGTTCATTAACGATATAGATATTCATTCGAGATTCCATTAACTGTTAGCTAGGCGTTAAATTTCGCGTTTATCGTGTATCTTGCCATAAGATTTTTACATTAATCAGCATTACATCATGCGTTACGTTTGTTTTACGAGTGACTTCATTCAGACTCTGCTCTCTAATTATAATTCTCGCGACATTATTTTATCAGTATTTCTCAAAAAACTTTCGTATGTCTTAGTATTAGTTGACTTTGATTTATGTTTAATGAATAAAGTACGTAGTGTCAATTCTTAAATAAATGTTTGTGACTAAAATAATCTGTGCCCATTTTTATTTATCGTTTTATAGTATTCCGTGCCTTTTTTCCGGTACTTTAATTATTTAAGACTACGCTGGGAAATTACATGAAAAGAAATTGATTTATAGGATTAAATAGAGCTGAGGGAACTGGAGAAACAATGAGCCGCGTAAGCGCAACAAAACCGCGTTGATCCCAGGAGCATTCGTGTGTTTCTTCATTTTATTCTCGCGCGACAAACTGAGTGAAGCAAATTCAGCCGAATATACATAAAGAGAAGAGAGGGGGCAGACGGGCCTGAATAATTAAAACAACCACGTGACTGACCTCAATCCAATTATACAAACATTGTCCCTAGCGGTCAAGTAATTCTCACACCAATTTTTGCAAATTGTACATTAATTAAATCATCGTTTATAGACTGACGTATGTTGCGTACACAGTTCGTTTCGCTTTTATTACATAATTTCGTTACCAGCGGCTTCTAACAAGGAAATAAGTAATCAGCGAAGTTTATTAAAATTAGAAGAAAAAAAGTAATGTTGAATACCATCCAGCTACAAACCATCAAGGCCATTGTCCATGGATATCGTTCGTACATCGGGCAAAATTTAAATAATTCTAATCTAATTCAAACAGTAACGCGTTCATTTTAATCTGTCCATGATACGGAAAGGAAGTGATATCTTCTAACGATACAGCGCGTGCTTTTATCAATAGCTTTTTGATGAAGGCGGCTGTTATTTTGCAACGATTACGATACACAGATAAACGTATACGCCGTTCGCCGAAGTGGCCGCCGTATATGGTATAGGCATTTCATTCAAGTTTCGAATGCGTGCTAATCGACCGCCGTCGGGTGGATTTCGTAAACGAATTTTAAACGCGTAAATTTCGTTTACGAAACCGCGTATATGTGGCGCGCGCGCGCAGCAAATACGCGCGCATTGTTATGTAGGATCTTCGACTACATGTGCAAAGGTAGAGGAAAAAAACTACGCGCGAGGAGAGAGTTCGGTGAAAGGGGGCACGGAGAGGCAGAATGATATTCGGGGAAGGGTGACGGAGAGAGAACGAGATAGGTTGATCTCTGACGCACACGTGTTCACGTGTCGTATCCACGCGACGAAGGGCTACGTTCTCATCAGTTCCCATGGGCAAGCCGGCACTTCGCGAGAACCGAGCACGCCGACATTGCCGACAGTACGACGATCGCGTTCGCGGGAACAACGACTTTTCGCGATCGCTTGTACCTTATACCGAAACGGGACGTGTCCAGCATCCCGATCGCGACGATCGACACGCGTGTACGACGTGACTCGATCGAGAGGGAATCGGCATTGTTGCACGGGAGGTTTCATCTGTCGCCAGTCAATCGTGAATACATCCGCAGCAACAGGTAAGCAAGCGGACTTCTTCCGTAATCAATCACGCGCGAGTTCCATCTTTCGCGAATGTCTGAATGAAACTGTACGAGGATAAGGGTGTGTTCGCGACGCACAGTTCCGCGGAAAACTGATCGTTCGCGTCGGTTATCCTTTCGAGACGTAGTTCTAATTGACTGGACGTTGATAAGGGATGATCTATATCGGACGGTAAATAAGATCATCTGCCATCTCGTTCCCGTTCTTGCGCCGTCGATAATTCTGCTCTTTTACCCCGGGGTCCTATTACCAGTTTCCTTATTGTGTATTCGTTATTGGCGGTGGCAAGAATAGACAAACGAAACGGTATATAACGGGCTGCGTATCTTGCGTTGATTGGGTGCCAACAAATGCAGGCACTAGAGAGAGATTCAAACTGCTGAAAGTTCTTGTACCTACGTAGAATCCAGGTTCTCTCCAAGGAAAACTGCATCTCTGACAATGGGGTTACGTTGCTTTATTAGCGTAACGAGGAATCGTAAGTTGTTGAATTGTGATCGAATAGGTAACTGTTCGAGATTCTGCGCGTTCTTAATCAAGCGGAATACTTTTGCCCTCGACGGTCTCTGGACAGGAGGGGCACGTGTGTTTGGCTGCCTCTTATTTAACTCTACTTTCATTTGCCCTCGCGGAGAGGCATCTGTAAGTCAGGTCCTGCAATCGCGCGGCCATAAAAACGATGGTAACATAAAGATCGTAGATTGCAATCGAATCGCACGGCCCCCTACCGTCTTCCTTTCACGGAATCGAAACGCTACTAATAAGAACCATTTCGCGGCTAGACAAGGCCAATGATAAATTTTTCTGCGGTGTACAATTTTGTGGGCGGAAGAAACGATAGCCAGATTTCCAGGACAGTCCGAACCGGTTAATACCAGTTTCTTCGAGATATATACATAGTATGGGCAAGAATATTTGCCATGACGTTTATTCCATACCACCAGTCGCCGATTTATCCCGATACTTCGTTATATCGATAAATCGAACGTGTTTAGCCCGGAAATACTTCTGAACTCTTTTCCTTATCGAAGTGACATCGATGGCCCAGAGAATTCCATTTTCGTGGTACCGGTTTGTAAAGTATCTTTGCGCCGGATGTTGTTTAAATTAGGAAGCTGGGCTGAATTTAACACCGTACACTATTCTCGCGCTAATTGAGCAAGATGATGAACGAGAACACGTGCGACGGTTGTTACGGGCGGTGTCCAAACAAACAATTAACATCTATGAATATTTCATCGCTATGTTGTGTTATATAATACATTTATATTATGCACCGTGTCATTGTCGATTAGAATGCGAGACCCAATGAGTCTCGTAACATACCATTCAGATTGTTTTTATTCCTGCCTGATTTTGCAATTATGCGGATAACAATATTTTCTGTAATTACACGCATTCCAGCACGAAATCTTTTTCGTCAGACCAAGAACACGTCACGAAAATCGCAGAAACCTTTTCAAACTTTCCGGTAATCGTCAAGAATTTTATTGTCGCAAATATTCATGGAAAGTAATTTGTTGCAATTGGGCACCATTAGCCACGGTGTCTCGCCTGGAGATCCTCGTTAGTGTAATCAATCAGATTATTTATGTACACTAATTGCGAACGAATCCTTGCGATAACCGATAGTAGAGTCGACTCGCGTCTTTGGACTTGATTCCCGCACGTCGATCTTATCATAGCCCTCCATGTACAACATGTGTAGATATTTTAATACCGTCCACAATCACATATGAATGGCGCGTGTCTCGGCCGGCCGACACAAAAAGATAATGAAATTATTACAGTGACAACTCCCCAGGCTATAATATGTGTAATTTATTACTTGACAATCTTCCTCGAGGCAACGGGTCGTTATCATATTGCGAGGAAAAGTTTACGCAACGATTTTCTGCGAATCACAAGACTCTCGGGCGCTGCGTTCGGAGACTTTGGATCTGCATCGTCGGAGAGGGCCAGGACGATGCAGATAACCTAATTCTATTTTCTTCTTTCAGGAGAAAATAAACGGCGGCGACATGGCGCACCCAAAGAGATTCAAGAATTTCATGTCGGAGAATATGTTAACAATGCTGACGGTACTCGGCGTGGTGGCCGGTGTTATTCTTGGTTTCATTCTAAGGAACTCCAGAGACGAGCCATGGACGAAGCGCGAGATCATGTACATCCAGTTCCCAGGGGACCTTTTCCTCCGAATGCTGAAAGCGTTGATTTTACCTCTGATTGTGTCTAGCATTATCAGCGCGATCGGCGGATTAGATCTGGGCTTGTCTGGTAAAGTACTAAATATGTATACGCGCGCTTAGCCGGGGTACACCGTAGGAATCCTGATTACTTCTGATGAACAAACCGCGTAGGCGCGCAAACTTGTTTACGCGGCGCTGCTTTGACAGAGCTTAGATTACCAGTATTTTCTGGAATTATTCTGACTTCCCGACGCGAATTATTCAGATAACGAGTTCTCGGCGTCTATGCATATTTTCGAATTAGGCACCGATTTGCACGCGATGATGCCGCGATGATTAATGGCAGTCGGGCCTCGGGGCGGAGTTCTATCTCTTTTGGTACGAGTGTCTGCCGATAGGGATTGTTCGTTCTTGTTTGAATATCAAGAATGAGCGTGACATACATAGCAAGCGGCTCTTCTGCGTCGCGATAACGAGTTTGCGAACCGCCCATGAATTTTTCTGCCTTTTTATGGAATTAGCATTAGCATAATAAAATGTACTATTTAAGTAACGCGAAGATATTTGTGCAAGCAGTATAATATATGTTAACGTATATATATAAATTTTGTTTATAGGTAAAATCGGTATAAGGTCGATTTATTATTATGCTTCGACGACGATATCTGCTGTGATTCTTGGTATAATATTGGTCTTAATTATCAGACCTGGAGAGTTTCACTCTGAAGGTGGACTTGCAACAGATGAGACAAAGGCACCTAGAAATGTTACAACTGTAGATACGCTTTTAGATTTAATAAGGTATATTTATGAATATATCTTCCTCTGCTGTAACGAATTATTGGTATTCCTTTTTCACGAAATTCTTTCTGTTTGGATTTCAGAAATGTGTTCCCTCCGAATCTTGTACAAGCTTGCATTGCTCAAGTACGTATATATGTAATACCAGCTTTACTACTCGGCTGCGCCCGAAATGTAGATTCCGATTTTATAAGAAAAATTTCTGGATTAGCCAGGCATGATGAGCCGAGACACATTTCCTGACCCCAGAGTTTATCGTTTGAAAGTTTTTTCGCGACAGACAAACGCACAAACATATAGAAGCTTTCTGAGTTCGAGGCCGATTTTTAAATTCTCGAAACTCGAACCAGGAATTATCGAACCAGGCTTCGAAACTTTTGAAAATTGAAATCCTGATTCTGTTTTATAAGTGGAGTATCTTGCTTTAATATCTCGAGTCGTCAACATTTTTGCATAAATCTCGGAATACAATAAGAAAAATATAACAATACACGAATTCTCGGAGCACTCTGCGAACGATACTTTATCCATTGATTTTTCTTATCTGACTTTCAAGAGTTTCGAATCAGGGAAATGTAAATGTGCAAAGTTTCGAGTTCTCGAAACTTTCTTGTGATTTCGAAGTTTCGACGCTTCGAGAAACCCATCCTTACGTAATATAATCTTACATTCATAGTAGTTTACTATGATCACTTACAATTGTTATTCCATTTCAGTATCGTACAATATTAGTGGAGCCTAAAAATGCAACATTAGGTAAGTGTTAAATTTCAATATTCGTCGATCATGTAAAAGTAATCGAATTTTGAAATTTCAGCGATGAATATACAGGACTGGGATATATCTCATCAGTACGGAGATGGTACAAACACGTTAGGTTTAGTCGTGTTTGGAATTGTCTTTGGAATAGCTGTTAGTAAAATGGGAGAGCTTGGGAAACCCCTTTTAACTTTCTTCGACACCTTAGCCGAGGCATCAATGCTGATCACTAAATGGGTTATATGGTATACAATTGAAAACTACACTATTCAACGAGCCTCCAAGTAATTTCTGTTCTAACGTTCCTCTTCGTTACAGGATCTCCCCAATCGGTGTACTTTTCCTCGTTACTTCGAAGCTCTTGGAAATCGAAGATCTCGGCGCTATCGTCGGGCAGTTGGGTTTATATTTCATCACGGTGTTACTAGGTCTGACTATTCACGGATGCGGAACCCTTTCCATCATATTCTTCATCTGTACCAGAGAACTGCCGTTTAAACTTATTGGAAAAATGGGCCAAGTCTTGGCCACTGCATTTGGTACTTCGTCGAGGTGAATTGTGCACGATGTATACGAATTACCCATTAAGGACCACGATACACTTAAAGCTTACGAGAACTATATGTTTACGAATATAGCACGGCCACTTTGCCAGTGACGATACAGTGCTTAGATAATATTGGCGTAGATCCTAGAGTTACAAGATTCGTCGTCCCAATCGGCGCCACAATTAATATGGACGGAACTGCATTGTACGAGGCTGTTGCCGCAATTTTTATAGCTCAAGTCAGAAGAGTCCCGATGACTCTCAGTAGGGTTATCGGTGTTAGGTAAGTTGTCGGGGTAAACAATTATTTAGGAACAGTGTTAAAAACGTGATATCTCTAATGCTGATACTTTTATACAGTATAACAGCTACTGCGGCAAGTATAGGGGCTGCTGGTATTCCACAAGCTGGCCTTGTTACAATGGTCATGGTCTTGGACACTGTAGGCCTCCCCGCTGAAGATGTAACGCTTATTATCGCAGTAGACTGGCTCCTGTAAGTGTCGCTGCTTTTGCAGACTCCCACCAGTTACGAGCGTTCCAAATGAAGTGTTTGTAATCACTGTTCAATCCTTTTATAGGGACCGTTTCCGGACAACGGTAAATGTTATATGCGACGCACTTGGAGCGTATGTTGTCGAACATATGAGCAAGAAAGAACTCGAAGCAGCTGCAAATATCCCGGAAGAATCGATCGAACTAGCCAGAGTAAGGAAAACGGAAGCATAATGTTATGCTCGACTTTCTTCTTACTACAATTTTTGCCATGATATTGATTGAACACAATTTTACTGTGTTCGTCATTTCTTTATCTGTATACTGCATAGTCAATTAATTGTACTAATGTATACTCAAGCTGGGCGCAAATCTAATTTTATTTGGCAATCTATATTATATTTATATAATTTCTAAATGTTGTTATTAGCGAGATACTTATATAGAGATTTAAAGCGAAAGGGTTGAGCGCTAGTGTACTTTAAAAACTTTAATCTTCGTCCATTTCAACCATCACAAATATGTACCAATGCATTTTATCCGTTTGTCTTCGTTTCTTATGACGTTTCATTCCAGTCTTCTTATAGATAAAATCAAAGTATTACGTAATTCATAATAAAAGATTCCATATATTTATTAAATGCGGCAACTATAAAAAATTATACTCAATACTGTTCTGTTTCTGCATATTTCATTTCTGTACATATATATAGTATTTATTATACAGTCTTATTAATATAAGTTCTAAGAGATAATCACTTATAAACATACTTATAAATGTACTTTTTTAATCCATTTTATGATTAAACTTTGCACGTAATTCAATTTATCGACTCGTTTGAAACTTCGTTAATACAAGCATATCGATCAATAATAGCTTGGTACTTACATTTCTTAAGAAGCCTTTCTGTGCAGTTATGTGTTTAAAAGAACTTAACACCTTGACTATCGTCAGATAAAATCAATTCTGCTTTTTTGTTCGCTTCTAGCGTTTTAAGTGCTTTGATTAAGATCAAAGTATCAAGCCCATAGAATTCTGAAAAGACAATGTAATGACTACAAACAAGAACACAGTTTTGTTAAATCTATATTAAATAGAAATAAGCAACTCCGAGCGCAAACCTTGATCAACTGTATCTTCCCCTTGCGTTAATTCGAACAAAGTACACACAGATCCGACAAATCCATTCTCCTGTGCCCAATTATAGATAATCTCACCCCATTCTTCCAAAGTGTGCCAATAAACCAACCATCGTTGTCTAGATTTATCTAACGGACTTCCGTTCCCTGATTTTCCTAATTCTTCCAATATTAATAAAACAACATCCGATGGCAATTTTCCTATTACATAGATTAAGGAGTAACATTGCCAATAAAGCCATTAACATTCGCAGTTATTAGATTCTTAGTTTCACTGGCCAATTGTCTTTTTTACAAAGGATACGACTGATTGCAGTGTTGTTAAATAACGGGCTCGTATGTACTTCTCGTATATCTATAACAGACTGCTTCGTGATACGATAATATTCCAATATTAAACTTTTCCATGCTGCTATTTGTTTAGCTTTAGTGTCTGCGTGAGGTTGGAGACTGGAAAAGTGTATAGATGATGAAACAAACAAATTAAATTGGATACTCATTTAATATTTGACTTGTGTTGTATGACATTATTTAAGGGATTTGTGTGGAGGACTACTTTATCTACGAGTTATTTAACCTCAATACTTGTTATTGTGTAAATATATTAGTATTATGACTTTTTACAGAGATTTTCTTTTGGATGTTTAGATATTGAAATATGAATATTATGGTTAAATTTTAATATAGAATATGTGATTACGGTAACCCGTTGATACTTACGTAAAAAAAGGGGGAAAACTATATTGCCACGGCCACTCGATCTCTGCCATTGCTAACAATATTCAACAATATCGATCAATGTGTCCAGAATGCCGAATGAATCATTTTGCTATCAATTATTGCGCCTTTCCGATATTTGTATTTCCTTTCATGGAGCTACGAGAAAAGTCGTTTACGCAGGAAACTAGCTGATAGCATTAAAAATGGGCTGAAAAATTAAATGATTAAATTCAAAGTCTAATGTCAAATAGCAGATTCGGCAACCTGCACTAGTGCGCACTGTGTGCGAGTTTTCTCGTTTCCAATTGGTTAAAAATCGCACCAAGTCGCACTGAGTGCGACTTTCAGCCAATTGGAAGCGAGAAAACTCGCACTCAGTGCGCACTAGGCAGGTTGCCGAATCTGCTATAAAAGATGGGAAACGAAACCATCAACAAAGTAGAGGATAGATATAAGACCAATCATCTAATGTAATTTTGTGAATTCGAAGGGTGATAGGTGTATCCTATACTTCGTTTATGCCTCTCTACATATCTATTTACTTCTCTGGTGTATGATTATGATTACATCAATAGAATATGATTTCGGATTTGAACTGGTGTTGCCATCTGCAGCAAGTAAATCAAACTTTCGGTTCTCTTAAATATTTACCGTTTTTCTTTTAAATGTTTGATAGGTGAAAAATTTGACACGGGAAATAATTAAAATGCGGATTTATTGAACGACACGCATAAATCGGTATATGTCACCGTACAACGATATTTCTTTGTGTATAAGGTACGATTCCTCGTGAGTTTTTGCATCGTAAAATTATAACCTTAAATTCGTTCTTTACAATAACGAATGTCATAAATAATATTTGACAACACATTTTGAGAACTTTACGTGGAAGATATTCTGAAGATTATAAGCTGTTCAGTAGCGCATTGCATTTCCTTATTTTAAAGCTATAATCTTCTGGTTTTCTTGAATTTCGAAGAAAGTAGGGTTAGCATTAGAATGAAAATAATGCCGTTCTCGTTAACGCAGTTCTTTTTATTATCGCAGATTATGTTCCCGTTAATTTTTTATAATTTTCGCCGTCGATTTATCTATTTTCAGATTGCTGCACAAAATATGATTACTTTAAGGGGAAAATTGAAAAAGGAAGCTGATATAGCAATCTCGAAAAGCAGAGATTATAACAAACGCATTTCGGTCCGCGATAAATTGTTAATCAAAGAGGTACAGTGCTATGTAGGGACGTTTGAAGTTATTTGAGAATTTCAGATTAATGGTAACTAGCAACGGTACATCGGAGCCTTCTCAAAGGTTTATAATGTTCCCCGTTTATTCAGGTTCAGGAAATGGAACAGACTTTACCCACTACGTGTCAAATAACATTTAACGATCCACATCGCCTTCACGAATTTACGCTTTTGATCGTTCCTGAGGAAGGGTATTGGACCGGAGGAAAGTTTTACTTTCAGATATACATACCCGACGATTATAATATGGCTGTAATTATATCACTTTTAACGTTGATATTTCTGTCAAACGGTTACTACAAAAAGCATCTTTTCAGCCTCCAAAAGTGAATTGTTTAACAAAACTGTGGCATCCTAATATAAGCGAGGACGGCGACGTTTGCCTTTCGTTGTTAAGACAGAATAGTATAGATGGAATGGGATGGGCACCAACTCGTAAGCTTAAGGACGTTGTGTGGGGTTTGAACTCCCTTTTCACAGTGAGTCTCGACAATGTAATATCGTGCACGATCTACGTTTTATCACTCACATCTTGCAATATTCTTCTCAGGATCTTTTAAATTTTGATGATCCTTTAAATAGAGATGCGGCTGATCTATTTATAAAAAATGAGGAATCATTCCGAAGAAAGGTCAAAGAATACGTTATGCAATACGCGAAGAGATGATTCGCGTTAGAGTGTAAGGCTATGATAATGTAATTGTACATTCGTGGAACTTTCCGTGTTTCGGCCCGAATTCAAAAATCTCGATTAAAAAGTTTCTTTTTCGAAGTGATACGTATTTAATATTTTGCTACTAGTCTTCTCATTTTAGGGAGATCATATTTGTTGCCTTCGGTTCTGTTATTCTTACGCAGCTTTCGATTGTTACGATACTTCATTGCGGTTACGATTACAATTTACGTGTAATTAATGTGTAATTAAATAAAATAATTCATTATAGAGCATTGTAATGATGGAAGATAATTTGTAAATAAACTCCATATTCAGTAATAAAACTTTATGCCAGTGTATAGTATCGATATAATCACGCCCGTAGATATCGTAGGAGAACGTTCGAACTTGAATGATCCATTATTTCCATTTCATTGTTTAGCATTTATTGGTGATCTTAGAATATAAGATTAGAATATAATCATCAGTTTTGTACAATTTCAAAGGGTCCGGTTTGTACCTTGATTCGTTAAAACGTGGCGTAACTTTACGTTACGTTCCAAATACCGATTCGATCGAGTTCCTTCTCTCTCTTACTCGTGGATCTGTAGAGTAACGTATGAGCAGACGGTGATATCCGTTAAAATAATTAAACGTTGTAACAAATAAATAATAACAAAAAAGAGAACAAGAAAGGAAAGCTCTCTTGCGCCTCGATTGGCATTCCCATTCGGCTCGCGTTTCCTTGCGCTCTCCACAAGACACTGACTAGATACGTGCGTGAGATTTTACAGTGACGCAAGGTAAAGAAAATTGGAAAATGAAACCGCAACTTAATCGTTAGCTTAGTCGTTAGAAGGTGGTGAGCAGTTCCTCCTGTATGCTGGTCGATCTGATTAGCTTCTGCTTCGAGCCCAACAGACACTCGCTTGCCAGACTTTGGCTCTCGCACGCCACCTTGGACTTCTCCGCGTGGTACTCTTCGTTGTATTCCTTCAGCCTGTTCCCTAAGAACACGGCCCTCTCGCGTTTCTTGATCATGTAGTCGGTCGGCTGCAGCCACCTGTGCTCGTGGCACTCCTCTACCAGTGGTCTTTTGCTGAAACAAACATACCGCCGTTATTATTACTCCCCAAATAAACATTTTCCACTCGTCGCTACAAACCTTGGTGCCCGTTTAAAGACCAACATAAGGAACCTAGTCGCCTCCTGGCTCAATTCCTTGAACAGATACTCGAATCTGTACCTGACGAACAGTATATTTTGCCTGGTCTCCTCAGGGTCCTTGCCACGGAACGGCGAGATGCCGGACAGCAGAACGTACATCAGCACGCCGACCATCCAGACGTCCGTCTGAGGATGAGCGGGTTCCTCGTTGTACACTTCCGGCGCTCTGTACTCGGGATGGCCGAGTTTCGGCACAGGTGTACCCAATTTGCTGACGAACCGAGCCGAGCCCATGTCCACCAGCTTCACTTGGACGGATCTGACGGTGGACATGACCACGTTGTCAGGTTGGATGTCCAGGTGACTGTACCCTCGCCAGTGCAGATACTGCAGGCCGTCCAACACCTGCAGTATAGCGGTGGCCACGCAGTTCTCCGTGTACTCGTGCCTGCTGGAGAAGTAGGTGAGGATGTCGGCACCCTGAAGCTTCTCCAGGACGAATACCGCCACGGGCGAGCCCTGCGCCTTGTACGCGGCCTCCAGTATCGCTATCCTCTCGTGTCTCAACGAGCGAAGCGCCTCGAACTCCCTGTTCACCTGCTTCTCCGTGTCAGCGTTCAGCTCCATGATCTTCGCGACTATAACGCGGTCGGTGGCCTTGTCCACCCCCTTCACGACAGCGGCGAACTGGCCCCTGTGGATCTCCGAGATGAAGCTGTACTTGCTCGAGAGGTTCGTCTCGGTGGACCATTCGATTGGCCGCTCCTCCACCGAGTAGTCCATGTGGGGCATGTCTTCCTCCAGCACGATCTCCTGGCCAGCCTCCGTCAGCTCCTGCAGATGCCTCATCGCCCTCGTTATCTGAACCTTCGGGCAGCCGGTCGGCCTGGTCTTGATCAGCTTCGAGGGGATGCCCTTCTCGCTCCAGCCGATGCGGTTGCGCGCCGCCAGCCGGAAGTTGTAGCTCGTGTCCGGTTGCAGGTCCCTCACCAGATAGAATTCGTGGTCGATGTTCGAGCCAAGGTCTATCCACTCGATCGCGTCCCCGTCTCTGATCTGCAGGTTGTAGCAGAGCACCGGAGAGTTGCCGTCGTACTTGGGCTGCTTCCATCGCAGCAGTATTTCCGTGTCTGAGACGTCGGCGCTCTGGAAGGTAAAGATCTCTGTAAGCAATCGGGTTGGCCCCTAAAAAGCTCATTTATAGACACTCAGCATTACCTCGGGGGAGTCAGGACCCGAAGGTACCAATGCCTCCACCAGCCTGCACCTGACCACAGTCTGCCCCAAAGTGTTCCTCGCGACAACCTTGTAGCTGCCCACATCGTGCTCCTTCGTTGGATTGAAGCTCAGTATGGATCTGCCGTCTTTGTCCTCGGTGACGGTTACCCTCTTGGTCTCCTGGATCATTATGTCGTTCTTGTACCACTGGATCATTGGCTTGGGACTTCCCACAGCCAGGCAGACCAACTGAGCTGGCTTCCCCTCCTCGAGCGGTCGAACCTGAGGCTTCTCGCGGAAGAACGGCGGGTGCCCCTCTTTCTTCGACTCCAACATCGCCTCAGCCTCGGCGTAGCTGTCCAACCTTGTACCCAATTCGTGCTTCAAGCGCCTCAGGGTAAAATTGTCCGCTCCGTATCTGCTGATCCTTGCTCGCCTCTCGTCGTCGATCTCCTCGTCCATGACGTCCGTGAAACGACGACGCTCGCGAATGATCGGCGACTGAATAAGAAACACACGCGGTTACACTTGCACGCCAGCTAGACTCTGTACATCTCGGAGCTTCTAATTACCCTCCAGTCGAAGTTCTCGTCGGCGATCGTGCGAGAGAATCCTGGGCTACGGTTGCACGCGACTTTCATGTACTCGCGCAAACGCACGGGGAAACTGGTGTCGCGAAGCTGAAGCAGGTAGGTGTCTGGTCCATTCTGGTAACTATAAAACCATATTTATACATCCCTGCTTCGTGAACTAAATAGCAAAGAATACATAGCGCCGGTCTACGCGTATCACTTACTGGCTCTCGCTCTTAATAATCCCAATCTCAGTGTCAATTGGATCTCTCGTAGGTGTCTGAGTGTCCCAGGGTTTGGCTGCAGGTTTCTTCGTTGGACTGTACGTTCTATCGTCGCTGGGCTCGGGCGTATACTTCTGCCCGGGTGGATAAACCATTTTGGATGGATGCTCGAAGGCTGTGTTCAGCTTGCGTCTGCGGAACCAGGTGCGGCAGGAGGCGTTGTTGTACCAGTCGCTGAAACACATTGTCACATTCACCGGTAAGTGGCACGAACAAACCTGCACGCTGTTCGCGAGGGTACATACCGATACAGTTTATAGTAGTTCTTCAAGTTCTCGGACGGGATCTTGTAGAAGTCCGTGGGCGATCTGTCGACGTACGCCAGCCAAGGATGAGCCAGAGCAGCCTTCACGTCGAGCCTCCTCTCGGCATTGTACATGAGCAACGATCGAATGAAGTCCTTCGCATCCTCCGAGATGTTGGTCCAGCGATCGTCGAACTCCCACTTGCCTTCCCTGATCCTCATCAGCGTCTCTTTGTCGTTGAAGCCTCTGAAGGGCGAGATTCCAGAGAGTAGAATGAAGGTGATGATACCCACGGACCACATGTCCGTGCTGAACGTCACTCCCTCGTTGTTGGTCACTTCCGGCGCCACGTACTCGGGCATCCCGTAAGCCAGGATCATCAGCCTCGTGTGCGAGATCCTCCTCGAGAGGCCGAAGTCGCAGATCTTCAGGTCGTCGCCACCCGTGTGCGAGATCAACAGGTCGCCCAGCTGCAAGAAACGTTATATAAATGGAGATTCGAAGACTGAACCCTCCCATTCCATTCTTCTGGTTTCGTTCTTGTTACCAATTCACGGGCGTGAATTTTTGCGGGGCCGGGTTCCAATAGTGTGCGGGGCCAAAAAGAACCCATTTATACATACTTCTAAATTCCATAATAAAATAATAAATATCATAGGGCTCCGCAAAATTTACCATGACTCCAGCTCTATTAGCCACATAGCGCAATGCATTGTCACCCTGTTAATAAAGAATATATAATGAAACAAAACTGAACCGTTAGTCCAAGATGAGCGAAGTGATTATCGTGCATGTACTCCAGTCCCCACAGCAGCTGTCGAATGTAGCCAGAGATTTCTACTTCGGTGTAGAACGCCTGCTTGGTCAGAGTGTCCACCAGCTCGCCACCAGCGGCTCTGTCGTTTGGTTAAGAAACTTTTACCCGTCGCAACGTTCGTGTTCCACAGATTGCAAAAGCTGTGGAGGCTTCGGTAGCCTCGGCGCGTATCGGAAGGATAAATAGAAGAACGAAAACGTTTCTGTTGAAGGATACAGTTCCATGATCAGCGTGACAGATCGATCAGTCTCGTAAGCGTCGTGCAGACGAAGAAGCTTCCTGTGGTTCAAGTGATTCATGATCTCCATCTCGTTGTACATGTACGGCCTGAGCTCTCCTCTTCCATGCATGACCTTGGCGGCGTAGTTCCTTCCAGAGCACCTCTCCACGGCGTGATAGGTGACACCTTGAGTACCACGGCCCAGCTCGTCCCCGAGATCGTAGAACTCTGCGTAAGGTCTATCGTGACGCGTCCTGATGTCGGTCTTCCTCTTGTACGTCCTGAACCCGTACTCGTGCTCGTTCTCTTCCACGTGCAGCATCACGGAACAAGAGACCGACCCAGCCACGTTCCTGGCGCTGATCGAGTAGAGGCCCTCGTCCTTGACGATGACGTCGCTGATGGTGATGGTCGAGGTGTCTGGTTCCGAGTACTCGATCTAATTAAACAGCAGAACGTTAGAGAAAGCACGAGGAACTAATGAAACGCTCGAGAACTGCCAGCGACACCAACCCTGATTCTCGACGAAGTGGTAAGAGGCTTCCAGTCCTTGTACCACTTGATCTCCGGGTAAGGGACACCAGTGACGCGAGCCGTCAGCTGGCCAGTCCTTCGAATCATCACGATCACCTCCTCCGGCCTCTGGATAAACGTAGGGTACTCGGCGATCTTCAGGCAAACCCTCTGCCTGGCTTCACCGTGTTCGTTGGTGGCCACGGCCTCGTACACGCCTTCGTCCCTCTCCAGCATCCTGTTGATGAACAAGGTAGCTTGGCCGTTCCTGGTGTAGCTCTGGTCGTATCTGCCGCCAGACTCTATCAGGTGGTCGTTGAAGTAGTACGCCATCCTCGGCTTCGGGTAGCCATAGACGAACCAGAAGAGGCTGCAGTTGTGATTCTTCACGCCGTACTGGGTGTCGTGCTCCTGTCGTAGGAACCTGGGCGACTGGGCGTAGCCGTCGTGGGGCGGCCTCTCGATGTCGAAGTCCTTGGGGAAGTAGGGGCTGGTTTCCGGGCGGAAGTCGATGCCGGGTGGCAGGTAGGGGAAGAATTTCGGGGGATCGGGTTCGAGTTTTGCGCGGTAAGTCTGCGCGAACGGCGAAGGCTCGCTGATCCCGTACTTGTTCTCCACGCGGATGCGGAACTTGTAGTCCCTGAACGGCTCCAAGTTGCGAATGTCGCAGACGCAGCTGCGGATACCTGAGCGCGCGGTGAACCAATCGCCGTCGGGCGACTCGCACATCTCCACCTGGTATGTCACGGGAATGCGGGGACCTATGGGGATCGACGGTTTCCAGGATAACGTTAAATGGCGATCCATCATCCTGCTGATGATGGGACGGTCGGCCAGCGGCAAGGGGACCCCAGACTTCTGGTACTTGTCGAAGTCTGCGTATTGGTCTGCTAGAGATTTCTTCGGGCGTGGCTCCAGGGCTGTTGAAGAAATAATCCAACGTTAGTCTACAATCTAGTTCACGCGTAGGAGTGCGAGAGAGTGTCGAGGTACTTACACTCGTAAATTAACTCCGCGACGCAGGAATCTTCGCCGTGAGGATTGACTATCTTCAATTCGTACTTTCCAGCGTCCAGTTCGTCGATGTTGGCTATCGTGAGACGCAGCAGACTGCCTTCCTGGTCCATTCTGATCCTGTCGGTCTGCCACAGCCTGTCGCCATTACGGTACCACTCGAAGTCCGGCTCAGGGTTGCCTGTGACGCAGGCGGTGAATTTCGCTGGCATGCCTCTGTAAACTTCACAGTCGCCGATCCTCTTCAGGAACGACGGTGGCTCGACCCTCTGCATCTTTCCTCTAAACACGAAAGATGCATATTACACACGGCGCATACCTGAGAAGAAACAAGCAACGTCTGCAATTACTCCCGCACGCTTACATCTTGTCGACCACCGCCAGATTAGCAGAGCACTCAGCTTCGCCGCATCTGTTCACCGCTTTGCACTTGTAAGATCCTGCGTCGTCGTAGGTGCAGTCCTTGACGTACAGGCAGCAGGCATCTCCGTCCCTCTTGATCTTGTACTTGTCGTCATCCTTCAGGATAGGCTTGTCGTTCAAGTACCAGGTTATCTCTGGATGCGGCACACCGCTGACTCGTGCCGGGAACTTGGCGTCGAACGTGGGCAGTTGCTGGAGGTCCGTGAATTTCTGCGTGAAGCTCGGCGACTGGTAGATCTTCCTGACGTTCGCCGTCGATTTGGTGGTATCCTCGCCGAGCGGATTCGTCACGCGGCACTCGTAGACACCAGCGTCCTTCGGTTCGCAAGGATTGATCTCCAGTTCCGTCTTCTTTCCGTCACAAGTCACGGTGAGTCGGTCAGACGAGTGCAGCGGAGTGCCGTCCTTGGTCCAACTCACTTCCGGGATGGGATTGCCGACGAAAGAGGCGGCGAGGCTCAGCGGCTGGCCTTCCTCCACGTACACGTCCCTCATTGGGTTCACAAAGCCAGGCTTCTCTTCCGGAGTCTCCGGCTGAAGCTTGCTCATGATGCTGATGGTACCTTTGCAGGAAGCAGTGCCTTCCGCGTTGCCTGCTATCACCTGATACTCGCCGGCGTCTTCTGGCGTCGCTTTGTCGATGACCAACGCCTGGCTTCCGTCGGGAAGGCTCACTACCTTCACGCGCTGTCCATCTGGTATGATCTGCAAGAATAAAAGCCCTTCAGCAGTGATCTCGAATTTCTAAGAACGGCACGATAAGGCATTGTCCCTAAACGAACCTCCTCTCCGTGCTTGAACCACTGAAGCTGAGGAGGCGGTTTCCCCAGCACCTTCACCACCATCTTCACAGGGAAGCCCTCGACCACGTTCAGCGGCTGAAGAGTCGCCACGAATTCCGGTCGCTTCTCCTTCTCCTCGACCTCTACTTTAGCGGTGCCAGTGGTCTCGCCGAGGGAGTTGGAGACAACCAACGAATACGTGCCAGCATCCTCCGGCCGGACGTTGTCGATCCTCAGGCCAATCAGTCCGTTCGGCTCGTTCATGAAGTATATTTCCTTGGCGTGTCGCAATGGGATTCCGTCCTTGAACCACTGCACTTCTGGATTAGGGAAGGCGACCACTTGGGCCTCGAGCTTCAACGGTTGCCCCACGACCGCCTTGGTGTCCTCCAGCGGTTTCGAGAAGGATGGTCTCCTTCTTTCAGCTGCAATTGCATTGCACCTCAGAATAGAAACATGCCTGAAGCATATCTAAGAATAAGGCAACAAGACTTAATAAAATCCCCGCTTACGTTTAATGGCGACAGCGCACAGGGAAGTGTGTTCACCAGTCGAGTTGGAGATGACGAGTTTATAAGCTCCACAGTCCGTGGGTTTCACGCGATCGATGGTCAGCTTAGTAGTGCCATCGGGAAGGGTCTCGATGTTCACGTGTTCGTCTGGAACGATCTTCTCCCCGTCCTTGAACCAGGCTACGTCGGGGATAGGGCTGCCGTCCACCTTCACCTTCAATTCCAGAGGCGCGCCTTCGTCCACCTCCGCCGACCTTGGCAGAGATTGCGCGAAGGTTGGTGTGATCATCTTCATCTTCAATTGGCAGGCAGTCTGGGAGCTTCCAGCGACGTTGGTCGCTTGGCACTTGATGGTCCCGACGTCGTTGTGGGAGAATGTTGCGACGGAGTAGGTGCTGTCCACGATTCCGTCCACGTGGGTGGATATCTGGTGACGATCGTCTTCCCTGATCACCACGTCGTCCTTCAACCAAGTGACCGTCGGTTTCGGGATACCAGTCACGCGAATCTTCAGCTCCAGGTCGTCGCGGTCCCTGCATTCGATGTTGGCCAGCTCCTTCATGAAGGTCGGCGTTTCGGCTGAAAATTTCACATTTTCACCAACGTTGGATACAGTAATTAGCATAATTACACGGGAGTATCGTGACACCTACTGTGCGGCGTCAGCGTCGCCTCAGCTGTCGATTCTCCAAGATAGTTTTTAGCGATGAGTTTATACACTCCCTTGTCCTCCACCTGGACGCTGTTGACGATAAGCTTGAACCTGTTGTTCCGTTTGTCCTCCTCGAACTTGTATCTGTCCCCTTTCTCGAGAACCTCGCCATTCCTCGTCCACGTGATCTCAGGCTTTGGATTCCCTTTGATAATGGCCTCCCATTCAAGAGACTCGCCGACGTCCGTGGTCACGTCTGTGAACTCCTCGATGTTGGGTCGCAGCAGGAGATTCAGGAAAGCCTGGTGTCAGTAGAAGCTTAATTAAAAAGATTATTAAACAGCAATACAAGAATTCTATTTTCTGGAGTACTGACGCTGCCTTCGGCCTCGCCATATTTGTTCTTCAATTTCAACGTGTACTCCCCGGTGTCGTCTTTGGAGCACTTCGGCACTTTCAAGGTCACGGTGGTTTCGGTGAGTTTGTCGTTGGCCGGTTTATTCTCGACGGTGAACTGCAGTCGACGGTCGTCCGCTGGGATTTCTTCGCCTTTGGAGTACCTGTTCAGGCAACGAGTACGATTAAAGAAACGTCTATTAGATCTTAAACTCTACGACGTACCCAGTGGTCCACGGTGCTTAACGTAATAAACAGAATAATAAGATAAGCATCGTTCAAACTCGTCTTTGATTATTGGGAAGAAGATGAAGGAGAGTTAAAGCGGAGAAGAAATCACTGAACCTTCCACGTACCATGTTATTTCAGGAACAGGATCAGCAGTGAACGTGGCCTTGAACGTCCCAGTTTTTCCATCAGCCACGTCCACGTCGTTGAGAGGCTCGGTGAACTTGGGTCTTCGAAGCTCGTCGACGGTTTCGACAGTCAGGTAGCCCTCGGCACTGTCATCGCCAAGTTTGTTGCTGAACATGCACGAATAGACACCTTCGTCGTCTAGGATAGCCTTGGTCAGCTGCATGGTGAAGGTTTCTGCACTGCTGGTGATCCTGACACGGTCGCTAGACCGCAGAGGCTTGCCATCCTTGAACCATTTCGCGTCCGCCCTCGGAAGACCAGTCGCTTTGATCTCGAACACGGCTGTCTGTGTCTCGTAGATGGTCTTGTCGCTCATAGTCGAGCTGATGATGTGGGGAGGCGCTGAATAAGAAATTTAAGAATAAGACTCCTTCCAGCTAGCAAACGGCGCAAGATGAAGTCTCGGGTTGTCGGATCTGGCTACGAAAAATTCACTTTGCCGTGCATCTAATGCGTTCGTTGCGCTTGCCACGTGCTGCTTTGTTATTCGACGCGTGATTACTCGTACGCTGGACAATTCCACAGTGTTTAAATCAAGCGTCGATTGAACATCGACGAAGGTACCACGGCCACTCAGCAATTGTCCAGCATGTTCGGTACCAGCTTACCTTGTGGAGAACGACGAGGACTATACGGCCATGTTCGACTGATCTTTGGTGCAAGCAAGCGAGTGTTTGGATGGGACACAGAAGCACAAATGAAATTCGATTCGACCGTGCAGGGGGATAAAGAAGATCGCACTGTGTTAGAATGAAGTATCGAAGCAGTTAGGAGACAGAAGAGGATTTTGTAGGAAAACAGAACAGTATTTTCTATCGAAGCTAGGTGGTCGAGAAAAGCGAGTACAAGAATGCGGCGGGATCGATCCAGGACCCATCGATCCGTTCGAGCAGCTGATGGAGCAATCCTCTCGTACCTGAGTCTCTGCTAGATTCCTTCTCAAGAATATCATCTAGAACACTGCGTTGCCGTTTAACGCGATTCAGAAGCGCCTCGAGCTCTTCGTCCACCTCTTCGTCAGGGATAAGCGTAGCTTTCAGCGAGTTCTGCCTCGATACCGGCTTCTCCACAGCCTTCAACGATTCCCTGGAGTCCATTCTCTCTATCTTCGAGCTCTGCCTCGACAGTCCGTTCTGAAGTGACTGTCGACGTTCCCCCAGGTTCTCCTCAACAATCTTCTCCGCCACCGAGTCCACTCGTTCCAATTTCAGATCTAGCTTCTCCAATTTACTTTTCTCCGCGGTGGGGGTCTGTGGTTGCTCCAGCGTCTTCTCCACCATCTTCTCCGGCGAGAATCTCTCGATTTTCAAGCTCTGCTTGGAAGCACCTTCCACACCTTTCTGGGGCTGCGGCAACGTTTGCTCGATCGATTTCTCTGACGGTGAAGCCTCCTCCAGGGATCGTTCCTCGACGATGGTCTCCGCGAGCAGCGTGCCTTTGTAAGGCCTCGCGTCGTCGAAGGCTCTCTCCTCCGCGAAGCTGCCGTTCGGTTCCTCGTAGGATCCGTTCGTCAGCTTCGGCTCGTCCGACAGCTCGCCGCAATGCATGTCCTCGGTGCTGACGTCTCTGGAAATCGCCTTGAGGGTCGACTCGTCGTCGGAGATGGACGCGATGGAGACGCCGCGGTTCACTCGCAGCCTCGCCCTGTTATCCTCGCTGGCGTCCGAGAACTCCTCGATCAGAACGCCGTTCTGCGGCTTCTGAACGGTGTCCTCCTGGACGGTGTAACTGTAGGAGGCGATCTCCTCGACCCGAGGCCCGTCGGAGTTCAACTCCTGGCACTCGACCTTTGTCGCGGTCATCTTGCTGATCGTGTGGCTCTCGTCGGGACCTGCGAACGGTCTGGCTCGTCACAAACACTATTTAAAAACGCTACTAGAGAGGATGGCGACCTTTGCCGCGGGCGCAGCGAGGGAACACCTCCGTCGTCGTTCACCGCGATACTCGTGTTCGACCGAACCTGTAGCCACTCACGTAACTGCTTTTACTCCGTCTGAGGTTTGTGAAAGCTATGTTCGGTGTGGCGTTATTTGCTCGGGTGCTGGCGATTCCTGCGACTGAGTTCACTGCTGATTCAATTTCTCATTGCTTGACTCGACCGAAATGTCAAATTACAAAGGTACCTAATTACCCTTCGTATTCTCAGCGAGGCCAGTCGCAGGAATCGCGCTCACGACGTTGTTAACGTGTAAATCGTGACTGTTTGAGCGTGTGCGATATTACCTGTGAGTATAGCTTCGTGGGTCGTCGTGGAGGCCACAGAGATCGTGATCGTGTCACCCTGGCCCCGCAATACTTGGACGTTTTGTGTCTCCAGTTTCACTCGACCTGAGATTTATCAGACAGAGTTGTTTGGGCTACGATCTAGCTCTACGCTCAACCATCCCTCTCTCAACAAACGCTACCCTATTCGTTACACATCTATCCTGGCTTTTAACGATGCTGGCAATGTCAACGATCTTAACATCGTATCGCGAGGATTTCGATGAATCTCAAAAAGTATGCTCGTCAACATCAAACGTTACAAAAAATCAAAATGTGAACTCAAGCTTGTGCACTTAATGATGAATCGTTATCTGTATTTTAATTAGAGAAATGAATGAATGTTTCTCAAGAGCGTGAAAAAGAACGTGGGCTCGATAAGCTTCGAGCTGCTCTTACCAAAAACTTGCGACCTCGTGCCGATCGTGGGGCACGGATTAATGGCTTGGAAGCGTTTCTACAGCGTACTGAAATCTCTCAATATACAGCTCACTCTATAACACTCCCATTTACGCGTCTAAAACGATCGTTCGATCGGAGGATCGTAGGATTACCTTCTGGTCCCGATTCCTCCGCTTGCTGCGGCTTCGCGTCCACTTCGTCCTCCCCGACTTCCTGCGACATCACCTCCTCTTCCTCGACCGTTATCTTCTCCACGGTCTCCTTCGTCAATTCCGACTTCCCCTCGACGCTCTCCTCCGTTCTCGCTATAGAATGTACACACACAATTTTTGGGGCTGGGTCCACATAGAGCCGCGAGTGGATCGGTTCGACGTGTACCGTCACGGGTGGAGGAACACGGGGGTTGAACACATAAAGGTGCGTCGTGAGAATGGTTCTCAAGAGTAATAGACACGAAGAACGAGTATGCGGACACGTACAGATAGAGACACAGACAGAAAAAGGCTGATAGAGACACGGAAAAAAGGGGTTCACGTCAATGTCGGGTCTGCGACGCGATCGTTCGGAGTTCTGTTGGAAAGCTCGCCAACAGGAGCCTCGAAAAATCTTTCGTTATATCCTTGGAACGGGAACGACGAAAAAGTAAACCGAAAACACCGTACCTTCTGCCTCAGTACTTACTGAACGCTGATAAAAGCGTGACGAATCGCTGGGGAGGATCTCAAAAAAAGTTAAGACTCTGTAGGGGCACGTTAGGCATTTGGAGAGCTGCCCCATCGATTCTCTGAACTCTGCAACAATTTCTCGGCTGATCTCTATCATATCAGTGTCTTCTAATCGAGTGGAACGTGGTCGATGGAGCAGCGCAACAATTGGACCCCGTTTCGTGGAAGAGATAGTAGCGATGGTTTCCTTACTCATCACGATGACTTTGCTCTTGCTGGTGACGTAGCCGAGCTCGTTCTCGGCTCTGACCTCGTAGACGCCTCCGTCGGACCCTTTGAGCAACGTGACCGTCAGGTCGTAGCTCTCCTCGCGCTTGCTGTCCCTCGTGATCTTGATCCTGGCGTCCGCCGAGACTTCCTGGCCGTCCTTGAACCACTTCACCTCGGGATCCGGCGTGCCAGCCACTTCGAACACCAGCTTCATGGTGTCCCCTTCCTTCACCCTCTGATCGGCCAGCTTCTTCAGCAACTTCGGCCTGGTGTTCACCGTCAGCTTCGAGCTGCTCTTCGTCTCGCCGTACTCGTTCTTCACCACGCAACTGTACGTTCCTTTCACCTCGGACTTCGCTTCCGCGATCACCAGCTTGTAGAAATCGCCCTCCTCGGTGCGAGTGAACTCTTTACGCTTCTCCGTGATCTCCACGCCGCCGATGTACCACTGCACGCTCGGCTTCGGGAAGCCGTCCACTTCCACTTGGAATTCGATGTTCGTCGCGCCCTCGTTCACCGTCACGTCGGTCATCTTCGTTTTGAACCTTGGCACGCCTCGTACCTGGTGGGTTTAAAAGTGAACCGTGAGTTACAATGCTTACAGTGGCAGAAGTATCGGAGTCGTAAAGGATGAATTTTAAGATTTAATTTATCGGCGCGTAGGTTCGGTCATTTGAATAAAAGTTATTTTGCAAATTTTATGATTGAATTTCCAACGCGTAGGTTCGGTCATTTGAATAAAAGTTGTTTTGCAAATTTTATGATTGAATTTCCAACGCGTAGGTTCGGTCATTTGAATAAAAGTTATTTTGCAAATTTTATGATTGAATTTCCAACGCGTAGGTTCGGTCATTTGAATAAAAGTTATTTTGCAAATTTTATGATTGAATTTCCAACGCGTAGGTTTGGTCATTTGAATAAAAGTTATTTTGCAAATTTTATGATTGAATTTCCAACGCGTAGGTTCGGTCATTTGAACAAAAGTTATTTTGCAAATTTTATGATTGAATTTCCAACGTTTCGGTCAATATTGAGACCATTGTCTCGTCCATTTATTCTTAAAATTAAAAATTACTTCGGTCGAAATTCTGAATCATTCTATTTATAAAGAATAAAGCTTCTTTTTTGAAAATTGGAAATCTTTATTCCCTTGTACCATTTGATTTTCACTATTCCTCATTAGTTTCCACCGTTTCCTTACCTGAATTTTCGTCTGGTCCGACACCACGCCATGATCAGAGGTCACTTCCGCTTTGTACATCCCCGCGTCCTCGCCCACTGTGCCCGTGATCTTCAATATAAACCTATTGCCCTCCTGAATCATTTTCACTCGACTGTCTTGCCTGATAGTCTCCCCATCCCTGTACCACTTGACGCTAGTTGGCACTTTCGAGTCCACCTCCACGAACAGCGTGAGAGTGGCACCCTCATCAAGGACCTGAGGCTCGCCCAGGCTCTTCCTGATCTTCGGTGGACTGATCACCTTCACCTTCCAGATCTCCGTGGTCTGGTTCACCTCGTTGCGGGCGACGATCGAGTAGGATCCAGCATCGTCCAATCGAGACTCCTTTATCACCAGCTTGTAAGTGTCGCTGTCTTCCTTCACGATCCTTATACGATCGTTCTCTCGAATCTCCTGGCCGTCCTTGTACCACTTCACCTCCGGCGCAGGCGTAGCTTCGATCTGCACGGTCATGGTGGCCGACTCCTCGACGACCACCGTCATGTCTGCCTGCTTCTTGATCACTTTCGGCGCGGACTTGACGATCAACTCGATCTGCGTGGTGTCCTCCCCCAGCTCGTTCTTCGCCCTGATCGTGTATATACCGGCGTCCTTCGCGGTCACGTTCTTGATCACCAGAGACATGGATTCCTCGTCCTCCCACAGGTACTTGTACCGTCCACCAGCAACGATGTCTTTCCCGTCCTTCGTCCATTTAATGTCTGGCTTCGGGTATCCTCGGATCTGTAGCTCCAGCATCGCCGAGCCACCGGCGCTCACCTCCGAGTGCCTGGACTCCGAGGCGAGCTTTGGCCTCTCTGGGTCCTTCAGCAATTGGTTCACCGCTCCCTGGACAGTCAGTTCCGCGCTGCAGCTGATGTTCCCTGCGATTTCGGAGTCCCAACGGACGAGTGACTTGATGGATATTTAAGCTAACATCACTGAGAAATTATACTTTGAACAGTCGCGAGATTACCTGTGCTAGTTTGAGCAACGCACGTGTAGAGGCCAGCGTCCTCGGGCCTCACGTGCTGGAACACCAGTGCCAACGTGTCCTCGTTGTCCTGGAAGAGGACTTTGAATCGTTCCTCGGGGTCGAACGGGTTCCCGTCGCGCAACCAGGTGAACTGGGCCTCCGATCCTGGCTCGAGGAAGCCCTCGGGGAGGTACAGCACCTTCTCGTCGGTCACGGTCACCTGCCCTTCGCAGGAGGCCTCGCCGTATCGATTCTTCGCGGTGCAGGAGTACTTGCCAGCGTCCTGCTTCTGCACGTCGCCGATCACCAGCTCGTAGAAACCAGTCTCTGATTGATCGCTCACGATGTTCACGCGCGCGTTGCTCGAGTCGATTAGGACGTCATCCTTGTAGCTGTATTGGAATTGATTTATGTATGATGGTTTAGTTTAGTTCTGTGTTTCGGTTGACTGTCAGCTTACAATTTCATCTCAGGATTGGGGTCCCCCTTCACTTTCACCATGAAACGTAAATAGGTGTTCTCCAGGAGCTCCGTGTCTTTCAGGCGCACCAAGAAGATCGGCGCGTTCGCTTCCGCCCTTGCTTTCTTCTCCTCGGCGGTGACTGCATGGTTTTTGTGGAAGATTTTGTTTTTAAGATACTTTTTATTTATTGTGACACCGATAAGGGAAGATTTCCAAGCCGGAAATTAAAAAATTATGAAACATTGGAGATATGTAGAGGATATATTGGTATTTATTCCGTAATTTTTCTCGCTATCCAAATTCACTCTAAGGGGGTGAAATTGACCGCTGAAAATTCAGCTATTTTCCGATTTTATTTTATAACTCGCGAACTGTAAGAGATAGAACAAAAGTTTTCAGACGAAAGTTACTTCATTTAATTGGGATTATTATTTGGTAAAAATGATACGCGAGTTATAACAGGAAATTGGAAAGTAGTCGGATTTTAAGGGATTAATTTCACCCCCTTACAGCGAATTTGAGCAGAAAAAAAAAATTGCGTAATATAGGGTAGAAGTACCGTTTGTAGCCATTGCACTGTTTTTGGCCATGTGCATAATTATCTTATTTTTAAATTACTTGCAGATCATTATTATGTGGAGAATTTCACATCATAAATATTTTGTTTAGTATACCGCCCGAAATATAAGGTTATAATTATTGTTTACACGGAAAAATATTATATTTTTTAAGAGGTGGCCAAAACTGGTACAATATCTTAATGTGGCCACAAACGGTGCATCTACCCTACATATACCCAAAGTTTAATAATTTTTTATATTCCTGGAAACGTAGATGCAAGAGGAACAGTTTTACGTCTTGGACAAAGACTTTTTCAAAGTTCAAATGCTTCCTATATCATAAAATAATCGAAGAAATTTAATACACTCACGTTTCTGTACAATAAGTTGTGCCGTGCAAGTGGACTGGCCCTCGCTGGTCATAGCTCTAGCTATATAAATACCAGAATCCGATTCCAGCACATTCTGAATTTGTAGCTTGAAGGTTTTCCCAGTGGCAGAGGCTGTCAGACGATCAGCCAATCTGTCTTCCAGCGGTTTGTTGTCCTTCAACCATTGCACCCTCGTGTTTGAGTCGGTTTGCAACAGGGTGCACTCGAAACTGGTCGTTTCCCCAGCTGTGCGAAGCAACGGTGGAAAGTTAATGCAGAATAATGTCATTTACACTTGCAGGCAAATTGGCCATTTGCCTGACGATAGAGCATTTAAGAATTTATATACAAGAGTACTCGATTCATCTACGAAAGTTTGAAAAGGGGGTAAATTGAACGTAACAACAGCGACCAAAACTGAAGTAACTCGTGTTTGATCTGCAAGTCTGACGTACAACACAGCTGAAGTGTTTCAATTTACTCGACTGACGATAAGAAGCGTGCTACTGATAGACAAATTGCTGACGTTTACAAACTAGGGTTGCAACTGTGTATATAGTTTCCTACGTAAAATCGGGGGAGCTGATAAAGTACTCGCAAAAAGGAGAAAGTAAAACATTCATTCGAAAAAAGTGTGGCTACTTGAAAAATACATGTATAGAGGACGGCAAAGCGAAATCGTGTTAAGTCGATGAGTGTGCGAGATGGTGGAAAGTGTAGTAAAAAAACAAGTACAACATCGAAAGTATATCGTGAAATGTAGTGTGTGTGATGGTGTGTTTATGTCTGTGCGAATGATACAGATTGACAACATCTAGGATTAGCAATGAAGCTCAACGAACCGCCTAGTGGAACGTGTAGAAGCGTTTTACTCAGCTGGCTAGAAACGAAAAAAATGTAAGAAGAACGTAGAGATATATCGGCGATACAGTACGACAGTAGACTGACAGAAAAGTGCGCAGTACAGTGGATGATCAGAAAGTAGACAAATTGCGTGTCACTTTACCTACGGCGTGTATCAATTCCACGTTATTTTCTGGTATCGCTAGAACAGTAAAAACGTATCTTATGTCACGTGTGTGTCGAATGTGTTGCTGTTTTCACGGTAGCATAGTATAAATTCTGGTAAAAGAGGTATTCGGAATCGATGATTTTCCTGTTTCACCGTGTCCTTCTGCGAACGATCGTTTACAGAATGTATTTCACAATTCGTGGTATAATGATAAAGTTGATTATCGCCTTGACGTTTATCGGTTGTACCAAGAGTCATGAGACAGTTTCTATAATATTCTGATTGGAGGTGGTGCTTCGTCACTTACGTTCCACGCTGCTGCCTTGGATCGTCTTGACGAACACTGGTTTTCCAATTCCACTGGCACCCTGGGTGATCTTCGCTGTGTTCGTGTTGGTTTCCACCGAGCTGACATTGCCACCAGCTTGGTAGGAGCTCGAGCTGCTCTCCATCCGCATCGCGGTGCTGGATGACTCCACGACATTGCGGCTGCTCGACACCGAGGCATACTCTAAACAATTTTGTCAAAGAGGAAAACGAGATAGGTAAGTAGCTTTGGAAGGAAAAGCGAGAATGTTCTACTCATCTCTTACCTTCCACAACCTGGGAGGAGCTGCTGTATCGGCTCGAAGAGTATCTTCGAGACATGTCTGCTCCTTCTTCTTCAACCTTGGCTTTCTTACTGTCCGGGTCTCCTGGGTTCCCGGGATTCCCTGGGTTGTTCCTCTTCTCCACCGCCTTCTCGGGTCCCGGGTTTCCTTGTATTTTCTCAGGTCCTGGGTTTCCTTGTACCTTCTCAGGTCCTGGGTTTCCTTGTACCTTCTCAGGACCCGGGTTTCCTAGATTTCCTGGGTTGCCTTTGACCTCCTCCTTCGTTTCCGGCACCTCCGTCAATTGTAGATCGTCTGCAGCGTGTTCGGCGAGCGCTACCACATCGCTCGCGTACTGTCGGATCTCCTTCAGCCAGCAGGCCTTCACAGGATCCTTGTGAGCCACTAAAGTGATGGGGTAAGCTGGGCTCGCTGGATTGTGCAGCTCAAAGGACCTTATATCCTCCGGGTGATCCTTCACCTCTACTTCTGGTAGCTAACAATGAAACTCGCACTGAACACCTCGCCCCGTAATCGACTAAAGTACTTGATGGATGAAAAGGAGGATTAGCCGTACTCACTCGTATAATATCTTTCAGAACGAAGACAGATCTGTCTTCGGATATTCGTCTGACCTTGCAGACGAGTATGCGAGCTTTAAAAAGAAACAGGTACCTTTCCTTGTTCTTGCCGTCCTTGTCAATCGCCGTGTACCACTCCTGTTGACCAATAATCACATGCTCGTATCAACTAGGGTAACCGCACCAGTAAATGAACAGTTAAGGCTAATGAATGAACATTATTATAAAATTATGTTTGCATCGCGATTGATTCCACGTGGTGCAAAAATTGTTTGGATATGAAGCAAGAAATGAAAAGAAGTCTCTATTTAATTAGTTGCTTACTTTAATAACTTATTTTACTCATTTTAATAAAAAATCTTCATTCACTGGTACGCGTTCATTTACTGGTACATCCACCCTATACCCAACGACTGTCAGATTAAATTAATCTAATCAACTATACTGACGTGTGTGAGCAATCTGCCAAGCTTGTGGATATTCCCTTTGTATCCCTCGATATTGCTAATGAACTTGTTATCCGTTGCCCTGTGTGGGATACCTAGCATCAACTCCAAAGCCTTTTGGAGGTCGTCGCAGTTTTCGCCTAGTCGGGTCGAATACTTCACCAGCTCCTGTTATTTCGCCGAACTTTAATATGCTTTCCTTTCCCATCTGAATGGGCATCGGCTATGGTTTATCTACGACAGCTGAGGGGCAACAGGAGGGAGGATAACGCGTCGCGAAGATGACCCGTTTTTAGCTCGCTAAATCCGTACGGCGCCCACTCGTTCGCACACCACCAACGAAACGCTCTGTCGCCGGATCACAAGCACACCACCTCCGACTTTGTGGCTTTCCTTGATCTATATCTACCGCGCGTATCATGGGAATAAAACGGCGGTAATGATGCAAATCCAGGCGATCGAATTCAGGATGGACGTCATGGGACAGTCCGAGGCCGGCCAAGTATTATTCCTCGCGCTTTATTCTTCCCACCTCGAGCAAATCCTACGTTCCTTTCCGATTTGATTAAGCAAAACGAGGAAAGGTCGGTGATTTCGAGCGACGCCAAGAATATTTGGAGAAGCTTAATGAGAATATAAAGAACGGTTACGAGAATTCGAATTGCTTTCAGCGCCTAAGTTTTCTGGGCAAGCGGCCCGGATTTTAATCAAACTGATCCACTGGCTAAGCCAGAGGTGTACTAGCAACGAAATCGGATTATGTATATTTGAGGGGCACGAGATAATTAGCACCGATTAAATGAATCGAGAGTAAATAGATTTTCTTTGATATTCATACGACTAATGTATCAACCAGTGGATCTTTTCATAGATCCAATGAATCTCGGAGCTTCGAGCGGCAAGTTGAGTTTCGGAATACAATTGAACCCTTCGGGAATGCGTTTTCAAGGCGAACGGGGAAGTATTTTAGCGCCGCGCTATTTTTGTCTGACAGAACGAAATTCGGCCTCGTATATAGGCCACGTGCGGGTTTTACAGGTCGTCGCGTCTAACATCGAAGGAATGCTCAGTATTACACGTTGATACTTGCTGCGAAGAAATGTGCGAAAGAATCGGCGCGATGGGATATCGAGCGACGTGGTATCAAATTTCAACAGCATCTTCGCCGCGACGATTAGTTATGCCGGTGGGTGCATGCACAATCTCTGGAATGCTTTCAAAAGATATACTGGGCACGCTGTATTTCTGTCAAACACCCTTGAAACGTATTTCGCATTCGCGGCGGCGTTAACGATCTCGCGCGGGGCGGAGGGAGGAAAGGGGTTGCGCCGTCGAAGGAAGAACGATTTCTGGTTAACGTTACCTTGAGCAGGAGCTGGTAGTCGTTTATGCGTTGTATCGGAAGCTTCAAGTGCTCCGATAGGCTCTTGTCGTCACGGAGAGTCTGGCTCAGCTCCTGCAAACAATTAAAGTTTCTTCAGGCTTAAGCCACGCGTCCCGAGCAGCGGCGTGCCGAAGATCTTGGTCGGTTATCGTCTTGGGAAAGGGAATCCTTAAAATAATGTATCTAGGCTCGCGGAGATCTCAATAAACGGGAAAATGTCCCTTGGCACTATTTCTGTGAAGTATCCTCGAGTTGATTTCTATATTTTTATCATAAACCTGTATTTAGAGGGAGTGCGTTGTTTTTGGGGATTTCAACGGCTGAGATCTCTCACTGCGGAACAGCGAATTGTTCGTCACTGTAATTCGACACCAGGATGAAGAGCCGCGTATTTTTGGATGTGACTGGACTTTCCACGCGACTATTTGCAATAAATCTCACTGCGGTCTAACGTTACTATCGCCGGTTTGGAGGAACAAGAAGCCGTATGTCTGGGAACTAATAATTATTCTTAATTAACAGAATCTTTGCCACGAAAGAAATCCTTTCGACACCTCTCCAAGTGTCTCGAAACTTACAAGCCTCCGTCTATCCAAATATCCGAGTCAACTGTCACCACCTTCGCACTGTCAGTTCACCAGTTCGATTAAAACACCCTTATCCCGCGTCCCCAAAAATTTGTAACCCAGAGTAGATTCCCACGAAGTGTTTCCAAAGCACAGAACGAAACTCGAACGACAAATTAAACACAAAATATATTTCTTTCGACGAGAAGGGCACTACCGAACGAGCTTGAATTCGTTGGAAGTGTGGTTGCGTAGAAAGAAACGTGGTTGGATAGATGGTGAGCGTGGGTGACGATGGAGGAACGGCTCGGGTGGAAGGGCAGACGCACCTTAGCGGAGGTCAAGGGAGGTAAACACCGTTGTTCGTGTGTGGAGTCGTTGGTTCGAAGAAGTTACCGTGGCTGATCGCAGACTGGACCAAGCCCCTGCTCTTCCGTCGATTCTCCTCGACGGGGGATCCACAGTCGGTGGTTACCGAAAATCACCCGCCAGCAGACCAATACGGCCACGGCTATACTTAGACGCCGGACGAACCCGTGGACTGACCACGCACAAAAACAACACGAACCGTCTCCGAATCGCGGGCACCTCTTCCTCCAGATTCGAGGAGGAGCCTGGAGGACCTCTGGACCAGTGTTCTGACACGACGAGTCGATAGAATCACGTCCGGAAACGTCGCAATTAATTCAGGAGACTTCGATGTATAATTTTAATAAAAATTGGATTGAAAATAGGGAGTAAAATCTTTTTGCACGAGTCTTTCTTTTCTTTTGCGAGTAACCCCTCCTTTGTATGAGAACTTGGGATAGATTCTACTGTTTCTGGTCGAGAGAGGTGAAAGATCGAACGAGCTGAATAATTTCCTCGACGAAACAGAGGGACGAACGTGGAGGAGCGACGCGGAGCCTCGCAAAGAACGCCAGGATCGCGGGCGACTTTTACTTTTAATTCGTCGGCCTGGCCCCGTTCTGACGGGTGGCCTGATCTCGTTCGCGGACAAAATGGACAGATAAGAATAATATTAGCCATCGGAGCGGGAAGACGGACCACCCTATCGGTGTCACGCCATGGCCCCTCGATTCTCGTTGCTTCTGTGGCGCAACAGGCACACCATTTCCATGTCGAATCTGCTCGAACGCGACAAAAATAACCGCGAATCGAATAAGTATAAATAAAATGCACCGGCAGGGGTGTCTCTCGTAAATACCGATAATCCACGAGAACCCCAATGCGCCCCTAATGCGCCGCGCTTTGAAACCGGACACGTTCGGCGGGGTAAAGTAGTAATCGCGCGAGCTAATTTTGATTTCGCGCCATTAAGATAGATACGGAGACGCGTGTGAAACTTTCGTCGATCTTGAGTCCAGTTCCCGAAATAACGGGTCGAATCGCGGGGAAAAAAGAGAGCAACAATTTCGATGTAAGGAAGCAGCGTGACGCGGGGGTGTCGTAGCCACCCACGCTGTTGCGTGCACGCGCCGCGGAATCCGATTGTGCTGAAGGCATCCCGGAAAAAGGGATGAAGGGGAGGACTTGTTTCACGAGTTTGCGACGAAGGCGGGACAGTGAATATTTTTGAGTTAGGTATTATTGAAATTAAAAAGTGGAAGAGGTGCAAATTGATACATTTTTCAGTTATCAATTCTTGTCATTTTTATTTGAATTAATTACCTCATAAGAAATATGCTTAAATATACTTTGGTCCTCCCTCTTTAATATATTCTACATGAAAACGTGGGAAAATATACAGAAAATAAAAGAAAAAATGTTATTTGGAGGGAAGCAAAGTGTATCGATTTACCCCTGTAATTTTAAATCAATTTAAATCCGTAAAATATCCGTTTAACGACTAACTAACTAATAAATTTGAAAAATAAAATTTTACTCTCCGCAACTTTAGGCTAGAAATTAACAAAGCCGTAGTTTAAAAACTACACGGTCTCATCAACCAGTCGCACAGGTTGATGTCGTGACGTCGGGGTGCAGTGAACGCTGGGGTTTCTTTCAAACAAAGCTCGCGCAGCTTCTGTCATCGCGTAGTGACAGGAACCAGTGACATCACCGACCGATAACGACGCCGCTTTCTTCCTTTTCTTTTCGGGGCACGCGTCTCGGCCGCGAGACTGCCGTGCATAAGCGAGAGGAAAGCGAAAGATGTTCCGCACGTTAAGAATAAACCAAGCTATTTCGGGGGCTGGACAGACGCCCGCTTACCCCCGCTTGTTACGTAATCGCGAAATTCCCACCGATTCGTATGGACAACAGGCTCGACTGTGGAACGGCCTGGAACGACCATTATTCTATGGATATTGCAACCGCTCGAGTACAAAAGTGTGCTAAAGAATACAACGAATTATATTCATCCAAAAATGACATGAGACAGGGTCGTTTAGATTCTGCACACGTCTACGCGTTCGAATGTCAAGTGTCCTCAAGAAGAAGTAAATCATAGGACAAGATTTACAATTCTTAGACAAATGTGTTTTCAATTTGGCGCAGAGCTGCCGCGTTATTGTGGACGCTGGCGTCGGGACGCCAAACTACAGAGGAGGTGGACAGAAACCTTTCTTACCACCTTGCGGATTCGTGTCGCAGATGAAGGAAGCTTTAACCGCGTTTTGCTATTTGTCTCTGCTTGTTGCCTCTATTATTAGTGATTTATGTCCGCGTACTCGACAGTTCAACACACTCACCTCAAAGTATTCTCGTACAGCGTCGTTCATCTGCAGGAACTCTTGTGCAACTGGTTCATCCCTGCAGTAGGCCACGTGCTTGTCGAAGTCCCTTTCCTGGAACAACGAGCAACGCGATCACGACGCTGTGCATTTACGAGCAACTTATGAGTAACTGTACCAAAAAAGCTCTCTTATTGTCATCTTCAGATTTATATCTGACTGGTCTATTATTCTGAAACTACTCATACGTATGGAAAATCAAGATTCACGAAAGCTGCAGTTCTTCGCGAATAGATTCGCGAGTTACAGTGCAAGTATTTTCGTCTAGGTGAATAAGAACACTAGAAACGAGGGGAAATGCGTTGGAAGGACTCACCAGTCGAAGGAAAGTCTTGCCCAGCATGCGTGGCTGATCCGCGTAGTACTTGACGCCCTCGATCAACACCCTGCCGAACGATCTAAGTAAGGAGCGAATTAATTTTCACGCCAAAGACACACCACGCCTACGTGCTGAAGGTCACGACCTCGTCTTTTCAATGCGACATTTAGGGCACAATGGGAACGCTTACGGTAAACCAGGGGCGTTAATCTTTTACAATTTGTTACGCTCTTGCAATCTCTTGTGGGCTGATTAAGTCACGAATGAGTTACGTCGATGAATAGTTATTATCGAATCGCTATTAATTCATACTGGGTTGTTTCGACGAGTTTCGATTAAAATACAGTTTAACTTGGAGTTTTAATTAAATTATACTTCATGTTGGAGTCTCAATTGAAGTATACTTCATCTTAGAGTTTCAATTAAAGTATACTTCAACGGGGGACAATGAGGGGAGAAACTAAATGGTTTTCAACGAGCAACGACGTGATTACAAGCAGCCATGAATTTTGCAAATTTTAATCTTGAATATTCAAGTGACAATTGAAACTTAAAATCAGATAACAGTCGTTTTCGTTGTATTAAATGAACAGAATGGTGACAGAGTGAATCGAAGCGTGCTCGTATGACCAAAGGGGTGTGCATTCAAACGTTCGAGAAAGCCACAATTCCGAAACCACACGAGTACATGAAATTATTAAATATCGAACAATAAATTAACTGCCACGAAACACACGATCACACAGAATATGCCTTATTACCGAACTTACGTCGCGCACACTTTGCTTCGCTGAGGAAGAAGAAACGTATCGGCGAGCGTGTGTGGTATGTACCGTGTTTCTTTTATAATTTCGATAATGATTTAAAAATCGTGATTGTTCTGTATCGAGTGAAACTGGTCCACTGATTCGTGCGAATCGATTTCAATTGTTTGTGGATAATATGAGGTTCGTGTGAGTCTCTCGTGTTGAATGTGTCGCAGTGAAGTTGTTCCCCTAGCCGACGCGCTCGTCGATTATACGTACGTATTGTGGAAATCGGCGATCTGCTTGAGGTTCGTGAAGATGATGTCTTTGTTGTCGCGCACGATCCGCGGCACGTCCGGGTTATCGAGAGGCTTCAAGTAACGTTCGACGACCAGCTGAAGGTCCCTGCCAAATTCCTCCTCGGTTTCGACCAATTCCTTCACCACCGCCCTACGAAAATCGGTTGGTTAAAAGAAGCGATCTGATAAAGAGGATCTCTGCTTTGGACAACTTACTCTCTTCGATAATGCGAGTCTTCGGGTCCATGTCCAATCGCCGTGTCCTCGCTGAGGGCGGTCTGCATCAGGATCGACATGGGCAGCCATCCTTCCCTTGAATCGACTGTACGAACGTAGACTCTGCAGAAAAACGTCTCAATTGTAGGCAGTGTGTGAATTCTTGTTTTAGGGGAAGAAAGAAAGGGTACCTAATTTTAATATATTGCTCGAAGCAATTGGAGGATTTACTGTTCGAAGGAAAAGGTGTCTAGAGTAATTTGAGGATTTACTGTTCGAAGGAAAAGGTGTCTAGAGTAATTTGAGGATTTACTGTTCGAAGGAAAAGGTGTCTAGAGGCTTTTACTCAAGTTCAAGATGAAGACACTTCGTGAAGACACTACCTCGAAAACGAGGCCAGATCGTCGAGATTCTAATCGCGCTGAAATTCCCCACTCGAAACTTAGCGGGCTTACAGTTTCGTCGCGTATATAGCACGTCCGCTAGAAATGGTACTGACAAATTCAAGGCCCAACGAGCCGAACAGACCGCCAACAAATTTTGCGTTCTGCTGAATGAACGACAGACACGAGGAAACATGGAAGGTCTGTTGCATTAGTCACTAAACTTAAATATAACTTTCGAACGCCCACAGAAGCTCGCGTATCTGTCTATTCTTTCTAATATGACGGGGGAAACGTATTTCCACCTCGTGATTCCGCGTAATTGGGCATATCCCGGGCTATTTCCGGTCCCTGAGCAAGAGAGATCTGCAACACTTGCGTCAACACTGGCGAAACGCTGGTCTACTATTATACGAGTAAAATGATTTCAGACACTTCACATGTGCATTTTCCATCGGCAATTGCTGCCTCCTTGGTGGACTGTTGGGCACGAAGTCCTGAGCTGTGTTTTAGATATTGCAACATTTTCTCGAGAGTCTGAAGAAACGAGGCAATCGAAATTCCTCGACCAGCAGCTCTCGATGTAGTAAATAGTAAATAGCTAGCGATCCATTGAACGTCGCCGATGCCAAAGCACCGAATCAAAGTTTCGGCTTCAACCTCACCCTTACTCGAGCTTATTTTCAGAACTGGCTGATATTTCGCCTTCCCCGGAGTCGACTGCTCGCGAGCCAACGGAACGACTCATTATTCACGCGCATTGCGCAACTGAAATTTATTTAGACGCGACGTTTAAAACTTCTTCGAAATTCAGTCACGAAAACGTTAACATCTTGGGCGAATCAGAAGGCGAATCTTGGGAAGGAATCGCAGAATGGCTCGCGGGAACTCGCGTTCTCCGTTTCGTCCAACTCCACAGGGACTTCTCTTACCAATCATACAGATTCTTTCATTATCATTAACGTATTATCGACTTCGAATATATTCTGGCTGACAGCCAATCACGCAAAGTAGCGCCCCAGAGGACATTATCCATAGAGACGTTTATAAACGCTCCATCTTCATTAACGTCACGGTAAATTGCACTCCGTCAGTTTTCCCTTGGAGTCAACTAAGCTGAAGCATCATTTGCGACCAACAATGTTATTCCATTCTGTCCCGGTTTCACCCCGCGTGGAAGAGTCAACAAGGTGGCTCGCGTTTCAGGGAACGTGGCAGCGCTAATAGCGAAGATCCCGTCGCGAATATACCTCTGTCAGCGATAAAACGGGAATCGGGGGTTCCCTGGTGGGGGAGGCTTGTGATAGTAAAGTCACGGAATCGTCTAATAAACGGGCGAGGCGAGGCGTGTCCGCCGGGCAAATCAAACAACTCGTGCGCTGCGCTATGGTAACGGTTGGACAGCCGTTCTTGAATAATCTCGGGGGTTGAAATCTTGAAATACGGCGAGTTCATTGGCTTCATAGTTAACGCAACGTCTGCGGGCTACGGTTTCACCGGGACACCTGTCGTTCCTATATTTCGCGCACGGATTTAATCGAGCGCGTCCACTTAAACGCAGCTTCGTCTCCAGCCACTCATCTTCGACAGAGGGTTTCACCCTCCTCGTCGTTCCACTTCTGGCTTTGAGATTTGCATTGAGACGACGGTGGAGTCGTGAGAAGTTTGCATTGTCAGACGTATTCGGTCTTCAAGAGGATACTGAGAAATTAAGAAGCGATAGCGGCGAGGATCTAATGAGCAACGGTCGATGAAACGTAATTTATCGCGAAGCCAGCAGCTGCTCGGGGTATTTATCAGTCACCAGCACAGCCTTGATGCTTAATGATGACGCGCCCTTGGCGAAGTCTTCGGGGTTCAACGAGGAGTAAGCATCGTACGTTCAGTCGATTTCGTTGTGACTCTCTTGGATGAACTTCGTGGTAGTTTTACCGATGCCGATGAAGTCTGACTTGCCATGGTATTTACTACTGGAGTTGTGCTTCCAATGCTTCCCCGTTATTTCCAAGTGTACCGACAGTTTCCAGCACAAACGCTGCTGCATCTCTTGCACCGAGAAGCACTATACTTTACCTATGGATGCTGTTGTCCGAGCTCGACCTGGAGATGCTTCTCGCACGTGGATCCGCGTGCTTTCTTCGTGGTCGTACGGACAACTTGTGCCAGGCGGCCGAGTTGTCCAGCGTGTCGCCGATCTCGCCGATCTCCAGATCCGGATCCAGCTTCATCTTCCTACAACACGGTCAAACGTCCAGAATAGATGCCAGCGGGGCCCACCCCCGCAGCCGTGCTCGCCGTTGCCTTTTTAGTTGAGCCGCATGCAGACTAAACATCACTGCCCCCGTGAATCGAAGCGAGGTAGCGGGGTTCGTTAAACGGGAATGAGCGAGGCGCAATGCTTTCAAGCTTCCTCGGCCCGCCCAGGCCTTCTCGCTTCTTTTGTTACTCGCTGGGCGGGCTTGTTTACGGCTCGCGCTACTCTATTCGCAGCGGTTAGTTGCGTTTGCGAAAGGGTCGCTTCTCCGGGCGCCCTTGATAAAGGGATTATTTGATTTCCGTGCACCGACGCGGAGCGCATCGAGAATCGCGAGAGAGGCCAGTGAATGTGACGGTTCGACGGGGTGCGTGGCCCCCGCGATATTTTCCATCTGCCGTGGCACTCGCGCGAGTGCTGTCGGCGTATTTTATAAACGCGGGCCAGGAGCAGCGCCGGCGAAACGTCGTTCCGCCGTAAAAATATCGCCGCGAAAATAAGCAAAGGGGAGGCTCCCACGCGGCCATCCCTCACCGTTTGACACGCGGATTGACCGCGCCGCGGGCCTCCCTCTCGCGACTACGCGGCGTGCAACATCCGATCGTTCGAACTTTAACTTTCCTCTCTATTAATACATTCCGGTTATGCACGTGGTTAATTCTTTCTTCGCGGCCGGCTCGGGGAATTTCCGAAGTGACGCGCGCGGAGCTACCGCGTCGCAGCGTCCTCTTTGATCCTCTGTTTCTAGGATCAAGGATAGTTATTAGCAGTTAGCCGCGTTGATTGATGATCTCGCGGCGCATGCATCGCTGACGGGTTACAGTAGCGACCTCTTCTCCTCGTCCTCGCCCCGTCCCTCCGGTTAGAACAATGTAACACGAGTGTAGTGTTAACGAAAGCGCCTACCATTACTCAAGCAGCAGCGAAATCACAATTTGCTCGGGTCGCGGAGCAAAGAACTTTTGCGAAAGTGATGGATCGCGGCCCACAGCCCGCTATCCTTCACCCATACACCGGCGTAGACTATATACGGCCAGTGGTGGAGCTTATTTCTGGCCAGGCACACGTTGCACGCACACGGAAATAGATTTTAACGCGCGCGAATGCTCAGACACGCCGAGTCAACGATCCAAAAAGAAAGGGGGGAAGGCAGGAGCCGATGTCGGGAATTATTTGCTTTTCCTTGGTTTTTATGAAGCGACTGCAGGATGCTGGGGATCTTACTTGGCCAGATCGGCGTATTCGAGGGCCTCGACGATGTCGCCGACGTTCACGGTGAAACCATCGGTCTCGCTCTTGAAATCCTTCACGACGATATAGTTGTCCAAGGATTTCTGCAACGGAGAAAAAAAGAAAGTTTTCTCACTGTGCATACTGCAAAATTACCACTATTTTCTGGGCTTATGGTGAATTGAGAAGATCGAGAGTAATAAAAAGTATATTTCAAGGAGTCACAGAGAGTTCCATCAGCAATCATTTCCCTTCCCCAATATTACCCTCTCGCAGCTACTGTCCAGCTGGATGCTGCTCAGTCTCCTCAGGCTAGGCGTGTTCTCCCTGCTACCGGAGCAGCCGAAGGACCTGTCCGACCTGGACATTATCACTCCGTTGCCTTCCTGCTTCTGATAGGTCCCGTTGGCCGATCCGTCGAGGCTGCTGGCGATCGAGGTGGTCCCGGTGAACGTGGACAGCATCTCGGCGTCGACGTCCTCTTCCTTCGCGACGGGGCAACAGTACATGGAGAAGCGATGGGCGGTGGGACGGTTGAGTCTCAGCGCCGAGAACACGTGCAGAGGCTCGAAATGATGTATGCCATCTTCGTCGAGGACGGTGTAAGCCACCTGACCCGTGAGCACCGATCGGGAGGCTTCCCTGGGCACGACTGCCTGCAGGCCCTGCTTGAGGATCATAAAAATAGCTGACGGCCTGTGGCTTCGTCTGAGAAGGAACTCCTCCATCGCCAGGCTGTTGTCAGAGTGAAGCAGAACGGTGGGCACGTCCGCGGAGGACTGCAACGGTGCTTCTTCAGGCACGATCATCAGCGCAGCGCTCTCTCGCACGAGGGTCCTCAGACGCGGATCGGTTCTCGCCATCTCCGGATCGCTGTACAGCTGGCCAAGGGCGCTCAGGAACGGTGGCCTCTCCTCGGCCAGCTTCCTCATCACGGTCAGCCTTTTCAGAACGTCCAAGGTCACCCTGTCGCTGGCTAAAGCGCGCGTCGATTTCTCGTCGCTGATCACGGCTAGCAGGCTGCTGGCGATGCCGGACATGCCTAGAGCCCTCGCCAGGCCGACAGCTTGAAGAAGCATCTCACGAACATTCTCCCCTTCGTCGTTCAGCAATTCCTGCAAGCGAATCTCGCTGGACTCCCTGACAGCTTGAACGATCGCCTTGTGCACGGTGTCAACTGCCTCCCTCTCGGTAGCGATCGTTGACACTTCTTCGGAGACCTTCTGAAGCACTCTGGAAACTATTTCCGAATCGTTTCTGGAGATTGTTCTGAAGGCGGGTCCCACTAAGTCCGTTCCGTGCTCCTCCTCGAGAACCATGGAGAGTCTGTCGAGGACCACTTCGTCTTTCAGAGACTGATTCACCACGGTGGATTTCAGGATGTCGATCTTGTTGCGCCTGCTGTGTAGCAATTCTATGAGAGCGGACTGACAGAGGCTGCTTCTGTTTTGAGGGACCAACAGGATCTGCAGGATTTCCTCCACGGAATGCTCGATGCTAATGTTCTTCTGGCGTAGGAGGACGTTGAAAGCCTCGCTGATGCACGAGTACACGAAATCCTGCTTGTCGTCGTTGCCGTCCTCGACGGATCGAGTCGAGATCGCCAGGACAGCGCTGGACATTGCTGTTTTCACCGCGTCTCTTAGCCAATCGTCGCTTTCACCTCCGGCGTTTCCTTCGTCTCCATTCTTCCTAGCGTTCAAAGGGACAGAGGGCTTGGTGCCATTCATCAGCTTGGAAGTCAAGTGATTCTCTTCCAGCTGCTGTTCCTGTTGAACCGCGATGTTCTTCGCCAGCTGAGCAACGGTGGACACGATCTGCGCCATTTTCACCGCCGTGGTGCCATGCAGGCCAAGCTTCTCCGCCATCACCAGCGCGTGTTCCAGAGCCACAGCTTTCGGGTCGACGTCAACGTCCACTGCCGGTAGATCCGTGGCTACTTTCCTTCCGACGGACAATCCCGCCTCTGATAATTGCCTGAGCATCCTGGCGTCGATGCTGGTCTCTCCGTGGTGCTGTACATGAGGATTGTAGTGCACGTGCTGCGGCCTCAGCAGCCTCAGCTCCTCGGGGGTGACCTCGAAGCCCTGCACAGAGAACTCTACTTCTCCTTCAGGCGTGTCCGTCAGATCTGGGGCAACGAAGCGCGGTCCCTCCTCCGTTTGAACGATCTGACCAGGGACGAAGGTGACGCCCAGCTCTCCGGACTCCACTACGCGACCTGGAACGAACCTAGGTCCGTCCGGGGTGTCCACCACTTGGCCAGGTACGAATCGAGATCCTTCATCCTCCGTGGAGATCACCTGGCCAGGGATGAACGTGGGGCCCACTTTCGTTTCCACGATTTGCCCCGGCACGAAGCGCGGCCCGTCCGCGGTCTCTACTGTCTGGCCGGGAACGAACTTGGAGCCAGTTCGAGTCTCCACCATCTGTCCAGGGACGAACTTTGGCCCACTGCTGGTGTCGATCACCTGCCCAGGCACGAACTGCTCTCCCTTCTCCGTCATCACTATCTGGCCCGGCAGGAAGCCATCCTCCGTCATCACACCCGGCACGAACCTCGGACCGTCCTTCCCACCTCGCACCAGCTGCCCCGGGACGATCCTCTTCCCCTCGGGCAGCTTGTTCGCGTTCTCAGGGAAGAACTCCACGCCGCGCTCCGTTTGCACCATGTGGCCGAAGATCTCGCTCTGCTGGGACGACACGTTGGCCGTCTTGGGATCCACCGGTATCCCAACAGGCCCAGCATCGTGGAACACCACTTCGTCGAACTTCCTAGCTGCGGCGAACTCGAAACCCTCCTCCGTGATCCTAGTCTTCCCCGGGAAGAACCTCTCGCCGTCAGGCGTTTTCATCATCTGACCTTCCACGAACTTCTGACCCTTCGGGGTGTCCAGTGTCATCCCCGGTAGGAACGCAACCCCTTCCTCGGTGTCTTTCACGATACCAGGAACGAAGCGGCCATCCCCAGAACTGGTAGTGGCGTACTGTCCAGGCACGAACTGTGCCCCCTGGGTCGTTGAGATCGTCTGACCAGGAACGAACTTTGGCTCCCCGGTTGGCGACTCGATACACTGTCCAGGCACGAATTCCCAGGACTCGGCGACTTGCACGCTCTGTCCCGGGACGAACACCTGCTCCCCGCGATGATCGGTCACCGTTTGGCCCGGCATGAACCGAGGTCCGTCGGAAGTGTGGATTGTCTGACCAGGAACGAAGCTTCCGTCCCCGGTGACTTGGCCAGCGACGAACTTGGGACCCTCCTCTGTGAGCACCGTCTGACCTTGAACGAACCTAGCTCCTTCGTTCGTGTGGAAGGTCTGTCCTTGAAGGAATCGATGACCCTGCTCTGTGGGTAGGGTCTGCCCAGCCACGAAGACAGGCGTCTCTTTGTCATCCTGCTCCTTCGCGTTGAAGATCTGGCCAGGAACGAGGACGGGGCCATCGGGGGTGTTGACTGTCAGGCCAGGTACGAAGGCAAGGCCCTGGGGAGTCTGTAGAGTCTGGCCAGGCACGAAAATAGGTCCCATCGGCGTCTGCACTGTCTGGCCGGTGATGAATCTCTGCGCGGTCTTTATGTCTAATTTCAGACCCTTGATGTTGTGCGCCGTTGTCTCCTTACCCTTCGCCAAGTCCTGCACCAGCTCAGGTATCTCCTCCACCCGGGGCAGCTCCTCCAGCGCCTGTTCGCCTGCTTGCAACAGCTTCACGTTCACGTTCGACACTTCCTTCAAATCGCTGGCTGGGATATTCTGTATGGCTGACTGGAGAGCTGCGTCGGGCTCTATCTTCAGAGGTGTCAGCGGCTTCACGATCGATATCGCCTCGAATCCACCGGTGCTCTCCGAGACGGGGCTGGTGCACGAGGACGTGGCGCTCTGCTCCACGATCTGAGGCTGCACATTGATCGGCGAGGGTAGTTTGCTTATCACTGGCTGCAACGGTGGTTTTGCGGCGCTCCCAGTTTCCTGGAACGAGTTCCAGTCTAACGTCCCCGGCAGTGACTTGGCTGCGTCTTTCAACGAGCTCGTTACGGAGATCAGCTCGCAGGCTCTGATTCTAGCTTGCTCGAGATCGATCTGCTTCCAGTTCTCGACTTTCTCCTCTTTAGCCTCTTCCTTGACGCTCCTGAGCCTCAGTTGCTTCGTCCTCTTCAGCTCCTCCTCCTCGGCAGCCTTCTCCTTCTCCTCGAAGATCCTCTTGGCGTAACTAAGTCCAGCCTGCCTCTTCCTCTTCCTCTTCCTAGCCTCTGCTTCCTGCTTCTCCCTCTCTTTCAGCACATCCTCGCGGGGGCCAAGTCCGTCGTACAGGTTCTCGAAGTCCTCCAGGTTCCTGAAGTCCACGGACACGTTCTTGCCCTGTTTCAACCGGAAGAGGACCGTGTCGCAGTCTCTGGAGAGCATCACGTCCCTCACGTCCCCATCTCTGACGGCCGCTTCCAGCCTCGAGGGGAACACCAGACTGCATCGTCGTTCCTCCACGGTGTAGACGAACCTCGAAGCTTCTTCTTCGGCTGGCGGATGCTTGGAGTCGAGAAGATCGCGAAGAGCTCGCTGCTGCTCGCCCTCCCCTTCGAGGATCGGGAAGACATAACGGTAGTCCTTGAGGATCACGTGCTTCTTCTTCTCCCCCAGGACGAAGCCGGCCGTGAAATGGTGGGGCCCCAGGCCCGAGGCGTTCGTGATCTTGCATTTCGATTTGTCGTGGGTGTGCACGCCCAACAGAACTGGAATGTAATGATGAGTGGGCAGGCCGTAGGACTTCCCTGTGATGCGGCAGAAGCGCTTCGCGTCCGCTGGGCTGATCGGCGGCAGCAGAGGGAAGTAATTCGGCTTGGGGAGGCCCCTGCTCCTTCCTGTTATCCTGCAGAAGGACATTGTTCGTCTCCGCGGTCAGATCCTCACAGAATCATCGATAACCTCCCTTCTCTTCGCAAAACCTTCCTCGACGCTCCTATTCACCGCGTACCTCGAGAGTGATCCCCGATCAGGTTCACTATCGGCTGGTCAAGTGTGCATCGACCTGCAGACACGCGTTCCTAGAAGTTTGGCATCCCGGCCACCAGAACCACGGATCCTTGTTCCTCGCCACTCAGTCGTAACTTCCTCTTGGCGTTCGCCGCGTTGTCAGTAAACACGTCCAGTGTCAACGACTGACGTTGTTCCCCCCTCGCCATAATTCGTCCACGTGGGGACCAACGATATCCCTTCTGACCGTCCCCTGCTGCACAATTGGCAAACTTCATGAATGCAACGAATGCTCACCAGGGGGACTAAGATTGCCGACACTCCGAAGCCCACCTCCACGTGTCGTTCTCCCTGTCAGCGAGAGATAACAAATGTACCGTCGCTATTCTTCACGGTCTTCTCGGAAGGCCATCCCGTCTGCTTAAAATAAAGAAGTGGACTCGAACCACCTCGAGGTCCGCCGGCCGCTTAATCTCCCGAATTACGGTGTTTTTCGTGATTCAGGCAGCCCGAGATGAACGTTCCACGATTCCTTTTCCGCCGGCGACGCGGCTCCAATTAGAAGAGGCTCGGCTCGCGCGCCACTCGACTCATTCGAAGCGCAATTCTTCTTCCGGGCGGTTCCGCCGTCGTCGTTTTCATCGCGCGAGCTCGTTAAAAAAGTTTTCGTCGAACCCGCGGCCGCCTCGTGCCGGCCCGAGAGGCAAGGTTTATTTTTACGTGCGGGATGCCTGCGAGGATTCCGTGGGTGCTCTTCTTCGTTCGGCCCCTGGTAGCCGGCCAATTCGGCGATTTCCTCGTCGTAGAAAAGAGCCCTCCTTTTTTTCCCCCGGTGGCCGGTTGCTCCCAAGCGGCAGCAAACTGACCCCTTCCTGGCTAATTTGCCGCCCGATCCCGCGGATTCTTGGCCCCCTCGAGGCTACGTTCCTCGATTGGCAGCGCGCACCGAGCAACGACAGACGTTAGCTTGACATATTTCCTCACCACCATTGTCAAACGACGCCTCTCAATTCTTCCTGTCGCCTGTCTCGCTTCACGAGGTCGCTGTCCATTCTACGCACTAGTTTAGAGTTTCGATGTTGTCCTCAGTTTACACTCGAGCGATCTTCTAGGGTCTAACGTTAAAGTAGCTAATCGTTTAGCTAATCGCGGGGCCCACGTCGATCGTACTTTTAACCGATAAATTATCTCCGTTCGAGCGTTGATACGCGATAATCGCCAGCGGCAGATCCCTATTCGTCTTCCCAAAGAAGATCGAACGTGGCGACGGTTTCCACCTCGTCACTTTCACCGATCCTCACCATCTATTTTCACGCCGGTGCACTGCACTGCCGTGTCAGGGGCCGCCGTTTCGCGGAACACGATCAATTAACAGGGAAACTCGAGGGGAACATGCGGCGCGTACACAGTGCGGATCACCTGTTCGCTTCGACACTTTTACCCTCTTCGCAGAAAGAAGAAGACAGAAATCGGGGGTGTCACTTTATTCCAAGATCGTCGAGAAGCTCTTCGAGATCCACGTTCGCGGACCCGTCAGAATTAATCACAGAGAACTTTGGAGATCCGAATCCCGGAGTAGCCAGCAGTCGAGTACACTGTTTTTAACGATCTATCTTGGAATCGCAACGGCGTTTCTCGTCGCTCGCCGAGCATGATCGCGCGACGTTGTTCGATCTGCTGGACGAAGATGGAACAGGAGGCCTCCACGGTTCCGCGGCTACTATGTCGATTCGCGTCCGGTTCTCTCGGTTCCAGCAGGGTCGTCGCTCGTGTCGGCGAGTCGGTCGAATATCACTGGGAGGAGAATCGCGTCGGAGCGCGCGTCATGTCGCGCACGATTCCCACCGAAATGCGTATTGCGATACGCGGCGAACGCCAGACTACTCGATGTACGAAGTGGCTAAGAGCCGTTTGCGCGACGAGTCTCTCGGCTCCCCGCGACCAGAAATAGCTACCCTTCTTACACTTCTCCAATACATCTTTAGAAACGTGGTGCACGGGCCCCAGGCCTGTAACCGCGCTGGTCGCGCGCGCTAAGGGTGTACACACGCACGAGCTTGCTCCGCGGATGCAGGCCAGGAGGAGAGATTTTTCACCGTCAACCGGGGAACACCCCCTTTGGGAACTGGGGTGTGACCGAAACTGGGACTGCTTGGGGCTTAATTTACATTCATTTTCGATTGAAGGGGAAAGATTGAATTCTTCGTTCTGAAAAGGTACTTGAATAGTCGGTATTTCAGAATTACACGGAGGTTTTATGGAGCATTGTATTTGTTAAGGGTGTGAAATAAGGGTGACAGATAGCTGTGAGGTTTAACTTTTAAGTTAAATGTGGGCTGGAGAATTATTTTGCACCTGTTTTTCAAGTCCTGACTAAGGAAGTTCGTGGAAACGAGGCTACATCCGTTTTCAAACAGCGCAGCAATACGATTGGAAATGGCACGGTTGGACGTCAATAACCCCGCAGGCCGTTGCATCAATTATTTATGAAACAACGATGGAAAAAGGCACTGTTGACAGGGCGGTTCTATTTAAAGCGTCCCGATTGTTGCCACTAACGCCTACCGCAGGCCCATTTTCTTTCTTTAGGACGCGTTGCGTCATTATTTGATATAAATCGCGCGGCTTTCCGGGCTGTACGCGCGGGGAACTATTCTCGACCCAGTTCCGACCGCGATATGAGATATCGCGGCTGATTCTGATCGTCTAAAATTATCGAACGTCGCGCTCGCGCCTCGATTCCGCGGCGAAAGGGTAGGAACGGTCCTCCGGAAGGAAAAAAAGCGAGGAGAAAGCCAGCGTCGAGATAAATGACGATGGGAATCGGTATCGCCGGGATAACTGATGCCGTGGACAAGCTGGTTTATTTATCTCGATGCCCATCGAGCGACACAAGTGATGGAGTGCGAGATAAATCAGCCCAGTACGCGTGTCACTATTCGCAATTCACGAAAGACGAATGGGACACCTGTTACCATTTTTCAGTCGCCTAGCACAGGGGACGGTTATCGGTTTGGTTTCCACGTTTTCGAAATGCCAGTAAATTTCAATGGCCGCGAACAGATCGCACGGTGCCAACAGATGCGACGTTGCCTCGGAACGTTGCAGAATTATGATTGGCTTTGATTCGAGGATTGATACTTTGCCATCGCGGGCTTCGACGGGCAATCTGTCGCGATTAATTGCTCAGGAATCGGTGGCGGATAGATTCGATGCTGCGAGCGTAGGGGCGGATTAAACGCAGGGTGCGCGCAGCGCAGGAAACCGCACTTTCTTTAGAAATCCAACGCAGCTGCACATATGAGCACTGCTCTGCGTCACCCTGCGTCTAATGTGTGCCCACGTTGACGATGTGGAATATAGGCGAGGAAGGAGGACGCATTAGAAGCGCTACGACAAAGTGACTGCAGTGAAGTGAGATTTGGTTCGTTCCGGTTGTTAATTTCATGACGACTCGCTGAGCGCCGCGTCGCTGGCAACTCTATCGCGGGTATGTAGGTAATAATATATTTATCTCAGAAAACGAAGAGATCGTGGCTCGCTTGAACGTGAGCTCTCAGCGGCTCGGAGATGATTGAAGGGGATGAATGATTTTATTCAGGCTTGTTCTCGTTTTTTTCCTCACAGAGGAATTTATTCTCATGGATTCACTCCTACTATAGGAATGAAATCTAATTGTTTCCGTATCTCCTAGTAACTAAAGACAACGACATTGAAGAAACACTTCGCGCAACCGAAATGTACTCTCCCAGAGAAGCTGTTTCGTTCCCCCAGGCTGCGCCCTGTGATTTACGATAATTGTTCGACTTATGGCCAGACAATAATTGCTAGACGGCCCAAGGCTTTCGCTGATTTATCTCGAATTGTTTCTGTCGCCGCGTTTTGGCCAGCGCCGCGGCGATAACTCATGAAACCGCCGAGGAACGTCCACCTCGCGGCGCGAGGTAAAAACTGATGCACGCTCTCGCGCTTTCCTTCGTTTTATAAATTCCGGGACGTGCCTCGATTCGTGGGAGAATTCAGGAGCATCGTAAACTGTCTTTCATACCGCCGCGATGAACGAAAAACGACGGCCCGTCCCGAGAACGTTGTTTTCACTGCTGGCAGGTGATCGCTTTGTCGGTTTTTAACTTGCCAAACATCCGCCTGACAGGCCATGATTTCGCGAAAGTGAGTGGACGCCTAGTTTTCGCGCGAAACGCAAGCGCCTCGCTATCGATGCCCGCTTCGGCGCGTCTCTTAAATTCGCGATCTTTGACGGGCTGCCAGGGACCCTGAAAACTCCTCGCTGAGGGAGGTTAACGTGTCAACGCCACCCCTGTGAGTCAGTGGCAGCGATATTCAGCTATCGATAACGCGAGTCGCGGCGAATATTAGATTCAACTCTCGTAAATCGCTCTTTTATGATGGAGCAGCGGATGCCGCGATTCGGACCCGCGTGTAAATCATTTGACGGTGCGTGTCCCTGCGCGCAAAGAGGTGACGATAAATTAATTAAGTCGTCGGGGGACCGCGGGCTCGATAGAGTTATTCAACGTTAAGTGAAATATAAATCGAGTCACCTTGAAAGCGGTTGCGGCACGCCCGATGCAATAATAGATGGAATGCTATTTCTACGGTTTTATTTACGCGGGACGGTCGCATGTACCACCGTTCGCCTGTACTTTGTACAAACCACCAATTTAACCGGTGATTTATGATTAAATGAAAGCCAATTCTAAACATAACTCGCGACCACGTTGTCCGCGCTGTCGCGTCGGTCGGCGACACGTCGATTCACTCGATTTGGGAGGTTCGAGGGTTAATTGGGTGATTTGACACCTTGTGGGGCGAAGTGGATGGGGAAAGGAGTCTAGAAGACCGTTTGGATGGAAATTGATTTACTTAAAAGTTGTGGGAAGGTACTTCCTTGAAATCTATGCTTGGGAGGATTAATCTTGACGATCGTCGAGGACTTTGATACTAAGGAACTCCGATTTGAAAAGTATAAGTAATATTGAGGGCCTTCAAGCGGAGGAAACTGAGAATAGAGAGTCATAATTTATGAATTATAGATGCTTAAGATACCATGGGACTCGTGGAATCTTCAGCTTCAGAGTCCTAAGGTTGGATGTTTTCGAGTTCTCAATCGCGAGCCCGATTCAATTCAACAGAATAACATTCCACAAGTAGTAGAAGCAGCTCAGACCTGTCAGCTGAACAACTGGAAGGTCAGTGATGGGACCCACATGCTCGATCATCAATATTGATAGCCTGAATTCGCAGATGTATGGAATCATCCCAGTTGCAATTTGTTTTCATACGTAACGATGAATTAATATCATTGTTGCACGGAGGAAAGGTTTACGATGTTTTCTCAAGACACGGTATTCATAAGCCCTGCTCTTTGTCACCTGTCAGAAGTATTAGTAAATGCCCGACACTTTCTCGCCACCAGAAGCCTTGTACTTTGATATACTGCCAAAAGCATCTTTGATTGCCCGGCGCTATCGGAACAATGAAAAACTGGGGATGCTATAAAACACCCGCGGCGTTGTGGTCAAGGTGAGATTGTTTCAAGGGGGACACTCTGCCGGGCAGCCGAAACGAAGGCATTGATTCCGGTACTCTCGAGCGCACGAACTGTCAGGATTCCAAGCATAACAATAATTTCACCACGAAAGAGTTAAGCAAATTAATTTTAAAATAGAGAAGCTGAAACAGTAGAAACCTTACTTTAAAAGTTTAAACGGTCCCCAGGGTCTGAGTTACCACTCGCAATTGAAATCCTCCTGCAATCCACCCCTACTTTACCCTGTTCGCCAATTTCTTTTTTTAGTACCGTAAACTGGGGTGACTTTGCCCGCCGGGGTGACATTGCCCACTTTTTTACTCTGACTGAAAAATTACCATATGGTTGAATTCGCTATTTTTTCCGTTTGACCTTGGAGAAATTATTGCTATTGATTACAAAACATCATATGTTCTAATTACTTTACAATAAAATAAAATAAAGTCTTTCCGAAAAGTGGGCAATGTCACCCCGGGCGGGCAAAGTCACCCCAGTTTACGGTAACCTTTTTACTGGCAATAGAAATTAATAAACCTCGTTTTTCATCAGTATTATTGAAATAAGAAATATATGTAACAATCACTTAGTGATAAATTTGTGACATCAATCTGTCATAGCGCGACTGCGAGTGTCTTTTGTAAGCCGTCTATATATTAGTCTGTAGTACAGCCGGAAATATTGTTTTTCAGCTCTACTTTATTGAGGCTTTATCATATATATTATTCTACAATTGGACGTCGATACATATTTTAAAAAAAAAAGGAGGAAACCCTGCTTCACCCCCGCAACTACCGCAAGCACCCCTAATAATCCCCGTCCACTGCTAACGCCAGAATCCCCTTGTATCTCGTAAACCGATCATTCCTCCGCTGGCCCGTCTCCCCTAATCCGCTACCACGATGAACGCCGCGAAACGAGCCCGGACTATTCTCGTTGGAGGTGTATCGCCGAAACGGCGGCGGGGCTGGCAAAAGCCTTTCTTCCGATCGGCGTGCCGAGGCGCGCCAGGCATTTTGCAATTAATTAAGGCCTAATTAACGATGGAAACGAGACGTCTCGGGATCGGGTGGCATGCGCCCGGCGTCGCCCGCGACGCACGCTAACGGGGGCCGTTCTTCCAGGAAGCGTGAAACACCGACAGAATGCGTTCCGGTATAAATCATGTCGGGGCATGAACGGGGGAAAAGGGGAGAAAAAGAATCCGCCCGGTAGTGAATTAAGGGGTGAGAGAGCCAGGCGAAAGGGAGAGGAGGAGAGGCAACGGGCGCGTAGATCGCCCGAGAAGAATGAGAGACGTGTTCGTGCATTGCGGGAGTAGTTGGAATGGCGGTGAGTTCTTGGTTGTCTTCAGGCTTTGGCATCGAACCAGATATTCTATCTACCTTCCCGTGGTGCGCCTTGCTTTTAGTTTAATTTAGATGGTGGTATCGTGACGTAACGTATTTAACGCGGAGGCATAGATGTCTTGTTAGTTGCCGTTTAGCCAATTACTCAAAAACGTTTGATGCGGCGCGCCCTTTATTCCCTTTGCGGAGCGGCCGCGTTAATGAGCGCTGCGAGCCGCCACCGGGGCTCGTTAACGGCGGCTAGTTCGCTTTGTTCGCGGCGGGGAACGGCGATTGTTAATCGTAGAATGGGATGATCGCTTTAACGTTGGATCGTTCGATGGAAGATCCGAGTGGTTGGGCTTCTTTGTTAATTGCAATAAAGCGGAAGGTGCAACTCACCGTGCACGATGACGTGGTCGTGACACCCTCTCTCCTGGTGACTCGAGTTACCTCCGCCGAAGATTCTGTACAGAGAAGATTTTCACGCGTCGTTAGCTTAAACAGTAGAGGGACACTGGCTCGGAATGGGTGTTAATGACTTGCCTTGTTTCGTTTTGGATGTGATCGAAATGTTGGAAGCCATTGTGCCGAACTCCACATCACACCGTCATTCTGCAACAGAGAAAACACTGGGGATCTTGCGAAACTCTGTTAAGCTCGTTCCACCGAACCGATTTGAATTCAAATCGTCGTTCGCGCCTCTCGTGGCAGTGCTGCCGCCGCAAGATAACAGACGCGGGCTCGAATATCGGATTTCAGTAAAGAGGTAAACTCTCGTTCGGTCGGCTGGTAACTTATCGACGTGGAAGCTCGAGAAAACCGACCTCCACCCGCGAAATTCACCCGAATCTTCTACAAACTGTTCCGACTTAGTTAAAACTGCCTATTCGTAAAGGATCGTCGTGTTTTCTTCTTCAAAGACCTTCAAGCTTCCACGTACAGATCGAAAGGGAGATATGAATTCGCGGACTGCGCATGTGCGGTAGATCTCGCGTAGTTGCCTGCCGCAGGCAACCTGCCTTACATCTTTTCAAGAATAAAAGTATCGCGAGCTGTCCCCTGCCAGAAACGACGCAGACGTCGCCGTCGGTTTCCCCACTCGCGGGGCGAATTGAAATATTTCGCGGAGCAGAGTGACGGGCGCCCCGTCGGGAATCGATCGAATTCGTGGGGCGGATAAATCGAATGTTACACGTAGATGGTCAATGTGGCGTCGGTGGATCAACCTTTAGTTTAAGCGAAATCTATTTCCGACACGCGGCACCCGTATTCGTTCGTCTGATTGGCTGGCCCGCTAGCACCGCGCGGGGTTGGCCGCATTTTCTTGTATTTCGCCTCTAATCGGGTCACTTCCGCCATTGATTTCGACGCCGTGGTACACGCGGATCCAACGTAAAGTCGCGAACAAATAAATGGCCCGCCGGGCGCGCTGCGGTTTCGCCGCGCGGGATCCCTGCACCTCGAAACAAGATCGAGGAAGTGCATATCGTTCAAGAAACTTTCATAAACACCCTGGAACACCCCGGGCTTTGATGCCACACAACGAAAATATACTCGCCCCGCAAACCCAATTCACTCGGCCACCCTAATCCTAATATCATAGATTCGATTTAGCTTCGACTGTATTTCATTTACACAATTTGCAGCGATGCTTAGATTAGGATACTTTTTTTTTTTAAAATACACCAGCAGGATTTTGGGATTCGTTGCGATATAAATAAATTGTGATTGAAAGTAACCCATGGAATCGGTACTGCTGACGGAAAGAGTTTCAGCTAATTTATAAATAAATAAATAAATAAATAAATTTGTAGTCCGAATTTTCTCAACTTCTGATTTACTCCGTAATTAATTCTCGAAGCAGCGGTATTTTAAGTGGCAGATCGTGGCGCGCGCGCGCTTTCTTCGCGGAGAGTCAAGGCTCGTTCAACCATCTTTCCGCGAACCGAAAAACTTGGCCTTCGTACTGGACCCCAACGCGTTTGATTCACTGGACTCCTCCCCCGTCCGCGCGCGGAAACTGTGCCAGTAAAATGGCACGGCTATTTTACGAGGCGCCTTGAGCACGTAACACAGAATTTCATCTCGGCACCGTGGTCCGCGATGCGTTTATTAGACGGGACACTGTCATCGTCGGCTGCAAAGGCCGGGGTCCAGTTGATTACGGCCACCGCGCAACCTTGTCGCGGCTCCTCTGAATAAGGGTGCGGTTACGTTGGAGCTGCGATAAACGATTAGAGCGACGATAAGAGCGAAGCGTCGAAATACATTATATTAATTTATAATTAACCCTCTAGTGCATACGCCTGCCTTAAGGCGGGCACCTGTTTAGTCCAGGGGTTGGGAATTCTCATTTGCCAGCCCAAAAATAGTGCCACAGCGCACATATTGGTCTAAGAAATATGTCAATCTGAGTCTTCAATTTGACAAAAATCTAGTTTGAAGTGCATTTTTGAGCTACACACGCTGCAAAAAATATTATTATTATTATTATTATTATTTCCTCCAAATTGAAAACTGACATCGGATTCGGTATTTTCATCCTCAAATGAGAGTAAACTAATTTTTCCAACTGAATTAAAAATCTATGCACTAGAGGGATAAAGTGTTTATATTGGAGCAACGAGCAGATCTAAGTTTTCGAAGAGATGACCAACAATAAAAGCGTCCATAAATAAATATTTCCTTTTCTTCCCTGTTATCACAACTCCAACATAAACGCACCCCAACGCGTTTCCTCTTCAAGGAAGACACTCCCCTCGCCGCCAAGCAAAATCCTCTGATCGTCGAACCTCCCGCTTGTTTTTCAGAATTAATGCACCCGCTGTCGCGATTAGCTGAAAAGTTAGGGACGCGGACTTCAGGCGAAGGTTCGTCTCATCGCCGTGGTTTTCGCGAAAACTAATGGTGCCTCGAGTGGACCTTCACAGAGTTTCGTCAGTCACTTTGACGCTATAGATAGTTATTAATCACAGAAGCGTTCGCGCTGGACGAGCGATAATCACTAGAAGATTTGCAACGGGCTGCCCGTGCGCTTCCGCATGGCACGTTGACAGCATTCCATATCTGTCACCGGGGCGACAGCTCGACGACCAGAGGATGGACACTGTATTACGCGTAAACGAAGCGATCGTTCTGTTTTCCTCGGCGATCGTGGCCACCGAGAATTGCTCCCTTTTATGCATCCCTCTCTATCAACCTCCGCAGCGATCCGCTGGCTTCTTGAATCATTGTCAGATCGCTCTCACAAAGAAACAAACGATTAATACCACAGATTTGAGAGGACCTCGCGCCGGATTTTTTGTTTGGCGGAGAACGCATGATCGTCTATTATTTTTCAATCGCACATGACACGGCGGATCGGACGCTCGCATCGCGTTACCCGCTCGGCGGAGACAGCTCGTCCGCGGCGCGGTCCCGAAATAATCAGCGCGAAATTCACGCACTCGGGGCATCGGATCCAAGGGCAACGCGACAACCGAGAACGGAAAATCTGACCCCGCGGACGGGCGGGGGTTACTGTCTCACCGTTCAGAAGAGAGAGAACGATCGAGGAAGCCGCGGGCACGGGGCACGATCGTTCGATACCAGCAGAACGGAGCCCAGCGCGCCGTTCGAATGCCGCCTGAATGCGTTCGACACTTGCACAACACTCACGAAAATAGCACGACGAAGAGCTGACACGGTGACGGCGAGCGGAACAGGAGGGAACGAGCGAACCGACGAAAAGAAACTTTAAAGCGGATAGAGAGAGAGAGAGAGAGAGAGACTGAGGGAGAGAGAGAGAGAGAGGGAAGGAAGGGATTGATGAGAAATAGAGACTCACCTCCAGGGAAGCACACGGTTGCGGTCGGTTTTCGATTGGATTCGCCACCGATTCGAGGCGAGCCCGCTGCTCGATCGCTCACCACTCTGTGCGCGATCGATGGATCGGCCACTGGATTAGATCGTTTCACCACTTTGCGCTCGGAATCCCCGAATATATCCCCCGAGGCGGTGAGGAAGCCAGCCGGCGGCTATCTCGAGACTGCTACCAATGCCAGCCGCAACGCGTCCCGACACCCTCCACGCTTCTCTTCTGCCTCTTCTTCTTCTTCTTCTTCGTCGTCGTCGTCGTGGTCGTGGTCCTCATCGCCGTCGTCTTCTTTCCTTTCTTCGCTTCTTTCGCCCGCGTCTCCACCGTTCGGCTGAGGGGCGTCGTCTACCCTTAGAGTCGATGACGACGCACGGGGAACGACGCACCTGTTGTCCAAGCACCGGCTCAATTTTCGATTCCTTCAGCCTCACGTGGAACCGTGGAAATTGTTTTGAGGAAGTCGATTGTTGTCGAGGTCTTTGGAATATGGGTGGGTGGATGTTGGAAAGGATTGGAAATTTTCTTGGTACCGTTAAGGAACTAGTTTCTGATCAGTTTAGAGGGTTTCCCGCTTTAATATTTATTTTTAACCTAATAAAACATTAAACCATAGACTTTTTTTATACTAAAAGTTGAATTAATGTTTAAACTTCAAGGAAAAATTTTAAAATGTTCAAAATAAGTATATAATTTAATTATTTATAAGGTATGAAATAATAAGGTGACTAGGAACTAGTTTTTGATCATCTAAAATTAACAATACTAACTGCTTTCACAGACAACACCTATATTTTTGAATTATCAGTTTTTATGTTAGTAATTATTTCAAGCAATTATTTATTGGCATAAACTCAAAAGAACGATTTATTTCATGAACTGATCAAAAATTAGTGCCTGATCAAGAACTAGTTCCTTAACGGTAGCTGTTTCTATTTTTGTGCACGTTGTTTGGTGGATTGCCGATGTGATTTTTTAATTAATCCACTCGACGAGTGCAAGAACCGCGACCTTTGGTATTCTCTCTCACCTTTGTGCTCGCGCCAAGGGTTACCCAGGCAATTACCGCTAGATCGTTACACAATTGTGAGTTATCGGTACCATTAGAGCCACTAGATCCCCTCTTCCGCGATAAATATCGATTTTCCATTGACCTCCAAGGATTAATTTCTGATGGTCCTGCGTCCCGATTCGCGTTCCTCGAAGCGGTGGCTGTACGCGCGCCAAGCTTCGGTTAAACAATCGGAAACGCTCGATTACGCAATCGAGAGGCATCGATCGTTTAAAAATACTGGCGATCTCGCAATAATAAATCGTGATTCGGATTCACGAGCATTCGGCGTGATTCCCGGACGATCCTGTATCGTAAACCGTGCATACTGTTCGTAAACAGAATTCTTCCGGAGTGACGGGCGCTCTGTCATCGACGTGGTGTGCACAGAATTCGGTCCACTGCATTGGCGTGTGTCTTCTGACTTCTCGAGCACGTACACTTATCGTTGAAATAAAACAGACGTCCCGTAGAATATCTTATAATATCCTCCAAAAAACCCATATCCTCGACACACTTAAACCTGAGTTCAAAGGGAGAGAAATATCGTGATCCAGAACATGGAGTCGAAATATGTAAAAGAGCTCGTTATAAGGAAAATGTGATGGAGTCGAAACGTACCCCTAGTAGCACAAAATATTGAATGCACATACCTAGATCCAATATTAAAAAGAGGTTCAATCTCTTTTTGATATTTAAATATACATACAATATTTATTCTAGATCACGAAGCAAATATTTTTTCCAAATATACTGGAAATATTCATTTTATATTGTAAAAAAAATCATTTCAAATATAAAGTATATTTTACATTTCCTGAATATTTATATTGGAATTCTGAATATTAATTTCGCGTTTCTAGAATATTTGCTTTACATTTTCTAAACATTTCTTTTATATTCCACGAATATTTAGTTCATATTTTCTAAACATTTATTTCACATTTTCAGTATGTGTATATAATATTTGGAATCAACATGTTTTTCATATTAAAAAGTGTGGCTAAAAAAATATTTTTTTAATATTCGAAAGAAATATTTAATCAATATTTTGTGCTACTGGGGGTAGAGTCGAAATATCTTTGAAGTTTGAATGTTTTTATGATCGAGTTGCAGAAAAGTTCGTCACAAGGAAAATCTGACGGAGAGAATAGAGTCGAAATATCTTCGAATATTCTTACGATCGAGTTGCAGAAAATTTCGTCACAAGGAAAATCTGACGGAGAGAGTAGAGTCGAAATATCTTCCAATATTCTTACGATCGAGTTGCAGAAAAGTTCGCCACAAGGAAAATCTGACGGAGAGAGTAGAGTCGAAATATCTTTGAATGCTCTTACGAATTACGATCGAGTTGCAGAAAAGTTTGCCACGAGGAAAATCTGACGGAGAGAGTAGAGTCGAAATATCTTTGAATGCTCTTACGAATTACGATCGAGTTGCAGAAAAGTTCGCCACGAGGAAAATACGATTGAGAGGGAGGAGTCACAATCTATCTTCGCCACAAAAGTTCGCCACGAGGGAAGCATTTCCCTCGCGATAGAGAACAAGGGGTCGAAATACCTTCGGATTCACTTGCATTATCGTTCCCCAGACGGACCGTAGAATCGGTTGTACTTTCGGCTGGTTCTAATAATAATCAATGCCCGCGGGTCTCCAGGGATTTCACTCGCTAGTCTACGCCGATATGTACGTAGCGGGTCCCGCAATGCGTTGTATAGACTACAGACCATAATTTCACCGTCAGCTAGCCGGCCGTGACTTGTCCTTTTTCCCCGCTGCTCAACAGCCGGCTTCTGTCCGGCGCCGATGGTACTTCGACGGATCGTTGGGAGTCTATTTGTGTTCTGACTTGGTTTTAATACCCCGCACTGGGCGACTTCGCCGCCGATGCACTTTTACGATAGACGAAATATGCCTCCACGCCTCTCCCTCGCCATTTTTATTTCGCAAACAAGCAGAAAGACCTCCTCACTGAGTCGAACTGAGCGAAACCAGGCAGTCTTAAGAAATTGATTCAAGGCACGAGATGGTCAGAGCTTAACGAACGAGGAGGCCTGATCGGGACCATTGCGGAATATCCAATGGCACCGTACATTATCCAGGGCGGACTCCGAAAAAGATTAAAGGGCGACGCGTTAGCCGCGCAACAGACGGCTATAAGTTCATTTCCGTGTTATTAATGCAGAGTGGCCGCGTGTAGGACATTCATACGTAATATCTGACTAATTGAGGCCGACGCGTGTACTTGGCGAGGATCCAAGTCACTTTGATCGCAACGGGGATCGAGCCTACGCGAGCGACATACGTGTGCACGCGTGCATTGGCACACGTTTCCCCTAGATTTAAGCAGCCAGTCGCGGGATTTCCAGAACGAGCAAATGGACCGTTTTCTTCGTAGCCTTTTCGCGGCCCTCAAAGGCCACTTGTGCGGCGCTCCGCTTTGAAGAATGGGGTGGGAACAACCCGGAGATGCATTCATCTCTAGTGGCTCGCGACGTAAAGAAAGGCCCACCGGGTACGTGTGAATCGAGGCTCGTTAATTGGACGAGACAAAAGTTGGTCGTCGAGAAACGAGCATCGCGCCTGTCCTGAGACCTTTATCGAGGGCGTGCCAACGTGCAGGGAGAATTATCCGTAAAGATCTGTGCTCCGCGTGCTGGATTTTACAGGTTCGATAAGCCGAGGGACACGGAGCTAGGAAACGAGGGGATGATAACTGAGATGAGCCTGCACGGCGACAAGTGACGTACAAGTTCGAAGATCCATCAGCGTAAGTCGATTCAATGGCACCAGCGCCAATCCTTCGATCGACCCACCTCGTAGAGGAATGCTGCTAAGTTTATTCAGGTAAAAATATCGTTCTGAACGTAAATCCCGTAGAGGAAGAAGAAAATTCCAGACTCCAACTGTCCTTAACCAAACAGATTCACCATGATCGTTCCGCTACTAGTCAGCGCAGTTCGCATCGAAGCCAACAGTGAGAAACTGCCCTTCGGTCCCTCGGGAAAGGACAAGGGACTGGTTGAAATACCTAGCGAGAGTAATTCTTTTCGAAGACACGAGGCTAGATCTGTGGATAACCTGGACGAGGAGTCTCATCTGCGAAAGCGACAATCGACGAGGAAGAATGGACACTCCGATCAACACGACTCGAGGATCCATAGCGTTGGTTCAGTGGAAAGCAGAGTGGCCAGGTCGGACGATGGAAATTTAGCGCATAAGATGGCCAAAGAGGCACTCAAGTCCCCGAGGATGCAGCAGACAATACACAAGCTCACTCAAGGAGCGCCTCGGAAGAGTCTTCATGCTACTGTGAAGCTCCCAGCGAGGAGCAACGCGAAGCTGTCCCACGACTCGAAGGCGCACGGGAAGCTTGTGAGGCGCAAGGGACTGAAGAAGAAGAGGAAAAGGTACAGCTCCGTGGCTGCTTCTCCGAAGGGTTCGTTGCTTTGATATAGCATTTTGCTTTTAACTCCGCGATGCGAAATTCCCTTTCAGGCACCACCGACGATACAGAAATCAGCACTCCGCGGGGCTGAAGAGGGGATCTGCCAAGGTAGGTAAGCTTCGTTCTGCATTCCACGATAAATCGTGCCTCCCGAGCGAGTGCTACCTTCCACCAGGCGTTAGATAAACGTTGAAAAATCCCCCTTTACTCAGAGACCGCTGAACACCAGAGGAGACACTAACGCGTCCGCGAAGAAGCCGCACGGAAACGAGAATTCGATCGTTAAACGCCACCAGGCCGCGATCGATCACAAATCGCGCCACAAACCTTCCCTTTCGAAACCGCGCGAGAAAATTACCGCCGTTAATGTGGAGGACAGCGATTACGTGGACTTCTCCACGCCGTTCGCCACCGAGTTCCCCGTGGGGTCGACGAAGTCTCACGGAAGCAGAGGTTCGGGGAAATTGCGCGAGGGTGAAAATATGGTGGAGCGTCTGATGAGGACCACCACGAGGGATCCTTCGAAAAGAAGACCCGGCGACCAGGGGATCGAGTATTCGGATTACTACAGCGAGGACGATGTCCTTCAGGACATCGTTGCCAACAAAATTCCGCTGGGTGTTGCCGAAACGAGGAATCCTAACGATCGATTCACGCGGCAGACTCAGAACTCCACGTCCTATTACAACAGCGATCTGATAGACAGGAACGTTCAACCTTATTACCAGGATTACGAGACTCGTATTAAAGGCTCGCGGTACAACGACGATACGCTCGACAACTTTCAGAACTCCCCTACCCTCGAGCACGCGGGATTCAACCGGGATCCTCGGCTTCCCGAAGCAGACGACCCCTCGGTCGGCTACTTGCCAAATTACAGCCCGTTGGACGATCGAATGGAGAATTTCGATGCGGCGTATCCTGTTAGCGCTGAAGAGATCGCGGGGCAGTCGCGAATTCCTGAACAGAGCCCGGATGTTTCTGACGTACAGAACAGCCTGGATGTACCTGATCCGAGTAGCGAGGTTCAGCCGGAAAATTCTGATCACTTCGGCTACTCAAATCAATACGACGTGCCACAGTACCCGAGCAACTTCGACGCGCACGAGCCTCCGAGTTTCAATTTCAACTACGACAGGGAGCCTGAAACGGAGAACGTAAGGTTCTCGCAGAGCAGGTATCCTATCGCGGAGGATCCTCAGTTTTTTAATAAGTACGCTGTCCCCGAGGCGCAAAGTTTGTACAATTATCGAGCAGGGACGAATCTGCAGCATTTGAATGACTTGAAGCAGAGTGTGATAAATCGAGGTCGAGTGGGAGGTCCGAGGCCTTCGAGCGTGAACGAGGAAGACGCGGTTGGTCATCCACAATCCAACTTCGGGGATCACAGCTTGGACAGTTTCCCGGTGCAGCTGAAAGGCAATTACCACGACAATGCGAACGATTCGCCTTCGGGGAACGCTCCCAACGCGATGGACCTGCCTCTGGGGCAGGTTCTAGAGTCTCTGGGGATCAGCGTCACCACAGAGTCGAGCAATTCGAAGGAGCTCAGCTTCGCGAGCAACGCGATGGGGAAGAATAATAATCCAGTGCCAGTCTCTGAAAACCTCGATCGGCCATTCGAGCACATTTTAAGTCCCAGTTACATCAGAAAAAGCCCCAAGGAAGACTTAAATAGAGTTTACGGAGGAGGTAACGTCAGAGGAGCGGACCATCAAGCTCTGAAGCCCAGGAACGAGAATTCCAATCTGAGAGACACCCACGCCGATTCCATTGAAACTGGTCTGCCGAACGATAACCCGTTGATGGACGAAGGAAACAACGATGGTCATCGCATGAATATTTCGCTGGCGGTGCACGACACCAAGGAGGTCGCCGGCCAAATACTCGACACTATAATGGACGAGCTGGAGGATCTGAAATTCAACCCGGCGAAGAACAACAAGAGGGAAGGTAACGTTCGCCGACTACGTTGATTCTATAGAAATAACGCGCGTTGGGAACGTGCACCGACGCTTCTCAGCACGCGATCTCGGCTACCCCACCTGACATGTGAAACGAGCGATATTTTTAGGCTTACCTTGCCGTTTGTCAGGGTCCTGGTCAACAGCCCAGGCGGGGATGAAGCTGGACATGAAGGTCGTGAATCATTCTATCGTTGTGACGGTGTCGGATCTCGCGACCCCTCACTTTCATCAGACTCTGCTAAACGGAACGTGGAACGTCTCTGGCCACGTGCCGTTCAAACGTGGCTCGCCGTTCACGTTAATCGGCACCGACAACTGCACGAACTCGATAGCGGTGTTTGTCGGTACACTATTCCGCGATTTTATAAGGGATCACACCCTCGAGGCCAGTTTTCTATTTACCAAGTCAGATTGTCGAGGGAAGAGTGTTCTACCATCTATGCAGTTCTATTTACAATTGCCACGTCTCGGGGATCCCGTGTGAATATGTAGGGGAAAGGTGGGATAGTTGATCAGAGTTTTTCTTTTTTATTAAAATAATAATAATGGTTTGCTTTGTTTGTATTTAATTATTTGAGTTGTGATATAAACGGATGTGATCATGTATCCCCGCTGATCAACTATCCCACCTTTCCCCTATATCTGATACAGCGTGAGTTTTTAGCTTCTGTGGTTGCGGGTAATATTATCCGATCGGTCGTTATGAAGAGCGAGAATTAGGTGAACGATCTGGCTGGATGTAAATAGAACGCCGACACAAAGGTGCGTTCACGGTGGGCAGATAACTTATCGTGAAGATAATGCGCAGGTTCCTGCAGAGTGTGCCAGGGCATCGACACGATCGCAGGGGTCTGGTCGGTCGCCAGACAGCCGAAGGATTGCAGGGACTTCCAGGTCGCCACCAGTGTCTTCAACGATATATTTCGCAAAACGAAGCTGTCCAGCTTGAAGGAGAAGCAGAGCGGGACGGGAAGCGCGGCGGCGATGAAAGAGAAGAAGAGGAGTTAGAGCGCAGCTCGTTGTAGACGCGAATCCGTATGACGCGGAGAAGTTGATTGAAAATTGAAACAGCGGGTTGGAATTCGGGAGCCCCAGCCGCGAAGAACGAACCGAGGCTAATTCGAGATTGTATTACCGATTTCTGTGGGGAATATAGGGAAACGTAACGCATATATAAGGAGCTATGAAGTATTTTGTATTAACGTGTAAGTAGTTTCTAATAAACGCGGACTTTTATGTAATGGGACTTTCAAATCGATGTATTTTACACTAAAGCGGACATCAGTCTAGGGCGAGACGCGAACGGACACACGATTTTTATATATCGTACACGTGAGAGACACGTGGACGACACTTTTGACAATTTGTTAGAAACTAGCGCCGCGTCTTGCCAGACGCTGACGTATTGTATCGAGACCCAGCACGTTAATCTGCAATCGTTTAATCGAATTAAGTACAGTCTACTGTACAGTCGAGGATCCACCTGAAAGCTATGCTAGGTTTTAAAAATGCAACATTTTCTACGGAAGCTAAGCTGAACTGTACAGTGTTTCTTTGTGTTTTCTAGCATAGTTTAGCTTAGCTACCACGTGAATCCCCGGCTTCAAGCAACGAGCAATTATCGCACTACCTTCAGCAGCCCGACATTCTCAGTCTCGTCTGCGTTGTATATCGGCAACGATAGAATACTCTCCGTATCTGCCAGCGCGTATTCTCTTATATTGAAGTAAGCGTACCTGAGTTTCGCGTTACAGGCCCATTACATTCCCGAATGAGTTCGGAAGCTTTTACATTACGAATGATTCTCTTAAGCTGGGTTTACATTAGTCCAGTCGCTGGATCCAGTGAGTGGTTTGACTGGAAATCACGTGAACGTCTACGTTATTCCAGTCGCTGGATCCAGCGAATGGTTCGACTGGAAATCAGGCGATATCTTGATTATTCCAATGGTTTCTGAACCGTTGAAAGTGGTAGAGTGTAATAATAATAGATTCGCGCAAAAGAAGGATAAAAAAACATAAAAGTAGCATCGAAAAGTAGACTTTCGATCCAGTCGAAATCTGCTGGAATGACAGCACTGTACTGGAATCAACACACTGTTTACATTATTCCAGTTCGAATCCAGTGCTGTACTGGATCACTGGACTGGACTAATGTAAACCCAGCTTTAGGTAAATATAACCACCAGGCGGGGATAAAAAAAACATAAAAGTAGCATCGAAAAGTAGACTTTCGATCCAGTCGAAATCTGCTGGAATGACAGCACTGTACTGGAATCAACACACTGTTTACATTATTCCAGTTCTAATCCAGTGCTGTACTGGATCACTGGACTGGACTAATGTAAAGCCAGCTTTAGCGGTACCAAAGCCATACCCAACTTCCATGCACTCTTTCGTGTCGGTTTCTTCGGGGATGGGCTCGCAAACGATGATGAACTTGATGTTCGGGTCCATGGAATCGTGGAGCATCGACCGTAACACATTGTCCTCCACTGAATGCTTCTGCGAGTCTACTCGAAACTCTGCAATCGACGTGTCTCTGGTTTTATTTATTACCTCGATTCCAAGAGTTAAGAGGCTGCCCGTTTTGAAACGAGAAAGGAACTGGGATAGTCCTTTCCCGTTTCTCTTATTTCGTACACAAGGAGTGCGCGAACAGCCCGATTTACTTTTTCGAAAATTGAACGTCAGCTTCTGATTGGGCGGCTCGGGCTTTCTGATCGAGACCGTCTCCATATCAGCGCCACAGTGGCCGAGAAACGAATACTCGATGTAGACCAGCTGGATCTCGTCGTCCTCCATCAGAGAGCTCTTCGGGAACAGAACCATGTTCACGATCTCGATGACGATCGTGTCCTCCTCCGCCTTCTGCAAGAAGCAGGGGATCTCTGCGTTTCCAGTCCGACATATAAGCTTCTTTCGAGCTTCGACGTACCTCGTTGTTCGCGGAAACGTCTTCGCCGTAGGGCTGGGCGGCATCGACGGGCTGCCCTGCAATTCGCTATCATGAGTAATCCTCGAGATCGCGACGCTCGACGTCTAATTACTCTGCGAGTTGACGAAGGTGAGCATGCTGCGCCTCCTGTACTTCTGCCAATTGTTCTCCGAGAAGACGTCGGTCACCTCGTGCATCGAATCGTCGGAATCTGGCTGAACGGCCGTGTCGGGTTGGTCCTGGGGATTATCGCGATCCTGGCGTTACAACAATGATTTCGAACGTTGGAGAGTTTGAATCCCCTCGATCCTTACGTTCGCCAGCATAGCTCTGAACTCGACCAAGCTCGAACTCTCTGGCTGCACATCCTCGTTCGTCTCGGTTTCATTCCCTACCGTTGCTTCTGGCCTTGCGCTTAATCGAGAACGTGTCTTTTTAACTGGTGATAAAATAGCCGGGTGTGATGAATGGAGGATCAACTACTTGCTGTTAACGGGGTGTTCCGTGACTTTCTGGGGAGCCTCTTCTTCCTTCACCACCGCCAGTGGCGAACTAGAATTACTCGGCATCCTGAGACTGGGGTCAGAACTGTGGATCTCTTTTGTGCTCTCCTTCATCACGGTGAGATCGCTCGCGCCAACGCTGGGCAAATAACTATCTGGCGTGTCCTCGGACGAATGACCTTTGTATAATGTTAACGATAAAGTCTTCTCCGCTCTCCTACATTGCCGCGGTTACTCAACATTTAATTCGGCCGTGTTAATTCGAAAGAGCGTATCTGAAACTTTCGCTTAAATTCAGTTACTGCCGCCTGGTAGCGCGAGAATAGTTTACCCACATGTATATTAAATAAGAAAGCCATATCTGCATGGAAACTGAAGATATAACAGTTTGTATTTCGGACGTGTGCGATATCGATGCTTGATTTGGGCGTAAATATCTACCAACGTCTTCTTTGGAGTTTATGAAATGTTTATACGCGTTTTTTTACAAATATTTAGGTACCTTTTTCTCCAGATTTAATGTTCAACCTAATCCGATTTATATAAAATGAAGGTGGCGTAGCAGAAGATACTAAAAGTGATTTATCTCAGAACTACCCTTTCGAATTAACACGGCAGAATTATCGTTTACTTGACTTGGATAAGAGGGTAGAGGTCTTGAACGCGGGGAGCTCATCCGCGGACCTGTCGTAAGTGAAATGATGGTTCAAGTCATCTTTCAACACCACCAAGTCATTGGCAGGCGGTGAAGCATTTTCCTTTGAGATCTCCTGCATCAGAGCTCCCAAATGGTTCGCCTGAGGAGGCTCCAAACGGACCTCCGCGGAGGACCTTATAGAGCAATCCGTAGAGGATTCTGTTTGGAGATGCAAGCCACGTTTCCTCTTGTAAGCTTCCACCTTGTCGATGTCGCAGCTCAGCCTGACCCACAATGACAACTGGCCGAAATTGTCGCCCAGCGAGCAAGAAAGTACGCTGTTCACGGGGGCGATGTAGTGCAGCTTGTTCTGCGGATAGTCTAGTATGTCCTTGATGGAGAGCTTCCCCGTGGACACCGTGTAGCTGTTCTCCTCGTGGTGGACGTGGACTTTGAAGATTATATACTCTAGGAGGACGTAGTTGAAGAAGGAGGAGAGGTTCGCGATTCGGTAGACGAAGGAGGAATTGAAGTTCAACTTGGGACACTTGAGCGTCGGCGTGAATGCAGTCTCCTGGTTCCAGATGTTCCAGCTTATGAACAACGACACGTTGCTGAAATCCTTCTCTCGGGACAGGATCTGCTTAGCCTGTCAACGGCCAACAAACGGTTCAGTCCCTTTCTCCAAACTGTCTCGAGGAATTCTATCGTCCAGGGACATTCTAGTCATACTAACAGACGTTGAGAGTTGCAGGGACAGAATATGAATCTCCATCAGACCCTGGCCATCCGCTATCATCAAAGGGAACGAATCGGACACGGAACTTGAGGCGTCAGTGCACTCGTTGGGGCAGTCCAAGCTACAGAGGGATTCTACTTTCCGGGTTTCAGGCACCGGCTCTTTATTCATACGGGATCTCATTGGGTCTATGATCTCCTTCACACAGATATCCACGTTAATTGCTACGTTTCAAACATTCGCGCAGGACTCTCTCGCTCTTACTGGTGATCCGGTTGTATTAATGATCGCAGACTTGCAGCTCAAAAGCTCTCTGCACGTGTCCAGCTGCTTGACGTACTCGTGCAACGACTTGTTACCGCCAGCCACGTCCTTTCTCTTCTCCGGGGATGTGTTATTCTCCAGGCGTCTGTAGGGCCTGGCGCCACCTTCGTCCTGCACCTTACTTCGGAAGAAGCGACACGAGTTTTTATCTAATTAGCTTCTCCCCGGCCACGAATTTTTCTTTACCATGTCACGTATACCGTGCCAACATTCTGCGCGTAATTCTGAACGGAAGAATCGAACAAATCGTTCCCAGCGCCCTCTGTCATCACCGGTTGCACGCTCGAGGGACCGCTGCTGCAGCAACCATCGTTGCACTCGGAGTTGGCGCGACAAGTTAGCGAGTCCTCGCAGGTGCAGCTTTCGTATTCGCTGAACCTGACCATCTGCTTGTGATTCTTATAGCTCGGCAGCACCCTCCTCGTCAGATTCTCCTGGCGCAACCCGTTGTAAACCACCGCGCAACCCTTTCTTGTCCTGCAACCACTCTGCGCGACGTTGGTCGTGGTCCTTGAGTTCGTATTATTTTCGTCGAAAGCGTCTATCTTGGGAGGACCAGAGGCGACGTTGGCGGTCTTCTTCGTGACTCGATTATCCTTTACGTCGATATTGTTATTGATATCGTTCGCGAATTGCTGGTCGTTCGGTGTCTGCGGACGGTACAAGCTGGCGACTTCGCAAGGCAGCGGACAATCCACGGGGTGCTCTCGAAGAACGTTAAACAGGAAAAACAACATGTTACTGAGATTGGTTATCTGGTTCTGCAAAGGCTGAAGAGGACTTGTACTTTTTTCGCTGTTCTGTAGCTGGTGAGTGAGTTGGGGAGCGGGGGTTCCTTGGGAGGCTTGAGTGGCAGTCCCTGTGTCGCTGTAACATAATCTGACGATAATGCTTGCGACCGGTGTTTCGGACGTTCTGGGAAACTACTCGTGGGCTTAGAATTTTCGCTAGCTGTTATTATTGCGACGTTGAAATATGCCACAGTACATAAGGAATAGAACATAAAGTATAATCGATACATACAGATTCGTTGTACAAGAAGGCGAGCGCAAAGGACTCGACAAGAGCGTCGAGCGTTACCTGAGAATTACTCAGGCAGCACTTCGTTACATAATCTAGTTACTCTAAACCTTATCTACGTCTTATTAAAATATAATCTTATCCCGCGCTGAAAGTACACGAAGTCCTAGAAAGATCACGCGGTCCCTCGCGAATCTGGAAGCTCCGAGATTCTGAAGCGGGTATAATTACCATCCCTATCTATTTCCCGGGGAAGAACAACGCTAAATACCCCGTTCGGTATCGCTCGGAAGCTGACTGGCACACGCATCTAAGCACCTCGCCCAACCAGTGATCTCGCAGTCTCTGTCAGCAGCTAGAATCGCCGAAGAGCAGTTTCTCAAGGGAGACGACTTGCCTGTGCCTCTGGTTTAGCTCCAGGATGTCGTTGAAATCGACGTTGTTGGCTATATCCTTGTGGGAGAACCTTGCCGCGTCCAAAGGTGTGCTGATCTGCGCCTGCTCCAACAGCTTCAGCATATTCTCCGGCGTCAGAGGATTCTCTCTTCTCGCCACCTCCACGTCCTGCCGGATAACGAGCAATTCCTCTTCCTTCGGCTTCTCCTTGACGGGCGTCATGGCCGAGGTTCCTTGGTCCTTCGTGTTCATCGACACTTGGACCGCGCACTCCGTTTGTATGGATTTGTCAGTGAATTTGCCGGTTCCTCGCGACACGTACACGGTCTCCTCCAAGTGCACTATTTTCTCGTAAGCCTCGCAGCATTTCTTGCATTTGGTCCCTTGATTGCCTTCGTACCGCTCGCTGTCGCTCGCTACTGGGACCTTCTTATCGGGCTGCGCCGCTGCTATCTGCGCTGCCTTCGACGCTTCCTGTCTGTCAGTCTGGGTCTGGAAAGACTGCGAAACAAGGCGAGTGTTAATTACGTTCGTCGACGGTGACTAGATTTCGGAAAAAGAGCCTCGAACTGACCGACATCTGCACCGTTAAACTGTCTATGTTGTTCTGAAGGTCTTGGAGCTTCCCGAGAAGTTGTTCGTTGGAGGCCTGCACGCCCGCGATGCTGGCCTGCTCGCTGCTGAAAGCGGCCTTCAGTGTCTCCTGATCGCGAAGCTGCTCGGTGATCCTCCTCTTCAACTCCTTGTTCTCCAGCTCGACCCCGCCGTATTTAGAGCTGAGGGCGACCAGCTCCGCGTTGTGCTGCTGCAGTATCTGCATCTCGTTCATCAGATCCTTTATCTGCTCGTCCTTCTCCCGCAACGAGAGCTGCGAATCCATCGCCTTCAGCATCTCCCCGTCGACCTCTGCCACCCGTTTCTTCTCCGCCAGCAGCGCTGTCGAGACCTCCTTGTTGTTCCTGATCAAATCAATCGCCACAATTTTACTTACGACAAAGAACGCCTGAACACCTTAGCTTAAGCTCTGCTTGAACACCTGCAAGCTCTTCAACAAGGAAAATTTCAAGGAGAGACAGGAAAGAAGATGTCGCGAGAAAGGAAATATTTACAGTGCGACGAGCGAATGCGGTCTATTAAGTCCGCCGAGCGGTGCAGAAGCAAAGCGCGAGGGGCGTCGAGCGTACTTGGTTGTCTCCTCGAGCGTCCTCTTCAGATCGTTGATTTGCGCATTCAACGACTCGTTCGTGCTCTGAGCGGCTATTAGTTTATCGTTCAGCTGCTTCATTTGTCGCCAGACTTTTATGTACTCGACATTCTCCGCAGCTTTCTCTCTCTGGCTGGTTGCCGTGTAAGTCGATAGCTCTTTCTCCAGCTGGGATTTCTGTGCCTCCAGTTTCTACGCGAGGGACCAACAGAAGCTCTGTATTGCCGCATAGTTCCGTATCTTTATGATTAGATCAGTGCGAACAAATGTAGAGTAGAAAGAGGGGTAGAGGGATTCTTAAACATTTATTTCTCTCAGTGTTGCGCGAGATTTTGTAGAAAAAAATTACCCCCGCGCATACAGCACACTCCGTTGCAGAAAGGTTGCAGGTAGGTTGCAGGTAGGTTGCAGTTAGGTTGCGGTGCAATGTTGCACTGGGGCGGACATAGGAAGATTTCTGCAACATCTCAGAAATATTGCCTGCAATGTTCCAATCTCGCACGTAACGTAACTGCAACCTTTCTGCAACCTTTCTGCAACGTAGTGTGCTGTATGGGCGGGGAGTAGTGGTGGAGAACTATCGATGGTACTTACGATAGTTATCGATGGTTTTCACTATCGAAAACTATAGATGGCTTATTTTCACTATCGAAAACTATAGATGGCTTATTTTCACTATCGAAAACTATAGATGGCTTATTTTCACTATCGAAAACTATAGATGGCTTTTTTTCACTATCGAAAACTATAGATGGCTTATTTTCACTATCGATAATTATCGGTATTGAAAATCGTAGGTTAGTCAATTAAAAAATAATAACAGCTAAAATTCAGAATCCCAAATTTAATTTGTAATATTATTACAAACATCGATAGTTTTCGATAGTGAGAACCATCGATAACTATCGTAAGTACCATCGATAGTTCTCCACCACCAGCGGGAAGCCCATCCGTTGCCGTTACCTCGATCTTAGCGACATTATTTCGCTCGTCGTTGCCGTCGTCGCCGCCCTCGACGATGCAGTGACAAGACGGTATCTTGGTGCGGCTGTTCTCGCTTCGACACGATCTAAAACAAGGATCGCGGGCCTCGTCAGTGATCTATCGCGATGCGCCGAGTGTGAATCATAGATCGTCTCGGATCGCTTGTAATACGACGCTGTTGCACTCACATGCGCCCGGACGAGGGCCTCGCCTGGGTATTGCGGCTTCTCGATGACGATCTACCGGTTATCGTGTGACTCAACAGTTGATTCCTCAGCACGGCGATTTTATCTTTCAGCTGGAAAATAGGGGAGGGCATACTCTCGTTCGTAATCGTAACCGAGCGATTTTCAAAAAAAGAAGTTCAATTTTAAATTATCCTCAACGATGCTCCGACTACCTTGGCGTTTTCCAGTTCAAGGCAGACTACTTTCTTTTTATCGTCATAAATGTCGAAAGCAGCCATGCACGCCCTTGGATTCGCAGTCACTCTCATCAGCTTCGTCGCCAATCGTTTGATCTTGTCCTCCTGACAGTTCGACATTTTCTTCAGGTTGCTCGCCTCCTCGAGCAGTCGTAAATACTTGTCCTCCAACTCGTAACGGTCCAGCTTACACACCAGATGTCGCTCCCTGGGGTCTTTAATTTATTATGTTAAACAGTGAGCATGTTTCTCGCGTAAAACGGATCGTATGCTTCTCCAAAGTTATTACATTACTGCCCGTTTGAATGGGGATTAAAATACTCGTGAGGTTATGAATAATAAAGAACAGCTTTATCGTCGAATTTATAGTATACACACCTATGCTACTGCGACAAGTTTCCATGCACAGGGAACTGTCCCTCACAGGCAGTATGTCTCGATTTGGATCGTCCGCCATAATTTCAGAATCCCGCTTTATTGCCTGCACGTGATCATTCGTTTAAATTAAACTGTTTATCTCGACTGAATCGATTAATATCTAACTGTATCATCGCTACAAATATTTTCAACTATTAACCGTCCACGGGAATGTATGGGAATACGAGGGAAGAAATAATTCAAATTGATAACAGCCTTTTGATTTGGAAGTTGAACACGGTTAGATTGCCATATATGGAAGTCCCTGTGTCTCGGGCGCGAATGCGCGGTAAGCTGCGCCTCGCACTCGAAAGACTTTTTTACTCTCGTTTCAGGAGCCCCGTTTGAATATTGGCGGGCGAACAGAGATATCCGGCGGTGATCTTTCAATCGGGCGTACGATTCCCCGGTGCAGCCGAAACTTGACGCGAACGGACAGAAATATCCTGATAAAACGCGATATCGTCCGACGGCAGAACCACGCCTGTCTGCGGCCGCGTATATACGGGAGGCAACGAATGCTATTCGAGGGTTATGCTCGCCAAGGTTCGTTGAACACAGTGCTTGTCTCGAACGCGACGATAATCGCCATCGAGACTTCACCTCGAGTTATCTTCACGTTTCTACCGATTTTCAAGCCTTCTCTTTCGCAATCCTTCTAAAATAAATTAAGTAGAACCGCTCGCAATGACTCATGAAATACCGTTATATTGAATTCAATCGTAAAGACGATCTATGAATATCCACGGCGAGAATAATATGCACGCATAAATGCGTTATTACACGTGTACACGGTACGATTGTATTACGATGCTGCGGGATAAAAAGTTTCAAAACGAACTTCGTACGCAATTTGTAAACTTGAGTGCAAGAAAGTACCCAAACGTGGGTGTACGATTATGTGTTTATGCCACTGGGAAGAAGGCCGTAGGATCGATTGATTCCGATTGATTGTAAGGGAAGCACACGCCGTTGATACCTGTGTCTTGGAAGTAGGCGAAGTTCGTGGCAAGAGGACAAGGGAAATATGTGTTTGATGGAGTCGATCACGAATAACGTGTCTCGTTCGTGATGCGTCACCGGGTATATGGGGCAGTGCTTCGATACGCCGGTACAACCTGCACTGCACTAACCTTGGTTTGACATCGCGGAGTGTGCGTGCCAGTGGGAAAGGTAAGATGGCGGCGGACGGAGATGTGATTCCCGATCAAGAAAAAGTACGAATAGTTTCGGACTTTATACTGCACTCACCGCCGGGCGAATTCAACGAGGTTTTCAATGATGTGAGGGTCTTGTTGAACAACGACAACCTGTTGAAGGAGGGTGCGTCCGGGGCATTTGCTCAATACAACAAGGATCAGCTCACGCCTGTTAAGGTACATCAATCGACCTCTCTCGCGATACTTCCACGATTTTTTATCACAGTATCCGCGGTGTCGTTCGATATCTGCGGTGATCGCGAGTCACGATGCCCCCGGGATAGCGGCGGCATCGTATTTCAACGTCCAGTAGCGTTCTTAATCGGTCGACACGCGTCCGGGATTTCGACAGGTGACGTTGACTTTACAGTGAAATTGGAGCGCGATAATGTTCACCTGGCCGATGTGATTGTTTACGTAAAATATCGTCGAGTCGGTACGCGTTAGCTGGTACGTGAAAATCATCGCGAGCTTTCGATCCGGACCGTGCGCGGTTGTAGGGTTAATTTTAGTCACGGTTCCGGCTGAGTTTTAACAGAAAATCTTCTCGATTGATTTTCACGCTCCTCTCGTTCGTTCACTCGCGCCCCTGTTTTCCAATCTCGAGATGATATTTCGCACGTATGATTCGGATGGCAAAGTTCAGTTAAGGTTAGATATTGATCTGGAATAAGGGCATCCGACGACAGAATTTTCGCAGCACAGCTGGAAGTTTATTTCGGGACAGTCGCGTCTATTAATCCGTTCATCGTTTGACTTCAGATCGAAGGGAGCGAATATCCTGCGCTCATAACGGAACACAATGATTTAGGTGGGCAAAGGTTTTACGATGCTCGCAGTAAGCAAAGCTTTAAGTACGATCATCTTAGAAAGGAGGCGCAGGATTACGAGCCTTACGAACCGGATCCTGTGGCGGAACCGTGGAGGTCGGCTCTTCAAGACGAAATAACGACTTACACTCAGAGTCATTACAGACACGGCGCGTGTTCAGTTTTCGGGAAGAGCCAAGGAGGTATTATTCCCCTTTTTGTGTACACACAAAACTAAACTTTATACATTTCGAAAAGATGGATCGCAAACAACGAACGGTGTTTCTGCTTAGGTAACATTACATTAACGGCTTGCATAGAAGATCATCAATTTCAACCTAAAAACTTTTGGAACGGCCGTTGGCGTTCGGTGTGGACCGTAAGTTTTAGCCCGAGCTCCGGAAATGCGGAGTTAAGGGGTAGCCTTAAAGTACAAGTTCATTACTACGAGGATGGAAATGTACAGCTGGTCAGTAGCAAAGAAGTGAAAGAAAGCTTACCGATTTCTAACGAAAAGCAAACAGCGAAGGAGCTGATACGGCTCGTCGAAGAATCAGAGAACGACTATCAGACCGCCATTTCGGAAAACTATCAAACGATGTCTGACACAACCTTTAAGGCCTTGCGAAGGCAATTACCCGTTATGCGAACGAAAATTGACTGGAACAAAATTGTATCGTACAGTATTGGCAAAGAGCTTAAAAGTCAATAGAAATAGATTTTTTTATATAATATTAAGAGAAATAATTAAAAAGCGCATTTTGCTGCATGGGTGAAGTCTGGAGGTGTGATGTGCATGGGAGCAAATGTAAAAGTGCTATACAAAGTTTGGTTAAAGGTGTTTGACTGAAACTCATGCATGCCACTCAAGGTTCCTCTGGACCCCTTTAATACATCTTGTTAAAAGAACAAAAGCAATAAAAAGGGAGAAACATAATCAATCATTGGTTGCTTGAATAGAGAAAAAACAATAGACACTTTTCATTATAACAGAATATCTTCTTTTTTTACTCGTGTTTCGTAAATTCTGTATTAACAATTGCTAACTGCTCAAAGCATATAGGATTTATTGCATTGCGTTTTATTTTTAATGAATTTTATCAGCAGATGCTTTGATATTACCTTGATTTCGTATATAATAAAGTTTATATGCCGTTTAGAGAACACTCATCCTGTATTATAAAAGCGTCCATTATTTTTACGGTATCGAGGGTCATATTGATTTACGCATTGAATTTGGATCGACGGACGAGTGTTAACGTTTTGCTTATGAAATTCTTAGTATTTAATAAACTTACACTGTTGGGGTAACGGGGATCCTTGGTCTTACTTCTTTTGTAAGCATTTTAATTAGAATTATATTTAGTGAATCAAACCACGTGAAATCTGTAATTAATAGCCAAAATCAAATATGGATCAGAAACCTGGAGTGGGATATTGTAATTCGTTAATGCATTTAATGGATTCATTCAAAGTTTATCAGTTAGATAGTAATCTAGGCTGTTAGCGTCGAAGAAATGTAAATTATATAATTTATATTCTCATGATCTCGTGCAATAATTAACATTTAATGTAAACGACATTTTCTGCTTGATTGCATTTACTGAATTTCTCTCCATTACGATTAATTATACGGATTGCTGTCTTATTGATATAATTTGGATGAACGGTACCATTCTACTCCGCAAATTTCTGTACTATGCAATTTATTATGTTCGCAGTTTGGAGTCGAAGCTTTATACTAAAAAGGTAAAAAAGAACTGCCTTTATTTTAAGTAATATCGATATCGTGGTGTTAGTAGTCAAAGTATAGCATAATGAAAAAAAAGTGTTGCACAGCAGGAGGGAGATAGCTGTCTTAACATGTGCATGTTCGGTCAGCCTAACGAAATCATCGAGTTAAAGTAACTTGAAAACAGTGAGGATTTAAAAAATTTCAATTCATTAGTTGCACAATAATACAATTCTTTCTTAACACTTAAGCCTTGTAACACCTAAAAAGCACAATAACACACCTTGTATATCTTCAAATGAATATTGCCGTACTGGTTTCGTGCTATGTATACATATATAGCATGCTGGGGCCACGGGTGATGTCAAAATATGTAATATCAAACGGAATGGGTATGTCTATGTGTTTGGATTCACAATCTGGTACAGAATGCCATTACGTGTTCATACCATTCAGTACACAAAATATACAAAGGAGAACATAATTCTTAACAAATGTCGGTGGGCAAGGCCTACTATTTTTGTCCAACTTTATATTTCATAAAGTATAAATTTATACACTTTTGTTAAGATGTATTGTTTTACGATAAGTATGTCTATTATGGCAGATACGTTGCAAAGTTTAATGATACTGAATAAAATGAATGTTAATCATTGCAACTTGATTTCTGTGTTAATCGTATCGTAGTAGTACGGATCATTTGTGTCGGACAATGATTGTCGGAAGATCTTTTGGTGCTATCGCTTACCACACATTACACAACCAGACATGTACGCGGAAACGGAAAACTAACAAAGTACATAATGCATTGTACATTGTAGAACGTAGCCTATAGCCTGCTGGAGCCTTAATCTGTTCACTTTTACGTTGAGGGGGTATTATGTACATATGTTATTTGAATGAATGAATGCGACGGAGCACACTACCAGTTGACTTTTCAGACTTAAGGATTCGAAACGTGTTTGTAATATTATTCATATTTTGTAAGTTACATCGTAATTCAAAGTATTTCATTTCGCCATGCCATTTGATAAACTTTTTCGAACACATCTTCGCCACGGCGAAGTACACGCATAACAATTTAAATATAAGACCATAAAATCGTTTTATTAGTTACAAGAGAAAAAGGTGGAAACAGTTAAAAAAAAAGAGAGATGTGCAGGGATACGGATACAAGAAATTAGTATACTAAATATCGCAATAATGAAATTTTATATGTAAATATGAATGTGCGTATTATTTGAACATTGTAATTTGTGTTACGTATGTAAATTACAAATGAAGCGTTGAAGTTTCGAATCTTATCAAACTTTACAGAAAATAGTTGCCTATGATAATAAAAAAAAAAAACTAGGTATTACCTACAATCGAGTGTATCGTAAAATAAAGAAAACGCATGTCCTTATGTAAAAACTTAAACACAGAATACATTTATCAGTTAAATTATGTATTATTAAATGTTACTATTGATTAAATAAAGTGACACGACACTTTATACTTTGACTATCAACTCTCAAAGTTACAACGTTCCGTTCGGCGTAGGAAATAGATTTTATTTTATGTTACCTTTATTATAAGTAACTGAAAGTTATATTATTGTATGCCAATGAATTATTATGGACATTATTTGAGGTGAAAAAAGAAACGCATAAAAACTACATTAAACAGACTTTATTTCCATAGTTTATATATATAACGTAAACCGATAACCACGAACGAAGAGATCCACGCACGAAATTGTGTTGCGATCGAGAAGAGCTTCAACATTTTAATATCGCAAATGTGATAGAAAGAAAAACATCGCGCGTAACGTCATACGTACTTCAAGATTACTTCGCTGCGATCGTTGTTAGAAAATTCATAATCTTCTCCACTACGGTGCTGGATGTAAACATTAGCGGTGCACATGTGCCAGCTACGTGATTCGAGAAATCGAGATACTTACCTCGCCTCGAGCCGCTACAAGATTCTGAATCGTTAAATACGATCGCGCCAAGCGGATCATTTGCCGACATAATTAACAGATGATTCGGGAAACGATACCACCGATTCTGACGTCCACAGCCATGTTTGTTTATCAAGACGGTGGTTGCTAAGGCGCCATGTTCGGCGGTCACGTGACCACTGGCTGGATCGCGGTACGATGTAGTCGGTTGACGGTAGTAAGCGAGGACGCACCCGGCTGAAACTTTCCCTTAGTGATTAATTACTTTTAATTGTTAAGTGAACATATTGTGATACTTTTCTAACGATGGCTGTAATGCCGAGGGAGTCCGCGAAGTTGATAGCGAGGTTGTCCAAGAATGTTTTCATCGAAGAAGAAGGCGTCAAGAACCTTGCCTGCGTGGTACGTAATTTTTCGGTGTTTTTTTTTCAGTTTATTCGTCACTTCGAAACTACGCTCTTTCGTATAGAAATTTCCTGCTCGTTTAGAGTTACATCGTAGATGTTAATTAGCTCGTTTCGCGTTTACATCTGCTTAGAAATATAAGACGAAAAATTTCGTCGCAATTAGCCGTGGTTTTTCGTTTTTTACAGATTTTAGAGGGCCTCAAAGATCGCACGATAAGCGTGAACAATTTCTCGCAACTTCAGCTTCATCCTTCGCCCGACGATCCGAAGGCTGTTGATTGGATATTTGTCTTGGACACGTTGAATTATTCCTTTTGGAGTAGAAAGGATTCGCCCAAGTGGACTGTTGACGGTCAGACAGGATATTTTGCATTGTGCGCTGCTGTTAAGAGGGCCATAGACGTGAGTTTAGGCACTATAATACTTTTAATTTGTACACTATATCACTCGTTGTAACATTATAATAGTTTACTTTCAACGATCTTGAATCGGCGATGCTAAGTCGCAGGAACCTTTTGAATCAATTTAATCATTTCACATCTACATTGTTCTTTGAACGTGTCCTCCGATGCGACAGAAGCTTCCGCCTCTTTTGCCGTGGACACAGATTCTTCTACTCCCAATTCAGATTTTTCTTCTTCGCCTGCCCTTCTCTTCAACTTTCTCTTCCTCCTTCTTCCTCGCTTTTTCTTTCTCTTTCTCCCTTTCTCGCCACCTTCTTCATCTGGACCACTAATTCTTTTCCGTTTCTTTATCTTCGAATGTGTCATTTTCATTTTCTTCTTTAATTTCTTCAGTTCCTTCACAGTTACGTCTGTTTTGTCTTCCACCTTTTTCTTCCTTCTTTGGACTGTTCGCTATCGTGATCGTGCAGTTGTTAAAAGTTAACGTTGTTATCGAATCACCCGTACTTGATGAGATAATCTATATTCTTGACAAAAGATTTTAAATTTTATTACCTTATCTCTATCTTGTATCATCGAAGTTCGATAAGAATGCCTCGCAGCTGTTGGAGTCTTTTTACCGAGTTTCCTAGATTGCAATCGAATAGCTTCTTTCTCTTTCTACGATACGACATAACAATTAGTTTTATATATCTACATAAACACCTGTGTATCTATAAATTTGGAGAATTTACTATAGCATCGTCATCGTCGTCATCATCGTCGTCCCAATATTTCTTGCAACAAATACGTTCCTTACTCCCAGTCACGTATCTAGTCAAGTAGCACTTTATAAACATTCTCACATCTCTGAAAAGTTCTATAAATAAAAAAAAACACTCGATTAACACATGAAAATTTTTAAGTACTTCGTAACACGTACTTTTCATTCGTTCCTGTTCTCTATTTACTTTTGCATTATATTTTTCCACAAACTTTGTACGTCGAGTTTCTATGCACTGCATCAAGAATTGCTTCTTTTCAATTTCTTTCTCTTGGAATTCGTGTCTTTCTTGCCACCTGGAATATTATGGACAACATTAATTATTAAAGCTTATAAGTTTTAATTTCGGTCACTTTAAATAATTATTCTTTAATATAAAAATAAAAAATCATAGCTATTTTGCAATTATTAAACATTTATATTAATTTCGGTCATTCATTTTATCATTTTCAAGGAACATTAATCATTCAATATTTATTTATCGCGTTACCCTTGCACGTACTTTTGTTCAATCGTTCTCTGCTTTTCTTCCCGCTCGAATGCCATCCGTTTCTCTCTAGTTCTCTTCCGTATACGTTCCTTCCTGCTCCAGTCTAGCAGCGTGTGAATTATTTTTTTCCGTTCAATATCTGCCGCTGCCTTTTGTTTCTGTTCAATCATATCAGCTCGCGCTTTACTCCGAATAAGTTGCAAATGCTGGGCATCCCTTCTCTTCTGCAATAACGCTCGCAATCTTTCCGCAATTTTCCGTTGATTATCTTTCTGTTCCTGACGCTTGAGTTTCTCAGCCAGCTCGCGATCTCTGATGATCGCTCTCCTCCTTTCCGTGAACTTCTCTCGTTCTTTCAATCTGACGAAATTACGTACATTATTTATTTCATTATTTACAACTCAATTTACTTCGGTGGAATTACTTGTTCACTTCCTTCTCTGCCTGTTCCTGCGCGTATTGGATGGCCCTTTCCTCGTTGGACCATTTCGCTCTGTTGCTTAGCTCTTCCTTTATACTGTCGCAGTGTAACTTTCGTAGATATTTCCTGTACATATTGTAATCCCGCAAGGAACACTTTGCATCCAAACTCTTCGTGATGAGCCCGGCTTTCAGCAAATGTCGAATATTATTCGGTCTAGAGAAGTAACGGAGTAAATGCTTATCGTGGAGGGAGTCGTAAGGCATTTCCATTTCGTAGCTGTAAGGATCGCTCAAATTAAACTCTGCGTCCGCCGCGGAAATCCATAGCCTCTTCCCGAGTTTAGTACGCGTGAAGTTGTAAGCTCCTTCTGGCCCGGGGACCATCGGGATCTTCGATTCCAATGGCATTTCCTTCCATTTCGGCAGGCCAAAATTTGGAATCGCGCCTTCCGGTTTAGGGATCTCATCCGCGAGCTTTTCTAAAGGTCTGATTTACGCGGAAAACAGAACGGAATTAGTTGTAACTCTCAATTTTTATCCTCCAAGTTTCAAATACTCACGTAGGCCGTCTCAGATTAATTATATCAATTGCATATTTATCACACTTCAATGTCATTCTATTGGTTTAACATGCAACGTCTTTGGGTACAGTTTCCTTGAGAAATTTGATCGTTAACAACATTTTAGACAATGGTTATGGGAAAATTTCACGCGATACGTCGTTTCTCCTCTGCGTCTGCCTTCTTTTGTCCGCGAGTTGTCCGTCCACGTCGCTTCTGTATGCGTTTCTCCAATAAACTATCATTGTCGAAATTCCACGCGGGTACGCACATCATGTATTTTCTTTTCATTTGCTCTGATACAGGAGGGGAAACCTATAGTCGACCCCAAGTATTACGCTCATATAACGAGGTGCGACGCCGAACAAATTTTTCGGGGCGATAATCACACTAGTATTCCACTTTTAGACGAAAGGGTGAAGTCCTTGCGAGAGGCCGGCAAGATATTGTTAGAGAAATATCAAGGTACTGGCTTGGAATCGCTTCCTGACATCGCTTTGTACATTTTAAGTCCCGCGAAACCGGTGTAGAACTTTACCGGCCGTTCGCCAAAGTCGTAAGGAACGTACCGTCAAGGACCCAGTTCCTGATCACTTAAGGGGTAACACCACTCTAGAGGCAGAAAAAGAAGACTTAAATTTGACAATTTATTTTGTGAGTTTGACAAACGGAATAGAATTTTTTTCAGAGGGTTTATTTAACGCATATTGAAGTACGAAAAACAATTTTTTTTTCTTGCCATTTTGCATGAAAATGGCAGTGAAAAAATTGTTTTTCGTACTTCAATATGTGTTAAATAAACCCTCTGAAAAGAAATTCTATTCCGTTTGTCAAACTCACAAAATAAATTGTCAAATTTAGGTCTTCTTTTTCTGTCTCTAGAGTGGTGTTACCCCCTAAGATGCAAAGGGAGCAGTTTCTGATGAACCTAAAACATTTTACTATAAGCTATCAAATGTTTGCGTATAAATTTAAAAATACTTCATAATTATTTAATAATTTTTTCGACTAAATTTGTATCGTGATAAACTTATTATTTGGTATTTATATACTAAACTGATCAGGAACTGGGTCCTTGACGGTAATTCCTTTCTCCGTCGAGTACCAAACACCCTGGGACGATCAAATTCAGCCTGTAAAGTTATACACCGGTGAACGAGACGCTTTGTAAATACGCGTTCGAACGCATTCATGCGGGTCCAGTTTGCGAGATCGGTTCGCTAGATGTTAGATCACTTTATTATACACTTGGGATGGATTATGAAAATTTATTCGATCTCAGGTACTTTCACGGAATGCATCAAGTCGTGTTCATGCTCGGCCGAGAAATTGCTCAAGCTTATCGTGAACGAATTCGAGTCCTACCAAGACGAGGCGGAGTACGATGGCCATAGAGGTAGGTGTGCCAGCGTTAAGTTCGTAAATAATCGCGTGTTATCCGCGCGTTTCGGGTGGTAAATGTGGAACGAATGATTTCCTTTCAGTCAGCTTTTATAAAAGGGCCCAGATACTGGTGGGCGATATTTGGGCGTGCTTCAGAGGAGAAGGAATAGGCGAGTTGCGCGATATTGACTATATCACGATGTTCGCCGATTACCGTATCCCTCAGGTTCTTGTGCACTTCGGCGCGATGCGTTATAGCAATCCTCTTCTAAGCAGGCTTCAGTGTGGTAAGTCTGAATTAACTATTTGCTTCGTAGGTAGATAAATTGTCACGTGGTGGAGAACTATCGATGGTACTTACGATAGTTATCGATGGTTCTCACTATCGAAATTTATAACAGAGATGGGCAAAAAATTATTTGAAATAAAAATTTCGTACACAAATTAATTTTTTGACATCTCTGATTTGTAATAATATTACAAATTAAATTTGGGATTCTGAATTTCAGCTGTTATTATTTTTTAATTGATTAATCTACGATTTTTAATACCGATAATTATCGATAATTATCGATAGTTCTCCACCACTATTGTCACCTAAGTATCTCCTACACTGTGGGAGTTGAATGAAGGTTTGCAATGAAGACTGCACTGATCAGAAGGATCTGATTTAAGTGAGGTACGACGGTCACCTTTGCGCTTGATAAATGGAACGTATTGCCTCATTTATTACGCGTTATCAACTCTTTGGAAGAGTATAAGAATCGACAGCTGTTCCTCCCAGTCTACCCAGACTTAGTCTAATTATTTCTAATATAATTCCTGGTCCAAATCGAACTTCACCCTAATACAGTGTCAGTTCACTTTTGGGACATAAATTGACTCCAATCTAAATACACTAACCGAGTCTCGTACTGCAAAATTAACTCTCCGTAATCTAGAGCTGTCGTATATTTCCTAAAAAGAATTAGTTTCCAACTCCCACGGTTCCGCAGATACTAAAGTGACGATAATTGGCAAACTATAGCCTGCGTGAGCCTAAATCTTAGCGACGTTGGTTACCAGACGGTGTCATCCGTGATATTTACAGATGTAGAGTTAGAGAACGGTAGTGACGACGAAATAGAGATTCGTGGTTGCTCGATAGAGGCTGTCGAGAGGGTCAAGGACGAGGTTCGATCTCTGATCGAACGCTATCCGAACTTAGAGTTGAACAAAGCGGATGTGAACGCTATATTGATAGATCACTTCCTGTGGGATTATCGGCGGGAGCACGCCGCTCAGTTAGAGCAGGTACCGTTCCACAAAACCAGATGCATATATTACTGAGAGGGTACCCGTGCTCCTCGACCTATTCAAAGTTTCTCGAGAAGCATCGATGCACTTTGATGTGAAGCCAAGGGGGACGGTCGACACTTCTGTAGACTAGCTCCGAACGGATGTACGCGTCGATGCACGGATATTGAATTTTATATAATGTACCATACGATGACGTATATACTGTGATCACGTTTTACGAGTAATTACGGAGGCGAAGTATTTTTATGATGAAACAGATACTCGAAAACCACGATTCTGGATGCACTCATGTATTCTCGATTTCTTCGAATAAAGCGGAACATTTTTACGAGCGACTCTGATTTGTTCTCCACAAACCCTTGTCCTTTTCTGTCTCCTATCTCACGAGCTTAAGAGTGTCGGACGGAAAATGATGTTAAGGGAGAGTGATAGTCTTCTATCATGGACAATATATTTATATAATATCGTTATAGCACAGTTTTAGTATACAGAAGACGTAACGTTAAATCGATACAAATTTTGTTATCTTCATAAAAGGAGAGCTCCTCGCTGCTCCACGGAATTACAATAGCTCGTATATATATATACATACATCGATAGAAATTTTGGATGTTAATAAATAATAAATTATAGTACGGTACTGGGTTACTTCTAAATCTTGCTCGACAGAAGCCCATATAAATTAGTATAAGTTCCACGGTAGAAATTTATAGAAATTTATACAAATCGAGGCTATAAGTACTTTGTGTTCCCCTTTATGTACACTAAGCAATTTGAATGATTCAATTATTATGTACAAGTCGATTTTGGTCAATTAACTTCGCAGAAACTTCGTCGATTCCAGAGGGATTTACGACTCGAGGGTCGGAATATATTCTAGCGGTATTGCCTCGTGCGAAAATATCTTCTTTGGCTGATCGCGAGTCTGCGCTTGGCACGAACGGAGTCGCGTTGAATGCAATTATCCATGGATTAATCGCCAAGCCTGTAGTGTTTCGTACAAGTCTATTGACTCTGCCTTAAACAGTGTTGTACATTCTTACGTTCAGCAAGGATGGCAACTGGTTACACAAACCTCTTTAATCTACTCCATCGATACAATTTCGTGGGTCATCTTTTGAAGAAAGAAGAGAGGATAAAAAATGTCATTGTTACCCGTACGAATTGTAAAGAAAATTTCTTTCGTCCTTCGTCTACAGACACTTCACACTCTACCTCGATTTAAGTTTCGATCCGATTCTCAAGCTTACGATTAGCTTAAATCTACTTTAGCCTTCTCTCTATCTCCCCCTGGCGAAACCTTCGACAGTTGGTTAGAATTTCCACGGGCAGAGAAATCTCAAGCAATTCAACTCTTCCTCTGCATCTGTTCCCAAAATATTATATTCGACTTCAATTTCCCAGGCAGAATCACGTTCGTGTCGTTCGCAACCACGTCGCTCTTCGCCTGCACCACTTCCGTCTGGTTCTCCGGTATTTTCTGCTCCATGGTCACGTGGCTGGCTGGCGGAGAAGTCACCTTGTTCGGGATCTGCCTGAGACCCTCGCGGAACTGCTTCGAAAGCGACCTGGCGGTCAAACTGTGCATCTGCCTAGGAGTCTCGACTATTTGTATCTCTGGCGTGGACGACCTGTCTTTGGACAGGTTGCTTGGCTTGGTTGCCTGGAAAAGAAAAGCTGGATACCTTAGGTGTACAGCAAGACGTAGACTAGCGGAAGGTGTAATGTGTATTTACTCCTGGATGGAAGTGAAACTGAGGGACTCAAAGTGTTAAACGAATTACACTGTAGGGGAGCCATCAGGGCTAAAAGTTTCGGGTGTAAGTTGTTCCGACAGTTCTATCTTCAAAATGAAGAAGAGCGTTGTACTTTAAATTCTTTTTACCGTGTAAGTTGACCACGCCACTCTGAGGAAAAAATAATTTAAAGTACAACGCTCTTTCATTTTGAAGATAGGACGGTCGGAATAACTCCCCCCCGGAACTTTTAGGCCCCATTGCACGAGTTACACCCGGTGACAGAAATAAGCATTTCCTTACCTTGGAAACGGGTACAGGAGTAGGTTCCGGTTGTTTGTTGAACGTCTGAGCAAGTCTCCTAACCGACGGCATAGGCAGCATCTTTTTGTCTAAATCGTTATCGTTGGAAGTCTTCTTCTCGCCGTTGGTAATCGACCGGTGGGTTTGCTCCTTCTCAGAGGAGTTGTCCGTCTCATTCCCCGACTCGTCGACCGAAGATTCGTTGCTTCTGACGGTACACTTGTCCAGGCTGTAATTGTTAGTCAGATTCTTGGCAGACCCGTTCCTCTTCATCTCCAGTCCGTTGTACGAGTTCTGACCGTAACCCTCGACATCCTCGTCCTCGTGGCTGCTGCTCGCGTTCGAGTAGCACCTCGCGATGTTCGGCACCGACTTGGCGGACTTCAGCCCGAAGCCATTGTACGTGTCGTTTCGAAACTTGTTCAGAGCTTCCGTGCTTCGCGTCAGGTCGTTATCGCCAGAGGCTCGAGTCTCCGCGACGTTGCTGTCGCGCTCGAAGTCACGGTGGCGCGTCAGGTTCGACTTGCTCGTCAGCCTGCGCTTCAGCTCGCTGTCGCGCATAGTGTTTAAATGAATGTTCGACTGGGTCCGTCGAATCCCACCGTCGTAGCCGAACGACTTCAGGTCCAGTTTATTCACCACCCTCGGCGCGGAGGACTTCGTCCTGTTCTCATTCAAGAAGAAATCGTTCTCGAACCCGTAAGCCTTCAAGTCGATCCTCTTGATCTTCCGCTGGCTTTCATCAGCATTCGATTTCTTCGTCTCTATAACGTCGTAATTCTCCTGGTTGTTCAACTTCGCGTTCACCTCGTTCTTACTGTTCTTCCTCTCGTTCTCCAGGATCTCTTCCATCCTCTGCTCCTCCCACGCTTTCTGGCTGTCGCTCCTCTTCAAGTACTTCTCCTCGCCCTTCTCCACGTCGTTGATCGCCTCGCTGGGTCGGGCCGGTGGTTGGCACTTGCTGTCAACGCTGTTATTCCTCTGCCATCTGGCCACCTTCGATTTCACGTCGTTGCTTCGGTTCAGCAGGAACTCGGTCTCCTTGTACCGCGCCTCCTCCTGGAACAGAAAGCAATCACAGTAGAGTTAAACGTCGACGGCCAGCCTGGATTCGCAGTTCCCCGGGAGGCATTGGGGGATTGTTAATAGGGTCAGTTTCCCAGGCAATATTAGTCTGGCGCATGGTGAAGCGTTTTGCATCGATTCACTCGAGCGTCGATGATCGTGCGTAAATTAGATGCGAGGAGGTATCTTGAGTACTGTTAGTGATGTTCGATTGTGGAAGATGAGAGCATACATTCTCTGCGCCAATATTCGATTCCCACCGAGACGGTTCTGTCCTCGAATCCCTCCGGAATGCTCGCGCATGCAGCGTCACAGGATTATTTGTTAGTCACCAATGCATCGTATCGTAAACGGTACTTACCGATCGCCGGATCGACATTTCGCAGGGTTCATGCAATACGCACGTTCGATCACGCTTCGACAGCGCTTTTGTACGATCTACCGTGTTCTATATGTACATGTAAGAGTCGCTTTTCTGTTTGTACAAGGCTGATATTACTCGTGCATCTATCTACAAGAAAGAGTCAAGGAAGATTTATATACAGTTCTTAGATCGGTCGATACTAACCCCATTTGATTTGCTGCCCTCCTGGGCGTTACGAGTGATCAGTCGGACAGCGATCAAAGTTAAAGTAAGTTCTGGGAGGATTAAAGTGGGAACGAGAACCTACACCACAACAGTGTCATGCGCTTCAAGTAGAATCGAATTATTTATAAATAATATATATTTAGGCTAATTACAGTATACATGTTCACGAGTACTCCGGCCGTAGCTTACTTTACTGCCTAAAAACCTTTGCGTACAACAGCGTACTACTTCAACAAGTAAAAAAAGACTTAGCTTCGTTGCTATATAAGATTCGTTTAGGACACTCGTCGAGGAACTTCGTTGACAATATGGCACTGCGTGTCATTTAAAGAGAAGGGAGGAACAATGCAGGTTCTTAGTTCCAGCTGTATCGCGAGATCAGCTATGTCCTCCGATTCGATTAACCATTCACCATATCGTTACGTCGCTCAGGCTTCTCACTCCCAGCTTTTTGCTCGACGTTTGCTCGCAGCATTTGTGTTTCTTCTTCCTGCCATTGACTCGAAGGTCCCGCAGAGTCTCGAAAGTTCTCTCGACCACCTCCGGCACTATTGGCGGTTCCAGCTTCAAACTCTCATTGTCGTCGGAGGCACGAGGCTTGCTTTGCGATGCGAGTCTCTTGGGACCGTCGTCGAACACTTTTTTCCTGGATGTGTTCAGGAAATACGCGGAATCCTCCGAACGAGGGCGTGATTTTGCCTTCCTGGAGGCATCCTTGAGGAATTTCGACATCCTCTTGTCGGGAGCACTGAGGACTTCGTCTTGCCAGTCGTCGTCAGAAGATGATCGATAAGATGAGGACCGCATGTGTCTCGGAGTTTGTCTACTTTGGCATCTTTTAGAATTCTCTACTCGCCTATCTGCTCGTCTACCAGGTCGTGGATCGAAATTCTCGTACACAATGTCCTTCCCTTCAGTTTCTGTATCACTCACTTCGTTCTCATTTTGTACAATGGATTCGTTCAAAGAGTGTCTTGTACTTTTACTTTTGCTACCTCTCGATGAAGATCTCAGTTTGACCTTTCTGTAAGTGGGTATTCCCTTCCCATCGGTCTTCTTGTTCCCCTTTATGCCCCCAAAGGTCTGAAACTTCAACTTAGCGAAATCTGCCAGGTCGAAACTCGAGGATTCATCGGGCGTGCCTGGCTTCGAGTTGTCCTCGTCGGAGTCTTCCACGGATCTGTTTCCGGTATTCTTTATTCCCCCAAACGTGTGATACTTGTGGCCGTCGAAGCTCCAGTATCTCCTCCCGTTAGACGAGAGAATCTGATTCTCTTTCGCATTCCTGTCGCACTCGTTCACCCAAAGCCTCTTATAACGATCCTGATCTTGCTTCTTGCTATCTTCCACATCGCGCAGGTCGATGGAATACATCCCTGAATCTCCATCCGGATTGCATCTATCCGCGGGTGCATTCTCCTCGGCGATGTAAAGTGGATTGTAAGCCACCTTCTCAGCGGAGCCGTTCAACGCGAAGCAACTCTTTTCTGGCATCATCGACGGGAAATCGTTATTAACTCTCAGAGATTCGTTAGAAGCTTCCCTTTCAGAAATAGAACGGTCACTCTCACTATTTTTCTCCATCGTTCCTCCACTTCCCACCGTTTCCCTCCCGTCTTCCGTGATTCTCGTCGGGAGCTTCGCCTTTCCAGCGATCATGCGACGTTCCACGGGCAACGGCCTCCCGTCAGGGGCGTCGTCGCTTTCGACGCGATCGTTAGACCGTTCGGTAGGCCTGGTTGGCTCGCTATCATCGAGATCCATGCGCAGAAGAGGGTTGATCGCGAAGTGAGGACTGGAGTACGGATCGCGATAGGTCCATCTAGAAAGGCTGCCGCGCAGGGAGGCCGCCTCGAATTTCTCGAGATGGTAACTCACCTGATGTTCCTGGTCAGCGCCTGTCGAGCTCGATCGTTGGGACAACGAGCTGCTGGGTCTGCTGGAGGTAGACGCTGCCGACCTTCGTCCCTTCTCGTTAGTCGACGCTCGTGACTCGTTGATGTAGTAGTCCCTGCCGAACCTGGACGTTCCACCAATTCAATTATAAAAAAAAATAGAATCAAAAGCACGCAATATCGCGAGATCCAAATGGACGAATCGTTCTGTACCTTTTGATGTCCGGTTCTTGGTGAGCCAGAACCACTTCCAAATCCGCCCCGTTGCTCTTCGGCAATTCGGCGTGAATTCTGGGCAAACGATGCTCGTCATTGCAAGAGATCAATTTCACAAAGGGTATTTAAGGATTGACGCGGCACTTACCCAGGAATGTCGGACGATCTTCTCGAGTACTGTCGCTCCCACAGCCTCTTCTGGATGTTCTCCTCGCTGTAGGGGTTGTTCTCGATCGGCGCGGCGTTTTCCCACTTCTTGTGCTCGCGCTCGGCGATCGTGCCTGCCCGAGGATACAAACGGAATTAGGAGTTAATTAAAGAAAGGAAACCTCGGGAGAAAATCGTGGAAATTAGAAATCTCGGTGGAGAAGAAAGTTTCTTATCCGCGGCGATACATTTTTTAATTGAATACCGAAACGTTGACCGCGCCGATTAGCGTGCTGAATGATGGATAAGTAATAAAAGGATGAGTCTTACAAGAAAGTAGATACGCTAAGCGGGGATGATTAAAAAAGCTGATCACCTGGTCTCGGAGGAGTGGCCAGCTGAACATCTTCCTCCGATTTCCTGTTCCGCAGCGACAGTTGGGAGGCTGATTCAGCGTCGGCGAGCGCCACAGCCGCTCGGCACTTGCTGCACAGTGGAATGGTGAAGCCGAATTATAATACCATCCGACGAAAAGACAGGCCCTCGGGGCCGTTTTTGCCAAGGGACGTTGGCGTTCACGTAACGAAACGAACGTCGCCCCGAGACTCTCCGTATCGAAACAACCGAGAGATCACTCGAGAATTCTGAATACAGCTCGTCTCAAACATGCACTTTCATTGGAGCCAGCAAATCTCGATTTCACGCGAGCACACAAGATATAAAATTTATGTTGTGTTTTTTTTTTTTCATTGAATCTCAGACCATTTCTAATCTCGAATTACTTCTTTTAACATAGAATTTTTGAATCTTCTACCTTTCCACGTTCTCGTCGTCGGTCGTGCCATTTTCCACGACAGAAGTGTCAGTCTTCGTCAGACTGTCCAAGTGCCTCTGGGTGGCGATGTCGTAGTGCTCGGTGTACTCGCTTTCTTGCTGAATATCCTCAGCTGCAACAATAATAATGCATCTAAAGATCCGTAGATAATTAGCGAAACAGATTTCTGAGGCGATCCTTGCGATCGGTGACCACACTGCCAAGAGATTTACCATGAAAGTCAGCCCTGAGCTGAATACACTTGGCGTCATCCTTGATCGGCTCCGCGGCATCACGATCGACGGCCATCAGCTTCATCTTGGCGCATTCCAGCGAGCTGAGAACACGCTCATCCCTCAGAGTGACGACCTCCGCGTTATTTTCACTCTCAAGATTGGCTTCCGTCGTGGAAGTCCCCGTCGGCGTCGAGGTGGGCGTCTTTGGCGGATTCGAAGCATTTCTTTCCGTTGGCGATCTCACCGACTTGTTGGAATTCGATGAATTATTCTCAACAGCGTCTTCCTGCTTTCCCAGTTGAGACGCGTTCGTCGCATCGTCCACATTTCCTGCAGCGTCCCCCTTGGATTTCTCGTGGGCCACTCGACGTTCCAGTTCAATAATTTTTACCTCGTTGTTGATTACACTCATCGACTCTGCAACTGGTTTCTCTTGCTTTGTATCAACTTTCACTGAGTTTCCTTCAGTGTCCATTCTACGATCCGGGCCGCTCGGTTCCTCGACTTCTTTGGCTTCATTGACTTCTACTTTCTGCTCGATATCCTCCCTTCGTGGCTCCGCCCGATGCACCCGATCGATTCCTTCGCTGTATCCTTCGCATTTATTCTGCTCGGCGCACGTGTGCATGGGAACCGGAGCGTCGGTATTTTCCGAGCCGTCAGCTTTCTGATTGACCGCGCATGCATTATTGGAAAGTGCCTCCGCGTGGTTTCCCTTCATCGAAACGTCGCTGGACGCCTCCAAACAGCTGTCTAAGCCATTCTCGAATTTCGATTCATTCGGGGACCGCGGGACGACGTTGATTATAGCCTCCATCAGTTCCTTCTCGATCTCCTCGTCAGATTGCGCCGAGGAGCACTCGGATAGGTCGGACGTGTCCTCCGCGTCTTTGTCGCCTATCAGGGCCTTGAAATCGGCGCTGGGGTTCGGCACCAACATGGCCACGGGGTCGGCCTGGGTCTGGACCCTCTTCCTCTGGAACAGCCAGTTCTCTTCCCACGACTCAATGGGGGAAATCAGGCCTATGTGAGGCGTCGGCGTGTCCGGCTCGTCCTGGCTGTCCTCTGACGATTCCTGCGAAGCTGGGTACGAAAGATCCTCGGTAAATTTCGAATTAAAAGAACATTGCCAACTACTGCTCGAAAGCAAGCGATTTACTCGGATGCACCACAATGATTCAAGAAGCTAAACGCTATAGCAGACACAAACGCTAATGAGTCAATCCAATTAGTCAAATTATGAGGCTCTTCCAGTGAGGAGAGCTTCCACCGTCAATGTCGCATCGCGTCATTAATGGCATTAAGAATTAAACCGATCACTGTTTGCACGTGGGTGGACTACTTGTGGACACTATTCTACTAAAGCTACTGCCAACAAAAGCCATCACTCGCGCTACCACCTCCAGATGTATCGAATTCGTTGAATCAATTAGAGAAAAGTTGAAGACTGTTCGTTTCAAGCCTCGCTCGAGCTACAATCTAGAGCTGTTGTTTTCGCCCGGGTACCCGGGTACTCGGGTATTCTACTAAAGCTACTGTCAACAAAAGCCATCATTCGCGCTACCACCTCCAGATGTATCGAATTCTTTGAATCAATTAGAGAAAAGTTGAAGACTGTTCGTTTCAAGCCTCGCTCGAGCTACAATCTAGAGCCGTTGTTTTCGCCCGGGTACCCGTGAGACACCCGAGTAGACAAAATTACCCGGGTACCCGTGAGATACCCCCGTGATGTTAGCCGAAAATGATCGAAAGTCGAAAGACGATCGACGATCAGCTGTCAAATCGGAATTATCAACTATCTTCATTTACTCGGGGTGTCTCACGGGTGTCCGGGTAGTCGGGTAATTTTTGTCTACCCGAGTATCTCACGGGTACCCGAGTATTTGACGGGTCGGGTAGTAACAGCTCTACTACAATCATCAAGCCTATCCTCAACGATACAAACGCAGTCTCCAGTCAAGTGAATAATACAGATCGTAATTACTCGCGATCGAACGTTGCAAAGTGGTAGACACTTACGATCGATGATGTCCATTCCAAGTTCAGGAAATGGCACTCGATGAGCGTTCCTAATGGCCAGCACATCGTTATCTCTGGGGTACTCGTCGGACGCGTACGTCGTCGTCACTTCCTCTATTCGTTCCTCTATCTGCAACGATAAACCATACCGCGTCTTCGTAAATCGTACCGAGCATCGATCGGTAAAACTCCTTTTATCAGCCCACGATGCGTGGAGCAACGGTTCCACATCCGTTTCTTATCAATACCCCGTCTCTGGAACCCGTCGGCCTACAGATCCATTCACGTAATCGGGTTACGGCTATCAAGGTCGCCTTCGTGACCTTGGGTAACCTCGCGAGAGGTCGTTGAACCCGAGCAAGCCGAGGAACAGGACATTCGTCCTACTGTCTTAACAAGACTCACTCTGGTTCCCACCGGTTTCACACATTCGTCTTATCAGCTTCCCATGTTACAAACAGGAATTCGCCTTATTTTACGAGACAAATCCAGCAGTGGCTTTCGACCGGATTTATTAAATCCCAAGGAACTATCGACGTAAACGTAATTAAGTACCCACCGTTAAGGATATCGGCTCCGGCTGATTTCGAAGGTGTCTCGAGCAGGACGCGCTGCATTCGCTGCCGCATTCGTCCTGCGACAAAGGCTCCAGGCTGCTGCAGCCTTCTTCGACGCCCTCGTCGAAGCCCATCTCGCTTTCGCCTGGAAATAACCGATTAAAAGACCGGCGATTCGCTTTCACCCCTCTTTTTACCGAGGTTCGTAATTATCGAAAGATCGAGGGACGCTTACTCAACGTGCACTTGGCCGCCGACACCGGTTTCCCGTTCAGAACGTTGCTATTACCGTCCACCTGTTCCTTTTGGTATTTCTCGATGACCTAGAAAATGCAGCGCGCTCGGTCATCGATATGTCGCGCGATCCAGGCGCGTTATTCGGAATTCCGCGAACGGGGACGATCCCCGAGGACCTTCGAGTCCTCGAGAAGCCCGAGCGGCTCGCGTTGGAATTGATATGTGACCTTGTTAAGTATCGCGGTGGCGAGCAGGTCCTCGTAGCTGTGCTCCGCGATGTCCCTGGCTTCCTGGGGCTTTCCGGTCTCGCGGCAGCTTCCGCCGAGGCCGGGCAGCTTCCTCGCCTCCTCCACGGCTCGCTCGACGATGTCGCGGAGCGCCGTGTGCGCCATCGCCGGCGAATCTGTGCTGGGCTTGTCTGCAAGTATCATTGAAACGGATTTCATGAATAACGGAAGCACGGGATCGGTGACTGCTACCTTCTATGCAACGAAGAGATCTGTTAGTCGATCAAGAAACTTCGCAAACGTCCCGAAAAGCATCACCGAGTTCAACGCCCCGAGTTAAAATGGCTCGAATCTCAATGCCAGAATGGTGCGAAGTGAAACCTGAATGGAGAAGCCGCTAAATGCCTCGAAGAGACAGGAGAATCGGCGGCCGCCGGCGCACTTTCTTCCACTCGATAGCCAAGGTATCGGTAATGGATCGAACCTCCTCGCTACTCGTTCGAACGCATCAGGGTAATTTCACCCGCGCGGCCTTGTCAGCGATTCCTCATCCTCCTTCTGCCTCCTCGCTCCTGTTCGCTTCGTGTTCGACCGTCCGGTGAAATTCGACCTGGTGAACTCTTTCCGCGGGAAACTCGAAGCCTTGCTAACGCATTTATGTACGCGCGCTCGCGAAAATGCCGAGGTGCAGCTGTCCAGCGGGGACGGCGAGCCGAGCGTCTTAAACGGTCAGCTTAATGGCTCGTTTGTTGCGTGGACGTGGGCAATAACTCTCGGCATCGAGGTTTCTCGGAACCCAGACACTTATGGCCGTCGGAGAAATTTCATTTGCGCCGGTAAAAATAGTGAAAACACCGGGGGACAATGTTGTTGACCTTCGGTCCCGATGATTCGCTTCGTTAATAGCGATCTTCTCGATTTATTGCATCCTCAGATTCTCCAGCTCGTCCGATGGACCTGGATCCACGCGTCAGCGCTCGTCGGGCTGCTTAATTAAAAATCGAGAACACCTTAGTCCATTAACGTTTCATAACCGACGAGTCGATTCTTCGTTGAAATTCCATCTGCTTTTCAGCGGGCACCCGGCAAGTTTAGAACGTATGCTAATTCGCATTCCTCCCGTTCGATTAGAAAGACGACTTTTCGCCGGGTCCGTGTACCGGGCAACACAGATTCGATCGGTCGATGGGCTTTCTAACCGTGATCTTCCCGCTAGAAGGTGAAGGTCGCCGGCATTTATTTCCTCCCGGCGATCTAAGCCCGCCTGGCTGTCTCCGCGGCTATTCATTAGTCACGCCGAACGCGCGATCCCCTCTCGATTAATTGCTGCCCCTTTTCATCGCGCTCGGTAGCCGAGTTCCATTCTTAAACGCCGCCGATGCGCTTCCTAATCGCTTTCTGATAGATTTAAATAGTTTTATCGGACCTGCATTACCACCGCGGCCGTGGTCTCTTAAACCACGCAGAATATTCATAAATTTATGATATTACATTCAAGTTCGATAAGCTTCCGCGGGAATTATCGTTTCACCATTCTACTCGACTATCGACAGCGAATTCTAAGAGAAGACTCGTCATTGCGTTAACCTTTCAGCCACTTTTTTTTCTTCTTCGCGAAGCATCGCGTCAGATCTAAATGTCCTTCGCGAGTTTTTTTTCTCTTCACTTTCAATTAATCGCCTCGCTTATTCACGGACTGACGCAAACGCTAGACGCCAGTTTATCCTCGCAATTAAACGCGTAAGAAGCCCGGCTCTAATAGCTTTGTACTTGAAAGCGAGCGCTCTTTCGCGGAAGATCATTACATTGATAATCGATTATAAATATTTATAGCCCGGCTGGAAACTTCGGTTCGGTAAGCCTGCCTGCTCTTTTTTCCCCGCGCTTTCTAAAAGCAAATTAGACGCCGTTTTGCCCGCCGATTTGGAAATCGAACGAGCCGCTCCGCCGGCGAAATGCTCTGCTCCTCTTCGTTTAGGCGCAATCCGGTGAAATCGAGATGGCGACAATGTCGCGGCGAGGAGGAATTAGAGTCGCCCGCGGTACACCTGACTCGCGAAGGTAAACGTTCTGACGTAACGAAATTATAGTGATTATCGAGGCGCGCGCGTAATCGCCGCCGCGCAAAGGTTTCTCTGTATCAAATTGACATCGGTGACATCCCTCGGGGAGACGTTATCCAGGAAGAATCTCCCGGCACGTTAATTTAATAACAAAGTCTCTGGATTTGACAGTCGTTGAGTGATGAATTCGATGTTACACACACGTTACGTGCATCGCTCGGCGATCCATTTAGCGAGAGGAGATTCTTACCGTTCGATGACACTCCGATATCTTTCTGAGAAGAATAAAAAATACCGCCTTTGCACCTGTTTTCCGAAGGCGATAAGTCTTTTATCCACTGATAAGATAGGCGACGCGCCGCGATTGCGGAGCTACAGCTCGGTCGCTCAAGAATACTGAATTTAACGGTTGAAACTGGCGAGTCTTCTCCTTTTTAATTGCAACCAAAGATCTCCTCGAAACTCGGCTGATTATTTCGTCGATTACCCAGATTTCCTAGAGCTGTATTAATTTACGAACTCATCGGGCGTCAGTTTGAATTAGAAGATTGATATGACGAGAGGCAATCTATCACAGAGGCTTCGTGAATTTGTAGGAGATAAGAGGCGTGATTTATCGAGCAAGCGCGGCGGAAAGATGGAAGAATCGTACGATTTGTTTATTTCGCCACGATTCCCGATAATCCCGCGACACAATTCAAGTCGATCGGTGTTATCGCGACGGCAGCTGCGTCGTTATTCCGCCGAGCCGATTACAATCGAATAATCGAAGCGGTGCGACAATAATGCAGCGATTGTAAAAGGGTGCTTGCCGCGAACGATACGACGGGTCGATGCTGATAGCTGTGATAAGGCTTGGCAAAAATATCAAAATCGCAAGGTAACGACGAAGAGGAATAGAGGAAAGTCCCGGAATGAATCCTCCCGTTCAGACTTCTTCTTTATCGAAACGCGACCAACTGTTATTACGGAGTGGCACCGTAAAAGGAGTCGGCGTGGACAAAGAGGAGGGAAAGGATGGTAGCAGCGTGATTTTCTCGCGACAATTTGTCGCAGCGCAATACAGAGAACCGTGCCAGGGACGCGCAAATAGTTCGCCGCTGACAATTTACAATAATCGCGATGAATCTGTGCCGATGACGGTGCTTTCGCGCGGCTATCTGGATCGCGATTTTGTAACTTCCCCGCTTCGCGGATTTTTTATTTATTTATTTATTAATTTAACGGGACTAAGCCCTATATATATAGTAGGAAGAACAACACCATAATTCAAATCCACCCGAAACAAAGACGAAAGTGCAAACCAAGTACAGATTCCCTTAAACGATTATAATGGCGTGCGAAAAGAGGTTAACACAGAATGTTTGAATTCCTCTACAGAGGTGCCAAAGAAGCTTATATTATTATCCTTGCCAGAAACGATCCAGGAACGATCGATTTCTGTCGTTCCATAATGGCACGTTTTGTCGTTCTATTTTTTAATTGAGATTTGAATTCGGCTTTGTTGGATTTAGATGGGGTAAGGAACCCAATTACTGACACCTGACCAATTACTGTCACCTTAAGCACTATTTTACTTAAAATAACAAATAAATAAACGTTGTAAAGTCATACACCAATAGAATTATATAATTCAACCTATAATCTATGCCATAAATTATATTCTATAGTTTATTTATTCGTTATTTTAAGTAAAATAGCTTAAGGTGACAGTAATTGGGTCCTTTACCCTATTGAGTGACGATACCTAGTTGAGGATATTTACCATCTCGCTTAGTAATCAGGACATAGACGAAATAGGCGACGAGCAGGCCGCCTATCAGCGTCAGCATCTCCGCGACGAATTCCAGCAACATTTATCACTCGTTTCACATCGTACCGTTCCTCTGATAAGCCGACGAACCTTCACACTTTCCACTTTTCCGGGCGACGAGAGTTCACGCTGACAATTAACATCTCGCACCCTCGACGATCACTTATTTGAACCACTCTTATCGATTATTAAATCGATAAATGGATATCTGAATCCCCTCGAGCCCGGGATCTCTGAAAATTCACCGAACCACTTGAACTCCACCGATTTCTGTATTGACGGTGATCCACGAGTATGCTAATAACCCCCCCGACGTCGGTAGAAACGTTTCCTCTGCCAGCGAAATTTCTACAAAGCTATGCGCGACGATTCGGCACACGGGAGCCTCGAACGATCATCTGGGAACGCTTCGATTCGCGTTATTTAGCGACGCCTCCTCGTAACTTTCTCGTTCTCTCGCTGAATCGGCTAATACCGGAAGGCTTTTTCAGCGAGCATCCTCGTCGTTGCGGTTAACGGCCGGCGATTTCTGTTTATTAAGGAAAAAGCTGGCCGGCACGGTGAATTTCGTTGGCGGGAATCGTCGCTCTCCGGGTTCTCGAACGTGCCGATATCGATTCTCTCACTTTCCTCACCGATAATTACTCTCTCCACCGTTAATTACCGAAAACCCGCCGCTCTTCCCTGTCTCGTTAACTTCCCACTTCGGCGACCGTGCCAATCTCCGCTGGAAGTCTACGCTTCTCTACCAAAGCGGCCAGGGAATCTTCGTGAACGCTGTCACACGCTCGCGAACCCGATCAATTACCAACACCTGTATACACCTGTAGTACACACTTGTATACACCGTGGCACAGTGGCCTAAGGATGCGTGCGACGTACAGACCCGCACGGACCAACCCACACGACGCCACGACTCGCTGAGAACGGCCTTTAAACCCTCATTTGAATAGTTGCCGGACGACAGTACGTTTGAACTTTGAAGTTTCTCGCTCGACACTGCGCGCTTTTTTTTGCGACCGACTGTCAGCGCTGTCGTCGCTGATAACAACTCGCAGTTTTCCGCGGAAGATCGATTAACATTTTTTTTCCCCTTATTCCAGCGTTACGTGGCACTGCGAGCCGACGTGTTTATTTCCTGAATACATAATATCGATATCGAGGATATTTATACCCCCGACAAATTTCTTCAGCCGCGACAAAAAAAAAGACGCGAAAGAAATCGGCCACGATAACAGCCTCCAACTCGCCTTCTCCGAGATCGCTTTTTCTGCCTTCCTTTTTCGCGACTCGCGTGAATTTCTACCGGCGCTGCTAATCCCGGCAATCGTAATTACCGCGACTGGTTGCGTAACGATCGCTTTGATATTTAAACCGCGGATCGGTGGGGGACGGCGATTTTAATGCTCCCTGACTCTGCTTCGTGGACCGAGGAAATCGGCCCGAAAGTGCTGGGAAAGGGTATTCGGAAGATCGTAATAGATGCTCGATAAGTCAATTCGGAAGACTGACAAGTACCGAGAGCTCTGCGAGTCAGTTCCCCCTTCGTAAAAGCCAATTATCGCTCCACCAACGCTACTCGACTAGCTCTATCGATACCTGCGCGAGGTTCGAGATATTACGCTTGAACAAAACACTTGCAATTGATTGCCACTGTCGTTAAAGTGATACCGTTCGCGTTACATCGCTGGCGCACGGTGTTTACATCTGTCGGACCGATCTGAGGTCCGCGCCACGCGATTAAAAGCAGTCGATAGAAAGCGACGAGGCTAGCAGATTGATACCCGGGTCCCTAAGAAGCCAGCTTCTATTTCCTCCCGTTTCCTATTTCTCGCTATCTTATCTCCCAAGGGCGCGATTAACAGGCAATTAACAGCGCCAGCCAATTATTACGAGTGTCCTCCGCGAGCGCGGATAAACGAGCACTTCTTTATCGCGACGACACCTTGGCAGGCACCTTTAATTCAATTGCGTTCCTCGATGGTCGTCGAGGTTCCGAGCTTCCTCGTCGATTCCAATCGTTAAAGAAGAAATATCGAGGTGCAAACGTTTCGACGAATCATTCTACTTTTCATTAGCTTCGGTAAATTCACTTTGCACGCACTTGGATACTTGGATGTCCACTGCGGACCCTTTTGGATATTTATTTTCACCGGTGGCCGAGCTCCCTTTTCAAGGGAGTGAGCGTAAGATTCTTTGGCGTTGAGGTGCGCGTGAACGGGTTCCCCGACTGGGTTCACTTCGTTATCGCGGAGAACGCGAATCGGGAGAACGGTGGAACCGGCGAAATCACCGACGCCGCGTGTGTAATCGCAGGCTTGCCCCGCTCGAGACTGAGCCTTTGCTAAAGCGGCCTGATACGCGAGCTACGTACCCCACATACGCCGCTGTACGGCTTCTTTTTAGTGGGGGATACTTTTGCAAGGGAACCTACATTTTCTAAAATCCCCGAACGCCTCCGACACGTTCACCCGTGGCACGAGGAAAACGCGGGGACGTCTGGAGCAGCGTTTCCAAATCTGCGAACGTTGCTTCTTGTCAAATGCTATTCTCGGATACGTATTCCGGATGAACGAGTATCGATTCTGTCACAGTGATAAGTAGGTGGACACTGATCTCGTCGCGGAGGAGGGAAACGCACCAATAAATTAACACTTAAGGGTAATGAAGAAACATATTCGCACCGACGTGTTGCAAAAAATGCTCTAATTAATTAGTTGCTTATTTAACTCGTTTCAATGAAAAATGTTCATTCACTGATTTTTATTGTGAAATTGATGAGACTAGATTACTATAGTTTTTGACGTGGTAGTAGAGATTAATTGAGTATGAAATGTTAATATTTATATTGAAGTTCGATGTCAGATTTGTCAACACGAATATAGAAGAAATTGATTTTTCGAAAGGGAATAAAAAATTCCTTAGAAATATTCTGAAGTAGAGATTAATTGAGTATGAAATGTCAACATTTATATTGAAGTTCGATGTCAGATCCACCACGAATAGTTAGAAAAAATTGATTTTTCGAAAGGGAATAAAAAATTCCTTAGAAATATTCTGAAGTAGAGATTAATTGAGAATGAAATGTCAATATTTATATTGAATTTCGATGTCAGATTTGTCAACACGAATAGTTAGAAGAAATTGATTTTTCGAAAGGGAATAAAAAATTCCTTAGAAATATTCTGAAGTAGAGATTAATTAAGTATGAAATGTCAATATTTATATTGAATTTCGATGTCAGATCCAACACGAATAGTTAGAAGAAATTGATTTATCTAGAATGAATAAAAAATTTCTTAAAAATATTCTGAAGACACTCACAATTCTCGTTAGACTCCGTTTCCAAGTACCAGCTTTGACACAACTTTTCTTCCTCCGACATTAGTAATTACAAAGCCAAGTAGACACGCCCGACTCTTCGCCGTAAAATACACTAATATACCAGCATTTATCTGCTATTGCGAAACGGAGCTTGGACGAAATAGATTACAAACTCTGTATCTGCCAATCGAAAGTTTCCTTCCATCTCGGAAGATGGAAAATTTTCATTCGCGTCGCGTGTACTAGTCTCTTTCCACCAGCTTGACGTAACGCACCTACTGGTTAAAATAGTTGCCTCCTGATAAAACCTCGTCATTGCGGATCGTTCAAGTGCAAAGGTCTATGGCTTTGAATAAGATTCAATGGTTGCCGGGGGCCGCAGGTCCCGCGACAGTTCGACCTCCATTTGAATTCCACGCAAACCGATAGAATGAACTTGTAATAAACCGCGAAACGATACGCGCCATTGTATGGAAAACACCGACGAGTTTAAGCGCGATAAATATTTATCGGATGAACGTATGAATTTCGCTCGTGACCCGAAATAATATCTATTTAACATTCAAAATTCATTCCACACTTTCCTGTATATTCGCTACGATCGCAATTTTCACTTGGAAACAGACTGAAAAAAACTACAGAGAGGTCGTAACATCGCAGCTTATCGCAAAGTGCTTTGTCGTGGGAGACAGAAATCGAAGGTTACACGCCAGTTGCGTAATTCTGCGCGAGCTCCCAATTAAACTACAGCGAGGAAAAAGAGCCGAGTATTTTCGTGGAAAATTCGGCGGCTTCAAATAAATTCGCGACGAATATGGGCTCGGGCTAAATGACTTTCAGCGAATATTGATCGCGGGGAAGTTTCGATGGAGCAAAAGGAAGAAATGATCCGTCTTGGAATAATAACAAGGTACGAACTTTCCTCTAGATGTTGACTGACTCACGGCTTACATAATCAGCAAACGAGCCGAGTGTGCCCACTTAAAGATTATTGTCCTCAGATTGTTACATCCTCCATTGTTCGCCATTAAATCGTAGACTCGTCCTTCGATGAACCGGCAGTGATTCATTTCGCGAAGGATGATACGCGCGGATATCGCGAAGCTGAATCCGATTCGTTACGAGGATCGATTTCGCGCCCAGTGTTTCGGAAATTTAGGACACGCGAGTTTAGAAAAGGCTCCGCTTATGCCATTTAATGGACCGTTCCTCGAGGGGCCGTGCAACTGTATGCAAAACGCTGGAACATATGCATTGAACATAGAACTTTTACACTCGCGTTTCGAGCACACATAGTTGCATGCAAATGTGTGTATTTCTTATGCAGTCCTTTGTTGGTTTCCACTGTTCGATATTTTTGCGTTTCTTCGTGGTTAAAAGAATATTTCGAATAATCTACCGTGGCGCTACGAGAAGTGGAACTAGTAACTAGTGTTGACCCAGTTCTTCGGGCTATTCTCATAAAGTTCATCATTTTTGTATCGATTTTTTTCGTCGCCGTTGAATCGCGTCTTCCCAACTGAACTTCCTTCTTGCGCCGTTCTTCGAGTCCCTCGAGTCGCAAGTCATCCAGCTCGACCCGAATTTTTTTTTCCTCGACGCGAGAAAAATCTGCCGAACGAATTTGCGCCGATGAAACTGCAATTTCGGCGATCCAGAAATCCAGTGGAAGCTCGAGAAAGCTTCGCCTCGGTTTCTCGTTCCCCGGCAAGTTTGCCCGACGTTTTCTCCGCAGCATTCAGCTATTCATCAAGTTCCATGATTTCAATTTGATCATCTCGCTGTTCCCATTATTAACTACGCCGTAATGGCGCGATTCTGCGCAATCAGGGGAATTCTTCAGACCAAAGAAACTTCGCGAGCGTTCGTCGTAGAACTTTCGACGAGCCATATACATTCGTATCGACTTTTTGCAAGCTCCCGTCCCGTGGGAACGAAGAGTCACATGCAGAACGGTCGAAGAGACCATGGCGACAATTATGATTTCTATGTCGCTTATGTAACCCACGAGCTGGCGAGAATAATTAAATTCCTGCGATGAGAATGGAAACACAAAGTCCACGACGGAGTCTTCCTCTTTTTTGGGGCGTTTACTATTATAATCCTGTTTAAAACCTCGATGTTCTTGGTTGCAATAAAGTGTTAGATCATGGAAGATTTTAGAACCGAGGCGAGACTCGGAGGATATAATCTTTGCAACAGTCAGCGATCGATAAAATCATGTAAATTACTTTTCAACTCGTGGCACTCGTTAATCAGAAGGTGCACTAGGGTAAAGGACCCAATTACTGACACCTGACCAATTACTGTCACCTTAAGCTATTTTACTTAAAATAACAAATAAATAAACGTTGTAAAGTCATACACAAAAAGAATTATGTAATTCAACCTATAATCTATGCTATAAATTTTATACTATAGTTTATTTATTCGTTATTTTAAGTAAAATGGCTTAAGGTGACAGTAATTGGGTCCTTTACCCTAGAGTCTACGGAAAATATAATTCAAGTTAGGCTTCCCGGAGCATATTCTTAACCGCGGAATAATTTGCCGAGGTGTCAGGAACCGCCTGTGGCGAGCAACCCGTGCTTCACCGCGGTGTCACCGGCGGTATACCAAATTGTGTTACGTGCTCGAAAATATTTGCCAGGTAAAAGTTAAAAGACGTTGACTTGAATTAGTGGTTTATCGTTGGCGAAATAGAAAAAGACACTTACTTGTCACGGACAATTGCAGAGCCACGGCCAAACGTGTGAGAGCATCGGTGAGGGGTAAAATATTTTTTTCCAAAAGTTTGTCATCTGTTAATTAGCGTTAGTCAAGCAGTTAATGTACGGAATGGAAGGTTGGTGTTGATTTTTGGATTGCTTCTTTGACTGAGTGTCCGTACGTGCTCGTTTAATCGACGAAAGTAGAGGATCCTGCGTGTCTTAGTAATTATCTGAAAACTTCGGTCTCTTGAAATTCATGGGAAGGACGCTTGTGCGAAGCGTCAAAGAAGCAATCACGATAGAGAGTTAATTGCCGCGTTGGTAACAGCGTGTTTTATGGGGAGGGGGGTGAAAAAAGTAATCGAGAGGCTCGAGAATTAATTGTTCGGTGGGTAAGATACGCGGCAGGTAGAGATACTGCTGGTGCAATCGGGAAAGGAATTCGAGACTCTCGCGGCACGTCGGTCTTCTCGTTTGAAAAGCGTTCGAGCCTCTTCAGCAGATGGCAGCATTTGTTGGTGCGTGAGCGGTAAGCTCGTAGCAGCTTCGCGATTAAACTCTACCAATCAATAAAGGAAGATTCTACTCGTCTTCTTGCTGGATTTATTCGAGACTTGAAATCGAGCGTGGGATCGATCACGATTCTGTTAAATTCTCGAGTATGAAGGAAGGCACAGGGAAGAAATAAGTGATAAACGAGGCGTACATTTTAACTTACATGCTGGGTGATCGTACAATCGATTGATCGGCGCGTCGTCCACGTTGCCGATTAAACCCTCCACTAGCTTCTCAACGAAGTCTCGAATTGTTTCCATCGTGTTCGTCTCTTCTTTCTCGCCGGCCGAAGCCACTCCTGAACTGGCTGCTGCATTTTCCACTCCTGAAAAGAAATGGCCCTTACAGTTCCCCGGCGTTGCTGAATTAAATCAATATTGTAACACCCCGGGGGAACGGAGAATCCTCGGAAACGATACCGCATCGATCAGTCTGAAAAAAAGTACTTCAACTAAAAGCAGAGGGAAAAGTAACATCGACGCGACGTTACCTTCGCGAGAAATCGCTCTTCCAGAAGAATGTACCATATTCAATTTCCATTAACCGCGCTCCAATTTTCCACGCAAGAATACACGAAAGAAGTTCTCGTGAATTTCAAGAGGAGGGGCGACCCGATACGGTGAAGAGCACCTGTTCATACGTTGTCATTTTAAAGTGGGTCATCGGACACTAGACCGGTGACATTACCATAACTTTTACCTTATCAATACCCGCACGGGAACGTTCCTAGCAAAAAAAACTAAGCTAGAACTGCAAAATATGAGGACACATCGCAGTGAACCCTAAACTAACCGAAACTACCAGAATTCAATCTCCCCTCGTCGCGTTAATTAAACCTCCGAATCTTCCTCTACAAAGGCCAAAGCCTTAAAAAAAAATTCTCCCCACTCCTCCAAGAATTCCTCTCTTTTCGCCCCCATTAATTATACCAATTAAGCTGTGAGATTGGACGAAAATTACGAGACAGAACTTACTCATTCACGCGACAAAAACTTTCTCCGCTCGCGGTGGACGTTTGTTCCTGCACGAGCCACGCTGCGGTCTGCGTTTCATCCTTTTTTTCCCCTGGAAACGTCGCCTGGATTCGTTCGCCGAGCGCCGAATTCGCGTTTCGTCGCGACGATCCAAGGGGACGCGATGCACCGCGATCGCGAATCCCTGTCCAACTGACACGGCCGAGCGCTTTCTAAACGAAAGTATCGACAACCATTAAAGATCTACCGACGTAGTCCTTTTTTCCATCGCGATTGTAACCGCATTCTCTTAGCGAGTACCGCAAGACCGGTATATTTATCAGTTATCACGGTGGAGGCCAGACGTCGATCCACGCTCCATCTCCCCCTCCCGGAGGTGTTAAACCCGTTCGTTTCGCTAAACACCGGAGGATCGAGAATAGAACGGGATCCGTGTGTTCCCCGAATTTCGTATACTCGTTCGCTGGTAGTTCTACCTTCACCTGGGTCGCTGATAATATTTCTGCACCGGCTTGCTTAAGTCCCTTTTCGTGTCAGCCGACTCTTCAAGGCTCTATTGACTCTGTGCTTCGGGACCACTCTCTGTTAAACTCCCGTGTTCCTGGGAACTTGATGAGAACGCTCGCGGAATCTCGCGATTCTGGAATCAGCGAATATTGAATCTCGCTTTTTGAATCTCCTTCAAGGGGCTTGGCCCATTTTCATTCAGACTACTTGGATCACTTAACTTCTCCCCTTGATGCACTTTAGAGCGATTGAAATGGAACTTTTCTGTTAAAAATCGGGGCTTTGTAAGGCGTACTGTTGAGTTTTATTATTTTCATTCTTTGGAATCTCTGGTTACTATTAAATTTCGTTGGTAGTGAATTGTTGGTGATTAAGATTAATCGACGTCAAGTGTCTTCTAATCTGTGTTCATTATTAGCACAGAGATTTATTTGCAGGATTTCTGGAGAGTCCCTAGGAATTTCGCGATTGTGTTCCACCTGTCGAGGCACTTTTTCGCGAACTGGCCTCGACTGTTTTTTTTTTTTTACCGATGTTCGTTTTCAGTCTTGATTAGGTATCGCAACTTTCGCGCGCCACCGACGTCCTCGCCGCTCATTTCCCATTACAGGGCGCGCTAATCGGTTGCATAAAATCGCCACTTGTTCGGCAGAAAGTCCCAAAAATCGGGGCACTCGTTGCTTGAAAGCCTCGCGACACAAACCACCCCATTCACCATCGCAGAAACGAAGAAATTTAACACTCTCGTCTCTCACACTGTCACACGTGTAGCAGTACTTGATTAACTATCGAGTTTCGTCGTTCGTGTGCCCTTTGCGATTATCGATGCAGCTTCCCTCATGTTCCTCAGTGATCGCCTTGCCGTGACAAACTTAACGCGTGTCTGGGAGTCCGGGAACCACTTGTAGCTCCTTAGGACCGTGAAAACGTGTGGTTCAGCGTGCTCGATCGTTGACGAAACCGATAATCGGCCATTGATGGCCACGGCCGGTTCGACGAGGAAGGAGGTTGATCCTGAGAGTAACGGAGCAGGCGAAGGAGAGAAAAGGAGGATTAAGAGGAGGTGCGCGATGTTACTCCCATGAGTACTGGAGCAGAACTGAGGTTCGCCACCTCCGGGGCCCCTGGAGACAATAAGAGCGATGAGCGTGAGGGAGTCGCGCAACCAAGGGGGCCGAAAACCGATCGGAATTCGGCCCCCGGGGGCCTCTAATCGATTCCCCCGGGCGTTTCGCGATCGCGGCCCTCCCGCTGCGCTTTTCGCCTCCCCTCGGAACCGCGATGGAAAATGCGGAATAGCGTTTGCATTCCGCGGCGTTCCAGTGGAGACGTTGACCTCGATGGAGCTGTCTTTTTTTTACATAACCGAGGGAACCCGGTGGGTTGATTCTTTTCGAGAGCTCGAGGCGCACGGAATATTGGAGGGGACGAGTGGAAGTCAGAAGTTAACTAACGAGGGTGGAGTTTCGCGAGCGTTTAGTCGAAACGGGGAAGTCAAAGAGAATTTAAAATTTAAATACTCCTGCAAGTGATCGAGGTCAATGATTATTCTAGCACGAAGGATGCCTAAAATTCTGCGCCAAATTCTGAACGTGTTTCAGCTTCTTTTATGAATCGTTTTTAACGGATACTCCCGTTCGACCGTTATTGGATGCTGCGGTCCCCGGATTCAGCTGCGGGAGCTGGTTTTCTGAAATTTTGCCACGAGGAATGCGGGCGAGCGTCCCGTGGTCCCCGCTCGTTTCCTAGAAGAAATAACGAGCCTGGATGTTTCGGCTCGCGAGAAACGAAGAACAGGGACAAAAGTGTTCGGCACGATGCAGTCTGACCATGTTTGGCGAAAGAACTGAACCTTGGAATAGGCTGCGGTTGGTATAAACGGAGAAACCTGATGGTGCACTCTTGTATAAAGAATGCGTCTTCATTTGGAGCAGACTCCTTAGCCAGTCGAGTGATCCATAATTCCTTCATCCGACAGCAACACACATATATACATTTAATCGACCTTTAAATCCTGACTAATTGAATCCTGACACTTGCGCTCAAGCAAATGATCCTCCATGCAAATCTCCGGCAATCCTCGCAAGCTATAAGTTTATAAATGAAAAGTAGGGTGGATGTACCAGTGAATGAACATTTTTTATTAAAACGAGTAAAATAAGTTATTAAAGTAAGCAACTAATTAATTAGAGACTTCTTTTCATTTCTTGCTTCATATCCAAACAATTTTTGCAACACGTGGAATCATTCGCGCTGCAAACATAATTTTATAATAGTTTTCATTCATTAGCCTTAACTGTTCATTTACTGGTGCGTTTACCATATTTCTGGAACTATTTATTTTGTTTCTATAGTTTAATAGAAAATATTCGTCACGCCTATCCAAGTCCCATCTGCCTTGCTATCTACTCCAAATTCCACTTCACTCAAGTGTACTTCATCGAGCTGTTCGCAGGAAAGGAAGAATAAATCCTCCAACTTTCAGAGTTGCATCCAGAAAACTTTCTCAAGCACCAAACTGCACTTTGCAACCCCGTCTAACACCAAGTTCCCTTAATTCCTCCCCTCTCACGAATTCTGCCAGGCATCCAACCACCCCTAAGCCGAAAATTCTTCTCGCGGAATCAACCAAGGAAGAGGTAAAACCCGAGTAACAAAAAACAGTTATTCAAGCTCCGTCGAGTCTCGCGGCGAGTCAAGTTCCTTCGCAGCTCGTTCCTTTTTTTCTTTTCGTTTTGGCACGAGCGACCCGCATTACGAGTTCACCGAAGGCGACCGTTTATAACGGGCAGGGGGATCGTAGATCCCGCCGTATTTTTCGACCGCGCTAAGAAAAGCTGGTTTCCACGGGAGCGGCGTATCTTGGCGATCTGTTCGGATGCACTCGTTCCCGATCAAACGCTCCGATACGATTCACGGGGGGAAAGATCGTAGGCTTGCCCAGCGAACAATGAGCATTGCGGGGAATCCAGCGTGAGACAATTTTCGACCCGTTCTCATTGTTGCTCTTCCGTTACGCGACTTTTCTGCCGCGGAACAAGGACGAACGTCCTCCCGCCGCGGATGGCACAATGGCCTCGGAGGCACGGTTCGAAATGGAATCACCGTCAATTAACATTTCACTGGCGACTTTCTCAGCCCCGCCATCCGGGCCAATTTTACTTCCCTTTTTCCCCAGACTTCGTCGCGGATCCTTTGACTCCCAGGAATCGCTTAGACTCCGTTTAAAACATCTCACGAATCATTCGGAGGCTCCTCGACGGATCTGGTTTTTCCACTTCGTTTCCTAAGTCAGCTTTCGAGAGCTACGCCTATTATCTCTAAGATTGCCAGCGCTGGCGATAAAAACGTTTACCTCGGCACACCGTTAGTTGGAGATAAGTCGGACAATAGATCTAAGTAAGCGGAGCGACGGATCTAAAACAGAGCGTTCTGAATCGTGTATTAATTCATTTAATTTACTATGATTTCGGCGCAAGGTTCGGTCACTTTAAACATAAAATTCAAAAAGTCGTTTTGCAACTATTCACTTGTCTATAAAATATAGAGTTTCCGACGTTTCGGTCCAGATTTGGACCTTTATCAAGGAAAGATATAAGTATAAGAATATTGCGTGAACTATTAAATTTATAAGTCGGCACGTTCAAATAGTAACGTCCGACACTTGAGTCGGTTGGAAGATGACTGTATTAATTCACCAACCAGCTGGCTGAATTTTTTCTACAAGCTCGACTGCGAGGTGCAAGCTTCTCACATTCCTTCGAAAGGGATCATCCTTAAATTACGTAAGGCTTTTGGGGGGGGGAGGGGGTCGCGAATTTCTTACGTTTTCTTACAAGGGGGAGGGGGGAGTCAGGTATCGTCTTACGTAATATTTTTAACCTAATTTTCAATAAATACAAATTCTATCATTAATGTTCCAGAGAAGTTGTTTTAGTTTAAATTTCCCAAACCGAGTTAAATGAATTATATAAACCTTTAAAAGAATTTTAATAACTGAAAAAATTAAATGTAAAAAATATTACGTAAGAAGGGGGTTGCAATATCAAATCTTACGAATTCTTATACTGGGGGAGGGAGGGGGTAAGAAATCGCCAAAATTACCCTTACGTAATTTAAGGACAGCCCCAAACGAGGCAGCCCAATTTGGTCCCGTCTCCGAATCGTGGAGACTCTCGAAGCGCATTTCTCGGTCGTTGCTCGCGAGTGTCCCTCGGTGCAATTAATTCCCTTTCCTCTGTATGCACACCGCGAATCGATTCGCCGATCGTTCACCGCGCCCACATACTCCTACCTGCAAATCAATTCTTTCGAAGGGGCGAACAATTGACCGCGGCTCGCCGACAAACACCGTCCCCGCCTCGCGATGCTCGCGGACAAAGCTTTCGCGGCCGTTTCTTCAGAGCTGCATTAGAGAGGAGCCCGCAGGAATGCTCCGCCCTGCGTCGCCTCGATGACTGCATTATTTATAAGGGATCGTCGAATTGATTTCATCCACGCTAGGCACGTTTCCGCGAGCTCGGCGCTGCGCTTTTTCCGATCTTTCCCTGGATTCACCTTCCCCACTTTCGATTTATCGAGGTGTGTTACGTCGCGTATGAATATTTCATGTGTCCTTTCGCGATGGCCGTGAGGTCGATGGTCGTGACGTCAAAGCCGAGGAAATTACTCGGACTCAATGTCGCGATAGAGTCGTTTCTGTGTGCAAGGGTTAAGGGGGTATACCCGTTTGAACCCTCGGAAAATGTATACATTTTGTGAATTTTTTTACAAGTCAACGGTTCGATGCAGATTTCCCGTTTTTTTACTATCTTTACATAGTATTATGAACTACTCTAAAAAAAAGTTTCAGTTAAAAAACTATTATTTTTGGGAAGTTATGCATATAGATCCGAAAGTCTCTCGATTTTAGATGGCTAAACGGTGGCCCTAAAAACTCGCGCTACGTTCAACCAATTTACTTCCAATTTTGCATGCAGAATCATAATAAGATTCCACATCGTCCAACGAAGGCTTTTTTTATTCGGATTCCCCGTTTACTATTTATAAAGAAAAAAAGGTGGATTTTTCTCTTAGAAAAATCTAACTTTACCTTTGACCTCTCACTATTTCTTTATTTTTCAAAATTTTCAAAATCGGCTACGTTGGACGATGTGAAATCCTATTATGATTCTGCATGTAAAATTGGAATTGAATTGGTTGAACGTAGCGCGAGTTTTTAGGGCCACCGTTTAGCCATCTAAAATCGTGAGACTTTCGGACATGTATTCATAACTTCCAAAAAACGATAGTTTTTTAACTGAAACTTTTCTTTTAAGTAGTTCATAATACTATGTAAAGATAGTAAAAAAACGGGAAATCTGCATCCAGCCGTTGACTTGTAAAAAAATCCACAAATTTTACTCATTTTCCGAGGGTTCAAACGGGTATACCCCCTTAAAGCCACTTCGGTGGATCGCTGGAACGGCGAATGTTAGGCCGACCGACTTGCACGAACGTAAAGGATGGTTGCTCTTCTACAGGCGCTTGTTCGGATATTTCCTTGGGATACAAGAACTAAACGAGAATGGTGTCGTTATTTCGATGTGCAGAGCTGAGTTTGAACAAATGTCCCTCGTTCTTACGAATGCCCTGCACAGTATCAATCAAACTCGTTTCCGGAAATGATCGCAGCGAGGCGTAGTACTCCCGTCGACGGAGAAAGTGTCGTAGGAAGCACGCGAAATTGATGTCAACCGCAGTGTACGTTTAGCTTCCTTGATTTTCGAATGAATTCGTCTGAGGAGTTTATTAAACTATTAAATTATAAAAGGATGACAAACCTGCGACGTAGACTCGTGATTTGGCCGTATTGAAGTGGCGATGGAGATCTTTCTCGTCGATCGGTTCGCTGGAAGTGGCGAGCCTGGTTTTATTTAACCAGTACCTGTGGAAAATATTTTTTATTATAAGAAGAAGTCTCTCGCGACGGTAATCGAGTGTTACGTTGTGGGGAGTTCGCGTGGAAATTTGATTTTTTGTCGATTAAGGAACGGTTGGAATTGCGAAATGAATTAATGTATTGTTGCGGCAACCTTTGCTGACGGCAGAAGAGACAATGCCAGGCGTTATCTGTCGTGTCCCAACGCGAACAACCTTTCCTACAGGATCTCGCTCCGCAATCGTTGCATCGCACCCCGCGACTCACGTAAAACGGTTTCAAACAGCAGGCGCAACGATTTTCGTCCACGGGAATCCGCTTCCCGATCTGTTTCGAGTCCCCAGGCTTCCTGCAATATAAGGAAAACGGAGTGAATAGGGTGTGTGTGCTTAGAAATTAGTAATTAGCCATCACTGTGGTGGTACACTTTAATACCCAGTATTTTCTAATCAGGTAATCACTAGTCAAATTAGTCAATTTGCTACTTTGACTCATTATATTCTATTGTCTTTTTATCACTAATGTGCTTAAGCGTGCACTTATTGCTCGCCATTTGTTAGTCAATGGTCATGACTAACCACTCCGGTTAGTAGATTCTTGTCACGAAGTTTTACACCGAATAGTGCACTAACAAGGGAAAATCCCGAACCCGGAAATTCAAAAAAATTCTGAAACTTTGTGGATACGTAGAGAATTTCCTCCTAATTACAACGCAATTTTTTTTGCTGCCCAAAACCACTCTAAGGGGGTGAAATTAACCCCTGAAAATTCGGCTATTTTCCGATTTTGTGTTATAACTCGTGAACTGTAAAATAATTTTTTTACCAAATAATAGAAGTAATTTTTGTCACGAAACTTTTCTTCTATCTGCTACAATTCGCGAGTAATAACACAAAATCGGAAAATAGCCGAATTTTCAGGGGTTAATTTCACCCCCTTGGAAGTGATTTTGGGCAGCAAAAAAAAATTGCATTGAAATCAGAAGGAAATCCCCTACATATCCCCAAAGTTTCAGAATTTTTTGAATTTCCGGGTTCGGAATCTTCCCTTATAAACTCGAATACATATATTTAGGAAAATGAATTTGAAAAAAAAAACTAACCTACAGAAGTGGAGACCAGCGTTTACGCAATTTTGTAACCTGTAGAGATCAATGACACAAGCTTACGCAAGACGCAAGGGGAGTAACTATATTACCTCACCAATTTTAGGAGCAACGATCATGGAACAGGTACGAAAAAAAAAACTAAAACATTATCGTTTGCCAAAAGAAGCTGAGTTTATTACATATTGTACAACGATCCACAGGTGTGCTTAAAACTATTTACAATCGTTTCGCTCACGACTACATTGTGGATATTAAATATCCAAATACGCGATCAGTATCCACGGATTAATTACACCCACATCACGGCTCGATTAATAGACTTCTCTCTACGGCGCGGAGAAGTCGAACGCTACACGCTCGGTAATTTCGCTGCGTGTAACAGAGCGCGCGTAACGCGCCGTTACGCAATAACGGGTTTAAATAAATATACTTTCGAAATGCTTTCTTGTATCAGGTCCACGTAACTTTCCTCGACGGCGCTTGCATTGCGCAATAGACTATTCAAAAGACGTTTTTAATCGGGCTGATCTGTGAAAACTGGGGACGATGCAAATTGGAGGATCGATCGTGTAGTTGAAGCTCCTCGAACGGCTCATGAATATCTTAAATAATTCTCGAGCGGCTGTTTCGATAATAATTCAGAATCTATGTGACAGAGCGGAGGGGCGGAATTACAAAATAAACTGAGCAACGCGTCTCGGATAATGAACCACCGTTTATTCCACGAATTCACTCGCACAAACGCCAATAATTCCCCTTATTTCCGCCGCCGTTTGCGAAACGATGCGTCTTCCATTCTTGGCACGCCGACGTTTGTTCATTGTTTCTCCGGCACACGCCCCGCGCGACTCGTTCATTAATTATACAAACGTGTGTTGGATAAATTACATCGCTAACGACAGCCTGAGTTTTTGTCATTCGCAGCGACGCGTCGTCGGATCGCGCCTTGGACAGCAGAAAAAGTGTATCGATCGTCGCAAAGAAACGAGTGCTAATGGCTTTTTTTACGATAAACTCGGTGAATACATATTTTTGCGCCCGGAGGTCTGTTTAATTCAGCCACTCGCGCAATGTCGAATATACTTACATCGTTTCATTAATTCAAGAAGCTTAACAGGATCAGAGGAAGACTATTTTTTAATATCGGTTACTGTCATTTTTATATAAAATTATAAGCACTCCACTCGCGCCATTTACACTGCAATCGAACCGCTATCACTTGTCTCTCGTTCGTCGCGTGTCTGAAAGAACTCGGATGGGACTCATTAAGAGTCGCGTCTAGTGACAAGCAGTTTAATTTGAATATACAAATTCCGAGCGAGGGGGACTACTTTTACTAGCTAATCGATGTGATTCGAATCAAGTTGGACGGAAAGTCGTCGACACTAATGGGTAGCTACATTTTGACAAGGGAATGGAACAGAGACACTGTGTCACTGTCAGCACAGGATGGTGAGACAAAAGTCTAGGGATCAGTCCTCGCGATCGAAGAAGGTCGCAGCAGCCCTCAAACCCGAGTGGCTGTCCTCGTCGCGTTCCATGTCGGTGGTGACCACCTTCACCACCACCACCTCGATGGTGATGAGCAGGAACAGCACCATAAAGGTGGCCATGTTATACTTCTCCTGACCCGTCACCACCTTCTCGCCCTCCAGCAACAGCGCCGAGAGGATGCTCGAAACGCACGCCAACATGCTGGCCGATTTTCACTTTCGATCCCTCGGACGTCCGCTTCATTCACCTCGGTCTTCCTTTCACGAGCTTCGCTCCAGCAACGTTGTCGTCACGGACGAAGAAAAGAAAAACGATTCAGGATCTTCCGTGGAAAAACAAGCTGTCCATCACTGGGATCGTCGTTGATTAACTGGGGAACTCGTGACGGGTTTCCCTATTTACGTGCAATTACACCTTTTGACGTGCAGATTCGTGAAGGGCAGGTCTTTGGATATCGAAGAGATGCTTTCCTTTGTATGCTCGTATTAGTGGAAGGACTCGACTTGATTGAGTGTCCTGATTCTGGTTCAGTTCCCGGTTTTCCGTTCTATAGGTCAATGGGAAGTGCAGGGAACGAAGAAAGCGATGCACAAGTGGATTACTCAATCGGGATAGCTTTTCAAACGCGGGACGGAGAATTGATGTTATTCAACTTGTTATCCCGCGTGTCGTAACGCGATTGCTTTTGGAATCGTTACGATCGTCCAGTCCTGTTGTGAGTTAGATTTCCTTAGAGAAGTCACCTTGTTTCTTTCCACTGTTTCAGAGCCTTATTGTTAACAATTTTTGTCACACGTCCCTCTGTTCCTCTCCTTTCGCATACATGGAATAAATGTTTTTTTCGCATAAATGTTACTGGATCGGGTTACACAAGTGTTACGTAAGTTCCTTCAGAGTCCCTGTAATTTATCCAAGCTTCCCTGCTCGAAGGAGCTTCTCCACTCTGCAATGAATTCAACTTCGTCCCACTGTATCCCAGTTATTTTTAATACTCTTTTTGCGCATCACTTTCAAAAGCAGTCGCGCAGTGTCCTCGCGCGCGGCCCCCTTTTCTTCCACCCACGCGTAGCACTCGAGCCTTCCTCTTTCTCTCTGGCAATCGAACAGAACGCTGAAGCTATTTGCGAAGGCTCCAATCGATTGGACCAAGTTTCAACCACTGAATCCCTTAATTGCTCGACGTCCACTGGATCCTTCAACCCCGACTCTATAAAAAGTTCAACTTCGAAATGTCCAAATTGCGTTCCAGAGTCCTTTCAAGATCGAAACCTCCAACAAATACACCTTCCTCAGCGATATTCCTCACTAACCACCTCAAGAATGTCGCACAAAGTTTCGTAAATTGACCAACGCCGAACCTTTGTTCTTCAAAGTCACGAACCAAATTTCCCCTGTTCTTCTATGAATCTCCGTGTCACAAATGAAGACGCACCAGCTTCTTCGAAGTACCAAACACTGTCTGCAGGCTCAAATCTCCCAGTTCTATCGATCGATCCACTTAGAAGCGGACCCCACTTGTTCCCAAAGCTCACTGGTTCGCGCAAGATCCCTCTAGATCCGTCGGTCGAGGACCATTTTCGTGGACACCGGTGGTCGCGGTGCCGGCTGCTCGTTCCTTTGTGTCGGACTGCCGGTTTGAAAGTGACAGTGGACTGGTTGGCCGGGGAAACTCGGCGTTATGCACACGGAGAGCCTCTCGATGGTAGGAGATTTCTGCCCAGGCCGCAGACACGATCATTTCCCCGGGACCCGGCTGAGCACCCCTGGCCTGCCAATTAATGGGAACTTTCACTGGATTTCGAGCGTGCCGTTTTGCGAATGCCTCGCGTCGCCTCACGGAAAACGGCAGACGAATCGAACGACGGCCCGGTGCTCCGAGTCGATTGACGAAATCGACGCCGATCGGTTCGCTCGTTCTAGGTCGAAATCGAAAAGGACGCCAGCCGTGACGTAACTTCGAAAGCGCCTGCCGATTGTTACGTGGTCCATCAACCTTTCACCGGGGCGCACTGTTACCTTGGTCGCTTTCGTCTCAGTTTGCTCCGAATTTTAAGGAGAAAGTGTCTTCGTTTCCAGGTGGATTTCGTTTTATTGCACTCGTCGAGTATTTTCGTCCAGAATGCAACAAAATCAACCGCCTCAGTTGCACCACCATGTAAACTGGGGAATAAGTACATTACTCCAAGGAGAACCTACACCCCCGCATTTCAAATTGTCCATAAGTTAAGGGGGTATACCCGTTTGAACCATCAGAAAATTAGTAAAATTTGTGGATTTTTTTACAAGTCAACGGCTGGATGCAGATTTCCCGTTTTTTTACTATCTTTACATAGTATTATGAACTACTTAAAAGAAAAGTTTCAGTTATAAAATTATTGTTTTTTGGAAGTTATGAATACATGTCCGAAAGTCTCCCGATTTTAGGTGGCCCTAAAAACTCGCGCTACGTTCAACCAATTCACTTCCAATTTTGCATGCAGAATCATAATAAGATTCCACATCGTCCAACGAAGGCTTTTTTTATTCCGATTCCCCGTTTATTATTTATAAAGAAAAAAAGGTGGATTTTTCTCTTAGAAAAATCTAACTTTACCTTTCATCTCTCACCATTACTTTATTTTTCAAAATTTTCAAAATCGGCTTCGTTGGACGATAGCTATTGACATACTTTATAAGAAAATTTTACTGTTTTTGATTGCAGACACGACATACAGCTGTTTTCAGGGCCACCGTTTAACCGTCTAAAATTCAAAGACTTTCGGATGTGTATGCATAACTTCCCAAAAACAATAGTTTTTAACTGAAACATTTTTTTTAGTAGTTAATAATACTACGAAAAAAGATAGTAAAAAAACGGGAAATCTGCATCAAACCGTTGACTTGTAAAAAAATCCACAAAATTGTACACATTTTCTGAAGGTACAAACGGGCTCCAGAGACACTGCGTTCCAGTTTCCGCTCGATTCACAGAAACGTAATCGAGACATGAATGGTTGGAATACCACTCGCTACAACTTAATCGGACCACGATCACAAATTGAACCAATGGTCTAGCGTGAACAGAGTGTCGAGCTTCCACTGTCACGATGGTTTCGTCAAATATTTGCCCTGATTGCGTGCTACTTGACGCCCGGACTCGTCGCGGCGATTTTCAAGACGCGGCCGTTGATCGATTATTCCCGAACGTTTAGGCGTTCGGATAAGAGGATTGCTTGCGTCACTCTCCGCAGATTTCACTCTCCAGCCTACGATTAATGTCGCCGACGGTGGTTTTGATGCCCACGGTAATCGCGGACGGTAGGAAGATTACATGGACGGGCCGCGCGGAACATGCCTCCTCGCCGTATTGTGAAACCGCGATTACAATCCAAGGAAATATCGACGCGTGATGCAAGCTGTTTATTAACAATTCGCGGCTCGGCTGTCCGCAATCCTCTTACCAGCTTCACTTCGGTTTACAGTGCATAATTAACTTTGTCGATATGCTTGCTGGCCAATTTTATTCTCTTAAAATTCATACTTTACACAGACGAGAGTTACCTCGTTCCAAGGAATTCATTAATTAATCTGTCAAACCCCTTAAAAGGATTTGCACTAAAAATATTCGCGAAATGTTTCTAAAGCCGGGACCAGTAGCCTAGTTTCTTGGAAACGACGAAATCCTTTCCCCTTCAAGCAATAGTAACATTCATTTCGTGTTTTGCCGTTCAGTAACGAGTTAATCTAACAAAATTATTCCGCGCAGAAGAACTTCCCAGCGCGACTTGCCTAAAAAAAAAACAGAGGACGCGAATGCAATTAGCGCGCGCGACTGGGAAGTCCCGCTCGGTTTCGAAAATAACGCGACGTAACTTGGCCGATTGCATGCCGCGGTCCGTGGGAGCGTAGCAATTAAGAACGGATAACAGGCCAGGTAAATAATAACACGTGTCGCGTCAGCTCGTTCCCGTTCGCGCCGGAAATTGATCCCGTCTCCGCGTTTCGTTTCCGCGCGGTTTCGCGATTCCGCCTTCCCATTAGCATTGTCGCGAATTCCGCCCACTCAGCGTCCAGCCGCGACCTCATCTTCGCGTGTTCTTCTCATTCGCATTTGGGCTTTAATTCACCAGCGTTATTAACACTCTATCAGTCGATGGCGTAAGTCGATTTTGTAATCTTCTGAAACGAGTTGTCCTCCATAAATTTGTAAAGTGTTCAAGGTCTGACGTGACCAAGGATGTTTAAATTTAAAAGTTAATATTTCATTCGTAAATAGGAATCTAGATATTTCCCAAGCCGGTTGCGAGCGACAGAAAGATGGTTGTAATAAACGTAAATAAATAAATATTTCGTCGCGTCTCTCAGATTTAACTGTTTCTCTGTACGAACGTTTCATAAGTCCACGTGCCTGCTGTAATCCAGTTACATAACGGTCCTGTAATTTCTGCTATCTCGCTTACAGCTCCCCCGTTGCATAACAAACACACTGCTTGAGCGAGATGCCTGTAAAGTCGAAGGATCGCTCGAGACCAACGAAAATCGATCGACGCCAGGTCGAAATTGATTGAAGCTCGTGGCAAAGGGGTTGGAGTGACAAATGTTTGAACGCGAAAGTGGAAAGCACACGCACGCGCCCGTAATTCATGTCGTTCTTTCGCGTAGGCGTTTTACTCGCGAAATTAAGATACCATTAATCGCGCGATTATCCGTAATTTATTGCTCCCCTCGTACCTGGACTTCGGTCAACTTGCCACGCATTAATGGCTCATTGAGTCCTTCAAATGGCTCCCACTTTTTTTCGATGACGAAAATAGGACTCGGTGAATGGCGGAGTCCAAATATAAATTGGTGGGAACTGTTGTGGCGCAGAAGAAATACTGAATAAACGCGATAAAAGAAGCTGAGTAAAATAACGAAGGATCAAAACCAAAGACTAGAGTGGTCTTTAAATTAAAGATCTATGATTTTTTCAAACAATCTTCGTATAATTAGGCATGTTGCTCGCTGATATACAAATTTAGACCAAAGCAGCTGAATTTAATATTATTATTATTATTATTATTATTTATTAAACGGGACAAGCCCAAAAGAAATATAACAAAAGTGTACACAAAATAGTATACTATTTAGTATATTATACTCTGGTTTTCGTGTCTCCCCAACGTTTGCTTAAACCCTATTTCCATGCTTCCACCTCAGTAATCCCCAATTAACCCTCAACTCCCACGTCTGTCTCTAAAGTAAGCCTCTGATAAAGTAATATCACCTTGCCTCTGCCCTTTACCTCGCTGCACGTCCCCTTATCATCTATTCCACCTTACTGCAACTCTCAAGCAAGCTGATTAAGAGATTCAGAAACGTCTTTTTTGCAATTAGCAACAGAAAAGCAAACACCGTCTTCGCGGAGCTTTCGCCGAAACCCCACCGAGTCGGGTTTCCAATCGAAAATGCCAACAAAGTCTCTTTGTAACTCAGAAATAACCAAGCAACGAGCCACTGAGTCGAACGCGAATGCCTCGGCAGAGCCGTAATTAACAGTCTCGGCTCGGTGAACCGTTGAAATTACGAATCAGGGTTTAAAGCTCAACGTGCGGTCCCGATTGGCTCGAGGGACCGGTACTATCGCTTAAAACCGTTAACCTCGATCTCCCCGCGATCGATGGAAAGTATACGGGCGAGTTCCCGGCCGATTAGAGCGAGGCGGTCGAAAAGCTCCCGGCGGTTTAACGACCGTCCAAATGATCCGGAGCTCCTTACCGTTTCTCACGCTTCCTCCGACAGAGGATGGTCCTGAGCAGGAAAATTTTGATCAGCCGCCTCGCCTCGGCCGATTTCATGAAGCTAGCGAGAACCCTTGCGCGTCCTACCGGCGCCCTTTCATGCAAGCCACTAACACTGAGATCGAAGAAGGCTCACAAACGAAAACTGGTTGACACGATCTTCGCTGCAACGAGTTTCCTCTCAACGATCACCGTGTTTGTCAGTTTCACTGACAACGACGATGATCAGAACTCGAAAGCTGACCCTTTCACGCCTCCCTTCTTCCTTTCTTCCTCCTCTACTCTGCTTCTTCCTTGAGGAACAGGGTGTTTAAGGATTCCCCAGGTCACGCGCGACGTTTGGAACAGAAGCAACCTCGATGGACGTCGATATTCCTGGTTTCGCGTCAGAAAAAACCACGCTGTAACGGCAACAGGAGAGGCAGAATACACCGGCTGACTGACTATCCGCGACACGAAGCATCTCAACAATGAGGGGGCCCGTTGTTCGGCTCCCCCGTACGGTTCCTCCTCTGCTTCCGGTCCCCCTACGCGCCGTTCGAACCTATTGTTTAATATGGTTTGATACGTCGGCCATTGTGTAACGACGCTTTGCCATTAGTGACACCCGTTGCCGTGGCCCAAGCCCGTGCATCCCAATTGCCGAGCCTCCTCGGACGTCTTTCCTCCTCGTCTCGTCCGGGTCTCACCTGCGACGGTGCCCGATGCTGTTGAACCTACCGGACGGCCACGCATCACCAATCGCCAGCCGCACGCACGCTTCCGGTCTTGCTCACGGACTCACCGACCGATTTTGACCTCACGTGCGCGGCTAGGTTACACGTGGGCACGCCTGTCTGCTTGGTGGTCGATGCTACTGGCGACTACCGGGGTGCTTTATTAAGGCTGCTCTGCCGGCGAATCCGGCATCCTTGGGGTGGTTTTTGTAGAATGTAGAGGGTTTTCCTTGGACGTTGTTTCCTTTGGTCGGTTGAGGGTCTTGGAGGATTTAGGACGAGTGTATTTTAGATTTGGGCAGAGTTGGGCAAAATGTAATATAATTACAAGTTACAAAGTACGATTAAACTGTAATTGTGTTGTTGATTACACATTATTTTCTGTAATCGTTAATGTAGGTGGTGGAGCACAATTTTATCAACCAGATAAATTAAGCCTAAGTCTAAAGTGTTTTCGTGTCATATTCAATTGTTTTGTTCTTCGCGCTTTTTTCTAGACTGTTATGTTTTTCTTGTTGCTTTCTTTCTTTTTCTGTTTTTTCTGTATATTCTCTGTCTTTATTTTATTTATCTTTATATCGTTTTTCTATATGCTTTACCAATTGTATTACTTTGTTCTAATTTTTGTATTCTAAACGGTTCTCCCGTTAATTCAATAATAATAATAATAATAATAATTACAGAAAATAATGTGTAATCAACTACACAATTACAGTTTAATCGTAATTTCTAAGTTGTAATTAGATTACGTTTTGCCCAACTCTGGATTTGGGGATTCTCGGGTTGCGCTTCGATTGAGGAGACTTCTGGAAAAATTGAGTGAAGTCTTTCTTCGATTTCTCTGCGAGAAGTGATTTGAAATTTCATTCATGGAAAGACTGTCCACGTTCCCAGCTATATTCTTGCTTTGTCAATGAAATTAAGGGCACTCTGAGCTTCGAAACGAATATCACTTTATTTACACTTTCCTAGCGAAACGCGTGTCCCAAAGCAGACCTTTCAAGAATCTGGAATTAAGCCCGTTAAAATTCATATTGTCAACCGCTCTCCCAAAACGTCTCCTGTATTACGCCGAGGTAGCGGAGAGTTGGATAACTGTTTTCGTAACGGCCGACAAATTTCAACGAACCCCCGCTCGCAGGTACATTACGATTCCGCGTGGGCGTAGGTTACATCGGCCGCATTCATAAACGCCTCTCTGTTTCATACTCGAGTCGAAATGGTAATTAATCCTGCCGGGTCTCGTGCGCGAGGAACGGAACTCGCGATCCTTTTCAAACTCCGGCTGCATCGCTTCGACGTGGCTGTTCGCCTGAGACGCGGTGCGTTGCAAACGGTTTTTAATTGTTCGCGATGTGTGTCAGAGGAACGCGAAGGATGGGGAGGACCGTGAGAGCGTCGCGGCGCCGTTGGAAAATTATGGCAGCCGATGGGACGCGCGTGGAACACGCGCTCTGGCCCCCGTCGCTGCGTTCCTCGCGTTAATTACGAGACTCCGCGGGCACGATTACCGTGCTGCGAACCGTAATATCCATTTACGATGCATAGGGGTTGCGTAACGCGGATGAAATCGAGTCACGAACCACGCGTGGGTTCAATTTTCGACGCCCACGATTTTGCCGCTACGGGAGAGCCAAGCGTGGACGACAACAGGTGTCATTTAAAGATTGCTGACGACAGAAGAATTTCAGATCGATGAATTTTAGCGTCGATGGAAGGAGAAGGTTTGGAGACATTTTGGTTGAATTCTTATCGAATTTTACATAGATTTAGGTTTATTTGAAAAACAGTCGTGACTGAACTTCGCCTGTGCTTGTGTCTTTGTTTACTTTCGTTCGTTGTTATTTTCTGTCTTTGCAATAAAGACGCTTAATAATAATAATAATAATGTTCGTGAATTAAGGGTGACTGCCCGCTTTTCAACGCCATTTTCGGGAATTTATTTAACGAAAACTATAAGTTTATATTATCTGGAATTTTGCTTGCATTTTAAGGTACGTTTGAAGTAATACTCCAAATTTTGTTGAGCTTTTTTATCGCGCGTATACATAGATACAGTCTGTCGCGCAAATTCTTGAAAAAAAATAAAAATTTCGACGGACGATAGTGTGGGAACTTTTATAGTCATCCAAAATACAAAATCCAAGGTTTATTTTCTTTATTATGCTAGTCGCTAAACTTTCAGCAAAAATCGAACATTTTTTCGAAATGCTATCATTCTGTAAATTTTATCTCTTAAAGTAACGTCGAACGGAGACATTGAGTTCTGCAAAGAATTATATTTTTAGTTGATGCGATTAATTTAAGAGAAAGTTTAACGCGCGAAATAGAGCAGAGTCCTCCCATGTTTCGCGGTGTTTAAAACGGTGCAAGCTTACCCACGCGTATTATTTTATACGAGCCCCGATTTAATGTAGACCCGCTCCAGCTTGATGTTCGTTTACCGTGTATCGAATGCAAATTATCGTGATTATTAACGGTACCGGAGATTCCCGCTTCCCTTCATAACACTCAGACGCATTTTCCGCCTTCTGCACCGCTTCCACCGTCCGCAGTTCGCCGATCTGACGCGAAATCACGGTGTTTTGCACTTCATCGTGCGCCGCAGGAGCTCTTTCATCCACACGCCGGCTATCGTCACACCGCAACGGCCCATAATTCCTTCTAACACGGATACTCGATTTAATATCAACAGAGGCTCCCTGAAATATTTAAAAATCCCGGAATACTCGGTTCCACTTCCAAACCCATCTTCAGGGTCAAAGCTAAGAGCAGTCGATTCGCGGAGGAAATAGTTCGGCTGGGAATCGCGGCGGGCGAATCCGTCTCGTGAATAATGAAGCCCCGTGTATGCTTTTATCGTGGAGTTATCGTTCGCCTCGTGAATTATTGGAGAATGTCGGGGGATCCCTGGTCGATCGGAAGTATTTCCGCGTCGTTTATTCCCGTGCGGCTGGGTCAAGTCGCGCCAGGTACTCCCGGGGTTCTCGCGCGTACAGGCTTCGCATTCGTTAAGAAATTACTCTTTCATCTGGGTCAACTTACGTCGAAACAATGTGCTCTCGTTATCTCGCGACACAGCCCTGCCCGATATCGATCTGCCTCTGAATTATTAAAGCGAGCTGAGGCTGGAAACAAAGCAACCGCGAATTAACCGCGCCGGCAATGCGAAACTTCTCGTTAAATTAATGACACGTAACGTCGTTGCGAAACAGACGCAACACTTCCAAGAAACTAACTAGCATCCGCGATTCTCGATTGACCGTGTGCTAAAAAAAAAAAAAAAAACTGATCTTTGAGGTTTCGAGTATTTTTGAAGATTACTCGAAACGCACTTACGAAATTAGAGGACGGTGCTTATTCCTTTAAGTATCAAGCAATTACGCGGCAGAGCAAATACCTATCTTCTTTTAAGCGATTCCGCTGCAAATCTCATTAAATTTCCGCGCCCATGTTTCTGCTTCCGAGAGACTAATTCCGCAAGCAGAGCTCCACAATTACGCAAGCGGACGAGGAAATTAAACGTAGTGCGCGCTTATCTTCCCCCGTATGAGTCAGGATAATTATCCAACAATTAACAGACATCAGCATTCCTTCGTGACCGCGAACTTACCGAAGTAAACGAGTGCAAACTGTTCCGCGGAACGTGTCGTTGCTCGAACACAGTACACCTCGGATCGCGGGGAATTCGTGGATGATGGAATCGAGCACGCAGCGACAGATACTTCCCATAACAACTTTACTCGCGTATTGGCGTAAACGTGTGCTGATGGTGAGCCCTCCACGGGCCACTGAAAAGCCCGAGCATTCGGTGAGTGTTGCACATTTATGCCTCCGTTAAACTCTCGGGGGGAGCCTTGAATCTGAGTTCGATCGGAGATGATTTGAACGAAAGCAGGGTAAGGTAAATGTCCCAATACCTGGACACGTCCCAATACCTGGACACTAGTGTAAATAATGCTGATTATTACATTTAATATATGCTTTATCCATAAAAGAACTATTTTATTGAGCCTGATGAATAAAAACTAAGCAATTCCTTACAAGCAATTCCTTATTAGCAAAAGCAATTACTTAAACAAGAAAGGAATGTCTTATTTTCATAAGTAATTCCTTGCCAGTTTAGGAATTCCTACAAGATAAAGCAAATGCTTGTGTTTTTATTCACACGAATTTAAGCAATTCCTAGTAAAATATTAAAAAAAAAAGCAATTGCTTACACTTTATTCATTCGAGTAGTAAGCAATTCCTTAAAAAATTAAGGAAAAGCGATTCCTTTTAGTAATTCCTTGTCAGTTTAGAAATTCCTACAAGATAAAGCAAATGCTTGTGTTTTTATCACATGAATTTAAGCAATTCCTAGTAAAATATTAAGAAAAAGCAATTGCTTACACTTTATTCATTAGGCTCATTCAATTACACAAATATTTAATTAAATATATTCATATACATATGAAGGACTACGAATTTTCAATACTTTACCAAATTATTCAATCCTACAATAAGGTAGTTGACCCAGTCGTCGATCGGTACCCAGTCGTCGATCATTTGAATTAATATTGAGATTTTATAAGGTTTTTGAACATTATTGTGTAAAGGACAAAATTGCAAGTTAATATTTAAGAGTCTTTACCTACATATATCATCACAATATTGTTCAAAAACCTTATAAAATCTCAATATTTAAGTGATCGACGACTAGGCCTAAACCGATCGACGACTGGATCAACTACCTTATGTTTTCTTTGTTTAATGATAAAGTACACACCTTGCCCCATGTAATTGCATAATCGTTTGTATATAAATCGATTTGTATAACCGAAAAATTCTCAAACGAGTGTCCGGCGTACCTTAAATGTCCAGGTACTGGGACATTTACCTTATTCCTCTCGCTCGAGGCGCGCCGCTATTTAGCGACGGTAAAAATACTGCCGAAGGTTCCCACGATTCCTCTCGCTTCGCGTGTCACATCGATTCCCGCCCTCGGCAGGCACCCCTGATTTTCGTCAGCCACGTATCAGGGGAAATCACCGAAACGTAAGTTTGCTCGGCGCCCGGGGCAAGAAGGAGAATGTCGAACGACACCGGCCAGACTGGTCGGAAACGAGAGAGAGTAAATAAAAGCAAGACCCGCATACCGCGGCTGGTTGCACGCGTACACCGGCGCAACATATTCTTTTATAAACGCGGCCGCGTGTGTAGGCGTATACCAGGTGTGACGGGAAATTAAGATCGGTTCGGAATTCTTTTCTCGAGCGGAGCTTGGATTTATGTAGTGAGATCCTGTGAATGAAACTCGCGCTGTCAAAGAAAGCTTTCTTCGCCGAGGCGATCGTTTAACCCTCGTTTAAAGGAAGCAGGAAAGTGTTAGTGGACAGTGAATAGTAAGTGGAGGAATTTAAAAGTAAAATTACTGGAATTCCATTCCTTGAGTCTGGTTAATTGTATTTTACACGGCGAAACGCGTGCGCGTGGACGCATTATAGCTCGCGGGTCATAACGGCCAAAGATTCTCGTGGGCCTTTGCCCGGACTACTTTGGCCACGGACTTGAAACGACGCGTGAACCTCGTTTCACGGCCGGGCAAGAACGGAGGAATTCCAACGAGATCGTTGAGAAACCGGGCGGACCTCTCGCTCTGCTATCAGTGTATCGGTATCAGTGCCAGGAGAGATCTAAAATGACGATCTCGACGCGAGCCTCTAATCGTTCTTCGCGGGATTATGAATCGTGAAAGTTCGCTGTGATAATCGTTGTTTACACGCAGAACGAGTTTAAAAACTCGTAGCGACGTGATACGCGGCCTGTTTGTTTGCAACAAGATATATTACGAATTTATGTCACGTACGGGGCGTAAGATTGCAATTGTTTGAAACTCGGAAATAAAGATTTCGCCGGTGTTGTATTTTTCTCGAGATGGGAATAGCCTTCGGGGAATTGTTTTCAAGAGGGATTTTTAATAAATTCAGTGATCTCAGGATCGTTTAAATGATTTTGGTTGCCCATCTAGTTTTCGCTCCAACAAGGAAAAGGTAGAAAAATAATTTACTTTAAAAAACAGAACAATAATTTAAATTTGTAGATTATAGGGTAAACGCACCAGTAAATGAACAGTTAAGGCTAATGAATGAACACTATTATAAAATTATGTTTGCAGCGCGAATGATTCCACGTGCTGCAAAAATTTTTTGGATATGAAGCAAGAAATGAAAAGAAGTCTCTAATTAATTAGTTGCTTACTTTAATAACTTATTTCACTCATTTTAATAAAAAATGATCATTCACTGGTACGTGTTCATTTACTGGTACATCCACCCTACCATAAATTTTTTATACTTAACAAAAATAACCTATCCCCATGTCTTTGTATCTTTACCTTGAAAAAGTCTGTATCTTTTAAAAATCAACACGCAATGTTGTGTCGTATGTTTATTCCCATCCTCGAATCGCGAGCAATCTTGTTTTCCTCTGTTTAATTACTTTAAATCGCATATCGGGATCGTATCTCAATGACGATCGAAACAATCGTTCCCCGATTCCCGCCAAGAAAACGGCATTGGACATTGGCATGCTTGCGAGATTATCTCGCGATAGCGAGATAAAGCGTCGATAGACGATGTGAATCCGTCTTGAACGAATGTACCGAAGCGATTCTGCGAAGGCGATTATAGTTTGTATCGGGTGAATGGGCAAAAACCCGGGCTAAAGAAGTCGTTGGAAACGCCGACGGACTGGAGAAGAAATCGAATGGATTAATATCCCCGAGCGATTAGACGCGATTTCTAAATTTCACAGCCCGGGGAGGCCGCGCTGATACCGATACGTTCTCTAATCGGCGGGAAAAAAGTCGCGACGGGATAGCAAGAACGCGAAGAAGTCCTCGAAGAAGCTGACGGGCCGCGCGCGAAAGAGAGAGAGAGAAACTTTAAAGCGCATCGCAAACAAAACCGAGCATGTGCCGGCCGACGTCACGCGTCATTAACGCCTATCCGCGATATCGTCGAGGCTCGAAAGTGATTTTTTTCTTCGCATAGAAACGAGCGATACGAGCTCGTACGTCTGTCAGAAGAGACCCGGAGAACTTCATCCACGGGGCAATTAAATCGATGGACATTGATATTCAAGGCTGCACGATCCGAGAGCAGATCGACCTACTTCCTTCCACCGTACCCTCGATTTCGATCGATCGATCGAGTTCCTTTCCCCCGGCGGGGTAATTTTAAAGAGAAATTCCGCCGCCCGGAAATTGCTCGATCGCCACTCACCCCCTGAGAATGTTGCTGAAGTAAAGAAAGCAGATCCCAGAAGCGACTCCGGCGGCCACTAGACTCAGGCAAGGCGACACCACCATTTTTCCGTTCACTGGTCGCCACCAAGCCGTGCTAATTGATCGCGAAATACCCCGAGCACGACGGAGCATTTAATTACAGCCGATGGATATAACGGTCCGTTCCTGTTGGATGCTTCTCTCTTTCAGTCCCATGTTTTCCGGCCCTCGCCGAGTCGAAAGGGTCGGCCGGGTCGATGGGGGTGGCGCGCCTCGGAAGGGTGGACCCGGTGGCGAGCTCGAAAGCGTTCGAGAAACTCGATCCTCGCGGTTCTCACGGAGTAAACTTAGTAGGAGGACTTCGGACACCTGCTGTCACCGGACTGGCTACTTCGATCACTGATTTCTGCCGCTTGATCGATAGGCACTGGGCGATATCCACGCGCCACGTTTATCTGATACGCGAGATAACGACTTCTCCGCTCAATTCGGGTAACGTTCACGTTGCTCGATCAATCCGGCCCTCGAGCATCGCCAATTTGAATACTGTTGACCCTGTTGCTGGCAGCTCGTTCCATGGACTTTGCTCTTTGAACCCAACTAACGCTTTAAATTATCGAGAAGCTGAATGGCAAAGCTTCGGATTCAATGATTCGAAAAGGTAAATCTCGATTTCCGTAAACTCTTTGACTTTGGCCACTGAGCGTGTTTGATTCGAAATTCCGCCACCGCTACTCCCATTTTCCTGGGAATTTTTTATTACATTTCCTTGAAAAGGTTACCTTTTCTCAGTTCTAATTGTAAACAGAAGGTGTAGAAATGTGATTTTTGAACTTTCGTTCGAAGCGAAGGGTGTTGAAAGAAGCTCGAGTCGCTCGAGTGTTTTGGTGCGGCACCAAATTTGGTTCGCAACCAAAGGTTAAGCACTTTCACGCACTTTTCCCGGCCGAAAGGTTCGCGGCGATTGGTCCAGGAGAACGAGGCTGTGCCGTTATGAAAATGGTATCTGGCGTGTTGGGGAGATGTGAACGGACCGCGCGATAAGATTGAACTGAAGCAAAGCTATGGTCTCCGCGTGTAGACACGCGTGCACCTTCTCGACATCGTCTCGTACCAACTAACGCAGTTATTGCACGTCATACCGCGACGCGTTCCTTCGTTTCGTCTAGGAATCAATTGGGCGAAACGTCACGCTTTAACGCCTGATTCGCAACAGTTCGCGAGGTGCGCCGTTTTGGTCCTCCAGCTATTATGCCATACGTTGCCGAAAATATTATTCAAATGAAGCTTATGTAACGAAGAGTAGGTACCTTGAAGCTGTGTTACATTGACTGGCGAGGAGATTTGAATACGCAATGAAAGAAAGCTGGAAATATTAGTAATCGCTTAGAGCATTCTTAGAATAATCTCGGGACAGTTAGGAGTCTTTAGAAACGAAGATTGCGCGTGGAATTTTGTGTAAGAAGTTGCAGTGGATTATGCAATCACAGATAACAGGTCTTAATTTAGCATTCGAGTAAAGAAATCCTGAAGAAAAAAAAGAGAGAATGTCGAGAGTGCGCAACTGTGTTTCACTCTAGGAAAGTGTAGATTTGATTGAATACGTGTGATGGGATCGGAAAATAGGATTGAAGAAGCGGGAACATGGTGGAGGAAAGGAAGTATCTTGTTTCACGGACTTGAGTGTCTCGATCAGAGTAAGGTTGTGCGACTAGGCTTGAAGGAGCCTGAGAAAACGACAGGCGGCGGAAAAAAAATCTGCGCGAGTGTTATGTCACTTTTATCTGGGGCATTGCGTCGCAGCGTTTTCTGGGTACGTGTTCCTTCTGAGAGAAATAAAAATGAACGTGTGTCTGACGTAAAGGCTCTTATTTCTCTTTGCGCGGTACAATTCTTGAGAATATGTTGCTCTTGCATATTAAATATGATTATAAAGATCGTTGAAGAAATTCTATTGCAAGTTTGTTACATTTCTGTTGCACAATCTATGCCTGAACAGTAATTGAGGTAATACATTATGCATTTTAGTGCATTTTAATTACTGTTGTATAAGATGGAAGTCGATAGCCAAGTTACCCAAGTTTCACCGGTGATTACGAATTGTAACGATTAGAATCGGTGATGTAAAGAATACTGGAGTGCCTCTCGTACTTTATTTTATCATTTTCAAGAGACAGGTAGTACAGAACTTTCGTTTAATGACATTCTGTGCGCCTGGGAATGGCATGTACGAATTACACTCGCGTCGGGGCGGTTGCCTGCATCTCAGGCGCGTCTAACAATAAGTAACGCCACAGATCTGGTATAAGATTCGCCTGATACAGTATGGGAATTCGTTTCACACGAACTGAAATATCAGGTTCGTGGAACTGCGATGGCTTTGTTGCGCAATGGACGTTAAACAAGTCTGGCGCCTATATTCAACGGAATTATAGAAGCCGGTAAAGTCAGTAACAGTGCAGTGTTTTTACGTTGCGTCTGGCGAACAGCACAAGTTACAATTCGCACTTCACGAACTATTCTTCGCAGCCTACACTTCGCACACTCTACACTCCATGCATCACACTTCATAACATCACATCATACTTCACATTTCATGGTTCACACATCGCATAGGGTAAGTCGGGGAGGGATGGCCCACTTTTTAAAAAAATCAGCGCACCGTAAATTTAGTGGTTTTATAAAGGACAAAAATATATTTGCAAAAGGAGCGTGATCGAGCCATCTCACCCGCGGGGCCATCTCACCCGGAATTACCGTATTAAATTGCACTGCACATAGCACACGTCACGACATCATACGTCACATTGCACGGATTATAATTCACATATCACACTTCACCCTGTACTCTTCACATATTTCACTTAAAGCTTCACAATACTTACGCACTGCTCTCGATTTGGAAACTTGTCGTTTTACAATCTCGCACAATTTGGTAAATATCCTTATAAGGAGTGAAGTGAGAGTTGTCGTGTGTAAATCATGATGAAAAATAGTTGTGATAGCGAAGAGCTTTTATTAAAATAAACAACTCGAGCTTACGTGACGAAAGTACAGGAAATCTCGCTATATTCAATATTAATCCTGCCTACTAGTGGTGTTGTGATTATCTTCTCCCTCGAATCGGTAACACTGCATGCGACAGGAAAATGGTATGGTCGCTCCGAAACCCCCGAACTGTATAACAAAAATTTACATTAGATGTTCGACCTACCTTATACCTCGTCCGTGTTAACACTGCCAGTAACCACTTACCACAGACTGTCCTGTTCCAACCACTTCTACTTCCCATAGACGTCAGACAAGTTCCTTTACCTCTTTGAATTAACCTCGAGGTATGATGCAACTTGCTAGAAAAATATTCATGAACGGGCACAACAAGTCAACGTATTCTACCTTGACTATAATAGACATTCGATTTAAGGTCAGGCAGCAGTTAGCGTCGAATAGAAATCAGAATGCCCAATGATATTTCGACACACGCGATAGTAAGGCACGTATATTCTCCGGAATTATTTTTTTTTAACAAAAAGTTAAGTCTACGAAGAAGACATCACAATATTAAAGGATTCGTGCAATAGTCAGTGTCGTCCATCCATTGCCGATAATGATCTGCCGATCGAAGTAGATTAAACCTACGTGGTCAGACAGGTTGCGATACAATCCATGTTTTTCTCAATATTTCCGCAAATTTTTAGATCTGAATAATGAAATTTAAAAATTTGGCGAATTTTAAAATAAAAATCCCTTTCTATCCACAAATATTTGTTCAAATACAAATTTCAACATATCAAAATTTACGTTTCGAGAGAAAGACTATTGCAGTATCGCGAAGGTGCAATTATCACTGAAAGGTTAAAACATTCAAAAATACGAAAATGGTAACTCAAAAATGACTCTGGGGTGCATTGAACCCCAAATGACCAGTTTGTGATTATAAGAAAATGTGATCGCAAATGGTAAGTAAATTAAATTAATTAAATTCTAGATTTTATATATATGTCTCTTATTTTTGTTAATAAATTACATTACTGTATTAACCGTGGCCGCCTTTAAAATTATTTCCAATATGTAATCTCCATGTAATCCAATCTGTTCCCATATAGAATCCAATCATCCTGCATATTTGGTAATCCAACAACGGTGAACTCTCGAGCATCCGGGATTATCGGAATTCTGCTCTACCATGTTCCCAAAGGCCTGAATCAGAAACCAAAAATAACAAAGGTGCTCTCTAATGAAAGAACTATCGGGAACAAATACCCAATCGCAGAACTGCTTCGTCATCACAGAGAGTCGAACTTCTGACACGTACAATTTCCGCGATAGCCTTTAATCCGGTATCCCGGCAATTAAAGCGACCCGATAGCATCGCGCAATTTCGCGGCTCCCTTGTTGTACAAGTTCGTGGACGTCGAACCGCGTATAGACACGGTAAAATGTGGCGATGATGCTACAACGGAGAGAGGCATGCGTTATCATGCGCCACGCAACGAAGGTTAGTGGACATTTCGCTAAGGTTGGGAGAATCAGAGGCGAGCGAACAACCACAACGAAGGACAGCATTTTGCCCATGCAGGCGCGCTCTCATTATCATATCAAGCACGTTCGAACTCACCGCCGGACGTTGCTTCAATAAACACTCGCGTTTTAATAGCGTCCGGCACTTGTTTCGTCCCTGCGATCCCACTGCTTTCGACATTTACAACGTGGATTAACGACACTTCCGCGTAGAATTGGACTGCCACGGTCAAACTTCCCTGAGAAGTGCAGAATTCAAGTAGCAAACGCAAATACCTGCTAGAAACGTAGCATCCGCAGCTCCCTCGCGTTCAAAATCAATCGCCGATTATTCTAAACAAATCCCAATAATATCCTATCGAAGCTAGATACCATCGATTACATCGCCGACACGTGTTCGCGTTACGTGTACCACTCGAAGCACTTTTATCTGGCAGTCTCGATTTAATTGATTCGTGGGTGTACCGAAAGTGGAACGGAAACAAACACGGCCAGATAAGTTTTTACTTTTTCGTAGCCGAGGGAAACAAAGATAACGAATTAATTGGAGCGAGCTAGTGTCCGTGAGTCATTGTCTTCCAAACTATTCCCTCGGTTTGGCAGAAAGGAATCTTTCCACTTTGAGCAGACGTGAATTTCCATTCACTTATTCCGAATATTCATCTCGCTGCTTATTGACAGCGCTGACACTGTATTTATAAATACAGTTTGCCGTGGATGACTCAGAGCGCCGAACCGCGATTAGCCACGGGACCATCGCTCGATAAAAGTCCCTATTCAGGGAAACTCGTCACCGTGGCGGTGTAACGTCATCGAAGTTCGCCATACGCCAAGTAATCGCGAACCCTCCTATCAGTCGGTGCGCGCGTGTTCGTTTCGATTGGTAAACACGTTCTCCGCTGGTAAAATTAATATTCCACTTCGCCGTGGCTTCGCTGACAGCCGCCTCGGTGCAAAAGACGATCCTCTGACTTCGACGGTTCAACTTCGGTCGAAAGGATGAGAGAGGACGTCTCGAGTGACATATCAATTCGCGAAACCTACAAAATACGCAGTTCCTCGGCTCGAAGCCTCGGTGCTCGAGCTTTGAAGCAATCTTTCGCGTAGACTTGGCTGTCACTGCGAGCGAAGGAAAATCGAAAAAGTGCACCAAGCTTCGTGGAATTCCAAGGGATCCTTTATCGACCGAGGCTGTGTATAAAATTCAACGAGCGAACATGACGGAGAAAGGAGATCTGCCGGACGAATCGAGCAGCTTTCTGTTCCCTAATCGACGCGCTCATCGACCACTATCAGAGGTACGAATTCTTTCCGTTCCCATATTCCGCGGTTCGATTAGATAACGCTGCGCGAAGATCGTCGCGCCGACCACTTTCCTATTGTTTGTAACTTTTATCGCCGATCGCCAGGTGGATAATAAGCACTTTTATCCAATGGCTATCGAGCGCTATTTTTGAGAAACCTTTCGTTCTGTTTTCTTGCTCCGTCTAAATATCCCTTTCGACTTTACGCAGAAATTGCGTTATAAAAATTAAAAGATTTAGCGCGGTTAAGAAACACCTGAAAGCACCATAACACCCGAGGCAAATACGCGAAACAAAGAATGTGCTCGAATCGCAGACTTTCGTCGAAGAGGCGAAAAGAGAGATAAGAGGTATCCGACGCATCGTGCCTCTTTTGAAATCGTCAGACGTAGGATTAAACGCTACTCCCGCTTAATATTTATTTATCGAGCATGTTGTGTGCACGGTTTACGCGTGCGCTCGCAGACAAACGTTGCATAACTTAGAGCCGCGCGTTAGAAGCTCGAGTCTCGGGGAGCATCATAATTTATATCGTGTAATACACCGCGGGAGATAATGCAGATAATGCTGATCGCCGCTAAATGTTTCATCAATGACGCGAGCTACCGCGTAGCCCGGCTTGTTTGGCGTCGCCTTTAGCGCGGCTATTCGCGTAATTGTTTAAACAGATTCTGCCAATATTGCGGAAGAACGACTTCGTCCGTAGAATAGCGATTGGGAAGTTGGAATTGAGATGTTGTTTCGGGGAGAAGTTAGTTCATTTGCGATATATAGCAAAGTTTTGATTACAGGTAGGATTGATTCGTGGCTCGTAACAAGGTCAGCATTCACGTTTACTCCAGAGATTAGTCGTTGTTTGGATTTCAGTTAACGAGGTTTCTGGCACGTCGTCGGGCGCCTCGTCTATTCTTTTTCCGCGCGTTATCTCGCCTATGATATAACTTCGGTTCGCCGAAATCACTGGCTCGGTGGCGAGGTAATCTTCCGCGCATCCTGATCGGCGTAACGCCGCGGCGATAAGAAAGAGGATTGGTTGCACAGTTTAGGTCAGAGATCTGTCGCTAGACAAGGCACCGTGGAAAATTCTCCGTGAATAGTTGCCCGTTGCTTATCGCCGCCACTCGAAATATCTCGCTTGGCTATTGCGCGAGGCGCATTAAAGATCGATCCAGCTGAATTTCGATGGAACCGAAATAAATCGGCGATGTCATAACAGGAATATTATCGGAACGGAATTCGATCTTGATGAAATCAGCGATTAGTTAAAAATTGTATTATCTTGCTACGGGATTGTTGGTTAAACAGAGCCTCCATTGGCTTCTTTTTCCTAGGCGAAATTAAGCTTCCTCGTTCATCCCCTGTGCCACGAAATTGAAATTTTAAATTCTGTTTATCCTATTAGTCGCGGTACAATAATGATTATAATGGTTCCGTGCCGACTGATAGAAGACCCGGTGTATTTGTTCGCAATAAAATCGGATCTTCGAAGCTTAAGCCGCGATATTCTCGGAAGATCCTGTTTGCTCGGAACAGTATCACGCTCCGAGCACGAACCGAGCGATCGGTAAACCGGCGTCATTTCGTACGCGAAACGGTTGCACGTTAATTTCTCACTAACAAGTCCGATTCACGATAAACAGCGACGCTAAGTCAAAGTTTCAAACCCATTTATGGCCGCGACATCTTCGCCGAAAGACTTAAGTGCCCATCGTGATCCGTAATCCGATCATCAGGGCGAGACATGCTTAAACAAAGGAAACATATCGGTAAAACAATGTTTACGTTCGTTTGCGCGGGCAATTAAAATTATTCCCGGCGGCTTTGCTGTTTTCTCTCGCTCGGTTAACGTGTCTGCGGCGAAGTGGAATTATTCTGTCTTTAATCAGACGGAGCGCCCTGCCCCGGGGAACGTTCTGAATCTTGCAAGAGGCTTCGGGCTTTTTTTTATTTCGGGACGCTGTTCTTGTCCCTTTGTGGTGGTTAATGAAAAGGGGATTAAAATTGCAGGAATTCAGGTTGAGAAAAGATTTCCACTTCTTATCGAGGAAGTTAAGAACCGCGTAGAGTGCAGACGAAATTCGTCTATCAATTATTCCTGTCAGAGGATATTGAAGAAACTAAGTACTCAAAATATTTATCTAAACTCGCCGGATTCAAGTAAATTGAAGGGAAATCGAAAGCCTATCGATTTAAAAAATGCAAGCCTTCTCGTATAACTCCTAAAGTTCAATCAAGTCACCAACCTATAGTCGCTTTAACCTTTTGTTACACGCGTTGTTGTAAAAACTACAACAGTCGTGAATTATTATTTTTTTTTCTGTCTGAGAGCGAGCAATCGGCTTTGAACCTTTTTCTAATCCTCTAGCGATGCCTTCTGTTTTTCAATATAGATGTATAGGCGTTGAAGAGAAAAAATCGCACGTTTCTAGGAAAGTGCAACGCGCGTATAAAAGTTCATTGGCAAAACAGATTCCAAATTGGAACTAATTTGTGTAGTAAGGTGTTACCAGAGCAATGGAAGTGAATAAAACAATACTTATTAAAATAGTACTCGTATATTCTGTTCCGTCTTTTTCTTTTTCAACCCCAACAGCATTGCTTTTTAGTTTCTAATATAAAAATAACTTAAAAAACTTAGAATACCAAATAAAACAATTAAAAAAAAAAACACTAAAATCGTGATCTAAAAACTACTCCGCGCGTGTAATCGTATTATAAATTGTGAAGCGTGTAACGAAAGGTTAAAGATCCTCCAAATCCCCTGAACCTCCCCGACGAAACACCCTTTTTCGTCTACTCTAAACCCTCGCGCTCCAATCTACCACGCAACGTCCAACGATCTCTTTTCGCCTCAACGAAACCAAGAAACCCCTGAAACTCCAGAAACCCCCAAGAGGTATCGCAGCCCCAAACAGCAATATGAAGATCGCCGCAGGAGTCGCGATTGCCAGGAACTCGGCGGATCGCGAGGGAAGAAGCGATCGCGGCCGTTATCGCTCGGCTCGTAATCGCGGGTGGCGGGCTTCGACACATCGGAGATCTCGCGCAGAAGCAATGGAGCGGGTCGGACGGTGCGCGAGACAAGCCGCTATCAGACGAAGGACGTAGGTGGTGCGACCCGCGCCGAATCCATCGGATTTAGTTAATGTCCAGCGCTCCGTGGACTCGGATGTCGCACCGTCTCCAACCAACCATGACAGAAACGCTGTCACGCAGCTGAGCCATCCGCGCAGTCAATCCCTCTGTTGCTCATCCGCCGAGGCACGTCCTATCGGGACCTGTAACCCCGCGACCGATCGATAATACCAGTTCAGAGGGACCGAAGAAAAGCGGCAAATCTCGCGGCAGATTGCTTCGAAATTGCCCATACGGCGGCAACTTTTCAGCCACCGGCAACACCGATGCCACGTTGACGGACGCTCGCGAGACTTCCGCCTTGAATCTCATCGATCGGAAGATCGATCCCGCGGCTAGGGAGCCTCGATTCTCCCTTCCGACCGTCGCGGCCGAGAAACACCGCGGATAGGAGATTCTTCTGGCGCCTGGGCGAGCAGAACGACGTTGTTTTGAACGTGTGACCGGCGTAAATCAGTCGCGCGATCCACGTGGGGCTGGCTGCCACCGTTTCCGTCGCGTTCCCTCCAGGAGAACGAGGAGGAACGTTGAATTCGTGGAAAAGTTTTTCGCCGACGAGAACGCGGCGCTGTTTGATATACCGCGGGAAGTGGATCGGGGGATCGGCGAATCGGTGGATCGAGATCGACGCGGGCTACTTGCGAGGTAAGTCTTGTTGTTATTGGTCGCATCGAGTGTCCTGATTTTTAGTGGTGTTTTGGAAAGCTTTTATTTTAATGAGTGGATAGATTAAAGCGTTTCGTAACGATGGAATTAATTGGGGGTGGTTGGATAATGAGATAAATTTTAATATGAAAGATTTTGAAATCATTGTGGACTTTAAACGCTGACTCAGGGCTTCTTTGTGAATTATTTTGTATAAAATCGACAAATTAAGTTGACGTTTGGCAGATTGTTTTAATGCATCTTGAACTGTTGTTCTGAATTTTTGTGAACGAAATAAAAAACATTACGATACAGAGAGAACGTTGAAAAATTATCGGGTGGTTCTGGCGGTGACGGAAAGTACTGTAAGGGTTATCTGAAACACAAAAAGGAAAAGAGAAACTTAATCTATATGAATGAACTTAATCTATCTATGGTATTTTTGGCGAAGGATTTTGAGGAAGAGTATACAGGAAACGGATTTATGAATTTGATTGGAAAAAAAAAATTCTCACCCTCAAAATATGTACATATTAACTATAATAAGCAATACATTGATTTACTTGCGGTTGAAAAAATTCCTGAAGACATCCTCACTTTTCACACCATTACAGTGGTCTGCCCTCTCAAAGGAGCGCGCGTTTGCTCAAATTATTTTCAACCACGCGAAAAGATCGAGGCACGGGAAAACATTCGGAGACTTTATTTTTCCGCCCACATTTCATCAAATTCTTTCGCTTCTATTGTTCGCGTTCTTCGTACAGCAACCAATTAGTGGCGCGAGAAACACCTTCAAAAGCCGTTCACGGTAATTTGAACTAGCAACTCCGCTGGTAATAGCGAGGCAATCGCAGCTAAGTTCGTCTCGGTGAAGCCTTATTAAATCCCCTTTACCATTCCATAGGAGGATTTAATTTCCAAAACGCCTGTTTCCTTAGCTTCGTAACAACGAGGTTATCTCGCGCTTCCTCGATAATTAATTCTGTATGAAAATTCATTTGCGTGGACCGTGATTCACGGAGCCCGTGAAGACGACGCAGTTTCCTCGACAATTTCTGTCAACAGAACGCGATTCACCGAACCCTGAAAATTTCTCTATTCAGCAGAGCCTCAGACCTACATTTGCTCGAGCGGGTCGATCGGTATTTCTTTTCAAGGGGAACCCGTAGACTTGACGGACCGAGGAAGCAAATGCTCCTCGAGGAGCTACGAAGAGAATCCTGACGGTTGACGAAACCTAATACCTATCATCAACGATCCAGAGACTCCAGTAATAATTTCACTCGAGCTTTCCACGAGTAGAGACGTTCCCTCCTAAACTCTATTCCAAATTGGGCTAGAAATTTCACATTCGTTTAAGACACATAAATAATTCCTCCAACCCCATAATCCTTGACCTTAAAACCTCGAATTCCAGGCGAAGGCTCCCGTTGAATTCGCGATCTAAGGTCCATCGATTTCCTATAAATTCGGCACGTCTTTGGAAGCCCGACCTTTGAAAAATCCAGGGACGCGAGTGTCTTTCGCGCGTGGCCCGCGAACGTTGCACGTCTCCGTAGCGATGAAAGGAGTTTCAAGAGGATCTCCAAGGGAGACGATTTTTCTTCCGTAACAAACGCCACAATTTCATTACCAGTCGATAAGTGTCTGCTCCACGTTCAACACCTACGTCACGCGCAATCAGGCCCATCGTTATCGCGCGACGTGGCTGCATTTTTATCAATTATCGTCACGGCTCGATAATTTTATTCCTTTGCTCGGAAACGTTGCACGGTGAGATGAATTCGCAGAGGAATTTCGTAGCAGGGAATTGCGAGGCGGTTCAAACCGCCAACGTTTGGGAGAGTCTTAATTAATATTCGGTGAACTGGGTGATAGACGTGTTGATGGTTACTAAATTCTTATGAAGATGCCACGCGTGTACTAAATTAAGAAAGAAAACGTTCGTGCTCTGTATATTTTATTTGGATTAATTCTACGCAATGACTATCTCGCGTTTACGATACCTACTTGAGTCGCTTCTACTAGCTCTCATACTGATAACAAATCACTGCAGGATAATTGATCTAACAAGTTAAAGCGATTGCTGTGAATCCACATAAGTTTCATAATCCTTCGACAAATCTCTGTGCAAACTGCTTCTAGTAAGATCGATCAATAAGGCTATCTTTATCTGCATTCAAAATTGGTTTGGTTAAGTCTCACGTCGCATTCAGAACTCCGTCACAGTCGGAAGTGTGGAGGCATACGTGAATTAGGTATCAGCGACGGAGGACAATGCCCCGAAAGCACTTCCAAAACGCTTACGTGTGACTACTTAGTCGTCAGATTTTCTAACACTATCAGATTTATCAGAGTTAGTACACTAACTCAAAATCACACCCACTTTTTCCTTAATAATTCAGAAGTCTCCTTTCTTGAATAATCAGTTCAAGATATCCCCAAAAAAATAAAGAAAACTCTGTCTAGTTTGAAGAATGCTTGAGAGTTGTCTTGGATATATTTGCCACTTGCTACACCCGAATTCATTGTCCCAGTCCCTAAAGAACACAGCTCGAAGAGGCAAGTCTGCGCGCCACTAATTGGTACTCAAAGCCGCGCGAAATCATTAGGATTTTCGTAGCTCTACTTAACGGAGGGAGATCTCAAGGGCGTGGGCTTCTCAGCCGCTGCCTAACCGCGCCGAAAATTCCTTTTCAGAGGAAGCAGAGCACCGAGTCCAGAAAGCTTCGAATTTCTGAAGGGGAGGACAAGCGACGCTAGAGGTCGAAGCATCCCAAAGTGTCGCGAAATTTCTACCGGCTAATCTGTCCAACGTTAGCCGCTCTCTCGAGCGGATTATGGAAGCAGACTCAAAAATGACGAAAACAACCGCGGACTACGTTAAGGCCGTGGAAAGCGGCGTGCAACCGACTCAGGTGACTAAGGGAACATTGTTTCCGGGCGAAAGGCTGCTAGGAAGCTTCTGTTAACCTCGTCGATCGAAACGCAACACCTACAACTAAGTCGTACGCCTGACAATTCCAGTATCCAATGCATTTCAATGCTGTCTTCCTATGAAACGTTAATAAAATCGTTTAAAATAAAACAGTCTCATCGTTTCGCGGTCGAAACCCGAGTCACCGGTGTCACGGATCGAAACGGAGCTTCAAAACGACACAAATCGAGAGTTCGTTTGAAGAATCAAGTGTTACGAAGAGAAGAAGTAATTTCTTTCGGGCGTTGATGTTTCGTTTTAGCAATTAAACTGAACGAGACAAGTTTTTCACTGATATCTCGAGCGAGACGAGTTTCCCTTTTAAGTTCGAAACACTTTGCAATGAATCAGTGGTTCGTGAGGAACTCAGGCTCGGAAGGAACTTACAAGGAGAGTATTTTAGGTGTCCGCCTCCGATGATTTTGATTTTTTGATATGTTACAGAGGACCGAAAAATAAGAAATACGTGTTTTTTTATTTTTCCCCGTTTTCATATTTGGGGGGTGAAAACTGCGTTCAAAGTTAGGGTTGAAAAATCATTTTTGTGGAATATCTCGAGAACTATTAGAAATTGGGGAATAGTGTGAATGGACGAATTTTGTGTCTTTGAATGCGAAATATGACTGACTCACCAGATATTCAAAAAGTCCACAAAAATGATTTTTCAACCCTAACTTCGAACGCAGTTTTCACCCCCCAAATATGAAAACGGGGAAAAATAAAAAAAAACACGTATTTCTTATTTTTCGCTCCTCTGTAACATATCCAAAAATCAAAATCATCGGAGGCGGACACCTAAAATACTCTCCTTGTTAGATACGAGGGAACTCGGGATCCCAGAACACTTGTGTTCCGAGAGGACTCAGCTCCCAAGAAATGCGACTCGCGTAACAGGTGTCCGTTGCCTCCTCGATTTCAGGTAACCGAGACGAAGGTTTACAAGAAGCGATGGCTGATGCTGGTGATCTTCGTGCTGTACAGCGCCAGCAACGCGATGCAATGGATCCAGTACAGCATCATCGCGAACATCGTGATGAGCTATTACAACGTGAGCAGCTTTTCGGTGGACATGACCAGCATGATATACATGATAACCTACATTCCGTTCATATTCCCAGCCAGTTATCTTCTCGACAGATACGTAAGTACAACAATCACAGAAATCTCTTTACTCCAGTTAGCGAATCTTTCCAAACAACAGCGTCCCCCGGATTCAGATCCCAGAAACTGGCGCAGAATTTTCCATGCAACGGTCCTTCGCTCGGAAACTATTAACACTATTCCTACCACGAACCGATCAAAAAGACCGATTTTAAAATGTCGATTAGAATTTCCTATTTACAACGTAATTGAATCGCCTTTAAACTTCACGACTTTGCCTCAAATATACGTATAATACATTTTTGAATATTCACTTCTTGTTTTACTGTTTATTTTCTGAGAAAAATTTGTAGTCTGTCTTACCTGACGTGAAATGTGTCGGTAGGAATAGTGTTAATCAGAATACAGCGGCGAGCACCCCGAACTAATTAATCAAACTCCATTCCGCGTATAATCTAATCTACATTCGCATCGAGACCAGACGCGTCGCGCGGGATGCGTGTAAGAAACGTGTGCATCTCTCGTTGCGTTGGAAGGCCATTGATAACGGGCGAAGAAGAAGAAAAGAAAAGTAATTAAAACGTATCAGTCGGCAAACAGATTGCGCTGGACATTGTTGACATCTCCTTTGATCCAGCCTCTTGAACCGGACAATCGAGCGCCACTTCGAAAACACCGTCCGTTCTTTATCACGCTCCTCGCGTCGCGCACGCAACTTCTAATTACTCGATAATTAATTCGATCTACTGTCGCTGAAGGTCCGAGAGAAGTTTCGAAACGCTCGATTGTAGCTGCGGCCGAGTTAGGGAGAATTAATGGATCGAGACGCTGCGAGTTTATCAACTCGAGGAGATATTTTATAAGTTAAGGGGAACGATGTTCCGTGAACGATAAACTTTACTGCAATCCCTTGCTCTTCAAGTTTAATAGTTTCTAACAGCATAGAATAACTGAGGAGAACCAAGGTGTTTCAGATTTTCTGTTTGCATATTTTAAGGGGACATTCTCATTAATCCTGAATAACGAAAAAAATAGAGGTCATCAATTTCTTTACTGCAAGTTGTTCACTTTAAAAAAAAAATCTTCAGGATCACCTATTTTTTAAAGATTTGTTGAGAATGTACCTTTAAGAGAAATTTGGATTTCTTCAAGGACTAGACTTCTTCATCGTGCAGTGGTCAATTTGGCCACAATGTTAGCTTCACGTATGATGTTATTTATTTAAATTCTTAGTTTTATTGGATAATTTTTTTTTTAGCAAGTTTTCATGGCTCGAAAACTTCTACAGTTAATGATCCATCAGTATAAGTAGTAGGGTAAACTAACCAGTAATTGACCGCATACCAGTGAATGACCATTAGGCAAAGAAACGTAAATTATAAATTTAAAAATTACTATTTGTTTATAAATACAGTGTAATTGCACTTTTAATATCCCATATTTTTAGTTTTCCATATTAAACAAACATTAATAAGTAGAATTCTTAATAAAAGTATGCGGTCATTTACTGGGTTTCTCGTTCAACAATTCGGTCATTTACTGGTTTGTTCACCTAGTAGTAGTGAGCGAAAAAAGTCAGACAGACCATTGGAGGGTGAAATGAGAATGTTAGACCTCGAGATTTATAGGGGGAGGTTTTTTCAGGGCCTCAGGTTCGCTGCCCTGGCAGGAGCGATCGGCACCACCCTTGGCTCCTGGATCAAAGTGTTGAGCGTCAGCCCGGACCTGTTCTGGGTGACTTTTATTGGTCAAACGCTGGTCGCTGTCAGCCAAAGCTTTGTCCTATCGGTCCCAGCCCGTTTGGCTGCTGTTTGGTTCGGTCCAGATCAGGTCAGCAGCGCGTGCAGTATCGGAGTTTTCGGAAATCAGGTCAGTAGCAGCTTCCTCCCAAGCTTTTCTTTCCCAATGATTTTCCAGCGGCACGCCCACGCGTCCTCCCTTTTCCCTTGCTCGTTACGGCTTCGCGTATCGTGAGATGCTAGAGCTCCTGGACATTTCTATCGTCCCGGGGACATTGCGCGAAATTGTGGGATGAAAACGCTGCCTCACATTTCGTTCTATTATTTAGAAATAATAAGAAAAGCTACAAACATACTTTGTATAAATTTTCAAGTTTTCTAAATCTTTTTCCTATTCGATATACAACTCTTAATAATGGCTTACGTCTCAAGAAATATCACAAAAGCTAAAAAATATAAAATAGTTGAGAAGCAGAAAATACTTTCACTCAATTGCAATTTTATACGCACCAAGGTAATGGAATTATAATACCTGTTACATTGAATTAGAAACAGAATTATTTCTGTTCCATCAAAGGACACCAAACAGAAGTCCACCGTCCAGTTAATGAATAAATGAATCTCGGTATCCCCATTGTTAAAGCGTTAACAAGTGACAACGGTCTGTAAATGAAGCTCGAGTGCGTACTACCTGCTGGGTGGAAGGGTAAGATTCTAATTCGTGGGACAGGGTCGGTGGCGAGTTAAGCTGTTACGTGATTAGGTGGGAAAGCAAGCCGAACCGTGCACCCACGTTTAATTTCGTAACAGCGATACTGGGGGACCGGGCCCCCCAGCCATCGAATTAAACCGTCGTATTTCAGAGAGCGTGCCGCTCTGAACGCACCCCCGTCGCCCTGTACAATTTGCCCGAGGTGCAAATTCCACTCGATTAGTTTCTTTTCCGCTTCCTCCCTCGAAATACGCTGCGCTCTAACAGCATTGTTTGTACAAAGTCGCTGCATTACTGCGGGCATGGTAGTAAAGCGAGAAAATCACCATTGAATCGCGTCGGCTTTAAACAAAGATCACATGCCCCATGAATCATGCTGGAATTAGTGAGTGTCTGAATACCCGACGTGAAAATCGACGGCAACTTATTTTCTTAACGATAAAAAGTGAAAGGGACCTCGTTGGAAATCGCGAGACTGGTTTATCCTCATTCCCAAGTTGAGGTTTATTTAAATATTACAAAATATTTGCGACGTCATTTGGGATTTTTTTTAACTATTTAACTCGTAGAGAAGAATATTTGTACTGATAGATAAATTCGTATTGCGCGTTGTTCTTTAAAGCTACTCGGGAAGTGACCCACAGTGCTCCGCGAGTAGTTGAATTAGAATGGCCATTGTTCGATTAATTCCTACGGTGCTTGAAGCTCGAAATGGACGTGAACGACTCTTGGCCTTGTTCATAAGCGTTGTTTTCGACGTGTCGTGCAACTTTGCCCGCGGTTCTGTCGAGCTTTCGAGAGCGGAACTCTCGTGATGAGCTGAAAAGAATAATGATCTCTCGCTTCCTTGGAATAACAATAATGGACGTCGACGCGTTTCGTCGTCCACCAGTTGCAATGTCGCCACGAGTTCACTGTATTCGTATAAACTCGTGGACAGAAATATCGGCGATCCCTTTCGTATCGAAATTTTTAAGTAGCCTCTCGTTTCTTGGGGTAACGCCAAGTTCGAAAGAAAAAGAATGTGTTTCCCTCGGTTAACCACTATTATCTTCCATCATTCTCATTTTTTTTTATAGAAACGAATTCTTGCTATTGTTTACAGCTGGGCATAGCTATCGGTTTCCTTTTTCCACCGATGCTGGTGCCAAACAGCGATGATCCCAGCGTTATCGGGCGAGGCTTGCAAGTCATGTTTTACACCGTGGCGGCTTTCACCACTATTATTCTGGGTCTCATTATTGTCTGTACGTATTTATATAGTAAATTGTATATGAAGGTGGAAAAATAGGGAAAAACAGCTTAATACTTTTGTCTATATAAGTATCCGTAAAGAAACAAGATTTAATGAATTTAATTTTCTTATATAATTTTCTTCTTAAATTATTTCTTGTTTTACCTGGACTACAGAAGCTCATGCTTAGGCAAATAGTGGGGACATTTCGCAGGTATTTGGTTTCAGTGTAAAGTAGACATTTCCTGTTTTTAATCAGCATACCAAATCTGTAACGTTATCTCACGGAGGTATTTAAACTTTATAACACTTTATGATTCTAAAGTTCTGTAGTCCGAATTGCCACCAACGAAACATGGTACAAATCACAGAATCGCGAAAAATTGACATTCCCTGTTTTTCCCCTTACCTTTCATATTAATATCGAACCGATTGTCGATCTCTGTCACTAGATACAATCGCAATTTTCTTTTAAACTCAAAATATGAGAGATCATACATTCTTCTAGATCGTTGATTTCAGTAAGCAGTGTCTTTTTACAGTTTTCAAGTCTGAACCACCGCTGCCTCCAAGCCCAGCCCAGGCTGTGCAAAGGGACGCGGAAGGGACGGAGAGTTTCTTCCAGTCTGTTAAGAAGTTAGTGACCAATGCCGGCTACTTGTTGCTGCTGCTGAGCTACGGTATCAACGTTGGCATCTTCTACGCTATCAGCACGCTTTTGAACCAGATCGTCCTTCAATATTTCCCGGTGAGTGCTGCCTTCGGTGTATGAATACAGTGTCTCTGTACTCCGAGACGTAACTGCGACTTTCCTGGAACATTACTATTGTTAACGCTTGCGACTATTTCACAGCACCACGAGAAAGACGCTGGAAGGATCGGTTTGACCATCGTTTGCGCTGGTATGTTGGGCTCCGTGGTTTGTGGCATCGTGCTCGACAAGACCCACAGATTCAAGTGAGCGAACTTCTACTAGACGAGTCTTCTTCTCACAAGTCGTCTAATTCTCAGATACATATTCTTTGGAACATATTTACAGGGAGACGACGCTCGGAGTGTATCTTCTCTCCTTCCTTGGTATGATCATCTTCACGTTCACCCTGAACCCCAATTATATATACTCCATCTACCTGACTGCTGGTTTATTGGGGTAAGTGTGAAACATCGTTCAGAATTATTCTAAATTACGAAGAAAATGATTCTCGTTCGAAAGCATTGAGCTATAAGTATACCTGGAGAGGGAATAGCAATGGGAAGAAGTAGAGGCGACAGCGGTCTGAGGGAAATAGAAGAACGGGTGAACGTATCCTTCTTCCTATTATACCTCTCACTCTGTACAGATAACTTCACTCACATGCACTATACATCCATAGCCTGTTGTAAGACAGAGATAGGTTCACCCGTAATCGTCCCTCTTCCTCGGACCGGCCGACATTGCTCTGTTCCCTCTCCAGGTATTCTTATAGCTCAATGTTCGAAAGTAACAGGAACAGCTGACTACGTTTATCAAACCACTTGAGTCTCCTGAATGTCAACTCAATTGTTCCCCAGATTCTTCATGACGGGCTACCTGCCAGTGGGTTTCGAGTTCGCCGCGGAGCTGACGTACCCGGAACCAGAGGGAACGTCCGCCGGCCTGCTGAACGCTGTCTGCCAGGTGTTCGGTATCGCGTTCACGATGCTCTACGGTTACTTCTTCCACCTGTGGGGCGACTTCTGGTCGAACATCGCCCTGTGCGCCACCCTCGCCTTCGGCGCGTTCCTCACCACCATCATTCCCAACGATCTGCGAAGGCAGAACGCCAAGTTCTAAGCGGCTGGATCTTCCGCTCCCTTGTTTGAAGGATCAAGACGAAGGATTTTGCAAGTGGGCTCTCGCCGATTCCCCGGACCTCCAAGCAGCGAGATGATCAGCGAGAAGTCGAGCGTAGGAATCTCGCTGAGCTTCAAGAATTTACCTCGCGGTAATCGCGCGGTCCGAGGATTTCGAATGTAAGTCACGTTCAAGGTAGCTTGTTTCACCGTGAGCGTCATCAGTATTACTGTATACTCTGGCTATAACGAAGCTACTCAAGGGAACGTTAGCGTAGAGGCGAACTGACGCCTCGGACAATTGGAATCGCGACGAAAGGGCCTCGCCAGTACCAAGCTAAGCGATCAAGTGTGTGTAGGATAGTCTTTCATGGAGGGAGTAACAGAAACGGTGATATTGACGATAATAATGCGAGTAGCGAGCAAGTTGTTTCGAAGAGGCTCGGGGCGCTGTGCGTCCGGCTTATTCTCGTTACGAAAGTGTTTCGATTGGAGGTTCAGAGTAGATCTCTCGCGCGAAAGCTTCGGGAAGCTGAATTAATTTACTGTCGGTTTCGTGAACCGAAGATTTTGTTTGATGAATAGAAGTCTAGGTGTCAGGAAACGTTCGCGCTTCCCCGTTTTGGTTTGCTCGTGTGATTAAAAAAAAAAGAAACGAGAGCTGAGATTGTTATTATTATCGAGGGTAAAACGAAATTGAAAAATTTCTGTACTCTTTGCTACCTGATAACGTTTGTAGAGGGGCATATTTAACGGACCACAATTTTCTCGAACAATTTTCAATAATTCGATAACCCAGAAACGCTTGAAATATAGGATTACCACAGGAATTTCATTTGCGAGCTTAGGGGAAGAGCGATAATCGTGTTGAACGTGCACGGCGACCAATTTAGCAAAGTTTATTCGACGAACTGTGTACTCGCAGACTTTGCTTTTTTAATCGCGGATCAACGTTATCGTGATTCGGCTACCGATTAATTCAATTTCACAACAATTTCCTGTACTTCAGATAGCCTTTTTTTTTAGCGAACGATGGCGTCGATAATACCGACAATATTTGCGTGTCGAGTATTGCTCGTGGTTGTTATTAATTGTTAATGTCTACGACGTGTCCTGGAAATGTGGGGCCATGCACAGAAACGAGTCTGTCTTTCGAGAGAGTTGTCATCGAAATATTTTGATGCTGCAACGAGGGAACGAGAGTGCAAGTCCGATAACGTTTCAAATGTTTCAATAAAGAGGAAGATTGATCGGAGTTGTGCTCTTGGTTCCTCGCACGAGAATCGAGGTTTTGTAATTATTTCCTTCTCTCGAAGATTCCAAAGGGAACTGTTAAGAGCGTTAGTCAATTAATCGAAAGCTCCCATAGTCTATGATGTTGAAAAGTTTAAATGTTTATAGAGGCGTGTATAGATATCTGTATATTTTCAGAGAATCGAACGATATATATACATATATATTTCTGTATACGACGTTACAGTGTATTCTTCGCAAAACGATAGATGGACAATAGAGAGAAGTACAATTTTGAACAGCAGAGGCGTACGATGGATAGTTATATTTTTATGTAACGTAAAGGCGATATCACGTTGTCTGTTGGTGCGCGTGGAATTTTTATTGTATAATAATCTGCGGGTCAAGAAACGTTTCGTCATCGATCATCAAAGATCCCTGCTTCCGACAAAGAAGCTTTGATAGGAAGATTCGACGAATAATTTAACAGTCGTTTCGAAAATGAAATATTTTAACAGAGCAAGTAATTTATCGATATATCTTCGCCTTGAGTGGAAAAGTGGAGACAAACGCGGACAGTAAAGTACAAAGTCATGGAGTCCTTAAGAATCGCAGATTGTATCGCAATATAATTTCCTTAATTTTGCTGTATCAGCAATTCGATAAACGAGGTTGTTTGTGCCCACTTGTTTCGTTAAGTAACGCATGCTTTTCAAGAGTATGTACTGAGAAGGGTGACTCCCATTCATTCCAACGCGATTCTCGCTTTATTCTCTCGTCCTCCGTTTAAACTAGACTTTTTTACTTGCCAATGTTGATCCAGGCGGTTTTTTTAAATTATTTGTAAAAGGAGGGAAGAATGAAGCGGAGATCGAACGATCTTATCAACTACGAATCCATTGGTCTTCCGTTTTTTACTTATACACTTTTCAAACGGTATATCTGTCCTATCGGTTATTACTCGTTTTGTAAATAAATCGTTGGAATACTACGTATGTTACCGTTTCCTTTCGAAAATATAATGCAAGGCCTATGCGAAACTGTATTTAACGCGTGGCACAAACAGAAAATAAAAGTATCTGTGATGTTGACAATATCTGCAGTTTAATTCACGTCTCAGTGTGTAAAACTATAAAACAAACTTCGAAGATATAAAAGAATTACGAATGTCTATATTATTGTTAACATGTAGCAAGCATTGTTGAAAATGAATGGAAAAATAAATTGATAAATCTTTACGATAAAACTAAACCGCGTACATTATTTACTCGATTCTTATAATTTTTCGATAGAAATGAATCGCAATAATATAATACGCTTTAACTGGGAACTAAAAATTAAGTTTCTTTTTAAATACATTGCTACATAACGTATTTCCAAACTTACATGCCACTCTTCAGTCTCTTTTTTTTAAAAAAACATGCAAAGCCAATTGTAGGGTGGTCTAATCTTCGTGTTGTCAATCGGGGAGGCAGTCCTCATCATGATGGGCTGGTATCCAAACTACGGATGGCCTCTATAAGTTCTTCAGTAATTCCGAGAGTTAACTGTTCCAGAACTTGAGTCAACTGGGAAATGTGGCGTTGAAAGCCCTCCGAACTCTGGTATTCTAAATGATTGAGTGGGTACATATCCATGTTTCTCAAGTTTGTCTATAAATCTTGGTCCGGAGAAACATGGTCCGAAGAAATATATTGGTCAGAAGTTGCATAATCCTCTTGATATAAAAGTTGTTTATCTCCTATAAGTTGCCAGTACTTTAATCCTTGCTTAGCCAGATCATAAGATTGCAGAGATTCAAGCTCCAACCCATAGGTTTGTTTCAACCCTTTATAAATCGTAGGAGAGGGTTTCAGGACCAACATGACAGTTGTTTCTGTTGTGATAAAGTCATATCCCATCAGACTGAGATAATTGCGGGAATGAGGACCAATTCGTTGGCATTGCCCTAAGCAGAGCAAAAGGGGATAAGATATTGACTTGCCTTCCCGGTTTACAACCAATGTGTACCTGACCCAGAGAAGTTTCTTTTGTTTAGTACTGATGGTTTTAGTCATTTGTTTGCCATTTTCCTTTGTTTCTATCGTTGTCGATGTTGTTTCTGCTTTCTCCTTATCTAGCTGTGGCAGATTTGAGCTGATTGCTGCTTGGATGGCTTCTTCTATGCGTGCTCGCTCAAAGTCTGCTACCGTCAATGCTAGTTTGTTCATTTGGGTTTGTTGAGATGCCAGTTGCTTCAGAGCTTTATTCAGCAACAGCTCTTGTCTTTCACAGGATTCCTGAATTGATTTCAAAATTGTTTGATCCGTGGGTTCTTTCAACTCTAGTCCAGCTAGTTCTTCATTTAGGTTATTTTTTTTAGGTGGATTTGTTACGCATTTTATTTCTTCATTTTTTTCATCGATGAAATCGATATCAAGGAATTTGTACTTTGTATTGAGTGGCATCGTGGTTGATCGTGATTTTGGTCCCGTTTTTCAATTTGTTTCAATTCAATGGACCCCTGGGATACTTTTCTGCTGCGTTCTGTATTACCGGGGTAGGTCCGCAAAATAAATACTCGAGATAACGATATAAAAGCTCTTTTTTTCATATAGGTACTTACCAATTGTACAGTCTCTTTTCCTTCGACAAAAGAAGAATGACGGAAATACGTAGAAACAAGGGAATCCCGAAACTCTAATCGAAAACTACCAATTCCTTAATCCTAACTAACGTGCGACACCAGCGCCGTGTCGCTGTTCTTCTCGCTGATTGGTTTGCGGATTTTCGATCCCCCAGGGAGCTCATCAAACACTATCACCACATGGTGGTGAAAGGTATGAACTAAAATGGACGTTAAAACACGTCCAGCGACCAGTCTTAAGGAAACGCACGATTGCAAGAAACCTGAAGAAACCGGCAATGGCGTGTTTTGATGTCCAGTATTTCTGCATGCATGGTAGGATTGGTAGGTACCAAATAACTGTTAATAACTAATTAACAAATCTTACAGAGAAAAGTGGCAAGGTTCTGTGATTTGAAATGAAACCCTTAAAGTAAATAAATTAACTTTGGTAAAGCTTCGATTTCACTCTCAAAAAACACCCTGCCAAATTGAAATTTAATATTTATTTCCGATCTGAAGTCCTAGACCGCTTTGGGGAACAGCCCAAAACACATCCTAGAGCCGTTCAGGACGTGCAATGGACGTGTTTAAGACGTCTGTGCTATGTGGGAAGCGACGGTTTCTGTTAACTGGTGTAACAAAAACGCACTGGACGAGTGCAGCATTTACAATATGTGGTTTCTAAGTGGAAGTTAAACTTTAGTAATTAGACAATGGAATCATTATATATCACTGTACATTATTCAGAGTATTTTAATAAACCACATGTAGATAAAAACCGCATCTTTTAATTTAGAACTGTACCCTATAACTTCCATTTCCTAATTAAATCCTACAGGTAAAGTCTGCCTCTGCGTCGAATAGTTCTCCGCCATCGATTCTCTTTCCGAAGGCGCTAACTTTGTGCCACCTCCTTCGACATCATGTTCTCCTGTTGCGAAGCTCAATTTTGGGGCGTTCAGAAAATTTTGTCAGATTTTAGCAAATGTATCAGGAGAACATGAAGCGAAAGGAGGTATCCTAAAGTTCTGCGTCGAAAGCCTTTTGAAAACTCTACGTCGAATAGTTCTCCGCCTTCGAATCTCTTTCCGAAGACGCTAACTTTGTGCCACCTCCTTCGACATCATGTTCTCCTGTTGCGAAGCTCAATTTTGTAGCGTTCAGAAAATTTTGTCAGATTTTAGCAAATGTATCAGGAGAACATGAAGCGAAAGGAGGTATCCTAAAGTTCTGCGTCGAAAGCCTTTTGAAAACTCTACGTCGAATAGTTCTCCGCCTTCGAATCTCTTTCCGAAGACGCTAACTTTGTGCCACCTCCTTCGACATCATGTTCTCCTGTTGCGAAGCTCAATTTTGTAGCGTTCAGAAAATTTTGTCAGATTTTAGCAAATGTATCAGGAGAACATGAAGCGAAAGGAGGTATCCTAAAGTTCTGCGTCGAAAGCCTTTCGAAAACTCTACGTCGAATAGTTCTCCGCCTTCGATTCTCTTTCCGAAGGCGCTAACGTTGTGCCACTTCCTTCGACATCATGTTCTCCTGTTGCGAAGCTCAATTTTGTAGCGTTCAGAAAATTTTGTCAGATTTTAGCAAATGTATCAGGAGAACATGAAGCGAAAGGAGGTATCCTAAGTTTAACCATCGAAGGCCTTTCGATAATTGACGATGGTTTGTTTGGAATTTGGATAGGAATGTTCTAAAGGATCATTACAATAATAATACGGTTTTGTAGAGTTTTTCCATTTTATTGTCTTTAAAATACATTCAGTGCATTGCAATGGAGCGATACAATTGTGTATAAATGAATATTAAATAAGTATATTTTCACTTTATTTTATATTTAAAATCCTGGGTTCAAAGTTTTAAGTTCCTAGATTGATACTAGTTTTCCCTCATTTGATGCAGTTAAGGTTGTTGTCAACGGAAAAATGCTCCACAAATCCTAGAACAGACAAAGAACGAATTATAGCAACTTGTATGATTTCGAAAATAATACTAAATAGCGAATTCGGACGGTCGCACTGGTGCACACTGAGTGCGATTTTTAGTCAATTGGAAGGGAGAAAACTTGCACTCAGTGCGCACTAGTGCAGGTTGCCGAATCTGCTATAAGGATTACAGAGGACCCACTGTATGGTCACGGAACATTCAAATATTAAAAAAGCGTTCAAAACCAATTAATTAGAGACACTTTTACCCGATATTAAGTAAAATAAGCTACAATATATTAAAATTCCCTAAAATATGCTAGCTCTGTCTTTATTACACTAATCCAAGTTTAAGCTATCAATAAATCAATTTTAAATAACAGCTTCTACGATTCACATAAATATGTATCATTCTTCACGAAGTGTTTTAATTGCCTCAAAATCAATGGACACAAGAGCTGCATAATACACGTACCTGCGATGAATGATTATTCATCGCAAACTACGAAACAATTCTCTCAGAAGAACATAAGATAAATTTCTACAAAGAACAATAATTTCTAATGATGTTATTTCCCATGGAAGGATAAATACTTAGAAGTTCCCATTATACCTAAACTTTTCAGCAGATCGAGACGCACCGCTGCCGAGTCTCGGGTAACGATACAATCAGGAATCTCCAGAGTGCATCGTCCACTCTGACCGGTTTTGAAGAGGACTCCCAACCCATTGAATTAACGGTAGAAACCAGACACACTTGAATGGCTGATGCTAAATATACGAAGTTACATACTGGCTGCGTAGAATGCACTCGCCAGTCACGTTAAATTCTTCCATACTGTCTCGCAATCAAAGGATCCTTCGGCGCGGCAAATGTAAAATCTCCAGACAATTTCGCAGTCTCTTAATATACTACCTAAGGTTTTTAAAAACTCGTGGCGTAGCCAATTAAACGTATCACCGTGAGGTATATCCCACGGTCCTTTATTTCCATTTTCATCGTTTCTTTTTGTATCACAGTCGATGCTACGAAATACAAATACAGATTTACTTTTCGCATGTTCAAGGAATAAATACAGGAAACCCGGAAAGTCGCCGTTACTAGCCAAAGAAATGCATCCGAAACACGGCTCCGTTCATTCTGCAGCGGTAAGAAGTAAAAGTCAACTAACTGTAAAATACATGTTTCAGAAGGGGGGCAAAGGGCGGGCGGGAGAGTGGGAGCTTTCAGCACGCGTTAAACTAGCATATTAAAATCTGACACCCGCTATTCTGGTACAATGAAGGCTCTTTATAGTCCGAGCGACGGTCACGCGACTGTACTCCAATCAGAACCGGGTCAAATAACATGTAAATAGCTCGTCCCAGCTTCTTTTACAGCCGCAGAGATCGTATCAAGCGTTCCCGGCACACCCTCGCGGCCGCCATTTACATCCCCCGTCTCTTCCGCCGCCCGATCCCGATTAAAATAAATTAAAACAAGGCGTCCGTTTAAACGAAATTGCAATATGCAACGGTAATTCAATTCATATTCGTGCCCGGACTCTTGCCGGTAATATACCCCGACGATCCCCAGGCAACGAATATGTTAACACGATAAGAATATTATACAATTGTTACTTCACGCGGGTGGTTAAAAGGCACAGAGAGGCGCAATCCGATGCACAGTCTGTCGTTAACACTTTGAACCGCGGCCTGTCGGATCAGCAATTCCGCGTTTCGTTTACTGTAAAATCACGCCTGTCAGCAAGAAGCCTCGCCGGTGCCGCGTGGGTGCTGAAAGCAGCGTATTATTATAAACGCTTGCCCGGTCAGGCTTCTGTTGCGACGTCTCTCTTAAAATTTAGAAACATACGAGCTCCGTAGAAGGAAAACTTCTGGGTCTTTTGGAATATTAACTCTCAACTGGTAGGGCGAATTACCCTTCCCCTTATTCTTATTAACATTCTGCCGCGGCTAATCAAGCGCAATGCTCGCACGTCTATTTCGCCTCGCCCTACCAATCTGCCAGTTAATCCTCGCTGTCCGACAGCCAGGCAAAGATTCACAAGCAAGTACATCACTGTGAACACCTATTCTGGTAAGTGTATATATACGTATATGATATATGTTTATACATGAGTTTGTTCCTCGCTGGAAGGCGCGTTAGAGCCTTTGGGGGTCTGCCAACAGTGGACGGATCCGTTAGTGTCGAACAAACATACAAACTATTATCTCCTTTCGCACAGAAATTCTCCGTACCCTGCTAAAACGTTGCATTACATGAAATCTGACTACATCGTAGTAATTCAAGTGTACGCGAACAAGTCTTCCTGTTTCGGTGTTATGTATATGAGTATAGGTACGTGTGTGTTTATATATATATATATGTATATGTATATACTCGCATAGGCACGTTCTCGTTTTGATCCATTAGCAAGCAGTCGCAGAAGTCTCCGAGCTAATCTAGTCCCTACGTCTACGGTTAATTGTAAGCGAAATCTCGTCTCAACTACGTTTAATTGCACTTGGAATCGAAGTAAAATGCTCGCTGCCTCGATCGGGTCGTTGCCGCCGTGGCGAAACAACCGCGGCGTCTACTGACCCCTTATAAAACTCATCGACCCAAAAGCACACTCCAGCACGATTTCTACGTGACCTATGTTCATAAAACGCCCTGTGCTACAGTGCTTCCCAGTTGCCCCACAAGAGAATATCTCCGACTTGCTCCCCCGTTACTAAGCTTACGCCTCCGTTCTCGATTATCAACTATCAACGTTCCAGCCTCTTCAACGGTCCTTAAATAAAGAAATTAGTAGGAAGCTTCCGTGGAGCCAGGAATTTTTAAAAACGCAACGAGTTTTCTGGTGCTCGATGGTCACCGACTGCGCCACCCCCGTTCGTTCGAATTTCAGCCACGGGGATGCAGAATATTCTCGAATCTATGCATCTCGTTCTCGTCGTCCCAGTCGCTGCCACAACGTTCGTATTTTTTTCTCGCTCAGAGATCGTCCCGGACCCGTCTGTCCCAGCGATGTTTCTTGACGAAGGCACTTGGTGATCAACGGGAAAGCTCCACGGTACAGAACGAGGGCTGAACATCGACACGGTCCGTCGACGAAGGACTGCATGGAATCGTGGTGGCTCTCCCCTGGCCAGCCGTGAGCAGGGATCGGTTAGGGGCCGGTTCCTTCCTGTCGTTTTTCGCCCGACATCGACTGCTTCCAACCCGTATCGGAACGAAACAGCCTCAGAAGCTGCCGCACTCGCGCAGCACGCGATTCCCCAGCGGCAACGGCGGACGGAAGTTGTTGATTACCTGCAACCAGAAGAGAGGCGACCGGAATTAGGAAACGGGGCCGTGATTCCGCCGATCTGAAATTCATTCGACGGCTGAGAATATTCACGAAGGGAAAAAAGCTCAGGGGGTGGGGGAATGAGGGAGCTCGTGTTTTATGCAACTTGTCTGGCGACCTGGATGGATATTAATCGAGCCGACGAGAAGGTGTTCCGATCGTTGTTTCGTTCCGCCTTAATCGATTGCTGCCAGGAGGCGTTGTATATTCAGCGAAGTTTGATGAGACTTGGGGGCGGTGTTAAGTTTGAGGGGGAAACGGAAGATTTAAAGTTCTTGCTCGAGTGAATTACAAACGTTGCTGCGTTTGGATAAAGAAGGAAAGAGAATTACTGATTAAACTGATTGATCTGCGGTGGTTCGATGTAATTCTAAATAAATTATTACGTTAGATGACTATAGTTGGATCAAAAAAAAAAAAAAAAAATTGGAGGTGTAGGCGTAGAGTTTCCACTTTCACTTCTCCATTAAACAAATTGCTTCTCTCTTCTACTTGGAGATAGAAACAGGCGTGTCTAACCTGCGACCTTGGTCAACTAATAATGCGGCTCCACAAGATCGTAAAATTAGTTTCACAAAAAAAAAAACAAGGTCAAATATCCCACTCGTGAACTAGTTATATATTTATGTTGCCTTCCTTTTTTTAATGTCATAATAAAAAATATAAAAAGATAGAGGAACTTTTGTTACTTATTAACTATATCCTCTCTCTCGCTCAGCTGTTGTTTTGTTAGCTTTATTCTTGTTTTATATTGTTTTTGGGTTAGGTTGCAAAACGGCATGTATGCTGAACCTCGCCTATTTGTCACATAAGTTTTTTTTTGTAAGTGTGATAAATAAAGACCAATTATTATTATTATTATTATTATTATTATTTGACCTGCTGCCCATGAAAATTTTATTTCTCTTCGCTCAACGCGACACAAGGCAAGGCCAAACGGTCGGACACCCGTACAGAAGCAGGAAAATCTAATTACCGCTCCGTGATTCTCGTGGCAAGGGCATTCTTCTCCGCGCGGGAATTTCCGCAGGTTGCGGAAGATGTTGAGCTGGTGATGCGACACCTCGATGTACTTCTTGAAGAGGATCCAAGTGACGCTCTCGTTGCAGGGCGGCGTGGTGAGGGAGCCCAAGTACGTCCAGTAGCCGCAATCGTCTGAATTAACCGGCAAAGAAAACGAAAAGCCACCGTTGAATAATGCAGCGAGACAGCGAGAGCCTTGATTGAAAAGAAATTCCGTCGGGGAAACTATTCCCCGGAGTTTTCCCGGCGATCAAGGCGCACCATAAATAACGAGCAGCAAAAGATGTAGAAAGCGTAATCGCGTGATGGCCGGGCGCGTTTTTACCAGCGGCGTTTTAACCGACCGTTAATTTATTAACGCTGGGCTCGCCGACAGACGGTGGAAACAATTATGTAACTTCATCAGCGTAATGCGCGAGAAATTTCATATTTAAATGGAACGCGTGACTGGCCATTTATCCTCGCGACCTTTGCGCGAATTAGAAATTACGCTCTCGAACGATACCGATCGCGGGGGAAACACCTTAAATGGAAAATGACATGCTCTTTGATGTATTAAAGATCGCACGGATCTAATCTTCCCTCGTCTCCAGCGAGGAAATACTACAAATTCGCAAAGCAAACCTGTCGCGTTACGCTTAAAAAATTCCTTCCGATTCCCTATTCTCTTGAAACAGTCGTCGCGTGACACGAATGATACCCATTGCTTCTAAGAGTCCAACGATCACGATCTAATCGCTCGATGAAAAGTTAACAATGTTTTCCAAACGGTTACAAAGCGACTTCTCAGCCATTTCCATACGTAATTCGATGACGTTCGAAGGTGACGCGGTCACACAGAGAATATCCAATGAAATCGTGAAAGGACAGTCGGGAAATCAGAGTCGAGGTGTTCGAAATACTTACCAGGAAGAAGTTTGGCAGGGTCGATAGGCTCGGCGATTTCCACGACTTCGTCCTTGTGCGAAACGTACGGCAAAAGACGAGCGATCTTGTCCATTTCGACGTGGGTCTTGCCGACCTGAAATCAGCACGTCGTCTTCTGTACTCGACGAGGATCTCGTTGACTCGCTTTCGAACGCCCGCGACGAGTGCTCGAGGAAAGGTCGCAACCGTGTTGCTTCGAGCGAGCCGGATGAATGAAAAGGCTAACCGCGCGCGACTGAATGTCCAGGATCGCGTGACACGGGGGAAAAGGTGAACATTACGCGGAAAGCACGGTTGCAAAGTAATAATTGAAATTCCGAGACGCTTATCGGCAATTGGCAGAGGCGGTGTCGCGCGCGGCTTCGAGACTTTTACAACCGCGGCGGTGAACGGGGGAAAGACGATGTTGTTTTGATCGCTAGAGACCGGAGGGGAAAAAAAAAGGTTGGCGCAGAGAGGCTTGTGTAAGAGAGCCCGCGGAATTGCGGTCGGTCGAATGTTCCGCGCGACTGGTATTAATGACCGCGCGTTATCTAACGATCAGCCGATGCTCATCACTCAAAGGGAGCGCGTACAAGATTATAATTTGTCCGGGTTGTTAATGCGGCGGGTGCCGGTCGCGACGCTACCTTTCCAGTCGCGGAATTCCTAATCGAAACGCGAGATGCTTGATGGCGAAGGGACGTGGCGGCGTGTGTCACTCCCAAATGAGCGGGTGGAACGTACTGCTACGTGCTTCGTGTTGGAACGAGAGGTATTAGGCACCGTGCTATCCGTCGGTTCTAGGGAAAACTATTTTTCATCGCTAAGTGATCGGACACTCGCGATAACTACCGCTATAATGTACTCCGCAAGAGTATTAGAGTTATTAGTATCAGAGTATAGAATTCTAATATTAGAATTATTCATTTTCCATTTCTTTCGTTTATTCAGCCTCTAAAGTATGTTGTATAATTAAGTATATTAATTAAGTAGTGTTATTAACTCAGGGTAAAGTTGAACGTGCCTACCGTAATGCGTTGGTTTTTGTTTGGTTTTGCATTTCGCAATTTTCTATTTGGTATTCTTGTATTTTATTTTATTTTATTTTGTAACTTATTGCATTTATGATCTCTTTCTAGTTATTATTATTGTACTTTGTCAACAATCTTCGGGTTATTCTTAACCCTCCGTTGTCACACCTACTTTTTCGAACATCGTTGTCACACTGGGTGAAATTGACCCTGTCAATTTTCAATCAGTTGTTATTTAAAAACTATTTGTTAAATTAAGTCTAAAAAATTTTGAGATAATGTTTGAACATTGTAGAATATATGTCCATCGTTGAAAGTTGACATTTAAAGTATCATCATGCATAACAAATATTTGAAGCAATAAGAGTTTCGACAAAAAGGTTTTTTATTTTAAAAAACGCAGGGTCAATTTCACCCAGTATGACAACCGAAGGTTAAAAGCAGCAAATTGCTCAGTCTCGTTCATTTTTACTATTTGTATATTTGTGAATGTAATAAAAACGTATTATTATTATTATTATTGTTATTATTATTATTGTAAAGAGTGTTACTACGCGCTCCTGTGATCACGACGACCTTTGCTCGCGCAGCGCTGCGCGCCACCGCGTCTTCCGTGCACCAAAACGGCATCATGACGTTCCGGTGCATAATGCAACAGTTGTGACCGTAGTTCGTGCGACGTTTGCGACGCAAGCGGTCTCTCGATTGCTATGGACTTAATGAAAACGCTCGCCGGATCGGCATAATAGAATCGATCGATTGCGCAATAATATTTCTCGAATTGCACGGCATTATGCTGCCCCGCGGAGACTGCAACGCGTGGCCATGCGTTTGCTCTCGTCTCGCGCGGCCTCGATGCGTTCAAACGAGTTTAATGAGCTCGGAAAAGCCTGGCCGCGGTTACGCAATCGAGTCGCTCGATTTCATTGAAAATCCCTACCGACTTCGCTCGCAAGCTTTCCGAACGGGACCGTTCAAGATTCTCCTGCCACAGAATAAACCGCGCCTGTGATCTCCGATCTGATTCGAGTCGACCTCTGAATGTTCACGAGGCGTGGATCGCGCGAAACGGAAGCAATTACCTCGAAATTACCTCGCGCAATTCTTTTCAACGCTGCCCGGCATAGTCTTAATCCCCGCCGTTCCTTGCTCTTGGTGATTTTGTATCTATTTCTCCGTGATTACGTTTTTTTTCTTCGAATTTACTTTACAATCGAAGCTTCCTGCGCTCTGTTTGCTCTGCTCGAAGTCGCGGAAGTTCGACAAACGGAAATCAACGGTAGGAAGCGAGCGTTTTAGAATTCCGTGCACAATCTTCGCTCGTCCTCGTCCTCGCGGTATCAAAGTGGCAAAACAGAGAATTTCACTTCGCCTTCGGACGAGTTGGGTAATGATGCACGTTCGACGGTTACGTAAGAAACGCCATCGACTGATGATGGAGAGCGAGCAGCGTCACTGTTACGGATTCTGCTTACGGAGCTTAGCGGCTTATGTAAAAACTTGGGCGGCTATAAATCGGTACGGTGCACCCGTACAAAAGGCATAAACAGCACGTAAACGAATTTACCAAACTCCGAAAGCTGCTGAAGGCTTAGAGCTACTCGAAGGAAGAGGACACGCGAAGGAAATCGCGAATCAATACCGATCGGCTGTATTTCTGGGTACTGGAGATTGAAAATCCCGCTGTAAGTCTATTCTAGCCGATGAGTAATAGCAATTCTATATTCTATAAAAAAAGAGAGTATCAAAATCGGAGTGCGCAGAGGGAACGCGTTCAACTAGCCGCGACCGATCTCCACCGTTACATTTATAAGTTAATTACAGGTCTGGCTGGTCGTAACGTTAGCTTTCATAAAATTCTAAGCGTTCAATTAGCTGCAGTCGCGTTATGTGTGTCCCACATCATCAGCAACACCGTTACCGGTCAATTATCATTCACCGAGAGCGAGCGACTCGCGCTTTGAGTCCGTTTCTCGCTGCCGATTTAAGGGGAAACTGGATTCAACGAGCGGTTAACGCGAAGCCGAATGAAGCAGGAAGGAAAATCCGAGTTCCTGGAAACAGTGTAATGGATGAATGATTACTGACCTTCAGAAAGACACCGAGAACAGCGAGGCCATCGGATGCTTTCGCGGCTTCGGCGAAGGTGTTGTACTTGCTGGTGTTCCAGTGCACCAGATGCAGCTGCAACAGAACAAGCAAAATAATTAGCTATAATCTACTATTATTTTGCGTATAATAAACGTTAAACATGACTCCGACGGTACAGAATTCCCTGACGATTTAGCTCTCGGAATTCTCTCAGCGATCAAAGCCCCAGAGTTTTCGAAATCCTTCCTACTGTCGCTTGCGTCACCGTGATTGCCGTCTGGACTTAACGAACGCTAATTATAGAGAAACTACACCCCGGCGATCATTAAAAGAGTCATGCGATCGAGAAGAAAGCTTATTGTCCGTGCCTCCGTGAATCATTAAACCGTCCAGGTGTGTAATTATTAGAACACCTCGGGAAACATCGGTGGAGCGCGCGTATACCAACGAGAGCCTCGTATTGTGCCAGCGAGCTGCTCAAACATCAGCGAGATAAATTTCCGCGTGGTTCTCGCTAGTTAAGCTCGCGTTCCAGGGCGTCACTGACAGAGCAAACTGTTGATTAACAGGTAGATAATCGTGTAGGTCGAAAGTGGCGCATCCCGTGATAAGGTGACGTAAAATATTTGTGCAGCAAAACGACATGTGACCGCTGCGCTAAGCTTCCGTCGCAGTACCCATTCAAATACAAGATAAGATAGAAATTTGAGTTGCCTATTTTCGAGTCGCCATGGATGTTGCTTAACCGGCTTGCGGATTGCACGGTGTCGGGGTAACCAAATCAGAATGGACCACCTGTTCGTCTAAATATTGTAAAAGAACGTGAGGTGTTGAAACCTACGAAGATTGCAAAAGCAGTCACTAAGTAGTTACGTAGATTAAAAGTAAAAATGATATTTTAGGAGTTCTTGAGCTTTAGGAGTTCTGAAGTTTTAGGAGTTCTTGAGCTTAAGGAATTTTGAGCTTTAGGAATTCTGGAGCTTTAGGAGTTCTGGAGCTTTAGGAATTCTTGAGCTTTAGGAGTTCTTGAGCTTTAGGAATTCCGGAGCTTTAGGAATTCTTGAGCTTTAGGAATTCTCGAGCTTTAGGAGTTCTGGAGCTTTAGGAATTCTCGAGCTTTAGGAGTTCTGGAGCTTTAGGAATTCTTGAGCTTTAGGAATTCTCGAGCTTTAGGAGTTCTGGAGCTTTAGGAATTCTCGAGCTTTAGGAGTTCTGGAGCTTTAGGAATTCTTGAGCTTTAGGAATTCATGAGTTTTTGGAATTCTTGAGCTTCAGGAGTTCTTGAGCTTTAGGAATTCTTGAGCTTTAGGAATTCTCGAGCTTTAGGAGTTCTGGAGCTTTACGAATTCTTGAGCTTTAGGAATTCATGAGTTTTAGGAATTCTTGAGCTTCAGGAGTTCTTGAGCTTTAGGAATTCTTGAGCTGCAGGAATTCTCGAGCTTTAGGAGTTCTGGAGCTTTAGGAATTCTTGAAGAACTTTAGGAATTCTTGAGCTTTAGGAGTTCTTGAGCTTTAGGAGTTCTGGAGCTTTAGGAGTTCTTGATCTTTAGGAGTTCTTGAGCTTTAGGAATTCTTCAGCTTCAGGAATTCTTCAGCTTTAAGAATTCTTCAGCTTTAGGAATTCTTCAGCTTCAGGAGTTCTTGAGCTTTAGGAATTCTTGAACTTCAGGAGTTCTTGAGCTTTAGGAATTCTTGAACTTCAGGAGTTCTTGAGCTTTAGGAATTCTTGAACTTCAGGAGTTCTTGAGCTTTAGGAATTCTTGAACTTCAGGAGTTCTTGAGCTTTAAGAATTCTTAGTCGCTATTGCAAAATTCTAAACGGTGTAAATCTCGAAATATTCGCTTTACTTAAGTGAAACTCAGTTTCTGTTTTTGCAACAATCACCAAAAATTTGAAAGCACCCCATCCTCAAAAACTATTATATAACCTGGAAGTAAATCCCGAATTCTGCCACCATATAAATCCACAAGCCGGTTAACACCGATCGCGACCGAGCACCACGCCCAATGCCTATCGTAAAACCGTTGTTCCAAGTTTTCCGCGAAAGCCGCGTTTCTTCTACGCTCAGAAGGAAGTGTGTTCTCTCGAGTGCTTGTGCACGCAGTGCAAGCGCATCGGCAAACGTGCGTCGCAATTGAATGCAGGAGCACCGGCGAACGTCTCCTCGATGAATTCGAATGCGATCACAGCTTGTCAGTCGACGCGTCGGACTTTTTTTTCCTTAGACAGCTAGCTGGAAGACGAGGCACGTTTGCCGGGCAAGTTCCTTGCCCTAGAAAGTGTCTGACGACGCTGCTTCGGGAGCGACTCGAGGACAATGGCGATGGGAACGAATGCTTCGGATGGCTCTTACGTAATTCGATTACGATTTCCATACGAATGCTCGCCTGAATGGGAACGGCAATTATCGTAATCGTTTTCCTTCGTGTTCTGCGTCTTTTAAACGTCCGAAGCATGCAAAATACATTGGAGACTAATTTTACGGAGAAATACAGCTGTAGGTGCGGTAGAAATACAATTGCACTGAAATAAGTACAGCTTCCATTGTTTCTTGGGTAGATTAAATATTGAATTTTTTAAACGAGTGATCTCCAGTGGACGATTTCTACTCGAACTACCAAAGTTTATCGTTCAACGTTGGTTACGATTCTACATGCAACTCGGAGTTAAGTAAGTAAGTGTCCCCGGTCTCGGGAAAGACGATCCAGTTTCCAGAGTCTCCGATAGGAAACCATTCATCTTCCGATGGCCTGGTCACTCTCGAAGTCACGGACAACGGAGTGCGCGCGTTCGAACAAGGTCGAAGCAGCCGTAAGTTAGTACGGATGCATCGTGACGCGAATCATGCTCCGCGAGAGTGAATTATTAACGATCCGCTGCGAGTCGACGCGGACTGCGAATGTCAGAGAACCCCGGCTGACCGTATATCCCACGTGCGATCTTTTAAAGTCGTTTAACAGCGCGCTCCTCGCGTCCCAGCAGCTTGCAGAACTCTCGGCGCTATTGTTCCGCGCGGACCTCGCTATAGCAATCGCGTTTCCTCGGAGGAATCGAGCTTCGCGTACAAAGAAAACGCTTTTCTAAGGGACCAGCAGCTGGGGCGAAGGCTGGTTAGTCGCGGGAGATGGGGGCCGGAGTACTTTGCCTTGATTAAGTTTATGGCTGCTTAAGTTTTATCATTGCTTCTAGAATTAATCTTCCAAGATAAATGATCGGTCCAATCACGGTCGAAGGAAGTGAGATCTACTGTTCTGGGTTTAAGAGCAGTTGTTAGTCAGTATACACACCTCTCCAGCGAACGCCTGTCCATCCACGGTGTGCTCGGATCCCCTAGAATCGCTGCAACCCCAATGGCAATGGTACTGCTCGAGCTTGTAGACGTCGTCCATCAGGGGGCCACCACTCAAAACTGCAAGCAAACATTGCAATTCCATTTAGGGTCATAAGTGCTTGATATCAACAGAGATCTGAACGACCACTCAAGTCCCTGCTAGGGCTGGGACTATTTGTCGAATTTTTCGGTATTCGAATATTCGAATACTTCAGTATATAATATTCGAATATCCAAGTATTCGAATATTAAAGTATTCGAATACTATTCGAATATTATAGTATTCGAATACTATTCGAATATTATAGTATTCGAATACTATTCGAATATTATAGTATTCGAATACTGATATATTCGAATAGTATGGTGTGAATTATAAATCAAGTTCTTTAGGTTCATTTGTCAGGGTGAAATCTTATACGCTAATTTTGACCCACTTCACACCATACTATTCGAATAGTATTCGAATATAGCAGTATTCGAATACAACAGTATTCGAATAGTATTCGAATACTTTAATATTCGAATACTTGGATATTCGAATATTATATACTGAAGTATTCGAATATTCGAATACCGAAAAATTCGATACAACAGTATTCGAATATAGCAGTATTCGAATACAACAGTATTCGAATATAGCAGTATTCGAATAGTATTCGAATATAGCAGTATTCGAATAGTATTCGAATATAGCAGTATTCGAATACAACAGTATTCGAATAGTATTCGAATATAGCAGTATTCGAATAGTATTCGAATATAGCAGTATTCGAATAGTATTCGAATATAGCAGTATTCGAATAGTATTCGAATATAGCAGTATTCGAATAGTATTCGAATATAGCAGTATTCGAATAGTATTCGAATAATAACATTCGAATACTGAAATATTCGAAGTTTATTCGTATTATTCGAATACTTGTAAAATATTCGAATATTAAATTATTCGAATAGTCCCAGCCCTAGTCCCTGCAAGTGCTCGACATTGAAAGTCACTTATTTGATCAAGCTGGGACTTTCCCTCATTCTTGTATCGTTCTTACGTTATTCAGCTTTTTCTGCTACAAACATCGTCTAATTTTTGGAGAACTCTATCGACGCGAACGTGCCCGAGGAGAAAGGACTCTAAATTTAGACGAACGACAGAGAGATAGGCAGAACGCAGACCGTTTGATCGCGTTGGATTACAGGATACGCTTGATTAGCCGAATTGCGTGAATGACAGTGGGGTCGGAATGGTATCAGCGACGTGCTCCGGGGTCTGGTGAATGCTCGTTCATCCGTGCGCCAGTACAAAGGAAGAAACGAGGCGGAGTTTAAGGGAGAGATTTATGGGAGGCAAGGAAAATTACAATCGACAAACAGTGCTCCGAATAGTTAAATTGCTAGAGGATCAACTAAGTCCAATGTCCCTAATTGTTCCTCCAAGTGTCGATCAGCTCGTTACAGGGAATTAAAGCAAGCCGCGGGTGATGGGACTCTAACCCAAGATCTTCGGCGATCCTCCGCGTTATCAACTGGAGGCTACTCTTTTCCAAAGTCTACACACAGGGAGTAACGAAAATATTCGGACATTATTTAAAATCGCGTAACTTTTTTAAAACCAATCCAAACGACTTGAGTTTTTTTTGAGAAACTAGGAGAGTTAGTTTGCTAAGTGATTCGACGAAGCGTGTCACTTAGCAAACTAAAGCTTCTAGCTTCTAAAAAAACTCAAGTCGTTTGAATTAATTTTAAAAAATTAGCGATTTTAAAAAATTGTTTGAATATTTTCGTTACTTTCTGTCATTTTTCATTTAAACCAAAGTTTCAGCTACTTTTTGTTTTTCATTATTACTGAGAGTTTGAAATATAAAAGTTTATTAGTTTCCCTCTGATATTATGCAGTTTTATTTTATTTCTTCCCATCCCCCGCCGTATTTTTTAATTCATTTCAAACAAATTGCTATTCCAAATATCCACGACCTGTTCCCACGCAGTGTCAACGACCAGTTAAACAGTGTTTACCAAAGGCAGCGAAGTGGCTGCGACAGGTAGCGGCATTTGTCAGCCATCTCCTACCATTTGTCATCGTTAAGAAAAATGGAGCAGCGGCTGGTATCGCGCTGCTTTGTTATCGTCCCATCGATTCCCTGAAATTCTGCTCTATTTCTGTCATGTAAACGTTTCGTTCCTGCCACATATGAGCACGCATAATGCGTCACGGCACGGTCGTCCTCGTTTCGAGAGCACTGGAAGGCGAAAGCCTCCTTTAAAGCGTCACGAAACAGCTGTCGAAGCCTCCGAGGAAACGCCTGCTTGATCAAACGTATTGCTACTCTCTGCCTGTTGTTACGATGATGAGTAGCTACCACTGTGTGCTATCAGTCCTTCTAAACCGTAGTTACTTCGCTGTATAATTCAATGATCGAGAATAAACGTGGTTCTCCGCGGTAATCGAGGGTGAACGTAGCGCCGCCGTGAATTGGTAATGAAGAATAAGTACAGTGCAAGTGTTCTTAAACAACTCTGTTTGAAATAATCCCTCGAATCTTACTTCACCGCCTAAATCCTTACTCTAATCACTTTCAAGCCCAGGCTCTTACATCACTCGCGTTACAACATTTCGTTAACATTGCGATATTCGTCGCAGCAACAAATTCTGAGCGATAAGATAACGACATCTGAACTAGCACGCAAATTCAGAATAATATATGCGTAAATTGTTTGCTTTCCTTCGCTCAATGACGTTCGGATAATCCGTTGCTTTACGTACCCCTACTGATCTCTGCTATCTCTATTCCGCTGATAAAACCATCCATGGCCACTTCTAAATTAACAAAGTTTACGGCTCCTGCGACTAATTACCACCAGCACAGTAAAGTCTATTTCGAGATTAGAATTTAACCGCGGTGTCGTTACGTATCGCGTGGATCATAACAGCGTCGGCCCCCTAATCCTCTAAATAGCCCTTGATAATGGTCGCGATGAGGGGAAACTTTTACAGCCGCTAGACTCGCGTTTCCAACGGCGAGGCTCGAAGTCTGCCTGTTCCTAGCGAGTTCCTGTTAAACCGAACCGCCTCTCGCGGCGTCGGAAATGGACGATTAGAGGCGCGTTTCGTGCCCTGCTCGTGCAACCAATTAGCTTCAGCTCGCGGTTAATACTAAAATCCACTTCGAACCGGTTGAGATTAAGTCCGTCGCTTTTCGCGAGCAAACATTTGGGGCAAGATGCTTGGTAACTGACGCGTTGAAAGCGAAACGACATTGCAAGGCCTTTTCGAAGAATAAATAATAATTATTCCTCTTAACTAGGGAACAACTTTTTAGGGAAGCTTTATAGACACGTTGATTATGCTGTAAATTGTTTTAATCGGCGCGAAATCGATTGAAATTTAAAGATCGATGATTTATAGCGGCACAGTGAAGGAGATTCTCTTCCCACGAAATCTCGAGGGGGTTGAAGACCGTCGGGAGATCAGCCAATCCGACCGGGCGACGTATTTGCATTCGCGGTCGATCTGCAATTCCAATGCTGCCGATCGCAATCGTTCCGTCCAGGGTATGCGCGTCGGACTTTCAGGTAACGAACGAGTTCTTAGTTTCGCATTTAAATGCACGAACCTGCCGCACACGACACGCCGCGTTTCTTAACCCCGAAACCTCCCTCACCCCTTGCCTGCCGGGTGCTAAGTAATATTCGATCGACCTCTGTTCCACCGCTGACGAGCGCAACTCTATCATAAGTTCGAGCTTTTTGGTCGACCAGCGCAAACCACCATTCTGCACCGCCGCGAATCCATTAACGAGCTTGCTCGAGATGGTTAACAGACACTGTATAATTAATTATCGATCACTTCGTCCGCCGTGTGATCGCGGACGCTAGCTTTGCAGCGAGAACTCGCGGCAGTCTGCCTGTATCGAGCTTTAGAGCAGGGATCGAAAAAGTTCTGACACTTTTCAATAGGTTCCATTTAAAACAAATGCCGCGGAACTTTTTTAAAAATGTTCTCACATTATAAGTTCTCAGAAGAACCGATAAAATAAAAGTTCTTGAAAATAAAAGTTCTAGTTGGAATGGAACTTATAAAATATAAGAATAAAAAATTTCTGTACAACAGGAACAGATATTTTGTTTAACGATATTAAAATAGTTCTCAATCGTTGTAACAAACACTAAATACTATTCAATGGGTAGTACTACAAGAATATTAAATAATTCATACAGTTAAATTGATATTTTGAATGTGTTATTTATATGTAATACTTACCTACGTAGATGTTTTAGAATCGTTATAATAAAAGTTCCATGAAAACAAGTTATATTAGAACGTTTATTATATTATATTATATATTATATATTATATTAGAACTTGTACCTAATAGTTGAGTACTTTTCTTTATCTTTTGAAAACTTTTTACATAAATGTTCTAATGTAACTTTTTTCCATGGAACTTTTATTATATAGGTTCTAAAATATCTGTCCTATGAGAACACTTTTTAAAGAAGTTCCTGAAGGTAGCATTTGTTTCATTAAAAATTCCACAGAAACATATATTTTCCGAATGGAAACAAATAAGTTCTAACAGAATTTTTAAAAAAACGAGGGTCCGAGAACTTTTTCGATCCCTGCTTTAGAGTTCTAATAGAGTATGGAAGGGGGAAGGGGTGGTTTAGGATGAGTGTAAATCTCCACTGATCTTAATGAAACTCGTGCTGATTAAGAGATCGAGAGATATCAGTAAGCTAGTTTAGGTTCGCTCGAATTTAATAAATTTAAGGTAGTTCCTGAATAATCTACTATATTACAGAATTCTTTCAAATTTCGTACAAAACTAATTTGGAATACAAGAAACCCTTGTACAAAGTTTAAAATCGATTCACCGCATAGTTATCGAGAAATTGTTAATTAAAGTTGATGCATTTTAACACGGTGGCATATGGCAAAGTCAGAAAAAGAGGGTTATAGTTTCAGTTTTTCTTCTGAAACAGGAAAACCATATTTAAGAAATGTACCAAAATTGGCACAAAAGTACATCGAAATGTGAGGAAATGAATTTATTAATTTCTGCAAAACTGACCGCATAGTTTCCTCGTAAATGCTCATAAAAAACATAGGATCACGTGCAAATTTTTTAGAAACTACGTAAGCAGTCATTGTGGCAACGTCGCACAATCGATATGTTTAGATATTTAAATATCGAACGAAGATTCAGATTCATTGAACGTTTTTTCTGACATTTTGGTTATAAAAAACGCTCCGAATGAATGTGACGTTGTCAGATCTGCTGCTCCAATTCACTACGCTAACCAATTTAATATTCTATTTTTTTTAGTACAATTATTTATGTTAACATTGAACTTTTTAAAATATATATACATGATGTTAAAAATTATTATTATTATTTCCATAGTATCGTACTACTTTATATTTATCGTTTATTGCCAACTCTACTTTGATTAACATAGTTGGTTAGGACTACCTTAAATCCACGAACGAAGTGACGATATCGATTACGCTGAATTTCAGCAGATTTTGGGAAGTGATTGCGATTGATAGCAAGAGAGTTAGCGGTGGTTGATTGCCGTTCGGATTGAAACGACCAAGGGAAACGAGCATGGACACTTACATGTGCCCTCGCCATCGGTGTCCACGCGCCAGCAATAACCCGGATTAACGAGCTTCCGGGAAGCAGTGGCCGGATACTTCCATCGCAGGGGCTTGCTACTTAGAGCCTCGTGGTCGGATTCTACGCGATCGGTTTCGATGTTCACCGGGCTCTGCCTCGAACCTGCCGCCATAGGGAACTTCGTCACCCACGTGCTGGGTCCTGCAACAGAAGGAAAGCAAGTGGTCAACATCGAAGCATAATTCTGACACCTCGATTTATAAAGTTCTGCTAGATTTCAGTTGAGTCACCTGCTTGGAGACTTTCGGCTGCCGAAGGTAAAAGTTGGAGCGCGCGAAAGTTGCATTGTCGAGTTCTTGGAAGAGGTAGAGGTGGAGTAGATTGGATTCTCAGGAAGTTAAATTCGAGTTGGATTCTACAGAATAGAGTTAGAAGGGTAGAAGATGGGTACCAAGATCAGAGATCAAATTCCATAGATTATAGTTCAAAGAGTAACAAAAGCTATCTGATAAACAACGAGATTTATTTAATTCCGATAGCTCGACGTAAATAGTGGCGTGCTTAAACGCTATAAATAATTGGCGGATCATTTGCATCGCGAGGCAACCTGTTTCCACGATATTTAAAGTGACTCCGAGTGCAACAGAGCATGATAATGCTGTAATCATTCGGCGTATAAATATTTAATACCCGCGCGATGCAAGCCGCCGTCTAATCGAACACGAGAGGTTTCATTACGTGAAATAGAATTGCGAAAGCGTACGATAGCATCGACATTGTTCTCGCGTATCGTGTTTGACGCGCACCCTCTTCGGGACTTCGATTTCCGTTTCTCGAATCACCGATTAAAACGGGAGCCCGTCATCGAAATTAATGGAAATTCTACGATTAGACGATAATTTTATCGAGTACGTTAAATGGAAATTGCTTTTTTCTGCTCCCCAGACTCGCGAGGATACGATCCGTCACGTGACGAGTTGCTAAAGATAATATCGCCGATAAGAAATGTTTAAAAAATGAATTTTGCAATCCACCCGGGAGATAAGATTCGATACGCCGACAACGTTTCGAAGGTTTTTCCACCGTGGATTTGTTTCACGATTTTCGCCACTAATGCGGAATAATTTTATTTATCGTCAAACACATCATCAATTACTCGTGGCAAATATTATCTTTCGATTTCGCATCGAAAGTGTCTTAAACCGAGCAAACATTGAACAATCATGTAAACACATCAAAAGCGTTTCAACATTAATCAACTTACAATCGAATTTATAATTAAAACAACAAAGTCCCTTTACCAACTGCGATTACAATGCAATACTCCAACTCCATACTTCACTACTTTGTACAAAACAATTATTTAAGTTGACAAGCGTGCCAATAATAGCACTGCAATGTAGCCATTATGCAACGGACATTATATCAACAAAGGTGAGCAATGGTTCCGATACTCCAGATAAATTATCGTCTTCCTTAAGAAGCGCATTACCACTGATTCGCGTCACGTGCTGCTGCATAAGTCTCTCTTTATCCCGACACGCGATTTCGATATTATTTGCGATACCACTGCATCTGACACGATCGGTGTCCTTCGATTAACTCTACTCGCAAGCGTGGAGGAACTACCTCCATTTTTCCAACTGTAAAACGAGCTTCGACACCCGAGATTACAGTTCCTTCGAGTCGTAATCGTTCCAAGTAGGGCTGGGATTATTTGTCGAATTTTTCGGTATTCGAATATTCGAATACTTCAGTTGCTCAATTATTTAGCGAATAATATTCGAATATCCAAGTATTCGAATACTATTCGAATATCCAAGTATTCGAATACTATTCGAATATTAAAGTATTCGAATACTATTCGAATATTAAAGTATTCGAATACTATTCGAATATTAAAGTATTCGAATACTATTCGAATATTAAAGTATTCGAATACTATTCGAATATTAAAGTATTCGAATACTATTCGAATATTAAAGTATTCGAATACTATTCGAATATTAAAGTATTCGAATACTATTCGAATATTAAAGTATTCGAATACTATTCGAATATTAAAGTATTCGAATACTATTCGAATATTAAAGTATTCGAATACTGATATATTCGAATAGTATGGTGTGAATTATAAATCAAGTTCTTTAGGTTCATTTGTCAGGGTGAAATCTTGTACGCTAATTTTGACCCACCTCACACCATACTATTCGAATACATCAGTATTCGAATACCGCATTATTCGAATAGTATTCGAATATAGCAGTATTCGAATAGTATTCGAATATAGCAGTATTCGAATAGTATTCGAATATAGCAGTATTCGAATACAACAGTATTCGAATAGTATTCGAATATAGCAGTATTCGAATAGTATTCGAATAATAACATTCGAATAGTATTCGAATAATAACATTCGAATACTGAAATATTCGAAGTTTATTCGTATTATTCGAATACTTGTAAAATATTCGAATATTAAATTATTCGAATAGTCCCAGCTCTAGTTCCAAGCGAAGAGCAGTGGCAAGGGTTGGTCGTTGGAATCAGCGCAGGAGGTTTATGAATAGCCTGGAATTTTTATTCAATTGTACCGGGGTGAAACAAACAACGCTGCTATGATATATGCGGGTCAAGGTGAGATCATCGAGGCTGCACCACCGAATTTTTATCCGAGGAGAACTTTGAAGCGATTTGACGAAGGAGGATCAACAGTGCTATCGCGGTGTCTGTATGCATTACAGGAAAAAATACAGCTGTTCCCCGCGTGGTTCACAGCTGCGAGGCAGCACGTGACGATGACATAATACGAGCGACGCAACTTGCAATTATACGCGCGGCTCACGATCGGCGCGCGCCATTAATTTGCAAAGTGTCTCTTATAGGTCTGCTTGATCGACCATCGCGTTTCAGCGCGATGGGATCGCGTCTCCTCTGCGATTCGCCTCGAACGAGCTTCGCCCTGTTCTCGATTAATAAAATTCTCGCCGGTAGAACGTGAGACATTGTAGTCTAATTCTGCGGAGATTCGAATAATTACGTAATAATTAGACGAGCTCCAATGGTGGAGGGAAGAGCAAAAGTGGGAACCATTGAATATTAAAAGACGAGTGGGATGAGTGAATTAATTGACTAGAGCACTTCTGTTGTACGCGCAAACACACATTATAGACACTTGAAAATAATGTGCACTCAGTGATAAAGCACTGTGGCATTACAACTTTCTAAACAGAACTGAAAGCGACCGCCGAGCATCGCAAAGCAACTCTGTCGGATGCACTCTGCGACTGCACACAGCCTCTTTGTCCAGTATTTATTAAGCCAAGCCTGGCCGCGCGAACGTTTTGGCGGTAAAAGCGTCCACGCTGCGGCGAGCAGCGCACAGCTTTCGCGAACAAGTAAAACTGGAGAAGTTGACAGGTCTATATATTACACTTGGACGAAATCTCGCTCATATATCGCTGCGTCCGTCAGAGTCCCTCGACCATGTCAAAACGAAATCAAATGGGTCAAGCAATTTAGCTGGCATGGTGTATAAACGCCAAATATATCCGATCTGAAGGCTACAGGATTAAATGTACAAAAGCAAGATACATGGTAGAATTCGAAAATTGTCTAAATTTCACTTGCTACAAGAGCCTCGGAAATGTTAATTACTCCAGACGTACCTAATGAGCTTGATACTTGGTATAAAAACAACCCTCGTGTACCTTAAAATTAGTGGTGGAGGACTATCGATGGTACTTGCGATAGTTATCGATAGTTCTCACTGTAGATGGCTTATTTTCACTATCGATAATTATCGGTATTGAAAATCGTAGGTTAGTCAATTGAAAAATAATAACAGTTGAAATTCAGAATCCCAAATTTAATTTGTAATATTATTACAAATTTCGATAGTGAGAACCATCGATAACTATCGTAAGTACCATCCATAGTTCTCCACTACTACTTAAAATGTAAAATACACATGTTTTACTATATTAAGAGCCATAAAAATTCAATAAATATATGATTTAATAAAATAATTACAGTAGACATATTAATTCGTATTAGATGCCGGAGACTTTGCAAATTTTTTGATACCCAAAGAACCATATTTTCCTCGCTAGCCATAATAAATTGCCGACCCCTATCTTAAATTACTACGATTCGGCAAATTTCCCTTACACCGTCATTGTCATGCAAGATGACAAAGAAAAGACTCCCGCGTTGCTTACAGAGGATCCTACTGACCGCGATCACAAAGCTTGCCGGCGCTCACCGGAGAAAAATACCGTCTCGAGGTCGTCGAGATCTGTTTGAAGGTTCGTTCAACCTTGCCGAAGGAGCCAGGAGAAAACGCGAGGCACAACATCGAGCCGATCGGCGACTAGCGGGGGAATCTCTTGGACCTTCGTGGTTGCTGTTCATGGAACTTTCTCGAGGCAAGATTCGTCGCCCGTAACGCGAACCAATTACCGTGTTAAAAATATTTCTATGCCTTCCTCAAAACCGAAAAGGTGACCTCGAGCCACATGGCGAGCAACGCGAAGCTCACGACCGGCCTAAAAATATATCCACTTGCTAGGATAGTCTCTCAAAGATTCAGAACTGCAAGGCCGCGTTGCCCAAAACCGTGGTCATCCATCACCGCAAACGATGAACACGTTTGCGGTCAGTTTACCAGTGGAAATAACAACTCGCTTCCCAGAATCGCGGGAAACAGACGGAATGTTTAATCGCATTAGTGGCGGCTTTGGTTGGATTCGCGCGTCACGCCTGACCATGATCATTCTACGTACGATCGTCAATCCGAACGCATTCGTCTTGCCGAGCAACAGCGATACGCCTTTTAGGGGAAGCCGGATGGAAAAGAACACGCGAGAGCCTTCCTGTTCGTTCCATTGTCCGCCGTATTTGACAACGAGTCGACTTTGCATGGAGATTAATAAATAATTAATAATCTTCGCGATACCTTATCGATTTCAATTCCAAGCGAAGTGGCAGGCAAAGCAGTTTTAAACATCTGTCGAATGAAGTATTAAGTAGTTATCTGTGAATCAGAATTCTATGACACTTTTATGGATGATTGTCGAGTGACTCAACGACGAGTCGCAGTCAAAATACGAGCTTCGAATACGAATGTCTCCTCGACGTCTGCTTCAACGAGATAGGGATAATGTATTGTATCGAAAGTATCATCCAGCAAGGAAACCGCTAAAATCGATACAGAACCGCGGCGTACGAGACGGATCCCCGACATCTATAACGCGTGAACCGTCCCCTGTCAATAGTACCCATTAATCTTTTAACGTATCGCTTCTGTTCGGCCTAGGACAACTTGCCTGCAGTCTACAAGCCGAAGGAAGTTACCGGCGACGGCAGCGGGGGTTATTAGAGAAACTTCCATTCACCACGAGAGGTTCCTAATAAATTGCTGACGGTGCTTCCCACGAAATCGCGTCAATCCAACAGCCACATTGTTCCCCCTGGTTTCTCCTCGACTCGAGGCGTCGACAGTCGCGAAATACTTCGAGAAGTTGTCCGTAGTTCGTTGACGGCAAATCGCGTCAGGTTTGTTTCTGAGCTCGTAACAGAGGTTGGGCCGATCGGCGACCAAACGGGAACCCGATCGACTGCCTCGGGCTCGACTGCGACGCGTAAATAAGGGGACAGGTTGTTGCATCATTGAACGGGAACGTTCACCTCGGTCCTTCTACGCCGAACGAAATTCCAACCTGACCCGAATTTTCTATCGCCTCGCGGTAGAAAAGGAAGGAGCTCGTGTGGATTTCAACGGAGGCCTTCTGACCGTCGCGAGCGGTTGAAAATGTCTTTATCGGGGATTTCTTTCGCGCCTGGCGCACAACGCAACACGTGTCCGCAATTAAAGAGCGCGATGGGCAGCTTTTCTTTCGCCCCTGCCGCGCGAATATAATTTACAATTTTATTACAAGGAGATATATCTCCACGATTCTAGTAAAATCTGTATTGGGAAACCAAGTGGAGGCGTGGCTTAGATTTCAGCGCTGCGGCGGTAAGTTGGCAAACTGTTGCAAGTAGGCCCGGATCCCATCAAACATTCCGAATAAGTATTTATTAATCGAAGAAGTAAAAATTTAAAAACACTCGTTTTTCACAAAATGTCCATATAAACACTGATAATCGTATGGACTTCGACAGATTTCGGCCTACTCACAGTAGTTTAATTTTCTGCCACTAGTTGGCGTATCGAAATTCTTGGTTTCCCAATGTGGACTGCGAATTGAAAATAACTGAAGCGGTTATAGTCGGACAGCGCGAGTTAGCGGTGCCGCGAGCTTTGTGTTTTGTTCTCGGATCCGCTAATGAAGTGGCGAGTAAACCACGCGCGCTAGATTCTGCCCGAGCCGCGGCTGCATAAATAAGTACACAAATGGAGCATTGGTCGATAAGTTTCGAGTAACATCGAACGATCGCTGGATCCCAGGCCTCGATGCCGGCGGCACGGAGGTGTTGCCGAGACCTTAACGTCCCGTAATGGCGCACTTCCGTTTCTGATCGAGCGTCACAGCCATGGGGGAGAGTAAATCCGACCGATCGCCATTTCTCGGTCGGATCTACCGGCCACGCACACGGCCAGAAAAGCAAACGACTTAATCGCCCATCTACACGCCGGCCAAGGAATTTATGCAAATCACGGTATCCGCCAGACTTCGCAATTGCACTCGCGCCGGCTCAAAGATAGCGCTGACAAATTGGCCCCAGATTAAGGGCATTTCGGAGAGGCATGCACGGGTAACCGGGTAAGGCGAAACGAAACTGGGTCTGCGACCCCTAAAGTGCCTTCGTGTACGTTTCACTCTGCCCTCCGCTGTGCTTGCACCTACACGCGTCGATATCGTCCTGGCTCCCTCCGGCGTATTGGTACCCTGCCTCACGATAGGCGGCCGTTTGTTTTTCCACAGGCGAGTAGACGCAAACAGGAATTTTATGATTACTCGGCTCACCCGGAAGGATGCATTTGTTTCTCTTGGAACGGATGTGGGAATCAAAGGTTTCCTTTAATGTTTAGAGTTTCAAGCTTCCACGTGGGGGACACGTGCGGGCAGCCTGCGCATCGCGCCACGCATAATTAATTGCCAATGCGCTCTCTGCGTTAAAAAGTACTTGGTGCAAAAATATAGTTCGTCCACTTTTTCTGAAATTTGCGTTTCTGTGTGTAACAAATAATTCTGAACTGTTTCTTTATGCCGTATAAAAATTAAATTTGCATCTACTTCATAAATGTGTCAAATAATAATATTTTTTCTTTATTGTATGACTCTGAATTTTAGGTAGGGGAGACCGGGGGTAAGTTGTTCCGACCGTTCTATCTTCAAAATGAAAACAGCGTTGTACTTTAAATTATTTTTTCCACAGAGTGGCGTGATCAACTTACACGGAAAAAATAACTACCCCCGGAACTTTTAGCCCCGGTTTTCCCTACCATTGCACGATTAACCCTGTGTTTACATTATTTCTGCACTAATTATAAGCCATCGATACACAATTCTCATCCACAATTAAATTCCCAACGCGTTCCATTTGCGACCTTCGTTAAACCAGCTTAAAACCTTCGCCCGCGTTACGCGATGTCCCTCCAATTGGTTCACCCGACATCAACCAGTTACATACCTGTTTCCGCGCATACGGGCGCTATCTTTCCAGACTCATCTCGAGGATCACCTACCCCGGCCCATTCTCTAGCAGCCGCGTTCCACTCTAGTGGCAATTTTTATGCAACAATTTTAATAATCCCCCGGCACGAAGGCTGAGAGCTAGTTTCCTCGTTCCACGACAGTTTCGCGGCCCTCTCGAATCGAGCGTGCGATATATTCGTCTGGCCGACGTACGCGGAGTGGCCGTGCACAACACGTGCGTGTTGCTGCCCCGTTACGAGGGTACAACGTGCTCCACAGGCTCTCTCGTATTATATTTACGTGTCTACGGTCAGTACAACGTACTACGTGTATCCACGTGGGCCTATTGGGAAACCAAGAATTTCGATACGCCAACTAGTGGCAGAAAATTAAACTACTGCGAGTAGGCCGAAATCCGTCCAAGTCCATACGATTATCAGTGTTTATATAGACATTTTGTGAAAAACGAGTGTTTTTAAATTTTTTTCAACACTTAATTTTTACTTCTTCGATTAACCCTCTAGGCATAGATTTTTAATTCAGTTGGAAAAATTAGTTTACTCTCATTTGAGGATGAAAATACCGAATCCGATGTCAGTTTTCAATTTGGAGGAAATAATAATATTTTTTGCAGCGTGTGTAGCTCAAAAATGCACTTCAAACTAGATTTTTGTCAAATTGAAGACTCAGATTGACATATTTCTTAGACCAATATGTGCGCTGTGGCACTATGTTTGGGCTGGCAAATGAGAATTCCCAACCCCTGGACTAAACAGGTGCCCGCCTTAAGGCAGGCGTATGCACTAGAGGGTTAATAAATACTGCGGAATGTTTGGTGGGATCCGAGCCTACTTGCAATAGTTTGCCAACTTACCACCGCAGCGCTGAAATCTAAGCCACGCCTCCACTTGGTTTCCCAATAACCACGTCTGAGGTTATCCCCCGGCTCGTGTGGGACCTGTGCACGCGGCACTCCGTGGTACACGTTCGCCTAACGCCGAGACACGCGCACACATAAGGATGCCTGGCTGCGGACGGTAGGAGAACAGGTGCATCGGCCTTAGCGCACAACCGAGGAAAATTATTGATTTTCGTTTATCCGCGGAGCCGGTGGTGTCCCGTGCTAGCATGGCGAATGCAATGCCGTCCCTTGGCACCACTAGGACGCCCTGCATTCGAAGACAATGGCCTTAGGTCAGCGAGCCCCGGTGCCATCGTGACACCGTGCAAATCGAACGAGTCCAGGCACGAGATCCTCTCTATCGCCGACCGAATTCCGCCCCCTTTTTCACCTTCCGACCGCACCGACAAATCAGATCGCGAAGATACCCGAGATATACAATCGGCTGCAAGTTCATTCTGGCTGGAACCGATCTACGAATCGATAGCTCACGCTTGCGGAGATAAAATTGGATATTGTAACGGTGTCCTTGGAACATTGTCTCTTATTCATGCAACCGGGGATATAGTTTAGAAGTTTTTTGTGATTTACGTAGTGAAATAAATTGCTGGATAATCGAACGTCTTGTGTTTACCTTTTCCTATCCCTGAATTTCCTGGAAGTCAATTAGGGAAGGCTGGCTTTGATTAATATAGAAAATGGAATCATTCGTTGATAACATTTCTACCAGTCGGAGTTGCGAAATTGAAACTCAAGATAGATATCTCCGAGCGCGATCCACCCTAACACGTATCTTCAATTAGGAAATATTAATTTGCGCGCGCAACATATCGCGCCGTGGATTCGATTTTTTTTTTTAAGAAATTGAGACACCAGTGCCAACACTGATATCACGATATCTAATCTGTATGTATCACGAATATGCAACGCCGTTTCCAGATCCGCCGATAGTTTTTAATTGGCAAGTCCGCCTATTGTTTCCGTCCCACATATCGAAATGCAATCTCTTCCTTTTATAACTAGATAAACGATGAGGTGTTACAGAACTGCAGGATACCAATGACTAATTAGCTGCACGCTTTGTTTACACAGAAGAAATCGAAGCACTATGCGCGGCGAATTCCACCATTCCACTTTTTCTAAAATATCGAGATAACTCTATAATCTAAGAAAAAAGATTAAGCACAAAGAGAGCCGAAGGCATTGTTTCCGTCCGAGATTGAGCAGTGATTGATTTCCTCGAGTATTTTGAAAAAATTCTTAAAAAAATACCACGTCGGAATGTCGACAAAGCGCGATGATTTCTTGCAGCCGGGTTTTCTCCGTAACAGTACTTTTATTCTATATCGTTTGACGTAACGGAATTATTTTTGCTAACTGCCAAGCCTGTTTCCACGAACGAGGAAAAAAAGAAATGTTACGCCAGACCCTCGTCGAGTGGAATGCACCGATGGCACACAAGGTTAAACACTTATTCCGGTTCATCAAACGGGCTAAACAGTCAACAGTGTGTACTGATTACAATCAATAGGAATGTTAAATTTCTAATGCAACGCGACAACCCCGCTCGAAGCAAGCAAGTTTCCATGTCGAGTATGAACCGCAACAACCTCGGTAACAACTAACATTAAACGGTAAGACAGAACTTAACAACGTGGAAACGCATTTGCCCATTGACGAGAAAATCTGGACGATTAAAGTAATCAACCGAGTAATCGCTAAACGCACGTCAATTCTCAATGCCCCGTTGTAAAATGTATGTACGAAAACGTTTAATAGACGCTACAAGTCGTAACTCAAATCAGCAACCATTCGAGAATTATAAGCAGCGCACGACACAAAGGGAAACAAAATTGTCTTCTTGAATAGTCGTTTGAAACCGATGAATACCTACTTCGAGGGAAGCGAAGCCCCCGTAAAGACGGCCCACACACCACTATTCAACACTGAACTACATGACAACGCAAAAATCTGGCTCTTCCGTCGATTGCCGTGCATTACCAATGGTCGGTCTAATGTGAATTCGAAGCGCGAGCGAAATGCACGTTCGCGGGTGCCTCGCATCTAATTATTCTATGGAAAATTGATAAGCAAACTAATAAGGAAAAAAAACTCACCATTTCGGATGGAGTAGTCCCACTCGTTCTTGTCGCCCATCCTGTCGAATGACGATCGTGTTGGAAATTGAGGTCCGCGAGATTGAGATCCGAGTAGAGCCTTCGCCGGGTCGTCGTTTCCGTTTCTGGTCCCCGATCAAGTGCAACACGCCACGGCCGAGCTCCCCTTCCGGTTTACTGCGAGGAATCGTCGCGACGAGCTTCGCGATCGAAACGCACTACCGATCGACGCGGTGGTTGACAGGCCGATTTTTCTTCTCTCCCGTCTGTCGCTGGGCACCGAGCACGTCTCGCGATTATGCCAACTGTTCGAAACGCACTGGGACGTAGGTTTAGACTGCAGACAGATTTGTATACCGAAACGACTCGAAATTTAGCGGAGAAAAAAAACCATCGTTCACTTAACCTTCTACGGAGCGTCCACGAATGTGACGCCGGCCGGCCGATCCCCTGATTTTATACGCGCGTTGGTCACGTGACCTTTACTACGGCTGCGCGAGCGACCGCGCATGCGCGGCTAATTGTTTACACGTGCAATACGGGTCCGCTACCCCCACCGCGCGCGGGCCAGCACGTGCTGGGTTTAAATCGCTGCCGATAATTTTGGAGCTCGCTTTACGATGCTTGCAACCCGATCGTACGATCAAGTGGAAATTTCATGGAGATTTTCTGATTCGCGTCGAAGGATTATTGTTACGCTTGTAATAGAAACGAGCGATCTGATTGGGCACCGCTTATCTGCCGTTCTGTTTCGCGCCATAAGGGGATAATGCGAGTCGACATACTGTGCGATTTTTTTTTTTAATACTGTTTAATACGTGGATGATGGGATATGGTAATACGATGCTCGTTAATTGTAACAATTCGCAACTGGGAGAAATCGAATACGCAGATTATCTCTTGAAACTTTGGTAAGCAGTATTATTATATCTGGGTCCGAAATGTTTAGGAAGTGTCTTTGTTATTTCAAAGCTATGCGTAGTTGCGAAGTCTCGCGGACGAATCTTATCATTCTTATCCGTTTTTAGCGGGGTAATTTGATCGTTTATAATTGTGGGCTGCTGACGAGGGAGATTAGATTACTGGAGCCTGACCGTTGCAGTTTATCTACCTTTCCATTCATTGTTTCTAAATATATGGCACTTGACTTTATATTTAATCGAACTCGTGGTTTTGTCGTTTGCTAGTCCTGATAGCGGATATTGCACACCGTAATCTAACGCCCAATTATTATTTGAATCGCGAGATCGTGACATGTGCTTCGATAGCGGATGAGAGGATCGCGTTTATTACACCAGTTGGGATTTGTAATCTGATAACGGTGGCGTTTGTCGACGAATGAGTCAGTGTTATCCACCCGCGCTCGAGCATCGGGATGCTCCAACTGTTTACTTCCACCAATTCGGCCGGATAACAGGAAATACCTGGGAAACGGGTTCCTACTTCAGCCTAATTATGCGCTTCGCCCAACTTGTCCGGGCGTCCTTCGTAATCTTTCGCGGAAGATAAGTTTTGGTATTTATAAGTGGATGAATTACACGTTTCCTGAACCGCAACTTTTAAACTCAAAATGTTACATTGTCATCCATAAATTGGCGACCACATCTCATCGCAATTAAAATAAATATCGCAATTCATAGTAGACACTTCAATTCTAAGAAGCTTATAGTTAGAAATGTAGGAAAGAGGGTACTCGAGAAAAGTCTCCGTCTTACGATCGAGATAAAGATCGGTAGACATGATTTTCACTAACGGATGATTCAGCTTCTATTATATATATCACGGTAGGATTCACCTAGTAAACGGAAATAACGACAGAGTGCACCGGATCAGTTGCCTTTTGTGTACAAACGAGACTCCGATCGTACGAATCGTTCGGGAAGCTCGTGCCACTTTAATTTCATCAAGCTCGGATAACATTGTCACGTCAGTGTTATGTCACAGAATGCGGCTGATGCCAGTAACGTCGTTTCCTCTTCATTATACCAATAAACGAATCGGCCTGCACTACGATGCTCCCAATAAGAATTGATGAATTTCCAGCAAATTCCATCGTAAAAGGTCAATGGACATTTATCCTTTCACATACTCGGGGCCCGGCTCCGTAGAAACGGGTCCTCCTGAAGTCTTCTGCAGCTTTTCCCGCGAGACTTCCCTCGCGGGCGCCTGCTCGGTTCGTTGGCGTCGGGAGGTATCGCTGCTTCGCTTCGGAATCGAAACTTGGAGTGATAGAATCTTTGAGAAAGATGCAGCTCTGTGTATGCCTACTCGTGGGCCGTGAAATTTTATTGGGAGCAATGCCTTCCGGCTTGATCTAAAGCAGTGTTCCATCATGCACAATATCTAGGGCACAGAATAATTAAGAGGACCGTTTTTTTAATTTTTTTTTTCAAATTTCTGAAAGCCGTACGAGGGTGTTCTCTGTGTGCTTTGTATAATAGCAGTTGCATATGTGGGAATGTGACTTGATGCCCGTTTAGAAAGGAACTATAAGGTGTTGAATTTGACGAGGAATTTTTTACTTCGATAATGATAGTGTATTAAACTTTTGGGTGCGGATTTATTGGAAGATTTTTTGCACATGGAACGAATTTAATTTTGTGATGTACGGATTAATGTAAAAATAGTAGATTTTATGAAAAGAAGAAACAAGAATAAACGAATTAAAAGTAGCTTAAATTCGAATGACGAGTCAGACTTGTCAACTCTAACTTTGACATAACACGTGCATGACGAGTGTGAGTCGTCAAATGTACCCAAAGGATTAAATTCGAATGACGAGACTGACTCGTCCACTGTAACTTCGAACGTAACATGTGCATGACGAGTGTGAGTCGTCAAATGTACCCAAAGGTTTAAAGAAATTAAGACACTTATAGTAGGTAATTATAAAAAAGCCACGGTAGCATCGAAAGACTTTGCTCACGCGAAGAAAATGCATATCCGAATCACGGATAAGGATGTTTTCATCTGTTTTCAATAATTGGGTCGTGCGTAACGATTGCCCAACGATCACTGGTGCAACCGATTTCGCTACGATGCAAAATCTATCCGTCGACGAACCGAGATACACTTTGATCAATTGAAATCGGGTTCCATGAGAATTATTGCTTGCAAAATTCTTGTAATTTAAGAAGCCTGTAGATCGAACTGGAAGCAATATTACACGAAGTGTCTCTCCATTTTCGGACCCCTGTATAATAATGAATTCATTAAACAATATTAATTTAAATTTCGACCGTAAAGAATTTATTAAAATTAATAGTAAATGATTTCGGCGCACTAGTTCGGTCTGTTTTAAGAGATTAAATAAAAGCTATTGTGCAATTTTGGGGATTATCAATTTCCAACGTTTCGGTCAGTGGTTGTGACTATTTTCAAGGAAAGTATTATCTAAGGAAGAATACTGTATGCTTTTATAAAGTTTTCCGCGTTTGCTAGAAACGTGCGAGCGAACCAGTGCGCCGAAATCATTTACTTTTAATTTTAATGAATTCATTATCTTCACCGAAAAAACCACATCCGTTCTAATAAGAACTTCGACTTCTGACAACGCGCCCGCGCGATTATTCATCCATCGAGAGCCGCGCAAACGCCCCGAACGCGGGCTACTTAGCATTTTAATTCCCATTGTTAGCGCGCAACGGACCAGAAACGATATTCCGTTCGAATTCCTCCGACTATTGCGCAATAGTCGATTTTACTCGTCCTCCGCGACAATTACAATTACACGTTGCACGTTAAACACTCCCCGGACCGTTGCGAATTCATAACTTCCCCATAAAGACTGTATCTGCCGTGAAAATAATTTATGCTAATAGGTATCCATCGTTTCATTTAGTTCGCCAGGCAATCCTCTAAACCCGCCGTTACGAGCATCGGTCACAAGAACAGACCGGCTCGCCTGTTAAAAATGCTAACGAGATGCGCGTTCTCTGGACTATTTCCAACTTCGTTTATTTTCGCGATAAGTTTACCGTGACAGACGTGTCTCCGCAACTCTGTACCGAGAACTCAGAAGAAATCGGTAGTTCCGAATCAAAATTATCCTCAACATGTCACCCGATCGGCCGTTTCACGATGCATTGTCACCGGTGACGCAACGGCGTTTACACTTTCCTCATTTTTATTGCCTTTTAATGGACCGTCGATCGACGCGCATAAAGGACGATGCAAGTGGAAAACCTCCGCGAACGTTGACGGACGATCGCCCGCAAAAACCGCCAGAAAATCTACCTGCTTTAATCGCGATCGTCGCGTGAAACATTGTAATTGCTTGAAAAAACACGCGGACGTTCTGCGTCAATGTCAGAAGCGAGGCCGCCGAGCGACTCGCCGCTGGAACTCTTTGCCAGGCCCGATCTAATTAATCCTCGTTAACTCATTGTCAATTGTTTACGTAAACGAGGGGCTCGGGTGCACCAGCAGACGCGACGTACTCGACTTTCGGTCACGAAACGGGCGCGTGCACCTTCTTTCATCGTGAAGGAAGATCGAGCTATTGTGCGTCCTCCGGAACACATGCCGGATCGCAATTTATCGAGCGTCTATCGCACAAAGACGCGAGCCTCGGTGGCCGCGGAGGACGAAATATAAAAGCCGAGGCCTCGCCCTTGGAAATTCCTCCTCGCCGCGGGCAAGGTGCGTTGCGAAATCGGAAGAAAAGGAATTGCTCTCGCTAAGTCACCGCGAACTAGATTCGCCCGGTGAGGAACGAACGCCTGGGTATCCTAAAATGGCTTTATTAACTCTTAACTTTACACGTGTTTAATATGCGGTACTTGTCGGAGATATCTGTATACGTGTGTCGTTATCATTGCCATGTTTCTGCGTTGATCGTAGGCGATACCACCCGGGGGGACGATCGCGAATTAGACGCCACTAAGGGAGAGAGGAGAGCTCTCGTCCCCGTTCTCGCGAGTAACAGCGTTTACGAAGGTCCTCCCTTACGGTTGTAGCGGACAAAAATAATTTCAAGATCCCAGTCAATTATGTATTCTTATGTATACCGTTATGTGTACAAGAAATTCCTATATGCGACGCGGTAATCGTATGTTTCCTCCCTCCGGCTGGAACTTTATCGTTTGCTCTCCCGAGGAATTGGCCGAGCTTGTCAGCAAATTCTCTCGCCACCTCTTTCTCTCTCCTGTCCTTTTGTACAAAATACTTTCGAACCACTCTCGCATGCCCAGAAGAAAGTTCCGTCATTTCTCTCGAGACACCTGCTCCTCCCCCGTCGCCTTGCGAGCCTCCCCCTCTTTACACGGCATTCCCTCAGCCCTAACTTATTAAATATCGTACACGTTTATCATACATAAGTGTCATTCTTAAACTTTTCCTTCTTTACGTTTTTCGTAGTCACAGTAACACAATTGCAGCGCTTGAGAGTTACGCGTAGAGCGATGATATGATTAGAAGCGATGATATGAAGCGTCCTTGCTTATCGCAGCACGGGGATTACGAGGCGAGCCCCAATTTTTTACCATTCGCCGTTCGGTGATTAGAGTTTCACCCGCGACTCGAGCTTCTCGAGTGTAAAAAAAGGGTTATCGACGATAGTGCGGAGCTCGAACGCGAGTGGCCCTCGGGTCCGTGGCGCTTCGAATTCCTTGAAGAAGGGGGTACGCTAAAACGTTATACAAAAATAGAAAATATTCCAAGGTTCCGCTACGAGTTAAATACACAGAGGGGTTGGGGGGCGTGACTCGAGGGGTAATCGAGAAGCAGAGGATTCACTCGTGGAGAAATAAGTCGAGCTTCGGTAACGCCACCGCGTTTCAAGCAAGTTAATATCTAATCCGCGTCCACGATTCATTTCTTGCACGGAGAATCGTCGTCCTTTCGATCGCTCCCGCGAATCCTGCCCCGTTCTGCGTCCATTGCAGATCAACGTAACGATTTTATTCCATACAGCAAGTGTCCTTCGTCGGGTGTCGCTCTGCGATAAACAAGACGCGATGAAAAAGGATCCATTTGTCGCGTTAATATACTTAAATCTTCTACATTATAAAGACGTGAATTAATAGTAATATATATTATTATATCGTAAATTTAGCTTGCATACGAAACATCCGTTTGTCATTCTACACACACAATTGTCATCATCATCATTAGCAGCAGCAACATCCTCATAATCCATTCACACGAGTTATATAGGAGTGACCCCGAATTCGCGGATTCGCCGGCCACCCGTCTCCGCGGAGCGCGAGCGCGAACGGAGCCTACAAATTCGAGGCCCGCGAAAGATATCGTTTTCTCTTTCTTCTTTTCTTCCTCTCTTTTGCCTCGTCTCTCGCGTTTTCCTTGTTCTTCTTTAGCTTTTTCTTTTAAAAAATATCAGGAAACTATCGAGGTGTCGAAGAAACGGCTGCGCGTACATACCCGTATCTGTACCCAAAGAACGCACTTCCCTTTTGAGAGTTACTTAAAAGTCTTGCAACAGAGCGATTGGAGAGATTATACAAAAAAATCATCTTACAAAACGTGTGTATATGCGCCCTGCGCAAAGGATACGGGTCATACTTTGTATACAATAAAAATCGTCTTATCATATTCCCCTCTCTTCGTTCTTTTTTCAATTTTTTAGATTGTATTTTTTTTTGTTTTGGTAACTACGCAGAGTCTAAATTAAATAGCTTTCAGGCAGGTTTCGAACTGGTTCAAGACGCGTCTGAAAATTCGTAGAAGGTTCCTCGCCGTAAAACGATAGCGAGTAGAAAAATCTCAGACAATAAGTCACAGGGCGGTGGTTGAAAGAAGGAAGAGTTGTGCGTGAAACGAACAGAAAGCTTCCTCTGTACAGTGTCGCGATGTGCAAGGAATATGAAACGCAACATGAAGAAGAAAACATAAATGCTATAACATGGGTCTGGCAGCATTTAAACAACACTGACCTAAGTGACTGCGGACTGTCTATCGAACGACAAGTAATATACATATTTATATATATATATATATTTGTATATATATATTATCATTAGTTTCCCTTTTATTCTGCATGGCCTACAGTGCCAATGGAAGCATTTTGCCGTCACTCTGCAAATGGCATCGCACAAACAGGTATACTCGATTAAGTTACGTTTCTTTCTTTCTTTAAAAAAAAAAATCCTCAGTTCTCTCTAACATTAATTCATTAAATCTTCAGACGATCGTCGGATGGGTCAGTTGAATTTGAATTCCGTTGTTCGGTTTCAGTGTTCTTTGTTATTTAAACAGTATAAAAAAAAGTCTCGTGAGAAACTGCCTCACCCGATGACCAGTCAGTTCGCTTCTTCTTTTTTTTTGTTCTTTTCTTTTTTAATCTGGCAGTGTTATACGTTGTAGGTACGTTGTACGATAAGAAGATTCGTCAAGTTAATAGTCCTTGATACTTGGAGACCGTTTTCGTAATAAGTAGCTGCGTTAAGTCGTAGAACCATTCACACGTGGTGCGCGTGTGCTCGTTCACAGCAGGATACCCCTTATTGCTTAAAAAATGGCACTGATTACTGAAATATGTTACGAGTATCGTTGCTGTCCTTCCCTCCCGAGTGCTACACCGAGAATAAGATACCTTCGCCCTAAACGACGCTGGCTCTACAATTAAACCTAAAACCTAAATCCCGCTTAACCCAGTCGGACCAGTGAATCCTTCCTCTGCACCCTCTCTCTCTCTCTCTTTCTCGCTCCCTCACTTTCTCTCTCTCTCTCTCCCCTACAGTTTGAATTCGTTACGAAAGGCAACGCGTGATTTGTATCCCATACTCCCTAGAGATATTTTTCGTGTAATAGACAGACGGTCGTTAAAGTACATCGATTAAGGAAACGAGAGGGGAAAAAAGGAGAAAAGTAATGAAAAATAAAAGAAGAATTAAAACGTAGAGGACCCTGTCGAAGAGACCCCTTGCTCTTAAATACAATACCGCGACTGAACAGCGACGAAGAACGGGGTGTAGACGGTGTTACCCATTTAGAAACGTAAGTAAAAATTTGCGCGCGATTCTAGCGAGTCCTCGCGAACGAATCTTTCATCTACGGGCGAACGAAAGCGTGTTACAGATCGCTGTATAAGTTCAGAGATCCACAGCTGTCGACGTTAACGGCCAGCTGAGGTTTCTTCTGATAATTGTTTTGGTTTTGCGCGTGTATTGGGGAGTCTCCGAGCATCGCTAGCATATATTTGCGCGTGGGCGAGTGGACCGTATTTTGTTAGGGGGGCACGTACGGGGGTGGTTTCCTGTACGTGGGAGTGGGTTTGGGACGATTCTGACGATTGGTCTCGCGGTTCGTGGCGAACGGCGGCGGCGGCTGGTACGGCTCCTCGGAATTTTCCTTTGGCAACATCGGCACATCCGCCCCGTCCTCGGCCTTCTGGTACTCGGGCGGTGGTAGGGGTGGTTTCTCCTCCTTCAGAATGACGGGTGACTTGTTGCCTGCGTTGCACGTAAAAATAAGAATAAAATTGATAGGAATCCTTAAATCCTAACACGAAATACTCTCGCCGATCCTCACCTGGATCCGGCTTTTCGTCCAGTTCGTCCTGGAAGATTACCGGTATCCCCTTGCTACGGAAACTCTGCCTCTCGTCGTCCTGCTCGCTGACGCTCATCTTCCCGCTGCGTCTCCTTCTGTACAGCACGCAGGCGATTATGCCCGCCAGAATGAGCATCGCCGCTATGATTATAGCGGGCAGGACGAAGGTGATGAGATAATCGTCGTGGAACGCCCCGACGGCTGTGGAATCGTCCACAGGTGGGACGTAATTATCTGGCTGATGAACGTTGGTCAGTTCACCGAGGCAGATCCCCATGGGAATCACCGTGATCTGCAACACGGCGAATTCCGGGCCCATGATGTCCAGCACCTTGTCCGTCACGGATCGGCGGTCGTTGTCGCTCTTCACCAGCACCGATCGCAATCTGCTCACTTCCTCGTGAGCGCAATACAGCGTGGGCAAGGTCCTGTTGTGCCACGTGATCACCGTGCTACCATTCGTTATACTGTACAACGAAATCGCGCTGGTATCCTTGTCTTCGTAGAGCTCCTTCAGCTTCTCGATGAAGTTACGCTTCTGGAGGGCCGAGTGGGCGAACGATTCATAGGGGATGTCCAAGGTCATCGAGAACTCCACCGTGTGATGCATCACCGGGGCAGCGTGAACCACAACGACTAGGCTGTCCGTAGCCGATGCATCTGCAATGTTCAAGATCGTATTAAGGCATCTGTCGCGTATAAAAGTGTACGTCGTAGAGATGGTTGAATATAATCGTAACTGTTTTTATCGTAGGTCTCCAGTTGGTACTCTTTACGCCCTATGTCGCTGACCATCGGCACGCCGTAAAACTCTTGGTTCTTGGTGTCGAACTGCAACCACTCGTGCGGCGGGATAGGCTCGCGTTTCATAGTTTTCAGGAACATCCGCATGTTTCGGGCAGAACCATCTTCAGCGTCGTAGAAGGTGTCCTAAAATAATCACACGTATATGCTTCGATGTTCTCGTTGCGACTGTGACATTTAGATGAAACATGCGGCTACACGCACTTCTGGCACTTTGAACACGAGCAGCTGGCCAACAGTGGCGTTGATAAGATCCACCTGGTTCCTCGGTATCGGCGGGGAGTTGGACTTAGGCTCTTGAGTGGAAACTTTCTGCACCTCCGATCGATTTATGTCCTCGCACTGGCCGATACCTTGACGGACCACGCGTTTCACTCTGATCTCCGGGAGGAGAGCCTCCATCAATGAAGAACTAGGGTCGCCACTCTTGTCGATCAGCGTCTGAAACGATTCGGATCGTTAGACAGATCGTGAAGAGACCACGCGTGCCTGAATGACGGGATACTTACATCGAAGAGATCGTTTATGTATTCCTTGGGGCACTCGCTGCTTCTCGGCAGGCTGTCGTTGGTCCAAGTGAAGATCGCCTGATCACGCTCGCGATCGATGTCCACCGATCGAACTGTGATGTGCCTGGTGTCGCTGTCGCCGTACAATTCTGCTATGCCTCGAATTACCTGCGATAAAGGGGCGATCAAACGGATGAACATTCGCCGGAGGAAAAACGACGCGTACCTTCAGTTCCCAGTCCACGTCCGTTGGGAATTCAGAGCGTTTATCGATCCTCAGATAAATACTGAACTCGTGATTGACGCTGCGACTCAGCTTGTGCTGCTGCACATGGATGTCCAGGCGGTCGGTGACGTTCATGCCCTCGCTATCGGCAGCGACCAAGTCGTAAGTCCAGGTGGAGATGTCGTTCTCCAGTGGCCTGCGAAACGATAATCCTCAAGTTAGGCGAATTCTCTCCCACAGTTACCCGGCAACCCGTTACGTACAATCCGTAAACTTCTTGCGTGCGCTGATTGAACTGCAGCCAGTGGGTGCTCTTGAGCGGGGTGCCCTGCAGGTACAGACTCAGCCTGAGGCTCCTGGTGTCCCCGTCCTCCAGGTCGCTGAACGTGTTCGCCGGGACGACGTAGCTCAGCGGCTTGCCGGCCGTCACGGGTATCTTCTTCAGCCTCCTGTCCTGCCTGGGCGGGAAGTTGCGAGTCCCGTACTCCACGCTCTCCGTGGTAAATCTCGGTGGCTCGGTGGTAGAGCTGGTCGTTGTCGGAGCGGCAGTAGTCGTGGTGGTTGTGGTAGTGGTGGTAGTGGTAGTGGTTGGTAGCATAGTTGTGGTGGTCGGCGTCGGTCGTACCGGTGTCGTCGTTGTCATGGGTGTCGTGGTAGCGTTCGTGGCGAATGTCGGTGGCGGAGTGTTGGTGGCGGTGGTGCCGTCCGTGGTGTTCGCAGCTATTGTGGGGGGTACTAGAGTGTTGGGCTGTTTCGTAGACGTCACCGACGACTGTTCCGTTGGCTGAAGGCAGAAAGAAGACACCCTAAGACTGGGAAGGAGCTGTCGTCGCGGCGTAGTCTCGACGCGTCGTGGCACCGTCGAGACAAAAAGGAACATCACGGAGATGATGTGACAAGGATGATGGAAGGATCGTGCGCGTTGTCTGTGCCCCTTTGAACGCGTGTATACGTTTCGGTCAGGTTCTCACGCGCGGGTACTCCCTCCGTCCCCCTCGCCCCCGCCCCCGCCACCCCCCGCGGAGTCCGCGCGGCTGCTTTACGACTCGGGCGACATAAATTATTACTCGGCGCAGTCTGCTTCCAAAGTCGCGGGCCCCGTGCATGACGCGAGTATTAAATTACACCTCCAAGGTGTACTTAACTTTCCTGCTCAGCGAATCCACCTCCGCCAGCAACAATACGGCAAGCACGCCTTCAAAGAGGCACTGGGTACATACATAAAATAAAAAGAAAGAACAACACGTACACGCAAACGATCCTTCGGATTGCGTCTATACAAGTAAGGCGGGTTTTAGGGAGGCCGATAACGACCAATCGACGGCAAAGCAAGAGAGACTCGTGGGATCGACTATACGGCGCAGCATGAAACTATCGTACAAATGAGAAAAAGCTCGAAGCATCGAAGCATTACCTCTTCCGTGGTGACATTAACAGTACCACCGTTGACCTCCGTCTCCGTCCTCTCGGCGACGGTCGTCGGAGCCGCAGCCGTGCTAGAATGAGGAACGATTACCGAAGGAACGACGGTGACGGCGGTGGTGTCTGGACTAGTGGCCGTCGTGGCGTTTATAAGCTCGTTCTCCGTGCGCCTCGGGATGATCTCCGTCGACTCTTCGATGATGTCCGGCCTGGTTGGCGCTGTCGACTGGGCAACGGTGGTGCTCGGCACGCTAGTTGTTGTTGTTGTTGTTGTATCGGCTATTGTCGTGGTCGTTGTTGTGCTAGTAGTGGTACTAGTGGCCGTTGACGGCGGTAGTTGGGTTGTTGTAGTTGTAGTTGTAGTTGAAGTTGGTGTGGTTGGGTTGGTCGGCTTGGTGGTGGTGGTTGTTGTTGATGGGGTTGTTGATGATGGTGATGATGTAAGTTCAGTGGTTGTTGTCTGCGAAATCGTTAGTAGATTGCGATGTACGGGCACGGAAAAACGTTTGTTAGTTACATTACGAAGGGAGAGCGAAGAAGATGGTAGAGAGTGGTAGAGAGGTAGAAGAGGTAGATATCAGTCAGGCTTTCGTTCCCCCTCGAAAAGGCTAACGGCATAGGACGGCGCTTCTCTCTATACATCGATCGATGCCGTCTAAAACGGCACGGGAATGGCATTGGCCGGCATCGAACACGCAGTATACCCACAGCTAGGACTAAGTACTTTAAGCGCAACGACTCCCTCAAGCGATTGGCGTGGCGAATGAAGGGCAGAAATAAGAATCTCAACGAAAGCCGGTTACAGCTATGTATGTATACGTTCCCTGTCTCTTTTCGAACACCACGGCCGATGTGACTAAGGACATCGGACGATCGAACAATTTTTTTCTTTCTACATCGATACTTACGACGGAGGATGTGTCCGTGGTCGTTCTGTTCAGGACTGGAATTATGTCCTCGGTCTCCTCGGTCTGGAACACACGCAGAAATATATTATACAATTCTAAAACCGAATCGTCGCGATGCCTCTCGCCTATCTCTCTCTCTCTACTTACGTTCCAATCGATAGATTCTTCTCCATGGTGATGCCTGTGAGGATGCTCCGAGGCGATGTTTCCTCTAGGAGAGTTCGTATCCGGCATGAATGTCGGCTGCACTTGCGAGTCCTCGCCATCCTCCTCGTTCTCCTCGTCCTCGTAGTCGTCGTACTCCTCGGCGTAGCCACCGTAATCTTCAGGATTACTGTAGTCCCCGGAGCCGACTTCCCTCCGACTTCTCAATAAGGAGCTCGACTCTGTCTTTACACGCCAGAGGAGAACCGGAAGCTGCATCACCTCGGCCAGAGTGCCGTCCTTCGCTTGGTCTCGCAGCCGTTTCACCAAATCCGTCTGATGCCTCCATAAGTGGCCGTCGCAGCCCACCTGTTACCAATTCCATCCCGATTCAAGCGTCACACATCCTTAGGTCCCTTCTCCATGTAAGAATACACTCGAAAGAATCTCGTATGAAACATCTATCTCCCCACGAATCAATGAATAAAACCCTCGCAATCGAGATCTCGCCGATCTTCTCATCAAACCTCCACTGTATTAAAGTCTCAGAGCTCATACAAACGAAAGAAGACCGTTTCAATAGAAATAAGATTTAGATTCTCGACTCACCTGCCACTGGACCACGGTGATATGCTTCTTCTCGCGGTGTCTCGCGTTCCCGGGTCCGCTGAGGATCACCGACGAGTCCACGTTGGAGTTCTCGTTGCCGGTTTGCGGGTGCAACGAGAACGCGCTCTGAAATTCAAATCGCCGCGAGCGGATCAATGAGAGACGGCTGGGGAACAGCAGGGGAGGAACGTTATGAATAGTACATAAGGAAACTGCTCGGAAATACCGCCGATTTCCAAGCCACCCCGGCTTAATTAAGCTTAACCACTCTAATAACACGGAAAATAGGTTTTCAATCGCGTCGATTCATCAGCGGGGGGAGAAAAAAACTCGCGAGTCCGTGCTGCATAATCGAATCACCTCGCGGGGAACGGGGGGAGATATTGAATTTACGTAACCGAATCAATTACCCCGATAGAACGAGCTCCTCGACGGTGCAATTTTCACCCGTTAAAAAATGCTTTGCAGAGGCGAAACTGCCGTTTAGAAATGTTGCACGCCAAGTCGTGTACACAGCGAGAACTTTTACGCTGGGAATTAAGTCAGGGGATTACGTTGCTTATGGCGGGATCTGATACTGTAACAGGCAATTGAGCGAGCGGAATAGCGGGGTGAGTCTGATTTATCAGCGATGGCGAGCCAAGGGGAGCTTTAATTGGGGAAATGCGAGAAATTGCTCAAGAGGCTCGGACAGAAGTGTCCCAATTCGGGCCGCGGAAGATTATTCGATAAAGTCCCTTCGGGCGTACGCGGTCTTCTCTTCGGCAACAAGGGAACTTCACGGTGACGAGACGGGGCATGGGACGCATCGCTGACTTCGAAGTAATACAGAAAATGCTCGACTTGAAGTGCATCCCGGCCGTGGAGCTTCCTTTCGTTGCAGCGGCAATAAATTGGACGCCTTTGATGGGGGCCGGCGTTTTCTTTTTGCCGCGCCGGGGGGATTCTTAATTAATTTAATCGCAGCACAGAGGAGGAGGAAACGCGTTATTCCCGACATCCCCCTTTGGTGCCCCATTCACGCGCCACGGCCCCGTCTTTCCACGTAAACTTTCGACCTTTACGGAGAAATTAAAACGCCAGCTTTTATTACTGCCTTCCTTCCGTCTTTCTCTATCTCGGTATTGTGCTGCACTTCTAACGCGTTCTCTCGGGTAAACAAAGTTTTCAGTTTATATTGCTCGACTGTTTGAAGCACTGGGAACGGCGGGAACAATGCGAGTACTTCTGGGGAGAAAAGAAGTCACTGGCAAGATTATTAGACCCGAGTAGAATCTAGAATCTCTTTCGCCTGGCAGACCACGGTTCCAGTAATTCAAATTTTCGCGTCGGGGGAAACAGGTTCGGAGCGATGCGAGGAAAATTCTTGAAGTTCCCAATGATTCTGCGAGTACTTTGGAAGGCGAAAGGTCTTTCAATCATCTTCAAAGACTCGGTGTCGCATAACTACGGGGCGTTTATCATCTTTAAACCTGACAAAAGATTCTAGCAATATACTCATAATCTTCTAGAAACTTCGGAGCCTCCTGAATTTCGTTAAAAGTACCATAAATCCCGCGAAAGTTGTTCGAGATTCTCATACGCCCCTAAACTTAAAGAATAATATTCCTTGGACCCTGCGAATATCCTCGCATTTACCAAAAACAGACCTTGATATCGTACTTGTTTTTACATTGCCCACGAATAAAATCGCCATCTTCAAAATTAAAAAAAAAAAAAAAAAAAAAAAAAAGTAGAGATAATTCTCGTGATACGTTAATCCTCCCCAAAGTGACTCAACGAAAGCCACGAATATCTTCTCCAAATGGCGCCACAAGCATCTAAAATTACAGAGATAATTTCCTCCAAAGACACATTCTACTCGAACTATCAAAGCCCATCGATATCTCCTTCAAACCGAACCAGGACTCCCTTTTTACCTAAAATCGGAAGCTTAAGTGCCACAGCAGACTTAGGTACTCCAAACAAGAACGCTCACGTCCCTTTCCCGTGACTCACCCCGGTACACCCTCGAACAAAAGGAATACTGTACCATGTGCAGTCCGAGGAATCCAGCGAGATTGTCGATGATATTGACTCGGATAGACGGCGAGAGGTTATCGAACCTCGCGTCCAGCAGAATGTTCAGCAGCGTCTGGTCCTCGCCTTCGTTGCAGTGCGTCTGGAATCAAGCGATCGCGCCATTTCAGCCCGGCTACTTTTGCCAGCGAACGGTGTCAGTTCGCGAAACGCGAGGAATTAAGGCCACACCGCGGATCGTAACGCGCTTCGAGGATACGAGCGAGGCTGACGCACACCCGTGCCTATCAATTGGCGTCAATCAGCAGCGTCTACCAGACTAATTTCTCCGCGAGATTTAGATGCGGCATACCGATGCAATCGCGACGAACGCGGCGCGCTTTGTTCACGCTCTTGTCCCACGACACAGGCTCGCACGCGAGTCGAATAAACTCCGTTCTTCTATTTTCTGTACTCCGTTCCCCGGGCGCTCGTGCCTCCCAATCTATTCAATTGTCTTTCCCTCGGTTTATTCGCCGGGACTGCTCTGTCTCCTCTATTTATATCCACATTTTCCAAGGGACGTCCCACAGGACACGCGGACCGAGGGACGCGAGTTTTCTGGAAAATATGGGGGTCAATATGTGGAGCATTCGTTTCGCGGGGAAATTAAGTTTGGAAATGAGAGGGGCACGTGGGAAGTTAGTGGAAAGTTGGTTTAACGTGTTGAATATAAATTATTTATATATATATATATTTTTATAATTAAATATATATATACATATATATATATATATAAATTATATATATATACATATATATATATATATAAATTATATATATAGTAATAGATTATCCTACAAGTGAGTTTGATCTGGGTTGGGTAGAATATAATTTATTTTTGAGAAGCTAGATGTTAGTTCGATGCATCAGAACTCCGTTGAATTTCTATTAAAGTCTTCTCTCTTCGCAATAAAAATACCGGAATTAGATTCGATTAATCACAATTAAACGCCCGAAAAATTGCCCTCGTTACCTTCGACCGACGATCGTTTGGCTCCATTAACCAGCGAGGCGCGGATCGTTGTAGAAGAGCGTCTCTACAAACGAGATTACTTCGTTCAACCATATAACGAGCTCATTACCGGTACCAATTAATTATCGATCCCCCGAAAATCGGCTCAGGCCCGATTAAAACGATCAGTGCGGCATAGAGCGGGAAAGTCAGCGCTCCCCTACACGCTGGTGTTGCCCGTCGACGCAACGAGGCCGATTAACCAGCTAATTGATTTATCGCTTCGTTAACAGGCTCGGTTGGCTAACCGAATTTAGCAACAATCGAGGGAACTGGACCTAACGAGAAACTGCCACTCGTCACAATTGTCAGTGACTCAGCCTTACAAAAACGAAAGGAGAACAAAAAGTGGACTCTTGACTCATCGTTCCAACATTTCCCAGGTTCCCGTAGAATTTTTCTCGGCGCGAAATAAATCCCCATGAATTAAGAATTCGCGGTAATTCACGGGGTTCCGCGATGACAACAGGTTACAGATCCTCGCAATTAATCCTCGCTACGGCGAGGCGGAGGTACCTGTTGTTCGCCGAGGAAACGCTTGAACCGCTGCCAGACGGGTGTTTTCACCGCTAACGACAGTCCTGCCGCGATATCGCGGGCAAAAGCAGAGATAAGGACCTCACCTTTCCATCCCTGTGCTTCAGTTCCTCGTGCTTCTCCGGCACGACCTGCACGATGAACAGATCCTTGGCTGTGTCGCCGTGCTTCCCGATGGCTTTCACGCTCAGATGATGACTACCCACGTCCTTCTTCGAGGGTACACCCATCAGGGTAGACGCTGCGTCGTCCCAGTACAACCATCGTTGCAGTTGGCTTCCGTTCGCGTCCAACACCTATTTTTTAGGATCAATAAAAATCGATTCTCGATGGTGGTGGAGGTTTAGTATCAGAGAGGGAGGGGAGGAAATCACTTTAGGGAGAGGAGAAATATTATTTGAGCACAGGTAAAGATTTTGTTGATGCAGGTCTGGGTTTCGGAGTCGCTAATGTATTTTATTTAAAACCACGGGGAAATTTAAATAAACACGGATGTTTCAGCGAGTCGAAGGCTGCTCGTTTGTTTTTATCGCGCGACCGAAGCGTGAATCGATGGCCTACTGAAGAAAAACAGGGTAATTGCTGCAGCGATTACACTGTGATAATAGTGTCTCTATTGGGTATTGCCTGTGGTATCCGTGCTGTGCGAGTGTTTAACTAGAATCGAACGAAATATATGGTTTGAAAATAGAAAAGCAGGTATCTAGCGTACCTAGTCTCTGTGCGAAGTAATAACGCTTTGCTGCCTATTCCTCGAAATGTACGATAAAAAGTAGAATATACAGGAGGCGTGTCATAACACGTGGGCATAAATTTCGATATGACTTTAGCGTCTGACTTCAGCTTCGATAAAAAGAGTCCTACGCAGCAGCTGTTTCCATGCCTCTGCAGAAAGTATTGCTGAATATTTTCAACGCGCATTTCTGTTCGCGTAACGCACCGAAATGATCTACGAAACATTACTGAAGTGTCTGGAAATAGTCGGCGGGACCTTGCGCGTGATATAAAAAGAATCACCGAAGGTCAAGTTAGTTAAATATTTACACTGACCTCTTTATTACACGCGTTACGGTAGATCTGAATCTGAAACTTTCGATCGAATCTTCCAGCTCTTTAAATTACACTTCGCGTCAAAAACGGAATCAAATCGAACGCTTATATTTTGCAATATCTCCAGAATTCCGTCCACTTTCCAACCCACTTCGAAAGCAGCGATAACGTAACCAGAAGAGTTCGGCGGAGGAAAAAGATTCCGGTTAAATTTGCACGAGTTCCCCCGAAGCCAGCGGCAAGTTGCCGGATAAAAGGCAGAAAGGGCCGGGCGGTAAAAGTGAAGCGGATATCCAGCCGCGCCGCGGAGGCGTCGAAGACAAATTGAATCACGAATATAGATTCCCCGGCGATGTTGGCACGGCCGACAAAAGGAGGCAAATGAGAGACAGAGGAGCACGTACACGTCCCCGCAGCGTTAGCTGGGAAGGATCAAGGTATGAAATTTGGCGGTAGTCCAGATTCTGCTCGAAACGGAACGGCGAGGAATTTTCTCACCCCCCGCCTGCCCCGCGTGGTCGTCCGACAAATTAGGGTGCATTGAACCTACTTGTTGTCTCGCTACTCGGTTAAACAAGGCGGCAAGGCATCGCCAGACCCCTTTTTTCCCTACCGAAACGAACTTTCTTTTATCCTAACAGCATCAAAGTGTGTGCTTCCAACTGTGCGGGGGATGGCCACAGATCGTCACGAGGCTTTGTAATTTTGGTATGTAACTATCGCAACTTTTAAGGGGATTAGTAGGTACAAATTGTGGGATCCTAATTTTACAATAGAATAACCATCAGGAAGAACCAAAACTGAACCCACTCGACTGTAAAAATCTACAGAGACTATATTATTATTATTATTATTATTATTATTAACCCCCTCGACTCTATGGGACCTATTGACTACTCATACATAAAAATTTTTGGAAAAAAAGGACCCCTATTTTTCCGAGAAAAAAAGCGGCAGCCTAAGGGTTAAACGTTTAATAATAATAATCTCAAATCTCCCACCCACTCGACTGTAAAAATCTACAGAGACTATATTATTATTATTATTATTATTATTAACCCTCTCGACTCTATGGGACCTATTGACTACTCACACATAAAATTTTTTGGAAAAAAGGACCCCTATTTTTACGAAAAAAGAAGCGGCAGCCTAAGGGTTAAAAGTTTAATAATAATAATAATATCAAATCTCCCACCATTCCCATGGTACGAAACCCCTAGTGCCTCTCTGTGTCAGCAGCCAGGAGCCAGGGAGTCGCTAGTAAACAGCTCGCGGCAGTGAACAGCGGAGCAGTATCGTCGAAAATTTGTTTCCCGGGCCAAGGATGCTCGAAGCGGAAGGGTTGGCGGGGGAGAAGAGGACGTTGGCTGGGTAGGACGCGTACGCGATGAAATAAATCGCGGGTTCGAGCGGCAGAGGATCGGCGGACGTTGGTTGGCCAGGTTCCAGGTCTCGAGACGGATGGAAGCGCCGTTTCTCACCTCGTAGTAATCTACGGGCCCGGTGAACGCTTGCCGTGGGATCCGCAGCTTGAGCACGTGGCCGACGGGGACGACAACGTCGGGTACGCCCCACAGCCTCTCGACCTGCTGCTTGGTCACGTCGTGCGGCCGTTGCTGGTCGTGCCAGCTGGTCCTCTGGTCGTTGAAGCGACGGCTGATCACGGTGGCTGCGGTGCTGTCCTCGCCCACATCGTCGAAGACCAGATCGTCCTCCTGCAGGGTCAGGCCCAGCACCAGAGGCAGCAGCAGCAGGGTGCACGCGAGGATGCGAGGATTCTTCATCTTTCAGGGGCGAATTCCTCGGGCGTTGCTATCATATCATGCTGGCGAGCCTGGAAGCAGAAAGATTCGGTATGGTTATGTAGGATCACGGAAAAAGGAAAGTCGTCTCAACGGGACTCGAACCCGCGAACTCTAGATTTGCGCGCGGCCAGCCGCCTTAGCCACCTCGGCTGCCGCCGACTTCCCCGGTATTAGTTATTCCGTGTCCTCTCTTATGCTATGGGGGTTCCTGTTCCCACAGTTAGAATGATTCTGGCGAAGAATTTCTTCTATGAGAGTAGAAGTATTGGAAAACCAAGCGGAGGCGGGGCTTAGATCTCAGCGCTGCGGTGGCAAGTTGGCAAACTATTCAAAGTAGGCCCGGACCCACCAAACAGTATTTATTAATCGAAGAAGTACAAATTTGGTGTTCAATAAAATTTAAAAACAACATGTCTATATAAACACTGATAATCGTATGGACTTCGACGGAATTCGACCTACTCGCGGTAGTTTAATTTTCTGTCACTAATTGGCGTATCGAAATTCTTTGTTTCCCAATAGGAACTGAATTTTCGTATACTGGTAAGTTGATCTAAGACTTAAGGATGTTATCGATAGAGTCGAGAGTGTGTATTGTGAGTTTGTGAATGAAAGAGAGATCCTTCGCGTTCTCTGTGTAGTTTCCTGACGGGTAAACTCGAGCATTATCGGCAGACCTCTATCAGCGGGAGATATCACTTCGGATGGTGGTCTAAGTTGACATCTACGACACCGAGCGATTAAGAAATCGGCGGACTGAAGAGGAGCTAGAGTTCAATGCCGCTTAACCAGCACCGCAGGCCTTGCCTCGAGTAAAAATAGCAATGATAACAGCAGTCAGGTATGATACACGGGCACAGTCAGCGATGCACGCCACGTTTCGTTACTCATTAAATACTGTCACGTGTCATTAGATCAGATATAAAGGCGTCCGTGTCCGACGCAGGAAGCGCGGTGTCGAAAATAATCAGCCGTCAGATCGTAACGCTAACGAGCAACACACGGTACATCGTGTACCATTGCGGCCAACTATGAATAATATATAACAGTTCGATGCCGCTGACGTTAATTGAAACACCACGAAACCCGGCGCTTTCCACTCCACCGATATTTCCAATAGTAGAATCGTAAACGATCAGAGATTCGGCCGATGATTCGCCGCGTCAGGTCGATAGAAACCAACCGTGGTATATAATTCGTGGGCCCCTCGGTCGTAAGTCACCGGTTTCTCATCGACAGAGTTCGGCCGTTGCGAGGAACAATGGAGCGTTTTCGTGCGCCGGGGTGCTCGAACCGAACGCAGCATCCAGTAGCCAATGATAGCCAATAAAACCTTTCATTGCATTTTTATTTGCCTCTTATTGCTCGCTCCGTCGAGGACCGTGCCCATTAATTGGCGGAGCCGGACAATGAGGAGCTCGCAAGTCGCCCTGGTCGATGCTTTCATGGGGGGAAATGAACGCGGATCGCTATGATCGTTGGAGCAAATCCTGCGTCTCCGGTACCCTCGATCTGGCCTGAATGTGCCATGAAATATTCAGAATAATTGAGAATTTAATGAGCCGCCGGCTAGCGACGCGTTTCTCGCGTAAAATAAATACAAGGAGTTGGTTTCCTTGAGCTTTCCTCCTATCGATCACGCGTTGTAGTGTTTTTAGTAATTAAGTACTCCGTGATATGGCACCCTGAGTCAACCCTGATATTTTGACCCGTTTGTATATAGCACTCTGTGACAAATATAATATTGTGAATCACGTTGCTCTCGAACAATGCAGCGCTGAGCCTCGAGTGTCTCAACCATGACCCAAGGAGTTTTCTGATAATCCCGCTGGTACGAAGAATCGATAGTGATAGAGCCAAGTTCAATATGTTTCATAAGTTATGATTCACCCGGCATCGCGATAGTGTATTCCGACTCCGGCCACTTCGACTCAACGAATTTCACGTAGAAATTTCACCGGTTCTACTTTTTCTAGCATAAAAACGAACGCCTCTGTTTACCAATCGCGTGGATGCCTGAAAACACGAATCCACGCCATGAATTATACCTACACTTTTAGCGGGGCGCTGGAATCTTGAAACGAGCAGTAGAGGCTCGTTGTAAGCTCGGTGCAAATCGAGTTACACGCTAATCGAAAGGAGGGCGACGCAATTTACTACTGGCCGCTTCTAGGAAACGCTGAAGACGGACGAACGGTACCAGTAGAAGCGTGCGCGCCGTAGGTGGAGACAATTGAGTTTGCTGTCGCGTTTACATACGTCTTTTGCGACGGTCCCATTACCCTGCCCACTGAGAACGCGTAGTTAAAGAAACAGCGGGTGCGAGTGAACGTACCGCGATTCTACGCGACAGAAAATCGAATGGTCGATCGTCGAGGAGTGTTTTCTGCGATTGTGTCGATCCCCGATTTCTCGTTTCTCATTTCTTCCACTCCCTCGGGTTTTCCAATCTTAGAGAGACCAACAGAACCCTTGGCGTTTCGTTTGCTGATGAATAATAAAATTCGAAACGAAAACACGGAGGGAAAAGTTCGGCAGACTGCGCCAGGCGACGTACCAGCGAGGTAAAGGCAAATACTCATCACAAAAGCGTGATAAACGTACTCGAATTCCAAAAGTGGAAGCTGCACGCCAGCCGCTCGAACGAAGAATGTTGCGCAAAGTTCGCGGCATTGTTAGCGAGCTGCTTATGCCAGCAGCCGATTCACTTTGATTCATTGACGACGGGACCGTCGAGAAGCATGGTGCCATTCAACGCGCCATTGTTCTCCGTCAAAGGTTACGCGAGCTGATCGAAACAGCTCCGCGGTTCTTGAGCAAAGCAGAGGGGCACTGGAAAACGCGTCACGACGAATCTCGTAAAACGAACCCGAGAGAGTTCTGGAAAGGTGGCTCGAGGAAACTGAGTGAGATCCGACAAGAACTCTGAAAACAATGACACGACAGTCGAATTCCAAATTCGAGTCTCCAGTCTCTGAGAAACCCTTATTTCTCTCACGCAGAAACTATTCCGCGTCGCTTCGCATTTACGCAATTCCGTTGCAATTAAAGTCAGAATTCCAGTCCATGGAATATTCGCAAATCAAACCGCCGTTCCACTTTCTCCGATAATTCAATGAAATACTCGGTACCGCGGTCCCATTCCCCGCACACCTTCCCGGCGGAACCAAGCACCCAGCTGAAAAGCGAACACGATAGAGCGGAGCGCAGGGACCGCGCGGAAAAGGGTTAACACCGTCGAGAGGCAGTCTGAGAGTCGGCAGCGGTCCTCACGCGACGAAGGGTAGTCTCCTTCCTCGCCAGGGGTGCGAAGAGCCGCGCCGAATCCGCCGCGGGAATCGTTGCGTCGACGATCAGCTGTGCGTTCGCATAGCTCGCGTGTCAAGCACCTCGGGGCGTCCGGTAAAAACGCGCCGCTAGTTTTATCGCGACCAGGGCAGACCTTGCACCTTCCCAGCCGAGGTGCGCGCGTATCTGCAGCGCGAATGCACCGGCACTCGCGGCTGGCCAGATGCACGCGCGCAGAATCGAGCAGCGGTCGGATGCCTGTCAGACTCTAGGGCGCCCAACGGAAGTGAATAGAGCTGGACGACGAAGACTGTATTCCGAACGCAGTCGATGATGGTCACGTAGTATTCGGTGGCTCGGTCTGTACACTTATCATCGAGGCAGCACGTGCTGCGATCGATGAAGGCCAGAGGATGAAAGACGCTAGGCAGGTTTGCTCGTCGATGGTGTCTAACAAGGAGAGTATTTTAGGTGTCCGCCTCCGATGATTTTGATTTTTGGATATGTTATAGAGGACCGAAAAATAGGAAATACGTGTTTTGTATTTTTATAGAGGACCGAAAAATAAGAAATACGTGTTTTTTTTATTTTTATAGAGGACCGAAAAATAAGAAATACGTGTTTTTTTATTTTTATAGAGGACCGAAAAATAAGAAATACGTGTTTTTTTTATTTTTATAGAGGACCGAAAAATAAGAAATACGTGTTTTTTATTTTTCCCCGTTTTCATATTTGGGGGGTGAAACCTGCGTTCAAAGTTAGGGTTGAAAAATCATTTTTGTGGACTTTTTGAAAATCTGGTGAGTCAGTCATATTTCGCATTCAAAGACACAAAATTCGTCCATTCACACTATTCCCCTATCTCTAATAGTTCTCGAAATATTCCACAAAAATGATTTTTCAACCCTAACTTTGAACGCAGTTTTCACCCCCCAAATATGAAAACGGGGAAAAATAAAAAACACGTATTTCTTATTTTTCGGTCCTCTATAACATATCCAAAAATCAAAATCATCGGAGGCGGATACCTAAAATACTCTCCTTGTAAATTGAAACTCACGGAGGTTCTTCGACGGAAATTCAGACTTGGGGTGTCATTTAGTGGAAAAGGTGGATCTGGAAGAATATTGGCCGCAGAGGCACGTGGGATTTGTGGATTTCTGAGATTCAAGCTTGATGGAAGATCGAATTTGAAAGCAAGAAGAAATCCGACGAGATTTCACTTACCGATTTGAATGCTACGCGAACCTGGAGCAACTCGGTGAATTATAAAGCAGCGGTCGCTGTAGGTACGTTAAAGTCAACACTGAACTTGAAGTCACAGACGTAAACAAGAAGCTGGTTCCCGAGTGGAAACGTCTACGAGGTTTGACCGCCGCGAACAGACTGAGAATTTTCCAGGTGATCGACCGTCACGGTCGTGTTCCTCAAGAAGCTTGAGTCAGCTTCTTTTTCGGTCATTTACGGTGTGATTACTCAAGAGTGACTAATGTTGGGGCTAGTGTCAGGATCCGAAGTATTCTTTTATCTGTCACGCTGACACCTTTCCGAATCTACCTGCTTCCATAGCAGTGAAAACTAAAGAAACATTATTATCCCCAAGAAGTAAAGATAAATTCCAGAAAATACCCACTTCGACACTCCAAAATCGTACATCGTATTTAAAATAAAGAATCTCTTCAACTAACAACCATGTTTCCCTTTCGACTAAGATTCCATTGTCCCTCAGAACCTAAATTCAAGGGGTTTGAATTTTCAAAAAGAGGTGTGATAAAGGATACTCCATCCGTCGCCAGAATAATTAACGAAAACCTATAGCTTCCGCTATTTTTTTTTCTGTTGCGCAGGACGTAATAAATCGCTGGGCGCGGGTAGAACGGGCGAATTTTTAACTCCCTTCCCGCTCTTTCCGTCCGGTGAAATATTAATAATACGCGGGGAACCGTAGCACTGCGTAATTCATGGCTGGCTCGCGTTTATTAAAAGAACGCCGTCGGAGCAGTGGTTAATACGCGGCTATCGGTGGCTGGTAGGCAGAAAATGGCGTTGATTCCCTCAATAATTAACGACGGCGTTGTCCCAGCTGGCCGTGCCGCGTTTCTTCACGCATGCTGGAACCAGCGGGCTAATAGCTACGAACGGAATAGTGTTCCTCCGCATGCAAATCACCTGCGCCGGGCGTATTATGCCCGCATGTAAATGTCTCATTTGCATTGCAATCATCGAGCGATATGTAGGGCAGGCCGTGATAATAAAGACGCCGGGGATCACTTGGCGAAATTGCGCTTTCCATGGACGCCTCCGAGCGGATCGTCGCTTTCGCCTCCGTTGATCGAAAGTCCAATTAAACGGGCGACCTTTGCCTCGCGGATCGTTTGCGACTCCCTCGACGCGTGTCGAGCCCTGCGCTCTTCGATTTCAGTGGCAGCTAAATTCGAGGGCAGCCACTTCGATGGGGCATTGGGGACGGTCGAGTAAAATTTGAAATCGGCGAGGAATTCGATTCGATTGTTGAATCAGATTGGAAATCCTAAGAGTCTACGAATTTGATTGGAATTGAAGATCATTGGAATTTTAGGAACACCAAATTAAAATTCAAGTTTCCTGAAAAATTTAAATTCGAGTCTCCCAATCATTGAAATTGCTTGCTTAAAAGAATCGACTGTGTAAAATCGAAGCCCATTGCAATAATTCCATGCTGCGCTTCGCGAATCAAAACACTCGAGAAAAATCCGTTCGAATTCCGCCTCGCGTTTCTGCAAAAACGCGCGCGGGATCGGCCGGTTTCGCAAATATTTGGGGAAAAATTCGCGAGCCTGGACGGGCGAGACGCACTTGGTCGAAACGCAAACAGAACTCGAAATCCACGGGACGCGACGCTTCCGATCGTTTGTCCTCGCGTGTACAGCCGCGATGCTATCGATTCGAGGCACGGTGTACGGACACGAGACCGATTAAAAGGGGCAAAAAATCAAGCGAGGCATCGCGACGCACGGCAGAGAGACGGCTGACCTGTGGCTCTCGTCGAATCTGAAATTAGCGCGCGCGTTCACCGAGGCGGCTACGGTGACATTTCAAGACGGATTTGTCGATCGGCTCTTCGGGGCTTTTCGCGTGGCACGTTTCTGTCTCAGTATTGGTATTTCAAGCATTTCTCGCTCTTCTCCGTCACTTTTCAAGCAGCCCTGCCGCTGGCAGGTGAACGCGAGGGAAATACCAGTCGGGTGCTACAGAAATGCCTCGCGTGAAAAGGGCTTTAATTTATCGACTGAAAGGAGAGTCGCGAGGGGTAATATTCGACGCAGAAAGTGATTTTCGAGCAGACGCCTGCGATTTCCAGTGGCGCTACTTTTATCAGAAAATTCAGACGGGAACATCGTTAGAAACGCACTTGGTGGTTCAAATTTCAAAGAACTCAGAAGCCAAAACTTTAGTTCCTATGATCGTCCTTTTCATTTTCCTCCACTGCGCATGGTGGTGTAATTTCCTTTCTGATGGTGTTGGAAAGGGTGTTATTAAAGCAGTTTCGACGTTTCCTAGGATTTAACGTCGCCAGAGGCTGGTCCTCCAGCACTGGGGCCACTGCGATCAGAATAGACCGCTTAATATAATCTCCCTTGGAATTCCGTGGACCGCTCGTCTAAGTCGTTCTCGCCCACCTATGCAAGCCACCGATCCGCGCGGTTCAACGCGTTTGAATAACGATTCTCGACGATCGTCGTGTAACATCCGTGTTTACTTTCAGGCTTTTACATTTTCCTAGGTATGATTGAGGGGAGTGCCTTTTTCTATCTTTTTTACAGTCGTGAGCTAACGAGTTTTGAAGTAAATTATGGGAAGTTCAAGGATCACCTGGGGGAAATTCTTACGTTTTTAGGTTTAAATATAGAGGAAGACTTGATAAGGATTCATGTCTACCTGTAATGTCTGAAAACACATGTATTTTCAGGATTTTTTTTTAAATACTTGAAGCCTTTTATAAATAAAAGGTTGTGTATTAGAAAATATATATTTTAAAGTTCATGTATTTTTGTTGCAATGTAGCTTTGACCTGGTTCATCCAAAATAAAAAAGTGGACCAAATTTGGTAAATATATAAAATTATCTAAGGTACCCGATCCTGTTTTTTTTCTTCGTTATTTTGTTACATAGTTTTTATTTTAGAGATGAAAAATAATGAAAAACGAGAGCGACTCTGTGACGGAAATCGATACTGTTGCTACGAACAGTCGCCATTGTGTAGCAAATTACTTTTTCGAGATAATAAACGATTCGGCACTAAGTAGATTATCTAATATACTAGGTTTAAAAAAAAAAAGAGATAATCGCGGAAATAAGTGTTCTCAGACCTCACAGGCCGGCCTGACCACTTAAGAATACTGTGTAAGTGGCATTTGTGTAAGAAGTTTGTTAAATACGCAGAATACGCCGTTATCAAGAGCGACACACGTAATGCAATTGAGCGATAGCAGGCAAACGGTTAGGAACTCGACTGGTGTTTACGTAAAATTATCTCACTGTAGCTCGTTTAATGTCTGTAACCATACACTGGTAGCTGAAGAAAGTTTTGAACGCCGTACGTGACCAGCTCTGCTTTCCGGCGACTTTCAGCCGCTTTATCTTCGTGGACACTGCGATGACAAATAAATCCACCATACCAGTGCGAACGATTCGACGAAAATAATTTTCCTCGCCCGCACGAGCGGCTCGGAAATGAAGGAAGAGACACAGAAAACGAAGCTTTGCTAAGTGCACGAATGCCCATTGGCGTAGAAATAGAAGATCGGAATCGCGCGTTGCCCGAGGAACGACGTAGAAGGCAGCGAAATCGTAAGGAAGTAGCCAAGGAACAGAGCATCGATTGTTCCTCGAGGCAGTAACTTGTCCATTCACGCTGGAGACTTATCAGAGCTCGCGTTCGCGAAATTACTTCGCTCGAGTGTCTAATCGGAGTAGCGCGCAGTCGCTCGAGTTCTGCTGTATAATTATTAGCACAGAGCATAAGCTCCTCGGAAACTGGCCGGTGTGTATTCTTCGAGCTTCTTCGGCAAGATTCGAGCGGCAATTACGTGATCAATCAAAAGCACCGCGCGATAAACTCGTGTAAGTGGCGCGTGCACCGTTACCGGGGCCACCGTAAATCTTTTTCGATGTAATTAATGGGTTTGGTAATTAAGCGCGTCGATCCTGCATGCTGGTGCTTCTTGTTCCTAGGGAAACTGAAAAGGAGTCTGTACGATTTCGTGCAGAAGACTCTGGGACACTTGAAACTCGATGGGGGGTGGCGTCGAGGCGGTGGAGCTCGATGCCGAGGACGTGGGAGTTGATAAAAGAGACTTTGAGTAACTTGATAGTATTCGGTGACTCGATTGAACCCGATACTAATGATTTTATAACAGAAAGATTCGACACAGGGGGCCTTAGTGGTGGAGAACTATCGATGGTACCTACGGTAGTTATCGATGGTTCTTACTATCGAAAGCTATAGATGGCTTATTTTCACTATCGATAATTATCGGTATTGAAAATCGTAGGTTAGTCAATTGAAAAATAATAACAGCTGAAATTCAGAATCCCAAATTTAATTTGCAATATTATTACAAATTTCGATAGTGAGAACCATCGATTCTGAAACTATAGATGGCTTACTTTCACTATCGAAAACTATAGATGGCTTACTTTCACTATCGAAAACTATAGATGGCTTATTTTCACTATCGAAAACTATAGATGGCTTATTTTCACTATCGAAAACTATAGATGGCTTATTTTCACTATCGAAAACTATAGATGGCTTATTTTCACTATCGAAAACTATAGATGGCTTATTTTCACTATCGAAAACTATAGATGGCTTATTTTCACTATCGAAAACTATAGATGGCATATTTTCACTATCGATAATTATCGGTATTGAAAATCGTAGGTTAGTCAATTAAAAAATAATAACAGCCGAAATTCAGAATCCCAAATTTAATTTCTAATATTATTACTATCGAAAACTATAGATGGCTTATTTTCACTATCGATAATTATCGGTATTGAAAATCGTAGGTTAGTCAATTAAAAAATAATAACAGCCGAAATTCAGAATCCCAAATTTAATTTCTAATATTATTACAAATTTCGATACTGAGAACCATCGATAACTACCGTAAGTACCATCGATAGTTCTCCACCACTAGGGGGCCTCTCGGGCGCTGTGACCCATGCTGAGGATTCAGAGTTCAAATTACGGGAACTCGGAGTTCACGAATAGTGTCCGTAGATCCTAGAAGACTTCGGTGTCCCAGAGTTCCCACAGATTCTAGGAAAGTCCCAGTTTCCGGAGAGGCCCCGGGTCAAGGAAGCCCCCGTCGTAAAATTCAATCAACCTATTATCAGGAATAGTAACACACAGCAGTCTAGCCGAGAATAAACTCCGAAGGCTGCGTAAATATTTGAACACTCCGGAACACGAATTGCTTGCACAGAAAATATTATGCGCGATACGGCAGCAGTAGCTCCTCCTTTCATAGACGCAGGTGCACGACGTTGAAGTCCCTTTGTGCTCGGACCGCGGTTTATATCGCACGAAATATTATAGGATGCCTCAATTATCTGTTTGACTTGCGCCTTGTAATCTAGGCGCACCGCGCAAGTACGATAACGCCCACGGTGTTGATTTTAACCGTAATCGCGTTGAGAAACCTTCACGCTACGCAGGGAAGCGCTGCAGGTGCAGCTGACTGAATACACAGTAACGAGCCACGATAAATACTGTCGTTATTTCCGAATCGGAGGCTGCATTACGCGGCGATCGAGCTTGATTCACTTTGATTTATACTCGCGCGGCTGAGGCGTCGCGGCGCGCCACAGCTGACGCCTGGCCACGTGAGAGAAGTCACGCTCCTTCTTCTGGATCCTTCTACCATAACGTGGCAATGCGTCGTTGATCTCTGCCGTGGACCGTGGAACGCGAGGTCTAAGCCCAATCACACTAACAAGGGAAGATCCCGAACCCGGAAATTCAAAAAATTCTGAAACTTTGTGGATATCTAGGGAATTTCCTCCTGATTACCACGCAATTTTTTTTGCTGCCCAAAATCACTCTAAGGGGGTGTAATTAATCCCTCAAAATTCGTTTTTTTTTCGATTTTGTGTTATAACTCGTGAACTGTACGAGATAGAAAAAAAGTTTCAAGACAAAAGTTACTTCTTTTAATTAGATCTATCATTTGATAAGAAAATTATTTTGCATTTCATAATATTTCATATTAAAACCCCTGAAAATCCGGTTATTTTCCGATTTTGTGTTGTAATTTGTGAAATGCAAAATAATTTTTTTATCAAATGATAGATCTAATTAAAAGAAGTAACTTTTTTTCCATCTCGTACAGTTCGCGAGTTATAACAGAAAATCGGAAAATAGCCGAATCTTCACGGGTTAATTTCACCCCCTTAGAGAGATTTTGGTCAGCAAAAAAAAATTGCGTTGTAATCAGGAGGAAATTCCCTACATATCCACAAAGTTTCAGAATTTTTTGAATTTCCGGGTTCAGGATCTTCCCTTGTAAGTCCAATCCGTGAATCGACGAGTCCAGTGGAGTCCCGATAATCCGAGATACCCGGGCCCCGAATCGAGTTGGATTAAGGGGCGTTGATTTGAACCGAAGCATTGATCAAGGAGGGTCCATTCTGTTACGAAACGAATGTCAATGATGGATATCTACACTGAGAGCGCGAGGAATGTAGCGATACTTTCCAGATGAATCATAATGAACGCACTCGAATGCAATTTCCAAGGATCTAAATTCTAAAGCGAATATTCGTGGAGTCTCCGCGCTAAAACCAGAGTCCAACGTTCATCCGGAGGCTACAGATTTAGAAGCACGCACAGCACCTGTTACAAAATCAGTTTCTCCGCCACCACTTTTCGCTGGCTGCCAAGAAAATATCTGCGCTCTAACAGCGCGGCTGTGAGAGACACTCGATGAAAAGTTACGACGGGAGAATTTGCTCAGTAGCGATTATAAATTCAATGGGCAATCCATGGGCATGAAGAAGTGTTCGAGGACATTTTTTGAGGCTCCAGACAGCCGCGTCAGCTCGACGAACGTAGGAGGCAATTTGAAAGGAGACGGTGTTCGCGACGTCTAAATTTAAAAGTGACTGCACTGGCTGCGAGAGCTTCCTCTGGGCTAGCATTTTTCTGCTTCCTTTCTTGTCGGATCAGCCGCTGTTCTAGCTAAGCAAAACAATTCCGCTGGCTGTTAGTGCTTCGCCGGACCTACGGCAAAGACAAACTTCTGGGAAAAAGTCGTCGGAATAAGATGTGCTTCGAAGCTTTGCGAAAAACCGCAAGCAAATACGGCTTCGTCAACAATTGCTGAAGTTTATACAGCGAAGGACTTTCGAGTTTTACAAATTGTGACACGCGATGCGAGATTTTTAGTCTGTTATAAATGTTAGATTTGATTTCGTGGATTTTAGGAAAATAGGAATTAGGCGACGGGTGCCTTTGCAGTTGGAAGAGAGTTAACGAACGCCTGGACGGTGTTCAAAGGGAAATTCAGCCCCGATACTCGCATTTCGGGGCAACCTGACGCCCTTTGGGCTATTGATCGTCGTCTGAAACACGCGGCGAGCCCTCCGAGCCACGCACACAGCTCGCGCAAATTGGTTAATTCGCCGTCCCCGTTGGTAACGAGTTCGCGACTGGTTTTTTATCCCGCGAAACGGAAAAATCGAGCGGGCTTTCAGCCGGCCGGGATCGTTTTCCGGTGTTCGATTCAACGAGTTTCACGCGTTCGTTTCGATCCACTGGCTGCTAGCCGATTCTCCCATTTATAGCATGGAAAATCCTTTCTGCCGGAGCGTGTCGACCCGGGAGCGTTGGACAGGCCGAAATGATACTCGTCAAGGATCAGCTTCCCAAATGGATACGGGCTCGTTGAAAAGAACGGATAATTTCTATCGATCCGGCTGATATTTAAGGGAATTGAGGATTTAACTATTTACGATTCTGGGTACGGAGTTCAAGATGACGAATGATTCACTGGACGGTGGAACAAAGGGAAAGTGAAAGTCGAATATCGGGAGACGCGGAATGAATAATTTCCTTCTGCTGACAAAAGAATAATTTCGTTCGAGGTCCCGTTGGATCAGCGGATGACGGTCTATTTACTCGACTTTCTATTTATTCCTAGCCGCCCTGCTTTTTAAGTAACCTGGTTGGAATGGGGGAGCTTCAAACGGAATTCAAGAGGCAGCAGCTACTCCTCTGTATTGCTGATCGGAAGCGAAGATTTCTCGGTTCCTGGTTATCTAGATCCCAACAAAATTACCTTTTTTTTAAAAAGGTACAAAAAAGTGCGCCAAGTGTATAATCCCATCAAAAAGAATTCCATTTAAAAAAATTGTCGTAAATTAATAGCTTTACAAAACTAATGATCACAATGGCTATTTATACGAAGGAAAAAATGTATTAAATAATATTAACTAGATATACTTTTATACAAATAAATATTTTAATAACTGAATAAATATGTATAGATTACATTAAAATCTTTTCCTTCCTTTCTTGTCTCAATCGTGTCTTGTATTATTTTATTTATTAACCAAGACAATTAATATTTTTTTGGTATCGCAGCGCCAAGTATTTTGAATAAAATATTTATTCGTATTAAAATATTTATTTGTATTTCTAGGTTCCTCGTTATCTAGATAAGTTATCAGAGATCTGGATACTCAGATCTCTGTGCACCTTAGACACTTAGATCACCAGACACCAAAGCATCCATAACCCTCAATCGCAAATAACAAATCAAGGCTGCGTTCTCAAAGAATCCTGCGACACAGGACACCACTATCCCTCCACATTCGAATCCTGAATCAAGATCCGAGCGTCTGGCGAGTGGAGGCGCCGAGTAGACGTCAGACACAAATAAAACTGGCCGACCACCGGAAATCGATGCAATTAAACGTGCCCCGGGCCTATCTCACGCGATAAGCCCCGCTCACGCTAATATTAGACGGCAATATCATTCGTCCCGTTTCGCGGCCGATCGCCATCGAACGTCACGGCATCATTGGCCATCGATCCCCTGGATCCAGTGTCAACCGACGTATTCATCAGCGATGCTATCGATCCTGAATTTTTCATCGCGGCGAAGGCCAAGCGTCGCTGGCATTCGCGTTTTCGTGGAACACACGTGACGCCAGCCACATCCATAATCCATCCACCGTATACACGAAAGACGGTTTACCCAGCTTTTATTCCTCCAGATGCTGGCGGCGACTCGGAAAACAGAAGGTCTTTTTTCGGTGCCGCTTTAAAGAACAACATCCCGTTCGTGTTTGAACATAATCACGTCCCCGTTCCACCGAGGCTACCACGAAACGGTGGCGTCGAGTTTTTAGCCCTGGATTTCTTCGGGAAATCGTGTGCACGTGCGTGTGTCTCTTTCGGGGTGGATTCTTCGCGTGGGTGGAAAGAGAATTGGCGGTGTTAATTGTGGGACAAGGCTAAGGACCTCCAGTGTTGATGTGGGTGGTGGAAACATTCGACAACAAAAAGTATTACGTATCGTATACTTATTTATATATGACTAGTTACCTGGTTTCACCCGGGAATTATTTATGATGTTTGAAAAATAAAAAAGTCTGAAGCAAAAAAAAAAATAGCTTATAATCTAATCTAGGACGTATGTAGTGAATATTCAAAATTTCAATGAAATCCGTTCAGCCGTTTACATTTAGGCGTGAAAAAAGGACAACGTTTCACTTTTATATATTAGTAAGGATTATATATGCTAAATCTCGCCTATTTATCACATAAGTTTTTTTCTTTTTTCTTTTTTGTAAGTGTGATAAATAAAGACCAATTATTATTATTATTATTATATGATATTTAGAGAAAGGCTATCATTCTTCAGCCTAATTAAGGTACAAACGTTTCTCCGCCAAAGAGGATAATATTTTGTCCTGCGACATATATAATTCGGAGTGAGGGGTAGGTATCTATAAATAAAGGTTCATGACGCGTTTACTTCGTTACCAAGAAGGCTGAAGCTGGAAACTGAAACGGACTCATGAGAAAGTAAGCAACAAAATGTCTCATTACCCGCGGACTGTAATTCGATGAAATTTCTCCGAGCCCAAGTAATTAACGCAAAAATCCCATTTAACGTGGAGCAATCATATTTCCGGGCGCATAATGCTGGCTCGCAGTAGCTTTAAAATCCGCGTAATTAACTCGACGCGAATGTTTAATTTAATTTGGCGTAATCGATGTAATTACGTTTGAATTTTCGGCCGTCTACGTGCCCCGACACCCCGTTCCGCGCAACGGAAATTACCGTAGCCGGGAATTTATCATGCCAGTTAATTGTACGGCGAATTAGCCGCGAATAAATCAAAGCCCGTGTGCACCGCACGAGGCACGAAGGCGGATCGAGAAACTGTTACGAAAAATTCGCCAATCCAGCACAGATAAACGCGACGACTTAACCGAGAGTTCGTATTACGAGTCATACGAGAATCCTCGCGTTATTGCGCCTGGCAACGGAGAACGCTGCTGGCGCATGGCGATTTAAATAATTCTAATAAACCAGGTCGCGCTGTCCTGCAAGCTTGAAAATTCGACGCACGTCACTTCCTTCAAAACGCGAAGCGTTTGCGATCCAAACTAATTCAAAGCTCTCGGCGAATCGTCGTTGCAGCTTCGTTCCTCGAAACCAAAAGGATCTCTGTCGACCAATATCCACACGGTTTCTTGTTTCCCTTTATCTCCCTCTGCTGTATGCTCCACCAAATTGTCGTTCAGCGCCTCGGTGGTTATCGTCGTTTCCAGATCAGCCGCAAAAAGAACGCGAGTAACCGGGTCAGGATTTGCATGGCCGTGGTTCCGCGGGACCTTTGACTCGATTCAGCATCGCCTCGGAGCCGAGATTTCTTTGCGTCCAAAGGAGTCCCAGCCCCGTTTCCCCGATGGCGTTTTCGTCGGTGAAAAGAGACGATCGCGAGCAGAGCGGCCATCTTTCCCGGACGTCTGCGAGGGTGGAGGTGAAAAACTTCCCCTCGATGCTGTTTCCCTTTGTCGAGGCCCCGGGGATATTTCGTTTAGCTTAAGTTTCCTTGTCCGTCGGGACCTCAACCGCCACTTTCCACCCCCATTTCTTTGCCCGTCTAGCCACCCCGCGCAGGACAACCAGGTTGGGGGTGGTGATCGACAAGAATCGAGGCTTAAATCCGTCCTCGTCACAAATGCGCGACTGTCTTTCGACCTTATTTAATTATTTAGGGACACGGGTCACCGAATCGCCTTCGTCACTCGCTATGCGAGGACCATTTGCAGTATGAATAACTTCCTCGTCGTTGGAATCTTCGGATTGGTATTTTTTATTAAGTAGCGCGGCTGTTTCCTGCTTTAATTGCAGTGGAAAGGATAAACAGTCTTCGTAGTTTTGTTGCGGAGGTTAATTACGAGCTGAGTAGCGAAGAGTGGCGAAGTCTATCAGGCCTGATAGACTTGTTCTTTGGAAAAACGAGGTATACTTTCATCGACAGTGCGCCTATCACGTTCCCCTTTTAAACCCGCGGCTCATTAATCCTCCGGCGTTTCAACACATTCGCGCCGCTTTTCGAGCGACGAAACACCGGACGCAACAGCTGCGCTCATCCGCGACGAACAAAACACGTCGCGCGAGGCTTTCCGGCGCAATTAGGAGCGCGTTAAAAGCGCTTAATCGAATAATTATCCGCGTCCAAAGTATTAGGCGCGACAAGGGTGGAGGAAAAAAAGCCGGAATATCTCGGTGGTTTCCATTAGGTCCATCGTAGGGCACCCTCTGCTCTCGCAGGGCCGACGAGGAAATTAAATCACAACTGGATTTAATAAAGCTCGGCCGTGTTTAGCCTGTACACTCAGAAGTTACCGTGCCTCGCCTCTCGGGAAGATAAAGCCCCTCGACACGCTTAGCATAAAGCACCGCGAGCGAGGAGGACAGAGGACGTCGAGTTATCAGACGACGAGACGCGCTGAAAAGCTACGGGCAAGATGGACGAGGGGGTGTCTAATTCCTCCCTCTTTTTGTTTTCGTTCGCAAGTCGTTCGGCTTGAAAGGAGGATTCCAATTTATAAAAGCTTCGAGCTTAAGAGGAAACACGGGGAAGCGAAGCTGCGAGCGGGATATCAAGGATCCTGATTAAAGGAACAATGTGCCGAGCAACTTCTTTTATTATAAATGTAATTGAAACAACGGTGAATGGGATTTTTAATAATTGCATCGCTCTGGAGCGACAGAGTCTAGACACGAAATATGTCGCTGAATGGAATTCTCTAGGATCTATCAGTACACGGGAAAAATGGAGAAAAATCGCAGTCCCGAGTGACTGTGAAATAATCGCGAGGCTCGGGAATTTCTCGAGGCCGTCGACGCCGGACCAATCTGACCCGAAACTTCCCCAATCCCCGAAGTTCCCAAGATCCCCCGAGTTCCCAGGATTCTCCAACTCGAAACAATTCTGGAAACTGTGGAAATTTCCCGGCCACCTTGAGCTCCCCGATTCGCTCATCGATACTGTCTCCTCCTGTTCCCTCCGAGCGACGTGTCACGAAAATTCCGGAGGGTTACTGGAAGAACGAGCGCCAGACCCCGTCTAAGTTGAGCTGTTCAGCTCTGCTAATAAAGACATCGCGTGTCTCCGGGCAATATCGACCTGTATCGCGTCGATCGAGCAACGTTCGCCGCTTCGGTCCTGGAATTCACCGCGCATCTGCTCGCCAAATTGGGAATTAATCGCGACCGCTGGGATCCGGGAAACGCGAAAAAGGCATTCGGCGATGGCCCGGGGGAATCGCCTCGCGACACGATCGCGGGGATCGGATTCCTTTGGGTTTTCACACCTCGACGATTGCAAGCTGGATATTCACAGGTCTATCTGAGTGAGGCACTCAAGATTTAATTTATTGATTTAATTCCACGGGTAAAGACTCTTTAGTTTATAATGTTTATAATCTTGGAGGGAGCCGAGTTGAGGGGCTGAAAATATTTCTAACACAGATTCAATGAAATTCATTAGGTGATTACCTATAAAAATTTATTTAAAGAATAAAATCCTGTTTTCTTTTTGTAAAGCTCCTTCTGCAATTTCAGTGGCTTTAGGCGCGTTAAATGAGGATTTGAAACTCATGGAACGATGCGTGGTTACTTTGGACTGAGTCAGTGTACTGAGAAAATATGTAATCTTCTAGTTATAACTAATGATAATGTTGAAAGAAGATTTAATTTCTCCGTGACCCTCTGTGGTTGAAAAGATCGATCGGGTTAAGCCGTGGACGCGTTACGAACCGCGTTAAAAGTTGCAATCGCGGCGAGCTAAGCGATTCGAGACAGAGTATTATTTTTATGCGAGAGGCTCACGAAACGTCGGATCGCGTGATAACTTCTTCGCGATAAGGCCTGGTACGCTGGTTGCAATTTAAGGTGAGTCATCGCGATGCATACACGAGTGAAATCTGGTGCAGTGAAACGCCGAACAACCGCATCGATATTTTATAAAAAAAAAAATTGAGGACTCAATCAAAAAGCGAAGATCCCATTTCACTCGCAATTTCTCTCCCCTCAAAAGTGGTCCTGCAAATAAATCTCTGCCACAATTGCAAAACTGAAGGAGCCATCGCCGTTTACTTTCGCCACGATATACACTTCGCCGAGTGTTCCCTGAAATTCACTTCGAACCGTGGAACGTTACACTTCCTCGAGCATTCTCGACACGTTCACGAGGGCGTTTAGAGGCCGGGTATGAAGAACGCGAGCGAATATCACGCGAGATGAAAATCGATGAATTTCTTTGCAGCCCCTGGCACGGGTAAACATCGGTGCAGCCATATGAAGTCGAACGGGGAAGCGAGGGAAGAGGTCGGCTCCTTCGCCGACAGCTTCGCCACGAACTCGACGGGCCGCATTTCCATATAACCGAGGAAGAGGAAAGTCCGAGCCTCTGGGGTCGTCCGAGGAACACCAACGACGAAGGCAAAGAAGAGGAGCTCAAAGAAAACGCGAGATCGGAGACGAGAAGTCGATGAAACCGGTTGCGATCATCGTTTTTCTAGCGTCGATGCGCCGGAGGATGGAAAAGTGCATTGCCAGCGATCGGACCGCGTTCAATTACTGTAAACCAAGGGAAGTGCGATGGAACGGGCTCAAAGTTGATCGATCAGCGTCCATCATTTTGTACGAATGACCCGGCGCTGTTTTTCTTCCTCGAGCCTCTGTGTACTCTATCGATGGAAGAACGGTGTGCTCGGAAACGGAGGAACTCGAGCGATCCTCTTCCTTTCGCCCGTGAAACTCTGTGCAGCCGTGAACTTTATATGCAGCGGGCGGTTATGAATATTCAAGCTCGGAATGACTAGTGTCTTCCTGTCAAGAAGCAGAGTTTCTCTCATTTATACCGAAGACACGCGCGTTATCAACGACAGAGTAAGATGAAAGAGGTAGTAAGTATTCTTAATTGTAGCTGAAACAGCGGGTGGCTCTATCCGATCCATTTATCTGCGTAATTTCTTGGCGCCATGGGAAGCACCCGACGAGTGAGAATCGCAATTTCCCGGCGTTTAAAAACGCTCCCACGCTTCAGGCTCTCTTTCGACCGGGGACGTCGAAACGTTCGTGAATTCATTCGGAGCTTGCATCGACTCTATTTGAGATTGAAATGAGGATTACGCAAACCTCAGCCCCTTAGGTTCGTTCTTTACTATCTGCTGCCACGGGCACGATACGTGAGTTTCTCTACGATAGTTTGAATGTGTTGGACCGTCGAAATGATTAAATGCAAGCGAACGGAATGTCCAATTCGTGACCAGAAGCGCCGAAAGCAGAGCACTCGCAATCAAACGTTTTGCAATATTTCTTGGCGGATATTGCGGAGTTTTATCGAATATATATTCGGAAGGAGAAAAAAAAACTGCGGGGGAACAGCGCGATATTTCTCCCCCTTTCCTCGCTTCGGCCATAGGGGGATTCACGGTGCACGCGAATAGGGCGGAAGCTGAGGGAAAAAAGAGGATCGAAGAGAAACCAATCGTACATCCGGATAAACGTGCAACGCGAATGCAATGCGAATTTTTTGCTGCGGATTAATTTCTCACTAGAACCGCAACGATTATAATTATTCAAACTTGGAAAAGAATCTTGGGAAGAAAAGATTATAAACCGAAACACGCTTGAATATTGATTTCCTTCGGCTCCCATTCGATATCTGATTTAACATTTTTAAGCTGAATGTATTTTTCCCGTGAAATTTACGAAAGTAAGTCAGAGAATTGCAGAGTAATATGTATCTATCAAAGAAAAATTGGAGAAAATCGCTCACGAATGGAGTTGTTTTATTCCTTAAAATTGAAACTGGCTACGAATGGAGAAATTATTTGTTAGACACACCCCCATTGGTAATCATCGTTAGCACTAAACCTACCGACATTTTATATATACCTGTTTCTACCGATGGCGGTCGAATGACCGCTTTTCAAATAAACGTTGTATTTTTTTTTTAACGGTATAGTACATATTATTATCAGGAAAAACGAAAGAAGAAGAGAGATAGATATTGAAAAATTAATAGCTATATATTATAGAAAAAGTCATGCAGTAAGTTCAAGAAAAATGAAAACCTGGAATTTAATAATTTTGATTAAAGTCTCCAAAGCGGTCATTTGACCGCTCTGGTAGGTTTAGTGTTAAAACTTCGCCTCAGAATCATCTGAAGTTAGGTTCAATAAACAACAGAGGAATTCAATGTTTAGAAACGGTGATCGATGACTCATGAGCCTCCGGGGTTGCACTGTGCTGTTTCACCGCCTCTGTTTCCCGTCCAAGGAACGTTAAAACAATGCCCTTTGAAGCCACCAACTATGATTCGCCAAAGGGCTTCCTCGGTGGCCCAGCGCACCCCTACCTCCGGCACTTCGTTATTTTCACACCGCGTTAATTGACTTTGGAGCTGTTCAAAACGATCCGTCGTTATTTCACCCCTTTGCGACGAGTGTTGCGAGCCCTAGAGGGGGCTCGTTTCGGCAAACGTTCGATTAATTGGTTTCCTCGAGTGTCGCGGATGTCGCGGGCACGGAAAACTCAAAGGGCAGTCGTTTCCCATGAAACTTCTGTTCCAACAAGCCCCAAATACAAATTTAATACGAATTTCTCACTGTTTCTCGGGATTCTACTTGAATATTTCTTGCGACCTTCTTTAATCTTCCCAGCCCATCACAAATTTCACTCTGCACTTTCCCCAAGAAGAACCACCTTGGATAACTACGGAGTGCGGAAAACACGGATGCAGCTTCGAAATCTCGCGCAAATCCCCAAACGAGCGTCAGCAAATTGGTGTTCACCGAGTTCGCGAAATCTCCGTAACGATAGAATTGTCCACTGCCGCAATTGCAAGGTGCAGACTCCGTCCAACGGGGAGTGTTTGTCGCCAGTTGTTTTCGAGGTGGCTCGCCACCTTAGGCAGATTCCCTGGGAGTCTTCCCTGGCAGCAATCTCGCCTCGAAACGAGAAATCTCGGAGGGGGAGCGATGCAATTTCCGCGACAATAACTGGAGTACGCCCTGGTTGAAAGAACATCGCGTGATCGCAGAAATATGAACGCGGAGGTCCATGCATTCGTGTTTCAACGGCTGCATTCGCGTAAGGCGACGGTGGGAGTTGCTCCGAGGTTGACGAGCAAGTAAAAGCTTTGGAAAATGATTAATCCCTTGGTGGTTTCGGAGCGAATGGTTCGAAGGGTCGTCGACTAGTTTATTGAAATATTCCAAATTGCCATGGAAATATTTTAAGTATAAAGCTGGTAAATACTCCTCCAACCCAATCTCGCTAATATTCACGCGCTCCTATTAAATCAGCGAATTCCTACGGCTGGTAAGTTCAGAAATACGCCGAATTACAGGCGACCGCGTAATTTCGCAATCCACGCGAATAACAGGCGACGGGGTACGTGGGAGGAATATTCGCGCGGTGTATGGCACACCACTCGCGTCGAGGGTGAAATACTTTCGCCCGAACGGCACCTGGATTATGATCGACGTGGTCAACGTTAGCTGCATGCATCCGCGATCGTTCGACTTTAGGAGAAGGTAGACCGCGCTCCTCGTTCAATTCCGTGAAACTAATCTCGTTATCCAACACGGCAGAGTTACTGACACGGTTGTCGCTGAATGAAACTTTCTTGTCGGTTTTGCACTTGAATACCCACCGGCTGAGGAGCCGCGCCGGTCTGCGTGCTTAGGAGATATTGTGGAATATAAGTGGAACAATCAAGATCTGCTTTTTGTGTCAGAGTTTACGAGAGAATTTGATTGATAGGCAGCGAAGTGTGGGACTAACTCTGTACTGGTCTCGATCAGCTGATACTATAGAATTCTTTTCTAGATCCCCATCTTGCCTTCGATCGAATTTAGAAGAACCCACTGTCACAAGCAACAATGGAGCTGAACGTAATCTTATCGAGCAATAAAAGGTACCTTCGCCCAAATGACAGCGGAGATCTTCTCATGGAATTCTTCGTCACAGGCTTCCTACACGCATTCCAAAGTCAGAGGACCCGCGCGCGATAACCCTTAAACATAATCGACCTCGATGCTCGCGACGCGATCGATACTCCCCGGGCTAAAGCCGATTGATACCTCTAGCACGATCGCGATAGCGTTAGATTAAGTTCGGCAATCTTTTAGTGGACTGGAAGCAGCTCGTGTCGAGCACGATACGATCGTGTATCAGAATTTATGGCGTTATCGTGGACGGGCCACGGCAGGATCCTACTTCACGAATTAATCCCCGCCGTTCCGACGACCTGTAAATCAAGATCCACCGCCGCGGTCCGCCTCTCCTCTCTGTAAAAGTGTCACGCATAATCGGAACGCGGATTATGAATCACGATCCGTCGTTGAATCGTCGCGACGCGCCACACAGTGGGGCAAAGTGACGAAGTTTGTGTCAAAATCAAAGAACTTTTGATAGAAATGAGATAGAGGGATGATTTTTTTTTAAATTAAAGCTGACAGATTGCAGAATAAGGGAAAATTAAAGAAATTATGGTACGAACGTTTGTTAACTTTGAAAATCTGTGATAAACTTGAAATATTACAACAAAATTGTGATTTATCCAATACCATGTACGGTTAGATTTTTTTCTTGACATGTTGTACATCATTTCCTGTAGATTTTGTCACGCTGATTTCAAATCCGTTCGCAAAATTTGGCTACTACCTCAGGATCTTGGAAAAAATCGATTTCAAGGTTAATACAGATTTTCAAAGTTAAAAAACGTTCGTACCATAATTTCTTTAATTTTCCCTTATTCTGCAATCTTTCAGCTTTAATTTAAAAAAAAATCATCCCTCTATCTCATTTCTATCAAAAGTTCTTTGATTTTGACACAAACTTCGTCACTTTGCCCCACTGTGCGCCGCGGCGAGCTGCTGGAATCCACAAGTAGGGTAAACGCACCAGTAAATGAACAGTTAAGGCTAATGAATGAACACTATTATTTATAAAATTATGTTTGCAGCGCGATTCATTCCACGTGCTGCAAAAATTCTTTGGATATGAAGCAAGAAGTCTGTAATTAATTAGTTGCTTACTGTAATAACTTATTTTACTCATTTTAATAAAAAATGTTCATTCACTGGTACGTGTTCATTTACTGGTACATACACCCTATCTTTGGATCCTCGAGAAGCCTGTTCTTCCGTGAAACTTCGCGGATCTTGAAACTCCTTTCGCGCCCGTGAAACGCGTTCTATTCTACCATTGCTGGTAGAAAGAATTGGGGTTAGATTTGGAAGTGGGACAAGGGTGGCGTCTCTCAGGCCACGAAATCCATTAGATAATCCTCGATGCTCGAAGCAATTCGAGCGTTACGAGACTCGTCAAAGAGAGTGACAGGGGTCTACGAGGGTTGCCTTGCAAGTAGAAGGGAAAATAATCTTCGTGCAGCCGAATAATCTGAATTAAAGACGCTCGGCTAAACTCGAGAAACAATTGCACGCAGCTACGATCCTCTAAAGACCTTTCAGGCGAAAATTCGGAGGAGATTTCCCGGACGTTTTCCACTCTGTCGCCCTTCTTTCCAACCGTCGCGAAACCTCCTGGAACTGGCTGACGGCCGAGTGCCGCTAATTAACTGGCGATGCCACGTGGACCCGACTAATTGGACTTGTTCCATAATTAACTGCGCCCAACTTTAATCGGCTTGCGTCTTCAAACGGTGGTCCTCGATATCGTATCGCGGAAATTCGTCGACAGTTTCCTCGCCAATGCGCCCCTTTCCCCGCTGCTTTCAATTCCCGAGAATACTTAGAAGAAAGTAAGACAGACGATGCTCGAAGGCGGTGGAAACAACGACTAGCCACCGGGTTTTTCCTCTTCCAACTGGTCGAACCGCTCGTTTCGTCACTAGTTTCCTGCCTCTAATGAGCGATTATATGGGTCGTGAAATCTCCGTTAATTAGCTGTATCATGCGTGATTGCGGTCTGAATGACGCCATTGTTTAAGATTGTCTGGATCTATAAAGTATAAAGACGAGCTGGATCTATGTTCCTACGAGATGTATAGTAGATTAGACATTGCTCTTAAATTCTCCAGCATCCAACTTTGAAAGGAACAAAATATTCTGTATTTTAATTTCCTTCTCAGAGAAGAATATTCTTCTGCTTCCATATTTTCATCCCACACGTAGGAATTATACGTCAGTCAGCTATGTTATCTTTGAATCTGACAATGAGTGAAACGTGCCAACGGAAATCTACGAGCCGACGTTTCTTCTGCCATCAATTCTATTTCTTTCGCCTTCGATCCCCGCGATCTCGGAGCGTTCAAGCTCGCGAATGTTCCACCGTATTGTGATAACGACGGTTAAACATCGCCGCGCGAACACCGTGAATGGGGCCCATTGTGCCCGATGGAAAGGAACGCCATCGTTCTACCAGTCGTTTTATGTTTTACGTCGGGCTGTGTTTATGGGAACGACGTCTGGCCCGGTTTATCCGCCGCCAGCGTTTAGCCCTTCCGATCCGTTTCTCGCCCGCTTTATCGGAGCCACCCCTAACACGCGCTTTCACTTTATCGGCCTTTCGCGCTCCTCGATACTTACTACCGTGGCCCTTTATCTCTCGCCGTTTTTTTTATCGTTTCTCAGCCACTGCCCCGGGCGCCTGCAACTTCTGCGTTAAAGAAATCCCCCGTAAACAGCGTCCGTTCCGCGTTAAAGTTCCTCGAACAGTCGACGGACACTCGAAAGCCTCGAGCAGTTCGAATCACGTGGCGGGCTTCTCTTCTGCGAGTCTTCTAACGAGCATAGTTATCGGTAGTGGGTACGAAGATCCTCGAAGAAAGTCGACAGGATCTCGAATTACCCTGATTTCTTTCCTATATACCAAAAAATCAATTGGCTGCCGCGAGTCAGTTCCAGTCGGTTCGAACCCTTTACTTAAAATTCATTATACATTCACGAGCTCGATGTCGCAATCGGTTTGGAATCTCCATACGCTGTTGCGCACACGAGGCAATGACGCTTCATAATTACGCCGACAGCCTCCCACCCTCTCCTCTCCGATTGAATCCTATTAATTTCGGCTACCGTCAATTCGGCTCGCCTCCACCATTATCGTCGCGCGTTCTCGGCGACTGGGACCCGTCCACCCGCGCAAACACCGGGGCTGCACGCTCGTCCAGCAATTAGCGTGATTACCGCGGTACCTAATTACTATCCGTCGATCCCGGCCAGCTCGCGCTCCGAGCTGATTCCGCGAAGCAACCGGCGGGCCAGAGTCTGTCCCTCGTGCTCCAATTTTGCGAGGTCCCTCGATGCAGGTCGTCCGCGACGAAGAAACCAGCCAGTGTACGAAGCGGACGCGTTGCCGCGCAGCTTTCTCGACGACCAGTCGCGTCGGAGCCACGAACAGGCGACTCCTCGTCGAGATTCGGGTGCACGTTCAATTAACGCCTCTTTCTCCCTGTATTTTTAGCGGTGATCACGCAACAGAGCGCTCCCTGGCCGCGCATCGGCGTAGATCAGCGTCGATCTTCGAGATGGGAGCATCTGCTCTCGTCTGGGTGTGGGTTGCGGCACTGCGAGTCTGCGTTTATCGTGTTCTCGAGTAGCTTTTGCAATTAGAGCTTCTTGATTGGTCGCTCAAGGTTTGATTATTATTGAGGTTCTCTTGGATGAAAGGAGAATGTTCAGAGGGGGTTGTGAATTTCAAAGGGAGAATACTCTGCTTTTTGGGAAAATATTCCTGGTTTTCAGATCTTGTTCGACACCATTGGGAAATTCTATGGCTTAATCAGTTCCCCAGTCTTTGATCTCTGTTCTCTCAGATGTGTAGGGGAAAGGTGGGATACCTAGTTGATCAGCGGGGATACATGATCACATCAGTTTATAGGTATCACAACTCAAATAATTAAATACAAACAAAGCAAACCATTATTATTATTTTAATAAAAAAGAAAAACTGTGATAAACTATCCCACCTTTCCCCTACTCTATGCGTTACATAGTTTCCTTATTTATTCGTTGCTTTCTTTGAACGAGAAATGGGGTGACGCGATATTAAACGTTTCAACGAAGAACGCTCGAGCTAAGTGGCACGATCTGACAGAGACAACGTCGTCGCGGCATTTCCAGCAATCCACCAATTGGAAGGCATGCATCACCGTTATCCAGCTCCATAATCGTTCATTCGAAAATTCATACCAATGACGCAAGACAAACGGACTCGCGGCGCGGTGAAATATTGGCAGGAAGGGTTTTTATCTTCGTTCCATCCGACGGCTTTATGGAAGCTGCGTGACACCGATCTATAACACAGCCACGGGCCCCGGAGCTGGCTTTTCCGGTTAGCGCAGAAATAAAGCAGACGGGTAGTCAGACATTTGCATTCTCGAGGGGGAAGTATTTTTTCTCCTTGACACGTGACCACTTTCAGCTGTATTAAAAAAGATCCTACCGGAGAATAGAGGCATCGCGGATTGGACGCACAAGCAGAGGATTCGAAGCAAATGTCCTCGTTTAAGGACTCCTATCGCGAAAATGTGAACCAGCCACGGTACACGGTCGCTGGAGTGAACTTTCAGCGAACCTTCGGGCAGATGTGAGCGTTCTGGAGGCACGTCGCGAACAAAGAGCATCCGAATGCCAACGCGTTTGTCTGCAACATCTGCAAGCGCAAGTTCTTCCCCGCGCGGTCCTAGATGCGACACCCTTCGCAGAGGTATTCTAATTTTAGAATACTGTGGAAGCGAATAAACAGCGAAATCGATGAAGCATCAATATTGTACTGTAGGTAAGTGTTTAATTAAATAGTTAATCTAAGTGATTCGAAAAACCACTGCAATCTATTGGTGCTCATTTCTTATCTAAAGCTGGGTTTACATTAGTCCAGTCCAGTGATCCAGTAGAGCACTGGATTAGAACTGGAATAATGTAAACAGTGTGTTGATTCCAGTACAGTCCAGTGATCCAGTACAGCACTGGATTAGAACTGGAATAATGTAAACAGTGTGTTGATTCCAGTACAGTGCTGTCATTCCAGCAGATTTCGACTGGATCGAAAGTCTACTTTTCGATGCTACTTTTATGTTTTTTTTATCCTTCTTTTGCGTGAATCTATTATTATTACACTCTACCACTTTCAACGGTTCAGAAACGACTGGAATAATCAAGATATCGCCTGATTTCCAGTCGAACCACTCGCTGGATCCAGCGACTGGAATAATATAGACGTCGACGTGATTTCCAGTAAAACCACTCACTGGATCCAGCGACTGGACTAATGTAAACCCAGCTTAATTCCAATTTCCAATCTCTTCTCTTCAATCTCCAGTACCGACTTGAATTCTTACTACACTTGAAAATGAACCTCGTAATCCGCCATGTAGTCGGCTGGCATCCGCTTTTACAAGGATTAAGATCCATCCGCCCTCGCGACGGATCCGGCCATTCATCAACGACACCTCGGTTCGACGTCCGAGGAGAGACTTCCCTGTTCCAGGAAGAGATCGCGCGCCGCCCATTAAAATTCAACGGGGCATCAGGAATGTAAAGTGTGAGCGACCTTTCCGGCTGGCTGGCCCAGCCCACGGGAAATTCACTCTTTACACGGTGTCGAAGGTCTGCGAGGGACAGCGAGCATCCAAAGGAGGAGGAGAAACCCTCCGTCGCCTTTTCACCCATCCACGAGGATTATCCTGGACTAGCGACCCCCTCCTCATTTGTCGCCCCTTTATGGCTCGTCAGTGATTCTCCGCCTGGAATCGCCACGCGGCCGGAAAACGAACGTCGCAGGCACGTTCGCTTCGGGAGAGGCCACCGCGACTTTCCAGCCTCGGTTCCGGCTACGTGGCTATGGGAAAGCCAGCGACCAACACCCTGGCCAGGACGCCCGAAACCAGGCCGGTGACGAGGCACAATTCACTTGCACCCGATCGTTATTAAAAATCGAACGGGCAACGAAGCCGCACGAATTCGTCATTCTCGTTTTCTCGCGTCGACTGGTTCGGCTGCTGTCTGAAGTGCCCCGGGCAGCGGAATATCGAGGAACGCGTCGGTGGGGCTTTTTCGAGAGGTGATTTAAGAAGGAGAAAAAAAGAAGTTGCTTGTAGAGATGAACATTTCTGGAGATTAATGATGGAGTAGGCTAAACGCACCAGTAAATGAACAGTTATGGCTAATGAATGAACACTATTATAAAATTATGTTTGCAGCGCGATTGATTCCACGTGCAGCAAAAATTGTTTGGATATGAAGCAAGAAATGAAAAGAAGTCTCTAATTTAATAACTTATTTTACTCGTTTTAATAAAAATTGTTCATTCGCTGGTACGTGTTCATTTACTGGTAGATACACACTAGCGGTGGTTCTGTAAGCTTGCAACGGGGTGCTGCGAAGTGGTTAGAGTCCTCGGGTTAAATATTTGTCACCAGGAAATGAAAGGGAAGATGCGGGGACAGAGTTTCTTCGTTGCTGCTCGTAATTTTAGAGCCTATGAGCGTTAGACACGCGAGGCGTAATAGCCGCGTCCAGGGAAAAGTTGGCGCCAAAGCGCAATGTGCCTCAATTACGACGTTTACAGGGAAGCTAATAAAAGCGCGAGTGCGTGCGCGGCGCGGTTCGCGTGGAGTGCGTTATCGCATAATGCCGTTGGCCTGGTAATAGACTTAATCAGGAGTAATAGACCGTACGTCTACCTATTAATAGAGTAACCGTTATGGCGTGTGCCGCGATGCACGATAATCCGATGATGTAAAAGCCCATCACGGCGACCTGCACCCCGCGCGCATCACGCCGATTCCTTCTTCCCTTTTGGATAACGATCCGAGGGGGGAGATTATTCACCATCGACCGCCGGGACGACCAAAAATGGTCCGTCCACTTGTGGCTCCCTTATCGATTCAACCGCTGCTTGGAATGCAACGTTACGTCACGAGCGCAACGCGTTGTATCCCGCTTGCATGCTCTTAGCGAAGCCTCTTGCGCCCGAGATTCTCAACGATTCGTGGCAGTTTCGGTCAATTCGAATGGAAGTGTCGAAGTGAAAGGTAGCTGGGTAAATGGTTCGTCGACTGTGCGCAACGAAACTGCTACCGGGTGCATGAATGAATCTTTGATTCGTTAAATAATAGTTAGCAACTATTAGAGGCTGGAGGTTGAAGATTTCTGAAGTAAGTAACTTTCGATTAGACGAATACTTGGGTCAGAGATAGTGGTGGAGAACTATCGATGGTATCTACGATAGTTATCGATGGTTCTCACTATCGAAAACTATAGATGGCTTATTTTCACTATCGATAATTATCGGTATTGAAAATCGTAGGTTAGTCAATTAAAAAATAATAACATCCGGAATTCAGAATCCCAAATTTAATTTGTAATATTATTACAAATTTCGATAGTGAGAACCATCGATAACTATCGTAAGTACTATCGATGGTTCTCACTATCGAAAACTATAGATGGCTTATTTTCACTATCGAAAACTATAGATGGCTTATTTTCACAATCGATAATTATCGGTATTGAAAATCGTAGGTTAGTCAATTAAAAAATAATAACAGCTGAAATTCAGAATCCCAAATTTAATTTCTAATATTATTACTATCGAAAACTATAGATGGCTTATTTTCACTATTGATAATTATCGGTATTGAAAATCGTAGGTTAGTCAATTAAAAAATAATAACAGCTGAAATTCAGAATCCCAAATTTAATTTCTAATATTATTACAAATTTCGATAGTGAGAACCATCGATAACTATCGTAAGTACCATCGATAGTTCTCCACCACTAGTCAGAGAAATCCGCTAGGATGGATACCTATTCGAATTCGAATCGTCACACTAAGGTTCTGATTAAGAAACTTCGGCATCCAATGTCTACAATATCGAAGTACTCGATTACACCACGTTGCTCCGTCAACAAGTGTCCACACGCTACAACCTCACGCAGAATATCATAACCTCGTCTGACCTAAGCCTATCACACTCTCGCTATCCGAAGTCAACCTTCACGGATGTTTTTCACCGAAACCTGAGCCAGCCAAAAATGTTCTTTTCACCAGGCCGATACGCAGCGCGTTATCGTCCGTGAGTCATCAGTTTCACCTTAGTCAAACATCCGCTCCTCCTCTGCTACCCGCGCAGACGGTGACCTCACGTTGTCCGCGAGAAACAGGCTGCTCGAGAAGCTGGCCGTTCGTAGGAGAACGATGCCATCATCGCTGGCGCAGCTGGTTTACATCAACCCCCAGAAATAACGCGCGGAGGTAGCGCGGATTCTCTAACCGAGCTGCGGGCGAACGCGCTTTCTTGATCACCGGCCAGACCGAAATGGAGCTTAGGGTCTGAGAAACTGGCACACATCCGCCATTCCGCTGCGTTTGCGCCGCTTGCTGGGCGATCGGAGGGGAATAAAAGCACGTGCCATCGGTCGTTGCTGCGGGGAAGCTTCGTTTCTCGCGAAGCCAGGGAGATCTAGGTGCTGCGAACTGCGGCGGAAGAAGTTCGCGAGCTGCTGGGATCGTTGCAAAGTGAATTTTTATCGGTTTCAGGAGATCTGCTAGGTCTAGTAGTCCTACTGATGCCTTCTTCGTGAGTTTATACAGTTTCGAAGAGGGTTTTCACTTTTCCTTCTCGTGTAAACCTGTTCCGTAGCTCTACCCTTATCCTAGACTTTAGAATATGGAGATAGGTTACTCTGTGCCTTTAGAACAAGAGATATGGGTATAGAGTAGATCAATGGCGCACTTAGAATTTAATCTTGGGGAAGTCGAGTTCAAGGGATCACAAATATTTTTAATACAAATTCAATAAAACTCATTAGGTGATTATAAAAAATCATTTAAAGAATAAAATACAGATTTATTTTATTTTCACAAAGCTCTTGAATTACTCCACTCGTGGTTATATTAATCTTCTTTTGTCTTTTTATTTGGGGGGTGCCAGCCCTCTGAGTGCGCCACTGGGATATATATATATATTCAAGGTTCCAGTAAAGTACTACAGATCCACAGAAATATTCAGTTCTACGAAGACCAACGATGTCGTAGCTCACAATTAAACCCACCTTCGTAGCTGGCAACTACGAACTCCAATCGATTAACAAGCAAGCTACCCCGAAACTGACCGACGAGTGTTCCGCGATAGCCGAGGCTCGCCGACGAGGTTCCGAAGCCAGAATGCGACCAGACGAATTTTAGGGTAACGCGCGAAGAATTCGGCAACAAAGGGGCGCGCACTCGCGGGACGAGTGCATCCACGCGGCTAGAAAGACAAAAGGTTCTCGAGGCAGCGATTACCGAGCGAAGCCCGTCCGAGCCGTCGACACTTCAGGTCTCTTTCGATTCCCCCCTCGGCTGAAACGCGGCGGGAAAGAACGGCTTAATTCGTGGCACGTTCATAAGTGTACGGAACGGAAGATAATTCAATTATCCCTAACGCGATTAGCCCATCCGCCGCGTTTCCGTGTTCCCGTTGGAAACGTTGCCCCGGAACCGCCCCAGTGAAGCCACTGTACGGGCAATTTGCTGCTACAGAAATGTGATTCAAGCATAAATGCAGAGTGGCTTCGCCGCAAACGGAGGACAGGGATATTTCTTTCCGCGACGAATCAAGAGTTTCTTTCATAGACTTCTTCTTTCCCTGTTCACATCGGGTTCAAGTGACTTTCAGATTACGCTGCAATCTTGCCATTAAAATCGAATTGAAACCCACCCCTGTAACGGGGTTAACAAATAATTATTTCCTAAGTAAATATGTAATGTAGAGGACCAGACTGTTCGAGACAAGCAGATTTGGTAAAAACTCTGCCGTGTAACACGATGTACCCCCCTCGAAAGCTGGTTTAGGTTAACGAGCAGCCAGTGTTAGGTTGCACGGCTGTCAATGACCGTCGAACGAGAGGGTGGTCTTCGATTTCCTACGAGCCACGAGAAAAATGACACCCAATGACACGCAGCTGTTATCGAACCAACCCTGCTCATCCACCGTAAAAGAAATATCACCAGTTTGAAAAAATCCAGGCAAGTCTGCGAATTGTATCGAACAATGCGATTGACTCCATTGCACAACAATGCAACCATTCGGTCCAGAAAAGCTTCGGTTATTCCGCAGATTTTAACCAACCGCCACGATTTCATCAACGTCAATACTATTCGCCAAGAGAATTGCACGGAATTAAACTAACGGGGTTTCAGAATTCCGGATTTAAACGCTGCTGTTTCAATGTTATTAACTCTGCCATTCAGTAGCTCCAGTTGGCGGCGGCTTCGCAAAATACAGGTAATTACATTAATCGTTCTAGCGAACAGAGGAAATTGCGAGTTCGGTGGAGTGCAAACTGGTCCCGCGGCATATTGTGCTACCCTCGATCGAGATAATAATACACGGTGTCATTAATCCATTTTATTATCCGAAGTAACTCGAGTGTTTCTTTTATCGCTGGAAGCAGAATGATATATTGGCGAGAATAATCGACGATCAGAGCCACGGAACGAATTCGATCATTCTGCAGAATTTATCGCAACAATGAAGCGGCGAGTGCCGCACAGGTGGAGGGGAAGGTGCATTAATCAAAAGGGAAGGGTTTCTCGATTGCGCGCGTTCGGAACAACGCCTCTCAGCGAGCATAATCGCGATCAAATCGTGCATCGCCATAAAACGAACGCCCAGGCGATATCGCGGCGGTGGTTGGCAGGGGAATCGCGCAATTTCCACGCGAGTATTTTCATCTCTGGTGTATCTTACCTCGACGTGCACCACTCCGGAGAGATGTGCACGCCAGCGGAGAGAAAAGAATGCGCCTCGGCGCGAGGCTGAAATGCAAAGCAGTACGTGACTCATGCGCCGGTGGATGACGACTGTGTCAGGACACGAATCCTTGCGCAACTTGTATCCCAGATGAGCATTTCGATTTTAATTCAAGCGACGTCAGGGATCTCAGGAAGAAGAAGAGTCTGGGGTCTCTAGAGAATCCTTGCGTGGGAGATGCTCGGTTCATGCGAATGCGAGTTGCCAAAATTTCCACAAGATCATAATAATAATAAGTCTTTATTCTTTTATAATAAGTGTTACCACGAGTTTGACTTTGAGACGCAAAGTACAGAGAATGTCATTCGGTTATTTAAAAAATACTAGCTTTAGTACTCGACTTCGCCCAAATTTTAGATTCTGATTTAGAAAAAAATTTCTTTTAGTTCTATTTTGGTGAAAATAGTCAGAATAATGAGCTGAAGCACATTTCGTGATCTCAGAGTTTATCGTTTAAAAGTTTTCAGGCGACAGACAAACACACAAACATATATAAGCTTTCCGCTTTATATATTAAGATTCCCAGCGCTATGTTAGTCGTCGTTTCCACAGAAACTCGAGCAAGCTCCGCGCAAAGCGCTGTGCTAGAACTTCTCAATAATTTATCAATAACCGAAGCACAATTGGCTCCAAAAGGCGATGCATCGCTCCAAAACAATCACCGGAGCTGTGACACAGTTAACGCCGCGCAAGATACCTTTATCGCCAGGCGCACAATGTACCCGTTTCTCGTACCAGGCACTAATGGCAGCCTTATCAGCCGAAAAATCTCGCGAGCTCCCTGACAGAGCCTGACGAGCGGAGGAATCGCCGGGAGCCGCGATTCGAGCATAAAGCCCGCTCTTAGTACCTCTGCAGCCGATTCGCCGGGCGAATTTCTCCGTGCTCGTGCACGCCGTTGCATAATCGCCACTGCGGAACGGTTAACGGGTTACCTTGGCACGGGGGTAAAAAAAAAAAAAAAAAACAGCGCCGAGAACGTCGATAACGGGGCTACTTATTTCCGCGCTTGCTATCCGGCTATTAATCAACCGCCAGAGAGAAAGAGTCGCCTGTGATGCACGCTGCGGCCGTCGTCGACGACGTGAACGTGACGATGCGTGAAGGGAGCGCACGGAAAACGCGGCAGACAGGCCTGATAGACGTGCACGAGAGGAGAACGGCGTAAAAGTGGGACGATCGGGGGCTCGTTTCAAGAACAGAACCATATATGAGGCGACACGAGGCCTGCGGTAGCCTGGGCGTACGCGGCAGCCAGGGAAACGGTGAAACTCTTGCGAAAGCGGGCCCGCTGAGGCACCGTGCGGGTGCAAATAAAATAGAGAATAGGTTTGCTCCATTTTCAAATTAATTAGATCTTGCGGGGACGAAAGCGACGAGGGTTATGTACTTTTGATTTTTCAATTTCTTTGGGGATGGATAGGAGTGGTTTCAGTAAGATTGATTTGATAGCGATGAATCTTAGCGACACGTGCCACTGTTGGGTGTTGAAGGCAACTGGGATCTAAATTTTGGGTCTTTAAATCTAGAGTTGGATAATAATTTTGGGATGAGATTGATTTGATATCGATGAATCTTAGCGACACTGTTTGGTGTTGAAGGCAACTGGGATCTAAATCCCTCAGTTCCTTTAGAGTTGGATAGTAATTTTGGGGTGAGATTGATTTGGTATCGATGAATCTTTGCTGCCACGTGCCACTGTTGGGTGTTGAAGGCAACTGGGATCTAAATCCCTCAGTTCCTTTAGAGTTGGATAGTAATTTTGGGGTGAGATTGATTTGGTATCGATGAATCTTTGCTGCCACGTGCCACTGTTAAGTATTCGAGGCAACTGGGATCTAAATCCCTCAGTTCCTTTAGAGTTGGATAGTAATTTTGGGGTGAGATTGATTTGGTATCGATGAATCTTTGCTGCCACGTGCCACTGTTGGGTGTAGAAGGCAACTGGGATCTAAATTCCCCAGTTCCGTTAGAGTTGGATAGTAATTTTGGGGTGAGATTGATTTGGTATCGATGAATCTTTGCTGCCACGTGCCACTGTTAAATACCTATTGGAGGCAACTGGGATCTAAATCCCTCAGTTCCTTTAGAGTTGGATAATAATTTTGGGGTGAGATTGATTTGGAGTCTTTGCCACCACGTGCCACTGTTAAATCCCTATTGGACGCAACTGGGATCTCCTAGACTCGTCTTTGCCAGGAGTCAATGGTACCCATACTACTGAATATGCTCGTTGCGCGAAAGTGGGACATCTTCTCTAGATTAGATACGATAAAGCAGATTGTCCACGGTGATGTCTGAGGTGGATGAATCACTGATGAGGAATGTACCGTGGGTAGCCAAATCTGTTGCTGTCAGGGCACACACGAGGGTTAAAGGATTACAGAGCTGACAGCGATGGTCTAACGAAGCCAAGCTTGGAACGTCTTCAGGGACGCGGTCTGGTTTCCGAAAACAGTTCAAGTTGAGGATATTTGTAGGCTATTAGAATTCACGTTTAACTAGCCCAGAGTTTCACCTCTTACTGTCCACTGGACCGTACACACGTTCCCAGCAGATTACACCGGATAACTATCAGAGTGAGTCTTTACCCAGGAGTAACCTCACGTCCAACTTTCACAACTTCCCAACGCTCTGATCAAACCGAAGCTACCTTCCCGTGGAATGGTAAAAAGGTGGGAGAGAATTTCTTGATACGGAACTCCGAAAACTTCTCAACCCTCGCTCGGGGTAACGAAGGAACTGTTAACAAGAGGCAGGCACAAAGAAGCTGATTGCAAGAAACCACCGCGCGCCCCTTTGCCGCGTTCTCTGTCGTGAAACTGAGAAGCACGATGGCGGGCTAGACGATAGGTTACGCGGTGGAGGGATCGCGTTACAGAAGCCGTCGACCTAGCTTCGAAAGAGAACCTGTTCCAGGAGACGAGGCTCGAGTGCATCTTCGATTCGCCGCGCGCGGCAAACGGGATTGCCGATTAATTCCCACGTTCGATAAAAAAAATCCCATTGCCCGGGTAGAAGCCTGCGCGTCTTCCGAACGAATCCGGGAAAATTTACTGTCCCCGCGGACAATGCCTGTCCGCCGCTGACGAACAAAAGGGGTATTTGCAGACAGCGATGTATCCATGGAATAAATGCGCTTTGTGTAACCTCGAAATGATAACGGGGCGGGGAAGAGGAAACGTGTCCCAAAAAATCGACCAACGTTCGTCATGTAACTCCGGGGCCGTTTATTTGACGCCGGTGAACCGAAAAAAGCGAGTTCACCGGCTGACAAATAACCAGGCCAACCGAAACGAGATTCTTCCGTCTACCTCATTTCACCTATTTCTTCGCGCACGGCTATTTATCTCTGACGCTACATCTACGCTCGCTGTTCCTTTTGTCGCGTCGCGGGAAATAACGATGCTGGAGGGAAGCCCGCGTGAAATGATCCAACGTTGGTAATGATAAATCGACGTGACGATTTTATAATTCCGGGTGATAAGGGATGTGGCAGTGATTCGAGGGTTGGCGGTTTCGAGATGAAAGTTAAATAGGTTGAGTTTGCAGAGTGGAAGGTTTGGAAGGTTTGGGAAGGGAACAAGTGTGTTATTTCGTTGAAGCTTCCACGATTCGGTTCGGGGGAATTTTAAGGGGATTATGAATTTATGATAAGGTGATACTGCGTTGAAACTTACTTAGCTTCGGTGCTCGAGGGAGTACAACTACGATAGGCTTGAAATACTTTTCTGATGGACCAACACGTCGAGCAGGAAATTATTCTGAGGGTAATATAACGACGAACGAGTCCACAGATTTCATTAACGATCCTCGCGCCAGATGGATCGTCAGTTTCCGTCAGGATCCAAGTGACAGAGGCGCAGGAATTTCTTCATCAACGCCTGGCTCGTCGAAAGCGCCGATAACGCTGGGAGGATCAATAATTTCAGGCAAGACGGATCCGCCGTCGGCCGGGAATGTTAATGAACCGAGTCAGTATGCGTCGCCATGCATCTCCGCGCGCTCTTTAATCGTCAGATTCGCGTCAACGCCGCGAACCTCTTGAGAGAATCAAATTCGGATCACCGAAGGGAGGTGCGAGGCAAGTGAGCAGCATCGATGACGATCCTGGTAATTTCGAATTTCCGCGAGTCTCCCGGCAAAGTTCCCCGAAGTGTATTAAACTCGCGCGGAAAGAGAAACTCTGTAGAACTCGAGGGAAACAGAATCCCTTATTCAAAGCTAGCACCGCGCGATTCGAAACTGGGTTAGGAAAACCGTTTCGCCAGACAAACCGGCTGCCAGGCAGGTGGCACTCGCCCTTTCGACCGAAATTTCCTTCACGGTTTACCTTCTTATCGAGCGCGATAAAAATTATCTCGTGCTTTGCTCGGGAATTACACGAATGCTGTCATCAACCGATAAGCTCCACCCACGCGCTCCTAACCAATATACACCTCCGATTTCAAACGTCTTCCTAAACCTAGTTCCCAAAGCGATTTACAAGAATTAAAATACGCCTCGGTTCGTTTCAAACCTTCCATGACTTAAGGTCGGGGCCAGATATATTGGCCGGTGAGTTTCGTGAGGAGTATTCTTCTATTCTCAACGTTTTCTGACTCGCTCTCACCTTGCCAGAAAAAGAGTGCGCCAGAAGTGGTGGGGATAGCGCCAAGCTCTTGACGCGTAGGCCGAACCGAGCTCTTAGCGTAGAGATACATACATCAGAATAGGCGTGCGTTGTGAGGAGTATTCTTCTATTCTCAACGTTTTCTGACTCGCTCCCACCTTGCCAGAAAAGGAGTGCGCCAGAAGTGGTGGGGATAGCGCCAAGCTCTTGACGTGTAGGCCGAACCGAGTTCTTAGCGTAGAGTTACATACATCAGAATAGGTGTGCGTTAGCTGCGAAAACGAATTCACCGGCCAATATATCTGGCCCCGTTCTTTCATCCTCTCACGGTTTCCTATGTAGTTTCCTATGTAATTTCCTATTGTATTTTATTTTATTTTGTTTTCTTTCCTTTCTTGTCCTTTTCTTTTCTTTCTTTCATTTTTCTTACCTCCCAACGGCTTTTTAGGTTAGGTTGTAGAGCTGAACCTCGCCTACTCGCCATTGTAATTTAATTTAATTTAATTGTAATGGTGCAATAAAGACATTTAATAATAATAATAATTTTCTTATAATATTTTCGCAATTTCACTCGCCCTCCCCTAGAAAATATTTTGCCGTAGAGAGGCGAGGCGTGGCGAGAACCTACTTTCACACCCCGCATCGTCCCTATTTCCTGTATCGCCGCGTGTGGTGCCGCGGCGCGTTAAAAAATTGGTAGAAAAAGCCGTCTGTTTTGGGTAAAACGAGTGGATGGGGGGCGCATGGATCGCGGGGACGCGACATTTAAAGGGATTATATTTCACAGGCTGGCAGAGGGTTGTAATCGAGCAAAGTCCACGGGCATTTACTAGCGAGTACGTACGCAGGCATCATAGTCGTGCACGTGAATGCACGGGCACACGTGCATCGCGCCAGTGCATATGCGCACGCACTCGGGCTCTCTCCTAAGCTCATTCATAACTTCTCGAACGCCAGAGCTCCATTCACCGTGCTCGACGCGTACAATGCGGCCCCTTTGTTTCCCCGTGAATCAACGTTTGCATTATATTTTTCCCCCCCGAAACGACGCTGCCGCCTCCGCCCTGCCCCGAGTCAACCGCCGCGGTCTTTATTCTACTCGCTTCAGCGCGGTCGAGGGAAACACCCAGAGGATATCGGCGATCGGTGTCGAGGTCTACCTAAGTAGTTCCGAGGTATCAACCGTGGATGTAGATTTTATTCGCTGAATTTTTCTGAGGCAGAGTGTTTACTTTTTTACTAAATGAGGTTTGAGTGGAAGCTTTGAGTAGAGAAAGCGTGGAGTTTGAATAAATTTTCCGAGCACCAGGTTTTTGAGGACAGTAAAATAAATTGGGTATTACGAAAACCTCGTTGCAAGAAGGGTGGAATTTTCGGACGCAGGGCGAGACTCGAAAAGAAGCATTCGACGTTTCACTCGGCGACATGGCGGCCATTGTCGAAACGGCTTTCTTGGATTGGGGAGAAGCTCGAGTGCCGCCTCTTGAAGCAATTCAACTTTCCCGTTCCACCCGCCGCGGCGACTTTCCACGAAACGTTGAAAAGTGAAAATTTCTTTTCCCGCGAGGAAGAGGTGGACGTGAAATTTTTCGCGCGTCGCCTCCTGCATCTGCAGTTGAGTTTCCACGAACAGTTTCCGCCGCCAGTGACAACTCCGATGGAACTCGGGGAGAGATAGTCGCCACCGCGTCGGTGGGGAAATATTAGTTCCGAGAAGCGGGCGATTCGTGATAAGCCAGAGGCCGATAGCGTCTCTAATGGGCAATAGAAATAAGTTATTGGGAACAATGGCAGATAATGGCGAGGATACAGATGGAATTGGCCAAGGTTTTACGCGAATAATCATTAAACTGCTGGAGATGGAAGCTGCGATGAAAGAAGACAATTAAGTCGATGTTTGCCTAATCAGAACTAAATTAACCTCGACCTATTATTCAAGAATCTAGCGGCAACTTGCTCCCACATAAATATAACCACGAAGTGACCAGGATCCAGGTTAGAAGCCGGTGGAATATAATCGGAGAAATCCAAGGGAGCAGTAACTCTCCCAATACGAGATTTACGCCTGGAATATGCACAGCGGTGCCGTCGAGACCTTATTGATTCTCCCAGGAGAATTATCGTCGACGTGAGTCGGAATCTCGGGGCCCCGGAAAAATGGTTTTCTAAGCGACCAATAATTGCCTCCCTCGACACTAGACGCGGAACACGTTCCCATGCAAAACGGGAGATTACATTTGCGACCAATCTTTCAGACGATCTCGCGCGGCGGGCGCTGAAATCGCGAGCGGCCTGCGGAGTCTGCGTTCGGGGGACGATGAGGGGAAATTCCTGCGAGCTTGTAATATCGCGAGAAAATAAGGCCCCGACTTCCCTCGTCGATCGTCGGATCCCCTCTGCTCCGTTTCGGGAGAAGTTTCATCTTCCCCCTCTCGAAGGAACGGAAGCCATTCATTTCCCTTTGTTTTTCCTCCGCGACCCGGGCTGAAAAATATTCTACCCTCGGCTGCGCGGACTTCGCAGCGGCGCTAGTGGTATCTCGTTCTGCGCCGCACCTTCTTGCCAGGGCGATTAACTAAAAGTGTTTCTGTGTACGACGAAGCTGGGCGAGTGGAAACGCGCGACGCGAATGGAAAAACGGTGGAACGCGTGTTCCGAGCTTCCTGCGCGCAGTGACTTTGAAAGATCGCTGTTGCGATTTGATGACTCTTTAAGATCCTCGCTTTCACCGTTAGGTACTCCATGTTTTGTGGGTTGAACCGAGAGGAAATTGCGGTAACTCGAGGGCAATGATTAAAGTTCCCACTGATTCATGTTTCTTAAAATCTGAAGATCTATCGCGGTGCTTCTATGGAAGTAATACATATATTTTTTTAATCGCCATAAAACTCGGAGTCATACTATCTTGAAGACTAACATGTGTAATTGTGCGTGAAGTGACTAATAAGCTTCTCTGAAATCAAGTTAATCGACCGTCATCGTTATCTATCCGAAAAAACCTTGAGTTCCTCTGATCCCTGAGGAAATATTGAAACAGTGACTAGTCCACTCGAGGCACCGAGGCAGCCAGGGGATCCGAATTTCCGAGGTAGAAGGTAGCGGGAAAGGCCGCGAAATCGAGCAGCAAGCCATTAGGTGGTCGTGGAAAGATATATGAGAGTGCCACCGCGAAATCCCCGCTCTCCCGTCGATTATTCTTTCATGAGCGATCACGACTTTACGGCGGGCAATCCCTAAACACAGATGCCTTCGGGGTACACAGACATCGGGCACGGTAACGCTCTCGTTGCAGCTCGGCCGTGTGATTTGCCAGCTGATGGAAAATACGGGACGGGAAGGTTCGACGTGACTGACTTTCCAAACGACGCCGGAAAGGGTTCGAAGAAGAGGAAAGACCGCCTTATCTCCGAACGAGATGTACAACGATCCTCTCCTTTCTCGTTAATATTGATGATTTTCCAGTCGAGCGTCCGATACCAGGAATTCTGCTTGGAATTCAGCGCGCGGAACGATTGTTCCTTGCCTCCGCCCGAGCAACAATGCATCCCCGTCGATTTTCCAGAAACCAAACAGGGTTTCTTTATCCCCTTAGGGCGCGAACATCTAGGAATGTTTGATTAAAGGTGTCTGGGTCAGGTCGTGGTGATTTCGATACATACAAACGAATATTAGAAAAATCGAGGGAGTATAGAAACTTGTAAATCGTTTATCCCCCAAAAAACTTTGTAAAAAGTAAAAAAATTACGCCAAGTACATGAAATCAAGTAAATCACAAAATAAAGAAAATAATACTAATAAATACAAAGTAAAAAAATATTGAGGGAGTATAGAAACTTGTAAATCGTTTATCCCCCCAAAAAATTTGAAAAAAGTAAAAAAATTACGCCAAATAATACTAATAAATACAAAGTAAAAAAATATTGAGGGAGTATAGAAACTTGTAAATCGTTTATCCCCCAAAAAAAACTTTAAAAAAGTAAAAAAATTACGCCAAGTACATGAAATCAAGTAAATCACAAAATAAAGAAAATAATACTAATAAATACAAAGTAAAAAAATATTGAGGGAGTATAGAAACTTGTAAATCGTTTATTTAGAATCTGGAACAAGTGACAATTTAAGTAGAGAGTTCTCGACTTCTTTCCATATTCCTACAACGTCCTCTCGTCTCCTCAGAGATTTTCTAAAGATTCCCCCGGCCATTGGATAAAGACCTTCAGCCGGCACTTTTAGTTGGAATAATCTGCTGGCTGGTGGGACGAGGAATCCTTAAAGGGGGTCAAATAGAACGGACGTTTCGATTGAATCGCGAGGCGGCCCGACGGAAACGCGAAACTTTTAATTTTCGACAGAGTCCCCTTTGAAAGCCACCGATTCGAACTTTCCGCGTGATTATATGGCCGAGGATTTCACTTCTCTTTTTAATATCTCCCTCGGCGCTGGTCGAGAGATGGTCGCTTCCAGAGTAAGAGAGACGGACAAGGTTCGCTTTGTGTGACCGGAAGTCGAAGGGAGGGTGGAAGCCGCTTCCTTTCCACTCGCGCTCGATCTTCACGATAGCGAGGCGCGTGTACACGCGCGGGAACGCGAATGCCAACCAGCGGATCCTACACCGTCCGCTATTATTCCAGGACGAGTGTCTGACTCTGGGAAATTGTTATCATCCCCATTTTCCTCGTCGTTACATACGACTTCCCCTTCGCTCCCTTCCGCTCGCGATTTCATCCGACCTGGGGCCACGGAACAACGCTGAATTTCAGAGCAGAAGAGTCAATCTCGAGTCCACGACGATTTTGGATGGTAAAACGAGTGGACAGATTTGGAAGAGTCGCGAAAATATCGCAGGGAAGTCGTGGAATGATGGCGAAACGTGCTTTCAGGGAAGGAAAAGGTGTCCAGTCGCGTTATCGGCTTCAGTTCGGCGTTAGACACTTTTCCCAAGCGATTCGTGCGAACCAGCCTGAAGGGACCTCGGCTTTCGTCCCCCATCGGCAAGGTGGGAGCGTACCATCCACCACCGTTCTATTTTCCATTTAACTCGGTAAATAGGACACGCTTGGCTGCTGGTTAATTAATCGTGACCGGGATGCGGGCCGCTCGCCGTGCGAAAAACGCGTCTCCCTCCTCTTCGTACTCCCCTGACGCGCCCTTTTTCCCAACTAAAACAGTTTTTCGTGACTTTTCACCGGCAGAAAGTCGTATCGAGCTAATCAGGCTGAGAGGAAAAGGTGTTTTCAACAGAAACATAAATTGGGAAGATCGTTATTTTGGAGATACCTTCGTCAACTATGAGAAAATACAAATTCTACTAAATTTTGAATAAATCTCCATCCCCATTCTCTGTATTCTGAATTCAACACCGAAAATTAGAACACGCTTTACATCCCCTCGCCTAATTTCACCACTCGATAATGGTTTTCTATCAATCCTGCAAATCATTACTATATAACTCCACTCATCATTCACAGTATTAAAAGAGCTCAACTAGCTTTCAGGGAATCGAGAATCCTCGCAAAGCTACTGTTCCCCAAAGCTAAATGGAAAGCAAAGCCCCTTTGTTCCCTAAACATTCGTACAGGCCACCTCTCACTCGATTCAGACCGAACGGCGTGGAGGCGTTAAATCCGCGCCTTCTCATAAGCTCGTAAAACACCGTTGCCTGTTAATGTTACTGGAGCAGCGTTCGCGTAAATGCCACGAAAATGCCATTAACGCGACCAGCCATCGAAAGTTACAGGTAGCTCGCCAACGAGCACGGTTCACCCGAGGCAGTTGTGCGCCGGGGAAACTTCTTTAATGCCACACACTGCGACGCCATTAAATGCCCACCGCTCCCATCGTTTTCTTTTTAAGAAATCAGAGCCCGCAATATCGCCGCGCCCGCCGCTCGTGTCCGACCAGTGCACAGTGGTCTGGATGGGGGCCAAAATTCAATTTCTCAACTTCAACTTTACAATGTCATTTTTTTTTTATGAATTGACAACCCTCCAGAGCTTCAAAATCCGCATAGCTTTCCCTTTTCAGATGATTCTTTGAATAGATATAATATTACAAAGACAAAATCATGAAATTTTATGTGAATCTAATTGTTTTAATTACTCGTTATAGAACATCAAAATACGTGTTTATATCATACAGTTATACAGGTAAGGAAGTATATTTCAGTTATTTATATGTGTCATAGGCATTTTTTAGTCTATGAACAAATAGTGCAATGTTTATATGAATTTAAACTTTCAGAAGGCTTATAAAAAAATGATTAAGCGAAATTAACATCGGACTTATTTTACATTAAAGCTTACACAATTGTTAACAAGAGCATGTAAATTTCAAGTGCAACTTCCTGCAACCTTCAATTTTATGCAGACTTTTAGAAATGACGCTCGAGGTATTTGGGCGTACCGAACGCGTGTATTTTTAATATTTTATTTTTTTTAAGTCAAAGATAATGTTGGAACAGATTCTTTTTTCTCTTTTTTTCTCCAGTAGGGCTATAATTTTTAATTTTGGCTATAAAATACCGCTTTCCAGACCACAATGCGCCTCATATTGAATCCGCCATTTTGAATTTTAAATTTTTGGAGCCAAATTCGTTATCAGCGACCTCAAAAACCCATAATCACCAAGTTTCAGAAAGATCAGAATTTTGGCCGCTAAATGTAGATATCCCCAGACCACTGTGCAGTGTACATACACAATTTCACCGAGCGATCTTTCCTCCGACAGACTCGATCCCTGCGACTCGAGCGCGTCGTCTCCCGGCGGTGCAGCGTAATCGACCGAGTCCTCCAGCAGAACGCTTAATTTCCCATCGATTTAAAGCAAAGGGAGGCGAAAGAGTTTAATGGAACGAGGCCCCGCGGAAGAGACACGTTCGCTCGCACCGTCCGTCATTTATCACCGGCAGCGATCTGTGTATTCCTGATTTATCGAACGCTTTCGTGGAACGTCTCGCACGGGATGATACGTTCGCCGGCGAGTCGTACGCGCGCTTTCTCGTCCGCTCGAGGCTCGGTCTGCTTCTTGTTTGCTGGTTAACGGCAATTCCGCCGGCTCGACCGCTCGTCCCACGAGCAATGAATAACGCGGAACAGTAGCCTCGCGGAAGATAACATGAAATCTCGTGATCGTAGGCAACGGGGACTCGGGTTCCCCAATCGTTCTCCTCTATGGGCGCAATGTCGACGAGCATGCACGCTTCTGATACCGGGGTAACAATTTTCGTAATGTAGGCATTTTGATGACGATGGTGCCAACCGAGGTAGATTAGCTAGGCAGTCGGCGATCGTCGCCGACAGTCTCAAACGATTGTTGGTTTAAGGATAAGGTTACAGACGCTCGCGCGACAAACGATCAACCGCCGATGACGTATTAGCGACGGAATAGTAGTGAGTCATGGGGGACCGTTGAGGAGAGATTCGACAGTTAAAAGTTAGTTCTCTGTTGGCGACCGACGAAAGACGTTGGCTGGAGAAACCGTCCCGTGCGATACTGTTTTAATAAAGCTATATCTTAATCCTATTCTCGTCAGTCATTGAGTGCCAACCTGACCACGCGCTATCCGCGACTTGCCCTTCTATAGTAAACTTTGTATATAGTCATGTAAATGTACTTAGATTAAATTAGTGTAGGTTAGATTTAAGTAGACACAAATTTAGATTTAAGACCCCACCAAAGTGACCTTCTAGGTTTAGTGCCGAGTTTTCCTAGGATACCAAAGTTCAAACCGTTGTATCACTAAAAGATTGACAATGCAATTTAAAGTACAAATTAGCGTTATCAAAAGTTCCTATTATTTTTGTTTAAGCACGAGTGCTCGTTTGAGACTGCTGCTTAGTATAAGTTTTTATTGTACCATGGTGCCAATTTCGGCTGTGTTTATACCTCGTTCTCGGATATAAAATTGTTATGTATTTTATATGGCTAAATAAACACTTTCTAAAAAAAAAAAAAACAATTTTCGTAAATCGCGCACGTACCGCGGGCCGAAACGATTTCAAATTATAGCGACCGCTGGGCGTCGCCGTAATTAGCGCGAGAAAAAGAACTGGCTCGCAGACCACTGCTTGCTCTCCGCTCCGGCTATGAACTCGAAGAGGAGAACGTCCGCGGCGCGATTTAATTGCGTGACTCCATGGAGTCTCCTCGATTTCGGCCAATTGCACCGGCACAATCAGGTTCGATTGTCGAAAGTGCCGATACTTTTTCGGACATAAATGTGCGAGAACGGTGGATGAAAAACTGCAACGCGAATGCAGACCGTCCGAGCATTATAGTTCCGAAGTTATAACGAACCGAACGTGCATGCACGCCGCGGCGCGTTATATTTGGACTGCAATGGCGGACCTGCAGCAAAAGCGAGGCTTTCGCAACTCTATTTGGGTCGTTATAACTGATAAACTATTGCTTGGACAAAGTACATTAGTGTTGGTAATCATGTTTTGTCATTTTTTTAATTTTTAATACACTCCTCCGAGTTTGAACTCGAAATGAGGAATTATTTTGTTATAAAAATTACGCCGAATTGGGTGTAGTCAGTATTAATGGAGGTGAGATGGTATCGATGTGTTAGAAGAGTGTTTTCTAATTAAAACAGCGATTCTTCTATAGTTTCCTCCGAGAGGATCCCGTTTCCGTCGCGAGCTCGTTTCTTTTCGAGCATAAATCAGAGTGTTTAAAGGCCGCTGGCGTCTCCTCGGCGAGGACCGCGTGTACGCGGGGAATGTTTGCGGACACACGGCCCGAAGGCAGTAAATTACATTGACACACGTGGCGCGACAGAGACAAAGCCTGGACCCCTGCGTCCATTTACTAGGAACGTGTACAAACTGGACGGATCCACGACAATGGGCAGGCAGGCTCGTCTTGGCGAGGGAATTATGGCGGGTGAAAAACCCCCGTGAAACGTGTGCAGACGGATTCACACGTATCAGTGGAAAACGTCGTTCCTCTGTTTTGGAATGGAGCAGTTCGCACTTGGCCGTGTTAGTCGCAGGGAAACAAAGAGGCCATTGGCATGGCGGAACTGATATGTGTTCAGAGACCTTAATCGAGTACATAAACGAAGTTACTCTCAAAGAAGGAGCTTCGTAAGAAGAGAAGAAGACTGGATTTTACTCTTTAAATCAATTTTTATAGTCGCCTAATGAATTTTATTGAATCTGAATTAGAAATATTTTTAGTCCTTCAATTTGTCTCCCCTGAAAATTAAATCCCCAGTGCGTCGCTGATCGAAACATCCCCAGTAGCCCTTAAAACTTACAAGATTTCCGTAGAATGCTTATAACTAATTGTAGAGTAACGGCACACTTTTGATATCAAAACCCTAAACTGGTATACTGTTTTTTCAAAAGTAACTGGTATCTTGGGGTCGTGGCAGAGCCCAAATAAAAAAGGACACAGAAATTCGTAAAGTCGACATTAGATCAACCTCTACAAATACCTATTTTGTTCTTAGGTAATGTATAAAATAATAGAAACGTAGAAAGTGAAACTATTATTATCAAATTAATTAGAAATTCAGTTTACAAACTTAGACAACCAAATATTTTTCAGCGAACCTTGCGTGCTTGGGGTCATGACTGACCCCAGGATACCAGTTAAGGGTTGAACGTGAGTGAATAGAAATCCCAGGAGAAGTGAACGTTTTAACCCTTATGTCAATAACCGGGTACAGCTGTACCCACCTAAGCGTTGCCTCCTAAAATTTTTTATGTTTCCGTTAAAAGAAAGTTTCATTTCGAGATACATGCGGAAAGTCCCATATACCTAATAAAGGTGTCCCGGCTCACCTCAGGGTTGCCGAAGTCAAGTATAATTACAAAGTTACGAATCACCCCTCTAAAAAGCCTTAAATACATGATTTCACCACGCGGGTACAGCTGTACCCCGGTCATTGAACAACGTAGGTAAAGTTGGTTATTGACATAAGGGTTAAAATAGAACGTTCCACCCAGACAAGAAGATCGCACGCTAAGCGGAGGAGGCATCCCGGAACCTGCGACTCTATCACTGCCATCGGTCATTCGAGACTCGTCACTGACTCCCTACGAATTCCATTGTCGTCGCCATTACGTGACCATAATGTCCCGATGGCCGTACGTGCCGGCACACAAGCTAGCCGTGTTCCCCGGCTAATTGCGAGCCGCGTAGGTAGCTAACATGGCCATGTACAAGCAAGGTGCGCTGTACAAAGGACTCCATGTTGGCTACAAACATGACCGAAAGCTTTCGCAAGCTTTTGCAAGCTTTTGCAAGCTTTTGCGCGGACTGCCTGCCCCATTCCGCTACCCCGTCGCAAGGATGCGCGGAGCCGAGGGTTTCCGAGTCGCGCGCGACGTAAAAACGTCTGTAAAACAGAGCGAGGGGTCCTGGGCGCTTTTACGACGCCGCGGTGCAACCTGAAATTGAAGTGGACGCCGTCTAAACGGTCTCGAGAAAGAAAAAAAAAGCCCAACCGGCCCTAATACGCCCTGATAGGTCCCACTGCGTCAGCGTTCCGCTGTTACGCCGGCGAGCCAGCACTCCACTTTCCACGCTGCCCTCGATTCTTCGACTATCAAACTCCCGAGACAGCTACACTCCCATTTTAGTCCGTGCGCCTGGTTTTACGCGACCTCGACTCGTCGACGCTTCCCGCAGGAACACGAGTAGAGGACAGACTTTGAGAGGACGCTTTCTAATGCGACATTGATCCGAGCATCGACGGCGGATAACAATGGGATCCAGTCCCCATTCATTGCTAATTGGCCCGCGGCGGTCGCCGGCGGAATCTTCGAGTACAACGGGCAGATCCCCGCCGGCAGAAACGGGTGCACGTGCGTCGACCGCGATTACGGCTGCGAGGGAATCGGCCCTGCGATCCGAAATGATGCATCGGAGGACGTGTCAGGGCGAGAGTCCGCGGAGTCGACGCACAGTGTGCGATTTTGGACAAAAATCGCTAGACAGCGCAAATCTTGACCGATTTCAATGATTTTTTCTTTACCCCTTTAACGCCCAGAGCCGTTATTTCAAAATTGTGAGATAATATATATATATATATATTAGTCTATATATACATATAATGGTTCTATAGGATAACTAGATCAAAATTGAATATTGATTATTTCAATTTTTCTCCATTCCGTGCCGAAAGTTAAATATAAACAGACGATAGAATTTTACGCACATTCAAAATGAGTGTTGCACCGGTGCAACACTGGGAGTTACAGGGTTAAATACTCGTGAAGGACTCAGCAATAACGGAGGGCTGTATTTTTTGGTATAATCTATAAAAAACATTATTTAGCAGAACATCACATAAAAACGTAAACTTTGGGAATTAAAGATATTAAAAATTATTTTTTTGTAAATTAAATATTAGATAGCTAAATAAAAAAGAATAAAATTGAAATATAATTTACAAATATTAGATTTAAATCAGCTATACTTAGCAGTTTATTTAAAACAGAAATTTTGTAAATTTGAAGTAAATTTGTTATTTTATAGCTAATATTAAATTTACAAAAAATGAATTTTTAATATCTTTAATTCCCAAAGTTTACGTTTTTATGTGGTGTTATGTTAAATAATGTTTTTTTTAGATTAGACCGGAAAATACAGGATTTACTGCAGCCCTCCGTTATTGCTGAGCCCTTCACGAGTGTTTAAAAAAAAAATCATTGAAATCGGTCGAGACTTGCGCTGTCTAGCGATTTTTGTCCAAAATCGTACACTGTGCGACGTGGCACGCCGCGCGATCGAAGAATCCGCGGAGGTCACCGCGCCGCTAATGAGTCTTAATGAACGGGCGTGAGAGCATGCGACTCGGCGACGATCGTTCCCCGTCTATGGCGATTCTGGGATGGATAAGGGAGGGGTTCGTGGAAGGCGAGAGTAATTCCCGCGGAATTCGGGGGATGGAGGAGATCGAGCGAGATGAAGACTATTTCTGTGTTGGCTTGGCAATGACGCCTGCCTGGAGGCGAGAATTATAGCGTTCGAATTGAAATATTGAGATTTGAATTGAAAGGGATATGTTGGAATAGCGAATTGTAGGAAGAGCTCGGGTCTAGATGCAGTTCGAGGGTGCTTGCTACGAAGTTGAAGACACTCGTTTTATCAAGATCCAAAGGTTAACTATCGCCTCCGAGGCGACTATCGCCGGAGGATCAGCTGACGAATTTCTGGCGGGCAATTGACTTTTTATGCGGGCCCCGGCTAATCGAATTGGCCCGACGATTGCGAACCGTACCTCTTGATTGTTGAAACTCGAGACGCTAATGAACTCGAGGCCCCGGGACGAAAGCTAGAAACCACTTTAAAATTCTGTGTACCCACTCGCTGTCCTAGGTACGTTTAATGAGTACATATCCATTTTCCCGGCGGAGATGTAATTTAGACGCGGCGTACTTTGCTGGGTTCTTTTGTGGAGACTGCTTTTAGGCCCCTAATGGAGGGAAAAAATTGAGTTTCGTTAAGCTACACGGGGATTGCTGTCTAAGTCGAGTTCTATATTTAATTATAGAGAAATCCATTTTCCTGCAATTATCGAAATTAGTTTACTATTTGATCTGCTACTCGTGAGTCACACTTCAAGGCCCCGTTAATCAAACTCGAACACCCTAGAGAAGCCGCTGACTATTTGCCCGCAAACAGAAAGAAGACGAAGGAAAAGTAAAGTATCTTGCTGGCGAGGAAGAAAAGGCTGTTTCCCCCGCAGCTTCCGGCATTTTCTCGTTAACACGGTTCGAGGGATCCCACTGACACGCGAAATTCGCCATGGCAACACGCACCTACCCTCTTTCTGTCGCGGCCGTCCGATTTCAGAGGAGCTTCCAAACCGACCAAAGGATTTTTCTCCCTGGTCAAACAGAGAGTTCGATTTCACTCGATGCTGGCCAACTCGACGGGGGAAGGAAGCACGAAGAAGAAGAGGAATAAAAAGAAAATTACATCAGCTGCTGAGCAGCGGTACCCCTCGGTCGCATCCACCCCCGCCCACCATTCCCGTACACCAGGCTTCCACGAAATTCAACCTTCTCGCCCCTTTTGCTCCTTCTAAGAACCACTCTCCTCTTCCACGTTTCCTCGACGACCTACGATCGCACGCCGACCAGACAGCCGTATGGCGAAACGAAACGAAACGAGAAAGCGTCGATGCGCTATGCGACCGAATATCGCCGGGCTGCAGTTGCGAGAATTTGAAATTTTCATTCGATGTAAGGAAACATTTGCCTCGCCTCTGCTGGGTGCGGTAAAAATTCAGACAGAGTGGTTCTGAAGCGAGTACAAGTGGAGGAACGAGTGTTTCTATAAATGGGGAGGAGAAGACATTAAGCTTCCATCGATCAACCTTGCAAATGTAATATAAGAAATCGAAAGAGAATAGTGAATTTCAATAAATTTTCTTTTCTCTGTGAATAATAATTTACGCGACTAAACACCTACGCGAGAGCCTAGTAAACAATAAACCCCGAGTAAATTGAAATAATACGCCTTGATTATTGCAACACAGTGCCTCAACATGTTCCTTTACTTTCGATACGGATTTCCAAGGAGAAAGGAAGATTGAAATCGGTGACCTCACCCCGCAGTTTCTTCTCATTTCCTTGGCCAGGTAATCAGGCTGTTTCGCAAGTTTTTTTCGAGGCGCCGTGCCCCCGCTCGCGAAAAGTGGCACGCCGTAGGAGCAGTGGTTTCTGCTCCGCGAAAAGCGATCTATCTCGGTGTGCGTCGTGCCACCACTTATGGTAATATTTCCGTGCATCGCGGCGGCATGCATAATGCAGCCCACAACTGGGAATTTATGTTTCTGGCCGCGAGTAGAGGCCGTTGTTGCGGAGGACTCGTGTCTTCTGTCCCGCAAGAAACATCTGCTGCCGGCGTGCCGGCTATGCGACGAAGAATAGAACGGGCCCCGGGCTTTCACGGGCCCAGCGGCCGACACGCTTCGTGCCGTCATTTTCGAAACCGATTAACACTTTGCGACGCAATTTCCCATCGCCGTCTCTCTCTCTTTGAAGCCGAGTTCAAAGAATAGGGAAAGAAGGAAAAGTGTGTCGCAAATGGGGTGTTTTAGGTCCCATTTCGGGAAGTAAAACGAGAGTCGAAGAAAAGCGCGCGCAACATGTGGGCAGACCTGACCCGAAGTGATATTTCATCATTCCTGAAGGTAACATTTCCTGTGACTGGAGATCCGATATTATGCAGCTGGGAGGGGTGAATACCGAATGCGATGCACATTTGGAGCGATGGAATTGCAGATTATAGTATACGAAGATGAACATGTCTGCTCGGTTCAATGTCGAGTAATAAGCAGTTGGTCCAAGCGACATCCTCGATTTAAAAAAGCAACATTCCACGCAATGCGTTCAGCTACAAAAGATTGTTCACTCGACACCCACCCTTCCGTTTCGCAGTAACGATGCGATGATCGATCTAAGCCAGCGAGAGCTCTTAACCCTCGATCTCAGCCGTTCGTGCGTTCTAATTGACCCAACCTCAACGCGTCAGCTTCGACTTTTACTCGTCGCGCGAAATTCGACTCGAGTTCGAGCGCTGCATCGTTACGAACCGCCAGACTAACCGGCGAGCGGGGCCGAATTACGCATTCCGATCCGACTAACGGCGAGAGACACGAACGGGAATTTTAAAGCGAGCACGCGAAAACGCGCGAGGGCTCGGCAGGCAGTTGTGCCAACGAACGAGGCGGGACGCATCGTTAACCTTCGCTGTCCAGGCCGTCGAAACTCGTCCGCGAGCAGCTGTTCCGAAAGTGCGGACGGGTTTGGAGGCCGACCCGGCCTCGATCGAAAGTAAGAGCGCGCAAACGTAACCGGTATCGGGCACGACCGAGCCGCGTATATAATCGCGTCCGAGGCCCGAGTCACCTGGAGCCTCCGTTGCTCCGCGGAAATCGCCAGCGAGGCGGCCTAACCTAACGCGAGACTAGTCTACCGTGGGGCTATTGTGTTGGCACTCACCAAGCGGTGCGCGAAGAGCCGGCCAGCTCCAGACGATGCCAGACAGGAGGCGGACGCGAGGGGCCAGTCTTCCAGGGCGACGTAAAATCCCCTGTGTCCCCGCTTGTGTCTCTTCCTTTACAGCACTGTGCGCACGGGTACGGAACGGAGGCGACGTAAGAGGAAGACGCACGGTGTGTCGCGAGTGCCGGTCGAGAGAAGAGCAGCGGCAGCAGCGGCGGCGGCGACGGTGGCGGCTGCAGGCGAACTGAAACGACGTCGTCTCTCTTCTGTACGGTCCTGCTGTAGCTCCCTTCCTCTCTGTCGGCCGCCTCTGTCCTTGCCGGGTCGCTGGACACGCACGGGCCGCCCGAATAATACGACCGAGCGGAAAGAAAAACTGCACCACCAACGTGAGGACGAACGAGCACGACGAGCACGACGAGCACCGCGACGGAACCGCGTAGGCGCTGGGCGCGTACTGTGCCGAACGAAAGCAGTATGGCGCCCGGCGGACAGCTTTCCTGCTGCGCGCTCGTCGCTCCTCTTTGTCCCCCACCCCGGCCGCTCTCTCTCCCACTCCAGCCGCAAGCCGAGCCGCGCGCTCCCTCTACTTCTCGCTCCTTCTTTCTCTGTCGCTGCAGTATCTTGTATGACTGTCTCTGTGTTACGTTTAGTCTGTCATCCTTCCACTCCACGCGTTAACCCCACAGCGATGGGCATTGAATTTGGCGGACCGCGATTTTCGAACAACACGTCCTGTGGAGGTTGCGATGGATTTTGCTTGCTGATCTAGTGGAGTGTGTGTCCTGGTTTGTCTTGTCTTCGCGTAGTTGGTGAAGGATATAGTTGCTGTGGGGAATTTTTGAAGACTTTGAGAATTTTAAGACTCGCAGAGATGGGATCCTTCGAGGTTTTCGGGATTTCCTGGAGGTCTTGATTAGGAATAATTTTGAAAACGGTGTGGGAATATTGTTGAGTGTTTCAACTGATTTGTAGCGTCTTGAGCCCATCACTACTCGATCGAGAATTTTAAGACTCGCAGAGATGGGATCCTTCGAGGTTCTCGGGATTTCCTGGAGGTCTTGATTAGGAATAATTTTGAAAACGGTGTGGGAATATTGTTGAGTGTTTCAACTGATTTGTAGCGTCTTGAGCCCATCACTACTCGATCGAGAATTTTAAGACTCGTAGAGATAGGATCCTTCGAGTTTTTCGGGATTTCCTGGAGCTCCTGAGTGTGAATAATTTTGAAAACGGTGTGGGACTATCGTTGAGTGTTTCAACTGATTTGTAGCGTCTTGAGCCCATCACTACTCGATCTCTCCTTTCTCCTCAATCCATTGCATAGCGGTCTCTATCTCCCTTTGCCAATATAGCGGAGCACCAGCCTTTCCTCCTCACTCTCCCTGAACCCAACAGTGTATCCCGTCTTCCCCCAAAAGAGCAGGCTGTCTTCCTCGAGCTTGGTAGCCACCCCGTTTCGTCACATTGTTGCTCTCCACAGCGAGGGTGTGTCGGCTGTCTCTGTTCCACGCGCGCCACGGTATCGGTTCTATCTCCCTTCGATCAGAGCTTCTTTCCCCTCTTCAGGGGTAGCCATCCCCCTCCTCCACCGTTCGTCTAGCGGGGGTGGGAAAAGGCAGCGACCGTTGCACGAGATGGAGGTGGACGAGGATACTTTCCGCTAGGGCCGTGGCTCGGGAGCCAATGGAGACGTGGCAGGAGCAGTGTCCCCTCGCGAGGTCGCGCGACCAGACGCCTCGCTTTCCCCAGGAGAACGCGGCAGCGTGGGCGAGAGATGAGATTAAAATTAGATCGATTGTCGTTAATAACTTGTGCGGCGCCCTATCACGACAGCCGCTGCTCCACGTTGACGAAACGCAACAGTTAGGCCTCTGGCAGGTGCTGAGGATCTAGGCCCCGCGGGTATACGACTGCAATTCGCCATTAGCGGGGCCACCTTTGCCTTTTGAAAACGACCAGGCGCTTTCGAAGGGAAAAAGGTCGGAGGTGTCGATAAAATTGACGCGTCCAATGGTTACTCAGCTTACTGGGAGCTCTGAGGCGAAACACCGGAAGGTACTTCGGTACGAGGGACACGCATGCTTATTGGGGACGAAAGTGGGTGGCATTCAGAGCACTAATAGGTCTGCTTAGATAAAAGACTTTCCGACCCTCGATCTTCCTCGACCTTTTCCCCGGTAATCCTGCATCTTCCGCAGAGTAATCCCGGGGATCCACTCCTACGTAATTCTGGATCTTTGAATGTCCTAATTGAAGGACCTGGTGCCACGTACAAACAGCCCCTAATTATTGCGAGCTGAAGAGCGGGCTAGTATGTCGAAAGCTCTCCGCTTCCGTAAGCAGAACTGTGTAACAAGCGTCGACTTCACCGTTGCGAACTATGGCGCGGCGTAGTATGCCAGAGAAAAATGTTGGGGCACTTCTAAGCGGGATTTCATGCAAGCGCGTCTGCAAACGATTACCAGCGTCTCGCCTAGAAAATCTCGTGAATAGATTGTCTGAAAGAACACGGAGTGGGCGTTAGGGGCACGTGGGCATCCGTGTGATGCAGAAAATGCGAGGGAAACGAGGACTAGGAGGAACGTCGCGAGTTAGATGATTCATTACGCCGCGCGTGGAATATTAACGAATAGGGGAGGGAAAGGGCCAGACAGTCGGGGAGAATTAAACGTGGAAACGTCAGAAAATCCTTCGTCTAACGCGACAAACAAGAATATTATTCTACATATATTAATGGGATACACGGAGTTCGACGTAGTCTAATTAACGGCTCCTTAACGAGGCATCGGGTCGTTCCAAGATGCATCTCCCGGACGGTTATCCATCCGCCAGTTTTATCACACACTTGCCTGGCTAATTACTTCGTTAGAATTAAGTAAACTGTCGATGGTAGCCGGTAACGAGCATCGATCTAGATCCAACGACGCCATTACACCTCGGAGCTCCTCGACGTTCCTTGGAAAATGATATTTCCTTAATAAATTGGATCGTAAAGCCGAGCGTGTAGCGTTACGCTCGATTTTCACGGATATTTCAGCTGGCGGGACGGTCGCGCGGAAGTTGCGCCGCAATATTGATTTCCTTCAAGTGCACATCTCGACAAAGAGCTGATATCTGCTTAATTCGTTGATTCGAACGCGACGCGACGCCCTCCCTTCATGATCTGGAGGTAGGAATCAGAGTGTGTGTCACTAATGACAGGAAACTTTGTCGATCTCTGTCAACTGAACTGATCACTCCTGAAGATCACTGCAGATTTATAAACATTTGACAGGCTCGACGAAGTTCGCGGATCCCCAGTGGTAGACATCTTTGAGTACATCCTCGACATCGACGAACCCCGCGAGATGTACTCGAAGAGAGGAAATCAGACATCGTGCGAGAAGAAGTCCCGTGGTAAGGCACATTGGCCCAATTTCCCTTGCAGCGATGACTGGGGAAAACGAACGTGGAGCGTCGAAGGGAACGAGCGTTCAGGGAGTAGATCCTTGAATCTTTTATCTAACAACTTAAGCCGCCGTGCCGTTGGAAGATGTCGCGGTTAGGATGTCCGAATCGCAGCTAATAGAAAGGACGAACGAACGAAATACTTAAGAGGAGCTTCCTCCACGGGGATGCCACGGGTTTGCCTTGGTCGGTTTCCCCTTTCATCTCCATGGACGCGGAGCCTCAGTGGTGCTCAACCTTGGCAGCCCCGACTCCCTCGATAATTGCATGGAAATCCGGCGAGCGGATGATCCCCTCCTACGGTCCACGATCTCGACGACGCCTCCCGAGTAAACACAGCCTCCCAGCCACCGGTTCGGTTGAAATAAAGACGACGTATCCATTCTTAATCTCGCGATAAAACCGTGATTACGGGCCACGCTCGCCGCGCGGTCGATTACCGCGTGCTATCGATCGTACGCGATCGGCGTTCAATGGGCAACCGTAAAAATGCTGATTGCTACCGCAGCCTGGGCCATTATGCCCCCAGCGTCGGCATTAAAATTGATTATCGGCTGATTCGATTATTGGCGAAACATCGAATCAGGCCGCGAAACGAGAAGCTCCTGATACCGCATCCGGTGCCGCAAAACCGAGCGGCTATTTTCAAATCAACCTAGGGAAACATGGATTCTTCTGCTCTCTTGCTTTCATTGCTCTGTATTCTTCGATGATAAATATATCAACGCCCATGGAATCGGTTATGGTGGAGTTTATATCCAGAGCTGATTCTGCTCGGAGGGACTTCTTCTCTAACGTTGTACAGGATCAGATGTACAAGCACACTTATCATCTCCGCTGTGTTAGGAGCACAGATAATAATACCCAAGTACGGCGATGCCTTTCCAGGAGCCGGGCATCCGTGGAATCGACAGGGCGCAGGGAAATCGTGTGTAGCGACCGGTCTGCCGGTAGCCGCGACATTAATCGACCGGTGCGCGCCATATGCGCGTACAGCAACCGCAGGTAACCGCAGCTGATAACTTCCTCCGTTTATCTTGTCGCGAAATGCCCGCGAGACCTCGCGCGCTCGAGGAGTCCTCGTCCCTCGTCGCTTTCTCGCTTCGTTCTCGCCATTCTGGGCCGAAAGCACCGTCGTTCGACAACCCCTTCGCCTGAATCGCCACCACCCGCTTCGTCGATACGTCACGCGAATTCCGTTTCACGCGCGCTCACTGAGCCCGGATAATGGCGAGTAGCGACGGACAGCGCTCTCCAGCCAGCAACAGATTAAAAAGCTACCAACGAAGGGAGAAAGCGCGGCGAGCCGTGGCAGCAGGTTCTATCGATCGATAAGTCGTTATGGTTATCGTGCATCGAGCCCGGACGTTTCTTCTCCTTTTTTTTTCGCGAGACGAGAGCCGTCGCGAGGTGCGAGCACCGACATGCCAGTCCGGTATGCCAAAAAATGCAACCGGCTGAAACGAAACTGGTTGTTCTAACTACGGAGAGGCCGAGGACTTCCATATATCCGCGGAGTGACAGGTGAATGGGGCCGGATTCATCGTGAATAGGATACACTGGTCCGCGAGGCTGCCCAGCGTGAAGCGGTATACGCCGCTTTCGAACGCGATTCGCGCGCAAATTGCTCCGCGCGTCACTCAAAAGTATGGAAACAATCCCTGCCAGCTGTGTTACAGTTTCGAGGAAAGAAAATTTCGTATTTTATTAAGGTCGGGGCCAGATATATTGGCCGGTGAGTTTCGTGAGGAGTATTCTTCTATTCTCAACGGTTTCTGACTCGCTCTCACCTTGCCAGAAAAGGAGTAAACCAGAAGTGGTGGGGATAGCGCCAAGCTCTTGACGTGTAGGCCAAACCGAGCTCTTAGCGTAGAGACACATACATCAGAATAGGTGTGCGTTGTGAGCAGTATTCTTCTATTCTCAACGTTTTCTGACTCGCTCTCACCTTGCCAGAAAAGGAGTGAACCAGAAGTGGTGGCGATAGCGCCAAGCTCTTGACGTGTAGGCCAAACCGAGTTCTTAGCGTAGGTATACATACATCAGAATAGGTGTGCGTTAGCTGCGAAAACGAATTCACCGGCCAATATATCTGGCCCCGACCTTAGTTCCCCGGACCGAGGCTGCCTCGTTGCTCCTCGAGTAGATCCAGCTCCCTCGTTTCACCGAAGCTGGCCTTTTCTCCCCCGTCCGATATTTTCGCTATCCAATCTTCCACCGTTACGTTAGAACGACGATAGCCATAATTACCAGCGCGAAAGGATCTGCCGAGGAGGCGTGCGAGCTCCGAGACAGGTTACGGGGAACAATATCAATCAGACTCGTGTTTTTGCCGGCCGTGGAATAATGTCGGTTTCGAGCTCTCGCGATAACAGCGGCTCCTTTAATTAGCAGCCGTGCCTCGAGCCTGATACGTGGGTATTGTAGCAAAAAAGGAAACCGCGGGTCGACCTTTTATAGCGGCGGCAAGGCGAAAGATGGATGAAGACAAGCAATTGCACGCCGAGGGGATCTTTTTGCTCGTGGCCGCCTCTTCCGGTTGAAAGTGCGCCCCTCGTAAATTTGTCCCTGATGCGAGCGAGTCGAAAAATCTCGATGAACCGCCGAGGTAAACGGCGACGGCACGCTCTGTCCGTTGGCCCCGGCGTTATCGTCGTTCCACGTTATTATTTTCTTCGAGTATCCTCCTCTACCAACACCGTTTCGATCCACGCCGACGATCTCCGCTTCGAGTCTTATCCGGCACTAAGACTCGACGCGGGAATCAGTAGAACAAGAGGAACGAGGGAACGGTGGGAGGCTTTGACAGGCAAAAAGACCGTGGCGGATAAAGCGACGGCGAACGTTTCAAGAAGCGGTAACGCGCGTTTTAATTAAAAGACCGGGGCAGCCTCGTTCCGCTGCTCGTTCTTTCGTCCGCCGTGGTATTCCAGATCGTTTTCTTCGATTTACCAGCGGACTCGATGCACTCCGCTTCTTTGGGACACTAGCGCGAGTCCCCGTCCCAGTTTACGAAAAGCAAAGCCCTCCCCCGCCTGTTTCGCGAACTCGGGTCGAGTTTAAACGATCTCGTCGGACCTCGTCGCCCAACCCCTTCATCCTTCTTTCGCTTGCTTTCGGAAATTCGCAGGCTCTCCGAAGTAACGTTGACAACTCGAGCCAGCCGCGGAAACGGAACGAGCTGAGGGAATTGTTACCTACCCCTGGAAAACAACCCCGCGAACCTCCGCAATTTCGCATCGAAGTTGGCAAGCGCTTTCCCGCCGTTGGACGCCTTTTGTTTCGCCCGCGAGTCGAGGAGTCGAGGCGGCTTGAAAAACGAAGACGTTCTAATTAAAAGTGATCGAATTCCCTTCGGGTGCCTCTTCTCGATGGCTTTTCCAAAGTAGGATGCATCGATGAAAATGGGATGCTTTAACGGGTTGAAAAACGGAAACCCGTGGAACGTTGCCTTGCTGGGAGAGCAACGCGATTTCTCCTGAGACGTAGTCGCGGGCAGAGAGGATGGAAGCGCGGCAAATTAAAATGTATAACGCAACCGTATTCCCGTGTAACCGCGACTCGGATATGGGAGAGAGAAAAACGGGGCACGCGATCCGCGCGAAACATTGAGGATGGTTGCTGGAAATCGTAAGAAACGCGGAGGCTGACGCGTATCGAGGAGGTATCGAAATTCCATTGGATTATTGGACGATGTCTTGCGGTGCAGAGACGTAAGTTAAGCTGGCGAGGATTCCGCAAAGATTATGTCTCGGTTGGACGATAAATAAGACGAGGAAAGTCGACCCTTCTGAATCCTGCTTTCCAGATCGTCGAATTTCAAACGCAGCGAATAGACGGTGAATCACAGTAGCCTTCTAAACTCGATTAGAAGTAAAAGTTGTTTGGGGTCTAACTTTCCTTTTATATGTAATTACATTTAGTTTTAAGTATCTTTAGTATTAATGTGCGTAGTATTAAGTAACATTTAGTTTATATTATGGTTAGGCTTACTAACAGTTTTTAAAAAACTGCAGCCTCGCCTTTACTCGTCTTTACTCTCAATATGTATCGCATCATTTTCATTTCTGTTCGTTAAAGAGTAATAAAGTTGTAATAATAATAATAATAATAAAATATTCCATTTTCTCTGTAACCTTTCGAAACGCCAATTCAACGAAGCTGATGCTCCGTCAAAGTCGCCTCAATTTGTGTCAGAAGACTCGTGTGCGGTTTCGAGGTGCAGGAAAATGTTAAAAGCTCTCCCCTAAATAATCGAACCGATTGATTTTCGATTTTCCTAGACGACCCGCGATTGTTTCTCGATTTGGGAATAGATACGTCGACAAGTGGGCCACGGTGGTGGCGAAACAAGCACGCGAGCTCGGCGATCCCAGCTACCACTGGAATTTATTCAGGGCAAACATCCTCGAGGATGGGATAGAACGTTCCCCGCGGCGAAAAATACGCGAACACCCGGGCGAATCTTGAATAATCCTGCGGTCCGGAAATTTAGAACAGAGAAGCTTCTCCTCGGGCCAAGTACGTGTGGCGGTTTAAATCTAGCGAAAGGACATAGATACGGAATATAAAACGATACAGAGGCGACTCAGGCGTCCTCCCTGATGCATTATATCTCGAAGGGAACCGAGGAAGGATCGCCTTCCGCTCGAGCAGACTTGATCCTTGCCCCGAGTCGCGGAACTCGGGGCGTCTGCCTGGCAACTGACGTCCGCGATCATCTCGTATTCCTCTTCAACAGAGATTCGGAGACTTCCGCGAAGTGTCGGTGTTTCGACCGCAACCCCCGCGTCGCTCCTTAATTCTCTCCTCCAAATTCAATTAATCCATCGCCCCTGCCTCCCGACAGAACGGAGCTTTTCCAAGTTTCCGAATCTGCTCGCGGTCCGCTCCCGCGAGATACGCCAATATTATTTGCACGAGGCTGCGGGGGTGGCTTAATTAATCGTTGCATCGCAACCGAGCGGGAACCGAGTCGCTGTTCGTCGCTCGATTAAAATTCGATGTACAGCGAAGACACCGGAGATGTGACGTTTCAGGTATAAGTGGCCTTGAGCGGCAGGGTGATTGCCTTACGACTATAATGAAATGTATCTCGCGTTGGATCGGTCACGTGACCCAGGAACAGAATGCCCCGGAATGCAACGCTTCGCTGCTCCACATTCGATCCCATTCGAACCTTATTTCGCATTAAAGTGTCGCGGCGCATTTGATGGCCGGTGATCGGGGATAAATCCGAAACGATTTAGCGGCGAGCGGAATTATTAGATCGACATGGGAGGGTCGAACGCAGGTGCGCTCAATCACGCGTGACTCGAAACGCCAACGGGCATCGAATAAATCCAATTGGTACGGTCGGCGACGCTCGATGAGACAATTCTGATTTACATTCAACGCCGGGGATCCGATTTAATCCGCGGAAACTCGATCGACAGAAATTACCGTGTTCTATTTCAGGTATCGGGCATTGATATTAACCGGTCGCTAGTGGACACGCGCGCGCGCGCGCAATCGGGGGAGGAGCGGGCGATATTACAAAGCGCGGGTATCAATAATGTCGACAAGCGTTAAATTCCCAGCTGCGCCGCGAGCGCAGAATGCCATTATGCTAAATACGTCGTCCTGTCAGCCTTTCGTCACACGCGTTATATCAAGCTCCCCACGGAATTTCGTAGAAATATCTGCCCGCGGACTGCACAACTGCGTTATTATTGACTTCGAAACGCCTTGCGTTTGCTTTCGATAAGCGACTCGGTGGGCCCTGGCAAAGTTTCAGGCGATTATATAGTCGTCGCACTTGAATCGCAACAGCTGAACGAAGTAGAGACACTATAATAAGAGTCTGGACACAAGGAGGCCACTTTTTGATTGGTCCGCCATGTTTGATCGAAATTCCACGAGAGAGAAAGAGATATTCACCATTTCACTCTTAACCACCCTTAACAACTCTTACGTTTATGTCGATATTTTACTATCTATTAATCTGAAAATGTACATTTGGGTTTTTGATTGGCTTGCCATTTTTCAAATATTCCCTCTGATTTTTAAATCTGTCAATTATACCAAGATAATGAAGATATAAAGTAAAAAACCAAATCTTGTGTTCTATTTGATATATATTTTTTTATTATAGGGTAAGTCAGGGTAAGATGAGCATACGGAAGAGATGGGCAGTGACAGTATTTTTTAGAAGGAAACGCCTGATTGCGCTGCCTCGACGTGGGTACAAAGTGTAATAGAAAAGTAACATTCTTAGTTCAAAGTGTTGGAATAGTACGTTTTTAAAGATTTGTAAATCCACTGTGAAATTTAAGCTAGTGCTTCAAAATGTTTGATCAATATTTTGGTCATCTTGCTTGTGTTATTTATGCTGAATATTTTTAATTCTCAAGATGTATTTTCGATAGTGCATTGTTTACTGTGTTTTTAACCTTAAGGAATTCGGAGTTACGTTTGTTAGTCTAAGCGAAAGAGGAATGGCTATCTTATCAAGGCTTTAAGGGAAAGATGGTCAATTGTTGTCCAGGAGAGCTGGCCACAGCTATATTTGATGTAATTTCAGATATTTTGGTGAAATTCGGAGGAAATTATTTCGAAACCATAAAAAAACAAGATTGGTTAGATGTAACTCATGTGGTTATTGGGCCCATGAAAATTGCACAGAGTTTGACACTGTGTGTCATACATGCGGATTAAAAGACTCACAGCAAGAGCCGAAAGAAGTTTTGAGTGGGCAAAAACGAAGGTGGACGAAAACTAGAAAGAATCTGAGATAACCAGTTAAGGACCACAACTTGTTAGCCTGAAAGGTACATATGACCATCTTCCCCGGACATTAAGGGAGATATGGGCAATGACACTTTTTTTTCATTTGCAAAATTTGTATATTAAATAATAATTTTTCGTTTATTGATATTAACGGACATGTAGACAAAGGATTGAGGTTTTGTTCTACATCATTTTCGTTGCTTTATTTCAAATAGGTTGGCTGTAGCAGACTCTAAACGAAACTATGACCATCTTACCCAGACTTACCCTACTTATTTAAATGCGCAATACATTGCCATAGAGTTATCGCCATAAAAGTTGTTAAGAGTGGTCAAGAGTGAAATGGTGAATATCTCTTTCTCTCTCGTGGGATTTCGATTTCGATCAAACTGTCACTCGTGTCCAGACTCTTATTACAGTGTCTCTAGAACGAAGGTGTACGTTCAATCAGGTACGACGAACTAATTATGCGCGCGGAATATCGATTCCCGGCGTGCATTCTGGGCGAAGTGTTCTCAGAATCGATGGTTCGGAATCGAAGAGGTCACGGTACCGAGAAAGTCGGTGAAATATTTCTTTCCACGCCTGCGAGCACTTTTCGAGCGCCGCAGAATTTTGTAATTTCTTCGATTAATTGGAACACGCTCGGGTTTTGATCGATCGCGGCCGTGAAACAAAATTAATTAAACGGTCTCGCCGCCGTTAGTTGCGCATTCCACGTGGAAACGATTCGAGTACCCCGCGCTTCCGATAAAATTCTTTTTCCACGGCGCTTCGCGATATCGCAGGGCCGCGAGAGGTAGAATCGATTACCGGGTCTGCCGGCGCGTTCCACGCGTTCCTCGCGCGGAGTAACGTACCGCTCAAGTTCAAAGCGCTTTGTGCAGTTTACGATGCTGAAGATTGCGGAGCGGGAACGCAGAGATACGGCTGGTAGTACAACGGGGAGCACGAGAGATAACGAAGCTCTCTTAATTCACACATTCCGGGGAGATTATGTAGAAATTACTGAAAGAACGTCGATAAGGCTCGTTTAATCTCTGAACAACACAGCTTCGAATCTATTTATAAATTGGGGTATTCCCCGTTTCACCATGTCTCGCGTGATGAGCGACAAATTACGAAATCGTTGGCCAGTTACGTGCCAGCACAGACTTCTCGGCGTACATTACGGCTGTATAAAGGGAGTAGTTGGCAATTAGTTGCTCGTTGGGGAACGAAGGGGGTTTCCGTCGACTTGCCTGTCCCTCGGTGATTTCCAAGTAGAAACCGTTTGTCACGAAAACGATATTTACGTACCGGCTTTATCGGGCTCGTTAGCCCGGAGGAGGCACGCTATTCAATTTCGGACGGTTTCCTGGCGGGGCCCTTGATCGAATCCCGCCCACGGAATTTCGATTTCGTTGCCGGACGAATACGCGCGGCCGCGCCGCGAAAATAGAGGAAAATTAAGGAAAACACGTGGAAGGCGACGGACGGATAATCGATCGCCTCCAGGCGTTTATTGGTTTTGATTGCCTGCTGGATATCCTTCGGGAGGCTGCAGGAATATTTACCCTCCCGAATCCTGGGTTTGATGAATCTGTTCACGAGGGATTTCATACTGTTAAGATACCTAGTTACTGTTATTCGATGGAAACTAGGTTTTGATTAAAGAGAACCGCGCTCGGAGGGGGTGAATTCTTAATGATAAAGAAGTGGCGAAAGTAACAAGACCATCTCGTTACTCGTCGTCTGTTACGGAGAGAAGAAGCCCTCGTCTACGTTTGAGTGGCTCGTTTCCCGCACAGGGAAGACGGGTGTCTTCCTGAGCGGGCGCCGCGACGAACGGAAATAACAAAACCTGTCGCGGGAATCTTCAAATAACGCGGAAGACTTTAACGAAATGCCAATCACGCGAGACGCGATACGACACAGAATCTATATAGTACTTTTATTATGCCCAGCTTTACTAGTCTGCACCCTTACAACCGAAAAAATGTGAATATTATTATTATTATTATTATTATTATTAAACGTCTTTATTACTCAATAAGAAGAAGAAACCTATATTACATTGGCGTAGCCGATAAGGTAAAATATCCCCTCTGACGATTCCTAAGAATCTCTCTATGGAAAAAATATTCCCATAAGCGAATCGCCTTCGAAGAGTTAACGCAACCATTCCTTCGAATTCGAAGGAGAATACTTATTTCAAACAAATTCTCGTGGCGTTTTATTCCTGAAATCTTCAGCCTCCTTGGCCCTCCTTCATTCGCGACAATCGCATCGAAATATCCCCAGCTCCTCTGCATTCTCTCGGGGGTCCGGCGGGGTCGGATGCTATCGGGCACACCTGAAATTCGAAATCCAAACAGCGGCCTCACGCTTCCTTGTCGAGTGCGCACACGTAGCGGAGGGCGCGAGAGATCCGCGTCTCGGATGACTAATCCTGGCCCCCAGCCAATGTATACGTGCGGATGGTGCACCGTGAAACACGGGAGAACCGTGCGCACGCCTGTTCTCCCCGTGTCGTACGTGTCGCCGGATTCGAGGGTGCACCCTCCACCTGCGAGTTTTCGAGCGATTTCATCGCGTGCCGCCCCGAAACATTTGTTGTGCGGCCGGTTCATGTCGCCATTGCGAGGAAGTTATGAGTCATTGGCAGTAATTTGCATACACGGGGAGGGGGTGGGTAGGTAGTCTCGTAATCTACTTGCGGATAGATACACAAATTCGTATCGGGAGCGGTGACCATTCCCGTTTCAACACCCCGTGCATGCACAGATTCGCCTCGAGTTATTTATACCGGTGTTGGACCCAGCGAGAACCGACACCTTCGCGAGAGCTTGCACACTCTCGAGTTTGCGAGCTTTCTAGAGTCATCGAATTCTAAATTACAACACTCGCTTTACCAGAACAAGCGAAGGATCGATGGAAATAGCACGGCCAATGCCCCGATGCGTTTCTATTCCCGATGCGCAATCATTCTTCTGTGATAGCGCGCTAAGAGCCTCGGCAGTTGTCGTGTCGATAACTCCCTAATGATAAGTCGCTCGCACGGAAGCTCGTTCTAATTAGCAAATTGCATCCACTGAGTCGTCGGGGACGATCGCGCGTGGGCAACGTTGTGAGTTGCAACTAATTCCAAAGTAGCTCTCATTTCCGTGGCAATTCTTGCCGAGACGTGGAATTTACTCGGGATATACGAATTGGATGATGGCGATGAATGACGGGGGACGCGGGAGTTTTACTTTCGTTCGACGAACACGGCGGCGTCACGCGAACGGGAAGCGCCACGGTGATTATCATTGAGGACGAGCCTCGCACCCTGGAAATGTGAATGGAAACTTCGCCCGGGGCCGAAAGAACAGGAAGCTTGTCCGGAATTTAAATCGATCCGGCTTCCTGTGGTCACCCCACTCTGCGATCACTTTTGTCCGCGTTACCCTGAACGATTTCGGTCGACACGGGAATTATTAATAATTACAGCTGGCTCGATGAACACGCGGGACTTTATTCCACTCGGGGCGAGTCAGTAACGGCATCGATGTCCTCTGATTATTATTATTATTATTATTATTATTGTATTTACGGGAGAACCCTTTAGAGAACACGTTATTAAATATATGTACAAGCAATGAATGACAAAAATAAAATAAAACAGATAGGTAACTGAAAATAGAAAATAGAAAGTAGAACAGAATCCAAAACAAAAACAAAACAAGAAACACATTCACCATGTCAGGTGCCTAGGTATAATACAGTATCTCTATTTTTATTCCATTTTTCTACCAACTCCCGAATACCAGAAACTCCGAATAATTCTACAGCGCGTTACAATTATTCCAAGAACGCGCACCGAATGGCTCCAATAGCTTCCCGCAAAATCATTTAAATAATTCGATTTCCATCGCCGGCAACCGCGGCGCCCCCGCAAGCAAGAATGCACTCGCTTCGGTGTATAGCTTCGACAACGCAGACGAGCGCAATGTCTGAAATTATTTCGCGGGAATGTATTATCCAATTATGGGGAGCATCTCGGCTATCCAGAGGAGGATGAATAACGCGCTGGCATCTCTTAATACGGTGGCCCAGAGCGGGTTTCGCAGTTGTTTCCGCGACAATACCGAATGCTGGATACGGCGGGGCAGCGGAAACGACCGAAATAGCATCCCTGTTACTTTCCGCTTTAATAAATCCCCGCTGCCCGCCCGTGCCTCGGGATCGTTCCGATGGAAATCCAGTTTCAACGTTTCCCCGCTTCCCTTCTACGCGACGTTGATTTCGGAAAGGTCCAATCTTTCGTTCAAACACGAGGCCACCAATCAGGGGCGCATTAAGATTTTTAGGGCCCGGGGCTATCAAGCCTTCGCGGGGCCCCCGTGATTGAAAATCGGGGGGGGGGAAATATATTGTACAATTAAGTTTTAGTTAAAATGTTGTTTTCTTATCTTTAATTTTGCAAATTCTTGTATTAAGTCTTCATAATCGACAGATCTTAATAATTCAGATTCAATTGTTAAAATCGCTTAGAACGGGGACCCCCCCGGAAAGTGGGGCCCGGGGCTATAGACCCCCTAGCCCCCCCCCCTTAATTCGCCCCTGCCACCAATTACAGCCTCAACAGTACCTAGGTACACTCCATCACAGAGATCCCAGTTCCTGTTCCTTCACCTTTCCAGGATGTTTCCTTTCCTGAAGAGAAGGCTTCCGGGTTCTAGGGGAGCTGGAGGGTGGCCTCGATTCCTCTCACCCTGATAACTCAAAACAGAGTGGCCGTTCTACCTTCTTTTCGGGTGCACAAAAGAAACCCAGCTTTCTCTGCTGCCAGCCACGAAGTCGAAGCGATTGCAAGGGACTTGTCGGGTGGAACTTCGAAATCGAGGAACGTGGCTGGCCGAAGGACCGTCCCACGATGGCGGGACGTGACTGCAGGAGTGGATCAGACGCGCCGCGCGAAATGGGTATCAACGAGCGCGCGATTAACTGGGTTAATGGGCGAAGACACGCGATATCGCTGAGCTTCCAAGGAGAAGGGTTGTTGACCCGCTGACTGACACTCTCCACGCTTCATCTAGGACACCCTGGCTGCCGGGGGAAGCTGCAGGTAGCGGGGTCCTTGTACGGATCGGTCCCGTCGCGAATTAGTCGAATTAGGAGGAACGAAGAAATCGTTAATTGGCGACTATCGAACCAGCTATTAGCGATCCAGGAGCGTAGCAAATTAGATTCATTCCGCTCGATCTGCGAGGGAAGCGTCGACGCTCTGGAACGATGCGCGGGTAGACGCTTTCACTCTTCATCGTCGCGACGCGTCCCGTGGTTAAGTTCATCGATATTTTTATCGCCGAGGGTTTACGGTCGCGTGGGCTACGCGTGATCGATGGAGATTCGTCGGGGTAAGTCTTGAATTTTTTGCAATAGATTGACGCCCTCGGGGTGGTTTGCTTTATTCTTCGGGGTTGCTCGGTAGCTAAGTAGTAGTGAATGTTTCATGCTGGGATAAGTTTATCCGCCTCTCGTGGTAGCTGAACACTCCAAGATCTACTTTTCACTGAGAAATGTTTGAATTCAGCCGAGCTGGTTCCCTTGCATCTGCTCCAAGGGTTGCTTTAACGTCTTCCTTATATTCCCAGTTTCCTTCCAGTCTCCTCCAGAGTGAGCTACTCTGTATCTATTTAGGATTCACCCTATTTACACTTTTCCGCAGGGCTAACAACAAGATAGCAAGAAAAATAGAAGCACGCGTGTATATTTTATCCGAGCCCTGTCAGTGGATTCATCAGCGAGCGGTTGGCCTGGGTTATCAGGCCAGCAGAAAACCGTGGTCATCGTTATCTTCCCGTGGACGGATCCCCTGGGACACGATCTGCTGGAGCAGATCGATGGTCAGGCATGGATATCGCAGCGCGAGAGAGATTTTACGATGATGGAAACCCTCTGGTGACGTGTCTGACGAGGGGTCACATTCCTTCCACGTCTTCCTAAATTTCGCCAAAGATTCATTCACCGACGTCCAGCTTCTCCGCCACGGTTCAGCAAACCAAGCTCAAAAAATTCCCCTCAGAAGCTTCGGCCCACCCACGTCACTCGCATCGCCGTAAAATATCAAAAGTTGCAATCACGCGGGGGCCTATCTGATAACGGGATTGCAGGGGAACGAGGAGAAGCCAGCCAGGTAGCCCGTTATAACGATCGTTAATCAATGAACACCTGACACACGGCCGGGATTAACGCCGACCCCGATAAACCTTTAACGTTGCAAAACATAAAGCGTAATTGCATTTTCCACGGTCAAATTTACACCGCTCGTTATCGTCATGGCCCCGGCGACTTCGCTCGCCAGTTCCCGTTTTATTGACACGACCTAACCCCCTCTATCTCGTCGTCCAGGATATCGTCCTGGTAACCGTGGCGGGGGGCAATTTGCGAATGGCAGGAACGGCGCCCTTTCGCGCCGCGATCCCGCCGCGGCTCTGTTTCCCCGAGGCCGGGACGCTGGTTTCCAGGGACACAGAGGGAGAAAAGTTGGGAACGTATCGAACCGGAAAGGTTCGCGGGGGAGGCGGCTGGGTGTAACGCGCGTAAAGCTCACGGGAGGTGAAAATCGTTTGAATGGCGCGTTACGCGATGCATATTCAAGCGTTCCTTGTGTCGCGTTCGACGCTCCTGGGAGGATGGAAGCGTTTCCTGGGCGCTCGGGGATGGAAGGAGCAGCGCTCGCCAGACCCACTGGGTCAAGTGTCTCGAGTGAGAGAAAGCCTCCCCCCGTCTTGTGGATAACGCGCGCGATTCCGCGCAAACCGGCGATTGTCTCGTCGGTATCGTGGAAAAAAAAGTGCAAAGATGTGTGAAAGATGGTATGGGGAGCGTGGAGGGCGGCTTGGGAACCGAGGGTTGGGATCGGTGGCAATGTTTCATTAATTATTCGAGGGGGCCCTCGAAGAGGTGTGATTCGTAAATTCTGACGGCTTTGAATGGCGTTCGCGTGAAGTGGAACACGGGGTCTTGAATTTTAAGGGAGGACTCGATGAATCGGTCCAACGTTAGCTATCTTAGATATCCTGAGCAATTTCAGGACTCACTCTTTCAGAATAGAAAGTTAACCCTTCGTGACACACCTCCTTTTTCGATCAAGTTTGACACACCTGGGTGGCTCACACCCAGAACAATTTTTCAACGTCTGCCACTCTCATCTAAAGAATCCAATTATTATGAAAAAAATCGTGGGTCAATTTCAGGGTCTCTAGAATGTATACCAATAGTTTTTTGATTGACATTTTATCACAGTTTTTGAAAAAAAAAATCAAGATTACCATATCTCCATGTTCAAAAGCTTGTAACTTTTATAAATTTCAGAATTACACGTTAAAAATCTACAGAGTTGTTGTTCGGATATAATATTTTGAGGGAAAAAATATTTTGTGAGTCAGCTTTGGAAAGAGGTACTTATTTTGCATATGGAAGGTACAGAGTGTCAAAATCAGTTCATGGGTGGCTCACACCCAGAGTGTCAACGAAGGGTTAACCTCTACGAGCAAATATCTAAAGAAGTTACTTTGCTCCACCGTAACAAAACCACCCTCAAGGAATCCCGAATCATGTCACTCAAAGTGGGCAGCGCTCGTCGAGCAAGACGAAGCAGAAACCCCAGAAGCCGAGAAACTAAGCTTAGCTTGAAAATAAACGCAATCGAGATCGCGCGGGCGTGGCTAAAGGCTCGCGACTCGCGGAAACGCGGCTGGAAGCTTCCGTTTCAGCTTAATGGCAGAAAGCATCTGGAAGGAACGCGGATACAAGCTCGCCCCGGATATGTGCGTCGGGTCAAGCACCAGGCGCGAAAAAAGCCGCGCCTCCGTGGCGGCGCGTACAATTAAAAGGAGGCTGCGCCTAGTACCGATTGTTCACCGGGGCTGTTCGGAAAAAGGAGCAGAGAAACACGTTAACGAACAATCCACGGGGCCACAGCAGGCCATTGTTCTCTTAATGGCAGGGGTGGGGGAGGTGTAGCCAGGATGTCAACGTCATTACGGATGCGCGGGTCCAACGCGCGGCATTAACCCACTTTTGTTTAATCACAAAGGCGATCTGCGATCACCATCGGGTTCAACGTCTCGTTGCACCTTTGGCGCCATGCACGCTAATTGCTCGCGTGGCATTCTTTTCTTCGGGATAATTCCAGCACGCTGGCCGTGGACAGGTTCAACCTTCGCGATCTTACAACAGAGATCACGGTTCAAGGATTGTAGGATGAACTTTCGGGGTTTCTGGATTTTATCAGGTTCTAAGCGATTTTCATTAAAGTTTGTTTATTTCTTTATTCTGCCCTCCTTAGTTAAACTGTCCTATCTAGCATTTTTTCATTTTTTGAGATATGTTGAAATATTTGAAGTCTTTTACCTTTTAACTATTGGGAAACCAAAGCGAGGCGTGGCTTAGATTTCAGCGCTGCGGTGATAAGTTGGCAAACTATTGCAAGTAGGCCCGGATCCCAACAAACATTCCGAATAAGTATTTATTAATCGAAGAAGTAAAATTATAGTGTTCAAAAAAATTTAAAAACATCGTTTTTTCACAAAATGTCTATATAAACACTGATAATCGTATGCACTTCGACGGATTTCGGCCTACTCACAGTAGTTTGATTTTCTGTCACTAGTTAGCGTATCGAAATTCTTGGTTTCCCAATAGTTAGAAACGTCTACGTGCTTCCTAAAGATTTATAAACAGTCTAATGTATTTAACCTAACTTTTTTCAAAATGGTTAAAATATCTTATCTGAAAGAATTAATTAATTGGTACGTTAATACCGGTACAACTATTACAAAAAATGATATTAGGCTATTACGAAATAATGACAACATGTTTTAATTTGAAAGAAGGAAAATAAGTATGGCGCAAAGGAAATGATAAAACTTCAGTTTTCTCGGTTCTTTCAAAATGCTAGATAGGACATTTTAACTAAAGAGGGCAGTATTCTTCTCGATAACACGACTAAAAGTGAAAGTGTCTATGGAGGCAATATACCGATTACCTTTTCGCCACTCGGGCCCCGTATTCGCGACTCCATCGCGCGCGCGGAGGACGCTGACACGGGAATAAGGAGCCACGAGTGAGTCACGATGCCCCATTCTGGTTTCCTCGCCTATTTTCAAGCGCGGTTTACGAAATCAATTGCGTGTGTCGGCGCATCCGGTCTTTGAGCAGGGACGTATGGGCCTTAAATACCGATGCCTCACCTCCTCTGTCGCACTTGGCTCGTTATCCCCGATCGCGCGTGCACGGCTGCCTAATAATTTCACCCGCTTGACCCCGGCTCAACAGTCCACCGGACAATATGGTAATTTTCTCCAGGAGCGTCGTAATTTGATGGTCAGCGTGCTCCATTCACCGAATAATAATGGCCACGAGTGCGTATCAATTCGGTGGGCATCGTACATCCTCTGTTCCGTCGGCGATCATGAATGAAAACAGAGTGGATCGCTCCGTGATTTAATTTTCGAAATTCGGGGACGAGAGATTCGCGACGTCTCAAATATTACAGTTGCAATATAATTGCTTATTAGAAGAAGGGACTAGAAACCACATAGATTTATAGATGCGTATGTCCGAGGAAACGAGAGGTTTTTGTGTTTGAAATATCCACGGTAGCGCCGCAATCCTATCTCGTTCGTCCGAGCAGAGCCGAGATAACCTGCGTTTTATCATATCAAACGACCCCTGCGTCGGTATTTATGCGCAGATCAAAGGGATCTAATCAAAGGCGAGGAAAGAACGAGATCAAAGACCATCGATCGCGCGACGCCGGTGCGTCGGCGAATCCATTTTTACCAAAGGCGTAATTCAGCCGGCGGAATGCGAGAAACAGAGGCGCGTTCGCGCGGAACCCGGAGCAAAGTGTTTCCTTCTGTCGAGAACCGAGAAACCGACAATACGCGGCGAATTGCGCAAGCCTGGAAATTATATTCTAATCTCGCGTCCCTGGGGGACGATGACGTGGGACGATATTCGTACGCGTTGACACAAATATCGTGACACGATGATTGCAAAACTGGCAATTAATGGCCGATACCGTCGCGGAGCGCGCGCTTCCTCCCCCGCAGCATCCGCGAATCGCTTTTGCAGGCCGAGGAAAAGGCTTATTCCAATGCTAATTCAGTGGATAAATGTCTCTGAGAGAAGTAAAACGAATTTTACCGGTCCAGCGACGTTCAAGTTCGGAATTCCTGCGTTTCCGCGAAAACATGAATACGAAAGTGGTTTCTAAAGATAAGTGTGACGTTCCATTTCTGTTCGACCGCGAGTAAAATACTCTGTCCGTAAATGTCCACATTTAGAGCGCCGAATTTGGAAAAAGTTAGTTCGAAACTGTCGAGATCCGAGAATGGACGATTTAGCAGAGTTCTATTTGGAAACGATGAATGTTGGATGCCTCTATTCCGGAAGATATAGATTCAAACGCGTCCGAATTAGAAATTGTCAATTTCGGAATGTTCGATACGAAAAGAATCAGTGCGAAAGCACTCGATTCGGAAAACCTAGCTACTTTCACGCGCACACTTAAATGCATATCTCGCGAGCTATTGTTCACTGACTCGCGACAAGATAGCATCAACTAGGTCGGCCTTTCAACCTTGTTGTCAGGTGGTCGTAACCTAGGAATAGCAATGCACGGCTGCATAAGTTCAGGAAACGTAGATATAACCATGGAGAGAAGATAGTAGCATTCATAGGTAAAGCAAACGCTTCAATTTCGAATCAATTTCCTTGGACTACCTACGGCGCTTTTGAGGTCACGGTATTGTTGAATGAAATTAGTTGCAGGATGCTCGGTACTGAGGCGTTGAGAAGAAAAACCGACAAACCCACGTCGAGAAACAATTAACCTCTCTTATTTTATATGATTAAATAATATAAAATATTATTTTATACGATTAAATAATATAAAATATTATTTTATACGATTAAATAATGTAAAATATTATTTTATATGATTAAATAATAAATTATTATTTTATAAATAGTAAAATATTATTTTATACGATTAAATAATAAAAAATAATATGTTATATGATTAAATAATATAAAATAATATTGTATATGATTATTTTTTACTGAAAAATATTACTGCTACTAACTCAATTTCGCAATAAACAAGGGTTAGTCCGTTTTTATCCTCAACGCCTCAACTCTAACCTATCCTCATTCTATTCCGAGCAAAAAGGATTTCGCCTCGTAAACCGCTGCTTCGTTAATTTAATATTTCCCAGGTTAACGGTGATTTATTCACACAATTTCTAATAATAAGTAGTCCGCCGAAACTCTTGCCTTGGCTTCGCGAATAAATTCGCAACAGACATTGTCGTTAGCGCGTCTGACGCGCAAGACGGGTTAATCGCATCAGTTTGTTAACCCCCGATCGCCGTGATGCCTTCCACCCTTATCTGCCATCGACGCTGCATTACACAGTTTCCCTACAATCGCCAGTTTCCATCCTTCGCGTTACAGTCTCAAAAGCCAGCCGGCATTAACGCGTACAACCCCTGCGTAGAGGGTGGAAGACGGGCGCCGAGGCCAGACGAGCGACGTGTGACGCGACATCAATTAACGGTTCAAACGATCCTCTGAATGGGCTGAAATATCCCTGAATAAGACTGCAACGGTCCGGATTATCGATCGAACTTCAACGCAGAGATATAATGGGGGAATTTTCAGATTTCTTTCGCAACCACGACTGAAAGCTTCAATCCCATCCCCCAGCAGGCGGATTACTCGTCTCTGAAATTCAACGAAAGTTCCGCGATAATTTCGTCCAGCTGGTCTAAGTTTCGGCGTGCACCGTCGATGATTGTGAATCCATCTTGCAATTAGAGTTTCTCGCGGAGAACGGGGGCCGGTTACTCGGGCTGAAGGCGTCGCGTCGGTGATGAGGGTTCGTACACCGTTCACGGGGAGCTCGCCGGGAACTTCGTAATTAGGAATATATCTATCGTTCGCCCCCGTTTTCCACCGATATAAGCGTGCGCGTGACGTTTCATTAGAAGTTGACTTTCAGCCTCCCACGGTTCTCTTCCGGCTAATCAGCCATCGAGGATACCGCGAATAAACGTCAGCGTTGATTTTAAATGTAGATATTTAGTTTATCGAGTCGAGTCGGGAAGAGGGTAGAGACTAGTGGTGGAGAACTATCGATGGTACTTACGATAGTTATCGATGGTTCTCACTATCGAAATTTGTAATAATATTCAGAGCCGGATTTACCTTTTCAGGGGCCCTAGGCTGAATATTCGGGGGGCCCTCGGTTAAATATAAAAAATAAAGTAACGCTGATTTGATTTCTTTTTATCATAACACTCGTATAATCTAAATAAGAATTTAATTTCAAAATTAAAATTGAATATCAAAATTAAAAATATAATATTAACCCTCGCCAAGATTTTTTTGATAAATTTTTCGAAGAAAATCCAGCACTGAATTAATATTACAAATTAAATTTGGGATTCTGAATTTCAGCTGTTATTATTTTTGAGTTGACTAACCTACGATTTTCAATACCGATAATTATCAATAGTGAAAATAAGCCATCTATAGTTTTCGATAGTGAGAACCATCGATAACTATCGTAATTCACCATCGATAGTTCTCCACCACTAGTAGAGACTAATAAACAGTACTCGTTAAGGATTAAAAGATACATCCCCCTGAGAATACGCTGAAATCCGTTTCTAATAAATATCTCTGCGCCGAGAAGCTGCCATTCAAGCTCGAACTTTCGAATTTATATCGAGACAATAAAAGGCTAATACCCAAATGATTTCCCTGCTATTTTCACCGAGATATTTCGCTCCGAGCGTTACCCCGTCCGCGTATCCGTTAAGCGGCGGTCATTAACAGCTTATCAACGTGAAAAAGCGCAGCCACCAAGCCATCCCGGGGTTTCAGAATTATACCATTGGCGGATTATTGAATTCATCCGATTTCCGTTTTCGTTCGACGATAAATTATTCCCAGTTTCCTGTATCCCCACCCCGCCGCCCCTGGAAATAGATGTTCCGCCCGCGGATTGGGGAAAATCAAATTTGCATATTATTTAAACGACGCTTCCAATAGCTATTCAACCGTGTACACAATGCTGCGTACGCGTCTCCGATCTACAGTATTATAGATTTCACAGCTATCGACATATTCACCGATACCCATTGTTTCGCGCCCCCTGAAAAATCATTCGAGGCCACGCGAAATCTTCGCAAACAGGCTCCCTTTAGTTTCTCACTGCTAAGTGTTCGTATTTCTTTAGCGAGCTCGCGCAGTGGTGCATGGACCGAAAGAGTTCGATATTACAGGCTAATTTATTGTCGAATTCAGGTTAGTTGAATATTGTAACCCTGGCGTCTCAGGTGGAGCGTATATTGTCTATTAGAGCTGGAAAGTAGTTCTGTAGTCATGAGAGTCGTTCAATAAGTGAAGACGAGTTTAACAATGAAGGGATGGGAACCGGGTTACGTGCTCGTGAAATCGTACTTCGGGGAATTTTAGCCGCATGTTTGACGCTGGTATCGCCCTGGCTGAAGCTTTAAAATTTACATGAACCTCGATGTGGGACTATAAAAAGCGAAACTGATGTTTTACAGCCTGCATTATAATAAAATCCTAAAGTAACAAGTTCTAACTTCGCTGCACGCGGGTCTGCTTACGTACGCCTGAAATTTCGATGCGGTAACTGGCTCCTAATTCACTGTAGAATCCACTATACCAAACGCAAGTACCTAACCCCAGTTCCAACTGACTGTAGAACCCATTATTTACTTAACAACCGAATTTCACTGCTCGCAGCTAAATCACCGTCGACCATCACAAGCACCGGAACCGATTTATCCAACGCTTCAGATCGAATTCCAATGCAACCAAAGTATCCGAGAATCAGCAACGATTAGTGGCAACGAGTGGCAGTGCGGTTCCAGTGACAGGTGAACGTTGGATAGTCAGTAGCCAAACGATCCAGCATGTGGTCGGAATGATCGGGGCGGCGGGGATTGGCCACTGCGATATTTGATTTAAGGTTTCGCGAACGAGCGCAGAGGCTGCAACGGCGCACGAGAACCTGGCCGTTCACCCCGGCAGTCTCAGAATAACTGCATACCTATTTGCCCCGAGTAAGCAGACAGTGGTGCACACGCGAAATTATCCCTCGAGGAAGCAACCCGCGATATTGCGAGCACAAAGGGCTCCGATCGAAGCTCGCCTCCGCCGGTGTCTGCTGCTCTTCCATCCCCCGTCAACCCGCGAGCACCGCTGAGAACCGCTGACACGATGCTCGCAAGGGGTGCGAGGGATTATTTTTACCGTTGTTTTTCTTGCGAACTACCTATCGACGGGGCGAGATCCACCCTCGCTCGAGACGCAGTCTCTTTTTTTAAATACCAGGCGACTGGCTGACGGGCTGAATGGAAAGAGGCGCGGAGTTGCGGCGGCGATTCAAAATTTCCGGAACTTCACCCGTCACGGCTCAAGTGTTATTGGATGTTCGCGAGGGCTTTGCCCTGGCGACGACAGATATTCCGCAGAATAGGATTTTTCCAACGATTTTCTCCCTACCATTCATCCTCGCGCCGCACTCTCCTGCGGGCATTAGCCATCTTGCAAATGAAGCAAGCTAAGTTCGCGCGGAGAGTCGAGATTTGAATACCGAGAGCCTCGACACAGAATATCCAAAGAAACGAACGTCGTCGAGAATTGAAAACCCGAAGCAGTCCACCTTTAAGGGAACCAGGCAGTCGAAAAATCGATTTTTTTTTATTGCATTTTCCAAAAGCACTATCCTTTCTGAATAAGATGCCGCTTGGTTTATAGTAATATTCGCAAAATTATAGATTTGACAGCTGAAAACGTCAAGCGGCAACCTATAGCGTCGCCTTTGCCCAGAAACTTTAAACGCGTTTTTCTGGAATATTTTTTTCTCTTGTTTTTTTCCTGATTGTGAACGAATCGAGGTTCAGATCGACTCGAAAAAATTACAGGATGTGTAAAACATGTGCCATTTCGGACCAAACCTCTGATATGGTCCGTAGAACTTCGAGATTTTCATAAAAAAATTAAGAAGTCACCGGATTTTGGTAGCGTAAAAACAAGAACGAATTTTTCTCGGAAAAATCGCCGTTTTTCAGCCACCAATTGCATGATTTTTATTTAATTTTTGTTTTTATAGGTTTGGTCCGAAACTATGAATCCAAAAAACAAGAATCACACCTTTGAAATCGAATTGCGTTACATTTTAAGACCGATATTAAGGGAAAACGACGGAAAAACGTGAAAATGTTTACACGTCTGCAGCGCCATTTTTGAAGTACACATATATTTCTTACCAATTTTTTTTCAACCTGTATGGTAGTAACAAACATTGGGTAAAAGGATACATCTGGATTTCCTTTCATTTTTTTTACAAATAAATAAGTAACAGAGTCCCTTTCTCACTAAAAACGACTGCCTAGTCCCCTTAATCCTCTACGAATCCTCCGATTTCCTACTTTGCTCTCCGAAGTACCCCTGCAGTCGTACAAGGTCGGGTAGCCGAATTTCTGGTGAAACGCGACGAGCATCCCTCCGGCGGAGCAGGATTTCCAAAAGGAAATTACTGCCAGTCAGAATCGTCAGCTCGAAGAAGCTCGAACCCCGTGAATCTACCAGGGTGCGGCGCAACAGCGTTCGCCGCGCATTCTCTGTGAAAAGCGGCGGCATTATGTGCCCAGGGACGATATCCTGGCAGATATGCAGCCCCGTCTCAAAGAAAAAGTTCTGCCCTCCCCTCTGGCACCGCCGCGGTGCCCGCTGGAGATAGTCGGGCCGGGCTTGCGAATAAATGTTACGGAAATAGAATCGCGGCGGCGGAATCAAGGAACTTCTGTGTAGACGTGCACGATACCAGCCACCGAAGGGTAATGAAACGCGGTTTCCGGTGACGCTGTACGAGAAAACTTTTGTGTAATTTACTGTGCAAACGGGCCCACGTGTTTGCGGAGGAAAATTCGCGGGATAGAATAACGTATTCCGCTGGAGAAATCGCCGCTGGGCCGCGCCGCGTCATATTTGCCCCGACGAAACAACCGTCGTCGGCGGTAATTGAATCTAATTCGAGTGCCTCGTAGGATGCAACGCGCGGATAGTTTCGTCGAGGTCCTGCTCCCTTCGCGGCGGAAGCTTCGAGCTAGAAATCCGCGCGTCGAAGTAGGAAGACGTAAAACTCGAAAGCTACCCGCGTGCACTTGGCGCGTGGTGTGTGAGCGCTTAAACGTTTCGAGGGATAACGCAAATTAGATGGCTGTTGGGAGCCGCGGGACACGGGAACGCGTGTCAGAAGCATTTGGGAGGTCGCACAGTGGTCTGTCTATTAAGAAGCTAGCGGGACAAAAGTCGCAGTTCGTCCATAAATCATCAATTAGATGAAAATGTTTGAAAAACACCGTCCACATTGTTTTACCACCCTTAAAACGTTCATCCCTCACAAGGGAAGATCCCCAACACGAAAACTCCTAAAATTATAAAACTAAAAACTAAAAAATAATTATTTTCTTGTACCACAATTTCGATGGTAATATACTACACAGGCCTGCAAAGTTTCGAGACAATTGGGTAGTTGGAAGTGGGTTAAAATTGAGTTTATAGATTTGAACCTTACAAACAGACAGTTTAATAACGCAGAGTTGCAAATATTTGCAGCTGTAACTTGTCAATGTGTATTCTATAAGGCAAATAGAATAAAACCCCACAAAAAATTCTAGGTTCCACAAGGTTCCCGGATTTCTAGAGCATTTTCAACGAAAGCTATTGAAAAAATCCACCATTTCTATGATCATATTTTAATTCTGTTCGTTGGAAATTAAAATATTCATGGCTGAAACTTCATTTTCTACTTACTTGTACGTTTGCAATCGTACAATCGTAAATTAATTGCGATACAACGGAGCACTACTGATTTATTGCTGATTCTGTTGCATTTTAACAAACTGTTACTAAGGGCCCGGTGCGAACACGTTTGAACGGTCGTCACTTTTATAAAATACATACAAATTTGCATACCATATCATTCCGATATCTCTGACTCGGTAGCTTGTGGTGTGACAAGGATTCATTCATTTTGGATGGGTCATGATTTTGGACTTTTGTCCCGCTAGGTCATCAATAAGACGGTCCACTGTGCCGGTCGGTCGGAACGATATCAGGGCTATCGGCCCGGTGACAGACAGTGGCGGATCCTGGAGCCTTTCTTGGGGGGGGGGGGGGGGGGGGCGAAACGTGTAAAAGTACATACCTACATTTTTTAATTTTCTTTTACGAGATTTAAAATTTGCTTGTAATTTATATTTTAATATATTTATCTGATACTATAGCCTGAATAATTAAATTTTCATTAATTATTTATACAGAATAATACACAACGTCATAATATTTTTATGTTTTATTATTCTTAGGGGGGCGATCGCCCCCATCGCCCCCCTCTGGATCCGCCACTGGTGACAGACTGTAGATGGGAAAATAACGCTGCGCGGATCGGCGAGATTCGCTGCCCTGAGAACCGCTAACACCGGTCCAAAGGAGTTCCAAATACAATGCGCTGACGGTTTTGAAATGCCTCGATTCGACGCGCCGTGATAAGGAGAGTCCAGGTTTGTCGTAGACACTGGATTTATATCGAAACGAACGCTGGAGTCTTCTGCTTTTCTGACTTGGAAACAGTCTCCTCCAGTAGCAGCTGATAAAAGGATTCCCAAAAGGTATCGTGGAAATCTTCTGCCGCTTGTTAGCTAAATCCAAGACCGAGGCGTTCTATCGAGAAGTTCCCGAATTAGATTTCCTGGATCCCCGAGCGCGAGGCGTCCAATTTATTAACAAAAACGGGGGAAAATCGACTGCCAACTCCCGGCAGCCGGGAGCTATAGTACTACATACCTTCATTCATCACGGGGCGAGATGAACGCTTTTCTGTTTGCTTTGCGCGCTCGTGGCGCCAAATTCCCTTGGCGGGCACTCGGGCGCCGATGTCGCGAGGAGGCACGGAACCCTCGATAATCATCCCTCGATTACCCTCGAGTCGTTAAACGGGACGGCTGACAAATGCTTGCAAATCACCTCGAGCATTAACTTATCAGTTATCTAAAGAGCAATCCCATTTCTTCCGCCACCGTCTTACTCCATTATTTAATATCGCGACGAACCACCCTCTGCTGCGCGGACACTGGACGCTACGAATGAACCGAAATGGTTAAAGAGCTTATCAGCCGACCCTGCGAGGAAGAGGGGGTTGGGTGGGACTCGCGATGAGAGCCCCTGGGGGTGGGACAGGGAAAATGAAATTACAGCCGGGACATTATGCGCAACGCGTTTAAAAGCATTACGAGGCACGGCGACGGTCTAAAATAAGCCGCTTTGCCCGTGGCCGAGATCGTAAAGCTGCCGAGTTGAAGACCGCTGGTGCTTCCGCGCCCAGCGACTGCCAGCGATATTGCTCGAGGTGTATTTCGATCCGCACGGGGCGGCACACGTACGATTTCCGGGGTGGCGCGTCGATAACGAGCGAAAGCTCGGCCGGATGAGAACCCCTTGGTCGGGCTTGCGAACGGGTGTCTGGACGAGGCGTTATTCGGGGACAAGTTCGGAGCTGCGTCGACGGACGCGTCGGGAACGTGGACGTAACTGGTTATCGACGAGCTCGAAGGGGTGGGGGGGAAAGAGACGCGGGGGTGGACGTCGAGGGGGGCTGAAAATTCGCGACGAGAAGCAGGGGGCGAGGGGGCGAGTCCGGGAAATGTTGGAGATATTATTCGCGACGGGCCCGAGGCCCGTCAAGACGTATCGGCGATCCGTGAAACGGTGGAAAATCGGGAACCAAGGCACGCGCGGTTTTCACCCCCCTCGTGTCTTGAATCGGGCATCTGGAGCGCTGTGGATGACGCGCTAACGGGGGAATGCGAACCTCGAGTCATTGGGAATTTATTTAGTTTAGCTGTGGAGTAGATCCCGAATGATATCCAGATGCGCTTGCGTGTAGAAGGTGGGTGGGTGATCGGCGGAAGGTAGAATTGAACTCCAACTTAGAGTTGGAGTAGAATCGAGGTGAGATCAAACTGATACTGGATTGGATTTCAGGGAGATTGAAGTGGTGCTGACTTGGTGAGACGAAGAATTAAAAGTTTCTTTCCTTCGATTATAGGTGGCAGTTTAAAACCTCTGCATTGCGAGGCATTGCACAGTGCGGCATTTAAATGAGGAGTTGGAACAAATGTAAAAGAATACGTACCTAGAGTGTGGTACATTTTTATATTAAAAGTTGTTTTAATTAAGATAACTGAGATTTATTATACAATTATAGTAATGATAATACAAGTTATATTAAAATATTATAATAAAATAATAACAGGCAATATTAATATTATCAAAACTCTAAAAAAACATTTTTTAAAACATAAGTTTTTTTATTTTATCTTCAACTAAATCGGGATTACGAACACAATTCCCTAACAAAAACATAAATACCATTCACTGTAGCAGTTTGTAGCATAAAAGCTCCTTTTTTAAAAAACAAAGAAGATTTTTTGAATCGGAAATTATAATTATACATTCTTTTGTTCAAATTATCTATATTTAAGCTATAATGAAATCTATTTTAAAAAAATCACAAACAAACGAATAATGCACGAGGACGTTAATTTTTTAGTTTTTGAGATATAACAAACATAAATGATAATTATCGATACCTATTGTATCAGTTTTTTGGTGTATTAAATTTTACATTCATATTCCTCATTTACGGACTAATGGGTTACATAAGACAACTACTTAGATCAGAATTGAATACTGATTATTATTTTTTCTATTTTTTTATGTGTTTGTCTTTGCTTTGTATATTGCGTTCTGTACAGTATGGATATTTATCAATCCTGTTTAATATTGGGGTTAACCCGTTTAATTAAATAAATAAACTATTTCGATTTCAGTCCATTTCATGCCGCACTGTGCACTGTTTCCTTTCACGTTTAATTAGTCAGTTTGTAAACGATAATTTGCCATACGGAAATTGTGCATTCTCCAGTAGTAATGACAATAGGTGTTACGCAGCTCGTAATGTAGAGGAGGACGAGGGACAATTTCACCAGCTGCCGCTCTGCCAATGACATCAGCGCCGAGGAAATAGGCATGCCTTCTGGCGTAGTCGCGAATAACTCATCCCTAATTACGTCATTAAGCGTGGGATACGGTAGGCTGCGGAGCGTCTTCGCGTTCGGGATTATTTCGATCGATTTCACCCCGCAGCCAAACCTAGAACGCCTACAACTCTGCAACTCTTTCTACCACTTTCCTGCATCCACCCTTATCACCGTTCTTTACCGATCATCGCAACGCTATCATTACGCTATCATTATTCGCTTTATTGCTTATTGCTTTATTGCCATTTTCTTTGTGTTGGGGTTTGCGCATGCTCCCATGCGACTCCTCGTTTCCATAAAGGACTGCGCGCGCAGGGTTGAGGGTGGAAGGGACTTGCTCGATGGCTACGCCATGCTACGGACCGCTGGTTTGGGACTTAGGTGTAATATACCTTATTCTAAGTTCTGTTAAGAATATAGTCAGTTATTGTTATTACGCGTGTTAAGTGATTTCTCCTGGATCCTATTCGTCCTTTCCCTTGGACCCAACACTTTGCATAAGTGGATTTTAGTCCGTCAAATAAACTATTATTATTATTATTATTATTATTACAAACTACCAACAAGAAGCACATTTTCCATCCCCAAACCTGGAAATGTTTATACACTTCATACACTTTATACACGCTACTAAACCTTTCGAAATCATCTGCCCATCAAATCGTTCCACGTTCTCATAAAACAGAGCATGTATCCGGAAGAACGTACGAACGTTTCCAAGCTGCCAGCTCAGTCAGACTTATCCAGCCATGAAACGCGGGGCAGCCTTTTGCCAGTGAAAAGGCTCCCTTGGGCAAAACCACGACGAAACTGGTGCCGGCATCGGCGCCGCGTGAAAAGTCGCCGTTCGCTTCGAGTTCCTAGTGTTTCGCGGCGGGATTCTTAAACGTTCGCGTCGGCCACGGTGAATACTAAAGATCGCCGCATCCGCCGCAGTTCCCTTTAAATCCTCGCGTATTCATTTGGGGGGAGCTTTGTCCGCTGTCTGCGCAGTGCCGTCCACCGCGGCAACGGTATCCCGCGACGGGGATTCTGAATGCCCCGCGAGTCCTTTCAGGCCGAACCCGCGTAAACTCCGTCGAACCAGCGCTACCGGTCCCCGGAGCATTTCCACGATCAAAATGTTTCCCTTCCGCGCGTGTATCCGCGGAATACGCGGCGATCGACGAACACGCGCGACTAAGTACTTCCCCCGGTCTCCATCCATCTCGAGAGTTCCGGGAAGCAGCCTGTCTCTGACAGGGACAAGTTATGAGGACTTAGCAAGTTCCCCGCTCCAACGATGTTGCTTCAGCCAACATTGCCTCTGCGCGGATAAATGCCTCAACGAACGCTTGATTCGGGGATGCTTGCGAGACGCAAGAATTTGGAAAGTGGAGACCGAAGCTCGGACAACCGAAGCTCAAGTTTGATGGGAATACAGAGGTTCGTGTTTGAAAAGGCAGCCGGTCTCTAGAATTTTTGTATTTAGCAAATGGGTGCACGGTTAAACGTGTTGGACTTGTTAGACCCGGGCGACTGGTGTGGGGGCGCCTTAATTATTTCGTGTACGTGCTCCTGTACGCACTACGTGACTCAAGACCCACAGAGCCGCCCCGTTATATGCAGTTCAGTAAGATGCACACGGTGATTCACAACGAGCCGACCGTGATACTTTTAGATTTCCATAGCGGCGCTGGTTATATTTGAACCGCGCGAACAACGCAACCAACGTCCGTGGAAGCCGCGAAAACGCGGATAAAAACAGACGGCGAGACATGAAATTTCAACCAGAAGGAGCAACGCCATCTTGCCCCTGGGAGATGCAACCTTGGGCCTCCGAGCTTCTCCGTATCGAGGGACTGAATCATCCTTCCTCGCCGCGAAACGATTCGGAATATAAAGCCTCGAGGATGTCGGCTTTCGCGATCGCACGGAAAGGCTTTCGTTCGTGGAAAACGCAATGTGACTGCCTGGTGACCGCGAATCGAGCGGACGTCGCGGTCGGAAATGTTGGAATGGGAAACTTTGTAGTCTGTATGGCGAACAATTGTTAAAGCTGGGTTTACATTTGTCCAGTCGCTGGATCCAGCGAGTGGTTCGACTGGAAATCAGACGATTCTTGATTATTCCAGTGGTTTCTGAACCGTTGAAAGTGGTAGAGTGTAATAATAATAGATTCACGCAAAAGAAGGATAAAAAAACATAAAAGTAGCATCGAAAAGTAGACTCTCGATCCAGTCGAAATCTGCTGGAATGACAGCACTGTACTGGAATCAACACACTGTTTACATTATTCCAGTTCTAATCCAGTGCTGTACTGGATCACTAGACTGTACTGGAATGAACACACTGTTTACATTATTTCAGTTCTAATCCAGTGCTGTACTGGATCACTGGACTGTACTGGAATGAACACACTGTTTACATTATTCCAGTTCTAATCCAGTGCTGTACTGGATCACTGGACTGGTCTAATGTAAACCCAGCTTTAGGGACCAAGAACTACTGGCTTCGAGGTCGTTGCACCTGAGAAGACAAATAGTAGATCGATGGATCACCCAGTGAAATACACGCCTATCAGTCTGCGCCTATAATAATTGCTGGCAAATTACTATTAATTGAAAATAGAAGTAGAAACTACTCGGGTGGACCTTGAAACGATTCCGAAAATCGCTCGCATCGAGCACAACGCAGCCTTCTTCCCCGCGACACGCGTCTCCGAGGGGCCTCGGCATTATTTATGGTTTCTATAAATGTTGGCTGATTCATTAGGGTGGTTCAGAGTTCACGGGAGCGATCGCGTCACTGGGTGAGAATTGGTTCAACTCGACCAACTCATCTCGAGCGTTAAGTGCCGCAGCACCTCTCTTATCCAGCCTCTCTCTCTCTCTCTCGTTTTCCTTCCAAGTCTCTCTTTTTCCCACTCGCACGCCATCCGTCTGGCTTTCTCCCCTTTTTCCACGCTGTTTCTATTCGTTCTACACAGTGCACGATCCCCCTCGTTTTCACATCCCACCCACCGCGACATCCACTCGTTATTTCCCGCCGTCTTTCGCGTCTTCCATTCGTATCCTCGCACGGTGCCCGGCGCGTCCATCGTCGGTTTCACGCGTCAAGAATGTTTACGCCAGATGCCCCGGGTCTGGCATCGACTGATCGCCGTTTTTCTGACCCACGATTCGGTTGCAAGCAGAAAAAAAATCTCCCCGATCTGTCGAATAAGCGTGTATCAGCTTCTGCCGGCTAGGAGGGCGTCGCGAGGCACGAGGGATGAAGGCGAACCGACGCAGACGCAACAACCCGAACGCTGTAGGACGAGCGCGAGACGAGAAACTATATAGCGGGGGCGTCGAACGATGACGGACGACGGGCGAGGAACGCGAACGCGACGAGCAGCTCTACTAATAGTCATTCGAGTCGCGCCGATTAATTGTCAGCGGAGTCTGCGTCAGAAGTGATGTGACTGATTGCGCGACACTCGGTCACTTTCGAACGTTCCTTCCCCAGATATCTCAGGCCATTTGTCGTAATTATCGAGCCACTCGGCTCCCAGCTGTACACAGCGGCTCTAGACACCGATAACCCAGCGATGATTAGCTTTTAAATTCACCGCGATAAACTAATAACGCAGCGAGATAAAAGCCGGGCACAAAGCGGCACAGGGAAGCAATTAGAGGCACCGCGAGGATCGGCAGCTTTATCTTCGCGATCGGGTCACGATAAAGGATCAAGGTTAAGTGCAGGCCGTTCTAATTGCAAAGGCCATCCAGGATTTCACGATCTATTCACGGATACGATCCATCCGTGCGCCAGAGGCTTTTCCCTTTGCGAGGATAATGAACGCCGTAATGAACTCTTTTCGGCCCCGTCGTCCAGCCGACGAGGCCTGTTTAAGCTCCACGCACACGGATCACTTCCGTGACGCTTCAATGCCGTCAGTGTTAGTGGTGAAAAGAGCAGTTTGGCTGTGTAGCTCCCTCATATCGAAATAAAAAGACCATCGACACTGACGAAACTTATATATCAGCGCAGACCTTTAAACGGCGCCGGGGTGACGATTAATTTCAATAATGCCGCGTTATCGAGGATATTTACGACTGTTTGCGAGGTGTAATGGTAAATTCCACTTCAACGACGTGCAGTTGAAATATGACACAACGAAACACGACCGTTCACCGTCCATGTTCGAATCGATGGCGAAATTTTCGAATAGTTACAACGATTTTTGGTCCACGTGGTTCGCGACGAACCCGCTCGCAATGCGAACAGATGCCCGAAGGGAAAGGCCGAGTGCCGCGTCTACAGCCCCATTATGTCTGGAATTCGATTGGAGCTTGCACTCGGGGCTTGCAATAACATTCCATAGAGGCGACGTAAGCGTCTATAGGCTTAGCCAGCCTACACCAGGGTGCGTCGTGGATGGCGAAACAAAATAAAATCCCAAGTGGAGGGACGGTTGAGCATTTTAGCGAGTCTAGGAACTCGATAAAGCTTGTTCTAGAGCGGCGTAACGAGATCACCGAGGGGAACTAGCTGCAGCGATACCCTCGACTTCGGACGCTTGTGATTTCGAGCGGACAGTTGATTTCAGAGTTTACGCTCGTCGGAAAGCGAATGAAAGGACGGATGGGAGTAAGTACCGCGGGGGAATTGCGGGGTTAGAAGGGGGAAGGAAATTGTAGCTTAAATTTTTCTGTCTACAGTGAGAACGAAAGAATCACCAGGCCCCTGTACACCTACTGGAGGATTGAATTCAATCGAGTTCTTCGCCGGCGGAAGCTAAGTCTACTTTTTTTTATCGTAGACCGAAGGGAGAAGAACTACCCTGACCCGTCGAGGGTTCGAATCGTTAAGCGTTACGAGAAATCGAAGCGCTGTTCGCTGATGGAGACGAGAAAGCCAGCCGCGTGGGTCGCATGCAAATTCGAGGAAAGTAGGCGAGCACTGCGCCAGTTGGAAAATGAATTATACTTTTCAACGCAGCGAACATCGCGTCTCTCCCTGTGCAACTATTCCGTTCGTCCGCGACGTGTTCGTCGGGGGTTCGACGATGGTTGGCGACGCCTCTGGGTCGTCGGGAACGATCCCGAATGCAAAAATATTGAAATGGAGACGGGCTTGAACCGGGTCAACTATCCGGAACATTCGATATTCGATTACACGGTGCAACGAATGCAAATATCCCGCGGTTTTCGACGTAAACGACTGTCAGACACAGCGGCCGGGACTAATTAAAGCGAGGCTCTGTTTATGAGCAGTGGATCCATGAATCGTTGAGCGAGCATAGATACCATCGCGGGTGGCTCTGGCTGCGCCCGAAAGAACTATTAAAAGTATCCTTGCCTACCAGCGGCGGTGGCCGTGATGAAACACCGGTTCTCGTTAGATCACCGATGTTAAGCGTCGCGGGGCGGGTACTGGGGAAAGATGGGTGACCACCACCTTTCTCCCGGTACTCCGTTCGCTGCTGGGACCCGAAAGGAGAAGAGAGAGGAGGGAAAAAAATAGGGACTTATAGTTCGTTTGGGCAAAATAGAAGCAAATATGCTTGAAGCGCCATTTCTGTATAAAAACACAGGGAAAAAACTGAAACAGAAACAGTATCCTTGCCTACCAGCGGCGGTGGCCGTGATGGAAACACCGGTTCTCGTTAGATCACCGATGTTAAACATCGCGGGGCGGGTACTGGAGAAAGATGGGTGACCACTAAAATTACCTTTCTCCCGGTACTCCGTTCGCTGCTGGGACCCGAAAGGAGAAGAGAGAGGAGGGAAAAAAATAGAGACTTTATTATACTTCGTTGGGCAAAATAGAAGCAAATATGCTTGAAACGCCATCTCTGCATAAACACAGGGAAAAACTCAAATAGAAACAGAAAAACCCTGCCTAATTCCAAGGCACCCGGAGGCTTTGGGAGTTTCGCGCGGGCTGGATTAAACCTGGGTTGCGCTTCCTGGTACGAGAAGTCAACGAGGAAGACTGCGAACCGAGGATATCTTGGACCCTCCTCGCCGCGACTGCTCCGCGGATCAGTTTTTACGAACGCGAATATCGCCGCGAGACTACAGAGCCAGGCATTCATTTGATGTACTAGAAACGTTTACCTTCGTTACCAGGACATATTCCTCGGCCACGTTCGCTTGAATAGCTCGATTGCTGGACTACTTAGCGCGCCGCGTAATGGGGGGATCTTTGGATTCAACGACCAGATGGACCGCGAGTCAGAGGGAGTCTGGTTTCTCAGTTGCTAAGTAGTCAGTTGATTTATTCTGCCGATCGAAAATTTCCCAGATAGTACCTACATGCCCGGCTTCCGTGTAATATTAAACAGACAAATAGCGCGGGCCACTCTTAGCCGGCATAAAGCAGCTTTCGCAGTATTACTCAAAGTAGGTAAGAGCATTTTGACGGGACTGGAACTGAACTTTCCGCGATGCGCGTGCATAGAAGCACGCTATTTTAGGCACCGACCCGCTGGGAGTTAAATACGCCGTAGACTATAGCAAACGATGCAATTTCCTTGCTGGAATTAATCACCAGGCTCGTTTGTTCCTGGGAGAGTCATCTGGAAACCTTACTAGCAACAGTTCTGCTAAGATATTCAAACGAACTTGTTACTCGGCGCGATATTAATTCCAGAGGAATTTACGACAACCCTTGACACCGTATCGATCGCAATTCCTTTCGAATTTCTCAACTACTGGAATGCTTCGCGACCGAATTCTTATACACACGATTACAGATGGAAATATCGAAGTTAGCTACAGTTAATTTTAATTAGGATCAGTGGATGGCCCGTGAATTTTCGACGATGGCTCGTGGCGACTTTCCTGGCCGAGACGAAATTTAAGCCGCCTAGTTGCCAGCGTCTGGTATCGACGGAATATTTAACGATCCGCCTTAAGTCCCGGTACGAGGCTCTTCTGCATTTAAGTCACGCGCCTCCGTGCATCCGGTCAGAGTTTCCTGTCCGCTGTACATCTTCAGCCGCGATTGGCGCCTATTTTTGTATTTCGCTCGATAGTTACCAGCTTCGTTGTATTTCAGCCTCGAAGAGCGAGTCTTGATTGTCGCGCGGGACTCGAGTCGCATTCGAAAATCCTCTGTCGAGGGAACGCGGGCGACTCTGCCGGGCTAGGAAGAAGAGCGGCGAAAGACGGGAAGAGAAAGGAGCCGTCCTTTTGCGAATATCTCGGGAGAACCGTGTTACACGCCTCGATACACCGTGTAAAACGCGAGCAACCACGTTTGGAAGGTAATTGTTCACGTCAGAAATTCATGGCTGGCGATTCGCAGGCTTCTCCTCCTAATCGGGGTATATGGGTCGCGGCCGAAGGGCTGTGCGAACGTTTCTTTCGCGCGGTGAAATCCTCAGAGAGATTCGTACGCGTTCAGGCATCGCTCGAAGGTAAAAAAAGTCGCGTGTTGCGCGATATGGGTCGAAGATATCCATCTTCGGAGAGATCCTCGGAGAAGGAGACTCTTCCGTGTTCCGTGATAGTGGAGACCGTGGCTTGGGGATGAAATTTATGGAACTGTACGAACGATTAATGAGCACGGTCGATGGGAGATCGTGGAATCGGGGGAACAGCGAGCAGAAGCGAAATATCGGGCAAGCCAGTTGATTCTATTCGAACAGATCCCGCTGGGATTACTCGAGTACTATCGAAATAATACTCGATAGTGGTGGAGAACTATCGATGGTTCTCACTATCGAAAACTATCGATATTTGTAATAATATTAAAATTAAATTTGGGATTCTAAATTTCAAATGTTATTATTTTTTAATTGACTAACCTACGATTTTCAATACCGTTAATTATCGATAGTGAAAATAAGCCATCTATAGTTATTTATAAATATAGATAATTATCGATAGTAAAAATCGTAGGTTAGTCAATTGAAAAATAATAACAGCTGAAATTCAGAATCCCAAATTTAATTTGTAATATTATTAAAAATTTCGATAGTGAGAACCATCGATAACTATCGTAAGTACCATCGATAGTTCTCCACCACTATCGAGTACCTTCTGCAGAAACAACTCGAGGAGAAGAATGAATACAGAGACGGGTACAGATATCGTTCACGAATCTCGAACATCTCTCACCCAAATAGCAAGTTTCCGCAAAATCGACGAGAAACTACCCCGATCAGTCCCACTTCGGGAAACGAATGAATTCGGCGGAAAGAGTGAAACGGATGGGATTTGTTTTCGTCTCGAAGTCCTGAGGGGAGCGAAGGGAAGTGGCGTTCCCAAATTTGCACGGACGCATTCGTCACCGGAGCCACGCGCCAGTCGCGCGCGTAACTTTCGCGAAACGTAGGAACGGGCGCGGTTTCGCGGAATCCCGGCGAAGATGGCCGAAAACGACGAGCGATTAAGGTCAATTCCGGTCGCGCGGTTCCAATAAACGAGACCTTGTGCGCCAGCACGGTTTTTAACGCAGCCCAGAAACCGGAGCGCTTAATCGGCATGACCCGTATTTCAAACGCTCTGTCCCTTTTTCCTTTGCCGCGCTCTTGTGTCCCCCCTCTCTCTCACTCTCCCTCGCCCTCTTTCTCTCTCCGCGCTCGAGCACCGAGCAAGGTTTTTATTAAAGTCCCTTTCCGATGCGTGGCGTGCCTTTGCCGCGTAAATAGCGCCGATAAGAGGCGGCACTTGACGATGAAAACGCGGGGCAAAGTAACCCTTTGCGAGTTGCCGAGCGTCTGCGGTTTCAGCTTCTGGGTTGCGATGCAGGGAGCCAGGGACTCGGTATGCGAGTGGTATCGAGTGATCGAGAAACGATCGGCTTGAAATTAATTGTGTCTCTATAATGGCTCCCTTTTGTAATGTATACTTGTGAAATCGTGACATGGATCTTGAATGTTACATAATGATGGACGAAAAAATTTGAAATGCCCTCAACAACGGAAAACTGGTACAAATTATTATGGATTTTAGTTAGATTTTGAGGCGAAACCTCCATCTAGGCTCGTACTAAATATATTGGAACATCGGTGTATAATTAATTGCTTATCTGTATGGGAGGAGGGCAAAATGGGCAGTTGCCCCCCTCCCCTGGCTTTTAAGAAAAATCTCTTATTTTTCAAAACAGATCTTTATTAAGTTTATACTAGAAAAGGGAATATTTTAAAATTTTTAATTAAATTGGCGCTATTTAATTAATGAAAAAAGCAAAAGGGGTATATTTTTCTTAACCATAATCCTAAAGTCCCCCCAAAACCCTGGAAAAAAGTCCCCGGACGCCGCTGCTTCTCTGTATCAAATAATGAAAATTTCCCGCGGCAGACTTGCTGCAGCCTAATGGCGACTGGCGCGTGAATGGTCGCATTCAAATAGAGATGCAACCTTGATTCCTCGGACGAAGCTACTTGTAATATTCATTTCGCGGTGCATTATAATTCCAACGGTCGATTAAGCGCATACGAATCGCGCACGAATTGCATACGATTGCATTATTTATTGTATTGATGTCACGTATTTTGAAATAAACCGCACGACCGGCATGGATGCCCAAACACGGTTAGGAATCGACGTTCGATCCAGCATGCAGAGTGAGAATTATTCTTACCTTGTTTTTAAACTGACCCGCAGCTCGCCGAGGTCGTTGTCTCGCCTCGAGGTCGGGAAATTCTGTCGCGGGAACGTACGCGGAACCTTATCGCGCGCATCTTTTACTAACGATACGTTCAGAAACGACGAAACGTCAACAATAAAGGCATGCTTTCGATCGAGCCATAACAGGAATCGCCATTTTCCGAAGGCTTCTCGAAAGGACCGCAACGCCATCTGTCGTTGCGGTTGAGATTCATGAGCGACGCCATGTTAGTCGCATTTGAATCCGTCGACTATTCGCGCGCTTTCTGTCTCGACCTGAAATTTGTAGAAATTTGACTGTATTAAAGGTGAGGGTTCTGTTATAAATGCAGTGCTAATGCTACAGTCAGCGAAATTGAATTTTCTGGTTGAGAAATGCGGTTGCATCGAGAATAAAAGGTAAATTAGTTAAGTTACATCAAACTTAACCTTGAGCAAGCTCGTATTCGTAAGGAAGGGTTAAGCAAGACTCCATATACTTACAATTAGAGATTAAGACTACATTTTACGAATATGGAATCTTAAGATCCAGAATAAATACTAACCTCCACACTTTTCTGTGATATGTACCGGAAAAAAATTTCTTATTCGCAGAGGACACTCGATCGCAACACACTTGGGGCAAAGCGAAGCACTGTGAAGCAGTATGTTCCAGAGGTCCCCACCTTCTAGACTCGCAGCGCCATCAGTCGCTGCCCGGACAAATCGAGCATCAGCGCCAGGAACGAATTCAAGTTACGCGCGTCTTTGGCTTTGACAAGCGTCCAGTGTTGTGTCCGCGAGTTTCTGTGCATCCACCTCGAAGCACACGCTACAAAAGCATGGGTGTCACCGTGTAAGTATCTCCACATTAAAGAATATCCTTTATCATCATTCCCGTTCACTATTTCCCCGATCCTGACTGTTTAATTTCACGTACTATTCGCGCTAGCCGAACTTGCTGATGTTTAGAGGTTATGTCGAGCGCTCGGCACATGTTACGGTTAAAATTGCATCCCAAAGTGGCTTCACTCGTTTCTCGCGACATTTACTTCCCGTTGCATCTGCTTTTAGTAATCGTGCCACTGTAAATGGCACAGTTACTACAGCCGATGCTTCGTTGGTAACCGGCGTTTCGTGTGTCGTCAGATTGCAACAGTACCCGATGGTGGAAAACCGTACCGGCCCCCAAACCATCGAGTTCCTGACGAAGCGAGTGGTCGCCCTCGGCGCGGTGCAGACCGGCCAGTTCCTGGTGGATTGTGAAACGTACGTGTCGGTGCCGCAGTTGGGTGAGTGATTTCGCATTTTGAAATTGAATCCTCGCTACGTCGGGTTTCGCATCGTGTAGGCCGTAGTACGGTTCCCCGGGCACAGATGGCCACGGTAGTATCGCTCACGGAGGAAATTGAAAGACGTAATTAGCAAAGTCCCGTCGTCTTTATTGAACAACTGCACATCGAATGTGTAGTCTGAAACGCTTTCAGCTATCACGAAAGTGTTACAAGAAGTTCTCGAACGCTGTGTCTTAAGGGATCGCTAGGTGGAAAAGAATAAGAAGACGGATAGAGTTGTTGTCACGGTTATATCTGCTTTCTTTTGGCATTTACGTAGGTGTATATGGATCTCTATACAAACACGCAATAGTTTGGTTCCGCCGAAGGTCGTTTAGCGTTATCGTACATATCCGTAGTCGTTCATTAGTCCTAGAGAGGTACAAACGCAGACGCTATCGAATTAACGACTTAAGTACATACTTATGCGTAGACGTAACCGCAGACGGCCGGTGCCACCGGTACCGGAAGTCGCACCCGTGCCTCTCTCGACGCGGAACTAGCGCCACCGTGTCGGCAGGATTGCTTTGTGCTAATCGTACCTCCTTTCGATCGACTTTCATTCGACTGGTTGGATACTCGGCAATCTCTAACCATCCCCGGCCACATTCGACGGCCAATATAAACCGAGCGACACGAATCCCTCGCGCTTTTTCAACGATCAAAGATTTTTGGCTATATAGTTAATTGTAATCGGAGGAAGTGGTTAACGCCCGTAAAGTTGGCAAAGGAGAAGCCTAATTCCATAATCGAAGAATCACGAATTCGCACCCCTCCTCCACAAATGTCGGATTTTATGTGTCCCTATCGCTTAGAATTCGCGTACAGTTGAGGATTACGATTCTATCTCGAACGGTGGTCGAATCCGAACGTACGCGCTCCACTGCTATTCCGTAGTGTCGCGAGCCAATCGTCTCGCTCCCATTCGAATTTCGGCGCGCGAGCGCGCCTACTCTTTTGAAAGGTACAAACGAACCTACCCCTAAGCGTCATTACAAAAATATTAAATCTAGCAAGCGAAGCTAGGCGCGACCCTTTCAGGCTAGCTCAAATATATGTATATTTATATTACTATTATTTACCCTTAACATTTATGCAGCTTTTGGAAAATACGTTCTCGGAATAATTCTCTTCTTTAACGCGTTCTACAACGTTTCGAACATCCCTCTTCGGTGACGGCCAGCGCTTCCTTCGAGTGCCCCTTTTATTCTTATTGTCGTTAAACTTGTAAATAGTTCGCGTTAATTTATTGTCGATAAATAGAAGACATAATTATGTATACGTATTTATAGCCTACTCTGATGCTCGGTCCTCGCCATTCCCTCTTTCAACCCTCCAACCACTTTATCGCACTACCGATTCTTTAGATATACAATCTCGTTTTCGTACAACGTTAATATGTATATATATTTTCGCGCGTAATGTGGGATTTCCCGGGCTTCGGCGACTTATGTCCTCCCAGAGGAAGGTAAATCCGAATGCACACATCTAAAAGCGACTCTCCATTATCATCATCCCTCGGTACATGTATATACAGATGTACACGTACATATACACGCACACGATACGCGACATACAGGATTCTGTACAAACACACGCATAGAGATGCGTTTGATGGGGGCCGTAGTATCGTTTCCTTAACGGTGAAATGATCGTCGCATGTGATTCCGTATCGTATGAAACTTAAGGTTCTTGGTGTATCTTTAAAGACCACTCGGAAATCGAATTTGAGGTTTTTAGCTGCAATATTGTAGTGGTGGAGAACTATCGATGGTACTTACGATAGTTATCGATGGTTCTCACTATCGAAATTTGTAATAATATTAGAAATTAAATTTGGGATTCTGAATTTCAGCTGTTATTATTTTTTAATTCACTTTCCTACAATTTTCAATACCGATAATTATCGATAGTGAAAATAAGCCATCTATAATTTTCGATAGTGAGAACCGTCGATAACTATTGTAAATACCATCGATAGTTCTCCACCACTACAATATTGTAATTTCATATTTCTCTGTTGTACACCTCGTTTTTCTTTTCTCCAACAAATGATTCAATTGTTCCTCCTAAGATAAATCCACCAGGGCCCTCAACAAACGACTCGCGATTCTCCTGGATCAACAGCCTAACTACGCGTGCAATATAGTTACCAATTACAATCTGATTTTCGGCTCGCTAGTCGCTACGCCTATGATTACGATAAACCTTCAATTCACGAAAGTGCACAGTGCAGATTTATTTATTTATTTTTTTTTGTTTGTTACGTTACCTCGCTGCTTAACTTAGCTACTATATAGTCGAAAGAGGGGTGTTCCGATTAATCGGGGAAACAGGCTACGCGTAGAGTAGATGTCTCGAATATACTTGGAAGGATAGCTACGTACTTTTGTTCGGCGCAGTATGCTAAAGGGAAACGAGAGATAGTCGTTACGATGGTCGAAGAATCTTTCTGTACAGTTCTGTATATGTATGTATATATATATATATATATAGAATCCCGGAGTATTCTTTCTCTTATTTATATCTTAAACCTACGTGCACTCGTTTCACGAGCATTGCACCTGCGCTAACTTAATTGTAAAATATTTTCTTTTTATTCAATACTGCGTCCAAGCCCTTGAGCATTATAAGGTTCATTTAGATAGATATGAGATTCGAGGGTGCTGCGCTCTCGCTGAGATTTGTAGACAGTGATAAGAAAAATATGGGTTTCACGTTAGCATCCAAGAGATATGTTTCACTTCCAGCTCCATTTTTTTTTTTTACATTTACGTATGATACAATCGCGCGAGCTTCGCGAGCCTTCGAAATCGAACGGGTAGAATTATTTTTAGAGAGAGAGTAAGTAGGATTCTGCTTCTAAAGTAATCACTGTCTACAAAAGTAACTAATCTTCTTTCTCGTTTAACGCTTAAGTACACGATTCTTCGTTTCTACGCACCGAAGAGCCAGCACTCTTCGTTAGAATATCGGATATGGCAGGGATATGACTCACGGGTGTAAACGATTACAGATGTAAGAAGTCCTGCCAATAGGCTGCACGGAAAAAAATATTCTCTAATTCGAAACGAGGCCTTAATCGCTGCTTATAATTCGATTGCGAATTAAGCGGAAACTTATTGTTAATTGGAAGCTGTGTCGTTGATTATCTATGCTAAATGCAACATCCCTGATCCCCGATCGTACTTAATTTCATAATTAAACTCTCATCAAATTTCCCGCGAAAATAATTGCACAATATCTTTAGAAAAATATCAGAATTTACCAATTTAACATTGACACGCACCAAAACGAACTCCTCTCGCTTTATAATACATACATACAGCTACGAAAGAAGCGTGTGACTCGAAAGAAATATTTTCATCCGTGAAGACTAGGCGCTCGATCACAGATGCAGACATCGTTTCTGCAAAGTCGACGCTGACGTTCTACAAACTATATAAAAATACAAAATACAAATGCCGTTTTCTCCATCGAATACCTTGCCCCGTTTAAGGGGCGCGAGACTCCTCCCTCAAATTCGAGATTGGATGGTATCATTGCACGAGCGTCCACGGTACAATGAACGCTAATCCCGACGAAAGTTGTAGAAAATTACGTGATCGTCGACGACAGACGAATCTCTAATTAATCCACGATAGTCTCAATTTTACACAGTGTTCACTTCAAATATTTCCAAATTACTCCAAAACCTCCTGCTTCCCCTAATATCCAATACTTTCTGCACTAATATCAAACCTTAAATTGAAAGAAAACGAAAACACTTGACGCGTTTCCAACTATCTTCAACCATTTACTTTCGAAAGATGAAAAAACAGGATTCGACTGGAGAGATCGAGATTCGTGGATCATTGGAGACGCGACTGTCCTCGACATTACAAAAAGACGATCTCGCGATAAGCATTTACTGCGAAATTGTCGATCTACGTGCACGCGTTCCGCGAGCCTGGCAATGATTAGTAGTATTGTCGCAAAGTTTGTCCCCGCCGGCAATCGCATAGCGCGAATAGTCGCGCGGCGTCTACGTAAGTTTGATCGTACAGATATATATGTATACAATGTACAATAGTAGTAGTAATCAATTTACACAATAGGTACTTAGTATGAAAGATAGTACGCGTGTATTTATAGTATCTACAGTTAATATTGTCATCATTAAGTCAATGGCCCCCTCGCGCTAAGTCTTTAGAACGAGGCCCTCCCCGCTCCCAAGTATATATATATATATATATATCCTTACACCCACATAAAATATTTCCTCTGGCGCCTCTAATTTCTCCGTTCTACCTCCTTTTGTCAGGCAACGGCGTTATGCCTCGCGATCTGTTACGCCCGATAGCGTTAAATCGGTGGGAAGGTAATGAACGTTTTCATTGAACGGTCGTTCGGTTTTACGATCCTTGGTTGAATAGAATATGGACACGCTCGCGTCGTTCGCTGAACAGAACGCTCCATTATCTATCCATCGGTTTAGCGCGAACCTGCGTCCTCGGTTCCGTTCGCCTGAAAGCAACGGGCGAACGTTTCCAGCCCCTCGGTTTCGGCCAGTGATGCTAGCTGCTAGTTTCAACGGATCAGTCGTCACGCGTGAAAGAACGAGAATTTTTGGTTCGTTCGTGGAAGAAGTGAAGCACGTTTCGCTCTGATACTATTTTCCTTCTCGAGCTCTCTAGTGTTCGATTCGAGAACGGCGCTCGAGGTGTATCACCGTGAAACGCTTGGAGAAACAACGTCGACCATAATCGACGGACCAGTCTATCGAGCCTACCCCTAAATACGAAAATCAGGATCTGTTCCTCTCTTCCATACTTCTACGTACGCGCGCTTAGCCTGCGTATTATTGGTAGAGGTCTATTGTATGCTCGTGCTTCTCGAGGAAGGCACGTTGCACGGAAGAGCGTTCTTCTTGCCCCGACGAGGATCCGTCCCGATGGTCACCGGAAAGAACGTACGGCTAATTGAAATGCGGAATTGTTGGTCAGAAAATGTGAAGTTGAACGTTCGCTCCAAGGCAAATACAAGGACGATCTTCTAATACGAGCCACGTGATTCAGTCGTGTCGTCTAAAGGGAGATCTTAACATCTCCGCGATTACGTATCGAAAGTGAGCATAAAACTGGTCAGAGAGAAACAATTAACGTTTACACCCCCTATCGTCTTCACCTACGCGCTACTTCGTACAAATTGTACCTCGTTAATTACGATGCGAGTCTTTAGAATATCATTTTGCCCGGCGAACGTTAAGAGAAAGGATACGAATGAGCGAGTCTTTTCTGACCAATCTTACACCTATAATCCGAGTCAAGTGTCCCATGGTGTTCCTTCAACTCGTCAACTCAACTAACGCCTGTGAAATTCGATCCAAAAGGAACTTAGTAACCTAAAGACTCACGGCTAATGAGATCTCGTCCCGAAGGAAACCGACTTCCCTCGATACACCGAACGATAGCAAGACTCTTATCTTCCAAACTGACTTAACTCTCCAAAGAAGCGTCCTACCATCCGGACGTGTTCTAAAGCTGTCGGTAGACAATTCCCACTCGGCGATCCGGCTGCTAATCCCAAGATGCATAGTAACAAGCGTCCCGATCAATTCGAGCTTCAACGAATCGCTATTCCTCCACGAGGATAGACCCCAACCATCGACCTCATCACGATCCTTCGTGCATCACAAGTAACACGTCTTGTAGTAAATGAAGGCGACCGTGTCCTTGCCGAATGTCCTGCACTCTCTTTCGTAGTGCACCTGTCCAGGCTCGTACCTTCCGCCTTGCGGGTACTTGTCCAGCCTCGACAAGCTCCTGTAGAGTCTCAGATAATCGTCCTCGAGTTGGTCCTCCCTGTATCTTCGACGGCGATTACCGTCGTCCAGGTTGTTGTCCCTCCACGCTCTGTTGCCGGGCGACAGGAACGACGTGACGCCAATGCCGCCGATCGCGTCGTCTGCCTCGAGGTCTGATAGGTCCTGCAGGCTCTTCGGGTAGCAGCGACGCGGCTCGACTGAGTACCCAGTCTGATCCCTGAAGTTGATGGTTCTGCTGCGTCTGGGCAGAGTGGAGCTGTAAAGCCTCTCGACCCTTCCGTGGCTAATGCCGTTCCTGAGGATCGGCTTAGAGCCGGTGAAGTCGCTCGGCCAGTCCCCCCAGGTGCTTCTCTCCACGTGATCCCGGTGTCTGACTCTCCTCGGCGGCGGCTCTGTCTCGCGAGCCGCGTGATTCGACTCGGTGCTGGGTTCTTGGTACGTGTTCTTGGGGTAGACCGATCTGTCGCGTGGATCCCTTGCGATTCGACCGTAACGATAACCACTCTCCTCGGGATCGTTGTGCTCCAGGCGACTTGGGAATCGGTAGTCGTTCCTGATCACGTCGCCGTTGCTCCTGTGCACGGTGGTGCCAGCTCTGGCGGTTTCGTCCGTGGAACGACGGGCCACGAAGAATCCACGGGATTGCATGAAACTCTCCACGTTCCGGCCGATCCTGTTGGTCTTCTCCGCGAAGATGCTGCAGTAGTCGGATAGCTTGCGATGGCTGCTCCTGCCGTTGCACGGCTGGCGAGAAGTGGTGGCTGGATCGGTGTTCGGATTGCCGCTGTATAGATCCCGCGGATCGTGCTGATTGGGATAAGCTCCTCCTGGCAGAGGCTTGTTCGCCTTCTCCAGATTCGACAGGCCCCCTGTCAGCGAGGCCTTATACTACCGCGCCTGCGCGTAGTCCGGGTTCATCTCGTCCAGCTGTTTGCCTTTGGTCTCGGGCACGCAACAGACCACGAAGCATAACCCGCACACGGCTACCGCTGCGTAGAACCAGAAAGCCCCGTGCAGACCCAATATCTGTAACATGTTTCGTGGCTACGTTAGTAGTTTCTAAATTCTCCAAGCTTGAACCGTTAGGTGGGTTATACGAAACTGTAGAGTAGGTACGTGGGTGATTTTGAATATTTGGAATACGAGTGTTTGGTAATAAAGAGACGACAGGGTAGCCAGTTGTAGGGATTCATCCGGACAATGAGACATTCCCTCGTTCCAATCTCGTGGCGATTAAAACGTCTCACCTGCTGAAAGTCCATGAAGAGCTTAATACCGACGAACGCGCAGAAGTAGCTGAAGCTTGTGCTGATGCTCGAGCCGAGGCCGCGATACTCCAGGGGAAAGAGCTCGCCAATCAATAACCACGAAATTGGCGATATGCCCAGAGCCAGGGCAGTCGTAAAGACGAGCACGCAGAGCAACGGTATCCAGTCATGCTGGCCAACAACCGTGGCGTCTGGATATCCTAGAGTTTGCGTTTGCGACACGTAATAGGCATAGCTGCCGAAACCCGCCAACGCCAGTGACATGAACACGGTGCTGGCTATCAAAAGTGGTAGCCTGCCGACGATATCGATCAAGAACCCTGTGTGCAGAGACAAAGGAAATGTTACGTGCATCCAAAAGCAATTGACACATTACTCAGGGACTTGTTCTTCGATTCATTGCCTCCCTGAACGCGTGGATTATGCATACCTGACAACAGAGAGGCCAACAGTTGGACGAAGCCAATCGCAATGGTAGCTCCGTGAGGATTCATGCCACCCAGAGTCTGACGGAATATAATCACCGCGTAGTAGTTGAACGCGTTGGCTCCGGAAAACCTCTGGAAGAACATCAAGCCACACGTTATGGCGATGGGCTTGTAGAGCCGTGGTGTGAACATGCTGTTCCTGAACGTCAGCTCGTACTGCTTCGCTCTGGATGCTAGGATGTTCGTCTTGATCACCTATAATGGAAGGATTGTTTGGAAGATTAAATACGGTTTTGCGTATTCAATAATCGTTCGATACTTCTGGAAGATGGAGTCATTTAGAATTACCTGCAGCTCGTGTCGTATGTCGACGTGCTCGCCGCGCAGCCACTGCAAGCTGCTGGCAGCCTCGTCGTCTTTGCCATGCAGAACGAGGTACGACGGCGTCTCCGGTATACAGAGAGTGCCCAAAAAGAGCATCGACGGGGCCACTGCTACCAGCAGCGCGCTTTGCCGCCAGTTCATGTACGTGCCTGCTATGTACGACAATAACACGCCGACGTGACCGAGCACCTTCAGCATCGCCGACAGGCAGCCCCTGATACCAGGCATCGAGATTTCTGATATGTACACCTGAGCGGGAAGGAGGTGCTTCAATTTCCGAAGAACGAATTGCCGGGTCTACTAGTGTACGGGAGCAGGGGCTACGTATATACCTGCGCAACCATGGTGATGACCGAGCAGCAAAGACCCCCGATGAAGCTGGTGACGTAGACGAGCTCCACGCAGGGCGCGATCCCCGTAAGGATCCAGACAGCAGCCAGGGGCAAGGATGTCGCCCGGAGCGCCAACCTGCGACCCCTTCTCATTATCCAATCGCCGATCATAGCGCCGAACCAGGCGCCCAGCATCGACAGAGACGCGACCCACGAGGCTTCTTGTTGCGTCACTGAGAAAGCCGACCTGCGACAAATGGCAATACGATTACGGATGACAGGGGGGCTGCATAACGTTACAAGAAGGGGGCCACCTAATCGCCCCCCCGCCCTCTTCCTTAATACCAGGCCCGCGGTTCTATGTCGCTGGCCGCGATTAAGCCGCTCAGCACAATCGATCGCTGCCTGGCATATAATCGATCTTCGTAACCGGTTCAAGGATAGCTTACGTTCGTTGTATTCCATCGGGACTGGGTAGCTGCTACCCTGGCTCGTAGGGGATTCGGGCTTAATGGGCCTCTCGCCTCTCACTCATTTCCACGTTCATTAGATTATTCGGAACAAATGGTAAAATTAGATTCGGGATTAGGTAGGTATCAGGGATTTCGGTAGTCGCATTCGGTAGCGCTTGGGAAGGATTTCTGTTAGTGTAGTATCAGTGGAATGTGTAGTCTTTAGTGATTCAGATTTAAGGGGGAGGCCTACTTAGAGATTTTTATATTTTCTTGAAGTACAACATCTTGAAAATATTCCCTGAAAGGGTGAAGTTAATCAAAATTGACAAAATTATACGCCTGTAAGTAGGTAAGTGTTCCTCGGTGTAGCGTTCAGACCCAAAACTTTAAACGCGTTGTCCTCAAAATCATGTTTTCCAAGTGGGTGACACACGTAATTAAAAAATTAATGAACCGATTTACTCGAGGTACTGCAGGCTTATTTTAGGGTTAAAAATCTAAGCACCAAAGAGGCATGTTGTTTTGTACTTTTATTCATCACAGCAGATTTTTTGCTATTTCTCAAGACTCTATTTATATTCGTCATAGCCTACTTTTTGTTATTCCTAAAAATTCTATTTACATTTGTCACAGCATCCTTTTTGCTATTCCTAAAAATTCCATTCATATTCGTCATATCCTACTCTTTCCTATTTCTCTACATTCTATTTATAGCCAAGTTAGAGGTTGAAGGTTGGAAGTTGAAAGACAGAGTGAGTGACTGCGAAACGGCAGTCCCTGAACTCTAGGTTCATATACAACTATATACCTAATTGTCTGTCTACATTCGTTTAGAATCAATCAATTAAGCGGGCACTTGGTATCGTAACGACATCGTTGCCCGCCTGGAATTCCTATGCTATCTCGGTCTAAAACGTTTCAATGAGGCCCACGGTTAATTCAAGCCTCCACGGCCAGCCCAGGAGCAAATTGTTCGCCGTAAATATCCGACGTTACGCAAAGAATATTGCGCTCAGAAGCCGGGTATAACTAATGGGGCAAGGGTTTCTCGCCCGTTGCTACTTTATGCGGCCGTGCTTCCTTTATAGCGAGCGCGATAAGTCGGGGGGCCACTATCGCGGAGAAAGTGTGCGACAACGCTCGAAAAGGAACGGAGTGACGTTAATGCATTTGTTAAGTGAATTATCTAAGATACTCGGCCGCGCTTTATTAGCGACGCGGGGGTGGCGTTGGGAGGGGGGAAATATCCCGTGGCATTTATTTAATTTGCTTATCTGCCGCTCGACACTAATCGTTACCGGACACGACACGTATAACCCACAATTACTTACCGAGTTTCACCTTTCCTGCTCACGCTGCGGCTATTACACCGCCGCTGGATATTTCTACACGCGCGGTCATTCAAGTTTACGATCGCGCGGATAGAAACTGACTTACCAGGTGTCGTTGTTCGTCGACTGGTAAAGGTGAGGGGGTTGGTTGTCCAGAATCGAGTCCAAGGCTGGCGAGGTGTATCCCTTTGCCAGACCCGAGGACAGCGTTCCCATCGATAGCGCCAGGGTGGCTAATACCTAAACGAGCAAATGTTGAAAATTATCGAACCTAAAGTTTCATAAATTTCGATAAATTCAAGGGAGAATCGAGGCCCGATTTCAAGCCGTCGGATTAATCTCTCGACCGCGCATAACTCGCAGCTTTCCTATATTCCCTGGCCGAGGGAACGGAGAGCCGCGAATTCGTTCATTGACAAATGCAGGAACTGTGGCGGTGTATATCACCAGCTCGCATATTGCGGCTCGCAGCCGCCGGACAAATTGTTAGCCGCAAATTGAAAGCCGAGCTCTCGACCCTTCGCGAGGAATACTAAACATTTCGCGGGGCTCGAGCTCGTGGGCGCATCCACAACGGCCGTTTCACCCAGCACCACGTGCATCGAGTGCACGTATCCTGCCGCGTGACAATGGCCGAGTGCCCGAGTTCCTCTGGCGCGCGGAGAAGCCACCGATTTTATGCCGCGCCGTGTAGAAATTACGGGACGACGGAATTGCGGAGGAATTCGAAACGGTGTTTGCCGCTGGTCCGCCGGGCGAGCATCGTCGAGCTTTCTCGATGGGAGGCGAGTAACATGTAGCACGTCTCGATATCACAAAGGCGACATGTTGTTGCTTTTCCGTCCTCTATACCGCCGGAGCCTCTGTGCCTAGAATTCTCTGATGACCGGAGAAGTGGTTGAAAGAAAATGTGCTACTGTGGTGGATACTAGTCAACGGTCCCATATTCGCGTCACGGCGATAGATAGCGGTTCATATGCAAAAATCCTGAATGCGTATGCAACAATCAGACCTTAGACCCCGCACGAACCATCAACGCCTTTTCACATCGGTTCTTTCACTTGCATCATCGGTTAATGGTCCTCTACATTGCTGCGAGGAGATGCGGCTGTGTATAGGAGTTTTGGTATTCGGCCTGTTGCAACCAGCAGCGGAGAGGACGCTCCGAGCATTCGAAATGGAAAGGAGCTGCGTTTCAGGTCTGTACCACTGTGTTTGCCAGGGGAAGGTCTCGCGGGGCTTAACATCCACGGCCTCGGCTTCGCTGGATTCGATAGTGACGATTCCGAGCGTGTCAGACCCTGATGCAGTCATTTGTATGCTGACTTCCAGTGGCGCCTAGCTTCTGGGGGTTGTAAGAGGTTCCTGTCGAGTGTCTTGGTAGCCTTGGTACGCTTAGATATCCCGGAATTCTCAGGATCCTGGAGTGTCTCCGTGAGGTCCAGGTGTCTCTGAGGATTTGCGGTAGCCTTCAAGTCCCCCACAGTTTGATTCTTCCCTTTCTCTGTATTATACTTCTCGAGCACCAAGCTCCACTGACAGATACACTAGCAAGGCAGGAGTTGTATAGATTCAGTTGTACGAGTTCAGAATCTACATCAGTGTCTGTACACCTGGTCCCACTTATATTAAACCTGACAGTTCCAAGATCCTTCGACTTCGCCCTAGAGTACATCGTGATCCAAGGGAAACATGGCGCCCTATTAGTCACGTTTGCTCGGTGCGCGTCTCCTTCGAGATACTAGGTGCTTCAAGTGTCCTCCACTTCCCTGATTGCGCCGGAGTGACTTTAACCCGTCTGCGGCCCCGCGATTCGCCAAGTGACGTAAGACAGTCTGGTATACGCGTAAATCTTGCCCGCCCTCGTGCTACTTGAATCGAGCTTTTTGCACGCGAAAACCAGCGTCCACTCTGCTATCTCGATTCGCTCTGCCCCGGGGACCAGATATCCCTGCTGCGCGAGCCAGAAAATAGAGATGACATCAACGCCCAGCGCGAAAGAATGTGGACGATAATGTGTGTCGAGGCTCCGTTTCTCGATTCACAGCTCTCCAGTTTTTTTTTTTTTTTTTTAAACATGTCGGTCAGCCTAGAGAAGCATTATTTACGAGCCATAATACGGCGGATAATGCAGGGTGTGTCTGTAATTATCGTGCAGTGCGCGGGATCGTGTCGCGGCGCGGTTGCTTCGCGTAAACTGAATTGCCGCGCTTAAGAGATCGCCGAGATAAATGCATTAATTCGACGCGAAAGAGAGTGAAATTGGCCTGCACATTGAATTATGGCGCGTGGGAAATTCGATTTCAGCCCGATACATTATTGGCCACGGTCGCCAATAGCGTCTGTGACACTGCGAGCACGTTCGCTCTATTCCAGAGGGGATGGAAATAATTCATTCCCGCCGTTCGCGCAATTATCGTCCGCTCTTCCAGCAATTCTGCGCAGCCCTCCCTAAATATGGAACATCCTGATAGAACTCTGCCGATAAATCCTTCGCCCCGAACGGACGCAACGAGGCCGCGAGACGTCGCAGAGGCATCGCGAATTCGCGGTTGTGTACGCGGCGCAGCTTTTCCAGCGGAATCCGTAAAGCCGCGTCACTCGCACCTGTTCGAAAATTCCGTCGATATTTCATATTAAACTGCAGCCCGCACACGCGTACACGAGTTCCTTCTGCTAGTTGCGCGCACACCGAAGGCGCACACCGATTCCGCGTCCGTTACAGTTCCCCGCGGCAGGTAAAAGGAATTCCGAAAGACAGTCAGCGGCGCCGATCCCACGTGAATTTGCATAGACTTTCGATATCGCGCCCCCACCGCGGGACGAGCGTGTCGCGCGCGATTAAAGCGCGTCGCCTTGCTAACCTTTTCCACCGTCCCGTGGCGACGGACACCGCCGCCGTCGGCGTCGATCCGACTTCTGCGGACAATAAACGCGTGGGTCGCGTGGCCGCTTTCCAATCGACGAGCTTTTTACCTGTCACTCTGCGATCGCGCGAAAACCGTAACGCTACCTGGGATCTTTCTGCTCGTTCAACAATCGCGCGTGGTCGTTTATAGAGCTTCGAGCTCCAGGGGAGGATTGAACCGGTGGTTCGTTAAAAGGATTCGATCCCAGGTGCGAGTCTACTGCGAATTCCCCGTGTCTTGATTGAGGAAAGGAAATGAATAAATATCCGCGCCTGAATACAATGCAACCTTGGCGCCAATGAAACGAGGAAATGGCAACCTGACTCGCTGAAGGTTTACATACAATAGCTCGCGAATGGAGACGAGAGCATCCCGGAACGCAGCGATATCAGCTTGCGTGTCACCCACACGGGATAATATGGCAGATCGAAGCTCTCGTTTGTAAATATGCAAGACTGGACAGAGATATTCGTGGTCGATCGCAGTTGAAACGTATCTGCCTCCGCCTCCCATAAATCGTTACACAATTGCCCGGGCACAAACCCCGACACCGGCATGAAGAAGTAGCTGCGCGAGCCACGGCGCAGCGGTTTACGCCGTGCGACAAACTATAGTACCTAAACCTGGGTCGCGTTGCCCCGTGGCAGCTCGCTGTGCCGCGTCGGAACGGTGAGCCGCGTCAGACAGAAACGCGCTGACCCTCTTGATGCTGACTTCGAACGTTGCAACGGAGTGTTTACAGTCGCTGCGCGTTGCACGTGTCCGTCAAACGTTTATGCGCGCATCCGAGCACCGCGCTCCCGACGGACCCGTCGAATGTTTCGAGATGCGGTTAAAATTAGGCTCGCGAGTCCACCGGGGCTGGTGGGCGTCTGGCAGGCAGCGTGGGAACTTCAGCAACAGGGGAAATCGAATGAAAAGCTGCGAGCTCTATGTCGCAACGAAGAGATTCGGGGATAATTAGTTACCCAGCCTCGATTATCCGCGTCGTCTAATGGGTATCGTCAGAGTTAGCGACACGGCGAGCCGATCCCGGCAATTTCTGCCCGCGAGCCACGATTCTGATGCACGACCCGCGTCCGATAATACTGAAATCTAATTCCCACTTGAGGGGGGAGGCGGAGGCTAAATGGATTTGTATCGCGCGCGGTACGTTCGGTTTGTTCTGCCGTGCAAATATTGATGGTGCCTGTTAGAGAGCCTGCGACGATAATAAAATGCCCGTTATCGCGCGGGGGATGCGCGGCTTTCATCGGCCACAATAACGATGCACGATGACCGTCGGAGGTCCAGCTTAATGGGAATTGCGTTAAAGCCGATCAACTGCGCGACGACGCGGCTAATTAATTATTCATAGTGGTTGATGCCTTTGCTCCGTTTATTGGATCCTCTCCAATGCGGACTGACGCGGTACATTGTTCATTGTATTTGTCCGCGAGCTTTCTAAAACGAATTAGCGTGGATCGATTGCGTAAAAGGTCGATTTCAATCTCATATAACAGGACGCGTCTGTCATTCGCCCGTGGAGACGATGCTGAATCGTAGATGCGTGTCGGCTGCAGAAGTTACAGGATCCACTGAACGCGAGAGAAGAGTCCCGCCTGTTAGAGCGTACAACACCGGCCGTGTCGTAAAATTTCGCGAATGTTACACAGGCCAACAGTGAGTTTTCATTTCACCGGTGAAATGCTCGAGACCGCTGAAAATTCAGGCGAAACGATCCTCGAGGGAGTATGAATTTCCCCGGAGAGGGTGACGCCCGCGCGCGTGTGTGTGTGTGTGTAGGTTTCCCGGTGCGTTTCTTCTGCCAGAGGCACGACGTTAAAAGCTCGTTTGCGCCAAGCCACGCCGAGAAAGGATGTGCCTGAGTTAGGTGGAAGTTAACCGAGAGAGCCATTAGCTTAAAACTGTTAGCCGACCCTGACGGCGAAAGGAGAGCGACGACGAAGAAAAAAGAAGAGAAACGAAGGAAAGGGGAGGAGAGGATCGAGGGGGGGAAAGAGCTTTGAAAGTCTTTAGAGCGACTGGTATTATGAAAATGGCTGGTCAGTCCTCGCAAAGTGTATGCATCTCCCTGTACAAGTGCTGATAGGGGCGAGGCGGTTAAGTCGAAAGACCGCCTGGACGGTCGATATGCATTTTAAGCCGGACCACTCAATTAAGCTCGCAGCTATCTTCGGTATTTGCATATCAATATGGACCCATGCCAAGAAGGAAAGATTCGCCCAGCTCGCTAGATACGGATTACCCGAGAATCTAGCGGGTATACACAGACCTGGATGTAAATCGCTGCCATGGGCGACAGGGGGATCCGTTTCGCTGCTAATAACTACAATTGCATGGGATTAGACTTCGATTCTGTGTGTTTCCCTGTGCTCGCTTTTAAATATTCCTTGCAACATCCGTTGAATCGTAGTCAGTCGCGTCTGATGGGATATAATATAGAGTCTCGAGGAGTCTGTCGATGATGTGGATAGGTATAGTGCCTCTCCGAGATATAGTGACTTAGTTGTGAAGTCCCTCAGCGGGGTCTTACCCAACATTCTGCTGGGTACTGGCCCCTAAACGTGCCCCCCTACTACCTCTTGCAGGACTGTATTTAGAGAAGACCAGAACAAAACTGGGGCCTTAGGGTCCCTAAATCGGGGCCTTAAGATCCCTAAATCGGGGCCCTAAGAACTTAAGGCCCCAGTTTTGTTCTGGTCTTCTCTAAATACAGTCCTGCAAGAGGTAGTAGAAGGGCACGTTTAGGGGCCAGTACCCAGCAAGGTCCCTAAATCGGGGCGCTAAGACCCTAAGGCCCCAGTTTTGTTCTAGTCTTCTCTAAATACAGTCCTGCAAGAGGTAGTAGGGGGGCACGTTTAGGGGCCAGTACCCAGCAAGGTCCCTAAATCGGGGCCCTAAGACCCTAAGGCCCCAGTTTTGTTCTGGTCTTCTCTAAGTCACTATATCTCGGAGAGGCACTATAGGTTGTTGGAAGAGCGCAACAGCAATCGCGCCGTTCCTTTAAATATTACTCTACGTATCCGTTTGCGAAGCTACTTAGGTAAGACGATAAGTACCTGTGACATGTGCTGCGGCCTCGTCGCCGTCGACGTCATGTGTACCACGGAAGCCCTGGGCATCTTGAAGCTGTTTTCGCCCTCGTCCGGCACTGTCGTTACCTGAAACGAGAGGAAAGATACAAATGATAACTGATCCACGCTCGTAGATCAAACAGGATCCAACTACCAACCACCAGGACTCACTCAAAAGCCCTCTTATCAGTCTTATCCTTAAAATTTGATTTTCTACTCCAAACCAGACAATGCATCCCTCTTCTGACAGGCTGATTAGTCACGCCACTCCGCCGTCCGCCTGTCACCGGGCCCATTAGTTCCTGGCTATCTTTCTCGTCCCAAGGACACGCCTGTGTATCGGCTTCTGCATTGTTTTCGCTATTTGTACACACATATCGCCACGATATACCGGGCTTCTCAATGGCGATCCGTACCCTCCCCGATCGTAAAGCAAACGTAACCACCAAACCACCAGCGTGCGTAATTGAAAGCTCGGGAAAGGGGGAAGGCAACAAACACAGCGCGAACTTTACGAGCTTGCAGAAATTACAAAGGGGAGCTGGCGTTGTAAGTAACGCCGCGGCCCACGATAAGACGTCGGAAGCATTGTCCGGGTCCCTGGACAGATAATTGTCCCCCTGCTTTCCACTGGCAATTGTGCCGCCCACGCGACACTAGCGGCTCAGGACAGGGAGCAACTTTTTTGCGTCTGGCAGACTCCGTCAAGTAGGCCTCTCGTAGGCCTCGTTACGTCTAAATCCTCGGGGCGAGCGTCTTGGTCACCCGTTTTTCTAGCCACCGTGCAGATTACCAGGCCCGCGGCTTGTTTATTCACACGCACCTGACGGGCGGAATAGAGAAGGCTTGGCGTCGCGGTGCACCGCTTGGTAGACGCGCTGGAAAGCGTCAGCCAGGGGCGTGCGTTCAGCTTTCAGCCGATATTGGACACGGGACGGCAAGTCATCCAAGCCAGTCGCATTCTGCGCCTCCCTACCCGTTTAGATATCGCGTGAACGATGGTAACGGTTGCTCGACCTGTCCGGTCCGTTCACGCCTTAGCGTGATTTAGTGCGGACTGGTTTCACGTGACTAAATTTTCGCCGGCTTCGTTCCGGGATAATCGAGAAGAAAACACGCTCCTCTGCGACCGGCGACTTTTCTATATGATTTACGCCACGTTCCCGCGTATCAGTTCCACCCCCTTCGGGCGGCTCGCCAGCCGCGCGTGGGCTCTGATAAGGAAATTCAGGACGCGTGCACGCCACGCAATAGTCTCTACTCAGATATCCGCTTGTAGACCGAGAAATGGGTGGTCGTTTTTTGGCTCGCGAGGGGAGCATTGTTTATTGCGCTGGGATCAAGTTCCGGGGCTTGGTCCAACCGCATTGCTGACTATGGATCGAGAGATATACCGTCAAGGACCCAGTTCCTGATCACTTGAGATGCAAAGCGAGCAGTTTCTGATCATCCTAAAACATTTTACTATGAGCTATAATACTTCATAATTATTTAATAATTTTTTTGAATAAATTTGTATCGTGATAAATTTATTATTTGGTATTTATATACTAAACTGATCAGGAATTGGGTTCTGATCAGGAACTGGGTTCTGATCAGGAACTGGGTTCTGATCAGGAACTGGGTTCTGATCAGGAACTGGGTCCTTGACGGTAGGGTGCTTCAGAAGTCTAGGTAGTGTTGTATCAGAATTGATGGAATTGAGCTACTTTTTCGCACTTTCGTTGGTCCAGCGAGTCTTTAATTTAATTTCTCTCGTCGATCCTCATGAGCTACTTCCTAGCTCGACGGGCTCCTGATATCGAATGCTATATCGAAGCACAAGATGGCTCCTTGTAGCTTAACAATTGAGTTTGCAGTTACAATCCCGAAGCATCCTGTACGAGACAGACGCTTCTTACAATTAAGATACAGATAGAGGAGCACGTGTTTAGCCCAGCACAATGGGACGAGTAAATCATCAAGCATGCGCCTCTCCACCCACGCCAGCCTTCTGCTCTGAAGACTTTCTGATGATCGAACGATCCCATTGACTATCGCTAGTCGAGGGCATCAGCGAAAATCGATGAACAAGCGACCTCGATTGTCCCGAGTTTTGCGCGATCCTCCGATCACACGTACGAATTGTCACTTCTCCAGCCCCCTCTTCTTTCGCACACTGTCTACCCTCGTTTCTTCCCTTCCAACCGACGCCACTTTGCCCCCCTCCTTCCGCGGACTACCATAGACGAGCCGGCGATTTTCAATAACCGACAAGATAGCAGATAAGCCCTGTAGGTCCCCTCAGATGCGATTTCTCACGTTTCCTCCCTCTCGGGGCGACCCTCCCCCGGGGATTTATTCCCCCAGAGGAGCAGCCTCCAGGTTTCCAGAGCACCGCGTCCTGGCAAATCGCGGCTGAAATCAATATCTTCGGGACGCTGGGAAACTCTCCTCCGAGCGATCGTATCGAAACCGATTTCGGGGAGTAATCGAGCCACTCCAGCTCGCGGTGTGTTATCGTTACTGTCGTCGCGCGCAGAATCATGACCCATCCATCCACGGGTATCCCCTTTCTTATTGTAGCCCCGTAAATTTTTAGTAACTCGAGTCGAGTCTCCTACATCTTTCTGCAGCTTTAACTTCGAAGGGGATATTTGCATCCGTCGTGCTCCCTTTTCTAGACCAGTGGTATCATAATCGCGGGGCTTGTAATGCCGGACAGCCCTTCTTCATAAAATAAAGAACTCGAGCGCGGCGAATGCAAGCTCGTGAAAAAGAGCATCGAGTTTACAGACGACGGTTAATCGGAGGTTGCAGAAAATTAAAAGGGACCGGGAGATTTATACCTGGCGAGGTACGGATTAATCTGAATAGATGAATCTGAATTCGAGGGAGTATTCCGCGGCACGGGTGCCCGTGCATAACGTTGCAGTCGAGTTAGATAATATTTTCCTCGGACGGTTAGCCCTGAATAAACCCTCCGAGTACGCCCCTCCCCCATGGATCGTCGACGCTACGATAGTGCACGCTTAATCATAATTTCATGCCGAGATTTAATAAGAGATGCCGCGCGCCGCGAGGAATAGCTGCCGCGAGCTAAGGCGGTTAGACGTTTCTTCGCGATCGTACCTTTCGACGGAAACCCTGGCTTAATTACTGATTTCAGCGATAAACAAAGTGCTTGCAGTCCCGATCGTACCTCTGCCTTCGGATTTTTGCAATACCGTGCAAATCTGCTTGGAAAAATTCAGTGTTCCGTATACATAGATACTGAATATCGAATAACGACAACGGGCGAAGGGAATACTTGCCGCAGCGAAAAACGTATCTACTTTTTAATCGTGACTTCAAGGGAGAAAAGATAATTTTACTGAATAAAGACGACTTATTATTATTATTATTATTATTATTATTATTATTATTATTACTGATAGATAGATTCTGAAATAACTCCTATATAAAACTCATTTCGCGGGGCCAACAAGTTGAGACTCTCAAAATTGATTAACAGTCCGCCGAAATTTTCCATTTCTCGGGGAAGAAAACTGCCAGAGCTTGGTGCAAGCCCAGCCCGTGTAATTGTCCCGTTTCCCGCGCTTTTCCCCGGCAGATAGCTAAACGGATTACTCAATAACGAGGGTAACGCGCGTCCCAGTAATTGACAACGATTCAGCCGGTGTTAATTATCGCCGCGGCACGGCCAGCAGAACGAAATAAATTCGTTCGCCCTCGCAGGCGAACCGGCGCGCGTGTACACACACGGGCATCGTAATTCCTCGTAATTGTCGCGTGCAAATTAGTTTGTCGCGATGAATCAGCGGGCAACGAACGTGCTGCCGGCTATAGACCGGCGAGTGGCCGATCGCGCGGATAAGAAAACCAGACGCCGCGACACGTTGCAGTTTTCCACGCGGAACTGCATCCGCGGCGGATTTCTGCGCTGTCATCGCGATCCCCGCCGCGCGAATTAATCACGGGCTTATCCTCTGTTTACATTGCAATCGATCCACGCCCCGGCACCGCGTCTGGTAATTCACGGGAAAATAGAAGCCTTTCGCGCTTCGCGTCCGTCGAGATCCGAGGTTACACTCGATATTTCAAGTGCCGTTCAAAATACAACATTCTTGCGGATTAAATAATTAAAACCGGTGCATCGAATCTCGAGGTGCTCGTCATCAGCCAGGGGCGCGAAATCGATTAAAAAACAGGCGCTCGAGCCAGCTGGACTTTTAATTTCCCCTCGCTTCTTCGCCCCGGCGGCGGTCGTTACAAGCATTTACGAGCGGAACATCCAGAAAGCGATTTCATTAGCGAAAGCGGTCCGTCTTTAACGAAAACACGAGCCCGCGGAATGTTAAGCGAAGCTCGCGTTACATCGCCGCTTGCCGGCCGAGTCCCGACGCTGTTGCTCTTTATGAAATTGCGTGGCGAAGCGCGAAAGAAAGCCACGTCCAAGGACGGTCGTTCAATTTCCCTCGAGTGTCCCGATTTTTTCCTCTCGAACCCCGGGCATCGTCGCGGCGAAAGATACCGGAGGGGAGAAAAAAAGCGTTGTAATTAATATTCACGGTCGAGTTGGCACGAAACTTATCGTAGGACCAGTTTACGCGCTACTGGATGCCCTATCGAACGGCTCCTCGAATGTTAATTAAATATTGTGAATATTATCGGCGCCGGCCACCCCATAATTCCTCGGCGACAAGATAATATCGCGGTTTACTTTAAATCCCGGCTGGCCTTTGAAAGCACGCGACGATTAATTTACCGACACGACCGCATCTGTACGTTCGATTAAGCCTGTCGCAACAGCCCAGCTTTGATTTATCGGCGACTTTCCTCCGAGTTCGACAGAGTTTCGTATGGTTTCCAGACTGACGCTAACGATCGTTCTTTCCCGCTCGGAGGAAACCAGTGTCATCCGTTTCCTTGTATCTCGTCGCTGAAATACGGGATCGTTTTTTGTTTTGTATAGCAGAGCGGCGATCGATCCGCTCGAAAGTTTTCGAGGGTCGCACGATTATCCCTCGAGTTCCGCGCGCGGACTTTTGACACTCTACTAACTTTCCATAATATTTTCCGCCCGTTGAAGCTCCCCTTGGCTCGCGCCATAATTTAATGACCCTTCAGCAAATTATTTTGCGAAACAGGGGTGGTTGTATGAAGAGGAATCACGTTCGAGTACAAGAGTTCCATAGAAATTCAACATCCCTTCAACTTCCAACTTACCAAAGTTTCTCTCAATTTTTATTAACTCAAATTTCACATTCACCGCGGCGTTTAAAAATTTCACTGATTCGAATCTCGCGATAGATCGTGATGGGCGAAGAGAGGAGTGGGGGAAAGAGGCTCAGCCCGTGAAGGAAAACGTATCAATTCGAAGCAGAAGGAAATGCACCTCGTCGCAGCCCCCGGGGCGGAGTAATGAAATGCAGCTTACACCCCGTATTTTACGTTTTATTAGGCTGCACCCTCCCCCGACGCGGCTGCTTTCGCCGTGCATTCGGGTCAAGTGGCTATGAATATCTGTATCCAACTGTGGCCGTCTAAAGCAACCGACCAATTTGTCCCCCATATTTCACCGCCTTCCCGACGCCCGTGCTCTTTTTTTTCCTCGCAACTTCCCCCTCGTTTTCGTGAAATCCGTCCGTTTATCGTGTTCTTTCGCGGGACGTCCGCGACCCTGGCGGGGGCACGCCAGCAAAAAGAGAACGCCAAACGAGCTGTCCCTGGATGCGCCAGGAGAATTATTTATTTTCCCCGCGACCCGTTGGACGGTGTATTTTGACTAGGAATCTCCTTCGGAGGGAAAGCACCGTGGAGAATTCATCCAACGATCCGACTTTTACCAGTGTCTCAGTCCGAATTGCGGGGGATCTTGATTTATCTCGCGAACCCGGCGTACCCTCGCCGGTAATTGGAGCAACCCCCTCCACCAGCTCGACACTCGCCGAGAAACTCGGACGAGCGATGAGAGAAAAGAGGAAAAGAAAAGTGTACCGCGAAGTTGGAGCGGAGTAATAAATTCCCGTGGAATTATGAATCGACGCGGAGGATGATTCGATAGCAGGCGAGGGTACGTTTACCCCGTAATCCCCGCGGTCGCGCGCTTCGCCTCGGCTCGAACTTCGCGGATAATGACCAGAACTCGATTTAAGTCACGACCCGGGGTTACGAGCCTCCACCTTGGTCTCTTTCAGCCTCTCAGCCTCGAGTCCCCCTTTCATATTTTTCCTCCGCCGCTTAAAGGGACGATTCTCGGAGGTACGAGTGGCTCGTGTCGCCGCTCGGAATATTATTCCAGCTGATTTTTTCCTCGTCCCGCTCGCTTAAAGTTCATTCCACCGCGTCGTTCTCGTAATCTTCGCTTATCAAGCACCACTGCCGCGTTCGATACGACGTTTATCAAGGTGCGCGACCTCTGTCGAGGTAATCAATCCGATACCTTCGTGTAACTTTCCCCAACCCTTGTCTATAATTCTAGATGGCAACAATCTTCTGTTTAACTTTTATTATTTTTGTTATGTTTGTGTTTATATTGCTGTATTTCTTTGTTTCCTTTTTTTTCTTTTTTGTTGTTTATAAGTAAGGTCAGGCATAGTAACAGCATACTAGCTGCGCCTCGCCTTTTACCTGAGTAATAAAGACGTTTAATAATAATAATAATAATATACATCTACAATCACGATTCGGGAATCATCCTCCGACGGTCTCCGCTCCTCGAATATTCTCGACACACCTCTGCCCGCGGGCACACAATGTATCCGCTCCGCGATGCCTCTGAATGGCATCGACCCTCCGCATAATCCTTATCTCTGGCCGCACATTACTAATCCTCACCTTTGGCCTTGAACAAGCTCGCGGACCAGCCTGGCCTCTGAATAATACAATCTGTCCACCGCCAATGTATCCTCACCTTCGAACGATGACCGGCCATAAATCATCTGTTCTGGTAATCCTACCCCTTTCGTCGTGTCTATTTCGGTGTCCCTTGGCCAAACATCATCAAGATTCCACGAGCCATTCAAGTAGAGACGTTCCCCCATCGGACCGCTGGCGTTTTCCGGGGCAGCTCGCTACGTGGAAAAATAAATAGTCGCACGTTTTCGCCTGTCCCGCAGATTCGCGATGGATTCGGCGGGTTGGCGCGCGAGCGCGCAGCCTTTTGTTCATCCGCCCAAAAAGAAGCTGCCGCAGATATCCGAGGCCAAGAATAGCTCGCGTGGCGGTGCCACGTGCCGTGTTACTTCTACTAGTCCTCTCTAGACAGCTGAGAACTTCTGCTCCGCGGCTGCCCCCTCGATTTCGCGCTCTATTATTACGAGTTTTCGCGAAACCTGGTCCAGAACCGCCCTCACGAGCCCCCAGTGGCTCCATTTCCCGGCTCCTTCCTCGTGGAGCCACTTCCCGCGGCGTTCTAGCAAACGCCAATCCCCCTTCGAGTAACAGAATCAATTTCTCTCGCTAAACTATTGATTTCTGGCTCGTGACTGGTTCACTGGCTCCGATCGCGCTGAAATTTCAATGTTTCTATTCAGCAATTTGCGCGAGTCGATTACTGCCGAGTGGATAATGAAATCCCTTCGTCGGACAGGTGAGCTTGTATTTCAGAGTAGTGGTGGAGAACTATCGATGGTACTTGCGATAGTTATCGATGGTTCTCACTATCGAAATTTGTAATAATATTAGAAATTAAATTTGGGATTCTGAATTTCAACTGTTATTATTTTTTAATCGATTAACCTACGATTTTCAGTACCGATAATTATCGATAGTGAAAATAAGCCATCTATAGTTTTCGATAGTAATAATATTACAAATTAAATTTGGGATTCTGAATTTCAGCTGTTATTATTTTTTAATTGACTAACCTACGATTTTCAATACCGATAATTATCGATAGTGAAAATAAGCCATCTATAGTTTTAGAATCGATGGTTCTCACTATCGAAATTTGTAATAATATTACAAATTAAATTCGGGATTCTGAATCTCAGCTTTTATTATTTTTTAATTGAGTAACCTAAGATTTTCAATACCGATAATTATCGATAGTGAAAATAAGCCATCTATAGTTTTCGATAGTGAGAACCATCGATAACTATCGTAAGTACCATCGACAGTTCTCCACCACTGTTTCAGAGTGCGCGCAAGGTGGAATGATGGATGATATTCCGCGGTAAAGAGAGAAAGAAATCTCGGAATTGATGAATGAAGAAGTCGCCTGAGATAGACGCGTCGCAGAAACACGAACCGCGTAATGTTAATGTATATTGAAAATTAGCCTTGGCAAGGGAACCCGATACCCTTGAAAGACCTCCTCGGTGTCGCGAGCTACGATTCCGCGACGACTGGAAAGCCCAAAGAGGAAGAGACGAGCGACGTTACAATAAAACCGTCTGTCTCCGCGCGTTCGTAATTAATTAACTGATCGGTCCCACTATCAGCGCGCGTTCCACTCGTTTTTCCGCGCATGAGTGGCGGTGCAGCAAAGTGCATCGCGAGGCACCAGACTCGTCTCCCTGTCGTTTCTGCTCGCAGCTCCGGCGATTATTTATTAATTAGTAACATGCGCGTTGTTCAAGTTTTGCAACCAGCCAAGCTTCGAATATTATTCAACCTTAAAAAAAAAAATGTAACAGCCTCGAGGACTCTTCTGTTTTACTTTCGATCGACGACAAAGTGGCAGCGGAAATATTCCGAAGACATAGTCTCCTCCGATTCTGGTTCTAACCGCACGCATCCACGCGTACTGTTCACTTTCCACTTGCCACTTTCTCGGTCATCGAGGAACAAAAGATGCAGCTGGGAGGCTTCGAAGCCTCGCTCGAACTTTCGATAGATACGAAGATTTTTAAAATGCTCGAGGTTCGACGTGTTCGAAGTGATTGGAAATGTATCGAAGCCCATTGTCGTTTTATGAGCGACGGTGGCGCAGAGGCGCTCGGGGCAGTTTATTCGCGGATCACGAGCCACGTGGACGAATAATTCTTCTCTTACGGTCGCCTCGCCTCGACGCGTGCTCGACTTCTTCCTCTGTCTCGTATCTCGCCTTGAAACCAGTCCCGAGTGCACGCGAGTGTGCAACGCAGGGTTGAGTTAAATATTGCCCTGCTCGGAGCTGTCGCGACTCTGGGAAACGCGGCACGTTGACGCGTGCCGTGGATTCGAAACGTTTTGTCACGCAAAGACACTTGTAACTGCGTCGAACCGCGGAGGCCCTTTGCCTCTCCTAATCGCGGGGTGGTCCTGCGCTCGAGGGCAAAACAACAGGACACCAGTCGGAGGTAAACGATAAATAAAACGTACCCTAATAAATTCCCCCTTTAAATAAAAAAAAAAATAAAAATTCTCTGTCACTGCACAATGCTCCGGTTTGCTCGCAATATCACCGCGAAATTTGTCAGCAGCCACGATAACCCATCTTCCAGCGATACGTGGTCGCGGCGAAACTGTTTTCCTCCGCCGCGAGGAACACGAAAGGATGCATCGCTTCCTGTGTCCCCACGAGTGGATGCTACGTGATCGCAAATTCTATGCGATCGTCCAATTCACACGGGTGTTCCTCGCCGTGTTCGGCGTGTTAGACGCGCACCGTTAGACGCTCGCGATCGGTCGCGGGACGCCGCGCCGTTTCTGCCTCTCGTTTCGCATTCCGGCTGCGTGGCGGAGGGGTGTATCGTTTACAGGGCACGTAACACGATGTAATTTCTCTGTCAGCGGGGGAGGACGCCCCGTTTCGCTCCTTCTTATGCTGCATTTCTAGGGTTATACGACGGTGGCGTTGTGTACACGTAGTAATACGGATTCGGGACGGTGCGCGGTATATATCTCGCCCAGCCCCGTGTCGACCTCTCGTTTCCGTCGGGATCGGTGTTCCATTTCGACGTTCCCGTGACGCGCTGTCCAAGCGAACCGACGACACTCGGGCCCAGCGTCCGTTTCTAGTTCGAATTACGTCGCTCGTCCGCGAAATTGGACGGATGTTTTGTGGTCGCAGCTCTGGATCGACTAGCCACCATGAATATCCCCCCTCTTCCTCCAGAATATTACCGATCTGGATCGCATTTTCCCGAGTATCTGGTCTTCGAACGGTATTTCGATCGGGGGAGCAAATAAGGTTTTGGGAAAATTCTATGGAGAGTCATTGCACTGGAAATCTTTAACACCTTGCGGTAATAATTGAACTTCAACTCCCAACAATTATATTTGAGATTTTCCTGCAAGATTGCGCTCCCACTGATTTGGGAATGGATCCAGAATATTGGTACATTCCAGTGGCGTTTGATTGACAGGAAAAATCGATAGATTCCTTGATAGGCGAGTGTTCCAAGTTGATACTGTCGCATCGTTGAAATTGCACCGAGCGTTCTTTTTTAATATTCCGCGTTATCTGGATTCGAGCGCCGGTCGGCCCGGTCGGAGTGGCGATCGAGCCAATATATCTGAATTTTGAGCCGCCCGCACTGCGAGAAAGAAGGTTCCGATCCACCGTTTCCAATCGCGACGAACAAAGCGAGTTCCGCCCGAAATTCCGGCAAAGATTTCAGTTCAGCGATGACGTCCATAGGCCGGGAAGGTTTAAAAATAAATTCGAGCATCCCTGCGAGCCGTCAGAGATACGAGACCGACGAGAGCGGACTGCTCCAAATTCAATCGCGATTTTATCTAGAAACGCGGTTCAACCTCCTTAACCTCTTTAACGTTAACTCCGCGCGTACTCCGCCGGGGACAAGGAATCTACGTCGATCCTGTTAGAGGAGGATTAAAAACTCCTCCCACAAGATGTTGACTCGAACGTAACGCCGCGATAAATCGCTGAACCGCGTCTTTTCGCGTGCCACTCACTTTGTCAGCGGGATCCTTCGGGCGTCCGCCGAACGGCCATTAGCCGCGGAATCGCCTGACTGGAGAAAAAAAATAAGCGGATTTTCTGGCTAACGTTTGCGGAGGTATGTGCTCAATTCTCTGGATCACATTTCTTTCTTGAGGCTTTTAACAGGTTTATAGTCTGCTGACTCGATACGAAGAACGGGATGCTTTCGAAAGGGAATTCTTCTGAATTTACAAAGAACTTGAATGGTTAATACAAGCAACTTCCCACTTGTAACAGTTCCACGTCGACACTATAAAAAACAAATACTCCGCCTCGTAATTAAGAGTGACTAGGGTAAAGAACCCAATTACTGACACCTGACCAGTTACTGTCACCTTAAGCTATTTTACTTAAAATAACAAATAAATAAACGTTGTAAAGTCATACACCAATAGAATTATGTAATTCAACCTATAATCTATGCTATAAATTATATTCTATAGTTTATTTATTCGTTATTTTAAGTAAAATAGCTTAAGGTGACAGTAATTGGTCAGGTGTCAGTAATTGTGTTCTTTACCCTACTCCAACCCTTGAAAAAGTTCGCAATCTTCCCCGAGAAGACCAGCGAGAGCAAGCCTCGCGATTCACGTTTCGCGGAACAAAGAGCTGCCAAGTAGAAGGGAGATTATCATTCTGCCTGTAACGAATCGATCGCTGAATCGATCCTCGCGGCTGCCTGCGCGGGAAGATCGTGTAGATGGGATGTTCGACCCCTTTTCCCTTGTCGCGGAGGCAAATATTTGCGGGTTTCGCCCAAAGCTACTTTCCTTGGCACACACACTCCTCCGCGATTCCAGAAGAGCACCGGAAATCCTGGCCGCAAACAGCAGTTTTCCCTCGAGACGCGAGAGGATCGTCTGCCGCGGTTTTTGGCGAACTCGTCGCCTACGAAATGCATTCAGGGACGCCCACCAGCTGCGAACAGCCACCTATTCCGCCTCGCGAGTCTTACGATATTTACACATGAAATTAGACCTGTTCGAGGCCCGAGGGGGGTGGGTCACGAACCCCACCCTCTGCCGTTTCTGCTCGACTTCGTTAAACTTTCATTAGAGGCTGGCCAACAATGCGCAATTTCGAGTGTATACATATGGAACGTCCAAAGCGATTGTCAGCGGCGAAACTCTGACTTTTTCAGGCTCGGACAACGGGCGACCGTGAATTTGTAATACGAAAGTACAATGGATCGGGTGGCGAGACAATGTGGAGTGATTTTTCATCGATGCTTTGGGAAGTACACTGTCGTTCAGAAGTATTATATTGGGACACTGCTGTATTTCCACAAAATACGATATGTGGTGAAGATTGAATACTGAAATTTTATCGGCGCACTGGTTCGGTCACTTTAAACAATTATTTTTTAATACAAAATTGAAAAATAAATGACCGAAACGTCGGAAATTAATATAAATGTTTAATAATTGCAAAATAGTTATGATTTTTTATTTTTTAATTAAATAATTGTTTGAAGTGACCGAACCAGTGCGCCGATACCATTTCAGTTAAGATCTACGGTCGTAATTTAAATTAAAATTAAGTTTTAAAGATTGAATACTTTACACTGCTTTTAACTTAAATTACAAAATAAAGTAAAACTCTTTAGAGTATTAAAAAATAATTATTTGAAGTGACCGGACCAGTGCGCCGATACCATTTCAGTTAAGATCTACGGTCGTAATTTAAATTAAAATTAAGTTTTAAAGATTGAATACTTTACACTGCTTTTAACTTAACACACAAAATAAAGGAAAACTCTTTAGAGTTCAATTAATCCACGCAGATGTGTCCTAATACTCGCGAACAGCAACGTAGAGGACGTAGTGAAATTATCCTTTTAGCAGCATGTTCGGGGGAGGAAAGTTAATAAGTACACGTCAAATAGTCTCGAATAGATCGGAGTGTTGAATTTCCCCCGTCCATCAGGATTAATTTTAGAGTGGCGTACTCTCCGCTTACACGCGATACGTGTTTCGCACGCAAGTCGATTTTCGAAGGCAGACTCGATGCGTGGACGTCGGGTGTCGAGGAGATTAAAGGGAAACTCGGTTCGCGGCGGCAACGGAAGTCATTCACTAGCTCCGCAGACGGGATACTCTAAATGTGGAGCGTCGAGTGTCCGTCGACTTGAATAAATAATCGGCCTTTATGAGCGTTGAATTGGCCGCAGACCGTCTCTCGTCGATGGTCATCAATCGATTTTTCCCTCCGGCGAGCAACAGTTAGCTAAACAGCCCGTCACCGTTGATTGCTCCACCTGCGGCTCGATCCATCATTTTCTTTCGCCCGCGAACAAGGAGCATTCCGCTCTAACGACGAGAAAACTTCCGTTTACTTTCCCGCAGAAAAATCCCGGGCTGTTGGTTCTCGCGCGGCGTCGTCGGTCGCGACAGGATCGATTCGTCATCGATTTACCAGGCGGCGCCGCGTTCCCCGTCATCGTCACTCAGATAAACTCCTGAGAAATACCGTCAAGGACCCAGTTCCTGATCAGAACCCAATTCCTGATCAGTTCAGTATATAAATACCAATCATGATGCAAATTTATTCCAAAAAATTATTAAATAATTATGAAGTATTTTTAAATTTATACGCAAACATTTGATAGCTCATAGTAAAATTTTTTAGGTTCATCAGAAACTGCTCCCTTTGCATCTTAAGTGATCAGGGTCCTTGACGGTAACGTTTCCCGTGTTCCCCGTTCGAACGCGGATCGCACTCTCGGTTTCTTCTATTCAGCACAGTCCAGCCCGGTGCTGTCGCGCAGAAATCGCGGCCACGGTGCAACCCTTCCCAACAATCGAAACTTGCAAATGGCACTATTGTCACCGCCGTGTTTTAAAAGTTCGAACTCTGACATTGGCCTCGGCGCGGTGAGTTTCAGTAGCCAACTATGCGCATAAACGGGCGGTGCTCATATCGCTGCATCGCAATTGATCCCAGCACCCTCGGCCGCGGCGAGTAATTTACTTGAAAAACAATCGCCACGATGCGTGACAGACATTTGCTGAATTTGGAAATTCTCGCGGGGGTGGACTGTTATGCGAAGAAATTCTATGGCACGCGAAATCATTTTGTGTCCTTAATTATACATTTCCATATAACATGCCCACCTTCTGAATAGATAATCGTCCAACTTTCTCCAACAGCATCGATCTAAGCACAGCTCTCAGGTCCAATGAATGCCCCGTCGAAAAGATCTCGGATCTATTATCCTCCCATCAAGTTACACAGCCCGATAATGCTTCTTCATCGACCTAGACTTGTCTGAGCACCGCTGAACCCTAGATAGGTCCGTATATACGCGTTCGATGTATTCAAAGGTGCAACCCTTTCATTAGCGTGTGGGCCACGCGCTCTATTATCCCCAACAAAACATCCGATTCCATTGTCACGCGGCGAACAATGCCGCGACGCGGTCACGTGTTCTACTTTCGATCATTATTCGCGAAGTGTGCATAAAATTGGCAAATTGCGCGCAAGATCCACTCTGTTTCTCTACCCTCCGAAACCCTCCTCTCCAACTCGAGGGTCCCGCAGGAGGGTTTTTCCTCGGGTTGACTACGATGACAGCTGTCACCTTCGCCGAGATCCTCCTTCACGGACAAAGATCAGGAAACGACCTCTCTCTCTCTCCCCCTTTCTTCCTCTATCAGACCCTCGAGTGCGCCACTTCTCGATTCCACCCTCCGTTCGCGGACAAAGGGACCTCATGTATCGGGAGTTAAATATCGATTAAACGGCAAAGATCGAGCTGTCGCTCCTCGCTAAGAATCGCTGAATAAATTCGACGAATTGTTTGACTCGTAGTAGAGTCTCGTTGGAGCGTATTGCTACCACGAAACGCTGTGACAGCTGTCAGAGAACGATTGACTTCTGCTGCGATGGATGCCTTAGGAGGAGATCGTTTCCTGTATTATTATTATTATTATTATTATTGAATTAACGGCAGAACTCTTTAGAATACAAAAATTAGAACAAGTAATACAATTGCTAAAGCATATAGAAAAACGATATAAAGATAAATAAAATAAAGACAGAGAATATACAGAAAAAACAGAAAAAGAAAGAAAGCAACAAAAGTCTACAAAAAGCGCAAAGAACAAAACAATTGAATATGATACGATTAACCCTTTAGCGCCCACAACTAGACGCCGTTGAAGAAAAAACACCCCCCTTTGTTTTTATCCTTAAAAATGGTCTGAATTTATATATTTGTATACAAATTTTTTTTTATTTATTTCTTCCCGAAGTCAAAATACATAAAACCAAAGAATACAGGGTTCAAATAGATCCAACTTTCTTCAGTGAATAAAACTACACTAAACATGTCTCACTTAAAGTCTTAAACTGTTGGAAACAGCGAAATTCGAGTGCAAACGGCAAAAAAAAAGGAATGTCTCATATATGATACGTTTGGCGCTAAAGGGTTAAGATCGGAAACGCAAATTGAGCGTTCAACGATCTCTCCCGTTCCTTTTCAACCTTCTCGATCTCTTCCTCGACGCCTGCCATCGGAAAAACAAAAGCTTCGTTTTAGATGCACCGCAAAGGGCGCTCATCGGCGCGGAAGGGTTCGACCGGTTACGAATTTCTCTCCCCTTCCCCCACCCCGAAACTCAAATGAAAGAGCCCGGAGAGGGTGGTGGCGTGACCGTCATCGAGTCGATGAATATGCAAGAAATTTCGTAGCTTTGTTCCACGACCCTGGTGCCGAAAAAAACCAAGCACGCGAATGCTTCCTAGAAAGGGTCCCGGCACGTGCTGGCGTTTTCACAAGGAGCAAATTACGCCCGAGCCAGTTTGCAAACATCCTTCTGTCGCGATAAGTGGAGGAGAGAGGAAGCCTCCAGAGAGGACGGACAACGAAAATATTGGCCGACAATGCGGACACATTCTTCGTGGGATTACCTGGTCACGCTAATTCGGAAACTCGTGACCGACATATAATGGCGCCCCTATTTAGGCCGGTCGCGCCACAAACAAACTCATTCTACTCGTCCAAACGAGTTCAGTAACACCTTGGCTCCCCTGCTATTATCATGGAAATTCCACGATGTTCCGCCATCCTCGTAAAGTAACTGGATCCGACGTTTGTTTTCAAGAGTCCAGATAATTCTCTTCCTTTTTTTTCACGTCGAATCCACTTCGACGAGATAAATCAAGGAAAGCGTAACGACGCTTGACGTACCCGCTCCGATATTGGAAAGTTCCATTGCTAAACTTCTGTTCTGCAATTACCAATAACAACTTCCAGCGATCCTGTCGCGCTCCAGTTGCACCGACGTCGCCGTTTCTCGTCGAGATGCTCATCGACGCGACACCGGGCTATCGTTTCGCGGTTCAAGCGACGCGCTAGGATCAAGAGACAGGAATCCACGGTTTTATCACAATAGGAAGCGGTTCGTCGAGTGATACTTCCGACAAGGCAATCCACTGAAATAGATGAAGACACTCTTCTCCCCGTCGCTGTTCCATGCACGCGCGTGTTGCGACAGCCTCTCCTTTCGCCACTTTCCGTTCTTCCTGGTCCACGATCTGCCATAACTACCGGGGGCAATCTACGCGCTTGTCTCTTTATCAGCCCGGTGCCACCTCGTTAGCAGCCACCGGTCATTGATAAACGACGGGCGTTCGCCAGCGAATTTTTCACCTGTTCCCAGCTTCTTCGTCCGGACGCGCGGATGGAATTCTTAATGAGAAAATCAGTGGATTCTCGGGGTTCGATGCTCGCCTCCTCCATTCACTTCTTTCTTTCATTCACGGCTCGGAAGAGAGCTCGTCGCGAAGTGGGAAACGCGCGGAATCGATCGTCTTAATGTATTCCCACCGGGGAGAAGTTAAATACTGGCGGCCGTGCTGAATCGATCCGCTGGATTACGCGCTGTTATTGTGGAGATTCATGGGATCGGTTTGCGAAACGACTGTCGTCGGGGGAAGTTGGATATCGGGATTTATGATCCGCTGATGTTTCTTCCGAGGGAAGTAAATCTGGCTTTACCAGTGTCTTTTTTTTAGTTTATAAGCTGGATTTATTCCGTCGCGAGAGTTTGCTCTTTTTCCATTATGCCTCGAATTATGCACCCCGCGGACGTTCTGTCGGTGAAAGCACGCCGAATGGACCAGTTTGTAGTCATTTCGCCAGCGAGAAGTTAGATAGTGGTGATCGATAGAGTTGATCTGTGGAATAGTTTTTATCGTTGGAAATGTTAGATAGTCGGTACGCGTAGGATCGATTCGCTTAATTTATTCTGTCGCGGAGGAATTAGATATTGAAGATTCATGAGATCGATCGGTGAAATACGTCAGGGACAAGTCAGATACAGGAAATTTATGGCGTTAAGTATTTATTGTCGCTGATAACTCGGATACTGCCAGCGAGTAACGCTTATTTATTCTCCGCACTTCGACGCGGGGCAAGTTGAATGCAGGAAATTCGTAAGCTGTCGGGGAAGAATTTCGGAAATTCGTGAAACTGATTTTCTTAGTCGCTTCTTTCCCGAGAAGTTTGATCGAGAAACTCGTGCACCGAGAATAACGAAGGAAATACTCTCCACGGTGCGCGCTGACGTTATCGACTTCAGTTTGAAAAACTTTTTAACTGCCCCCAACGTTAAGCGCGCTTTCTCGAAAGGCTCCGTGGAGCACGTGTGTTTCTGTCAACTTCCACGAGTCAAAAAACGCGAACTCCGCCGAGAACTCACGTCCGTCTCTTGTTGATAATAACCTCCAGCTTTTTCCTGCGACGCGGGACGTTTCCTGGGAACCGAGCTGATCTTGCTTTTCCTCGTGCAATATATTTTCAGCAGTTTGAACCGAACAAACTTTGCGCGCAAGATACGGCTCCAGACTTGTTCCGTAGAAAAGTGACGATGTATAAAGAGATTCGCGGGTGTACAGATAAGCTCGCCCGTGTTATCTTTGAATAATGCGTTCCGGGAACAGGGATTTTTCTGTTCGTTCGACAAACAGGATGTTTTTACAGAATTACTCCGAAAAGTTGAGTCAAACGCGCTCTTGAACTTGAACGACTGCGTCGTTGAGTTTCGAGCGAAAACAGTGGGTCAATTGCCAGTGCACAAAGATTTGCGAACTCGGAGATAACCCCAGTTGAGTCACCCCTAAATAAAACGTTGAGAGAAAAGAAGTCCCCCAATAAATTGAATATTTGCACAGGATCGTTTCGAATAGTCACGTCAAACATATCTTAAACTCCACTGGCTAGGATCACCTTTCACTGTGTCTCAAAGAAAAACAAGAAAATTTGCAATAGACAGAAATACCAGGGATAATCCTGTTTAACTTATCCCTAAACTCGACTCCCCAGAAACCGAGATATCCTTCCAACAACAAATCATAAATTTTCGCAGAATTACCCCAAAAGGTCAGGTCAGATGTTTGTCGAGAACTCGTCATCTACCACTGTGTCTCTCCTCTCTGAAGAGAGTAATTCGAGAATTAACAGGGGACAGTATAGTTTCCTTTTTCGTTGGTTACTCATCCGGGTTATTCTTAAGCAGAATTTTGCGGAAATTCTGAATTTCCTTGGTCCGTTTGATACGCTGAGCATTCTCTTGGAATTGCAGCGGAGACTCGGGGGTATCTCTTGGAATTATGCCGTTTAAAGCTACCCGCGGTGCGCTCTGAATGAAAGTGATAATCAGCGGGACACTTTCGGAAACGATTCCCCTCCCCGGGTCAGAGGCATCGCAATTTCCCGTGGGCCGCGGGCACAATACGCGGGCGACAATTAAAAGCGAGCGGCCCGCTGGTATAAACAGCCACACGGAAACGAATATAATCACGTGACGTAAGTGGGAGTGCGTTAAATTACGCGCGGCCCAGAAATTATACGACCGAGTGGACAGCTAACGAATGCAGCAAGTCAGGACAGGCCATTCACACTGGCACCGTTCGTAGATCGCGCTTCAAAGCCTCCCCCGCGGGCTTTTTCAGCGACATATCGATCTGTATCGATCGCGAGCTGCAACGCTTGTTCGATCCACTTCCATGAATATTTTTTATCGACTCGGTCAGTGTCCTGGTATGAATCACCTTCGATGTTAGAGAATACTCTAGTTTCTGCTATATTACTGAATTTACATGGATTTTTCTATAACCAGTAATAAAGATAAATAATAATAATAATAATATCAAAATCGCTGATTTTGTGTTCAGATTCTATGTAAATTTCACTAGTTTTTTTTTGTTATATATTCTTTTTGTATACCATGGGATTTCGCGTATGATAAATAAATAAATAAATGAATAATATGGTTTAAATTTAAGAACTTCTTAATTCCAATAGCAAATCTTATTTGGTACATTTTCGTTGAAAATTTGTCAAAGGAATCGTAAAATTCGTCAATGTTGTCACAGCGAAAGTGTCACAATTTTTCAGATTTTTGGAATACTTATAATAATAATTATTGTTAGTCTAGCAACACTGGTTGTGAGACAACTGTCTCTGACGCGTTTCACCGCGTTATGCAGACGGTTTAAGGTCGGACTAGTTCTTGTATCCTATTCGTTAGCGTACAGCAATTCCATTAACACCGTGGGGACGCCTTTTACGCAATCCAGTAGAAACAGAGTGAGAAATACAAGAGCGAGTTCGGTGGAAAATGAAAGAATAGATATACTTATGTCACCGAGGAGGAATTATTTTCGTCGATTACACGCGGTTATCGTCGGCCACTTCGTTTCGCCGGTTCCACGATAACTCGGTATCTTAATACACTCTCAATACGCAATTATTTATGCGCCTCTTAAATAAGATTGCATATCGAGACGTCACGCAACCGTCCACCGGATATATTGTTTTCAATGCGCCGTTTATATCTCAAACGTACACAATGGATTACATCTCGCGGATTTGCAAGGGAAACCGAACAATTTCAAGGCTGCCTTCGTTGTTTTCCAGTAGGAAACTCTTCGGGTTTCTCTTTAACGAGAGAAACGATCAGACCAACGAAAAGTGTACGATAATTATTTCGACTATTTTCAAGAAGATTCACTCCCAAGTTTCAGAGAAGACTCTTGGAGCAATTGTGTACTTGACAGCAATTTAATACGATCATATTATTACCACATCATTTTCTTTTATTTTTTCTGTCACGTTTAAAGGGTAATAAAGTTGAAATAATATTAATAATAATAATATTATGCATAAACCTTTTGCATCCAAAATTCGCAACTTACGTCGGAAAGAAAAGAGTCCCGGCTGTCAGTGGCCACGTGGTTTCCTCCGCTCCGCGCCTCGATACGGTAAAAGCACGTGCTAGCGTTCCTCCTGGTCTCCAATCGGGCACACTTCACGATCTTCTCCAGTCTCCACCACTAATCGATCCTCCCCCCCATTTTCATCCCGCACCGACTCGTATCTAGCTGTCGCGAAATTTCCCTCGCGTTGCCCGAAACGAAAGCGAAAAGCTCCCAGCCGAGCCGAGTTCGAAGGGAAAAAAGGAAGAGGAAACGGTGGGTTGCGAGAGCAGCGCCTCCCTCGCGAGCACTGTTTTCCCCCCCGTTAATCAATCCCGAAGCGACGAAAATAAATTCGTATATCAACCGTGACACAATTACCCGGCATTCCGCCGGCGGGAAGCCCGATGATTTACGAGTAGCGGAGCTCGGCAGACGGTCAATGACAGTGCATAGCGCGCGGCCACGGGGAACGGACAGACGGACGAGGGAATCGTCTTAATTAGGCGCGATTAAGCGAGACACGCGCTTTCCTCCCGCCCTGAGCGGACGGACCCGACGAACGTGGACCGAGGCGAAGCGTGTCGGAGCTGCGTACCACCGCGACCTGTCCGCTTGCTGACCATCGTAGCACTGAGCTCTCTGTTTCGAGCGACGAGCCATGGGGCTTCGAGTGCCCGCCAGTCAGCCAGCCAGCCAGCCAAGCCTCTTCGCCTCGCCCCGTCGCTCTGCTCTGCTCTGCTCTTTCTCTCTCTCTGCCTCCTTTTTCCACGCGCAACAGCCCCGTCGCCTCTCTTTCCCTCTTTGCCGGTATTTCTGCTCCACGTGTGTACGCACGTGGCCCACGCGCACACGCGCCGCATCCTACGGGAACGGGGTCTTCGGGACTCTTCCGGGACTCCTTCCGTTTCGCCCGCGAACAAGGTGTGGGCTGGATTGGAGTGCAGGCTTGTGTAACGAGAGAATTGATTTGGAATATTAATTAGAGTCACTCTTCAACCGACTTGTACTTCGCACGTCGAATACGTTGCGGAATTTATAAAAGTGAAGGCAGATTTTCTTTTGATATAATTATTCCCTTGATAATGGTGTCAATATTCACTGAAACGTTGGAAATTCAATCATAAAATTTGCAAAATAACTTTTGGTAAAGATTGAATACTGAATTGGTATCGGCGCACTGGTTCGGTCACATTAAACAATTATTTTTTAATACAAAAATAAAAAATGGTCGAAATGAGTGACCGAAACGTCGGAAATTAATATAAATCTTTAATAATTGCAAAATAGCTATGATTTTTTATTTTTTAATTTTGTATTAAAAAATTTGCAAAATAACTTTTGGTAAAGATTGAATACTGAAATGGTATCGGCGCACTGGTTCGGTCACTTTAAACAATTATTTTTTAATACAAAATTAAAAAATGGTAAAAATGAGTGATCGAAACGTCGGAAATTAATATAAATCTTTAATAATTCCAAAATAGCTATGATTTTTTATTTTTTAATTTAGTATTAAAAAATTTGCAAAGTAACTTTTATTCAATTCACCGAACCTACGCGCCGGTAACATTTATTCTTAAAATGAACAATTAATTCAGTCGAAATTCTGAATCATTTTAACTAATTAGAAGAATTCTGTTGTAGTTTTTACACATGCGCTCATATCATAACTGTTCTTTTCTTCGACACTCCAGTCGACGTCAGCTCTAATTGCTCCCTCCCCCGGTAAATAATCTAGCTTCGTACTTTTCACTCCGCTCAATTCCACTTACGCAACACGCTTCGTCTACGAAGAAACGTGTTTCAATAGGTTGGAGCAAGCTGCCAGTAGCCCAGGCCGCGAACCACGTAAGCAGCCTCTGTAAATTAAATCCCCGTTCGGGGAAGAGATGTCGGAGAAGTGTCGCAAGCTCTCTGCCCGCGAGACGCGGCTCCTTCAATGGCTCATCGACGTGGACAGAGCGAACGGGTTATCCCAGCGGCCGAGTGACATCAGGGCCCACTTTCGTTCGCCCTTGGAAACGCGGTTAAACGCGGAGGAATTGGACGCGTCACACGGACTCTCCTCGAGACTTCCGTTTCATCGTCGGGACAGAAGGGGGTGTAATAGGCAAGAATCGTGCACGCGTGTAGCCCAGCTGCCGCCTCGCCGATGAGACCCTTGTCACGCTTCTTCCGAGTCAGAAAATCAAATCAAACATCGCCTGTGAAGCCTGGCGCAGGCCGCTGAAAGCGTCACGGGAGGCCCCTCGAGCCTCCTCCAGCCGCCTATGAGGACGTGGTCGAGATGTTATTACAACAAATATTATCTTTACTCTGCCCCCGGCTCGGCCTAACCAGCGGCCGCAGCCAGGTCTCCGCACTCTTCGAAAGGGTTAGCTCGCGGTTGACTCCCGTGTTCACCCACGTGGCTCCTAGTACCAATCGCGTTGACCTCGACACGGAAGCACGCTGACCAGGCAAGAAGAATCCTGGTAGTCGCTTCCGACCTGCTTTTCCCGTCGTGCATTCAGAGTTGGGCATTATTCGAGTGAATTGTTATTCGACCAACCTTCAAATGCGAATTTCGAATAAATGAAGTTATTCGCGACTAACGAATAAATTTTTAGTCGACTGAGTTTGTATTCAACGAACTGACTAAATTTTTAGTCGATTCATTTTAAGTCGACTAAATTCTTAGTCGTTATTCGTTCCTCCTTATTCGTTAGTCGGAGGATCTCCGTGGCGACTAAGCGTCACGAACAGACTAAAAATTTAGTCGAATACAAATTTAGTCGACTAAGAATTTAAGGGTTTAGGCGACTAAATTCTTAGTCGAATACAAATTTAGTCGACTAAGAATTTAAGGGTTTAGGCGACTAAATTCTTAGTCGAATACAAATTTAGTCGACTAAGAATTTAAGGGTTTAGGCGACTAAATTCTTAGTCGAATACAAATTTAGTCGACTAAGAATTTAAGAGTTTAGGTGACTAAATTCTTAGTCGAATACAAATTTAGTCGACTAAGAATTTAAGAGTTTAGGCGACTAAATTCTTAGTCGAATACAAATTTAGTCGACTAAGAATTTAAGAGTTTAGGCGACTAAATTCTTAGTCGAATACAAATTTAGTCGAGTTCATCGTATAAAAACTTAGTCGAATAAAAATGTCGAATAAAAATTTAGTCGAATAATGCCCAACTCTGCGTGCATTCAACCGCGTCGTAAACTTGAACGTCACCGTCACCCGAAAAAATGTAATCTGCTGTAACTCCATCGGGCCATTCTGAAATTTGATATTCCAAGTGATTCATCGCAAGGATCTGTGAACGAAGATGTTAGAAGTTGCCTAACATCTAACACTAACGTTTAATACTCTCATCTTCCACCGCCGATCGACGAAATATTATTTCACCTGTCAGAGTGTATTTATTTAACTTCGGTAATCAAAGAATTTTTCACCGGACAACTGGTATCTCCTTTAGCCACTGGACCAGTGGAAGTGTACGGGGAATCGTATTTTTATATATCTACCCTGCAGATTTTCCACCGCTAAGGAACACTTACCGGTGCATCGATCATTTTGATCAATTACCTTTAATCCACTCGCGCCACGCACCGCTTAATCCTTATCTATGGACACCGGGCGCAGAATGCACGCGTCCACGCGGATGGGATTAAAATAGAAAACGCACAGTTACACGGTAAATAATAAACCACGGGACAGAAGATTAATTGACGTCGCGCGGCAAAGGTTACTTGTAATTTTCCTTTTCCTCCGCGCGCGGGTCTGCTGGTCGTCGGACAGAGACACGACTTCGACGTGTAACACAACTTCCTGACCGATAAATTTCAATCCATCGATAAGGCACAAACAATGCCACTTGGGGGTAACAATGCGTGATAAACTTTCAACTTTGTTGTCGGTTGCTTCTGACGGAGCTTGCTGCCAGTATTCTTCGGTTGGAAAGAATCTAGTCCGATTTGAAAAGTGGGTGTCCGTCGAGGACACGTGGGTGTATAGTATTCGAATGTAAGTTTCGTGAGTTCTAGGAATATTCTATCTACACTGATACAGTGTCAGTGCGGCGCCTGACCTAGGGGTCTAGCATCAGTGAAAGAATCTGGCGCTGACGAAACTCGTTCTGTCTTAAATCCGTTCTCTGGATTCTATAATAATTTTCCAAGAACTGTTTCCACATCTGCAACTTCATAGCTTCCTCACAAAGGCGTAGGTGGATGTACCAGTAAATGAACAGGTACCAGTGAATGAACATTTTTTATTAAAATGAGTAAAATAAGTTATTAAAGAAAGCAACTAATTAATTAGAGACTTCTTTTCATTTCTTGTTTCATAGCCAAAGAATTTTTGCTGTACGTGGAATGAATTGCGCTGCAAACATAATTTTATAATAGTGTTTCATTAGCCTTAACTGTTCATTTACTGGTGCGTTCACTCTATATTCAATTTATCAGTCACGTTGTTGTCAGCAAAATATTGGAAAACAGAAGTCCCAGTTGCCTAGGGTAAACGCACCAATAAATGAACACTTAAGGCTAATGAATGAACACTATTATAAAATTATGTACGCAGCGCGATTGATTCCACGTGCTGCAAAAATTGTTTGGATATGAAGCAAGAAATTAAAAAAGTCTGTAATTAATTAGTAGCTTGTTTTAATAACTTATTTTACTCGTTTTAATATAAAATGTCCATTCACTGGTACGTGTTCATTTACTGGTACATTCACCCTATGAATTCGGCAAACGCGCCTGACGGTTTGCTCGGTATATTGCAATTATTCTCGACGGGCTAAAGATTTTTTCGAGGAACAGACTCGCAGCTAAGGGAGCGAGGCGATGTTACCTAGCCGCGGGAGCTCGTTAACGAGTAAATAAACAATTCTTTTCCAGCCCCGCCCGTTTCCAAGAAAAAGATACGTTGTTTATTCGCGAATATGCAACACCTCGATGTTTCCCAGGTGTTTTCCCTTCCCGCTCCGATGTGACCTAGCCGTTCCACGAACCCTCGCTTCTAGACTTGTGTTTATGGCTAAGGAATCGCTGCGCAGAGTCAACGTAGGGCAATTAACTTTGGCGGAGCAACGGCGGTACGGCATTCCAGCTACTAGACACGTGGCACACGCTTGCCAAAACGGAGGCGTTTCCGAACGTGCCAAATGTTTCGTCGCGCGGATTAAGTGTCGACGAGCGTCCAGTTTATATCTTCACGCCACGGAAGTAGGAACTGTGTCACCTTTCCACAGGAACGTTCAGCTGGTCGGGAAAGTCGTTGATTTGCTGGGGCATCGAACACGATATATGTATACTCGGTGTAAATTAATTCATTTTTCTTGACGAATTAAGAAGAATAGATCTGCTATAGAAATTGGAAGAAAATTCGTTATTTTCGTTGTTGTCTACAGACTGTTTTGTTTTATTTTGTTCAGTTATATTCTATTTTATTTTATTTTTTATTATATTGTATTTAATTCTAATTACTGTACTTATCTGTCTAAACTCATGTATTCTAAAGGGTTTTCCCGTTGATATTAATAATAATAATAAAATATTCAAACGAACGTAAATTATAGAAAAGTAATTAAGTTTCGCGTATCCATTAGTTATCGAACTACTTAAAAGAAAAACGTGGCACACTAGAAAATACAATCCTTAACTCGTGAATGTCTCGGCGAGAGAAATGTCTGTGGAATAAATTATTCTTAAATTAAAATGGACTGGGGTCGCCCTCGGTGGCTTTTGTCTCGATGAGTATCGCGGACGAGGGACCAGTTCCGACGTTCCCTCGAACGAGACACGTTCGAGGCTCGAGTCCAGGCTTCCCTAGAATTCGAGCGTGGTCTCGTTCGAAAAGAACTCTCGTCCGATCCATCGGCGAGATCGATCTCCGACATCGTCCGTGGAGGAACTTCCAAATGAAATTCCATTAAGGACGCTAACTCGAGGGACGCTGGTCGACTGGCGATCGTCATCCCCGGGCTAATACGTATGCGCACCTGTGTCCTTTTACTTATGCGCGCCGGCGCTCCCCGCGCTAAACGCCTCGCGACGGAGCGGACACGCGATTTCCGACTCGATGTTTTTCCAAGGATGCCGTTAAAAACGGATTTTTCTCGTCGACGGCCGTGTTGCTTGTTTGCCTTCCTCTTTTTTCTGGCGCCTCTACGCCCACCAACCGATTTCCACCGTTTCGAATGGATATTTACCGGACGGTGGCGCGGCGCGTGCACTTGGCGAAATGTTAGTTTACTTGGGAGCGGAATAAATTTCGAGCGGACTCCATTCACGTTCCGCCTCTTCTCTTTTTTCTTCTGGAATTTAGAATCGTTCTTTACCTCGGATCAAGGATGTTTAGAATAACTCGTGTCTGTTTCATTCTTTGAATAGAGATAATTATAGGTAGAGCTGGTTAGATGGATGATCTAAATGTTATTTACGTTTTACTCTACTGAAATACACGCGTGTCTCTGCTCTGACTCGATTGAATCGCATTTCGACGTAAGATTTCTAAGTAGGGTAAAGCAACCAGTAATTGACCGCATACCAGTGAATGACCATTCGGCAAAGAAATGTCAATTATAAATTTAAAAATTACTATTTGTTTATAAATAGAGTGTAGTCGCGCTTTTAATATCCCATATTTTTAGTTTTGCGTATCAAACAAACATTAATAAGTAGAATTCTTAATAAAAGTATGCGGTCATTTACTGGTTTCTTTATCCTAGTTGAAGACAGAATTTTTCGATTCGAAAGTCTTTCTCCCAGATTCCATTGGACTTTTATCAAATTCCCAGGAACCACGAGAGCCTCATGAGTGCCGCGCCCGATGGGCGTCGCGAAAATTATCCAAACACTCATTCGATCTCGCGCGGAGGACGGAACTGTTAAGCAAACGCGTTTCTCTTTTGAATTTCGATTGGTGGCTGCTCGTCGCATCCGTAACGGAGAGCCGACTTTTAAGCATTATGCGGGTATTTATTCATTTGCATTTATATTCGACTCGTCACGGCGCGTCGTGCCATTGTGAGCCGCGATCTTCAGTATAATCCTCGACGAAAGTTTCGCGGCCGACCTCGCGAAGAGGCGCGTGCCATTTTCTTCGTGGAATATTTTTAAAGACTCCTTCCCCGTTCGATCCACGAGAGGAACGGAAACCGAATGGCGGAATACCAGACGGATCAGAGTTCTCGAGAAAAATCCGCGTGACCCGGCGAGAGATCGCTCGCGAGGAGGAATCCTCCCCGTCTGAGGTGAGGCTATTTTAAACAACGTCTTCCTTTATTTCGTGACGTTTCTTCTAAATAGAATAGAATTATGTTCCCTCGTTTCCCGATTCCATTTCAAAATCCTAATTGGTTATTACAGATAATAAGCAAGTAGGGTAAACGCGCCAGTAAATGAACAGTTAAGGCTAATGAATGAACACTATTACCGTTAAGGAACTAGTTTCTGATCAGTTTAGAGGGTTTCCCGCTTTAATATGAAAGAGGGTTTCCCGCTTTATTTAGTATGAAATAATAAGGTGACTAGGAACTAGTTTTTGATCATCTAAAATTAACAATACTAACTGCTTTCACGGACAACACCTATATTTTTGAATTATCAGTTTTTATGTTAGTAATTATTTCAAGCAATTATTTATTGACATAAACTCAAAAGAACGATTTATTTCATGAACTGATCAAAAATTAGTGCCTGATCAAGAACTAGTTCCTTAACGGTATAAAATTATGTTTGCAGCGCGAATGATTCCACGTGCTGCAAAAATTCTTTGGATATGAAGCAAGAAATGAAAAGATGTCTCCAATTAATTATTTACTTATTTAATAACTTATTTTACTCATTTTAATAAAAAATGTTCATCCACTGGTACGTGTTCATTTACTGGTACATCCACCCTAATTAATCTACAAAGTGTCTTACAAGTGGAGTAACACAGGAATTCTGTCGGTTTCAATACCATTAGCGTGCACTTAGGTACACGAATACACACACTTGCGAAGTGCAACAGCCCCTTTTTCTTCCAGTTAGCAAACTACTATACTTCTTGCACGTGTTTACCAAGTTCATCATGTTAGCAAGCGTCAGCCAGCTCGAACATCTCGCAGTTCCTCCAGCTTGGGTACCTTTCGCGAGCCGCGCAAAGAAATTCGTTGCCCGTCGCCGCCGTGCGCGCATACTTTGGCGCGTGATTCATCGGGCGGACTGCGCTCGACTGCATTCACCTCGATATCCCTTAATGTCGCCGATGATTTAGAACGATGGAGACGTAACGCGGGTCTCGCCGCCGTTCTTTCGCCTGGGTAAAGTGCGCAAAAATGAACCGGGCCCTTGACCTTCGTCCACGGGGTATATAAATAGCCAATAAGAGTACTCGCGTGCGCGCACGCGCGCTCCATAAACTGTAACTGGATTGTAATAGATTGTCGAATGATTTACGGTAATGAAGGTGTCACGAACCTCGAGCACTTTGGATCGCGCGGCGCCCACAGAAACGCAGCAAAAATCGCGCCAGCTCCAAACATCTCGCTTCGAGGCATGAATAATTGATAAAGCTGAATGATTTACGAAAATGAAGTTGTCAATTTCGTGGCCCCCGCGCTCTCTCTCTCTCTTTCTCTCTCTCTGCCCACTCCGTCGATGTAAACAATTAATAAAACCCTGCTTACCTCGCCGCGTGCGTGTACTTTAAAGCGAGGATAACGTCGCAACGAACCGTCGAATGATTTACGAAAATGGGGGCCGTGAATTCTTTAGCACCGCGGCCGAGCGGTCTCGTTTGCTCGACGATCATCGGCCGATGAAAAACGTAGGAACGTAGGAACGCGGGAGGCTCGAAGCGATTTCGTACCGGGAACGCTTAATTAACGCGTCGAGTAATCGAAACCGGAGGGAAAAAAAAAATCCGCGGCCGGCTTAATGAAACGTATATTTACCGAGGCGGGCGGCACGAGTTTCTCGAGCGGTGCCGAGTTGGCCGCGATTCGGGGGTCGCACGCGGTGGGTCCCCTATCGATTCGGCGAGGCTGCCGGCGAAGTTTCGGGAACGGACGATTCCGGGGCGCGACTTGCTTAAAAGTTTCAACGAAAAACCGGGGGTTCGCCTGTAATGATAGCCTGGCACGGGAAATTACGCCCGAACTCTCCGCCGCCTGTCTGGCCCCGCCCTCGCGTTTCGCAGCGTAACTTACAGGAATTCGATACTTTCCACGACATTTCCCGTCGGTGAGCCGAGGGATCGGTGTTTGTGAAAAATCCTGCAAATCCTGCGGGCGAAATGCGAAACGGTACTGGCGTTGAGTTTCGGGGATCATCGACGTCTCGAGTATTTTAGACGGGAAATTATTATTATATATAGAAATTATACAGCCCTTAACATGGGTAGGGTAATTGGTAAAGGACCCAATTACTGACACCTAACCAATTACTGTGACCTTAAGCTGGGTTTACATTAGTCCAGTCCAGTGATCCAGTACAGCACTGGATTAGAACTGGAATAATGTAAACAGTGTGTTGATTCCAGTACAGTGCTGTCATTCCAGCAGATTTCGACTGGATCGAAAGTCTACTTTTCGATGCTACTTTTATGTTTTTTTTATCCTTCTTTTGCGTGAATCCATTATTATTACACTCTACCACTTTCAACGGTTCAGAAACGACTGGAATAATCAAGACATCGACTGATTTCCAGTCGAACCACTTGCTGGATCCAGCCACTGGAATAATGTAGACGTCGACGTGATTTCCAGTAAAACCACTCACTGGATCCAGCGACTGGACTAATGTAAACCCAGCTTTAAGCTATTTTACTTAAAATAACGAATAAATAAATAATTTATAGCATAGATTATAGGTTGATTTACATAATTCTTTTTGTGTATGACTTTACAACGTTTATTTATTTGTTATTTTAAGTAAAATAGCTTAAGGTGACAGTAATTCGTCAGGTGTCAGTAATTGGGTCCTTACCCTACCTGCTACAATTTACCAGTAATTGTTTGTAAGATCGTAAAGCCGAGCTTCGAATAACGAAACACCGAAGGGGTTAACAAAATCTCCGAACAGCGAACCAGCAAGTCCCTTCGATATTTTAAAGAAGCCTTCAACCTCCCCCAATAGAAAAAACATCGACGAATTAAACGTCAATACAGACGCCCACTCTTCCCAAAGAAAAATGCTTCTCCGGCGTCCAATTAACGCCAATATAAACAGTTTCCTCCCGTGCGTTTCCGTTCGTCCAAGTACATAACTGTCCCCGTGTACCGTTCTTCGCTACTCGAACGCAACAAACGACATCCTGCTGCCTGGAATCGCCGACGATATCGCGCGACAGTCAAACTCTCGTCCAACAAGCGGCCTCCCGCTTCGCCACCGATTCGAAGCCAATTACCCAGCTTGCCGACAGATTTTTCATGGAACCAGAGGCACACTTCTCGGCGCGCAAAGTGCAACTTGGCGCTCGATGAATTATTGGCAGGACTCGAAGGTTCGGATGGTAAATGTCAGGCGTAACTCTGATTCAGAGACGGAGTAAAAGCGCCGAAAAAAAAAGGTCCTCCTCCCGGTTATTTATGTAACGTCGGACGTTGCTTGCGTTTTCTAAGAGCGACCTTTATAGCGGCGTTGCAGCGTATACGACCCCTTATCGCGGTATCGTTACGTAAATTACGGGTGTCCGTTGGCGCGGACAAGATTTCGGCGCGGCGGAGCGCTCGAGGAATCGGCTGTGCGTGTCGGAGAGCGACGGAAAAGTAATTAATATTCATGGGGCACGCGTTGTATGGACATCGTTCGGTGCCGTCACGTGCATGGAAAACGGCTACACGCGGAAGGGATATTAAAGCGAGATGGCAAGGGAAGGGGGCCTTTCACCCCTACGGCCCGTGTCTTTTCGTAGGTCCCCGTGTTGGTCCCTGGCGTTCGATTAAAATACCACCATCTCGATACTTGTCCCTTGTCTCTTGTTTCTCTTGTCCGCGTTCTTGTCGGAGGAACAACCCGCACGCCTACTGAATAGATATTCGAGAGAGAGAGAGAGAGAGAGAGAGAGATCTTTGGGGCGTCGATTGGCTGCGACACGAGTCCTCACTGGAGCATCGTGATCTGCGTTAATTCGCGCAGCACGATTCAGCTCCGCTTGGGAACAATCAGGTGAGACGCTTCGACTTTCGATTCGATTTACACGGAAACACCGCCAAGAACCCAGTTCCTGATCACTTAAAATACAAAGGGAGCAGTTTCTAATCAACCTAAACCATTTTACTATGAACTATCAAATATTTGCGTATAAATTTAAAAATACTTCATAATTATTTAATAATTTTTTCGATTAAATTTGTATCGTGATAAACTTATTAATTGGTATTTATACACACACTAAACTGATTAAGAACTGGGTCCTCGACGCTATGGAGTTACAATCAGCAACGGGCAAGCTACTCCAAGCATTCCTTCCTATCCGTGTCCCCGTTCGACTGGCCTGACTGGACTCCTTATTTTCGAGTGGCAGGACACCTTCGCTCCCAGACGAATTGATTCGTATCGTCGTGCCCGGAGCCGCGCCACAATGCCCCGATCCCCGAGGGTCGTCGAGCCGGCTAAAAGCGTGCCTGTCAACGAAACGAATGATCCCCGCGGCTGGAAAAGTCGGCTGTGGCCTGCTTCAAAGGTTCACCGCGCCGACGGAACGCGTGTTCCCCGTGCACGCTAGCATAAGTTACACGCGTTTAGAAGCGTGCCCCGGCCCCACCGCGATAACTCGCGCTGTTTATTGCGAGAAGAAACGTTCCGCCGCGCCGATAATCGCGCCCACCGTACTCTAAAATTCCTCGGTTCCTATTCCTAGAGGGAACAAAGTCAGTCCTTCAGGATAACAGATCCCCTCCGCGTCCTTCCCGATCGGGTTCTAATTTTTCCATCTCAACGATCGGTGTTTTTCGACGGAGATGAAACATGTCAACGCGGTACTTCGCCGCGCGTCCGCGGACGAAAATTAATTAGCTACCTCCGCGAGGGTACTCGTTACCATTGGAGGCACACAATAGGACGTAAATCGAAGTCGGTCGACCAGCGACTTTCAAGAAGATCGTAACACTCGCAACGGCAGTTCCCGAGCGCATTATGCGCTTGGCAATTCTGGCGACGCGTCTCGCCCGTTGAATCGTAAAGAAAACCGTAAAGAGGACCGTCGAGACACGCAGTCTGGCTCGCAGCTGATTCTTTTTTCTCCTCGCGTCGCCGCGCCGCGCGTTGTTCGGGACTTTCCATCGTTCCCGAGGCGTTAACAGCGTTACAGGGAATGCATAAACCCGGCCTGTCGATATACCTCGGGCAATAACGAAGATATGGCCCTTTGTCCAAGGGAATCATCGATCAACGGGGGACAGGCGCGGCGTTATGCTACTTTACTGCCCGTTGGAGAGCGCGCCACCGGAGCCCTTGACCCCTGCTGAACCGTAATTTCGAGACGCGAGCCCCCTGGTTCGACGACCCCCCCATCCTCCGGGATAAAAAGTCGGTAAGAAGGTGAGGGAACCCTGTCCTCTCCGCCGAACCCCTTCTTTTTTTTTCCGTCCTCGATCGACACCGATTTCGTGCGCCGTTAATTGGCCCCCTCACCTTGCACGAGCTCGTTGCGCGCGAACAGGGTTATCTGATCGATCGATTTCACGCGAAATCGGTCGCCGAAACTTCCTTGGTCGCCAATTACATCTTCAATCTTCGGGGCCACAGTCCAACGATCGCCTTGCTTCTTCCAGCGCGAAAATTTCGATGGTTACAAGTTTATTTATTTATTTATTTATCATACGGGAAATCCCATGGTAAACAAAAAGAATAGGGGAAAGGTGGGATAGTTGATCAGAGTTTTTCTTTTTTATTAAAATAATAATAATGGTTTGCTTTGTTTGTATTTAATTATTTGAATTGTGATATAAACTGATGTGATCATGTATTCCCGCTGATCAACCATCCCACCTTTCCCCTATATAACAACAAAAAAAACTAGTGAAATTTACATAGAATCTGAACACAAAATCAGCAACAAATTAATACTTAGTATATAGCAAAAAACCGTTGTAACCTTACAAAACAAATACACTACGTTATACCACTCTGGTTATAATCAATCCTGTGAAGTAACATCCTAAACGAATTAAGGGAGCACAGTTGCAATGGAGAATATTTATTCATCGAGAATGCAGGCTCTCCGACAACAGAGTTTCGTGGTTCTCTGGTCTTCTTTTCCCGCGCTAAAATCTGCCAAACGACTCGAGGAGCGTCGAACGAAGTAGGCACGAAGAATGCCGAAGCCATCGCGGACGGAAACTTTTCAGCGGTTCCACGGGCCAGGAAATGACCGATATCGTTCCCTTCCGTTCCCCGACGGTACGTTCCTCATTATCGCCTCTTTCTTCCCTCCCTACTTCAGTTTCCGCGGCACTCTCGTTCGGCTCTCGTTAGCAGTCGCACAGGGGACCAGGGCTGACACACTTTTTCTCTTGATTACCGCGATGTCGATTGATTAGTCGACGCTAAGGTCTTCCTTTCTCCGAGTTCTCTCTTACCGCCCCTCTCCCCTTCCTGCCTCGCGGTCCATTGTCGTAAAAGTTTTAATTAAATCCGCCCGGCGAAGCCGTATCCTTGCCGATTGTACGTACGATCGGAAATAAACTTTCCTCCGCCCGATTCGGGTAAATGACACTATCCTTCGGTTCGCAATAACGATGTTCGTAGAGAAACACCCTGCGGGTCTTGGAACGCGATTCGAGTTAACAAATCCGTGTTTTTTTTTTGCCTCGAGGAATTAATTTGGATCCCTTTGACAGTGCTTAATTAAAGTTAGTATCGCACTTTGCAAGTTCGTTGAATTTTGTAAATTTCAAAGTACCTACCTTTAAGGAACTAGTTTCTGATCAGTTTAGAGGGTTTCCCGCTTTAATATTTATTTTTAACCTAATAAAACATTAAACCATAGACTTTTTTTATACTAAAAGTTGAATTAATGTTTAAACTTCAAGGAAAAATTTTAAAAAGTTTAAAATAAGTATATAATTTAATTATTTATAAGGTATGAAATAATAAGGTGACTAGGAACTAGTTTTTGATCATCTAAAATTAACAATACTAACTGCTTTCACAGACAACACCTATATTTTTCAATTATCAGTTTTTATGTTAGTAATTATTTCAAGCAATTATTTATTGACATAAACTCAAAAGAACGGTTTATTTCATGAACTGATAAAAAATTAGTGCCTGATCAAGAACTAGTTCCTTAACGGTATCTTTCTTCTTGGAAGCTGATATTCGATCGCTATTAAGATGACGTTGCGTCGTTTTACGAGCTAAACATCATCGTCTATTATACTCTCCAAAAAAAGTCCGCGGTTCAAGTGTAAATTCACCGACGATAAAAGCGAGAGTTCTTCTGTTGCTTCAAGGCCGAGAACAGTTTTCGAGTGGAGAGTAGAGAAAAAAGAGGGGTTCCGAGAAAAAGAAGCGGGATTTTTATAAGGAGACGCGCGGCGAATTATCCGCCGGGCTTGATTGTGTTATTACACGTCGTAAAGCTGAGAATATCCAGGCATCAGGACACAGTCGGATCCCCTTGGCGACCGCTTTTTTGTATCAGCATGTATAATCTCAAGCGTGAAATGACCTATAAGAAAGAGACGGCCGAGGAGGCTCGCGTGCTTGCTCATTTATTCGCGGCCGGGGTGATTTTTCAACGCTACGCGCGCCTAAAGTGAAACTTCTTAATTTATCCCTCCATTGAACGCGGACGCTCGCGATTGTTAATGTCGCGCATATTTCAACGCGGACGCGAGGCCGCTAAAGCGGCCGCGGCCGTTCAATTTCTCAAGGAATTCAAATCACGCGAGTCGCCTTTTCTTTCACTTAAGAGAGCCGATTCACTTAAACCGGCCATCGATAATAACTCGAGCCGCTATTACGGAGCGGGCGAGAAGATTCCTACGTTGAAGTTCTCGGTTGGCGCTAGCGCGAATTATAAAAGGATCGCTGCGAGCGCGTCACGCAACGAAGCGATCCACGTTCGGGGATGAGGGAGAAGAGGAGGGTTCCGTGTCGACGTTAACGTTTCCATTAAACCTCGGTTTAAGCCCCCGTGCGTGACTTTGACGAGGATATCCAGCGTCCTCTCCTTTTGTTTTTTTTACTTTGATCGTTTTTTTCGTGGCACGTTATTCGGGAACGCTTGGGAGGTCGGTTGTAATCGGCCTCGCGGCGATCCACCGATCCCAATTCCTTCTGTCGGCGGGGCCATTGCCACTTGCTGCCGCTCCCCTCGATAACGGTTGACAGATCGTCAGGTAACCGAGCGGCTTATATACCGAAGGTCCTCCGCGTGCTTCCATTCGATTTCACGCCTGTCCACTTGTATCCAATTCGACTGGGAACGTTTCAACGTGAAGAATGCGCGAGTTCGATTGCGGCCTCGCGCTAGGAGACTAAGGTCGGGGCCAGATGTATTGGCCGGTGAATTCGGTTTCGCAGCTAACGCACACCTATTCTGATGTATGTATTTCTACGCTAAGAGCTCGGTTTGGCCTACACGTTAAGAGCTCGGCGCTATCCCCACCACTTCTGGCGCACTCTTTTTCTGGCAAGGCGAGAGCGAGTCAGAAAACGTTGAGAATAGAAGAATACTCCTCACAACGCACACCTATTCTGATGTGTGTATTTCTCCGCTAAGAACTCGGTTTGGCCTACACGTTAAAAGCTCGGCGCTATCGCCACCACTTCTGGTTCACTCCTTTTCTGGCAAGGCGAGAGCGAGTCAGAAAACGTTGAGAATAGGAGAATACTCCTCACAACGCACACCTATTCTGATGTATGTATTTCTACGCTAAGAGCTCGCTTTGGCCTACACGTCAAGAGCTTGGCGCTATCGCCACCACTTCTGGTTCACTCCTTTTCTGGCAAGGTGAGAGCGAGTCAGAAAACGTTCAGAATAGAAGAATACTCCTCACAACGCACACCTATTCTGATGTGTGTATTTCTACGTTAAGAGCTCGGTTTGGCCTACACGTCAAGAGCTTGGCGCTATCCCCACCACTTCTGGCGCACTCTTTTTCTGGCAAGGCGAGAGCGAGTCAGAAAACGTTGAGAATAGGAGAATACTGCTCACAACGCACACCTATTCTGATGTGTGTATCTCTACGCTAAGAGCTCGCTTTGGCCTACACGTCAAGAGCTCGGCGCTAATCACTTCTGGCGCACTCTTTTTCTGGCAAGGTGAGAGCGAGTCAGAAAACGTTGAGAATAGGATACTCACGAAACTCACCTGCCAATATATCTGTCCCCGACCTTAGCTGGCAGACAAAATCGGAATCGAAATACATCATCGAAATACTTGTACACTACGTGTAACTTCCCTTGTCTTTTGTGATTCTCTCTCGCCTTTCTAATGCATAGTTAACTTTAATTCTAATTCTTATACGTAATGTTTTTGGGGTTAGGTTGCAAAACAGCAGGTATACTGAACCTCGCCCATTTATCACTTGATTCAAGGAACTTGTGGCGAATAAAGACGATTTATTATTATTATTATTATTATTATCAACTTCCCAGATATCCACGTCTCGCTAACCCAAATACCAAACTCCATCCATCAAGAACTTGGTCCCCGGTAATCCCCCCATCAGAATCGCGAAATGGAAAACGTTGGTCGCTCGACTAATCCGTTAATAATCCCACGTAGCTCTCCAATAACCAGCGGCGAACACAGGAACCCTCTAGCCTCGGAATCTCCAACATCTAAACATCTCGAAAGCTCCATCCGCGAACCGGACACTTCCCTCCAACATCTACAATCTCCAGAATCCGAGAATCCCGAAAATCCATTTACCTAAAAAAAAAGACAAAGATGCCTCGTTCAATGAAACTGCGGGCCGATATGTGCGCGATTGGACGTAAAATGGCCGGCACAGGCGCGGCTGTCCGCCCGTTAATATTGCGTGCTTGCCCATTGTCGGGCGGCAATGGTAATTGGTTACAACGGGTAATACGGGAAAGAAGGTTCATTCAGCGGCACCAGAGAACGGCTATTATGCTAAACGCCGGCAATTAAGTCAGCGGCTCTCTCTGCCACGGTCTCCCTCTCCCTCCGTCGCCTTTTGTTCCACCGGTGAAACTCGACTCGCCGACTCCCCTGCCCCGTTCGAATCGCTTCTAGCTGGTAACGCGTGTCGTCCGAACGGTGGCACCGTGCTATTGACAGGTGTCGACGGGTTGCTTTCCGCGGAGGAAAACGAACACGCCTCCGTCGGGATAGAGGGAGCACCGGTGGAATTCGATAGCGGACAGAGAAACGTAAGTACACGCGCTAGGCGAGACCTGCCCGCGCCTCGGCAGGCGATGTTTGAACAGCGCGGATGTTGATCCGCGTTTCGTAAGTCGCGGCATCTGAACAAACCGGCAGCTGGGTCTGCTGGCAGGAGATTGGAGGCCATGTCGATTGCGTCTCGTGAGACGATTGTAACCTGTTAACTGGGTCGTTCGTTGATTAGAAACACCCACCCTCTAACACTTTTTTTTTGTGAATTGTGTTTATTTTGCCATAAAGAATATATAACAGTTTCTTAAATGCTTACTAGGTATAAACACAGCCGAGTTGGCACCTCGTTTCAATAACAATATAATCTAAGTATCAGTCTCACACGAGCGCTTGTACTTAACCCTTCGTGGTCACACCTTCTTATAATCACAAGTTGGTCACACGGGGTTCACTGTACCCCAGCGTCATTTTTTGAGTTACCATTTTCCTATTTTTGAACCTTTTAACTTTTCAGTGATAATTCTACATTCGTAATACTTATACAGTCATGGTCTAATAGTCTTTTTCTAGAAATGTAAATTTTGATACCTATGCTAAAATTTGTAGTTGAAAATGAGCGATTTTCCATCGTTGTGGTAAAATACAGATTTTATAAAAAAAAATTTTTTTTGCGATAAATCCCCTTTGGAAGATGTAAACGTGCGGCATTTGAAATAAAAAATGGCTCTTGGGGTACAATACACCCCGTGTGACCAGGAAGGGTTAAACAAAATATAGGAACATATTATTTTTGTAAATGTTAAATTGCACTTAGATTGCTTTCCCTATCTTTTCAATGATAGGGCGGTTGTACTATAAAGTTTCCCTGGAAAAATCGGCTCTAAACCAGGGAGCCACCCTCTGCCACTTGACGGCTCGCGGAGGGTGCTTCGGAGGGGTTGTTCGTAGTTCGGGCAAGTTTCCACTTGCGAGCAGGCTTTTTGAAGGAATAGTAATTATCCACGAATGTCCATGAGGCTGAGATCCTCCGCGAGAGGAAAGGCTTATTTCTCACGCTTCTGGCTCCTCGTGCCCGACTATTTCCAAGCGAAACGCCGTGGAACGCCTCGTAACCGGCCTGTTCTGTAAGCTTCGAGTGCAGGACCACCAGAATCGCGCTTGCTTGAGATAAGGCGGTTGTCTGTCCAGCGTCAAGCTCGAAATAAAAATGCTCGATCGCCTCGTAAATATCGACGGGACAGGGGCGAAAAGGGGCTGGCGAGGGAGGACAGTTTCGCCAGTCGCGTTTTAACACGTGGGGTCCGCCTGAGGGAGCGAGAAGGGGTCCGGCTTTGTCTTCATTCGAGACACGGCGCCTGTAATAATCCTCGCCTCACGGACCACCCTGAACGGACCTCGCCTCTCACTACCTTCGACCACGAGAAAGTGGCCCACAGTCGTTGACAAAAAGAAGAAACCCTCCGCACCCGGAAGTCGTGATTCGCCCGAGAACTCATTTCTGCCTAACGAGCCATCAGAATCCTCCGAGTTTCAATCGTTGCAGTTCTGTGTCATCTTTCTGCGAGAAGCTTAATTAGATGGATGGATTCATCTAGGATAGTCGATATTCAAAGAAGGCGGAACGAAAACCGAAGTCACACGATTTCTTGAAGGAATTCTAGTGGAAATAGAGGTCGGTTTACCAGGTTTACCACACGGACGATTATTTTCATAGACAATGTGAAAGTTAGTACAACGAAGCTCGGTTTACTCGACTCTCAGCGAGGAGGGTTAAAAAGAAAGCAATTACAAGCCATCATTTATAACGCCGACTCACTATCGGCCTATAAAACAATCTTCGCTGACTTTAGGAAAACAGTCGTCCCCGCCGAGTAGGTTCTTCGAAAAAATTCAAGTGCCAGGCGACAAGGAAGAGGGTGCCGTCCTCCAAGAGAGAGAATGACTCGGGATTTATAAGACGCTTAAGAAGATTTCGAGAAGTCCCATTCAGGGGCCTTTGGCGTCGTCTTACGGTTGAGGTAAAGGGACATATCTCAGAAACGAAAGCGTATATATGATACGTCCCTCTTCCCTCTCCGTCCATCCCCCGATTCCACGCACACTGCCTCTCCTTCTCTCGCCCTAAATTATGCACCCTTATCTGGAGGGTTCGAAATAAGCCCGCCGCAGTTGCCTCGCCGAATTTATTGGCTGCCGGGCCACGGCTAAATAAATATCAAAGATATCTCACGACGTACGGCCCGCTAAATCTGTCGTTCCCCCGCGCTCCGAAGGAGTTTAGGAAAACATCGGGGAACGAAAGAAAGACGAGGGACAGCCACCGCGGTCCCGAGACTTCCCAGACTTTCGACGTCCTCTTGCCCTCGTCGTTAAATCCTCTATCCGAGCAGTTCGCGCCCCTCTCGGCCCTATTTTCGCGAGACGCGACTCGTTAAGTAGGCGCGTCACTAGTCACGGACACTCGGGACACCTTCTGTCGACACTGAATTAAGAATACGTCAAGATAATCCTCGGTTTACACACTCTGCGTGATGAACAGAGGCAGCGAAGTCGTTCGCTCCGCTTCTTAGCTTCAACGAGGTTATTTCTCGGTGCCGCGATGACTGAACATATTTCACTCGCTCTAACGAGCGATGTAGGCCTCAAAGAGCGGGCCCCGTTCCGCGCGTTCATTTTCTAAGATGATTTCGTCAGCGATTCTCCAGCAGCTCGCCATCGAGAGCAAGTGAAATGTTTCTCATTACGGTGAGTGCAGCCGCCACCGAGGATTGATATTGCTTAACCATTTTCCATCGGCTCGGCGTCGCGTCGATGGAATTTCTATCGCGAGGAAAACTTCGCTCGCGACTCCAGCTGAATACGGGAAACGTCGCGAGACCTCTAATCGCGGCTGCACTTCCTTCCTCCACCATGGCGCGGAGAAAGGAAAAGCTTTCTGGAGAGAGACAGACCTGCTCCAGAGGCTAAACGAACAAAAACTACTCGAGCCCTTTTGAATTTCCCGCGAGCAGGTTTCTAGTATTTAAATGCTGCTCACTGGCCGTGCAGGGGTTAATGGATCGAGGAATTCTCCGTCGCGAGAAAAGTATTTACGTGACGGGCGACTGACTCCTGCGCTGAGAATACGGATAATTATTATTATTATTATTATTATTATTGTTAACGGGAAAAACCCTTTAGTTACAAAAGATATAAAGCTTAAAGCAAAATATAAATGTAGGCAATACAAGATAAAATTAAAGTAACTTAAAACAAAGTAAGGTATAATAAAATAAAATAAAATAAATAAATAATCGGTGTGAGTACCTACTTAGTATAAGATTAACGCATCAGGTTAAGTGACCCTCGATGGGTCGCTTGGAGCGATGGAAATGAACCTCGCCTATTTAACACATAAGTCTGTTTTTCGTAAGTGTGATAAATAAAGACGAATTATTATTATTATTATTATTATTAAATATCATGTCACCGCGTTGAGAATAATAATGACTCGACCTTCGTCAAATTTCTTCTAATTCCTTCTAATTTCTAAATAGTAAAATTATCAGGTTTCCCGTTTTCTCTATTCGAAACCGAATTAGTTTCACTCCACGCTAGTTTATGGCGACATCAATCTCTAATGGCCACTTCTTGCTTACGCGTTTTCAACCGTCCGTTTGATTCGAAGGTTCTCACGCGCCCCATTACCAAAACCTTCTAAACGGGTCTGCGTTGAATCAGACAGCGCCGTTGGCGGGATTCTCCGAAAGGGGCAGCCCCGGCAATTCTAATTGCCGCTATTTCGAAGCATCTCCTCGCGGCGGTCCCTCGACGAGCAAAAAGAGCGAAAGACCAATGGGTTCCCTATTCGGACAAATTGGCCCATCGCGGCGCATCTTAGAGCAACCCTCCGTCCAGCCACATCGTAATTATCGAATTAACTGGATATTTACGAGCCGATCTAATATGCCTCTCGGTCTGCAGCAACGTTTTTCGGCAACTTTATCGCGTCGGGTACACCTCCGCCGTGGTTACTACTCGTCAGAAATTATCAGCGATTTGTCTTAATTCACCGGGAAGCATCGATCTCCCTTTCGGGAGATCGATATCCGGACCACCGCCTTTTCATCGAAAGGCACAAATAATAAGAACAACAGCGAATCGAGGAATCGCTTCTTTTTATCCAAGATACGAATTGGAAAAATAACAAATTTTAAACACTCAATCTTCGAATTACCATCGATAAGGAAGATTCGGTTCTAAATTCCCAGGAATCTTTACACCACCGCAATCAAATATCAAAGAACGTTTCCCATCGCTTCCCCTACGATTATCTCCGTCATTAACGCCAGAATTAAATTACCCACGAATAACGGTGCCCGGTTGAATTAATTTTGGGTAGAAAAGGCTCCAAGCGACCCGAGAAATCGGATTCGGTGGGATCCGATGTGCATCCCGATGCTCTAAAATACCTCCGAAAATCCCGTGGAAACACGGCAGCAGTTAGCGAGCTGCGAAACCGCCAATCCGCTCGCCGATGTTCGAACTCATGGAATATCTGCAGGTGCATGGCCCAATTTCCAGCCACCCCTTCGATTCCTCAAAAACATGAAATTCGCCAAGTTCTCCCGCTCCCGAAGTCCCCGATCGGCCGCCCCATACGCGGCTGGAACTCTCTGGCGAGGTCTGTTTATCTTTCATCGGGGCCGTTATTTGCGGAATCCGCGGGCCTCGAGTAGTTAAGCACTCGGAGCGATCGCGTGCCTTAATTGATACGGTGATTGATTCAATTAGCCGGCTCTGTCGGTGTTCCCGTCGACTTTCGAGTGGATTTTCTAGGGTTCGATGGAATTCCTTGACGATATCGCGTAGCCGTGCTCCTAATTTAGTGTCCGTGCTGCTGCTGATAAGCTTTCTATCCAGAATGGTTATCTAGCAGCAGTGGTTCTCCCGCTTTTGTAATTCCATCGAAATCTTCGGTCCCCGAAGCGAGACATACGAATTTATTTTATTAGAGAAACCCGGTAACAATGAATCCGAAGATTCTTCCAGCGTTCCGTCGTTAAGATCTCCTATCTAGGTAACCATTTGGAATTCCTTCACGGCCGTCGTTGCCTCTATAGGGCGCGACCCGTTCGTCAAAAGGCCGCGGAGAGTCGAAAAAATTCTATTCCCTCCCTCGCGCCCGTCTTTCATTCTCAAGAGAAATTCCGTCCTCTTTTCGCCTTCCGGTTACGATAGCCTCCCCCCATCCTCGCCCGGCACAATAGAGAAAACGCGAAAGGGGCGTAAGAAAGTTTGCGCGGCTCAAAGCGCCGCTCTATTTCCTGTCGCCCACAAAGCTAGCGACTTCCCTCGTCACGCTTCAATGCCGTTCACATTTACCAGCGTTACATGCCCACAGGCTGTTTCGCCGAGTTAGTTACGATGAGTTCACTGCGCGTGCACTCGTAACCTCGCGTTCAATGAGGGGGTGGAAGAATTTGAACTTCACCCGAGAGGTTCGTTTCTACCGGAGCCTGGAAATCCTTGAAGGGATTATCGGTGAATTTGCACGCAGGGCTGATAGTTTTGTCTCAGAATAATTTAAATATCAAGGCGATCAAGGCCCCTCTTTGTCTCGAGTCAGCCGAAGTATAGATATTATGCGTGCGACCCTGTTAATAGGGCAATGAGTGTTATGAACCAACATTTCACCCTAAATTCCTTTAGGACGTTACTTCATAGTGTAGTTCATAACTGGATTGGTGTAACGTAGTTTTATCCTTGTTGGCTTGATTATTATAACTATTTGTTTAGTATGTATTAATCATTGTAAATTTTGCGCTCAGACTCTCCGTATATTTTACTATCTTTGTCTTTCTTTTTGGATACCATGGGGCTTCCCGTATAATAAATAAATAAATAAATAAAAAAATATCGCGGAATATACCTATCTTAGCAGCGAGGTAAACGCGACGTCAAAGGGAACTGCTTTTATTCCCTCGCTGTCTCGCGAACGAGGGAAACAACAGTATCAGTGGGAGACGCGATATTTTTCAGCGAGTCAGCTTCGATCCGGTAGCGATGGGGGACGTGCCGGAATTTCGCGGTGTATTGTTCGTGACTTGGTGGCTTGCCAATCGCCAGTTCCCCTGCGCGGTAGCCGGTGCCTCGGCCCGCGATCTCCTTATTAATGAGCTACCCATTTTCACGAGTGATTTACCGTTTCCCTTTGTAATGCATCCCCCTTCAGCTAGCCCCGCCAACCCTGCTCCATGCGTCTTCGCGCGACCCGTTACTGTCACCGTCCCGCAAACTTTATTTCACTCGATCATCCACCGCGGGACCTTCGCGACCTTCGCGCCCATCTAAATCTTCATTCTACGCCAGATCGTGGTCTTGTAATTACTAATTAGCACGCAACCTTTCAACGAGCATTCTCGATAATTCATGTAACACACATTGGTAACAATTTTGGATATCGAGCTCGGGAAGAAGGAATCTAGGTCCCGAATAACTGAATCGTCGAATCGGTGCTCGGGAATGCTGCGAGTTCAGGTAACGCGGAAAGTTTGCCGTTATTCTTCGTTGTCTCGTGATTTTGGTATTTCCGCGTGGAAACAGTAGCGACGGTGAGAGATCACCGGCGAAGTGGAGCAGCTCAGCCATAACAGCGAACAGTTCGGATTAATGCATTCCGAGCCGGGGGAAATGTTCAATTTTCTCGATGGCGGGATCGGGGATCGCGTCGGGGGCGAATTAACGCGAGGGAGTGGGAGCAGCGACACGTAATCATCGCTCGAATTCACATTTATCGGCGAAACTGGAGGCGTGCAATCTCTCCGTGGCCGCGTATTGGCGAAACGCGATCCCGCGCGCAGCCACGGGACGGCGGGGACGAAACGTTTCTCATCGCGCTGCTCCCCGGGAGCAAATTTTTATTCATTTTCAACCGTTCCCGCCGATGCTCGCTGCATCGAGACCCGGGGGTTCGCCTGGAATTATTAAAAAAACCGGGTAGCGGGAGTGCGGATTTTTATTTATCTCGCGGGGTTGCGGCGGACAGAAAGGCGATTACAACGCGGGAATATCGGGTATAGTGGTGGAGGACTATCGATGGTTCTCACTATCGAAATTTGTAATAGTATTACAAATTAAATTTGGGATTCTGAATTTCAGCTGTTATTATTTTAGAATTGATTAACCTACGATTTTCAATATTGATAATTATCGATAGTGAAAATAAGCCATCTATAGTTTTCGATAGTGGAAATAAGCCATCTATAGTTTTCGATAGTGAAAATAAGCCATCTATAGTTTTCGATAGTGAAAATAAGCCATCTATAGTTTTCGATAGTGAAAATAAGCCATCTATAGTTTTCGATAGCGAAAATAAGCCATCTATAGTTTTCGATAGCGAAAATAAGCCATCTATAGTTTTCGATAGCGAAAATAAGCCATCTATAGTTTTCGATAGTGAAAATAAGCCATCTATAGTTTTCGATAGTGAAAATAAGCCATCTATAGTTTTCGATAGTGAAAATAAGCCATCTATAGTTTTCGATAGTGAGAACCATCTTTAACTCGGACGGATTCCTTTAAAAGTTTCGTCAAAATTCTCTTCTGGTAGCACTGTTTTCTTAAAAACTTATCCCAGAGTTGAAGCTTATCGAGGAAAATATGCAAGAGAATCAAGAGAACTTTGATTCTCTTTAAATTATTTTGAATTAATTAGGAAACTCTCGTAGTGCCCCTTATAAATTTAACGAAAATAGGATATTTCACGTGCATCGGATGCCTCGCGGTACCAAGAAACTTTTACGCGCACGTGTTAGAGCGGGCGCGCGATCAAATCGACGCGTATCCAGCTCAGAAACAACGATATCCGATCCGCCGATGGCGAACAATAGCGAGACGAGCGTGTCGTTGGAATTGTCTCGTGCTCCTAACACGAGTTCAAGCGCGCCTCGGTCGCCCGGATAATTAATTCCCTCCCGTCGTGTTTCCCGACGTCGCGACGCCTTCGTTCTTCTATTCCTTCTCCCCTATCGACCCTCTCCTACTTTGCTAACCGTCGCCGATTAATTGACTTCTCGTTATGAAGCTCGTGGAAATTAATCTGGGCTCTGTTCTCTGCGGCCTGAGCAACAAAACGATAATCACATCGGATTCCTCGGTTCATTGCCGCACACCGAAGCAAGGAAAGAAAAAAAAAAATACCCAGAATCAACTAGCCTGAATTTCTAAAAAAAGAAAATGATACTCGACGCGCAGAGAATTCCATTTCCATCGAAATTCAAAAGCCACATCGATACGCGTAATTACAAGGCCGCCGGTGTAATTCCGCGCGCATCGATTGCGACTGCAAAGGGGGCCGAAGCCAACGAGAAAAAGGGATTATTCCACCTAGGAGATGCATTCGCCGCACGGCGAACGAGAAGGGGGTTGAATGGCGAAGGCAAACGAGCGAAACGAACAAAGAAACCGGGGTGGCTGGCTGGAGAGAGAGAGAGAGGGCGGAGAGAAATGACTCTTGCATTTCGAGGGAGAGACGTCCCTCGACGGAGCGGGGGCCCGTGTATCTGACACGTGTTTTAACGTGTACCGTTCGACGGGGGGTGCATCTGGGTCACGCTATCCCGACCGTTTTCCAAAGTCCTTCGCGCTCTGCACTGCGGCGTTTTTACGGCCACTGCGGTACAGAGTGGCCAGGATCGCGACGCTAAGCGGTAATTTTCATTCCGGCGACTCGGCGGGAGGGTGGCCCGGGGAAGATGGAGTGGCCAGGGGCCGAGGGGGTGTCGCGGCCACGTATAAAAGTGTAAAGCAAACCGTCTCGTCGAACGGTCGGGAATGCTGGTTGTGCCAGCGGTGAAAGGCTAAAAATTTCACCGCTGCTGGAACAAAGGGGAGTTGGAATGAAAGGGGCGCGCTCCCCCGACAATTTATAGCATTTTGTAAATAAGTAGGGTACCGTGGTCGCGGGGAGTCGAACGCGCCGCGTTTAATGTAGTCGCTACCGCGTTTCTTCGCTACTCGAGAGGATCGTGATGTGTATTTCAATTTCACCCAGAATTGGGTGATTCGCACGTATTCGTGGGGGTGAAAGAGTTTTTTTTTAAAAGTATCACCCTGTGGATTTGAGGAAGGGGGTAAGATTGTTCTTAATTCCGAGAATAATACACCTTTGTACGACAAGTTTGTGGCTGCGTCAGAACACATTTTTATCCCCTCCACCCCTGTCGGGGATTTTCTGAAAGAGCCTCGCAGTCGCAAGGTCAACCCCGTCGAAGGAATATTCTTCTGACTTATATTTAAAGACTCAGGTCGTTCCTCAGCCCCGGCGCAGTTCTCTTTCCCCCCTCCCCTCGCGACTGGGTGATAACGATTTCGCCGTGGCGGCTTATCGCGCCCCAAAGGACCCCGAAAATGAGGCGACCAGTGAGAAACGAGCCAATGCAGCGAGAAGTCAAAGTGCTTGCGCCTGGATCTCGGGGGCTGGTGTCGAAAAATTTGGAACGACGTCACGGAGGACAAAGGACAGAGGGAGGGGGTTGGAGAAATGGAGGGAAGAGAACGATAAAAGGGAATTCGCTGGGGAGGATGTTAGATGAGTTTGGAAGGGACACGTTCAGCGCGTTTGCTTTGTGATACAGCTCTCTTCCTTTCTGGATTAAAGCACCCCTCCCCCGTCGCGAGGGAAGACAGCGCGGAGACGGAGGAACGCAAGAGGGATCGTGGAAGGGTATTGGGTCGATGGCGGGGCAAAAAAATTAGGAGGGACTGGCAAAAACCGATAATTAATTCGGTCACGCGGTGGTGTCCCATTCCCAGTGGACTTCCCTTTATTTCACTGATCCTTTTTGTCCGTTCTTGCTCTCTATCTTCCTTTCAGCCGAGTAAATCACCCCGTTTCCCTGCATCTCCACCCTCCGCCGTGCCCGATGGAAATATTCGCGCCGCTTCCAAGGAATTTCCAACGAATCCTACGTGATCCACAATTAGCCGCGTATGAAAGGGAACTCGCTACAGAAAATATCGAATTATCGCCGGACGCGTGCTCATCGATCCACGATTTTCAGGGTTACCCACCCCTCCGTGGTCCCATTCTTTGTCCCCGGAATCCTCTTTGATCCTCCCATCCAATTCCACCCCCGACGATCATTTTTATTCATCGCTCCCCCTTAGAATGAAAATCTCCCCCGTTTCGCATCTTTCGCCGAAACACTAGCGCGAATTCTCCGTCCTCCTACATATTCACGGGCGACGAGGGAATTAAGAAAAGTCATCTAAACTACCAACGCTCTACTATTGAATATTAAAAAGAAACTTAATTATTTCTACCTCGAAACTGGGACATCGAACTAGGGTGCTTCACCCATTTCCTACCGTTCATCCCCCGAACACAACATAGTTGTTCCAAGACAAGAAACGTCCCTTAAGGGGGTATACCCGTTTGAACCCTCGGAAAATGTATACATTTTGTGGATTTTTTTACAAGTCAACGGTTTGATGCAGATTTCCCGGTTTTTTACTGTCTTTACATAGTATTATGAACTACTAAAAAAAAAAGTTTCAGTTAAAAAACTATTGTTTTGGGGAAGTTATGCATACACATCCGAAAGTCTTTCGATTTTAGACGACTAAACGGTGGCGCTAAAAACTCGCGCTACGTTCAACCAATTCACTTCCAATTTTGCATGCAGAATCATAATAAGAGTCCACATCGTCCAACGAAGGCTTTTTTTATTCCGACTCCCCGTTTATTATTTATAAAGAAAAATGGTGGATTTTCTCTTAGAAAAATTTAACTTTACCTTTGATCCCTCACCATTTCTTTATTTTTCAAAATTTTCAAAATCGGCTACGTTGGACGATGTGGAATCTTATTATGATTCGGCATGCAAAATTTGAAGTGAATTGGTTGAACGTAGCGCGAGTTTTTAGGGCCACCGTTTAGCCGTCTAAAATCGAAAGACTTTCGAATGTGTATGTATAACTTCCCAAAAGCAATAGTTTTTTAACTGAAACTTTTTTTTTGAGTAGTTCATAATACTACGTAACGATAGTAAAAAAACGAGAAATCTGCATGAAACCGTTGACTTGTAAAAAAATCCACAAAATGTATACATGTTCCGAGGGTTGAAACGGGTATACCCCCTTAAAGTAAATCGTCCACTACGAGTTCAGCTCGACGCCCGCAGCCGCCGAAGTGGGGCAACGTGGAGATTCGCGTCGCTCGATCCCGTTTCCGCGTAAAAATGAAACATCGACGTCGACGAGACGGGCCTCGACGGGATTTCTGATCGCTGCCAGCTAGGTGGCCAGGATATTAGACGTTAGCCCTGCTTGCACGTGGGATCGACGAACGGGGGTGGACGTGCAATTCCTCTGGACTTCCGGTTGTAAAACGACGACGGCCGATCGATGGGCGAAGGTCGAGTGACCCGAATAACCCGTCGATTCGATGTTCACCGTGATTATTTATTTAGAGGCGACGGTGCGCGGCCTCGGGCTATCTTCGGGGGCGTCTCGATGGCAGGAAGACGAAGACAGAGGAGCGGAGGACGCGAAGAAGGGCGGAGGAAACGATCCGCTGGAGATACGGGCGGGCAATGATCGATTTTAATTTCCGCCCGCTACGGGCAAATAAATTGAAATTGTCTCCGCGGCTCTCCGTCGACCCTCTTCGTCGTCGCACGTGCCCGTACAGCGATTATTATGCGTTCATCCGATATGTCGATTCAATGACTACCTTTTTTTTCTGAGCATTGACTTCGCCGTGACCGTTTGATCTTCTTGTCAGCTCGCTGCCAGCAGGTTGCATCGGAGATTCCGGGTTTATCGCGCCTTGCTGGGACTTCAACTATGCTTTCCGTGTGGCGGAGGGTTCGAGGGAGAAGGGGAAGGGAAGGATAAAGATACTTCTTGCGACGGAGTAGGATTCAGCGGACAAAGGGAACGTGCCAAGCTCGCGTGTGCTACTGGAGATTGTTGCTAGTATGTTCGGAGCATTTTGCTCTGGGAATAATTGGTGTTTCGTCTGTAAGTTACACGAAACGCTCGGGGTGAAGTGACTGCCTCGGATTCTGCACGCACGAAGTTGCGTTTGATCAGTTTTCAAGTGTTCCCACCGAACATTCGCGCGGTTTATGTTTGAAGAGAGTCGGCACGCGTGGGTGGACACCGTCTTCTATACGCGCACTTGCCGAATAAATATTTCACCGTTCCACCGGGAACTGGGAATTTAATACATACAGCAGCTTTGAACTTGCCTGCGATGGATATAGTTCCTCGGTATGTCAACAGCCTCTTTCTCAAGAACTTTCTGCCGGCTGGATGTGTGTTGGTAGTTGCAAACCAAGATTTTCCTGTCTCAAACTCCTATGAAATCGTACCGGCAATTCGATCGAACGAACGGGCTGTCTCCTTTGTTATTACTGTTTGTCTTTTTCGGAAACACGAAGCGGACTCGGCGAACAGAATATTATTAGGGTAAAGAAACCAGTAAATGACCGAATTGTTGAATGAGAGGCCCAGTAAATGACCGAATTGTTGAATGAGAAACCCAGTAAATGACCGAATTGTTGAATGAGAAACCCAGTAAATGACCGAATTGTTGAATGAGAAACCCAGTAAATGACAGAATTGTTGAATGAGAAACCCAGTAAATGACAGAATTGTTGAATGAGAAACCCAGTAAATGACCGAATTGTTGAATGAGAAACCCAGTAAATGACAGAATTGTTGAATGAGAAACCCAGTAAATGACCGAATTGTTGAATGAGAAACCCAGTAAATGACCGCATACTTTTATTAAGAATTGTACTTATTAATGTTTGTTTAATACGTAAAACTAAAAATATGGGATATTAAAAGTGAAACTACACTCTATTTATATATAATTGACATTTCTTTGTTTAATGGTCATTCACTGGTATGCTTACTATATAATTTACTCTACTGAGAAATCGTGGGGAACTTGCGAATATTTGCTGCACTCTTGGATTTCGATTTCTGCTGTTTGAAATTTTTGAGTCACTACTTTGTGCGTTCCTTTTTTTTTTTTTTTTTAAGTATTCGGAGGTAATAATTCTCGCCCAATGTATGGCAACCAATTTCGAGTGAGACACAGACACTTTCGCGCCGTCGAGCCTTATCGATTCCACCAGGAGGCATCTCCAGCCTCTCTCACCGACGGAAATAATATTAGAGGGCAGAGTTTTACTAATACTGTCGCAAGCGCGAATAGGAGTAGACGTAGCACGAGTTTCTCGTCCAATAACTGTTTCTATTTCGAGCGGGGCCGGGGCCAGAACTTTTTCGCGACTCCATTTATTTCTAAATCGCTCAGTGTCAAGCTATTTCCTGCGCGGAACGAAATTTTAGCCGGGAAAATGGAGTTCTCCGAGGCCGCCTGAAAATTTTCCGACCTCTGAGTCATTCTGCCCGGCGATTACATTCCCCGGGGGATGGTGGGAATCATTTCTCGATAGCGTGGCAGTGTGAACCCCTTCTTTAACTAAGTAGTATCCCTCGCTTCTTGTAAACACTACTCAATATTATCAAAAAAAACAAAGAAGACCGTGAAAATTTCTCTCGAACCACAGCATCAGCGAATCGCAACGGACAAATAGAAATTTTAAATAGCAAACCGTGCAAATGATTCACTCATCCATTTGAAAATAGTGTGTCACTTTAAAATACTATTCTCCAAATACTCCAATAATCGAGTAACCTTTTCCCACATAAAATACACGTGTCACCTATTTTTTTTATCAATTTTAATCCTCCCACGGTTTTTCACACCCGCGTAACGTCTCGTCGTTAACTGAGGGATGACGAAGAGCTGGCGAATCGAACGATGAGAACCACTGTCCGTCCCCGTGGCGGATAAGTTTAAAGCTAGACAGAGTCGAGCCTCTCGGGATACGGGAAATTGTTTCATAAATCACGTCTTACCTTCGCGCGGCCTAACCCCGTTCCTCTGTATAGACCTCGTTACTTCACCGATGCATCTCGGTGCATCAGAGTGTCCTCCCTGGGCTGCCCGTGGCCATCATCCCCGCCTTTTCTCCTGAACCTTTCAAAGGATCCTTATTCCACGGCCAACGGAGATGATAACGACCGCCTGGGCCCTGTTCCTGGACAATGGGGCTCGCGCCCTCGCATAATGCGCGAACGCAGCCCGTCGTCCTGCGAGAGTGCACTCGCCGATATGCAGTGGGAGGATGCATCCAGATTAGAAAAATCACAGAGTTACGATGGCCGACGGTGCAACGCTCTTCGATTGAACTTTCGCGATGCGTTCAGTGTCTTTGATCCTTGGGTACCTGGATCCACGTTCTCACCTCTCAAGAATATTGATTTTTAGAGATTCTATTGGACTTTCAATAGATATGTAGTAGGGTGGATGTACCAGTAAATGAACACGTACCAGTGAATGAACATTTTTTATTAAAATGAGTAAAATAAGTTATTAAAGTAAGCAACTAATTTAATTAGAGACTTCTTTTCATTTCTTGCTCCATATCCAAACAATTTTTGCAGCACTTGGAATCATTCGCGCTGCAAACATAATTTTATAATAATGTTCATTCATTAGCCTTAACTGTTCATTTACTGGTGCGTTTACCCTATTCGATCAGCAAAAATACAAGGTGATAACGCGTTTTTAATTCGAAATAGAAAGAAGGCAATATAGATTCCAGTGGAATCGAAAAGAATTTCCCTGGGAAATTCCGATTCGAGAATAAATCATTTCGCATGGAAGCTGAATTTTTAATCGGAAATTCTACATACGTTTTTTATCGACTCCTTCCTCGCTCGTTTTTACTTTCCCTATTGTGTTACCGGTGTTTCCCGAATGTTTGCTTGACATGTCGAGGTTGTCCAGTATATTTGGCAAATAAAATAACGGGGTGTGCCAAAAATATTATCGATCAGAAACGCAGAAATATTGATCCCAGCGTAATTAACGGATTACGCGATCAGAGAGGGAGCTGATTTGGAAAGCGATTTGGCGTCCGTGAGTCGTCTTAGCGCCAGCGAGAGACCGGTTTCTTCTTTCCCCCCTCGACAAAACGGAGTAACAGCCTCGCGAAGCCGGTAATCTGAACATTGTCCGGATTTAATTGGACTCGAAACGATTTCGGAACTTCCTCGTTCTCGCCTCGTCGCGAAAACGATAACGAGCAGCTGCCTCTAACGTTCCCCTTTAATCTAATTGATCCCCCGGAGGGGCGCGAAACTTCGATCGAGTCGACAAAACGAATCCAGAGAATCCGTCACGATCATCTCGCCCATCCCGCAGTCTCTTTACTCCCGCACCTCTCGATCGTCTCATTAGGATTCGATAAGCCTCGTTAATAACACACGATCGCGGGACACCGCAGCCACTTATTAAAAGCACAATTTACGAGGCTTAAACGCAGAGATTGAGAAAGAGGGCGTTTAAAGCCGATAACGTTGTGTTCCGTCGCGAGCGGAATTACTGTCGTCCGAGTTGATGGGAAATTCATTACCAGAAATTAACGCGCACGCGAATAACACTTCGGAGATAAGTGACAGTGGTGTCGTGAAAGCGAAAGAATCGTTTCGAGGGAGGGAGACTCCTCGCGAGTGCCTCGAGACTACCGATCCGCCTAATCAACCTAATTATGTCAGAGGCAATCTCCGTTCGTAAATCAGGCGGCTGCCCGTCACCCCGTAATTAACCGGAAAAATATCACACTTTCTCCGCGAGCTGTTGACGGAAAATTATTATACCGCGTCGTCGTTATCAGTCATAATCAAACGCTTTCACCGCTGCGATCCGACACACCCGCCTCGAAATTCGCCTCAGCAGACGAGCAAACCATCGCGCCCGATGCGTGGAAGCCTGTCGAGCCTGGCTCGCGGTCGACGCGACAATGCCGTTTGGACCGTTGAACCGAGGAATCGCGGGCAACCCGATTACTTTCTCCGTTTATCGAGAATCGAGCTGGGAGGTTGTGTCTATCTTAATTGGAAACGACGGACTCCGCGCCGCTTTTCTTTCAATTATGAAACGCCGCGATAACGCGGCCCCGCGATTCGATTCGATCACGGCGCGGACGGTAAACAAAACTGTTTCCTTGCTCGTGACGAGCCTCTCTCGGATCAATTGCTGGTGATTAATCAACGTAAGTTCGTGTGTGCGGTGAATTTCACGATCAAAATTCCACTGATACATGCAACGCGTGGCCAGGTGCGCCTGCCGCTTAGAAGATTCGCCGGGAATCGAATACAGCTCGGCTGTTACTCCGGATCCGAATAAGAGTTGTGGACAAGGCACTCGTGATCCGCGTATAGATGAACAATACCCTCATGACCCAGATGAACGCGAACACCGGCGCAACCCGGTGAAATTCGTCTGTGCTCCTCGAATTAGGTTGATACAATGCAAAGACCAAAACCTCATTAACCGTGGGCATAATCTGGCGCGACGACCGGTGCCGGTATACGTTCTTGGCACGCCGGCCGCTTCCAGATCCCCTTTCTCGCTGGATGGCGGACTCGCAGAAATTATGAACACGCTCGAAGCACGTAGAAAACGCGGCAAACTCCCCCGCCTCCACTCGCCCCCTGATGGCCGTTTCCCTCGCGCCCTGTCTCTTTATACCATCATTGGAACGTTAACGGGAGCAACCCTCTCGAGGTTCTGACCCAGCTGCGCTGGATCTTGGCACCCTGGCCAATCCTCGATTTCCTTTTTTCTCGCTGCTCTACCCCCCCTCGCTCGATGACCCTCCAGGCCTATTATCGACAGATTGTTAAGGCGGAACAACGCCGCGGGAGCTTCCACCCGCGGCCTCTCCAGCTTCGTTCAAACCGTCACGTATCAGCGAGGTGTCGTGCATAAGAAGCTAAATTTATAAGGCGTGCCCTAAATTTAATCCATACCTCGACCGCCGCGACGCGCTCGCGGGAACCTCTGCACGCTTCGCTTCGGGGAACCCGTTATCGATGCTAGACGATCAATCCGACTTTGCCAGCGATTAAATCACTGACAGAGACCTTATTCTGGGATCCAAAGAGTCTTTCCGGGGAATATTTCCTCGATTCGTGGGTTGCAGAATATTGGGGGACATTTTTTACGCGTTCGTGTGTCTTGGAAGAGAATCTTCGGTTAACCCTCTGGTGCATGGATTTTTAATTCAGTTGGAAAAATTAGTTTACTCTCATTTGAGGATGAAAATACCGAATCCGATGTCAGTTTTCAATTTGGAGGAAATAATAATATTTTTTGCAGCGTGTGTAGCTCAAAAATTCACTTCAAACTAGATTTTTGTCAAATTGAAGACTCAGGTTGACATATTTCTTAGACCAATATGTGCGCTGTGGCACTATTTTTTGGCTGGCAAATGAGAATTCCCAACCCCTGGACTAAACAGGTGCCCGCCTTAAGGCAGGCGTATACACTAGAAGGTTAAAAAGGCGGCGTTTTTTTATTTACCCTTTTTGACCGACCCCTTGGTAGCCGAAAAGCATTGCGTTCTAGGCCAAGAAGGTCATCGTGGCTAGCCATCGACTCTATAGACCGTCGCGTAAGAAAACTCGACCAACTTTTTGTCCCCGAGCGGAATCTATATCGTGAGTTACGAAAACCCTGACGAAAATCCAGCCAAGGGAAATTGATTGAAAAATGAAAGACACCGCGGGAACGATGGACGCCCCCGATCCAGCAGGCTGATGGAATCTTGAACTTTCTCGTAACCGCATTAAATTTTATGAGATACGAAGTCCTATAAACCCCCGGCGTCGCGTTCAGAACAGTAATATGCATAAAAGGATTGTCCCACAAACTTGTAAGGGTTAAGTTTACCATGACGGCTGATTAACCGCCGCTGGAACGGGCAGCGTTGCTGGACTCTGTCCAATTGCCCTGTTGAAGTAGCCAATTTACGATTACTGTTACGCTTGCCCGCCGATAACCAGCTCCCATTAATTAGCCGTTTCTAAGAATTACAAGCTATAGACTGCAACAAAATCGTTAAAAAGATTCCATTACCATCGCGTCGCAGTATTTACTCTCAATTATATAATTAAGAGTAAATTATAATTCCATCTGAAATCCGCGCGCTTCCCACTCTCTCCTCTTTCAGATGTTCTTGTAAATCTTTCCTGTTGCTTCAGCCGTTATAAAAATAATACCCATATTACTTTGTGGTCTGGCCAGTATACCCTGTCTTCTTCTCTTCTTCATTAATTAATTTTCTCTTCTTCAATATACAGTAAATACTCGTTAAGAGCCCGACGAACGGGGCTGGCGGCGGGCTCTTAACGCGACTGGACACTATTCCGCGCGGCCACTGGTGCGAGAGAGAAAACCCAATGTCGCTCGTTCCGGGTTCCCCCACTCTTGTCCGAAGGATTCTAAGAAATGGTGGGGATAGTCGCCGGGCTCCTAACGCGTGGTAGAAACGGGCTCTTAACGAGGATTTACTGTACTAATCTAATTTAAGTCTAGGTTAAGTTTTTGTTCCAGGTTAAGTTGAAAAACAGTCGTGACTGAACTTCGCCTGTGCTTGTGTCTTGTTTACTTTCGTTCCTTGTTATTTTTTATGTTTGGAATAAAGTCGTTTAATAATTACTCTATACCAGTATAAATTCCAAACACAAGTAGGAGAAACATTCAAAATCGCTGAGATCCAAAATCTGATATTCCAAAATACCTATCTTATTTTCCTTAGCTTAATTTCCTAGTTACACCAAATACCTATCTTATTTTCCATAGCTTAATTTCCCAGTTACACCAAATACCTATCTTATTTTCCATACCTTAATTTCCTAGTTACACCAAATACCTATCTTATTTTCCATACCTTAATTTCCTAGTTACACCAAATACCTATCTTATTTTCCTTAGCTTAATTTCCTAGTTACACCAAATACCTATCTTATTTTCCATAGCTTAATTTCCTAGTTACACCAAATACCTATCTTATTTTCCATAGCTTAATTTCCTACTTACACCAAATACCTATCTTATTTTCCATAGCTTAATTTCCTAATTACAGCATCGGTCGCGAGCCACCTTCTCGTGCAACGCAACAGCAGCCCCGTTATTATTAATATTTACCTAGAGAGCTTCGATACCAGACGCAGACGCGTGCAGCGCGAGCACATCAATAAGCCGGTGCTAGCCGGTGGCGCGAAGAGTGTTACCGCGATTCTATTTCAGGGCGGTATGCGCGCACCGCTCGGATCTTCTTCGTCTTCGGCGTGCTTCCGCGTTTACCGCGGGGAGGAGGATGCGGCCGCTGGTGCGGCCCCGCTTTAAGTGCACTCGCGGTGCACCGAGCCTGACAGCATCGAGGCGGAACGCGAGCAAGAACCAGCCCCTGTGTCTGCTAGCAGCGGCGGGAATCGCGCGTGTCCGCGACGACGAGTATTTCCGCGCGAGCGACGAGCTGCTCGGCGACCCGCGTTCATTCGTCGCCTCGCGTCTGTGCGACATTTCGCGGGGGCGTGGAGATCGAGATCGCCCGGAATTCATTGAAACTACGACCCCATTACGCCTGGGAACTCTTTAAATTAACAGAGTTGTCTAAACGATTCTGGAACCTGGGTGTAATTTGAAATTACTAATTTCACAAACAGAGTATAGGGGAGACCGGGGCTACAAGTTCCGAGGGGTAAGTTGTTCCGATCGTTTTATCTTCAAAATAAAAAGAGCGTTCTACCTACTTTAAATTATTTTTTCCGTGTAAGTTGATCACGCCACTCTGTGGAAAAAATAATTTAAAGTACAACGCTCTTTTTGATTTGGAAGATAGAACGATCGGAACAACTTACCCCCGGAACTTTTAGCCCCGGTCTCCCCTACTCGAGTATCTCGCCAGTTTTGAGTTCCCCACCTTTTTTGAATCTTCCACATTCTACAGGGAGACATCATAATTGGACTCCTCTTGGAACGCGTTCCACGGACGCGTCACCGTCCCTCGACACCCTCTTTGCCCCCGAAATCGTTCCGCCGACTGTTAACATTGTCCTTTGAATAGCCGCCGGAAGGAGCGACAGCCTCCGCGGAAGGGGTTAGATCGAAAGAGATGGAGGGAGTGTAACGCAGCGCACGTAGCGCAGGGGGGTGAGTTTCGCCCTCGGTCTCGCTCTGACTCGCCCCTCCCGTGCATTCTGTCCGCACCCTCTCCTCTAATGTGTGTCGGTGGGTCGATCGGTATCTGGGTCGCGGGTTTTGGCAGTGCGAGCCCGCCCCCTCCTTCGTTCGCGATCATCCCTCCACTTCGGGACGCGGCAGTGTGCTATATCCGCTGCGGATTTACGCAGAGAGAGAGAGAGAGAGAGAGAGAGAGAGAGAGAGTTTCATTTCGCTTCTTCTCCTCCTACCCCTCCGTCGCTCCCCTGGCCAGGCCTGCCGGGTTGGCCATCGATTAATCTCGGTAAACAATCGAGACCCGCCTGGGAATCGCCGAGATTCCAGATTATCAGGGACGGTTTCATGTATCATTTAATTCCACCCTCCTCGATTGCGACGCGGCGCAACTTTTGCGCTTGCTCGCGCCACTCGATGGACAAAACGATTGAGTTCCAGTCGGCGCTCGACTGGGGCGGAAATATCGTAACCGCGAGCTTCCTTTTCACGGCCCCGATTGATTTATTCTTTCGCTAATCTGCGAGGATGTTGGCCGCGACCGAAAGCACAGGCTGTTGATCCCGAACCGCTGCTCCGCGAACACACGTCAGACTCCGAGACCGAGGCGCCCTAACAAGATTAATGATTTCCACGGGGATCAACCGTGACGCGGATTTAAACCGCGCGTAACTCCGCCAGTCTGATAGCGCCGATTATTCCACCCCCTTCGCTTCGATTGAACGCGATTGTTACTCCGAACCGATGACTAGCAATGACATCGACGTTTTTACTCTCGCCTCACTTTCTCCGGGCGATAAATATCTTCGCGACGAATCGAGTGCGAGTATCGAGGGCGCTTTAACCGGTTAACTGGCACGGTCCTTTTCACTATTCGGGCCCAAACTGGTACCTTCGAATAATTAAGTGAATCACACAAAATATGGTATACAAGGGTTTTTTGAGTCGCTGAACCGATTCCAGGGGTAATTTTTTTCATCTGACACCCCAACCCCTAAAAAAATAGAATTTAGGGGTGAGTTTGTCAATTGGCGGCCATTTTGCTTCGCCATTTTGAGTCTGCTATATTGAAATTTAAAATTCCAATGCCAAATTCATATTCAGCGACCCCAAAAACCCCTGTATACAATTTTTCTACATCCCGATAGTATTTTAATATTTGTCAGCCAATTTGGTTCGGCCATTTTGAGTCTACCATATTGAATTTTACAATTCCGATGCGAAATTCAGATTCAGCGACCCCAAAAACCATTACATACCAAGTTTCATTCAAATCGTTTGAAAAACAAAAAACTTATTCCATTTGATCATATATGATACATAAATACATTGCCAGAATTGGCCAGATTTTTGTTTAATCATATATGATACATTGCCAGTTAACCGGTTAACGGCGCGAACGAATTCCTGCTGGAATATCAGACAGGAATAGATCGTTGGTGTCTCGGCGAAAAGCTGTCCCCGTGAAGTTGGTGATCGTCGGCGACGACGGGGAAACAGGAAGTCCGTCGATCGACCGTGAGAGACTGTTTTTCCAATCCCCTCCTCGGAGAAGGAACGACGCGCGGCTCGCGTCGAATAGATTCTCCTCGTATCGAAAATCGGCAAGATCGCTCGGGGGACTCGAATCTCGGTCGGATCTGGCCGCCTGTGACCGAGTTCTACGAATCTCTACCGCGCGGCAGGATTGATAATGCAGCCTGTCGCAGAACGGCTTCATTCTGTTAGAACTGTGGGGCTCCCGTAGAAGGTTGTCGACGCTCCACCAGGGGGCCTCCCGGCTCTGAGAGTTTTCTCGCTGGTGATGGTTAAGCCCTCAGTTCGTATATATACAAGTTCCGTCCCAGTCCTAATACCCAGCGTGTCTAAGGCAGGGTCCCGCCAGTCAGCCTTACTGATGAGTCCTCTGGCGGGCCCGGGACGAAACGCTCTTTCCTTTTCCTTCACTGAAGGTGGTGACCCCTTTATCCGGGTTAGTCATTCCACTGCCAAACGGTCCAGTGTCAGATCGCTACAGTGGTGACCCCGACGTGATCGGCTTGATGAGCAGGTGGTTTTCGCTCTCGCCGTACACGCTTTTCCTTCTTTCCTCGGCTTTGTTGAGCGTTTGCTCGCCGTTCTGGTTTGGGCCATGTGTTTTCCGTTCCTCTGCATCGGTTTGAGTTTTCGCCGCTCTGCAATTATGAGGGCCTTCCGGACCATGTGCTTCTTCGTTCCTTCTTTCCTTCTGCATCGGCTTTGAACGTTTGTTCGCCGCTCTGCAAATATCGTCGAGCGTTGCTCCGTCTATATACACGAACTCCTATTGGTGTTTTAGAGCCTTAGTTTCGGCGCCATAACTACGGGTAGTTGCCCACCTAATTTTCGATTCCTCCTTCGTCCCTTGTAGTTATCTGGGGGGGAGTGATGTGGGGCTCCCGTAGAAGGTTGTCGACGCTCCACCAGGGGGCCTCCCGGCTCTGAGAGTTTTCTCGCTGGTGATGGTTAAGCCCTCAGTTCGTATATATACAAGTTCCGTCCCAGTCCTAATACCCAGCGTGTCTAAGGCAGGGTCCCGCCAGTCAGCCTTACTGATGAGTCCTCTGGCGGGCCCGGGACGAAACGCTCTTTCCTTTTCCTTCACTGAAGGTGGTGACCCCTTTATCCGGGTTAGTCATTCCACTGCCAAACGGTCCAGTGTCAGATCGCTACAGAACTAACCGTGCGATCACGATGCCTTTCGAGGTTAACGTATGCAACGACGATGGCTGCCGAGTTGTCGTCGGTTCCCGGGGGAAAGTCGAAATTCGGATTCCTTGGGGGAGCTTGAATCACTCATCGAAAGCAAGCTTCAACCTCTTGCTCCACGGAATCGGGACATTCAATATCCCCTGAAAGGATTCCGGGGATCCGAATAGTCCAAGCTAAATTTCCAAACCTCTTTTTTTTTATCTCTAAACGAATACGGAAGATTGCTGTATTCTTCGGTGCCGTTGGACTGTACGCCTTTCGCAGATATCCGATCAGTTTGATCAACAATCAAGTGAAAAGCCACTGCGACGCAGTAGATTACAGCCGGAGCTTCGGCTCGATGACGGTTATCGAGCAGAATTGCGACTATAGCCTCGAAGTCTCGTCGTTTTCCCGGAGATAATCTCGAGATATCGGGCGGACGTGGAAGATGTTTGCAATCACGTCGTCGACTCGAAGGTGAAAAGGGGTGACGTGGAAGCGCTTCCGGGATCGCGTCTTATTTGGAGCACTCGTCACGACGGAATCAGCGAAAGAGCTGGAAAAATCTCGTTAAAGGGTATTTCCCTGATACCGGCTGAATGATCCGGCTCTACCTCCTCCAAGATTTTACTACGGAAAGCCCCTCGAAAGCTCGCCTCTCGCGTTCCCTTCTTGCTCGCGATAAAACGCTGAAAATCGTAAATTACTCGCTGCACTTTTTATCGCCGTCTAGTTAGACGTGGTGCGTTCGGGGAAAAGTAAAGGGGAAATAGAAAACACAGGCTATCCATTGTTATACAGGGTGGGCAAGTAATAATCGAAAAATTCAAACAACTTTTATCCGAAAAACTTTTCTTTTAATTCCATGGTTCCGTAGAAATTGCTATATATTTCGAATTGTCCACCCTGTATAATATGTAGATCATCGAGCAAAATCATTCGCCCCTGAATTAATTCGAGATGCTCGGAGATCCCAGAGGATTCATATTTAAATGCGACGCCCGTTTTACCTGCAGCGATCTTGCTCGACGCGCAACGAGTGCGAGGGGTAGCTCGCGAAATAAGAGTGGATCGAGGCGCGTGCAGCGAGCAAAACGAAGTCGCGAGACGCATCGGGACGTGAGATGCATCCAGCTGGGACGGAGCCTTGATGGCCGTAATAAAAATCCATCGGCCGGAGGACGGACGGGGAAAACAGTCGCGTGGGCGTCGCGAGGTGTGCTCTACGAATAGAGGAGGTGATTCAGTGCGGTCGATGGTTCGGCGAGGAGCAAAAGGACTCGCGGCAGGATCGCCTCGTGTGCGTTTCGCCTCGTCTGCGACGCACGTGCCGCGCGGCTATGAATAAACTTATTGAAATGGAAAAGAAGGCGAGCTCGATTCGCGGGGAATGAATTAAAGCGTCGCCTCTTTTTCATTTTCTCACCGTTGCGTGATTGATTGGAGCAACATTCGACGTCCGTCGGGGGTTGTTTTCGTACGCGGAAAGAGATTTGCTGTGTTTTCGACGGGGATTAAAAAAGTGGGCCAGAAATGTTTGGCAAAACATTGGCGCGCGAATCAACAGCGAACGGATCGCAGTAATTGCGTCCGACAGAAGCTTTCTCGATAGGATAAATGAAATTGTTGGAGGGAGTCGAGGAAATTGTCGCTGGAAAATTGCAGTCGCGCTAGCGAAAGGCCCGTGCGATCCCCTTTAACTTCTTGAACTCAGCCACGAGGTGAGCCGGGAGAGAAAGGGGCGGCCATATATCAATAATTTATTCCCCCAGAAACGGTAGTGATTTTTCCAGCCCGTCAGCAATACTTTTACCGCCACACTCGGCACATTTTTCATGTTGCACGGCTCTCTCTCCCACTCTCTGCCTCCCCTCCGTCGATCGATCCGCGATTTTAATATCGGGCAGATTAAATCGTTCGCGTGGTGTCATCCTGTTCCCCTACACAAGCCATCCACCCCGACAAAATACATTCTCCAGCGGCGGCCACTTCTTACGCGGCGAATTTTTCAGGATAATTCGTGCGCTTTGCATATCCCCGGGGAGAATTATGCCGGCTGGGGGAAATAAGAAGTAATGTATGATAAAAGGATGCAAACGACGGTGCAGCGAGTGCGGCGGGATACCGTGACGCGTTCCGCTTTAAACTCCCCTACGCCAGGATCCGATCTTCTGACAAGATGTGTGGGAAGCCGGAATCCTTGGAGGTGTAATTTATTGCCCGGAGCACGATAGCGAGCGCCCTAAAGCGTCAGCGATACTCTCGCTACCGCTCCTTTAGCGCTAATACGTGGCAGGTCTCAAAATACGTGGCTCTATCTACCAGAAGCTCGTCAAAACGATCGTAGCTCCTGAAAACAGCTCTGACTTAGAAACAAGGAGTTGCATTATTATTTCGCACGTTTAATTCACGTATAAAGCTGAAAGTATGCCTCGCGTTGGCTTCACCTGCATCAGCGAAGGATTAGAGAAAGAAGATCCGCGGAATCAGGGACTGAACTGGAAGAAAAGACACGGAACGGACACGGTAACCATCGACTGCACCCTGGTCGATATCCAGCAGTGACAGTAGGCCACGGGGTAATTCGTGTTACGCTTATCTATTACCCTCTGGCCACAACAGCTCCTCCCAGTGACCATGCCAGGGACTCGAATTTGTTCCGTGAAACTGCACGGTCTCGACACTCCCGGCAACCATCATCTCAGGTGATCAGATCATCTCACTTTGCTCGGCTGAGGGACACTATATTCGTGGAATACGACGGGAAACATTGAAAGAAACCCATGATGAACGCTCCTCATAATCAGTCATTTTTTTATGTTGGTTTAGGCTGTGTTTAATTTGGTGAAATAAAGACGGAAAATAAAATAAAATAAAAAATTTGTTGCACGGGGGTCTTTTAAGGATCAACTCAGTTATATTCTATTCTATTTTATTTTATTTTTTGTTATATTGTATTTAATTCTAATTACTCTAATATTCTATTCTATTTTATTTTATTTTTTGTTATATTGTATTTAATTCTAATTACTCTAATATTCTATTCTATTTTATTTTATTTTTTGTTATATTGTATTTAATTCTAATTACTGTACTTATCTGTCTAAAATTATGGATTCTAAAGGGTTTCTCCGTTGATATTAATAATAATAATAATAACTTTGATTATTTCCTGTTTCCAATCAGCACTGTCCATCCCGTCTCATCACACCGCCAAATTTCAAGCCTCTTTCTCACACACTTCTATTTACATAATTTTATAACTCACTTCCTGCCGATGTTCGCTCTATTCAATCTGTTTCCTCCTTTAAATGTGCTGCCACAGATTTCTTTCTAAATCAGTATTCTTAGCTTCAGTTTCAATCTATTCTCTAAAATCGAAATACCTAGTCTTTTGTTAATGGTGAAGTATACAGCAGCGTTCACGCTGAACCTCGCCCTTTGCACTATAATAGCCATATCTAATAATAATTATTTCGACAGATAAAATTCCCCTTCTTAGACCATCCTCGCTTCTTGCGTTACTAATATTAAAACACTTCTGCGCGAACAATCTAACGAGTATCATACAGAATTCATTGAACCAACCTCGTCCCTCGCCCGTCCAATTAGTCGACGCTAGATGATACCTACGGAGCCTCGAATCCGAGCACAAAGTGTCCGGGCGTTTTTAGTTCAGCTGGCCAACCCCCGCTCATCTGGCGCACCCCGAGCATCATCCGAGTACCGAGAATATTTTAGTTAAACCGGGTCCGAGGGTTTGTCTTTCGCTTTCAGGAATGGATTTCAACCCAGTAACCGACTTTCGAGTTGGCCCGGCGCGGCGTTCCCGTTCGCGGGCAACTCCTTCGGGGCTCTTAAGACCGAAAAGTTCTGCCTACGGAAAGAGGGGAAATAACAGCGGTGTCCTATCGGGGTCCGCGGCGCTACCACTGAAAACATCTTAAGCACGGCTCCTCTCCTCCCGAGACGAAGAAATATTATCGGAAGCGGAATAAACGTTTATCGGGACAGGGAGCCTTGGCCATTCTGCCGCGAGACTCAGCCGAGGATGAGAAGCCAGCGATTTCTCTTCCATCGGGAAGACGACGGAGACACCCTCCGCGCCGCTTCCATTCGTCTTCCCTCATTATCAGCCATCCCATCGTCCCGCGAACCGGCAAAAACCTGCCAAGTTTTTACTCGGGGTAAAAACCGTCGGCGTTTATTTTGAAATGTTTGCTCTTCCCCCGGGTTCGCCCGGCGCGCGAGAATATCGCTCGCCGTTTCGCTGTGCAAACTTTAATTCCGCCTTTCCTGCGCGAAAGCCGGTTTCGAAGCGTTTTATTTGATCGCGGCACGCGCGGTAGTAGCTCGTGTTTAATTTGCGAAAATTTCGTTGCGCGAGGTGTATTTTCGTTCCGGAGCGCGGGTCAACTTAAATATTGAACGTTGCACGGTTACACGTGCGTCAAAGGGGCGTTGAACGTAGTTTCCCGTTTCAAAACAATTGGAAACGGTGGAAAACCTCTGTGCCCTTTGCACAGGAGAGAAACGGAGAACCAACTTCGTTGAATCTACTAATTCGAAAGCTTTTTAAAGGGAGCGTGCTTGATATACTCACGTAATATCTGTGATTCAGTGACATCTCTTCGTTTCTCTGGTTCCAGCCACGGTGTCCTTCGTCGATTCAAAGATTCCTGCAGAGGAGTCTTCCCAGCAGCGCTCGAACCATTACTCCCTTATTTCTTCGGAGCGAGTGACGCGCGAAACGCAACGAAACACCGACAAAAAATATAGGATCCTCCTCGCCGATGACCCACTCCGTTCTCCTCTACTTTTCGCCTCCTCGCGGTCGCTTTTCTCCCGCCTTTCTCTACTTCCTGCGGCTAATCGATACGCGTCAGTCTTACGTGATTATTGTCGAGGTTGCAGTTAATCTATGGTCGCCTCATTATTGTCGTTTCTTTCCCCCGGTATTTGTGCCGCGTGCGCATCTGGGTCACTAGCTGAAGCTCGCTTCCGTCATTGCAGTTCGAGCCAGACTTTGTTCTCGGACCCGAGATAGATCCTCCTGCGGAAAGCACCCACGTTGATAAAGGTTTTGAATGCGATCGGTCGGCCGATCTCGTGGAATCGCGGCGCGGGCTGATGGCTTTGGCGAACAAGGCGATTCTAGTAACTACGTCCACACTCTTGGGAGCCAGCGAGGACGTTCTTTCCGAGTGTTTCGAACGCAATGGTGACACGAGAAGTTGGTCACGTCTTTGCCCCTCGTCCGTCCAGAATTAAATCATTACTAGAGAAGAAGGAGTGTGATACCTAGAATAATTGAAGAAGAAACTAGCAAGATTGAAGTTCAAATAAAAGTTTTCCCAATTTCTCCAGCCCAGAAAATTATACTCGAACGATCCCTCTTCGGTGGAAGAGGAGTTCGATGAAAACCCCCCGCAACAGAGTCTCAGGGGGAACCTAATTCCGCGTGCAGCTGAGAGAAAAAAGCTTTCAAGCTTCCCCGCCGCGGCACGGAGGCACAGAACCGTAAGCCTTCTGTATTCTTCCTCAAAACTCGCTCAATCTTATCTCCGCGTTCCATTCTGTCCCAGGCGTTCTCTTATACGGTATATATACCACCCGGGTCTCTGTAAAGTCGATCTGCATTCCGCCAGCCACTCAGTATTCCGAGTGTCCGCGGCGGTGTGCGTCGCTGAGCGGAAAAAACGACTTTAAAGCCGGCGTTTCAGGAGCGCGGGGACACAACGCGGGGATGCATATTCACGTCTATTTTTGAAATACAAATCGCGAGCCGCGGTGAATAAGCCGCTCTTGAAAGCGCACCCGCTAGGCGCGCATTTCAAGAAGCTGCTTGAAATACGGGAGGACACTGTCGAACGGTCTCGCTTTGGCGGCCGTTGCTGGAAACGGTAACCAACAGCCACCGGCTCCCTGGCGAATGTTTAATTACGAGAGGCGCGGCGACGCTCCGAGGGTCCCCGGTGATCGGTTCTTCAACGCGGCTGATCGTGCACAAATAGAGGCAATGGTCTTTAAAAGGGACGCCAACTTTGCATATGAAAGGACGCACCTACTTGTACACGCTCCTCCTCGAAAGCCTTTCCAACGCATCTTCCATTAAATACATTAGAAAAAAGTCAGTATTTTCTGGTGAGAAAACTGTGCTATAATTGGACCAGCAATCGTGGGTTGAACTCCATTCGACTCCTCAATGAAAAATCGAATGGGGCTGCTTTTGTGACGTTTACCTATTGGAACTTTGCAGAGGAATCATGAGAAACAGAAGTTCCTTTGGTAAATCTTGAGATGCACGAGGGATGGAATTTGTCAGAGACACGCGGCTTCCCAACAGATTCTTCCTGCGACACGTTCGAAACGGAAATCGCGGCCCTCGAGGGCGAATCTCCGCGTGCCCTCGCGAGCTTATCACAGAGGCGAGGAGTAACAGCCTGGCAGCGTGCGCGAATAAATAGCTAGCACGCGAGGCGTCACTTTTATGGCCCGGTGCTTTTAGTCCCGCCTGTAAAAACGTCGCAGTCCATTAGTACTCGTAGCGATACGAGCATCACCGTGGCCGGCTGCGCACGCAAAAATTCCCTGGTCGGTTAACAACGTTTTCTCGTCGGGGCCTTTCGACGAACAAACTTGCGCTACGTACCGGGTGTTGAAAGCCGTGCTCGCGGAGCTTTAACGGGGATAGAAGTCCCTGTAAAGTGTACACTAAGAGCCAAAATCGGCTTCCCTTCGGAAATTTGGCAACGTTGCATGTCACTAGAATTACTGAGTTATGCCTAGTGACATGCAACGTTGCCAAATTTCCGAAGGGAAGCCGATTTGGGCCCTTAGTGTATTGTGGTCAAAGGAACGACTCTATGAACAGAGTCTGTCGAGAGGAGCTAGGCTCACCGCCTAGTCGATTGCCAGGGTTTTCCCTACAGGCAGCGTTCGTCATCTGGCGGGCACATGGATCGCCAGTGCTCGTCCATAAACACGGGACTTTTGTCGAAAATACCATTCTAAGCCTACTGAGCTATCAGCGCAGCCAATTTGGAGAGGTCCGAGGGATTTCGATGGCAACCAGATGCGCGTTTTATTGCCGCCGCGCGGTCACTACGCCAAGGCTCAGAGTCCACATTACCTACAACTGTATTTTGCATCGACTCTCTCGCGCTATTTCAACCCTCGCCACTTTCCTTAATGACACGCATCTACTAATAGTTTTGTCTTCGACACTCCTCCTGAAACCACCACTGTTCCGACGAGTTCCATGGAGAGAGAAAATTTTAGTTTTCTTACTAGATCGGAACTCAAACACTCTTCGATTGGAGCAACATCACTTCAGAACTTAATCAACGCGTTAGTAATTGTACGCTTAAAATAGAATCCATTGTAAGTACATCTATATCTATTGAGATATATATATTTTGAATTATTGAAAAACAAGGGATGTTCTTGTGATTTTAACCCGTGGCAAGAGTGTGGCGACGTAAAGCTGGGTTTACATTAGTCCAGTCCAGTGATCCAGTACAGCACTGGATTAGAACTGGAATAATGTAAACAGTGTGTTGATTCCAGTACAGTGCTGTCATTCCAGCGGATTTCGACTGGATCGAAAGTCTACTTTTTGATGCTACTTTTGTTTTTTTTTATCCTTCTTTTGCGTGAATCCATTATTATTACACTCTACCACTTTCAACGGTTCAGAAACGACTGGAATAATCAAGACATCGACTGAATTCCAGTCGAACCACTCGCTGGATCCAGCGACTGGAATAACGTAGACGTCGACGTGATTTCCAGTCAAACCACTCACTGGATCCAGCGACTGGACTAATGTAAACCCAGCTTTAGACCGGTCGCCGATCAGACACGATTTGCTCTTCCACGTCGCAACAGAGTCTTCTACGCCACGGAGAAGATACCTTGCCGAGCTGCCTAATGCAAAATCCAATGCATACGTCGGAATTGAAAGCCCACGCTCCTCGTGCATTGGAATTCCTCGGTTCTATCCATCCAGAGGAATTTGAAGGAGGGTTGACCCGTTTTCGCGTTGCCTATTTTCACGCGCGATGCGATCGTTTCACACACCGAAGGTCAGCGTGCGGCTCGGTGTATCGGAACGGGGAGAGGCGTTTCACGGTGGTGTAGCCCCGGACGATCAAGGGGGAAACTCGACGGAAAGTTGAGCAAAAGCAAAAGGGACCGGGGGCGAGCTGCAGATAGCGGGGCAGCACACACGCCGGTGCTCCTATTGTTCTTCGCTCCTGAGAGCCCGAAGTGCTGCCAATATCGGAACGTTCCGGCGCGCGATATCGGGTCACGAAGTCCAGGGCCCTGTTTCTGGCAGCCGGTGATAACTCAGCGGACGCACCGACACTGCCATCAATTCGATTGAATTTACCGTAATTACCCGTCGGATTAACCCGGCGTTTCCGAAACGCAACCTTTCCAACGACGCCCCGCCGCGGAATGGTTACCATAAAGAAGCCGTTCTCCGCTCGATATCGCGCGACGAATAAAGTTCAACAAGCGGAAGGGATCGCCGTAAGGCCGTTTTGCAACTGTTATTCCCGCCGAGTTGCTCTGTTTTATCGCGGGCTAAGGTTTCAGTAAACTGATTGAAAAAATGGTCAAAGCGTAGGATTGCTTGTAAATCGCTTAAGTAGAAGTTGCTACAGGGTGAAACGTACATTTTACTTCGTAACTGTACGTTTATAAAATCAACTTCTCCCCTAGAACGAGGGAAAGTTGCATAATGACGGGTCGAATGGCCTTCGTAACTGCAATTGCATCGATCAGCCATCAATTACACGAGGCACGTGACCCTGTCAGAAGCAACGCGTGTTTTCCCCGATGTCGACATGGAAATTCCCCCGGCAGTTTGCCGATAATTTGAAAAAAAATCCACGAGGATTCATCGCTTCGAGTTCATCCTTCCATTCAATTACCGAAACATTGATTCTTATCGTTCCCTCTTTCTCCGTCTCGTTACCGAAACGAATCGCGCGACACATCGCCAGAGTAATTCCTTCCGATGGGTAATTAGGGACGGAAGAGGGGCGAGGTGCACGCGAAAAAGGGGGACGAGCATAATTTGTCCCGGCTCGTTTGTGGGATTTGTGGCCCGGCCTCGGCGGGACGCAAATAAAAAAGAGCTTTCCCCTCCCGCGGCCGTCTTTACGCTGGCTGGCAACCTTCGCAAAGTGTCCCTGTCACTCGTACAGGAATAAGTTATGAAACGCCGGCCGGATAAAAAGTTCTGATCCCCCTTTTCCCGCAACGAGAACCTTAAGCCTCACCCACGTCGCTCTCGCTCGAGGGATCAAGGGCCCACCGCGATCACCGGGCTAAGTAGACGCGAGCTCCTCACCTGAATCGAATAACGCCGCCTATCGAATCTGCATCGAGGACGAGGCGGCTCGAAATAGCTCCGAGTCGCGGCGAATAAAAGAAACCGGACGTGGAGGAAGGGGCGCGTTTAACGCGATCACTGTCACGTCTCATTTCGACGATTACGAATGACATTAGTAACGAGCAAGTTGCGGTCTAAGTCGATTTCTCTTTGAGAGTTTTGCTGCGGAGTTTTTTGCTCGTACATTACGCTGTCGTGTTATTAGACTTTCGCATTGCGGCGCTGTGTTACGGGGAGCCGCGCGAAACGGTCGGCGGACGTTAATTAAGAGACGTAAATGTTTGCGGAAAATCGCGAATCGTCATTGACTCTTTGCCTCCGACGAGAAATTTGTAATTAAAGGCTATTGAAGGCAAAAGCGAGCGCTCAGACGCTCAGGAAACGGCTTAATGAACCTATAACGCAGCGGTTTACTGGTCGCCATGGAAAAATCCTGCTACGCGCGTCTCTGAGATTGCTTCCTAATCGAGGCTAATTGACCCGCGGCACGCCTCTCCCACCGGAGGTATCTTTTCCTCTCTTACGACCGATTAAACAACCCGCCAGGTAGGCTGCAATTACATTCTAGGATGTCTTGTCGATTACTGTCGTTCATTCAATGACCCTACTTTGCCAATTTTTTGTATCCCTGGCAAGTTAAACCTAAAAGTTAATTCATTAATCGTAGCTTTGTTTGTTAGATATTCTCTATAATTTTGAAACACCCGGGTATATCATACAGAGTAAGAAGAAATACTCTGACCGCGACACGGTGATCTTGACCCGCCTTAAACAGCGACCGATCAAAGTTTCGATCCTCCGGGAACGGAACTTCTTATCGCCGGAGCAACATTTCACCCTAGTGCCGCGTAAATCCCCGCTGCCTTTACGATCGGACCTCCATCAGCGCGGGACGAATCGACACGGTGCCCGCAAATCGAGAATTTATCGAGCTGCCACGAACGCGTCCGGTTCTTCGGCCTCGACTCGCCTAGATCGACGTGCACGGGTTGCAATTTAACGTGTACGCGCGCGAATTATTGCGCATTATCGTCCTCCACGAGCTCTCGCCTGACCCTTTTAAAGGGAATAGGTTCGAAAGAGCGCCCTTCGCAACCAGTCCCGTGAATCTGAATCTAAAAGACCCCGTTCCACCCTCCGCGTACCCCAGCGACGTTTAAAACGGATTAAAATATCGATCGAGTGGAATCGAAGATGAAAGGCGGCGATTAAAGGACGATTCTTCGGGCTCGCTGAATTTCACGGTTAATCGAATTTGTACACAACGTCGCGAGTTCTCGCCACTGTTGCACGGCCGTGCACCCTGCGCTCGGCTAATCCGTAAATGTCTCCGTTGTAAATGGATCCTGTCTTGCGCGTGAATTGCCGTAACTCATCGCGAGTCGCGCGCTGAACGTGTCAGCGCCTAGATTAAGCCGCGCATTAAATCAGTTGTATCTGCCTCGGTGATTAATTTAAATTATTGTCGGCGTCCGGGAATTCCTGCGCCCGCGGGCCTACGGGTTCGCTAATTAAACGCGCTTCGCCCGAAAAAACGGGGCAAAGTTATTATGTCGAATAGACATAATAAGTCTGGAGATCATTCGGACTCTGTGCGAACGAATTTCTTGGTGAACCGATGGAGGATTTTGGATTTCTTAATTTCCTTTCACGCCCTCGATTTATCAACCCCCTTCGAGCAGGAAAACACCAGTGACTGGACCAGCTGAACCGCGCCGCCGTCGATCCGGCCTTTTGATTAATAGCGCATTTGCTACCGCACGTAATTGTTAAACAATTTAACTGTCACTCGCAGACTGTAGCTCCGTGTCGATACTTGCAGCAGAGGAGTGGAGGGGTCGAAGATGCAGCAGGAGGGTCGCGAACTGCAGTCAATTATACACAATCAAGTGAAATTAGTTCGCAGCCTGTTTCGCGTAAATTGACTTCAGAACGAAAGTTCCGAGGAAGTTGGTGGATCACGGGGGATAGTCGTCGGGCCTTGACAATTTACGTCTTGCTTCTGGAGGCTGAGTTAATCGAAATAACCGAGCTGAGTCGAGGTAGCGTGCTCGAAGAATTTCCAAGTACCCTGCAACTTTCGACTTCAAAACAGGAGACTGTACAAGGATCGCTCTTTAAAAATTGATTCAAGTATCAATTAATTCTGATCATCATCGAAATTAATCGAGTACCTTAACGCGAGTATCCACAAAAACATGGAATATAAAATCCGCGCAAGCGACCGCCTAGAACCGACCACCGAATGGAACAAAGATCTGTGCCCGCTATAACACTAGAGCATCCGCTGTTTGCGCAGATTAAATTTATCGATCGATCGTACAGCGTGAAACGAAAGCCTCCGCACAGCGTGGAAGATGGCTACGTGCTCTCGCCACGGTTCTCATAGCCTCATCAACGTTCCAAGTTTGAGCGAATCGATAACCCTCCCATACGCCATTAAATCGTACGATAAACCTAGTTGCGTCCCCACTGAACGGCCCATCAAATCCTGCATCTCGCATTAAAAGTCTCGCTCGAGAGATTTCAGCGTTGCGCACTATTCAATTCCATCATCCCCCTCGTTTTACGTACGTCGAGGAAAGCGTAACAATTGCAGATTCAACGCGTACGCGCAATTAATAAAAAGACAGTCCACCTTTCGATATTTAGAGCCGTTTAAACTTTAAGCACAGCGTGATCAGCCTCGCTCGCGATTCCACGTAACACGAACAGGTGCCTTGCCTCGCCACCAGCCTCTATCGCCTCTCCTGGCCTCGCCGTTCGCAGGCCAGTCGAGAAGAAGGTCGAAGCTGGCGAGAATTCCGTCGACGAATCGTGCAATCCGGCCGCATCGACTCGTCAACGTATCCGCAGTGCCGATTAATCACCTCGGCCCGGTTTCGAGAAGACTCGCCAACCCTCCTATCAGCATCAGAGTTCACTCAGAAGGTGACGCACAACCGTTCCATTCCACTTTCAACCTCCGCCGGGGCCAAACTGCCAATCTATTCGCGCTACCATCGATTCTCCAGCACTTGTTCCTTTATAGCGCGCTCTTTTCACTCCGCTGCAAATTCTGTCCCGAGGATTCTATCGAGAGGATTCTTTATTGTCGGGCAGAATACTATTGTTCTGAATATTTCTGCCGAGATAATGGAAGAGCAGGCGAATTTTCGGACCGTTGTTTATTATACGCTCGCTGACGCGAACCTTCCTCAAGTTCTGCAGTCACGAACTTCAGCCTCCCCTCGGGCCGTTCTACCGAAACGATGCATGTTCGACACGGGTTTTTCACCCGGGATCCAGTCTGCAGCTATAATCCTCTGCTTGGAGCTTGTACGTTGTTGCTGTCTGTTTGCGCGTCGAGCTGTTTAACGGCTAAGCGATTCTTCTTCGAAAGTACCTATCGCTCTCGGAATTGCCAGTTCCTCGGCAGTCGTGGATATTAAATTTTGGGAGAAGCTTTAACAGAATTGAAGGAATTTCGTTTGCTGATTTAACAAAGTGTACTCGACGGAGGAATATTGCCACGGCTGCGGGAAGAATCCTTCTGATATGTTCCCTCAAACTTAGCTGACATCCTCTTAAATAATCCTACTTAAAAATCCACTCCGAGTCTCTTCGATCTTCCAAAATTGCGATCTTCCAAGCGACAAGTGTACTTTTTACCCGCTTACGTTATTCTTCACCCACAGCTGGAGTCTTCGAAAGGAAAAGGGTGTCCTCGAAAATATAATCCTCGTTTCAGGGTGAAAGACTAGAAATTAGCTTGCAGGTACCAGGAACGATCGGTACGTCGGTCTAAAGCACTCACAAACATCCTCCTCACCCCTCCCGCGACCCTCTTCCACCCTGCGAAATTAGCTTGCAAGAACTCTCGAGACTAGTCGATGATTAGACGCCGATCCAGGTCACTCGAGAGCATCGTCATCCGCGTATTCCTTCGTCGAAGGTTAGCCCGCAAGGGCCATCAGCATTAATTGCACAACTGAGCATCGACCCGGTTCACTCGTGAGCCACGCGTGCCTTTCATGCTTCCGGACGCGATCTTGGAGCACGCAGCAACCCTTTCACGATGCATTACCCCGCGGGAGACTGGCACATCGGCGTTGCCAATTATCCTCCAACCTTCGATCGATTGTTCGACGTGGCCATTTCCTGGATACGTGTCACGGTGCACCTGGGCCAGCCTCCTGTTTCCTCCAGGAGTCTCCGGGTGTTGAAAGCCCGTCCACATAGCCCTGACCCGTTCCTAGCCACGGAATCTTGAACTCCACAACCGCAGCTGCGTCCCGCGACTCGACGAGCCTCCGCGTGATTTTATCGAGCTCGATGGTGGATGAAAGTTGCAGGCGCCTTCGCAGCAAACCACTCGAACTTGAAGCCGACAGGGAGAAAGGAACCTGGTGCTCATCGATTTTTTGCGACAGCCTGGCTAAAAGGCAAAGCCGCCGACCGCGGACGGTTATTCGTCGACGATGAAAGCTAGATTAAATCATCCCTCGGTTCGGCTTGGGAAAGCAGAAGGTTGTACAGAAGCTTCGTTAAATTATTATTGTCTCGGGGGAGTCTCTGCTCGCGCGGAAATTGATTCGCTGGTCGAAAGCATGCCCGGCTCGACGGCGGCACTCGAAACGCAGCTCGATCGGAACGGGAGCGAGTATATAACGCGATCGTGCACCAGTTCCTCTTTAACGCAGTCGATCCTCCACCACCCCCGAAAGCACGGACCACGATGGAAATAACTCGGCCGTGTTGCTTCTTATTTACTTCGATCGAGAGGCTTGAACGACTATCCTCGTCTCGGAACAGTCCCCCGTGGAACTTGAATCTCGACCTCCCCTAGATCACTAAACTTCTCCAGTTACCTCTGACACCGTTAAAAATCCGCTCTTCTAAACTCGCGACTACCACGAACCATCGAACGATCCAACGCGGAACGTAAGTTCCAGCTCTATCCGCGCGCACGTATTATCACACGGCTCTCGAATCGTATAAAACAAGACTCCGCTGTGGATCCCGTCCTCCCTTCGTCCGTTTCCGCTCGCTCCGACTGGCCTGCTTCCGGGGTCGACCCGTTCAGGTTGCACACTACTCCTCCTCGAGGAACAAGCTCGACTCCAGCTAGCTGGAGGACTCGTTAGCGGGTAGAAACGCGTAACTGGATCGCTGGGAGGAGGCAGAGGCTCACAGAGGAGAAACACGCGAAATCCTGCTCCCCGTTCCCGTGTTCTCGCGTCGGTCTAGTCCGCGACGAGCGGGACATACACCCGGCGCTGAATCGCGGCCAACTGAGAGGGAGAAAACAGCCCCCTGGATACTACCAGTCGGTTGGCTGTGGCATCGCGCACGGAAACCCCCTGCGCAACGCTTGCCCCATCCTACGATTCCTCTGTCGGCGGTAGTGCGGCAAGGAACGGCGCCGTTCCCGACCGTCGAAACGACGAATTTCTCGTCCCTTTCCCGACCCGTTCGCGATTAGCGACACGTGTACGAACCGTCACGCTAGGAACTCGCACCGCCAGCGCGGTGAATCGCGATTCTAGAGTCGGTTTAAGGGGCACTCCGTGGATCTCCTTTAAGAAAAATTCTAGCTTCCACTCGCTGGGGTTGTTATCGTTACGGAGTTGGGAAATATGTCTTCTCTATTTTCTGTACACAGTGTGCAACTGTGAGGATGTTACTTGGGGGTTGATTTAAGTCTGTCTGCAGCTTACATTCTGCTTCCTTTCAAACTTCCTTCTCTTACGTCTGACTATTTTTACTCTGCTACTACTGACACTTGTTTCACACTTTCCGTTCCTCGCGAGCACCGAAGCTCGATCGATCAACATGGTCTGCCGCTGCCTTCTGCTAATACACACTTATCTCTCTTCTCTAATATCTGGCGCAACGAGTAACCCTTCTATCATTCTTTCTCGCCATCCAGGCTAAAGTTCCTCCCTCTCCCTCGCCTCCATTGAAAACACACGGCCAGGTAAAGAACGATGGAAAATAAGAGGAATGGAAGAAAGTTTCGCGAGCTGGTAACCCTCCCTAAAAGGAGAGCTTATCAATAAAGGAACAAAGACTCCCGCGAACGCGTCGCCCCCGGGAAACAGCGTAATCCCGTCGCTGCCGACTGGCGCGAAGTTTCCTCCGGACGGCAATAAAATTACCCCGGTGGAACTGGTACAATGGACTTAACGCAGTAATTAGCAAAATGAAGCTCCTCGACTCCTCTGTGCCGCGCTAATAAACCCGATTGGATTTCGGCCGGTTCAAAGGGACCCAGAAACTGCCTCGATATCCTTGCGATTCAATGAGGCTTCGTTGCGCTGAATTCGTGCCACGGTTGTCGAAGGAAAGGCAACCCTTGATGCTCCCTACCACCGGCGCCAGCTCCTTGCTGCCGCAGACGTTGCGCGCTTGGATTCTGATCGCGCGAGAGGCATTAGCGCAACGGAGATGAGAGCGAAGCTGCGGGGGTGCGGACGAGTGGCGAAGTGGACGTTGCGGCTTCTCGCGGAGTCAATCGGTTTTAATTACGCGCGCTTGTAACTTGGCGCGGATCAGTCGACGGTTACGAGCAACTCGGAAGATTGGATTGACGTACTCCGGGGTCTCCGAGTTACCTAGAATCAGCTGCAGCGAAAGTAGGATCCAGCTAATTCTCCAATCTACGATTCGATTCCAATTGGCTTTGATTGGGAATCTTTAACTTAACCACGTCTCCGCGAGCTCTTTCGGGGGTCGACGGCAGATTCGTCGGGCTAAATTCTACCCGAGGATGCGTCCACCTATACCCAGAACGTAATAGAAAGAAAACGAGATGCCAACGATTGGGCTCCGGACAGATACAATAGCGGCACGTTCTGTCGAGCGAAATCACGAGCGGCCACAAGTAGGTAGAAAACCATGGTGAATTAAAGAGCGTAATAAAAAGCTATCCCGAGGACGGAACACCGGGCACGCCCAGAAAATGAATCTACGTATCGGTCGCGACCTGAATGGGGGATAAATTGCTTGACAATGAAGCCCCGTACCCCAGGCTCCCCCGATGAGATTTCCCGTCGCGACCCCGTGCCGCGGAGGCTTACCGGATACAATGGAACCGTGGCACGGCCGGTTTGCGTCACGAGCTCCCCCGGCGAGGGGGTAGGGAGCAGGGAAGAAAGGGTGCGCGCAGGCGACTCTGGGCCGCGTCTGTTATTGTCGACGGGACAGGAGACGGGACGATCTTCCGCGGAACGAATTCCGTCGGCCAGAACGAACGGGGAGGGCCTCGCGTCTGTCTGGACGATGCACTCTTCCCGATTAATCTTCACCATCGACTCCAATTTGTCACGATTTTCAGAGGTGCCCGTGGCACGCTCCGAACGCCGGGAATGACTCCGCGGCGGAGATCGAACCGATAGATGCTTGATCATTGTAATCTTCTCCTCTCTCCTCGATGAGTATCGATCGAGGTGCTCGTTGACGCCAGGCGATCGCGTTAAACGCCGACGCGTGAAGCGTTCGCATCGTTCTGTGATTTATAGTGAAGCAGTCGACGTGGTTGGGAAATTAAAAGGCACGACGCGACGGACGCGAGCTCTTTATCGATCACCCGGCCGTTTAACTTCCCCGACGTCGCCTCGACTTCCTCCTTAATCCCTAACGTTATTATCAAAGTCAATAGTTGAGGAGCTGCTCGAGCAGATACCTTTATGTCGCGCGACCGAAGGGAACGAGATGAGCAGCGAGGGCAGAGGGATGAAAGGGAAAGTTGAGCGGGGGTCAGTTTTCTCTTCCTCCGTTGCCTCTGCCGTTCGACATGATTTGCGATCGCTTTATTAAAAGTTCCAGCTGCCGCCGAGCCCGTCGGCGATGCGCCCGGTGAAAGTTTATAAACTCGATATTTACTTCTTGCCAAGAGGATAAGAAAAAACGACTCCTCCCCGTGGATCACGACGGGTTTGCAGTCGCGTCACGAGCACGTCGATACAAATACGCGGGTGGGATTGCATAATTTGGCGAACTGTGCGATGTGGGAGGCCCTGAGGCTGCCAGAACGAAAATCTGAGGCTGTCTTTGAAACGTTCGTGTTACGTAACGGCGGATGGAAAGTTGTGTGTTGAAATTTGCAGAGGATATTAATATTGCAGTGGAAAGAATTGTAGTTATTTGTTTAACCCTTTAACGCCCAGAGCCGTTATTTCAAAATTGTGAGATAATATATATATATATTAGCCTATATATACATATAATGGTTCTATAGGATAACTAGATCAAAATTGAATATTGATTATTTCAATTTTTCTCCATTCCGTGCCGAAAGTTAAATATAAACAGACGATAGAATTTTACGCACATTCAAAATGAGTGTTGCACCGGTGCAACACTGGGAGTTACAGGGTTAATATGTTTAATTCTAGGGTAAACGCACCAGTAAATGAACAGTTAAGGCTAATGAATGAACACTATTATAAAATTATGTTTGCAACGCGATTGATTCCACGTCCTTCAAAATTTTTTTTTCATATGAAGCAAGTAATGAAAAGAAGTCTCTAATTAATTAGTCGCTTACTTTAATAACGTATTTCACTCATTTTAATAAAAAATCTTCATTCACTGGTACGTGTTCATTTACTGGTACATACACCCTAGTTTCATGAAGCTCCGCGTTATAAAATAGACAAATATAAATAGTTTGCTTTCTCAATGCCGATATCCCACTTTTCCAACTATAAACGTCTTCGCCCATTCTTCGTACGCGTGTCGCGTTAACGTTCGCAGGGTTCAAGGGGTTCGAGGAAGCTTGTTGGGAACACGCGGAACGAGAAACGCCGGAGCATCAATTCACGTCTCCGTTTCACCCAGCCCCGACTCTTCAACAACATAAATTCGCGATCCCCGTCGGCGAAGTTAATGGAGCATCGATACTCGAAACGTTTCAAGATTAACGATCGGGCACTTCTGTCGCGTTCCTTCCTGATTCGTCACTTTTCATCGGTGCCTTCGAATTCTCTACGTTGTCTATTCGCGTAGACGGTCAAGTTACATTCGTGCTTACACTTCGGTGTAACAGTCATCCAACGCACCTCGACGAGAATTTTTATAGAGAATTTATAAAGAATTTTGATAAGTCTACCCGTCCAAATTTTAACGTTCCTCGGAATCGGCTAAGTGACACCGAATTTGATTTAAATCAGAATCAGACGGCGATATTCTATCACAAAGAGCTCGAACTAGATCGCCGCGTTCCCAGGGCACGCAAGTGCGTCCAACGGGACAATAAATTATTTAGATCGATGTTGCAGCGCGTGTTAATTCGTTCGAGCGCGAACGGCGCCCCGAGAACGCGGCTGATTTATCGGCCAAATAATTCGCCCCTTCATACAGTAACGCTTCATTAATAATTTCTCGCGGGCTGCGAAACGGTGCGGCGCGGCGCGGCGTCGTGCCGGCTCGCGGGCGCGCGTTCCCAGCCGCCCGCCCGAAATTGGATCAGCGCGGCAGATAGCTCGGGACAAAGACAGGTGCAATCTCGACGGCACGATCGCTCAATGAGAGTAATTAATGGCCGCGGCGTGGACTTGCATCGTAATGATAAAACGCGGCGAGTGGAAACGACGAGTCTTACGAACGCGTGAGAAAAACCGTGCGAGGGTAAAGACAGAAGGGATGGGCGAGAAGATATTTTGCGTGTTTGAAGGGTGGAGACGAAGCAAGAAGATCACGATGAAGGAAATATGAACACAGATCAGTATGAGTTTCCCAAATCAAAAGGGGTTGGATTCCGGGTAAACTTTCAAGAGCAATCACGGATCGTCCCTCGTTATTAAAACACTAAAGCACCCTCGTGTCGCAGAAAGAAGAAGCGTCAGTGGAGGAAAGATAAGGGTGAAGAAAATGGCACGTAGGTGTTCAAAGATCAAAGGACAACACACGCGATAGCCGCGACAGGGATGATCCGGGGATGAAATTCGCGGACGGAGATGGAAAGCATACCTGCGACTACTTAGCTTTATCTCATAATTCGTTACTAACTGCCTTTTTTTACGAGGCCCTCTTCGTGGCTGTCGGACGTGCGCAGCTCGATAACGAGCCGCAATTGCAAGCTGCACGCCGGGCAAGCATGTGCGCCGATCGAACAACCGATACCCCCGATTACGGCTGCCTTCTAATAGCCGGTGGTCACTGGTAGCTCACCTTTAACCTTCGGCAACTCCAACCTCCGTCGCAACTATTCACCGCTCGGCTTTGCAAGGAAACAGTTCACTCGCTTGATTCTTCTCTGAATCACCTTTTCGAAGACTCCCGTTCCTTCGAAGGACGCGATACCTAAGGTCGGGGCCAGATATATTGGCTCGGTGAGTTTCGTGAGGAGTATTCTTCTATTCTCAACGTTTTCTGACTCGCTCTCGCCTTGCCAGAAAAAGAGTGATCCAGAAGTGGTGGGGATAGCGCCGAGCTCTTGACGTGTAGGCCAAACCGAGTTCTTAGCGTAGTAATACATACCTACATCATTCTTCTATTCTCAACGTTTTTTGACTCGCTCTCACCTTGCCAGAAAAGGAGTGCGCCAGAAGTGGTGGGGATAGCGCCAAGCTCTTGACGTGTAGGCCAAACCGAGCTCTTAGCGTAGAGATACATACATCAGAATAGGTGTGCGTTGTGAGGAGTATTCTTCTATGCTCAACGTTTTCTGACTCGCTCTCACCTTGCCAGAAAAGGAGTGAACCAGAAGTGGTGGCGATAGCGCCAAGCTCTTGACGTGTGGGCCAAAGCGAGCTCTTAGCGTCGAGATACACACATCAGAATAGGTGTGCGTTGTGAGCACTATTCTCCTATTCTCAACGTTTTCTGACTCGCTCTCGCCTTGCCAGAAAAAGAGTGATCCAGAAGTGGTGGGGATAGCGCCAAGCTCTTGACGTGTAGGCCAAACCGAGTTCTTAGCGAAGAAATACATACCTACATCATTCTTCTATTCTCAACGTTTTCTGACTCGCTCTCGCCTTGCCAGAAAAAGAGTGATCCAGAAGTGGAGGGGATAGCGCCGAGCTCTTGACGTGTAGGCCAAACCGAGTTCTTAGCGTAGAAATACATACCTACATCATTCTTCTATTCACAACGTTTTCTGACTCGCTCTCGCCTTGCCAGAAAAAGAGTGAACCAGAAGTGGAGGGGATAGCGCCGAGCTCTTGACGTGTAGGCCAAACCGAGCTCTTAGCGTAGTAATACATACATCAGAATAGGTGTGCGTTAGCTGCGAAAAAGAATTCACCGGCCAATATATCTGGCCCCGACCTTAGATCTCTGCTCCTAGCAGCAGCTTAGTTTCATTCCTCTGCGAATTCTGCCACCCCGGGTGGAGATTAAGGGCCACGGTGGTGGGTTGCAGCTTCCAACGCGGTCACAATATTAATCTAACGGATATTTATTTCGGGGTCATTACACCGATAAGATGTGTTATTGCTCGGTGATCCTTGCGCGGTCGGGGAGGGCGAGGGAGCACATTTGCGGCTCCTGCGGCGCCTGTGCATCCGTGTAGCGGTGCATACGTGCGATGCAGACGATGCGGAATGCGGCATGCGGCGCGTCACAGGGCCGTATGCGATCGCTGGTGCGAATTACCCCAGAAACCAGCCAGAGGAGAGGAAAGGGCGCTTCTAATCAGCCTGTTCGTTAATCCGAACCGTGGACCGTGTACCCTCGTTGTTTTCGGCAAATTACAGGGGAAAATAGGTCGCAGTCGGATGCACGCGTGCACCCACGCGTCGCATCGACGGCTGCTCGATTTTTATTCAACGAATCCCGTTGCTCCGCTGTTTTATGTAAACGCTGCGCCGAAGCCTGGACCGCGGTAATTCCGGATAATTCCGCTCCATTGCTGGCGCGTTTTGAAAAGACGCCTCGCAGGCTTGCGACAGGTGGGCGAGGTGCAGAACGAATCGTCTCTAGGACGTTAGAAGCGCGGCGATAAATAAGGGTTTAAGTGGTGTACAATTAAAGCGCATAAAACTGTCCGCGGCTCCCTGCGATCTGCAATTAAGAGTTTTGTCATTTGACGCCGGGCGGAGGGTGCGTTATAATTTGCCCCATAAATAATTCATACGGCGGAGGTTGCGCTCTGCAATACCCTGCTATTATGTGGACGAACCAGGTGAGGGGGTTGCCGGATGAATTATGAATATTCAGTGCAGTTCGCACATCGTATGTTTCCGGGCTGTCCGGTATCGCGCACGCGAAACGCAACGTGCTCCGCGGAATACCGTCGAAAAACGGATGTTCCTCCTGAAAACGTAAAAATATTCTGGCCAGCTCTGTATTGCCAGTGCCAGTGCCGCGTATTTGAAGTTGGGAATCGTTCATTATAGTTACTGTACTCGATTAACAACACTTGTAAACACTCGGGGATCGTCGAAGCTGATTCAGCTGCTTGCACAGCGAACAAATCAAAACGTAAAAACGATGGAAATTAACACGAAAGAAGCCGCCCTTAAATTACGTAATGGTAATTTTGGTGATATCTTAACCCCTGCCTTACATAATATTTTTACCTTCCCTCTCTTTTTGAAGCTACTCATATTGAAAATTAGGTTAAAACGATATTGCGTAAGCCGCTACCTAATTCTCTCTCTTTCTCCCCCTTCTTTGTAAGAAAACTCAAAAAATTCGTGACCCCTTCTCGCCCCCAAAAAGCCTCACGTAATTTAAAGACGACCCCTAACGCTTAGCCTCCGAATCCGAAGCCAATTGCATCCTGCATTTAACACCACGTCTATCGCCGAAACTGTCTCCTCTTTTCCGTTAAATTTCTGACGCGTTCGAGAGCACTCGACCCCCCCGCAGTGACATTAATTACCCAAGCTCGATCGAGGGTCCAGTTCAAATAGAAATCGCATCGCTCGCAATAACGCGCGTCCGATGCATTAAAACGAAAACGCGGAGTGCAGCGGATTATCGTCCGCGATTTATGCCCTCGAATTTCATCTCGCTTTTTTTATTTCTCGCGTGCCCGGGCTTGAATATGGGGCGGCTCTAATTTACGCTGTCGCTAGCAACCAGATTTTAACTAAAATCTACTCGCCGGAGATCGCTCACTGAAAGCAGTCGCGAGAAAATTGTTATCGCGTGGCTGAGGATAGGAAAGCCGAAGGGACGAGTGAAATCGGGCAACCGAGGATATCAGTTACTGATAACTGGCTGTCCGGGGAGCCCCGAACTCGTCGAGGACTCGCCTCCCAGCAGGACAATCCGGATTGTTTTCGCTGCTGGAGATTCGACGCGCAAGTTAACAGCGCACGACCCGGGACAGAAGTTCCAGCGAACTTCAAGTTGCGTTCAAGTTTACCTCGGTCCTGTTACATGCACGTGCACGCGCCGACGTGAACGGGATCAACTTGGAGCATACTAAGCAGACGTGCATACGTCATCCAGCCGGGATTGTACATCTCTGTTGTGTAATACTTCCCCTCGGAAGTACCTTCTTTTTATGAATTCACGAGGATCGTCGTTCCCCGCCGCGACGGAAAATAAAACCAGCCACGCGTACAGAAGAATAAAGGACGAAGGAGTCCTCCCAGTGCTAATGGTAGACTACGATCGTTTCAGGTGTACAGAGGACCCTCCACGTCCTCCACAACTCCGAGCAGCCAGCCTCCGTGTTCGCCATCCTCGAGTCCGGCAACAAAGTGGTGCCCCTGATAGCCGACGGCCTGTTCGACCTATTGATGTACAAGATATCCAGCATCTACACGAACAAGTCGCAGAAGATGGAGTCGAAGGGGCCGCGATTCGAGATCGGCGACTTTTGCGTGAAGCTGGGCAGCGTCACTATCAATCAGAACTTCAAAGGCGTCCTGGTCGAGGTAAGCCAGCCGCGGAATAAAACTTCCGAAGATCCCCGAGGACCAATTAGGGTCAAAGTCGACGGGAGATCCGACCGGCATCTGTTCCGTTTTAAAATCGCTAGTCCGCCCCGGAGATCTGCGAGTTCTCAAACGTCGAGCAACTTTTCCCTCCCCGGGGGCCAGATAATCGGTCGGATTAATAATTTCTGGCTCGACGATTCTCGCGAAACTCGTTAGCGGGTTCTGCAGGGAAGGGTGCCTAAGGGGGGCGGTGCCTAATTAACTGGCGATTAAACTTGGAAGTTGGGAAAATATGCCGCGCCGCTTCCGGAAGCCTCGCCGATCACGTGACGGGCCGTGCGATATCGATTGACAGTTCGGTTTACCGTGGGATTACGCGATACACGCGGGATCGCGTGTGTTGGTTTCTGTGGATACATCCAGGGACGGACGTTCCTCCTCTTCCGCTCGAGGAGGGTTACACTCCTCAGACGCGGCGGAGGATTGAGAACCACGACGCACCGAGCCGAAAGCAAGTGCAACGATACATTTAAATTCGCATTTAATCGACACGACAAATGGTGATGGGGGTTTAATAGCTTCGAGTAATTAGAGCTATCTTAAAACGCGCTTCGCTTACCGTCCCTTCGTTCCTGAATGCATTTCATCCTTTCCCACGCGACGATTTCGTCCACACGCAAGTATCCACCGCAAATGCGCCTGTGTCCGTCTTCCAACTCCCCTGTAAGCACACGAGGTGCCTAGAATACCTCACTCGATACTGCAACACAGCCATTTGTACCGCATAAGGGTTCCTTTCTTTGAGGAGCATTCGTCAATAATAACTGCTCGCGTAGTCTGATCGCAATTTAATTGTCCAGATAGGGATTCCAACTTTGGAAAACTGAAGGGAAGTAGAGAAATTCGTATCTGGGATGACGAATACCTGCGACTCTATCGAAATTCCAAACTGTAGATCCCATCAGTAGATTCCTCTTTCGAGCGACTGCCCAGAGCGGCAAATTTGGGTGCGGCAAAATTGTTAGAGAGAGAGAGAAAGTTAAAATCAATAAAAGAAAAGTAAAACTTTCTGAAAAAGCGGTAAAGATGAATACCTACAAAAAATTCGCTCAGTGTCCGTAATTATATTTCAAAATAATTATTTAGAATCGAATATAAAGGGGGGCAAAAATGATTTTCGCCCAGATCGGGGGAAGAGCTAAACCGGGCCCCAGAGATGGGCACAAAATTATTTGAAATAAAACTTTGTATACGAAATTTTTATTTAAAATAATTTTGGCCCATCTCTGCCGGGCCCTGCCTGTTTCCCTGTCCCAGCGTGGCGACGCGGCTGACCCGCGGAGGAAAGAACTACTTTAGATACCGGTAGCAGTAGCGCGGAGCACGAAACGTTGCTCGGCTAGCCGCTATTGCCGCGACAATGGTGCAACTTCCGGTTCTACAACCTCGAAACTGTCGAGGCGGAGGAATGTGCCCGGGCGACAACGTGGCTTCTAAACGATCCACCGGCCATTCGTATCGGTAACGGCGCTGTTTGTACCCTCCCACGACGTTCGAATACGTTACGATAAACCCCCGGCACCGCCATTAATTTCCCGTGTAGGAGAAATACTACGACAACGGGCCACCGCCTTCCACTAACTCACGGTCTACCAGCGCTTCTTTCCCCGCGGATGGAAAAGTGTCGCGGAGGCATTCCACCCGCGGGGCCCGGCGCAAGTAGATTTCCGGCTACGAGGCTTCCAAAGAAGCGGCCCGACGGGCCCGGGCCACGGGCGTCCCAGATTAACGCCAGCCGCGTATGTAATTTTAAAAGGGTACTAAGTCGGAACGCCATTTGTCTTCGTTCGAGGAGTTCGGCGAAGCTTCGGCTCGCCTTTCGGTTATGTAAAGAGTTGCAGGCAAGAAGAAAGCGATTCCGATGCAGCCGATAGCTGGGGCTTTTTCACGCCGAGCTGGCAACGGCGATCTTAATCAGACGTCGCTGGGGAAAGAGGAACGGGCAGCGAAAGGAGCCAGTTCTCGATCGATTCTTCTTTCTGGTGGAGTCCCTTGGAACCGAGCCCCCGGACTCGTTATTCTAATCTGCTACCCCAGAAATTCGTAGCGCGCGGGTAGAATAGATAAATTAGAACAAGGGCGTGTCCGGAGACTTTTTCCGGGGGAGGACAATTTTGAGAAACGGTCAAGTTGATGGGCGACGATTGGCGCAAAATTAATTAAAAATTTAAAAATATTCACTTTTTTTAGTATAAATTTAATAACGATTAGTTTTTAAAAGTAGGCGATTTTCCTCAACCATGGCAGAGATGGGCAAAAAATTATTTAAAATGAAAATTTGTGTACGAAATTTTTGTTTCAAATAATTTTTTTACCATCTCTGAACTATGGATTAGAATGGGTGGAATTTGAATAGTGTCGTTTGGTAGGTTTATATCCAGTTTATTCTTTCCCAAAGCAAAACACAAAATGCACCGCTCGAGGGTAGATACCGAAACACGTATTCCCATTTTTTTCTCTCGTTCCATTCTGACCGACCAATGGCCCGCAAAACTGCCAATCCCCCCCAGCACTGCATGATGTTTACGTATCGATGCCGCCTTTCTTTGGGCGTTTTCATATCCCAGGAGGAAATAAAGGGGAGGAAAGTTTAACGAGGGAACGTTTTGCAGCCTATCGTTTTGCATCACGTCTTCCTATTTCCGGTTTTAAATTGCCCCGCTTCCACCGCTTCGAGTCGCCACAATGGAGTGTCGTTACACACGATTTGTAAAAACACTGGTCGAACATGAAGGGGCATACTCTCTGTTCGTTGATAGCGCGTTAATATTCGCATGATTGTGCACGAGTGTTAAATTGCCGTGGTTTTTACTGGCGCAGGTGGAGTACAGGCCCTGCGTCGTTCCGGGCAGTGCATGGGAACTGATGCGCGAATTTTTGCAAGGCTTTCTCGGGCCCACCGTGTCCAATCATGCCCCCCAATATTTGCAGGTAATCATTTTTTCGCCTACACGTGGACTAATTTTAATAAACAGCGTTTGTCCTATTTGTAGAACCGGATTAACGATATTTATCAACCACTGGACACTATACAACAATATCTGGAACATTTCAGCCAATACAGAAAGGCCACTGGTGTAATTTAATGGGTAAATTTGTGAGAATTAAATTTATGTCTGAAATTATTTACAGTATGATAATATTAACAGTGTACGTGTAATTTTTTTTTTAACTATAGTAACACGAATGTACATCTGCGCGATGAGATTCGTATTAAATTATTATCGACTTTTATATTTAGTTATCCACGGTTGGTAATTTACCCTTCGATGGTATTTGGTGCGACATCTGTGGAAATTATATGGAAACCTGTGATACTTGTGTTATTGTAAATTCCTGTTTTATCGACTGGATGAAAATTATCAGTATTTACATTACCGACTACAGGTAATGTAAATACTGATAATTTTCATCGTAAACATTGGGCACTATCATTCATTCTGGGTGCTTATCTTGTCCTTCTTTATTTTGATAAAAGGACAAATAATATCTGTATCTCGCTAATTTGCTTCGTTTTTTAATCATTTTTTAACCGAGACCTGAGCATAACTTGCTCTTCTGGTTTCCACAAATTCACACGTTTGTGTCTAACGTACTTCGCACGTATTTGCGTCACATTCGTGAATATTTATAAACGAATGAACCGACAGTTTTACAATTACGCTAATGCCAATGATTTTGCTTAACATCCTAATGAATTTTGTCACCTGCGGTAAATAAATCACGCGACTACATTTTACAATCGTTTCGTTACTTACCCATTACCATCGTGTTTACTTTACAGGGACGAAACTTACACTACATTACAGAAATCCATTAACAAAAAATGTAACATGATACAAACCGATTTATTAGTTTAAAAATTGATTATTTCGACAAGCTTGTGTACCTTACGTAACTTATACATATTGAACGGTGACATTTAAATATTCGCTGCTCACGTACACAGGTTTATTCATAATGACTACATGCATAATTAATATAATCGAATATACTTTTGCCGTCGCAAAGGCCAAATTTAATTCACGCGTAACAGAATCTACCGTCTCGTGAATTCTGGGTATCGAACGAGATACGAGACGGGCGAGTCAAATTGTCAATGAAATTATCGTAAGACAATTCGTAAAATAAATACAACGCTAGAAAAATTCCGCTCAGTCAGTCGATTAAATAGAAGCGTGGTGCCGTTATAAAGTGTAATGAGCGTCCAAAGTTCGGAGCCGTACATTTCTTCCTGCTTATCATGATCGCGGTTTCATTGCCACATATTCCGTGAATATCGCTTCGAAAACTAAAAGTCCAAAGGATTTGATTGGCTCCACGTGAGAATCTTGACCGTCGTACGATGAAAACGACCGCAGCGCCGCATTATTACCGCTCGCCGCAATCATTAGCGTAGTATTACAGTGCGCTTGAAGCGTGATCGTCAGTGCGATCGTTGTAAGGACCGTTTCACCGCAGATACACCGATATCGGGCAGATTAATAATGGCAATGGAGGTATTTATACTCGCACCATGCACAGTAATCAATTATGTATCACTTCTGATAGAAAGCGATTCATATAATGACGTACTTTTCTTCTTTTTTTAGATTCAAATATTGACCGCGAAGTCGTCGAAATTCGTGGCCAATGTGACCGTAAGTAGTAAATATGCGGTGTCAAAGTCCACCTGGCTGGAAAAAAATGTAGAATTTGCATTCTTATAGCTCGATCCTGCTGGCACATAACTTTCGAAAGTGTTGCTCAACGTTTAACCATCTACCTTTAATTAAGGAGTAGAGCGAGGGCTTAATGAAATCCTCTAGTTTAATCTCCTAATTGCTGTTATAATTTCAGGTAAAGCCATCTACGACGATAGGGGAAATTAAGGAAGAATTGCATAAGTTAAAGAAGGCACCGCACGTTCACAGGCAATGCTTGAGGCTAGACTCCAAAGGGAAAGCACTGTCTAACTCGGAAACATTGAAAAGCATATCAGTCTCCGACGGCGGGAAATTATACTTGAAAGACCTGGGCCCTCAAATCAGTTGGAAGACTGTGTTCCTAATCGAATACGCTGGCCCGTTGTTCCTGTATTTGTGGATATATCAGCGCCCGTGGATCTTTTACGGCGATGTCGATACATCCAAATACAGTACTGTGGTGGAGTAAGTTTAATCGTGCGAATATGCGTCGCTGGTCGAGCGACTTTCAACTTTCCAACGATAATGATGCTGATTTAAATGGAATTCCAGCGTGGCGGCTGTCTGTTGGTCGGTGCATTACGCGAAGAGACTGCTAGAAACATTGTTCGTGCACCGGTTCAGCCACGCGACGATGCCACTGCGGAATCTTTTCAAGAACTGTTCATACTATTGGCTATTCGCTATGTACGTGGCGTATCACGTGAATCATCCGTTATTCACAGCTCCGAGCAAACTGCAGTTTTATATCGGCGCAACTATGTTCGCGCTTTCTGAACTGGGTAATCTGAGCATTCATTTAGCTCTGAAGAACCTGAGACCACCGGGAACAAGCGTTAGAAAGATACCTATGCCTACCAGCAATCCATTCACCGCGCTGTTCAAGTTGGTGTCCTGCCCAAATTATACTTACGAAGTTTATAGCTGGGTTGGTTTCACTATCATGACTTCCTGTCTTCCAGGTATAAAAGCGCTTCTCTGTTTCTCGAAAGGAGTAAGCGAGTGCAACTACATGTAATCGTTATATTTTCAGCTGGCCTGTTTGCTTTCGCTGGCGCCTACCAAATGACTCTCTGGGCCCTAGGAAAGCACAAGGCGTATAAGAAGGAATTCCCTCAATATCCAAGGGGTCGAAAAGCTATCATTCCATTTGTCCTATAAATGTTTCGTAAACGATCGTGCTTTAGACACACGATATTGGTAGGTCTTGCTATCGTGTTTCCGAACTTTGTTACCGACATTTTTATTCATTGAATAAATAACTTGTACGGAGTTTCATAGGTCTTATACACTTACGTTAGTTTTATTCGCGCTTTTACACTTGCATCGCAATCGTTCAAGTGTTTCAGGGATTGTTTCTTGCGCGGAAAGTTGGTCTAAGGCCGTATATATTAAAGAGTCACTTTAGTATCCAGCTGTTCGCAAGGCAATCTGCTTATTAAATCGTACATGTCAGCCTTTAACGCATCTATTATATTCTGGCATTCCTGCATTTGAGATTTATATTTATTCTGCAACTCGTCTTGCTGGTAACATGCTTTTTCCAACTTCATTTTCGCTTCCGTCGGTTTGATGTACTTCGCGGTCAAACCTAGAAGACCTTCCATACGCAGTATATGTTTCCTCGCATTTTTCAGCTCTTCCCTGAGAGCATTTATCTCCGCGATCAGCGTAATATTTTCCTCTATCGTTCTATCTACATCCTTGCTGCCGTCCGAGGGATCTTTGAAGACTTGTCTTCTAAGAGACGCTATCGTTCTCTCCAGATGATCCCTTTGCTTCACGAACTCGCACTGCGCATCTAAATCCGCTTTGCGGCTTCGTAAGAACTCGTCGTTCGAGCTGTACTTGTGGTACAACGCTGTTACGGCAGCTTTCAACGCTTGAGGCTCTTGCACGACTCCCGACGCGTCCAGTATATCCACGCGGATTTGTTTCAAAAGCTGTTGACACCTTTTGTTCCGATGTAGCTCGTACTGCAATTCACGCCTGGTCGCTCCCAATTTCTCTCTCAATTCGTGCAGCTGTAACTCTAAACTGACGTTGGTTTTGTGGAGGTTCACAAGCTCCGTTTCCATGTCACGGATCTTCTCTTTAAGCTCCCTGATCTCTTGGTCCCGCGGTTCTATTTGATTCTTCAGCTCCGTGATCTTGTAATTCAACACAAATTTGTACTTCTCCAGTTCTTGAGTCGTCCGTTTCAATTCGTATATCTGATGCTCCCTGTCTTGGACCGTAGCGTCCCTCTCGTTTATCTCTTTCTTCAGATCCTCCTTATCTTTCTCCAGTTCTTGAATGGTCTTCTGAAAGTAACCGTACTCGCCCTGAACCCGTTGCATCTGTCTCTTCAAGTCCTCGATATCTTTCTGGCTGGCCACGTATCTGTTATGCATCATTCCGGCCTCCGCCTTTAATCGCAGGTTCAACTCCCTTTCCTCGTGCAACAGTGTCTCGTAATTGGTTCTTATCTCCAGTATTTCCTGATCGGCGTCGTCCTCTATTTGCACCGTCATCTCTTCGTGCACTCGCCCCTGGTTCGCCATCTCATCCTGAGCTTGCTCCAGCTGTAACTTCTTCTCGTGAAGAAGAGCCTCGTACTTGACCGTTGCTTTCTGTAACTCTTCGATACCGTATCTTTTTAATTCCTCCAAACGTGTCTCGTAATCGTGACGCATGTTGTTCTTGGTATCCTCCAGAGCCAGATACCTGTCGTATTCCGTTATAAGTTTAGCGTCGTAGTTCACTTCCTGTTGCTTCATCGTTTTCTCGTGCTCCTCCTTCGTTTTAACTATTTCGACGTTTATCGCGTTCAGCTCGGTTTTATGATCTTCGTGCAGTCTATTTATCTTGTCCCTCAATTCCTCGATGGCCGCGCAGTATCCTTTATGCAGATCTTGTACTTTGTCATTATGCTGAAGCTCTATTTGACGCATCTTGTACGCGTGCTCGGTTTCCAGTTCCCTCATTCTTACGTTCAAGTTGTTGATCGTCTGTATCTTCTCCTCCAACTCGCCTTTAGAAATTAACACCTCGTTCGTGTACGCTAGCTCTTTCCCTATCTTTCCTTTCCCTTCGGGGTAATACAATTTCCATATGCATAGACCACCGTCGACACCAGTGGACACTAAATACTGTTCGTTGTAAGAGAGAGCGATCTGGAACAGAGGGGAAACAAATAAGATGGTCATTTATTATAAGAGAATTATCGTAGCACATATATATCTCTTTTTCCACCTTTGTAACGTCGACGGTGTGAACGTGGAACTCCGCAAAATCTATCGGCTCTTGGAGCGGACATTTCACCGACAAAATAATACCTCCGGGGCAAATGAAAAACAGAGCTTGATCCTCTTTCCCTAATATCATGGCGTACATGTTTACTTTCGGCATATTATACTCTCGTGTTACCTAATCAAGACAGTTTACGTTGTTCTTCGTACCATTTCAAAGAAGAGTAAGAAAACTGGGAATGGCGTGGATCGTTACCGTGTTATCCTTTATCTCGCGTACGAAACTATCATCGGCGATGCAGTATAAAATTGTTTCATCGGCAGAAAGAGCGATATCGTGCAAGCTCGTGCCTCTTAAAATTATTTCTGCGGACCGTCTACCAGTACACATATCCCATTGGTATATAGCACCCTCGGTGCCCAGTGTCAGCAGCTTCGTGTCTGTTTGAGACCATAACAGAGCCTTCACTCTGCTAGTGTGGCCTTTTAAAATAAAGGAGCTAGCAAAACCGACGGTGGAATAGACTCGTACGATGTTTTCGTTCACAGCTGCGAACATATGACCACCGCGACTAAAGCTTACGGTCTTGCAGCATCTTATAGGAAACTCTTCCATGGGCAACAGATCGTCTATTAATATGGTCATAAAGCGTAACTTGTCACTGAAACCGACCAAACAGAAAAGACCCGTAGGATGCAGCGCGATCCCACAAATGTCCTCCGTGTATTGTTTAAGTAGAATCATATTTCCTGTCTCAAAGTCCCATAACCTTACGCTATAGTCTAGTTCTCCGCAGGTCATGAAAACCGATTTCCAAGCACACATCGAGAGACCGCTTATCGGTCCGTAATGCGATACCTGGCCCATGATTTTCAATTCCTGCGGCTCTGGATCCACGTTCAGATCTGGCCCCCATAATCTAGCGTAGAACAGTTGGGGCCAGCCTGTCGTGATTACCAGGCGATCGTAGCTTACGTTCACATTTATACAATTCACTCGATACAGCTCCGGATTATCGCTCTTCGTTACTTGCACCGGAATTACATAAATATTTCTCCTAACGTATTTATGCTGACCACTCTTCTCAAAAACTATGATCCTTTTGAAGCCATAGGCGTACGCGAATCCTTTTTGAAACGCAATTAAACCACGGACATTCTGTTCCCACAGAGATTCCTGTCTTATGTCCAAAGTTGCTGTCGAGCTGCTGGACGGTATAACATATTCCTCTCGAATCCTGAGATTCATCGACACTGTGTCCGTAGCTTTGTAAATATTTTTCAAGTCACCGTTCTCCAAGTAGAGAATCCTGCCGTCTCTGGTTCCAGCTAACAGTCTGTCTGGGTTCAACCAAGTCATCGAACATATAAGCATGTTATCTGCTTTGGAGAAACCATAAGGACGCCATACGGTGTCGGAAAGAGTTAGAAATTTAAAAGTGTGTGGACCCCCGACTGCGACTATTCCTGTATCGGATGGATTACAAGCTACTAGATCAACGATTGCCAGCGGATCTTGAGGAGTGCCCACTTTTATGCTAGATTCCACTTTTCCTTTGTCCCAATTGTAATAAAGCATCGTTTGATCAGGTTCCCCTGTAACGGCTGCTAGATATTTATTATCGAAACTGAAGGCGATACAAGTGAACCTTGTTACACCAGCAGCGTCGTAAGGTATCCCAAGAAGTTTCTTCCTCTTCAGTGTTTGGAGATCGTAAATGGCTATGGTAGGCTTGTCTCCAATTTCGCATGTTGCTAAACTTCTCCTTTACAAGAAGACATTCGTGTACTGTGTATACGTATAAGGAGGATAAAAATACAAATTATATTATGGCTTACTTATTAGGAGCAACTGCAATTATATTTATCTGAGTTTTATCGGACAGGTGTATCAGTCTTTGACGACGTTGAGGAATATTATGAACTGCTATAGCATTTCCAACGGGATATGCAATCTCTGCATCCGTAATGTAATGAGCGTTTGAAATTATGTCAGTTTTTAAACCATAGAACACCCTGGTTTGCAAAGTAACGGGCATCCTGAAAATTCTAATGTCCTCTTTGCCCAAAAGAATGGCTGAGTAGTTTTTAGATTTGTAAGACTGGTACGTATATACTAGTGTGTTGCTATGAACTGTTTATTTTTCCGTAGCAACAGACCTAATTAACGTTAAATATTAGCATCAGAAATTTCTATGTTACTTTTCATCTTTGTACGAATAATAAATAACATTCTCCAAACTTGTGCGATTTCCATAGCATATCTTTAAAATATTATCACAATTAGTGGAGTATCAGTCTCCGAAAATTAACTTGTGCTTTTTCAAATCGATAGCACGAATTTTGCGTAGCAATTTTTATCATATTTAGTTTCAATTCTAACCGCTAGTAGGATTGCGATCGAATTCCACTTACCATTTTCGTGTCACACCCAACGTTATCGATTGAGTCTAAAATAAGATTACAATGAGTGGTCACACCTTGTAGGGTTCTTCGCTGCCTTTCGACTCGTAACAGCGGCTTCTTAGGAAATGTCCAAAAAACGAAAATATTCATAAATCGTGTGTATTTCTGCTTACAGGTAAGGAATTTTGACAACCTTTGCGTTAAATGCGATCACCGGCTGCATTTCCGACTTTATTCATCGATATGAAAATTGCACAAGATACTGCTTCAACTGAATTATCAATTACACTTGTAAGATTTCATTGTATCGCATTTCACTTATTTCAATAAAATGCAGCTAAGTGATAAAAGAGTATTATTATTTAACGAGCCTTCCTTCCCCTACTTTCTCCTTCCTATTCACCTGCGAAAACTCAAAATTTCGGCCTCACAGCTTCTCTTGCAGGTGCAGCGCGAAAATCTGCCTCTCTTGCAGGTGCGGCACTTCAAAATCCCCTTGTTCTGAAATTCATTGCACGATTCTTGCACCTGCAAGAGAGGCAGATTTTCGCGCTGCACCTGCAAAAACTCAAAATTTCGGCCCCACAGCTTCTCTTGCAGGTGCAGCGCGAAAATCTGCCTCTCTTGCAGGTGCGGCACTTCAAAATCCCCTTGTTCTGAAATTCATTGCACGATTCTTGCACCTGCAAGAGAGGCAGATTTTCGCGCTGCACCTGCAAAAACTCAAAATTTCGGCCCCACAGCTTCTCTTGCAGGTGCAGCGCGAAAATCTGCCTCTCTTGCAGGTGCGGCACTTCAAAATCCCCTTGTTCTGAAATTCATTGCACGATTCTTGCACCTGCAAGAGAGGCAGATTTTCGTGCTGCACCTGCAAGAGAAGGTTTAGCTTCTGGGCTAGCTAGAAATCCTGAATTTGTGGGAAATTTGGTTCAAGAGGGCTTTTACAATGATAATACGGTTTTCTAAAGTTTTTTCCACTTTATTTTCTTTAAAATACATTCAATACATCGCAATGGTGTGATACAGGTGTGTATAAATGAATATTAAATAAGTAATAAGTATACATATTTTCACTTTGTTTTATATATAAAATCACTATTGCCCCGAGTCCAATGTTGAGGTTGGTAGTGTTTCCATATTTGATGCACTTAAGGTTGTTGTCCAGCAAGAATGATCCAGAAAAATTTCCTATAACAGACGAAAAATAAATTATAGCAACTTGTATGATCTGGAATATATTAAAAGATTTTTATGCAGAATGAATGTAAAGAAAAATTTGTTAAGCAAATTATGGGTCGGTAACACAGTTTGGGTGGCGACACGAACATCCATAAGGTGATAGGTCTATCCTATACCTCGTCTGTGTTCACACTGTGAACTTGGTAGAAAAAAAAGATTAAAAAAATACAAACAGGTCGAATCTATAACCTCCTCCTTTTCGAAGTCGGTTAATTAACAAGTAAACGCGGGAACCAGGCCAATTTGCCCCGTGAACACATCGTTATTATCTTTTCCTCTACTAATCTTTACCGACTTCGGTGATTGTGTCGAATTAGTTGCCCGAGTCACCGTTCCTCAAGTATAGAATTAAACCTCTGATTTTTCACAAAGTCGGTATTTCAGTTCGTGCGGCACGAATCGAAATACTTACTTCTCAAGTTGCTGCACCTGCAAGAGGAGCGAATTTTCGCCCTACAAATCCTCTTTAGCATACACAGCGCGAGAATCTGATCCGAATTCGAGTTCAAAGATTAATTACAATTGGAGCGGAATTTATAAGGAATTCTCGATTATAATGCAGACCTGTATCTCTATTATGGAATAGAATATTTGAACAACGCGGCGCTTCGAGTGCTCCAGAGTAGTTCTAATGTTGGTAGGAGCGCAAAGTCGGATCCGAGCCAATTTCCGTCTTCTATCAGGTTTACGCAATAGGCAGTCCGAGGCAGCTAGTGATCGTTGATTTCCTTCTGCCTTGAATCTACCGAGTCTCGAGCGAGACTGAACAGAAAATGTTGCGTTTTATGGGAGGACGTGTACATTCCATCGTAAGGAGCTCGATAGTACCGCGCTGCGCGGCTGTTGGGGCTCAGAATATCCGCGCCTCGCACGATGGACCCGAAGAGACCGAGGAGGAATACAATAAAAGATACGTGACTTACCTGAATCGCCCGGAACTCGACCACTGGGAAATTCGTCAAGTTATGAACACACTGACCGGTTAGTAATATCACAAGTTAACAGCTATTCGCCTCGATGACCACGTTCAACTTAAGTACCCTTAAACACTGCTCGCTGTGACATTTCTTGCACATCGAACGTAATCCCTCCTGGGTCCTTTAAATTCGACGGCTATATTCCATTTTCAAGACACGCGAGTGCTCCTTTTAAATTCTGCGAAGAAACCCCGATTCATTAGCAGATAATATGAAGGGGACAACTAATATTGCAATAATCTGAGACTTGAAATATTTCGAGCAGCAATTTTGTAACGTGTACTCCAAAAATTCGTTTCATCGGTTATCGCTCTGTTTACCTTATTTCAGGTATGGACGCTGTGCCCGATCCAGAAATCATTTGCGCAGCGATGAGAGCTTGCAGGAGACTGAACGATTTTGCTCTCGCTATAAGGATCTTGGAGATGGCGAAAGATAAATGTGGAAGTAAAGTCGACGAGATTTATCCGTACATCCTGCAAGAAATCAAACCTACTTTGGACGAATTAGGTATCAACACGCTAGAGGAGCTCGGTTACGATAAACCCGAATTGGCGCTTGCATGTCCCGACGACATGCATTAAATTATACGATTAAAAGCCGTAAATATAGTATTTATACATAGAAATACATTTCATTTGATTCATTCCTAAACAAGGAAAAAGGATTGACCTTCGAATGGAAGAAGGTGAATGAATACTTTATGTACATACCTGTTACCACATGTTGATTTAAATAAACGATCATCGTTGCTTACGCGAATGGCTCTGCTTTACACGAAGCTCTCTAATAATCGAAAGGGCGCACGAGAAGATATATCGGCGCTTATGCAACTTCTATCGAGACTTTTGAATTAACAAAACGAAATGATATGTATGTATTATATTTTAATCGCAACTTCCATTGGTTCGTTCGCGTTGCTTCTAAACTCTTAGTATTCCTTCGATTTACCATTTTTCATTTTCCTTCCTTTTTACATCAAAAGTAACCAAAGCGATAAGGTGACACAACGACGATGTATGTACAAATTACATTGTAAGATACACAGCGATAAAGTCATGTATACGTACATCTATAATTATCTAAAATGGTATTACATATAATTTTCGAACGACATTCAACTTAATTTACGCTTTGTGTGCTTTGTTACAAACAAGAACAAAAAAATATAACATGGTCTTACACGGGAGTATCAATATATTACATCTTTTTCGTTTGTAATGGCCACGGCTTTAAAAAACAATTATAACAAGTAATATCTAATCTTTGTGATCTGCTCTACCGATAATTATTAAATTTAACTACTTTCTCCTATAATGTTATAAAAACCTTCTTTTTTTTTTTTGGTATCGTTCGTACTTGGTGTCAAGGGCAGTTTGTTGTTTCAATGTTACGACTCTGCTCCTGACATGTACGCCTCGAACAGAAGAGCGTACTACGCACCTACAGGAACTTCATTCATGATAAAGACACGCGTACCAATGAACATTAATTAAATAAGTATCACAAACTCGTTACTAGAATTACTATGAAAATTTATACACATATATATATACATGATATATGTATATGATATATATATATACGCACGTATAATGCACACAAGTTAGTATGTAAAGATACTAAAAAGTATAAAAAATGTAAGTAAGATCATTAGGGAAATCAAAACCCATTCTTAAATGTCAATCACGCATCCCTGGCAAAATTCGATACCGCAACATTGAAACAAGATTGCACGGAAAAAATAACATTTCTCCTAACTTTAGATTATAGTATAAAAATGAGTTGGCATTTAAATGCATGAAAACGTTTCGACTTTTCTTCTTTTCTTTTTTTTTTCTCTTCTTCTCGCTAACAAGGAAAATAAATACATTCTCGATTATCTGAAAATGAACGGTAAAGAACAACCCACGATTGCTCTTTATCTCTACATTCTGCGCGTTGCTAAAATGAAGCAGAATGGAAAGGAAAAGTTTTTCCGTCTATGAGAATTACAGTGCTCTTTACAGCATCGATTAAAGTACTCTTCTAATACAAAACGTAGTATTAATAGGATAAAAATCAATCACGTTTTATGGGTGTGCATCGAGACCTCAAATCCGTGTGTCTTACTTTTCAAAAAATTATATCTTATAGCCTATTTGTACCCGTCAGAAATGCTTAATTCTTTTTTTTTTTATTTTACCGCTACTATCAATCATTAGTGTATATTAATATGTAGTGTTATATGTCTCTACCGCCAGAAAAATGATTTATTTTTATAGCTCGATTTATCATAAAAATAGGCTACATGTTTTTTTTCCATTCCATCTAACTTGATAGCCAAATTTTATCAACTCGATCGATCCGTCCAGATCGGGATCCTGATACCGCGGAATTTCGATTACTCTTCATTGGATCTCAAAGTTCTTTTCTTTTTTTTTACAAGCCACGCGCCTTCTATAAATTACTCCTGAAATCTTAAGCGGATCAAGGAGTAGCCTTTTTTCTGGTCAGAAAAATTGTCCACCGTCAGATTCCGATGAGTCCACAATCACGACGAATTACATCGCTCACACGTTTTACAGTATCGGCTCGTTGAATTAAAACTTCATCCAGATTATCAGCTCGATATAATTAAATTATACGCTCTGTATCCATTCCTCCTCGTTAAAATAATTCAACGGAAATCTTAAACTCTTTGGTATATCGATCGCCCCGTTAGGCGACCCGATACTAAGACTAGACGAAAATATTTTGTACCCCGCTCGCCGGGAAATCCATCGTTTTCCCGGTCCGCGGGGGGTGGGATACCGTAACTACAAATGAATCGATTGAAATCGGTAAAGATTTAACGACCCGTTCGCGTTCGCCGAGCGCAGGTAGTACCCATCTAAAAATTAGTACTATCTTCGAGAAATCGAATTACAAGTGAATACTTCTAAATGTCTACGATGAATCTTAAATACAAATATGATTACACCCAGGTCCGACGGTCGGTCGGACATCCGATCATGTATTCACGCCCAGAAACATATTCACTAATCGTTCGCTGTTCCAAAACAGGAGCTGGACACTACACCGATGACTTGGAAAAGACACAATCCTTAATATTTAATAACACGTATCGTTTCTAATATTCTCACTCTTTCCCCTTTTCTCGTTATCTCCTTCTGTTCTTTTTTTGTCATTCCCTCCTTTTTTCCTGTTTTCTTTGTTTTTTTTTTTATGAACACCACTGCACCCGTCGCATTTCGGTGTTTAACGTAAAAGCTTTTCGTATTAACTATGTAAAACGCTTTATTCTGGACTAGAGACGGTTTGTTGTTGCTGACTGTCCTCGTCTTTCACCACTTCGGCCTGCATGGCCTTCGTGAGGACGTTGGCATCCTTCAGCGATATCACTTGAAGAACTTGGTGCTCGCCCGCCGCGTTTATCATTGTCATGGGATGCCCCTGAATAGTGACGGCCTCGATGCTAGTTTCTCCGTTGCCTGGCTCCACCTTCGGTACTTGGACCATGGGCGTGACTACTTGCATCGTACCGTCACTCTGTATATTGGCAACCATAGTTTGATACATACTAGCGGATACTGGTACTGTTATTACCCCGGACACGGATACCGGATAGCCTGAAACAGAGAAGCGCAACTGTCCTGTGTTCTGCCCCCTTGACCAGGCATTCTCTGTATAGCAAACTGGGAAAAAAAGAAAGACTCGGCAACGTAAGAAGCAACTGTATGCGATTTCAAAGCCCATTGATGTTACAAATTCTTTATTAGAGAATGTAATGCTACACCCTATCGTGATATCGATACTCTACCAGTTTACGATACAGTTAAGGATTTAACGAGCTACAGGAATCTCTCCAATAATTACTTAAATTACACTTATGAGAATGAAGTGTTAAAACCGTATAAGATATCGATAAAAAATAAAGGTCTATATTAACAGGGTGTGCTAAAGAAAAGTAGATATACTTACTATATGGTAACTATCTGACCGTAATTGTTTTTTTTTTTCACTTATAAAGGAACATTTCGCGCCCACGCTTTAGTCTTTATCTTTTTTCCTGGCACACCCTTTTAACGTGATCATATTCATTAATACGCAAACATAATCCACATCTACGCTTAAGAAAAATAAGGCATTAATAAAAAAGCAACAGATGTTTAAGCCATTCTGTAAGACTGTAAACAGGTGGATTGTAAATAAAAAAAAAAAAAAAATAGACTGTATAAATACGGACTCGATCGTTGGAAATATCGTATAAATAGTTGAATAAATTAGAGGCGTTGCTCGCGAGTAGCTTAAACAAAAGCTGCTAGATACGACTATAAAATAATAAAACATCAACAAAAAATACTCTATGTACAGCAGTTTTATTTCTCTTTTGTTTAATTAATGTAAATAACCAATCTTCGGTAGTAGTGGTAAGTAGTGATTGTAGAACAGGGACAGGTTCTTTTTGTGATCGTGAAGTACCTTCCTTTATTTCTCGTTAAATTTAAAAATCTTAAGAATCCATGTAAACCAGCCGATTCTACCGGTTACGTCACGATTCTCGCACATCCCAGGATGTTACGAAACCCGATCTTTATTCAGAGGAGTTACAGACTGCACATGCAACACTCCGTTCTATAAATGTGTCGCGTCTGAACGAATTCATTCCACCGTTTAAAAATAGTATGTACATGCATATACATATGAATTTATCTCTATCCTTTCATAATTGACTCCCTTCCTCTAAAAAGTGCCTTCAAATATCATCTCGGAAAGAGAATAGTCTAACATACACAAAAAATAGAAACACATACCAAACGCCACAATATCAAGAGCAATCTATATTAATCTATAGGTGCTAGGCTATAGATATATTTACGCGGCATTTCAGCGTAATTCGTAAAAGAATCGATACTATGGCCGTACACACTTCGGATGCTCCTCTGCTCGTACTCTTTCTATCGTTCTACCATGGATTCTTAAAGATAATATTAAAAATAAAGCTGTGCATAGCTCCTCGAATGAAATTGTCGTATATGTACAAGTACCAAAAAAAAAAAATGGAGAAAAAAAAATATGAGGAACCGATAAACTAATCGACATTCTACTCTCGTTGTACAAAGTAGTAGAACAAGTAGGTAGTTTCTCTTGAACGGAGCGTAGCAGACAGCATGCAAAACAACAAAGGATCCTGGGCCAGAGTAAAAATGAATTCACTGCTCAAGTAGCTCCTGGCCGGCGACGGTGCAGAGCCTATAGAAAACTGTTTTACCGTGTCCGTCTTCTCCTGTGAGAATGATTTGACCGTCTTGACCTAATGTCGCTTCTGTGACACTGTTCAGGTCGACGGCAACGCTAGTACCCTCCGCGCCGCCTGCTACTTCAGCGAGAGCTTGTACCTCCCCTTGGCTCGTGTGAATCTATAAAGAAAAGCGTTCACCGTCACTATTCATTGCGCACCGTTGGGAAAGTAACGTTTTAAAGAATCGATGGCCAACTTACGGTAGCAACGCCTTGAACCTGGGCCGTTGTACCGTCTGGTAACGTAATTATTGGGTTACTAGGATCCACTTGGATTATGGAGACGGTACCGTCGGGGTTCGTTATCGTCTGCAAAACTGCCGTGGGGTACTGGGCCGTCATCTACGAATAAAGCAGAGGCTGTTACTTACGATGCACGTTAATGGTTGCCCGTGAGTATTTGATAAAGCAGAATGCGCCAAAGCGTACGAACAAAACAGAGAGAACTGCGAGGAATATATCATCGATGGTTCTCGCGAATGTAAGCGTTAAATGAATTTTGTACGATGGAAAATAAGGCAGACGAAACTCAAATAAGGGAAACCAAACACACGAACATAAATACGTGTCATCTTCGAGTAAACGCAGTTGAAACTCTACGGAGGAATGTAAAGAGACCGCATGACGAAACACGAGTTTCTGTAATTATACAGAGCGTTATCAAGACGGAATCTACTTGATTCGAATGGTTACGTGAAACTGTTTCGATCATGTTGTCTCGTTCAATTCCTTTCTTTCTTTTGGTACACTCTACCCACTCCCACCTGAGTGGCAGTGGCAAGAGTTGTAGGAGACGCGGCAATGATTTGTGCTGGTGAAGAGTTTCCCTTAGATGAATCCGTGCTGCTGAGTCGAACAACTCCCACCGTCTGTTGTTGTTGCTGCGACTGCCCGCCCTGCCCTTGGCCGGACGAGTGTGACGGATGCGACGAGGAATGAGGGGTTGATTGTTGTATCAGTACGTTCGACTTGTCGTCTTCTTCGCTGAACGCAGGCAGAAGATCTTCTCTCCCGTGAAATTTATAACAGTTTATTACTATTTGCCTTAAAGCGTGTGTCCACGAAATCTGGAAGGGACATTACATCCATGAGAAAACGGATTCCTTTATAACGGGCATTCCAAACTCGTGGAATTGACAAACCTTCTGTTTCTCGTCCTCGGACCTCGCATCCATACGAACATTTGCCCAAGGTAGTTCTTTCGGCCACCAAGGCGGCCGTGTACTATCCCTTCCCCAGCCGGGTTTACCCCTGCCCGTAGAATATTTCAGCATCAACGGGATGAACGCCCTGAGTTGCGCTTGTGTCATTTTCTCCACTGGAGTAGGTATGCCGTCTATTATAAGGGGCGGTAATTCGTATAAAGATGGATCGTCTTGTACTGGCGGCGGAGCTTGTTGCGCGAGCGCGCTCTCCAGTTCTTCCATAATAACATTCCTTAAATTTTTTACTACATCTTCTAACGGTTTCGCTCCAAATACTTTATAACTACTGTTTGGCTTTCCGGGCGTAGCTACTAATACTACTGCTTGTTGTCCAACTCTCGTTGCAAATTCATCTATGGTTTGCTACAATAATATGTTGCGCATGAGTAACAGATCACGAGTAGAGCGTAAATTCGATCGGGAATTCAAACAGCACTGCCACTTACTCTGAGCTTCCTTAGGAGTCTGTTCTGTTGCCTCTTCCTGATGCTGGGATTTGTTTCGAAACTATGAGGCCGCTTCCTCTTTTTTGCCGAGACGATGGCGGCGGCTGCGGCTACGCCAACAGGGCCTAAACGTGCATATTATTAACGATATGGTTTCTGATTTCACAATTTCACGCCAAATAACGTGTCAGCAAAATATCGCACGGAACAATGGAACGAATTAATTCAACGCGAGTTAAGTGATGCTTGATTTAAAAATATCGTTCCTTTAAACGGAAGAATTATTTTTATTATCTTCGGAATGTATATACATATATTTTACTGACACGTCGATACACAATATTTCTAGTCCATACAAAACATCAGAGATGCGAAAGCGGTAGTGATATGAAACATGCTTGAAATCTAAGAGTATATAACGTAAAAAAAAAATCAGCGCTAAGTTGCGCGAAATTAACGCGTAGAGAAATGATTAATCGTGAAATATACTCTTGGATTTTTCGTTGAAATACGGTGAAGATGAATATCTACAAACTATTACATTTTCTATAACATTTAGATATTGAACGTAGCACGATCAGTTTACTGAGCAAAAAAGAAACACAAACACAGCGATGAACTTGATCTAACATCAAGGGTCGTGATATCTTAAAATGAGCATAAAATGAAATGATACGTAGATAAACATTAAACACAATAATGGAAATGGCAATTGCGTACAAAATACAAATATAAAAAATAGTGATTCCATATGTAAGTAAGATATTAATGACGTAAGCAAATAATATAGCACACGAACAATGTAAAAAATGCATTCAGTGGTAGTCGTGACTTTGTCAATTTAAACTGTATCTATAAAAAGAAATTCAATACATACATGCTGCACTGTCAATGACATAAATACAAAAAGAAAAATGTAAAATAACTAAAAGTGTTAATGATATTAGAACTCGAAGTAAGATTCTTCTTCTCTTCACTTTTCAAGATCATGAATAATTACCAGAACGGATGTATCATTGGCAGGCAGTATCCACTTCTATATCTTTCTATTCGTCATAAATCAACGCAACTTGAACTCTACACAGTATATTTCTCTAACAACACGAATAAGCGAACGCTATAGAAGATTATAACGTTATTTATCGATTCTAAGATATTTCAAGTTTAGTAAAAAAATTTACGCCGTTAAAACTGAATTATTCCTACTTTACTCGTACCAACGAACTCTAGGAATACACGTTACGAGCGCCGCTAAAATTCTTCCACTTTAAATTTTCACGAATCGGTCATTTAACATCATTGGTGCACCCTGTATGTTACTTTTAATTTGCAAATGAGAATAATTAGAACGTAAGTAACTCAAAAGGTGAAAAAGCAAAAAAATGGAAATCACCATTAGCGTGTTTGATTTGCCAACCTGCAGCGGCGAGTTGGGCCGTAACGTCATCGTCCATGGCAGCGGTGAGGAGGTCCCCTTCCTCGTACGTTTCGGACCCGCTACTCGGCTCGTCGTCATCGTCGTCTGAGATTCTATCCATTGTGCCTGACTCTGCGTTAGGCAGAGATACCATATCCTGGTCCTCGTCACCTGGCTTCTCTCCTATTCTATTGCAATGCCCCGTCGAAACAAATGCTGGACTTCGATTCCTTCAAGTTCCCCGTCTACATCACCTTTGCCTGTATTAAAGGACATAAGCTATTATCAGAAACAGTGTATTAAGAATGTACAACGGCCGGCTGTAAATAAACGAAACGATACGGACGTGAAGAAAATTTATTTTCATTAAAGTTGAAGCATATGTTTTTATTAAAGCTGAAGCCTTCTGCGCTCATTCGGCATAAAAGATTATGTAGATAGAAATGCTAATAAGATAACGTGCATGCCCCCCATGGTTGTTTGCCTGAGTCATACACGAAACTTTTTACAGCTGTTCCATTCATCTATCAGAGTGCCTCTTTATCTTTATTGGATCAAGTAGCCCACAGTTCAAACCACCCAAATGTTATGGCAAAATATAACGAAGATCGTGCTAACGCATTGTAAATAAAGGATGGCCTTTAAATAACTTTAGATATAAATGCAACAAGTACAAGTAGCTGTTTTAACTTCTTCTATGGTATGAAAGCTTCACACAAAAGCGTGGTGTTCTACTTGTACAGAAAGGGTCAAGGTGTGATTGAGAAGCTACATGTAATTAACAAAAACCGATCGAGTAATTATTCGCGTATAGAAAAGTACGACAATGAAACGTGCTGAGCGATAAGGGCAAAGTGTAGAAGATAAGAATCCAGGATGTCGATTGATTGCGCGGTCGGGGCGAGTTTATAAGAGGTAGAGGCAACGGATCCTAAGTCGGAGGGTTTCCCGCGCGTAGGATCGAGATTCGCACGCGACCTCAAGCGTGAGACACGCGCGGAAGATATGGAACCCTTACGAAGATCGGAGGGCGCGAAACAGAGGACGTAACGTGAACGTGAGTCCGTTCGACATCGTCCCCGTGGCCGTCGCCTTCGTCGTCGCCGCCGTAGTCGTCCGTGCATAGGCGAGGAGTATTCGTAAAGCACAAACGGAGCGTAACGGATCGGTGTTGAACTCGGCATGACGATGAGGCGCGCTACCGAGCACCGGGCACCGATGCTCGAAGGATCGAGAATCTGACAGACAGGCGAGGGTATAACGATAGACAGCCGCGGCCGCGGCCGCCGTTAAGGAAGGCCGGCTGAGAAGAGCCCGTGGCTTGGCAAAGTCGAGCGTGACGAAAGACGAGAGGACAGAGAGAGAGGAGGATGCGCCAAGCCGCGCACACGGCGCGTTTATTCGGCGATACACGTTTGGGGGGGCAATGAAAATGCGCAGGGCACACGCAAAAGAGACCACCTCCGGGGCCGCAAAGCTCATGACCGCGATGGTACCGCGGCGAGCCATGGAGCAGGCCCAGTGAAAATCGCGAGTTGCGTACGCACCTTGTGTGTCCCTCTGAGTGGTCACCCGAACAGGGAGGGCTCAGGGTTTCGCGTCTGCGGGGAGGCCGCCGCGCCGTCGGCTACGCTCTCTCACCACGCCCTACGCTCGCGTCTCGCGGTCATCTCGCCAGCCGTGTGTCAAACCGCCCGCTCTCACCCGCGCACAGCACAGCACAGCAACGTGAGCCTGCTAGCCACGCGACCACCTTCGATCTCACCGGGCGTAAATCGCGTGCAGCTCGCGCCACGCCGTAACAACACGCACAACAGCCGCCATAGACACCATCGCCAGTTTCGCCAGCGGCCGTCGTCGTATCGATCGGCTACGCGGGCGGCCCTCCATCTCCACCACAACAAACGCGGCAGCGAGGCGGCCATTTTGAGCGGGCCTGCGCGGTGCACTCCAAGCAGACGATGCGAAATTGCCCTTATTTCGCGATCGAGCGACGCCCGCGCAACGCCCGGCCCCGCGACCATCGTTTACGCGCTAATCGCGCGGGGATTATTTCTCACCACTCACCGATTTCCCGTGAGAATCCGCGAAAATGCACCAGCGACCACGGAAACACGAACACCATATACATGTATACGGGTCTGGAATAACGTGATTGGCCGCCACCGCTGGGGTACGCGTCATGGCGTCCGCTCGATCTCCGTTCCCATTGGCCCCTGAAACACGTGACTCCTGCTGCACGGCGTTCCTGGAACGATGTTGCCGAGTCTCAGCCTAACCTAACTTCCGCGGCCTGAAACTTCGCGGCGGAGCGACGATTCCGTCTCGCTCGTTGTGTTTGACGTTTCGCTGCGAGCCACGTTCCCGTAGGTATTCCACTCATTCCATGCGTATCCATTACTCGGCGAAGAGATTGCTATTCGTTTCTATTTAATCTCCGTGTCCCTGTGACCAGCCGTTGCTGCAAATAGTCTATGGGAATCGAAATTTTTTTTTTGTATTCCGAATGTCAAAGTGATTCGAAGCGGCGCGCGGATTGTTGCGGTGATTCAGCATCGGTACGATTCCAAATCTTTCGGGTAAAAATACAATTTTATTCCTTTTTTTTACAATTATTACAATAAATCTAACAATATAAAAGTATATTATTAAAAATAATATTTAATAGTATAAAATGTTGTAAAGCAACTTTACATATCACATCTGGGGTGGGGTAAATTCCTAACTATACACCTTACTTCCAGTGGCATTAAACCGATTAGAAATGCTTTCGTATCGTTCTTTTTATGAAAATAATACTCGAGCGTGTAATATGCTTTTAAGTAAGAGAATTATCGAGTTCGTCGCGAGGTTCGTAAAGAGGATTCTTTTGTAGTTTCTTACTGGACTCCGTCGCTAGGATCCAATTGCTCGTAGAGGCGATACCACGATGAATAATACCTTTCTACTTTCAAGCCCAGGGCTTGTTCTTGTTGCACAATTTCCCGAACCAACCAGTTTCGCAAAGGCACGTATTGTCGGGCTGGCAAGTTCCATTCCTGCACGCTCTTGTGCAAGCGGAACGTTGCGGGGATCGTCTGCCAATTTCGCAATGGTCGCCCTTGAAACCAGCTGGACATCTACAGACATTGTTACCTTTACACTTGCCTCCGTTTAAACAGGGTATCACACACTTCGCTGAAAGAAACAGAAAGGGGAAACAGATTTCATACGGAGGAATAACACTTGCGCTCTGGGGTTTATCGGTAGGACTTGTATAACTTACAAAATTCACAGTGCAATCCGAAATAACCTTTCGGACACTCGCAGGTGTCTTTCTGTACACACTTGCCGCCGTTCAAACATTTCTCCGCGCATATACCTAAAATTCATTAGACTTTAGCGAAGGTAGAACGTAGGCTTTGGGTGACGGTTGCGATGAAATGTTTCTTTTTCAAGTTTGTAGGAAAGAATGCTGCGCTTAAAGCAGCTCGGAGTTCGATTGGCCAGTACGTCAACAGCTTCGGGGACGACTAAGTCGCAGAAGCTGTTAGATTCGGTTATAAGGGTAGATCATGCCGGAGAATTAGGAGCCGATAGGATATATGCCGGCCAAATGGCTGTCTTAGGTATAAATCAGATAAGAATATCAGGATGTAGTTGTTTTCTCGTGGATAAACTTAAGTCTAATGTGGATGCGCGAGACAGGTAGCACTCCCGTCGGTCCGACCATTCAGCACATGTGGGACCAAGAGAAAAAGCATCGCGCAAAATTCGAGGAGTTAATCAGAAAGCATCGCGTAAGACCCACTGTCTTGACGCCTGTCTGGAACGTTGCCGGCTTTGTTCTTGGCGCCGGCACGGCGCTTATGGGAGAGAAAGCAGCTATGGCTTGCACCGTGGCTGTCGAGACAGTTATCACGGAACACTACAACGACCAATTGCGCACGTTAATGGAATGCGAGAATGTAGACGAGGAGATACTAGAAACAATCAAAATGTTTCGGGACGAGGAGCAGGAGCATCACGACACTGGCATCGACCACGGCGCGGAACAAGCGCCGTTCTATCAGGCTTTAACGAGTGCTATTAAACTTGGTTGTAAGACCGCTATATCGATATCTAAAGTTATATAATTTGTCCGACCGTCGTATCGTGTATATGCCGTAGTGTATTATCAGTTTGAAAGAAATAAAATAATTCATGTTTTATCTATTCTGTGGTTGATTCGAAATACCTCCTTCGCAGTATGGCCCCTGAAATCCCGGTGGACACGAACAGATACCAGGAGCTGTACAGTTCCCGCCGTTCATACAATTAGGATAACATAGTGCCTTTTTGCAATGGGGTGGTCCCAAGTATCCATCCGGGCAAGGTCCAGGATTAGGTTCTGCAATAAAAAGTATTTTAAGACTTCCCTGTCGTTGGTGTTAAAACGAAATTTCAACGGAGATGACAAGTGTAATGATAAAAGTATTCTAACGAGTAAGCACGTAGTTTCCATGCGTAGAAGCGCTAATCCCATGCATGAATCTATATTTCATTGATTGCCACCTCCGCGCTACAGGCAACGGCTATTTATCGCGGGGAGGAAATACAAGCGGCATCGAATGATTATTTTCCGCTACGCCCACTCGAATTTAAGCAGATACGAGCAATTGCATATAGCGGCCGCCGTTTAAGGAACGCATCGGTCACTTAAAATACCTTTATTAGCATAAGTTTCGGGGATATCTCGAAGGCAGAACAGGCATGCATTCATTCGGTCGCAGAAGCTAATTAGGCAATTATGAGCCACGGATAAGAGGCATGCAAATTGGCGGGGGAGCTTGTCTCGTGGCGTGGATCCATGCTGTGCAAAAGTGCTTCTTCGTAGAATATCGGTTAAATGAGGAAACGGTGGATGCACTGATTCGAAATTTACATGCGTTTCTTTTCACGGAAAAGCGCCGCGGATAAGAGAGTTCGGATTCCATCGACTGTTTCCGTTCGAGGCATGCAGCGAATTAGGCGACCAATTATTGCTGATACAGAACTGTGCGTGTAAGTAGAGAGATGGTCGTGATGGTCGTGGGCGCGAATGGCGCACTCACCGCGCACGGTGCATTCTTTTCTCAGGTTAAGACGAAGGGGTGTCCCGTTTAAAGCTTTCCCCTTGCGTGTCTCGATCATCAGGCCGATGCCCAATTGCGCTATGCCCGAGTTGTTACCGGAACAGGGCAGGAGGACACTGAATTCTGCGACAAGAACCGGTACAAGTCCGTCGGAATATAAAATTAATACGTACGCTATTTGTCGACTAGCAAATATGAATAAAAAGCTTAAATTAAAATTCAGAAAAACGTGTAAGATTCTTACCCTTCGGCCGCTTGGGCACTCTTCCTTGCGGTTTGATCGTGATAGATGGAGTCTTGAGGATCGACTCGTCGAACGATTTCAGTCGATAAAAATTATAGTAGTACTTCTTCGCGCCAGACTTCCACGTGAAGTTCACGTACGTTACTTCGCTCGGGATGATCGGCAGTTTGCTCTCGAACTCGGGATCCAGGAGATAAGACAACACCGTGCCCTCTGTGATCGCGAATATTTCCATTTCGAGCCCTAAACGTGATAGAAAGAGAATCGATCACGCTATTGTCCCTTTTCAAGTATCTATATCACATGTACATCTTACTTTAACATTGCGATCGTTGAAACTATTTAAAAAACACTTCATCCTTCCATGTTCCTTGATAATAATAATAATAATTAAGAAATCTTTAATTAAACAATTCGCGATAGATCGGCGCAACTAATATACATAAGTTTCAATAATCGAACTCTATGAATTAGTATTAAAATACTATCGAGTATCCAAACGGTACTTAAAAAGCGGCACGAACTCTGTTTGAGTATCTTTTTAAATCAGTACCTGGCTCCTGTTTGAAAGCTACCACTAAAATTCATCGCCAAGTAATAAAAAAGAAAGAAGAGGATAGATGCCAGTGAAGGTTCCGCGGAAGGTTCGATGCCGGGCTACGCGTAAAGGGAACTCACCGCTGAACATTTTAATCTGTTGCTGGTCGATCCAAAGGGAGATGTCACCGGTCGGTTTGTGCCCATTCCCGGAGCGATGGTGATGCCTCGCGGCCGCAGTGTCCAGGAGCAGAGCGATCGCCGCCGAGGCCAGGGCGGCTGCGGCCCACTGCATAATTAACGACGTGCCGCCAGGTGTTGCACGGTTTATGACTAGCCCCCCTTGTGGCTACGGTTAAATCTATCCCTCTTTCTCTGCCTCCGTCTCCCTTTCTCGCCACGGTCCTGCTGGCTCGTCTGCCAGCGTGTGAGTGCACACTCCGGCTATCGGTGTGGGGGCGCGCTCGCGCGCGCGCGTACGTGCACGTAGAGGCGATCGAGGGGAACACGCCGCGATTCGACGCGTGAAATTCGGGATTTCACAGCCAAAAGCTCGAGACGAAACGGGCACGTTCTCACGCACGCGATCTAACGAGCCTGACACAGCCGGGGAGAGGAGCCCCGACGATGCGGCGGGGCCGGGTGGTTCAGTGGGGATCAAACTCGCGATCGACCGACCGATCGACCGACGACCAATTGCCGATGTTCGCTAGTTGCCGCACAGCCGCCACGCTCCGTCGATAATGCAGGTCCGAGCGTAGTCGCGCGACGCCGAGTCAACCAGACGCGCATTTACACACGTGCGTACGGGCCGCGTCGCTGCGGCAAACTGACTGACTGACTGACTGACTCAATGAGAAAAGGCCTGCAGCAGCCGAAGAAGAAGAAGAAGAAGAAGAAGAAGCAGCAGCAGCAGACCGTCTTCTTGCTCGTGAGACCGCGACGCGAGATCTCTATCTTCTTTAAGGGGTCCCGATACGTTCCGGGGATAAGGGTGCGTGCACAACGATCACAACTGTCGATGTCGTCCGCTTCTCCCCCACGAGTGTCGATCGATCGTCCTCTCTGCCCCTCTGACTTTCACTTCTATTTTTTTCTTTCTTTTATCCTCGTTAACGATTCTTTCACTTCCCGTAATTGTGTGAATATCGTCCGAACGGGAATTAACTTCGTTTCGATCTTAAATAGGAACGGATACTTTACTACCGACCAGTACGATTCCCATGAGCCGGGGCCGTGAACTTTAGTTCACCGGCGAGACAGCTCCGACCGATCGAGAACAATCGAGACTTCGTGTACGCTTAATTACAGCGCGGCGGTACTGTTGCCAGCCGATCGAGTTCCTTGTTTATCGGGCACCGCGGTTCTCGGATGATTTTATTAAAGGCGGCCTTATCTCGCCGATAAACATCTGACGGATTTATCTACCGGCGAATCGAAGGCGCAGACCCGTCCACGGTATTTTACGGTCCGCCAGCCGACACCGACCTACCTCTTCGCGGGACTCCGGGATATCGTATACGCGGATATATGGAAATCAGAATTCGGATTAGCAAATAAGGTGAAAAGAAAGATCGGCGGAAGGAACCAGTTTTTAAACGTCTTTGGCCGGCGGTCCTCCTCCTCGTTTCTTCTCTCCATTCTCTTTCGTACTTCGCTCTTCTATTCTTCCCTCCCGCTCACCTCTTCCCTCCCTCCGCCCCGCCCGATCGAGCCTGTCTCTTTGCATCCGGCAAAGAGAATTTACTTCGTTGCAGTTCGGACTTTGTTCTGTCCTGTTTAACACCTCCTGCCGCTCTGTCCCTGCTTCAATTCCCAATCTACTTTGTACGTGCCTCGCGTGCACGCCCGCGACGTGTCCGAAACCGATCGATCGAACGTGAACGATCGAGAGAGGATCGTTGGGGCCGGGATTACCAGGCACGAATAAAATTGCGACAGTGCCGGGTGCGGTGAGCCACCTCCAACTTTTTATTCCCCGTTCAGACCTTCGATGCAAAAAGTTCGATTGATTGAAGGCTCTTGCTTCCTCTTTCTTTACACGGTCACGCTACGCGCCGCGACTATCAGAACCTGTAGCGGATTTAAGAAAAAAGGCCCAGGTGGCAAACATTGAGGGGCCCATTTTTTCGGGAAAATGAAGAGGTAGTTTATTAACAGCGGGTAAATGTACAGAAAAGTATAGAAAAAATGCTTGGATAAAATCATAATTTGTTTTTGAAGACAGGGCCCTAGGGCCCCGCCTGAGTGGGCCCATTTTTCGAGAAACTAAAGCGGTAGTTTACTGAAAACGGGCTCAGTGTAAGAAAAAAAATATAGTTTGGATAAAATCATAATTTGATTTTGAAGACAGGGCCCTAGGGCCCCGCCCGAGTGGGCCCATTTTTCGAGAAACTAAAGCGGTAGTTTACTGAAAACGGGCTCAGTGTAAGAAAAAAAATATAGTTTGGATAAAATCATATTTTTTTTAAGGATGGGGCCCCGGTGGGGCCTTTCGAGCAGGGGCCCAGTTGGCAACTGCTCATCGGCCGCCCTGTTAAATCCGCCACTGATCAGAACCGAAGATCATCGAGTCGTTTTTAATTTTTATTTACCGATAAAAAAATGTCCCCATTTTTAGCGTCGTTCTATATCGCGCGGTGAAAAAAATTCATCATTTTCAACGTGCTCGCGAGCCCTTCTTAGCGCGGCATTCTCCCCGTCGAATCTTCGACCACACTTCCATGGTCGTTTTGCAATCCGTTACAAAGGCCGGCTTGTTAGGTGCCGTGCTATATACGACATGCACGATTTTACACTCTGCCGCTTGCGGTCGGTCAGGCCGCAAACATTTTTCGCGCCTCGCGTAGACGTAGTGGGCTCTCTTCGCGATCGATCATCCGTGGAACACGGGCCAGAAAACTTTCTACAAACAGGTGCCGGTGACGAAAGGTACACACTGGGGCCGTTGAAATAGGCAACGGTGGCCCTTGGTTGGTGTTAAAATCGGCCGAAATCCATTCGAAGCGGGATATCTGCCGATGAAGTTGCGAAGCTTCCTCACGGTCCCCTCCTTCCGAAACGCGGGCCCTCGGTCTATATCCGAAATCAAGGCGAAAGTAGAAAACAGGCGAATAATGATGGGACGCCCGGCGACTGCATTACTATTTCCGACCACGGGATTCGAATGGACCCCCCAGTCGATGAATAATACATGATTCGCGATAGTCGTGTTGGTCGAGACTCGTGAGTGGTGAATTGTCTTGAACAGGAACTTCGCGAATTGGTAGAATAGCTGCGTTCAATTTGACGTGCCCGAGACGCGGCGTTATTTAAAGCGACGATAATTCTGATATTGCGAATTTAGAAAGATGGTAGTTGGATTAGCATCGCTATTTTACGAGGGATTATTCCGGATAATCTGTTTCAGGGTCCGCGATTTAGCCGGTTAGGTGATTTTTAAGGATTCTCGCTGACGCGTACGAAGAGTCTTGAAATCTCCGCGGAGATATCTTCATTTTTAAAGGTCAAGTCGACGGGTCCCCGGGGGACCACGGGGGCTGTTCTGGATCCATCAAGCAACAGGTTTAACAGAGCGCTCAATGAATAGTTGATAATAGTGTCCATTGTGGCCCGCGTGTCGAGGGACGGGCCCCATCTAACAAATGGCCCATTGTTATCTCTTACGGCTCTTCTCGGCTTTTCTCCCGCTTCCTCTTCGCCTTCTTTCGCTGCTCCTCCTCTTCGTCCTTCTTTCGCCGCGCACGAAACGGCCGGCGCATACAGGGTAATTCAGAAGAGAGAAACGATCTCACGTTCGGGGCTATTATTACTTCGTTTCGGCCGATTGAAAAATGCGATTTACATTGGGATCGTCACGCATGAAACATACTCTTTTGTCGAGTTTCAGTTCCAAACGAACTGCCATCGGCACGCGTGATTACTCGACCGTTTCTTTCCCACGAATCCAAATTGCTCCGCGCAACAATATCCGATCGCTTTAAAAAGAAGAGCAGCGTTCCAAAACCTCTTCGCTCTAAAACTTCGAACCTTTCCCAGAATTTCAATTACCTCCCTATCTCGTCCATAAAAAATGTTACTTCCTCTGTCAAAAACGAGGAAGAGAAACGAAATATACGCGGAGCGCCTCGTGGGGCAAGATTTCGATCATCCGGCATTTTTGCACACCCTAAGTGGCGAGGCAGATGGAAAGGTGGAGTTGAGGCGTAATCGATTTCACGGGTATCGGGATCTGCCCGTCGGGGTAATAAATTTTTAGAGGCTAAGATACGCGCTCGCCTCCTAATGGCCGAGCGAAATTAGAGGATATACACATTGGATAAACGCGGGCGCGCGAGGAATCACCGCGCTGTATACGTGTATTATAAGGCTTCCCCCTTCCTTCGTCGTCGACACAAAACGTACAATTGATCGGAGCGCGTGTATTATACGCGGCTCGCCGAATGGGGAAACGAGTCCTCGGGAGAGCTGTCTTCGGTGGCTCCGATGCCGGTGCCGGTTTTATTCCCGATCGAATGTTTTTGCCCGACCGTCGCAAGCCTAATTGGATTCGCTACGAGCCCCAAGGAGCCGTGTCGTGGCGAGCGCATTACACCAAATCGCATTGTACACCGTTCCTCGGTTTTTAACCGCAGATCCCGTGCTCGAGCCGCGATCGCCGGCTGCGAAATGGGACCGAGACAATTGGTTGCGCCGCTTAATTGCAACGAGCACATTGTAGCAGAAACTGCCTCTCCCCGGACGCTGCCCCGTTTCTCCGCGGCCCTTTTTATCCGCAGCAATTGAACCCTCGCCGAACCGGCCGAGAAATCAATTTCCAAACGTGACGAGAGGAAAATTTATCGACCAAGCCCTGCTGCCCCCCCCCACCGCTACTTCGCCGTTTCGGTGTGTGCGATCGCTGGGTAGTTACGCGACGCATCCAGAACCGTACTTGTAGTTTCGCACTGTTCCCATCGAACGGCGCCGTCGGCCACGTGAACGCGTCCCGCATATTTTTACCATCGTGTACAATGTTCGACGGTGTACGCTTACTTATCGCTTGTAATTCTTACCTTGCTGCGTAGCACGTACCCGGGCCCGAGATCGGCGTGTGCAACTCGTACCGTACGATCTTTTTCCATCTTGCGCGTCGACCTTCCTCCTCTTCTCCTTCGGGACACGCACACACACGAGCACCGTCTTCCGAGGCTTGAGCGTGTACGCACGCGGCGCGGCCGGCAAGCGAAGCAGAGCCAGCAGGCGCTAACGTCGATGCATGTAGCTGACGGCGGGCCAGATCTCCCGGGCATATACATACATTTCTGCGTCGTCGGCCTCCTTCTTTCTTCGTCCTTTTTCTCTCTTCTTTTTTCTCCCACGACTCGCGCGCAGGAGCGAGAGAGACGCTCGCGCATCTTGGTAAGGGAGAAGGGGGACGCACTGATGGACAGGATTACTCGAGGGAGGGGGGAGAAGGAACCGATGAAAGTAGGAAAACTTGAAAAGAGAAATGGTCGGGTGGGAAAAGCTGACAGTGGGGGAATGAACGAATAAGGGATTGCGACTGGGAGAAAGAGAGGGAGAAAGGAGGCGAGAGAGAAGCACGGGTGGGCAAGAGGGAGGGAGAAGGACTCTCACGAGAGATCAAGTTAGAGTACCGGCACAAAAAACCTGTCCTGCATAATTACATTATCGGTCACATCTCGTACGACTTCTGTCCGCGCGGCCTCTCGCTTGCCTGAATGCTCCTGGTTCAACACAGAGGTCCCTGCGCCGTCCTCGGAGACGTTGCAACAGGGACTCCCCTGGGGCCGCGGGGGGTCCCGTGCCGACTCTTTATCCGAACTTATCTCCCCGACCGGTCGGTGATCGGTATCGAAAATTTTCACGCAACCGCCATCTAGGCCTGACTCGGCGCATCCTCGTCGCTGGGGAAGGACAACAATAATGGTTGCGACGAAAACGCGAACGATCGATGAACGTGGGAACGTTCGATTCTCGTTCCGATCATCTTTCCTTTTAGACGTTACTCGTTTATTCACCTTTTTATTGACGTGGGAGATGTTACACAGGCATTGGAATGCGCGTTATCGTTAAAAATCGCTGACAAACAGTCGAACTTAAGGCGAGTCGATCGAATTTCACGCGGCGTCGTAACGTTAATTACGCGCGGCCACGCTCCGACCCTTTGCGCTACGAGGAGATGAAAGAACTTGTCTTTAATCGGATCGCTAATACTCTGCAAGTTTCTACGTCGTAGAAAAAATATTGAAACGGTAGCAGCGCCGGAAGTGTCGCAGAAGGGCGCGTCACGCAGGTCCGCGATCCTTGGCGCACTTCTCCGGGCGGGAAACGCATCGGTATCTTAATAGTAATAAGATAATGTACAATGAAAGGTTAGAGCACGGCGGGGGCGCGCGCATGTTTAAAGCAGTTTTTTTTTTATCCGTCTCTTCGTTCGCTACTTTTGACAAAAATTGTACGAATAACACGCGGCGCCCGGCCGTTGTAAAATGAACACTGCTCCGCACAAAGTCGTGCGTCGTACTTTCTAATGTATACCTGTGCTGCGCTTTGCTTTTTCGACAGTATAAATAAAAGCTTCAAGTGCTTCGTATAAAAGAGAAATAAAAAAAAAAGAAAAACGAAAAATCAGATCCAACGCACGAGATTCGGTGGCTGAACGCTTCCTTAAGTTTCTACCGTGAATACAAAAGAAAGTTTACATCATACGCACGTAACAATTAATGAGATAATTAAAGAAATAAGAAGTATCAAAATATATTAAAAGTATCAAAACGCCAGTTACGAAAGTATTGGAAGTTCACATAATAAGTCTGTTATCCAGCTGGATTGTTCGAATCCTTCAGGAGGGATAATTTCGAATACTTTGAAAATGTACAGAAGATGGTACGATTAGAAAAATACATGGGAACGTAATACGCGGTACGCTTGTATTTGACTTGGACGTCGAGGCTTATCCGGGGAAATATAATTTAAATACATGTTTACGATACATGACGCTCTAATATATATATATTACATATATGTCTCTGCGCGTATTCTTTCATATACTTTCGATATCTTTACAATAAATTATCGTTTCTTTTTCCCCCCTCCATTAATTTACAGTACATCTTTTTATAGGGTGTCTATATACGCACGCACGTGTATATATGTATGTATAGAGTTCGTAAAAATTACGTGACGTCCAAGCCATTTTGTACAGGATAATCGGCAAAAAAGACCCTGACAAATATTAGTGGAAATATACGATTTTTGGAAACATACAATGCCACCCAATAAGAATAGCTGCTATGTAATTCATCTTTCTGTGTAATTCATCATTTTTTTTTTAGAAGTATCATATACATTTCTACGAACTTTACGCGCGACGTGTTGTAAGTAAATCTATACTTTGTACCTTTCATATTTTTGTACCTGATATATTTGCTCGCGACACTTTTGCAGACAAACCTGTACATCGCATTGAATAATGCTAAACTTAGTACGGTAAATTAAAACACGCAGAATTTACTCACGAGGAAATCAACGAATCTCTATGAACTCTTCTTAACACTTCATATTATACTAAAACGTAATAATAACTGCTCCTGTGTGATCGCATTCATATTTAAGACTCTAAGCTTTAATTAATAATCAATATATATATATATATGTATATATATATGTCTCTATATATATTCAATATTTTTATATATTAAATAATCAATATCCTATATTTATTGGATTACGATAAAATTACAAAAAGAAAGGAAGGTAAACGTTCATAAAAATAAAAGGACTTTCGATTTCAGCTAAAGCACGTTTCACATACAAAAAGCAACAATTAGAGGCCATGTGACATTTCTTCCTTTTTTTTCCCCCCTCCTTTAACTACTAAAGTGCATGTACAATGATCCTTTTAATATCATAGCAGTATACTCGTATATTTTTTATCTTTTCTTGTCGTTCGTGTACCGTTAATGAGAGTGCGAGTGCACAATAATTATTACTGTAAGATAGTCACTGATTCGTTATATTTGGCCCTCTGTCGGCAGAGTAAAAATCGATTGCATCTAAAGGTGCTTAGAACAATCATTTTCTTCATTTTCTTTTAGTTAAAATTAGAATCAGTCGAGGCCAGATTGCGACACCGTACTCGATATATCAGGCCCTTCCGTTTCTCAAGATTGCATATAAATAACACCAGCCTAAATGATCCACAATAACACGAATATTATTATCGGCACGTGATTATCCTTCTTCTCCCCTCACGAACGGCGTGATCCTATATGCAGCCTCGAAATCTACATCCATGCTTTTGCGTCACACATACTTAGAACAATATAAACATAACTCGTATACCCTGTGATAAGCTGGAGTATCTGGTATCAATCTGGCCTTGTCGAAATTGTTATCGGTCGATGCTAGAATACTTTCTACTATATATATATATATATTATGTCCATAAATAGCTTGCACGCTATGAGACACCTATTTATCGTCTTTGGGTTTTATAATTAGTCAAAGATCAACAAACTCATCAATCGTAAATAATTTTCAGATCGACTAACAAACGGTAATTCACAACACGCGTGGCGAATGCAGATGAAATAATTATCGCGAATTAATCCTGGATACTAAACAGATCGTTCGAATGCTCGGGAGCAACGCGTCTACAAACGTGCGCCTGAACGGGTTCAAGAGGGATTCTCGCTTCCGGAGAAACCACACCGATGTAGAAACGTTGCCGCACGGCTTGCTATATGTATAATCGTTTACCCAGCTCGATATAATAGAAACACATCTACTTACCCCTCTATGTAAACTATAAAACCCAAAACCAAAGTCTAATTGGCAGTATAGTGTTGGACATTGCGCCCAGCGCAAGGTGTATAGCAGAGCTGCTGCGGCCAGCAAGGACCCTGAGAGGGGGGTTCTTGCTTCCTGACAAGAAAACAATTTTTACGCGGCTTGAATATGAGATTAATGGCAGAGGTTACACGTATGTGGCCATGGTGCCGCTTGGAATGGGCGGTGTTTCCTCCGGTCTACCTTTCGGCCCATATTGTCCGATGAAAGAGCCGTCCTCCGTGAAACGTCCTTCAACAAGCCACGAAAACCAACAGTTAAGATTTATATTCGTGGAAACGTAGCATCCCGAGCATTAGCCAGCGATAACGTTGCGATTCGTATCTAAAAGCATAACTTCGCCTACCTTAAACCAATGTGGCAAATGCTTGCGAGTTTGGTTCCGGCTTACGGTGTCGACCATACTGACCAATGAATGACCCATCTTCGTTCATACCTTCTGCATTAAGTCAAGCAATGAAGCAAATAAAAACGGGGAACAAAATATAATTGTAAATCAAACGACTAAAAACGCAAAAGACACGAGCAATAATCAAATCAATACGGTGTCTGTGGATGTATTAACGGTATCCAATAAGCACAACTGGATCGAACGTGGGAAAACACAAGTTCGAGTAAAAGAAGGGAAGAACTTTTCAACATAAACTTTACCAATCATGCTTCTGTTCGCATGTGCATGGGAATTAGGTGCGCTACTGCATACTCCACTAAAATTATCACGATGATACATACCTGAATTGACTTGTTACTCTATTAGCTCAATAGAAATTGATCTCTATTATATTTCAGACTGACCTGTATCGCCCTCTCCGTATTCCGCCATGGAGTCGGTGTCCGATTCCGGATGCTTTCCATCCTGATGAGAGGAGGACGCCAAGGACGCGCGGCCGCCCGCCGACTTCGTGTCCAGAGGCTGTGAGTATTCGTGAAAGCCGCCCTCGTCGGGATAATCACCTCGCCCAGCGGCTAATTCTCTTTCGTGTACCGCGTATTTTCCACCTCTGTTACGCTTGATTACGCAGACGATTATAAGTACCAAAAGGAGAAAGGCAATGGCTAGCATCATTCCTATGAACCACCCGGCAGTCGCGACGTTCTCCTTCGGCTGAATAATGGGTCCCTCGCTGCTAGTCTCTACTTCTTGCGACTCGCTCTCCGCGAAGTAATTCCCGTCAACGGCGACCACTGACATCACGTAAACCTCGCCGCTTTGAAGCCCGCGAATCTCGATTGTGTTCGACTGATACTCTGGATCCGTCTCCAGAGATATCGTCTCGCCCTTTAGTTTGTACTTCACGAAAAAGTGACTTCCCGGATTTCCATTGAGATTCAGCTGCCAAATGATCCTTACGTTCGAGTAGCCGTTCTCCTTCGGAATGGCTTCCCAAGTGAACTGCGGCACATCCGGGCGTTGCGACATGCGCGTTTTTTGTTCGATAAAATAGCTAAAAGAGAGAAGAATAATTTATTATTTGAAATGGAACAGACGGAGCCGTAATTACTAAGTGACGAGAACGTACTCGTTCCCTTCGCCAACTTTAGTTGTTGGTCGAATATGCACGCGATATTTCGTATCCGGTGCTAAAGCTGCCAACTTTGCGCTCGTAGCTTCTGGGTCCATGATGTACGGCTTCCTTTCCAATATAGGTCCCAATTGGGTTCCATTCACAACTTCGTAATAAATCCTGTACCCATTTAGAATGCCATTCGGTTCGGCAGGCTTCGTCCACACCAAGAATAGAGCGCTGGAGCCCATAGGAAAGGCCTCGAAGCTGAGAACTGTTCCTGGAACTCCTTCCGGTGTGTCGAAGCTCAATGTTTCCGAGGGTGGTCCAGCGTACCTGAAACAAGTAGTATATTACTATTAGGAAGGAAACTCGTATCTCAACATTTATAAATTATTATTTCCATCCTCCTTACCGGCCATTGTACGCCAGTATCCGAACGTAGTTCTTGCTAAAGGGGACAAACTTGTTGACCGTCGCGTGGGTCCTATTACCGCCTCTTATGTCAATCTCCCGCATCCCCTTCTCGCCGTCCTTCTCTGTCCACGTCTGAATCTTGTACCCCTGCAGCTCACCTCGTACCGAATCCTCGGGCACTGGGTTCCACGAGAATTTCGCGCTGGTACTCGACTTCACTTGGTTCAGCGTGAAATTGCTGGGCGCCTGTTGCGGTACTGCAAACATTAAACGCTAACGTTACCAGAAGCGCTCCCAAATCGAGGTGTCAAGACAGAACTACTGAGTACGATAATCGTGACGAACCATCTTCTCCGGAGAATCCGGTGACTTCTTTTGGCGGGTCCCTGCATTCTCCCTTCTCGTTAATGGACACGACTTTAAGCTTGTACCTCTGATAAGTGGGCTGATTGTCCACCACCAGATTGTTCTTCTTCCAATCGTGTATATCCTCTATGGTCCACTTTTCTCCTGGTATGTCACGTTTATAGTAAACTCTGTACATGAACTTGGGTGCGTTGTGCTCTATCGGCGGCATCACTGTCCACGATATAGCGAGATTCTGGGGAGTGGTTCCCTTGCCAGCGACGTTATCGGGATTCTTGTATGGAACGTCCGGCAACGTGGTGCACACGTCGCTGTGCGGCGAGGGCAATGACGGGCCTATTTAGAAGATTAATTATTAACAGTTCGCGTGTATTATGCTCGTTTGCTTTTCTCAAATCTTACCTATCTTGTTCCACGCTAGCACGCGGAACGTGTAGTTTGCCCAAGGCGACATTGGGACAACGTACGTCTGCTCGGTGGCTGGTACGAAGTCTCTAGCTATTTCCCAGGTGTCCGGGGTGAATGTGGTATTGTGTTGAATGGTGTATCGTAAGATTGGTGCCCTGTTATCTCCCATGGGAGTCCAGTGCACAGAGGCTTCGGTTGACTTACAAGACACAGCAATCAATCTTGGCGCATTCGGCACATCTTGAACGGTCAGTGTTGCTTGTGCCTTTATCTCGTCTAATTCAGTACGAGCGACGCACGTGTAAGTGCCAGAATCTAACTCTGTCGTTTTCGTGATCATTAGCGAGTAGTCGGTGCTTCGTATGAATCTTGGTTCCATCTCGAAATCGATGGGCTCGCCGTTGCTTAGCCAGTCAATCGATAGAGCTAAACTCGCATCCGTGACAGCGTTACACCTGAATAGAGCAGACTTGTCAGTACATCTTTACAACGACCTGGAGAATCAAATATTTACTTAACAATGGCTACTTACCTAAAGGTAGCTGTCGCGCCCGCAGCAACTTCGTAATCTTCCGGTTCATCCGTGATCCTCGTATGTTCCTTCACTATCAAATTACCGGTAGCCTCTACTTCCCCGAATTTATTCGACGCGTGGCACGTATAGACGCCAGCGTCCAGAAATATTACATTATCGATCTCCAAGTCGCCGGAATCTAATGTCTTGTATCGACCCCCCGTCAATTCTTGACCGTTTCGAATCCATTTTACGACTGGTTTGGGTGCCCCGAACACGCGGCAGGTGATTCTCACGCCTTGCCCATCCACTGTAGAGATATCCGCCGGGGGTTGCGTGATCTCAGGTTCTAAAGCTAAAACGTTCACGTACACGTCCTTGTACACGTAGCCCAATGAATTCGTCGCGTTGCAACCATAATTCCCGGTGTCCTTCTTCGTGAGCTTCTCGATAATGATCGAATTCGCGGTGACTTTTCTACGATGATTCGGCGGGGCCTCTGAGATCGGTTTGCCGTTATGGATCCATTTGATTTCGGGGACCGGCACTCCGCTAGCCGCGCATTTAAATTCCACGGTCTCGTCCTCCGCCGCATTTATAATCTCCGGCTCGACAGTGAAGAACGGCACCGCCATCACTTGCAAGTTTATGGAATAAGATTGCGCGTTCCCTACGCCGTTCGACGCCTCGCAGGAATACGTTCCCTCGTCTTTGAAATTGACATGTTTTATGATTAAAGATTTACCATAATTTCCTTGCGTTATTCTATCGTTAGTCCTAATTACTTCGCCGTTCTTGCTCCATACAATCTGTGGCAGTGGTGTTCCACCGTATATGCAATAAATTTCGATCTTTTTACCGCGTAAGGCAACTTCGTTCTTCCTACTGACGTACTGTTTAACCGGTTCGTGTTTGTTCTGACTGGACGACGCGCCCGAGGAGAGAACGTTCAACAGAACTTTATTCCCCAGTTTGTATTCGTTCCTGAACACAGACGTAGCTGAGCATGCATAGTAAAAATCGTCCGACGCGTCGTCCTTCGTTACGTTGCTGAACCAAAGGTTTCCCTCGGGGTCCAATGTCATTCTCGAATTATTGATCGACTTGATCCCTCCAGCGGTATCTTGGATCATCCAATACACGTTCGGTTTCGGCCAACCGTCTGGCGGTTGGCATGTTAGTTTGAAAGGTTGCCCTTCGCCCGCGTCTACACTTATTGCATTTTCATCCTTAAACGAATTCAATTCAGCTTTCCGCACGAAAACTGAATTGGACGTTGCTGTTCCCCACTCGTTCTCTGCGAAGCACTGGTACTGGCCCAAGTCTTCGTCTCGTGGCTTCGAGAGCACTAGCGTACCTCTGCCCGGTTGCTGGGATATACGATCGTCGTACGCTGGCCACTCAAAGTTCTTGCCATTCTTAATCCACCGATACCTAAATAAAATTATCAAATGTAATTGAAGTTCATAGATACCCTTTAAACATAATTCAGACTATTGTTTTTCAGAACAACGTAGCCAGCTTTCATAAGTATTTTATGGAAAGTAATCAAAATAAATTGCATTATCGATAAGGTGTATTCCCCTATATTCCCCTTTGGTATCGCAGGGACCACTCCCATGAATCTACACTTCACACCACAAGCAAAGTATCTTTATCGGTACTGGTAACATTATACCCCCTAAGGCTATGAGGTCATCCCGGTAATTAAGACCAGTTACTCTGGCTTCTTTGCAGGACAGAGATAGTGCACTTAAATACAAGTGCAATGTAACTGTATACACGAATGAAATCTCCTTAGAAACTGTGTTGTAAATATTGCGCTACCCGATAATTAGTACTTTCTACACTCGTATTAATTACAATTCACCTAACAGGGACTTTTTCTCGATTAACGTTTCTACAAATCTCACTTTATACGAAATACAAAAATTTCCATTTCAATACGCAACGTTAACGAAGTCGGTACTTCATTCGCTCTTCCAAGAGACGCACTGTACCTTGGAGCGGGTTCTCCTTCAGCTTCGCACTCAATTAAAAATGGTCTGTCATTCTCGCTAATCTTCGTCTGAGCCACTTGAAATAACTGCTCGTCCGTCGGGGGTTGTTTGGATATCCGTGGTGGAGATTGGACTAATGGAAGACAGAAATGACAAATGTACATATTTTCAGTGGACTGTGAAGTATTCTGCACTTAAATATCTGTGGCATTTCAAAGCTACAGGTACAAGCTAAATCGATTAGCAGAACTCAAAATGAAATGAAAAACTGTGACGAACACGTAAGCCTGAAAATTCGTATCTCTGAAGATATTCTATAGTTTGTATAATTATTGTACAAGGAATTCTATTACATACTTTTTTTCATTATTTAAAGCAAAAAGAAGATCAATTCAATTGCTGAATCAATTGAAGATGTAAAGAAATTCAGTGAAATGCAGTGAAATCAAAAGACTCTTTCAGAGTAATAAAAGTATCTCTGCTAAAAAAAAGAAAACGGTACATATTCACTTAGCATGAAAAGTGTTACAGAAGCAATTAAAAGCGAATGAGTATCTGCTTAAAATTCCTGAAACCTATAGGCATCGTATTTCGCATTTTAGATACTTCTAAGCACCGTACAAGTCAACTAACAGAACAACTGAATGCAAACTTTGTCTATAGACTAGAAAAAAAGGTTTGTTAAAAAATTCTCTCTGGCAGTTTCTACGATTTTCACCTCCTATAACGTCCAGGACACGAACTATAATTAAAAATCACAGATCGTTATCGTGGAAGCGGATCGGTTGTAACAAGTGTTCAGCTTTATTGTCGACGATATAAAACATGACGGAATTACACTCACTTATAGCCGATGCTTGCAGTACGAACGCCGAGACAGCGAACACGACGAGCTTCATGATCGCCCGGTATTTTCTTGATCTAAAAGTAGAAAAATGCTCTCACACAATTCTCGCGCAGCAAAAGTTCGAAAAGAAAGAAGTCTAAAACAAAAGCCATTTCATCTCATACGACGGTATACACGATTCCCACTATTATACATAAAAACCCGGAAATTCATCCTTTCAATCTTCGCGATTCAAACGAACTCTAATGAATGAAATCATCGCGGCGGTCTTTGCGAGTGCTATTTGCATTCACTCTACGGCCGTATCTTCATTTATTGGGACAACACCGTGAGAAGTCAAACATCGTTCGCGGGACCCTTCGCGTAAGTACATAACACCGCGATACTAGTCGAAGGAATCGGTATCGGAAGGTGAACGGGCGCCGTGCGAAGAGCTGTTCGCAGCTAGTGAAAATGTTAGGCGACGGTAGTTGCCAATGGAGACGTGAAAAATGGGCGTGCACTCCGCGGTAAAAAAGCGACGGACAGACGTATATATAGATCGCCTGCATGTGTCAGCGTGCCCGGCTAATTACGCTGGACAACACTCAGGAATGCCGCGGAGAGAGACGATCTCTCGAATGGAAATGATAGGACACGCACGACGAGCGAGGCTGATTTTCGGGTCGCGCATGAATCGTAGTCCGGGAACAGGTGATGGTGTCACGATGATCTCACCGTGGTTGTCCTTCGGAATCACAACATCGCGAACGGAAACAGGAAGATTTTTATACCGTCGCCCAGGCCTGACCCACCTCACCGCAATTAAATCCGGCCCGTTACTGGGTGTTTAAGGAGATTCTATCGATCGCTGGCGGTCAGACGGAAATGGATTTCCCATGGGTAACCGAAAGGGAAGGAAAAAAGGGAACACACACGGGGCTGGGCAAACGGGCACACCCGCGAACCAACATTGATCGGAGCGACGCTGTTCCGCTCGTTTCACCGAGTCTCACGCCGCGGTATATATGTGACCGTCACTGGGAAACTGCTCTCGCGGCCTCGATAGCAAGCTGCTCACCTATCTAAACGTTTTCGGGAAGCGTTCGGTCCGTTAAAATCCCGTCATCACCAAGGCATCATAGAAAAACCACTGACTCGCACACGTAACGCGCCGTACGGTACTGTACCGCTGTAGATGTGCACAGTGCACATCGCTTGTATGGCCACCACTCCCCACCTAAACGCGCTGCGGGCACACTCATTCACACCGACGCACAAGCAGTGAACTTTACGGGCCGCTCACACCGCGGAGACGAGTCTCCGTGTATAAAAAAATTTCGTGTCAATAAATACATAGAAGGAAATAGTCCTTAGTGTTTTAAAAACGGAGGATTTTTTCAGAGAACAAATTCTGAGAGTATCTATTGCTTCTGATTACTTTAGCTGGTAAATAAGGACCGTAGATTGTAAAGTAAGTGGAGAGTGTTAGATGAAGTAGAACAGAAGACTGTGTTGATATTATCCAGTAATATTTCGTTCAATATAGTATTAAGTAGCGAGTGTTTTTACTGATCGATCGAAATGGTGTGAACGATCCCTTACGAAGTGAGTGTCCCTCGGCCAATAACGGAGGAGGCAGATCGAAGATATCTGTCGCGCCAGATTCGAAAAAGGCGCGCCCTCCGAGTAAACGATGCTCCTATGTTTAGAATCCTAAAGTGCAGCTGCGTACACTTCGGCAAAAAAAAGGGGCAAACGATACGTTTTAAAGGAGATGCGCGGGGGAAACTGGTAACCAAAACGACATGCAGTTTTTTTCTTCGAACCAGATGTAAATTCTCGCGTATCGTAGTACTCTAGCGCAAATATTGTAACAAGATAGCCGTGGCATAAAGCGCTGACGAGCCAATAGAGAGACACTCTGGCGATAAGCGATACGTCTGCGTAAATTTAAACGTTCGATCGAGGGCTTAGAACAAAGATGTAGGTCAAGTCGCGCGCCACCTTTATACGCGTATTCAGGAAAATGAATGCACTTGCTCGTATTCGAAACATCTCAGGGCCACAGTATCGTGCGGCTTCAGATAGAAATTACGATAATAACTGTGACGCGTAACGCATATTCGATCGCGATGATAGTCGGACCACACATGGAGGACTAACGAGTGTCGATTACAAAGCACCTAGTCGAGCCATTTCTTTTTGGCGACGATTGTTAAAAGAGGATGCGTTCTATGGAACGAGCTGGATACTAAATACGTCGAAGCTCGTACTGGATATCACTCTCGTTCCATTCTTCTGCCTCTTCGCTTCGTTAATAGCCGCAGTCGCTTATCCAGTACACAGCGAAAGTTACTCGATCTCTGTTGTACTAAATATTCGAATCCCATTGCGATCTCTTTACTTTCTCCATTGGTACACAGGACGTAGAACTTAGCAAAAGGATAAGCTTGCAGTAACTTTTTATTGACCCTCCTCAGTTCGTCCGTGACTCTTGCTTGAAATTTTGTCTACAGTGTAGAGAGCCTGGCAAAGTTTCAAAAAGCACATTTCGGTACATAGCATGCAAGAGCGTTGCTGCGAATTTAGATTCGGCTAAGCGACAGCAGTATCCCTCAAACGCGTGCTCTAAGTGAATTTCGATTGTACGCAACTATGTATATATAATATATATGAATATACATAAATATATATATATTCTATATACATATTTTTTATTGTCAATTTACAAAATAAAAGCTTAAAGAATTTGTACTATTTAAACATTAAGATTAACTATAGAAAACAATTCACAGTCGAAACTTTCTGTACAGATTTTATACATTTCGAGGATGAGCATGTAGCGATAATATTTTAGGTATACATCACTGATTATCCTAATCATTGCATCGATAAAACTTAATTTCATTTAAAAAATTGCCTAGTAACAAAAAATATAATTTAAATAATATCGTACTGCAATTAAATACATTCCTGTATCCGTTTAAAGTTAATACAGTCTTGAAGTTCTGTATAAATTAAACATTTCACTCAATTATTATACAAAAAAACATCCCAATATCGTTTCCCCCCTCTGAATTCGCATTATGTTACACTGTATAAATAATCAAATAAATCGAATCCCTCAATCGGTGTCAATTATACAATTTCATACTTGTCCGGCTCTATTTCGTTGATGTGTCTTAAAAAGAATGTGACTTTAACCTGCTCGACGTGGCGACAGAGTTTCATTGCTAAACTGGTTCGTAATTTCATATGCTGCGTCAGAGACGGTAGATTTAACAATAAAAACGCCAGTCCATCGATTTCCTGAAAAGAGAATGTGGTTAATCGAACATATTCCTGTGAAATATTTTCCCTCGCAGGTATCATTCAATTTACCTCTTGTCGAACACGATACGCGATGTCTTTGCAGTCGCTAGTTTTTCTCAGGTATCTAAAGACGTCGTCCACGGTCCAGAACAATGGGTTCGAGTCAAGCTTTCGTGTCTTCGGCCGTCTCTGTTTCTTCTGTAATCTTACGTATTCAGCATCCCCGTCCGAGCAATCGGATTCGATACTGGTATCCCAGTCACGTTCCCTTTTACTCGCCCTAGTCACAGCACTGTTCTGGCTAAACTTCGAGTGCTGCTTGTTGCTGGAACTACTGGGGCTACCTCCGTCCTTCGTTTTCCTATCGTTAAACGAGCTACCCGAGTCCTCCGAAGCATTACTCGAAGGTAGATCGGCCTTAAATTCGTCCGATTTATCTTTCTCCAGACCCTTCTGGATCATGATATCTATCTCAGAGAGCGGCTGTTTCCCTTCGTCTATTTCCTCGAGGCCCGATACGTGTTTCGCTAGGTCCAACGACATGAACGGCATCTCATCCTCGTGATCAAAGTCGTCGTGAGTTTCTTTCTCTCGGTTTGCCCATCTGCCGCGTCTCCGTTTCCGTCTACCACCCCACGGCTTTGGTTTCTGTACCATAATACTCGTGTAACCCTTTGGCTTCCCTCTTCGTCCAGTGCCTACCGATGCTGCAACAACAAACGTGCGGTTTTAGTTAATAACAATAGTTAGGATAACGGTATTAAGTCGATAGAATAGAACTCACTGAATTTCGCTTTAGACGTTTTGTGACATTTATCCGGGCATTCATTCTCGGGCACGTACAGTGGGCCGAACAAGTTCGGGCAAACCATCAGCTTTTTGCAAATGTTTCTGCAAAAGTCTGCCACCATATCTCCAGACGTGACTACGGCGACGCTCGCGCGATACGTGTTATTCTTGTGTTTCGCTTTCAAAACTTCTAAATGATATCCGGGATCCGGCTTCGAGTCGCATTGAAGCACTTTCAATATACGAGCGCTTCTGTACCCGACCGACACGATCATCGACAGAACTTCTCTCATTACCAATATCACGGGACCCGGACCCACCGCTTTCGGCAGCGTTGCTAATTTCCCTTTCGAAATCATCGGGCCTGTGAAGCAACGATAATTGAAGTATATCTTCGGGCACCATAACGAGGAGCGTGGCTCGGATATCGGTATATCCAGGACGTTGCTCTTCTTCTCGTCCTTCGCGGGCGGCTGCAGCTGTTTACAAACTTCTACGTAGTCCTTCGGTGGTTTCAACGGGTAATGATTAGACTCGCACCATCCGACGGGGAATATTTGCAGGGAATGCATGTCGACTATGTATTCCGGCCTTGTCGCCTCGTAATTATCTAACTTTAACCATAACAGATTGTCAACGATTTTCGTAATGTGCGCAGCGCATATAATGTTCTCCGATTCGGGATCGGCTGCTTCCAGTCGCATACCGCATTCGAAGCCTGCGTCCGCAGCACTTTTCCTTTCTGGAAACAGACTCTCTTCCGCGGCAGAAGCTTGAGTGTCTTTTAAATATTCCTCCCAATCGAAGTCGTCCTCTTTCGGCCTCCAGCCTTTCGGTTGCATAATTCTGAAGGGCAAGAAAGTATTAGGAAACGACGATATAAATATCACACTGGAATATAAAGACACGTGTTACGCTTACTCGATATTGTGTGCCTTTGCCCACCCACACGGGAAGATGTATGGATGTTCCGTTGAGCAAAGCCAGGTATTCTTCTCCGTACTATTGTACAAACACGTCTCGATATCCATTCCTTTCGACGTTTCATCGTACGTGTCGATGCGCACGAGGAAGTAAATATCGTCGAATACTTTTATCACAGTAGCTGGGTATATTTTAGTCTGATCGATTGGGCATAAAGCTTCCAATTTCATGCCGACTTTAAAATCATGCTTCAGGTGGCCTATGTTATTGTTGAACAGTTCCTGCGGCACATCGTAATCTTTCGGTATAGATTCCAACAAGTCTTTCCACTCTTCGTACGTGTGCATTTCTACGATAGAACTCGGCGGTTCTAGGAACCAAGTGGAATCAGATTTAGATGTGAATCCGTACGGATGAAGGTGCTCCGACGTGCAGAATATCCAGAAGTCTTTACGCGACGAGCCTGGGGTGTCGTATCTCAGCAGAAGACGTCCGCCAACATTCTCTATGATCTGGAGAGCAGTGAAAATTCGAGAATAATAAACGAGATTTATAAGTAACAGGTTAAAATTTGTGAGTCGTTTCTTACCGTCGCCACCCATAATTTGTAAGGGTGTAGCGTGTCACTAACTTCGACTTTCATGCCTTGTTTGATTCTTTCCGTCATACTGAGGCCGTCCTGTATAAATAATAAAAGATCGATGTATCATATGAACAATTGTCTCGTTGTGTTCGTAAATTTTATTACCGACCCCCGACAACATTTCCGGTGGAATGGTCCTGGCTTTCGTTAAATATTCAGACAATTTTTCCAGACAATCTGGTGATCTTTGAAGCACGACATTGGGTGGCTCCAACTTCTTGTTATAAGTTTCGCACCAGCCAAGTTCGTGGGCCGCCTCTTTGGTAAGATTGAACCAGAACTCCAGGGATCTGTCGTCGCCGCCGAAGTAACGCAATCGCAAAAGGGGGCCGCACGCCATGACGATAGAAGCCACCCAATACTTGGTGTCCTCCTTATCCGCACTCTTCGGAATCGGCACTTCGAGAGACATGCCAATTTCGATGCCGCTCTGAAGTGTCAGCTCCACGTGTGGAAACATAATTTGCGGCACCTCGACGCTATTCGTGGCGTCAAGGTAATCTTGCCAAAAAAATCCATATTCTGAAAAATAAATTTCTGCATTAATTTCCAGGGGCAAGCATCTCAATTCGCAAATAAATAAATCAAACGCATTTGCCAAATGCTATTTTTCAATCGCACGATCATTACCATTTTTAATTACAGCTTATTAAATATAATAATGTACTATGAAAAAATAAAAATGTCTCATTGAAAACGTGTACTGGAATATCCATTATTCCGTCACTTTAAATAATGATTATTTAATTATAATTACAAATTAAATTACGGTTCATTAAGAATGAAAGAAATGCACCACGTTCGGCCACAGTTGCATTTTCAAGCACCATCGCGAACAGCTTACAAGAATCGTGAATTATCCACGACTCTGCGATAAACGAAACAAAATATAGATTTCTTCGCGCGTTTTGTTAATGATGTCACGAGCTTTCATGTTGCTCCGATACGCCGAATAAGAACCTTCGCGAACGCATGTTAAATGCGTTATAACGAAGATGAGCGTTTAACAGACGAACTCGTTTAAAAAAAATCACGAAGGTTATCGAGTAATAGAAATTATAATATTCACCGCGAACAACACTGACGTTATATAATAAAAATCGCGCGAACGACAGTCGGGAATTAATCGTGGTTGGGTCTGCTAATTCAATCTTACCTCCTTCTTGCACTTTCTCCAGCGTTCGGCCCTCGCAAGGTTCCATGATTTCGTTATAATATTATAAAAGCCTGCACATAAATACACCGCGATTAAAATATCCCTGCTCGTATAAATCTTAGCCACGGAACTATGAGCGATCAATCGGTGGCAAAGAAAATTCTAAATCGCCCAGCATTCTCCCACCTTACCGTGCCGTGATTTCCGCTTATTTTCGAAAATTTCCTGTGCTGCTTGCCTTAATGAAAAATAGTATCGTCAATCGTAGCTGCCCGTGCCGCTCTATACTGGCCTGCCGTGCGTGTCTTCCCCTTTCTCTCTCTCTCTAACGCCGCCTCTCGTCTCTCTCGCGCGGGCACGCTCGGCGCACTCGTCCCGAATATCAGACCTACCTACTTCAAATTGGGCAACATTCTCAATTACCCTCGGTTATATTTCAGCAAAACGGCAGCCTAAGCCCCGCGTGCCCGGTGCACCGTTGCTGGCCGATGCTTTAACCCTTTTGCCTATTGGTCGCGTGCCTGCAACCGTTCCCTTTCGAAATTCACGCTCGCGATACGATCATTCGCGATCACTCGCAATAACGAACTTTGCTTACGAACAATCCATCGCGTAGTCGACACTGGACGTGAGAAGGACGCGACCAATCTTTCATTCACTCTCTTAATACTACCGTGGAAATAGTTATGCGCAAATCTTATTGCCGCATTAGATAATAGCTATAATCGTTGAACGCCTATGGGCGTCCTTCGCACGCACTGCACCGATTCTGCGTTTATATCAACACGACACTCCAAGGATTAAACGATAGCGGTTGGTAATTATTAACGTGTACCGTGAAAGACACAGAGAAAACTTATAATACGAAAGCCGTATTTTCTTCGCTTCTTGCTATATTTACCGCGAAATGGCATCTATTATATTATAAAATTGATTACTGTTATGAAATAGGTCAATAATATAAAACATAGAGGCTGGCGAGGTGCAGCAAGATGTCACGTATCTGTGTTCACTAAATTCGGATCTTCGACTCTATTCGTTATATTTTACCTTAAACACGTGCCCCTTAAAACGATGTATTAATTTCCGTGGAAATACGAGTGCTCTTATGTCATACGCGAAGGGAATAGCAAGCTTTACCATAATTTATTAATACATCGTTATAATTTTAGTACCTCCGTATATGTGCTACTTTGTATAACGATATTACTCATATAATGTCATACATAGATAAGGCTGAGGTATATTTACTACTGAAACGTGCGTGGTAGAAAATCGATACAATTGGCGAGCAACACGTTTTTTGTTCCACTTCCACACGCGCGTAACTTACGCACGGACTTGGCCCTTTCGATGTACTACAGGTTCATTAAATTAAATGGTAATAGAGTAAAATTTTACAACACGGAAGATAGAAACTCGTCGACACATTCGAACAGAGCCCAAACATACGCGGCCAAGCGTGTTCTACGATGTGTGAACGAGTTCGAATTCGGCATAATGGCGTATGAATAAAGCTTGCGAAAGAAGATGCAGGCGTATCGTATTTTTTAACATTGTATAAAGCAGGATAAGCTTAATTGAATTGAGATTGCACAAACTATCGAAGCGGTGGTATGCACGACCTGCCGTTACCAATAGAAGAAAGCTAAGAACTCACGTGCGTTTCAACATTTCATGTTTCGTTCCTGATTCGGCACGAATACCGTATCTTTGAATAAACATGCATTTCAGACGGCGTAGAATGAATATTTCCAGTCCATTTCGAAAATATGTTATTCGCAAAATGTTCGAAGATCCATTTCAACGGTTTTTATTTTCTCAATGTTCGCCACACTGCGAGCGGACGACATCATCGCTGCTCACTTCAGTTGTAAATATGACTGCAGCGTGGGAGGATACACGTTTTTCTTCGAGATCCTGTATAACCCCGTAGTACGCAACTTTACTTTATGATTCACAGTGAAACATGTTGTTCCTCCTACGAGGACGCAAGCTGAATGCGTGTAGATATTACAGAAATGTTATAAATAAAGTTGAATCATTCGAACATTCTCCACCACAGTTACTTAACCTCAATGCAAGGTTTCCGCTCCTGTATTACGAGCTATGCAGCTCGAAAACTACTCTATCCGCGACAGACCCAACCATTAAACGATACTTGAATCATCTCATGGATGCGTATCACGATCAGTGTCAAAAGAGCGAAAGCATCACCGAGATTCTCAGTATACGCACGGTATCGATGCTATTGAAAGAGAAGCTCAAGATAACCGAGAACATCAAAAACTTGAACGACCTTCGTAAGTCCAAAGAATGTCCGCCCGAAGTCGGAGCCTTATCTATCGTTAGCGTTCGTGGATCTAATGAATTCGTTTTCAGTCGGAGACAGCGGAGAGATGGACAAGCTCATAAAGGAAGAGGGATTAATGTACGAGCTAAAGTTACTCCAAATCGATGAGAAACTAGTAGACGCGATTATACAAAATTTGGGCACGGAGAACTATAAAAATGTTATTTTGGAGATAGTGCCAGGCGTGGGTGGCCAAGAGGCCATGCTGTTCGCTAAAGATTTGTTCGAGATGTACTTGGGATATGTGAGTTACTTAGGGTTTAATTACGAGGTGCTAGAGCTGGACGACAGCGATCAGGGTGGTATAAGAAAAGCTGTTATAGCGATACAGAGCTCCAAGGCCTACGAGAAATTGAGGTACGAGGGTGGCGTGCACAGAGTGCAGAGGATACCGGCGACCGAAAGATCCGGTCGATTGCATACGAGTACGGCTTCTGTGGCAATTTTGCCGGAGCCCGAGAATTTAGAGATCACTTTGGAGGATAAAGATTTGAGGATAGAAACGAAGAGAGCATCCGGCGCTGGAGGGCAGCATGTAAATACTACGGACTCCGCGATTAGAGTGACTCACATACCGACCGGCACTATCGTAACTTGCCAGATGGGCAGGTCGCAGATAAAGAACAAAGAGTGGGCACTGATGAGACTGAAAAGCCTATTGTACGAGCAGCAGTTAGATAAGCAAGTCTCGTTCACCGTGAGCCTGCGCCGGAAGCAGATGGGTATGAGATCCAGGAACGAGAAGATAAGAACGTATAATTACAATCAGGATCGTATAACGGATCACAGAATACCAGATGGCACAATGCATCATTTGAAAGAGTTCCTGAAAGGGGGACAGGCACTGGAAGAGCTGGAGGAGAAGCTTCACAAGGATATGCAGCAGAAGATATTGCTGGAGATCGTACAGAAGACGGAGAGTGAATTGAAATAGACACTGGTTCATTCAACATTTGCCATTTTGATAAGAAACGACTTCATTTACATAGGCAAGCCATTGTACATAGCAAATTGTAATAAACTCTGTGTAATACAAGTAACATTCATACATCTTGTCGATTGCATATTCTGCCCGGCGAACATTTGTCTGTCTCGCACGGAGGAAGCAGAGAGCTAGCGTAATACAGAGTTCAGTTGTTTATTTTGAAAAACATACAACGAGAATTTATCCTCTTTTGTCCCCGTTTTTGGTTCTCAGCCGCGTGTCCAAAGGCACACATCCTTGTAACTCTTTTTTTTTTATAATATACATTCAATATACAAAATTAATATTCGTAATCTCTAGAAATATCAAACGACATTGTCCTCGGATCGGTTTAATGTACAAAGCGCGAGACGTGCGAGCGTGTCTCGTCGAGTGTCGCGTACGCGCGGCTCTTTGCGCGCGGCCCTGCTCCGAAATACTGTTCCCCCGTATTAAAACTACTTTATGAAGCGCAAGCGAATTAAGCCCACTGGTAAATGCGATTTCATCACTTCGCCGCGAGTTCCGTTCGGCCATTATCCCAGAAAATGTAGGTGCGTACCACCTACGAGCGTTTTCTCGCGGGGAATTGACTTCCTCGTTTACGTCGCCGGCTTAAACTCAACTCTTAAACGTGAAATATGCATTCTGGCCACCGGAATTCGCCTCGTCCTACGCGTAGATAGGTTGTTACATCCCTCTGTTCTACGCAGTGGCGGATTTAATTTAGGAAAAAGGCCCAAGTGGCAAGCGTTCCGAGGGGCCCGTTTTTTTTTTTTTTTTTTTTCGAGAAAACGAAGAGGTAGTTTACTAAAAACGGGCTAAGTGTGATAGTACAGACAAAAAATATAGTATTAAGAATTTTTTTAAGATAGAGAACTTCTGAGAGGGGTGCCTAACTCCTCATCGGCTGCCGGTTAAATCCGCGACTGTTTAGACCAAAATTTTGATTATCCTGGTTCCTCGATTACTTCCCGGTCAGGAGACTATTTTACGCGACACTAATCACCCTGCCAATGAACTCGGTCTCGCCTTCCGTCCAGGAACGGCTTGCGACATTCGACAGTCTCTAATTCGTCCTCTGGTCGAGCGACTCGGAGTGATTACGACCTAAGCGTCATCCAAGTGCAGCGATTACGTAAAGTCGTAAAGTGTAAGAACGAAGATAAGGGAAAGTAGAGCAGAGACGCGCGCCAAGTAGACGCTGCATTTCATTTCGGGCAGTAAGGTTGTTCTTTAGGACTAGTTCGGCACCGAGCGGGGCAATCCGTTTGAATGATCGAGCTGGCTCGCGACAGAGATCGTGTCCGTCGCCATTACGAATTCCATCGAGGACTCTTGAAGAAAGCGTCTCGATCAACCTTTCGTCACCGCGGCGCGCCAGAATCCGCGAGTTGGACGACTACGTTTCCGGTGCGGACCCTGCCCGCACCGGGCGTGTGAGACTCCTCAACGTTGCAGCGTCGCTATAAACACTAGAACACTTTGAAAATCGCAGTAACTATCGTGAAAGGAAAATAACATTTATGAATGCTTCGCAACGAATCGTCTCCAGTTGTACTCTTTCCTTCGTTAGTAGATTAATGACGGTTGGCAAAGCTAACACGTTCCCGCGACTATCTCCCGGGAGCGTCGCGAGACGTCTGCACCGGGGGGCCATCGCGACAACGCCAGCGCGTTAATTCCTATGATTAATGTTCTTTAACTATGTTCGATGGTGATTCCGCGGAATCAAGATCCTCGAGGCAGGAGTCGCGCGAGTTAATCCCGACCGGAGGTGTGCCGTCTGGCCAGGTCGCAGGTCGCCAGCAGGAGAAGGAGGAGGTAGATGTTCGGGCCGGTGTTCGAGGCCAAGCCGCACAGATCCTTGATCTCGCTCTCCCTTGGATGGGTGCGGATGCAGGACGCGGGTCTCTTCCTTCTCAGGGTGCTGAGCGCCTTCTGGCACACCAGCGAGTTGTTCTCGTACATCACCTCCTCGGGGATGACGCTCAGGGAATACCCAGACGGCTCCGGGCACTCAGTGTTAACCACCAGTAACAGCATGTTGGTGAAATCCACCGGCTGGACTATGTACGGCCTCAGGCATTCCCTGTTCGCGTCCGACTCCACGTCGAACGACTCGAAGGACACATTTCGTAGATACAGATACACCTGGAAAATAGCGAAGATAGAGAGTGAAATATTTCTAACAGGTATCTCATCAGCAGTGGCGGACTGGCTAGGCTCTCAGCGTTTTGGGAGCTTCAAAATACAATAGAAGTTCCAATATTATTATTTCATGCAATTAAAATTGACGTTGCGTTACTGTTTTAATCAAAGAATTTATTTAAATCATTTTCCAGGATAGATTTGTTTGACAAGAATTTTAATTGCACCTTTTTGCCACTTAAAACTTTTTTCGTTGAAAATTTCACTTCTTTTCTGGCAACCAGTATTTTTAGCCCCAACCCGCCACTGCTGAGCAGTAAGACACTTTACCTCTTGGTCGCACGCCTCCGGCCTGGTTCTATTGATGAGAATCTCCTGGTTGAACAGCTTCTCGCTCCTCGCATCCACTGGCGACTTCTCCTCGCTCTCCGAGTAGTCCTCGGGTGTATTCTCCTCCTCGTTCGGGTAAGCGAACGCCTCCGTGTACTCGGCGTCCCAAATTCCAGCTTTGGCCCAAGCCCAGGCTGCTTGTCCGACGAGCCAGGACATCATCTTCTGCGCCGTCTTCCAGGGCTACGGAGGAATAGACGCGGAAACAGGTAGTGAGCAAAATCTCTTTGGTTCTGGCGATTCAAACTAACGCGAATGAATTCTTCCTCACAGTGAGCAGGATGCTGCCGTCGTTGGAGGTCTGGGTGCTCTTGAAGCAGACCGCCTGATAATCGAATATCCTGATCCTCTCGAAGACGCCCTCCTTCACCAGGTTGGACATAATTGGTCCCCTCAGCTCGCCGAAGAATTTGCCGGAGTCCGACTCGTCCTCAGCTGCGATCACGTATCCGTTGTTGTCCACCAAGTAGCAGGCCCAAGACTTCGCGCCGCAATGAACATTGCAGTTCCCCAGCCCCTCGCAGCTGAACGTTATGTTCTGGAAGAGAACCTGAAGAGCGGTGTGCTGGAACTGGAAGCCTACGACGGCTGCTGGCGCCTTCGCCTCCCGAGTTTCTGAGAAGCGAACAGGGTTCGTTCGAACCGTTAGGGAATATAGACAAACTCTTCGAAGCTCGCGTTCCAAGGAATCACTGAGTTTTACCGATAAAAACGGCTCGGCTAGCGGTGACGAGGGTGGTGTTGTCGGCACCCTCCTCGTCGATCGGCACGGAGAAGACGAAGCTCTCCGGTTGGATGTAATGCTGCTCCACCGCGCGTTTGTACCACACTTCGTCTATGGCGCTGTGGTAGATCTTGCTGAAGTGGTCGTCGGGGATGGAGCCCTCCTCGTCCTGCAGGAAGTCCTGCCACCTGGTCAGACCGCTTCGGGTGGCCATGAACGCGAGCGTCACGCGGAAACGTTGTTGGAACTCTTTCCTACAAGAAGAACAGACGTTACCGCATCCGGTCTCCAGTGATTCTTCATAGGCCATCGAGCGTCGTTTCTCTAAAGTATACACTGCGTTGGAGGGAAGCTGCTGATTCGGGGGAGCATTGGCAACTCTGTCTTGCACCGCTTCTTTTTCAATTACCAAGCACTGGATTAGGTACTGAATATCGTTTTTAAAATCGTTGGAAGAATTTTGATTCAACATTCGCGCCGAAGAAAGAGAGGAAAGCGTTGCAAGCAAGTTTGCGAATAGATCTCGTCTACTGCGTAACAGCGATCAACACATGTAGATCCTGGTTCCCGGGGCACCAAAGTGTTCATCTCCTCCAAGGTCCCGGTCCCGAAAGAAGACCTCTCGGCTGTTGATCTAATACTTGGCGCGAAGTCAGAATGGTGGGAAGAGAACGGAGGGATAAAATACGAATCGCTGGATGGAAGGAGGCACTTGGAGCAACTTTAAACGCGACAAAGTAAGCCAACTGATACATGGGGATTAAGTGGAGGCGGAACGAAAGGTTGGGAGAAAGAAAGCGGTTACAGACGGCAAAAGCAATTAATAACGAACGATCGTTAGAGAAATCGTTAGCTTCTAAGAACGTAAGGTGCGATGTGGTGGACGTTACCTGGGCAGCAGATTCATCAGCCTAGCTAAAGGTCTGCATGGCGTCAAAGTGGTCAGTATTAGTAAAAAAGAAAACGGGTGTCGTTTCGTTATCCTGACCGAAGAGGGAACGAGAGAGAAAGAGAACAGAGACGAGAAAAGAATTGTGCAGATAGGACGTGAAAACATAAAGAGGAACGATACGAGATCTCGTTAAATCACGCACAGTGGCTTGGAAATCGTGACATACTATCCTAACAACCTTTTCTTTCAGGCATTACTTTCTTCCCGGTAGAAACTGTTGCGGTTGCGAATCCGCGATGAGATTTTACACCAGACAATCATCAGACAAAAATCTCAGCAACAATTGTATAAGAGAGATGAGATTCTGGAAAATATATCATTAAACTTGTCCCGTGAGGATCCAATTTCATGAAGTTAATGACAGAATAATTAAGAAATCATAAAATAATGAAATAATTGTCTCATATTTTGGTCTCATCGTGGATTTCCACCTTTAGAGACTTACAAACAGGGCTTGAATAAGTTCCGAAAAATAACTGTTTCAAACTGTTATATAAAGGTTTAGCCTTTACTCTGAATATAACTGTTATGAAGAACCTACTAAATGTCAGACTATATCAGTTTAAATTATAGTTCCTATATTAGTTCTATAATTTTTATTTTTTAGGTTCTATATAAGTTCTTAAGTGAGGTGGATCTCCATTAAAAAGTGAACTTGACAAATAAAAGTTTCGATCTATGTATAGAAACTAAAAAAAAAGATAAAAGTTATAGGACTATATAGGAACCGTAACTTAAACTGATATCGTCTGACATTTAGGTTCTTTATTACAGTTATTCAGAATAAAGGTTCTTCATAACTCTTTCAAGACCCGAAATCTTTATAATAACGATTTCAAGCCCTCCTTGCAAAGGATGTTTGGCAACCCGGAAATTCAGAAAATTATGAAACTCGGTGTGCAAGTAGAGTAATTAATCCGTAACGCAACCCTATTTTTTGTTGGTGCCATAATGCAATTTTTGGGGGTGAAATATAATATTCCGTGGAATATCTCGAGAACGGCGAGAGATATCGAAAAGAAGTTTAAACAGAAGTTATATAAAGTTTAAACAGCTCTCAATTATATTATTTAAGCAAGACAGTACGTACCTAAAATTGGCATCCAAGGTGAAACTCATTAAATCTGATCAATGACGTGCACGAATCATTATAATAACAGCACAGAAGTGTTAAGTTACTAGGCCACTTTTTTCTCAAGGCGTGATTTGACTCCCCAAAATTGCATTAAGGCACCAGCAAAAAATAGTGTTGCGTTACGGATTAACTACTCTACCCGCGCACCAAGTTTCATAATGTTCTTAATTCCCGGGTTACGTTCCTTTTAGCATTTTTCCCTTCTTCGCGTGATAAACTCGAGGGTCGCGTTCCAACGAGAGCGTGCATGCTTGTAAAGACGAAAAATCGAAACGGTGCTCACCCTTGTTCCTCGCGGGTAGTGCTGGGGTTCGCAAACCACTCGGTTACCTTTGCGTCGAACACCAGACTGACCAGCAGATCCCTGTCGCAGTAGTATGAGTCTTTGTCCGCTTTGTAGGGGGTAGCTGCTCCAACAAATTGCTCGTTAATTCTCCGAAATCATCGACCCACCGATGGGTGAAACCTGCCAAGAAGCTACCTACGTTTCGATTTGCGATGGGTGTCGTTACCGGAACTCGTGGCCGAGTACTCTGGCGGCTGTGACGGTTGTTTCATGTCGTTCCACTTCCAGCCCGGCTGGCGGGTCCTCTCCAGGAAGTGGAGGAGCTGCGCTTCCGAGTTATTGAACGTATGCTCGTCCTCGTAATGATATCTGCGCCAGGAGAGTTTCATTATTATTAGCGAGCAAGCCCCACGTCGCGAAACGGATGGACGAATTAAAGCGGTAACAACCGACCTCCAACGACTGAGGAATTCCACTTACTTGCAGTACAACCAACGAGGGTGCACCCGCCAGTTCGTGCCAGTGAAATAATCCGACACGTTCTTACCTACGACAGACGATCTCGTTAGAACGCCGAGATAACAGGATACTTGAATATATTTGCATCGACAGAGGGACAAAGTATTATTGGAAAGTTTTCAAGAAGCGAAGATAAATGCATCGGAAGCGTTTCCCCGGTAGAAAACGAGCCGAAAACTTGGAAAATTCCTGTCGATCGCGTAGGGTAGATGTGATTTCAGTGACTTTCGTTGTAATTATTTTTAAAATTCTACTTTAAATCAGGAAGCTAAAAGCTTTACTAAATTTGACACTATCTTCACTATCTAAGTTACCATTAACTGGAGAAATCGTTAAAGAATTAATAAAGTTAAAAAATATAAGAAATCCATTTTTCACCGTTTGTGGCCATTGTACCGTTTTTGGCCATGTGCATAATTGTCGCGTTTTTTTAGCTCGAAATTGCTTGCAGACACTTAATTATGTGTAGAATTTCAAACCGTAAATATTTTCTTTAGTATACCACCAGAAATATAAGGTTACATTTATTGCTTACGCGAAAAGTGGCAAATGGCCACAAACGGTGAAAAATGGATTTCTTATATTTTTTAACTTTATTAATTCTTTAACAATTTCTCCAGTTAATGGTAACTTAGATATTAATAGTGAAGATAGTGTAAAATTTAGTAAAGAATTTAGTTTCCTGATTTGAAGTACAATTTTAAAAATAATTACAATGAAAGTCACTGAAATCCTTAAAGTGGCCACAAATGGTGCATCTACCCTAGCATTATTGGAAACTTTTCCGGAAGCGAAGATAAATGCATCGGAAGCGTTTCCCCGGTCGAAATCGAGCCGAAAACTTGGAAAATTCTACTCGGCCAGAGTGAGGGAAATTTCAAGTTCCATGGACTTTTCGATTACACAAGAGAGGGGAAGTCCGGTACGCGAGTTTGCGTATAAGTATACGCGGAGGAAACTTTGCCATCCAACTCCCCCGGAGTCCTCCAGCCGTACACATTTACTGCTGAATAAAACATCGAACTGCATTTAGGCAGAGCGACGGAAAGTTCCGCGTTAACGCCCGAGGCGACTGCACAACTCGATTATTACAAACTTCGCTGTTCCCGGTGTTGTCTGGGAACTCCGGTCCTCGGTCACAAGCGGTCAGCGTTCGCTCCGTCTTTTTTCTACTTCAAAGTATATTTCGATAAGAAGTTTCCTCCGGCAGGATCGCAGCTTTTTCCAAGAGTGACTCTTGAGTTTCGTGCGCGAGGGGAAACTCAGTCTGCGCCTTCGTCGATAGTGTTTTAAAGGAATACCTACCGCTAACGTGCGAACGGTGGATTTCCTCGGTAGCGTACACGCGATAACTTCCGGTGTGATCATGTTCCGGCAGACTGACCACCACCGTGAACGGTGTATTCGGGATGCCCGCGTAATCGTACTTTCTCTTCACTCTGCCCACGCGTTTCTTCGGAAGTTCATGGGGAAAGGAGAAAGAACGTTTTTACAATTAAAACAGGTTCCGTAGGGTAAACAAACCAGTAAATGACCGAATTGTTTAATGAGAAGCCCAGTAAATGACCGCATACTTTTATTAAGAATTGTATGTACTTATTAATGTTTGTTTAATACGCAAAACTAAAAATATGGGATATTTAAAGTGCAACTACACTCTATTTATAAACAAACAGTAATTTTTAAATTTATAATTTACATTTCTTTGCGTAATGGTCATTCACTGGTATGCGGTCAATTACTAGTTGGTTTACCCTACTTATTTCCTTCGGAGCAACTGCTTCGCTGATTCAAGCACGCTTGGAAGCATTTTCTTGAAATCGAGCCTCTTAAGATTTTACAGAATTTACAGAGCGAAGGGGTTCGTGAAATTACTCACCATGTCCTCGTAATGGTATTTCGTGTGCAGAGTCACGCTACCGTTCGCCTGATTCACCACGTCGTTACGAAGCTGCGAGGGAATTAGTAACGTTAGAAGGGACGAAGTGTTACTAAGTATTATGAAGACTCATCAGGAGATAGCTGAGGATGAAACAGATTTCTCGGTTTAAGGGGCAAGAACGCGCTTACCATAATGATGCCTTCGTTAAACTCCCTTGGCCCTCGGTCCTGATCCATCAGCTCGACCTCCGCCATGTCCACGCTATTGTACGCTGGCTTTAAGATACCCTGAAACTATAATTACACCGTAACGTCACTTTCAAGTGGATCTAGAAAAGGCCTGCTTAATACTCGGCATTATTAACAATAAAAACTGACTTAAAATAAGAACACTTTCTTTTTAATGTATTTGTAAAAAAATGGAAGTAAATCCAGATATATCATTTTATCCAATGTTTATTATTATCATAGAGATTGAAAGAAAAGTTGGTATGAATTATACATGTGCTTTAAAAATAGTGGTGCTGATTGTTAAACATTTTATCGTTCTTTTGCGGTTTTGATGTATTATTGGTCTTAAAAAGTGACGTAATCCAATTTCAAGGTGTGATTCTCGTTTTTTACATCCGTAGATTTCCGCGCAACCAATAAAAAGTAAAATTGAAACAGAATTGTTAAATTAGTAGCCGAGGAACGGCGATTATTTCAAGAAATATTCGGTCATGTTTGTGGGTTACTAAAAATCTTTAATTTCTTTATGAGAACCTCGAATTTTTACGGACCATATAATAAGTTGCGCGGAGAATAGTACGTGTTTCATACATCCTGTAATTTTTTCAAGTCGATTGGAACCTCCGTTCGTTCGCAAATACGGCAAAACTAAGAGAAAAAAAGATTCGAGAAAAACGCGTTGAAAGTTTCTGAACAAAAGCGACGCTATAAGTTACTGTTTGACCCTTTTACCTGCTAAATCAACAATTTTGCGAATTTCAGTATAAACCAACCGACTTTTACTCAGAAAAGATAGTACTTTCGGAAAATGCAATAAAAATCGATTCTTCGACTGCCTCGTCCTCTTAAGAAATTCGGGGATATTGTATAAGAGAAAAAAACAAAAGAAAAATCATTTACAATAGTTGAGCTTCCTTACCACTGGTCGGAGGTCCGGATGAATCAGGATGAAACCGTTATTGGTGACGATGAACGCGTACCCGTGAACGCCCAGCTATTCTCGCAAGCCGCAACAAAGAAACACGACTCCAATTAGCGATTCTCGTTGTTAAACAGTAGAACGAGACGAGTGAAAAGAGGAATTAGAGCGATCCACTCACCAGGTGCGGCATCATAAGCTTCTGGATCTCCTCGGTGGGCACGTCCGTTCCAGCGACACCGAGCAGATCAGCGATCCGTGTCTGCGCAAAGAACGATCGTGAAATTTACAAACAGGCCCCATTCGCTCGAGATTAAATCGAAGTGCTTCGAAATGAATTACAGAATCATCATCATCCCAAGTCGCATAACCATAAGCGTATCTACCTTCTCCAATAAACGCTATCGCACAATGAATTCGTCTAAAGACACACGTTCTAGTATTAAAAATAACGATATTTACTAAAGGAACCATAACGATAATAATAAGAATAATAAGAAGTTCTCTGACGTATAAACTGGCTGGACGTATAAACTAGCTCAACTACGTTCTCAATAGATAATGATAACAATAATAAGTAACGATACACAATAAGAACAATTAATTAATATCTGACGCAGGCTATCCTAAGTGTTAATCAAATCACAATTAGCCACGCCGTTTATTCGTCTGACGATCCTCTGCTGCCCCCGCGAGCCCGTTCATCTCTATCCTCGCGTTGGGACAAGTATCAGGCATTATAAGAGGATAGAAATTGCCCTGGTCGGCTTCTCTACTGCAGAGATGGGCGAAATTTTTATTCAAATAAAATTTCAAATAACGAATAAAAGTTAAAAAAAATCATCGTCCTTTATTCGACGCATGATGGATAATTTTTTTTAACTTTTATTCGTCATTCGGAATTTTATTTAAACAAAAATTTTGCCCATCTCTGCTCCACGGTGTTGCAAATCGTGCCGACGGACCCGCGGGGGATGGGACGGTCGTCAGAATGGCGCTCGACTGAATTCTACTGGATACACTTCGTCTAACGAAATCTAGCACTCAAGAAACTCGTGAACAAAAACAAAAAGAAAGAAAAATTATTCTCTCAGTACTCTCTTCTTCCATACCCAACAAGATATATGTATATTTCTGTTTGATATTCGGAACATTAGTATGTATATACGTATATATGTATAGCCACTGGCAGAACCAGAGTTCTTCTACTAGTCAATGAATAATAATGGTAATAATAATAAATAACAATAACAATAATATTAAGAGGAGGTATCGCCGTTCGCAATCCAACAGGCGGGCAGGAGTTATCCATGTTTCTACTCGTCTCGAACAGGGCACAGGGTAGACTAATGTACCTAAACCTACCTAATAATTAAACTAATGCCCAGTACTAGCGTTAGACCAAAGTAAGATACCAGAGAGACGAACGTGGACCTAAATGGAACGAAAGATCGCCGCGCGGCTTCGATTCGGCACCCCTGGGCCACCGCCCTTCGATTCTACTCACACAGAAATTAAATTCTCTCGCCCCGTCGCTCTCCAAACCCCTTCCATCCAGTTCTCAGAAATTAAACGTACACATTCCTCGAAGAACACGAAGCCACGGAACTTGGAATCACGATATCGCTGAAAGGCGGGGGAGGAACGGGGGCACCGATCGAGCCGCAGCCGAATACAAAAAGGGGAAGGATTACAGGGCTCTATGCATCGAAACAACGTTGCTTGTGCTTTTTGTTTTGCTGCCAACCTCTCTTGTCTCTGTCACCCAGTACGCCTCGTTCACCAGGACCTGCCTTGTGATGTTCTGTGGACAAACAGCAACTTAAAACCAAAGGAAACAGTGCGCTGCATCGGTGCACGGATTAAATGCGGGTGGATTACGCGACGATCGAACGCCTCTTTAAGCGAGATGCGAGGAGGGATGAATTAAACACGCAGGGGCATGTGCGTTCGATCGATCAATGGGGGGTTGGGGGTATAAGGGGGGTGAGAGTGGATGATCGTGACGGATGAGCGCCCTAGCCGATGATGTATAAAAATGGTAATTCGAGAGAGATCTCGAGGCGGCGCAGGGTCTACTTCGCCGTGCCTCGCCACGTCACACGGACGGCCACCTTTGATATTTCAATTTCATTCTAGCTGGCGTGTACGTGCGTGTTTGTCGTCGACAACGATCATTAACAAAGGGGTTAATAATAACGTTACCGGCGTTCTATTTCCGGCAACGTGATAATTGCGGGATGCCTCGACGACGCCTTAGCGTTATCAGTCTCCCGTTTACTGTACCTAGGACCTCACGTCCGTTCACTTAGGTGGGTGTTCGAGTATTCTTAACGGCACAGAGGATTAACAAGTGGTTGTATAATCGTAGATGTTCTTGTTCACGTGTAAGATTCTATGAAGTATCGATGCTCAGTTTCAGGAAATTACGGTTATAGATTAAGAGCCCTTGTAGGAAACACTGTGAGTGGCAAAAATCAAGTTTTATACCATTGGCAGGTAGAGTATTTTCTGATAAATTTTTGTTTCTTCAATTTTGGCGATCACAGTGGCTTCTACGCGGGCTCTTCGATTAAGAATATTCCCTGGTATTAGACACTCCGTGGAGCTTCTGTGTTTTATATTATTCAATTGGTCGGTGTGGATTATGCAAGAATGGAAGGTCTTACCGCGTTCTCGCGTCGATCGAACACCGGCATGCTGACCGAGGTCATCAGCCTGTACTCCTGAAGATCGTTGGCCTGGTCGTGCGATCTTTTCTGTTTCTTCACGAACCTACGATCTCGTTCCTCCCCGTTGAACAGCTTCTTCCTTCTGTGAAGCCTGAGGAATCGTTCCTTTTGCTCCTCGCTCTCCCGCTGCTCCCATCGCCAGTCCGTCATCTTCGGGTCGGTCACGTCGGCGTAGACCGGCGTCCAGATCGTCGGGTGGTCCCTCCGGCCGAGGACCAACGGTCGCGCCATCACGGGAACGTACTTCAGGACCTGGGGACCCACGCAAAACAAAAACACGAGAAATATGTGCGAACTTCTCTGGAGTTGTTTTACCGTTTACCTCCTCCCTAACTTCGGCCAGGGTGCAAAGGTGGACGAAGAAGCCTCTATTGGCGCAGGCCATCCACTGCACCTCTCTCACGTCCGCCACTTCTCTGCCAATCAGATAAGTGAACATCCTGACCGGCATGTCCGCTTTAAACGGCTCGTCCGGATTGTCTCTCCAATTGTAGGTCTCGAAGATCTCTTTGTAATTGTACGGCACTCCGTCCGTTATCAGCATGATCGCCTGGTTGCATCTGGCACCCTCCCTCTCCGTCCGATAGGACTCGAGCAGATCGAACGCGGTGGTCAAGGCCAGGGAGAAGTTCGCGATCTTCTCCGTCTCCAGATTCGAGATCGCTCGCTTCAGCTCCCTCACGTTCGCCAGATTCGCTTGCACCAGGGTGTCGTTGAAGCAGGGAACCACCTAAAGCAGAATCTTATTTATTTGATTTCTTTAATCCTCCGAATAACTCGCGTCTGTTCAGCTAAGCCACTTTAAGATCGAGTTTTCTATTCGCCGCCGCACGGTGGGGCAAAGTGACGAAATTTGTGTCAAAATCAAAGAACTTTTGATAGAATTGAGATAGAGCGATGATTTTTTTTTTAGGTTCAAGCTGAAATATTGCGGGATAAGGGAAAATTAGAGAGATTATGGTACGAACGTTTTTTAACTTTGAAAATTTGTGTTAACCTTGAAATCGAGTTTTTCCAAAATCCTGAGGTAGTAGATAAATTTTGCGAACGGATTTGAAATCAGTGTGACAAAATCTACAGGAAATGATGTACAACGTGCCAAGAAAAAAATCTAACCGTAGGTACATGGTATTAGATAAATCACAATTTTGTTGTAATATTTCAAGTTTAACACAGATTTTCAAAGTTAAAAAACGTTCGTACCATAATTTCTCTAATTTCCCCTTATTCTGCAATATTTCAGCTTCAACCAAAAAAAAAAAAAAAATCATCCCTCTATCTCATTTCTATCAAAAGTTCTTTGATTTCGACACAACCTTCGTCACTTTGCCCACTCTGCGCCGCCAGCCACGGCTAAGAAACTCCACCTTTAGCCTCTAAGGAGAATCGGGGAGTAGGAAAAATAGAAGAACCCATCGATTACCTCCTTCGTCACGTTGGAGAACGTGATGATGTTAACGAAATCGTTGTTCCCGAGGGTGTCCAGAATGTTGTTCACCACGTGCCTGGCGATTTCCCTTCGTATGCCAGTCATGCTGCCGGACGTGTCGATGAGGATCAGCACATCCTTGGGACTAGTGGCAGCCTCGATGTACCAGCTCCTGGTCCGGCAGTCGAACAGGTCCACCGGCTCCATGTACCAATTCGTCGCTGGATACTGCCTCATGAATCCAGTCGCGCTGCCGAAGTACTGCCAGGACAGCGACGGGTCCTGCTCGTAGTTGTTGATGAACGTTTTGTCCAGCTGCTCGGACCACCTGATCGCCCTGACCACGTTCGACGCCCTCTCGTAGACGTTCGTCGGGACGTGAACGGCCGACATGCTCAGATTCACCGGGCCACCGAAGTGGGAACTGTACTTCAGCTCGATGGTGTTGTTCTTCGCGTTGATGAACTGGAACTCCTTCGGGGGATCGCTGTCCGGGGCGGAGAAGGCCGACGTCTCGGCGACGTCCATGATTCTCTGCAAGACGATTCGGAATCGAGTGGTTCTAGGCTTCTTCTAGGATTTTCGGCTACGTAGGGAATTCTGTACCTTGATCGCCGATATCTTCGACTCCATCATCGCCTTGATGTCTTTGGCGATCTCGTGCACCAACGCGCTACCATCACGTGGCTTCACCACCGCCTGCTTGTAGCTCTCGTGGAACTTCTCCACGTTGGTCACGTACTTGCCCAACTGGGACAGCTCGAAGCCCAATTTGTGCGCCCATGTCTTCGCTCTGAGTGGGGAACAATCTCTATCAAACGTTGGGTCGAAATGGGGCACACTGGGCTCAAAACTGTAGACTACCTTCTTCGAATAAACAATACAATTACGTAGAATTCTGTTGCAACCAGTATATTCTAAGGTCTGCTAGGAAACAGCGATAAAAAATGATCACGTGTTGTTGGCGAGTTGAGTGTCTCGCACGATATCAGTTATTTATTACGTTCACACGTTGAGAAATTAGCTTCGTGAAACTAGATGATGTATTTTCAAAAATCTCCATTATTTACATCTAATACTTTCTACAGCGATTTTTGTCCGACGTAAAATCTCCTCGTGGATTCGCACCTTAATAACCCCCAACAACTTCGACTCCAATTCTGCCACGAGAAACCACCAAATACACAAAACCCAGCTCCTGCCTTCCCCAAAATCGCCGCAAAAAGTCATACCTACTCCAGCAAACGAAAAAAGAAAACTCCCAACACACCGAGCACGCATGAGCAACGTGTTTCCCGCAGTTCGCCCACGTTTCCGTGCCCGACGAAAGGGTGGCGCGTGCAGGCCGAGGCATCTCGATCCACGGGCGCTTGGAAGGAATCTAAATTCTCGTGGAAAGAGAAGAAACGAAATCGCGGTGCCGTGGGACCGAGGGACTTACGTGTTGTACGATATGCTGGCACCAGGGTCGGGTGCCGCGATGAGGATCAGGACGACGACGGCAGTCAGTAAACAGGGCCTCATAACTGTCTTGCCCGTGGCCGGCTCTCCGCTGTTTACGCGAGGACACGGTAAACAAAACTGAGGCCGAGAGGAGGCTCGCGTCTGACATTAAGGATACCCTCGACCGTCGTCCTCCTCGCCGTCGCCGTGGTCGTCGTTGACGTCGCCATGCAGTGCGCGCACACCGACTTCTGGCCACCGGAGTTCTAACCCCGAGCTTATCGATCCGCTCGGGAAACGGGGCTTGCGCGCGGCAACCAGCGTCCCGACGCCACGTCGCCGCTCGTGCAACCGTTCACCGAGGAGAATTGATAGCAACGCTTGTCCCCCCAATGGCCGGCGCTATCAGCCAGCCCCCGTGTTTTCGTCCCGAATGTCCTGGGCTCCCCTCGTCCCTCCGCGGGGGTGGAATTTCTTGGAACCAGCCGCCTCGACGGGGGGAACACACGTTTTTGGCCGTGGCCGCGTAAAGAGCGGTAAGCGTCGAAATTGGCATGTGGAGTGGCGAGCGTCAACATTGGCAGCTGGAGCGATAAAAACTGAAATAGCACGCGGAATTGAAGGCAGAGGGGTAACGCATTTCCGCCTCAGTCGCTTAATTGCTGTATAGCTTGCTTTGTACAAATCCGCACGTTAAATTTAGTTTGTGCAGATTTGCCGCCAGTCGCTTACGTCGCTCCTTCGGTTTCGCGCGAGAGGCGGCGGAGGGGGGCTTGGCGATTTCGCGATCGAAGGAATCGGGTTTATTATTGCCGTCAACGGCTCGAGGTCGACGGTGCTATCGTTATTGTGCCGTTGAAATGTTTCGAACGTATGATTATGTTACCCAGGCACGGATTAAGATTTTTGGGGCCCGGGGCTATCAAGCCTTCGGGGGCCCCAGTGGTTGAAAGAATGGGGGTGGGGGAATATTTTGTACAATTAAGATTTAGTTAAAGTGTTGTTTCATCTTTAATTCTGTAATTTTCTTAAATAATTCAGATTCAATTGTTAAAATCGCTTAGAACGGGGCCCGCCCTTAATTCGGGCCTGATGGTACCATGCTGGTTCGGTGTTTGTCCGCTTGAAATGCTCGGAATATCTGCCCGACGCTGGAAATGTCTGTGAGGAATAGCGTCGCGTAAATTGGGGTTGGAAGTAAATGGATAGATATGTAACAGGGAGGTTCGAAAAGATTGCAGGGCTTATATTATTGATTGCGCGGAATCTGTAGTACCTAGCTTCTTTTTTTTAAGTGGATGTTGAGAACTAGGGTGTTACACAATTTAACCGAGTCGTAGGAGGAGTCACGGTTCCAAGTAACCGAGAGGAAGGGGAAATAGAATATTTTCTAGGGCAAGCTCCTCTCACCCCATCGCGATCGGCAGACCGCGCGACGCCGCGTCCAAGCCGTATCTCGCATCGACGGAGGGACATTTCATCAGTCTTTACGTCCTTTTCTCCTTGGTCTCGATCGATTTCCTCTCCAGTTTCTCCGGTCCACCGAAAAGGAACGACGCTTCTCCTCGTAAAACCCTCGCGCAACGATCCTTTCAATAGATGCTAAAAAGATTCCACCCCCATTACCATCAGCCGTATTTAGAATACAATAGGAAGGAGCAGAATCTCCCTCGGAAATTCTGCGGGGAAGAAACCGGCGAGAGGCCGCCGTGTGTCGCCGGGGCAAAGAATTGTTTTTCGCCAGCGTCAACTGAAGGGGCCAAAGTTTCCAGCCAGAACAACTGACGTTTTCGGAACAATGCCTCAGGAAAGAATGGGGGCTTGTCACCGTAGTGGGCACGTATACCCCGGCAGAAGCTGCGAAACTTCGGATCCATAAACAAGTCGTATCTCCGCGGAACTTCCCAAGATCGTCTCCCACGTCGCGTCACGCGAAACAACTTTCTATACCGAAAGATACTCGCGACTCCCACGGAGACTCTCCGTAAAACACGAACGAACCAATCATTCGTATCATCTAAGTAAAAAATACGCTCAAATCTTCTCCAAACTCCGACACGCTTTCTCAGATATCTTCTTTATTTCTTCACCAGCTTCACAATCTTCCACATGTTCATACGCGCAGCCTCGCTTTGGAGAGGACAATCAATGCCTACGCCGCTAAAACCTATGCAATGATTACGTTTCCAAGCAACACAGAGGAATGAGATTCAAATAAAAGACTCCGGGAATGACAAGTCATATTCCATGCAGCATTACAACGAAGAACAGAGAGATTCGAAGCGTTTCATCGGCGGATAGATCTCTTAAGATTGTTTCGCAGCGGTGTCCCAAGGAAGGGTGGCTCTCGTCGTTGGCAAAGAGATTGCCTGTTTCTCCTCTCCTCCCGGACAGTCATACGAGCGTACATAAAATTCTAGCGACAACAGTGGAGAACAGTAACAGAGATACGGTCAGCCCAGACGCCCCTCCGCAATCCTCGATCTCGTGCTCCAGGGGATGCTCCGTGAAGCAGCCCTCCAGTCGCCTCCTCTTCAGATCGTTCAGCGGCATTTTATGGCAGGGCGCGCTCTCGGTGCCGTTCGTGTACTCCAACGGCGAGATGTTCACAGGCGTGACCTCCAGTCTCTTGTAACAGGTCGGGTACATTGCGTCCACCACCACCAGCAGCAGATTCGTGTGCGGCACCTGTTCGATTCATTCGTTCCCGATTAGAAGCTCCGGCGAACATTCGACCGGCGAAAGGGGACACTGGCACTCACCCGGCGGGCGTAGAACGGCCTCGAGCAGTAATCGGGATGATCGCTGATACCCTCGCCGGCGATCGTGTTGTTCATCATGTAGAGGGTCCTCTTCTGATCGCACGGGTAGTGATGGAGATAGGGCCGCGGGGGCGGCGGCGGGTCCGGGGCGTCCTCGTCGAAGTGAACTTTGGCGAAGCTGACTGGCAAGTTGACGAACTGGGTCGTGAACCACGTCACGCGCAGCAGAAACCAGAGCAACAGCTTCCAGACGTACTTCAGGGGGTCCGTCAGAGTGGCCGCCGCATCCTCGATACGCTGCAACAGTTTCGTCTTCTTCAGGGGGGGGATGTTTTTACGCTGGGGGCGGACAGCGCATTCTCTGGCCGAGTTTCTGATTTCACGAGGCACGCTTTAACCGGGAGGGGAAGTTCGGTAACTCGTTCCTCGTGGGAACTCTTAGACGCCATGGGAATTTTATGATTGATCGATGGGGGGTTCAGTGTACAGAAAATACTCGTTAGGAGCTCGATGGACGGAGCTGGCGGCGAGCTCTTAACGCGACTGGACACTATTCCGCGCGCCCACTGGCGGGAGAGAGAAAACCCAATGAGCGAGCGAGAGGGAACGGCGGAGCCTCTCGCTCGTTCCCGGGTTCCCCCACTCTCGTCATTCTAAGAAATGGTGGGGATAGTCGCCGGGCTCCTAACGCGTAGTAGAAACGGGCTCTTAACGAGGATTTACTGTATTCGATAAAGGTTCGTAGATATCGAAGATATCTACTATATTTAAAATACGCGAACTTGCAGGCCCGATGTTACTCACGACTTCCTCGCACCAAGCTTGATAGTCATAGATCTCGACGGGATTGTAAAGTCCTTGGTGCACCATGGAGTTCATCACCGCCCCTTCCTGCGCCCCCATGAACAGTCCGCTCTTGTTGTGTGCCTCGTCGATCACCACGTAGCCGTTCTGATCGAGCAAGTAGCAGTCGGTCCAGTTGAGGGAGCAGTTCATGGACGAGTCTTTCAGTAACGACGTCAGAGCGATGAATCTTTTATGGAGGTCCCTCATGTGTATTTGAAAGCCGATCACAGCCGCTGGCGCCGTCTTCCCGCCGTCTTTCGGGAATATCCCGATAGAGGCGGTGACTATCGCGTCCGAGCCTGCGTCCCAGGGAACTAAAATTCACGAGGCAATTACCTAAACGACTTACAAACGATTCCACTAATACTGCAACTCCCTTCGAAGCAGAAATACCTGTGACTGCTATGCTGTTAGGATCCTGGATGTTCTGGAAAATGGCACCCTTGTACCAAGGCTCGTTCACCGCCCTCCTGTGCAAGTCGCCGAAGACGATGCCGTCGTCGTCCTCCTGTAGCTCGCTGGTGTTCAAGTGATGCCACCTGGTCAAGCCACTCTGCGTGGCAACGAATCTCAAGAAGATCCCGTAGACCCTCGCTAGGTGCTGCGCTCGCTGATCCTCCAACACGAAGTCGTCGTTGAAGCTGGCGTTCGTGGCTTTAGCGTCGAACACCAACAACTGCATCAGCTCCTTGTTGCAGTAGTAGCTGTCGCTGGACAATGTCCGACTGCCGCAATTCGCGGATTCGTCGCTGTCGTCGTCGGTGATGGGGTAGGCGTCGTACTGCTCCGACCAACGCCAGCCAGGCTTACGCATCAGCTCCAGGAAGTGCCTCAGTTCCTCCTCCGGGTTGTCGAACTCGTGGCCTTCTAGGTAGTGGTAGCGACAGTACACCCAGCCAGGATGCACTCTCCAATTGTTCCCCACGAAGAAGTCGGAGATGTTGATGTTCAGATTCTGGTTCCTGCGGATCTCATCCCCCACCTTTAGGAGGTTATGGGAGATAATGGGGTCTGCTGTTAATTCTGAAGAATTTAAGGTCGCGGCAGACTTAGGCTTCGGTGGTATTAAAGAGTCAGGGAAGTATATCTTCAGACATCTAGGGGTGGAGTTGGGTGTAGCCTAAGTAGGAAAACAGTCTGCGGTGACAAATTTTGGAAGCGGAGAATTGTGGAGGCGACAAGTTTTGAGCGAAAGAATTTAGAAAAGTTTTTAATACGGAGACTCGAGACAACTTTAAAAACAATTCCCTTTTCCTCGTGTAGCGAATTAGCAATGACTCGCAGGGCCGTTCCTGGCGGGGTTGCAGAAGGTGCCCCCACACCTGGGCGGCCAAAACTAGGGGCGGCCGCGGGCCGTTTATTATATATAAAATTTTGACTAATAAGAATAATAATCGAAACTTTTTTGAATGATATCTGTTCAAAATTATGTATGCATAGATATAAAAGTAAACACTTCATATTAAATTCTTAATTAAAGAATATTGAATTAATAAGGGCGCCAATATTGTTTTTGCACCGGGGCGGCCAAAACCCAGGAACGGCCCTGATGACTCGCTATCAGATATGTATGATTTGCCACATTGAATTATTTTTGAAACTGTCTCGACACTTTTAGATTAAAATATTTGATTATAGGTATTTCACGAAAGGGGGAGCAAAAGGCTTGTTAGCCTAGGTGCGCGAAATTTTCAAATTCGCTTCCGCGCAAATCCCAAGATCCTCCTCCGACAGTATAAAAAACGATCATCCCCCAATTACATCATCGATCCCTAAATTCTTCGAACTCGATTGTTCCAATGACCCGCATCAGTCTCGACCGTTTTCGATCCAAAGAAACTCCGCGTCCTCCGCTTCTCCATTAACTCTGCGCCCTACCTCGGCCTTCACCATCCCCAGGAGGCCGTCGGTGTCTCGAAGTTCATACGCTGCACAATCTCGAGAACGCGCGCCACCCGCAGGATTACCGGCCTCCCCGAAATTCTGTGCCTCCGTAAACCACACCGACACACACCCTCCGAAGCGGGATTACCTTGATCCAAGTTGTGCCGTAGTTCGGTATGGCCACGGCAAGTCCGAAAGGTGTGCCGGGAAGAGGCGCGTAGAAGTAGTCGCGTCTTTCCATAGTCACCCGCCGGTTGTCGTCGTAATGCAATTTCACGGGCACGCCTTTGGTGCTACCCCTTTTGTGCTCGACCAGCGCCGCCCTCAGCTCCAGCACCTCCGGGCCGGGGTTCCTGCGCTCGTTTTTAATAAAAACTCTCAGCAAACTGGCCGAAAGTAATATCGTCGCGGTGCTTGGATCTTTCGCGGGTCGCTACGCTCCGAGAATTTATCGGCGAGGGAAGTTTCGCCCGGCGCTCTCCTTCGGGAACGAAGGAAAGACAGCGGCGGAGCCTCGGAAAGGATCTCGGTTGCACGGAACAGATGTAGGGAACTCGCGAAACTATCGCGGGGGTAGAAAACGGCGGCGTTCTTAACTGGAGTACACCAAGCTTGTCGTCTTTCACCCTCAATATCGCTTAACGGCTTACAGTTCCCTATACCTATTCGAGCGATCCATCCCCACCTGTTCCGACTGAGCGATTGCACGTAGGCCGCAAAGAATCGAGAAAGTTGAATGGAGCGCTGATGGGGAGGAACCGCCGCGCTATTGTTCCCGGATACTTTCGGGTAGGCTCGCCGAAAGTTTTCTAATATCCTTCGAGAGTCCTCGCGCGAATCACCTGGGTCCACGGCCGTCGTCCAGGATCTCCACTTCCGTGAGGTCGATGCTGTTGTAGTTGAGCTTCAGCCGGCCGCGGAAGACGGGCCTCAGGTCCGGGTGCAGTATCACGTAGCCGTTGTTGGAGACGATGAACGCGTAGCCATTCACGCCGAGCTTGTACGGCAACGTGAGCTTCCGGATGTCGTCGATCGGCACGTCGGTGCCGGCCACGCCTAACAGGTTCGCTATTCTCGTGCGATTGTTCCGGCTGTTTCCTTTGCGATCGAACACCGGCGTGCTGACGGACGTGAGCAGCCTGTACTCCTGCCAGGCGGTCGAGTTCAGGGTGGACGGGTCCTGCCGGACGTCCTCGTCCTTGTGAAGCTACCAGATCGTGGCGATTCGTTCGATTAGCAGCGAAATTTCAGGACAGAGAATGTTGTGGTTGGCAGTTGGCGCGTAAAAGAGCCATGGAACACGAGTTCTTGAAATTATCAGGATATTATGGGTAATTTAGTTTTTTTCGGAGTCCTTTGAAGACTTGGTGACAGTAGCGCACTCAGGATTTAATTTTGGGGAGACGATTTGGTCGAATAAAATTCATTGGGTGATTATCCGAATTTACTTAAAGAATAAAATCCAGTAGAATGCATTTGAGGAGGATTTTCTATTGATAATGCTACTTTAAATCGTTTTTATCAAAATTAACGTTTTAATTTAAACTACTTTTTGAATAAATATGACAATTTTTTATAAAGCTTTTGCATTAATTCGGACGCGGTTATATTAATCTCCCTTTTTATTTTTCTTCGGGGGTGTCAGGACCCCTTTAGTCTCACTTCTGAGTGCGCCACTGCCTAGAATTAATGCGCTGGAGGTTCTATTTTAATATCTGCGAATAGACGTGTCTTGGGTTCAGAAAACACTGAATACATGGGGTGTAAAAGGGAGAATGAGAGGAATAAGGAGGAACGACGAAAAGAAAGAAAGGAATGACTCTGCTTTCCATGTCTATTCACAGATTAAAATGGAACACCCCGTGTAGAAATTCAACCCCATCAACGCGCTCTACGACACGTGGATCATCCGAGTCGGCTCGTGGAGCGCTTTCCTGACTTGTAGTATGTACTCGTGTTCCGCCACTTGATACTCAAACACGGTAAGCACAAATCTGTGCCAGACGCACAGAATCGCGTCGAACGTGTTAATCGTGGCTCGTAAAGAAACGCTTAGCGGTTTTTAATATGCAAATCTTCTACTCACTAAATCTTATAACGTCAGAGTTAATAAGAATCAAGCTCTTACAAATCCAGGGTGATAACAATCAAATACCATTGACCACTTCACAAAACCAAAATCATCGAAGCACACTTATTTCATCACAAACCCTGCGACACTCCACGCCTATCTAAATTCGCAACAAAAAAAAGGAGCTTTCTTCATGCAACGAAACAAAAAATTACAATTCCCAAGTCTACGAAAAGTCTGACCAGAGATCTGTGAAAAAAAAAAGAAACGTCGAGGATCATCGTGTTCTACGCTACGAAAACGGGAGCGAGACGGAAGAAGAGGGGCAAAATAACTGAAAAAATCTCTAGCAGCTGATTACTGTTTGCAGGATTCGCCTAGACTCGTCTACTGGGTGGCGCTAAACGATGCCAAGGGGGTTGCAGCGCGTTCGACAGGGGGTAGCGGGGAGGAGATCTGAAGCTACTAAAGGGGTTCGGGATTGTTGCTTGTTTGCTAGCTTTCAACCTGCTGTATGTAGATCTCGTCCTCGTTTATTCGCACGCCCAGGCGTTTCCCTTTCAGATGTTTCTGAAGCCGGGACCGTTGCTCCTGGTGCTTCATCACCAGCCACAGCCAACTGGCGAGCGCAGGATTCTAATGGAATGTCAATTAGAACAATATTTACTGAGCCGAGGGTACACGAGTCGACGATTAACAGCTAGCCGACTGTCGGCTGCGATCGTAACGCGGGAAACTACTAGGCGCTCGATCCAAAGGGATTTCTTTACTCGACAGGGACTCCCTCGCCCCGGGTGACCCGAATTTCAACACCGCTTCGAGCCACTTAAACTTGGGTAAAAAGAAAAAAATTCCACCGCGAGATCGGACGCGGTAATAAAAAGCTCTCAAAACGCTCGCGTCGCGTAACACTTGGCTACGAATCGTGTTTTCTTCGCAGTTTTTTTGTAAGTATGTAACTCGACGCGGGACGGTTTCGTAAGCGAAATTTACTACCAGAGGAATATATTGTATTTTATGAAAGGCGCTCGTCGAACGTGATGTTCCGCGACACCGCGTCCCGCGATGCGGAATCCTGATCGGCCGCGAGAGGCGATTGCGCGCGAGAAGGACGCCTTTGGTTTCTCGAGAAACCGTGGAGAAAGAATAGGGGAAGGACGGGACGGAGACGCCGGAGTTTCTGATAAGGCTCGCAATTGGAATACGAAACGAGGTATCGAGATTGAACGTCCCCGAAGGCCAGCTGCATTGTCTGTCATCTTTCGCTTAGGTGTGCGTCGGAGATAAGAGCGAAAACGAGGGAAGTACTCTCCCTTGTGTTCTATCGTTTGTGGTAACCGACGCCTGGAAGTTTCTCTTAAACGTACACCTCCGCGTGCCTGAGCTTTTGTGAGAATTAGTAGATACGAAAGTGTTTTGGAGAACAGGGGACTTTCTGTCACTCGATTTCGGAAATGTACTTGTTCAAGAAAAGGGGACAGATGATTACATTGAAGATCAGAATGCAGAGTGCAGAGACAAATGCAGGCTGGGTTTAACTGTCTTCGGGTCGGAGGATCCAGCGACCTTACCGTGATGTCGGCGTACGCGTGGGTCCAAACGACGGGGTGCACCGTGTCCTGGAGGACCATGGGTCGCGCCACCACGGGGATGTACTTCAGCACCTGTTCCCGAACTTCCTCCTGGGTGTGGACGTGCGCGTAGTAGCCGCGATTCAAGCAGGCCATCCACTGGATCTCGCGGACCTTCGTCACCTCTTTACCTAGGAGGAAGGTGAACACTCGTACGGGGATGTGGGTGTTGTTCTCCTGCCAGTTCCACGCTCGGAAAACCTGCGGAAAGGAACGGACGTTGTAAGTTGGATCGCGGAGGATTAACGTAGATCTGAGAGCTAACGATTAACGAGGAATCATCTGCTTCAATGCAGATTAAAAGGTACGAAATTTAATTCAGAAAAGTAATAACGTAGAACAGTGGCGCACTCGGGATTTAATCTCGAGGGAGAAAAGTAAAAATACTTTTAACGCAAATTCGATAAAATTCATTAGGTGATTAGAAAAATTATTTACAGGATGAAATCCAGTTTTCTTTTCTTTTTACAAAGCTCCTTCTTTTGGGGGTGGTCAATACCCTCTAGGTGCGCCACGTAGAAATCTCTGGCTACCAAATTCTAACAGAATTTAAGAACGACGCTCGTTACTCGACCCGCGAGCCAGTATCCGCCTTATTACTCCACTCGAAGCAAACCGCCGCCTAAGGATCCTCCCTACCACAGTTTCCCCATCGTTTCTCCAACTTCACCGCGGTAACGAGGCACCGCGTAATCGTGATGCAACCGTAATCGCGGCGTTATCGTTGACGATGCGTTAGCCGAGCATTCCGCGGGTAGATAAAGAGGCAGCGATAGAGAGACAGAGAAGTCTAGAATGCGCTGAACGGGACGACGAAGAACGAAGGAGAAGAGCAGCGAAGATCTGGGAGAGGGGAGGGAAGAGAGTAGAGGAGAGACGAAGAGAGAGACCAGCCACGATTCTCGTCTCTTCGAGTGGGATCTCATAAAACTGGAGAGCTGCTCGTGGAGGATAGTGCTGGAAACGCGACCTTCTTCCCCCTGGGGGGATAGTGAAAATTCGCGGGAGAGCCACTTAATTTTAGCAGGGCTTTACGAGCGAACAATCTCTCTCTCTCTCAAGCTACTGCCCGCGGTGCACCGGTATAAATTTTCTGGAAACAGCGTGGAAACGCCCGCGATCACCATAAACGCGAGGGAAAATTGCGGAAGCTTGAATGGCCGGCGGGCGAAAATTAGAATTGCCAGCTAAAACGGGATACACGCGGCGCTCAACAACAGGATAATTAATTCAAGTAGCTGAAGAAGCCTGGGGCGCTTGGGTATCCAGCACGGAGCAGCCCGAGGACTATCCCGTCATGGATATCCTCAGCTGTTATTTATAGGACAGTTAGTTACTGCTAATTGCGCTAACAAAGTGCTGTACAATTATCGCTACGAATTCACTGCTATTCAACCTGATTAGGAGTGAATTTATACTTCAGCACAGCACCTCGGTCAGATTCCCAGGAACGCCGTCGGTGACCAGCATGATTAGCTGATTGCACGGCGTCTCTGCCCCGCACCCACGCGTCTCCCTGTAATTCTTCAGCAGGTTGAAGCCCCTGTTGAACGCCTCGGTCAGGTTCGCCAGGCCCTCTGTCTTCACCGTGGTGATCGCGTTCTTGAACGTTTCCACGTTCTCCGGAGTGGCTTGGATCAGCATGTCCTTGAAGCAGGGCACCACGTCGTCGGTGTCGTTCGTGTAGCTCAGCACCGTCACGAAGTCGTTGTTCGACAGGGTGTCCAGAATCGCGTTCACCGTTGTCCTGGCTGAACGCAGCGAGTAAAGAATGCAGTGAGATTTTAAAGGAAAAAAGAATCCAACACCCACGGTATCTATCCTTAACCCTTCGTGGTCACACGGGGTGCATTGTACCCCAGGAGTAATTTTTGATTTGAAATGCCGCATCTTTACATCTTCCAAAGGGGATTTAACGCAAAAAAAAAAATAAAAAATATTTTAAAAAATCTGGATTTTACCACAACGATGGAAAATCGCTCATTTTCAACTACAAATTTTAGCATATCAAAATTTATATTTCTAGAAAAAGACTATTAGACTATGACTGTATAAGTATTACGAATGTAGAATTATCACTGAAAAGTTAAAAGGTTCAAAAATACGAAAATGGTAACTCAAAAAATGACGCTGGGGTACAGTGAACCCCGTGTGACCAACTTGTGATTATAAGAAGGTGTGACCACGAAGGGTTAAATTGCGAATTCGGGAGACCCGCACTGGCCGCACTGAGTGCAACTTTTAGCCAATTGGAAGCGAGAAAACTCGCACTCAGTGCGGCTAGTCCGGGTCTCTCGAATTCGCTATAACTAAAGCGACTGAACAGAGGACCGCTTTCGACACTGAAATATCCACATTCACGAGTCATAGATAACAAAAATTACCTCCCCCGGGTAATTCTCTAATAGTGTAATCTCCATTACCGAGCTAATTGACGAGGATCTTGCGTAGCCGCGCGAAAGTGTACGCGATGCAATTGCATCGACATACTATCCCCCCCGAACGATGCAACCGTAACCTCAGACACGCTGCGCACTCCAGGTATGCGTTAAATAGCTTACACGAGACGACCGCAGTCTATTCTATCCCTGAGACTAATACAGCTTCGAGATCGAATCGACGTGAGCTCCACCAAGGATTCCTAAATCCCTGGATGAGTTAATCGTTGGAAAGAACGAACGACTTCGCTCACCGATAGTCTTTCCCATGCCAGTCATGCTGCCGCTGGTGTCCATGAGGATCACCATGTCCTTGCTGCAGGTAGCGGCCTCGATGAACCAGCTTCGCACTCGGCAATCATAAATATCCACCTTTCCCTCCTCCCCTCCGTCGTCGGCTTCCTCTTCCTCCCCTTCCTTCACGTACTCCTCCGCGCCCTCGTTGCTCTCGGTGAGATCGAGCCTCCACTGCATGGCCGGGTACTGGCGCAGCATCCCCGAGACGGAGCCGAAATACTGCCAGGACAGGGCCGGGTCCGACTCGTAGTTCTGGCGGAACACGGTGTCGAGGAACTCCGTCTTCTTGATGTCCTCCAGGACCGTCGGCGACATGTCGTACACGTTCGTCGGTATATGGACAGACGAGAAGCTCGTGTTCACCGGTATGTTGTAGAAATGGGAGTCCGGCGTCAGCTCCATGGGCCTGAGGACAGTTTTAATTAACGTTTTTTTCCTCAATCGATACCGCGATCTATTTTTTCTCGGTTGTCCAACCCTCGACTAACGTCAAGGACCCAGTTCCTGATCACTTAAGATGCAAAGGGAGCAGTTTCTGATCAACCTAAAACATTTTACTATGAGCTATCAAATGTTTGTGTATAAATTTAAAAATACTTCATAATTATTTAATAATTTTTTGGAATACATTTGTATCGTGATACATTTATTATTTGGTATTTATATACTAAACTGATTAGGAATTGGGTTCTGATCAGGAATTGGGTCCTTCACAGTATGGGTAGGTCCCCACGATTGCGAACGTATATAATTCGTGATCTCAAGGCCTACCCTATAGCAAAAATTCCTTACGGTCACCCCATTGAGTCTAGCGTTTTCTTCACCTTCCCCCGACTATTCCGCCTGCACGGTGGTTCGCTAGGAAAGTATCGAAGCTCACTCCATCTTGCATGGTTTAAATGTTACTATAGAGGAGACTCTGAGGTGTAGCGCGTCTGTTGGACCTTTCATAAACCGACACTATCTGCCCAACCCTCCACCGATCGCCTTTAACATTCCCCAACGACCGAACCATTCAGACCGAGGCAGAGAATGTTAGACCCAATTCGCCGGCAGATCGTTCACCCGCGAATCGATGCTAAAGACATTCGAAGCTGCTCACCCCAATTCCTCGCGATGTCGCGAGCTCGGAGACTATACGTACATACTCACCCCTCGCGAACTTTTGCCACCCGCATGCAACCACCACACCATCCGATCGCTAACACTTTGCGATCCCGTATTTGGGATCCCCTTCGTGGTCACAGCATATAATCACAAATTATATTTCAATTACTCAAACTCAAATGGGGTTCACTGCACTCTAGCCTGATTTCTCTGTCTTTGAATCTTTCAACTTTTCAGTGGTAATTGTACATTCGCGATACTTTGATAGGGTGGTTTTCCCAGTGAATGAACATTTTTTATTAAAATGAGTAAAATAAGTTATTAAAGTAAGCAACTAATTAATTAGAGACATGTTTTCATTTCTTGCTTCATATCCAAACAATTTTTGCAGCACGTGGAATCAATCGCGCTGCAAACATAATTTTATAATAGTGTTCATTTATTAGCCTTAACTGTTCATTTACTGGTGCGTTTACCCTAGTATTTTTCTAGAAACGTAAATTTTGATAATATTAAAATTTGCGGGTTAATAAGGGCGATTTTCCACGGTTATGGAAAAAGCGAAATTTCTTTTTTTCCTCGATGAACCCCCTTTGGAAGTCATAAAGGCATTTGAACTGGAGAATTGCTCTGGGGTGCGATACACCCCGCGCGACCACGAAGGGTTACGATTCCGTAGAGACCTGTAAACTCCAACGTTCTTCTCCATGTTCTCCGGCAGGGTGGGCGAAATCTGGCCCGCGACGCGGCTGAACTTCCCCGAGACGTAGGTGAAATTCCCGTCCTCCTCGTCGTCCACCCAGTTCTCCGCGTACTCCTCGGCCTGCATGCGGATACAGGTCACCGCGTCCATCTTCCGCCGCAGCATCCTCCCGACGTTCTCGCTGATTATGCTCACCAGCTCCTCCCCGGACTTATCCTCCACCCGCGTGTTCATCGCTTTGTATTTCTGCAATTCATCGGGGCGCGCGATTACGATACGGTGCCGCTCTTTCTTCGCGTTACGCGCCGCGGCGGACGCGTTATTAATTTCTTTCCCGGGCTCGGGACCGCTCCTCCTGCAATCTGCTTTCCGGCGTCCCCGCTGCATTGTACTTTGAAGAATGTAAAATGGGACGAACGCAACTCGCCGTCCACAGCGCGCTGATGAAGGACTTGGCTCGAGCGCGAAGGAACTACCGCGACTTCCACGATTGAAGTTCTTTTTTTAAATAATCGCTGGAAGATCGAGGAAAACAGTTGCGCTTTTGTGTATTAAAATCGCGATTTCCCTGGAAGATTTGGAATTTAAATTTATTGGAAGAGGGTGGCTTTGTGTTGACCACTCGCAGGGGTGGCTTTGTGAAATATGTGAGACGCGCAACGTAGTGCAGGTCACGTGTGCCCGATTTGGGACGTCTAATGGGTGTGATGGTCCATTGTATTTCAAATCTTGGCTTGCTGCTATTAATAACGACACCCACGAGGTATGCCGCGGCGATGCAACACCAAGTCGCCGCTGCGGCATTGAGAATCGTGCTGAATGAATGAAATGAATCCACTTCCGGATCGGAAATGGCAAAACAGTTTAGAAACAGCTTTCATTCGTGCGTTAGAACAGTTTTTTGATTTTTATACAGGCTAACGTGTCTCGCGAGACGCAAAGCAGTTTTGGCGGTGACCGAAACTTGGATTCCAATTTTGAAAATTTAAATCTCACCGGGAAAAAAGTCAAGTGTTTTTCCATGCAAACATTCTAACGCGCGATTTATATTTAAACGCATCGGAATAATATTCGTGGGAAACAAGACCGTGTTTGCTACTTGTGCAAAGGACGTGAGAAGTCTGAAGGACACTAAGGAAGGCTCAACAAGTTTCTGTTTGATTTTTTCCCTGTGTTTACAGAGATGGCGTTTCAAGCATATATGCTTCTTCTGCCCAACGAACTATAGGTCCCTATTTTTCCCCTCCTCTCTCTCCCTTCGGGCCCCAGCAGCAAGCGGAGTACCAGGAGGAAGTGGTGGTCACCCATCTTTCCCCGGTACCCGCCCCGTGATGCTTAACTTCGGTGATCTAACGAGAACCGGTGTTTCCATCACGGCCACCGCCGCTGGTGGCGCAACAAGTGATCCATTTACGTAGGAACATTTATTAGTCGCGAAAGTGTCGCAGGCGTCATCTGTGCGCGGAAGTTGCGCTTAAAACTCTCCAACCCGTACTTTCCAAGTGTGGGTCACTCTTAACTGTAATTCACGCGACGTGACTGGCTTTCGATTTTACACACCACTCAAATTGCAGTTCTATCGATAACCACCCTCAGAGAATTAATTACCCTCTCGTCGAAGGGTTACCACCGAAGCCACGGTTATCCTCGGAGCAACTGTGTTCACACGTTCTTTTATCATATACCGATACATACATCGCGGCGACTACTTATCTCCTCGAAATTCCTTCTCCAAGTACACAGATTTCTGCTTATTTTAGTACTTAAAAATTGACCTTCTATACGTCCCGCGTTAATTTCTACTCTCCGCGTCCGTCGCTCTGTCCCTTTCTCGCCCCCCACCACGAACTCTTTTCTTCGTTAAGTGGCAATAATCGCGCACGAGGGCGTAACGAAAATAGTCGCGGCGATCAGCCGATACTAATGGAGGGACGGACGAAAGAGAGAAAGAGGGGAACAGAAAGAGGGCAGGCGATCGCGCGTGCACACGTGAATTTAATGCTCACGCGCCATGGGAATTAAACTCACCATTAATAGCTCGTCTGGCCGAGCCACCTTCTCCGCGAGCTCCCATAATTCGGCGCCCAATGTGTCCGCCCATTGTGCCACTCTGCAAAAAAAAAAACCGTGTCGATTGCTGTTAGACGGATTCCGTGGCAAGAATGTTTCTTAATTACCGACCAAGGGAACGGTTTCCCTCTCTGCGACGCATCGCCAACTACAAACACTTAATAGCGACTGGGTTGAATGGGAAACTTACTGATCATCGGTACACGATCGATTATTAAAAAAACGCGACCCGAGCGTTGGCAACGTTCCATCGGGAACTAAATCCGTCAGCGAAAGTGGCGATACCTTTCGCCGGGTGGGTAAACAAAAACAACACTCGCCTCGAATATGCATCTCGATATTGATTGGAAAGCGAGTGGAATCGATAATGATCGAACTTTTTTGAAATTAGGAACGCGAGTGGATTAGAGAAACCGAAATACAGATCATTTTATTATATAAAATCGAGGAGATTTCCACGTAAATAAGTGACAGGTAACTAGCAGAGGACACATTGATTTTAACCCTACCTAAGCGTACTAAAAAGAAATACGCCAAGTATCGATTATACTTTTCTTTCGACGAAACGTACCTTCGTGCTTCTAATTCACAACACTCCACCGCGAGTCTACCTCGACTTACTCGGACTCTAACATTTCTTTCCACGCTGAACTATGAACTATTTTAAACTCGTCGGAGTTACTCACATGAGCATGTTTCTGGCGGAGCAGCCGGCGCATAGGAAGCAGGCGAGAAGAATCGAGGAGTAGGCGATCCCGGATCGCATTGCTCGCCGGCGAAATTTCACTTTTCCTCGTGCAATCGTACAAAAGCTCCGCGCGAGCCTCGCCGCATCACCTCATCCTGTTTCCCCAGAGCACGCGAGACCGCACGTTCGCGTCCACCTTGGCGTTTCGAGACTTCTTGCACTCGGAGGTGTCCCGATTATTTTTGGTGCAGGAACCGGCGCGCCGTCTCGTAAACCGACGAGCCACGAAACTCGGCTCCTCTCGCGTGGTCCCGTGTATTTATAAAATTCTGGCCCTCGCCTAGACTACGGTAGCTTCCTCGACGTTTACTCCGTTACATCAGCGCGCATGGAACGTCATTTTTTTATTCCAAAATATTATATCGCATTCCATGGGAACAGCTTCGTAATCATTATTTCCCATAATTTTCCAAGAACATCGGGCAAATGTAAAATTAATCCGAGGGCGTAATTTGAATCGAATAAAATGCATTGCACGTGGCAACTGATAATACCCGCGAAATGCTTACAGGATGTCTGCACCAGAGTAACCCGAGATCTCTGCAACCGTAGAAAAAAATTGCGCGCCAAGTTTCGTTCACGCGTGGATAATGGCACTGGACTCATCGCGGTATTGTACGGTTTTTTTTCTATAAAATAGATTCGTGGACGAATTCTTTTAGAAAAGGTGATCTCGAAACGAGCGTCATACGAAATGATACTTAAACTACGATGAAAGAACCGAAACTTCGCCTCGTCATTTTCCATTTAGAATCCGAGATCCCCGATCGATCTCCGGACAATCAATTCTGACAGGTAAACAGCCGCCGCTCGGCGACCCATTCAAGGAGTTCAAAGAATCTTTCTTTCAGAAATGCACTTTACGAAACGATCGATCGATCAGCGCAGCGATATATTTCGCGAAGCGTTGAATAACCGAGCCACGTTCGAGCAAATAAAGTCGTACGTGTCGTTATCGAGAGACAAAGTGTCTGCCGCTGAAAGAGCCGGAAGAATCTTCCTCTTAGAATCAATGAATGGAGGAACGCGCGATGTTACGTATTGGCCGCGCGTGTCGCGGACAAAAATTGCTATCGCGATGCCGTGCGTCCGTGCAATTATCGGCCAATAGAAATAATACCTACGTTCTTCCTTTCGTGACCGGCGAGACCGCCGCCGCGACTGATGATGCCGGCATCGGCCTCTTTTATTAATTGAACATCGTACAGTGACGCGCGATAGAGGCGATCGACGGCCCAGCAACCCTTAAAACTGGCCTCCGTCGGCGATTAATCGTATTCACTGATGTGGTAATTAAGGTCGGGGCCAGATATGTTGGCCGGTGAGTTTCGTGAGGAGTATTCTTCTGTTCTCAACGTTTTCTGACTCACTCTCGCCTTGCCAGAAAAAGAGTGCGCCAGAAGTGGTGGGGATAGCGCCGAGCTCTTAACGTGTAGGCCAAACCGAGCTCTTAGCGTAGAAATACATACATCAGAATAGGTGTGCGTTAGCTGCGAAAACGAATTCACCGGCCAATATATCTGGCCCCGACCTTAGTAGATTAACCGCTCGTTGATGGTATGAATGCCAGAGAAGGGCCCACCCGGTGATCTCCACCGAGCACGAGCTCCTGCTTCGCGCCAGGGGGTACCTGTTCAATGATTAATTTCCGTTTTGGAACTTAACGCTGTCACGTTCGGCCGTTGTTAACCGGGGAGTCATTGGCGAATTAGTTGATCATCGTAGGAAACTCCGTCTCGAATTTATTGGATGAAATTCTATACGCGCTGGCACGGGACTCGGACCACACTGGGGACCGTTTCGCACATACGCGAGGTCCGTTTATGCGAGGATCATAATGCGAAGTCTCTCAGGGATCGTCCTTAAATTACGCAAGACTTTCTGGAGGGGTCCTGAATTTCTTATGTTTTCTTAGAATGGGGAGAGGGAGTCTGGTAGCGTCTTGCGTAATATTTTTTTTAACTCAATTTTCAATATGAAGGGACTAAAAAATAATGTTTCGTCGCACACGCGAATCCGAGTTAAAAATATTACGTAATGAAGGGGAGGGGGGTTGGAATAGTAAGTCCTACGAATTTTTATACTGGGGAGGGGGTAAGCAATTGCCGAAATTGCCTTTATGTAATTCAGGGACGGCCCCTTACCGTCAGTACCGTTTATTTAAACTCTAGTTCGATAGAGAACGGCGCCGCGGCCGATGAGAAACAAAGTTTTTGATAAGAAAGTTGTATTTTTGAGTAAAAGCTTCAAGTTCCTCCAAGCTCTAGATAGTACCTACTGTTTGAAAGCACATACCATCTACTAAGAGCCCTGTAAAGACAGGCTGTTACTTTTTGCTACTTTAACTGTTATTAATTAATACATAATCACAGGAATGCGCTGTGCATGCGATATCGCAGACACCGCATGAAACGCAGAAATTTCTCGCTATTTTGGCGTGCCATCCATTTTATATCACTTCGTAGTAATTGGTTTTAGTTGGTATGGACAGAAATACTGTATGCACACATTTACTGATCACGTAAAGTTACAAAGTCTTTCAGTTCCACTTAAACAAACTTATTCTAGGCCGTTTAACGGCCGCTACTTAAAAACTGGCCACGTTACAATTAATATCAGACAGTTATAAATTTCGCTTATCCTAAATGTTACGCAAACACGTAAAACAAATTAAAACTGCTACGCTTCTCTCTTCCACTCGCGGCCTCATTATCTCTCGCGCTCTCTCCATCGTACGCATCCTTATCTCTATACTTATTTTTCTCTTATCATCTAATTCCCTTTTTAACTTCCCGTTATCCTTCCCGGAACTCCCTTCGGCTTCCAGTTCCTCCAACAATATTAAATAATTCAGAAAGAAAAACAATAAAATAGCAATAAAAATTGTTATTAAACTATCGTTACCACATTAAAAAAATTTAAAAAAATTCTTATGTTGGACGATTTTATTAAAAATTCACAAAACACTAAATTAAAATGCATTAGAATCTAAAGAAATAATTCTTCTCTTAAAATTTCGATGGTGATATACTACGAACGCCTGCAAAGTTTTAGTTTTATTATTCGTACCTGTGTCGATTCGATTTCTGCAATCGAGTCAGGCTTACAAATGCAGTTGCAATCTACATAAGTGCATTTCAAACAAAACCCTCAGGCTCATGGGCAGTCGCCCCCTCCCAGTTTGAGAAAAAACTCGCTTACTTTTAAAACCTGATCTTTATCAAGTTTATGCTGAAAAGGAGAATATTTTTAAATTTGTAATTAAATTTCCATCACAAAATGGGTTGGAACAACCAACAAATCGTTGCCCCTTGAACTTGACCGTTCATCAACGTTGCCACCTCTTGGAAAAATATCTGCGCGGATGTCCTTGGCCGTGACGTAACCACGTGTGTTCATCTACAACCGAGAGTACTTTCAATTTCCTTAAACGCTCCTTCCCTCTTCATCCCTCGCTATGGTCGAATTTGAATATCAATGAGCTATAGTTTCCATCGCTTTGCTATTATCTGTGTCGAATGTACGGACGGCCCCAGTTGGCCGGCGAGTGGTTGGTGAAAAGGAGGAAGACCGTCCGGGGCGATCATTATCAGAACGTGTCGAAAAGGTGGTTGGCGGCGGAAAAGCGGCCACACGGTGGGGAACAGCTGATGCATAGGGATTGATATTGATTCGTAGCACGCGGGACGCCGGTTGCCGGGCAGTCACGGGCCAAGCTCACGTCGGACAGGAGGCCAGGCTCAAATGCCTCCCGAGTGCGAGGAAATCGAGGATCGCGGCGTGCCGGAGAAAATCTCCTGCATCGACGGCAGGATCAAGGAGCATCTGCGCTTCGCGGCTCCCACATTGCTATGCGGTGTGTGCCAGCATTATTTTCACGATCCTTCATTTTCAATCCGCTGCACCGTAACAGTTCAGCCGGGCCCGTGTCGGGCTTCGCTTATCTTCGCACTCGCGAGCGAAGGAATCGAGTTCCCCGTAGGGTATACGTGACACGCTCGCGTGACCGTCTGTCGAAAGCTACGGATTTCCGTGTGGAAAACACTATACACTGTCGTGGTCTGAAGTGTGCGGAGCAGTGTTAACTCGTAACGGGAGCAATTTGGATTTCTGGTATTTTCGCTGGTGCGAGTTGGAACGGTTGCTTCCAAGGTAGAATTCTTCCCCGACGATTCCGTGTTTCGTGACGCGCGGTGCTTGAGTTTGTTCTTCTTTTTTGTGCAGTTACGTCAGCCGCTTAGAAATTCACGAGCCATCCGTTAAGGAATTTCTTTTTAAGACAGAGTGTAAACTCTAATCTAACGCATGCCATTTGGAGTCGTTACTTATTATATCGGGGGGGCTCGGTGAGTTTGAGGTTCAATTCCACTGTTCCTGGTTGTACAGTTATGTCACTTACAAATCCCCGCGATGCTTTACGCGCGGCCCTCAGCTGACGCAAAAACTGAATTCCGCTAGTCTTTTTGTGCGAGGCAGAAAAAGGGGTTCGGTGCGCGTGTGACTGGCAGTTGTTCTCTCCGCACGGTAAGCCAAGTCACTCCCGCGTCCAACAATGAAGCGTGTCGATTGAATATCGCGAGGTTTTGTTTTCGTCGCAAGTTTCGAGAATCCTTCGAACCCCGTAGAGGTGACCGAAGTCCTTATCTCTTGTATGAACACAACTTTGACCTTCGGTCGCCCGGATTTGCAGATTGAAACCATGGCTCTGCGGCAGTTTAGTGAACAGTGAAGTTGAAAGTGGAATTGTAAAACATACCTTAGATCGGAATTTCCGTTTGCACAATTATAGCATCGGTCTCTTTGATAAGTAATAAGAAGACTGTACGCATATAAACATTAGCAACGAAATTCGATACGAGAGGCACCTTCGTGCATAGAAGTCGTTATGGTGTTCCGAGCACAGGAAGAAGTGCATGCATAGCGTGCGTTGTTAGGGCGCACTGGTCGCTCGGTTATTCGGTGGCTGTTTAAATGGATAGCCGAAGTGTGGAGGGAAGGAAAGGGTACCGTGCCGATTGAATTGATTTCAGTTATCGTACAGGGTTTTCCCCACACTGCCCAATACGACTGGTCAGTGACGGGTCAGGCGTGCTATCGTGCAGGTTACTTGTGCAAGGACCGACGGGACTTCCGTGCTTCCCTTTATCTTTGCAGACAAAACCCCGGTTTCTTTCTTATTCCCGTCACCCGCCCGGGAATCCTCCATCCAACGGACTTCGCGTTTTATCGTTTTCAATTCTTATTGCGCGAGGGCAATGAGTTCTTCAAGCACAGGATGCTCGAGATTCCGATACAAAAGCTTCAAGTGGTGAGAAACCGTTGCATCGTGCACCGATACCTGGGCACAATCATAAATTCGCGACAGTCACTGCGTGCAGCGTTGATAAGAGCGGTTTAATAAGGTATCAACGTGATAACGGCCAGTCCCATAGCCTAGTGCGCGTCAAGTGTCAGCAGTAACAGATCGTCGGCTTCTGTTGCTCCAACCTGCGTTCAGATTTAAAAGCTCATCTTGATCCCGACGATCGATACACCCGAACGAGCCACTCGTAAGTAACAATTTAAAAATCCAACGATGCCACCTGCGAAGCCTGTTACGACGTCCCGCGAAATCTTATCTATGGTCTTGTGTTAAAGAATCTCCAAAAAAAAAAAAAAGTGAAAGCATGACGCGTAAATTCATCACGCTAAAACGTCACGGGTTTTCAAACTTCCGTCGCGAAAAAACTGTTTTCCTCGGTAAGGTTCGCGTGGGTGTTACGAATTAGTCTAAATTTACCGGTGGATTCAATTACCATAAAAATGTACCGTGCGAACAACGGCTGTCTTACGGGATTAACGAGTTGCCGGTTCGAATCGCGATCCTAATACGCCAGACGAAATTTCGCGTTGCCAGGTCACTGACGGTTTCTTCGTTTGTTCTCACGGTGAATCGCTTCGGGATAGCTGCGCGCTTTGACGCGCCACTCTTCCCATGAGCACGCCACCTGAGCTCACGCGTGCCGATCAGCAATAATAAAGCGATAATCAGCAATAATAGATTATGGAGTAATTGGTATTGGCCGATTGACCGCGCCGCCATGACCTCTGCGCGTCAGCCTGTGGCACTGCCCGTGCGAACCTCAGCGCCCCGGGCCAACAGGGTTAATTAGTTCAAAGTGGCCTCCGTCTGCGGAGAATGCGATCAAAGATTTTACTCGGTGCTGTCCCACCTCCATCCTTCCCAATCATGCTTCGAACGAGCAGCCGCCCCTTACATTCCCCTCCTTTCGCTATAAAACATCGTCCACAACTTACGCTGCGACTGTTACAGCATATAGCTCTCGCATTTTCATGCAAAATCACCTTAACCCTTCGTGGTCACACGGGGTGTATTGTACCCCAAGAGCAATTTTTGATTTGAAATTCCGCACCTTTACATCTTCCAAAGGGGATTTATCGCAAAAAAAAAAATAAAAAACTTTTTAAAAAATCTGTATTTTACCACGACGATGGAAAATCGCTCGATTTCAACTACAAATTTTAGCATATCAAAATTTACATTTCTAGAAAAAGACTATTAGACCATGACTGTATAAGTATTACGAACGTAGAATTATCACTGAAAAGTTAAGATTCAAAAATACGAAAATGGTAACTCAAAAAATGACGCTGGGGTACAGTGAACCCCGTGTGACCAACTTGTGATTATAAGAAGGTGTGACCACGAAGGGTTAAGTTACTTCACTAAGCTGAACGAAACAAAGGGGATTAAAATACGCCAAAGTTTACGCGGTCGAGATTGTTTATCAACTCGTAAATACACGAGACACACTTCTCCTCGCGTGGTCGTGCTTCGGTGTCCGATATGTCGATGATTTCCAGCGAAAATCAGATCTCATTTCTAGAAATTTATTATTTATTTATTATTTATTATGTTTGCCGAGAGATAGATTTACGCGAAACGAGCGACGTTTGAATTGATGGGTATATTCCAGCGAGTTCCGACTTCCGTATCTTATCGCAGTTTCGATAAAGTTCCATGTAAATCTAAATTACAGCATCGACAGGTTTCTCACGACGTTCGACGGGTTCAACGTCCGGATTAATGTCCATCGATGTTTTAAAGTCTGTTTCATAGTGATTTAAAGGTTCCACGCGTTTCTGCTACTTGCCACGTGAAAATTCAATGATTTCGTTGGATTCTAGCGAAAAGGCACGAAGTAGTGTTTGAAAGAGCGCTATTCTTCCCGCTGAATGCAAAATCGTTGGAGTCGTTTGAAGATGGCTGCCTCCATGGTAGTCCTATAAGCAGAGCGTAGAGGTTAGGTTTCCGCTGCCTGCGCCGACGGTATTATTACACTTGTCGGGCTTCTGACAACCACTGTCGCCGCACAGAAGATGGTGTTAATATCTCGTAGGGGTCTGTCGATCCCGAAGCGAATTCTCTTTCTGCTCATACATTGTTCGTCATGTAAGTTGCAAGGCCGTTCCACGATACCAACGATTATTGCTCGCACTTGTTCCTCCACCCCGACACCTGTTACCGAACCGAATAGAGGTGGCAAACGGCACGCTCGTAGTAACGTGCACGAGTAACTCCGTGTTCCGTAACGAACCGTATTTCGTTTGACAAAAAAAAAAAACATCGCGCGATCCTCATCGATTGCGAAACCGATCGATAAAATTGTCAGAGCGGGAAGCCTACCGGAAACGATGAGGCACGCATGTGTACTGAAGTGCAGTGTCATTGGTAAATTCGAATACCTGTCATTACATGGTTAAATGCTCCTCGTTAGAACTCAACGGACGCGGCAGCATGATATTACGTTCCGTAATCGTATGGGGAGAGAGATCGTGGTGATTCGATTTCCAAGTTCCGCGATTACCCGGACACGGTCCGCGAGACGGTATTGCTGCGGAACCGTGCGTCGAAAGTTCTTTGGGCGTGTTACGGTACTCTTACCAGCGGATATAGTAATCGCGAACGAGCGTCGAGCGAGGATTAACACTGGCATACGTTGATTTGCAGGTCGTCGAGCAATGGTAAAGAAATTGTGGTGCCAGGAGGTGGGAAGGAAGTGGTTCCAGCAGAAGGACGAGCCACTGCACCCGCGACTACTCAGCGAGCCGAGATGGCAGAAACATGTGGCCACATGGTACCTGCTTTACCGTTGGCTGATCTGTGCAGCCTGGGCGAGCATAATCATGTGCTCGATCTTCGAGTTCGGCACCTACGAACCGATGGTCGCCTACGATAAGTGGCCGATTTACTTGACTAACTGGGACCTAGTTCTGGGCCTCAGTCAAGCCCTGCTTGGCGGTCTCCTGGTGTCAACTAGGTGGAAGCTGCAAAGACAATCGGACTTCGATCTATCCGTCCTGAGAATGGGAATGATGGAGAGGGCTTACTGGTTCCTCTACGTTGTAACCACAAACATCGCGCCCGGCGTCACGATCTCCTATTGGTGCAGCGTTTATGACCCGAAGATCCACCACTTGGATCCGTTAAACATCATGCTGCACGTTTGCAACAGTATTCTAATGATCGTAGACTTTTGCGTGACCAGCGTACCGTTTAGATTAAGGAACGTTTGGTGGTGTTTAACCGTAGTGTTCGTTTACATAAGTTTCTCTCTAATATACTATTTGGCCGGTGGTCTAGACAAGAACGGTTACCACTACATCTATAAGATCCTCGACTGGGAGAAGCCGCTGCAAGCCACGCTGGTGTGCGTGGGCGAGGTCGTCTTCATAACTATATTATACTCTATAGTGTGTCTCCTTGAAAAGGTGAAGAATCGGGTGTATTTTAAGATCGATAGAAGATTCGGGAAATCGTTGAACGAGGCACAGAATCCTGTTACAGAGAAACATGCAGATATCGTTTGAAAATTAACGATAATAGACCAGTTTCTGCTGTATAAAATTATTAGCCGAATTATTTGTACATTTTGTTATTGTTCGTATCGCTCCGAAGTGTAGTACCAAGTATTAGTATTATTTTCTTGTGCAAGCTCAGTGTTTCTATTATTAAACAATTTGAGATTAGGGCCTATACGATGTCGGGAAAGGGTTTCCCCGTTTCCTGTTCGTTCAACGAAGGTTACTGTATTAACGATAGGGCTGTATACTCGTAACGAGGTTTGCAATTTGATCGGTGTTAATTGTCGCGTACGCTTCGTATGTATCGAGATTCGCGCGTGAACGGACTCAGTGCGCGTGCGTGCTCGAATAATACAGAATTCTGTTCGTTCGTATTTTAGATATTAGGGAACGGTATTCCTCAGACTATAGTTGGTAACGATAGACTGCAAATCATAGATTGCCCGGCAATAATGTGTGCTTCATTCCATGAAAGTTTGAGGAATGCTGCATTGGTGTTCGCGAATGAACCAGCCACGTCTTGTACGAGTGAAAAAAATGGCTAATAACAGAATTTCCAATTAACGCAAAGATTCGTCAGAATCGAAACTGGTGTGTAGAGAATGTTCCTGATACGTGGACCTGGTACACGTTTATATACGCTATACGCAAAGGCATTTAATCTCTGTTCACTTAATTTTTATCGCATTTTTTTTAAATCGAATATTCTTAATCGAAATTTTCTAGTATATGAATGCGCAATATTGTCAAGCTAATTTATTCGTTATAAAAGGTGTATTCTAGATGTAGCTAGGAAGTCTTTATACACACCCCTCGGTCACTGTATATACAAGGCTTCAGGAGTAGTATATACAATGGAAGAACGACGGGCGAACTTTTTTTGGAAAAATAGCAACGATTTATTAATAAAATAACGATTTTGAAGCAATTATGGACTGCAGTATAAATGAATGCAAGGCTAACGACAAGCCTTCGATCACAGACCATATTAAAACTTATCCTACATTAAAAAATAACAATGATCAGTTTTCACCCACTTCCAAGTACAGTCGTCTATTATTCGAGTCCCCGTAAGTTTATAGTACTCTCAGGCTGTACCGAGTCGAGTAACAATACCTGATATTCTGTTCCTACCACGTCGTCCTGATAATACATCGAAGGCAATTCCTCCGTGAGCAACAAGCCTTCTTGCAAATCACTCGCGCCTAACACAACGTCCGACGCCCCGACAACGGAATCCAACAGAGCGCCGTTCGCCTTCAGCCTCCACACGTCGGAGAACGTTAAATCAGTCCGAGCCGATCCCTGATCCTTCCTCGCCTGTTGCTCGGGTAATTGCCGGTGCATCATAACGTGCGAGGATGGCTCGGTTTTTAATACGCTATTAAGAGGCGGCGGTTCTGGTTCCGGTAGAGAGCGATCCGTTTCCGTGGAGGTGCTAAGGATAACAGCATCGCACGGCGCTACCATTATCATTTGCTCCGCGGGCTCCGCGACCGTGGGCGCGGTGTACAGAATGTAGTCCATATTACATACTGAACTCTCGGACACTCTTATCGGCGGTTTATCACATTCTTCGACGGGGGTGCCATGGACTTTCAACATGTGGCCCCTTAACGTAGCTTTCGTAGTATAGGAACGCGTGCAGGTTTCGACTGGGCAATGATACAAGGTCTTGGATTGATTTTCAGGGCACAACAATTCACTTTTAATCTGATTTTCATTATTATTCATGAGCTTCGCGTCAGCCGGCTCGGGCTCATCCGTCGCGGATGGATCTAGGCAAATCGCATTTACGCTCAGCTCTACCGACTTCCTCTTCGACTTCGCGACAGGATTCACCCGAGAGCATTGCGTCTCCTTCGTTTTACTGCGCTTCTGACCGTTCACCGGGTCCCGGGAATCCGTCTCCCCGTCCTGTTTAACCTGATGCTTCTTTATATGGACATACAAACTACTTTTCGCGGAGAACTTCGCGTTACATATTAAACATTGAAAGTATCTCCCTTCGTTATGGGTCAGCCTATGCTCCTTGAGATGCTCGGATCTCATGAACGCCTTCCCGCAGGAGGGAACGTCGCACACGAACTTACGCTCGTTGGTGTGCTTCTTCTGGTGTCTCTTTAATTTACTAGAGGACGAGAAAGCCCACTGGCAGCCTTGAAATGTACAAAGATATGGCTTGCAACCGGTATGCGAGCGTATGTGTGCCTTCAGCCTACACGGCTTGTCGAAAATCCTCCCGCAGCCTGGCCACGAGCATTTTACATCTACTTCCTTATAACTATGGCATCTTTGATGCGACGTCAAAGCATTACTACTATAGTATCTCTTCCCGCACCCTTCGTGCTTGCAAACGTACGGGGCGTGACTCTGGTCGTGAGACTTCATGTGTAGCTCCAGGGCCCGTTTCGTCTGGAACTTCTCTTGGCAGTTTGGGACTTGACACAATATCCTATTCGGCCGACTATGCAGCTTCGCGTGGCTCCATAAATTATATATCGTAGTGAACCGACGATTACAACCCTCTACGTCGCACACGTAGTCTTTGCGCTTCAAGTGCGTCTCTTTGTGCCGCTTAAGCTTAAATTCGGAATAAAATGCCCAGGCGCATCCCTCGAAGTCGCACTGAAATCAGAATACAGATAAATAAACGTGTACGCCAGCAGTTTGCTGGACAACTTACAAGGCGAAGAATGAAAGGATTCGTAGCTTATATACCTTAAAGGGCCTTACGCCAAAGTGCGCCAACAAATGGCCTTTCAAAGCATAAAGTTTGCTAAATTGTCTACTACAATCATCCCGCGGACACACCCACACTTTCCCATGTTCGGTGACCGATATTGGCTGCAAGTTGTCGTCGGTTATCCCTAACTCTTCTAAAGCGTTGGATATCACCATCTCGTGATTATTAGCATTCTCTGCGTTCTGCTCAATCATACCGTTCCACGTAGTTGAAGTTTCTATTTTTGGTAATTTTGGAAAGTTCCCCGTCGCTTCTATAAGCTCCGAAGTTTTCCCCTGATAGATCTGCTCCTCCGTGCCGGTGTTGATAACAATCTGCGTCATATTTGAAATTTTGTCCGTCGATATCGCTACAACCGCCATCACACCGTCCTCCGTATCTACCATGTCTTCCCCGCATATTCTAATTTCGTTGTCTAGTCTCTTCTCCGCAACGTCCGATATTTTCCTACGCTTCTTAATAATCCTCGGCTCCAACTTCACTTTCGCCTTAGTCTTCAGTTGCTCGATTACGGCGCTCTCGGCGTCCCCGTCGGACGACTTCGCGCTTGGCAACACGTGTATCACATTTTCTGAGCCGAGATCCTGCATATAGAGGTTGGTAGCAGTCTCCGGCGAAGGGCAGTCTTTTTGCTGCCGAGCGTTATCTTCTTTATTTACAGTCTCAACGTTGGGCAGGTCGTCGACCGCGACCTGCGTGGATTTACTACACGACTCCTGGTCCTCGGCGATCATAGCTTTCCTCATCAACGAGTCGTCAGCCCGTTCGGTGGCAGCGCACATCCCTTCGACTACCCTGTTGGGGGCGGTTAGAGTGAGCTGGCCGCTGGTCGACGGCAAGATTTCGCCGGCGACCATCATGTCGTCGGGGGACAACGCCAATGGGTCCAAATGATCCAGCTGGAACTCCGGCAGTATGAAGCCGTCCTTCTCGCACGGGTCGAGCAGCTTCTCGGTCTGGAGCTCCTGGAGCAACGGGTCGTAACTTAGGTTAAGTTTCTTGTCGGACAGATCGATGTCGATCGACAGGCCGTCAGGGTCCTTTTCCAGGAAAGCGTGCTGGAGCTCCTCGCCCAGGTACCGGTCGACGCCCTCCACCACCCCGGGCTTGATCGCGTCTAGGTCCATGCTCGACACGGACTCCGTGCGCGTCTTTAACCATTTCTCGATGTCGGCTACCGTCTCGACATCGGCGGCTTTGCCGATCACGTCGACGCTCGGCTCGTTCGCGGCTACGCCGTTCGGCACCTGGCCGCAGTCCACCCAAGCGGTCGCCGGGTATCTGTCGCCGCTTCTTCCCTCTTTCTGTTTTCCTTTTTTATTCGCCTCCTCTCTTTTGTCCCCGTCCGGTGAAGTGGCCAGCAGACCCGACGATCCCGTGTAACCTGTCGCCGTACCAGCGGCCAGAACGCCGACCTCGCCGTGCGGCCAGCCGCGAACAGAGCACAAACCGCGTCGATTACGAAAGATTCGCGGGATTTGTTTTGACTTGCAAGCGGAGGGAGTTCCTTTACGAGACATTTGACTGCCCCGTAGCCAGCTCCGTAGGGGTCCACACACAGCAACAACGCCGCCATCGAAGGTGAAACCTTGTAGATCACGGCCGCTCGCGCTTTTTGCGCGTCGCGCGAACCTGCCGCGGCTAGGTGGCGCCACCGGCCGCCTCTCGTTTCGCGCAACTTTTAAACGCGCGCTTTGCGAAGCTATAATATACATTAAGTTATTTTAAAAGCTCAATGATAATACACGAAGTGCGAGACTCTGAAGGCTGATTTAAAACGACGAGCGCAAATGTAGATAGAGCGACTAGATTAATCTGTACATTTTGACAAATTGCGAATTTATTTGCAGGCTTCTAGTCGATTAACGAAAATTGGGTTTGCTTCTTCTGCATACACAAATAATTTGATGAGGCGCTAGACAAGAAAGATTTAATTGGTGTAGGAAGACGAAGATATGCAATGGAACGTGTCTTTTTGTTGAACGAGCATTTTCAATTGTTCTATTCTAGATCGTTTTTCAACCCTTAGCTCCACACCGCTTTTCACCTTGGACACGCGTCTCACGGTTTCCTCTGGGCACTCGTAGCTCGGACTGTTCGATCTGAGTGGCTGAGCGGTTGAACCAATTCTGCAAGAGCTCAAATCCGAGCTGAACGGCTGAAGAACATCCTCGGGTCGAATCCCCTGTCGACAACTAAACGACGGTTTCCGTCTCCTCTCCGGAGGCCTCAGTTCTTCGTACGGAATTCTATACGATGCCTTTCGAAGCAAATGCTGACAATCTTCATCCGTTTGTTGATTAAAGGTACCCTGGCCAAGGGACATCGAATATTTTCTTTAATCGCGAATTAATTGCGGAGCAGAAAGTTTCAGGGTGCAACTCTTTTACGCCCCACAGTTTCGAGGTGTATCGAATCAAACTTCTTGGAGTCATTTAAATTAAAATTCTCCTAATACTAGCCCCCTCACCTTTTCGCAATCCTGGCTCATCATCCTGCACAGCAATGCCTTCGGCAGTTTGTACGCCGGAGGTGGCTTTGGCTGGGGTTCCCAGCAGGGACCTCTGCACTGTTTCACCTGTTCAGTGTACAGAAAGACATCCCCGGCAGTGTTCTTGTACCTTCCATCGCTTAATCTGGGGTCCTGCGCTCGCGCCTTCATCTTCTGTTGATAAGCCAGTGGACAGATGCAAGTGTCAGGCACGGACTTCTTTGGCTCTGTCCCGACGAACTGCTCCCACCAACTCAGCTTCTCCTCGACAGGCGTTTCTTTCACGCAGTTGCTCGGCTTTTCTTTGATCTCCACGGGTTCCTTGGAGCCGCACAACCTCCTCTTCCTCGGTTTCTTCACGGGTTTGCCGTATCCATGTTCGAGACACCTCGAGGGGCATCCCCTGGACGGCTCCACTGGCGACGGCGGTGGTGGTGCTTCGACGGCTGGTTTCGACTTCAACAGCCAGAAGGACCTGGCGTTGTCTTTCGCCGCAAAGTTCGTTAGCGAGGGGACGTTCAGTAAAACCGAGGTGCGTGAGTTTTCCTAAGAAAGAGAATTATTTCACGAATTCTAAGGGATTCGTTTGAAGAAGAAGTTTATTTATATCGTCACGTAACCCACGATTTCTCCTGACGAGTGATAACTGTTCTAGGGTATATTATCGTTCACGTTCATGAGATACCTTTGACAAAATCATACTGGAAATTTTGAGCCTTGGCCGGAAGGATGCCATGGGGAGAAGTGTCACCGCGGACGAGAAACGTCCCTCAGCTTTGCGGTCGACGTTACATTAGAAATTTAGGGTCCTGACGATTGGGGTTAAACAAAGAAGCATCGACTTTCACAGTGCTCCACCATTTTAAAAAATCTATATTGGGAAACCAAGTGGAGGCGTGACTTCGATTTCAGCGCTGCGGTGGTAAGTTGGAAAACTATTGCAAGTAGGCTCGGATCCCACCAAACATTCCGAATAAGTATTTATTAATCGAAGAAGTAAAAATTTAGTGTTCAAAAAAATTTAAAAACACTCGTTTTTCACAAAATGTCTATATAAACACTGATAATCGTATGGACTTCGGCGGATTTCGGCCTACTGACAGTAGTTTAATTTTCTGCCACTAGTTGGCGTATCGAAATTCTTGGTTTCCCAATACGTGTTCATTCATTCTTATAATTTCTTTCAAACGAAACTAAGAAACCACTCCTCGTATTATATAATTATAAATTTCTCCCTAAAGTCTATTCCACGACACTCCTACTCGACGAGTTCCTGAAACAGACTTTGTCCGCGATTGTCGACGGGAGGACGAGCGAAATTCACGATTGGAACCGCGCTATCGAAGCCTCCACCGGAATCACCGATTTACCCGAGCTGCCGCTAATGCAGATTCGGTTTCCTTTGATCGCCGACCGTTTCCGGTACCCTGTGCAAACCCCCCACCCCCCTGGGTGCAACCCCTGCCGAACCGCCCCTGTTAATTCCGAGGGAACACCCGGAATTACTGATACCCGCCTCTGCAAACGAGACGAGAGGAAACGCGTCGACGTAGTCAATATCGCGCTTATCCACCTGCGGATGCACACCTACGGGAAACAGGGGGACGAAACGATGGAGACGGGAGGGGCGGGGAGACGGGAGAGAAGCCGGCAAGGTTGCGGGAGAAGCGATGAGAGATTTCGAAGCGTTTGCGAGTTGATGCAGATTGATTCTGCTCGCCGAAACTGTCGTTTGTTGCGTACAGCGTTGCTCATAAACGGTAGCTCTCGCTCCTTTCGTGGATTCACCTTCATATTTTGCGGCGCAGAAATGTGGAGGGACAGTTGCCGGCGATTTAAGTAGTAATAAAAGCTCTAAAGCACTAGATGACCCAGCAGTTCTTGAATTTATTAATAATAATTTGGGCCCCATTGCAAGGGCCTTACTACTGGATACACCTACCTAAGTTTAATTTAGCTAAGTTTCTTCCTCCTCCCGCATACCCTCCACCCACCACACTTGAACGACACTGTACAGGCTTTCCACGCAGCGACATCCCCTCTACAGGAGGGCACGTACCCCCCTCCAAGCCCAGATTTTCCGGCGGCGAGTCGCGGTGAGGAAGGGTGTTTACTCAAGACACGACAATTCATTACGTAATTGAATTGAATGAGGCCTCTCTCCTCCAGCCTGCTAGCCCGCCGAGTATCTCCGCGGTAGTGTCTCTCTCACCCTCGCCAACGCCGCACCGTACGAGGGGGTGGGTTTGCGGCACGTGTAGAAACGGTGGTTGCGCGCGTGTGCGCGCCTGTATCCTGGGGTGCGGGGGTGTGGATCCATCCCCCACGACCACACCACGACCATCTCTGCACGCACACGCGCGTGCACACAGAGGGACTGGCTTCGGCCCGTGTCTGCCTGGAAACGCTCGGTGGGGTACACTACCGAATTAAACGATTAGTTAAACTGATTTCGAGTTAGGCGAATGAATAAGTAATCGGATTTCTCGTTAAGGTAATCGCATTGCGCCCTGATTGGCTCCGTCTGCCTGCGTTATAGACCGTCCCCTACCCTCCCCACCCCCTCCACCCCCCGCCGCCGTTTCGATCCTCGATGTGGTTCACTCGTTTCCCCTCTCCTTTTCACCCCGGCTTCCCTCTCTGTCTCTAGGGCCCCTCTTTCCCTTTCTCTTCCGCTTCCCTCTTCGTTCCACCGACCACCCTTTTCCCTCCTCGTCGGATCGTCTCCCCGCCGTTTCAATCTGTTCGCCTGTCTTCGTTCCGCGAATTGATTCTGCCACCTTCATCAACATCTCTGCCCTCCGCACGGTTTATTTCAACCCTCCCGCACGCAAGCGTCATTCGGCCCTCCTCCTCGACGCCTCCGCCGACGTCTGGTTCTATTCTTGTCTTCATCCCCGTCTTCTGTCTACCTGTACTCATTCACCTGGCCGGTTGTCCTCATCTTCGATACCCTCCTCATCTTTCCCTCTCACAGTTTCATGATACGACTATATTCCTCGGTCCCATTTGCTGCCTTCTACGCGAGGCTTCAACTGCAAAAGCTTTCTCTTTTCTAGGGGAGGATGAAGAGACTTTCTTCTTCGTCCGATTTCTCGTGGGTCTGACTATAGTTTAAAGATCTACTCGAGACAGCGAGTTTGAGAGTTTATTACAGGCGTTATTAGAAACTACTGTTTCGTCAGAAGTTTAATACATTTAACCTTCTCGAACTCGTGCGTTGGTCTCACAGACCGGCACATATAAAATTTTCTCATTTTTCCGAAATCATTAATAGCCCCGGAAAGATGATTTTTTATAATACACCCCGGAATGGAGTTTTAAGTTGAAGTTATTGATGACTGTTTCGGAAGACTACTGAAGAAAGCAATATATGTTTTCCAAATTAGATTTTGCATTTTTTTATTGTATTGTAAGTATGAATGAATATTAAAAATTAATTTCATGGAACTATACAGAATAAATATCATATCTTCAACGCGTAAAACACGGTCTCGCGAGTTATAATGCAATGAAAAATCACGCGAGCTCAGGAAGGTTAAATTGCACTTTCTTCCTAACTTCCATAATACGTATTATAGTTAGTTTAACCCCCTCCCCTCCCCTATGTAGCCATTTTTATTTCTTTCCCCGGACGTCTCTGACTTTCCACGACTATCGACGCACTTTCCACCGCACCTTCTGTCCGTCCATCCGCGTCGGATTCTCCTTCATCCCCCTTCGCTCGCGCCGCCCCGACACCCTCTGTCCGTATCCGTCCCAAACGTTCCACGAGCCTGCGACGCGGAAACGTGTTTGCCGGAGCAATTACATTCCCGAACGCAATCCCATTTAAATATTGCCGAGTTTGGTGGCTGCAAACACGGCAGCAACCCGCCCCCCGCCAGGGTCGCAATCGACTTGGGACACGGCGAACGCACGTTACGCGGCCATTTCGATGGAAAACGCCGAACGGGAGAATGCTTTCGGCCTTGCGGTAGTGGCTGTTAGTCTCGATCGAGAGAGCTTGCCGAAAGTTTGGAAGACACTGAAATTTGAAGAGGAGTCTGAAGATGTCGGAACCCCGGATTGAAATCGTATGGAGATTATTTAACGACTTCGGGGTGGAACGTTCCAAGGCCGAGTAACGATTTAAGGAGCAAATAAATTCGATTCTCTGCCACGTAAAAGTTGCCATTGCAAAAGAAATCCTCCCCTAAAGAGACCACGCATCCCTCGATATCACCAACGATTCCACCACGATTTCTCAGCGCAACGATCCGCGCCGCTCAACAGCCCAATCATTTCAAATCGATTATCATCCCCGTGCAATAACTATCCGCGGTGTAAACAGCGACAACGGCGGCCCTGAACGCGCACCGTTCGCGCCTACCAGCGTTGCGAAGAGGGAGAGGGACGCTCGCGGGAAGTAGGTGGAAAGACAGAGCGGTCCGACGCGTCGCGACGCGGCACGGTGGACCCAGTGTACAAGCAGGGGTAGTTCCGAGGGGGTCGTAAACGTGGCTGGCCAGCAACAGAGGGGTAGGAAGGCAGCCAACGCCAGGCGTTGGTAGGTGGTAGTTTGCGCTCGGCGGGTGGAGAAGCGGGCGCAAATGCTAATGAGCCTCGGTTTACGGGACGGAGGGTTGCGATAGAAGCTGCCCCGCAGACGGAGGGGTGGGTGGCTCGGGATCGGGGGACAGCGGGAGCGCGACAGAGGGATGAAGGGGGATGAAGGGGGGGTGAGACTGGGGCGTGTTGGGGACGCCCACGCGGGGGCGCGATTGGCCGCCGCCCGAATGGCGTCCTGGGGGACGCGTGGCGTCGCGACGCCGGGCGTCTCGTGCTCCTCGAGGCCGAGTCGAGCCGCCTACCCCCGTCGGTGCCCACGGCCTCGACGACGAGGTCGACGCGAGCCGCGTCGTCGCGCGAGTCGTCTCCGCGAGGATGGAGCAGCTCGCCCAGTTCGTGTCCAAGAGTTTCGACAACGCGAGCCCCCCGGCTGGCGAGCACCCTGCCTCCAGGGCCACCGAGCGATCCCCTTCCGCGAGGATCACCCTCAGTGTCGCACACCTCCTTGGGGATACCGCGGAGAACGATTGCGGTACGTCCGGGATCGGCCGCACGGATTTCCCTGGCAACCACGTGCTTTCCTCGATTCGTGACTGTGGATTCGCCTCGCTGGTAGTTGGGGGTTCATGGCGGTTCCAGCCGACGCGAGGATTATCGTGTGGCGACGATGCCGGTGGAATGCTTGCGTGGTTCCATGTTGTGCAGGTTTTATTGAGATCGTCGAGTTGACGGGTTGGCTACCTGTCAGGAGTAAGAAAAAGAATCCATTCTTTGGGAATTTATTTCAGAAACTACATGCATATTTTTGTGCAATGGTTTTTGTGTTCTGATGAGGGACACTTTAACAGGTTATTATATTATGTTTTGGTGTAAAAATATTTATTTATTGCACAATTACAACTGATCTCTCGGAAGCTGTTTTTAGAAACACGGTTTGCGGTGAGTAATATTATTCGGAACTGGGCCATCTGAAGTCAAAGAACGAAGAAGATTTAGTCAGTACAGTAGTTTATTTAGTCTTTAATCGTTCCGTTTTATAAAATATTAATCTGGGACAAAATGGCAGATGTTTTAAGTGAAATGATCGATTTTCGCAGGAAAATCACTCATATTTCATCCATAAAATAAAAACTATGCATTGAAAAAACAAATGCTTCGATTAAAGACTAGATTAGAAACTTAGAAAATTTCAGAAAGATTGATGAAGCGGTTTTGGAGAAATCGTGGTCACCGCAAAACATATTTCTAAAAACAGCTTCCGCGAAATCAGTTGGTAGTTTTGCAATAACTAAATATTTTTGTACCAAAACATAATATAATAACCTGTTAAAGTGTCCCTCATCTGAATACAAAATCATTGCATAGAAATAGGCATTTATTTCTGAAATAAATTCCCAAAGAATCGATTCTTTTTCTTACTCTTGACAGGTAGTTAACCCCTTAAAGGAGATAAAATATCCTGACTTTAGAATAATGCCCTTCTCTAAGGCTGCCTTCTTGCTCGGTCAAATGCTAATTTGCACTAACGATACACCGAAATTGGTTCAAACTTCTCTTCTTCTAATTGCGACAGCCTTTCTGTCCTTCAACAAATCTTCCTCAAGTTTCTCCCAATCAAAAATCCCTGTCTGTCTTCCGAATATTCTCCCGCAAATAGGGCTTCTTCTTCTCAAAAGTTCCCACCGAACCGCAGCATTCCATCGTCAAAGAAACTCTCCTCCGTGAAATCCGGGGTAAAACTGTCCCCCCGAAGAGATCCGAACGGCAAACCCCCACGAAACGACGTCCAAAGATTCCCGTGAACTGATTCGACGCAACCGTTCTCCAGATGCCGTCGCGACGGCTCGGGAAACCGCTCACGAGGCGCCGAGCGTCGAGGCGAGCAGCGTGGACGAGCCGCCGTCGCCGGAAGGACGCCTGCAGCCGGAAGACCTCTCCGTCACCACGAAGATCAAGGAGACCAAGGAAGTCGCCAACGCCTCCGAGAGTCTGCCACCTCTCAAGACCCCGGAACTGAAGCTCTCGGTGAGGAAACTGTTGGGATGTAGCCCCTCGCCGCCGCCGATTTCGAGGGATCGATCCCCGAGCCCAGACAATTCCGTCGAGCTGAAGAATCACCCGTCCAGCGACGTCAAAACGACGGATCTCAAGCTGCCGTCGCAGGTGTCCAGGTCGTTGATGCAGGGGCAGGACGAGGGCGCGAAAGGTAAGAGGAATCGGCCTCGCGAACATTCGATTTTTAAGATGGTTCGTCACTGAGTTTGTGGAAACTCGATATTCTGTTATTCCTGGAATAATTACACGATATAAGTTAAACAATCTTCTTTAGAAGACCATCGTCCACATACCTCAATCGAATCTCCTGTCTCAAGCTGCAAATCCACGAGGAGACAAAAATATCGCGAAACTGCATCTCACGAGACAAGTTTCACGATAAAGTTTCGAAAATCTCATCTCTTGCGACTATTTCCATTAGGTTTTTATATTTAGTTGCTGAGTTTTTGATCTCACGATAGAAAAATCTCATGTAAAATTGCACCGTAGATTCGCACCTTTACGATTCTAAATTTGGTATACTGAGACTCATTTGCTTGGCAAATGGCATTTATCAAATGATATTCATACACACATTTGCAGACCACGAATTACAGAGCAATCTACTAAAGTTATACGATGGAGGAACGTGAGAAGTTTAATTCGTAAATCGAATTAAAAATTCTGGGTGATTTTATTCGAAAATAAAAGCTTCACACGATACGTAGCTATCGTAGAGGAATAGTGAAGATTCTAAAGGACCCTGAAGGGACTATCAAATGGCAGCTGTTTTTTTTTGTTTGCAAGACGCGTTCCTGTGCAGGAAGGTCAGGGACCTCCGACGAATTCGTGGCCCGACACGTATCGTCGGTGGGGTTCGATGTTCGTTTATAATTCAGGACGTCGTCCAATAAAGCTCAGAAGTGATTGGGAATAGCTGACCGTTCACAACGTAACGACCACCGACCTCTAGTTTTACCCACATGCCAAGTCGGCTTCAATAACGGCCGCTCACCGTCCACCACTTGCGATTTCCTTCCGCCGCGTTCCTCGTCATCTTTCTTTTAAAAAAAAATCAAATAGCTACTCGAATATCCACCACCTCGAACGACACCATAGCAACAATTTCAATTCGACCAAAAAATCAGAAGGAATAATGAATATTAAAACTAAATTAAACAAAGACTCTCGTGTTCGAAGTAAAGGGGTATATAACTAAAAATTTCTTAAAAAAAAAGGAAACTTCCTCCTAAAGAAAAATTCACCCCTCTGAGAACCAATTCCCTCAAGGCCCCAGTGTATTTCAAATTACTCCAAAGTCTCCGACCGAAATTGTATCATTAATTCCAAGTACAGGTCCCACGATAAATAACGGGAACCGTGTCAATCGCTGGAAAAGGAGGCCGGAGTCGCGGTGGACGTTGTTCACCGCTAAAAAATTCAATCGACGAGCGGAAGTTACATACGCGCGGGGAAATTGGATTCAAAGCGGGTGGCGGAGGGCGGGCGCGCGCAAGTGAGCGGGCAACGGTGTGCAAATGGAAATCGCGTTAAAAACTGACGGCGTTTCAAGTAACAACGCCACGCAAGCTCCTCGCGGCGATAACTCGGCCCCGTCTATTGCGGCCAGAGCTCGCATGAATTTATGGTTTAATATGCGGCCCGCCGCGTTAGTTGTGTACGCCCCCAAACGCACACACAGGCCTGCCGCTGTTGGGGTAGCGCTCTCCTTCTCCCTCCGCCGCGTCGTATCTCTCGGGGGCCCATAACTTTTCCCGATTAAGCGCAAATCAAAAAGCAATCTGCCCGGCCGGCAGCCATCGGACGCGGCAAAGTAAAACCATAAATAACCGCGAGCTGAAGAAGCGGCGAGGATCGTTCCTCACCATCCCCCCGCCTCTGGCTCCATTCTTCTGTGCGCGAGAAAAGTACGCGGAGGTTAGCGCCGCGGTGATCTTTTCTTCTTCCTTCCCTTCTCTACCGCTGATATTTTTTTAAAAAAAGGGGAACATACATTTCTGGGTACCCGAGATATTTTCGATGTAGTTTACGTTGGATACCCGGGATATCTCGACTGAATTCGAGACAATTTCACAGTGCAGGGGTTGCTTCGAAGTGGAAGATGAAGGGTGTGCAAGCGAAAGAAGGCACGGAGCAGTGGAAGCTTCGCGCAAGTCGAAGAGAAGGTACATAAATATCGAGGAAACTTTCCACCCCCCTGGCCCATCGCCATGCTTCAAAAACTCGCACCCCCCGTAAGCAGCGAGCGTAAACTATGCGAGGGCGCAGCCTCTGACCAGGGGTCAAACGGACGACGATATAGCGATGGTATTTTGGAAAGGAAAGGATCTCGCCAGGGGTGGGTTGAGATCGACGCCAAGTCAGGCAAAGTGGCCTGCTCGAAGCCCACCGAGGGTGATCTACCGCGACACTAGGTCCTGCTTTTCTTTCAGCGATATTTGTTGCGTCGCGTGGGCCATCGTTCTTCTCCATGACTACTGAGAAACACCGCTTACACACTTTCAGCTTGCGAGGGGAATTATTATTATTATTATTATTATTAGACGTCTTTAATACTCAAAGCGGATGAAGAAAGGGAATATTACAAGTGACAAAGTCGATAAGAGTAAAGGCGAGGCTGCAGGAATTGTGGGTGGCGATGAGGCGAGTCGGTTGATTCTGGGTGCTTCAGATGGCTTATTAGATAAAGAAAGTGTGTACGACGGAGTTTGCTGGGAAGTTGAATATTTCTATGGACTAACAGAGGCACTAACTAACTATATAAGAATCTATTGATCAATAAATTTCGAAGGGACTCCCTTCTAATCCTCAGAATCAGCTGAGATAGTAGCAATACACGAGAGTTTGCTGGGAAGTTGAATATTTCTATCGACTAACAGAGGCACTAACTAACTATATAAAAATCTATTGATCAATAAACTTCGAAGGGACTCCCTTCTAATCCTCAGAATCAGCTGAGATAGTAGCAATACACGAGAGTTTGCTGGGAAGTTGAATACTTCTATCGATTAACAGAGGCACTAACTAACTATATAAGAATCTATTGATCAATAGACTTCGAAGGGACTCCCTTCTAATCCTCAGAATCAGCTGAGAGAGTAGCAATACATGAGAGAAAGGATCCTCAATCCTTGCACCTAAGCATCCAGAAGCTTATTTATTCATGAAGTCGGGCTGCGTGCCATATGCAGTTACGGCATACGGCGACAAACAGCCGAGGGGGTTAAACAGCCATGTCCCCGGCGCTTTTATACGCCTAATGGCTCCGATATCCCGACTCGGCCCGCAAAAGGGGGAAAAGTCCGGGGACCAGCGGCGACGATCACCGAGAAAAGAGAGCCAGAGGTCGGGGGTTGCGTTCACGGGGGGGTGACGAGGGTGGTTTGACTGGATCAGGCCAAGAGGGCAGCGCTCTTAGTAATCGAATTAGCGGCCCCTCTCGTGTCCGAGTGTGATTGCTTCGGGTTTTCCAGGAGGGTTCTCCGCGCTGCCCGCTTCCTCCCTCTCCGTCCCCGTTGTCTTTCTGATTCGCCATACGATACTCCGGCAACGAGTTCGCACCTACTGTCCCCGTGTGTATGTTGCTCGTTGCAAGAATTTAGGAGCCTCGAGGCGGAGAGCTCGAAACGACGGGGGTCGTGGAATATTAGATCGTGAATCAAATTTTGCGCACGATTTGTGGATATTTGGAATCTAGTTTTTGGAATCATAAGAGTACAAGAATCTAAGGTCGGGGCCAGATATATTGGCCGGTGAATTCGTTTTCGCAGTTAACGCACACCTATTCTGATGTGTGTATTTATACGCTAAGAGCTCGGTTTGGCCTACACGTCAAGAGCTCGGCGCTATCGCCACCACTTCTGGTTCACTCCTTTTCTGGCAAGGCGAGAGCGAGTCAGAAAATGTTGAGAATAGAAGAATGATGTAGGTATGTATTTCTCCGCTAAGAACTCGGTTTGGCCTACACGTTAAGAGCATGGCGCTATCCCCACCACTTCTGGTTCACTCCTTTTCTGGCAAGGTGAGAGCGAGTCAGAAAACGTTGAGAATAGAAGAATGATGTAGGTATGTATCTCTACGCTAAGAACTCGGTTTGGCCTACACGTCAAGAGCTCGGCGCTATCCCCACCACTTCTGGCGCACTCTTTTTCTGGCAAGACGAGAGTGAGTCAAAAAACGTTGAGAACAGAAGAATACTCCTCACGAAACTCACCGGCCAATATATCTGGCCCCAACCTTAGGTTCTGGATTCTTTAGAGTAGACGTCATTTTACGTTTACAGGGAATTACTAGGCAACAAATTTTCCAAGTGTAAACCTCCAAGTTTCACGCTTACGATTCATAGTAACAGATCACCCATTACTCGCGACCAAAAGTCTAATAAAGACAAAAATCCTCTATTAAATCCCCCCTCCCCTCCGTTCTACCGATGAAACTCGAAACACTATCTCTTGCGCCATCGAATCGCCGAATTGCTGTCGTTAGAATGATCAACGACGAAGCGCACCGAGAACGAAGAGAAAGGGAGATAGAGAGCGACAGAGGCAGACAGAAATGGAGCTAGAGCGAGAGAAATGGGGGTGGCGAAACGGGAGGGAGATGTTCGATGATAAAGGGGCGGATGACTGGGGCGAGAATGGGTCTGAAAACCGCGCGAGTTATTTTGCTAGGGGAGGCGGGGGTGTTTTAAACCGCTGTACATATGGATGCGGGCGTCGCTCAGCCAGGGCTCCGATTGGATTACGTAGGTATTCCCTAATTGATTAAAGCGCAACGCTGCGTCGTCATCGCTGGCTGGCTGTCCTTCTAATTCCTCCTCGTTTTAATCCAACCCCTAACCCACCTGTATTTTTTTTTTGTCAATCGACGTCACGAGTTTCACGCTTCACTCCCGAATTTCAACCTTCATTCTTCTCCACCATTTTACGATTTCCTCGCGCGCGCAAAGAAGTCTCCGGAGACGAGCAACCAAGCATCAAGCTCGCTCGATAGACAACGCCACGCATTGACAATTTATACGAGCTCCACCTTTGAGGGGGTGCGTGAAACGTGGACAGATGCAGAAAGCCAAAGAGGGGTGATTAAGGTGGCGAACAGTAAAGCAGGCGGAGGAGACAGTGGGGGTGGGAAGGGTGGCGTGGGGGTAACTAACGACCCCGTATAAGACTGCGTAGCTCACCACTTTGCTAAATTATATAAATCACATCCCCTTCGTCAAGGGCTCTTACGCGAGACGCTTAATCCACCCTCCGCCGCCCCCTTGGACCCTCCCCTCGCCGGTCTCGTTCTCCGGAAGCAACGGGACGGATATCTCCTCGAGCTCCCATCGGCAACACCTCCGAGAGTTGTACCCGTAGTTACTTTGCATTAAGCAGCCATTAATTAAATCGTATACCCGTTAATTACACGGGGCCCCGTCTCCTTGGCTCGCGGCGGTGGTTGCGGCGCGTCTGCAGAAACACCGACGCCTCTTTGGAGTTTTTAAGATCGGTTCCGAGGGAAACTCGACGAGAGTAATTAGCGCGCGTTGACAGAGGTCCGGCGATGGTCCTTTGATGGGTTTTTAAAATTCCAAGTCTAAGCGGGGATGTTTGCCCGAGTCCAGATAATTCCGAGGCACTTCCTCGAGTTCAAGTTTCACTATTTACGATGCAGTTACATACATCGATTATTATTAGTCAGAGCTACCATTCTCTTTCTTTTCTATCTCTCCCAAGTTCGAGAAACTTTGAGCTTCAAAATGGGTTAGTTTGTGCTGCCGTAAGTTTGATTAATCGCGGTGTTCCAACTCGCCCGGAGTTATCAGATCTGCGCGAAGAAACTTGCGAGGATCTTTTCGATGTTTGTCAGGGAATTTCGCGAGGGAAGCTTGTACCGCGAGAAGTGGGAGTCGCGTTCGGGGGAGATCTGTCTCTAATGTCAACTAATTAGAAGTTCTCGACGCGTGATTTGAATAAGATTCTCGTAAACCACCGGAATTTATGCTGATGTCGGACAGACCGGAAGAAATGACCTGTGAACGAATCGCGAAGATTAATTCGACACTTCCTCGCGGCCGTGTTCATCCGCGGCGTACTCGTGAATTAATTCTCGTCGAAACTCTGAGTCATCCGGATCGAACGAAGGGTACACATCGTTGTATAAAAGTGTCTTTGTTCAAACGATACTAAGGTCGGGGCCAGATATATTGGCCGGTGAGTTTCGTGAGGAGTATTCTTCTATTCTCAACGTTTTCTGACTCGCTCTCACCTTGCCAGAAAAAGAGTGCGCCGAGCTCTTGACGTGTAGGCCAAACCGAGCTCTTAGCGTAGAGATACATACAACAAAATAGGTGTGCGTTAGCTGCGAAAACGAATTCACCGGCCAATATATCTGGCCCCGACCTTAATTACTTCTGGTTCCTGCTACCTACCACTTCTAACTTCTATTTTTCCAGGCTCAAACTGCCGCAACAGTGGGAACGGGAACGGCAAGCAGAGAAGGTCGCGGACGAACTTCACGTTGGAGCAATTGGCGGAACTAGAGAGGCTGTTCGACGAAACACACTACCCCGACGCGTTCATGAGGGAGGAGCTCAGCCAGAGACTCGGTTTAAGCGAGGCGAGGGTTCAAGTTTGGTTTCAGAACCGACGGGCGAAGTGTCGTAAACACGAGAGTCAATTGCACAAAGGTGCGTGCGTTCACCCCCGCAACGATAAGGGTAGTGAAGAAAATAAAAACCCAGCCAAGAATTTTATTATTATTAAACGTCTTCATTGCAAACATAGAAAATAACAAGGAACGAAAGTAAACAAAGACACAAGCACAGGCGAAGTTCAGTCACGACCATTGACGTAACTACGATTTTTGTCTTGGGTGGGCCAGGTCCCATTTTTTCCCCCACCCTCTCTCTCTCTCTCTCTCTCTCTCTCGCTCTCTCTCTTTTATATAGAAGCTTAATTCTAACAGTTTTAATTCATAATTTAATGTAATACGAACATTATTGTTTTTTTTTTATTTAAGTTCCCTGCATCGAAAGCATTTCAGCTCAAATATTTGTTTCTTTTCAGATAGGATTTTACGAACAGGCTAATGTATTTTATTTATTTCGATAGTTTCTAGGGAGAGGCCATTCCGCGTTTTGGGGGGGCCAGGCCCACTCGGCCCCCTAACTAGTTACGCCAATGGTCACGACTGTTTTTCAACTTAACCTAGAACGAAAACTTAACCTAGAATTAAATTAAATTAAATTTCCTTCAACCCCTTCAAAAAGTCATTAGCCAATTACGCAAAGGTAGCCAAATTAACGCCTCGATCTCTCCGAAAATTTCAGGGGTAGCAGGTGGGCTGGTGCTAGCACCCCGAAGTCCCCCAAGCCTGGAACCCTGCCGCGTGGCCCCCTATCTACCAGCCCTGAGGTTGCACCCCCCGATACAGGGTGCAGGAGGCAACGTGACCGCCGCGGCAGGTTCTGCCTTCGACCCAGCGGTCCTCCACTACGCGGCAGCTGGTGGACTTTTCTGTCTGCCACCGCCACCACCCCCGCCGCCCTCTTCCACCCACCATCACCATCACCCCCTGAGCCTGGCAGCCTCCCTGGCCGCCGCGGCGGCCCGTTCCAAGAACAGCAGCATCGCGGACCTCAGGCTCAAGGCCAGACGACACCAGGAGGCCCTGGGCCTCGACAGGCCCGCGTAAAAAAGGCCCACAGGCCTGCAAGACCTCGGAACAAGAACTCGAAACCCAATGGGGACGTTGAGGGATGCCATCGGGGGTTGTTTTGTCGCTAGGTGGTGAGTACGGACGCTCTGATGTTCTCTATTTGCTTTTCCTCGGTTCTCGAGTTTGCAGTTGCGGAGGGAGAGGACTTTCTTGTTAATTATTGTGATTTAAAAGACGTCGCAGTTTTAGATGGCGTAAAAGAGTTCTAAAAGCGAGGAAACTAAAGAGTTATAAATTCCGAAGCCTTTCTTCCTGATTCTGCGGGGTTTTAGCGAATGCTTCTATGGATTATTGTTGGGTATTAGCGATTATTTCGCGGCGGGCGTTAAGTGGAACGTACGATTACTTTTGTGGTAGATATTCGTTCACAGTTCGAATAGAGTTTAGGGATGGAGGTAGCTTAATTGTTAGGGCAGAAGTAATTCACCACCGTTGCAGATTAAGTCACGGTTGACCGTGACAGCTACGGTGACTAATTTGCGAGAGCCGCAATTTCGCCTTCTGTTGCCGAGCGTCTCTTAAAATCGTTGAATTTTAAAAGCACTCGTCGACGAGACGGCTCGTGTCCGAGAAGTACAAACGGAGACTGGACGTGTATAAAGTGAGAGAATTTTAGAAGGCGAGTGTATTATACATAATATATACATAAGTATTATAAATAGTCGAGGGTCAGTAGTAGTTGGGCTTGAAAGTTACGACGAATCGTAATGGACGGCTGTTCCTTCTCGAAACGCAATCGTTACGCTCGAAATGTTTCTATAGCGAACTCCGATGCGAGAGAACGATAGACAAAGACAAATAAACATACACGCGAGAACGATCGATCTCCCGTAAACTTCCAAGGGGAAGCTTCCGAAATTTCTGAAAAAATCTGTGTCAAGTTTCGAAAATGAACATTAAACGGGCGCGGCGACGTCGCTTTAAGGCTGTTCTCGAGCACACGAATGTCATTCTGTATACTACTAGCTTTAAAAAATATATATACTTAAATCTTAAACGAGCAGTGGGTCATTTATTGCGAGTTTACCCGGCGGGCGTATCGTAAACAATTCTCCCTTAAATCGTCACGCTCACAGAAGCTAACAGACAAATGGTATCACAAGAAAGGCAGGAAATATATGTATTAGGAATAATTGAAGAGTCTTTATAGAAAACACAGTGTGCCAAAAATCAAATTCTATACTATCCATTACCCATACAGCACACTTCGTTGCAGAAAGGTTGCAGGAAGGTTGCGGTGCAATGTTGCACAGGGGCGGACATAGGAAGATTTCTGCAACATCTCAGAAATATTACCTTGAAATATTTCAATCTTGCTCGTAACGTGACTGCAACCTTTCTGCAACCTTTCTGCAACGTTTTGCAACCTTTCTGCAAAATTTTCCAATCATTTTTTTTTAATTTTCCCACTTACACTGTTTTCTACAAGCACTATTCAATTATAAATTCTAAAACACTAACAACATCCAGCAAACAAAACCCTCAACAGCCCACAATACAAACCAACCCCGAAATTACCATACATCGTAAGTCGCAATGACTTCAGCCCACCGATTAGAATTTACTCCAAAGGCGAAACCAAGGAGGTCAACCGTGAATGCCCCGAAAAAGCCCCAGCATCGAGGATCGTCCAGGGCGAGGAGGAGAGCGAGCCTCTGGACCCCGTGGCAGCGACAAATCGCGGAGTCCTGGCAACAACCGTCCAAGACATAATTCTTGGGGATGATTCACGGGCGGGTGGACAGAAAGGCCGGCGGATTGTTCTGGCGCGCGTTCGCCGTGCTCGCGATACCGCCGCGGAGGATCGCCCCCGGGACGCTGGCCAGCAGCATCGTCGTCGGGGCGCTAATGCAATAACCCGTCGGTACGCGGATAAATCAAGCCGACCGAATCGCTCCGCCAGTCCTGTGCACCTAATCGCGTTACCCCGCTCGTCCCCCGGGCGCCATTACCCCCGCGTTCCCGTGAGTTAGGGGTTCGAGGGTGCACCGTTTCTTTGGCCACAGCTTTTTTTTTCCATAGCTTCGAAGCCGCTGCGGAAACGTTCGCGAGCTCAATGACGCGTTCCGCGGGCTGTTTCTTGGTTCTCGATTCGGTGGTGTCGCTTGGGGTTAAATGCGGGGTGTTGATATTTATTTAGTGTTGGTCTGAGATCCGAGGATCTCATTGTTTCGTCGAGGAGTTAGTTTAGAGGGAATCTGATAGAGTTTGGTACGAAGTTACTTCAGGGAAGTGAGTAATATCGTGATATTATTATTATTATTATTATTATTTCGACGGGAGAACCCTTTAGTATACAAAGATTGAACAAATTAGTACAACAAGCATAGAAAAACAACATAACATTAAAAGTAAAATAAAATAAAATAACGAAAACATTGATATGTTCTACTCTCGAATTCCTGGGAATGTATGTGCTTTGATGCACCCTTGCCTCGGTTCTAGAGACTCGTAACGCCTCCTCTAGCACCGCTTTGTGATCCCCGAATACTACGCGCGTTTTGCAGGTAAATCACTTCGAAACGCGGCGTCGCGTAATCGCGTTAGCTCGGATTCATTCTGCACAGCCCCGAGGGTGTCGTTATTGTCCCATCCGTGTACATCGAAAGGGGCAGGTTTTGTCGACCGACAAATTTAATTCGACCCCCCGGAAAATCGGGAAGCAAAGCAGAAACTGATGAATTTCTAAGAATTTTATAGCATCCATCACAGGCACATTTTCGTCAAATTTAATTAGTGAATTTATTGCTCGGAAGTCGAAATAAAAAGGTGTACTATATCTCCTCTAAACTTATTTTCTACATTCGACACGCGTACTTCCACGTATTCGTAGTAAAATATTCGAAGGAAGAGCGTAAACCGTTTAAACGTTGGAGGCTCGATGGAGCAGCTCTCACAAGTGGATGAGCCTAATCGATGGACTTAAGGGATCAATTCTACCCTCGCGAGCCGTCCCGATAATCAATTTAACTGCTCCCATCGAATTGTCACCTAGCGTTGATTCCCACGAGACGAGAAGCAACCCCTACACCCTCTTCGCCTACCGCGAATAAAATAAAGCTCGCCTCGGATCCCGAAATGAATTTCAAGGGTGCGGCGGAAGAAAAAGGAGAAAAAATGAAAGAGGGACCGGCTGGAAGAAGCCGAGCGGTCCGTCGCTTATTTTAATCCGAGTTTAAAGAAGTTCCCCTTTCCTGCTGCTCGTAAATTGGCTGTCGTTTGTCTGCCACTAAGGGGTACTACAAAACGAGGGGGGGCGAAATTCACCCGCAATGGTGAGAAAACGCTGCTCCCTTTTCTCGAGCAAGGGCACGACTCAACTATTTAAATATAGCGCGTTTGTGTCTGAATGTCCCATTTAGGGGACCACGCTGGGATTTTAATGCGATTTTCATTCAATCTCAACGTCGACAGTATTGATATTCAAGTGTTACGAACTAAATTGCCCTAAGATAGCCCGATATTATATTCAAATGTTATTTTCTAGTTATCATCAAATAAATATATAACTAAATATATAATAAATTTCAAATAGAACTCGAATTGCATTGCATTATAATTATTCTGGGTTAGAGAATTTCTAAATTTTGAAAAAAATATGTTTGCCTAACTTTAATGTTCCTATTAACTAAAAGAAAATAATAAATAATATTCTTATAAAAAATGAAAGTACTTACCTTTTCGATGAACTGTTCTCCACTGTTCTCCACTACTTGACATGATCCGTGATCTCCATCGTACTCCATCATGCACATTTGCACAAGGCTTATAGACGACTAAGGCACATCTCTATAACATGTTATTCTACGTGATGGTTATAGGTATTCGAGTATAAATATTGGGGAAGAGTCTCTGGCTACTTAAAATTTTATGACATTGAAATTTTATCACGATTAAAATTCCCTCCCCACGTTTAACAAATTACGCTATACTTTACAGCACATTACAGATAAGGCGGAGATTAGAGATAAAGCAATTACCCAGGGAAAATAGATATTTATTATTAATTTGTTGTACAATATGTAGGGTAGATGTCCCTATTACTGCCACTTTATTTATTTTGCTTAATAAAAATGTAACGTATAAAGAATAGTGTAGAACAATAATATTAATAATTATTATTAACAGTCGCAATTTAATAATAATATTTTTATTGTTGTACACTATTCTTTATACGTTACATTTTTATTAAGCAAAATAAACAAAGTGGCAGTAATAGGGACAACTACTCTATGGTCCAATTTTGAATTAATTTACAACTTACATTTTCCTAAATGTTACTAAAATTCCAAGCGAACGTTCAGCCGAACGTTATTATAATCTATTACCGTGATTTATTCGCAATATTGTTTACATATTCCTCATTGCACATCTCAGGGCGATAAAATCGTGAGCAAAGAGGGGTCCAGATTAAAATACAGCCGCCCCCGGACCCGTCCACTGTTAACTACGATATAATGTCCCGCGAAAACCATGGAGCATCATCAATTATCGTGCCCCGACGGCGAAAAGTCGACGAGACGAGCGTAGAATAATCACGCGGGGGATGAAAATGGATCGGCGCGGTCTCGCCGCCCCTTATGCCCGATCACGATTTACGCAATATCATTATTCCCGATCCGTGGTCGATCTCCTGTCGCATCCAATCACGCGTTCATTCACTTACTATGAATCACGGACTCGCCTCGCGACCTACCCGAAATAAGGAGAGCTCCTCCTATTCATAATACCAAAGCGTTCCAGCCCCGAGGGCTTGAAGGATTAATCTCGAATTGCAGCGGCGTCTGCGTCGCGATGCCTCTCGCTCTCGTCGCGCACAGCCGAAAATAATTACCCAGCCGTGGACGGGACCGACGAGTGTCCTCACCTCGGTCAAATCGACTATTTACTCGATCGACGGGATAATCAATCGGTTAACCGACAAGCCATGAACGCGTAATGAGCAACAATTCTGGCCGCCGGGGCTCGAATAAATTATTCAAATCACACCGGTCGATTAACTGCGATCGCGCGCTATTCTCTGTCCGCTGTGGAGGCAAAGCACCTAAGGTCGGGGCCAGATATATTGGCCGGTGAGTTTCGTGAGGAGTATTCTTCTACTCTCAACGTTTTCTGACTCGCTCTCGCCTTGCCAGAAAAAGAGTGCGCCAGAAGTGGTGGGGATAGCGCCGAGCTCTTAACGTGTAGGCCAAACCGAGCTCTTAGCGTAGAGATATATACATCAGAATAGGTGTGCGTTGTGAGGAGTATTCTTCTGTTCTCAACGTTTTTTGACTCGCTCTCGCCTTGCCAGAAAAAGAGTGCGCCAGAGGTGGTGGGGATAGCGCCGAGCTCTTAACGTGTAGGCCAAACCGAGCTCTTAGCGTAGAGATACACACATCAGAATAGGTGTGCGTTAGCTGCGAAAACGAATTCACCGGCCAATATATCTGGCCCCGACCTTAGTTGACAAATATCATCCACGTGGGGGATGAACGAGTCGACGAGACGAGCGGATAAATCGTTGATCGACCAACCCCTTCCGCGTTACTCGTTCTTAATCTTTTCCAGCTAAAACAACATGCAAAGATGACTCCTCCGCTCGTCCATTGGATTCCGAGGGGGTAGAAAGAAATGGCAGGCTTCCCGCCACGGGGAACTTGATAAATAGCAACGCCGCGGGATATCGCGATTTACCGGAAGGCGAACCTGTACCCGAGAGCGTGATGCATTAAATAATAACGCCAGTGATTGCGAGAAACTCGACGGTAGACCGTGCGATAGCTGGAGAGTCGACTCGGGGGTGGAGGTGCGAGCAGCGAATGGACCAAGGGGTGCGAGAGGGAAGACGGTTGCCTCTACACCCCCACCAGATATATCATCGCCTGGCAGTTATGTGTGTCATGAATTTTAGATTATCCTTGGATTAGATTAAGGGGCGGAGGGGTGGTAGGTGCAGCCAACCAGCCCCTTGGTCCGCTAGTCAGTGCCGTAGCCAGGGTAGCAGCGTGCCTGTGTGAATTATTTTCTGGTCCCCCGGCATCCCTCCCGGCTTCCTTTTCCACGTGGACGATTGATTTCTTGCTTCTCTTTGCTACATGGTCTCGTAGCTGTGGGATATCTTTGGATAACGATTGATTCAGGGTAGGGGAAAGGTGGGATAGTTGATCAGCGGGGATACATGATCACATCAGTTTACATGACAACTCAAAAAATTAAATACAAACAAAGCAAACCATTATTATTATTTTAATAAAAAAGAAAAACTGTCATCAACTATCCCACTTTTCCCCTACTTCCTTCGCTCTTACAAGGAGAGTATTTTAGGTGTCCGCCTCCGGTCATTTTGATTTTTGGATATGTTATAGAGGACCGTAAAATAAGAAATACATACGTGTTTTTTTATTTTTCCCCGTTTTCATATTTGGGGGGTGAAAAGTGGGTTCAAAGTTAGGGTTGAAAAATCATTTTTCTGGAATATCTCGAAAACTATTAGAGATAGGGGAATAGTGTGAATTTTGTGTCTTTGAATGCGAAATATGTCTGACTCACTAGATTTTCAAAAAGTCCACAAAAATGATTTTTCAACCCCAACTTTGAACGCAGTTTTCACCCCCCAAATATGAAAACGGGGAAAAATAAAAAAACACGTATTTCTTATTTTTCGGTCCTCTATAACATATCAAAAAATCAAAATCATCGGAGACGGACACCTAAAATACTCTCCTTGTTAGTTCAAAAATCGTCCTTCATGGTGTCCTTTACATTCTTTATCCTGTGATAATCCAGTTCTGCCACTCAAGCATTCCCGGTTAAAGAACACTCCCGATATCTACCATTAAATAGATCGTTTGGAGAGGATCGCGGGGAGAGACTGTGCGTTAGAGAAGAAAGTGCCGAGAAGAGAGCGGCAGAGAAAGGGGGAGGAGAGGGTAGAATGGAAGAAACGAGGAGCTAAACGGTGTTTCCGCCCCGGGGGCAGATCCGATCCGACGAATCAATTCGTGTAATAGTCTCGGAGGGCTCCGGCCGGGGACGGTGGTGGGAAAGCAGGGGTTAAATCGACTGCAACTACCTCTCCGCAGCCCCTTCCCAGAAGGGACCTCGTAGCTCGCCCCCGGATACGGGCCATTACCGCACCTGTCCCTCAAGTTCCGCCCACCCCTGAAGACGATCGGCCGGAACCGAACGAGGTGGCCCTCTAATGAAGAGAAGCAATCACTTAAGACCGGCCGTTAGACCGATCGGGACGTGGGAAAACGTTTTATGCGCCACTAACAGAAACGTTTACGGGCCTCTTACGCTGTTTAGGAACGGGGCGCGGGGTCGTTCGGCGACTGGAAAACCGATTCGCGTGGCGTCCGACGAGAGGGGAAGCCTGATAACGCTGCGAATCGAAATTTTTACTAGCATCCCCCGTCGCTCTCTCCAGAGCCGGATTTACCTTTTCAGGGGCCCTAGGCTGAATATTCGGGGGGCCCTCGATTAAATATAAAAAGTAAAATAACGCTCTAATCTAAATAAGAATTTAATTTCAAAATTAACATTGAATATTGAAACATTGAAAAATTTTGATAAATTTTTCGAGGAAAAAATTTAGAACGAGGGGCCCCCAGCTAAACGGGGCCCTAGACTTCAGCCTTGTTAGCGTAAGGGGTAAATCCAGCACTGACTCTCCCTCCACCCTGCGTAATTCCCCGTCTACGCGGAGGTCTGTGCTTGGTTTATTCCACTTATCTCTCGTGGAGACGTTTTACCTTGTTTCGCAGAAGCTTTCCACGCAGTCGCGTTCCACTGAAATGATAATAACGGAGGAGGTAATTCGGTTAAATTCTTCTACGAGGTTGTACACAGATTTATTTGGGAGAAAATGAACGACAGCTTTCCATTCGTTTCCGTTTGAATATACTTACGAGATCGGTGTAGATACATGTCTACGTCCACGAAACTAAAACGCCGGTAAAAATCTCTAAAAATCAGATCGGATTGAGACGCAAGGTAATTAAAAAACCGATGTAGTTAACGAGGCTGGGAAAACTCGTCGACTGAAATACTTACTGGTGCTGGAGTGTACTCGCTTCTGAATATTAAATAAAAATAAGTTAAAACGCAACGGGGGGAATGGAATTTGAACGTTTCGACGCGGAGTGTTTCACAGAGCGACACGTCTTACAGAGAATCGCTTGAAGTCGGTTGAAAACGCGAGTGAGTATTCGAATCTACATCCGCGCGACGAATAGGCAAGTGTAGACTCGTTGTGGGAAGCTGGGAAGAAGGACACTCGCACGGGTCATCTTATTCTATGCTAATTATACTCGATAAAATTTATTTCGAATCACGGCGATCACGTAGCACACAGAGAGCCAGAGAGAGAAAAAAAAGAGGGAAAGCGAACGAGATCGTTTTTTGATTGTGCGCGTGCGTATGTACAGTGCGTGTGAAGCTGCGGGGCCGGTGGCCACGCGGTGTACACACGAATAAAATAGATCTCTCGATTCTGGAGAAAGGAAGGATCGACGAGATGAAAGAGAACGCGATACCGTTAAGGAACTAGTTTCTGATCAGTTTGGAGGGTTTCCCGCTTTAATATTTATTTTTAACCTAATAAAACATTAAACCATAGACTTTTTTTATACTAAAAGTTGAATTAATGTTTAAACTTGAAGGAAAAATTTTAAAAAGTTGAAAATAAGTATATAATTTAATTATTTATAAGGTATGAAATAATAAGGTGACTAGGAACTAGTTTTTGATCATCTAAAATTAACAATACTAACTGCTTTCACAGACAACACCTATATTTTTGAATTATCAGTTTTTATGTTAGTAATTATTTCAAGCAATTATTTATTGACATAAACTCAAAAGAACGATTTATTTCATGAACTGATAAAAAATTAGTGCCTGATCAAGAACTAGTTCCTTAACGGTACCGGTGAAAGATACGAAGAGGACTTCGTCGCTCGATCACCCGAAAGGCTCTTTCCAATCGGTCTTTGCGTGCTTACGTGACGCTTCTTCCCTCTCACTTTGATCCTCCTCGATCGTTTTCGTTACAATAAAAAGCCGACTCTTTGCTAGTGCGCCCCGAGGATCGTGCTTCCTCCGTCAATCGCAACAACAATAATAGTAATCATAAAATATCAACCGACAGCGTTAAAATAAACTTCAACGATCACAATGAGAGACGATTGCCTGAAGCTTATATATCGATAACAGAATACTGAACAGCGGCCTCCATCTTCCCTCAGCTTCTCTTCGCTCTTCCACGGTGTTGGTCGGTCTTCTTCTCGCGAGCACGACGGTTCCCTTCGCCTCTTCCTTCGGTTCCTTGGCGTCGATCTCGCAAACCCCGGTTCCCCGCAGAAATCGCGACGCGCACGGTGTTCGTGGTTAGTCAGCACCGTTCCAGTTGCACCCTTGACGAGCGTGCAAGGACACAAGGGGGAGGAAAAAATGGGACGCATAGAGCAGTCTTTTCTTTTTTTCTGCCGTACCGCGCGGGAAACTTATTCGCCTAGAGTTGCAGGCCTAGAGGTGTGCTTAAGTACTAGGCGGTCAAGGTATGCAAGAATAAAAAAGAACACCGTTTTCTTGCGTTTCTCTGTACCGAGTGCGAAGAACACTGGACAGAGGGATTCGCTGGCGCTAGCGAGACGCGAGAGAACAGACGGACAACACGATTCGAGATGATTGATGGCTGTGTACGACGGTGTCATCGTTTGTCGATTCAAAAGAAAAGAAGAGCCTTCGTCCGTGCCGCAAGGATAGGATAATCAGGTACTAGGAACAGCCCCGTAAGGTTCCAATCCTTTGAGCGAATGAACAATTGCTACTCGTCTTGATTCAGATTTAATTCTACATTCATGATAGCTGGAATCGGTGGAACGGGTGCGGTGAACTCTTCGTGGTTAATTGTATTCTAAAGCAGAGGTTCTCTAAATTTCAACGCTTAAGGGAGTTCAAAAATTTTCACCGTCTATTGTCACTTCATCGAATTTCGAGTTCACTGGATCCATTCCACCGGCTATAAGTAATATTCTTGTCTATTCTTAGGTCCTACGAAAAAATATCCAGCGATCTAGGCTTACAATTAGCCCAGGAGATGTGTTTGTGTACAATGCGTCGTGCTTCAAGATTGGAATAAAAAAGAATGTATATCGCGATATACATATGTGTAGATAAACGCATAGCTAAGTGTATGGATAGTTCTATTTCACAAAGTCCACGTTGTTTCTTGCTTGCTTGCTTTTGACGAGGCTAGTCTTGGCCTGTGATTTTTCCTGACCCATTGAAATTTTTGCGAAACGGTTAAAACAACTGTGCGACAGGGTTCGAGAGAAAGGTATGCGAGTGTCTGGATAAGAGTATGTTTCTTTACCGCGCGTTTAAGTCCCCAAAGGATAGGAACCCCCTCCGAGCACTGCCCGCGCGAAACATTACGATTAAATATAATACACACCGTATATAATAATTACAATAATATAGTATTAATTAAGAAATATTATGTTAATATAGTTATTTAACCATGTGTATGGCTCAGTCTATTATGCTAGTCTCATGCAACAACAACAATAAAGATACAACAATATATTTTTACTTGCGTCTGTCACTTTAATTACTCTTTCACTTATCATTTGTTTTTCATTTTTTTTTTTGTTTGTTTGCAATCATCCCGTGTATACTCCCACATACACACACACTTTCTCTTTCTCTCTCTCTATCTGGTACTCCCTTTCTCTCTCGTTTGCAAATAGAAAAAACTTGGAAATTTGTCAAATATCAATCAACGTCGCCCCACCCTTCGTTTATAATTATTCAATATAATTATTATATGTATAAATAGATGATTTCGTTCGTTTGTCCCTTTACTTTATGTTCATTTATAAATTTATCCTCGTCCTTATCTTCACTGAGAGCTCCGAGCATTAATAAATAACCGCGAGCCACGTGAAATCTCGACGGGAGCCGCGCTAACAAACACCTGTGTACGTAGTTTCAATGAAACTTATATTTACAACGATAGGGGGGCACGTACGAAATGTTCTACTCGCGAAATATTGTTCTCGTTAGTATAAAATTCAATATTGTATACCCGGGGTCTGTGAACACGAGTGTGTACTGAAAAACATGATTGCTCTAGCTTAGGAACTATTTAGGGGCATACATATACGCAGGATACCTCGTAATTCTTAGTGCGAACACAGAAGAGTTAACTCCTCGGGATAAAAATGAATTGAAAATGTAGAATGAATCTTTTACACGACACTTCCCCTTTTTGAGAAAATCCATTCCAAAGTCGCGTGCAGGCACAACCACCTTTGACATTGATTTTCTAAAAACAAAATAACGAAGGATCGTGCGAGAAAATTTTATTTTACATTTCTCACCCATGTTTCGACGACGAATCACGTCTGAACCACGAGTTTCGAGGCAGCCGGTGTATATCGCGCGTAAATCGAATACTATTAAACACTAGTCAATTCAGCGAAAAGCGACGAGATGGGTCTCACCAGTTTTGTTGTATGTACATACGCGAAATATTACGAATAAAGCAGGTGTACCATTAAATGAAACGTTATTGAAGTATAGCGCAACGTAAACCGAGAGAATTTTCCGCGCTCGGGTCGAGTGATAACACGTGGCTCAGTTCTATTTTCATCCAAGCCCCTTAAGTAATATAAAAAATATGTAATATCACAAAAATGGCGCGGGCAGGGCAAGGAAAGGACCAAAGATTGGGATAAATAGTATGGCAATTGGATCGTTGCCAAGTGACGAGCATGGATCGAGTCGAAGGAGCGGTCACGAAATCGTTCTGTTCTCTGCGCTAACAGTTCTTTTCTCTTCAACGACGAAAAGAGACGTTTGTGTGGGTTGTCGGTTTTTCTTTTCTTGCTCAAAATAGTAGAACGGCAAAATAATATCTCGTTCCTTCATTTTTTTTTTCTTATCTTTTTCACGTTTTAGTCTATGGTAATGATAAAAAAATATTCTCATCGTCGGATTGTACTTGTCACAGTTGCTGGTAGGACTGCGTTGATATTCGATTCGGGGATCGATCGAGATTGTGCCGGCCCAAAGATTAACAAGTTCGGCCGAAAAAGAATCCTCCTGCACGTTTCCAGCACGATCGTAACAGAATCATACGCGTTTTCTTTCTCTCCATTTAATACTATCTTTCCAGCGTCTATCTCGCATGCGCTAGTTCATCCTGCCAGTTCTTTCGTTTATTAATAAACTTCAATGTTTGATTGACAACAGTGACTTAACGACGGCCAACTTATTTCCATTATATCCACCTATTTCCATACGTCGAGCATTTTCACGTATTCCTCTCCTGTTCCTTGTTCGTACGTTTTTTTTTTTAATGCTTTGACAAATAAGAGAGAAAAAAAAAGAAAATAAAAATACAGCTTTATACGTCATAAATGTTCTAGAAATCGCTTTCTCGGGCTTTTACAGTTTTCGTGATCTTGGTAATACATTGTTTCGGTTATCATTGATACGCAATGTGTCTCGCAATTCGTCGAGACGTACTCTCCTCGCTTCCATTTGTCCTCGAGAACACGACGGCAAGCGCATCTTATACGATAAAAAGTGCTCTCGCCCTTCTTTTGTTTCATTATTATTATAAGGTTTCTTTTTTTTTTTTAATTCTTTAAATAGACTTGGAATGGCAACAGTCTGTGCTTGAATTTTTCAACACACGTTCTAAACACAAAGAGTTTCGAAACGAAATGGAGATCAAAGCAGTATACGGTGCACATAAAATTTCCATCGCAATAGATTTCACGTCATAGATTCAAAACTCTGTGAATCGTCCCTGCAAATCATAATCTATGTCCCTTTTGTTCATTAAATGAGCATTTAACCCGAAGAGGTGATACAAGCAAATTTGAAATTACCTATAGTGATAACAAAAAACGTCCACTCTAAAATTGTATTTATCTATTTACACTAATGCTAAGCATGATCCTAATTTAATACCTTTAACAAAAAATAATCACAAAATGGTCTGTAGGTTAAAACACATTGTATGTTCGATATATATAATAATAATAGCGGTAATATACATATACATATACCCTCTATATGTATGTATATATTAATCGTATTTGAAATATGTTTCTCTCATACATGACGACAAAGTGTCATATAACCTAATATCACAATCAGCAAGGAGAAGAGAATAAAGTAAGCAGAAAAATTTTGGTTCAAAACGAACGGAATGGCACTTTCTGCGTTTAATATTGAGTTTCAACGTATAAAAATACATATTCTCAAAAACCTTCTGTACACTATGACAATTTCTAATAACATACTCTCTCTCACTCTCTATCTGTAGCTTTATCAAATAAGTATTCTATATCTTTGTCTCTCTAAAGCTCTATGCAACTCATTGAACAGTAGAGTGCACACCTCTCTCTCCCCTCGAAAAATCAATACCTAATGTACACAAATTTTCGATCACAGTAGTTCAGCAAGCTCTATAACGTGAGATCTATGCTCGTTTTGTTTACTTCCCTTCGTTACCCTCCTTTTTTTTGTGTTATTTCTTTCGCTTTCGCATTTTCTTTTTTTTTTTATAATCCTTCTCCAACTAATCAAGAAGTCGGTTATTCGATTTGAAAGAGCCGCGGCCAGTTGGTCGCCAGCAGCGCTTTCCGTTTCACGTTTCGATACGCGAGAATAAAACACTTAACAGTGTTACACAGCGCTAATGGAAACGGAGTGTACAGCGTGTAGGTATACTACGTTAAGGTATCATTTTTCATTTTAATGCGGTTTAGCGTTGTAGTACGATACCTTCACTTTAAAGTGGTTCGGTGACCCCAGCATAGTTCCTCCCTCCCTCCCTCCCTTCCCTCCCGCCCACCCATCCCACCCTAAACCCTCCCCCCTACCCGCCCACCCACGCGTTACGCTTCGGCCCATGACGTTATTATGTCGTTCTCATATGCATTATCTTCGTTCCATTATCACTTCGATATTATCGCATTTATATAGCTCGCTCGCTGCAGCTAATTACGCATACTTAATTCCCCCGAGAGCCTGACGATGACCATAACACGGTAACGACAACGATGTTGATGAGAAGAGGCCGTGGTTTCACCCACCCACCCTGTCCACCCATAGTTCTGTTTCCCGCCCAACCCCTTTCGGCCTGCCCCATTAAGCGGCCTTCTGAAATAGACACATCACCTTACGTTAACTTCCGTTAAAGTTAATCCCGTAACGCGTAGATGCACCTTAATTAATCGTGACTGTAAATGCTCCCGAGTGTTTCCGTACAGAAACTGCCCGCGACTCTGATCTCGTTAACTCGTTACTCTTCGTAGCCTCGACATTACGCGAGATGATCGTTTAATAAGCGTTAGAATTCTTCGGGTATCGTCGAACGAAAGAATGAAATTCAAGATGAACTGTTCTAACCGGCATCTTTGCAAATCAACTCACCGCACTTAGGGAGGGCTGCTCAGACGCCATACATATGGAGTCGTTCGCTGAGCTGCGGCGGGAATTGATCTGAAAATCGTTTCCAATTCTCTGCACCAACTTGGTTTTTGAATCCATGTAGTATCTGTCGGAAAGAACGCACACGTTTATACTGTCGTAAACATAAATCGATAGGAATAAATTCTGTGAAATGGGTGTGTTTCTTGTTTTCTGTACCTTCTGGAACATATCCTTGAGATCTTCTCTGGGAGTGACCCAGGATGCAACAGCGTCGCAGAAGAAGATGAAATCCTGGACGACTCCCCCTGGGTTCACCGTAATCATCTGACACATACCTCTGAACGCAGAGTCCTTTTCTTCATTGTCTCTTATGCTCCGCAAAGAAGTACACCTGGTAAAGTGGGTGCGAACATTAGTAACTGAGTTAATTCTTCATCACTTCAGAAAGAAGGTATATTTATAGCGATCGAATAGAAGAAATACAACAACCGCGATCCTTCTCCACTGCGTTCGCTAATAGTTCCGTTACACATATTTTAAAGCGAAACAAACGACGCGCATTGAAACGATAAATGCACCTTCTTTCTAATCAAACCGCTCACATTCGTAGGCAGAAAGTGACAGCTAATCACTTGGTATAATATTCATTCCCACAAGTTATACATAAATAGATTCTTATAGCTAACATTTAACGAGGCAAAATTGTCGGCTTTTCTGAGGCCAGTCCTATGTTGGAATTTTCTGTATTCTTCGTTTCTTTCAAAGCTTCTCTTTACTTCAATATAATAATGATTCTGAGAATTCTAAGAATCTATCAATCTAAGCAAGTAAAAGACTTCAATCTAATCTATGATAAGACCATGTATTGTACACTTTAAAAACTTTATACCTCTTTTCAAATAATACAGATTACAGAATGACTTTTCAAAGGCCTCACCCAAAGGAAATTTCACATTTTTTTTTTTACTGAAATAATACGACTGGCATCATACAATAGTACGATCTCGTTAAGGTTTGGTTTACATTTGACATCTCTGTAACTTTAAGTTTCTCTGGTATTTGCAAACTAAAGAGATATCAGCGATAGTTTATAATTAGAGCAAGAGCCTAGCTAAGAAGATATATATTGGATAAGTATCGATACTGAGTTATTAACATGCAAAGGAGACTTTTGACTGAAACTACCTATACACAGTGAAAGTATGTGAGAAAAGAGAGGTATGTTTTCTAGATTTCAATGCAAGGCAATAATACATAGGCTAAAGTATTACACAGACCTAAAAGTGACAAATGTAAACCTACCCTAGGGTCTCTCAAACTGCATAATAAAGAGCCCATAATGTGCTTATGCAATAGGAAGACGATACCAGTGTACCACGTAAGCGATTGTACGATTAAATATCAGAAATACCGGCGGGCAGGCGTAAGACTTGGCGGAGGCTTGAACCGTGCCCATTGTTCGTCATCAAGGAATTCTACCTTTCTTTTTTTGTAAAAACAAAAGCCATTATGGGCTCTACATTTTTTTTTTTTAATGGATTGCTACAGTATTGTTGCGCAAAGTTCGTAGCAGCCCCTGAATGCAATGTACCGAATATAGTCGGGAATAATATGTAATAATAAAGTGCTAATAAAAATAGAAGGTAATGTAATTAATAGAATATAATAATAAAGAAATTTACACACCACTGTCGGACAAACTGCTGTAACATTGGGGCGACGTCGTGGGGACACACATAACCTAGGCGACCGATCGTTATGGCTACGGTTTCATTTCATTTCGGTAAGTAGACAAGTGAAGTGTAGTGAAGTGACCGGAAACACAAACAATAAGACAAACTGATAGCGAACCAACGATCAACTCAGGCGAATCATATGTTGTCGTTTTAGGACTTCAATTAACTTGTAATATAATCGTTTAATCAATAATAATTAATAATTCAATATCAACAATCAATAGAGAGACAGTGGGAACAGAGGTAGAAACATATGAAATTACTGACAATGAAACATAGGCAATACCGTGCTATTGTAGCTGCTGAAACAATAATAAAAATTAGATAGCAGCGTGCGAGCCCATGATTCGTAAAAAACCGACCAATGAGTATGATCATTCTACCCATTAAATGTCAATACAACCAAGAAACAACCAAGTAACACAAAAACTAAAAGACACCTTTTCGTGAATTTAAGGCCAATTTAAATATAAACACCGTTTAAACAATACGTATATATATATATATATATATATATATATCTTTCTCTCTCTTTCTGGGGCTTGGATGCAAGCAATTATAGTATATATACTGAATCGCAGTATGTTCTCATGGCAGTACAGCCATATAAAGCCTGCAGGCAATCGCACACCACTAAGTTAGGTCCAATGTACAAATACTAAATAATTTAACCCGCTGATAAACGTGCAAGCGCGGCCATGTAGAGCCACCCGTAGTCGTCGCTCTGTGTGGTTATCACCTTCGATAGAATCATTTACAGAGAATGCAACCTATATGCCATTGAATGCTGAATCTAACGTGAGGGCTTTCTTTTTTTTTCTTTCCGTAATACGTGGGAGACTTCTCATTCAACGGATCAATCGTTTAAACCCCGAATACGCGGCGGACGTCTGTACATGTATTTTGCAATCTGTGCGAACGATGCCTCGAAATGAAAAGTTTCCCCTCATGTGCAGAGCATACTTCTAAGAAAAGGTATTACTTCTACGATGTATGGGGGTGAAACGGTAACAACGTAGTCGGTATTGTCGCATTACTCAAAAAATAAATGAAACATTACTATATAGGCATTACCCCCTACCATTTATAAAAGTATGCTCCATATACTATGCTGTGTGAAAGAAACTATACGTTTAGAAGTATTATACAGCTACTCACCCGTGTTTTCTAACAGTGTTTTCGGCGTGTTTGGTCTATTGATTATGTCGATAAGCTGGTTCAGAATTAGTGGAATATAAGCGCTCGTATCGGACCCTGCGGAGCAGGAGAAACAGATTATCAAAAGAAGCTCAAACCCCCTCGCGATGTTTCCACGCGTGTTTTCGTTTTAGAAAAGAAATTTACCAAGTTTTATGGCTATCTCGCCAATAGCCCATGTTGCATTGTTGCAGACCGATATAAACTCTGGATTTAAATTCTGACCAAGTATGGGCATAAATTCCGCTACAGTGAAACATAAACGTAAAGTTAGCTTGATCTGTGCCAGGGAACTACGGCCTCGTAGTATAATACTCACGTATACACGGGAGAACATGTTGGAAACAGGCCTTTGTAAGATCTCCTAACAAGGCGAAGCTACTCTGTCTAACTTCGGGCATAACATCCTGCATGCACTGATACAACAGTTGCATTACGTTGCTGTTCATTACTAAGCGCTCCATGTGACCATCCAACCCTTCCGCTAAGCCGCTAAGAAGGTCCAACGCAACGATCATGAAATCTTTGTCGGGAGCCTCGAACTGTTCTGGGCTCTGGGTGTTCGCTATATGTTGGTTCAGTGTCTGCTCCACGAGGGACACGCACCGCCTAACGGAACGAAAAGTACACGTAAGCATTTCCATGATATCAGATTCACAAGTCTCGCGCAGAGAACTGCATACTCACCTGTACACGGGTTCGCAGTAAGGAAGAAAACCTGATCGCAGTGCAGTGGCGACCGACGAGAGACATTCTAACAATGGGAAAAGGTCTTTGTCTTCGTCCTTCAGTACGTTCCATTTATTAATCAGCGGCGGCATAAGAAGGTTAATGTAATCTGGTTTGTTAAGATGATGCCCCACTGAATCGGCAAGTGTACCAATTGCGTCGTACAATATTAAAAGATTTTTGTGTTGATATTTACCTGCGCAGAGGACAATTGCCAGTGGAATAAATTCTTTCAAAGAGGACCCGATATCTTTTTTCGTCAATATACTCACCGAAGGCAAAAACAAGCGTCTCGAGAATGAATCCAAGGTAAGGTACCAATTCTGTGCATGCTTCCTCTTCCAGCGTCGCGAAAGCGGAGCACGCGGCTTCTTGAACGCGTTTATTGCCATCAAGTACTCGTTTGAGTAATTCAGTCATTAATGGTTTCAAATGTGTGTCATGTGGTTGCGCGCAAACCCAGTGTGCGTAACGACTCAGCGTCCAGCACGTAATGGCGCGCACTAGTGCCTTTTTGTCGCTCAGGCAATTAATTAGATATGGAATTAATTCAGATAAATGTGGGATCATTCCACCCATGCAACCTGCAACGATCAATTACACCGTGCGTTATAATCCACGAATATATAAAATAATTCGAAGCTGGAGACACTGTCGAGAGACACGAACCTTCTGCTATAGCTCCCAGTGCTAAAATCCCAGACTCCTTGATTTCCCAATCTTGATGGAAAAGTGTTTCTTTTAAAATTGGTACTAGAACTGGCAGCAATTCTTCCCTAAACACGTTCGCCAGCATGTCCAATGCAGCGGCTGAACATTTCCTCAAGTTCCAATCGCTAAGCGTGGAATCATCGTCACATCCATCTTCGGCGTCTCCGTCCTCGTCATCGCAACCTCCGTTCTCGTCTGTATGCTTGTTCATGTTAGTGTAGTGCGTATGATGTGTCTTTGATTTGTGAAATCTTGGTCGAATATCTTCTTCCCTATCTGGGATCATCTCATCTTCCTCTACGTCTCCTTTCAGGAGTATTATATCAATTTCCGAGTATTTCATACCTTTCACCTGTGAAAGATCCATTGTAAATTTATTCCTGTTATAGTCTATCCTTAGTTTTCGCTTCGCTTTTACTTACCAGTACAGGTACTAGACGGGTTAAATGTGGTGCAAGTGCCTCCTTACAAATCGGTTGCTCCGCCAACGAAAGCCAAAATTCACAAGCTTCCAGTGCAACGCCTTCGGCGGAATCCTGAGTCCTCATCAACATATATTCTATTATGTTGTGCATATGCGGTATTAATCTATCCATCCGAACTTCCAGCAACATAACCAAAGCTCTATAACGAGAAACACGATACACGTTACGTCATGCGAGATTCTTTAAAACAGCACCGCCGAAAGATATACGCTATACCTGCAAACATTCTTTCTGACTTCAGGATCGTCGTCATTAGCCAGATGGAAGAGATTCTCCAGGAAGCTATCTATGTGAACCATGAGGGCCTGCGTGCGGTTAACAATAAACTGATTAACGCAGGCGATAGCGTGTGATCTAATCTTAGGGCTCGTGTGTCTGAAAAATTGCAGGAACTTTGGAATTAAAACGTTCAACGGCCGGTTGAGTGCATCCGAGTCCAATATCTCCGCAGAATCTTCGCAGATCTTCTGAAGCGCGCCGAACGCTCCTTCGCAAACGTTGAAGTCCTGCGAGTCCAACATTTGGCAAAGCGCGGGCAATAGTTCTGGCCATCTGGTTAATTCACCTGTTAGAATCAGATTCGTTGTAATATTTATAATAAATCTTCGCTCTCGTACTTTCTAACGAACCGGCGTACCTTTGGATGCAACGGTAGTTATTAAAATACCAACGGTCGCACGGATCAGAGGCGACGGATCCCCAACAGCTGATAAACATTCTTGTTTAATAAAATTTGTAACCTCTGGTAAAAACTTATGGAAATGAGCTTTAACGTTGTTTTTCAATATCAGTCCGCTAAGAGACCTCGTGGGTTCATCTGAAAGTAAAAGGCACACTTAAGTCGGAACTTACAGCTTCAGATGGCGATTAATGAGAATAGTGTATAAAGCATAATAATATTCGACTAATGCGTGAATCACATACCCTCTGATGTGAGTTTTGTTAAAACAAAGATAAGATAATTGTTGAAGTCTGGAAATTTATTTAATTCTTCCAATTTCTGTGGAAAATTGTTAAGGAAAATGTGGAGCACAGCAATAATCATTAAACCCCGACGATCGGTTACAAGTGTCGTAAAATTAAGATATTCAACATTTATATAATCGCTGCTTACTTTTCCTATTACATAATAAATGCACAAAAAAAGTGTTATCATACAACTGTATTTGCCACATAAATACACACACAAAAAAAAAAAGAGGGATACAGCAATATTCGCACAAGGCGTGTTTAATTTATACGCGCCGATGTACATGTAACAGTGAAATTTTCTGAAATCCGAGGATTCCTATACAAACACGTATATACAAATACAAATACAACGCGAGAGAGGGGGAAAAAAACGGAATACAAAAAATTCAAGTTCCCCTAACTGTACATTTCGTACCAGCTGTAATCCGTATGACAAACGCATCCTACGGGCCGTTTGTTCGAAACCAGTTTAATTAACATTACGGTCGCTTGGTGTACGCGAAATTTATCGATCACGGGGTGAAAGAAAAACAAACTGGTCGACAACCGAGTTAAAAGCATTTCAGACTCGCGTCTCGCGACCCGCGATAGCGATCGTGGTGTGTCGTTAACATATTCCTTGGCGCTTGGGCATGGCTCACGTGTTATTCGTGAAAAACCTACGAACTTCTATTCCCACCAGTCCCATCACCCGCGGGGGGCAGTATTAACGAAATCCAACGATCGTTACCCGCCCGATTTGCCCGTGCGTTCCCATAGAATCGTGTCCGATGTAACGCACGGTGTCTAAACAGCTTTTCAATCGAACCGTAGACGACAAAAAAGGGGGCCCGTGACAGGCTGCGCAAAAGCGCGCCGAACGTTTTCCCATCGGAGAGCTAACAGTATACCCAGGTGTAGCCTTGGAATCCGTAGATATTAACCCGTTCAATGCCTTCGGAATATCCGAAAACGGTGGCCGCAACAGGGAGCTTTCACTGGGGAAAAGCGCGCCCCTCGGGTATCGGGCATGTCCTACCCGCTTCACTTGTGTTACCGCGTCGTGGGTCTACTCACCGGGGAAACGAATCTTCCCGACCGTATTTCACGCCCGCACAAAGTAATTAACGTCTGAACAAGAAAGGATACTTCTTGCACGTCCCGCTGAGTAGCCGTATCCGGGCTCTGGGACTCCTTCAGAAGCGTCAAGATTTGTCTAAGTCCTTCCTCTTGCGGTTGCCACGCCATTTTCATCGTGTTTTTCAACAGCACCACTGAACGCAGCCAGCCTTCTCTGACCTCGCAGATAAACGGAAGCTCCCCACGGTTACCCCCACCACCCCGCCACGAAAGCATTCGGTATACCGGCTAACGACACCCGGGCAATCCGTCTAATATCGGTCAGCCTGCACTGTCCAGCGAGTGATTAATCGTTCGTGGGTATTTCACGAATATTAAGCATAGTTTCGCGACGATATTCCAATTTCCCGTAATTCCTACAAACAGACAATTGAACGTTCTCGGCGGCTTAGCAGACGAGCACTTCCGGCGACGGCAGAGACATCGATCGGCCTGTTGTGCCGGATTGGACTTGAAGCATGGGCAAACATTTTGAAACACGTACATTCGAAATGCCACTTTAAGCGACGAATGACTTTTAAACGAATGCAAATAAAGTCGTATTAAGAAATAGGGCGATTAAAGTTTCCCTATGACAGAAATTACACGCGGGCTTTGGAGCAAATAGCCACGCTAATGTTCGACGCTAGAAAATTCAAATGTAGAGAAATATATAAGCTACTCGTAGTAGTTTTAGATCGCGGTCGTGCAAACTATGATTGCGATTTATTACGTTTTATTTACGTAAAAACTGGATAGCGTAAGAAATAAGTAATTGGTTAATGGTATAAGTAGAAAAGCATATATTAAATATATATACGTATGTGTATAATATTCAGAACTCTCGTTTATTAAAATTTAAATAGTATATAGCATATCAAAGGAAAATCTTCGTAAAAATCGTTAGTTTATTGACATCTTTATGCACAATGGACCCTCGATTTTGGTCTCCAGATTTTAATTCCCTCTGTGCCAGAAATAGCAAGAACGCCGTTCGAGTAATCGGTCTGCGGAATAAAAGGAAGCTTATTAAAACGTCTTGTGTAAATCAATTTTATACCAGATACCTACGCTAGCTATTTCACCATAACAGGACTCTAGTGTAACAAGCTGCTGCGGAGGATCGGTAGGGCTGTGTATTCTAACTGTCTTGTCCGGGGAGCTCGTGATCAGACATCCTGGTGCAACGTGAACACCGTTAATACCTTTCTGGTGCCCGGTGGAATAACATTTAACAGGCTTGAAGTCTTTTTTCGGATCCAGTATATGCAACTTTGCATTACCGTCTCCTACGTAAACCATATCGCGCTGCATGCACAAACTCATGGGGAATGATTCTCGTGAAATCTGTAACACATTCGCTTGGATGATCGAATTTTTATTACGCACGCTGGGAAGTTCTGTATCGTAGCATCCTTACAGTAACATTTTTCATGACTTGTCGTGCCCTTTGATCCCATATGGCCACTGTCCTGTCTTCGCTAGCGGATAAAATAAAGTCAGAGTTCATAGCCAGCGCGATCACGGCCCTTTCGTGCGGCCAATACTTTACGACAACTTCACCCGATCTTGAATCGAACACAAATACGGTTTTACAAAATGATCCCGCGGCAAAAACGGTGGAATCCGGACAGGTTTCGAGGCACAGTATGGCACCCGAGTCGAGCCTAAAAAGTATTTAACACTTACATAAAATATTACAAACTTCTGAACACTTACAACAATCCGCGCAATCATTATTGGCAGAGCGAGTGAAAGCGTGGAAAGTATATTAAGCTGATTCTCTGCTTTATCGTTTGCTTTATAAGAATCTTCGAAAATATTCATGATTTGTAACGGTACTTTACTAATTAGATATTTCTTAACAAAAATTTCTGCCTTCCTCGCTCGACCTTTTCATAATGAAAGCAGAGAAAGTGACTAGCTTGGTTCTCATGTACAAGTAATTATTGAAGTAGACAAGATCAGTGTTGGTGAGCTTCCATGATTTAACGGTGCTATCCCAACTGCAACTGTAAATCGTATTGTCTAACGCCACCAAATCCCAGATCCATCCACTGTGAGCGAAATCTATACAAGAAACGCTTCCCTTCTCATCTTCCGTTGTGGGAAGCTTCCAGCACACTAAGGATCGATCTCTTGCTCCAGATATACAAACGCCTCCATTCTGCGCATATAAGAGATCGTAGTAGTTCAAGTCGCGTACAAGGAGACATAACGTTAAACGGAAAGTAGACGAGTATAACACTAACGTGCATCAGCAGTAGACTGTCGATGGTACTGTGGTGCGCTTTACTGTGCGATAATTCCTCCATGGAATCTTCCGTTCTCCATAACGTAGCTTGCTTTTCCAAAGCGACGCATGACAATTTCCAAAAGAGTTCGTCATCCTCGGCTAAAGAAAATCGATACACCCTTGAAATTGCTTAGAATACAAATGAAACTATTAGCAAACATCGTTAGAGCGTAAGACTACGTTCCCGCTAGAAAGTTAAATGTACCATTACATTCGCATAGCTTTTTACTAATATTCTTTCCTCTTCTACTAGTTAAATTACATTGCTACATCCGAACCACTCGTAATTCTCGCCGAATGCAACGAGTGGAGATTAGGATTTTTGTTAACTCTTAAGCGAACTTAGTATGTGGAATACATAAAGTAGAATTAATTAATTGTTGTGTACAGTAATAGATGGTGTTTTATTTATTTACAGAATGATTGGTCGTGCAAGGCGCAAGGTGCTATCAATTTGAGCTAACCAGGAGGCAATATTGGGTAACCAGTGTCTGGGAAAATTTGACTAATTCTCACTTTCCACAGCGAGTCGTCGTTTAAAATTTCATGAAACTGTTTGCACACTAAGCCCAAGCCGTGGACTAACGTAGAAGCGTCCAGGAAGGAACAGATGTGAAGGAATATCTGAAATATGAGAGGGAAATCAATTGGAAATATCGTTTATTTACAGAAGGAACATAATTTATTTTTAAATATGCTTCCTTAAAAACTATACACTTGTAAATCCATTACAAATATTTTTAAAAATATTTTTATTTTATACTTTTGAATACGAATGGTCATTTAAAAATGGCGACCGTGACTATCGATGTTGCGATGAAATTCTCGATATGTTCCACTTATTTTTTAATAATACACGCTACAGGTCACCGCCATTCGAAGTTTATTCAACTTCATACTTTTACTTCAGATATCTCCTTGTTTATTATTCACGTGAACGTTAATCAAACGAATCCACGAAAAACGTTCTTTAATGACAGATATTCTATTGTTTGTAAACACTCGACATAGCTATACTTTGTCCAATGATCTTCGTACCGCGATAATCGAAGAACAGCTTTGAGACTTTGCATTCGTAGTTTTACGCGGTGAAAGTGATTTGCATAGTTCAGAAATTAGAAAACTTGAGAGAAATATCTTTCAACTGTTACATATTTATCGCAGAGATTGGAAATCTGGTATATAAAAAGAAATACGAAATTTGTGCGCACGAACCTCGACTGGAAGATCCAACAAGGATAATCGGGAATCTGTTTGATCGTTCTCAACTTCATCGCACATTTTAATCCACAATACCCAGTACCAGACGTTGCAATCTTAAATAAGACCATTCGATCGACCCTCAAACGTCTTCGGGATCCAGCGTGCCGACAAGAACGTAGAGAACAGTAGAGAAGTAACGGATGTTTATTCACTGACGTTATTATTTACCGTTTTGGTCTTCGTGATCGATGCAGTCTTGCACAAGCGCGCATGACTCACGCACCACCTCCGTTTTAGTGCATTTTAGGAGCGCCTCTCATCACAGGGCTGACAACCGGGGCCAGATAAAATTCAAAATAAAAGCGCCCAAAATATTATTTCAAGTCAGCGAAATGAATTTGAAGAAAATATTATTTACATTTAAATTATAACCTAGGGACGGATTTCTCGATGCGTCGAAACCTCGACCCCCCCCCCCCCAAAATCGAGTTCCGAAGCTTTACAAAGTTTCGGATTCGAGTTTTGAGAATTTAAAAATTAGCTCCGAATCCGCTAATTATAACGATTCGATCTTGCAATAATTAGAAGGAACTGTTTTCTATAATCTGATAGACATTTCGTCAGCTCCACTGACGATGTATCTACGTCAAGAAACTTAAACATAACTGCTTGTCCATTTCACAAAAAATCTGTATCTGCGATTAAATTTAAAGAATTCTCTTCTCGTTGATGTAACGTTTATTAAAAATCAATTAACAATCTCAAAGTTGAAAATATAATTTGGCGCTCCTGATAACAAAGGAAATATCGATTTCCAAAACTCTCGAGATACATTTATTTGGAATAGTATTACCGTTCCTGTATAATTCGTAATAGTTGATGCTGTAACGCATAAATATAGTCGCAAGAAGATCGCATCTTCTATTCGAACCAGTCGAAGTAGGTAACAAATAGGCTTTAAGTACTTGTTATTGGAAGGCAGTACTTCAGATAATACAAGATAGTGATTATACCCGGGACGGTATAACATTACCTTCAAGTATTACTTTTATATATAATTCGATAACACTCATTCACCATTTGTACAATTGTCTGTATCGTTGTTTCTCTATATTCGCTAAAAGGTTGGCTAAGTGCAGACACGATTAGAAAAATATTTCTATACACAAAATATACATGTACGTGTCTATTATTCGTTTAATCCAATACTATATTCCGATAATTGCTTATCATTGCACTTTTGTACACAAGCCAAATGAGTTCGATACATGACTCACCGAGAGCTCTATAGTAATCATCAGTTCACACACTCGATACGGTATAAAAATACATATATGCCCGATCTCGCTTTTCTGTAATGTACACGGGTATCCCGTATCTATAATTTTGTACACACATCGTGCATTTGGAAGTAACCGGTAAAATTAATGGCAACGAATGAAAATATTGCTCCGCTTGCGGAACCCACTTGCATAATTGCACCCGCGTCGACGAGCATTTTGGGGAGCATCGTATTTCTGAATAACGAAACAATGATCAATTTTAAATAAGAGATAAGTCCTATTAGAACTGTCCACGATAAGACAACTAGAAAAACACCAAGCTCTGTGTCTTTCAGTGGCGGAGAGGGAGACATTACTGCTAAGCATGTGACATAACTTCCAATAATTAAACACGCCGTAGATAAATAATTGATAACTCTTATGTCTGACACAACGAACCAGAATGCTAACAAGCATACAAGTGGATTCGCAAACTGAGCAAACGTGATCGATAGTTTGTACGCTACGCTTCCATACGGTAGACAAGAGTAAGATTGTATGCTGGGAAAGAAACCATTGCTGAAGAAGCAACATATACCGAGCAACAGAAATAAATAATATCGCATCTGTTTCGTCAGGCCCTCGCTATTGTCACAAAATATTGTATTCTCGTTAAGTTCTTTTAACGTAGAATGTTTCACGTTTTGCGCACGAATGTTACAGCAATCATCGGGAACGTTTACTTGCGGCTGATTAAATGTTGAATTCACAGACGATCTATGAACGGTATTTTTATTCCGCACGAACGACGAATATTCCAAAATGATAAATGCAGTTAGAGATAGAAATAGAATGACAAAAATGAAAAGGAAATAATCGTTCGGAGAGAATTTCAAGCCGAAACCAGTTGAATTTGTGGTATCGTTTCTGGAAGTCTCGCATTCAGAATTCTCACTGATCCCTTGAATTAAAGCAACTATACTTGGTAGTACGCCGCTCAACCCTTCTCCTACGAAGTACGACACTAAATAATTTTCGTTAAAATTAAGCAGGTACGGCATAAATAATACAGAGCTGAAGCAGCCTACTAGGGCATTGAAAAACGTTAAAATGAACAACGCTAAACTGTGCTCGACCCCAGCGATTACAGTTCTTTCAGAATAGAAAAACGATAAAAGTCCCATAGCGCAAGCTCCCGAAAATAATAAACACAGGATCCACCATGGCTCGTTTATCTTGTATCGAAAGTGTTTCAAGATCGTGTAAAGCAGGGGTCCAACGTTTGCAGCCTGTATTACTAATACTAGATAAGCTGGTAAAGTCCAGCTCTCCGGAGAAGTGTTGATAAGCACTGGTACTTGTATATATATTCCGTTGATGCCAATCCAAGTAGATATACCAAATATAGTTATGAGAACGTGCACAATGATACGGCATTTCTCCACGTACACGTTTACGTCTTGCGAAGCATCTGTCATTTTGCCATTTACGCACAGTCGAGCTCGAGATTTATTCCTGGATAATAATGATCAATGAGAAATTAGAAGGCCTCTGTTATCGTCGCGTAGATAATTTCGCGTTATTTTTTAACAATGGAAATCTCACCGAACTGTTTGGTAAATTCGCAAATGTTGCACTTTACATATATACGTGAGAATCGGGTTTGCAAGATTGTTGACGAATGTTCTACAGCATGTGGTACACTCTTCTCTGCGAAACTGATGTGATGAAATCGCCTGCCTTCTGCCTACAACTCTGCCTTAATCCGAACAATAAAGTTTATCAGATAAAATACAAAGTTTGACTAATTACATACGCCTGGAACGACTAGATGACAGCTAAATTCGTGATGAAATACGGTTTAACGGCTTAGCTTCTCAAACGAATCCATGTATCTAAAAATGTTAAAACTGTGTAACAGAACTGATGATTGTATAGTGCTTACAGAGATACCGATATCTCAGTGTTAATTTAGTACAGTAAAGTTGCATGTTTTGAACCGAGAATTTCGAAGATACGATTGGCTATGACATACAGGATAATCGTGCACAGATTCGCAAAGCCATCCTTCTTTAAGTACATTCATTCGCCTGATTCAGTTGAAATTCTTTAAAAATCGCATTCAAAGTTTAAGTAAAAATGCATTATATATATGTCTTCCTTGCGTGTATAATAAAATATTTGTGTCCATTATATTCTTTGTAGATTTATAAGGATTTGTATGATTTTTTCCCTGACGTTTCATAGTACTAGCGATGTAGATCTACGCAACTACCATGTATAACTCAACATTTCCATCGAAATTGCTCTAACTATACGCTATTATAATAAATTTATAAAAACTGAATTGCTCCCTATTTGTCTACGCCAACTACTTGCACTCCATACATTTATTCGCATCGTAAGATTCGATAATAGTCAGCTCCGTTTCGTCATAGAATAATCATTAATGACACCAACTAAGGAATACATTAGTATTTATCATTTCGCTCTAATTATTATGGTGTTTCGCACACGATTTATATCTCATACGAAACGTCAATGCCCTTTAAGAGCCGAGCACGGGGAGTACGAGTAAAATACTTTTGCATGATTAACTAGAACGAACGTGGTTATCGCACCAATTAATGACCCGACTTGAGTCGCGACACCGGTGTAATATAGTCCCCTGCCAGGATCAGGTCTAAACAATGTCGTAATACCTAATTTGATGAATCCTATCAAGCCATTAATGAGTATCCAGGAAAATACCACCAGCAACTCGCCTATCAGCGTGTACTGTAACGGAGGAGCGGGTGATTTCGCTGCTAAGAAGCAAATAAACGCGGACAGCACTAAGAGAATCGCCATAAGGCAAGTGAGAAGACTCACCTTCGGCGTTTTAATAAAGAAACCTAAGCACATCGCCAATGGACCAGCCATCGACGATAACGTGACAGTCAAATGGTAAGCGACGTTCCCGTACGGTAAACAGGAGTACGATTGGATACTCGGTAACGTACCGTTACTTAGAAAACAGACGATCGCCATCATAATTAATAAATACGAATACACTTGCTTAGACATTGTCCAGCCGGCGTTAGTTTTATAACTCGGCGGTGCTTTCGTGTCCGTCGGCAGTGTCTCCATGCTTCCTGGAAGCTTAACACGCTCCGCGAGCGCGACGGACAGATTATTCAGCCCCAGGAAAGCCAAGTAACACAAGGACAACAGGGCGCCGAGGAATATAAAGAACGTCTGACACGAGAACCTAGGTTCCGGGTAATAAGTTTCGAATTCTAGTTCAGTCGAGTGCGGCTTAGTAACGTTCACGCACTCTGGATTCCCACCAACACCTTGGATCAGTGCGACCACGCTCGGCACAAACCCGCTGAGTCCTTCTCCTATTAGATAGGGCACCAGGTAAATCTCTCTATAGTTCCTCATGTAAGGCATGAATAGAACCGAACTCGTACACCCGACAATGGCCGTGACGAACATCAGCGATAGTAGAGCGGTGGAGTGCTCGTTGCCAAATATTATCGACGTTTTGTGATAAAAGAAGGCTAATATAAACGTCGATAATGCAGCCGCAGCTAGTAAAACGTAGGTAATATATTTATCACATGCCCACGCGCTGTACCTGAAATCGAAGACAGTATTTATACAACAGGTGATATAGAAATTATATAAATATGTGGTAGACGAGTTGTTTTCGGTAAACGTACTTTATATACAGCGTGTAAAGTATTGGTCCCAAGTTGGCGAATTGTACCAACATAACCATATGCGCCGGAAGCGTCCATCCTTCGGGAGAAGTGTTCACCAGAAGGGGCAGTTGAACGTATATGCCGTTTATGCCGATCCATGCGCCGAGACCGAACATCAAGGCGAGAAGGTCGACTAGTAACCTTCTGTTACTTAACCGTTGGCTTAACATCTTCTGTCTTTTCTCATTCAACAGCGGGTCCAAATAAGTTGGATGACCTTGTTGATAAGCTCCTCCTTTCTCTCCCGCCGTTTTTCTTTCCCTTTTTTCGACAATCGCGGAATTATACTCTCAAAGACACATAATAGGAAAGGCAGTGGAGGTGCCCGAAGACGTTTCTTTCCTCGGATTCGACGCGATCACAAGCTGTTTTACGCAACGACTGGGATCAATTGTCAAAACGTGTCGGTTGCAAAAGAGTAGTGAGATAATTGCCTATGTGTCAGCAATCTCGGCGTAGGTTTACTCAATACCGTTTCGGCGAGAGGATACGCGTTAGCACTATCTCTCCTTACGCTGCGAATACTTTCCACGGTGGTGTTTGAATTTTCAGGAGAACCGGCGATCGTTTAACACCGTTTCAATAAATATCGTTCCGCTTTTCTCTCGCGGGGAACATAACCTGTCCGGAGGAAACGTTCAGGAGCACGACGAGATGAGCGTTAATTAGTCTAACTTCCGACGATGCGTGCGGACGTAGAACCATGTAGAACGTTCGCGGTTTTGTTCGCCAAATGTCAAAAAGAACGGATTGGTGAAACTATGCTGCGACGACCGATACGCACGAACATACGGCTCGGTTGACGGCCGCAGCACGACTATCTTCGACTATCGTTTTTCTTATGATTAACTGGCCTTGCCCATTGACAGAGTGTCAATTTTCCTCATGGTGACTTCCTTTTTTTTTTTGCATAAATATCGATACTTCGCGACACGTGTAATATATGTAATCGGACCGGGAGTGATGTACTACAGGTGGAACAGAAACTGGGGCAGACCGTAAATCGCGTTAAACTGGAAGTAATCGGTAGAGGAAAATGCAACAGGGGTAAATATACGTAATCGGTTCTGTCACCGAGATAACGGTAAAGTGTTTGGCGAACAACAAGGAAGGATTAGTGCGCTGATTATCAACCCGTGCTTCCTTCAGATTATCAAATTTCGTATCGAAACGCATCGTTCCGGACGACAATTCGCGACCATTACTGCAACAATCATTCATGCCCCGTTCCGCAAACTCGCTGCTCCGTAATAATGAGCACGGTTTCGCGTATTCTATGATCGATGCGTGGATTCGACGTAGCAGCGCGACACATTTGAATACCCTGATTGGACAGTGATCGATGTCTCCGATTACCGTTTCGTATTACTATCACGAGGATTGATAGCGTTCGATATAATGCATGTAGTGCGGTGGTGTTAATGCAAGGTGGCAGAAACTAATGGAACTTGATCCTTCGTTTGTGCGTAGCATGCGTTCGTACACGTTCCAGCTGAAACAACAAGGCGCTAGTGCGCAGACAAGTCGGAAAATCATTGGTTTATTGGTTTGCAAGAAAATAAAAACCTAACCTATTGGTTTATTGTGAAGATCGTTTATTTATATATGTATATAAGGGCGGGTAATACGAAATAAGTACCACCATCAGAGTTGAATATAGCAAGAACTTTATAAAAGACGAGGCAGACTCACAGATGGTTTAAGTACATTAGTATATATCTCAAAACTCTTTGAGAAACGTGTGACAGTCGCATTTTCCGAATAGAGAATCACACACAGGATGAAAAAAGGGGGAGGGGGAGGGGGGCGTTTGTTGCGTAGAGGTGCGTGTTTACATCGGTGCGTAAAAAGTACGAACATACATCAATCGAAAAAGTGTCGTCGCGAGAGGGATAGAAGCCGATAAAGGAAACGCTCGACTCCCTCTGGTCGCTGTGCCATTAATTACCACGTCCCTTAACGCCATTTTCTTCTTTACTCGAGCCCCAACGACCGGAAGTGACCGACATTATCATAGCGAATATACAAATGGTCGACGATTCAACGACACTGCGAAGCATCGTCTGTCTTTTGTCAACGTTGTCGAAAAAAAAAAGAATTCTTTTCCACTCTCTCTCGTTTTCGTTCAAACGTTACGAGTAAAATGACGACGATAAAATGGCACACCGCACGCGACGCCGGAAATGCTGGCGCGCCTCACGAAAGAGGAAGTCGCGTCGGTAAGAAAGAACGTGACGACCACCCGCCGGACGAGGTGTGTGTGGAAAATATATTTACGATAAAATTACTGGGAAGAGAAATTATTTCGAGTAGTAAATCGCATCGTTCTTCTTTTCCTTTCGTGACCTAACGTGAGTGATCCTCACCGCTAAAATGACTGTGGGGGATCGTTATTGTTTCATGGTGTCGCCGTCTGTCAGCGCGTAAGTCTACTTCCGTTTCCCAGAATTGCCAGGACGATAGATCAGCTTCGGTGTTGCGATCGGAAATCTTCCCGGTCGCTCGCCACGTCGGGTTACGGAGCTTCTTTTCAATTACCCGCGGGAATCTTTATTCCGCAGATCAGGCATAAAGAAGGAACTGATTTGAATTAAAAAATTTCTGTCGCCTAACCTCTCGAGTCAATAGAACTTTTTTATTGGGAAACCAAGTGGAGGCGTGGCTTAGATTCCAGCGCCGCGGTGGTAAGATTGCAAACTATTGCAAGTAGGCTTGGACCCACCAAACATTCCGAATAAGTATTTATTAATCGAAGAAGTAAAAATTTAGTGTTGAAAAAATTTAAAAACACTCGTTTGTCACAACATGTCTATATTGATGACTTCGACGGATTTCGGCCTACTCACAGTAGTTTAATTTTCTGCTACCAGATGGCGTATCGAAATTCTTGGTTTCTCAATAGAATTCGGATGGAACCTAGAACAATACTCAGAATCTCAAGTTACACTCGAGGAACATCTGCTTGTTTTCTTTCAAAAGGAAACTTGGTTAAGGAATGAAGACAGGAGTGTAAGGTTTTCAAGAACGGCAAGGAAAATGGGTATTTGGTTCTCATAACAGTGAAACTGCCCCCATCGATTTCAGGATATGAATCCTGTAGGACTACCCAACCGGCGAATACATGCCAGCAGTTATGCCCTCCATATTTCACATCTCGTTTTCGAAGAAAACCGATAAGCCGGAGCTAGACGCGATATTAACGCGCCCCTCCCCCGCGGAAAGGAGTTACAGACGCCGAATATCGATGGACAAAAATTAATTATGCGACCCCGGAGTGGGGAATCGCAATATCGGGCCAGATCCGGACGAGTTAGGGGAGTCAAGGGGCCGATGCCCGATATTTACTCGAACAAAAGCACCCTGGGTGTCTTTTATCCGCGTAGTTTTCGGCGCCTCGTCGCGAGAACTTCCAAAGTCTGCGGCTCAACGAGAGATCTCGTTGTCCCAGTTAATCGGCGCTTCATGGTGGCCAGAAATCTTCATCCACCCCTCCCTCGCCGGAAGCTGGAGAAACCGATATTGATCCAAGGCCAGCGAAACTGCGCTCGGCGTGCCGAGAAACGTTGCGACCCCGCGATACGTCGGTCGCTTTCGAATTTAAAAAGAGATGCTCGCTGGAATTGATCCCGAGGCATTTGTCACGATCGCCGGCGTCTCGCGCTACGTATCAATTTTCTGAGAGGTCAATTGGCGCGCGGATGCTGTGACGTGCGCGAGAACGAGATCGCAGAATGATTGCCATTGTCCCCGACGTAAATCGAAACGTGATCGCGACGCGGCAAGAGGGCACAGAGATAATGCCAGACACATGGAAATATAGGCGGGCGGGGAAGAGAGAATGAAGGACGTGGATGGAAACTGAGAAACGAGGCTCCTTGACCCCGCTGACATGGCGATCCGTCTGATAAATTCTGAGCATGGATGCCCACCGCTTCGCGTTCCGATGCCCGTGCTCGGCCCTCGTGAGAGTGAATTTAATTGACTGAAGTGCCGAACCGAATCACGGCCACCGGGATCTTAAATATATACGGCCTTGTTAATGTCGACAGCACGTGGAAGATAAGAACACGTGGAGTGCTTCAGGAATTTCTCTTCGAATTCCGTTGCTCCACTTTCGCGCTGCTCGACTGTTTCAATCGTAATCGGAGGTATCTCGATGAGAATCACTGGTTCCAGGTAACGTTGCATGTCGCGTGTTTTAAGCTTCGGAAAGGTACTTCGGAGATCCACTCTAAATCAAAGCGGATATCCAATAATTCGAAACGCGTAAACCGAGGTTCTGTTGATGTCCAATAAATATTGCTAGGTGAAATCCACGTTGCCCGCGTTCAGTCGCTCGCTGCCACCCCAGTGTCTTCAATTTCCCAGGTGCCGTGCGACATACAGGCTTGCCTCTTCGACGTCGAAGCGAAATCGCGAGTGCGTCGCGCTGACAGACGCCTAGGGTTTCCTCCTCGGTCAGATTTAGATGCGATTGTCAGAGCTGCTGTTTGTCACGCCTGTCGCAAGCGTTTCGATAGAAAATTCTGGGCTTCGATACCGTGAAACGGGGTAGTAGATTGACGAGGGTAAACGGGGACGCCTGTGCGTAACAGTTTCGCTAGTCCTCTCGTGGATAGGTTGGAGAGAAAGTCGAGCCTCGCGGGACGCTCGTTTACAATTCGCTTCGCTCGCGAGCTTACGATCGATAAAATCTGACAAATTACACAACGATACAATGACATTAGATACGATCGGTCCTCTGTTTGCGCCGATAATGTTCCACGAACTTGGCTCTGTTTATTGTTCCTGACCACGGGGAATCCCCATCCGTTCCGCGGAGCCAAGTTCGAGGACACGGGGCCGTAGGCGGAGATCTGACAAGCTCTCGGAGACGCGTCGACGTCGACGATGCTTCTATACACACCGCTCTTCCGTGTATAAGAAACATTCCAATCGAGTACACACACCGTGGGGGAAGCGTGCGCGCTTCGGCCTATCTTCCATTCTCTTCCCGTGCTTCTCTATCGCGTTACGGAAACGTACACGCAGGTGCCGCCGCTCCCCAGCCACCATAGGTGCAGGAACAATCGCCGAGGATCGAAAGATCGATCTTCCCTCCGCCGTCTCGCATTCTAACCGCGCGGCGGACTGAAACATCTCGATCCTCCGCTCCAATCTTTCCTCTCGGCTTGAATGACGGTCGATAGCGATCCCCTGTCGCTGGAAAACGACGGTGAAAACGGCGAGGCGTAACCTCTATGAATTCAAGATGGCGCCGTATTAAAATGGAAATAAGATCTCGGAAGGGGGAGCTCCTACGCCGTGGCGGGAATCGAATAAATTCCCGCTGACTCGAAAACGGGGAATTTTGCGAAAGAGGCCAGCGATGATTCGCCAACCGGAGCGAAACGATGGTAATTACCGGCGAGCCATTATTTGTCAGCTTTATCGCGGCGAACAGGTTGTGTTTGTTCACGTGCCCCTTATCGGGGTTTGAAGCTCGACCTACAAAAAAAAAAAAAGAACCGTCGATATCGTTACCGCGTACACGTGAAATCCAGGTCTTTTTTCTTTCTTTATTCGCAACGCGATTAGAATATCAGCTCGGTAATGAGTTTTGCGGCCAAGCTGGCTCGAAGCTGAAATTATGGGTGTAGTTACGGCGGAAATTGTACGGCGAACTCGCTCTGATATAACGTCAGGAATTATCGTGCACGAGTCGTGGGCGAAAGTGGCGGGAACTCGGGGCTTAAACGATAATATAAATTATACGGCGACGAGTCTACCGCGCGGTCGTCATCCAAGCGTCGCGGGGAAGCTCGATTTCACGATCCTCGTTATACTCTTCTCTCTACTATACGCGTGTACAGGTACAACTCTCGTAATTCTCTCTCCGTTTTAAATCTTCAACAGTTTAGTACAGTTATATACAAAGTATACAGGCTCCGCTACTTCGAAGGAGGGATACAACTTTCATGCGACGCGTCGTGCCTCGCGACGCGCTAAGCCTCGCGGATCAAAAGCACCGGTGGAAAGCTGCCGTCGAACTCGTTTAATTGCTGGATTCTGGATTTATCTGAGCGCGGCCACGCTCCGTCGGCGTGTAACGCAGTCGACGGGGAACGCTCCTCGGCAAAGTGGCACGAACGCGATAACGAAAGGTGCGCGCGCGATATCGAATTGTAGACGTAAACCCAGGAACACAGCGGGGAAAACACAACTGCCACGATTTATGCGCCAGGAGAATCCTTCAGAAGCACTTCGGACCACAAAGAATCAGAAGTCGGAGCCACAGACTTGCGGAGCAATTTGTTATTCAAATCGTCAAGATGGAAAGCCTCGGGAGCAAGAGAACGGAAGGTGGAATGCAAAGGGAGAAAATGGACGTCCAAGATTTACTTATCAAAAGGGTTCTCCAAAACGCTTCGGGCGACTGATATATTCCCGTCTTCCTACGCGAAGAATTTTACAGAATAATTATGAAGAATCCTGACGGGATCCGTTGTTGAAAGAAATATGAATAACGTTCGGAGATCGAAGAGAATGGGAACGACGAGGGAAATGAGACGGCAGGTATTGCAGGCTTCGCGGGCAAGCGGATATAATCCGTGGAACGGAACGAGAGGCATTCCAGGCGCTCCGTTTGAAGCTGGACCAGGCTTTTGGCACCGGTGCTTTTAACTGGCCATCGCGGGAGCCGACGAGGTTTATGTGTACAGGTGTGCTCGCGGGTGATGCGGGCACACGTGCGCGGTGCACGACGATTCACGGTGGTCTATTAAACCAGTTACGCGGACTGACGGCACAGTATCGATCGTTGGCTACCGATGTGAAGGACTCGCACACCGTCGATGCGCACGTGTCGCACGCGTACACGTGTTCCACGGTGTGCAACATCATTTGCAGGTACGATCGTTGGAGAAGTGGAGAAAGGAGAGGCAGGAGGGAAAGCTCAACCCTGCAGCGGAGCTATCGAATGGGACGCCATATTGGAACGATCGTGGTTTAGCGAGTCAACCCGTTGCCTCATGTTTGCTCTGAGCCACGTGCACACGAGTTCACTTGGTCAAACGAAGGAGAATTGTTTCATTGCTCTCGCGAATCTTCATCTGCTCCAGTGTTTGGAGCATAATCGGGGGTTGCGAGGGTAACTCAGAGGCAAAGGGTTGATTCGCCGCACTGGAATCGTCCGCGTTGCAATATATCCTTGTACGATCGAATCATGACACGGAAAACGGCTAAAAACACAAACCGTTGGATCGAACGTAACCATATTCCGTTCGGGACGGTGAGGCTGCGGAGACTTCCGGTTACCCCGGTGGACGCGAGCGCGCTTTCGGCGTAAGGGATGGAAGATGACGGTTCCTGAACACTCCGGGAGGGTGCGAAGGTGAGAGACCTTTTTGGGAACGAAAACGTGAAATCTTCTTCATCCGGGGATAAAGGCGAGGTGTCCCCTCGATTATTCGCTGGAGAAATAACTGAGTTCTGATAAAGAAAGGATATCTCGACTGAAAAGTTTCCTGCGACTACAAAAGACTGGGCTTTTCGCAGATTAAAGAAGAAGCTTCTTGGGAAATCTCGAATTCCTCGGAAGAAGGACAAAAGGGTCTCTCGGGGAGCGAGAAAATAAAAGACGCGGGAATTCAAAAGCACTTGAAACATCGAGCGACGGGAAAACCGAAGAGAAGCGTAAGGGGTAGTTTCAAAGGATCAGGGACCAAAGAACTGGATGGAATGCCCGCGAAAGCGGTCCGGGAGCCTGAGGCAGGGATTGTAACCGTAACCCTAAGCCGGTTCGGTTCTCAGTACCGAAGGCTAACCCGCATAATCGGGTAACCCGAGGCATCGAGGCACAGAGTTACCCGGTTAACCCGCTCCCAGAGGCAGGGGTCGTAGTTTTTCCCCGTTTTCCTGAAATCCAGCTGTATTTATGAACTTTTATCTCAGAAACTGTATATCGCATTAGGTTCATTCTTTTTTTATTTTAATGTAGAAGCTTTTCCCCATTTGAATAACATTTTTTTGAAATTGTAAAATTATTTATGTAACATGTTGAATTATAAACAAATTTCTATTTTGCGAATTTCTCCTCGGGGGTGGCATCTTTTTAAATTTGAAAAAATTATCATATTCTTTGAAATTCTACCTATTACAAACTTAGCTCTCTTCAAGGATGGAGTCTTTAATATCAATTATCTCCTCTATATTACGGTCGGTAGATAAATTTCGAATATTCCTACTAGTTGTGTGACAAAATATTATTTTTATTATATATATAAGTAAATTAACTTTCAAACTTCTACAGAATTGTTACGACATTTATTACAACCCGTTCCTCCACCACGGTGATGCAATTTGACCAAGAAACGATTTGCATTTAATATCGTGGGTATAACACAAGAAAATTCTTCACATTTTTCTTCGAGAGATTAAAAATTACCCCGAGAAACAAAACCCTGCAAGTGATTGACGCGATCGCGTGCAACCCGTTGCTTGTTAAAAATTGCACTTGCATCGCAGCGGTGGACGAACGACCATAACCGAATTCTGGACATGGAATGTCGTATGTCGCTTGTAATCCGTTCTCTGTACTATTTGCGAGCCGTTCCTTCGCGGTTACTACGGGTTACAGAGTAACCCTCCCTGGGTTAACCGGATTCGGGTTAGGGTTAAGCGGCGGTTACAATCCCTGGCCCAAGGACTTCGCGCTGGTCCTGCGAAATTCTGGATCGCGTTTCAGCCATCGTTTCGACGAAACGAAGGCTGATTGCCGTGCTACCGTCCGACGAACGAATGCGAGAGGAGAAAAGGAATCTCGATGGCTTTTCTATCTGGTGAACGAAGAGCGGGATTAAACATCGATACGTCGATCCTATGATGCTCGACGGGACAAGAGGAACCGGAAATTGGGTGAGAAGCGTGCGACGCAGGGGTCTAAACGCGATGTCGTCGCTGGCTGGAAATGCAAGCCTCTGCACATTCGATTGTGAGCGACGAATTGGACGCTACGACGTACAGTGAGTCGTGGAACGATCGCCAGTAGACAAATGTTTCGGCTTCGAATCTTCTTTGGCTCTCGCCATATTTTCACGCGTGTTACTCGATCTTTCCTAGATGATCCAACAATATACAGAGGCATTGTTGGAATACGTAGTCCATGGCAAAGTGTTGAGACCAGCTGACTCACTGCATTTGGTACTTTTCCTTCGTGCTTCGCCACTTTGATACTTACTTACTGGACATTTCATTAATTTCTTTCACGTCCTCAGAGTCACGTTTCAGTAGTTTTCGGTAACAGAAGCTTGGCTCTCCCCGATTTTTCCTCGAACTCGTTTTTAATATGGTCAGCAGTGTAGCCCTTGACGAAGCTGAAATTATCGGAGACTGCGATGCTAGGAAGTAGCTTCTCCAGAGAGTAGAATACACACTCGCGAGGGATGCAGAGTTGCAGAGCTCGTCGACGAACGATGTAACGGATGAATAATCGAGTAATCTTCGGTAAGTCGAAGCGACGTTCGAGTATTTGGAAGAAATTAACGGGCCCTCCAGCACAATTGTTGCTCGACAGCGACGAAGTATCCAAGCGGAAGCTCGACATGGTTCGCTCGCGTTGATTTTACCCTGGTCTTTTGGCCCCTCCATCCACAGAGCCGATGGTCGTATCGAGCATCGACGCGTGCCGCGTTAAAATCGAGCGACGCCCTCCGTCTCCCCTACTTTCGTTTACGTAACATCGACTGTACTCTAAACTTCTTTTTTTTTTTTGTTCTTTTTGTTCTTTTAACGTTATTTCGCTTTAGCTGTACGCACTACGATAATTACGCTGTTACGAGTTCGGCGGCTACGCCGTTGTCGGTTCCATTATTATCAAAGAAGTTCGCAGACGATAGGTGAAAAAAGTCTTTAGAGGAAAATAGGTTCTTCTTTCTCTTAGTAAATTGACAAGTAGATAGAATTCATTATTTGTTGTTGTTTTCGTGTCGCGTGTGCGGAATCGAATCGAGGGGGGCGAGGGTGTGCTGGGGGGGAGACTGTTCCTAAACCCCCCGGGGTCGATTCCCTCCTTGGTTCCTGCTATGTGTGTAGTTCTGTGTATGTTTTCGTGTTCGTGCATCAGGTTCGATCATCCATCGAATCGATTATCAACGTCAAAGCGGCCCTTGGTTCCTCGATGATGACCAGCTCCCCGCGCTGTGGGGTGGTTGGTTCCTTTCAAGCTGAATCTCCTTCGTCAGAGCTGTCTCATCGTCGAGCCTCCTGGACGAGATACACAGGGATGATATATATATATGTGTGTGTATATATATATCGCGAGCCTTTTCATCCTTGTTCTCGTTCGTCGGTCTCCAAAGAAAAAAGAAAAAAAAAACGGACGAAAGTGATCAATTCGGCCTGTCCCCCTGTGAAACCTTCCTGGGACCGAACAATACATCATCCTCCTCTTGTCGTGGCTGTTTGCCCATAGCCGTCCGCCCTTCCATTTGCCATATTGTCGAGACGATCGGTAATCTGGTGACGAGCTTGTACAACGCTCGCGGAGGGAGAAGATAGATTTCTTTTTTTTTGTTTGTTTCCTCGCGTCGTTATCGCGGGCAAATTGCTCTTTCGACGGGTCTTGGGAATCGTGCGAGCCAACCGGACCCGAGGCGCCGTTCGCAAAACCGTTCCGTACGTTTCCGGTTTCGGGGTTGGAATCCGAACTCATCCCCCGACGGTCTCGTCGATCGCCGGACGGGGGCGACGATAAAATATCTTTCGGCCGGGAAGCATCATCCCCCGATGAGGATCCGAGTAACCCCGCCCTCCCTGCACAATCTCACAAGTTACATGGTCGTGTCACTGTTCTCCGTATTCCCGTTCGCGTCCCGTATCGTGCCGGTCCACTGGCCCGCGAATGCGATTCCTCAGAGAGGCTCCCCGCGCCTGGTGGCCATCTTGGCAGCCCTGGAAGCCAAAGCGCCCAATGAGCAGACGAGACCCGTCAGGGTCTCCCAGAAAGTGGTCCTACGTCTTTTGCGCGCCGCCTGACCGACGTACCCCAAATAGTAGCCGGCGTAGCGCTCGTTTCCGCGCTCCGACGCGCTGTCCGATCTGCCGACGCTCGATCGCGCCGATTTCGGCTGCTGCACGATGCTCCGGCGGGGCTCCTGTTGCGACTGGTCCAGGCTATGCCTGGGGGAGCAGTCGGCGTACTTGTCCGGGCACTGAGCTCCGGCGGTGTCGTACAGGTGTTGCTGAAGCTGCACGTTGCTGAGCCGTCGGTCCATCATCCTGACGAGGTTCTGATGGACGCGACGATCGTCCTCCTGCAGTATCGGCAACTGCCGCCTGGATGCGGCCCCGGGCAGCTCGTTCCCCTGCGTCTGTTCCACTTGTCAGGCGTATTCGGTGTCGGTGGACGCGGATCGCTCGAGGTGGCCCTGGTGGCCAGCTAGCTGCTGGTTCTGCTGCTGTTGCTGCTGCTGGGCCTCTGCGTAAGCCAGGCTCTTCTGGTAGCTGAACAGCTGCCTCTCGAGGTTGTAGTTCTCCGACTGCAGCGAGGCTATCTCCCGTCTCATCTGTTGGTTGTGGATGCGGCACACGTCGTCGTACTTGTGGTAGGTCGCCTGGAACAGCAGGTGGCTCTCGTTCCACTCGAGCCGGATCCGAAGCTGGCCTTTGTCCGTGAGGAACGGGCAATGGTTCTCCTTCACCTCGGTCGTCTTCAGGTTCGTCTCCATGATTATGCCCTCGTCCGCCGGCTCCTGGGCGTAGTAGCGGCTGAACGGACCGCCCGGCAGGCTGATCGCCACCGTGTTGGAGTCCTCGTCCCGCAGCAGATACGCTGACCAGCTCACGTACCTGGTGAAGAAGAGTCAGGCGTTTTCTTGGGAGCATGCCTTGCAATGGGGGGTTCGAATTTGCGGCGAACATTCGGGGCTCGCCTTGAGACTGAGGTATCGAACGATATCCCTAGCTCAAAGTATATAGGTACAGAATGGACGCACAGGCGGAAGGAACGCAGCGAGGTACTCGAAGCCTTATACAAGGTGACCAGGTTCGCGTTTATGGGCATCTCAAATTTTTTCAGTTGCCTCTAGTTATTTTGCGAACTTAATATTTAAAAATATGTATTTTCTTTTGCGACTATAAAGCCGGGAATCCACCGGGAAGCTAAGTTATGCTATGCGATGCTGTGCTATGCCATGCTAGCTACGCTTTAAAAAAATTAGCTTCAATACATTCTTATGGAGCTGTTTCTACCAAAAGCTACGTTAAAACATAGCATCGCATATCATCGCATAGCATAGCTTAGCTTAGCTTCCCGGTGGATTCCCGGCTTTAGTACCTAGGCTGTTTTTTATATTGTTTGTACGGAGTAAGGTAAAGGCTCAGTAGTTGACCTTTGTTCAGAAAAACATGAAAAATAAGGTTTTTCTGAGCAAAGGTCAACTACTGATTCATGGTCAACTACTGAGCCTTTACCTTAAGGCTTTAAAATGAGATCCCGGCTTGCGCCTTATGGTAACCGCGACTCTGAACGTGACATTACCCGAGGATCTCGCTGCCTTCGTCCCACCCACAATGTATTTCATGCGATCTCCAAGGGACTCGTTATGAAAACAGTTACAAACCTCAAGTGGTTCCTCGGAACGTTGTGGATGTCCTTGTAGACCAAGTGCAGCCGGACGGTATCCGAGTGGAGGTCAGCGCGAACCGTCCAAGCCTGCTGGTCTCGGTCGTAGCACGGCGCAGCGGGCAAAACTGCGGCGCCGCGAGCCTGCACGGCGACCTCGCATATGGTCCTTGCTTCGACCATCTCCAGGGACACCCTGACTACCCCTTTGTGAGCGACCTCGGCCCACCTGACGCGGGGGTGCCAGCCGAAACCGCATCCCTCCGGGTCGGACAGGTCCTCTATCTGGCCTGAATCGATCCTACGGTCGCCCTCGCCGAGGGCGACGCTATATCTCACTCTGCACCCATGATCGAAGCCTGTCAGCCTCATCAGGTAGACGCTGATGCCTCCGTCGTGGCCGCGATAGCCCTCGGTGTCCTTGTTCCCGTGCGGGTAGATCACCAGGTTCCAATCGAAGCCGCCGAAAGCGAAATAGTCGGTCTCCAGTTTGCTGGACTTGGACTGGCCGGCGGCGAACGTGCTGCTCGGCATCTCGAGGTCCGTCATGTACACCGTCCGCACGTTCGACATCGCCAGCTCCAGCTGAAACTCGCCGTTCGTGTCGGCGAAATTGCGGTTGTAGAGGTCGGACACCGGGATGTAGTGCCTGTTCCCTTGGGCGGGCGCCTCGTACGTGAACTTGACGCGTTTGCCCGAGAAACCCTCGTTCATCGAGAAGTGCTCCCGGTTCAGCAGCGTGAACGTGAAGTCCACGTAGACCCGCAGGTTCCTCGAGGCACTTCGCCACACCAGGTAAGCGCCCAGCATCTTGCAACACAGACAAACCGTCCCCTTTCATTCACCTGTGTCTATGTTACCCGGGCTGATGTGGAAGGGAAGCTGCCCGTTGGGTCGGGACTGGGAATGGGATGTTTCGCTACTCAATTTCTATCGAATTCTACGGCGAGCCACGGCCACTTTGGCAATTTCAACTTGTTTGCAATGCAACAGTGGCTGATTTCTCAACCACATCGTTTTCTGCGTGCCCCACGTGCTACGTCGGTCCCAGCGAGGGCTTTGCTTTTGGCTCGCGAGCATTCACCCGTGCATGGAGGTTTCACGATTTTATTCCCGACGGTGGCTTTGTAGCGCGGTGCATCGCGCTCCCCCGTGACGCTAGATTATTAACGGCGGCCTCGTTAAATTCCGCGATATTATCGTAATCCAATTACCTAGTTAATCGCGGCATATTTCGCGCAACGCGTCCCCATCCGTATTTACGAAAGCACTCGTTCCCCGCGCTAATTAAATTTAACCATCTACGCAGATCGGCGGTTCGATGCCCACCGCGTGTTTCGCGGCGATAAAACCTCGTGCTCGATCGAAATTAATGTGGATGGGACCAGCTGGTCGCAGGAACGCGGCTCGAACCTCCACCGATCCACGTCGTTTGCTCGGAACTCCCCGAACCCTGGCTACAGTTTGCTTTCGTTCAAACTTTCAAAACTATTGCGATCGAATTCAGAGTTCGTTAGGATAGGAGTCGACTAGCAAATTAGGGGTCGTCTTTAAATTACTCAAGGCTTTTTGGGGAGGGTTCTCTTGCAAGAAGGGAGAAGGAGTCTGGTAGCGTCTTGCGTAATATTTTTTTTAATTTAATCTTCAATATGAGTGGCTTAAAAATGATTTTCATCGAATACACGAAACCGAGTTAAATGAATTATATAAACCTTTCACAGAACTCTACGTCTATTACTTTTTAATATCAAATTAAAACTGCAGTATGTGTCTAATATACATATTCTGAAAGAGAATTAAAAGCTGTATAAAACCCAGTTGCAGTTGAATTTATTTAACTAACAAACAGAAACCCTAGAAAACATTAAAGAAGACAACACATTTTTAAAGCCAACAAAAAGTTACAACTTTTAAACATGAAAAGAAAAAATCTAATATTTTGTGGGGCGCCTTTTGATTTTAAGAGAGCCTAAAAAGTTACTAAAAGTCGTAACTTTTTATCGGCTCAAAAAATGTATTACCCTTTTAACACTTTTGTTTGTCAGTTAAATAAATTCAACTTTAACTGAGTTTTATATAGCTTCAAATTCTCCATCAGAATATTCAGATTAAACATTCCACAGTCACAAATACCTAGAACAAATCGAGAAAATTGTAACTTTTTTTCCCCGTGAGTGTATAATCTCCCAGTATTTCTATAAACACGAATCAAACGCGATTCCGTCAAGCTACGAAGGCTCAGGATCTCGTACCTTGTTTCCCTGCGAAAATGCCACGGACCATCGTTGAAAACCGCAGACGAGCACCTTGCTGGTGACGTCTCTTTCGGGGTCGCGGACTACGCTTCTGGTGACGACGAACGAGAAGACCCGCGTGCCATTGCTATCCGGCAGCTGCGCGAATCTGTAGAGAAGAGCCATCACCGCATCTCGAGGGCACAGCTAGATCGATGGTCCACGATTGTTCGACTGGTCGACGTTGCCGAGCGTGCTGGCTGGCCAAGTACCCTGCAACAGAAACGACGCTTCCGCTGTAAATATCCGCTGGTTGCCGTTCGATTCGCCAGCTTCGTCGAACGAAGGAACGAAGAAAGGAACACGCGGCGTTGGCTGGCGATGAAAAGTTTCGAAAGCAACGGGTCCCTCGGCCACTGTCGCGGAGAAGATAAAATAGCACGGCCGCAAATCCACTCGGAGCATTCCCTTATAATCTCCCCCGTTGTGCGTGACAATTAATGCCACAAGGAGCTTTACGTGCTCGCCGGTATTTCAGAGTCGAAAGCGGATTACGCTGCACCGTTCGGCTCTCCACTGGCGCTCAAAGGAGACGCGTCGAGCACGCGTCCTCCTGCACCGAAAAAATGCACCGCTCTGAGTTGCCAAGGAGCCTTGTCACCCCCAAAGAAAAGGCTTTGTCAAAAGAAAAGAAAACTGGATTGTACTCTTTAAATAAATTTTTCAATTTGCATTAAATGAAATCGCGTTAAATAAATTCTTATCCGTTCAATTCAGTTCCCCCTCCGAGATTAAATCCTCAGCGCGCCACTGCTATCTTCGGTTCCCGAGTCTCTGAACTTTGAACGTCAAGTTTAAAGAGCCCACTTTCAGAGCGCAGATTTTCCAAATTCCAATCATTAATCAGCTGTTATCGGGCGATGACAGAGACGCAGCACCTCTGTTATCGTAAGAGAAGCGGGGGAGTCGAGTTCGTAAAAATGTGATCAGAAAGCTATCTTGTACAGAGACCGCGGTGCAAAATTCATGAGTAAAGGGGAGTCTCCTAGCTCCGAAGGTGGTGTCTTTCAACCTCCTGAATTATACACATCGATTCGCAGGACAGGTTAGCCGACCAGGGTCCTAGGGATCGACAGAAATTCCTCCCCCCGAATAATTTTTCCCTCGTGGTTAGAGTCCAGGTGGACGCGATGCCGAAATCGAAGGAGGACGAGGGTCCTCTATTCTTCAGGGACGGTATAGTTTATCGAGAATGGGGATACAAGCTGGCCAGCCTCGAGAGGTATCCCTGTGCCGAGGCTTACTTCGAGAAAGCGATCGAGCACGGCCAGGATAAGAACCTGAGGGCCCACCTCGGCCTCTGCAAGACCCAAGTTAATTACGCGAGGTACAACAGGGCGAACAGGACCGCTGGAAAGTGCGTGGAAATAGGTTAGCGGAAAACTCTCTGAACCACACATTTCGCAGAGGGATCTACATTTTTTTTTTTAGAAAGATAAGAGCCCCCGAAGCATATTCTATATTTCAGAATTTAAAGATTGCCCGAGCAGTTAAAGAATTTGTAACGCGCAACTCGTGAAAGTCCGCGGAGTAAATTCTCGCCGTCGCTTGTAACTCCGAGAGCGGAAGCGTTGGATTTGCCCTAAAAGGGAGGGCAATATAAAATAATTTATGTGGCGAAGTAAGTTTAAAGCGGGCCACGTGACTGGAACGAGTTTCGCCGGGCGTTTAAATGCAATTAGCTTGCTCTTTCCTCGGATTATTCTTACTTCTCGAGCCGCCACGGTAATTCGGCCGAAGGGGGCGAGAATTTTAAGCGGATCGCTGGCGAATACTCCTACGTTTTGTCTCGCGTGCCTAGAAATTCTGTCTATACTCGTGGATTAGGCTTCACGGGGGACGCTGGTTAATTTTCAGAGCCCGGCTACTCTCAAGTGAAGCAAATGCTGCTGCAGACGCTTTTCCATGTGGGGGAATTCGAGTACAGTTTGGTTCAGGCTCATCAAGGCTTCAGGAATCGTCAAACGATCGCTTTGGAGCATGGCATTCTCCAGGGCAACGAGACCATCGAGGACTGCGTTGGCAGAAACAACCCCCCAAACGCCCTCGAGCTTCTTCTGCCCTGGATACGCAAGCTCGAGGAGCATCGCAAGCTGATGATCGAGAAGCTGAAAGAGGAAGTGGACGAGCTCTATGGTATCGAAATTTTGTCGAAAATTACAAACTCGGTTTATGCTTTCATGATTCAGAATCTTCAGCATTCGTAGACTAACTTCAATATTTATTTCCAAAACAATGAAATATTCATATGTTCCTCGTAACGAATCAACAATTCACTGTTTTTCCCTCTGTTTTTGTTAACTCTCCATCCCCCCCGGCTGCAACCCCTAAAATTACGTAACTCCGCACGAGGGAAGATCGCGCGGCGCCGGAACTGTCCGTGTAATTTCTAAGTCTCGGCATAACTTTCTGATTTACCGACTGTAATTTTACAGTAAATCCGCTAGCGAGGAAAATTAAGTTACCGCGGTTGTTCCGCCACCGTGCCCGGCAACTTTCTGTTTCGCGGACTAATTGGACTGTAACTCGACGTCCCGGTTACGAAAATGACTTCCAGCGACGGCGGGGGGTAAAAAACTCGTTAGAACTTAAGGCTGCCCGTTAAACACCTTAATTTCCCGCTACGTCGGTCTGCAATCAGGTTAGTCGCCCGTTTGGGCATTGTACGCCACGTTAATAAACGTGTTCTAGCACATTTAACCCCCCCAATAGCTCAATGTAACCGCGCGAAAGCACGGCGAACTGTATCAGAGGCTCTGCGCTTCTAATTCCAATCAGCCTCAACGTGCGCGTACACGAGCAATTAATTCCACTTTACTTTCCTCCGTTCAAGACCCCACTGAGGCACCCCTGAAGCCAGACTCGAGCAGCTTTCAATCATTCACAAACGAGACTCGCCATTGATCTCCCTTCGGCTTCGAATCTCGGCCGCGATGTACATTTTCTCGCTTAAGAATCTTAATTGGGAGAGAAAGTTCGTGTCGAGGCAGAAGGGTGGAGCGAGATATCGTGCGTGACTCGAGCGTGACATTAATTCCCATCGAAAACAGGCGAGACTGTTCGCGTTCGTGCAACGAACTCGCTCCTCAGTTGGCGGTGGTCCGAAGCGAGGGGCAATTAGAGCGTTTATAGGAACGATGTTTTCGGGCAAGGCGAAGCGGACGACTCGATAATTCACTGTTCCCCAGGCGTGGAGGAGGAGGAGCAGGCGAGGTTCAAAGTGAACTACCCGGAAGCTCAGGCGGAGGCCTCGTTCAGGAAGCTACAGCAGGTCGTGGCGAAGATATACCTCGGGAACATGGAGCACGACAAGCAGTTCCTGCAGGGCTTGGCGGAGAATCCGGCCAGGCTAGAGTCGCCGAACAAAAAGACCACGACGACGTTGCACAGCGACGCGACGAGGAATTACCACAGGATTGGGCGCAGGCAGCATATCCTTCGTATGCGAAAGCCGCTTTACGCGATGCTGTTCAAGCGACTAGTCATGCCTAGGGGCCACAGGAACATGATCGAAGCGGAGAAGAAGCTTAAGAGGAACCTCGTAATCGTCGAGGCCGACTTCCTCTTGCGTCGGCTGCACGACGTCAGGATGCGCAAGGACTATGCCACGTTCTTCAGGTGAGAGGCCTTCCGGGCTGCTGCGAAGTGTCTTTCAGTCAGCTCAGAACGTTAACTAAGGTCGGGACCAGATATATTGGCCGGTGAGTTTCGTGAGGAGTATTCTTCTATTCTCAACGTTTTCTGACTCGCTCTCGTGTTGCCAGAAAAAGAGTGCGCCAGAAGTGGTGGGGATAGCGCCGAGCTCTTGACGTGTAGACCAAACCGAGCTCTTAGCGTAGAAATACATACATCAGAATAGGTATGCGTTGGCTGCGAAAACGAATTCACCGGCCAATATATCTGGCTCCGACCTTAGCCGCTAAGGATGTGTCAATATCAGACAAAAGTATATGAAATTTGAAATACTTGAATATGTACGACTTACTCATAGTAAATCTAGACTATATAAGGAATTCAAACAACAGTTGGAGGCTTATTTTTAATCCTAGGAAGGTATTTTTCACTTTACAAATGTTTCTCAAGCATTATTTGGAAAACTTTTGCCAACGAAAATGCCCAGAATTCGCAATTTTCTCAAGTTATAATTTATTTCTTTAAAACGGTGTAGTGAAAACATTTGAAACTCGGCAGATATATTCATCTACCCATATACTGCATGTATAAAAAAATTGGAAACATTGGCACTATTTCTTCAAGATTTTTTCAAATGGTTTATCCGTCAAGGTCGTGTAAAATCAGTGAAAATTAAAATCCTTATAACTCAGTAACCGTTTAGTGATTTTGTTTAAATTTTTTGGAGCGCATCGGGAAGATTAAAAAGAACAATCTCAAAATTTTTCATTAACTTTGCTCTATTTTGAAAACAGGTCCAATACATCCTTAAAAGACTCCGACTCTGATGAAAATCTGCCAAGTTCCGTCTCCGGCTTCTAAGGCTAGCCGCTGACACTCTATCGGTCTTTATTCGAATGTTCTCAGGATGGTAGACCGCGTTAAGGACAAATTCGACTCGTACACGCTGAAGATGTTCCCCCTGAAGCAGAAGTGCCTGGAAGCCGTGTACAACATGGTCGCGTGGGCGTACATAGACACCCGCGACTTGACGAAATTGCCGAGCAGAGCGACGAAACTAACGTATCTGAAGCATCACATGGGTATTCGCGTGGCCGAGCTGCCCCGCGATTCCGACATCGGCTGGATACAGGCCACCGATCGTAAAGAGGCCCTCCGGGTTTTCCGCAGGTACAGCGGATAATGTAAATAAGCGTCGAACACCTCGTATCACCGCCTCCAGCGGCGTTCCCAAGTCACCGTACATCCACGATACACCCTACTTTAAAGCTCGGAACTGCCACGGAAATTCTAGTCGCGCCCTCCGCCAGTTTCGCGAACCGAAAATTCTGGTAAACGGCGGAGGAGGGGAGGGGGAATTTATGCGATACAAAGCCTGGCGCAGGAATTTATGTCGCGCAGGCGGAACTGGGTCGGGATTTCTGCTAGCCGTAAATCAAGCATCAAGTTTTATCCACTTTGCTCGTCACTGTCGAAATTCGTGAAAGTAGAGTACCAAGCCCGGAACAGCCTTGTTACGGGATGCAAAGCAGGGTCCCTAACAGGATTCGCTTCGGCTTGAAAATGAGAATGAATCTGATCGACAGGAGACTGGCAATGGCGTCGGAGCCCCTCGAGCTCGCCTGGCTGTTCCACGAGCTGTGCAAGTACCTGATCGGCATCCGCCGCTACGATCTGGCCAGGTTCTACGGGAAGAAGGCCTGCGACATGGGCCAGGAGGCCGGCAGCGAGCAATGGGTCCTCAACGCCTATCACCTCTTCCTGCGTATCGAGATCAGCCAGAATTATCGGAACGAAGCTAAGGAGGCGGCCTTCTTCGCGCTCACCAGCTCCAAGAAGCTCGGCCTCGACTTCCTCGGTGACTTCTACACGCGCGCCCTGCAGATCATCGACCAAATGGACGCGGAGAAGACGCTGGACTTCGACGCCATCGCCGCGAGGCAGCAGCTGATCCTCGAGCTGATGCCCGAGCGCATGAAGCCCCAGGTTGACTTCCTTTGGAGGAGGATGGAGGCAGTGCCTGCTAAACGGAGACTGTCGGTGATGCCAGGTTGCAAGCCCGTCGACAGACAGTTCAAGCTGCCCTGCAAGAGGATGACCATCATGCCTGACCCCCCAAAGGACCCCGAAAGCGAGGCCAGGAGGGCTCTGCTTGCATACTATAGCACGACGATGGAGAGACCTGGGTTCATCGACTTCAACGAGTACGACTGAAGAAGCCTCGCAGGGGTTCATTATCCTTCCTGGGTCGAAGGATTATAAAAGGGAAGACGTTCCAGTGGGGTTATAAGAGACGGAGAAGGGACCTGGTTTCCGGGAGTGTGATTCACGAGAAGGCTGCTGTCACATGTCACTTCAGTATTCCTCCCTTGATCCAGGTTTTGGAGGTAGGTGGTTGAGCCGCTGATGGAAGTTTGACGAAGCGACGCGAGGAAGTTGTTATATTCTAGACGAAAAGAAGCGCTGCATCTTTGTTAAGGGTTTCATAAAAGAGCACGTTTCACGCGTCGTTCAATTAAAGTTTCACGCCCTCAGAGTCAGCGACGATTAAGTGGGAGCTCGTTGGCTTGGTGTTCAAGCTACCTTGTATAATGTAGATCGTTTCTCCCAGCACCCTGAAGACTGATCTTATCTTCTCTTCCCTTCGAGAACGGTTCTTTGAAAATACGATGAAATGCAGTAACGCGCGATGGACGAAATCGACGCAGGATCCTTCGGCCAAGGTTTCGAAGATCGTCTGACAGAATAACTTCGTCGCTGTCTATTTGCGCGCCGTGAGATCGAAAGTTCCGGCCGCCCTGTGTTGTCAAGTAGCCCTAAGAAGTTCGCTGGGGAAATCAAACTCGTTCTATCGAGAAACTTTCTGTGTCTACACCTTCGGAGGGCTCCGTCTGAGTTCCCAGGCACTCTTTAATTAACAGGAGAACACGAAACTTTCACGCGCAGGAAGAAACAATCGAACATCCCCCGGGAGAAATTGTCTGTCATATCTGTATCGTTTCACTCTTCCTTTGTGTTTGTACAATTCCGCGAGTGCATTGTCTTGTCAGCAAATACAGTCACAGTGCCCCCAAGAATCGACGAGGTCTCAACTTATCTGCCCCCTCTTGCAAGCTCCCTAAAACTTCCCAGTCATTAGTCCGCAACTCCTTCAACTTTCCATCCCCCGTGCGCCGCGGCTAAACAGATTTCGATGGCCCCGTGTCTGCGAGGCAGTTCGCAGCTTCGCAGGCGTTCCTGTGAACCGTGCCTAATAATCCTAACAACCACGGCAAAGTTCAGAGCAACGTTTCTGCCGCGATGTCAGTGCGTGCTCGAGCTTGAAAATCGATGGCTGCCCTAGCGAGCAAAGGCCACAGGGACGAGCTGGCAGATCTGAACGAGACCAGGAAAGTGGTGGAGAATGCGGAGAGTCGTGCTCGGCTCGAGCAGAGGAGAAGCGACGCGAAGGCCGGTCGCAGGAAGAACCAGCAGTTCGCGCAGGCTCTTCACCTCCAGGCTGATGAGCTCTATCACAGGCAAGAGTTAGCTGTTGCCTTGAAACTTCCTGAGTTCAAACTTCGGGACACTGTCAATAAATCGCGAGGTTAAACGCTGTCAATGTTCCTCGCCGTTGGAATCTGAGTCTCAATTTAAATAGCGCATCTTCAATCAGAATGGGAAATATTTATTTTTGATAGATAAGCTTCTCAGGATTAGAGCTGTTGTTTTCGCCCGGGTACCCGGGTACCCGTGAGACACCCGAGTAGACAAAATTACCCGGGTACCCGTGAGATACCCCCGTGATGTTAGCCGAAAATGATCGAAAGTCGAAAGACGATCGACGATCAGCTGTCAAATCGGAATTATCAACTATCTTCATTTACTCGGGGTGTGTCACGGGTATCCGGGTAGTCGGGTAATTTTTGTCTACCCGGGTATCTCACGGGTACCCGGCGGGTCGGGTAGTAACAGCTCTACTCAGGATAGGAGTCGCTATATGTTTCTAAGAAACCACTAACGATTTATGATTTTCCTCTTTTGGATATTTAATTCGAAGCCTGGTTTTTTCTGGACGGAAAATTATTGCATCCATTTCGTTGACAATTTAATTAAGTACTTGCGCTCAATACTGGGTTTCGGCACATTCTCCGCGCGAGGTTTTAATGATTTAATCAGCGAAATTAATTTATTCCTTTGGAACGGCTGGTCCAATTATTCGACCGAGTGTAGGGTATCGTTTAATCACTTTTGCATAGTTAATTGCGAGCCGCGCGCAGTTCGCCGCTGTCAGAGGTGCCGGCGATCGAGGGAGACGTAAATCTGAAAAGCCTGGTGGGGAATTATGTTAACGTCGCTGTTAGAATTCCACTTCGAATTGAACTCCTCCCGTTTCCCACATTCTACCGACACGGACAAGGCCCTCTGCAAATGTCGCGTAATGGCCCCTTTTATTTCGCGAATACCGCCGGTGGAAGCCAATTGCTTTCAGTTTCATCGGGAAACTCTGAACCGGAGTTCGTTTACCAGCGATTCAGCCACTCCTCTCGCCACTTCTACTAATTCTACAGGCTTTCAGACGAATTGTCACCGGTGGCCGCGCTTTTTTCAACCTTTTCTATTGGATATTTTATTCGCGAAGATATATGGGTCACCGGTTAGCTGCCGCGGCCGCTCTCCGCGCGCAATTTAATCAGCGATATCGCGCGAACGAAATTATCGCTCGCGATTATCGTCCACCCTCGCTTCGAAATCATTAACGCCGCAGTCCCTCGCGCTGGTTATCAATTGGCCGGTGTTTCGACAACCCTATGAATTTCACACGACAAGTGAGCACGATGCAATTCGATGCGATCGACCGCGACCAGAGCGAAACCGCGGATTCGCGTAACCTCGCCCGCGGAAGTTATTTCGATTCTTCGGTGTACGTGAAATTGCCACGTTCAAACGTTACCCGCATGCCATCCATTCGAACGACCTATGAATTCCTCGAAAGCTAGAGTTTCCACGATACTCTTGCTTGGGATTAAAATATTTCGCATCGTCAAAGAAGGTCCTCGTCAATTGCGAAAATGAAGGAGAATTTATTTCCGAAGGGGCTTAAAAAATTCTCCTTAATTTTTCTAACATTCCTCGAGTAAATACTAAATAGGTATTTTTCGTTAACACGAGCGTTTGTTAATTATTTCCTGGCGCACAGTTCGAGGAATAGCGTTCGTGTAACGCCGTTCGAGTCGCTCGAACTTCCTCGACCACAATTAATCGCGAGTTCATTTCGCGACTGACGCGCCTGCACGGACGAATTTTCGGAACGTCGAATCGCAATTTCAGTGGCGATTACGAGGCGGCATTAGTGCTGTACCATCGGGCCGCGAACTTGTTCCCGCAGGACAGCAGTCACAGCGTGGCTGCCAGGCGGACTGTCACGACGATAAGCTCCTGCAATAATCCCTCGAAGGCTTTACGAAAGGCTGTGGCCAGCGCCAAGACGGAGGAACGATTAACGATGAACCTGTGCCCCGAAACGGCGGCCATCCACGCCAACGAGAGGCTGAAGAAATCGCCAGACCCTCTATCTGTCGCTGAAGTACTCAGGTATACACATGCATCCACAATTCGCCCCAGTTATGCAAATAGCAACCAAAATGGGGAAAAAAGTAGTTAGAAGCAGTGTGGAACCCATAATGTTGTGATTTTTATTTTGCAAAAAATTATCAACCCATAAAATAACTCTTATATTATACAATTATTAAAACTATCAAGCAATAGTTCCATTTTAAGCTTAACAAAAGTCACAAAAAATTAAGAATAATATTAATTACACTACTCACTATTAAATAATCCATTAAAAAACAGTGCGAAACAGCAACAAGAAATAAAATATACCCGACAGAGATAAAGCTATTTTCCCTTAGCAATTAAAGTCTTCAAACTAAATCTTCCTCAGTTTCAGATCATTGAGGGTTGGTAGCTTTCTGCACAACTAGACCCAATTAATCTATCCAATTCTTCAGGATTAACTCCCCAACCTGAGACCTTCCCCAAATAGTCCGAGCTATTTAAACAGCCCTCGCGGCTCTAGCCCACGCTTCATTCGAGCCCCTCCGAATCCCGCCAACGAATACAATCGCTGACCAATCCTTTCCAGCTACTTCGACAATCACAAGAGCTTCTGGAAGGCCCTGCCGTCGCCCCGTCTCTCGAACGTCCAATTGGCGCGATCGAAGATGATGCTAAGGCAGCTGAACAACCTGGCCAACGGGTCCCTGGAGAGTCTAGAGGGGGCATTCAATTCAGGCAAGATGTCCGCCGCTCTGAAGATAGCCCAGGAGTTGCTGATGCTATCGGGAGGACTCCAAGACCCCAGCCGCTATCAGATAGCAGCCTACCATTATTTGTCCCTGATCCACGTGGCCCTAGGAAGGCACGATCGAGCTGTGTGCAGCGTTTCCCGGCTGATACGGCTGGCGAAGAGCACCGGGGACGTGCTTCAGATCTGTCGATCGTTGGTCACCCTCGGAAAGGTGCATTTGAGCTTCGGCCACCTGCACGCGTTGGCCAAAGCCTGGGAACACCTCTCCAGCGACCTGAAGCATCCGATCCCGACGGCGTGGATCAGACACGAGATCGGAAGGTGTCATTTGGAGACTGGCAAGCACAGGCAGGCACTGGAGATGGGGTCTACCTGTTTAGAGGCGGCCGTGGAGGGAAACTCGAAGAAGTGGATGCTGCACGGCAGGCTTCTGCTAGGTTAGAAATGTTTGCGGGCTTCGTGGGTATCAAGAATCGCGAGATTTGTATCGTAGTTAAGAATTCTTCATGGTCGGTTTTAGGGTGTTGGTAAAGAATGCAGACAGCTTCGTGAGAGTCCTAATCCGCATCTAAACCGCTCTCGATATCCAAACGTTGACACGAATTCTCTACAGTCCATCAGTGGTTGATCTGCCTAATATATCTGTTGCCTGTAACACAGCCTATCCATCCCGCAGACCATAATCTGGCTGGTCTATCAGGCCTCTCGCGAAGCTGGCTGCGTTAGTGAAACGTCGAAATCAATTTCCACGTGAGCACGATTTACACCCGAAAGCCTGGAATATTGATAGGGAACACCGACTGGCGAGAGCCTTAATCCGCTGGAATGTCGACGCTGTCCGCTACACTTGGACCACAATTAGTGGCAGGCGATGGCGATAAGAGTACCCAGCACTGTTCATACACGGCGGATTATGGTTCCTACGTTCCAATTACTCGCATTTATTCCTAATAAGGAAGGAATTATATTGTAGACTTTCTCTACGTAGTAACTAGAAAGTCGATAGAACAGGCCTCGATGAGGATTAAACATCCTAGATTCTATTCTCGAATCTTGTTCTACCGTTCCATCGCGAATAGGGTGTACGTACCAGTAAATGAACACGTAGCAGTGAATGAACATTTTTTATTAAAATGAGTAAAATAAGTTATTAAAGTAAGCAACTAATTAATTAGAGACTTCTTTTCATTTCTTGCTTCATATCCAAAGAATTTTTGCAGCACGTGGAGTGAATCGCGCTGCAAACATAATTTTATAATAGTGTTCATTCATTAGCCTTAACTGTTCATTTACTGGTGCGTTTAACCTATACTAGGACTTTCTCTTATTTCTTTGAGTTTACTTTGTAGATTGGAAAATAGTACAGGTTGCGAGTAAAATTAGGTTTTGATATGATTTGAATTTTATATTAGTGTTCATTCATTAGCCTTAACTGTTCATTTACTGGTGCGTTTAACCTATACTAGGACTTTCTCTTATTTCTTTGAGTTTACTTTGTAGATTGGAAAATAGTACAGGTTGCGAGTAAAATTAGGTTTTTATATGATTTGAATTTTATATTAGCGTTCATTCGTTAGCCTTAACTGTTCATTTACTGGTGCGTTTAACCTATACTAGGACTTTCTCTTATTTCTTTGAGTTTACTTTGTAGATTGGAAAATAGTACAGGTTGCGAGTAAAATTAGGTTTTGATATGATTTGAATTTTATATTAGTGTTCATTCATTAGCCTTGACTGTTCATTTACTGGCGCGTTTAACCCACACGAATTCCAATTGAAGGTCAGAGCCTGGCGAAGATGGGCAGGTTCGTGGAGGCGCTGGAGGAGCTGCAGATAGCCGCAAAGATCACCGAGGAGGAGGGCGACACCCCCATGCTGTCCTACATCCGCGATCTTATCGACCAGGTGACGCGAGCCCTCCGCAGGATCGCGTTCGAGATGGGCCAAGGCGGGCTCGACGAGCCGGCGGTCACGTCGAGGAGCGAAAAAGACGAGGATTCAGCGAGACAATCGGGGCCGCTCGTCAGCCGGCAGGAAACCATAATAACCACCATGTTCTCCCAGAGGAAGGTGATTACGGCGTACAGTGACGGGGGTTCAAGCACCGAGGCGTCGGTCGACGTGGACGAGGAGATAACGATGCATTCAGCCAACACGGGAAGCGTGATGCAGTCCTATCGAGAGAGCACCGCTCGATCGGGCCTCGACGAGGAGCAAGAGGACCTTGTTTTCGGTGACAGCAGCACGTTCAGGGTCGGGGGTCTGGAAACGGTTTCGCTGAAGCGTGGCGTCTCCCAGTCCTCCACCTCCTCCTCCTCCGCGTGCTCTAGCAGCTCCTTCGACGACAAGGGGCGCGCGGAGGAAGTCGACGACATCGAGGGGGACTCGCTAGAGCTCGAGGGTGAAGCGGGGAGCAATATCGAGGAGGAAGGCGGCCCGAGGACCAGCGAAACGTCCATGACGACCGTGAACACCACGGCCACCTACGTGATAACAGAGGAGCAAGGCGTGTCGAGGGGAACTAGACTCGCGCTGGACGACGACCCGCTGGAAGGGATTTCCAGGGCGTCGGATAAAGATCGCCGGGGCACGAGGCAAGGCGCAAGGGACGAGGCTGCGAGCGATAAGGCATCGGACGACAGGGAGGGTATGCTGAATGCTCTTCGCGTGATAGAGGAGCTGAAGACGAACGACGATGAGGAGCTCCTGGCGATGGTGAGAGACATGATCCTCCCGGATGATCGATCGCGAGATCCGGGAAATTCTGGTGACGCCGATAGGGAGAAATTTGGGACACCCAGGTCCTCGGTAGATGGAAAGCTGATTCGCACTCTTTATAAACACTCTGCGCCTCCTAGTCCGCGGAAGTGCGACGCTGATGGGGATTTCCGAGGCTCTGCGGCTACTATGGGGGTCTAATTAACTCTGCGTTCGTATCATTGTAATAAAATAACTGAGCTTCCGCAGTTCCACAGTTCAACTCAATGAAATCCTCTTCTTTTGCAAACTGCATCCGAGGAAACGACTGCCGTAGAATTAAGACACACCTTTTCGCCACTACCTCGTTGACCATTAAAATCCCCCGAGTCCCCAGGCATGAATTATCGACGATCTCGCCCGCGGCTCCTCGGAGCGCGAGATTAAAGGCTCTCGATTTTAATGGGCCGCGCAATCAAGGAACGCCCCATTATTCCTCCCGGCCAGGCGCTCGTCCGCGGTCGTCGGGAATTTTTCGCCAGCCAGATCGCCTCAATTAGCCGATTATCGGCGGCGAATTTAATTCGCGGCGCACGAGGCACGCCGGATCCTGGCGAATTAAAACCGGCGCTGGGTTTTCCCGCTGGCCCCGGCAAGTCGAGCGGAACACGCTCGATCTGGGCCGAGCCGATAAAAACGCTGGTCCTCTCCTTGACGTTTCACGGATGCCCGGGCACGCGCGCTCGAAATCCGCTGCTCGGCCATCGGTAACGCGAATGAATATTCAATCGACCGGCACCGCCCGCCTGATAACTGATAATCCCTCATGTGCTCGGAATGGCCGGGATACGCGGCGTCGTTCGGTGAAAATTGCTGCCAGTGGACTCCTGTCTCCTTTTGAATTACAAAAGTCCGACGAGTGGATTCTCCGTCGATTTTCTGCTTTTCCACACGCAGATATCGCGGACTCCATTGCAGAAACGGGCCCGGAGTTGAATTAGTATCGAGCGTCTTCGGAGTTCCGTTAGTTCTTTAATCGACAGACATCTCGGTTCCAATAACTCTCCTAAAGTTCCAACTCCCCCGAGACTGTCTCCCTTTCGGAGTTCACTGCCTGCCTGAATTTCTCGGTGGAAGCTTCCCGCTGGCTCCATTGGAATAGGGGATTCAGGGTTGGAAGGGCACGTGCTGCGTTTGAAAATGGGGAACTGTGCGTGCGTAGGCACCGGGGAGGCTCGTCGAGAATAAAAGGAGGCAAGGGTGGGCAGGCGAGATGGAGCAGGGTACTTTCACAGCTACCTGTTGAGCTACCTATGTGTTCTCGGCAGGCCTCCTTTGTATGGTCATCAAGGCGCTGGAAATATCTCCTCGCGTTCGCGTTTTCAAGTCGCCAGCCACGTAACTGGGCCGACCACTCGCGTCTCCACTATTTCGCGGCTCGACTACTGAACGCGCGGCCCTAGCCACTCTTCTCGAGGGTGGTCTGTTTTGAAGCGGTGATTCGAGGGAACTCTGTTGCTTTATTTAAATTTTTGTTGTATTGGTGTCTAGAATTCTAGAGTATTGGAGTTAGAGCTGTTCGAGTACTCGAAACATTCGAGTAGCTTGAAATGCGAACCGAGCGGGACTCGATTTTTCGAGCCGAGCCGGGACCCGAACGGATCCGAGTAACCCGAATGTTTCGAGTAGCTCGATTCAAAAAAATAATTGAAATAATTATCATAATTGGAGTATTTAAAGCGTTGAAGTGTGGGTGTTGATGCTGCGTTCCCTTTTGTTATTGGATCCCCAGTTCTCAACGGTTAGAAATGAAAACGTTGCCTCCTCCACGATGAAGTTTCAATGTTTATTAGAGCAAGCCGCCACTGCGAAATCGCGCAGCTGCGAGTCGAATCGATAGCTTCCCTCTATAAACAGTCAATTTGTGGGAACGCGGAAAGATGCCCGGAACAAAACTCAAGACGGCGATTCCCAGCGTCACTTCGCTCCCTGACTTTCCACGACGATTCCACCGCGTGGATCTCCTCCCGCAACTTCCACCTATTGTCCCCGTGGCGAGTCGGGACTGTTTTAAGCAGAGGCTCTCCACAGTTTCGTAGAACCCTCGTTGAGAAGTGTCCTCCGCGCGATCCCGGTGCTTCTAACTTCACACGGCGGCGATGAATATTCACGACGCTCGACACCATGCAATCTATGTCCAAACTGTCGCTACCGTAACACTATTTCCCCCCCTCTGTCTCTTCTATTTTTATTATATCGGGCGTCTCGTTTCCGTCGAGAGCACACGTCACAGCGAATTTCCCGTTCCTGCCCGCGCCGGTTCTATTAAAATTCGCGAGGCACCTCGGCCGCGGATTTTGTCGCGTCAACCGTCGCGGCTTAATTATTTTCAGCCCCCAGAAATTGGACGAAAGTTGATTTGCCCGTGACGCGTGTTAATCGAATACGGAACATGTGTCCAATTCAAACAACACTCGTTAAACCGTCTACGTTCTATTAAAAGCTATATTCCTGACAGTATCGCGGAGAAAAATCTCAGGAAAAGTAGGAGTCCTCTGAAATTAAACTCAACCGCGATCAACGAGGGCTCCACGAGCCCTTCGTCCAATTCCAATCGCAAAGAAGTCCCAGCGAAAGTTTCAATACGCTCGGCAATTAACCCTTAGGCTGCCGCTATTTTTTCGTAAAAATTAGGGCTGGGACTATTTGTCGACTTTTTCGGTATTCGAATATTCGAATACTTCAGTTGCTCAATTATTTGGCGAATATAATTCGAATATCCAAGTATTCGAATAATATTCGAATATCCAAGTATTCGAATACTATTCGAATATTAAAGTATTCGAATACTATTCGAATATTATAGTATTCGAATACTGATATATTCGAATAGTATGGTGTGAATTATAAATCAAGTTCTTTAGGTTCATTTGTCAGGGTGAAATCTTATACGCTAATTTTGACCCACTTCACACCATACTATTCGAATATAGCAGTATTCGAATAGTATTCGAATATAGCAGTATTCGAATAGTATTCGAATATAGCAGTATTCGAATAGTATTCGAATATAGCAGTATTCGAATAGTATTCGAATAATAACATTCGAATACTGAAATATTCGAAGTTTATTCGTATTATTCGAATACTGAAATATTCGAAGTTTATTCGTATTATTCGAATACTGAAATATTCGAAGTTTATTCGTATTATTCGAATACTTGTAAAATATTCGAATATTAAATTATTCGAATAGTCCCAGCCCTAGTAAAAATAGGGATCCTTTGTTTCCAAAAATTTTTATGTATGAGTAGTCAATCGGTCCCATAGAGTCGAGAGGGTAGAACCGTGCCAATATAATGGTTATAGCGGCAGCCTAAGGGTTAATTCGATTTCCAGATCGAACGATCTACGGAACCCCGAATTTATTTCCCAACCCTCGTTCGATCTCCTATTTCCACCCTTGAAGCTCCATCGACGCTGCACGCGTTACTGGATACAAATTATTGTCGCTCCATTCGTCCAGCCATTGTTCTTTAATTAATATATTCGCCGTTGCAAAGCGTCGGCCGGCATTGTTCGCCGGAATCGCGCTCGCTGGCCGCGGGGATCAAACGCGCGCAATTTTCGTCGACATAATGGCTCCGCGCCCGTATTTATTATGCCGCCATTGTCGCGCGTCGTATTTAATTCGACAGTTAACGCCAAACAACCGTCATCGTTACAAAGGACGGTTGCCAAGGGCGCGTCGTATGGAGTGGTTTGCGCTTAAATCGCTCGGCGGGATTGAATTTCTACGTTGAAAAACGTAGCCTCGGTAATTTTTACCAGTGTTTCCACCGACCAGCAGAATTTATCGCCGGCCACCGTGTTGCGGCGCATTTTATCGGAGTTAATGGCAGTTCTGCTCGGCGAGCGTAATCGTTCGCTTAACAACGCTCGTTCGACGTCCGGCAGCTTCCCGCGGGAATAAATTTCAGAGGCCTGGGGCCAGGTCGCCGGTGAAATCAATTCTGCAGCCTCCATTTGTCGCTGCACTTTACAACTTTTTTTTTTCGGAAACCACGCGCTAGGTCGCTCGGAGCACGCGTTTTCTGGGGTTTCGTTTGATTTCGCCGTCTTGTTTGCCGAGGCGTCCCCGGCATTAGAAGTTTCAGCGGGATTGAGGGTTCAAATAGGGGACAGGCAAATACTTCCGTGGCGTTTGTTCGGGGCTCTGGCGACAGCGGGGTCTCCTTTTGTTGGATGTTTGGCGAGGCAGGTCGAGGAAAAGGGTGCTCGAGAATATTCTATTACGGAAATTGACGATTGCACGATGGAGGGAAGCGTTCCGGGCTGAAAAATAAATTTAAATAGAGCCGAAGGTGTCGCGGCCGCGCGGGGGCGTTTAATCGATTTTCTCTTAACGCCCCGTTTCGAAACCCTTTTAACAGGTTCGTCCTCGATGCAAGCGCAACAAAGCTGCTCGTAATCTCCCCGATCGCGAGGGCGAATCTCTCGGTGAAAAGATTAAAACCCATGGAGAGGAACGCTCGACTTGCGGTCTCTTTTAAATTCTGTTTAGAAGTTTAATTAGGGATAAGAACGCCGTTGCGAGGCGACAGCTTGGCGGTAATGGAAGCGGGTAACAATAGGGGAAGATTCGAATAATATTCGAATACCAATCGCGATGGAAAGTGCACCGTGGTTCCATCAAGCTTTAAGAACTCCTCGCAATTCATCATTCGGAGTGGATTTGCGTGAGAGTGCTATAAAGGCGCAGTAGCTACGCAATCACCATCAAACGTGATTCTCCTGCGCCGTTCGAGGGAAATTGAAAATCCGCCCGCGTTCGAAATCAATTTTTGAGGATGCACCGGGCATTCGAATCTCGCTTTCCGCGCGATTCCCCGTGGAAGGGGACGTTTTAACCATTAGAACGGGAATAAAGGAGTCCATGCGGAACGAACCAACGAACGATTACGCTCCATTAAGCCCTTTATTCTATCCCAGGCTATCCTAACGTTTGAATTTCATATTCCAGTCAATATTATGGAACTCTCTGAAACCACTTTAGCCCCCAGATCCACCACGTTTCAGCTTGAGAAGACTGAATGGTCCAGCAATAAGCCGAATAAGAATTCGCCCCTGTAATGTCGCACAGAAGCGGCGTGTTTCCCTTCGAAAAAAAAAATGATAAATTGCATCTTCATTCCCCGGTGTTATTTTCCATTCCACCCGTCTTGGTTGGTTACAATACACGGCGAACAATGCGCGACGCGTGCACCGCACGCTGCACCCCTTTCATCTTTCTAGCCGCCTGGTTCGCGCGAGTCGAGGATAACGTTACGGGAAATCGATAAGCGGGCTTTGCAGGCGAGATGCGGATACGCGGACCGGAGAAGAAGCCGCGGGCACGTTGCATGGGGAGCGAGGCGTATCGGAGCGACGGTGAATATCGATGGCAGCGACGGGCGTTCTGACGAGGATCGACAACGTCGGGGAACAGCATTGTTTCACTGGCGATGTCCGAAATATTTAGGGAACAATGGACGCATAGTGATGAACCTGGGACAACTTTTTTCCACAACGACATTCGTTATTTATTTATTTATTTATTTATCATACGGGAAATCAAGTTTCTTCTTTTAAACTCTGACGTTTTTAAATTGAACGGTTACGAAGCTGCTTTGTATTGTGACAAAACCAGAAGGGAGAGGCAATGGTTACTCTCATTGATAGCAGATTGCTGGCGAGGAAACGAGTCCTTTGATCGCCGCAACTTTATTTTTTCATTGTGCGACGTTACTTTCCATCGAGCAGGAAGTGCACCACCACCAATGCTACCGTTCTTCCCCCCCTTTTGTCGTATGTATTCAGAACGTATCGCCGCATATCTCTGTACATTCCCGTCGGATACGATCGCGCGACTTCTTTTTCACCCCCGGCGTTTGCATATATTACCGTGTCGCGGGGGCGGATAAAGAGATCGGAAATCGATGAGCGAACTCGGAACGGAGCGGAACTTCCGCCACGTGAAATTGAAGGCACGATTGTTGCGTTGTAAATCAACGGGGTGAAGTCGATAGCGTCAGCTTACAGGGATGCACGCCAGACAATTTTTACCCTCGAGTGGAGTCGTGAGACAGTGACTGGTTTATCGTGGTCCCATAATTCTGTCGGCCTAAAACGAACGTTTGTACACCTTTCTCTGTATCGTAGGAGTGTCAATAATTTGGCTGAGAACGCGCGAGAAGCGATGGAGTGTGAAAGGGAAACGGCAAGAATGCAGATCTTGGTGGGTAAATAAATTTAAGGAGGTGGGGAGCTCTGGAAATTTTCTGAGGAGTGCAAATTTGAAGAATTTTACCTTAAATCAAGTGGATAAAATAAATAGTTAGAAATGGGGGGTGTAGAATTATTAGTCGAAGGTTTGGTATCAGAAATCGAAGGTTCCGGTGAACAGTGTTTTCCGGTTGCAAACAATTCCGTTGTTTTCGACGAGGCTCGAGGATTTCTGGCTCCCAAGCTCGAGGGGATCGTAGTTTTCACGCTCATCAGAGACCCGACGGGAAAGAGTTCCCGTACAATTACCGGAGCGGTGAGTTTTTGAAATTTTTATGCCGCCGCGGGAGCCGAAGCCACCGCCGTGTAATTACGAAATTTGGGTCGAGGATGGATGTCGCTGGGAAATTTACGGCGCGCCAGGATTCGGGTAACCAGATATGGAAAACTCCGCCGGTAATTTACGATGGAAACTGGCTACGCACCGAGTTCATCAACGAACTAACGAGCAGACAAAATGTTATACAAAACGGGGATTTATGGTACTATTCGTACGGCTGGAAAGTTTCAAGCGGTGGAGTGTTACAGCATTATAGTACTCGCCCCCCGAATACTTTATTTTATTTTTCCCGGCCCGTGGGACCGGGAGGAATTAAATGGAGAAGATTCCGTTTTCACGAGCCCTTGGCGCCTGATCGAGTTGCCCGCGTTCGTAAATTTCAGCCCCCGTCGAAATAAAATTATACGCCGCTGTTGCCCCGGCCCGAACAGCGAATCGCCTCGTTCCGACCATTCGCAGTGGATCCAGAGCGACGTTCTTCCATTTTATCCCGCTGTTTCTGAATAATCTGGAATCCCTTCCAGGCTTTACGAGGCGATCAAGGAGATTTCCGTTGCGGCTTAGAGTAGCACCGCGGAGAATACGCTCCGGGAATAGAGAACAATCGATGAAAATACCCTGCGAGCCAATGCTAAGGCAGCAATGGAATTCAATTCGTTTAAAAACACAGCCCGAAAGAGTTCCGCAACTACTTCGCGCCTTTCTCGATCGTTATTGTCTCCGCGAGCTTTAAAATAAATGAATATTACTTTCTCGGAACTCCGAGGGTATGAATAAGCGTTCTGATTCGAATCTGGAACGACCGACAAGAAACTCTCGGTTTACGGAGTTCCCGAAGCCCTCGCGCGAATATTCCAGGGCGTCTGACTAGTGACGGGACTCTTCCACTTGGAGATCCTAGAATCCATGGCGACAGAACCGGTATCCCGGGGTGTTGGAAGAAACGGTAAACGTTTCTTTCCATGGGAGAAAGCGCCTCGTTATACTCGCGGCGGAGGAGTTCCTTTCACGGAGCAAGAAACACAATCCTCCGTTACTCACCGTTATTACTGTCTCGTTGTTTACGTCGCTCGCGGAGCCACCAGCCCTCGGCCCGTTTCGCCGATTGACGAGCACAGAAACGGTCCCGTGATTCCGGATTTACGTGCCGTCCTCGTGAACATTTCGAGCCACTCTATTTTCCCGAGTAGCGAGATGGAAAAAGGATAATAACTCGCCGGAGCGGGGGCTGTTACAGAGATGTCTTCCAAGAATACAGATAAGGAGAGCTAAGTCTGAGAAGAGTGAAGCAGGCGAAGCGTGGATAGAGATTTTTCTCAGCCGATCTTCGGGACGTGTTTATAGAAATAGCGGGGAGAGAGGGTTTCGGGGAGAGTCGAGCATTGAAAAGAAGCTGAAGGCTGATTAGCGGTTCGGTTGCACGAACAGAGTCTCAAAGAATTCGGACTTTTCTAGTTCAGATGTGTAGAATCCCTAGGGAACCGAGGAAAATATTGGACAATCTTCCCTTGACTCAAATCCGGGCTTTCGTTCGCCGAAGGTGGACTGTCAAGGTTCCTTGGGAATTTTTCATTTTCCGCGGATGTCTGGCTGCGTGGAACTGTCACTTACGGAAGAAACATCGTCAGGACCACACACGCGTCACCTTTTCAATTTCTGCCGCGTTACTGTACAGACACTTATCGACAAGTATATCTACATTTTCTGTTAAACCATGAAGACACTGTATTTTCATAAATAGGTTAAGTTACCGTCTTAGGTTAAGTTGTAAAACGTTTATGTTTATCTTCCGTTTATTGTTCTCTGTTATATTGTGCAATAAAATACGTTAATAATAATAATAAGACACCTAAGTAGCTCCACTATAAAAAGTTCTCAAGAAGGGACAATTCAACCCTCTCGGGGAGATCCGAACTGATCCTGATCTCTTCTCATATTTTTCCCACCTATCCATTTTTCCTTCGACACACCCCATGTACATCCCCCGAAGGATTCACACCATGAATGCCTCCGGATGTCCAGCCAGGGGCGAGCTATTGCGGAGGGAAGCTCGTGTCAATGAAAGCAGGCGTCTCCCACGCGAATGGAAGAAAGAAAGGGGGAAGTGCTGTGCTGGTCCTCGAAAGAAGTCATTATCAGGTCGAACAAATTGCTGGCTACAGTTGGGGCGCAGGTCGCGCTGGACTGGTCCCCGGATAAGCATCGTTAACGTCGTTACTCGTACTCGTAGGGCCTTGAGTAACTAATTAACTTTACAGGTAGACGCGACTCTCTCTCTTTGTCCGTCGGTCGGGTAACGCCGGCGTGCCTACAAACCCGGGACGCCGCTCCACCGTGTAAATTGCACTGCCAATTAATATGCCGAACTGCACACACCACGCCGCCCCCCGCCGCGCTTTAAAACCGATACGCTCCTCTTACCCCGTTCGCGGCGCGTCGAGTGCCCTCGCTTTGCGCCGTCGATCGGCCGGTGGTTTTTCCCTTTCGGTTTTCCACCGGCGGAGCCTTTGCTCGCGTCGGGGAAAAAGTCAGGGGTCAAAGGCGACGCGACGGGCTCCATGTTGCGGATAAATGCCCACGAAAGTCGCGGGGGTGGGTCGGAAGCTTTCGCGCGGACGAGGTCGCGGTCGTGTTTCGAATGCTCGAGGAGAGGGAGATGAATGGTGTGTTTTTAAGGACGCTCTATGCGAGGGTGGAAGTGTCTGCAGAGGTTTTCAGGGAGAGTTTATGGAAAGTAAATAGTGCTGGGACTTTGAACAGGGGTGGCTTTGGATTCGTGGCGTTTCAGCGGTGTAACAAGATGAAGAGAAAACGAATGGACGTTTAGGAGTGAATGGAAGAACGCAGCGTTGACAACCGGTAAACGATGAGTCGTCGAATTGCTGCGATGATGGATTGGACGCGGGACTTTTCGATAGAATTTCGGAGCATCGAGCTCGTCGATTGCCACACTGCTCGCTTCCCTGGGTGCCACGTACAATTTCGGATGCCATTGTTTTCGAAAATATTTAGTCTCTCAGCGTTTTCAATTTCGGGTTCTGCAATGACACGAGTGACTTTTATTGACTGGTATTTTCGAGAAAACAGACTAAGAAAATTATGAACCCTTGGTGGAGAAGTTTCAAGAACAAAAAAGGCACAACCTTTTCACCCCTAAACTCGACTCCAGATACGAAACCCTTGATCGCAGAAGCCAAAGTGACTTTGCCAAGTACTCAATCTCCCCTAAGAACACAATCCCCGATATTTTCTAAATTCTATTACTGGTTATTACACCCCCGCGGGTTTCAGCTAAAAAACGGACAATACCCAGGGAGCGGCAGCCTCTTATATTTCAATTTTCTTTGAGGGAATCGGTCTCTATTACGCCGACACAGGCTCGATCGATTCGGACGAGGACGTAAGCTCGTCTGCCCGGAAACTCGAGCTTCTCCTCCAGCGTTTCCTTTCAATTTCATATTTCGATCAAAGCGCCCGTCCGTTTCGTATTAGCAGGCCCGATAATTGTTCCACGGTGCCGCGCGAAAAACTCGAGGTAGAACGCCGGAAAGGTCGCGCTAGTCGCGGCGGTGGGCGGCGGTCGTGGGGGATAAGAGGAAGCGAAATACGGTTCGTTTGGCGGCCGGAATATCTCGTTCGCGGCATCCTTTACGGGCTCCGCCGCGGGCTCTCTCCTTTGTGGGCTAAAGAAAAAGGCGAAGAAAATCGAGGCTGCGAGCTTTCAAAGCGGCTCTCGAGAACAGGCGGGGTTCGCGGCGAGTGGAATTATAATAAGTAAGTCGCGATCGCGATCCACCTTCTTTGGGAATGGACCCACGGGGGAGCCCGGCCGTGTTACCTCCGAGCAAATGGATATTCCGATGGTAACTGAAGCGAGTCCCCACCGTTCCCAGCCAGTTTTTGGACCGTAGCCAGTGGCCGGCGAGTGTTCGCCACGTTCGTTAAAAATTTATCGGCCGTCGACGCTTTCCAGCGACGCCCATTTGGAATTGTCCTCGGGCACGCGAGATCACGACGGAAAAGAGAGAGAGAGAGAGAGTTCCGACTAAAGAAAGAGAATTCACTGTTTCTCCCTTTCACCGAACACGTCGACTTTTTATCGCAGATTTATCGAAACGGAGACTTTTCGCTCGGCTTGAAATTCGAAGAAAATTTCACCTTCGTTGAAACGGAGAATTTATTCGACGGACCCACTGACATTCGTTACCTCCGAGTTTTCCAGGAATCCAGTTCCCGGCTTGGGAAATTGCGAATTTATTCGACGGAACCACCGATAGTTGTTATTTTAACATTTTCACGTGAAATTTCCTTTCTCGGCGGAACGGATAACTGATTGCGCCGGAACGGTGACGTTTATTATCTGGAAAAATTTTCAACGATTCCCCGCGCCACGTTGAAAATACTGTATTCGTCGACGTGAAATATTTCGAAGACACCGGAGCTTCGCGTGGACATTCGCCGCGCAGAACTATTCCTGAGAAATCCGGCCCGTTAATTATCGCTTGGGTCAAGGGCAGGAGACAACTCACAACCATTCGCGGGCGAAAGAATTTTAAGATCGGCATTAATCGCCCGTTCGAATGATCCGCGTTAATGTGCCGAGGCCGCGGTGATTCGTGTCACGGCAGGCCGGAGAAAAGACTTTGCTCGAGGGCGAGACGAAAAAAGGGGAGCGAATTATTTATTAAAGCACGGCCGTGGACTCGTGGACGGGTCACGGAATTTTTTCGCTGGCAGACCTTTTTAATAAGACGCGGTTTATTGCGTTCAACGTTGGGGGTGAGTAACGGGGGTGGCTGATTGTGTCCTTCTGTGTTGTAAAAATTGATAGAGGAGCAGGCAGGAGGGGTTGGGCTACCGCAGACGTTGGTTAACGTAACGGGAAGGCAGGTTTTATGGAGAAATAATTAGAACACGCCCACGCGTTATCGAGGAGACGTCGCGACGTAAGGTTGCCGCCGTGGACGCGTAATTAACGACGTAGATTAAATGAGCGCTCGAACGGGAGTCGCGTCGCGAATATTTAAACGAGGTCACGTCCGAGGATCGTCGCGGTGGGTCGGTGAAAAAATTCACGCCGAAAAATTCTCTCTCTCTCGAGAGAGAAAGAGAGAGGCAGCGCTGGCTGGAAGTTAGCGGCCCTTAATGGGCTCGAGGGTAGTGCAGGTGCACGTATCAGCCGCGACGGCTCCAAGAACGAGCCGGACCGCGATGTAATTAATGCACGGCGCAATTAAGTGCATCGGCAAATTACGGTGTAATCGGGTTAATGGAAAAACGTTGGACAACGGCGTGCAAGCATTCACGGGAGTGCGCCGATGCTAAGTGCGAATGGGGATGCTCGAGACGGAGAAAGAGAGAGAGAGAGAGAGAGAAGGAGAGAGATGTGTACGTGTATTGAAGCTTTAATTTCGTGCTAATTGGGATGTCGTATTCTAGTATTATAAAATCCCATGGTACATGATGTAGGTTGCTATTGAAGTACTCGCCTGCGAGGGTGTAAGCGGGATTGGAAGGTATTTGAGTGTTGGGGTAGCAGAGTGGAGGGTGGTAGCAAGGGTGTATAATGGAGTAGCGAAGCTGGTGGCTGTGGGAATACAGAGAGGGAGCGCAATAAGGGTAATCGGTGTATTAGGGGTACTGGCCATAGTGACAGGGGTAGTTTCGGTATCATTAGGTGGAGAAATAGTAGCGGTAAGAGGACAAGTGGGTAGCTGCGAGAGTACCAGAGATAATAGCGATACTGTACCGCTGGTGGAACCCGGGAACAATCCACGCTTTTCAGAAAATCCCAATTAATTGAAGTTTACCAAAGCAATGGGCTCGGAGGCAGGAGCCAGTAAACGGTCCGGGAAGTCTTTGAATGGCGCGTTCATTGGTTCCGCGTTCATCTCCCTCTGCGCTTCGCGGATTTCCATTGAAATACGTGTTTAACAGAGTCCGGTTAACTTGCTCCACAAGCCTTTTTACATTAAACGGCGAAACTACGTCCATGGAAACGAACGAACAGTGGATGCGGCGCGGAGTTCGCGCTCCCCGGAGAAAGTTTCCGTCATTTAGCATCACGGCCGCTCAGACACCCGTGTCGCCGGACTTCCGCTAACTTCTGCGACGAAAAAATATGTCGCCCGAGAATTTGCATTAAACAGACGAGAGGCATTTGCATGTGCCGGGAATCATACGGCGGTAGTTTCAAATTTTCAGCAAAATGTCTTCCGCATATTTCCATCCCCTTTGCTCAGCTTCCACCCTTCGGAATCCCTTTCAACCTCCTCGAACTCACCTGCGGCAACTGTCCCGCGTTACCCAGTGCATCTCAGCCGTTCTGATTTTCGAGCTTAAATCCTCAGATAGAGTTGCGACACTCGCGTCCCCAAATAAAAGCCACGGAATTCGTGACGGAAGTCTCGCGAGTGATATTTTTCTCCGCAGATCTCCGGCACGTTACGCGGTTGTGTTAGAAATATTGCACCCGGTGTATTCGGCCTTGCCAGGCAGTGTGGTCAGCAACAGGAGTTGCGATGCGATTTTGTTTTTTGGCTAAGGCGTTGTCGCCGCCGTTTATTTTTTCTGTCAGTCGGTTAGTCGTTCACGGGCTGTCTGTATATGGCGTCACGGCGTGCCACGCGTGAAGTCTGTTCTTTATAACTCTATATTTAATAAACATTTCTTTCTATTATTACCTACAAGTGAGCGTGGCAGTTTGTTTTATTAAATAACCCAACAGGTTGTTTGCAAACGTGTCCGCGGCTCGCACGCTTGAGGTAGGCCACGCGAAGGCAGCTTTCAGGTCGATGAGAGCGAAAGGTGGACGAGCACTTCGGAGCGCGAAGGGGCGCATCGATATCGCGAAAGAAATTGGGTCTGAAGGCGAGGTATTCGTGGCGAATTTACTTAACCGCTTCAACCGTCCCTTCGAGGATTCGCGGCGCGAAATACCTTCCGCATTCACTGTATTCTCATCGCAGCAGCAAGACGGATACTCTGAACAAAATTTGGAGGAGAAATGAAAATTCAACTTCTATCAGCTCCGCCACGCGATACTTAATTAATCCGTTCGCCGGCAGTTGTTTCGGGACGACAGGTCCGTAACTTGACGGTGGAAGTTACAACGCGCGTGCAGAACTGCGCAAGCTTCCAGAGACGTGGCGAGAACGGAAGCGCGAGGCGACGGTTCTGAAAAGGATCGGTGGAAGCGCGAGGAACGACGAAGCCGGCGGAACAAAAGGGAGGAAAGCGTAGTGAAATAAAAGTAGCTGCCGGTGACAGGGTTGATATCGAACAGAGGATCGTGCATAGGCTGGAAGTGGATTGAAAGGAATTTAATTCACGACTGCGTCTACGGGTTCAGGCTGATCCTACCCCATCGATCCTCTCTTTTTCATTTCTCCGCATTAAACTTTCAAAGGGAGATCCGCGTCGCCCACGTTCACGGAATTATTCCCAGCGTCTTCGCGATAAGACGGAGGCTGCCGTAGAAATACCGAGCGGAACGGGGGACGATGTCGCGGATACATAAAATTTTCATTGCAAATCGCTCGCAGTCTATATCGGCGCAGACGATCCGCGACGCAACGTAGGAGCTTATATAGTTTATTAAAAAAAAATGAAATTTGATTTCGGACCTGCTGTTCCATAGTTACAGATTCGACCAGCTCGCGCGGAGGGGTCTAGAAGATTAATTAATATATTCAGATTTATGGATGTTTTTCTATTTCTTTTTTTTGTATAGTCTCTTAAGACAGCGTACTAAAGGTAGGTAATAAAAAATTTCGATGAAAACTGTAAATTATGTCTGAAAAAAAATCTGATTAATGGCTTACTTTTCCGGCCGTCACAGTGGTGTTCCCCCTTAAGTGGCTGTCTAGACTAGACAGTCTTATGCTACTAGTAACCCGCTCCCGGCGGGTTAGAATCCCTGGATATAACCTCACTTGTACATATGGTCTAACCATTTTGAATTATCTTTTGCCTATAAGTGACGTCACTTGTGGGCAACTTTTCCGCGTTATCTTTGCTTCACTTCGACTCGTGGATGCATATAGGGCGGGCCGTGTCTATGAGTATATATGCTCTAAGGCAGAAATTGAAGACCGATAGAAATCTGAAAGCGCTTACGTGTCCGTAAAGCGATCGGAAGTATGCCGCGGTATCGAATAATCTGGAGATCCCCGCGAAACCTGACCAAAGGTAGATCCTCGCTTCGACGGAAGAAGCTTCGGCACGTCCCAATTCGGGAATTCGATCGAAATTTCCGCGCGATATCCCGACAATTTCTCTTCGCATGCCGCGCCTTTAACTCTCGAAGCCGTTGCAGGGACATTCTGCGCTTGACCCGGTTAAACCTGCGTACGTGAGGCGTCGTTCATTGGAAACGAGGATCGTCCAGGGAGCTTAGCGAGCGAGCTTGATGAACACCGTTACTCCGCCGTTCCACCGCGAAAATGTTCTATTAAACATGTCCACGGGGCAACTGGTATCGCAGCGTTTGCTTTAATTCGAGAAAGCCCCTTTTTGACGTGGCTGGGACTCGCGTCCACCAAAGTACGTTCCTTTCGCGTCAAAGACTCCGCTCCCACCCTAATTTTCCTCCCAGAAAATGACATCAAATTAAACATCCTTCGCTCGCCAGACGAACAATCAAAGGGGAAACAAATCCTGAAAACAATTTTGATGTCATTCTCGCCGACCGTTTGAAACGCTTTCACGGGGAGTGGAGAATGAACGGTGGGAATGGAATAAACGGTACGAGAGATTCTGCCGCGGAACGAGCGATACGAAAACATTCCTGCGAACGCTCTCTAAATGGGTTGTTGCCCCGTTTTCCATCGCGCTTTCTGTTCCGCAGTGTAAAAATGCTTTTTCCCCTTTTCTGCTCGTTTTTTTGCCGGCGAAAAGGTATGATGGACGTTCCACGGCGATGCTAAAAAAAAAAAGGATGCGGAAGGCAGAGTGCCATCGGAAAAAATTTACATCCGGGGCAAAATATCGCGCCGATGGTGGAACGGTTCGATTCTATACGAATGGCCCGTTGAAATCCGAAACTTACAAGGCAAGTATTGTAATCCGAGTTGCGGACAGTCGACGATCTATGATCGAGGGATCCAGAGTTTTCGCGTCCGTTGTCGAAGCTCTGAATTGTAAATAAAATCGAGGCACCAATTGGCTCGCTATTCAGGATTCAGGTCGAACGAATTCGGGCTCCAGAGGCGGCAAATATTTATGAAAAACAAATGCGGACGAGGCCGGCACCGCTCGTCGAAACAACAGCATCATCGATATTCGCGTCGGTGCGAGGAGCGCTCGTAATTTCGGGACACACGCGGCCCGTGATCGCGAAATCTCGCGACATGCAAATCACACTAGGGAATCGCGTGTCTGTCGCTGATTTATTCATTGTCCCGTTCTCCGCGCCATACATTCCACCACGTCCGCCTTTTTCTCGCGCCAGTAATTCCTCCCCCGCGCATCTATCGCTGGAGATTTGCATTTATGAATCGACGCGGCTGCCAAGTGTCTCGGCGATGCATCGAACCTTTCGATCTTCTGCGAGAAAGTGCAGGTATTTTTCAATTCTTTCGCGTCGCATTAGGCGGCTCGCAGCCGTCGGCGTTCGAGTGGCAGCCTCGATCAATGAAACGCGTCGCCGAATAAATTTATTTACCGATTATATCGATCCCTCCTCGGGTTTCATTGCGTAGGGCGCGGCTGCGGCGACACTACCGGAAATGAGGTAACCCTTCGCGTGAAAAAGGTGGGAATCGTCGAAGAGAGTAAAACGAGCTAATCTAACGCACTTCTATACCGTTAAGGAACTAGTTTCTGATCAGTTTAGAGGGTTTCCCGCTTTAATATTTATTTTTAACCTAATAAAACATTAAACCATAGACATTTTTTATACTAAAAGTTGAATTAATGTTTAAACTTCAAGGGAAAATTTTAAAAAGTTGAAAATAAGTATATAATTTAATTATTTATAAGGTATGAAATAATAAGGTGACTAGGAACTAGTTTTTGATCATCTAAAATTAACAATACTAACTGCTTTCACAGACAACACTTATATTTTTGAATTATCAGTTTTTATGTTAGTAATTATTTCAAGCAATTATTTATTGACATAAACTCAAAAGAACGATTTATTTCATGAACTGATAAAAAATTAGTGCCTGATCAAGAACTAGTTCCTTAACGGTATATGCTGAATATATTTTTAAATTTGTTTGTCGTCAATCACCTTTCAAAGAAAATATCTCGCGAGGGCTGAAGTGTCGTTGGAAGTTGACTTTGCGAGTTTCTCAATTACCCTGGAAGATTATGCCGCGATCTCGTCCACGGCGCTCGTGCCGAGCAATAAAACGTCTTGATGGCCTGTTACCGTTTCGCAGAGCCCGTAAAACCATGGGGAAACCGCTCCAGCGACGGGTCACGCGTCGATGGGGATGAATTCACCCTTGACCCCGGCTTGTAGCATGTAAATGGAGGGGAAATCAAGCCGCGCGGAAAGACTCTCGGCGAAATTTCGGACGTTGGTGTTGGGATTTCTAAAGTTTCGTGCAAAAACAAGGGAAAGTTGGGGGGTTGACCTTTTTTTTTCCCTCCAGAGGACGGTGCTCGCGGAGGAACGGGGGTCGTGAAATGTTAATCGAGGCGGAGGTGGACGATCGTTCTTCTTGTCCAACGTTCATTCAATTTCACTTCCTCGCCCCTGCTTACGCAAATAATTACGTAAATTCCTCTCTGGCCGACGGAAGCTCTACGTAACTTCGTTCACGGCGAGAGTGAGGGCTGCTAAAGGTTTCACGAGCGCGTTAATAAACGATGGAAGGTCTATCTCCATTATTCCACGAAGCTCCCGTTGTTTCACGTGAACGAGATCAAAGGGCCTTTTTACCGTCGAATTTTAAACACGCGTCCGTTAGTCGGCGCTAGTGATAGGAGTGGAATAACAGTTGACCAAGACGGTGGCTCGATCGCAATTACAGCCTGGCAGCTGGGGAAAGAAGAGCGCGGAGAACAGAGAGGATAGGTTGATCAGTGAAGTGGATTCGTTTTGTCCCGGGTATCAGTGTCCGATCGCAGTTTCGAAAAACCAACAAACGGCGAACGTGACGCAGCCGTTAATCGACCGTTCCCGTTCCCATCCAGCGGAAAGCTCCAGGAAAGATTGTCGCGCTTCCGGCTGGAATCTCTTTCGCAATTATCTGGGGGATTGGCTGGTGCGTTTTTCACCTGAGCACCGCCGCTCGACGATCACGTTTCCATTCGCGGCACAATCCTCCGCCGATGGACCTGCCAGGCACGTTGCTTACACAACTAACAATACACGGTCGATCGTAACGCGCGAATGCCATTTCAAAAATGGACTCGAGAAATGGTAGAGGACAGTAGTTCTCCAACATTCTCATTTAGCAATTCGTTTAGAGTCATAGTTACGTTTTGTGACGATGTTTTATTTTCATAATAAGATGTATAGATGGCGGAGTTAATTATAGGGAACCCTAGTAGGTCATGAAACTATGTTTATTTTCCTATACTGTTTATGTTTTTGGTTCATGGTTGAGTTGAGAGTCCCGGGAGAGAGACGTCGTGTGAAGATGACGAACACGTGTTAACGATTATTATATATATTTTGAATAAATGTTTATTTGTGCTGTTAAAACAAAACGTTCAATCTGACTCGTTTCATCGCCTTAAATCCACACGTTTGCATTGGTCCAGGAATGGCGTTTGTGACTGTACTGAGTCACAATTGGGTTACAGATCAGGCTAATGTCTCTTGAGTCTAGATTAGATTCGAATTATGCCGGAGATAGGTCTGATTACCCTGCCAGCTACACACACACACATATACGTCTTTGAGACAAGCCCCATCTACCCACGACTATCATTTGTTACTTCAGCTTCTACACTCCTAACCAGCGAGCTCCATCTTCTAATTAGAATCTGTAAACTAGTTTCCACCCCCGTAATGAGAGTTTGAAGTCTGCCTTATCTTGTAAGAGCAAATTGAAGTAGCGAATAGAATGTCTGCTGGAAATTAAGTTTCCCACAAATCCATCGGAATACTCATCGTCTTCCCGGATGGTCTCTAGTCTCGTCCGAGGCACTAACGATTAATAATTTTAAGGGGGCGGGCAGTTGGTGATTCCACCGCTCCGTGGAATTCTAACACAGAGCGAGACGGACGGAGGGAAACGTAAGAAAATAGAGAAGAATGAAAGCGAGAGAGAGAAGGAAGAAGATGAAACTGTCCAACGCATTACCGTTCGTTACAGAAATTCTATTATTTCGCTCCCCGCCTTGCGCGGTACACGCACGACGTAATAAAGTTCCGCGCGACTGGAGAAATCGATCCCATCACGGATGAACGCATTTTTCCCAGCAGCTAGGTGGTCGACGCCGCGTTCTTTACATCGTGTAATCGGTCGCTCGCTTACAAGCAACGCCAGGGAAATATGGTAATTAAATCGTTTAATTAAATTACGAGGGCCGCGTGTTACGCGAGTGGTTAACGTATCGTTGCTCGGCCATCCTGGGTCTGTAACTTGCTGGAATTTAATTAAACCTCCAACCACTCGTCGAAGCCGCACCGGGGGGAACTTTTCTACGGCCATTCGCGCGAACTTGCCTCGCCGGGCTTCTTCCTTGGACCAGGAAGTCGTTTAAAATCAAAGTCAAGCGCCTGGCGCTTTCGATAGAAACGATTCTGTTGTTCCGAGGCTCGACGGAATGATAAAGATATTTAAAGGACAAGAAGAGGAATGTTGTTACCGCGGGTGTTGACACTCTTAGAAGATCTCGAGTTCTTTAATTTATTTATTATTTATTATTATTGAATTAACGGGAGAACCCTTTAGAATACAAAAATTTGAACGAAGTAATACAGTTGGCATAGCTTATAGTAAAAAGATATAAAGAAAAATGAAATAAAAACAGAGAATGTACAGAAAAAAAACACAAGAAAAACATAGCAGTCTACAAAAAGCGCGAAAAACCAAAACAAATGAATATGACACGTAACACTTTAGACTTAAGATATCATCTTCGCGGTAAGCTGGCACAGTGAATTTTGAAGCAATAAGTGAAAAGGGATTCTTTTAAAAAGGCGCAATTATATTATCAACGTTTCCTGGTGCAATAAAACCATTCCAGCGTAACGGGAGTGGAATGAAAAGCTCCAATGATATTAACGCCGACAAATTACTCGTAACGCTGCACACAATGGGTTGCTTTCAAACGAAATCCCTGGCTCCCTTTCATTGCGCGGGCCTCGTCGCCATCCGAGTTCGATTTCATTCTATCAGCACAATGCCCGTTTCGTGCAGAGATATTTCGCTGATTAAGCCTCGCGCTGCTGTTTCCTTCGAAAGCGTCGGCTCCTTCCTCCTTTTGCACCCCATTCTCTAATTGATCCTTCGGCTGTTGCGCTGGTAGGGTGTCGTTACCGAAGCGAGTCGGAGGCTACTTCTCCACCAAAGTGGCTTCTCAGTGATACTCGACTGGATTGGTTCGCGGAAATTCGACTCGTCCTTGCTCCCGCGTATGCGTCCACCCACGAGAAGTTCGATTAAAGTCGATCCGGAACGAGGAGCACGCGGGAAGTGGCAAAGTTTTTCACTTATTCTTCTTGTACCACGATCCGTTCGTTGTTTATGATTCGTTCAGTGGGATTTCGGAAACTTCCTCTGTCCGTTTCAGGAGGTGTTCGTTAAAGGAAGCAGAGAGAGAGAGAGAGATGTCGGACGCTTCTACCCCTGGGAGCGGAGGGTTCCGCGAGCCACGAACAAAGGAATCAGCATTACGAGATCAAAAGACCAAGTCCCTGAAGTCCAACTACAAAGGACTTCGTTAGGAGAGAAAACCGAGATGCGAAACTTTCCCTCGAAGACGTCGGGTGGAGAACTAAAATGCGATAACGGTGGGAAACAGTCAGCTGGAGATAGAATTAAACGTGCCAGTTTCGAAACTGTGCCACACACGAGATTTCGAACGTCCCGCATTTCTATGAATGCACGCCTAGATCCTCTTGACCAAAGTCAAATCTAAACACTGCTCCCTCCCAGCTTCCCTATCCCCCTCTATCAGTCTCCATCCCAAACTCCGAGCTCCGCCAGCGATTCACCTTCGAATCCTCCACCGTCAACTTCAACTTCAACTTCCAGCCTCATCGGCGAGCAAACCGTGAAAACCGCGGACCGTTCTATCTTCCCTCTGACGAAGTGACCCTAGTAGCACAAAATATTGAATGCATATAGATCCAATATTAAAAAGAGGTTCAATCTCTTTTTGATATTTAAATATACATACAATATTTATTCTAGATCAAGAAGCAAATATTTTTTCCAAATATACTGGAAATATTCATTTTATATTATAAATTTTTTTTTCAAATATAAAGTATATTTTACATGTCCTGAATATTTATTTGGGAATTCTGAATATTAATTTCACGTTTCCAGAATATTTGCTTTACATTTTCTAAACATTTCTTTTATATTCTACGAATATTTAGTTCATATTTTCTAAACATTTATTTCACATTTTCAGTATGTGTACATAATATTTAGAATCAACATGTTTTTCATATTAAAGAGTGTGGCTAAGAAAATATTTTTTTAATATTCGGAAAAAATATTTAACCAATATTTTGTTCTACTAGGGGAAAGCCCGCCTCGAGCGATCCAGCAAACCCCATCGAACAAGCTTTGTCGCTGGCCTGTGTACGAATCGAAGCCAGATTCAGTTGGCAACGGACTCGCGGGCAGCGTCCGATTCGCAGGTGAATTTTCCCGCAGAACGCACACCTGCGCACTGCGTGTGTACCTGCGTCGTCGGTCGGCTGGCACGTCGGTGTCTGCGGGTGCGTGTGTACGTCGGTCAGGTGAGTATTGATCGTCGCGAATGTGCAGGGACGAGCAGGCAAGAACGGACGAATATAAGCTTCCGCGCGGCAATGCCCGGGTCGGAAGGGGTATATACGGAGGAAGCGATGGAAGCGGAGGAAAAAGGAGCAGTCGCTGGTTGCTGGGTTCACGGAACGCGGGAATTCAGGACGCTCGGTCCTGGCTGCTTCTAGAGCGGAGCAACAGGCGCGCACCCCTCCGCCGAACGACTCTCTTGCTTTTTATGCAGAGTCTACGTCTGCCACCCTTTAGTTGAAGAACTTGGCTTGGATGCGTACTCGGTATCATTATGTAGAATCTAGTTACTTTACTTTTTATGTAGATTTAGGGGTATTAGAATTTTTAGGTAGAAGTAGGTCTACGTGTAGAATTCTCGCGTAGGATTACCTGTTTTCCCTGAGTTCTCACGTGGGAAATACCATCAAGGACCCAGTTTCTAATCAGTTTAGTATATAAATACAAAATAATAAGTTTATCAGGGTACAAGTTTATTCCAAAAAATTATTAAATAATTATTATTATTATTATCAATTAAACGGGTGGACACCCTTTGGTTACATAACGCAGGTAAGAATACAAGACAGATAAACGAGGTTAGGGTAGAAGTACCGTTTGTGGCCATTGCACTGTTTTTGGCCATGTGCATAATTTTCTTATTTTTAAATTGCTTGCAGATCATTATTATGTGGAGAATTTCGCATCATAAATATTTTGTTTAGTATACCACCCGAAATATAAGGTTATAATTATTGTTAACACGGAAAAATATTATATTTTTTAAGAAGTGGTCAAAACTGGTGCAATATCTTAATGTGGCCACAAACGGTGCATCTACCCTATCAGAAAAAATTATGAAGTATTTTTAAATTTGATAGCTCGTAGTAAAATGTTTTAGGTTGATCAGAAACTGTTCCCTTTGCATTCTAAGTGATCAGGAACTGGGTCCTTGACGGTGGTGTACTACTGAAATTCCTACGTAGAACATGTGTGGGTCTACTCGCAAACTTGCCACGCAGGACCTTGACCTACTCTCAACGATTTCGTATATTAATTAAGGACTCTTTGAGTTTCACACAGGACTTAGATCTAAGTGTAGAATTCTTATTCAACGTGGACCTAGGTTCACTCTCAAAATTCCAACCTGGGGACTATCTTTACTCGTCGTTTTCGAGATGGACCTGTGATTCTCGTTTTTGGGGCCCTCGAGCGCAAACCGAGGGTTCCTGCTCGGTTTTATTGGCCCGGCGGTGCACAATATTTAAATTGGCTGACCCTGAGGACGTTCGAAGTATCGATTTCGAAGTACGCGGACGGGAGACACGGAATAAAAGGATCAAGGCTGTCCTACTAACGCGCCTGCAGGAACGATTCGGGTCAGCGACGCTGCTAAGTATAGTCGCGGCGATCGCGCCTGCAACGATCTTCGGTCCTCTCGCTGCAACGATCTGTCTCCACTTTATTTTTAGGTCCTATTGTTTATAACGGGCGTCGTTCTTTCCGCCTTATCTGCCCGGCGTTTTTTTATTCTTTGCTCTAAGAAAGCCAAGAAAAGAAGGGGAAATAAGCAGATAAACCGGGCAGTTTAATCCCCTCGGAAAAAGCTCCTGGCCTCCTATATTTAGAAGTAGGAAGAGCACAACGTGTTCTACTCCTCCCGGAGAAATTTAATCCAATCAGTTAATAGCCGAGGGTGCAACCAATACCCCAAACACCGTTCTTTAAATAAAAGCTTCGATATTAATTAGCTAATACGAAGAGAAAGAGTGCGGCCGAATAGAAGATCTACTCATCAGCTAAAAACCACGCGGAGACCACTTCGTTGTATCCAGAAGACACAAGGATTCATTACCTAAGCGCTGGTAAGAAAGGGATGCGCGGTGGGCTCGCGTGATTGGAAGAATCGCGATTAGGGTGAGACTCAATGGCCACGTGGAAGGATAAATGGAGCGGTATGGTTTACTCTCGCGATCATAAAACCCCGGCTGTCGTAAAATATCGACGATAAATAATGCAGAGACCCCCCGGTCCCTCGGGCGTGTTCGTTTCTAAGCGTAATAAGGGAATGAATAATTGAAGGGACCGTTCCGTGGGTGCAGAGTAACGCGAGTCACTCGTGCAACGCGATCGATCCGCGTGATTGACACCGGTGCATGACGGGCGTGCAAAATGCAAGCCTCGGAACGGCGTCATCTTCGCGGGCCTCGGGGTTGCGATCAGCAAACGAAGCGGGTCGCGAAACGATCGCCTGTTGCTGCAGTTTACGCCGCCCCCCGTAATCTGGTGCAACAGTTGAGGACAACAAGAAGCCACGTTCGAGTCTTAATTACTTATTAACGCAGCGTTCGTCTTCCTTCCCTCCGTTCCTTTAAACGCTGTGGATAATTTCAGGGAGCGGCTGAAGGGTGACGAATATTAAATTTCATGGTTCTGATTCGCGGGAAAACAATTCTTCCAGTAATTACTTTACTCTTTACTCTTAATATGTATCACATCATTTTTATTTCTGTACGTTAAAGAGTAATAAAGTTGTAATAATAATAATTCGACTAATCTTCTTTATATTCCTTCAATTCGAAGAATAGAAGACTGTATTTTCTACCAAAAGGAGAACACTGCACCGGTAACGTGGATTGCTGGAAGGACCACCCCTGTTTCGTGTTTCTGTTCGCCCTTCGCCCTACATTTATCGAGCAGCTCTCCGCCGAGGGCACCGTAAAACACCGTCAGCCGAATTCTATACGAGGAATCGCTATTCCAAGGACCGTTCCAATCGAACGAAATAAATCCAAAGGAACGAAGCGGCCGCTATTTCCGACCCCGAGAAAAACTTTGCTTTCTCTGACGTCGGAGGAACGTTCCCTCCCACCCAGCGGCGCTTCCATTTCCGTGGCTTCCTCGCTTCCTGGACAGCCTCGCCGTATCCTTCGTAGTCGAAACAATCGAGGAGAGCGATCGACCTTTCACCGTCAAGCGAACAGCAACAGGCTACTCCTCCTTTCGACCGACCTGCACTCGAATTCTTCGCTGGCGTCTGTCATCCGGTAGCCTTCGAGTGGAGTGTGCCCAAGGACCAACCCGCCATCCCCAAGGAGAAGTTATTTCCGGTTGGCATCGCGATAGAATTTTTTATTGGCCGCTCCTTGCGTGACACGTCGCGTTGCGCTGTTCATTTTTTTTTATCGTTAAGCTGTTCGCTTCCATCTGACGCGTGTGAATATTCAGCGAAAGCTGGCGTCACTAGTGCCAAGAAAAACGAGGGCAGAATAAACACGTGTCTTTATCTGAAATTCCATTGTGAAGTTAGAATTCCATTGGAAAAAAGTCGCATCACCCTAATCGTAGGCAAATTTCCCCAGCAATTTCTTCCTCGATCAGAACTTCAAAGAATTTTTCCGCCGGGTCGGGGGAAATGAAGTTGGAAACGCCTGGAAACTTTCCCCCGGAACTCGGGGGATCAAACGGGTCCCGCGGAACGCGAAAGCGTTCGCCGTCGGGAACGAGCAGGGTGGCCGAGATTCGGAGGGTAAGGGCCCGTCGAGCAACGGGGTTGCGAACTCGACGGCAACTCGCCCAACGACGGACTAACTGAAATTACGGGCGCGCGATTTCGAGGCGCAAAAGTTGGTCGGAACCGGCGCCGCTGGGAATTGCATCTTCGAGTGTAATCGGCGGGGTTGGTACGACGCGCGAAACGAGATTAACTTCTCGGGCGCAGGTTTTGAGGGATTCGGCTAGGCCAGCACGTCGATTCGACGGGCGCTCCGGCGGATCTGTTTGACGAGGAATTAGGATCTCCTGGGGTGTTTGACGGATGCTCAGTGGCCGCTCTGGACTCCACATTTCCACGTTTACGGGGAACGTTCATCGTTCTGAGTGCCCGTTCCTCTGAATTAAACAGACGGAATGTTGTATCAACTTTCTGCTGGAACGCATACATCTTTCGATTAGGGGAACTAGGGGCGTGACGTGGGTAGCGAGGTAAGATGGGGTATCTCCCTAAACCCTAAGTAAAAGATGCTAGGCACGTGACAAATACATTAGGAAGCCATTGTGTTATAATAGTGTGGTCGCTGGCGAAAGTGAGCGGGGGAGCACGCGTTTTTTATTTATAGCTATGAACCGTTTGCGTGCTGCGTCGATGTTATTTCATGTGATAAAAAGATTTGAAATAAATATATATTTAAGAACGCTAAGTCTATTATTTTTCTTTTATGATAATCTCTATTTCATCTATTTTAATGTGACATATTCAAAATTTCAATATTTCTCTATGTGTTGTAGAAATATATTAATCTTTGGAAAACGATGCTTTGAGGGAAGATGGAGTTTTTATATAACACCCGACCTAATGGGGTTGTTCATGTGATATTAAGCAACGTCATCGTTCTTTATTTAATTCAAATAAACCTCGTTATTTTTAATTCGAATTTATAAAATGGTCAGAACATATACAAAAAAAAAAACAGAAGAGGAGACTCGTCAATAGAATTGATGAAAGACGCTGTAAATAAAGTTTTGGGTAAGAAAATTTGCTACAAGAAAGCTGCCCAAGCATATTCTCTCCCACAAACAACATTGGAACATTGCAAGACGGTTTTGTTACATCTATTTTGTAAAGTTTAATAACTTAAGTAGACGCCTGACCTCAGATAGTCCGAAGTGTGTAAAAAATTTTAAATCATTAACTTATAATTGTATTTGGAGTAATAAAGACTTAATTAACCGGTACAATCATCCCTTTTTTTGCATTTTTTCTTAGCTTCCCCATCATACCCCTAGTTCCCATATATTCAAATAAAAAGCAGAACAGTTTCCCAGTCAAACTACAATCACACCAGGCAGGCAACTAGCATCGTCACAGAACTACCCCTGGAACGGGGAGAATTCGCAAGCATTAATGAACGTCGTCGGAGGCGCAGAGTTATGTTTCTTAACAAACGGTGCAGTATGCAGCGAGCGAACTGGTCACAGAGGACATCCTCGTTTGCACGCGAAACGTATCGACGCCCCCTCCGTCGCCATTGGCGTCGCTCGCGTGTACACACGTATATACCGTACATTTACGATATACTTTACGGCACCATGACCATTATGCGACCACTAAAGCTCGAGCAGTAGGTACACAAGCCGTTGGAGGTCGGTTCTTCGAGGGTCACACGACCTTGACACGTCGCCGACGTGCCTTGCAACAGCCTCGCCGCATTTCGCCGCCCCCTCCGGTCGCCCCGCTGAATTAAATATAAGGGAACGCGGCTGAAAGCTGCGTAGACGACCGGCTGCGGGGAATTAAGTCGTTGCAAGGGTATCGTTGATGGAACTAGCGGTGGTCACCTGCCGAGTACATTCCAAATAACTTCATTATACGCGCCACTTGCCTGGTAATGAGTTCCAGCGCCATTGCTAAAACTTTTTCGATTTTCCGCACTTCCTCCGCGCTCCATCGTCTGTTTTTCTACAGATGCGATATACCCGTCACGGCTACAACGTGTTCTGATCAATAATGCCGTTGACGAATGAGTTCCAGACACCTTGCACCGGCGGCGACTACGCCAGGCCGCGGTATAAACTTGAAATTGCTGCGATGGAAACAATCCACGCGGGAAATCGGCGCGATAAAACAGCTGACGTGGCGCGAGGGGAAGCGATGTCGTATCGTCGTCGAATGTCACGAAACAATTGCGACCGTGGTACATCGATAATAGGGGGTGAATCAAAGGGAGGTCGTTCCTACCTTCGTCGGACAACAGGAAACTTACCCTTTGAATGATTAATAGGGGTGTCCCCGCGACGAGGCTGTTATTAACTTATTCCCGCTGCAGAGGGAACGGTATTTTCATTAGCACGCCGAACTTCCAGCGTCTGGGAATATTAATAACGTTCTTAAAACTTCACGAACTTCCGCGGGGTTTAATCGAATTTTAAAGTGCCCGGAGAATTTAAAAGTTTCCAGTTCCCACGGGAACGGTAGCTCTCTGTATTTTTGTATTCGGAATTGCTCGCGGTGGGACCTGTCTGACAACTAACGCGCTCATTCCACTTGCCTGGCTGCCCGTCGGTTCTTTCACTTGCTACGCGTCGTAAGCTTGAAATATAGTCATTCCTATAAGGTAAGGTGCCCGGCTACTTAACGCATCGACGACTGTTCCACCTGCCTGACCACGCACTGGTTCACATCACTGGTCTCGTCATTCATCGTCTACTCCACTTGCCCGCCCATGCGCGGGTTCCCTCCACTTGCTCTTTTCCCGAAGATCCTCCGACTGCTTCGTTACTCGAGACGCGAAATTCAGAGGTTCCTCTCCCAATTCACCGATTCAATTTGCCCACCGAGCCGTGACTCCCGCGAGCCCTGGCCACACCTATCCATTTACCTATCGCCGCCGTTCCCCGAGGAAATTTCCGCTGGACGTTTGCCTACTGGCAACGAAGACGGCAGTGATTCTTTCCGTTCCACGGGATCGCTTCCGCTCGGACGAGCTCGACAGAGTCTGCTCCCGGCGACCCCGGAACCGGAAACAGAGGCGTTCCTCGCGATCCTGCGGCTGCTCGGGGACGCGGAAAGCTTCGTTAAAGAATTGGCAGTAGACACTCGGTGGAAATTTCGACTCGACAGAATCGTGTTCGACGAGCAACGAGGCGTTTCAGCGAAATCATTCCTTCACTCGACGCTACGTGTTTTATCTCCGAACGCCGAGAATATCAGACATTTACGACGTATTAAACGTGGCCCAGCCATGAAACACGAACGAGAGGACTTTCGTCTTCGTCCTTTCCGCACGGCGAGCCTGGCTGCGCCATTCAATGCGTCGTGATTTACCGCCTAATCCTATTGACTTTCATCTCGCGGGGAAATAAGTTATGGCTACGTGGCCAATCGATTACTCGCTGTTTCACGCTGTCGATATCAAGCTGGAATTGATGAGAAGTTGCCGGGAAGTTCGAAGGGATGAATTCGATTTTCCTCCGAGCACAAAGTACTGTTTCCACTTTCGATTGTGCTTAAAGAGATTCCAGCGGCTTCGCCATTTTGCCCAGGCATCCGCCCACACTCAGACATTGTCCCTTTAAACGGCACCACCCGTGGCGTTTAACGAATCCCCTAAATCCTGGGAACAAAGCTGGACGAGGGTGCCGCCGTGTCCCGAGCCAATTCACGAGTTTCAGCGAACTTCCCAGAGTTATTGTTGCCGTTGCTTTGACGGCAGGCAGTTATTTACGCGCCCAGCGCCGAGGCAACTTGCCCGCGGACGACGGACAATGTCTTTGGAAGCACTTATATCGGGGCGAGTCGTGCCATCGGCGGTCCAACTAACTGTCCGCGGATCACGTTAATGACATCGTTTGTGGCTTCGCCTGCGGAGCCCGACTATTGGGTACTAATGAACGGTTGGGCTGCACAGAGAGCCTCTTCCCCGCCCCTCCATTGGCCGTCTGCTCGATGGACCTTAATCGATCCTCATCGTCCTCGATAGCCGCCCCTCGCAGCCCGGTATCCGAGTTCTAAAGTGCGCCCCGTTGACGGGCTGTCTTCCAGAGTTTGTCAAGCGAAACATCGCCTCGTAATAGCGACTGATTGGAAGCTCCGAGGATGTTTCTTGGACGTTGAGAAACTTTCAGCCTCCTTCGAGTATCTTCTGCTTAGAAGTGGTCAGATATTTGGCTTCCCTTCCCCCTTGGAGACCTCTAATTGGAAAATCCTTCTATCGAAAATGCTGCAACGATTCCCAGTCGTCGTCTCCCTCGGACCGTTCTATCAGAGGGCTAGTTCCCCGAATTTTCGACGCGAGTAACTCGATCCGCGAACTCGGAACCCTGGGAAGTTAACGCGGCACCCTCTCGGTCGACGAAAAGTTTGAGGGGGAGAAAGCTCGTGTCCTCGTTCTGCCCGCCATTATTATGGAGCACGGTGGCGTGCAGACACGAAGACGTCACGGGGATGGCCCTTTATCCTATCAAGCTGCCTCGAAATTGCGCTTCAACTCCGGAGTGTCCCTTTCCTCTCGCCTACCCGGTTCATTCGTATGCACTCCGGGGACTCGGCATTTATTTTCGTTTCTCTCGCGGCGCCAGCCAGCGCGCCGCGATGCATCGGGGCCTCTGGCGGATTGGTTTCCTCCCGCAGCCCCTCGGGAAACTCGAGATCATCCCCTCGCTTCGCGGGAAAAGCTTCTCGCGGAGGGAGAGAAATCCGGGGAACTGTTACGGGACACCCGAAGAAGGTAACAGGAATACCTTTCGGTGGTATCTCTCGACGCATTCGTTTGCATCGTCTCCAATTCCAACTTCCACTGCGGTGGCGTCTGAACAGGACGGCTATTTATAAGTCTCGAGGCACAATGCCCTGGAAGCGCGACAGAGAATTTTAACAATCTAATCTATCGCCGAGTGGAGACACGCCTCGCGAACGTTTCACGTGGAACGAACCAGTCGGATCGAACTGGCCAGTGAATCGTTGTCAGGCGAAGGCTATTGTGATGTTTTACGAAGACACTGAAGGGTCTGCGCGCAGTGGTGATTTATTGTCGAGATACTGTAACGCCAATAGCACGATAACGCTCGCGTAACAAGCTGTCCAACGGAGTGACGTTGATACGAGCAGCTTATAATTTGAACGTCGACGGCCACGCGAACTGGTTCGCGTTGCGAGCTAATTCCGTTCGCCCGCTGCTTGTGCGTTGCATTACGCAAGATCGTGCTAGTCGGCATAATATCCAGCCTCGGCTGCTTCGTGGAAAATCCTCAGGAACGAGCGTTCCGCGTCTTTTTATTAGAAATTTTCTGCAAGCCGCATTTCCCACGGGGCAATTCCTCGTCTTCCAAGGGCCAATTCCTCGCCTTCCAAGGCTTCCAAGTCTTCCAAGGGTGAATTGTTCGATTCCGCGTCTCCCAGGGGTGTCGCACGATTTCTTTTGCAGTTTAAGCCACGAGCATTCGACGCTTAAAGGGATTAAGGCTCGCGGCGAGGGCGGAATATTTTTCCAGCCCCGTATGACTGCACGTAGCTACCTCGTACGCGTGGCGGAGCGGTCGGGCAGGCAATGAATGCGCAATGAAGTTCTTGTTTAGCTCCGCGACGAGGAATATTAATGGGATTTCGCCGGGCGAAAATTTCATCGGCGCGGAAAAACACCGGCGCAATAACAAAACTGAATTCCCGGGATACGATTACGCGGGGAATTTAAAGTAATTGCGCGGAACGAGGAAACTGCTCGGACGGGGGTTTAGCGAAAGGGTGTAAGTATCCGTGAAACGCGTAGCTTCTACCGACTTTTCCCCGTGCTTCGTGTATCATTTCGTTTCGATGCGAGCGAAATGCCGGTAAAAACCGCGTAAGTAGAATGTCACCTGTACATGGTCGGACGTTTGTTGTAATCTGAAAGGATGGAATGAAAGACCGAGCGGATAATGGCGGAAAGTTCTTCTCGCCATCGTGATTTCACTGTTTTATGGAACTAAGTGGAACGAGAGTTAGAGCGAAGCGACGGAGGATTGAGGAACGACTTGCTGGGGAGTAGAGCTGGGACTATTCGAATAATTTAATATTCGAATATTTTACAAGTATTCGAATAATTCCAATAAACTTCGAATACTATTCGAATACTGCTATATTCGAATACTATTCGAATACTGCTATATTCGAATACTATTCGAATACTGCTATATTCGAATACTATTCGAATATTGCGGTATTCGAATAGTATGGTGTGAAGTGGGTCAAAATTAGCGTACAAGATTTCACCCTGACAAATGAACCTAAAGAACTTGATTTATAATTCACACCATACTATATATCAGTATTCGAATACTTTAATATTCGAATAGTATTCGAATACTTTAATATATACTTTAATACTTGGATATTCGAATACTTTAATATTCGAATAGTATTCGAATACTTGGATATTCGAATAGTATTCGAATACTTGGATATTCGAATATTATTCGCTAAATAATTGAGCAACTGAAGTATTCGAATGTTCGAATACCGAAAAATTCGACAAATAGTCCCAGCCCTACTGGGGAGCCGTGCAAGTGGAACGAGTCAGCGTATGGTCAGACGTAGCAAGTAGAATCTTGTGCTCGAGCTTAGATCGAGGTTCTTTTAATATTTCAACTATAAGGATCACCGTGGAGATTGTTTTCCCCTTCTGGAATGTTCGTTAATTCGCAGATTACGCAGCCGGCGAAATTAACCGCTCTGATGAAGACGAAACGGGACGGAAGAGAGTGAAGCCCGCAGCCGGTGGCCCGCGGCCGAAAAAGAGCATCCCCGCGCGATTGTTGCTAATTGCACGTTAAGCCGTATTAAACCGCCGTTAAACGTTTCCATAAATTGCAGACACCACCTCTAACCATCTGTGCTTCACTCGGCAATCATAATTCACGGGTTAAATTATTTCGCCTAATGCCGCGCGGCTTAACAGCACTTTGCAGACGCGAATCAATCCCTCGCTCATAAATCAACCAATCCCGCGGATCGTTCCTGCCTCCGGGACTTCTGTGGCATTAAACGTATCGTTGCGTGACCGTTAAAGGTCCGCCAGCGAAATTAGTCCCTCTGGAACGTGGCACCGTTTCAGGATCGATTATTCTGACTCGCGGGCCTCCGAGATGGAAACTGTAAAATGTAAATCCACGAAGAAGCCGGCAGAAGGACTGGGAAAAAAACTATAGAGCGCGAAGATGTTCGATTGTAAAAGTTTCAAGTAAAAACTCTCGACTTACTCCCTTCGTCTCCAACCCCCGTTGACTTCAATTTCCCCCGCTTTTCCCACGATTCATCATCCCCCGAAGAAACAGTGGCATGCTTCCCGTCGTAAATACTTGTTAACCAGGCCTCGTTCAAGTCTTGCCGGAGCCACGGGGATAATCTAAGCGATCACTCAGATAAATTGTTGCTAGCCGGGCCGAGGGGCGGCACGGGGGTGCACGTAACCTTCTTAATGGCCGCCCCAACCTCCCCAGAGTATGATGAACGATATTAATCTGTCTGTATTACACGTAATAGACGACGGAGTTCGACGCACATACAAATTGCGCGGGGCGTCGGGGGCGAAAGGAGGGTTCGTCGTCCTTGGACGTCTTCGGAGCCACGCAAATTACACGAGGAGCCTGCGTGAGTGTAACTCTGAACGGCCACGGGACGGTCGTAACCAGGAACGTGTTTAAGAAAGCTCGACGGTGTCCCGTTTCGCCGAGGACTTCCGTCCGACGTTACGCAAAGCACGGTAATCAAGATTGATCGCACTTCGCGGGATCCTGCGAGGACTTGCACGCGAGATCGCAGCTAATGGGGCAAGTTCGATCGGTTATGCGAGGAACGGATGGGTAAATACCGCGGGGAACGGATTACGAGACGAAACTGAAGCGAAACAAGCTCGATTAGAAGGCACCGAAGTGTGCGGCAGTTTCTCTATTTCATCCATCCCTAAGTTTTAAACAAACTCCCTCGCAGACGTCTGTATTCAACCGCCTCGGCAGCACGCTCCGCGAGTTATCGACGAACTATCGCCAAAGCCCATCGAACAATTCGTCGGCCCAAAATTACTTAGGACTTAGGCGATCGATTAGGAAGAGGGTGGTTCCAGGCCACGCAAATCCTCCTCGCCGATTAGCCTTATCGCGCGCTGGGATGAGCCACTATCTATAATATCCCGCACTGCCGCGGAGCCATTACTCCGCTTCTACTTAGTACACCTAAGCCTTATCCTCGATCCCAGGTCGCGTTGCGAACGCGTGCACGCTTCAACGAGACGTGGGGGTTAACGTTTAACCGGAATCTTAGCTATCAGCTGGACGGACTAGGCGCGGCGTGGGCGGAGGGTCGACGTGAAGTTGGAATCCCACGGCTGCATACGCGGCAGCGACGGATTCGGTACGGAATCCAGAGCGTAGATCGATGCGGGAAGGTTGGCCAGCCCCGCGTCGGGAAACGAGAGAGGAAGAACGCGAGGTACGCATCGATCCTGCGGACGCTGGCTTGTCCGCGGCTCCTCTTCGGCCTAGTAAATTAAGCTCTATTAATATCTCAGGCACGCCTGGACCGCTGCGCCAACGGGATTCCAGCCCCGTTGCGTGCATCGCTGCACGGTTCCCCGTTGCGCGGCGATCTTCTGCGCTCGATGCCTCGAATTTTAGGCTTACAAGGGAACACCCCGAACCCGGAAATTCAAAAAATTCTGAAACTTTGTGGATATATAGGGAATTTTCTCCTGATTACAAGGCAATTTTTTTTTGCTGCCCAAAGTCACTCTAAGGGGGTGAAACTTAACCCCTGGAAATTCGGCTATTTTCCGATTTTGTGTTATAACTCGCGAACTGTACGAGATAGAAAAAAAGTTTCAAGACAAAAGTTACTTCTTTTAATTAGATCTATCATTTGATTAAAAAATTATTTTGCATTTCACGAATTACAACACAAAATCGGAAAATAACCGGAGTTTGGGGGGTCAATTGCACCCCTTTCGAGTGATTTTGGGCAGCAAAAAAAATTGCGTTGTAATCAGGAGGAAATTCCCTACATATCCACAAAGTTTCAGAATTTTTTGAATTTCCGACTTCGGGATCTTCCCTTGTTAGTTTACTTTTGTTTTTGTCTCTAGTCTTAGTTTTAGTTCTTCCTTTCATGTTTTTCAAGATATGCGCTTCGTCTGTATGCTATTACGAGGTTAGGCCCAATAACATCTTCAGCTGAGCCTCGCCTTTTCACCATTCTGTGTTTAATTTGGTGAAATAAAGACGGAAAATAAAAAAAAATTGCTTCGAGCTGTCTGCAAATCGAGAACCGATTGTTTCAGGAATATTCGTGAATCGAATGGATTAATGATTTACAAGGGTTGAAATTGCTCGTTCAACTCTAAAACGGATCTTAAAGAGGCCCGCACACTCGTGGCCCCCTAATTAATCGAACTGCCTCTTTAATCCCAACCCATTCGCGACCCAGGCTTCGCAACTTGTCCATTAACGTCGAATCACCGTGTTTAACGTAATCACCCGGGTACCCGTGCGCCCTTGTAACGCGGTTTCCCCGTTAATTTCACGACTTCCCTCGAGCTAATGCCTCGTATTCCAGCTTAGCGTTGCCGTTCACCTACGCCCTTTAAACCCCACGGGGAACAGAAGTTGAACGCACTCGCGAAACTCGCTGGAGCCCGCTCGTGGGATTTCCGCCAGTCTCCCTGTCGAGATTCACCGGGATTTCGAAAACGCCAGGGCCCTCCGCGATCATTCCCACATCCGTAAACCCCTCCGCTATGCTTGAAATTCTAATCAGCTTCTAGTGAACGAGCTTCGGCACTGCACGCGGCTGACGCGCTAATTCCGACGGTATTCCGATTGGATCCGCGTCGATGAAACAATCCCAGGGACAGCAGGATGGCTTAATTTCGCAGGGAAAAGCTGAATCGCTAACAGAGTGTTGGGTGAAATGGCGGACCGACTGCAGACGCCACGGTCAGCTCCGTTTCTGTCGGAGCAGAATCTCGAATCGAATCTTCCTTTTGCCAAGCGACGCTCGACTTGCCCCGTTCTAGAAACTTTTGTAACAGAGGGGAGGATTGTAACGAAGTTATTAAATTTCCCATCGATACTTCGTAGTCGACATCTTCCTTCTTCTTTAATATCTGGGCAGGTAACTCCTTGAGCCTCCACCGTTTGGCAGCCGTCGCTGGGCCTCCGTTCGTAAATGATGCAACGCTCGAGTTCTGGATACCCGAGACTTTCGACAAGTTCGGGGCTTATTAATACCTCGGAAAGTGAAATCCTGAAGCCCGCCCTGTCAGAACATGCAGAATTTCGGTCGCCGACTCGGGAACCGTTTCGAAGGCCACTCCAGCAACTTTTGCTAATTTCTCTGCTCGATTCTCCACCGTAGAACGCTGGATCCGCGTCGTTAATCCGGTAATAAGAGTCTGATTGGAACCAAGAGAAAGAACCAGGGGCGACGGGCGAGTTTTGGATCGGTCATTGCAGGGTTACGAGATTCTTACAGGAACTGTCCTCTCCGCCCTTCCCGATTGATCGAGTTGGAATCGAAGGTGATCAGATTCGAGTTACAAAAGAAAGAGCCTATGGCTCTGCGAGTGGAGCGGCCGAAGTCTTGTTATCTCTGATTAAATACGGAAAGGGGACGAGCGTAAGTTTCCTAATTCGTTGGAGAAAGTTCAGTGGCACTTGGTTTGTTATCGAAAGACTCGAGCTAAGGTTGGGGCGCGCGATGGGTCCAGCAGATCTATTTGCAAAAGCGACGAGTACTCTTTCCACGGGAACTTCGGAAATGCTATTTGGCGCGGGCGAGAAGGGGAGATCTTTAAAATGCGTGCGGAAGATCCTCGAAAGTTTCAAAGAGACTCGGAACGAGATTTAAAAGTTGGCCGACGAGCCCCTCGCGCGAGAAACCTTTCCCGGCGTGTTTTTTTTCCCTTTAGTTCCCGATCCTAATTACGAGTGCACTTCATCTCGAGTTTCGATACTCCATTCCGTGTTCGATTTTTCGATACCACTCCCCGTCGCTCCGCTCCGACCCGACGGCTACTCCCTTGCGGAGCAATGAGAGCTTGCGCAAGATATTTCGTGGCCCGTTCGTCTCGTTTTTTTTATTAATAATTCGGCGCGTTTGTTTCGCAGCGACGCAAGCATCCCAAGAATTTTATACAGCCGCGTTTTATTTCCGTCCCGCGAATACTTCAGCTGCAATCTAGCTCGCTCAAGTTTCGAGCGTACTTATCTTCCTTCCTCCTTCCTTCTTTCTTTTTTTTTTCATTAAAGCTTCTCTGGACGCTTTGAGCCGAGTTGCTTTTTGCACTTACTACGCGAAGGGCGAAGGAGAATTCGTTAATATCGCGTGTGTTTGGATTAAAAGAAATCCTGCCGGACAAATCCTCGGACTCCTTTGACAACAATCGCTTGCTATTTCATACTTGCGCGAGAAAAGCTTCTCTGCTCGGAACAGACACGAAAGAGAAGAGGATTAAAAAGTGGCAAGGGTTTCTACCGATTCTCTTTGCACGGACCAGAATTTCTAATCGCGAGCCCTGTAATCTCTCTACCAAAGACTTCTACGCGAATTGCTTCGCAAGAATAAAGTAATAGCGAACTGTCGCGGGAATCACAGTCGACGCACATGAAGAAGACTCGTCAGAGTGACCGAACAGAAGCACATAATAGGTCGTCGTTTACGACGTAATGCTTAGGGATTTTCCTCGAGAATTCTCCACGATTCACTGCCCAACTATCCCCAGCCATTTCCGGTCCGAGTAATAGGCGGATCGATCGCTGTCACGAGAGAGAGAGAGAGAGAGTCTTTTCTTTTCGCGTGAAGCAAGAGCGATGGCATTAAAAGCTCATTCACGTCGCGAAGCTAATTGCATCGTTCCCTCGAAGCACGATGATGACCTTAACCCCGGATATAAAATTCCACCGAAACATCCAGATTTATTGTAATTTATTCCGTAATCAGGGGTAACTATGCACATTTACTATCGCGCTCGGGGCTGACATTACAGGCGCGTTGCTGGAAGCTAATCTTACGGTTTAAAATAATGACGAGAAGCCTTCGACGGAGTCGAGTTCATTCACGGGCAAATAACGAGGGGATCCACGAAAGCGTGAACGAGTCAGACACATATTTTCCCCCATAACGTCTCTGTATATTCCCAGGCACCGTCCCAAACCAACGGGGCCATACTCCCCTGGGGAAATGGATCCTCGTTGAACGTCAAAAACGCTCGAGTTGACTCAGTGTTTCGCCGTTAATCAAGACAAATACCAACAGATTCTCTGCGCTAGCGTTTACCCACAGAAACAACCGTGCCTGGTTTAACTCGTTAACTCAGCAGGAAGAGGAGTTAAGTCGTTGAGAAACTTTGAACGCCTCACACATCGTCATCTTTCCTCAATACTGGCCTCCTTAGTTAAACTGTCCTATCTAGCATTTTTCATTTTTTGAGATATGTTGAAACATTTGAAGTTCCACACGTCTTTTACCTTTTAAGTATAGTTAGAAACGTCTACGTGCTTCCTAAATATTTATAAACAGTCTAATGTATTTAACCTAACTTCTTTCAAAATGGTTAAAATATCTTATGTGAAAGAATTAATTAATAATACATTCCCTACTGGTACAACTATTACAAAAAATGATATTAGGCTATTACGAAATAATGACAACATGTTTTAATTTGAAAGAAGGAGAATAAGTATGGTGCAAAGGAAATGATAAAACTTCAGTTTTCTCGGTTCTTTCAAAATGCTAGATAGGACATTTTAACTAAAGAGGGCAGAATACACCGCAGATGTTCGCGTAGAAAGATCCCAATCAACAGGTTAAAATAGAATAAAAAAGGGGAAGAAAAACAGGGAGACGAAAAATTAAAAAGTGTAAACGAAACGCGGGACAATTCGGGAATCCGTAATTAATGAACGACTCTATCCATTCGAGTGGACGGTTCTGTCCATGTCGACTCGAAAGCGCTGCGGAACGTTATGCACGTCGAAACGAGGGACGGTGCGCGAAAATAATGCGATACGCGACGGATCATGTTTCCCGGGGGATAGGGGCGGATCGATAATCGGATCGACGATCGGATAACAGGGTTTTCGGAGCGTGTACGCGGATGCGCGACAAGCCTGAGGAACGGGCAGAGAGGAGCGGAGACAGGGGTTGTCCTACGCGAAAGGTATTCGCATTTGCGGCGAGCACCGAGGAAATCTGCAGCTGCGCATCCAGCCGGTCGAAATTGTTATTCATGAAGCCGGGCTCGGAAAAATGTCCGATATTAAACGGCGAATTTTCGACAGCGAGCCAGCGCCGGGGGAGTGGATCGACTCGGATCTGCGCGAATGTCGCGAACGCAGTTGCATCTGGAAAGGTACATAATCCCTGCGACCCGCTCTAATCTGTCTGATATTTACTTCGGCGTAGTAGCTGCCGCTCTGCTCCCCGGAGGAAGCTCCAACGAGGAGCCAACATGTTGTTCTTGCAAACAGTGTATTAGGGGGTACGTTTCTAATGGAAAGAATAATGCGCTCGCAGAGGGAGTTGGGAGATACTGCTTCGGAAAGCTTTCCAGTTGGCAGAGAGCTGTACTTAAAATTTCATTCGTCGAAGTTTCGTGGAAGTTTCGTGGAAGTTCCCTTACCTCGCTTTAGTTCGAAGCTGGCGAGGGTAACCTGAAACAGAAGAATACAGTCTGATTAGTTATTAATCGCGTCGGTGAGACTTAACGTTATTAGGTATTTTTTTAAATTTTGTAACTAAATAAACTTTCATGTTCCACGAATGAAGTGGGGGAGACCGGGGCTAAAAGTTCCAGAGGTAAGTTGTTCCGATCGTTCTATCTTCAAAATCAAAAAGAGCATTGTACTTTAAATTATTTTTTCCACAGAGTGGCGTGTTCAACTCACACGGAAAAAATAATTTAAAGTACAACGCTCTTTTTATTTTGAAGATAGAACTGTCGGAACAACTTACCCCTCGGAACTTGTGGCCCCGGTCTCCCCTATATTAAACGTGGATCCATTCGGTCGACCATGTACCGATCAACCTGCTCTCGCTATTCGAACGAAACTCAACTATACCGATCGATTTACTTCAAATTCGACGAGGCTCGCGTCGAGTACAACACTTTTCGCTTTGCGTCGAGCGTCGCGACACGTTGCCGAAGCGACAGCGAATACCTTCCGACGAGTTTCGGGGTAACTGAATTCTATTTGGGGGGATCGAGCTTTCGAAGCGATGGTGTGTGGGAGTACAGAGTCTGCGCGAAGTAGATCACGAATTGTGACAATTATTTCTCGTTCGGAGCGAAGCAATGACGCCAGCGCGATAAGAAAGATTCACCGTTAATGCCTCTGTTTAAGTTTCCCCTTCGATCGCCGCCGCGGATCGCATCAAGGATTATAAAAGTCACCCCTGTTTCATGCACCCTCCGCCGCGATCCGCGATAAAGACCTCATTTGCCGCGGGGAAATGGCAAGCGTGCGAAAGGGGTGCAATTTTAAAATAATCTTTCCAGGAAGCTCGCTCGCCCGCGGCTACCAGCCGGCAGTCCATTAACGGGAATTTCCTTCGGCGACGCAGAAACACGGCCGTTGTTTCGCGTTAATAATTATCGATCCACCGTGTCAGAAGTTAAACGAGCAGCCACCGACTACCCTTTATGCACCGGGGGGTGCGCTCCGCTCGACCAGTCGGATCAGCCCCGCTGCCCGCCCCTTACTCGCGCGATGAATATTTATCCAGGCCGCGAGGAGCCCGGACTCGCTCGATCGTTATCGCTCGCCCCTCGGATTTTGAAGAACGATTAATCTCCCCCACGATGCGCCGTATCTAGAATGGATCCCGCGAAGCGATACGTCGTCGTGTTTCCTCGGCCACGGCTTTAGGAAACACGCGTCTCACCCTTCTTTCCGCGGCTGGCGTAACGAGAACGGCGAGTATTAATTTTCCAGGGGATGAAAAAGGTTCGCTGCGCGAAAAAATTCTGAATAACGAAGCGGGGGTTTGGGTTGGCTCCAGCTCCCCCCGCTTTCGAATGGAAAACGGGTCTTAAATCGTGCCAGGGGAGCGAGCGCAAATCGGTTTAGTCGGGACAAGTGATTCTTTGATTTCGTTTGGATTCGTGGTTCCGAACGGAGCGGAGACTCCGTTCTGGTCAACAATGGGACCGTTTAGCCATGCAATTCGTGAGGAGGTTTTTAGATAGCAGAAGATTCTCCGCTTCAACTTTCATTATCCCACATTCCACGCGAAATTTCATTTAGTTTTAAGTATGTTTAGTATTAGTGTACGTAGTATTAAGTAACATTTAGTTTATATTATGGTTAGGCTTACTAACAGTTTAAAAAACTGCGGCCTCGCCTTTACTCGTCTTTACTCTTAATATGTATCACATCATTTTTATTTCTGTACGTTTAAAGGGTAATAAAGTTGTAATAATAAAAATATCTTAAAAAGTGGATTTCGGCGGAGGTTTCTACTTCCCAAGGAAGAGGTCGTTATTTCGAAGCGTCCACCCAGGGGTCGTACAGGGTCGGCTAGTTGGAATCGTCAAACGCTCGCGATTCTCTCACAGAAACGTAATACCGTGTCCCACGCGACAGGTCCACGAGCGTTTCGCTTTGAACGTTCGCGAGTCTATTACGATCAAGAACCACCGGGCAGAAGGTAAACTCCTCGTGTCTCCCGGCCAACGCACGCGTGTGCTTCTACGCGAGCTTTGTGGCCTCTAAAATGCTCCCGTTTCGTTAATAGAAATATGCCGCGCGCGTGCTGCAATATTAGTTGCCTTCTGCCCCGCGCGAATTTCCCATCGGCGAAGCACAACGCACCGGGCAAACCGATCGTTGACGGAGCTCGCAGTGGAAGATGTCTGGATACCAGAAGGTGTCCGTTGAATAAAGGATGAAGCGGGATTTACGTTGGCCTCTGTTCGCTGGAAAGCAGGTATTGCTACGTTTTCTTGGGAAGCAGTCGGTCACCACGCGACGGTGAGTTTCCTTCGGGGTGGACGAAGGATTACGTATTTCTTATTACGTTTGGATGAGGTGGCTGAAAGATTACGCGGCACGATGTTCCTTAGCGATTGATTGTGGATTACGTTTTCCAGGTAGCGTTACGCTTTCGTAGCAACAGGTGCGGGATATTAAGTTAATCCCCCGGGCAGTGCTTCCCTGACTGGGTAATGTTACACGGTTCTCGATAACGTAAGCGTAACGTTTACTAAGGAAGCGTCGTGAAATTTTTTAGATCTGCGTCTACTTCGTGATCCAGAGACCGACTTTATACACCCGAACTCTTGAAACGCCCCCGCTGCACGTTGAATTTATTCCGTCGACGGATTCTCTCCACGAAACTGTGCAAACGTCGGCCGATCCAGCGCACTCGAGCATTCGCGGAAAGCGTTTGCGATACATTCGGCGGATTTCGTGGAAATCCGCTTATCGATCTACGCAGGATAAGACACACACAGGGGCGAGAAAAGGAACGAGGGAATAAATTCCATCCAGTGTTTGAGCAACGCCTCCTTCTTATTCGGGATCCCGGTGTCTGCGCGAGTCACGCGGACAGAATTCCTTGGGAATCCCAAATTTCCTCGCCAATCCCTTCTCCACACCTCGGCGAAGTTTCTCCGAACGAGTTTCAATCTATGCGCAAAATTTCGGTTGGAAGGGAAGCTACGGTTCGTCGCGAGTGTTCCAACTCTCGTTCGAACTGTCCTCTGCTCCGGGGCGAAATATACTTAAGTGCGTGACTCCGTGTTGAGGAAAACACGAGGGAAACAATGCGACCGACCAATGGAACAAAGTATGGTAATGTTGTTACTCGGCCGCCTTGGGTGTTCCGCCACAAAGCCGTGGAAACGACGCCCTCCGCCCTCGCTTCTCTCCGTTTTCCCTGGATACAAGCTTTTTCATTTCGTCCAGCGCCGGTCCCCAAATTTAATTCCCAGTTTCCGTGATTTTCCCCGCGTCTTTCTGTTTGCTCACCTTCGACCCACGAGTCTCACCCTTCTTCCTGAATTTTCATCTGTTTATGCCTCGCTCTACCGCTCCACCCTTCTATTTACCCTCCCGTCCGCATTTTCATCCCCAGTTCCTTTGTCCCTTCTCCATTATTTACACCCACCCTGCCATCATCCCTCTCTCCTTCGTCTTCCATCAATCTTTTTCACCCACTCGTTTGATTATTTATTCATCCTTACCCTCCACCCTCTTCCGACAACCCCTAGCGTCACCTACTTGCCGGGCCACCTTTTATTTATCTCTCTACGCGGTTCCTCAGACTCCGCACTGACGAACGCGCCGTTTCAGCGCGACGCCACCCGCCGCTCTTGATGAATTGATTTTCCCATTGCGAAGACGACGCTGGGCTTCGCTAACGACGCGAGACGGCGTCGTGCAACGCTGGAAATGTTTGTCGCGCGATCCCAGTGACGCACCTCGCGCCAGGAATATCGACGAGCGGAACGGGCGAGGAAAAATAGGCGTCGGAGGAGACTCGTGACACGACCTTTCTATTAACGACGGGTGGTAATTATTATTATTATTATTATTATTACGTCTTTATTGCATTTATCTATATACAAACATATAGCCAATATTTACAGGCAGGTACTGTGAACAGTACCGATATAGTTATAACTAGCAAAAGGCGAGGTTCAGCGTGTACGCTGCTGTATACCTAACCATACGATAAGACTACTTATTTTATTTAGAGAATTGTCCGTAACTAAAGCTAAGAATACTGATCTAGAATGAAAGTTGTAGCAGCACATTTAAAGGAGGAAAAAGATTCAAATCATTCACATGATTGAAATTTATAAGGGAATTTACGAGGTGCAAGGTGTACTTTGAAGGGCGTTTAGACTTCACAGAATCCCCGCGAGATGCGCGCTAATTTGAAATAGTCAAGCTCGAGTGGTTCGAACCGCGCAACGATTCGGAAATCGTTCGGAGAACGAGCAAAAGCAATGGAGCCGATGAAATCAAATGCCACGGCAGAAAGCGCGAACAGTGGCGTCCCGGCGCCGCTTGGAAACATGGTTTCGGAGCCGTGAACCGTGGAGACGATCGCAAATATTTGCGTGAACCTGGTCGAAGGGATTGAACCGTGGCGAATTTAACCCGCTCGGCGGTGTTAAATGAAAATATTGAATCTCCGTTCCAGGAGCTGCTCGCGAGGCCGACCGAGGCGAACTGATACGACCGTGATAAATTCGATAAATATCGCGAATATTTCACGGTGGGCAATAAAATCCCGTCGGGAGTGTAGAAGGAAACTGCTATCGTCGCTCCACCCACCCTGTAAATCATTCGGTGGACATTGCTATGGAGATTCTTCGCGTGCGAGTGAAAAACGATGGAACGATTCCGAAATCGACTGCATCACTGTCCGCGGGAATATTCGCGGGCTGATCGCGAGGAACGGTTCGCGTGCCGAGCTTCCTTTTCAATTAACGACTTGGCAGCTACCCCCGCGCCAGATTTCGGTCGACTTTCGGCTAACTGACGTGCCGAAAGTCGAACTGGGAAGTTCTTTTTAAATTTTAAATCGCTCGCTCGATGAAATTGGAAATCCTCGATGCGAGGGCGTCCCTTTATAGACCGAAGTGTTCGCCCAAAGTTTGATTCTATATACTCGGTGTCTGGTCTTCCCGGAGAATAAACTTCGAATTCCTTCGGTCAATATTTCTTATCGACCGTGAAGCCACGAAACCGGTTAACATTGATACACCCCCGCGTTTCCTTCCGAGTTGAACTGGAATTTTTTCGCTGGTACATCAATCTTCCACGGTCTCTGGGAAACCTAGGAACCTGTTACCGATCCGCGGAGGCCGCTCGGAGGTCGACGTTCCGCAAACACTGTGCCGCGATAGAAATCGAGGAGAACGAGGTCCAGAGGGAAGCGTTGCCGCGCGATCTCCAAGGCGTCATGATTCATGCTCACGGAGGCGAGAGAGCAGTCAGGAAGGACGAAGAAAGATCGCCGAGCGTATCTTTCACGCTTTCTCCGCGGCGAACTTCGACCTACTTTACCTGGAGAGATCCATTTCCCCCGCGCGAAAGGGAAGCGAGAGATCGCGTGGGGGGTGGCAGGTCGTTTCGCTAATAACGCTTTTGTGCTGCTTTTGTCGGGGTAGCGGTGAAAGGCGGCGATGACTGCCGGCGACGCGGACAACCAGCCATCCGACGACGCAAAAGTTCCGAGGAAAGCGTGGCGGTGAAACGGCCGTGAAACCGTCTCCCCGAAATATTCCCGGGTTGTTCCCTCCGCCGTCGAATGAAACCTAAAAATATTCAACCACCCCCTCCACAGGTGAATAATGCTCGGACTGTTTCCATTCGAGGGAAGCAACGTGATGCATCGCTGATAGTTAGGGCGGCGGGGTATCTACCCTCTGCTTCCAAGAAGCGTAGGAATAAATTCGCGGAGATATATGAACCGAGACGCAGCTACCGCGAGCAGCTCTGGGAAATGGCAAACTTCATCGTTCTGCTAGATTCAGTTGCACCGGCAGGTAATTGAAAATACAGACGGTGGATGAATTGTTGCTTCGGGTTTCCGGGGGCAGCGAAAGGGTTGTGTGATTTTAATATTTCTCTCTTCACTATTCCCTCCCTTAAGGGGGGCTATGGGGGAGGCTAATCAATGTTTCCTTGATATTCACTTGTTCTGTGTTTCAATCTGTGGCCTTCGATTATTTACTTTTGTATGAGCGAACGATAATTTTAAGTACTTACAACGATTATTTAATTTATTTTGTTATTTTATATTTATATTTTACTTTATGCTTTGTATCTTTTGTATTCTAAAGGGTTTACCCTTTAACAATAATAATAATATTTGGAAAACAGCGCATCTCCGTTTCCGTCGAGAAGCTCTCGGCTCAAGGTAGACTAAGGAAAACGCTTCTCTGACAAGATAATATTCTTTTACGGTTCCGTTGCGTCGTGGTTATAATTTATTATCAAATACTACTGCGTTCCATCTTCCGCCGCGGAGAGGAGGAATTTTGGCGTCCACGTTCGAGTATAACGGTTTTAAAATGAACGGACGGTTTAATACAGCAGCTTATTGGTATTTCGCGCTCGAGATATTTCGCTGAAATATCTCCAATTTAGATTCCGCGATTCGACATGCGCGGAGTTTAATATCGACGGTATAATTAAACAGTATCAGGTGAAAATGGGCTGCGACGCGGAGGACCGCGCGCTCGGGAATCTCCGGCGAATCCGGCCAGGTGGCTCGGCAAAATGTCGGTCGAAGTAATTGCCGCTATTTAAGGGTAATTCGAATCCGGTCGAGAGCAGATCGGGATTCGAAACCGAGACCGCAACAAGGATTCGATCGATGGGTCCAGACGAGATGCATCTCGGGGCTGTAGCGCGCCGAAATGCGCGGAGCTATGCAAACAGGATTCCCGAGCGCATAAATATCTTCGTTGCTGGCACTGCGAGATACGAGTTCATCCGCCATTCCGCAAATAGCTCTGATATCCATGTTGCTTCGATCCCGATTAAGGGTCGAGGCACTCGGAAATGCCAGGCGAGAGCCAACACTCCTCCGCGTCACCCTTCGATTCTATATTCCCAGATTTTTTTTATTATTATTATTATTATTAGACGTCTTTATTACTTAAGTAAAAGTAAAAGGCGAGGTGCAGCCAATGTGCTGTTACAATACCTAACCTTAATAACAAACAAATAAAGAAACAAATATAATACAATAATACAAAGAAAGAGTACCTTCTTTCGAAATAATACGCCAATTCTTGATTGCGGGATATTTGCGATCCCGACTGTGAGAAAATAATACCTATAGTTTACGTTTCCCCGTTGAATCGTGAATCAGGATTTATGAAATCACATGCGACACAAGGAAACGTTTGCGCGAAGAGACAGCTCGTAAAAGGCAACCGATATTATAGAGTGTTTTCCTTTCAAACGGCCATATGCTTCAAGATTCCAAAGACACTCGAGATCCAAGTAGAATTCTTTCCCTGCCTGGGGAGATTCTTTCTACGTACAAAAATATCGGCGACTGAAATCTCGAATGGTTTTACCCGAAGGCTCCCTTCAAACGAAAATATTTCAGCTCCCGACGTTACACGATCCTATGCGCATCGTTCCAAAGTATTACAACCCCAAAAGGATTAAAAACCCCGTTCCACCCCCGAACGTAATATTATCTCCCCTCGAAAATTCAATGTCCCACGGTAAACACGTCGCGCTTCGGCGAGCCTGTCCTTTTCGCCCGACTTCTCGAACACCGAGGCAGATCTCCAAACGCAGGGAGGACAGCACATATTTCACGAGCTAAGCGCAGAACTTTGCCCCTCCGAGGGGTTAATACAGTTGCCACGGTTTCCCGGTGGCTGGCCAACTTCCCTGCCGCCTGAGAAAGGGAGAGAGGAATGGAGAAGGGAAAAAATGGGGGTGCACAAGTTTCCCGATGACGTGGAAAACAAACGTGGGGACCCGGATAAATCTTTCATCGCGACGCTGGCTCCGTGGAATTGCGCCGCTTGGGTTCCGGAGGATCGGTTTGGAGATCGATTGAATTGCAGGATCGGCCGGTCCCGACGAGGCCTGCAGGATTTCAAACGGAACCGCAGCCGAGGTTTGCTCCCGCTGTTCCTGCCAGAGTGTTGACGTATCGCCGAACCGGTGCCGGAAGCATCCTGGATATGCAAACGTGGGTCAGCGCACACTTTGGTTCGGACAACTGACCACGTGGTCGGACATCGCGGAATACCAATGACCACTGGCCAAGGATTTTCCCTGTGTCCTGTCACCCGTTCTACCGTTTCCTCTTCCCCCTTCCGTTTATATCCCTCGACGTCTTCCAACCCTGTTTGCCTTCCCAGTCCCCTTCCATTCTTTTGTCCCCCCGAAGCGTGTCCGATTGTTATGAGAGCCGTCTGCCTAGTCGTTGATCTGTTTTCCTTGCCATTCCATTCTTGCCCGTTCGATTTGGTTTTCTTGCTGCTTCAGTGCTTACTCAGCTTCGTACTCAGCTTCTGTGTAGACGGTGGATGTGTTTTAGTATAAAGAAGTGTTCTAGGTATCTGTGTGGTTGTTATAACGTCCTCCTTATTTATCTCTTTCGGAGGCACTACAATCCACGCAGGTTACCTTCATTCTCCCTTTTCTGTACACCGAAAAAATTCGCCGGGAAGCAAATTGTTGGGTTATTTAATAAAACAAACTGCCACGCACACTTGTTGGTATTAACAGAAAGAAATGTTTATTAAATATATAGATTTAGAAAATGAGATTTCACGCGTGGCACGCCGTGACGCCATATGCAAACTGTACGTGAATAACTGATCCGTGGAAAGAAAAAAACGGCGGCGACAACGCCTTAGCTAAAAACAAAAACGCATCGCAACTCCTGTTGCTGACCACACTGCCTGGCAAGGCAATATTTCTAGGGTAAAGAAACCAGTAAATGACCGAATTCTTGAATGAGAAGCCCAGTAAATGACCGCATACTTTTATTAAGAATTCTACTTATTAATGTTTGTTTGACACGCAAAACTAAAAATATGGGATATTTAAAGTGCAACTACACTCTATTTATAAACAAATAGTAATTTTTAAATTTATAATTGACATTTCTTTGCCTAATAGTCATTCACTGGTATGCGGTCAATTACTGGTTGCTTTACCCTAACACAAATAACGAAGCAAACAGTTTCACCCTCCCTTCCTTCAAGCATGAACGACACATTTTTATGCCCAGGAGTCTATTCGACAATGTAACCGGCCCGCCGCGATTTCTCTGCTAATAAGACGAAATTATAATTTTTACACGCGGCGTTGGAGGTGGGTGAAGGTCGGAGGCGTGGCGCGTGGATGCAAATGCTATGCAAATGGCAGGCAGGAAACAGCTGCGGGACTGCGGTCCGCTTTGAACAGGTGACATCTTCCGCCACCCTTTCTCGCCCTTCCCGGCGAAGTACACCCCATCTTCTCCGAGGGCCGGCTCTTTATCTTCGGCAGAGAGTCGAGGAAGATGGACGAGGGAGGGGAATTTAATGCATCTCTCAGGAGGCGCGGAATAATTCTCCGTTTCGCGTTCTTACTTACCAGTACCAACATAACAGAGCCCAGGGATATGTTGTCCCTCCACCCTGCGACGCCCTAACGTTCCAGCACGACGAACAGCCCTTTCTAAGTTGTTCTTTAATCCTTCCAGTGCTTCTCTGTCTCTGCCTGATTCCCTCGTAAAGAGCAGAAGTTGTACAGAAGAAGCCAGAGTTAATGCATCTTTAATGCGCTCGTAACGCGTCGAGAAAGAAATTTATGCAGTGGCAGCGTCGTCACGCCGCTGATATTTTTATGGCCAGACGTGGAAGTGCCCGCGAGGGTGCAGCGGAGTTTAGCGCGTCCTGCAGGTGTCTCCAGGGGATGTTTCGCCTCGTGATACGTTTCAGGACATTATGGAAGTTTTGACGACTTTTTTCTCGTTAGTGATAGAGTTCTTTATTAGATACGATATATTCCTGATAGATTCCACGCCACCACATTGTCCACCTTCCCATTTTGCTACTCCCCTACTCTATTCCCCTCAATGCAATTACCATCCCCTTTCCCTGTCCCTCACGCTTTTTTTAATAATGCACACCTAGGACCTGCCTTCATCCCCCGTTTTTTACTCCTAACTTCAGCAGCTATTTCAGAAGAAGACCACAGGCTTTCCTCCCCAATTCCGCCCTAAAATGCCCCACCCTTGTCACGCGATTAATAGACCATGCAGCGGGGAATTCCCTTCGTTCGCGTGATTACAGGTCCCTTTCTCAGCTCACGGCGACCCCTCCGTAATTTGCTCGGGGGTGTTTTACATAAAAACGTAACAAACTTCAAATCGTAGCACCTGTCCCACGACATCTATATCTCCTTCGACTTTATTCGCCCGGGGCATCCTGCCTTCTGTCAGGTTCGGCCTTTTTATGCGTCCCTTAACAAGGGTCCTCGAGGATACACGGCAAAGAGGGGACTTTCCGGTCAAGCAAGCTTGCGAAAGTAATTGGCCGCTTCCTCGGAGCTCTCTGCTTCGGAACACGTCGAGACTGGAGAAGGTTACAGTCGGTTCCTTTAGAAATTCACTCTTTGTGGACATCCTGGAGATAGCAGCGCAGCGTGCAACGGGAATCTCTTTGAAATCCAATGATATCTGGCACGCAAGGGCTGCTTCTATATGCACGTTCACGTTCAAGCAGATTGCCGCCCCGTTTGACATCGGCGGCACGGCAGTTCGTGCCGATATAAACGGTGTAAGCGCGCTCGCCGCTGTAATGCATGCGATTCCTGCTCTCGTATGTACATTCCGGCTCGATGAATGAAATCCCCCGCCCCTTCGTAGACGGGAGTTTCGCGCGTGCACCCGCATATGCATCCCGGAGTCGCGGAAAACCGAGCCATGAATATATATTCTTCTCCCACACCTGTCCCGTCGCTATCCGGATATTTCCGCGGTATGTTTACGTAAGCAACCATCCACCCTCTGCTTATCGGGGACCGAAGTCGGCTGGTAACGAGCGAACGCAGTTCACTTGTTGAGTCAACTTTTGCCGCGCCAGCCGAATGACACTTGGAATAAGCGAAAGCAACAAGTTACGAAGCAGCCTCTTCGCGTGTTCCGAACGCGTCCAATCTTCATTTCCCTTCGATTTCTTGTAGCTTTCCAGCTCATCTTCTGCTCTGGAATCCTCCGAATCTCTGCTCTTTCAGCACACCACATTTCGTTTAAGGGGACTAACAAGGGAACACCGCGAACCCGGACTCACCGATTGGAACGCAACTTTGCGGGTTTTTAGAGTGACTCAAAACAAGAACAACGGTGTGTTTCATTTGTGCCCTATCGCCCTTTAAGGGGGTGAAAACTAACCTCAAAGTCAAATAGACGCTCCCACATTGTCGCGCATAACTTCCAAACTACAACAGACAGAAAAAAATGTTTCAAACAAAAGTTTAATGGTGCAATGAGCACTGCAAACCTGAATTAACAAAATTTTGAAAAGGGTTTAAAAAAAGTACCTGAACGAAAAAAAACCTTTTTTCAATTTTTTTTTAAAGCAAGTTTGCAGTGCTCATTGCACCATTAATATTTTGTTTGAAACATTTTTTTCTGTCTGTTGTAGTTCGGGAGTTATATGCGAAAAAGTGGAAGTGCCTATTTGTCTTTGAGGTTAGTTTTCACCCCCATAAAGGGCGATAGGGCACAAATGAAACACACCGTTGTTCTTGTTTTGAGTCAGTCTAAAAACCCACAAAGTTGCGTTCCCATCGGTGAGTCCGGGTTCGCGGTGTTCCCTTGTAAGTAGGTAATCGATTCTCCGGGAAACAATAACGCGGTGTTTTGAAACGTCGTTGTTTAAGCTCGTAATAATTAATAAAATTACGAGCATTGCCAGCAAAAAAAAAAACGCAAGTGTATCTTCGAGCTCGCAAAATACTTTCCCAGGGAAATTCCCCGTTCGGTTTCTAAAATTTGTCCCTTCCACTTTAATCGAAGCGTTAAGTCGACGCTTTCAGTTAATTTTCAATCTAACTGAAATCCAGAGCGGCGCTCATTGTGCCAGCATCTTCGAAAAGGGACCGCGTTTGAAAGCAAACGACTTTGACTCGATTAAAGTCCTCGTGCCTCAAAAGCCTGTGTCGTTCCGCGCTCACCACTGCAGAAGGACCACCGACTGGGCGAAACACGGCGGATGAAACGTCCTGCTGATGAAGTAACTGCTAATCGTGCGCTAATTCGCCGCGTCACAGCGCCTGAAAAGCTGTTTGACGAGGACAAGGCGCGGATTAATCACGTTAGATCGGATCTAAAGTGACCGGTGCACAGCGGAGACGATCGATAAAGTCGCGCCTCGCGAGCGTGGCGAATATGTTGGGCCGCGCACAGTGCTCGCTCGTATAAAAGTCGTTAAACCCCGTTGTAATTTTACGAGCAGCTACCAGGGCGGCTGAACAAATTCTACCTCGTCAACTTTCACGCCGTAAAAACCTGCGTCGATTTCAAATTTAAATCCACGCCGGAGCGTTCTGGCTGATCGTCCCATAACTCTCGAACTTTTGGGTGGAGAGAAGAACTAATTGAGTCGACTGTAATACCAATGTTTTCATCGGGAAATCGTAAATCAGTGGGAGCAGCTTCTGGGACAACGAGGATCTTATCGTTAGTCTAATTCAGCTGGATTTAGTGCGAGGATATTGCTGGGAAAATTGACTCTTTCGGTTGGAAGGGATCCTCGGGTAGAAAAAGGGCGACAGAGGGCGAGACGTCTAACGAACGATCGCAAAAAATTAATCGATAATCAATCACTGACTCTTCCTGTAATCGGGCCGATAACGAATGGAAGATTAACTGAGAGTCAAGAGCGAAATAAGATGAAAGGGAAGCAGATCGGACGGCAGGATAATCTTTCAGGATTTTTCTTCTGTTTCTCGTTTCTTCGTTGGAGGCGAAAACGATCGGCATGTTGGGAGGAATTGTTGAACGACAACCAATCCCTGCTGCTCTCCCGATCAGTGAATAGGGGAAAGGTGGGATAGTTGATGACAGTTTTTCTTTTTTAATAAAATAATAATAATGGTTTGCTTCGTTTGTATTTAATTATTTGAGTTGTGATATAAACTGATGCGTTTATCCCCGCTGATCAACTACCCCACCTTTCCCCTAATTATTTTCGTAAGTGGAAGAACTAAATAGTGGTAATCATCCACATATCTCGGTCGAGTGTTCTAATAAACATTTGTTCGCTTAGAATAGGAAAGGAAACAAGTCGCTTGGTCTGTTTCCGATCGCCCTTGTTACGAAAGTTTCTCGCGATTGCATTCCCTCTTACGTGGCTTTTCCAAGCTTTCACCTGATCTAAAGCTCTGATCCGCTCTCAGCTTGAAGTTTCCATCAAAAGGGGGATCAGTAGACATCTGTTCTACACGAAGCATAATTAATCGCTGGTTGAAAGGGCTGAACGGTGATGCACACATTAATTGCATGCTTCCAGTGTAGAGTCGTTGAAATTTTGCATCGATTGCACGTAGATAAATTCGAGAAATTTTTAATATTTTATCAACGATTCTAATCAAGTGAAGTATCACTCAACTCAAAATAAGCTGCTCTAATATAGCTGTCTTCCCTTTGCAAAGAGGGTCTCTTTTTCTGCCTCCCTCATCCCCCAGCATTCGCTTCCACCCCTCATTCCGAGCCATTAATAGAAACATCACCCCCCAGTGGATTTTCCGATCACACAGTCAAGGATTTACATTTTCCGTGTCTCAGAGGGCTGCAAGAAAAATTGAGAATGTGGAAGAGGAATCGGGATGTCCGACAACCGAGACTACACCCCCAAAAACTACCCTTATCTCCGGCGCTCGTTTATCTTCAAGCCGTTTATGCTTTTGTTTGTCGGCCGAGTTTTTTCGCTGCCAGTGTCTCGCCGAGGGGCGAAATAAATTCGATTCAACCGCGATAACGTCGCCACGGAGACGGGGGAGGCGAGACTTGGGCGTTTATGACGTTAGAAAATTGTCAGACACGGTCTGAGTTTCGTCGATGATGTCAAACTAAATCAGATAAAAGTTTCAATTAATTTCTAATGAAAAATTAACTCGTGCCATTCTCCTTGCTTCGTAGAATCGACGACTAAGGGCTTCAACCCTTATCCAAAGCCCCACAGTAATCTCGCTGACTTATTCCTACGTTGCGCAAACACAAGAAGATTCTCCCTTTCAACAAAACACTCCACCCTCGTGGCAAAAAGAAGGAGATTACAGCCGAGAAGAAACAGCTAACAATCTCGACGCGAGGCTGTCCCAGAAACGCCCGGGGAAAAGCGTGTATTCCGCGCGTGCCGGGCAGGAAACGCGGAAATCGTCGACGACGAAAGCGTCGAGGGCTAAGAGGGTGTAAACAAGCGTCATTCATTCGCGGAGGTTCGTTTCCTCGCGCGATATTCCCCGTTCTCGTTAGCGCCGGCAGACGGAGCGATAAAACTGAAACTAACAGGCGAGCATGCTCGTCGAGGAGGCAGCTTTTCGCCGCGTCCTCGTCAGACGCTCGCGTGCGGGAAATTGCATTTGCCGCGGCGAGCAGGAAAATAAATACGCCAGACTTGGGAAAGGCCGGGGTGGCGTAGAAAGCCACGAAACAGAGGGGTAAATATCTCTGAATTTGCATTCGCGAATTAGATATTTACTCGGTTGCTCGCTCTGCTCGCCGAGGCGTAGAGTTTGTCGAATAGAGGCGGGGCAATCGAAAGTACTCCACTCGTATCATCATTTCCCACGTCCATCGTTAATTCCCTCGATAGAGGCATCCGTTAATTGCATTCCGTCTGCTCGGCTCGGCGAAACTTTTCAGGGGATGAAATTTATTTATTTCCAAGGCCGACGGATCGAACTTCTCGGGTGTAATTTTTCGAAAGACGTTCGGAGCGCTGAGAACTCCAAACCGAGAAAACTTTCAAAGGGTCAAATTTATCTGTTTGCTCCAGGCACCGATCGATCCACATTCATCCGCCCTTCGCGTTGGAAGTTTCTATCCCTGGATACCTTCGAGACGCCTCGAGTTCTCGAGGATCGGTGCTCGATATCCAGAGGAAAAGGGCAATCGAGGTCGCGCGACGAGACAAAGAGCCGCGCAAAACAAATCGAGCCCCCGCGACTTTTGACATTTTCCGCGGTCGCAGCAACAGGTACCCTCGTTTCTTTCCAAACGCCGATGCATCGATAATTTCTGGTACTCGGCGCTGCTAAGTGGCCCGCGAGAGTGTATCGAAACACCAGCTCGCGAATTCGCCGTTTACCCAATCCAATTTTCGCGATATTTCTAGGACGCGTCGTAAAGCGGACGCGACACATTTCAAGAGTCAATTAGCCGAGTTGCGTCCCGAACGGGTAATTTCGATATCGCAAAGAGAGGCTTATCAGCGATCGGCGATATTTTCTAACACCCGCGGCGCGACTACCATGAAACACGGTTAACGACGGAATTATCGTCAATTAATTGCATGGCAAGTGCGTAACGCCCACAATGGAACCGAAAATCCTGCATAACTCGACGGGCGCGTGGCGCTGCTGAATCGAGCGTTTGTTTTTGAAATCCTCGCTACCTATTTATATGACAGAAGCAACATTGATGATCAATAGCCCGGATTATCTGATTCCTCGCTACGCTTTAGCCGGGTCTGACCTTTTACCAGCGTTGCAATTAACAGGCATCCAAAGGCAATTCGAATATCATTCGTTTCGACGCTGGCATTTGATTAGCGACGCGCCCCCGCGGCCGAGGATATCAGCCGGCAACTCGTATAATAATTCTCGAACCGAGGAACGAGCCTGCGTGGAAATTGACGACAAGCACGACTCGTTTACTCGGCCCGAGCCGGCCGGTTCGAGGGAATTGCCTAAATCACAGATCGTAACGTAGTGCCACGCGAAGACGTAACAATGTGGAACGAGGTTAAGCGTTCTATTACCCGGCGCCGTAATAATTCACATTGAATCACGCCACTCGCTTCATTCAAAGTAATCGCGAGGGTTTAACCGGAAGTTTGTAATTTCGTTCGGTGCTTACGCGGACACGAATATGAAAATCAACGGTGTAAACTTCGCCACAGCCGGATTAACCGACGGCTTTCGAGGGCTGCGAGCTTCAAGCTTCCCCGACTGGCTGTTTACCCTCTTTGCTGTCAGCAGTGGCTTCTGCGAGGTGTTTTTCTTTTTTTTTTTGCGGTTAGACGCCTCCATTGGGTAATTCTTTCCGCGTAGAACACCGTGATGTGAAAGCTAATCTTCTGTTTCTGGTATGAAATTCTTGTTGCGCGAATGAGGGATGCAGGTAATTCGAGTTTCAACATCCATCGTTAAAAGTTTTCTATTCCCAAGGTTGTCTTTATATTTCACATTAAGTTCCAACTGCGGGGGCAACTGGTTGCTATTTTCGAGCCAGCTTTTTCTCAAGCGTGGTGGTTAATTTTCCCAGGGTTCCTGAGAACGTATTAAGCGTCGTATAATTATCGACGAGACCAGCGTCGGTGGCACTTAATTTGCCCGAGCTTTTCCTCTTTTGATCGGGCGAACCGCTTCATTCGATTAATCTTAACGGTGGAGTGGTCAGAGGGGACACTTTCACCTTTGCCACCCACGGATCCGCGTGGAATTCCGAACAGTTAAATGGAGAACAGCGCGAAGACGAGTATTCTTATTTGTCAGCCCAAAAATAGTGCCACAGCGCACATATTGGTCTAAGAAATATGTCAATCTGAGTCTTCAATTTGACAAAAATCTAGTTTGAAGTGCATTTTTGAGCTACACACGTTGCAAAAAATATTATTATTATTTTGGATTCGGTATTTTCATCCTCAAATGAGAGTAAACTAATTTTTCCAACTGAATTAAAAATCTATGCACTAGAGGGTTAATTTAACTCGTTTCTTCTTCCCATATATCGCGAAAGATTCCAAGAACAGAAATTTCAGTGCGGTTTCCCCTTCAAATATCACTCGAATAAAAAAAACGTGCTTTCATAGCAGCTCAATATGGAAATTGAAAATGCCAAACTACTCGAAATCGAACGTCAAACTGCGTCCACGTCGTCTTTTCCATCGACAGCGTTCGACGTCCGGGACGCTTCCGCGTATAATTCCATCCGTTAATAAACACGCGTAATTTTATATAGAAAAGCGTGTACCTACGCGTAACTAACGAGACATTTCGATGCCGGGGGGAACACGAGAGTGGAGGAGCTGGTATTTAGAAGCGGTTAATTGGAACAAGACGCTGCCGTTGCATGGCAAGCACGAGGATTGATTTACTCGAGCGAATTAACGCTCGTCGACGGTTGCTGTTCGGCAGAATGAAATCATTAGAAGTACGCAATATCCTGTTAATCCCGCGACGCGCTCATTAACTCTCTGCTCTCAGATTATTATCGTCGATTCGGAAGTTGTTCGTTGCTGTAAACACGAGGCTAAGAAGCTCCAAGCCTCTTTCAAGCATTCCGCAGGTGACCTGCGATCGTTACACGTGGTAAATTCGTGGGAACGTCCTTCTGAGCGGACAGGGTTAGTGATTTGGTAATTAATTCGAGGAACACCGCGAGCCTGGGCCATTACGTAACGGAAGCTCGCCTAATTATTATGCAACAGCAAGACCAGCCCCCCTTTTCGGCGAGCTACGTTCGAGTTCCGTCACCCGCGTTAAAGCGGGGCTCGTTCCGAGCAGCTGCCAAGCGGGAAACACAAGGAGGAGGCAATTAGATGTCCCGCGACTGCTTCTCAGCCGGTTTCCTTTTCATTTGCTGGCCCAGCAAACGGATCGCTGTTCACTCCAGCCTCGGACGGGTCGCCAAGAACGGCACGCGCGATTTATAAACGGTTACTCAGTCGTCGATCTCGCGTCGCGCAACAAGTACCGTCACACTCGCTGAGTAAGGCGTTTCGCGGTTATATCGTCATCGGAATCACGTCTCGAGAAAGCCAGGCTTAAACAGCGCTCGTTTTACTGCGCTGGAAATTGCTCCGCGACCGTAAAATTGTATCCGCTGCGATATTTTCGAGGTAATTGATTCGAAGGGGCGAAGTTTTTGAACGGCACTTCCGAGACTTGTTGCTCCCTTAATCGACGAACGTACCCTCGAGTCCTTTTCAGCGTGTATTTACCTCCACGCGAGGAGAGTTTCTTCGTAGTAAATTTCATCTGAATTACCGGGAAACTCGAGTTCCGAGAAAATTCTTATTCGTTCGAAGTGTGTCGTTCGTGATTAGCCAGGTCAGGAGACTTTAGGAGCCTTGGACTCTTCCTTAAAAATATTTTGTGACTCTTCTTTCTCGCTTTCATATACGTTTTCTTTTTGTAAAGTGTGTTGTGCAATAAAGAATTATTATTATTATTATTATACGTCACGTGGCCTCGATTTATGAATATTCCTTTTTTCACGATCCTCGTGATGAAGTCACAAGGGTAACGATCGTCGCATAAGGGCGCAACTCGTCGATGACCGACATTGTTAGAATACGTGGCGACGTTCCAAAAGGAATATCCCTGGTCTCCCTGATAAACGACGCAACTCGATAACGCGACAAGGAAGACTGTATTACGAAAATTTCGACACGTGCCTCGCGAAATGACTTTCAGGATCGTGAAATCCTTTAAAGCACAGAGTCTGATTGGACTAGCAAAGTAGCTGCGCTTAAATATTCAAACTACGGGGAAAGTTTTAAAATTTTTAAGGCCGACTAAGTAGCTGCCACTTCGATCCAGAGCCCTGCAGTTATTTCAGAGTACCAGAGGTTGTAGATTTTTTTGGAGAAACATCACAGGAGGCAATGATTGGAGCAGTAAACGCGGGTATCGAGGTGAATTCGAACGAGAAACTCCCGAATTTTCCGAGCCCTTCTTCGAGCTTAATTCGATTCCTCGAGTTTCATCTCCGCCCGACTCGGCCAGCAGGCAGTAACCCGCTTTAGTATCGACGCGAGTTCACGGCTAGTTCTCCGTAAAAAGTTTTACGCAACGACGGCGAGGGGCAGAAACGAGCACGGGCTCGGATGTAATTGTAATAAAATCGTTAACGAGCCACTGGCAAGACGGTCGTTTACCTAAAGTCGCGCGACGCTTGACGCAAGACGAACTTTTCGGGCCAGCCTTTTAAACTTTCGAAGGGGCCACGCCAGCCTGCCTGAAACGTGATTACACAGCGTCGACTCTATCGAGGGCGGAGAAACAGCCCGTTACCGCAAACGCTGGCTCCCGCGGCCCGGTCTTTGGGCGACGGTGTCGAATATGCTGAAATTGCGACCTTCGAGAGGCGCTGCGATGACTAATTCGCGAGGTAATTACGCTGATCGAGTGGAGGGTTAAATTCGCTACGACAGATGGGGTAAAAAGGGTGGTTGAGTCGTGGTGGCTGGGAGTCCGAAGGATCGAGAAGTTTTGACGAATGGGGAGAGATGATTCTTTATGTTGGGGAGAATTTGGGATCCCTTGGTCTTGTCTGCCTAAGGGATGCTTCGAAAGATTCGATCGACAATTCTCGAACAAATTGGACGGAAGGGAACTTGGAAATCTTCCTTTGAGGTCTCTCGCCATCAGTTTCGTTTGGCTTTCTTGGGAACCTTTATCCTGAAGAAAGTCTACGTATCCTGAACGCCAAAGGAGTCCCAAGTGTCCCGAGACACTTGAAAAAATCGCCGAAGCAGTAATTTAATTGTTCCCTGTAGACAAGTGAAACTCCAAGGAGGAACAACGAGCGATGTGGAAATTTACGATTCTGCAATACTTTCCTCGCCAGACATAGATACACATACGTCAATTCGACTCTTGTAAATTCATGATCTTCCACCTCTTCATCGGAGAAAGCAGACCCAATGAATCATTAAATGGCATTTAATAGGTAATTCTCCGCGCCATCGATTCGCTCCCGTTTTTTTTTGCTCCCAAACGAGAAACGTTGCATAGGAGATGGTGCACGTTCCGTTCGCCGAAGGAGGGCATCGGTTTCTCGAATTTAACGGGAACAGACGAGGCTGGCCTTAATACGCGTCAAATATCGGCGAGCGCGAGGCTCTCGCGAGATGATTTACGGGCCCAGGAGGGCTGCAACGTCGGAGGCTGCGTCCGAAATTGTGAATTCGCTCGTGGCGCGAACCCGCCCCGGAGAATTTCATTTGCGAGAAGTAACGGGGACGAAATTACGGGGAGAGCAAACTAATTATGCGAGCCGACGACGCCGCGCAGTATGTAAATACAAATTATCATCGAGTGCCGGAACCCTCGAGCCTCGAGAATTTTCCCGTGTATTTTCGAAATCTCCAGTCTGGCAGGACGCGATTCGAGGCCGAGTTTTTCGCTCGTTTCGAGATTACATCAAACCCACCCCCTTCGAGGACTCGGGCCACTCCAACTTCTACGCTCGCTGGTGCAGCTCGAGAATCCTTGTTTATACTTTAACGCGCTACTTCCAGGGAGAAACTGCTTAAGAGCCAGTCCGAGGGAACGTTCGTCTTCGACGTCGCCGTCCCTTCGCCCCGAGCAATCGAGCAAACACCCCGCCAAGAGTGTTTGTCGTTCCAGCGACACGCTCCCGCCTTTCGCCCGCCGCAAATGAAATTTTTTTTAAATCCCCTCCCACACAATCGCGCCAACGGTCGCCCGCCCCCGTCCCCCGGAACAGTTTATCTTATTTCGACCCAGTTCCGACGTTTAACTCTCGCCCAGAGGGGAATTCGACGCCGCTGGTCCTCCAGCGTCTGGAATCCAGACACCGAATGCAAAAACCGGGTCGGCGGTTTAATTCCTGGCGCGTAAAAGCTGCACGGGTCGCGGCACAGAATTAGGAAGCACGTTGTCGGTAAACTGAAATTATTTCCCACTCGCGGTACTCTCCCCCGTGGATTTCAAGAATATTTCGTAACGTAACTTTCCTCGCGTAATTCATTTGGCGCGCCGCAGCAGACGACCCTTTACGAAAATCACTATTATAGTAGAGAACACTGTGAAATATGGAGACAGTTGCTCCACCACCGCTGTAATAAAGAAGACAAATACCAGAGGAAGTTAGCGATAAAGAAAAGTGTACAGGATCCACTTAACGAGACTCCGCGGTGTACACGATTTTCCATCGCCGAAGTTAAAAATCCCATGACTTTTCACCCGACTCGCGTTAATAAAATGCAGCGAAATCAGCCACCGCGAAATTAATCTTGATCCACTGGCAACAGTTGGGAAAGTCCGCCCGTGGCGCCATCAATTTCGCATTTTTCGGTTCAATCCGTTCCGCAACTCAGTACGGTCGACGGGGGGTAATAAATCTTGCCAGGGGTGCAAAGAAAGGGAAAGAAAAAAGCGAAGAGAAAGGGAGGATACGCGGTCGGGGCGATTCTACGGCGAAAACCGTGGAGAAGTCGGTCTCCGTGAGACGTGCCGGGAATGCGGGCTCCGCGGAACGACTGGGACAATCGCGATACAGAGCAAACACTAAGGGTGCCGCGTCGCGGAGTGTGTACGGGGCGTCAAAAGTGTCGGTGGCTCGACAGCTGCGAGAAGAATAGGCTAGAAGTGGGAAATGGGACAGCCACGTCGCGGGAGAAGCCTGCTTTCAACGCAATTGCTTCGTGAATCGAGCAACTTCCATTATTCCATCCAGTCGTTTAATTTCCTACCGAGCGCCAGGCATTAAATTCGTTAGTTTCTTAATTTTTCCATATTCCGCGGTACGTTCTTCGCATTAAACCAGCCGAACTGGCCCCTGATTTATTACCCAGCGCCGGGTAGCTCTAAATAAGAAACACGCCACGTCGGACGCGAACTGCCGCGTTCGCTCTTTTTCCGCAATTTTCTTATTCGGCCGGTTAATAACTGCGCGCCGTCGCGTTCTCTTTCCCTCTTCCCTCCCCGCAGCCGTGCAACTGGGAAATTTATTGTCATCGTCAGATCGTACTTACGCCCCGTAATACACTCTTTGCCCCGGTTCTTCTGGCCCCGCGTCGCTTCGCTTTTCCCTCTCGTTGGCACGTGACGTTAATTGGATCCGATATAACGACAGAAGGATCTCACGGCGTGTGCCTTCGAGAGCGGGCGTCTTTCGGCAGTCGAGACACTGTGGAAAAAGCTTGTGTCGCGCCGTGCAAACTGTCGGATGCAACGTGTCCCTGCCGCGCTATTTTGCGGAGAGGCGAGGGAGGAAATTCTTGCGAACGATGCGAACGTCGAAGGATTTTCCACTGGCGTGTCGTTATCGGGGAAGGATGAATTTTCCTATATAGGAGCCGGAAAAAAGGAAAGCACTCTGCCGGGACTCGAACCCGGGCCTCCCGCGTGCTGGCCAGCCGCCTAACCGATTCACCCACGGCGACTTCCCGCGGTCCCTTAGTTCCGAACTCCTAACTAACCAACGCCACCTATGGGCCCCCACTCTAACACCATAGGCCGTCTTCCGAGCGCCAAAGCGCCTACTTCACCTATATACTTTTAAATATTCCGGGTTAAATTCTTCAAAGCCTGTCAGCTGTAACTGCGCGCTTAAAGCTTTAGAATTCTTGTGCCTTGAAATGTTAAAGTCACCAAGCGCTTCGAGGGGCCGGACCATCGTACTTGTTGAATACAAGAGAACAGGAGTTCGACGTGTGGTCTGGCGCGTATCCCCAGCGCGAAACGCCGCCAGAAATGAGTTCGTTGCGAGAGAAATTCGCCGAGCCTATTACCATATCAATAAGCCGTGTACAGGGAAACACGGAACGAGATTCTTGACGAGGATTACCATAAATATTGGGCACGCGGCTTGGCGTTGCCGGGCAAACGAGCTTTTCGAAGAATTACTTCGATGTATTTCTGGACGAGATGCGACAATATTATCCTTCAATTTCACCTATTCCCGCGATATACCTGAGCCTCGCCTTTTCACCATTCTGTGTTTAATTTGGTGAAATAAAGACGGAAAATAAATAAAAAATATCAATAGTAGCTTCCTCTGCGGGGACGCTGATGATTTCCCAGGTACTAATTAAAGAACTCCTAATTGGAGGTAACTTTTAGCGCTCGGTCATCGACAATTATAAACGCGAGAATGTGTCGCGAGCGACCGTCGTCCGTTCTCGTCGACGTCAAACCGCGCGTAAAGTTCAACGGCGCCCGCAATGGAACTGATTAAATTGTTAGGCCAGCTCGTTAGAGGAATCGAATTGACGTCCGTCGAGTAATTACCGCTAATATTTCCTTTATAAGCCGCCGCGAAATTCCGCCGCATTATCGCCAGTCATCGCGAATCGTCTTACGCGATTCCAAGGACCGACGCGTGTATTTCGCAGCCGATGCTGTGGACGGCGTTGGCGCCCGATATCGCTGCCAGTGGCTTTTGTGCGCCGCGACAGGGCTGCCGTGACACACTGTCACGCGAATCGGTCTTTATCGATAGATCGGCCTGGAGCGTTAATTAAACGCGTCCCGATAACGATTCGACGGACAGCTGCATCAAGTCGCGAAATTGGGCAAAGGCTTGAGGCACTGGAATACCCAGCGTTCCAGAATGTCACCGCGTAGTCGGGCTGTTAAACGGTCGCGCGCTTGGTTGATACCGAGGAACTTCAATTTTTTAATCAAACGGAGAATGGAAAAAGTTGGCCGCTACTTTATCTCGCAGTCTCGAGTTCAGTCGGAGAGATGTTACCGAAGAGTTACATTTCTCACCCAGCCACGAGTACTCTCCAAATACCAGGAACGAAAGAAATACCACGTACTGGAAATAATAACAGTGCTATCGGAAGCTGTTAACGTGCACCATAATAGAAACACTATCATCTGTTTTATTTGCTACCGCAGGATACCTTATCAGAAGTTCTCAGACGTTACAGCCACCGGTTACTACCTCGCGTTACTACATCGAGGCTTTTAAAGTATAGGATATCTCGCTGAGGGATAAAGTCACTCGACTTTGGCCTCCATGGGCAACGAAGTACGAGCTATGGTAACGGAAGGACAGGCGAGTGAACGAGTTAGGGACACGCAGCAATCGCGAGCTTCGGCCAGCTTTAACCCTCTAGTGCATACGCCTGCCTTAAGGCGGGCACCTGTTTAGTCCAGGGGTTGGGAATTCTCATTTTCCAGCCCAAAAATAGTGCCACAGCGCACATATTGGTCTAAGAAATATGTCAATCTGAGTCTTCAATTTGACAAGAATCTAGTTTGAAGTGCATTTTCGAGCTACACACGCTGCAAAAAATATTATTATTATTATTATTATTTTCTCCAAATTGAAAACTGACATCGGATTCGGTATTTTCATCCTCAAATGAGAGTAAACTAATTTTTTCAACTGAATTAAAAATCTATGCACTAGAGGGTTAATTTCTCGCGCAATATAAACTAATAGATTTAAAAAGGGCGCGCGGAGGAGACAGGGAGGGTCGGGAGTTCTAGACAAAGGGAATCGTCGCCGGCGCGAAATTGAATGCACTCTGGTAATGCAGCAATTCCATCGCGATTTCGTTCCTGAATTGCCAGTTTCGCTGGTCCATTGTTTACCGCGGGTGAACTCGAAGCAGGGAGCTCGGTATCTCGAGAGAGAGAGAGAGCAGGTAAAAGGGCGCCTCGAGGATCCCGTCGACTCTGTCTGATGTCATTACGAATTGCTTGATTCGCTCGGCGAGCGTGCTTAGCCGGCCTTTTCGAATAATTCACGACGCCCGTCGACTGCTTGATTTCGCGGCGAAACTAATAATTCGCTTTGTTGCGGCTCGGGTATTGTCCGACTATGGGAATACGTTCCGACTCGTTTTCTGACTTTTCGCTGCGCGCACGCGGGTTCACTGACAACGCCATTGTTCCACGTTCAGTTTACACTCGGACCGCTTCATTCGGAAAATCATACTTTGCTTCGAGGCGACTCGATGAAGTTGTAACGCGGTGTGGAAGCTTGTAGGTTAGTATATACACGGCGAAACTTCGAAGTCGAAGAGATACCGATAGTGGTGGAGAAGTATCGATGGTTCTCACTATCGAAAACTATCGATATTTGTAATAATATTAGAAATTAAATTTGGGATTCTGAATTTTAGCAGCTATTATTTTTTTTTAGACTAACCTACGATTTTCAATACCGATAATTATCGATAGTGAAAATAAGTAGTGGTGGAGAACTATCGATGGTACTTACGATAGTTATCAATGGTTCTCACTATCGAAATTTGTAAAAATACTACAAATTAAATTTGGGATTCTGAATTTTTTAATTGACTAACCTACGATTTTCAATACCCATAATTATCGATAGTGAAAATAAGCCATCTATAGTTTTCGATAGTGAAAATAAGCCATCTATAGTTTTCGATAGTGAAAATAAGCCATCTATAGTTTTCGATAGTGAAAATAAGCCATCTATAGTTTTCGATAGTGAAAATCAGCCATCTATAGTTTTCGATAGTGAAAATAAGCCATCTATAGTTTTCGATAGTGAAAATAAGCCATCTATAGTTTTCGATAGTGAAAATAAGCCATCTATAGTTTTCGATAGTGAAAATAAGCCATCTATAGTTTTCGATAGTGAAAATAAGCCATCTATAGTTTTCGATAGTGAGAACCATCGATAACTATCGTAAGTACCATCGACAGTTCTCCACCACTAGATACCGAGACTCGGAAGCCCTGGCAATTATGTTGAAAGGACGGACCCTTCGATCTACCGAGCTCTACTTTCAGCAAAGCCCCCATTCACCGGTGAAAGAATCCAAACTGAGGGAGAGAAGCCTCGGTATTTAGTAAGCTCGCGAAACTTGGGATTCTGATTCGAGAGTATCTGGAGTTCCTCAACCGCGGCGATAATTTTAATCCTGAAAGTATTACCTGTTACGCGGCGACACCAAAGAAGAGAGTCATTCTACGAAATGACCCCAGCTCGCAGCTGCGACGGTCGACTTAATTAACCATCGCTCTACCGGCCGGTCCTCGTCGCGCCTTCTTCGCGCTCTCCCGCGATCGATATCGTGTCCCCCTTCCCCGCCACGATAAGAGTTATCACTGACGGAGGGGCCATTATTGCCACGATAGCATCGACTGCTCAGACCCCGCGAGAAACACATTCCACCTATCCGTTCGGCGAAACGTCGAGCGCCGATTGTTTCACTCTGAATAACCGAACGGATCCCAGAAAGTACCGGTCTTGAGCCGGCGATTTATCAGGATACCGGAATCCCCGCGTTCTTCTTTTACCCGAGGTAAGTATACTCGTGTTACACTTCAAGGTTAACTCGCGAGTAGCGAAGTTTGCGAAGGGATAAGGTTCGATAAGGTTGCCCGCCGATCTCAACTGCGATCTCTGAATAGCTCTGCGCAATTTCAGCCGTTGTTTATGCTCGAAGATGGAGCGGACTGATCGTAGTTTCGCGCAGGGAGTAGACCGTGTTACCGTGGAGCAACGGGTCACCGAAATAATATACTATTATCGGACGGTGGGATCGCGACTGCCTCGGACTCGTGTCCCGCGACCCTTGGCAGCGGCGTTAATTAACGCGTCAAGGGTGGTTCGCGTGAAATTACGCGTTCGATTGAAACGGCGCCGTGTGACGCGTTTAATGTTACAAGTCCAGGGGCGTTTGGATGAGATCTCGAAACGCAACAGTGTGCTTGTAATTACTCGCTGCTTTCAACACTGTTTGTAAGAATTCGTATCCATCTTAAAGGCTGGTTCAGACCCGTCCAGTAGTTTAGTCGAGTAGCGAGTCATTTAGTAATTTACCATTGTTTCACTAAGCTACTCGACTAAATTTTAGTGTCCACATACCAAAAATTACTAAATTATTTGCTACTCGACTAAACTAGTGGACGTGTCTGAACCAGCCTTTACACGTAGGTGCGAATATGTTTGATATTAATAGCGAATTCTATAAGAATCAACCCATCCAAGTCATTTTTTGGCACATTTTGGCACCAGCACAGAGTCAGTGCGAGGTACCGAATTCGCTATAAATATGAGCGTCTATCGTCGACAACCAATCTGTACGATCTAAACAGATGAAGAATTGACAAGAAACTTGTCAAAAAACAATTGCCTCGGAGTTTCGATACAAATATATACACAGAGGTTTCTACCATGCAAGAGACACAACACCTTTCTTCACCCCATCGCTCAACAAAAATTCAAACGACCCTACAATCTCGCGCCACGATCATCCCCAAAGTGCACCGTCACTTAATCAACCCCCATTTCCCTCACGCCCGACTCAACCGACCCCGCGAGCTGGCCTCTCGGAAAACCGCAGATAGGATCGAGCCTGTTGCGAGGAATCGCGGCGAAGAATTTCATTGACGCATACCTGTTACGCCGTCTATTACCCGGGTCGTCCTCCTGGGGGGACGCTGGAAGCTGAACGGCGAGGAGGGTTGGCCTTTCCCGCGTAAACACCAGGGTGAACGTGCCAGGTGGCGGTGCGGAAGGAACGGCCGACAAGCGAGTCTACCGGTTCGTGAAACGCGACTGCACTGACGAACGGACGCGACCGCTCGCGTCACGACGCCGCTCTGACGGACGCCGGCGTCCCGTCGCCTCGACCCGGCCGTACCAGGCCTTGCACCCTCTACGGTGCCCCTTCCAGGCCGATACTCCTCCCTCTGTGAACGGGCGCAGGCGTGGTTGCGGGAGCAGGTAGGAGCCCCCGCGTTTGCCTGAACGCTGTCGACACGCTCGTCTCTCGTCGTGGTGCACCTACGCCTCGAACGCCTCGCCGGGACGTTGGCTGACGTGGGTGCACCAGGCGTCATTGACGCACCGAGTAAAGACCGCGATCCAGGGGTGACGGCTGAAGCCAGGCGAGGCCGCGACGGGGGGCAATATGCGTGCGCGTTAACGTCGGATGTGCTTGGTACGGACAGGTGTACCGAGCGACGCCGAAGTTTGTGGGAGGAATTGGGAGGGGTGGGCGGCAGAGGGGGGTGGTTCGCCTTTGAAGTACTTTCGATTTGAAGTACCACGGGGTTGGTGCTGCGGAGCGCGTTGAAACTCTCGGTAGTTCTGTATTGGGAAAGCAAGAATCTCGATACGCCAACTAGCGACAGAAAATTAAACTACTGTGAGTAGGTCGAAATCCGTCGATGTCCATACGATTATCAGTGTTTATATAGGGTAAAGAAACCAGTAAATGACCGAATTGTTGAATGAGAAGCCCAGTAAATGACCGCATACTTTTATTAAGAATTCTATTTATTAATGTTTGTTTAATACGCAAAACTAAAAATATGGGATATTAAAAGTGCAACTACACTCTATTTATAAACAAATAGTAATTTTTAAATTTATAATTAACATTTCTTTGCCTAATGGTCATTCACTGGTATGCGGTCAATTACTGGTTGGTTTACCCTAGACATTCTGTGAAAAACGAGTGTTTTTAAATTTTTTTCAACACTAAATTTTTACTTCTTCGATTGATAAATACTTATTCGGAATGTTTGGTGGGATCCGGGCCTACTTGCAATAGTTTGCCAACTTACCACCGCAGCGCTGGAATCTAAGCCACGCCTCCACTTGGTTTCCCAATACCTACGTAGGGGAAAGGTGGGATAGTTGATCAGCGGGGATACATGATCACATCAGTTTACATCACAACTCAAATAATTAAATACAAACAAAGCAAACCATTATTATTATTTTTTATTTTTATTTATTTATTTATTTATCATACGGGAAATCCCATGGTATACAAAAAGAATATATAAGAACAAAAAAAACTAGTGAAATTTACATAGAATCTGAACACAAAATCAGCAACAAATTAATTCTTAGTATATAGCAAAAAACCGTTATAACCTTACAAAACAAATACACTACGTTATACCACTCTGGTATATAATCAATCCTGTGAAGTAATAAAACATAAAAAATAAAAACTCTGCTCAACTATCCCACCTTTCCCCCACAGTTATGCGATTGTATGCGTGAGCCAAGTCAGGATTAGGTGTCGAACGAGCCGGCTTTGGATTGAGCAGCCAGGTGGAGCGGTAAAGGTTCTCGGAGCGTGTTCCACGCAGTTTTACGAGCCAATTCGAAAGTCTGACCACGCTCAAATTGGTCTAATTCCCCTCGTTTCTTCCACGTCTCGGTTACGCCATAAATCCGGCGTGGTAGAGTCTACGAGTTAAGAGAGTAGCCTGGGTCGCAGCCACCGCGGAGTAAGGATACCCCGAACTAGACCCACTTCCATAGAATAGCTAGCTTAAAACGCTGTGGTCGGCTGATACGAAATTTCACGAGGCTTCAACGTTGTACCTGAGTCGAAGGATTGCGGGGGAAGGTTCTCGGTGAAAATTGGAAGCGCATTCGAGGGAACGAGTTTGACGATCTCCTACAACTAAACGGGAGCGATGTTTGCGGGGGACGATTTCCACGGTGCAAAAGGGAATTGGACGTGATTCGCGGAAGCTTGCTTTTTTTCGTATCGATTTATCTCGATGATGGGAACGAGACGCGGGGCTCCTGTGTAACTGTATGGGTTCGACAAACATGTATGACGAAACGCGGAGGAAGTCACGCTGCAATGCTCTTATTTGCTAAAGTATCGCGATGCCTACGCACATCTACGGGCGAGTAATATCGACATCGATTGCGTCAATGGCAGAGAGAGGGTACATATTTAACAATGCATTCGACGGGGAAGCGTTATTAAAACGCCTGCCCACTTGTTACGTGGAATTCCTTTGCCACGTCGCAAACACTTTAGAGTCCTTGATAAAGCATGACCATTAATACGCGAGCTCCGTTTTCATAGCACGCGCTCGGGAACGAACGTATTATATCCATTTTCTCCGCTGGAAATGAAACTGTCGACCCTTCCCGCGGCTCCCCTGGCCGCCAATAAACGCGAACGAAGTCAGACGTCCCGTCACACTTCTCTTTTCCTTCCCGCGGCGTGAACGAGCGCGTGCAAGTGCTTCGTTAAACGTTCCCTAATGTCAGCCGCGGTGGAACTCGCGATACAACAATACACCCCGTTTCAGCTATTCTTCGTAGACGAATAACGCGGCTTTTCTTTCGCGCCCGAGGCGAAATTTTAACGTGATTGCTCTTTCCATAAAGCGTGGCATTTTTTTTTTCTAACTCGCACGCCCGGCACGTGGTAAAACTTTCGAGAGAATTCATCTCCTCCGCGGATGGCGGAGTGAAATTCACGCGAAGCTTAGCGGAAATTGCGGACCTCTGTGTCGCGTTTAATATCTTAATGGAGCGAGCCGGATTGCAAAGTACGAAGGCGTAAACAGCCACGATCGTTGGACCTTTATCGGCCGTTGGACATCATGTCAGCTGTGCGTTTGATTTATTACGACCTACGGCGTTTCAGTCGCATGAGTATTTTATCGTGCCACCTACGATCCACGGATGAACCTTTGAAGCTTATCACTTCCCACGCAATAGCGGGGAATACGGTGGTGGGTATTTTCGAAAGCCACCCGTAGGCCACGATGTACTGAAACTTGCCACGCGTGTGTTAATAAATGGCCATCGCCATTCGTTTTTTTTTCTTGAATATCGTGTTCCAACGTCCACCAAAGTCCCCCGGTGATCGGAGAGGTCTCCGTTGAGGCAGGTCGGTTTACCAGCGCCAGTCACATCGGTTTGCTGGCCCGAGTCACGTTCGTTTACCAGCTCCAGTCACGTCCACCTTGGAATTACAACATCGATTTCAATCCCCATGTTTCCTCCGCTCGCGAACAGGCGCAAGCTACACGACCATGGGGCTTTAATTGCACACTTCGCTTTGACGATGAAAACAGACTCGCGTTTAAAGAAAGCACTTTGGAAACGCATTCGGACAAAGTGCATGCATCAAATCCCACTTTGGGGTATTAAAATTTAAAATAGAGCACTTCTTTTTGTACGATCTTCCTCTGTGCATTTGTTTCGAGCAGCAGGCTCTGTAAGTTAATCTCGAGCGAATCGAGAGGAATTCTTTCAAGAACTCGGTATCGCGGTTCTGAAAAGCTACCGCGGAGAAAGCATTCGTGGATAAACGAAGGCCACGAGAGGACGCTAACGGATTTGAGGGGATGAGAGTTAATGCTCTCTATGCAGGACGCCACCTCTGCCAGTGGAAAGTGTCAAAGATTTCTCCTCCGCGCTTGTCCCGCGGACTCGTTAATATTGCACGCGTCTCGTAGAAGTTGGAATCCTCGAGGCTCGGGCTAAACACTCGGGTCTCGATCTTCTTGGCGTGCAGTGTGTCTCGCTTTTGTTCGAATTGAGGGAAGGGAGGAGGAAATTACGTTGAAACGCTCGAGTTACGAACACTGGGGTTAATGAGTAAACAGAGTTCGATTCGTTTCCCGAGAAACCGTTCAGACGTTGATCCCACTGAGGATTTCGTGGCGCAGGAAAGGAGCGGTACAGTTTACTTGTACTTGGATTCGCGTGACCGCGTAGCCGCGATAAAAGGCACGTGGAAGGACCCAAATTTCCAACCGAAATGCGACTGCAGGCTTTCCAAAGGAAAATCCGGGCGGCCTTCGGCGGAGGCAGCGATTCAAAATTGTTGGTGCGATAAAAGGTACAGAGTCACGTAAGCTTGCCGCGTTCATTGTGTATTTCTTCGCGGGGGGGGGGGGGGGCGAACGAGATTCTCCTTTGAATACAGAACTGCGCCGGTCGGATCGAGTGCTCGAATAACGTTGGAAAGCTCGACAATGATCAAGATGATGCGACAAAGAATCATTATTTTGAAATTTTTCATTCATTTCTAAATTACGCTTTAAGGTAAAGAACCCAATTACTGACACCTGACCAATTACTGTCACCTTCAGCTATTTTACTTAAAATAACAAATAAATGAACGTTGTAAAGTCATAGACAAAAAGAATTATGTAATTCAACCTATAATCTATGCTATAAATTATATACTATAGTTTATTTATTCGTTATTTTAAGTAAAATGGCTTAAGGTGACAGTAATTGGTTATAACAAATAAATAAACGTTGTAAAGTCATACAAAAAAAGAATTATGTAGTTCAACCTATAATCTATGCTATAAATTATATACAATAGTTTATTTATTCGTTATTTTAAGTAAAATAGTTTAAGGTGACAGTAATTGGTCAGGTGTCAGTAATTGGGTCCTTTACCCTATCGCGTTCTAAGATCAATCCTGGCAAAATAGAGCCAACTTTAATGGAATAGAAATTTCTCCACAATTTTCTCAGATAATTTATTCATGACCATAAATCCAGTGGCGTCACTGCGCGCGTTAATATCACTTTACTGACATGTAACGAGATCCACCGTGTCCCCCGCTCATTTTTACGCTTTTCCCAAGTGATTTCCGTTCCGGCGACTCGTTTCACGGGAGACAGGGAGCGGGTAATCAAGAGCCAGTCGACGGAAGGATATAATTAAGCGGAGAATTAACAGCGAACGTTTCGCGAGGCACGCCGCGGGAGGATGCTCGCGGGCTCGAGTATTTCGCGGACGGTTGCCTCCGCACCGACGTGGAATTTCAATAATCCCGGAGCGTTGCCTCGCGAGTCTTTCGGGATTTCCAATTTTCCACGGGAGAATCGTGGGTTAGAGAGGTGACCCTGCGAGGGGCGAGGTCGAGCGCGGGAAATGCGACGCGGGGAGGAAATTCTAGGCTGGATATTGCGAGATGGCGCGGACCGCTGCGATCTCCGCCGATTTTTCTCCGGCGAAATTCCGCCTTCCGCCTTCCTGCCCCTTCACTATTCCTCGAGATCCCTCCAGCAGCCCCGATATTTTCCGCCGCTGTTACGTCGAGGAGTTCCGTGGAGACGGTGAAGCGTGGACCCTCGTGACGCATGTAATTTTGGCTGTTGAGTTACATTTCTCCCCGCGTTCCTTTCTTTTTAGCTCCGTTTTTAAGAGTGCCTCGTAGAAATCCCCGCTTCAGACTGCGCGGTAGGAAATGAGGAAGAAGGATAATACCGTTTCCTAATGAGGACCGTAGAGGAGCTCTCTGTTTATCTGATAAGGCGAATAAACTTCCTGCAACATTTCGTGCGGCGGTAGCCACTGCTCAAGGGGAGGAATTTCAAACCCCTTATCTTGTAACAGCGCACCGAAGTGTCCAGTGAGGAATAAGAAGCAGGCCGGAGGAAGTGTCTCGCTGTTTCACTGATTAAGCGAATAAAACTGTTGTAATGTCGTAACGTTCCGCGTTGAGTGGTTTAAGGCGCGGACTCGAGGCGGGGAATTTTAAGCGACCCACCCTCTGAGAGAAATATTCAGTCGAAGGGGTCTTTAGCGCAGCGGCCTTACTTTCGCGTTAAGTTAAAAGTCAGAGGCGCGGGGAAATTTTCATTTTAGGCGGGCGCGTTACGGGGAAATTCGGGTCACCCTCGTTCTCTTCAATGGAACGTCATATATTTTTATCAGCACCTTATAGTGTCCCTCGAAACGAGCTCGCAACGCGTCCTCCGCTATCCACCTAAAGCTACACTTTGTAGGTCAATGGGATTGTCAGTAAATATCTGAATATGCCAACGAAGCTGTACTCGCGACAAATGGGCGATAAACTGAGTAGCGGTGCATGTAAACGTCCTCGAAACTCCCCCCAACAGTTACTACAACCTCCTTTTCCAATCAAATTCACAACTCCGGATGATTCTACGACCCCGCACCACCCACGAATAAAATTCCCACACAGAACAACAGCGGTTTTACGGTGCCAATAAATTCCCGGCAACGTAACAGATCAAATAAAGTACGAAGTACAGTCTCGATTTTAGATTCTAAAAGCCACTCCGTTCGACCTGTTTGCGGATTCCACGGGTCTATACCCCGACGGGGGGCTTACAGGGCTGCTGGACGCTACGACGACGGGAAGGATCGATAAGTAGACGACATCGGGATCTCGTAAAAGGCTTTCGAAGGTTTTCATCGGTAAGATCATTGATCCAAGGGACGAAGAGGGGCCCCAGGCCGATCGGTTTGCTCTCCCGCCGCAAACGGGTACGGACGAACCGTTATTGTCCCAGCGAGGCATCGTGCCGCGGAAAAAGGGAGAGCCCGTGGAGATTGAAACGGGGTACAAGGAAGCGTACGATCCGATTCGATTCGCTATTGCTACCGGCCGGCTCCTCTCGATGTTTGCCGGCCGAGGGAAGCGGGATCGCGGTAACGCGCGGAGAAAAGGACGTTGTTCCTTCGAATCTGCCGGGGAGGGAGGATCGATACGATACCTCGGGCTTCTCGAGACTGATTAGGAGTTCGAGCTGGAGATACGGGGCGAAAGTGAATTAAGGGCAGTGGCGGATTTAAGAAAAAAGGCCCAAGTGGCAAACGTTTTGAGGGGCCCACTTTTTCGGGAAAATAAGGAGGTAGTTTCCTAAAAGGGGGTAAGTGTATAGAAAAATATAGAAAGGAAATATAGTGCTTGGGTAAAATCATAATTTTTTTTTAAGACGGGGCATTGTGGGGCCTTCTAAGAAAGGGCCCTTTTTCGGGAAAATAAAGCGGTGGTTTACTGAAAGCAGGCTCAGTGTAATAATACGGGAAAAGATATAGTTTGGATGAAATCATAATTTTTTTAAGACAGGGCATTGTGGGGCCTCCTGAGAAAGGGCCCTTTTTCGGGAAAATAAAGCGGTAGTTTACTGGAAGCAGGCTCAGTGTAATAATACGGGAAAAGATATAGTTTGGATGAAATCATAATTTTTTTAAGACAGGGCATTGTGGGGCCTCCTGAGAAAGGGCCCTTTTTCGGGAAAATAAAGCGGTAGTTTACTGAAAGCAGGCTCAGTGTAATAATACGGGAAAAGATATAGTTTGGATGAAATCATAATTTTTTTAAGACAGGGCATTGTGGGGCCTCCTGAGAAAGGGCCCTTTTTCGGGAAAATAAAGCGGTAGTTTACTGAAAGCAGGCTCAGTGTAATAATACGGGAAAAGATATAGTTTGGATGAAATCATAATTTTTTTAAGACAGGGCATTGGGGGGCCTTCTGAGAAAGGGCCCTTTTTCGGGAAAATAAAGCGGTAGTTTACTGAAAGCAGGCTCAGTGTAATAATACGGGAAAAGATATAGTTTTAATGAAATCATAATTTTTTTAAGACAGGGCATTGTGGGGCCTCCTGAAAAAGGGCCCTTTTTCGGGAAAATAAAGCGGTAGTTTACTAAAAGCAGGCTCAGTGTAATAATACAGGAAAAAATATAATCATAATTTTTTTAAGGGTGGGACCCTGGGTTTGGGCCTTCTAGGCAGGGGCCCTGATGGCAACTGCTCAACGGCCACCCTATTAAATCCGCCATTGAAGGGGGGGTGGCGGATGGAAGGAAAGTTTCCGAGGAAAACAGGGTGAATCGAACCGCTCCTGCGTAGTTTTACCGCAGCAATTAACGATTCTTTATTAGATCGAACTCGGGTCCAGGGGAATAAGAGAGCGAGCTTCGCGTGATTACTGATTACATTTGGAAAACAGCAACGCGAAAGAAAAGCCGACCACAGCGAAGTGGAAGGTTCGAAAGAATCTGCATTTTCGATTCGTCCGTTGTGAAGAACATATGTACAGGGGAGAGTTGGCCGCATTCGTCCGAAACACCTGTTCTCCCCGCAATCACGAAGTTTCCCAGCGTCACGGGGGAAGTTTCTCCCGGCCACCCCTTCGAGCCACCCTCCAGCAGCCTGCGGCGTCCTGCGGGGCTTCCTCCGAGCCCTTGAGAGACACGCTGGCCCCGGACGGCGCGCGCGCGTGGGTGTGTCACGTAGATAACTATGACGGGTGTATGGATGTGTGTGCCCAGGATCGGCCCGTTGGAGTTCCATTCAGCGGAGCTTATTGCCGCCGTTACACCGTATGAATATTGCATGCAACCGCCAGACACATCGTATCCCGGCGCTATCTGCTCGAGCAGCGCCACGGCTACCTCCTCGCATCTATTTACGACGGCTCGATGTCCAAGTCCTGCGGAACGGATCGGAAACCGTCGGGCCACGTTCCGCCCGTTCCATCCACGACCACCTCTGTCTCGCCCACTAGAATCGTGGAACTCCTGGAGCTTATAGAACTCAAGGAGCGCGTTCCAAACCCCGCGTCCGAACAAATTTCTAATTACAGTTAACAGGGGTTCGCGTTTCATCGCCTCGCGGCGAGTGACGTTAATTCCAGCGCGACTGACACTTGGGAGATATTTAATACGCGACTCGAGGGATCCACCGGAACGTTTTGCTACACAGTGTCGCGTTCCGAGGAAGTCGGTGGCCGTCTTTCGACTGTGTTTTACCAACTCGTTACGCGGAGAAAGTTAGAAGGAAGCAACGAACGCTGGGTTAATTACATGGCAACTGTGATCCGGCCTCTAATTTACTCGATCCGAATCCAGCCTCCCGGTTTACAAGCGATCCCTTGTTTGCCCCCGCAGAAGATAGCCAAGCGTTTTGAATTGCAGATAGGCGGGAGTAACTCTAGTCGCGTTATTTCTAATGGCCGGACGTTAACAGGGGTCGCGGTGCTCGATAAAAGGTCAGGGTATCTTTTATATTGCGCACCACCGGACCACCGAAATTCCCCGATAAAGCCTGCTGTATGCGCCGCACGCCCACGCCGGCTCGTACGCTCCGCGATAAGCCGAGGGGCGAGTTATCAGAATTGCGGTCCCAGTATCGGCGAAAGATATATATTCGGAAGCCTGAAATTCCGCCTTTCGGAACCCGGACCCTCGCCCTCCTCGCGCAAAATGTCTCGTTCCGGGGAAACCTTAATAAGCGTCTTAGCTGTGTGGCTCGAGGAGAACACGAACGCCAGACGCGGTTTCACTGATTTCCAACATCTTAGAAAAGGGATCCGAGGGGACGTTCGCTTTTTCGTGCTCCGTTGTCGACAGGATAACGTATCCGCCGTAAATTCTGATCTTTCATGTAAATCGACTCGGGAAGGGTTGGTTGAAATTGATTGAAAGGGTGATAAGTGGCTTAGGATGTGAGGCGAGGATCCCTCTTTGGATCCACGGGGTGTCGGGGTAGTCGAGGGCGAACTCGAGAATTGAAGCTGGAGTTTGTTTGGATGATGATTTCTGTTGTATCGATAATATTCGAGCTTCTGAGGAATCTCGTCCAATAAATACTCATTTCCTCGCGGATTCCTTTGGTTTAATTCGCCGTGGCAAGAGGAAAGGCAACTATAAAAGCTACAGACGCGATTTGCATTATTTAAATTGCGAGGAGGATCCCCTGCCCAACTGGCGCGATTCCCAGCCCCTGCTATTTGTTTCCTCCAAGGTAGGAAACATCGTTAAAATCACCCGATGCTAAATAAAGGAAATCTTTACGCAACTTGCGAGGGAAAAGCAGCCCCGAAGGAAGCAATTTAAATTGACAATGGATTTTCGAATCGATGATTCTTTCGAGACCCGAACGCACGAAATAAAAGTTTTTTAGGTGTTTCAAAGTAAGTATAAGTAGGGTGGATGTACCAGTAAATGAACACGTACAAGTGAATGAAGATTTTTTATTAAAATGAGTAAAATAAGTTATTAAAATAAGCAACTAATTATTTAGAGACATCTTTTCATTTCTTGCTTCATATCAAAGAATTTTTGCAGCACGTGGAATCATTCGCGATGCAAACATAATTTTATAATAGTGTTCATTTATTAGCCTTAACTGTTCATTTACTGGTGCGTTTACCTAGAACTTTCTCTTATTTCTTTGAGTTTACTTTGTAGATTGCAGAATAGTACAGGTTGCGTGTAAAATATTCAGGTGCACAAGAGGTCACTCGAAGATAATATTAGGTGTGTTCGTGGGCGTTGGAGTCACTTAAAGGTGAAAGATGTACCGAGCAGTGCTCGAGGCAACATGCAAATCCTTTCGCCCAGCGAATCCAAATTGAAGTCCATCAATCTGGCCCGTCTGTTTAAATATATCCAGCGTTTCGAGCGAGAATATCCACTTAAGGCGCAGCGACAATGAAAGCAGAGCACGACGCGCACGGCGAACGGCTCGAAATGTTAATCTTCCCTCGTCGCGCCATTTGCATTCGGGTCCCTGCGATTAAGGGTGATTCAAGAATGTAATTACCACGGTCCCTTTCAATGCATTATCGTCGGGTGGAGCAAGGAAAGCCTTAACACCGTCGAAGCACGGTCAACAGGGCTTCCATCGAATACAGAAAGTCGAACAAGCCAAAAGGCTAAAGACGATCCTATTAAGGAGCCGAGGCAGAGCTTTTCATCCATCATCCCATTCGTTAAACTCTGACGAAGGCGCGACAGATTCCGAGGACACCTGCAGATAACTTCCGCACGTACAGAGCAACTCCAAAAACTTTTGCTACGTTCCTCGATAAAGAAGCGTGTCGATACAGTGAGAAATGGCCCCCACAGCGGGTCTCGGAAGACGAAGGAGTCTCCTTTGGGCCCCGAAGCGTACAAGAGCCTCTAGAAAATAATTCGCCGTTGTTATCAGCGAAATTTCGCCGTCGACGTTGAACTAGCACGCTCGTTCCGAAACACCAACGACTACCATTTCTATCCAAGTCACAAATAAAACAGGCGACATCCATTCATTTTGCAGTATGTTTTCTCAAATTCGAAAGACCTAGAAATTTTTCAACTTAATTGCCGCTACTCAACGAAAGTCTCCTATATGCCACAGACAGAGTCTCCTGATTTTCCGAAACTGAACCAAATAAAGTAATCTCAGAGCAAAGTAAACTCCAACAGACGGCAGAAAATTTCCAACGACACCTTCAATTCACCCTGAAACCTTACATATTTTAATATCCATCGCATCAATGCTGTTGTAATGCCGTTGAAGAAAACCCAGTGGCATTTTACCCCAGCGATATTGCGACCTCAACGCGAAACGTCTGAAAACGTTAAAGCCCAAGGGACCGCGTGGCGACGAGGTAGCGACACGTGGAGAAGATTTTCATTCAGCTCGGAGCGACGTGATGGCAGACGCCGCCCGAACGAGCTGACGCTCCCGTATCATTTAATATTACTAGTCTACTTGGCCCGAGTCGAGAAAATTGTCTCGTTCGATGTTACTGCGCTAACTACTCTTCCCCTTTTATTATTTCCGGAAATGGGCCGTTTCAGACGTTCGGAATGGACCTCGGACGGATCTGTCTCAGTGCGCGGCTCTGGGAGTGTGTGAGAATTCGTCGGGACACTGAGCTTTATAGGGCACAGGGAAAATCTGATTTCCACCGCGAGGTGGTGTGGGATCACGGAAAAAAGGAAAGTCGCTTCAACGGGACTCGAACCCGCGATCTCTAGTTTTGCGCGCTGGGGCCTTAGCCACCTCGGCTACCGCAGACTTCCCCGATCGTCGTTGTTCCGTGCCCTCTCTTATGGTATGGGGGTTCCTGATCCCACAGTGGGACGTTACGAGTCGTAATGGAAGTGGACGCACGCGAGTTCTGGAAACGTGAATAAGGCGGGAAAGTGAAGAGGAACGGATGGATAGAAGTTGGGGAATTAAAGGCTGGCTATTAGGAGCGGGGAAATTTTATACAGTCTTCTGTTGCATCAATGAGAGCCGCGCGAACTATCCCCGACACGGATGCTCGAACGATTAAGCGCTCCCCTTGTGCCCGAAGGGATCTCCAGCCACGAGGAACTCCAATATCCAGTTTTTCGTGACTTCGCACTTCCTCTCGTACGTCGACGCCGGCGAAACTTGCGCGAGATTATCTACGGCGAGATTCTTCGGCGGAGGGAAACTTTCCCGGAGTTTCCACGCGGCGATATCGTCCATCTCCCGCTGAGGAAAAAGTTGGTCGAAGATTATGAGCCAATTCGGCCAGTCGATGGCCCAGGGAACACATTCACCTTTTCTATCGACCTGCCTGGCTATAAAAAAGAATTCTTATTGCTTATCGCCGTCCTCGGACAGGCGAGTTTCTTTCATTCCAGTGTGATCCACCAGTCACGGTGAACGATGATGGATCTGTTATCGCCATGTGCTTTAAGTCGATCTTGATAAAATTTTAAGGGAAAACTGTGTTTCGAGAAGTCTCGGGTTCGAAGAGAGTGTTTCGAGTAGTGGTTTCACGTCGAATTTACTTTTTCCGGGGCCCTAGGCTGAATATTCGGGGGCCCCCGGTTAAATATAAAAAATGAAATAACGCTGATATGATTTTTTTTATCATAATACTCATATAATCTAAATAAGAATTTAATTTCCAAATTAACATTATAATACTCGCATAATCTAAATAAGAATTTATTTTCAAAATTAACATTATAATACTCGTATAATCTAAATAAGAATTTATTTTCAAAATTAACATTATAATACTCGTATAATCTAAATAAGAATTCAATTTCAAAATTAACATTATAATACTCGTATAATCTAAATAAGAATTTAATTTCAAAATTAACGTTGAATATCAAAACTAACCCTCGGCCAGATTTTTTGATAAATTTTTCGGAAAAAAAATTTAGAATCAGGGGAACGGGGCCCGAGGCTTCAGTTTTGTTAGCCTAAGGGGTAAATCCAGCACTGGTTTCACGCGAAACTCCTTTTTCTACCGATCCACTGTTATTTTTTCTAATTCATAGGTGCTAGACAGTCCATTCTCGCCACGAGCTACACACCCCAGCCGCTCCTGCCTCTTGATTTTCCGTGTTTCCCACGAGTTACGCTCTTTCCTCTCCGAATCCAATTACTTTTCCGCTCGCAACCCCCGCGCCTTTCGCCTTAATCGAATACGCAGCGGGCGGATCCACTATTTTGTTTAACAAATCCGACTCCGGCCGCGAAATTTCCACCGAAACTCGCGTAGTCGGCGTCGTTTAATTATCGTCTTCAGGCAACGGTCGTATAATTGCGTCGCTAGTTTGCTGGTTTTATTGGGTAAACAGATCGCGACGATTGCCTCGACGACTCCTGGCTCCCGTCGTTCGATACGATCCGACGACGGCCCGAGAATTCGGCGAACGTTTCCGGCAGAATTTCCATCGAGGCGAGGGCCGGTCGATCGGCGCTTTAATTTAGAATCTTCGATTTTCTGTCGTCCCGCAGCGACTCCGGCACGATGGATTTCCTTCTCCTATTTCGAAGAAGGAATCTGAACGGATTCCACGGCTCGCTCTAATATCTGTCTCTTGTAACTATTCTAATATCGTTTCAATCCTCGGGACATTCTGTTTTTAAAATACTCCTCCGCTCTCGCGTCCCCGGGAGAAAGCTTCTTGGGGATGATTGAGACGCTTTCGTGATTCGAAGTGGTAAATCTTGGAGGAGAGGAGTTTAGAATACACCTGGAGGCACTTTCGGAGTCAATATCCTCTGGAGCGAAGCAATATGCAAGAGGCTCATTGTGTATCTTAACTACAGACAGAGATCCGAGAGCTTTTGCACTGTTTACGTTCAATTATATCGTAGGTATTACACGTATAATAATAAAAGTGGAAAAGGTTGCGCGCCACTTGTGAGTTCCGAGGCTTGTTGTATCAGGAAATGCTAGACTTGAGGATTAAAAAAATATGGCTTTGAAGGAAGAATGTGACATCATCGTGTCAAGTGTCAAATCTAGAAAAGAAACATTATCAGTGTCATAAAAAATAGAATTATTATTTTTCAGTGGAAAGTAAGCAGAACTAGAATCACTGGAATTGGCGTGCAAAAATCTGCAAGATATCTCACGTTTCTTTCCAATACTTCAGCTCTACGCTACTGTCCGTCAGCATTTTCCCACAATTTTCATTACCCAGCGCGCGTTAATGAGCGACGGTAGCTTCTATCGCGCGAAATCGCGGAAATCTCGCGCCCGAAACAATCGGTTCGTTTCGAACTCGTCGCGACTTTTATCCAGGCATCCCCGCGGGAATTTTGCGTGGCATCGAATCGAGGACGGGGCTCGATACACCCGCAGTTTCGACTTGGGATAAAATATCGCGTCTCCTCCCCTCGCAAAACCCCTTGCAAAACCATTTATCGCGATTACCTCGTCTCGCGACGCGGAAAAATGTAAATTTATACGTCGAATCGATGGCTCGATGGGCGTTTATTCGCGCGACTGATTGTTTAGGACAAATAACGAGCGCCCCGTGCATTGTTCGTCGTCGTTGGTTTAAGCCCGGCGATATTTGCAAGTAAATAAACAAGGAACGAGGCAACGATGTCGCGTCCTCGTTTCAAACAAGAGGTTGCCATGGACAATTACAGCAAATGAGTCGAAATGTTTCATTGACTTTGAATCAACATCCAGTTTCCATTTTCAGGACTAAATTACCTTGACACAGGTATACGTTTCATTTGGGAAGAATGTGCCTCTCTGTCTCTCCGTAGCCGGTCGTTTACTTTACCCGAACGAAAGTCGCAGATAAACGAGTCCCGTAAAATAACACCGTAAAAGTACACCGTACACCGAAACAGAGAAGTATAGGGAGCAGGTGGACCGATAGGTAGCAAAAATGCGACGGCTTGTTTCCACATTTCGCGGACTCGTTTTTCCGCGAAGGGGAAAATCCCACTTCGCATACCGACAATCCTGGCGATTCGTTTTCCTTGACAATTGACCTAGTCAGCTGATCGGGTTTAATCCTCCACCGTATCTGTTTGAGAATAAAGGGAAAACATTTGAATAAATAAATAAATAAAAACAGATCGGTCGAGTTCCTATTCTGCCACGTATATAATAAGCGATAGCTCTTCTGTAAACGCGTAGAACTTTTCACAAAGGTAAATGCAGGGCTGATCACGAAGCAATAAAACAGACGAGCCTCGCCCAGCGTATATCCGCAAAGTAAACCCTTTTTTTTCGGTCATTCGAACGTTTCGGTTGGCTGGCAAATAACCCTACATACGATTACAAACAGCTGGACCGACAAAGCCGTCGATTTCGTTTCCGGCTGTATCGCGTTCCGCGGTTTTTACGCTACGTTCGACCACATTAAACAACCAGATTTATCCGCGGCAGGGGAAAGCACGCGAGCGCGGGGTGGAGAATAAAACAGGCGGAGGTTTTTCGCTGGGCGAGATAGGCAATATCAGGCATGTTCAGGCTCCGGGTCTTTCAAACATATTCTCCCTTCGCTCGGATATACCTCTCGCGCATCTCGCTCAACTGGTACCCCGAAAATTGCCTATGCCATCCGCTACATCGGTTTAAACGGCGCCGTTTAAACGAACAAAACCTCAACGCAAATCCTTCCGAAAGCCTCGAGACATGTTTGTCTCTCGAGAGCCTCTGAAATTATTCTTTCTAACGAACCGGGAAGATTTGAAATAAAATTATGTTTTTCGAAATAATGTAATCCGGGGTGTACCTGTATCGCGATCAGAGTGGAATGTCACTGGTTTAAAATTCCACCTCGATTTTTCCCCCTCGAAATTTGCGGACTGCAGCTGGTAGACGGGGATCGATAGTGATTTCGAATTTGAATTTCAAAAAACCTCAAAGGGAGCGCAACGAGGCAGCGCCGAACGAAAACCGAGGCAATCTGTTGATCGGGAATATTAAAAAATTCCTGGGAGCAATGGGGGAATAATAATTGGGAGGTGGTGTTTTTCCACGGTCAAAGGGAATCGGCGCGCGAGTTTTTACTCGCCCTTTTGGGCGGGCAGATGAAAAGCCTGGAAATCAAGGAGCTCATTCCGAAGCGAAAGAACGAGGTGTGCGAGTGGTGGCTATGCAAGACACCAAAATACAATATTTCGGCGTTTGTTTACACCACGGTTCTCCCTTTGAGAGGAAAATCGCCCGCGGGCTGGCGACGGACCCGAGAGGCCAGCGCAGCGTATTTCTCGTCGTTTCGATTGGTTTCACAGGAGCACAATATCGAAACCGGAGAATTTTATTCCGCACGCTATGCATCGAGGTTCGCGTAATTAACACGAGATTCGCCGCCGAACAGTTTCCCCAACTGTAATCAATGAATCGACGATAGAACGCAGCCTCGCAGAAGATATATAAAATATTTAATAACCTACAGCGTAATGAGAAACCTATTCGAAATATTTATATCGATTAGAGAGATTGGCTCGCGAGCCCTCATCCACGGCAAATTCATTACAAATCGGTTTCGTAATTGATTTACTGTCCCACGTAGTCCTCCCGGCTTAGGTACACTTAATCGAGTCAGGTGTTGATGAATTTATGACGAATAGCAATATACGAGACAGAATTAGAGTCCGTTTTTGTGTGCTTGAAAACATTCCCGCGCGATATACGAGTTGAGTTTCAATGGCCAATCGTATGAATGAACAGAAATGCATTCATGAGCGGCATGAATGTTTCAGCGATGATAGTATTCCGAAATTGCAACCAGATTTATTAACAAATGTACATAAACGGAGCGCCAAAGTGTTCACCAATGTGTACCTCTGTCTGACCAGTTACGCTCCTGTTCTACTGTGCCCGCGCAGGCACTGATCCGTTTCACTCGATCGATAGCGCGACGTTTGTTCTACTTGCCAGACTATTCCCACGATGAATAACGATCGATTCTACGCGTTTGAACAAATGACATCGGAATTCACTAGCCCTGCTGCTTCCAAGTTCCATTCTACTTTGGCTAACAGACTGTCCTAATCTACTTGGCCTTATTGACGTGCTGCTTCGTCTAGCGTGATATAGCCCACTCTATTGTAGGTACTTTGCCTGATAATATGGCGTTCTAGTCTACTTGGCGCATTTGAATTCAATAGTCTTCCCCTTTGTCTGACGGCGCGCGGACCCATTCTACTAGCATCTAATCAAGAACCCCCACACTTTACTCGACGTGTGAAACTCTGCTATGCGAACTATTTAAAAGCTTCTACTTCCACTTTTACTTTTTCGAACGATAACGGTGGAAGATCGTAACTCTTTAAAGCAAACGCAGCCTCCATTTAATCACTGACGACTGTGATCCGCGGTTAACAAACACTCTCTATTTGTCATAGAGACGAGCGTTCGCGACAAACCGATCGTTCAGCCGCGCGATTTCACGCACTGCCGCTAAACCAAATTCGGAACGTCCAATATTTCCGTTCCGCTTCTGTGCGTGTCGGTGGAGCAACGCGCGCGCGGATGATGGAGCACGTTTGCGGCAGAGAAACTTGCGATAACCAACTATCGATACGCTGAATCTCTTTGAGTATGCAAACGCGTAACGAATTCGCGTGCACCCGCAGAATGCTTGTTCGCGGGGAATCGATGGATTATTAAATCTGCTGGCGAATCTTGGCACTAGCTGCGCGATGATTGGGGAATTTTTCTTGCAGGGGCTCTAAGGAGAAATAACTACGAAATTGGAGCAGAGGGACGTCGAACAGGCGAGTGCTAACCGCGGTATTTTCTAACGCGACTATAAATCAACGTGGTCTTTGCGTTTTAGACACTTTTCCAGCGACTGCGGGTGAAGTTGACTGCGGAATTCCCGCGACTCGACGCGAAGACCTTATAAGACGTCGGCGCGGGCCGTATCTGCGTGGAAAACTAATTCGACAAGCTTGAAATATCGCCGGGGCATAGCCGGGGCGAAATTGCGGCTCACTTCCGCGTAATTGAATCCGTGCTCCGCTGAGCTGGACCGTCTTGCATTTACATCTCAAGACGTTTTACGTCGGTAGTATGGGATTTATCTATGTACTTCTTCGAAGATAACTCTGCAGCTACTCTATTGATTATTGCAAAACCTGTCGCGATGTTTGTTTTTCTGTAGACGGCCGATTTGGTGGCGTTGCGTTATCAGTGGACCTAATGTAAGGAAAGTTTTTTGACGAATTAGGTCATTTCGAGAGAGACGCATGAAGGATTTAAATACTTAATGTTGTATTTTATTAAAGAGATTGAAATAAATAAACTACGTTTCTTTATATATTCAGTTATATTTATTTGATACTTTAGAAGCAAAAGATAAAATGTGAAAAGCGAAAGCCATCGCGTAGAGAAACGGGGCGGTTGTTCATTTGGCGATAATGTGTTTAGATATTGAAGAATGATGATTGTTAGATTAACGTTCGAAGTAATGATAATTGTTCGATTAACGTTCGAAGTAATGATAATTGTTCGATTAATTGTTCGTTCGAAGTAATGGTAATTGTTCGATTAATTGTTCGTTCGAAGTAATGATAATTGTTCGATTAACGTTCGAAGTAATGATAATTGTTCGATTAACGTTCGAAGTAATGATAATTGTTCGATTAACGTTCGAAGTAATGATAATTGTTCGATTAACGTTCGAAGTAATGATAATTGTTCGATTAACGTTCGAAGTAATGATAATTGTTCGATTAACGTTCGAAGTAATAATAATTGTTCGATTAACGTTCGAAGTAATGATAATTGTTCTATTAACGTTCGAAGTAATGATAATTGTTCGATTAACGTTCGAAGTAATGATAATTGTTCGATTAACGTTCGAAGTAATGATAATTGTTCGATTAACGTTCGAAGTAATGATAATTCTTCGATTAACGGTCGAAGTAATGATAATTGTTCGATTAACGTTCGAAGTAATGATAATTGTTCGATTAACGTTCGAAGTAATGATAATTGTTCGATTAACGTTCGAAGTAATGATAATTGTTCGATTAATTGTTCGTTCGAAGTAATGGTAATTGTTCGATTAATTGTTCGTTCGAAGTAATGATAATTGTTCGATTAACGTTCGAAGTAATGATAATTGTTCGATTAACGTTCGAAGTAATGATAATTGTTCGATTAACGTTCGAAGTAATGATAATTGTTCGATTAACGTTCGAAGTAATGATAATTGTTCGATTAACGTTCGAAGTAATGATAATTGTTCGATTAACGTTCGAAGTAATGATAATTGTTCGATTAACGTTCGAAGTAATAATAATTGTTCGATTAACGTTCGAAGTAATGATAATTGTTCTATTAACGTTCGAAGTAATGATAATTGTTCGATTAACGTTCGAAGTAATGATAATTGTTCGATTAACGTTCGAAGTAATAATAATTGTTCGATTAACGTTCGAAGTAATGATAATTGTTCTATTAACGTTCGAAGTAATGATAATTGTTCGATTAACGTTCGAAGTAATGATAATTGTTCGATTAACGTTCGAAGTAATGATAATTGTTCGATTAACGTTCGAAGTAATGATAATTCTTCGATTAACGGTCGAAGTAATGATAATTGTTCGATTAACGTTCGAAGTGATGATAATTGTTCGATTAACGTTCGAAGTAATGATAATTGTTCGATTAACGTTCGAAGTAATGATAATTGTTCGATTAACGTTCGAAGTAATGATAATTGTTCGATTAACGTTCGAAGTAATGATAATTGTTCGATTAATTGTTCGTTCGAAGTAATGATAATTGTTCGATTAACGTTCGAAGTAATGATAATTGTTCGATTAACGTTCGAAGTAATAATAATTGTTCGATTAACGTTCGAAGTAATGATAATTGTTCTATTAACGTTCGAAGTAATGATAATTGTTCGATTAACGTTCGAAGTAATGATAATTGTTCGATTAACGTTCGAAGTAATGATAATTGTTCGATTAACGTTCGAAGTAATGATAATTCTTCGATTAACGGTCGAAGTAATGATAATTGTTCGATTAACGTTCGAAGTAATGATAATTGTTCGATTAACGTTCGAAGTAATGATAATTGTTCGATTAACGTTCGAAGTAATGATAATTGTTCGATTAATTGTTCGTTCGAAGTAATGGTAATTGTTCGATTAATTGTTCGTTCGAAGTAATGATAATTGTTCGATTAACGTTCGAAGTAATGATAATTGTTCGATTAACGTTCGAAGTAATGATAATTGTTCGATTAACGTTCGAAGTAATGATAATTGTTCGATTAACGTTCGAAGTAATGATGATTGTTCGATTAACGTTCGAAGTAATGATAATTGTTCGATTAACGTTCGAAGTAATGATAATTGTTCGATTAACGTTCGAAGTAATAATAATTGTTCGATTAACGTTCGAAGTAATGATAATTGTTCTATTAACGTTCGAAGTAATGATAATTGTTCGATTAACGTTCGAAGTAATGATAATTGTTCGATTAACGTTCGAAGTAATGATAATTGTTCGATTAACGTTCGAAGTAATGATAATTCTTCGATTAACGGTCGAAGTAATGATAATTGTTCGATTAACGTTCGAAGTAATGATAATTGTTCGATTAACGTTCGAAGTAATGATAATTGTTCGATTAACGTTCGAAGTAATGATAATTGTTCGATTAATTGTTCGTTCGAAGTAATGGTAATTGTTCGATTAATTGTTCGTTCGAAGTAATGATAATTGTTCGATTAACGTTCGAAGTAATGATAATTGTTCGATTAACGTTCGAAGTAATGATAATTGTTCGATTAACGTTCGAAGTAATGATAATTGTTCGATTAACGTTCGAAGTAATGATAATTGTTCGATTAACGTTCGAAGTAATGATAATTGTTCGATTAACGTTCGAAGTAATGATAATTGTTCGATTAACGTTCGAAGTAATAATAATTGTTCGATTAACGTTCGAAGTAATGATAATTGTTCTATTAACGTTCGAAGTAATGATAATTGTTCGATTAACGTTCGAAGTAATGATAATTGTTCGATTAACGTTCGAAGTAATAATAATTGTTCGATTAACGTTCGAAGTAATGATAATTGTTCTATTAACGTTCGAAGTAATGATAATTGTTCGATTAACGTTCGAAGTAATGATAATTGTTCGATTAACGTTCGAAGTAATGATAATTGTTCGATTAACGTTCGAAGTAATGATAATTCTTCGATTAACGGTCGAAGTAATGATAATTGTTCGATTAACGTTCGAAGTGATGATAATTGTTCGATTAACGTTCGAAGTAATGATAATTGTTCGATTAACGTTCGAAGTAATGATAATTGTTCGATTAACGTTCGAAGTAATGATAATTGTTCGATTAATTGTTCGTTCGAAGTAATGATAATTGTTCGATTAATTGTTCGTTCGAAGTAATGATAATTGTTCGATTGACGTTCGAAGTAATGATAATTGTTCGATTAACGTTCGAAGTAATAATAATTGTTCGATTAACGTTCGAAGTAATGATAATTGTTCTATTAACGTTCGAAGTAATGATAATTGTTCGATTAACGTTCGAAGTAATGATAATTGTTCGATTAACGTTCGAAGTAATGATAATTGTTCGATTAACGTTCGAAGTAATGATAATTCTTCGATTAACGGTCGAAGTAATGATAATTGTTCGATTAACGTTCGAAGTAATGATAATTGTTCGATTAACGTTCGAAGTAATGATAATTGTTCGATTAACGTTCGAAGTAATGATAATTGTTCGATTAATTGTTCGTTCGAAGTAATGGTAATTGTTCGATTAATTGTTCGTTCGAAGTAATGATAATTGTTCGATTAACGTTCGAAGTAATGATAATTGTTCGATTAACGTTCGAAGTAATGATAATTGTTCGATTAACGTTCGAAGTAATGATAATTGTTCGATTAACGTTCGAAGTAATGATAATTGTTCGATTAACGTTCGAAGTAATGATAATTGTTCGATTAATTGTTCGTTCGAAGTAATGGTAATTGTTCGATTAATTGTTCGTTCGAAGTAATGATAATTGTTCGATTAACGTTCGAAGTAATGATAATTGTTCGATTAACGTTCGAAGTAATGATAATTGTTCGATTAACGTTCGAAGTAATGATAATTGTTCGATTAACGTTCGAAGTAATGATAATTGTTCTATTAACGTTCGAAGTAATGATAATTGTTCGATTAACGTTCGAAGTAATGATAATTGTTCGATTAACGTTCGAAGTAATGATAATTGTTCGATTAACGTTCGAAGTAATGATAATTCTTCGATTAACGGTCGAAGTAATGATAATTGTTCGATTAACGTTCGAAGTAATGATAATTGTTCGATTAACGTTCGAAGTAATGATAATTGTTCGATTAACGTTCGAAGTAATGATAATTGTTCGATTAATTGTTCGTTCGAAGTAATGGTAATTGTTCGATTAATTGTTCGTTCGAAGTAATGATAATTGTTCGATTAACGTTCGAAGTAATGATAATTGTTCGATTAACGTTCGAAGTAATGATAATTGTTCGATTAACGTTCGAAGTAATGATAATTGTTCGATTAACGTTCGAAGTAATGATAATTGTTCGATTAACGTTCGAAGTGATGATAATTGTTCGATTAACGTTCGAAGTAATGATAATTGTTCGATTAACGTTCGAAGTAATGATAATTGTTCGATTAACGTTCGAAGTAATGATAATTGTTCGATTAACGTTCGAAGTAATGATAATTGTTCGATTAATTGTTCGTTCGAAGTAATGGTAATTGTTCGATTAATTGTTCGTTCGAAGTAATGATAATTGTTCGATTAACGTTCGAAGTAATGATAATTGTTCGATTAACGTTCGAAGTAATGATAATTGTTCGATTAACGTTCGAAGTAATGATAATTGTTCGATTAACGTTCGAAGTAATGATAATTGTTCGATTAACGTTCGAAGTAATGATAATTGTTCGATTAACGTTCGAAGTAATGATAATTGTTCGATTAACGTTCGAAGTAATAATAATTGTTCGATTAACGTTCGAAGTAATGATAATTGTTCTATTAACGTTCGAAGTAATGATAATTGTTCGATTAACGTTCGAAGTAATGATAATTGTTCGATTAACGTTCGAAGTAATGATAATTGTTCGATTAACGTTCGAAGTAATAATAATTGTTCGATTAACGTTCGAAGTAATGATAATTGTTCTATTAACGTTCGAAGTAATGATAATTGTTCGATTAACGTTCGAAGTAATGATAATTGTTCGATTAACGTTCGAAGTAATGATAATTGTTCGATTAACGTTCGAAGTAATGATAATTCTTCGATTAACGGTCGAAGTAATGATAATTGTTCGATTAACGTTCGAAGTGATGATAATTGTTCGATTAACGTTCGAAGTAATGATAATTGTTCGATTAACGTTCGAAGTAATGATAATTGTTCGATTAACGTTCGAAGTAATGATAATTGTTCGATTAACGTTCGAAGTAATGATAATTGTTCGATTAATTGTTCGTTCGAAGTAATGATAATTGTTCGATTAACGTTCGAAGTAATGATAATTGTTCGATTAACGTTCGAAGTAATAATAATTGTTCGATTAACGTTCGAAGTAATGATAATTGTTCTATTAACGTTCGAAGTAATGATAATTGTTCGATTAACGTTCGAAGTAATGATAATTGTTCGATTAACGTTCGAAGTAATGATAATTGTTCGATTAACGTTCGAAGTAATGATAATTCTTCGATTAACGGTCGAAGTAATGATAATTGTTCGATTAACGTTCGAAGTAATGATAATTGTTCGATTAACGTTCGAAGTAATGATAATTGTTCGATTAACGTTCGAAGTAATGATAATTGTTCGATTAACGTTCGAAGTAATGATAATTGTTCGATTAACGTTCGAAGTAATGATAATTGTTCGATTAACGTTCGAAGTAATGATAATTGTTCGATTAACGTTCGAAGTGATGATAATTGTTCGATTAACGTTCGAAGTAATGATAATTGTTCGATTAACGTTCGAAGTAATAATAATTGTTCGATTAACGTTCGAAGTAATGATAATTGTTCTATTAACGTTCGAAGTAATGATAATTGTTCGATTAACGTTCGAAGTAATGATAATTGTTCGATTAACGTTCGAAGTAATGATAATTGTTCGATTAACGTTCGAAGTAATGATAATTCTTCGATTAACGGTCGAAGTAATGATAATTGTTCGATTAACGTTCGAAGTAATGATAATTGTTCGATTAACGTTCGAAGTAATGATAATTGTTCGATTAACGTTCGAAGTAATGATAATTGTTCGATTAATTGTTCGTTCGAAGTAATGGTAATTGTTCGATTAATTGTTCGTTCGAAGTAATGATAATTGTTCGATTAACGTTCGAAGTAATGATAATTGTTCGATTAACGTTCGAAGTAATGATAATTGTTCGATTAACGTTCGAAGTAATGATAATTGTTCGATTAACGTTCGAAGTAATGATAATTGTTCGATTAACGTTCGAAGTAATGATAATTGTTCGATTAACGTTCGAAGTAATGATAATTGTTCGATTAACGTTCGAAGTAATAATAATTGTTCGATTAACGTTCGAAGTAATGATAATTGTTCTATTAACGTTCGAAGTAATGATAATTGTTCGATTAACGTTCGAAGTAATGATAATTGTTCGATTAACGTTCGAAGTAATAATAATTGTTCGATTAACGTTCGAAGTAATGATAATTGTTCTATTAACGTTCGAAGTAATGATAATTGTTCGATTAACGTTCGAAGTAATGATAATTGTTCGATTAACGTTCGAAGTAATGATAATTGTTCGATTAACGTTCGAAGTAATGATAATTCTTCGATTAACGGTCGAAGTAATGATAATTGTTCGATTAACGTTCGAAGTGATGATAATTGTTCGATTAACGTTCGAAGTAATGATAATTGTTCGATTAACGTTCGAAGTAATGATAATTGTTCGATTAACGTTCGAAGTAATGATAATTGTTCGATTAACGTTCGAAGTAATGATAATTGTTCGATTAATTGTTCGTTCGAAGTAATGATAATTGTTCGATTAACGTTCGAAGTAATGATAATTGTTCGATTAACGTTCGAAGTAATAATAATTGTTCGATTAACGTTCGAAGTAATGATAATTGTTCTATTAACGTTCGAAGTAATGATAATTGTTCGATTAACGTTCGAAGTAATGATAATTGTTCGATTAACGTTCGAAGTAATGATAATTGTTCGATTAACGTTCGAAGTAATGATAATTCTTCGATTAACGGTCGAAGTAATGATAATTGTTCGATTAACGTTCGAAGTAATGATAATTGTTCGATTAACGTTCGAAGTAATGATAATTGTTCGATTAACGTTCGAAGTAATGATAATTGTTCGATTAATTGTTCGTTCGAAGTAATGGTAATTGTTCGATTAATTGTTCGTTCGAAGTAATGATAATTGTTCGATTAACGTTCGAAGTAATGATAATTGTTCGATTAACGTTCGAAGTAATGATAATTGTTCGATTAACGTTCGAAGTAATGATAATTGTTCGATTAACGTTCGAAGTAATGATAATTGTTCGATTAACGTTCGAAGTAATGATAATTGTTCGATTAACGTTCGAAGTAATAATAATTGTTCGATTAACGTTCGAAGTAATGATAATTGTTCTATTAACGTTCGAAGTAATGATAATTGTTCGATTAACGTTCGAAGTAATGATAATTGTTCGATTAACGTTCGAAGTAATGATAATTGTTCGATTAACGTTCGAAGTAATGATAATTCTTCGATTAACGGTCGAAGTAATGATAATTGTTCGATTAACGTTCGAAGTAATGATAATTGTTCGATTAACGTTCGAAGTAATGATAATTGTTCGATTAACGTTCGAAGTAATGATAATTGTTCGATTAATTGTTCGTTCGAAGTAATGGTAATTGTTCGATTAATTGTTCGTTCGAAGTAATGATAATTGTTCGATTAACGTTCGAAGTAATGATAATTGTTCGATTAACGTTCGAAGTAATGATAATTGTTCGATTAACGTTCGAAGTAATGATAATTGTTCGATTAACGTTCGAAGTAATGATAATTGTTCGATTAACGTTCGAAGTGATGATAATTGTTCGATTAACGTTCGAAGTAATGATAATTGTTCGATTAACGTTCGAAGTAATGATAATTGTTCGATTAACGTTCGAAGTAATGATAATTGTTCGATTAACGTTCGAAGTAATGATAATTGTTCGATTAATTGTTCGTTCGAAGTAATGATAATTGTTCGATTAACGTTCGAAGTAATGATAATTGTTCGATTAACGTTCGAAGTAATGAGCTTCCGATTGAAAATCACGCGTACATACTATGTATTTTCATAATTATTATTACTTATTATTATTTTCAACTTTAATACTCTTTTTTTTAAAGTAACCCTTCGAAAAAAAAAGAATTGTCGGTTAATTACCCTGTCAGGGTGTATCTTTACAATCCCCCTACCAATGCGCGAGTTCGTCTTCAATTTAGAACGAGAACTATCAATCCGACTCGGCAACGTTGAACAAGTACACAGTTAGAATCGGTTTTTTTTTTTAAATCGATGTCCCCGAGTGGAAATTGAGCTCGTGATTTTGCTTCTTCGCAGATCCTCGTCTGAATAACGAAGCACTTGGAAAGATTGCCGCCGCATCGATCCGATTAAATTAAATCCTCGACGAAGGCGGACCTCGTTATCGGGATGTTTTATTTACGCTCCGGCGTCGTGACGTCCGAGTGAAATTTAAACGCACAGTCTGGGAGAAGTTTAACGTTTTAAACAGCGTCTCGTCGCCCTCCTTCAAGAAAGTATACTCGGCGAGGAAGAGGAGATATAAATTACGAGGATTTTAATAGATTCAGGAAGTAAATAATGCCAAAGATTACCTCCAAGTTAATTCGAAAGTCTTTTACCCCTGCAGACGAGGTATTTAATAAAAACTACGCCCACAACTTTCCACTGCTTTTCCCTCAAACGATACACTTTACAAGATAAAAGTCTCCCCAGTGTCTAATCAGCGAAAGTCCGGAACTTAATAAAGGCATTCCCTTATTTCTGCTCGTAACTTGGAACCCTCTAACATGCAATTCCCAAACGAGCGTCCAACTGACAATGAGGAGGAAAGGAAAAGAAGACGGTATGTATTCAACGAGCCACGTTTTAGTAGTCGTTGAACCGTTCCATTGCGGGCTACGGCGATAATCGCGGTAATTTTTTTCATTCCCTCGGAAGCGGTGAGACGCTAATGGAATAGTTCGCCGGATATGCTAATGGCGACGGGACTCGTGCCACGCGATAAACGGCCAGACTCCGTAATCGAGTTTTCCGTTTTCCACACTCGAACTTGTCTATTTAGTTATAATGACGTGATTACAGTGAATCACGTTTATCCCCCGCGTATTCGGGGCGGGCGAAATTTTGAAATTAGCCGACGCTTTAGCACCCGGTAATCCTATTATCGAGGGGTCTCTCTCTCGGCAGTCGTGCGGATTCCGCCGGCGAATCCTACGTGCGCTTCCTGCGAAATATCGCATTACGCGAGCACGCAGTTTGTTCGATTTAAACAAACGTGCCTCCGCGGTGTTTGCGTTCCGTTGCAATGGCATGTTGCATAAACAAAGACCTCGGGGGACGTAAAAGGAGCGGAAGCAATTCTATGCGCTGCACGAAATGATTAGAGGGTCGTTTGTTCAAATGAGTTTAGGAGACCTGAGGGATTTTATAAAGTAACTCGTGAAATTCGAGCTGACCATAGGTGTTGCGGAAATTAGATCAGGAGAGAAAGAAATGGTCTGTTTAAAATTGAATAAAAATTTAATTATTATGCATCTGTGCCGATAAATATGCGGTTGATTTTGCAAAACTAATTATTGTATTTAGACGTAGAATTATTTTGAGCAGTTCGAGTGTTTATATAATTATATTTTCCATTGCAATTGATTCTACGGTGCTAATAATTATTTTATAAAATAACAGTAAAATAGGAATAAATTTACTTATAACACAATATTTTTCTTAATGGAGTTCGAATTATTCATCAAACATTTCACGCTTCTTTTATCTCTAGTATCATTTTCAGGCCACTTAACCTTCAGCCTCAGAGCTCCAGTAATTTATATTACAAATTACAAATACAATTAACCATACGTTAGACATTTAATTTTGCCCCCATTTATCAACAACATAAAAAGAAATACGAAGACTAATGACTTACATTTCATTCAGTCCTTTTCTACCGCAAAATAAACTCGGCCAAGCTATAGATTCACAAAGAGAGGATTCGTGCGACCGTAGTTTCACTTAATTAACATATACACTGAAAAATAACACGCAACGCCGACGAACGCTTACTTTATACGAAATACTGATTCACGGAGCGGACAATTAATTTTTTCCACGATTATAACATAAAAATAACCATACATATTAGTTATTCTAATCAGCATCACAGATATCGCGCATTCGCGGTAGCAAGACTGGCGAGAAGTTGGCTTCGCAATGAGCAATTTGAATTGACTCGATTTCAACGCCATCTAGCGGAGAGTCGCTCAATTCGTGTGCGGTGGAACGCGCGCGGTTCCCCGCCACAAATTTCGTATTTCTCCTTGTATTTTAACAGTAGTGCAGTGAGTTTTGTGTTATCGCGATCCATCATCACTCCTGGAACAACAAATGTGTGGTAAGTTTTCTAATATGTATCAATACTTCACGTTTAGTATCTCTCGACGAATTCGTACTTCGTTCATGTTCCGTGGCGCCATGATACAAGTGGCGCTATCTTCGCTGCTTGAAAGCAACGAGGCATTCAGTCGTTTTCGCGGGTTCCTCCCTTTCGTTCGTTCGTTGCAAGCTGTAATTAAAACGTCTAAAAAGTGCAGTTAATGGTGATTAATGAGAACATTGTACGTTGCGTGTGATAGCTTGGTTAGAGATTCTGTAAATGACTTAGAAAACATTAATGGGCAACATTCGCAATAATTGAATAGGTCTTTTAAAAATTTGTTGAATGCTTGCCATTAACGGTCGTATTGTGGAAATTTCAGACACGTTTATATGTACGGTAAGATCATAGTACTTAATTATATAGGTTAGGCATTTCGATTCGAAATTTTCACCGCTGCCGGGCAACTGTTGTCACGTGATTAATTTACTATTTTCCAGGAGACTACCACGGACTGATAAATCACGGGGAATAATTAATCATGGCTGGGAGCCAAGATGCCGCGAGCGAAGGCGTTGGGTAAGTGCATAACGGTAAAGAATAAAATTCTGGGGCGGTGATTAATTTCTTTTCGCGCCAAAGTCATATCTCACCTTCTATGAAAACACTTCCATCTTGATCAGATCGTGATTGAAAATAATAAATGAAACAGAATATTCGAGGCGTATTATAGACGAAATGCTTCCTGTTTCAGTAGATTTAATTCACACGTTCAAATGAATTTAATTTAAAAAATACATTTTATGAATATTTACAATGTCTTTCGTATCCTTATACTTTAAAGTAAAAATCAACGACATTCCACTGTCTCGTGAATCGCGAATTAATCTATATAGCACTGAAGCAAATCAACGTAGCCCTTATATACAGCACTCTTATTGCTTTTAAAGTATCTATATCCGTTTACGTAATTCACGTTACATAAACAATTATAACGGTAGAATGCAGAGCTGTCCATCTCGAAAAATAAAAAAAAAAATATCAAGAATTAGATTTGTCGTCTTTACCGAGTTAAAAAGAGTATCTTCGGACACATTTCCTTAAAAATTCTCTTGCCAAGCCCAACCAAACAGCGTTCCAAGTACATTCGACGCGAACTTTACAAGTTTCGTATAATATAATCTGCGACGCAAGCTTCATAAATAACATATCCGTAGAAAATAAACGCTGCGTCGATCGAGCAACCAAACGCATCAGTGGACACGATCTTATTTACTACCTAAACACGGGGGCGTTAGACCTATCTTGTTTATCGTGTAGTGAAATGTACAACCTGTTGCGGGAGGTATATTAAAAGATCATTCCGGTCGTACACTCTAAGACTCGGACAGAATGTCCTCCAGCGTTTTGTCGTCGTGGAGGGGCGAGTGTCCTAACGTAGGATCGCTTTCTAAGAATTCACGGAGCTCGGTCTCCAGATCAGGCACCCCGGGCGTGTCCGTCGCGCCTATCAAGGATGGGGGTGTTTGACTGTGCGTCATACCGATCTGTATTTGAATCGGTGGTTGATTCGGGGTGACAATAGTGATCGGTGGATTGGGTTGGTTGGTGGGACTGAGGAGATTCGCGTTCTGAATCGGCGATGGCACTGCCAACAGATTCGCCGGCACCTGAGCGCTAGCTGTTTGCGAGAGCAGGTTGGTCTCCGCGACTATCGTCGGATTATGCGTGATCGGTTCCACCTCCATGGGCTCCGGCCCACCCAGAGGCGCTATTCCCATAGCTTTTCGCAAACCGTCCACGGGAGCGATAGCTGACGGGGGGAGTTTCTTTGCTATCTCCGTCAGGTTGTCCGTGATCTTATCCGCTAACGCCACTTCGGACTCTGACGGTTTAGGAACGTTCGATAAGTGAGCAGGCGGTGGCGCCGACAGCCGATCGTGTTGCACCTGCTTCAGACGACCCAACATCTGAGATGTGTCGTCCAACCTGGTTTGTAGAGCTGCGCGTTCCTCGCTAAGCTTCAATTCGTCCTCTGCAAATAGAATAAAGTTTGAGACCGACACTTTAATGGTTGTATTTCCAAGTTTAATATTTACCGAGATTTTCCAAAAAGTTAACGTCAATTCCCATGTCCGACAGTGTCTTCAGCTGATCGAGGTCCACTTTAACGCCCTCCAAGTGTTTACGATTCACATCTTGAATCGGTTTCTCCAGTAAATGCTTTATCTTTTCTTCTTCCTCCTTCAGCCTCCGTTTCTCCTCGAGGAATTTCTTGGTCTTTCTATGATCTCCTCCTGTCAAGATGTCCAGTAGATCGTCCACCATAGTTAACGTGTAGTCGCAATCTTTAGCAAAGTCTAGAATCGATTCTGCGTATTGCACGGCGGTTTCGTCGCCGTAAGTCTGATAGACCAGATCTGTTTCCTCTTTCGTGAGGTTGGCAAAGGTGGAATCGTAACTTGGCGCATAAGACCCAAAGGCGCCATAATACAGAGGCTTCACCGGCTTCGACATATTCCTTCTATCTTCGCGGAATCCTGCCAGCGCACCCGTGCCATGATTCAATTTACCTATAAGCTGCCCCAATGACACAGGTCTCTGATTGGTTCCTGGAATAACGCCGTCCCCCGGTACTATTATTTGCAAGCTGGTGGTTCCGTCTTTCTTTTGCCTGAGGAAGCCCATCTTCGAATTCAGCCGTTTCAGCGTTAACTTTTCGGAGGCTGCTTTCGCAGCCCCGCGTGCCTGTTTCAAAATCTCCTCCGGCGTCATGTCATCCGGGATGGCTTCGAATTTACCCAAATTTGCTAGTCTCATTTTCCTTTGATTCTCTTTCCTCAGCTCCTCGGCTTCCTCGTTGCGTTCCTCCTGTTCGCGTTCCCGTTCGATCTGTTCCTCCGTCACCGGAGCATCCGGGTTATTCGGATCTTCGGTGCCCAACTCAAATCCGAGCTCCTCCTTCGAAATATCCTGCATGTAGGTTAAAACGGGTCTCAATTGACAAAGTTTCTCTGGCGTGACCATTTTCAGACCCACGTGCAGCAACTTCTTCGCTGCCTTGTAGTAGATCGTATCCGGGTGATTGTACGTGGTCGCGTTGTCGCACATTAATTTAAAGTCGTCCACGAATTCGTTCAAATTTTGATAACTGTTATCGTCGATCTTCTGTTTTATTGTGCTGAAATCCATGGGATTGGTGATGATCTGAGAATATCCGGGCGCGATGCTATCCGTGACTGGCCAGGCAAAAAATTGCTGCGGATCACGTTTCTCCATTGATCTGAGTAGGTGTTCTAATAATCGTTGAAGGGGTGTGCGTTCGGCGATTTTTCTGAGTACGCAAGTTCTGGGCTCGCGATGCGGGGACAGGGAGCTAATGTTGCTAGTGACGCCAACCCTGTGCTCGCTGCTAGACGGCGGTCTCGGAGGTAACAACTGATGATTAGGTATCTTCTTGGGGACTTCGGCTATGCTTTCATCCGCGTCCCCAACAGATTCTTGACTGGATTCTTCCCGTCGTCTCTTCTTATCTTTATGATGATGCTTGTGCCTCTTGTCCTTCTTTTTCTTCTTCTTCTTCAGCTTCTTGTGCCCCAGATACCTATCGTACTCGGACTCCTGCGTTACAGAGCAGTTGAGACCCAACTGCTGCTGATAGACACCCAAATGTTGGGACAGCATTGTTGCCTGACTCGGGGATTCGTTGCCGTACTCCGGTGTCCCACTGCTACCCCCTACTTTTAAAATTAGTTTCAAAGTACGGGGCTTGTCCGTGGTTGTGTAGTGCCCTTCTGTGAAAAGATAGAAAAGACAGAGTTAACCACAACGTGCCAGAATCGATCGAACACATAGAGAAATCAAAGCTATAAACAATATGTACCGCGAATCTATTGCATGCAATAAAAAATATCTTGCAGAAAATCGTACAAAGGTGCAGAGCAAAACTGTATATATATCGCCGTAATGAAAAGTACGCGGTGGCTAGACGTTGCGCTATGAAATCTTGCAGGATTACAGACAGAAGTGTAATCTAAGAATCTACAGGATATTAACAGAAGGGTAGAAGGAGATGTTGACGATAATAATGAAGATGACTTTACAACAGGACAGTGACCTTGTTTTCACATTCAACAAACTGGAAGCGAGATGGAAGTAGCTCGACTTGAACTAAATAAACCTTGATAGAGGTATGCAATAAAACAATTCTTGTCGCGTCGATTCGACCGAATCTGCAGGAGTAACCGGGAAGGAGCAATCGTTTAAATCGAAAATACCTCGAGGGGAAGTAAAGCGAAAGCACGTATGGCCTTCGACGCCATAATACATAACAGCCAGGGAACTAAATGATTGAAGCGCAACAGATATGTATCGGTACCCGGAAACGAGCAAAGGATCCCAGCGTGTGTCTACGATAATAAAGGCGATGCGCTCGACCCACCGACGATCTTGTTGCGCTTCAACTGATCTTAACGGACGAGAAAAAAAACTGAAAGGGTTTTGGGACATTCAAGTAGTTTCGGAAGCACAGCTAGTTTCTGTCGTGCAACCAGTCCGTGTCCATTCTTACACGTCACTTACTTCCACGTCGCACCCGTCGCTGTGGAACCTTTGTTTATACTTTTGAATCCACCTCGCTTCTCTACTCCAACCTCACTCTCAGTTTGTCCTTGGTGAAAGTCAATATTCCTGTGCGTCATTAAACTATGAGTACAAGAAGGATTCCAATGAAAATGTGGAAGCGTATCCACCGAACAGGCTCTGTTCTATCAGCTCGTTAAGCGGACTCTACTCGGAACGACTCTAGGCTTGTTCGCCTCTAACGGCACACTTTGCATTCGAATCCCCGTGCAGTCGACGCAAGCATCGACGAAAGCGTCGACGCTACACAATCACATTCGGTGCGGTATTCCAACGATCCGATAATCCGCTTAAAGAATAATCGAATATTACACAGAACCAAAGCAGTACAGAGCGTTTTAGCCGATGAGACCCGGCGGTTTCGACGATCGGGCGCCGCAAAGAATACAAAAGCTCCCGGGAACAGTGTACAACGGGAACAACTGACGTAACGGTGCTGTGGCAAATGTCATCGCGATTACGATTCGACCAACGTGAACGCGAGCAACAATATCGGCGCTGAGGCGATTGTTGAGACGCTGTTTTGAATCCGAGGCGCGTTCCAGAATCGATTGCGGGTACGGGTTGTGCAGCACGGCGGTGAAGCGATTGTTTAAGTAAGAGGTGGCGGACGATAAAACACAACAGCCAATGGTGCCCGATACGACGTCCTGGTATAATTAAAAGCGACGAGAAACGACGACAAGACGAGTCGAGGGATGCGCCGAACCCCTAGCCCCGGTCCTCACCTTCGTGCCTCTCGCGCTTGTGCTTTTTGTGCTTCTTCGAGCCCATGGTTCGCGCGTCGGGCCACGCAGCCTGGCGAGAAATTCTAACGAGAAACAGTAAACACTAGGTAGTGAAGCAGGACGGAACGCGGTTATCGAGTGTACCGCGCTCCGTTACGTGTGTAGACAGTACGGCGGCGGCCATTGAAGACGTCACGGAAACTCCGAGGCTCCAAGCCGTAACGGTAGATGTGCATGCTCTTTCGTTTCCCCCGCCCGGCCGCTTATTCGCCAGCTGCACCGTCATGGCGACGCGTCCCCCGGGGAAGCGCGCGTTACGAATTCGCTGGTACATCGATTCCTAGTAGTCCCCGTATTAGCATCGATACGCCGTTAAATTGATTCTCGGAACTGCCAACACGCTCCGCTAACGATAGAACCGCGATTATACTTCTCTGTCCTCGCTCCGAAGCGTCAGAATTGTTCACAGCGTAAACGCAACCTGGAAACGAACTCTTTTCCACCCATTTTTAGCACCAAACTTACCCCCTCCTCCCCACGAATTAAAAACCACTAATTTCGAGTTATTTCTGCGACTTCATTTTTAAAAAGCCCATCTTACTCATCGGACGTCGTTCTATACTGCTCCCGCGACATCTTGTTTCCCTTTCCTCGCGAATCCGGCCGGCGAGGTGCATTCAATTACTAGACTAAAAGCAAAAGCGACGCCAGACTTTAAGTACGCGTCCCGTTAATTCCATCCAAAGCGGGGGAGCTACGTCCGGCCGTGAATCGGATTTAGCGAGGCGAATGGATCCAAGTGAACAAAGATCGTCGCTAGCTTGGCCGTCGATTTGAAACCAGTCGAGGCTCCCGTCTCCGCTGGGCCAAGGGTTCACATTTTCGCGTGAGGACGGAGCGTACGTTGGCCACCGGGCCGTTGTGTACGCAGCTTTAATATGCGAAAGGCGCTTCCTAACCTACAAAAGATGCTTGAACCACCCAGCACTTACCCGTGCACCCGAGCAACGAAACACTCGACCGTATTCACAGGCACGATTTACCGCACGAGTATCGCCCCACTAAACGAGCTTGCACTACGCCGAATTCTCGCCCGGGATTCTCGCTGGCACTTACCGCCGCAAAGACGACGACGAGGATCGAGCCGAAGCCGCGGTGCAATTAAAGGGGCAACGATCAGCTGTTTCGATAAAACGGGGAGGGAAAGAGCGGTAGAGGGAGAGAAATATGCGTTCCCTCGAGCGGGTTCGAAAAAAAAAAATAATTCACGTTACACAGAGTTGCAGATGCGCCGCGGCTCCCTTCGTTCCGCGATCCCATGGACGCCGAGGTGCACACTGGCAAGATTCCTGTTCTACCTCGTCCCTTCGGCTTTCCTGTCCTTCAGCCACGGGGTAACGCGATTGTCGTCGTCTCACTGTTGCCCCCCTCGACAGAAATTGTCAGATCTCGATGGGATCCTTGCTTCATTCACTGCCGCTGCGCTCACGGTTTTGACCCTCCGACCGTGGGTCTGCTCTTGTACGGTCGCAGGCCATCATCTCGCAGAAATAAATACATTTTCTCATTTTTTTTAAATAGTATTCGTCATTTTGTACGATTAGCTGGGCTGTTGGATTTGTGGTGACGATGTTCGTTGTATATTGGCACATGTAATATATTTAGTCCATGATATTCGAATTATAGTCATAATGGCGATACATAGAACCGTAGATTAGAGTCTCGGGAGGATCGTAGAGCTTCGTTTGAAATTGGAAAGATACGAGGAGAATATTTCGCCCACTTCGGTATGTAAACGGGGAATGGGAGGAACACTTCGTTGAAGGGTGGCGAGAGGACTACGTCGCTGCTCTTAGGAAGATTTAAAAGGGATTGGAGTCGATTGGAAAGACGCAGCTAATGCACCGACTGCAAATAAACTACGATGAAGCACTTTATACGAAATACTAGACTTTGAAAATAAAAATAAGCTCGTTTAAGAGCTAAGTAAACGGCACAGTGTCGACTAAAAAGAACGGAGAAGGTCTACTTTACATCGCAGAGAATTAACACTGTTAATAATAATTATCCTTCGGATGAAAAGCATTCGTAGCTACTTAGTATTACTGCCAGCCTTTGAATCGGTGAACTGTCATAATTCGCACAAAGGCAGCTCGAATCTACCTCACCTTTGGAAACAGGTTGATAATTGCGGAAGTTTTATTCTACTGGTCTAATGGGAATAATGAACGCGACAATAAGCTCGTATTGTCAGTGGAATGCGAAAATACGTCGGCCCAAGGACTCCGCGGATTATAGCTGCCGATGGATGCAGTTTACTTTGTTTCGATTTTTGCATAACAATACCTCGCTCGCTAAAAACTTCCAGCAATTTGAAATGCTAATGCAGCTACCTTGCCAACAAAGTGTTTCACGGATGGTTGATCCTGATTTGGCGACGGCTACGCTTCCCAATCGCGGGGCTACGTTCTGTATCAGGTTCGAGGATATTCCCTTGTCGTTTCGTGTGAAAGAAGTGCAGGAAAGTGCGCATGCATAATCGCCGTGCACCTTTAAAGACACTTCGTCCCTCTGCGCTGCCTATTAAAGAGATCATGCGGCGGTTTCACCCGATAAAAGAGCCTCTCCGATATCGGCCGTTGGATAGAGTAGCTTTTTACGATCCCTCGGTACGGTTATTACCTCCAGTTGGTAGCCGAAATGAATTTTTAAGGCCCCTGGAACTGTGCACCGTGCCTGTGCGTGACTTTTAAGACTGTCGCGAGCCCTTTAAAGCCACCATTTCTTTTCGAGTGGCCTTTGGTGCACGGTACATCTGCGACGCCGCTTGAATTAGTATTCAGAGTGTAATAGGAAAATTAGCAAGATTAACCCTTTAACGCCCAGAGCCGTTATTTCAAAATTGTGAGATAATATATATATATTAGTCTATATATACATATAATGGTTCTATAGGATAACTAGATCAAAATTGAATATTGATTATTTCAATTTTTCTCCATTCCGTGCCGAAAGTTAAATATAAACAGACGATAGAATTTGACGCACATTCAAAATGAGTGTTGCACCGGTGCAACACTGGCAGTTACAGGGTTAACTTTCTCAGTGGGAATGATTTTGAAACACATCTCGACTTGGAAAACAGTGTTTCAGAGTTATCGCCGAGCTCGATGCGTTTCGTCTTAAGCTTCCTGATTAAACTCGGGTGTGAGAGGTTCTTCTGAGTGTGGGACAGGTCTTCGTAATTTGAATAGGTATAAGAATCTTGAACATGTCATGTAGCAAATTTTGTGACGTCGCAAATTGAATTTGAAAGGTGGAAATCTCGCCACGTGCACAGTACTCTTCTCATTTTAGGGTTATGAAACGACTTGTTGTGTAGATTGTAAGGTGCATTCACGTTGAATTAGGAGAATTTTATTTCACGAATTTGTTCCTGCTTACGGGTGCGGCGCAATAGGCACAGTGGAATTTTCCCGAAGGACGGGCTTCCGTTTCCTGCTGCCACCTAGAACAGGACAACCGCAACCGACGAAAGTTTCACGATTACTCATCCAGCATCGTGAGAGGAAAGTATAGTAATTCGCACGTGTCCGCACAGTCACAGACAGCCACCCACTATCACGATCATGTGTTATCGTCGCGACGCAGCCACACGTAACCAAGAAATATAGGGCACACATGCGGGCATTATGTACACAAATGCATTCACGTGATGGTTAAAACGTGTGCTCTTCATGAATCCAACGGCCAGACGTTCCCAAAATTCGTTGGTCGTACGCCCAATCTTAATCGATTCTAAAGGTTGAGTACTCGGTGACCACGTTGTCGTTGCTTAAGGGGGGATGTAACAGTCCCAGAATTTTATGAATTTTTTTTTAAAAACTGTTGTTCATATTGCATAAACTCTTTTGGGATATAAGGAGGCCTCTTTAAATTTGTAGAATTTTTGTTTTCAATGTCGAGCATTCTTATTATTTATTAATTATTGTGGAATCGCGTTAATCTTTTCGACGATGTTGGTGTCAGGTCAAATTTTCTTGAAGTTTAATAATTTACGCTGATCCTGGACCTAAAATTTTAATTTTACGTTTTAGTTATAATAATTTTTTCGTCGATATAAAGAATAATGTGAAAATTTGTCGAAGAAAAAAGGTTACTTTTTTTTTCAAACGCTAAAACTCTTTCAATTTTTCACTTTTTTTTTCTTTAAAGTGAACCAATCACAGCGTAAACTATCCAACTTTAAGAAACTTTTATTTTTTTTTTGCAATCAGATCACATCTCGCCAACAGGAGTTACATCGTCAAAGTGGTGTACAATAATTAATAAATAATAAGAATTTGAACCAGTATAATGAAAAAATATTGAGAAACAAAGAAATGACAGCGTCTTGCTAAAAATTTTATCAATTTTAGCAGAATAAATTTATACTTTTGTTCACCGTTATAATTCCATTTAGCAAATATTTACAACATTCTATTTCTAACGATAAAGTAACGCCTACCGAGTAGATATTCCTGATATATTTGAAGTGGATGGGGACTTTTGGTTTTTTGGCAACCAGGTCTGGCACCCGGAAGGTTCCATTCGCGATGCTCCTATTCTACTATAAATGGATTCCCTTAAATAAAAATCCAATTGGCAATTACGCGTCGGAGCATTTCGTGGGGGCACTCGCACTTAAAGAGATTCCGCGATAATCAATACTCCGGCGTTAACTCCGCGTCCGTTCGAATACAAAATGTTTTATCGCAATGGGACACGAGGGTGAAAACGCGTCCGGCTGCGTTACAAACGAGTCTCCGTAGACGCGGTGATGTAAGGAGATTGGTTCGTAGCAAGGCATTGACCTCGGTGGTCGAGGATCAAGATGTCTCCTGTGGGATCCTTCGCGTGGGAGTTAGTGGCGTGCCGGGTAAGAGATACGGTCCTGGAAAGAAGTCGACGTGTGTGCATGCACAGGTGGGTGTGCAGTTGGGTGTTTACGAGTGCACGTTGTGGAACATGGGCTCGCAGAAAGCGTCGTTACCCGCAATGAAATAGCAACGAAATTTCAAAAGGTTGGCAAGGAGTTAAGGAGACTTCTGGAGTTAAATGATTTTTATTCTAATTTCATTAAAAGCACCTCCTCTTCCGCTAAACTTTCCCTGGCATTTGGAAATGATTAAAACGGAGATGACGGGGAGTCGGATAAAGGAAAATCATGGGGATGCATTCCATTATAACAGAGGACTCGCGGCGAACGTTGCGTAAAAGTTTGAAAGTTCTCAAAGTATCCAGGAAGACGTCGAGGAACTTATCGCTGGCAACTCGCTGCTCCACGAAGTCTCGCGTAACATGAGCGCCAAGCTGCTGCTGCTAGGAAAATTAGAATGCGTCGGATCCGAATGACTAATCGCCACTTTGTTTCGCTTGACATGAGAAACATATACGAGCCGAAATCTCGAAGTGCAGCTGTTATCACTTTCCGCTGTACTTTGTCGCTCGTTTATCTGCTGGAAATGTGGAATCTGTGGGTTTATTATTATAATAATAATTCTAACGAGGCCCAACAGATGCTATTTTTATCCACAAAATTGTCGCACAAAAATAACGTAACTAGGGCTGGGACTATTCGAATAATTTAATATTCGAATATTTTACAAGTATTCGAATAATACGAATAAACTTCGAATATTTCAGTATTCGAATGTTATTATTCGAATATTTCAGTATTCGAATGTTATTATTCGAATATTTCAGTATTCGAATGTTATTATTCGAATATTTCAGTATTCGAATGTTATTATTCGAATATTTCAGTATTCGAATGTTATTATTCGAATATTTCAGTATTCGAATGTTATTATTCGAATATTTCAGTATTCGAATGTTATTATTCGAATATTTCAGTATTCGAATGTTATTATTCGAATAGTATGGTGTGAAGTGGGTCAAAATTAGCGTACAAGATTTCACCCTAACAAATGAACTTAAAGAACTTGATTTATAATTCACACTATACTATTCGAATATATCAGTATTCGAATACTTTAATATTCGAATATATCAGTATTCGAATACTTTAATATTCGAATATATCAGTATTCGAATACTTTAATATTCGAATATATCAGTATTCGAATACTTTAATATTCGAATATATCAGTATTCGAATACTTTAATATTCGAATATATCAGTATTCGAATACTTTAATATTCGAATATATCAGTATTCGAATACTTTAATATTCGAATATATCAGTATTCGAATACTTTAATATTCGAATAGTATTCGAATACTTGGATATTCGAATTATATTCGCCAAATAATTGAGCAACTGAAGTATTCGAATATTCGAATACCGAAAAATTCGACAAATAGTCCCAGCCCTAAACGTAACCGGCGTTTCACGCGATACTTACTCTTTGCAGGTCTTTGACCCTTCGGAGGCGGCCGACTCGACTTCGTCGCCAGTAGTCTGGCAAACATACACGCGCGAAATAGTAACGATCGAATCTGTTGCTCGAAACTACGGAAACCTTATCCCCCATCTCGAAAGGGTCAACCACCACCGGCGCCATTATCCCACCCACTTCCGCGAGGGATTAACGATCGCGGAATTCTTCACCGCAGACATTTCAATTTCGTTTGCTCTCTGAAGCCTGAGCCGCTACACCCGCATGGGACCGACCTCCTACCGCACCGATCGCAGCCAATGGTTGGCCGCGGGTCGAGGGTAGTTTCCTGTCATTGCTACGCTCCTGGGGGGAGGCCAGTGTTGATTCACGCACGGACGCACTAACACGTGGGTGCCCCCGTCGCGAGAGCCCACGGTCCTGTGTCTGGCAGAAGCGTCGTATCGGCTCGGGGCCCCCCTGGCGTTATGGGCGTGCACGCTAGCAACGCACGCACGCACACAGCGCGCGGTGCGTGTGCACGCGTGCGAGCGTATCGCGTGCACACGTACGACGCCTGCATACACGTATAAAACGGCCGATCAGGCCGAAGCCATGAGTAGGACTTGTGTCAGCGCGCGGCGAGCAGCAGTCGGTTCCCCAAACGCGGCGCGGTCGCGGACACGAGCGGAAAAAAAAAGTATCGCGCGCGCGTGCCAGACGGTGTTCGCGCGGGGCCTCTCTCGTAAACGCTGCGACAACCCCACGCTCGCCGGTGTTCCTCGCTCGAACGCGAGCAAACCGCGCCGTTATCGCTCGCCACGCGTCACGGCGTTGCTGCTCTACCGTCACGACACCGGGCATCCTCGTGGAAACGGAGCAGGAGGGGACCGAGGAGAGTAGCGAGAACCCGAGGAGAGTAGCGAGAACCCGTACGCTGTGCGTTGTGTGCGAGAAGGGACGCACGGAGGCTCGCTGACGGAAGAGTCGCACGGTGTTTCCCTCCGTTTCTCTTCCCCTTCCCGCGTAACCCTCGCAACGTTTACGTCTTGGTTCGGCTGTTGGACGGCTCGCGGAACGTTAGAGGAGCACACGGCTGTGCACCGCGGTCAGCGGAAGTACGTGACAGAGCACCGGCGAATGGAGAACGCGTTCGCCAATCGTCGTAAGCGAAAGCGTCCTGTCGAACAGCAGCGTGCCGGGGCTACGTTTGTTTACCGTGCTCGCCGATAATACGGAGGAGCCGGGAAAGCGGTATATAGGAACAACAGTTGTTTGTGCTCGGTGGTGTGGTGTTGACCCTGAGGATACTCGGACGGAATGGAGCGGTTCAGAGTGACGCCGGCTAACAGCGCGACGCAATACGCGCAACAGCAACCGTCGTCGCTGGACTATGGTGAGCGATGGTTTTGTTTTATTTCTTTCTTGTTTCCGTGGACGGTGGGAATATTTTTAGGGGTGGGGGAAATGGGTTGTATGGTGAAGGTTGAAGGAATACTTGGAAGATGAACGATAACGGGGTTGATGATTATATAGTTGATGGATTCAAAGAGAGATATTGGAGGGCAGCAATTGCTTGTACACATGTGTGAAAGTGGAATTTTTAACTCGTCAACTGAGGGAGACCAGTCAACTCGGTCTTCCAAGACGCTTCCGCGTTGGATGACACGAGTTAACTCGCCGCGGAAGCTTAATAATTACGCTCGTACAAAAGGAGTAAATATGGCATTACGTCATGTGTAGCATTTGCTGTGGGCAAAACAGATTAATTGGTCGGTAATCGTTTTTAAATACACACGAAGCGTTTCTGGTGGAGTAATGACACGGTAAATTAGGCACTCTTTCTTTTCATCTGTATCCTTATTAACTCTGATACTATCCGAATTAGTGGTGGAGAACTGTCGATGGTACTTACGATAGTTATCGATGGTTCTCATTATCGAAATTTGTAATAATATTAGAAATTAAATTTGGGATTCTGAATTTCAGCTGTTATTATTTTTTAATTGACTAACCTACGATTTTCAATACCGATAATTATTCAGAACCCCAATAAAAATCCCGATAAAAATTCAGAATCCCAAATTTAATTTGTAATAATATTAAGCTTCAGCTGTAATAATATTAGAAATTAAATTTGGGATTCTGAATTTCATCTGTTATCATTTTTTAATTGACTAACCTACGATTTTCACTATCGATAATTATGGGTAGCGAAAATAAGCCATCTATAGTTTTCGATAGTGAAAATAAGCCATCTATAGTTTTCGATAGTGAAAATAAGCCATCTATAGTTTTCGATAGTGAGAACCATCGATACTTCTCCACCACTAATCCCAATGCAACACGAAATTCGACAGCGTGAATCCCCGTAGAAATCATAAAAATCTAGTTCACCGTCTACCTGTTTGAGCTCGCAGCTACGTGACTCTCCGCGATTTCGCGAAACAAATGTGCAAGACCACCGCGATCCACGATAACAAGGAGCACGCACAGGTGTCGAAAGGTCGAGAGTCAGAGATGTCTACCGAATTAGAGGTTTTCGCGCCAAGGTCAATCGATCCTCCCACGAAGGCTCGGTGCCAGGCGCTTTAATGGGCTCCGAGGTTAATTCGATGAAAGTAATCAATCAACGGGATCGATCGATTCGCGCCTGTTAACGGCACAATACCTACGATGCGAACTCGCTGCCGCGGTTGCGAATTCGACTTTCCGTGTTTCACTTTCCATAAGGTTTCTTATCTGCCCGCGGAATCCCCAGCAAGAACGTCGGATCAATATCGCCGTGTTTCCCATCGACTCGCGAGGGTTATCGATACGTTTAATGCACAGCCAGGAGAATAATCCAACAACTAGACTGTTTGTCTGCGATCCTCGCGGCTGATAAAAGGTGGCCACGCCATTATTCAAAAAGCTCAACGATTTTGAAACCTATGAGAAAGTCTCAGCTTCGTGCAAGTGCTTTTTTAAACGGCACACGCTCGAGTAGTGGTGGAGAACTATCGATGGTACTTACGATAGTTATCGATGGTTCTCACTATCGATAATTATCGGTATTGAAAATCGTAGGTTAGTCAATTAAAAAATAATAACCGCTGAAATTCAGAATCCCAAATTTAAATTGTAATATTATTACAAATTTCGATAGTGAGAACCATCGATAACTATCGTAAGTACCATCGATAGTTCCCCACCACTACTTATTTTCACTATTGACAATTATCGGTATTGAAAATCGTAGGTTTGTCAATTAAAAAATTCAGAATCCCAAATTTAATTTGTAATATTATTACAAATTTCGATAGTGAGAACCATCGATTCTAAAACTATAGATGGCTTATTTTCACTATCGATAATTATCGGTATTGAAAATCGTAGGTTTGTCAATTAAAAAATTCAGAATCCCAAATTTAATTTGTAATATTATTACAAATTTCGATAGTGAGAACCATCGATAACTATCGTAACTACCATCGATAGTTCCCCACCACTACGCTCGAGTAAATTCTACTTTTCCTTCAAAGTCTTCTCTCATGTATTCCGGGGTACTAAAGACAAACAGCAGCTTTTCAAGTATACCGGTCGTCACTGCATTCGTTTGGCGGAGATACTAGAAAATATGAGGAACGCGTGAATGGTTTCCGCGATTCAAATCGCCAGCGAGAAAAGTGCAGCATCGTATCGCGCGCTACCGATCTAGAAGATCGTTGTTGAAGACGTCGTTAAAGTGTCTCGCTGCATCGATAATCGACGAAGCACGCGGCGATAACCGCGAGTAAACGCGTCGATCGTCGAACGACGACACACAGAGCAACGTAACACCGTTTTATTCATGGAACTTGGACGCGTATCGCGCGGAATACCTCGCTATCGTTCCGTTACCGGACCGTTTGATAAACGGTCGGCGTCGCGTTACCGATTCCCACACATTTTTCCTGCCGATTCAGCTAGCCTTCCTCCGTTTCTCCTCCAGCTTCTGTCCGTCCTCCTAAACGCGAGTACCGCGGTCGACGGAGCGTCTTCTGACTATCGATCGCGCCGTTAATAACCTCGCACGGATGTTTTGTGACTCAGCGTTTCGCGCGGAACGATTGTTGTTCCATGCTGATCGCAGTCGCTCGAGGCCTTGACGCACAGCCGTCGGTTCTGGTCTGTTCGTCGGTGTTCCAGAGCCGCGATGCCTTCAGAATTAGCCGATACCTGTGATTGTATGCAATTAGGTGAATGAATTGGAAGATCTGTCAATCCGCGACAAGTTTAGGGTTGGAAATTTCTCCGCGGAAAGAGGCGGAAAACAGATGGAACGAAGGAATATCAACAAGCTCCGGTGAGCAGCAGAGATAGTCGAGCGAAACGCTTGCTCATCTCCGGCTATTGTTTGGCCACGGCGATATTCGGAGCAGCCGGGCCAAAAATAAAGTATCGATGGAGCGCGGTGCAATTGTCAAGGTCGACCACCTTGATTCCACCCAAACCACGACGATTTGATTATATCGGCCGCAGTGGCTCTCAGGCTCCCTGCGTGGCTCGTCGAGCGAAGCCTTAATGAACAGCGTTACATAAATCCCGATTCGATTTAACGGTATCGGAAAACTGATTCGATCAATTCGTTTCGTGGCTGTCTTCGAGTCAAAGGGTTATCAACGTTAATGTTTGCACCGCGCGTATCGGTCTGAAACCTTGCAATTGAATAGACAGTAGGTAGATAGAGTGTAGTCGTAGTCAAGTTATAGTTCGGTTACAGAATTTCGATTCTGAATTACCTAAACACGCGACGTCTCTATTATTTCGAGCACCGAAAAGCTCTGTATCGTATTAAAATAATTATTCTAAGCTACCCTGCTACCTGTTCCGCACACTTCGTACACTCTTCCCTCCTCAGCTCCGAAATTCCAAATTACCCCCGAGTGCTCTCGCGTCGCCCGCGATTTCCACCCCTGTTCGAGGGTCGCGCGAGGACCGAAAGAAAATCTTCCCCTTCCTTTTCAGGCCGTATGAGAACCACTCGCGGTCCCTCTAGCTGCTCGAAGGCTGAAGTTCGTCGACGAGAAAGCCAACGGTTTAGGGCGGGGTGAAAAGGGGCAGCTGCATCCCTGCTACAAAAGCCGTGGCACCGAGGGGTCGATAATCAAGCAACCCCACCCTACGCCGTTGTGTTTCGCCGCACAAGTCTGCGATCCGTGCACGTGCTGGACTTGTGCACCCTCTGCCCTCGACCCTCCCCTATCAACCAACCAACCAACCCTACTGCCCCTCCGCGTTGTCTATCGATGCACGTCACGGCGTGGAAAACTGCCGCGGGTACGTTAATTTCGACGGGTCCGCGAAGCTTATCAACCGTTTTATCAGCCCGCGGCGAACACGAGCCCGCGTTTCCAGGATTTTTAATCTACACAGGAGTTTTAACTAGCCGAGGGGGAGCAACGGTGGTCGCGTCCAATTATTCCGGCGACATGTTTTTGTCACTCGCAAAGCGTCCCTTTGGTCGTTCTCGTTGACAATGTTTAGAGTATCTACGGTTTGAGGATCCGGGACAGGTGATTCGCGAAGCAAGCTTTGGGGGATGAAGGTGTACATGGTTGATTAAATAGGTTGCGTCTGTGCGTTTACACCGAAGGAAACTGGCGTTTGTTGATAGCATTCGCGGTTGGGTCTCACCCCCTTTTAGGAACACGAGCTCCGCCTGTTTTAGACCCCAGTTTGCCGTATCAGAGCGACTAACAAGGCATTCATATTTCATCAGACGTATAACTGAACTTGTTACCGAGCTCGTTCCTGTGAAGCGTCTCCCAAAGGACCGCCGGAGTGGCTGAACATATCAAATATAATTCATGTTTGGAGTTTTACGTACCGCGAGTCCTTTGACGCCCCTCCACTCTGCGCAGGGCTGAAATAAATAATTCCAGGGAATAATATCAGACGAGGAATGAAATAGGGATTCCATTTGTACGTTCGTCGTGCGAACGTGTCTACGGTGTGCGCTCGTTCGTCCCGCGTCTCTGCCACCTCGTAAATTGAAGCTGTTTCGCGCAATATATCCTACCCTTTGTAGGGGTGTCACGCGAGAGACGTGGCGCCCTCAGACGAGGGAAATTGGAGCGTGTTGCTTTAGGCAGGGTAGAGACCCTTCCTTGGTCACGTTTAGTCTACCGTCGTCCAATAATAATGCACCATGAATCTTCGGGAGACATAAGTCTTCCAGCTTTGCAAAAATTCTTGCAATTAGAGGCACGCGAAATTATTATTCTTCAATTGCTTTCTTTAGGGGAACACCACTGTGACGGCTGGAAAAGTAAGCCATTTTTAAGAATTTTTTCAGACGTAATTTACAGTTTCCCTAAAAAAATTTTAATACCTAGTACGCTGTCTTAAGAGACTATAGAAAAAAAGAAATAGAAAAACATCCATAACTCTAAATATATTAATTAATATATTTAAAGTTATGGATGTTTTTCTATTTCTTAATATATTAATTAATATATTTAAAGTTATGGATGTTTTTCTATTTCTCAATATATTAATTAATATATTTAAAGTTATGGATGTTTTTCTATTTCTTAATATATTAATTAATATATTTAAAGTTATGGATGTTTTTCTATTTCTTAATATATTAATTAATATATTTAAAGTTATGGATGTTTTTCTATTTCTTAATATATTAATTAATATATTTAAAGTTATGGATGTTTTTCTATTTCTTAATATATTAATTAATATATTTAAAGTTATGGATGTTTTTCTATTTCTTAATATATTAATTAATATATTAAGTAATATATTTAAAGTTATGGATGTTTTTCTATTTCTTTTTTTGTATAGTCTCTTAAGACAGCGTACTAGGTATTAAAATTTTTTAGGGAAACTGTAAATTATGTCTGAAAAAATTCTGAATAATGGCTTACTTTTCCGGCCGTCACAGTGGTGTTCCCCCTTAAATTATCGCTCACCTCACGTTGAATATAATCGATTCAGGAACAGCGAGACCCACGTGGAATAAATTAATCCTCTCGAAACAACCCTCTCCAACCTTCTCTAAAAGGCACAGCGAGGATTCTATTAAAACATCGCGTGCGATCGTTCTCGAAAATCATTAAACCTTCAACCACGACGCGGTATCGATTAAGCTTCAGAAGTCCATTAACCTTGCACCTTAACAGAGCACGTGCGCGATCGAGCGAGTAATTCCGATTGGAAAACACCCCTGCGAACGTTTCAATGCATCCCCCTGGGCTTAGGGGACCGTCGCGTTCCTTTTGACCGACCTTAATCAATTCGAACTTTGCTCGCGCGCTGGTGGAACGATATTAGAACGTATGGCGCACAGTTTCGGGCTGCCTTCTAACCCCCCGGAGCTCGCCGTTTAATCCGTAAACGGTGCTCACCGTTGGCGCCGGTGAAATCACTGCTGGACACTTTGCTCGCGTCCCCTCAAGTCTCCCCAAGAATTCTAATCGTAACAGATAACTGGATCGAAGCATTAAACTCAGCCATTTCGATTCCTTACCGATACCGAAGCTCCTAAAACTCATCTCGCAACCACCGAATTGCCTCGAAATCCAAAACCACGCGCCCGAGGTTCCAGAAATCAGAAACAAGGGAAACGCATTTGCTTCGTTGCGACGGCAGAGAATCTCGGGTACTGTTTGACAAGAGGTCTCGGGCGAGGTGTCTCGCGTCTTTCTTAAAGTGTAACGCAGACAGAGGCCCCGGGCGCTGGTCTCGTACGCGATTAACAACGTTCCCCGCACGGAGCAGAGAGAAAAGGGGAAAAGTGTGGGCGGGCGGTGGACTAACAAGAAAGCCCTCCGGTACGACTGCATAAATGAGGCGCGTTTTAACGGGCCTTTCGCTTTCGGATCGCGGCTGGATCCATTGTCTGGTCCGCCGAGATCGCGCGTATTTCCCGGCAGCGTGCGACGACGTATTACGGACGCGTACTCGGACGTTTCGCCGTCATGGCAGGCTGCCAGAGCACAGAGGCCTCCCTCACTCTGTTTATCAACACGGAATTATGCTAACGCGCCCGTCCACCGTGCAGAAGCCCGGCGTGTCTGCCTTTTGCGGCCGCCACGTCTTCCGTCCAGCCGCGGAAAGATTATTTTCGGAAACCTGGGCCTCCAGAATCTCGCGCCCTGTCCCCTTTTTAATCCCCGGAGGAGCCGACGAGGCACCTCGAAATCGTTGGTAATCATACCGAACGTTTGGAACGCTGTGGTCGCATTTCGGGGCCGAAGATTGCGACGGACATCGGAGTCTATTCTCGTGGAAAGAGAAAATATTACGTGACTTTTCGCGCCGTCGAAGGAGCACTCTCGGCAGACGTCTATTTACGGAGGAACTTTGCCGCAAAGTTCGCGAAGCCAGAGGCCTGGAAAGCGTAACACGCGGCGTGCTTTTCTTGCAAATACGACATATCCGGCGTACGTTTATTTAGTCGCGCGGAGATTATTTCGGGAAACTCGATGGAAGTCGGCGGGGCCGTGTCTCAGCCGTTCCCTTTTGTTCACGGTTTTGTAGGTTGAACTTCTGTCGGGGTAACCTCGTCTCGAGGAATTTCCAAAAGCGCGGGGCTCTTAAGGTCCCTCGATAGCACGTATTTCTCTGATAAACAGGGCTATGTAGGTCGTTTGCCCCCGAGTCGCGGGAAAACTGTTTGCGCATCGAGTTTTCCTGGGAACTCGCCCCGATAACTCTTTGTTCAGGATCCGACGAGTTGTACATACGTGTGCAATTTGGATCAGCGATCCATTGAGCTTCTTGTCGCGAAACGTCGCCCATTGATGATTGTTCTTTCAGATTTTCCAGGTTTTCTTAAGGGGGAACACCACTGTGACGGCCGGAAAAGTAAGCCATTATTCAGAATTTTTTTCAGACATAATTTACAGTTCTCATCGAAAATTTTTATTACCTACCTTTAGTACGCTGTCTTAAGAGACAATACAAAAAAAAGAAGTAGAAAAACATCCATAAATTTGAATATATTAATTAATCTTCTGAACCCCTCCGCGCGAGCTGGTCGAATTTGTAACTATGGAACAACAGGTCCGAAATCAAATTTCATTTTTTTTTTATAAACTATATGAGTGTAGCTTCCGTTGTACGTACCGATTTCTTAAACAATTTTTTTTGTAAAAATGGTGCGATTTAGAAGAAAAGTTTCGAAAATCCGCGAATAAGATGGACAGTTTTCCGACCGTATTTCAAAAAGTTTGTTTTCAATCAAAAAATCCGTACGTACAACGGAAACTACACTCATATAGTTTATAAAAAAAAAATGAAATTTGATTTCGGACCAGCTGTCCCATAGTTACAGATTCGACCAGCTCGCGTGGAGGGGTGTAGAAGATTAATTAATATATTCAAATTTATGGATGTTTTTCTATTTCTTTTTTTTGTATAGTCTCTTAAGACAGTGTAGTAAAGGTAGGTAATAAATTTTTTTTAGGAAAACTGTAAATTATGTCTGAAAAAAATTCTTAAAAATGGCTTACTTTTCCGGCCGTCACAGTGGTGTTCCCCCTTAAGCTTCCTTCGTAGAATTTGGAGGTAGGTACCATTAATGTTTATTCGCTGCTCGTTTTCGTTGAACTGCTCGCTCTCGATCGCCAGCGCGTGCATCGATCGTCACGTAAATCGGTAACCTTGGTTCCCAATATCTGTGCAAGCGGAACACTTGACACCAATCTTCTCTCTCTCTCTCCACGACTCTCATCCCCTTTTCCCTCGTCTCTTTTCCGCTCGTTTCAGCCCCCGTTGGCCCTTTCCCTCGCGTTCCTCCCCTATCTTGGTCTGCGCGCGTTCTATTTTAGCCTCGCACCTATTTTCCATTTCTCAGGGTCGTCCGTTCTCATGAACCGTAGAACGCTCACGTTTTGGTGCCCCGAAAGCATCCGCTGTGACTTCATCGGCGTAATTACGCTCCGACAAAGGAGTCCTACTAAATTTTCCAAGTGCCGTTGTCCGACGGTTCGAGCTTTTAAAGCCGCAGCTTCTTTCTTCCTTCCCCGAGGCCAATATATTTGTCCGACAAAGTTCCTCGTAACTCTGGCGACAGCTGCCGCGATACTCGTTATATCGGTCGGTCGGATATATTTTTAAAGTTTGTCGCCCGACGATTGGCGGCGAACCGGAACGGGAGAAAAGGCACGCGCCGGCCACAGTTGGCGTAATTCAGATATTAATACGCGACCGTCCGCCTGGACGGAACGGGCTGCTTCTGCTCGAGAATTCGTGACGTATCCGCGGGAATAAATGTCAATTGACACGCGGGGTCCTCGGTGGAACGATCTTTCCCACAGCTATCCGCCCGGCAAAACGTCGCGTCGCCTACCCAGCGGCTTTTACGGCCGAGTATTCCTCGAAAAAGATGCGCGGTGAGGGTTCGCATCGTTTTCTGGAATTCCTTCAACCGTCGCTGGATGAAATCACCCTCGTCCCATCTGTACCCCCTTCGACTGTCCCCTTGGTGACTTAAATTGGCGTGCGGTTCTTGCCAAAATCAAAATCCTCCGCCACGCGTGTAACATCCTTGTAGATCGAGCAAAGAGGGAGAAGAAAGGGGCCGCGAGAGATTTTCTGTATTCTTATGCGAGAAACAAGTGTGTTATATTTTTTTATTATTATTAGGCGTGTTTATTGCAAACAAGAAAATAACAAGGAACGAAAGTAAACAAAGACACAGGCGAAGTTCACTCACGACTGTTTTTCAACTTAATCTGTGGAAGAAAGTAGGGTAAACGCACCAGTAAATGAACAGTTAAGGCTAATGAACGAACACTATTATAAAATTATGTTTGCAGCGCGAATGATTCCACGTGCTGCAAAAATTCTTTGGATATGAAGCAAGAAATGAAAAGAAGGCTCTAATTTAATAACTTATTTTACTCATTTTAATAAAAAATGTTCATTCACTGGTACGTGTTCATTTACTGGTACATCCACCCTATTGGCCACCGATAGTCACTTACAAATTTACAATTAACAGTCGTCCTTTCCGACTCAATGGTGGCTTATCTAGGGCAAATTTGCAGGTGACGTTTTAATTGATTCTCCGGATAGTTGCGACGGAAATGGATCGCCCGTGGCCCCGATTGCCCAACTGCTATTCGTTCCCCGGCCATCTTCGCCACCGGATGATGAGCGATCGTGTAAGCAGGGAAGGTCGCATACTCTGGGAACGCGATGTCCATTGACCCCCGTGACTTTTCAATTAATCGTTCTGCTCTTGACCACCCGCGTAACCGTAAAAGGCGGCACGCTTTGAGCTCCCGCAGGACGATCGATTTATTTCCAGTGTGCAAACGAACGTGGGAAACACTGGGAACGCAAATAGTTTTCGCGGAAAGCGTAAAAAGCGGTAGACTTTGCTTTGAACCGCGGAGAACCGCGTTAGGCTGATCAACAGAAGGATGAATTACCGCGTCTCACGCACTTCGCGGCCCATCATTTTGGCCTTGCTAGTCCGAAGCACGAATCGTGGATCATTTCCTGGGAATTCTTTTTATGCCGAGCTCACCCTTCGAGGCCACTGGCGATTATTAGGTAGGTTAAGGTAGTTCCTGAATAATCTACTATATTACAGAATTCTTTCAAATTTCGTACAAAACTAATTTGGAATACAAGAAACCCTTGTACAAAGTTTAAAATCGATTTACCGCATAGTTATCGAGAAATTGTTAATTAAAGTTGATGCATTTTAACACGGTGGCATATGGCAAAGTCAAAAAAAGAGGGTTATAGTTTCAGATTTTCTTCTGAAACAGGAAAACCGTATTTAAGAAATGTACCAAAATTGGCACAAAAGTACATCGAAATGTCAGGAAATGAATTTATTAATTTCTGCAAAACTGACCGCATAGTTTCCTCGTAAATGCCCATAAAAAACATAGGATCACGTGCAAATTTTTTAGAAACTACGTAAGCAGTCAACGTGGCAACGTCGCACAATCGATATGTTTAGATATTTAAATATCGAACGAAGATTCAGATTCATTGAACGTTTTTTCTGACATTTTGGTTATAAAAAACGCTCCGAATGAATGTGACGTCAGATCTGCTGCTGCAATTCACTACGCTAACCAATTTAATATTCTATTTTTGTAGTACAATTATTTATGTTAACATTGAACTTTTTAAAATATATATACATGATGTTAAAAATGATTATTATTATTTCCATAGTATCATACTACTTTATATTTATCGTTTATTGCCCAACTCTACTTTGATTAACATAGTTGGTTAGGAACTACCTTAAGTTGAAAAACAGTCGTGACTGAACTGTCTTGTTTACTTTCGTTCCTTGTTATTTTCTATGTTTGCAATAAAGACGTTTCCTAATAATAATTATCACTGGTGTCCGCGTTGATCCGAGCGCCTCCTTCAGGATTTATTCGCCGAAGGAATTTCCCGACGACTGTCGAGAGACGCAGAACAGGGGACAATCCGCGGATGTGCGTTTAAAGTACAGAGAGAGGAGGAGAGCGCGTACGCAACACCCAAGCGCTAACAATTATTTTATTATTGGCCCAATTACGCCGTTATTGTTTTCACACACGCGCGGCGTATCACTTAAAGCGGTTTGAGGCGGCTTCTACAATCGTCAGGGTGATTCAACCGTCTGGATTTTTGCAGCTCCGCGCGCGACGCCTTCGGCCGTTCATCGCGCCGAGGTTATTGCAGAAGCTGACGCGAGTAAAATTCCCGCTGGGCGACTTGGCGACAGTGCCATGTCTCCCTGGATTTCCTCGGGGCCGCGGGTAGGTACCCCGGATCCTTAAACCGAGCAGCAGAATTAAAGTTTCGATTCTTTCGATTTTTCGGGACCGCTGCCAGATGCCCCGAGTACGTTTGGACGCAGCAGAGCCGAGGGAGGCTCGCGGGCCAATCCGCCGCCGAAGACGTAGGAGGCTTTCGTGCCTTCCAAGTCCTAATTAGAATTTCGAGGCTCCTCTAACAACGTGCCGCAGCGAATCGTACGCCGCGAAGTCGGAGATATATCTCCGTTAAGGCGGTGCAAACGGTTAAAGATTCCGTTGGAACGCGGGAATTGAAATTTTGCCCGCTGCTTTTCATCCGTGTAAATCTTTTCTTGTATTCTCCCAGCCTCCCCCACCTTCTTTATCGAGATATTCCGGCATTATACGTAAAGTAAACTTTGGAATCCGTCGGGGATACCTCGAAGTTTCGTGTACCTACGATATTGCTTCTGTATCCGAAAGCAATTTCGACTTTAGCCCCCGGGAGAGCTTCCAGCTCCACTTTCGGTACGTCAGAGCTGAAACGTACTATCGCGGACACGTCTTTCGCTTTACGCCAGCGTTGGTACGCGCGAGCCACGGGGTGACGAGCTCGCGTCGCGTACGAAACAACGCTGCCCCACCCTTAACGACAGCGGGGGTGGCTTAATTGCACTCGTTTCTGTGTCGCGGCACCGCGCGAGGGTTCGTCTGTAATATAATATCCGCGATTCCAGTACTTTTCACGGGACGGAGGGGCGGGAAGAAGTTAGAGAAATTCATCTTCGTGAGTGCACGTCAAGATAGCTGAGAGGTGGGGGGCAAGAAAAAAGGGTGGAAGAGACTGCGACCCATTTCTCGTGTTTTTAAATATCCGCGCGGCGAGTTTACAGGAGCGAGCACGTTTACGCTTGCGGTTTCAATATTCATCGGAACACGGGGCAAAGTTTCGCGCGCTACGCCCCTCGCGTCTCGTGTACATCCGCGAATCGCTTTCCCTTTATCCCCCAAGAGAGATCTTGTCTCCCACGTGACACCTGAAACTTCGCGGAGCCCCGGCCCAATTTGATTTCCATCACAGCTGCTACGGCTTTACCCTGATTCCGCGAGTTACGAACCTATTCTTCATCGCGCTCTCGGCTGAGCGAGGCTGCCGGGTCGACGAGAGTTTGATAACGACCGTCGCAGATCTCGCGCCGCGAGCTTTTTTCTATCTGCCCGCAGACGAAACTCCGCGCAGCGTGCGGAACGGTTGTTTCTCGCGGTTGTTGTTATTATTATTATTATTATTAAACGTCTTTATTGCAAACATAGAAAATAACAAGGAACGAAAGTAAACAAAGGCACAAGCACAGGCGAAGTTCAGTCACGACTGTTTTTCAACTTCACCTTCGTGGTCACAACTTCTAATAATCACAAGTTGGTCACACGGGGTTCACTGTACCCCAGCGTAATTTTTTGAGTTACCATTTTCGTATTTTTGAACCTTTCAACTTTTCACGGATAATTCTACATTCGTAATACTTACGCAGTCATGGTCTAATTGACTTTTTCTAGAAATCTAAATTTTGATATGCTAAAATTTGTAGTTGAAAACCATCGATTTTCCATCGTTGTGGTAGAATACAGATTTTTTAAAAAAAAAATTATTTTTTTTGCGACAAATCCCCTTTGGAAGATGTAAAGGTGCGGCATTTCAAATAAAAAATTGCTCTTGGGGTACAATACACCCCGTGTGACCACGAAGGGTTAAATTAAACTTAAATTAGATTAGTATATTGAAGAAGAGAAAATTAATTATTGAAGAAGAGAAGAAGACAGGGTATACTGGCCAGACCACAAAATAATATGAGTTTTATTTTATTATTATAACTGACGAAGCAACAGGAAAGATTTACAAGAACATCCGAAAGAGGAGAGAGTGGGAAGCGCGCGGATTTCAGATGGAAGGGAATTATAATAATGGGGAGCGACATAGGAAAAGTAGCTACGAAGGTAGTTTGTACGATGACAAGGGATGGAAAGCATGTCACACAAAGAAAGTTGTCGATGGTCGAATCTTTTTAGCCGAAACAGACCTAATAGGGTGAGCAGGCCAGTAGCTGGACAGGGCCCAGCAGATGGACAAATCGTTGGTTAATCGTTAATATTGAAAGAACTAGAGTTTTAATCTACATTATTGTTTTTTTATTTTGTAGAAAAAACGTTTGTTGTTTTATAAAACATTAACATATTTATCGAAAAAAAAAATTTTGTATGCGAAAAATGTATTTGTATGTACGATTTTCCGCCACCATGCGCGAGTCACTTCATACGTGAAACCTCTGGCGACATTAGGCTACAGATAACCTCACTTTATTTGCGGCCTGGGCCCATAACGTATTGCACCGTTTTCTGCCAATGAAGACTCCATACGTTTTTAATTTTTATGAAATAAACTATATTTTAACAAAAAATAACTTAATCTAGGTACCTACTATAGCTAATAAGTCTAGCCAGACACCTGTCCATCTATTGGTTCGCAACTGTCCATCTGTTAGCCCTATTGTCCATCCATTGGTAATATAGGCTATGAGTAGAATTTTCATAATTTTATCCTTAAATACATTAATTTTTTTACTTGCAGTTATTTTTTACTTTAAATTTGTACATTTTTACGTGCAAAGCTTCTGGTTTTTGTTTAATACAACAGATATTTCTAAGAAACACCTTGATGTAAACTTCGGAATCAGCTAAACTGTCCCGCTACTGGCCTGTTTACCCTATTCCATTGAGAAATTGGGCGGTGATTCCTGTTCCTTTCGCGCAGCTTCTATTTATCAGAATAACATTTTCGTAGCGACGAAAGCTGCAGACGCGTGACGTCCGACGTCATTTCATCCCCTCGAGGCAGGAAACCCGTGGAAGACTCGGCCTCACTGATTTCTATACCCCGGTTGCATGGATCACGTTCCAACATCGCGAGCTACTGATGAACGTCAACAAAGTTGCGCAACTATCGGCAAACAAGTCCTCTAATTTCGGAAATCAAAGAGCGTCAACTCCGCGACAGGGCCTCGAGTGCCCCGAGCGAACGTCCCCCATGCTGGCCGCGCGTATCATCGTGATTGCTTTCATACACGGCTCGGTTGTCCATTCTCTGCCCCGCGATGGTGTAAACGAGACGCCTTGTAATCTCGGAGATCAAGCACCGACACTGCTGACACCTTTCTCCTCTTCTGTGCTTTATTCTCGGCCCGAACAGGCGCCCGGCCTTGAAGGAAATTACTCGCGATGTATCTCAGGATCTTCTTCACCCTCCGGCGTTTCTTCGGGGAGAGTCTCCGTGAATACCCGGCGCTCTCCTTTTTTCTTTCCTACCCCGCACCGAGTACTAAATAGAATTTTATCCGGCGATCGATTCCGCTGAAAGCATCGCGGTGACATTAACGTTATTGCCGTTATCGCGGCGACCGGCCTCCATTATACATTATATTTACGGTTACGCGCCGAAGAAGTTTCTAATATAGCCGAGTGCTTTTGTCGGAGATAGTGTCTCTGCTCGATATTCGCTAACTGAGCGACGTTCGGCGCGGGTAGTAAATTTTCAGGACTTCTCGTGTGCTCCTTTCCCCGGAAATCTGATCTAGATTCTTCCCCGTTGCACATTAATTTGCGATCTCGTGTCGCGAATATAGAGATCCTTCCAGAGATAACTCTGGGATCTGTCAGGGCTGAGTTTCACGCTTTGTTGAGTACAATTAAGGGGACTAGGCAGTCAGAAACTCGATTTTTTTTGTTGCATTTTTCGAAAGTATCACCCTTCCCGAGTAAAATGCCGTTTAGTTTATGTTGAAATTCGCAAAATTAAGGATTTTACTGCCAAAAAGGTCGAGAAAAACTTTAAACGCGTTTTTCTCGGAATAATATTTCCTCTTCGTTTTGCAGTGATTGCGAAAAAACGGAGGTCCAAATCAATTTGAAAAAAATTGAGCATATGTAAAACATGTCTTGTTACGACCCAAACCTACGCGTAAGTCTGAGAAAACTTCTGTTTTGACAAAAAAAAAATAAAATGGCTTCTTTCCCCGGCGAAAAATCACTTTTCTTTCAAATTTATAGCCGCCATTTGCACAATTTTGATTTTTTTTCTTTTTCAATAGGTTCAGAGCAGAATGTAAATTTCAAAGGATAGGTGAAAATTAAATTTATTACGGTCAGAAGCACTGCAAAATTACAGCGGCTCCAGAAAAAAACGCTTACAAATCAGATAACTGTAACGTTGTTATACATACGTATATATTATTGAAATAATTTTGTTTTACTGTTTATCGTATTGATAAACATTACCCAAAACTACAAATCACAATTTGTGTTCATCTCCTTGTAATTAATTCGCAAAAAATACTTGATTTTCGAGCGATCTGACTGCCTATTCCCCTTAAGGAGAAACGTCCGAGCATTGTCAGACATAGAAGAACTTACTCGAAAAAGTGGATGGCTAATGGGGAACTAGAAGGAAGTGGGAATCGACGACCGATACCTACTTAAAAGAATCTTGTCCCTGGTTGGACACTCCTTACTCGGTATTCCGTAAACGGAAGTGGCCGGACTCGATCTCGGATCATTTCCCTGGCTGCTGCAAGCATTAAGGAGTCGAGGCGCGCAACCGAGCGAAACCCTCCCCGCCCCTGAAGAATCTTTACTACGTACGTGCAGCAACAGAACGTATCACGAGCAGGGTGCACGCGTTACGCGTTGCATAACATATTTTCAGCAGAGTCGTTTAAGGGATGGGTCGGGGGTGCACGTCCCCCGTCGACAGGGTTTCATCGACCAATCGGTGCACGGGTGGAGCTTAAGCTACACGACGGCGTCAGCAGCTCTTCTCTTTAGCGAAGGCCTTCCTCTGTTTCACCTACATTCACGCCTCTTGTCTCTGGCCCTTTTTCCCCGGTCTATATACGGTTCAGAGGGTTTTCCAAGGCCCTCGTCGATGCTTCTCGCCACTGTCGATCGCAACCACCCCGACACGCGCTTCACCGTCTACCCTTTCGTTAACCTTTCGGCCAATTTCCATGAGCAGAGTGGGTGCTCGAATTAATCTGTACAGACGACATTTTAATGTAGGCCTCTCGATCGACAGAGAAGATGACCCCTAAATCTCGATGAGACTAAGAAAAACCGAATAGTTAATTTCTCTCGAATTTTCTTTCCAGACTTGCCTGTCAATGGGACGCAACTGGAGCACCAGCGTCTGGTCCCGAAGTCCATGAGCGAATGTGAGTGAATTGAAATTTCATTGACCAATTTCTTTGGTCCCTCGCTAGAGGTTTTCAGAAGTTCGGTTATATCTCTTTTCGACACACCCAGGGCGTAGTTTGTTTCATGATTTTTTCTTTTTGTTATTGTCTGTTAAATGCGTTTGTTATAGTATACTATTTGTGTACATTTTTGTTATATTTCTATTGGGCTTGTCCCGTTTAATAAATAATAATAATAATTACTCTTGCGTCGGTGCGCTTCAAAGTGTATTTCGAGTCACGGAGAGGCTCGGAATACTTGTCGAAAAATGTCGTCCGAGATGAAGTCCTTTGAATCGAAGGGGGGTCATTGTGTTTGACGAGTCTTCTTTCGGATTGGTCATCCGGGTTCCTGTGAGGGACTAATTGACTCCTGCGTTAGAAAGTGGGAGAAGGTCGGAGGAAAGAAGCGTTCCGTTCCGTTCGCCGCGGAGGCGTCGCCTCGTCGTTCGCCCCTTTATTCCTTTCAAGCCTTCTCACCGTTCGCGAGCTACCATTCTGTCGGCGAAAGGCAGAAAAATATACGGAGTCAGGCGTCTGATCCATGCCCGGCGCGGGGTTTTCCACGCGACTTTTCCATTCTAGCCGCTGGTCGGGCAACCCCGCCGAGGAGACCTCGCGAACTTTCCCGTTCTTCACCCCCCTTTTCTTTCGCGCCTCATTGTCGGGACGAGTCAAAAAGAAACTCCTCCGGCTGCGCGACGAGCAACGGGAGGCCGATCGATGGCAGAACAGAGGGATTCATTATCCCGCTATCCAGGCTCATGGTCGTCGCCATTCAGCGACTATCTGAATCCACCTTTCGTACCACTTATTTCGTGCTCGAAGTTTCTCGCAACAGGATTCACAAGGGAAGATCCCGAACCCGGAAATTCAAAAAATTCTGAAACTTTGTGGATATGTTGGGAATTGTCTCCTGATTACAACGCAATTTTTTTTGCTGCCCAAAATCACTCTAAGGGGGTGTAATTAATCCCTCAAAATTCGGCTTTTTTTCAATTTTGTGTTATAACTCGTGAACTGTACGAGATAGAAAAAAAGTTTCAAGACAAAAGTTACTTCTTTTAATTAGATCTATCATTTGGTAAAAAAATTATTTTGCATTTCACGAATTACAACACAAAATCGGAAAATAACCGGAGTTTGGGGGGTCAATTGCACCCCTTTCGAGTGATTTTGGGCAGCAAAAAAAATTGCGTTGTAATCAGGAGGAAATTCCCTACATATCCACAAAGTTTCAGAATTTTTTGAATTTCCGGGTTCGGGATCTTCCCTTGTCAGTTATACACCTCGCCGGTCCTTGGCAATTCTCAATCGAATCTTTCGAAAACCGGCGAATCGTTAGTCACGGTTAACTGAGTCTGCATACTCGCACGCAATCTCGTTCGATCTCACCGTCCGCGGAGCCCTCGCCATTTTATCTTTTATCTCGCTCCAGGACGCATTAATCGCACTCTCCCGGCAACGAGCAAATATTAACCGTTTCCATCGCTATCCGATGTTGGGCGAGTTTGCCTGAGAAAACTCTCGCACTCTCACTCTCTCTCTCTCTCTCCATTCTACTCCCAACCGGCGCACAATTATCCACTCGAACGAAACACACTCGCGGAATCCACTTGACGCCGTGAACGCGAGTGCTCGTCCCCCGCGGACGCCGCTCGCCTAACCTTACCGCGAAAGAGTTACAAGGAATAATCAAAGATCCGCCATCCCCTTTCCAACCCCTCCCCGTGGCGAATCCGGTAAGAAATCGGATACAAAAAACGATCATAAAGACATTCAATAATAATAATAATAATAATAATTAGGGAAGAACGCGGCGCAGTGTTCCTCGCGGACCATTTTTTGGTGCCGCGACAAAAGATGCAGCTCGAAGGGTGGGGGTTGAGAACGAAAGGATTCCGCGGGGGTGCAGCATCCGACTTCCGGGTTGCAGGGGCCGCTTCTGACCCGAATCGGCGATTGTTGCTCGGCCGCGAGCGATAAATTCGCGGGTTATATGGGGCGCTGGCTGGGTTCACCAGTGGGGCGGGGGGGTTGAGGGAGGGCGGCCAGAAGGGGCGGCGAACGGGGGGGTATGTCTCCTCGACCCAGTTCCCGGCGGCCGCAGATTATACGCACCCGATACGAGCATTTCGCATCCGGGGTGGCGTGTCGAGTGCCTAAATCGCGGCCCAATCCCCCTTCGACCCCCCGATAACGAGCTGCGCCTAGCTACAAACGGAAATGCGGTTCTTTCGTAACGTTCTAGCAGATCGGCGAGTCCGCCTGGCGGAGTTCGAGGGTCTCTTCGGTAGTCGAGCATATTTAGACGAAATCGATTTATTATAATATTCGATTCCCGGGAAATATCCGTTGTATTTCGAAATAATCTACCAGAGAAATTTGTAGGAGTTTCTTAGAATCACCGCGTATCGCTGGCCACGTGATTTTCGATTCACTAGGCCGATTTACTAGGATTCGTAGCGATATCGACAGCCTCGTACGCGATACCGTTCGCGTGCTGATTCCCCCTCAACCTTCTCTTCGCTGTATCACGGCGAATGTAGCACATAGGTGGTTCATATCATTACGCAAACAGTAATCATGTCTCATTACAGCAGGCAATGACATTAAAATGGAAACCCGGATGAATTATCGATTAGTTTTCCCGATAACAGCGCTACGTGCCAGAGATAACCGGCGCGTTCCAGCTGATTCGATGATCAGTAAATTATTTCGCCTGACGATTTCCTTTGTTAACGCGGTTCATCCTTTGCCTCGGATATCGAGCCTTGTCTTTTTCTTTTTTATCTCTCTGTTTAACTTTTATTATCTTGTTATGTTTGTGTTTATATTGCTGTATTTCTTTCTTTCTTTTTTGTTGTTTATAACTAAGGTCAGGCATAGTAACAGCTTACTAGCTGCGCCTCGTCTTTTACTCGAGTAATAAAGACGATTAATAATAATTATTATAATAACATAACGATACGATGCTGGAAGGGAAATTGGGGAATCATAGGTGACTTTGCAGTGCTCTTAAAAAATATTCAGCTTTACTTTGGAAAAGAAAAGGAAAAGGGGAGGTAGACGCGAGGGAGAAAGAAGGGAGAAAGATAAAGAAGGAAGAGGATTAACAAGGCAGGTGGATTTGGAAATGTGTTAATTATTATTATTATTATTACAACTTTATTACCCTTTAAACGTACAGAAATAAAAATGATGTGATACATATTAAGAGTAAAGACGAGTAAAGGCGAGGCCGCAGTTTTTTAAAGTGTTAGTAATAATTAATGTGTGGGTGGATTAAATTTGGATATGAGGAGTAGATGGCAACGGAAGTAATTGGAAGCGCGTCAGAGGGACCAGGTTTTGACAGTGGTAGAAGTGGAAACTGATACACAGGCGGTGGGAGAAGAGTGGCAAAGAGTAGCAGAGGGTGGACCAATCGAAGTAGCTTTCATTCGGTGTACTTCAACGAGATTCTACATATTCAACGGAGTTTATTAAAAGCATCCAGGCAAATGGGTCCGGGGTCAGGATCGCGGTTGCATTCGTCATTCCTGTACACAGGTTTCTCGTTCCCGAAATAGCCAAGACACAACATCGATCACTTGCGCTTCAATTACCCTCGAATGCGCTGCTCGAAATTTGATTAGGTTAATTCGATAACGAGCTTATTTCGGGCAGGTGGCTACCGGCCGAAGCCCTCTCCCTGCTTCAGAATTAAACTGCCAAGACACGAATCTGTAGCTCGCGGATGCGATATAAACGACTTAGTTCACGGGGAATGCGGAATGCACCGGTGGAATCCTATTGATTACTTTGGTTTCGCTCGTCCTCGCGGAGGTGGGCCATCGATTTCCCGCACGCTCCAAGAATTTGAATGATTTCAAGCAGCCGCTATGCAGTTCGAAAAAACATTCCATTTCTCTTTGATTTCGCCCCGTTTTGCCGCGCATAACAATAATTCGATATCGCTATATAATTGACAATAATCCTTCTCCAAAGCGAAATTCCAATTCCCCTTTATATAGATTAACAAACGCACGAATTCGCGACCATTGATGTCAAATAAATCCGTAGATTTTGATCGTCGACCGACGCCTCGCAGGTTATTCGCGATCCAACGACAACTCTGCCTTCTTTCAAATTAAAAGATGTTGTCATTATTTCGTAATAGCCTAATATCATTTTTTCTAATAGTTGTACTGGTAGGGAATGTATTATTAACGTACCAATTAATTAATTGTTTTAGATAAGATATTTTAACCATTTTCAGAAAAGTTAGGTTAAATACATTAGCCTGTTTATAAATCTTCATGAAGCACGTAGACGTTTCTAACTATAGTTACTCTCCAACCAACTTGTGTTTCGCACGTTGAATACGTTGCGGAATTTAGAAAAGTGAACGCAGTTTTCTTGTGATTAATCTTTTCCTTGATAATGGTCTCAATACAGACCGAAACGTTGGGAAATCAATCTTAAAACTTGCAAAATAACTTTTTTCTTTTCAATTGACCGAACCTACGCGCCGTTAACATTTATTATTGAAATTAAACATTTTTTCGGTCGAAATTCTAAATCATTTTATTTACACTTAAAAGGTAAAAGACGTGTGGAACTTCAAATATTTCAACATATTTCAAAAAATGAAAAAATGCTAGATAGGACATTTTAACTAAGGAGGGTAGATTACTGAATCGGGATTGGAAAAATCAAGCGATATCCGATCGCCTTATCGACGGATCGACAAGTGTCAAGGCCACTTTCTATGATCATTAAACATTACTCGGACGCTTGCGTGGGTGTGCAGTAGATCGAGCGTGTAATCGCGTGCAAAATGCTCGCGTTGCGTGGGCGGACGCACGAGCTGCATCCAGGAAGCGGGGACCGGTCGGGCGTGAATGGCCTTTAAACAATTTCCATGGAACATCCTTATTGCGACACGCTGGCGCCTATCCCTCGCTCCTTCCTCCTGTGGTCGCGTAAATAAACTGCTTTCGCCGCAAGAATAATCTCTGAAGCTTCCAAATACTCTCCTTCAACGCCTCCTCTACGCTAATCACAATTTCTACCGAATTTCTAATTCTATAATTACAAATCTACCCAGAAATCGATGTCTCTATTTTCGCCAGAACCACCAGGATTCAATCTCGACTGCCTGAAACGGAGACACGAGTTTCATACACGGCCTCTTTCCGCCCGGAGGAAACCCGCGGCGTATCAGCCCGCAATAAATAAGAATCTTACGTATGTCGAGCATTTCCTCTCCCGTGGAAGTCCTCTCATACTTACAGCTGACGTTCCCCGATAATGCGCCGGAACAGAATCTCTCTTCTGTAGTACTTACATACGCGGCTCGAGGACGTTTAATATCCTCCCTTCGTTCTCCGCGGACGCCGCTGGAATATTTCATCTTCCCCGCCCAAAGCGTGGCGGAACGAAAAGGGGAAAAAATATGAATAGGGTATCGCGTAACATTCGTCTTTTCCGCTCGGAAATTCCGATCGGTCGCCATTTATCATCGACGGGCTTTCGAGTCGATGGAATTCCTCCGGGAATACTTAATCGCGTTCCGTCCGCGCGAGGGCGTCGCGGAACACGCCGGTTTCGTACGATTTTCGAGGGGATTTCGGGGAGATCCGCCGCGATCTGCGCGATAATCGTCGCGCAAGCTTCTTATCGAATTCTCATCAGACGTCCCCGGCGAAATTAAACTCGCTGCGACGGTTTAATAGAGACGCGGCAGGTTCATCTGGTGGGAATCTCTGCGCGAAAACGCGAGCCCTTGAACCGAGGTTTTTGCACCTTCCGATAAGATTATTTATAAACCGGGGGCCAGGATTATCTCGACCGGCGGGACAGCGAATTCTCCGATTCGAGTTCCGTGGAAAAAGGAAGATGAACTTCTTCGATAGAGCATCCTCCGCCGCTATAAATACTCCTCCGTTAATCTGTTTGTTTTATAAATGGAGCGAGGAGCTCGAATGCTTCTTATTCTAAGCTTCCCAGCCTGCGGAGCTTCGGGACAACTGCAGCAAAAACTTTCGGCTAATCTCGCTGAAATTGGATAAGCAGGGCTGCTTGTTTCCATTAGCAAGACTCGATACCAGCTACCCTCCTTCTGCTGCAAATTCATTCTTTCCCTCCCCGAAAGGGACGGGAATTTCATAACAGCGAAGCAAATTGCGAAAGTTCACAGGCTCCGAAGCAGCGTGTTCCCGGCTAAACTTGGCGACAGCTTCGCGGCAATTTGCTCCATTCAAGATACAACCTGGCCCTCCCCGCTAATTGCTTCGCCTCTGTCCATCGCCCCTGCGATTTCGTCGGAGGACCCCACGAGTTTTACCCATTGTTTTATATTGTTTTGGGTTAGGTTGCAAAACGGCATATATGCTGAACCTCGCCTATTTATCACATAAGTCTTTTTTTTTTTTTTTGTAAGTGTGATAAATAAAGACGATTTATTATTATTATTATAAATCTGCTCGCACGGGGAAACGAGGCGCGAACCGCGGAAGCTCGATCACCCGGGTCTTCCCGATCCACCCTGGATCGTCAGATCGAAAAGACCGGCGAGCAGATCGCGAATCGTCCCCAACGGAACACTAAAAGGATCGACCTCGTGAACACCAAAATAATGGCGGCGAAGTTCATTGTCTGCGACCTCGTTCGAACATAGCCGAGCTCGTATTCCTCAATGCAGGCCTCGATCGTTAACTAGAGCGTGGCACGCAATTCCTATCCTAGACCTTCGTGGCCGTTATCGAGCGATCCTTCGTCGCGATAATTGCCTGGATAAGCGGCGAGCTTGGAACGACGTCGGGTAACTTTTAAATGAAACGCGACACCTCGCTTTCCTCCGCACAACTCACCTGGCGATTGGTTCGCGGAAGGTGCCTCGGTGGTCTGTCTTTGAAAGGATCATTCTACTTAACTCGGGGACGAAAAAAGTGAAAAAACGCTTCTGCTTGGGGAATATTTGTCTTCGAAGTTGCGATGAAATTCTGACTACTGTGAAATACAGAGAGCGCGGTAAGTTATTATTATTATTATTATTATTATTCAAATTCACGGGCGTAACGCTCCTAGAAATGTTTCTCCGTATTTATTTATTTATTTATTAATTAATTACCCTTGCCTTTCGGCTTAGGGTGGCTTCCATATCCAAACTTCTCTCCGCCGTTACATTTATCGTTACAATTCATATATTCTTTGATTATCTTAGACTCTTAATATTTAACACTTAAGATTCTTAAATTAAAGCTAAATCAATTGACCTGACCTCAAAACAACCCTTGCTCTCCGTACTATGCTACCTTACTTTACTTAACTATTGTTTCTCCGTATGTATTGCATCGAGCGTTTCGCGTTCCGTTCGCCGCTAAGTTGTCCAGTGTAACGTAAGTTCGGCGTAAAGTCGAAGAATCTCGTTCGATTGATCGAAATTGCAGCGGCGTTTCGTGAGAGAAAGGTCGAATCTTGTTCCACCGAGGAGCAGCAGTGTTCGCGCGACGTTGGTGTTCGTGCAACTCACGCCGCAGGGGTGGTTCGAAGGGAGAAGGGCGCAGGAGCGTTGGATCGCATGCCTGGCGCCAGTTAACAATCGAGACCCCTGCGTTTATGAATAAAGCTGCACTAGGAGGCGAAGTAAGGTCACAGACAATGAACCTCCATCCAGTTCAGGGCCTTAGCCCGCCGTCGCGTCGAGACGTTGTCGGTCAGGGTGGCTCTGCCACACCCTGTTCCGCAGGAGAACCAACCTCCTACGGCTAATTTCCCCGCCACCACAAAAGCGATTAAGAACAGCGAATTAGAAGCGGTGAAAGGGTGCAGTGACTTGAAGAGTGGACGAAAAAAGGGCCATCGATGTGTGATGTCGAGTTTCTGTTTTGTGTCGAGGAGCTTGAATCGATCAGAAAACTAGAGATGGATGTTAGCCTTCCATTAGCCACTCTTAAGGCACTGTTTGCTCGACAAATACAGTGGAAAGCTTTTACTATCTTCCTTTATCGTCTACAATAAACAAAATACTCGTACGTATGTGTAGAATTCCATAGCGGAGTATTATAATTAGACTGCGGATGTTTATGCACTTATAATATGTCGTAATATGCAACACTTATGCAACATATATGCAAAATACAAAGTGAGTCATCCAAAGTTGAGACCTGAAATATTTCTTGGAAATTGCTAATTGTAGCTAAAAGTGTTTCACACAGAAGTATGTATTATTTTATTTAGGTATTGTAGTTCAAATTGCAGTATATTACTAGTATATTAATAGTTTTTCCTGTGGCGTGGAATACATATATTCTTTCTTTACTTTACTTTACTTCTACTTTCTTTTTAGTTCTATTTTTTAGTTTTTAGTTTTAGGCTTAGTTTAGTTGTTTTTGTCTCTAGTCTTAGTTTTTAGTTCTTTCGTTTCATGTTTTTCATGTTTCTCAAGATACGCGCTTCGTCTGTATGCTTTTACGAGGTTAGGCCTAATAACAGCTTAGCTGAGCCTCGCCTTTTCGCCATTTTTGTGTATAAGTTGGTGAAATAAAGACGGAAAATAAAAAATAAAAAAATAAAATATATACAAAATTATTGACTCCGCCATCAACGTTTGTCAATTTTTTTGTGCCTGTATTCAGTACGTAATGCAAAGTCAGCCGCGTATCCACCAAACATATGAGAAATATCCACGAAATATGCAAGAAATGTGCAAATAATATACAAAGAATATGCAATATGCACAAAATATGCATTATGCAAAACATAACAAATTTCTGTCTAGGTGCGATTACTTTATTTTTTGCCTATAAAAATATACATTTGCATGAACATCCGCGGTCTAATTATAATTATGACGTCCTAATTCACGTGTTTCGAATGATCACTAATTAGGAATACCATAGTCAGAAACAGACCCGGACAGAATTACAAGGAGTTATTTAAAAGCGGTAATGCGCCGATAGAAATGAGCCCAGCCGCTCGTTTCAGCAAACGGAAACGGCGTCTTTTCCCGCGGTCGTAAAACTCCACCAACGTTTCATTAAAACTTCTCCGCGAAAGCGCCGGTGTCGTGAATTTAATTAGGACAATTACGTCCCTCTACCCGAGGATCCGTTACAGTTTACCGCGCGACCAAACTAGTCATTTTTACGATCGTTTCACGGAGCCGCGTCAGTTTCTTCTAAATTAGCAATATTCTATGAAATATTAACTCGACGACGGGGAGGTGTCAATATGGCGATGATGCCTACTCTTCGATGCACGAATCCGTGAATTATTGCGCTGGTTGTAGTGTAGAACGCGGAACGCTCCCACAGTGGCCACTCGTCGACAAAAGTTGTGCGCGCTTTCATTAAATTGAACCGCTGTCGTAAATTTAAATTGGAGCGAATTTAGTTCTTTAATTCCTGGCCGCGCGTGCCACGAAAAACGCGGCCTCCATTGTTCCGCGAGGCCTCCTCTTCCGTAAACCGTATAACAACGAGAATAATAGTCGCCTCTGACGCACCTGGTGCTCACTGAAAACGAGCTTCCTGCTCCATTGAAACGCGCGTGGCGGAGTCTTGCATCGATCGTTTTCAACGAGTCCGTTGTTTAACGTTTGTTTGCGCAGTCGGAGAGAAATCGAGATTCAGTCTAGGCTCAGAATCCTTCTGTTTTAATATTTCTTTCTGTCGTCTGCTGGGACGATTTCAAATTAGGGCTGGGACTATTTGTCGAATTTTTCGGTATTCGAATATTCGAATACTTCAGTTGCTCAATTATTTAGCGAATAATATTCGAATATCCAAGTATTCGAATATTATTCGAATATTAAAGTATTCGAATACTATTCGAATATTAAAGTATTCGAATACTATTCGAATATATCAGTATTCGAATACCGCAATATTCGAATATAGCAGTATTCGAATACCGCAATATTCGAATATAGCAGTATTCGAATAGTATTCGAATATAGCAGTATTCGAATAGTATTCGAATAATAACATTCGAATACTGAAATATTCGAAGTTTATTCGTATTATTCGAATACTTGTAAAATATTCGAATATTAAATTATTCGAATAGTCCCAGCTCTATTTCAAATAGAAATTGGAGAGGATTTGATTTTTTTTTCTTCACAGGTGAATTAATTTATCGAGTCACGTTGTTTAACGTTTGTTTGCGCAGTCCGAGAGAAATCGAGATTCAGTCTAGGCTCAGAATCCTTCTGTTTTAATATTTCTCTCTGTCGTCTGCTGGGACGATTTCAAATAGGAATTGGAGAGGATTTGATTTTTTTTTTCTTCACAGGTGAATTAATTTATCGAGTCACGCTTTGAACATTTGGTCAGCAAAGCCGGGTGCTTTCGGGAAGTCTTCTTTGCCCGGACAAGTTATCATTCTTGTCCGAAGTTGTTCACGTCCGTGAGAATGTTAGCTGCTCGTGGAACACGAAACTCCCGGCGACCCGAGCGGACCGTGGCTTTTCTCTTAAAACCCGAGCATCCTCTCGTGCCCTTCACACAGGACACTCGCCAATGTCCATTCCAGCAAGGTTATTTCGTGGCCCAGACTCGTGGTCAGAGACAACGTCGTCACAGGGTCACGAAGAAAGTGAAGACGATCAGAATCTCGAAAAGATTGCTCGTTTCACGAGACACATAGGTGCCGGTAGTTGTGTAAAGCTCCCACGTTCGATGTAGCTCGGTGTGGACGTGACTGAAGTGCTCAGTGCTAACGACGTTCTTCTTTTCGTCGACCCCAAACCCTCCGCTGGGAATTCCGCCGCAATAATGGCGAAGAATTCAGCGAACTTGCCTCTCGGGTTTTTGCCGGAACTTCTTAAACTTCGGGCGACTCTCGGACAGCCTCGTAAGTTCGTGATTCTGGAATCGAAATTGCTCGACGGAGGAGCCCCTTTGACGCCTCCCGAGAGATGAGATTCTTAATTGTCATTCACCGGGCCTCGCAGCAACGGCGTTCAAATTCCTACCCGTCTGAGCATAAAAATCTGCACGTCGGAGCAGCTTGCGATCTTCAACCTTCCTTACTGTAGTTTACTGGACCGAGGAAAATCGTTACCTCGACGAATCTGAGGTTCAAAATTCACCGGCAAACGCGTTTCGCGCGGCTCAGCCGATTAACCCGGAAAAAGAAACACATGTTAGAAATTGGAAGATAACGAAACGAGGGGTTGCAAACGGAGCGTGGTAGCCGGGTTTTAAAACCGTAGGTATTTCGGAATTGGACTCGTAAGAGGATTCGACGATAAAGGGATTTACCATCCGGCTGGCGGGGGAATAAAAATAAACGCCGGTTCGTTCAGCGGGGGTTGTTGGTTTGATTTTCGCCGAGCGTTTCCTCCGCGTTTCCTCTCTCGCGGAGGAATTGTCCTTTTCGACGTTTCGTCGTCAGCACGATTCTTTTTTCTGCTCGTTGGAAACGCGGGTGAAGGGACACTCGCCGACGTCGAATCGTATCAGAGACGGTGATAAATCGTTTACGTATTTTCGGGAACGTAGCCATCGAGTGTATCGACGAGGGTTAAATTTCCGGGCGGAGGTGGGCGAGAATACGCGGAGCCGCGTGTCGTTAGACTAAAAGGATAAAATTCGTGGGGTGTGACCCGTCCTCCTCGATCGATCATCTCGCGTCTGTGTTGGAGGCAGTGCCACCCTATCTGGCCGCGATTACGACCCTCCAAGGCGGCGACCCTCGCTGTGCCCACATTGTACACGCCATTCGAAACGTTTACTCTCGCCCCGGAGCATCGTATACAGCCTGTAACGCGAGCTAATGCCTAATACGCTAACAAATTTTAGCCCGTATCGACGAGAGGGGGTGAAAGCTCGCTCATCCCAGCGTTTCCCTAATCTCGCCTCATAACACGATCCTTTATAGCAGACCTTACTTACCGTCCATTTCTGTCAATTATCCCCCGCCTCGACACCACCTCGAGCTACGCGAAGAACAAGATCCCAGGGTGGCCACGCCTTGCACCCTGTCGCGAGAATTTAAATTCAAACCGTCGGTCTCTGGATCGCCCGCAAACCCTCCGACACGTTTATCTTCCATTTTCTATATGAGGCCACTTTGGATCCAATACTCCCGTGATAAGATAAAACACTCGACAGTGTGGAGGCATTCGCTTCTTCGGGAACCACACCTCAGGAATCAGGAAGTTTGATAATCCCTCTCACAAGTCGTAAGACGTTTAGAGACCGTTTCATAGCCTTTCTTCGGCCATTAATTATCTTCGATGGTGGAGCTAGTTGGTCGCGGTCGAAAGAGCTCCAAGAGCTCATAAAGCGGGATGTATACTTTATCACCGTTATCCCGGGCAGTCCACGAGTTCTTGGGACACGGATAGTGGCTGAGCGGCAAGGATTAAGCGATTTCGAGCCGATGAACACGCGATCCGACGATGGGGCACGCGGTTTAATTCCGAGCGTGTTCCGCGCTTCATCCAACCGGCTGACAGAGAGGCACGAGGGCGAACGTTGACGGTGGTCTTTGTAGTCGAAGCGTATCGCCCAAGTGAAAAGAAATCCTCGTCGCAATCAACGATGAAAGCGACGCACGACGCTCCGGCTAGATCGTTAAATTAAGCCCCGAGCAACAGGAATCACGGCGTCTGCCGCGTCTCCTTCCACGGTCTACCGAGGTGCGCGAAGAGGAGCTTGTTTGTCGAAGGAGAAGCTTTTACGGGGAGGTTCTGAAGACGTTAGCTACCGATCAACCCGCAATCCCTTTCGCTCTTTCTTCCGCTTCTCTCGAGAATTCAGCCGGGAAATATTAACTCGCCGAGAATGGGAGTAGGCACGTGGAAATGGATGGTAGCGAAAAATCCAGGGAAACTGCCGCCCCCTCGATCCTCGAAGCTCCATCGATCGGATGTTCCATCAATTAGAGGATGCAAATCTTGGGACTTGTTCTCGTTTCGATGGCGAAGCTGGGATCGTTGGGTGATGGCCATGAATGATGATGGAAAGCTCGCGAATGGGAATCATTACAATCTGGAATGTTGCAAACGATTTCGGCGTTTCTCTTGATTTTTTCACGGGATCAACCTATTCCTTTTGCAAAGCCCTTGATGAACTTATATAATCTCGATGTGTATAAATTTATGGTGTGTGAACTGTTTACTTTAAGTATTGTATGCTCATTTGTTATGCGTTTTTGTATTGCTACTTCTTTTTTTCTTTTTTCTGTCTTCTTCTCTGTTTTTCTCTTGTACACTAATGGGACATTATCCCGTTTATATATATATATTAAATTAAATTAAATTAAATTACCTCGAGCGTCTACGTTCCAGAGGGTATCGCGCATAATTGGAACATTAATTGTTTATTTATTTATTTATTATACGGGAAGCCCCATGGTATACAAGAAAGAAAGACATAGCTAGTAAAATATACAGAGAGTCTGAGCACAAAATTAACAAAAATTAATACATAGTAAACATAATAGTTATAATAATCAAGCTAACAAGAATAAAACTACGTTACACCATTCAGGTTATGTTCATATCCATGGGATGTGTAGTGACGTCGCAAAAAGCGCTGCAACGAGAAGCTTCTACCATTCAGATCTATTTTCGCCACCGTAGATCCCAGCGACTTGTAACGAGCGAGCTTCCATCAAATACCTCGACAGCTGAATAATTGATTGTATCGGGGGGAACGTCATCGTCCGTGCTTAACGTCGCCGATGAAAACGGCCAATTGGGCCGATTTGCCCGCCTCGAAACGCATCGTTCTTTCGATTTGCGTTAATCACCGCTTCGCAGGGAGTCGATTACAGCCTGTCGTATTATCGGCTCGTTCGAATCCTGTTACGTGCTTTAATTCGGCAAAAATCTCGATATAAAGTCATCCGATACTCAAACACCGATCAGTTCGCGGAGATTTATCGGGAGGTCCAGATATTAACTACACTTAGGAACATCTGCAGCAAGTTATACCCGAGAACATTTGATTCACTGAAGAGAATCCATCAGGGAAGCTATCAGATCCACGTCTGACACTCGGTGTTATTTAGAAGCGGAAAAATCGATGTACGCGAGATTCCTCGTCATGTTTTTTCCATTCAGCTGGCGTTGAGGCATATATCGCGGAGATTCGCTCGCCCCATGGCACCGAAACGGCTCGAGACGTGACGGCCATTTGCAGGAGGAACGGTGACGTCAGGACGTGACGGTATTAGCCCCCTCGGCGAACTTGGAATACTCGAACGACGAAGTGGCAGGATTTGTGCGTCGCTGGAACAAAGCGCGGCTCCGGGCTGTGCAAACAGCGCGATCCGCTCGGCATCGCTCGGACTAATGTCTCCCCGTCTGACGGGGACGCGGGCGTAAATGTGCCTGCAGTATTCGAAACAGTCGTGTCGTTGCGCCCCGTGAATAATTGGGATGATTGCTCGAACGCCGCGGATAGTCCGAATCGTCCCTTCGTGCCGCCCTTGGGACGAGACGTTCACGGGGACAAGTGGCCGCGAGATGCTTCTTCCCTGAGATCCTCGACGAACCAAGTGGGATCGATTGAAAGAGATTTCTGAGGAATAGCTATTAATTATTTATTTATTTATTTATCATACGGGAAATCCCATGGTATACAAAAAGAATATATAACAACAAAAAAAACTAGTGAAATTTACATAGAATCTGAACACAAAATCAGCAACAAATTAATACTTAGTCGACAACAGCTTCCGAAATCACTGCCGATTTGGTATTTAACGGGGAACCACTTATTTCCAAAGGACACGCGATCTTCGCTTGAAAACGCGCGCGGAGCCGAAGGATCGGTGAACGGAGCTCGCTGAATGTTTGAACGCTTCGCAACCGTCGTCTCATCAAACTTTCATCCCTCTATCGTACCCGCGTTGTTTCGTGTTGAGGGAAAACTGGAACGGAACTACAGCCGAAGATAGACGAACGATAGTTTAACCCGTTAAGAAAAATCGCTCGCCCGGCGATAGTTAAGAATTCCCCGAGCCAGGTAATCGGCGATGTTGGACTCGGTGCTCGATAGTTGGAGCTGGCTGTTCCATCACCGACAGTGACGCTCCGGCGTCGGAGGAAACGGAGTAGCGAAGGGTGAAAACGAGAGGGGGATGAGGGAAGATAAAGCGTGTACTAGCGGAAGCCTGGTGGGACTTGAAAAATAGAGGGAACTTGGGGCGAAATAGGGAAACAGGAACTCCAGGGGAAGGAATCCGGGAGACAGACGAGCGGAACTGGGCGGAACAAAACGAAGGCAACCGGGGTAAAGATGGATGAACGGGTGAAAACAGCCACGTGGAAAACCTGAAACAACCAGATCCATGAAACGCAACGATGCACCCGGAAGATCTGCAAAGGAAATCCTCGTGCTCGAAGAAATCCCGCGTACATAACAGGAATATAAACTTCGCGGTGCCGACCGAAGGGAGAGATCTATAATGCAGGGGGCGAAATCCTCGTCCAGTGTTGTTCGAAAGTCTCCTCGCTTACCCTCATAAATCCAACAATATTTCCGCCACCAACCGTACTGACGAAATTTCGCGAGCAACCCTCGGCCGGTGTGTTCGCTGTCACTAAATCGAGAAATTTGCAAAATCCCGGGCTTTTGAACGACAGTGTATACAACGCTAAAGCCATAGACGGCGCGGCCGATACCGAACCGAGCGTCGAACAGAGAAGCCCGGAGGCCTCGGCGAATGAACAGGGACGAACGAAGCGGCGCGATAGAGGGACAGAAGGAGAGGGAGGAACGGAAGGAAAGGAGACGGGGAGAGGGAGTTCCTAACGTGGGGTTAGCGAATGAAGCAGTGGGGTGGCCGAGCGGGTGACGGGTTAGGTCGGGGGTGGGTGGCGGTGGTAGCTAGCCCGGTGAGTAGTAGTAGGTGCGCACCCTACGCGGATACCAGGTGAGTGGGGCTGAGGCCGACCAACCCCCGGGACAAAACGCGAAAAACCACTTGTGCGTCTCCGTCCTGGCCGCTCGGCGGTGTCCTCTAGGATCGCTCGTTTCCCCGTCGTTCCTGCCTCGTCCTTCTCGCGTCCAGCCACCCTCTGTCGTCAGTCACTCAGCCAGTCAGTCGTTCCCTCGCCGCGACGTCGATTCGAATCGCGATTCCTCCTTGGCCGCGTCCACCTTGCGCGTCGATCCTTCGAGCCTCCAGTCGGGCTACGACCGCGAGCCGCGACAGTGTCTCGAGCACGGAGATCCAGCGATCGAAGGGGCTTCCACTGGGCTGATCCAACGAACGCCTCGATCTATCGTGTCCAGGGGGTAGAAAGCGGCGACAGAGGAGGTGGGAGAGAGGGAGAGAGGGAGAGAAGGAGCAGCAGGCACCGTGTAATGCAAGGAGCAGCCTTCATCGATCCACCTTCAACCGGGAGCGAGCTGACACGGTCCGGGATCCCGAATCTCTGATCGAGCCACGTGAGATCCACTGTGGATCGAGTCGATCCGCGGGGAGTCTTGTGCGCGCCCCAACGATCCTTTTTCTCCTTGTTTCACGCCCGGCCACCGGGGGTTGGGGATTAGTGACTCGGGGTAGCTGGCTCCTTCGGGAAGAGTTCCCGTGAGATTCTCTGTTTTCTTCCGCCCCTCCCCATTCGGCCCTCTGTTTCTCTTCTGGGGGGGAAGATCGATGTTGTACGCGGTTCGGATTGATGGCTTCGGAGCGCCTCGGAGACGAGCTCCAGGTGAAATTTTCACGAGTTCCTACAAGGTTCGAGCCGATTTATTACGCGGCACGTGCAGGTATGTGTTGAAACGTGAAACCGGAGGTATCACACTTCGGTTGCTCTGCAAGTCTTTACGACTTCTCGACCACTCGAATTTTGGGATGAAGATGTTCTGATGTCTTCTTGTTAGTAATTCATATCGTATTCCTTCGATGTTTCGCGCACTGCTATTTTTAATTGACGATCCGCTTCGCGGTTATAGAAACACAGCCGCGTAATTGGCTCGGTGTACGCGATGACTTGTTGCTTGACGCGACCTCGCCTTTTGTTCTCCCCTAAATATTCTAAAAATATGTTGCTCTACCGGTCGCGGCAATTCATTCGCCGTTTGGAACGGCAATTAACCCTCCCGCGGTGCCTCGCTTTACCCTCGCTTACGTTAATAAGGCAGAAACAAACGGGAACTGTGGGCGAATTATAATGAGCCTAATGCATAAAGTTTAAGCAATTGCTTTTTCTTAATATTTTACTAGGAATTGCTTAAATTCGTGTGAATAAAAACACAAGCATTTGCTTTATCTTGTAGGAATTCCTAAACTGACAAGGAATTACTTAAAGGAATCGCTTTTCCTTAATTTTTTAAGGAATTGCTTACTACTCGAATGAATAAAGTGTAAGCAATTGCTTTTTCTTAATATTTTACTAGGAATTGCTTAAATTCATGTGATAAAAACACAAGCATTTTTTTATCTTGTGGGAATTCCTAAATTGACAAGGAATTACTTAAAGGATTCGCTTTTCCATATGAAAATAAGAAATTCCTTTTTTAAGTAATTGCTTTTGCTAATAAGGAATTGCTTGTAAGGAATTGCTTAGTTTTTATTCATCAGGCTCATTGTTTCTACCCTCCAGAGTAATTTCATTTGAAGTTTTAATTTCGAACATAATCTACTATCGGATGCCAAATATTCCGTTCAACAAGTGTTGATCGAGATAACTAGTACGCAGAATGACCCCAACAAATTTCATATTACGAGGCGAGCGAGCAAACTACGTGCCAGCAATTTGCTTCCAATCTCGCGCACACTTAGTCCACCGCGTGTATAATAATTTATTAAACACTCGAGTCGAGGCGCTGAAAATTCCGCGAGAAAATCCCGTCGAAAGCTTCGTCAGAGATTCATTCGCGCGACTGGTTGCACGATTTCGCGACACGTTCGTTTCGAGCCGGACAGATTCCCCGGGCAAAGGTTGCACGTCATAAATTCCGCTGGTCGTGTGCATGGACAATATAGGCCGTACACGTCGATACAATGTGGCACATATGGGATCGAGCGTTACGCCTGATCGATCAGTGACGGGTTGCTGAAATGCTCGGCTAACGTCGCTCCTTTCACGCGTATCTCATGAATGTCGCTCGTCCCGCGAATCGATTTTCCATTCGGCAAGCAACGATGGATCGTTTTTAACTTTTCATTCATTCGTCGCCGCGCGGCACGTTGACTTGTTGCGGAATCAAGCCTCCTTGGGATCATCGGATCGGTTGAAACTTCAAATTCATCCGAAATTTAAAATTCATCCGAGGGCAGAATCGCGCGGTTCGCGACAAAATTAACGATCGATCGCACGCAGGTGTCATCGAACCAACGAATGACACAGTTTCTACCGTGCGTCGTGTGTCCAGGGAATTAATTTTTCATCGGAAACACGTGTCCCGCGCATCATCCCATTTTCATTATTAATCCTTCCCTCGTAATCGCGAAAATGACGGGCTTCTGCCATTTCGTGCGCGCCGCAATCCCCTGCTAATACCATCAGCATTTCCATCTAGCGATATCAAGCAGCAAAAAATCCACAGACTTTCTCGACCAAGAATCTGCCTCTAAATATTCACCCCCTTCCTCCACTGATTGTTTTAATCTCCGCTGAAAAGCAATTGAGATTCCAGAGTTCTAAGCTCCGAAACTCTTAAAGTTTGAATTTCGAATTGCCAAGAGCGATAAGGTCAGAGGGATTTCTCGAGCGGATGTCGATTGATTCGGATTCTACCTCGGGATTTTCATCTTTTCAACGAAATCCACTTGGACCCGTCTCCGCTCGGAACACCGAGTGTACGTCAAGTTTCGACGTTTCCTTAAGGTTACCAGCCAACGTGCAACCATGTATGTAAATAGATAAAGTAGGTTCGTTGAGCGTCGACACACCCGGGATCGATGTAACGCGTATTCGAGGCACGAAGGTCTATCGTCCACAAAGTTGATCGGATTGCTTCGTCACACGCTGACCACTATCTGCTTCCCCTTTGAGGCTCTGCGCTAAATGAAGATTGATGACTGGGACGTTGTTTGCCAACGAATTTGGGAACGCCTCTTTGATGTCTGATCCCGAAGAAGCTTTGACCGTTTGATCCTGTAAGCTTTCCAGTAGAAGGCACAGTCTTCAATCTGACTTTCAGACCTCGGCTGCGAGGGAAGATTAAGCCGAATACCCTTGGAGGAATATTGGTTAACATGCTCGTCAATATCTTCTCGATCTCTCATCCCGAAGGAGCAATAGCGGCCCAACGTTTCTCTGAAGAAAATATCTGAGAGAAAGGTTCCATTGGGAAACACTCTCAAACCTCCAGCCTCTAAATTCTCGCTTTGAGGGGTTAGGACATAGTAACGGGCCTAAAAAGCAGACGATTTTTAGACGACGATAATAAGAAAAGCTTAATATAAGGTTTTGTGTTTTAGTTCACTATATTATGAACTATAAGAAAAGCTTATAATATTTACAAAATAGCATTTGTATGCCGTGCAATGTCTCCATTTAAACTGTCCTTTTTTCGGATGGCCAACTGGTGGGCCGGATTCCGGGAAATCGGATGAACTGAATCAAAAACCCCAAAAATGTCATAAACTATAATATATTTCCTAGGCATTGACGATCCAACATTTCAATTTTTGCGAAAATTGATAAAATGGCCGATGTTTAAAAAATAATGATCAAGTGTCGACATCTTTCTGTTTATATTTTGTACAATAATTAAAAAATTTGAAATGTTGGATCGTCAATGCCTAGGAAATATATTATAGTTTATGACATTTTGGGGGTTTTTCATTCAGTTCATCCGATTTCCCGGAATCCGGCCCACCAGTTGGCCATCCGAAAAAAAAGGACAGTTTAAATGCACGGCACACAAATGCTATTTTGTAAATATTATAAGCTTTTCTTATAGTTCATAATATAGTGAACTAAAACACAAAACCTTATATTAATCGATCGTTTACTTTTCTTATTATCGTCGTCTAAAAATCGTCTGCTTCTTTGGCCCGTTACTGTGTCCTAACCCCTTAACACCGTTGATCCATTTCGTTCCCCAAACCCTCGACCTCGGAAAGAGGATTGTGTAGAAAAACCCATCGACACAGTCGATTGGCATTTTCTAGATAGCGCCAGATCAACGAGAATCCAGTGATCGATCGCTAGAAAATCGTCGATCTTCTAAATAAACTGCGAGTTTTAAAAGTAGCGAGTTATCAGACCTCTGCCGTTGCTGTCGGCGACTGAATAGCTCAATTCCGTAGTTAATTCGCGGTATCTGTGGATCTTCGGGGAACCGTCGTCGGAAGACATACCGGGGGCGAGACTCGAGCGTATCGCGATACCGTGGGCCCCGTTCGCTTCCTTTCACGAGGAGGAAACGGAGTTGCCGCGTTTATCTAGCGGCGGAATAGGAACTGTCCGCGGCTAGATCGGGAGAGTAGTGGCGTTCTTTGGATGTCGTCGGGCCGTGTGACAGTGCCGTGCGTCTGAAAAGCCCCAGAAAACCGATCGGCCGGCGAAGAGGACTCGATAAAGAGGAGCTGTAGTAGAAGACCATGAGCAACTCCGGGGCCATTCCTCTGATCTTGGTGAAGAAGGAGCAGCTCGTCGAAGGCAAGTACCCCCGCGTGTTTAGTCTTTTTTCTCATTGTCGACCGGCTCGATTGTGCGCCCGATGCGCTCGCGACGTTCCCATTGTGCAGCCTGGACGTCTCTCCGACCCCCGCCTCGGCTAGAAGTCGGTCGCTTTTCGAGAGGAAACGACGTTAGGGCGCCTATTATCGATGGCTCGAATAGAGATCTGTGTCGGGCCGAGGTGTTTCAGGAGATTGGTCGAGCGCGAGGGAAAGAGAAACGAATTTTTCGGATGGCTCGCGACTTTCCTCGGGGAATTTCGACCCAGTTAGTTCCGCGCCAGGAGATAGGGAACGGGTATTAATGCTGTTTCAGCGATCTTGGAGAAATCTATCTTTGTGTATTCCACTTGACCGGAACTCGATACGCTAACGTCCACCTTGTCGATAAACGTGTGGACGGTTCGAAGAAACTTTATTTCGATACCGTGTACAAAGCTTTTAAGCCTGCTTGACGGGGGACCGACGCAGGGCCAGCGTTAGATATCGAGAGACTCGCACGGGAAATAGAGCGACTTAAAATAAACACTCGACATCAGTGAAATATCCCTCGGAGCACGTTTGAATAATCCAGAACGATAATTGGGATTCTTAGAATAAACTTGATGAATTCAGATGGTAATCTTTTATATTACTGAGGACACACGATGTTCAATGTTTCCCTCAGCACGGATTTAGAATGATTCCCCTTCATGCTTTCGTGGAATCGATTTATCTGACAAGCACGCAGTGGCTGGCTAATGTCGCCTTCTTCTACTGATTGATTCCAGCAACTGAAATTCCTTGTTTCCTAGTAAATACCTAGTATTCGTTTCCTGTAGTTATTAATAGCACAAGAAGATAGAAGCTTTCATATTCCTCTGCGTGTACAAGAGAAATTCTGTGTCTGACTATTGACATCCTTATTCTACTGATTCACTCAGTAAACTGATTTGCTATCGACTATTGAATATTTTCTATCACGTGGATGTTTAGTTCAAAGTGTGTAAGAGGGAACAATTGAAAATCTGAAGTAGAATCAACGAGGCTGACTCTCATCGCCTTATTCCACTGATTAACGTAACCAACGAAATTCCGTTCTCCGTCCAGCCTTTCGCGTTTCCTTGTCGACACGATTTCGCATAGAAGCCAAGGCGTCGTAGTCGAATTAACCGTGGAACGGTCTTTCCTTTCTGTTGCTCGTAAATTTCCATCGCGAAACCACCACCCTTCGCGATTTTGTGTACGAACGTTTCCGAGCTAAACCCGCCACGCCGTCTCTGCTTCTGCTCCGTGCATGCTTCCGTAGGAAAGCTACGAGCCATTCGACCAATCCTCGCCAGATAAGCTTAAGGGATTGTCTACTCGACGATTTATCCTCGAATGCAGGCATAAGGGCGATACTCGAACTTTGCTTCGCGGAAAGCGTGGATCCGAGAATTGATCGGTAAATGTCAGTACAGTAATACTTTCTCGCGAACCTCTTGAACCATTCATTTAAACCTGCAATCACTTTAAGGATCTACTCGTCATTCAGACGTTCAGATTTTTCCGAATTAAACATAATCTCTCAGAAAAAGAACCTCATTTCTTCAAAGAACTTATAATCCACTTTTGCGAGTTACTTCTCGTCCCCCATTAGAAACATTCCAAGGAACTTTTAATTAACGACTGCTGGAAAACACGATTCCACAAACGCAGTTAGACTTTCAGGACGATTTCCGTGCACCTGTCAAGCGCACTTGATCTTCGTCTACCTTCCGAATCGCCGTTAATTAACCTCGAAGGAAACAGTCTCGCCTCGCGTCGCTTTTATCGCGACTCGTGAAAAGGCAAAGGGAACACGGGGCGGCGTAAATCAAGTGACCAAATGAAAATCGCCGACAAAGGCGCGGCGTTCTGTGTCCTCGATCGAAGGAGCAGCGTAACGAAGCGCCGAGTTTATCCTCTTTCCCGAAAACCTCGGCGCAGAGCCCCTTCATTGTCGGACGGACTTGTTTCCACGCGAAACCACCATTGTACGAGAGCAATGATATCTGGCTACTGGGACCCGAGAACAATGGCGGGCTATTTCCGCGGAAATCCTCCTTGGATTACCTTCGCCAGACTCTGTCCGTGGAAATAACGCCTGTCAACGAGACGACCAGAAGCTTTCGAGGAGAAGCTGCTCGCCCTTCCGGACGTAGCCCCGATAGATTCGATCTGAAAGGCTTTCTCTTTGCATCTTTGCTGTCGCGGAGTCAGTGTTTCGATGTTAACGAGATCCCCACGCGGTCAACATAAAATCGATTCGAGTTAGCGTGGGTTAAATTAAAATACAAGTTCACTGAAGATTCGAGTAGCGAAGAACAGATATTTCGAATTTAAAGAGGACAATAAATAAGAAGAAATACAAAGCTCCTCTCGCAGGAGGTCACTTCGAAAATTAACGATACAGTTAATTTACATTAAAATAAGTCGATGTAATGTCTCTTTGCCCTCTTTGCCTTTGGTTAGTCTGTTCTGTTTCTGTGTCTCCTGTAATTCACTATCCTGACTTCTTTCAAGCCATGGTTAGGTTATTATTTTACTATTTTATATTAAGCCTAGATTAGTTTGTTCCGTAATAGGTTAAGTTACCGTCTTAGGTTAAGTTGTAAAACAGTCCCAGACTGAACTTCGCCTGTGCTTTAGTCGATGTTTATCTGCCGTTTATGTCCTCTGTTATATTGTGCAATAAAAGACGTTTAATAATAATAATAATAAGCGCAGACGAAGAGTATAAATAGCGGAGAGAAATACGCGGCGATATTCCGCGATATCGAAGTTAGTTTTTCCAGCGAAAGGAACATTTAAGAGGAAAAGCTCGCGAAGGCTCGTGATTTACCTCGCCTGTGAAATCTATACCGCGACGGCGGAAAGCAACGGCGGCTTTTAAACCATCCAGTGGAAAAGATATACGTTTTCTCGGTCGTTGGTACCCCCTCCCCCCTCCCTGCCTATGTTAAATCGGTCGATCGTTAATCTTCAAAGCTCCGGCGAGGTACATAGTAACGATACTACACCGTGCACCTTTTACGAGCTTCGGCTGGTTTAGCTTCTAGGATGAAACAGTAAAACGTGGCTGCTCGCGGTGGAAATAATAGAGCCATCGCGCGTCTCTTCTTTCCCATGACCACTCAGTCGGTGGAAAGCGTGGAATCGAAGAAATTCAACGGAATATTAAAACTATTATTATTATTATTAAATGTCTTTATTGCACCATTACAATTAAATTAAATTAAATTACAATGGCGAGTAGGCGAGGTTCAGCATTAACTGCTGCTCTACAACCTAACCTAAAACCTAGCCTTTTACTTTTACTTAAGTAATAAAGACGTCTAATAATAATAATAATAATAATAATAATAAAAAGAGGCGTTTAATTCGGACCCTCTTGGGGCGTTTATTTCGCCGCGTACTACTTGCAGTTTCTATCCGACATCATTATTGTGTACAGATCGTCCCTTGAATGAGTAATATAGCTGTTCCGATAATCTTTAAATCCTGGCAATCTTATCGTTATCAGCTCCCCTATCGAACTGGGTCGGTCGCTACCAGCCGCCAGAAAATTCGGGAAAGGAACAATGCCACTTGTGTCGCGGAACGGCAATAACTACCGGCGGGCCGATGCAATTTCTTTCCCCGTTGGAAAATTGAGTGGGCCACTGATGCTTAAATGAGCACCGATTGTCGCCGGATTTCGGCTCGGCGATGCCTCGTGCCACGTGTTGCGCTGCACGCTGGAACGAGGAAACGAGCGTACCTTATCGGTAATCCCGATACACCCCGGTTTCCTCTTTCCCGGCCACACAGTCGCGCGCACACGCGCACACGTGTACGGGCGACGTGCTTCTTCCCTCGACAGCTGTTCCCACTTTACGGCCGGGCTGCTTCGCCTCGAATGCACGATGAAACAATGGACGTTAATGTCGCGGGACGGTTAATCTCTGACACTCGGCCCGCCGTGTATGCATGGCCGGTAATGTAGCCGTCAGCTTCTGATTTCGCGGCGAACGATTCCGCGCTGCGATTCGCTCGCCGCCTTTTGTCGCTTTCCAACCACTTTTAATCGAACGTCCTTCAATAAGGTAGATGTACCGTTTGTGGCCATTGTACCGTTTTTGGCTATGTGCATAATTATCGCGTTTTTTTTACCTCGAAATTGCTTGCAGACACTTAATTATGTGTAGAATTTCAAATCGTAAATATTTTGTTTAGTATACCACCAGAAATATAAGGTTACATTTATTGCTTACGTGAAAAGTGGCAAGTGGCCACAAACGGTGAAAAATGGATTTTTTATATTTTTTAACGTTATTAATTCTTTAACGATTTCTCTAGTTAATGGTAACTTAGACATTAATAGTAAAGATGGTGTAAAATTTAGTTAGTAAATCTTTTAGTTTCCTGATTTGAAGTACAATTTTAAAGATAATTACGATGAAAGTCACTGAAATCCTTAAATTGGCCACAAATGGTGCATCTACCCAATGCGTTGGCAATCGAAAATAAATTCTAGACGACAGAATAGAAAACAGAAGACGGAGATCTGTGGTTGGTAGAAATCGAGTGGTTCAGGGAATTTCAGAGATCCACGATAAACCAAAGTTACTCCAACGATACAAACCATCTCCTTTGAAAAATGTCGAACTATCGAGTAACAAAATATCCCCCATCGACTGCCCACTCTGGGATACATAATACCCTACATTCGACGCATCGCCGAGTCAAAGCGTGCGCAGGGAAACCAATAGAATCCTCCCCCGCGTCGATGTCGCATCATCCAGCGACTTTATTCATTCAGCGGGGAGAAAAAGTAGGTTGTTGGTATAACGCAAGTTCGTCGGGGCCGCAGTTGAAGGGGTGAACGAGGGAAACGAGGGACGAACGAGGTGGAGATTAGAGCGTCGTTCCGTGGCTCGGTATCTCGTTCCATTGGCGGCCATCGGAAGCTATCCCTTTCAATTACACGGCCGCTTAGAGGATCCGCTCGATTCTTCCAGCAGCCGGCATCCACGCCGCTGTCCCGCCGAGCTTTCGTCGAATTACCGAAAGTTCGGGGCACTTGGCTCGGGGCCCCGCACCAGCCAGCGATTTTCTCTCCGCCCGTGTACGTCGCAGTTTCGCAAATTTCAGTTTATGCCCGACTGTGCAACTGGGTTACGCCGACCGCTTTAGCGCGAAAAGGTGGCGGAGAACGAATAAAAAGGCAGGGCGTCGGGCGTTCGTTGAAAGGACACGCTTCCCTCCGAGCCGTGTTCTCGCGGAACGATGTCGAGCGAAATTCTCCGCGCTCGGAATTATCAAACAAAAGCGAGGATTTTCGGTGGCGACGAGGAGTAAACGGTTGTAACGTGGATTTCGCGAAGACCTCCGAGCGAACTTCCAGCGTTGTTGTCTCGTAGAAATCAATCCGTCGCGAGCGAGGGATGCACGGAGGATTTAATCGATCACCAGGGAGAGCCGCGTACACGCGTCGTTTATTTGTTAGAGGGAAATGTTGCACAGACCGCGACAACGGAACCGAGGCTTTCTTTCAACCCCCTTTTACTACCCCCGCTGTGGGTTCGCGGCTCGCGTTACACCGTGCGACAACCTAGTTTTTAGGCCGAGCCAACGAGAGGCACAGTGGTAAAATGACGTTTGTGAAACCGCGATATAATGAGGCCGGGATTTCAAGTGTCACTGGCAGCCTTTTCGAAGCGGCGCGCTGAAATACACCCGATTCTGAGTGGGTCGTTCATTAACGACTGAAACTTTTCCGCCTCCCCCTCGCCCCGCCAGCCTCTTAATGCCTTACCCCGCCATCCCCTCAAGATTCTGCTTCTTCTTCCCATCGCCCCAACCCCCGCGGCTTCGTTTCCTCCAGTTATTTTCCCAATGAATACAAAGCGCGATGGGCTCTCCTTCTGTCTTCCCCGCACGAAGAAACTATTAAGGAGGACGTAACAGGAGATTCTCGGCGGATCTTGAATCTAGATAGGCGAGTTACACGCTGTCGTGTTTTCTTTTCTCTGTTGCAAGAAGATTCGGTGCGCGTTTAAGGGATGAGTCCTGCGGAATGCTACCACTAATTGCTGGATTCATTAGGCTGGGTGGAATTTATTAGCAGCGTCACCTATTGTAAGGTGTCGTACCTAAAATCATTATCTGGGTGGATTTTTCGTAACATTTTCTGTATATTTTCTGTTTTTATTTTATTTATCTTTATATCTTTTTAATATAAGCTATGCCAACTGTATTACTTTGGTCAAATTTTTGTATTCTAAGGGTTCTCCCGTTAATTCAATAATAATAATAATAATAATTCTTTATTGCACAACAACACACTTTAAAAATGAAAACATATATGAAAACGAGAGAGAAGATAAAGAAAATATGCGATTGAAAAGCACCTATAGCCGTAGAAGAGTGCAAAAGGCGAGGTACAGCTGTCAGCTGTTATTAACCTTACCATTTAAAGCTACTTAACCCTTCGTGGTCACACGGGGTGTATTGTACCCCAAGAGCAATTTTTTATTTGAAATGCCGCACCTTTACATCTTCCAAAGGGGATTTATCGCAAAAAAGAAAATAAAAAAAAAATTAAAAAATCTGTATTTTACCACAACGATGGAAAATCGCTCATTTTCAACTACAAATTTTAGCATTTCAAAATTTATATTTCTAGAAAAAGATTATTAGACCATGACTGTATAAGTATTACGAATGTAAAATTATCACTGAATAGTTAAAAGGTTCAGAAATACGAAAATGGTAACTCAAAAAATCACGCTGGGGTACAGTGAACCCCGTGTGACCAACTTGTGATTATAAGAAGGTGTGACCACGCAGGGTTAAAACTAACACTAATAGTATACACAGATAATGATAATAATAATTTTTAAGTTCTCCCTCGACTACCGATTTCTATTTCTTTCGTTCACTAGCAGACCCAAATCGAAGAGACTCTTTCGCAGTTCTACTTTCAGTTTTAACGCCTTACACTCTACTAATCCGCATTGAATTATTCGTCGGAGAGTCACTCGTGAAAAAGTTCAGTACCAAAGTACCGAGTACTCCGTTCGTTGTAGGAGCCAACTACAAAGTGGTACGAAAGTCCTCGAGTGCAATATTCATCGCGATCGATCGCCGACGTGTTTCGCATTATTTCACGAATTGCGCGAAGCAATCCGTCGCAATCTGCATCCACGCCACGTCCATTTCGGTTTCGATTTGCCTAATCGGGTAGGCAAATCCACGCCAAGGTATTTGCCTTTGAATTTTCCGACCTCTATTACCCTAACAAGCCCTGCGCGCGCTATTGTGCACTCTCCGCTCCGTCCGAGCTGCTTTAGCAAACACGAATCTGCATCTCGCCAGATTGTCTCGCCGTCGAGCGAGCACAATTTCCAGAAAATTCGATTCAATTTTATCGCATCTTACCGCGATTCGTCCGTTCGCTCCTTTAATTCCCCGCCATGCAGCTCTGTATTAATAAAATTCAATGGGTTACGTGATCGCGGGGAGTCGGAAAGGGAATCGTTGGCGTTAGAAGCTCGATCGAAGCTGTCTGTCAGAGCCCTGATTAATTAATTCGAGGTCCCTCTATGGATATTTATTACCACGTCACTGTAACGTCGAGAGGTTCGTGCGATTTCGGAGGAGGGAATTAGAACAGTCGGGCTGATCGAGCGGTTCAAATTAGACGAAGAATCGACGGATCCCCGACACTTTGCGAGCCGAAGCGTTCGACCGCGTCTCTGCGGTGGCGAATCGGTTGATAATTAATTCCTTGCGGCGTCACGCGCCGATTAGTGGACGCAGCTGAATCTAATTAATTGGCCAGCGGTTCGGCGGGATGTTACTTAAAACGCACGTGGCCGCAGAAGCGTATTAGAATGATCGTTGAAAAGTTTATCTCCGGTGAATTCGAAGGGACACACTCGTTTGGAATTATAAACCGTCCGAAAGCCTCCCAAGTTTCACCGCTCCGATCAAACGGCCTTTCAAATGAACCATAAATGTGAATTAGGGACTCGCAGTGTCCCGTGCGATCGGAAGCAAGGTTCACTCGTTCGCGACATCGCATAGTGTAACGAGTATATAGGAAAAAAATTCAAAAATCATTTTTCCATTGAGATATTGTTATTTACATGTAATTAATATTTTAATCATATTTATACACCAAAAAAATGATTTTTAACATAAAATAACTCATTAAAACATATTTTTGTGCATAATAAAATTAAAACGAATAAAATATATACATTTTTTAAATACATTTATACACAAAGAAATAACAAACATATAGAACACTTACAAAAAAGTAAAATTAATTTTTTAAATAATATGTACTTCGCCATAGGTCAAAGAGATCGTTATTACTTATCGATCGTAAAAAAAAAATAAAATCTCAAGAAGGGGCACTCGGGGGCAGATAAAATTTATACCAAATTAAAGCACGTAAAAAGAACTAATTATAGTAAAAACATGAAAGAACCGATATGTTTCGTTTTTTTTTAATTCTCTCCAGAAGTTAGAAGATGCAACAAAAAAAGTAATAATTTCAGTGACTGGTAACTTACCCATATCTTTAAATGCGAGAATGTTTGATTAATGTAATGAACAAAGGGTATACTTTACTTATTTTAAACACAAAAAGAAAGATGAAAACTTATAAATACACAAAAATACAGTGGATAAATATTTCCTATGCGTGGTCTGTGGCAGCTTGCGTTTGGTTATTCGACTTTGAATGTTATTACTCACCTTAAATCTGTAATTTATCTTACTAAGTTACGATGTTCTTATGTCAGAGGACTATTTACTATCAATTCCATGAAATGAAATATAAAATTTCAAAACACAAATTTTTGCTTTTTGAACACGGTTCGTGACACTGTGCATCGGCTGCAACTATCGATTGCAGCGGAATTTAATTAATTTGCCAGCCGCTTATCGCGACACTGTCGAAATACACGGCACGTCGATCGCGAATGACTGTTCATTAATCTACCCGTGAGGCCTGTCGTTCCTGCGGCAACGCATTGTTGCGCGCAGAAATTGCCTCATCAAATTAGCGACCAGGCAAATGGAAAAGTTGCCATCGGCCGCTGTGGCGAATTAATTGCTTCCCCGAAACAGTTGGGGGAGAATTAACGCGGTCCATCCGAAAGATGGAAGGAAGCGCCGCGAAACGTATGGCTCTCGAGGGAACTCAAAGGTTTCGAGGCGAGTTAATTTCAATTGTCTGAGCGGTCCCTGTCCCCGGGCAAGAATTAAGGGACCAGTCCCTGTGACTTTAAACGAGTTCCCAACATTCGTCGCAGCTTGGCAACTGGTCTCCTCCGGGACCAAAGCAATGGGAATGCTCCAAGTATTTATCAAGCGGTCGAAATTTCGCGGAAGACTTGTAACCGAGTACACCGCTCTGCCAAGTGGAAACTCGTTCCGCGATGTCATCGAAACGTTTATGCCGTCGCTGTAACCGTAAATCCTCGAGAATTAGATTCCACCAGCACGCAGTCGAATCGAAGAATTCGTGAACGGAGCCAGTTGTTCATTCATCGCGGATCGGGAAGAAAGATCGTCTCGAGAATCGCAAAGAGAATGCTTAGCTTCTGAATGAATTGCACAGGACACTAGTAGCACAAAATATTGGTTAAATATTTTTTCTGAATATTAAAAAAATATTTTTTTAGCGACACTTTTTAATATGAAAAATATGTTAATTCCAAATATTATATACACATACTGAAAATGTGAAATAAATGTTTAGAAAATAGGAACTAAATATTCGTGGAATATAAAAGAAATGTTTAGAAAATGTAAAGCAAATATTCTGGAAACGTGAAATTAATATTCAGAATTCCAAGATAAATATTCAGGAAATGTAAAATATACTTTATATTTGAAATAATATTTTTTTTTTTACAATATAAAATGAATACTTCCAGTATATTTGGAAAAAATATTTGCTTCTTGATCCAGAATAAATATTGTATGCATATTTAAATATCAAAAAAAGATTGAACTTTTTAATACTGGATCTATGTGCATTCAATATTTTGTGCTACTAGGGGATGAATCAGAAAACAAAGTTCAATTACGTCCCTTGCATGTACATTTTAGTTTCAATCTTTTGCACCACTTCTATGGTGTTTTCTTTTTCACACAATCATGGAAACACGCTCGCGTGACAGCAGAAATAACGCGATCGGTCGTAGCATTCTCCTTGCCATTAACCTTTAACCAGAGCGCGATAAGCTGACAGTAGTGCAACCAGTCATCGTCGATCAGCGACAGTGTCATTTCTTTAACAGACCGGAGCTGCCACGCCGACTAATCTAAAATTCATTAAATTGCCGCGGGAATTATTCAGCTTCATCCTTGGAATAGTTACCTACCTGATCGCTTTTCGTGGCTGGCCGAGGCTTATCAAGCCGCACGCTAGCCTCTCGAATAAAACGAGTAACTCATTGCCGCCCTTCGCCGAGCACTCGCGACCGCAGAAGCCTCGAATTCTACGGCAAATCCCTGCACCGTCGCGAGTATAAAGAAGTCAGCCGACTGTGAGCATTGATAAAGAAAATCTCGTTCCAGTCAGCGGACTATGAAGTGAAAATAGAAAGCTCCGTTTCCGGGACTGTCAATATTTTCGACGAAGAATCCGAAGATTCTGCCAGTGTTCCTTGGAACGGGCCACTTCCTCCAGAATGTCCGTAGCTCGTAACAGGTACACGGCAACGTTTTGTCACTGACCTTAAGGTATGCACGCGATAAGCCGCAAAACGGAATGTCGTGCCGCCATGGCGCGGCCGTTATCGAACCACGGCATCGTTACCTCGTTGTCTGTGTTCTATCGATTCATCTGACCTTGTGCCACGGCGAGGGCACGAATTACCCCGATATACTCTTTAAAACCGGCGACGTTGAATCTCTACCCTACGCCTACCGTCGACGTCGAACCTGCGCCCGCGTTATCGACGGATTCGCAAATAGACTCGTGTGCTCCGCGGGCTGGGGTAGGTATCTCTCGGTTTCTTCGGAGCCGCGCCGCTTCCAATGGAAAAGCAACGAGATATCATCGTGCGCGTCGTCGAGAAACTGATACGCGAGACGGCTCTCCTATTCTTCCTCCATTTCTCCCATTGATCCGTGGGAAATTAGGATCGCCTTTCATCTTTTATACCACTCTGGGCTGGATAGAAGAATAATGTTGGGAAATATATTTACGAGACACCGGGGCGTGTTTCCACGTCGGCCTTTGAATGCGTGACTCTTTTTGGGTTTAAGGGGAGGTTTCGGTCTAGAGACCAAAAAAATAGGTGATATTTAGGAATTAATTAAAGGAAAAGTATTATATATAATTTAATGGGACTTTTTGCATTGTATTAAGGATGTCTTTAATTATAGAAATATATTTTTTGTTTTATAATTAATCATTGCAGAGGGTCTTAGGCAGCTGTTAAAATCAAGGAGGCAAAAAATTGATCCAAATTGGTTGGCGCTGTGTCTCCAAAAGTTATTATCCGATTCGACTGAATCCTTTTTTATTTTGAAGATTATTCTTCTGTCTAGGGGGGAACTAGAAAAATTACAAAAATGACGTTTTTTTTAGAAAATAACGACACTTCAAGTTTGAAATCACTTTTTATTGTACTTTCCGTCCTTTCAACGCCTTGGAAAATTATAAATTTTCAATTTTTTGTAATTTTTCTAGTTCCCGCCCTAGCCAGAAGTATATTCTTCAAAATAAAAAAAGTTTCAGTCGAATCGGATAATAATTTATGGAGATACAGCGCTCACCGTTTTGAGAACACTGTTTCGGGAAAAACGCGTTGTTGCCATGCATTTTCCGCTACTCAAATGCCTATAACTTCGGGAATTTTACGAATTTTAACAAATCCTTTTAAACACGTATTCCAAAAACATTGAACATTCGAAAAATGAAATAAAAAAAAATCAATTTTTAGACCGGAAGCTCCCCTTAAGAAAGAATCACGGAAATGCGAGTAAATGGCAGAAGTAGCGCGTCAGATGAGTCGATAGGTACGCTGCCACGAAATCGATAACAACCCTTACCTTCGTGCCACGGCCGAGGGAAGGAGATCGATATTTTAGGACGACGTCACTAAAATAGAAAATTCCGTTTAACGGAATGCCTTTTGCTCAGTTCGTGTTCTTTCAGTAGCCCCCGGTGTAACGATTGCGAAATTTGTGTCGTGAAATGTAATTTCAGAGCCCGGGGAAGCGTGAAAGCGGGAGGTGAGCGGGAATCGATCGAGATCACGCGATCTAAACGCAATTTTCTAGCCTCGCGAACCTCCCACGTCTCCTCGAGTATCGCAGAGCGAAAGTAGTTCAGGGCCGATGGTTTTCCATGAAAATTCGGCGAAGATCCCTTCCATTATCCCGGTAATATCCGGGACAGCATGCTGCCGCGGAAAATCGGGTCGAACGGGGCCGGCAAGGTGGCGAAGGGGCTCGCTGCTTCGCTCTCGTCCAGGCAACAAATTGACAAATTGAGCCAATCAGGCCCCAATATACTGCAATCGCGAGATGTCGCGGCATTTTTTGCCTGCTCCGATATTTCACAGATATCTCCGTTCCCATTGTGCCCAGTCGTTTACGCTTTCACCGAATCGCAACTGTGTTATTGGCAATAATATCGATAATTTAACGTCGTCGCTAGGAATAAATTATTATTCACGGGAAAAAAAACCCCTTTGGTACAAAGAAATATAATGCGGGGAGACGTAAACCATAAATGACAAATAAACATTTCGATGAGAACAAATCGAATAGAGAATATAAAGCAATGCTAACAGAGTATAGCTACCATTCCTGTAATATAAACAATACTGAATTTATTTATTTATCGATTATCTGAATTCATTCGTTTATCGTATTAATTAAATATAAGCTCGTGTTTATTAACGTTAGGGTTTGTTATGGTTTTAAACGCGTAAACATGTTTGCTTCGATGGAACACTTGACGGTGGAGGTTTATAAAGTTATAACGATATCAACTCGCTGATGGTTATTCAGTTATTAGCCGCGGTCCAGCGTACCTAATGTTTGCGAATGCATTAACTACTTAATAGGTAATTTGAAAATTCGACCGTGATAGAAGTGTCCGATACTGTTCACCCTTAATTACGTCTATGAAGTTTCCTTTCTGGTCTCGATCAGCCCTACTTCCGCATTATTTAGCAACACGGCCTGGGAACTTGTTTACGAGCTGGCCCTTCCTTCTCGTCGGCACGTGTGAGTAATTTATAGCGACCTCGTTGCGCTTTACTCATTGTGTCCAATGCCTCCAGAACTAATTTTCGGGCTAATTAATTTCCCTCGTCCGCAACTTGTCCACCACGCGCTCGCTCTACCCTCTCGACCCGAAGTAACGGCAAATTACCTGCCTCTGAAGCCTGATTTTCGGATAGAAACCAGACAGTTTTCATGCATTTTCTCACTCCCCTTTCTTCTCAGTGTTCCCGCTAAACTTTACCGTACAAAGCATCTAAGGTAAAGGAAAACCACGTAATCATAACGAAACGATACTTTGTCGCGCAGCGTAGATCTCCAAAATTTATTACGACTTAAAATCGTTCGATAGCCCGCTGGTTCGACGGTCCTTCATCAAAATTCGATCTCGAGACCGAGCTGCGAGGCGCCAGCCATTAATTCGAGTCGACGCAGCCCCAGCGCGAAAAATGGCTGCGAACTAAGCGAAAACTCTGACCAACCGCGGGGAAACAAGCGAAAGAGGGGGATGAAAGCCGGAGGGAAAGGAAAAAACGGCGGAAAAGATGCGAGGGGGAGAGAACGCCAGAAGGCAATCTCGAAGATCTCCTTCGAATCCAATTTCTCTCTCGTTTTGCTACGTCATAATCGCGAGTCTCTCGACGGGTGGCTCTCCAGCGACGTTCTCCCCTATTTTTCACGGTTTCCATCAAGAACCTCGTCGACAGAGTTTCGCGGGCTGGTGTCTCGACTCATCACTGAACCATAAGTTCGTCCACCGCGAGTTTTATTCAAAATGGTGGGTGCATCGCTACTCCATCGTTGCTCGTTGAACGGTTCACGCGTTCCATTGCCGCCGAATCTATATTCTCTATGCGTTTGTCCGCGCGAAACCATTTTTACGCCAGCAGGGCGAACGATAATAGGCTGCTTTTCCCTTAATGAGCTATTTATAAGCGCGGCTTTTCCTCGCACCGACGACCCTCTGACTCTCTCCTCATTCCCCTCCGCATCCTTCGCTTTCGCGCCTCTTGTTTTCCTGTTTCCGCTTTTTCTCCCGCGCGCCCCACCCACTCTTGTCTCTCATTGTCCGGTTATTTTTATCCAATTTCCTGTCGTGCGCGTAGCTGATGACCGATCGATGCGGCGGCATCGAGATCTTTGTCGCCGACCCCTCCCATTCGCCGCGCTTTATTTCCGGCGTTATCGGATCGAGAATCGATCAGCATTCGCTCGATCTGCCCCCTCGATCTCCGTCGACCTTGCGATGCGAAACGCAGATGGCAAGCGGGACGTGTCCACGTTTTACCTCGCTTTACAGTAGTTTTTCAGCTCGCCACGGTTTTTTTCCACTTGAAGATCTCGCGCGACGCATCCGTCATTTGGTGTCCTTCTTCTTTCGCCGCGACAAAGCTTTCATAAGAGCTTTCTCTTCCTTTTCCACTGTCCGTCAGGGACGCTCTTTTTCCCCTCCGTTTCTTTCGCTCTTAGCCAGACTTTTGTCCCACGCCTGCGTCGTTTCTGCCACGAAAGTCGCGCTGCCGGAACGCGAAGAGGATTCCAACTTATCCCGGCCTCGAGGGTGCTACTCGTTAGCCTTACTGTTTCTCTCTGCGGACCGGGGGATCAAAAAGGGTCGTCGCGTACGAGGGAAAACGAGCGTGCACGGCGCCTCGAGGACACCGCAACGCTCCATGATTTCTCCCACACTCGCGCCTTGAAAGAACACCCTGAATCGCGTGGGCGAACCAACGTTTTACGTTGCTTCACGTAATGGTTTCAAATGTTTCAATGGAACGTTGAAATTAGTGGGGATAGGGTAGATGCACCATTTGTGGCTAAATTAAGATATTGTACCAGTTTTGGCCACTTGTTAAAAAATATAATATTTTTCCGTGTAAAAAATAATTATAACCTTATATTTCGGGCGGTATACTAAACAAAATATTTATGATGTGAAATTCTCCACATAATAATGATCTGCAAGCAATTTAAAAATAAGATAATTACCGTCAAAGACCCAGTTCCTGATCACTTAAGATGCAAAGGGAGCAGTTTCTGATGAACCTAAAAAATTTTACTATGAGCTATCAAATGTTTGCGTATAAATTTAAAAATACTTCATAATTATTTAATAATTTTTTGGAATAAATTTGTATCGTGATAAACTTATTATTTGGTATTTATATACTAAACTGATCAGGAATTGGGTTCTGATCAGGAACTGGGTCCTTGACGGTATGCACATGGCCAAAAACAGTGCAATGGCCACAAACGGTACTTCTACCCTATCTGTCCGATAAACAGGCGAAGGTTAGTGACGAAAGTAAACGAAAAATTAGACAAAAAATGTATGAAAAAGAGAAGAGAATTACTATAAAAAAGCGCGCATAATTAATACAAAAGTGTAGACAAAAGGTAGAAGCTCGTCTAGTTTCAGATGCTCATATTCTCCAGGATGAGATTCGAAACTCGATGTTTGTCCCGAAACTGCAATGGCCAGTTTTCTGCTCGATGAGACGGCAGTGCAGGCCAGATACCTCGGGTCAGCAGGCGCGAATTAACACGCCCGTGAATGGACATGAGGCTAGCGATTTGCATAAGCCTATAGTCGCGAAACTTATGCATTATGCGTGCGCCGCAGGTCGAACGAGTCACAGTTCGGCAATGTTTGACCCGCCGAAAGTGTGCCATGCAAATGGACACTGCATATCGAATTCGAATGAGAAAGCTCCTTTGTCTCGCGGAGGGACCACCGAGTTTCCTCGTTCCGAGGCGATTAGGCGCCACACAGTGCATTCTTTAGACGCTGTGAATTATAGAAGCTGCCAATTAACAACCCGCAGCTTCGAATTGAAGAAGAGCGTTGAAGCTCGAAAAGCCGAATGAGGGAATTAATAGACACTCGTGGAAGAGGATGCGAGGGTTTTTCCACCGTCTCGTTTGCATTTCCCAGCCACGGATTAAGCTCTCGCGGTACCGCCAGATGTTCCGCGCTTTCCGGAGCGACTGGCACTTTCCGAAAGTGCCACGAGATATCGCACACGGTCGTTTCTGTTTCTCCTCAGCTGGATGCATGCTATACGAGGGTGGTCGCGGCCCGGCCGAACTCGCGGCAGCTCTCAGACTTTGCAACCCAGTTTTACAGCCACCCCTACTTTCGCAACACCCGGCGAAACTTCAACCATAGCGGACGGCGAATAAATATCAGTTTTTTATCCGCCTGCCCGCATATGCATTCCATAAACAGTTACACGCGCGCGTACTCTTTCTTCGATTTATTCATGAAGTACGCTCAGGCTTCGGAGCGTCTGAAAATAATTTAGCGAAATGGAAATTGCGAGAAAGATCCACGGGAAATTGTACACATACTCTTCTGAATAGGATAACAGAGGTGTAAGAGGTTGCCCGAGTAGAAAGAGAAGAATCGTGTGTAACTGTAGGTAGTCCAACAGTCGTTTTCACTCCGCGGTCACTAAACTCCAAAGTACCGGAGAAACTCGCGCATACCACGAAACAAACAGAACCATTAGCAGACGCTCGGCTGTTGCCGGTGATCTCGCGAATCCAGCGACAGTTTCGGTGTCCGCGACCCAAATAGGGGGTGAGCCCCGATGGGGGAGAGTGTAAAGACTCGCGGAAGATATTTTTGACCGAAGCGGGGGCCAATTCAACCCTCTTCCACCCCCGCTCGCCTTTCAGCACCGCGAGGAGCCTGGTCCATGGAGCTGGGTTAAGCAAAACAATGCAGGATTTACTGTCAAAGTCGAAACGAGCATTGTCTGTCGACCTTTCAGTGGGGTTCAAGGCTTTCGAGTCGGCGAACGAGGTACGTACTCGTTCCGAGATCAATTCGACCATTAAGAATCAATTCTTTATAAACTCGGTAGTCGGTGGAAGTGAATGACGAAAGCTTCTCTACTCGCAACACGTTCTTAAGCCGGGAATCCACCGAGAAGCTAAGCTAAGCTATGCTATGTGATGCTATGTTTTATTTATTTATTTATTTATCATACGGGAAATCCCATGGTATACAAAGAGAATATATAACAAAAAAAAACTAGTGAAATTTACATAGAATCTGCACACAAAATCAGCAACAAATTAATACTCAGTATATAGCAAAAAATCGTTATAACCTTACAAATCAGATTCATTACGTTATACCACTCTGATTATAATCAATCCTGTGAAGTAACATCCTACAGGAATTAAGGGAGCACAGTTTTAACGTAACTTTTGGTGGAAACGGTTCCATAAGAACGTATGGAAGCTAATTTTTTTAAAACGTACCATGACAAAGTATAGCATCGCACAGCATAGCTAAGCTTCCCGGTGGAATCCCGGCTTCACTACTGAAACCAAGATTTCATTGTGATATTTGGAGAGTAGATAACATCGAGTGAAAAGCTTCTCCCGCTCAGAAGCAGCCGAGATAATTCGCCTCGAGTAATGAACATTCCACTGCTAATTTCGTGCTACCCTCGATTTCGATATCGAGGAGCGAGCCACCCTTCTCCGTCAGTCTCCTATCCACTATTCAAGGGGAAGGAACGATCGCAGTGGACGATTTCTCGTTTGTTCCCGCGCCTAGGTATGCAGCCAACGTTCCCTGGAACGATGGAGCCTCGTCTAATCAAACGTGGCTCGCAATCGGTCCACGTGACTCGCGTTTCATTTACCCTTTCCGCCGTGCCCGGAAGTCCGCCGACGGAAGGGACGAAGACGAATGTATGTAGCCCCTCCTGGTGCGCATGGCCGAGCCGGATAAACGAAAATCGATAATCAATTCGCCCCTTAAGTCCGGACAACGAGGAGAGCCGTGTTTTTCGCGCGCCTCGAGCGTCGTTCGCTTGCTACCTGAGAGGGGCGATCTAGAGAAGGGGTTTCAGGATTTAGTGGCGAGTTGTGCTGGCGAAAAGTCCGGGGATATGGGGAAGGTAGAATTGAAAGTAGAACTGTAATTGAAACGAATGTGTTGGAGGTAGAATCGAGGATAACAGTTGGAGAAATTTTTCGGGGTGTAAGATAGAAACGAAAGGGAAGTAGAGGGTTGATGGTATATAGAAGATCGAAGGGGAGAACTGTGGCATGTGTAACGGAATGTGTAACAGATTCGCGGCAATTGAGCTATTGATGTAAATCAGTCTCCACATTGAATTGTTTACGCGAATCGTGAGAAACACGTTCGTCCGCCGCAGCTGGGCACACGGCGCTCGGCATACACTTCCGCTCTGTATATACTTGGCGTGGAAAATTTATCGGTGTCCATCAAAGTTGACGCGCGGTAAATATGTGATATCGCGTGTCCAATACATCGGGAATTATACAAATTTGCCGGCCAGAGGGGCATAGCTCGAGCCAAATAATGAGGTCGGTCAGTGAGCGTTTCGCTAAATATTTAATCAATATAAATATTGGTCTTTACAGTATTCATACGACTGTGCGATCCTTGTTTACCTGTGTTCGGGACGCTGTGGATGGGTTCCGGGTACTGGGAGCAAAAGATTAGCAGTTTCCCTGGCTTGGAAACAGAGGTCAGCAGTCGATTCTGTCGGAATCACTGGTGATTCGAAATAGATGCACGATCGACTCTCCCCGAGGTCTTCACTCGTCCACCCACTCGTCCGCACAAGCAGAGGCGGATTTACCGTAAGGCGCACTAGGCGCGCGCCTGGGGCCCCGACTTTGGAGGGGCCCCACAAAAACCAACTTTCCACTTTTTTTTAATGACACGAAATTTGATTTCATATTGTAAGCGAGAGTGATTTTATTCTTCCTGTCTTTCCCTTTTTTGTAAGGGGCCCAATATTTTCTTTTGGGCCTAGGACCCCGAATTCGGAGGGGCCCCACAAAAACCAACTTTCCAGTTTTTTTAATGACACCAAATTTGATTTCATATTGCAAGCGAGAGTGATTTTATTCTTCCTGTCTTTGCCTTTTTTGTAAGCGGCCCAATATTTTATTTTGCGCCTAGGGCCCCGACTTCGGACGGGCCCCACAAAAACGAACTTTCCACTTTTTTTTAATGACACCAAATTTGATTTCATATTGTAAGCGAGAGTGGTTTTATTCTTCCTGTCTTTCCCTTTTTTGTAAGGGGCCCAATATTTTATTTTGCGCCTAGGGCCCCGACCTCGGAGGGGCCCCACAAAAACCAACTTTCCACTTTCTTTTAATGACACCAAATCTGATTTCATATTGCAAGCGAGAGTGATTTTATTCTTCCTGTCTTTCCCTTTTTTGTAAGGGGCCCAATATTTTATTTTGCGCCTAGGGCCCCGACTTCGGAGGGGCCCCACAAAAACCAACTTTCCACTTTTTTTTAATGACACCAAATTTGATTTCATATTCTAAGCGAGAGGGATTTTATTCTTCCTGTCTTTCCCTTTTGTTGTAAGGGGCCCAATATTTCCTTTTGGGCCTAGGGCCCCAACCGACCTTAATCCGCCTCTGCGCACAAGCCTGCCTGCGGAGCGCGAGGAGATTTTTTAAAATCTCCAAACTTCTACCCGCAAGGGCCGACTAACGACCGAGGCTGCTCCACCTTTCCCTGAACCTCCCTGACCGCGAAGAAAGCCTGAACGTGAACGGGACGACAAAGGAAGCCCGCCTCGAGTTCGATTCTCGTTAATAGGTCGGCAGAGCCGGAGCCCGTTCGAGCGTTTAACTCGAATAGAAACGCGAGAGTAGACGACGGGGGCCGACGGGAAATAAAAAAATTAATCGTCGGTAGACGGGAGCGACGTCGATCGAGCGGCAAGCAATTATCGATGATCGATCAGTCGTGGAGAATCGAAGAGACGGGGGTGGTAAGGTGCGAGCGCGATATAAATTGCTCCCCTCCTATCGATTAATCTTTCTAATTCTATCGACTGCGGGCTCTCCTCGGCTATTTCGACCCCCTCGGTTTCTTCTCTCCCCCCCCCCCTCTCGTCTCTATTTTCTCTCCAACTCCTCTCTTTTTTTTGGTTAAGTGGTTCCTTCACCTCAACAAGCCCTCGCGAATCGATTTCAATCCCGATGACGAGTGCAATCGGCGACGAGGAGATATTGTTATTGTTGCGGCGACACTTATCGACGCCGCGATTATTGAAAACCGATAAGATCCCGCTGTTGTCCCAGTCGATGTCCTTTCGGGGCGGAGCAGGGATCTTTAGATGGAGGCAACTTGATTCGCAGATTTAGAGCGAACAAGTCTGCCGACCACCCCGGGGGACTCGATCGATCGGAGCTCTGCTGGAGCAAACCAAAGAAAAGATTAGGCCTTAACTGCTGGGCTTCGATCAACTCTGCAGTCTTCGTATCTGGGAATTAGCTACGTCCGCCACTCATTCGCTAAAAGTTGTCATTTGTTAACTTCATGAATTAATCATTATAAACTAAAGGGTCTTTATTATTATTATTATTATTATTATTACAACATTATTACCCATTAAACGTACAGAAATAAAAATGATGTGATACATATTAAGAGTAAAGACGAGTAAAGGCGAGGCCGCAGTTTTTTTAAACTGTTAGTAAGCCTAACCATAATATAAACTAAATGTTACTTAATACTACGTACACTAATACTTTACCCGTGGAATTAAATAAATAAATAAATAAATAAAATAAAAAAGTACGCTCCAAACGAAAATGATAATATTATGACCAGTAACAGTAGTGTATATCCACGCTTGCTCCGCCGCCCGTCGAAGCAGCAGCGGGGTCGAGTTAATTAGTTGATTGTCCCGTGGATCCTCCATCGAGGGACGGGGTCATTTAATTGCAAGTTTCAAGTGATTCGCGCAGTCAGGTCCAAAGACAAATCAGGCATCGCGGTCAAAGGGTTCTCCAGATTCCGCACGGAACTGTCCTGGCTGCGATCGTCGGGCAGCGTTCACGATCGTCGGTGAACCGAACGTTCGGCGTGCGGTTTCGGATGCGATCGATCGGTCCGATCGATCATCATTAGTCTGTTGGGTCAGCACACACACGCGGAACACCGTGCACACAGTGTTCCGTGGCGCAGAATGCGATCGTGCATTAAGCCTCTGTAGTTCCTCTGATTGGCGCGGGATGCACGACGGCCAGCGTTGCAAACTAAACGCGGGAGGAACGCGAGCAACACAGAGGGGGCGAGTCACGGATAAGGGAACAGTGGCGGATCCAAAGGGGGGGGGGGGCGATGGGGGTGATCACCCCCCCCTAAGAATAATAAAATATAAAAATATTATGACGTTGTGTATTATTCTGTATAAATAATTAATGAAAATTTAATTATTCAGGCTATAGTATCAGATAGATATATTAAAATATAAATTACAAGCAAATTTTAAATCTCGTAAAAGAAAATTAAAAAATGTAGGTATTTACTTTTACACGTTTCGCCCCCCCCCCCCCCCCAAGAAAGGCTCCTGGATCCGCCACTGTAAGGGAAGGGATCGAGCGCGAAGGAAATTGTGCGCGGAAGTATCCTATAAAGAGGCGACGCTATTAGAAGGCTATTAGAAGTCTTTGAAAATCTTCGTGGACCGAAAGTTTCCGCGTGGATTTAAAGCCGCCATCTTCCAGTGGAAGTTGTCGAACCGATCTATCGCCTCGTTACGAGAAAATTATGCTAGGTGCGCTCTAGAAAAGTTCCTTACGGAAAATCACGAGTGCCGGGGCACCGCCGTGAGATGGTTATTACTTCCGTGCAAGGAGATCCAAAACGGTGCTCCATCGGAATTACATCCCCGGGCTCTAAGCAATAACTCTAATCCCTCCCTCCCGACCACCCCCCTCCCTCCGTTTCACGCGTCCCCCTGGCCCCGTTTCGCTGTTACGCGATTGCAATTAAGTTTTCGCCAGGCGATAAGCCCCCGAACTCGGTGTAATTGGAATGTCGAATTTCACCCGACCCGGAGGACCGGACCGGACCGCGTTGCTTTCGTTCCGTTGGCTCCCGTCCCACCCCCGTCCCACCCCCACCTCGATCGGGAATATTTAAGGTAAATGGGCTCGAAACTTCCCAAGGGTGTTCGGGGCGTCGAGGCAGCCCGTATCTAACGTTTTCACTCATGCGAGGGACGCTGGGAATTGAAAGATACCAGCGAAGTAACTGAGTTTCCGCGTTACCGGCAGCCATCGGCGCTAAACAAATGAAATTTCCATCGCAGCAAGACTCCGACGTTAATTGCAGCAAAGCAAACCTCCATTATTTTCCGTGGACTCAACGTGGACCACTTTAGTAGCGGTGTTCGCTCCATGCTTCTTCTGTTTAATAGCGGTACTCAACTCTCGCTACTCGCCGCCTGCTAAAAGCTTTAAAGCGAACATATACTTCCTCCGTACGCTTCTCTGTATGTTTATGTACCCCGTAATTTTATTCCTTAAACAATAATTAACGTCGCTTAGAATATTACCGAGAAGAAATTCGAGTCAACTTCCACCGATGGAGTCCGATTTATAACGCCGAGTATTCGCGATTCCATCGGTTACAGATAACAGAGGGGGGCTCCCCGTTCCTCCCTGTGTTCGAAAAAAAAAAAAAATACGGGCGCGGTTCGGTTCGGGGCACCTTGTATCCGGGGAATATACCGGGTGCACCGCACGATAATAAAGTGTACGTGTGTACGCGGGCGGTTTGGAGACGCAGACTCCGCTCTATCGATCCGGCCTGGAAAGAGACGAGAACAGGGGATGAAATCGCGATGAATCGAGAGAGACGCGGACCACCGAGCACGCCAGAGGACCGGGGAGGGTTGAAGTAGAAGAGAGAGAGAGAGAGAGAGGCGAATCGGATGGAAAAAGAGGGGACCAACGTACCCGGGAGGGTGGAAGGGAAAGGGAGAAAGAGGACAACTGATAACAGAGGGAAGGAAACAGCTCTATAGAGAAAGATAAAAGGATCGTAAGTTGGCTGGAGATAAGGAGAAACCGAAAGAGAGAAACGCGAGGGAAGTGTCTTTGCAAGTCTCGCGGAGAGGAGGCGTGGACGAGGACAGGCTGGGGGGAGGATAGGGTAAGTCGTGCGGTGGAAAGAAGGAATTCTGCGGGAAACAGAGGAGACGGTGAAAAATAAGGGGTTGGCGCGAGGGAGATGGAGGCTGAGGGAGACGGACGTTTCGAAGGTGGGTGAAGAGAAGGGAGACGGAAGATTTGGGAAAGGGAGGGGGTGGATGATAGAGGAAGCGAGCGGGGCGCGTAAGGAAAGGGAAGATGTGGAAGTTTACTATAGGGAGGAAGGAAACGAAGGGGGTGAGAGGCACGGGATCGTATGCGAGGAAGGGGGTATAAAAGCGAAGGCAGGCAGTTTGGTAAGTAACAGAGAAGTAAAAGAGAAATAGAACGTGTAAAACGCGTAGTGAGATATGAAATGGGACAGGGAGCTGCGTGTAAGAAAGAGTCGGAGCATACGTGTCTCTTCTTCCGGTTCCCATCGGAGACAAATATCCCTGATCGTGGGATATTTTTATTGAAAACATTTTAAGCCAAGGCAGGATAGGGGAGGCGGGGATTTCGAGTGTTGAATGAAAGATGAAGATGTAGATCGACTCTGCTATACTGCCCTCTTTAGTTAAAATGTCCTATCTAGCATTTTGAAAGAACCGAGAAAACTGAAGTTTTATCATTTCCTTTGCACCATACTTATTTTCCTTCTTTCAAATTAAAACATCTTGTCATTATCTCGTAATAGCCTAATATCATTTTTTGTAATAGTTGTACCGGTAGGGAAAGTATTATTAACGTACCAATTAATTAATTCTTTCAGATAAGATATTTTAACCATTTTGAAAAAAGTTAGGTTAAATACATTAGACTGTTTATAAATCTTTATGAAGCACGTAGACGTTTCTAACTATACTTAAAAGGTAAAAGACGCGTGGAACTTCAAATATTTCAACATATCTCAAAAAATGAAAAATGCTAAGATCGGGGCCAGATATATTGGCCGGTGAATTCGTTTTCGCAGCTAACGCACACCTATTCTGATGCATGTATTTCTACGCTAAGAACTCGATTTGGCCTACACGTTAAGAGCTTGGCGCTATCCCCACCACTTCTGGCGCACTCTTTTTCTGGCAATAGAAGAATACTCCTCATGAAACTCACCGGCCAATATATCTGGACAGTTTAACTATGGAGGGCAGTATACATCATCTTCAATTTGTAAATTTATCTTCCTTTCTTGCACATACAATGCTTTCGACCTATAGCTATATACCCAAGGTGCTCTTATACCTGAATCAAATCAATAGCCCCGAAGTGTATAGCGAAGGGTGGCAGGATGGTTCGTCTCGTATCTCATTACGTCGCCATTCGTATTTCGCCGCCATCACGGCGCGGCGCCATGAAATTTTACCCTTATAGCGGTCCGCTCGAATAACGTGCACGTGAGCTGGGTTCCCGGAGATAACAACGTACTCCCGGTGGATGCGCTTTTCGCCAGACAATGGATCCTTACCGCACGGCCACGGGAATTTATCGGCCACGGTTACTCCAACAAGGAAACCCCTCGTGATCTCCACGGCTTCATCGAGCTAATGTTTCGTTAAGCGCTCATTAAGGGCACCGCGGCTTTTGTGTATCCTTCTTCCATTCTCGATCCATGGACCCACTGACCGACAAAGGAGTACACAGCCACAGAAAACAACGAACAGCGTTAAAACAACAAACCTCCAGGTCTAAATCGCCGAACCACAGGACTTCTTTTCTCTCCATGACACGCGTGACGCGTGTCGACTGCCGTAGGTAGTCCCAAGCGGCAATATGCATCTGAAACGCCGCGCGACCAGAGGATCGACTGCCGCTGAGCTCGCGTGTCAACGAACTCTCCCCGATCGAAATGTCTTCGCCTGAAATCACGACCTAGTCTGCATCGAGCAGCGGCCGTTTATTGGCATTGTCGTCACGTTACGCGCTCAGATGGATAGGACGACGGGCTTCTGGCAGACTTACAGACATCCGGCCCGTGTATTACCGCGCTGACAGTTCGCTGACATTTCGCGCGCCTGGAACGGGTTAAGGTCAGGGCTGGCGAGTTATTTCAGGTGTAGGACCCGCGTTTCCGTCCTCCGCGAGCATCGTCCAGTTATTGATTCACCACCGTGCGTCTGTTTCGAGGTCTCCGCTAATCTCCGCTGCAAACTCGAGACGCTCCGAATCTGAATCCCCGCCTCGGCGTCGTTGCACATTCCAGCGGCCACTTCGTCTTCCATCGCTCCGCGGAATTCCCTCGCAGCTCCCATCGGCGAGATATGTACAGTGTACACTTCAAATCAGGGAGTTTTGGAACACCTTCAACGGCCGAAGATACCTGCTTCGATGCTCTTTAGCAGGAGTCCAGGTTGTTTTCTTGATTTCATCCCCTTGGCGGGGTTTCCTCTCAAAGTTTCCATTAGAAACAACGGGATTTAAAGTTCTAACATTTACAACGTTACCAGTACTTGGAAAGGCTTTCAGCGGGCTCTCGAGCGGAAAAGCAAGCCAACCGGTCGCTGTTCCGCCAAGTTTATGCAGTCCAGTTTTCTCATTTCATTAAATTGTTTTCACTTGTCGTTATTGGACCGGAATTTGCTCGGAGCTCCCATTACGGTGACTTCAGCCCGCGGAATCACGACTTCCGGGAGTTCTTCAATATTTACGGACATCTCAATCGCCCGTGCTCGCGGAGGGAGCGAGGAACTTTGCGGTCCTGCCTCGGGGAACTTTCATTATTGCCTGCAATATTTAACGTTACGACTTCTAAGACTTGACGCTATTTGTCGGCGGAGGAATAACGGAACGAGGTTTATGAAATCGTAACCCGGCGACGTAGGTGAGACCGGGGCTAAAAGTTCCGGAGGTAAGTTGTTCCGATCGTTCTATCTGCAAAATCAAAAAGATCATTGTACTTTAAATTATTTTTTCCACAGAGTGGCGTGATCAACTTACACGGAAAAAATAATTTAAAGTACAACGCTCTTTTTATTTTGAAGATAGAACGATCGGAACAACTTACCCCTCGGAACTTGTGGCCCCGGTCTCCCCTATGTGAATTAATTCCGCGCCTCCGGCGCGAACTTTCGACGATCGCCGAGAGCGGAGTGATTTCCAACTCAGAAATTTGCCGGACGAGGAAAATCGAATAGCAGTCGATTATGGAAATGAAACGAATGTCCATTTAGATCCACGAGGAGCGTACGTGCCGCGAGCTCCGCAGGCCTGCGATTTCAATCTGGGAATTCCTGAAGTCGACTAGCGAATTCCTGGTACTTTTTCCACGGATCCGGCGTCCAGCACGATTCGCCGCACGACCGTTCAGCGACGTTCAAGCCGCGCGGACCCACGTATGAATGCGATTGACTTAATTGAATGACGATGACCGATCGACGATCTCGTTGCCGTTGGGAATGAAAACGTTCCGGGATAGAGAGTTCCCATTCGCCGGCGACGAATTCTCGTCGATTATATCGCGCGACTGGGGCTAATCTTCTGCCAGCGAAGAAAATAATATCGCCAGCCACGTCGTAATGAAAGATAGCGGCGAAGTTCCGCGAGCGTAACGCGTGTAATCTCGAGAAAGAACCTCGAGAGGAAAGTTCCCCGGGGATAACGTAACTGCGAGAACTTCTTCCGCCAGCGAATTAACTACGAAACTTTGCTTTCAAAGGTAAATACTGACTCTGATTTCCAAGCACCTCCGAATGCAATAGAATCGAGCCGAGGCGCTGCAACATCCGAACGATGCTCTCCGAGAATCTTTTCATCAATATATGCTTCAAATCCCTCTGAATTGCACGCCTCGATAATCAACTTTCCGCGCTTTATTATATCATCTGTGCAATCGAATCGAACACTGTAGCCCATCGCAATCAATATTCTTCTCTCGCAGGAACTGCGAGTTTGTTCTTTCAAACTTTCTACCCTCAGCGATCTTCCTCGAGCAAGTGTTTTTAAGGGGTCATGCTCAGTCAGGAGGCCGAAAAAAGGGTGGTCTTTGGAAATTTTCTTACTCAAAAACTATAACACATTTCTCAAAAAATCTTTTTTTCCTGTTAAGTATTGCATCTAGTACCGTGCATCGTAATTTTTTTATTTAAAAATATTTATCAATAACTAAGTTATTGTCCATCACTCGAAGGTTCTCTTAAATAAAAGGCTTCTGTGGAGACCAAAATATTTAAAAAACCATTCAACCGATTTACTTCAAATTTTACAAGCCTACTGTAGGAACAATAAACTAGTGTTTGAACGAAGGATTTTTTTATCCGATGTTTAGTTTTCTTTTAATTGACGAATTATTTATGATAGAAATTAAAACTTTTTCTTTAAACATCAGCTATTTTGTCCCAAATCAATATTTCGAAAAATCCTTCGTTCAAACACTAGATAATATAATATATTAAGTAAATTCTTTTGGAATTTTAATTTTAGATGATCAACTTTCGAGCAGCAGTGGACACCGCAGGAGCCTTTTTTTGAGAGAACCTTCGAGTGATGGACAATAACTTAGTTATTAATAAATATTTTTAAATAAAAAAATTACGATACACGGTACTAGGTTCAATCCTTAAAGGAAAAAAGATTTTTTGAGAAATGTGTTATAGCTTTCGAGTAAAAAATTTCCAAAGATCACCCTTTTTTCGGCCTCCTGACTGAGCGTGACCCCTTAAACAGACGAGGAATTGCTCCGACTTCTCTTCTTATCTCGCCACGACGGGCCTTTAACAGCTCATTAGTGGTCGAAATCGCGGGGAATGACGGAGCAAGCGAAGTGGAACACGGACGAGCAACAATCTGGGACCGCGTCGCCATGCATCGGCTCTGTTCCCCGCGGAATTATTTACCAGCTTCAGCTGCTGCCAAATATTTGCTCTGCATTAGCAGGCTTCGCGGTAATGGGCCAAGAGACGAAACTGTTTACCGAATTAAACTGCCGCTTGAATCGCGGGGGCGACGTCGGTGAATCGGTCGAGCGTTACTTCGAGCAGCAGGCGACCGCGTGGAAAGTGACGACGAGCGTCGGCGTCGCGGAAGATCTTCGGAATCGTCGACGATCGTCTCCGAAGATCTCGTTAGCTCTCGTTGCCTTTGCAAGGCATACATTCGGATCGCTTCGCTCGGTTATAGTGCGGTTACTAATTAAAGCGAAACCAAGCAACATTTCCACGGAATCTTTGGCTGGCAGATTATGTTCGCTCGGTGGTTATGAAATCATTACTGAAAGGATCCGGCAACTACGGAAGCTTACGTTTCAGATCGCGTAATGTCGGATCAACACGATTTCATACCATTTCTGTAACCGCAGAAGTGGTCGCGTAAGAGTCTCCTCAAAGAGTCGTCCGCAGGCCGCGAAATGTAATAGAGCCGGCAGGTTTCCACGGAGGAAAACGCTTTGATAAATCGTAAGTTATTGTAGACGACGGCAGGTGATTCGTGTTATCGGCGGAAATGCGCAGATAAATTGCTCGGTCGATTTTCCGAGGGGAAAACACGAAGCCTGCTATTTCTGGCACGGCGATCTTGCTCTTTTGTTTCACTCTCTGCTCCTCCTCCCTTCTTCTCTGTATAAACGACTACGTGGCATTCTGTGTGTTTTTATCTCTCACTCTCGTCCCCTCTTCCCCTGGAAACTTCATTTTCTGCTTCCGGTTTAAGCGACTGACATTTAACACGGCTCCGTTTACCAGTTGCCATTTTAAATGAAAATTAGAGGGAACTTCTAAACGAACAAAAAGCAATTCTGGAATAAAACTTAAGCTATATTAGACCTAAATATTCTGAAATTCATTAGTGTCTCTCAGGAAGGACAGTGAAAGTAAATGGGTGAAGCCGGTCACGCTCGGTTCTCGCGAGGGACGAGTATACTCGTCGCCCTTCATTTCCAGCGACAGGAGTCTCCTACGATCAACGGAATTCCTCGCTTAAAAGGCCAACGCGAGGAGGGAAGGTATGCCAGCGGGCTACCTGGTCTACGTGACTTCCGGAACGATCGGTTTTCGTCAGCGATGATTTGAGTAGTCGACAGCGCGAACGGTGGGTAAGCGGAGGGACGTATCCGCTGGCTTACGTGTCAAGAGGCGATCAGCGTGACGTAACCCCAGCCAGTTGCAAATTGCCGCGAGGAAAAGCTCATTAAGGACCCCGACGCGAGCGATAATCCGCAACTTGCAATTTCCAGTCGATAATTCGTCGTCCATGGGCTGACCTTGCAGACCAAGCAACACACGAGGCAGCTTAGACCGCCTCGTAATTATCGCTCGCGTTCCCTCAAACGCAGTCGGTTAATGGCGGCGAATGTTTCGACGTCCGCGACGCTATAAAATACACGTGTAATACAAAAATACCGATCGCAAGACGACAGGAAAATATTTCTCTGACAAAAAAACGCTGATTCGATCTCTCGAGGGGATAAATTCTCTGACAAATAGTCGTTAGTGCCGAGACAAACGGCGCTGAGGGAGAAGCACCGATTGTTTCCGAGCACGAAAAACGACGAAAGAAGGCAGCGAGAAGAATAGTATATTCCCTTTTATCGGCCCTGTGCGAATCGGTCCGCGCGCTTCACGAGTGGCTCGCTCAGCACATTATTAGAAACGAGTGGACCAGCTCGAAAAGTCTGCGCGCTGATCCGTGTCAACGATGTTTATCGTGCAGGATGCACACCCTGGCGTGTGGACGTGCCTATATATCTATATGTGTATATCTATAGAGAGAGGCGAAGAAGAGACGGGGGGAGAGAGATAGAGAGAGGGAGAGAGAGACAGCGCATATCTTTGACCCAGATAAGGGGAATTCGAAGGGGTTCTTATCCAGGGTCCATAGCCCCGGGGCACCAGGGCTCCTGGTGCCAGGCTTAATGGAGCTTGAATACGCGAAGATGAGGGTTGCCTGCTATCCGTTACCCCCCGGGCCTCGTTCCTAAAATTTAGCGAGATTTTCGGCCATCTTCGCAACGTCTTCCTCGCCGCATCACCCAAGCATCCTCCAGCGAATATGAATTCCCTCGTTCAAGCCGCCCTCGAATCGCCGTCGTCCCTGAAATTGAAACTCTAATCGAGGAACTCGAGGGTGTGCTGCGCTCGTGATTGAAAGTTTCTGTAACATCGACGCGGAATTCTCCCAGCAAGTCTCCGCGTGGAGCCGGAACCCGCAGCTCCACTCATGCCCCCGACCTTCCCGTGAAAGAAGAACCACCCTTTCCCTCCCCTCGGTGCCGTCGCGGTCATTTTTCAATCGCGGCGAAGAATTGCGCGGTCGAAAGGGTACCGAAAGCAAAGAGAGCCGAGGGTGACACTCGGCTCCGTCCCTCCCCCCGGTTTAACGGAACCCCTCGACTCGAGGCGCCAGCCTTTTATGCCCGTGCTTCCGCTGGAGGGGTTGAAGAGGGGCTGAAGGGGAGCGTGGCGGTCGGCAGTGACGTTACGCGGCAGCACGATGACGTAAAACCCGGGGAACGTTACGTTACGCAAGCGTGGAGAGGCGTTCGGGGTGGCGTGTGGGGAGGGTGTGGTGCGGCCCGATCACCCACTGGCCTACTTTCAGCCATCCCACCCCTCCCGCTTCGCTCCGCGCCCATCCCTCCACGGCCAACCAGTCACGGGGTATTTTTTTCCCTCGCTCTCGCGGATGCCTCTCCCGAGGGCTCCGTTGCGACAATCCGCTTTCGGAGCGTCCGCTCGGTGTGTACGTAAACGATCGAGGGGGTATCGGGGGTTGTTTTTAATCGAGTTTAAAAGCATCGAGCCTGGGTGTCTTCATCTCGCTGCTGTCTACCCCTCCGACCACTTTCGCAGTCGGATTCTGCGGGGCAGAATCCAGCTCGAGGGTTAAATTCACGGTTACTCCACGCATCGCTATCCTCTCGATAATACGTCCACTTCATCCACTTCGAAGCATCCAGCTTCTAACATATTACAAGCAAAAGGATCCCCCGCAATGGGGATTGGAAAATATCGATTAACGGCCTTCATGGTGCAGCGAGAGGACTACGAGGGTGGTCAGGGTGCCGCGAGGAAGAGCAACGACGGGGAAATTGGTCTTTTTGTTTTCCCCTGGGAATCAGGCCTTCCTTTCATCGAGCCTGATTGTTTAGGAAAAGTGGGACTGGATGTTTCTTTGAAATCTAGACTACATTCGTCTCCACGCGTCGCGGATTTAGAAGAGGCAGTGGGGAGTCTAGAAATTGCAAAGCACCTTGTTACCGTATTCCGTGGCGATTCTAACATAATCCGCGCCATTGAAATCATTCGAATTTGCATTTTCCCGGTGAAGCGTCATTTCTTCGCTAAGTTGGAAAATTAATGGCTGTCAGCCGTTGCGAGCTCGGTGATTATCCCGGGAGAATGATTATTTTCTCCTGTTTCCCCTTGATCCGCGTGACGTCAGGGGGATTACAGCGTCGGTGGTCCCGGGGTTGTCCGTAGGTATCGCTGTCGGGGCGACACGAGAGAAAAGGGCGGAGCTGGGCAAACTGTGTCGGCTAAATTAATGACAGCATCCGGCCTGCAATTCCGCCGATGATAAAGCCGTTCGTTTTCGTTTACAGCCAGCTCGACGGGTTGAGGGTGGAGTGGGGTGGTGGAGGGATGCGGTGTTCTCCGTCGAAAAGGGGTTGCGCGTCAGGAGAATGCGACCGCGATTTCAAAGGCGATTTATCGCCGGCCGATTGTGGAACACCTTGGCGTTCACGGTCTTCGCCGATCCCGGCGACGGTCGACGACTGGTAGAAACGTGGAACCGGCGTTTCTCTCTCTGGAAGTCGAGTAGATGATCGACGAACTTAGCTTCCTTCTTCCTCCGCTATCATTCACTTGTTCGTCCCCGAAGTTGTTGCAGGGTAGAAATTTACAAAGGGATCAGTAGTTACTATCGCGCGAGTCGCCGCATAACCAGGATATTAGCGCAAATAAGCGCACTGAAGAAACTTCCCGAGAACCACAGTTAGTATCTCATTATCCAGGAAAACGATGTCAAGGGGTAGTTCAAGTTGTAGCTTCTTAACCCAAATACTTCCCAAGTTTATCCTATTTGTTTCGCTATCCTCCATCACGCGAATCGTTGGATCATCGAACGATCCCACCGAAAGTTGATAAACCCCCGGCCGCGTCTATCGCCTGCGAGCTTCGATCTCGCCGATCGGATTCACCCCCTTCCCCGACGATGTTTGTACGATGGAACAATGGAAGGAAACATCGTTGCAGGGGAGCGTGGAATTCGCCGAAACTGTGGAGAAAACGTGCTCCCGTTGTTCCGGTATCGTTGCAGAACAAACGGGCCCGTTTGTACCCTCGATTCCCGCCTTTTGTCCAGGCGAGAGTCGATATATTAATCCCGTGGAGGTCCAATCAACGGGCTCGTTAGCGGCCGGGGGAGGAAAAAAGCTCGTCAAACCGTGCGCCGCATACTTTCCTCGCTGAGTCAGGCAGTTTCGGGATGAATTCGACGCCGGCGGCTGCAAAAACCAAGCAAAAGGGCCAAGAAAACAGGGGCGAGGGGTTGTTGCGCAACGAAAAATCTTGAGCGACGCTCGCCGGGGGTGTAATTAAAACTAAAGACCAGGACGAGTGAGCGTTCGCGGAAACGAGCGTCGCTTGCGCAATATCAATTCATTAACAACCGATACTCTTGCACGTTTGACCTTTTCGCCTGTGCCCAGTTATGCAGCGTCGCTGGGAAAAGAGAAAAGAACCGGGACGTCCTTTCAAATTCGATTGCACGTGTCGGAGCGACGGGGAAATTTCACGCGCCAGTGTTTAGAGGGTTGCTTTTATTTTTCATCGATTCGCGTCCACAGATTCTACCGTTCGAGTGTGTAAGTTAGTTTACGTAGCGAGAGGAGGGGTAACGACGAGGGGACGTTTGGATGTTTAGTGGTTTGAGGAAGTATCGCTGTTAGTCGAGTAGACTTTCCTAGGAATTGTCATTCTCCACGGAGAAGCGTAACGGATCACGACGCCGGGCGTCGATTGGCCTCGTAAGTCACGGGGCGAACGTAGCTCCTGCGAGCAGAAAAGCACGGGGCGCTCTAATTACGGTCGAGCGATCCTGTAATTGAATCTAATTGCTGCATGAAAGAGGAGCTCACCGGCTACCCGATCACAGGCATCCTTTGTACCAGCCGTTGACTATTAACTCGGCCGAAACAGCTGTAACGCAATTAACCGAATCGCGAGCGTTTAGTCTGCAGCCATGTTGTCCCTCTGTTGTTAGAAAAATTTCACTGTGCAACAACCGGAAGGTTGAGAAGAGTAACGATCGCCGAAAGAAGAAGGGAACATCTCCCTTCACGCGATGAAACTTTCGAACACAATTTATTTACGAAAAGGAGCACTCTCGTAAAAATGCATCCACAATTTTACCAGAATTTCGATGGAGATATCGAGAAAGTCCCCTGCATTGACACAGAAAGGGGAACGGTGGTAAAATAAATTCGGCCCGTTTCCCCGGCAAGATTTAATGACTGGATTTTTTCACGCGCACGATCCTGGTCGCCCGAAACTGCCTCCGCGAAATATTCAGTGAACACGTCGCTTTGGTTCGCGGTAGACACGCAAATCCTGAACGACACAGGAATATAAAAAAAAATACGTATAATATCATATAGAAACTAGACGGTTCCAACTGCAATTGTCGGAATTTGTAACTCTGCCAACAGTGCACCGTCGCGCTGTCAACTTTTCCCCGAGTCGACCTATGCTTTTCAACCAGCAGTTTTTGTGACTCTTGACGGTGGCAGAAATTCTACTCAGTTTCCAATTTCTCTATTATTCCTTCTGATATCCTCCATTCACCTTTATCTTCTCAATGACGAGCCCCCCTCGAAGTTCTCTAAGGTGATTGAAACTTGGAGACGAGGGAGAATCGACTGTGAAAAAGCGTCGAGTGCCGCAAGTGCAGGCCTCCTTCTCGAAATCAGCGCGATCGATTGCACTCGTAGTCGGGGACCCGCTGGGATAGCGAACTTGACGAAGTTAATCAGCGCAAACTACTAGCAGCAGGAGGACTAGTGTCGCGGATTCCGCTTGAGTTCGACGTTTACGTGGCTGAAGCTTTACAATCCCACGCGGGCATGAACTCCACGGCGAACGTAGGTTCGCCATTTATTACCAATTTTCCAAGGGGTTTCCCTCGCCATTTGAATCCACCGCCTCGCGGATCCTTTAATTACTCCCTTTTCTCTTCCCGCGGCGGATGACTGCGGCTTCGGTCGAATTTACAACTATCCCCACGCGTGATGTACTCTGTAGAGTCTGCTGCGAGCTGTGTAGCTTCTAAACACTCCACAAATTGTCCGTGCTATTCCACTTGAGAAAATCGAGGGGGGAGCTGTTGCGGCAAACTTTGGGAGGTGGGAAATATTGGCGAAAGAAATTGGAAAAGGTTGAAATACAGAGGCTTGAGATAACTTTAAGAAGAATTCACTTTTCTTTCATTTAGCAAACTACTTAGCGATAATTCATATTGTCAGTTGTCATATTGAGGTAATTTCAAAATTGTCTCTTCTTTTTTAAATTAAGATAGGGTAAAGGTACCAGTAGTCGACCACTTTCAGAAAAATATGAAAAATAAGGTTTTTAGAAGTGACGATCTTTTGAACAGAGTACAGTTAGAGTGCAAAGTGCATTTCTCTAACTGCACTCTGTTCACTTCTCTTTCATCTAGCAAACTACTTAGCGATAATTCATATTGTCAGTTGTCATATTGAGGTAATTTCAATATTGTCTCTTCTCTTTTAAATTAAGATAGGGTAAAGGCACCAGTAGTCGACCACTTTCAGAAAAATATGAAAAATAAGGTTTTTAGAAGTGATGATCTTTTGAACAGAGTGCAGTTAGAGAACTGCACTTTGCACTCTAACTGCACTCTGTTCAAAAGATCCTCACTTCTAAAAACTTTATTTTCCATGTTTTTCTGAAAGTAGTCGACAACTGGTGCCTTTACGCTATCTTAATTTAAAAAAGAAGAGACAATTTTGAAATTACCTCGATATGAGTTTATATTATGGTTAGGCTTACTAACAGTTTATACTGCGGCCTCGCCTTTACTCAAATCTGTACTACATCATTTACTTTTATTTTTTTTTTTCTGTCACGTTTAAAGGGTAATAAAGTTGAAATAATAATAATAATAATAATGACAACTGACGTACGAATTATCGCTAGTTTGCTAGATGAAAGAGAAGTGAACTCTAACTGCACTCTGTTCAAAAGATCGTCACTTCGAAAAACCTTATTTTCCATGTTTTTCTGATTGCCTGATTTTCTGGTGCCTTTACCCTATTTCCAAATCTCCAAATCCGCCCCTGGCGAGCTGCAAGCATCTCTCTCTCCCTCATATTTCTATGTATCTCTCTCCTTGAACTCAATTTTTCACTCCTCCCTCTCCACTTTCGATGCGAACTCCCATTTACTATCGCCACCGTTTTCGTCCAACAATGAACATCCCACGCACAGCGTCGTTTACCGTCGTGTCCGACACGTTCAACAGTCCGACCGTTTCAGTGCTCGCCCCATAACCGTTGTTCCCCGTAAATCCCGACGAAATAATAAATTTCCGCCAGGACCCAGGCGTTCCGCTTTGTAGCGAACACGTTCGCCGTGGCTCCGTGTCGTCGATATCTCATCGCGGCCGTCGAACGTGGCCGACGAGCGCGGACAAATGAAAGAGCAGAGGGTTGAAGAATCGTTGCGCGGCGATTCCGTTGCAGATTAAACGCTCGTTGCGCGGGAACGTCGCGGGGTGGAATTAATTATTGGCTCTCGGCCATTTAGATTCGAACACGACGCCGTGTATTTACATCGGTTTACGCGACACGAGCTCCCCCGCCCACCGTCGCCTGTAAATCGCGAGCACGCGAGCACCGTGGGATCGGAGTATCGGCTTGACGCGGACTGGGGCGCAAAGCGTATTTGCGGGGGCTCGGAGTTTCACTCGGCGACGTTTGACTTGCTGCCAAACGTTGCCCGGGATCATTCTCGTCTGGGATTTCGTGTAAACACCGAGATGGGATCGATGCGCCACGCGTAAATCGCGACGATCCACCGAATCAAAAGCTGCTAACGTTCGCCCCCGTTTCTCGCGGCGCGGAATGAAATCGTATAATTCTCAAGGAATTCGATTACTTTCGTGCCACTTCTTCGCCAACTATGGAACAAAAAAAAACCCCTCGTGAAACACTGTCCCGAATTCCCGATTTCATTCTTCCCCGCCGAAAGAAATCGTTTCCTTCCTCCCGCATCTGGGTAACCGAAAAACTCCCAGCAGCGATAAACGAGTCGTCCCGGTTCTTCCATTCCCGAGTCCGCGAAGATTAAGGGGTCAGAAACACGCGGTAACCGGTGCGCCCCGAAAAACGATGCCCCGCGATGACAGTAAGCCGCGAGGTTTTGAAACTCTGCCAGACGAGAGATCGTATCGGGCTAACTGCAATAACCACGGCAAACGGGGGAACGATGATCGCGCGACGTCCCCAGAAAGGCTGATAAACTCCCGATCGCCGAGTCTGCTGGCGAATTAATCTCGCCCCCCGATCCACCCCCGCAGCGTTGTCTGGCGACGGATTCGCGAAGAAACTTGCGGGAAAGCTCGGTCAACATTCTGTTTGCTGGCGCGGGTCAACTTTACTTTGTCGCCTCTCGGTTCGCCCCGAACTTCCGTCTTCCCTTGGTCCACAACCGCGGAAAATCTCCCTGAGAAATCGGCCAACCGCTCTCCCCCAGCGACTCAAACTTCTCAGCCCCTCTAGACGCTCAAAGAAACACCCTTAAATCCTAACGCGGAAACAGAAGTCCGTTTCTAATCGTTGCCACCGCTCTTCCGTTTAAGTCCGCGAAAGGGCTTCGGGTCAAGGAGTCCCAAGGAGAGCGGCGAAGTTAAACGTAAACTACTCGGCCCGTTCATCTTTTGTTCGAGGCTCCGCGTATCCCCGCAAAGTGGCACGATAACCCCGGGGAAGACGCCCGCGTCGAAGTTTTCGGCGAAAGAGCCGCCCGAGTTTTCCAAGGGAAATTATCAGACCGAGTCGCCCCGCGGCCGCGCAATACGACTCCGCGCTCGTCGAATAAATTACGAGCGTGCAACCTACTTGCAAAATTTCGTGGCACCGCGCTTAATTAAGGCGCGTCCTACACGGCAACGCTGCACGCTTGCTTGCAAATAGCTGTGTTGATCGTAAAAAAAACGCGTTAGTGGCGTGGCTCCGATCGTCTCGGAGCAAACTTAACGAATTCACCAGCGTCGAACTGTGTCTGGAATTATAAGACACTGGGGGAAGATGTGGCCTTCAGCGGGGCGAATTGATTCTGTCTCGATTATGGAGCACTGATCTTTTACGATTTCGAGGTATATCCGGGGAAAGAAAGAGGAAAGGCATAATACCGGCTCCAATTACCCATTTTTTCCCCCTTTCCTCGAATGGTAATTGGGTACTTCCGAGAAGCAATTTCTGATAAAGGCAACACGGACGATTCTCGTGCTCCCGTTTCGCCAATACTTGTTCCCCTTAAAGGGGATTTCGGTGATCGACGAAGTCGACCCCGATGAATTCCTGTTTACGGGAAATCCGAATCGCGAGGAAGCCCCGCAGAACTTCCTCCCGGCGTCACGCTTCTCTAAAAATCCCACGAAAATGCATCCCCGAGAGGCGTTCCACGTCTGGCGAATGCGGAAACGTTGCATCTCCTCGCGCAGATATCTAATCCTCGCGATTGAACGGCGACAATTGGTCCTTCCTCGAATCCAACGCGGTCCTCTCGAAGAATCTGCGAAGCTCCCACTTCGTTTCATCGATTCAAGCATCATTAACGCCCGAAGTAATCGCGATCTCCATCGAATGTCCCAGGAAGAATTTTACTTTTGAGGAATTTGCGCGAATAACGAGGAGAAGGTGTCGCGTAAAAATCTCCCGGGCGTCGTCAGTATGCAAAAAGGTGTACGAAATTTGCACAGAAATTCCGCGCGATATAAAGAAAATTCTCTTGGCGAGAGGCACGGTGGCGTTCTCGCTTCGAACAATTCGCGACGATCGTAAAAATTCTGGCGAACGCTTCCCTGCAGCGTCGTTAACGCGTGGAAAAAGGACATCCGCGAAATACGCCGGTGGAAGGAGTCGCTCCCTCGGGGCGTGGGGAAAAAAATCTTTCTATTCCGCGGACAATTTGGAGCGAGCTCGATGGGATAGGAGAATAAATTCCGGTGTCGTTAGCGAGGACGCGAGAAAAACGGCTGGAATTCGCCAAATTTCCGGTGGATCGAGGCGCGCCCTCTATCCGCTCGCAGCCGAAGGAGCGTCCTTTGATCGGGATTACAGGGAACGTCGGATCCGAGTGGCCGTGATCGCGAGAAATTGGATCCGGGAGGACCGATACCCGCGCAAATGAGACGCCGCGTGGTTGCAAATTACCCGCCATTAAATCTGCATCGCAAACTTCGCGGATCGCGACTTATAAATGGACCGTTTAAGCGGTCCCCCCGCGGGAAATTGCGGGTCGTCGACCCGCGGCGTGAAAAATCCTCGCGGTTTCATCTGGCGGCTCTCTGTATTCGTTGGGCGTTAGAGTTTAATCATCCGCTAGCTTCCGGTGGTGCATTTATGAGTAGACGAAGGTTGATCCGAAAGCAGAAGTAACAGGGATTTAATGGGTAGGAAGGTCTGACTTAAATCAGACCCAACGCTGGTTTAGCAGGGATCAAGCTCAGCCATAAGTCAGGCCTGCTTCGGTAGATTAAGCCTCGGTCGGGCGTTACTTGAACCTAAACCTGGCCTAGTTTAAATCAACCTTGAATCCGCAACGACTTAATCTACGGTTGCACATTGGTAATGGAGGAGAATCGACGGAGCGAAGAAGCGAACTTTGTATCGCAGGTGCGGCATTAAGAATTTTATACGAAAAAGGGAGGGAATAAGCGTTCGATGGAGCGTTTCAGCGGGAGCTGAGGCTTTCAGCCCCGGCTTTAGGGCGCTGCATACGCGCGAGGATATAAATACTGCGCTTTATGTAGAAAATAACGCGTTGGTTTTTTCCATGGGAGCCGAGTTAAGCCCCGCCGCGTAAACCCGGGCACTTAAATAGTGCAATATTACAACGGAGGGAAATCGCGCGGTATTCACGTTCATTCGCGGCACCGTTCCCGTTCGATCGTCGACCGTGGAATCGTACGTTGGGCTGTGAACAGATATTTCGAGGGAAAATGGTATTTCGAAACAAAAAGCTCCTTTCGTTTGGTTTAAACGAAAGTCGCCGCGGATGGATCGTCGTCGTCGTTGGAACTGATCAGCATTCGAAATATCCGATCGCCGGGGAGAATCGAGGGATGTATTCCCGGGGGAATAGGAAATATGCGACGAATTGTGCGAGATGAAAGGAAAACGGATTTGTGTATGCAAAACAGTAAATCTGGAATGTGAATGCACGGCGGCAAGAGGGTTGAGGGAGAGGGACGGAAGAATGAAAGAGCAATGGTAAAGTGAATGCGAGGAGGGAAGAAAGGGGCATTCGAGCGAGTGATTAATGTCAGGCAAAAGTAAATGAAGAAATGCTGAGGAAGATGGGGAAAAGATGAATAGTCCCTCCCAGAGGAAGAATTGGAAACATTGACAATCTACAAAAGGCATCGGGGATTCCGACTGCTCCAGAAGTCACTCGACACAGGATCTTTCAAATCCTTCGATACCAAAACCTAACCCGGAATTCTTGGATTCCCGTAAATCGCCATCACCGTGGCTTCATCATTATCCAGCACGTGCAATCGACTAGAAACAAGTGACCAGCCCGAATCAGTAGGTCAGGGGGTCCGTTTTTCGACTGGAGCGCACTAAAAAGCTGCGAACGACGTCCATGGAAGCAGCGTGGAACGAGGAAGAAATAGAAGGAGAAAGGGAGAAGAGATCGCTGTAGCATAAAGAAGCAAAGGGGGTGAAAGAGTGGCGGAGGGAAAGGGGGACGCACCTGCTTCTCTCTCTCTCTCCCCGTTCGTGGACGAGGGGGAGTCGAAAGAGAGAGAGAGAGAGAGAGGAAGGGAGGCATCCCCAGGGGTGGTCGCGCAGGCGCGATACGGGGGTGGAAAAGCGGTGGCTCGGTGCTCGGAGCGCCCGGGACGCGTCGCGGCTGGGTAGCGCGGGTGCGACGGAGAGGATCGACGTGGGAAAGGGGAAGCATAACGCCGTGGCGCGGGGGAGTGCCGCTAGCGGGGGGAGGGCAGAGGGGCGAGAAACGAAGGGAGAAGAGTCGCGAGATAAAAGGAGAAGATCGAAAGCTCGCCGGAGAGGGAGAGAGCGGGCCGCGCCGCGAGAGTGGAAGAAAGAGGGTAGGGAGAGAGAGAGGGTGGCCGATAGAGCTTGCGCAGGCCGAGGAGGGAAGGAGAGAGGCCTGGAAAAGCCGGGAGTGTTCGTTCCTAACCCCCGTTTGGCCGTGTCCTCGTCGCCGTGTGCCGTGCCCGTGCTGTGCCGTGTCTCCTTTTTCCCCGTTTTCATCCCCGTTTCCCGACGAGGGAAACCTGCGCCCGGCCTGGCGCGTTCTCGAAGCAGTCGGTCGCGGTTCCACGCCCGACATACGATTCCGCCCGCGGCGATCGCCCGAGAAGACGCACCGAGAGGCCGAGCGAGGTCCGCTGGAAGGGGGTGAGGCCAGAGCGGCGGCGGAAAAGGGGCGACAGAGAGGGGGGGAACCCGCCAGAGGGTGGCGAAGGTGCTCCAGCACTCCGCAGCATCCGAGCCACGGGGAAGACGAGCGTCCAGGGGTGGTGACCTGCAACCGCGATCCAGCTCCGCGCCAGCTCCACGACCGCCAGACAGACGCACGCACGCTCCGCTCCGCTCTCTCCGGATACAGCCACCCCCCGCTTTGTCCGCGGCGGACCTACAGTGAATCCCGCGGCAGTTGCCGAAAGGTTGCCGTTCCCAGTCCAGCCTGCGTGCACCTGTCGATGCGCCTACGTACCAATCGGGGAACGATCGATCCTCCCGCACGGACTTCCGGGGATCGTCGTTCCGTCGTTTAATTAGAGGAGAGAGAGAGAGAGTCGCGCGCGGGCTCGCGTCCGATTGGCCAAGGAGCCGACTGCGTGCGTGCCGTTGGATCTGGAGCAGTGGTCCAGAGGGTCCTCTGATCCCCCGTGACCTTGTGACACCGCGACAGAGAGAGACTCTAGTATACTACTCGCCCGCTGCGCCCTCGGGGAAGGAGGGATGCGGAAGATCAGGCTGAAGCGTTGAACAGGCCACCACACACCCTTCGCGGAAGCAGTCAGGGTGCCCGCGTGTTCTCGTGTCGCTGTTCCCGGCATCTAGCTGCGACCGGGTCGCCTGGCGCGTGCACCGCGGCCTCCAGCTTCCACCCGACAGCTTCGACAACGTTCGCAGTTTTGACACCTCGAGGAGACACGCGCTTCTCAAAGTTCTGCGAGAGATTCTTTTCGGGAACACGACGCCGGTGAGAAGTGAAACCGAAGATGCTGTGTTTGTTGGTTCGTTGAAGGACGTGACCAGGAACTGGCTGTCGAAGAGCGAAGAACGCGGCTGTAATTTATGTTACAAAATCTCGTTGAACTGAAGAGGAAGAGAATCCCAGCTCGGAAGAGTTCGAAGTGCCAAAAACTAGTTACCTCGACGAGATTGTCGATTAGGAGGAAAAAACGAGTCCTTTGAGTCTAACACCCTACCCGGGACTAACAAGTGATAATTGATAGAACAAGGATAGTAAAGTTTGAGTATTCGAAGGGAGGGGGAGGAACGTAGGAGGACCATAACCGTGCCCAAACAAGGGAGAATCAGTGGGTCGTAGAAGACGCTAAGCTCCGGAGGCGGCGGAACGAGGGAGAGACTAGGGTAACCCACCCTCCAAGGATCGAAGACGTGCTGCAACCATGAGTGAAGGCACGCCGAAATCTCAGGGCAAAAGTGTGCCTGATGGTTCACCAGCTCGCATGGAAACCGGTATGATTGCATTCGTTACCTTTTATCCGTCCTAAGCAGATTCTACATGCATCTAGTTTCGTCAATTATTCCTGTAAAATTTAAGGAAATTCGGAAGTAGGTTAGAAAACTTGACAGGGAATTCAAATATGTTAAATTGACTTAATTCCTGATTCTGAGGAATGGAAAAATAAGATGGATTCGCCAATTATTCCTGTAAAATTTAGGGAAATTCGAAAGTAGGTTAGAAAACTTGACAGGGAATTTAAATATGTTAAATTGACTTAATTCCTGATCCTGAGGAATAGAAGAATAAGATGGATTCGCCAATTATTCCTGTAAAATTTAAGGAAATTCGGAAGTAGGTTAGAAAACTTGACAGAGAATTCAAAAATGTTAAATTGACTTAATTCCTGATCCTGAAGAATAGAAAAATAAGATGGATTCGCCAATTATTCCTGTAAAATTTAGGGAAATTCGAAAGTAGGTTAGAAAACTTGACAGGGAATTCAAATATCTTAAATTGACTTAATTCCTGATCCTGAAGAATAGAAGAATAAGATGGATTCGCCAATTATTCCTGTAAAATTTAGGGAAATTCGGAAGTAGGTTAGAAAACTTGGCAGGGAATATAAATATGTTAAATTGACTTAATTCCTGATCCTGAGGAATGGAAAAATAAGATGGACTATCCAAGGGCTCTCATTTTATCATCAAACGTTTCATTGATACTCTTGAGAGATACTTTTTTGATTTTCTATCTCCCTAAGGATCTATATATCTCTCCGCAGAATTTCTCCCACAATCTGATATCAATCTGAAACGTCACCCAGCCCAAAACAAAAGCATCCGTCTGAATTTTTCAATTGCTCCTTTCCGCTCCACCCTCCAGAGACCTCGAAAGCAATCTCTCTTCAGTTATTCGCGAGAAACTCGCGGGCCGCGAATCCACCGCGCTGGATGCAATGTAGACCGTGTCGCCTTTGATCAGCAGAACGTGAAACATTGCCTGGAACGGCGGAGAGCGACAATCAAAGGGCAAAGTTCGCTGCGGCTGGCTCGAACTCGATTCCAATTCCAAGTCCCGGTTTCGACGTTTCGCCCCGGCGAACGAGACGTCCAGGGTTCAGACCTGAAATTGGGTCCCCGCGACAGCTTCTTTTCCTCTCCTCTCTCCCGGAATACATTAAACCCCCGTTCCACCGGCAGGCCGGGCAATTCTACGCGCCTTCTCGGAGACGCGGCTCGCTCGAGGCCGGGAAAACCCTCCCGAATAGGGGTGGTTTTACGTCCACGATAATGCGAGAGCCGTGGAATTGAAGCTACCACGGCTGACGTAGCGAGATTCCGAGATTTACGAGCCAGTCAGCTTGTTGGGACGTCCCGGAAGTTGGAGATTGCTCGCAGTAGAAGGCTGCCAGGGTGCTCTCTGGCCCGATTCAATGGGGTGTCGAGGGTTAATGCGTCTTTTGTGGCGCACTGGGTTAAGCAATTCCGTGCGAACTCGTTGAGAGCGTGACGTCAGATTGTTGCACCTTTGTAGTAAGGAGATGAATGTCTTACCTAGAGAGCGTGTAGTTTAGTAAGTTTCTGGGTGGTTTGGAGGGTGGATGGTATTATTGAGGCGTGAAGGAAAGAGCTTCCTTTGGGTGAACATGAACGTGGATACCTTTGCGCGACGTAACAGTGATCCACACACAATCCAAAGAAGCCTTCTCCACTGATCCTGCGTCAAAGCTTCCACCCCGAAGGCAACACCTCACTTGCATAGCTAATGAGTACATTATCGAACTCGTCGCGGTAACGCGCCCCACCAAGATACACGTACAAAAGATTCTCTCTAGCGTCGTAAAAGGGAACGACACCGTGTCCACGAGGAATTCTTAAAAATTACCCTGGAATGTGGGGCAGCAATTTAATTTTCCGAAACGTCCCCAAGCACGCTGTTCTTTCCCTCAAATATGCGCGATACATAATCTCGATATCTCGCAGACGCGATATCAAACGTACGTTATTGAGGCCACGTGGAAAACTTCGATTTTTCCTCCAACTTTCTGGCCCGCGTCACGGAGTTCGAAGTTCCTGGCGACACAGTGAAGAACGTCGTGCTGCAACTTCCCAGAAATTGGCTTTCCATCGTAGCTCCGCGAAAGTGAAACGATTTCGGTCCGAGGGATTGTGGCTAGTCCATCTGCCCCATATCCGGGGGAGTCAACGAACTTTTAATATTGGACGAAAATTAAATCCTGCGAAATAACCAATCAATGTTTTCCCAGATATCGGAGGCATTCGGTTAATATACAGTGCCGCATTAAATCTTAGTATCTATTTGGACGAACAAAAGATCTTGCAGTTGCAAAGTAGTAGACTAGTGTTGTACTTAAAAAGATTTTTTTTATGCAGCATCCAAAGTACTCTTGCAAACAAAACTAAACTCTTGGTTGATGCGATGAGCAGCTTGATGGCCTCTTCTCAGCGATCTACCAAACTTCAACCATACTCCACGAACTTCCAAAGCAAACTCGGTGGTACCAAGCTATCTTATCCTGTCTCGAATCACCGCCCTAATCTCGATGGTCCCGGCATCCTTGAAAATTGCCCAATCTCGTGTTGCTACCCTATTTACCCTCTTCCTTACGTAGCACTTTGCATCAGCAAAGTCACCCCTTCTTCCTCTTCCTCCTTCGAAAACTAGTAGGGTTCGAAAAGTCCCTTCCTCTAAGCTTATTTCGAAGAAACCACCACCCGTCAGAATTACACCAGATATTTCCAGGCGTCCCTTTCTCGCCACACAAGAATCGGAGATAAGGGTCAATGTGTCTTCTGCAGAAGCAGCGTTTCTAACGACGTCCTTCGCGGTGGGGGGTGGAACTCCACCTAGCTGGAAAGTTTTCGCGAGTTCCTTTCGTATTCCCGTCGCCGTGCCCCGAAAAATATTTCGGGTCACTTGTTCCGTCGCCGTCGGAGCCCGGCGCACGCGATCCGCTCCATCTAAATTCGCATTAACATATTACGTGCGCGGAAAGCGGGATGCGGCATATAAATACGTGCAGGAAAATATCCAGTTGTTTGCACGCGCACACCCGTAAATTCTGGCTCCCCCGACTGTGTGAAACGTGAATGGCAACGTAATGGCCAAGGCGCGGCTAAAATACCACCGGCATCCCCGTGTTCTGTCACGGGGCTGAATTACATAATTCATTGTGCTCATCGGCGAACACGCTTCGCGGCACATTTCACATTTATATCAACCTCTTCCTTCGAATATTTCTTGCACCGCAGCGTACGGTAGAATACACTCGAAGAGAACGTTCAACTGTGAACAAAGGGAATACGATTAAATTACAAGAAGCTATACACAGAGGTTCACACTTTTGTCTTACGTTCACACGTTCACAGTCGCGCAAATGGAAACTGGGGATATCGAATAGAATAGCGCTGTAGTTTCGCTGGAATAATTCAGGAGAGAGATACTTTGAGTTACTTGTATAGCAAGTATTCATTAACTCTAAGACTAAAAATGAACGCGTCTTTTCTCAAGGCATTGGAGTAGCTTTCCACCAGAGAAAGTTTCTTCGAGGAACGTGGCGACACGGAAAATTCGCGGCCACTATTCGCGAAACAGTTTACGTCGACGGATATTGCGAATGTGCGAGCGTAATCTGATCGAGTGCACGCGTCGATGGTTGCCCGAATTTCCAATTGGACGATGCGCCGCCGTGCAGCGTTGGGAAATCGACGATTCGATGTCGCGACCGAAACTCTACCGTCCGTTGCCGCAAAACGGTCGCTGGTTTTTGCGGTGCGCAATTCACGCCAGCTCCATTATAGGTACTTGCCGAATTCGGCTTGGTCAATCGTGCTGGAAACGGACGAATTATAATAACGACACCGTGTTTACGGGTGTAAGCTCCGACGAGTACACTGATGGAATGCTGTGGTAAAGGGTGACGTTAAAAATATTCCGAATAGAAGAGGTCAGCCGAGGGATTTTGAAATTTTATGCTGAAAAATTCATGTTCCTCTGAATAATTCATAGCAGCGTGGGGCGGAAAAAATGTGGTAAAATATTGACCATGCAGCTGCAATGTGGAGAGGAGAGGCTATTTAGAATGTAAGGGGCAGCTAGTGCGGAGACGCGAGGAGCGCAAGTGACAACGGATCGTCTCTGGTCAGACACACTTTACTGTGTCTACCACGGCGGGCTGTTTCTCCTTGGAACTCCTGGGTTCCTTTGAGAATAGTTAATCAGCAGCAAGTTTCAGGGATATATTTTCCACATTTATCAGTTTTAAAATAAGATCTATTCGTCCGAAAGCGTTTAAGAGTCATTTCCATGTACAATTGGTCCCGATGAACTAGGACACCGTGCAACTTCTTTAATATTCATCTTACCAAGAAGAATTCCTTCCTTTCCACGGTGAATATCAAGAAATTTAAATGAATTCTTCATCTGCTTCTTGTTCTTCTTCTTCTTCTCTGCCTAGAAATGCTTCATTTCGCAGTCAAGATCTCCTGATTCCCCGTTACACTGTACATTAAAGGAAAATGGTTGTTTCAGCTTAAAAGCTTTGTACCTCCGCCATTTCTCGAGCTTGCCGCGTCCCCTTAAATTTTCATTACCGTATGCAAAGCTCTGGCTCGCGAACTTTCAACTCGCGAGCCTCGAACGTTTCAACGATATCTCGTTGACGGTGAAACGGCGATAGCTCGAAGTGGGGACGAATTGGGTCGACTGGCGAACACCTTCATGGGAAACATTTTTTTTTATTCTTCCTCCGAGGCGTGGCAGCGTGCACTGTTTCGAAAATCGGTGAAAATGTCGCGTTGCTAATCGTTTAACAGGATCCTCGTCGGAGCTGTGTATTCAACGGCGGCCATTGCGGCCGAGGAAGGGAACACAGGTCCGAATGCAGCGAGGCGAGACGATACAGAGATTTCGTTGCCGCGAGGTAATTCGATGGAGAGAACAGAACAAACGAAAGCTTCGGAAGCTTGTTGGTATTTCGCGGTGTTTCCGCGGCAGCGAGCCCGCAGCCTCGGGTAGCGCGATGTCCGATACGGTGTGCGCGAGCCGTCTCGTTGCTCGATGAAATTTAAATAATCGCCAATTAGGAGCGAGCGAAGCGTGAATTTTCTCGAAGACACGCTCGAACGCACTGACGTCAAGGCTGCTGGGAAATGCCAGCTTTGAAACTGAAGCTGTCGGCGAGCCGCTGTCTCTTCGACCAGCCTCCGCTCTTAACTACCCGTTCACGAAGGTGTAACGATGCCGAAACACCACTCTCCTCTCCCTGTAGCGTTCGTAAATTGAAAGCTAGTTTCTCCGTATTTTTACAATACAGAGAGATAAGAAAAGAGAATTTGGGAGGGATAGCTGAAGGACAAAATATAGAAACGTCGAAGCTCTTATCTGCAAAGGAATACCCCTTCGAAATTCAAATCCACCGGAAGTGGGATACATCCGAATGTATACCTCCGAGTCTCCGAGAATCTTTGCATGCATGATATCGGGGGCTCGCGAGATATGCTTGAGAAAGGGAGCGCGAAACCCGAAATGTCTGATCGGCCACTCTACTCGGTTTACTCGACGAGCGAACCACGCTCGCGATGCGGTTCCCGCGTTACCCAAACGAGAACAGATAAAACACCCAGCTACACACGAGCAACATATTTTCCAAGCGTTCGTCGGGAGTTGGGGTAGTTTTCCCGCGGGGTGTCGCGGAGAGCCGTTGGAAAAATACGCAGCAGCCCAGCGTCGTCGAATATTCATCCCCGATATGCAAATTCCGGCACGCCCGGACGGTTCCACCGCTTACGAGATCAACATATTTCGTTTGCCCTACAATCGGGAAGTGGGGCGCGCGCCGTTGCACTCGAATATCGGCGGCGTGTCCGCGGGCGTCAAAATTTACGAGTGGTAGACGTCGAAAGCGAGTAGATTCGCGGGGCCACTCGCGTAATTCACGTCCGATCTCGCGGGGCCACGGTAAATCGTCGAAATTGCGGATGGAAAAACAGCCAAGCCGGAAGAGTTTTATTCCCCGTGCGAATTCACGCGACGCGCGCCCCCGAAACTTCGCGCCCCGAACCAATCCGTTTAACGTCGCGCATTACAGGCTGGAACGTTACGGCGGTGTTTCGGGCGTAGATGGATCGTAAGCGCGACTATAAATACAGGGCGTCGTTAATAAATCCTCGATTATAAATATCCCCCCGAACGGCGGAATAGTTGTCGCGTCGATTCGATTCGCAGCTTTCAAACGAGGCCAGACGGGGCGCGACGCGATGTTTGTACGAACGTTTTTCGGTGTTTTCGCGAGCTCGTTTCACTCGTGGAGTTATGGCCACGTTTTCTGCCCGAGGCTAGTCAATTTTCCCCTGTTCGCTCAGCTCTGTTTTACCAATATCGGACGCGAGCTCCCCTTGTTTATTGTTTTGCTGAGGTAATGCGTTTGTGTCCGGGGACCGAGTAGATTACGGAATAAAATACGGGAGAAAAGTGTCAGTCAGCTCGGTCCTTTCCAGTCGTTGGGCATTCCAAATGGTCGCCTCGAGCGCCAAAAGATTCGGGCACGTGTGAGACAAAACGGAGGCGATGAAATAGTGGGTCGAAAGGGGAACGAGATTATTAAACAGTCGGGCGTGAATAAACGATAATAATAATAATACTAAAAGGAACCACGGCTCGTGGTTGTTTTTTTTTAATGAATAGATTCGTATGGAGCTTGTTTTATATTGTTTTTGGGTTAGGTTGCAAAACGGCCTAAAACCTCGCCTATTTGTCACAAGTTTTTTTTTCTAAGTGTGATAAATAAAGACCAATTATTATTATTATTATTATTATTATTAAGTGGTCCTCGTCGAGCAGCAACATATCCCCTCTTTCACGGAATTCTTATCTGCTATTCGCTTGAATTATGAACCGTGCAGGGGTTGGACAGAGGGTTTAATTAATGGGTGGCTCTTAGCGACAGAAGGGAAAAGAACGTTTGAGAAACGGAGGGGAATGCCAGCGAATAAAATGGACAGAGTCTCCTCGAGCAAGAGTCGCGAGATATTTTGCACTATTACGGTTGCGCAATAAACGGCGGCATTGTGCGTTCCTTTAGTGGTGGAAACAGCGTGACAGGAGATGCCTCTCAACCGTGAAAATTCCGATTCCAATGGAAATTTATGAAGCGTGCGCGAAACGATCTTCTTCACTCGGGAAACTTTACACTGAACGGGTGAGGCCACCGTTCAACGGTGGAACAAGGGAACGCCATCATTTTCTCAGACTTATTAGATCACCGGAGGCAAGTTTAATAAGATTCAGAGAACAAGCGAGTCTACGTTTTCATCCTTGCGGATTAACTTGCAAAGGACACTTCTGTGTTCCCTTTAACAGCTTACATATGTATATTTCTGTACAGTTTCTTCGTCATATTTCCAATCTTTGGAACATTGTCAATCACGAAGATTCATTAAATATTCAGTATAATTGCTCATTAATTACAGTCGCTTGATTCCGTTTACCGTCTTCCGCTATCTGGCGTCGATAAATGTATTCTGTGTGACACGAAAAGAGGGCGATTCGTTGCCGGATCGAACCACAAATCCGTCGTATAGTCGATCTACGATCGACTGGAATCGGCTTTCGAGACAAAAGCCGAAATTAATTTCGCCAGCGATGAAATCAACGCTGAGCTATTCGTCGTCGTTTCGACGGTCTAACTGAATTAAACACAGCAGGAGTACTGAGTCTCGGATCGTTTGTATCGAAAATCGTGGAAGCATTCAATTTTGTGATCTACCCCCCAAGGAGGCCAGAGATTACTGAGGGTGGATTTCGGTATTTTGTTTCTGCCCCGATATTTATTAGCCACCCTGGGAGGATGCAATAAAACGGAGTCGTTTGGGGCTGCTGCGGAGACCCAGCACTTTGTTGATCCAATCGAATTTGCCGCCGCTCGAGTGGCTGATCGATTCCCGTTAAAAGGATATCGCGGACCTTGCAGAATTCTCAAGCAAGGACGAGTCCCGCTCGAATACCTCGGGGCGATTCGGCCCCTCCATCCAACTACACAACAAATACCATCGTTACTCGCAACATCCTTGCTTCTCTTTATTATCTCCGAAATCGAATTACTTCTTTCGGTAGTTGATAACATTTACCCCCGCCTTTACAAAGAAATTCCCGCAAATATTTCGCTAATATCGTTCCCAGTACTGCCCGCGGCAGTTCTCGTTAATCTTGACAGTAATTTCGCTCGTTTGTAGATTGGAAAGTGAATTAAGAGTCGCTATATCAATTCCCCTGGAGCTGTTGAGTATTCTCAGAGAATTGTTAAAAAATAGCTGCGAGTGACAGGTGGACAGAAAGTGTCCGCGTGTTTTAAGCGAAAACATGTTTACGTCTGAGAGTACGAGAGCAAAATGAAGCGCGGAATGTTTGAAAGAAGATTGCAATGGAAATAGTTCCTCCGCGAGGCAGGTCCCTTTGAGCGAGTGGACGCGGCCGCAGCACTTTGTTGATTCATCCGAATCTCCTTGCGGTCGAGTGGCAGGTCGATTCGCGGCAAAAACGTGCGCCAGGCCTCGCGCGTTTAAACGAGATTAGGACAAGGGCAAGCGGAGGGTTAAGTAGTTTCCATTGTAAGGATACTCCACGAAGTGACGACGTTTCTTGCTATCTCGAGCTCGCCACGCCTCTGCACCCAGCTAAACGTTACACGGTCAGACAAAGTCGCGTTCTCCTTAAATCATCGGCAGCTTTAGACAATAGGCACCATTTCCCCTTAAACTATACCTTGCTCCCTTCTAAACCCTCGATATAATACCTCACCGTCAAATTTCTTACTGTGCTAATCTTCTGGGTGCTACTGAAATGTGTCATAAATAAATATCCCCAACGTACTTAGTTCCTCCTAAGTCTCTTAAGATTTCATATAAAAAAAAATCAGTCATTATTCTTCAATCGAGGAATAAAAAATCTGCAACGTTCTATTCAAAATATTCTCCAAAATCATCTGACTAAAAATTTTCCAACTTTCATCCCCTTTTCAACATACTTATGGTTTCCCATATCTTTAATAATTTCGACAACATTCCCTTCGCCCAACGAAATAAGACACCCCTGCGCCGTAGAAAAGCTGATCGACCGAAATCGCGAGAATTTGGAGTCGCGTACATTCGACGGAACGTATCGAAACGTTATCCTCGATTATTCGGCAACTGCAAAGGGCTCGGAGGCTCCGATGGCGTTCGATTTCAGGTTCTCGGTGACGACGTACAGGGGGGACCGTGTAAATCAGTCGGCTGCCAATAATCGCCACCTGACTCCCGTCGTAATAAAGTCGAATGCCGAATAATATCGTCGCGACGCTGCTTCAGTCCCGCCGCGATTTATCGTCGTTCCAGCGAGCGGCGAAATTGGGACACCGACCAACCGGGACACGCCCGGCATTGTTACCATTGCTTTTAAGCTCCTCCGCGTTTCTGAAGCTCGCGCGCGTGGACATTTACATCCACAAACCAGCGCACACCCGCGTGCATCTGCTTTTCACCGACGAACGTCAGATATTTTTATGGATCGCGTCGTAATTCTTAGTTCCCTCGTTTGGCGGGAAAACTTTGAAAATATCGCGGGATATTAAAAACATCAACGTCAAAGCAACTATTCTCTATTTACGTGAAACCTTATTTCGCTAAGGAAAACCTTAATAAATCCCGTCGTTTGGTCGATCAAAAAAGAAAATGTGCAAAGACTCGTCGTTCATTAGTCTCACAATTAATTTTCAATCGTCTTTCGGGTCAGAGCGTATCCGCTTCGAACCGATTCGATTTAACCAGCCACGCGCAAGTAATTACACTTAATACATACGCGTCGAATCCGTGTGCAGATTTTTCGTGGCGAAGATTATCTCGACCAGTGGTCGCGAGACTGCATTCGACGCGTCCATCGATCACAACTGGACGTTAAAACTCAGCCACTTTTTGCACGGCTGCTCGAGTTACGGAGGCTGTAATCTAACGATACAGTATCGTCGACGTAGTATCTTCGGAACCATTAATTACTTCGCATCACAGAAGCCACGCTGGTAGCCGATACTGATATTGGACCCTAGAACTTAGTTGCTCCGAAGCTACTAGTATTCCTGACGCTATCAGTACCTCTAAACTCAGGATCAGCGAAGTCTTCATCTTTCGTCAACTTTGCACTCCGAATATTTAGTCGACGTGCCACGAAATCTCGACCCGTCGTCCTCGAGCCAGTAGAGAAAACGGGATTAAGCCGCCTCGTCCAAGTGACGCAATATTTTCCGAGGTCTGCCAAAGAAAAAAGTGCGCAGATCGGATTTTGGGACGCGGTGCATCGTACCCGGCGCGGAGAAATCGCAGTGTCGTTAATTCGCGTCGCGGAGTCGCCGGGAATTATTGGGCCACCGGCCTGCCAACGCTTGGCAAATGTCCTCAAGAGTTCGATCTCTCGAATTCCACCCTTTTTGTCCTCTCCCCTCGCCCTGCCACCCCCCACACCCTTTTGTCGCTCGTGTTTCGCGTTCCAATTGCCACTGCTCCCTGCTCCACTGTATCTGGCTCGAATCTACCGAAGAATCGTTCGCGGTTGTCGTCCTTTGACCCGATGCTCCACTTAAGTCGGATGTTCGGCTCCCCTTTTCCGCGAGCATTCGAGATCCGAGGCAGCCATCCACTCGTTGCTCGGCGTTTCCAAGTAGAAATTAAATAATTCGCTGAATTTATGAATTTTATTCTGAACTTTAAATTAAAACTTTCTGGAACACTTGCTCGGGGATTAATCAAGTTCACACAAATTGCGTCTCTCGAGATTACGCGGGCGAGAGAACAAACATCTATTAAGGTTCGATCTTAAAAGAGGAATCGATGTTGTTCCCGCGGTCCAGATTGGTGTTCGATCCGTTGTAACGGTAATTGCATTACCTAAGCCGAAAGCTGGCGATACTTCATGTTCGTCGAAGTCTCTCCAATTAGTCTAGCCGTTGTATCGTTCGTGCAGTTGCTACATTTGCCAAGCTGTTATTGATATTACGGCGACGGTGCGTTGTAATTAACGTAGCGGTGATTACAGCCTGGCATTTCGTGCTTTTAACGTTGACTAGAGGTCGCCGCGGAGACAACCAGCGAGTGCATAATGGAAGGAGCAAACACGATTAAAATAATTAGAGATACGTGCAGGTTGACGTAGTTTGTCAGCTGAAAACCGACTAAATACGAGCCTCGGTTAAATAGCTGACACGTAGCTCTCAAGCATTAAAGATCGCAGCCATTAAATAAAACACTCTGCGATATTTTCTTCCTCTTCTTCTACTCCTCCTCCGCTTCCGACTGGCGCATATCTGAAGCAACGATTTCACTGAAACGCTCCTTTGACTAATATAGCGGACTAATTTCGTGTCACAGTCGATCGGATCACCTAAATTACGTGGACCAATTACAACGAACCCGGAAATTGCTCAGCTATAATTTTACACGCCTCCGACACATATCGGGCTAACATCGGCGATCGACGTGACCATCCCTCGCATAAATCCCTCGCAGGCTCGTTCGAACGACCCCCCTGCCATTTCTGGTCCGCTGGCCCCGTAATTATTACAATTAGTTCTGACCATTGCTCAGAATTATCACCGTTCTATTCTCGGGAACGAACACGCGGAATATTTACGGGTAAACGCGTTGCAGGATTTCACGTGGTTTATAACGCGAGTGGCGATGCGTGCGATCACCTGAGTTTCGATCTTAAGTGCTTGCGGTATGCGAAATGGTCGATTATTCAACAATGGTGACACACGACGCTGTTTGTTATCATTCCAAAGGGAAGACTACACAATGAGATTAGAAACTAGAGTACCAGCGGCACGACGCTGGATGCTGGCTTCCAAGGATCTTTTCAATATAAGTTCATTTAGATCGCCAGTTAAATGAATTCCGCCCGCGATGTAGAAGCAACTGTCGCGCACAGATATCGCCACAGAAGGACGAGTGCGGAGCAGCATCACAAAGGGACAAAGAAACAAATCAGCGAGTTAATATTGACTGGCCTAGTTTTTTAAATTGTTCGATGCGGCCACCGTTTGTTGCTTCGCGATGCTTCTTTCGAATACCGAACTCCTCCTAATTGCTGTACATGTTTTAAACTCGAGATCTCCTTAACCCTTTGACTACTGTTGACGCCTATTGGCGTCCGACACATGTTGTCTTCCCGGTACTGTTGACGCCTATTGGCGTCCGACACATGTTGACGTCCCGGTATTGTTGACGCCTATTGGCGTCCGACACATGTTGACTTCCCGGTACTGTTGACGCCTATTGGCGTCCGACACATGTTGGCTTCCCGTTACTGTTGACGCCTATTGGCGTCCAAATCAAATTTCGCTTGTTTTATAATTTATTGGTCTTATGGTAATGTAGACCGTGTTTTGAAATATATCATACGTTATTATATTATTAAATTTGATTATTAAACATTGTTATTTAAAAAAATAAAATATTGTTATCTAAAAAAAGCTTAAAAATAAAGTTCACTTCATGTAATATTCGTTTAATGTAATAAATTTCAGTATTTTGAATATTTTAATATACTTCCTCAGAAATGCATGTCTAACGAAAAATTTCGCCGTACCCAGTGGACGTCGCGAGTGAATTCCTACCGTACCGTACGGCCAGTGCGTGCCAAAGTCTTCCGTAGTCAAAGGGTTGACTACTGTTGACGCCTATTGGCGTCCGACACATGATGGCTTGCCGGTACTGTTGACGCCTACTGGCGTCCAAATCAAATTTCGATTTTTTTTTCTTTTTAATCTTACATTTTCAGTATTTTGAATATTTTAATATACTTTCTCAGAAATGCATGTCTAACGAAAAATTTCGCCGTACCCAGGGGACGTCGCGAGTAAATTCGTACCGTACCGTACGGCCAGTGCGTGCCAAAGTCTTCCGTAGTCAAAGGGTTAAGAATCTCATTACCGTAACGAACGAAACCAGCTCTGCCGAGCTCTTGGAAACTTTCCTTCTCCGACCACCTAGGGAACGTAAATCGCAAATAGCCAATCATCGATTGAAAAAAATAAATAACGAAAGAACCGTTCCTTCCACACTCTTTCACTCGATGTTCCAGATTCACACTTATAGCGCCGCGACTTTCCTCCGGGTCTCTCTTAAGTTTTCCTCTTTCGGGTAGCCAGAGAGCAGAAACCCATCGCTGAAAGCAGAACGCTCGGTCTATTTCTCTCCTACCCTGGTTTCTTCCGCGCGAAAGGAAGTTCGGTGTTCGATCTGCAATCGGCAGCGGATCGATGCCGTTTCCGGGTCGTCGCACGGCAGTGTACCTAAAAATTCCCCGGTAAAGAACAAGTTCCATTCGACTTCGTTCTCCTTTCCGAACGGATGCTAGTTGTTCCTTCCGTTTCCCCCGCCGCGGTCAAAGGAATCTCTGTAATCGAGGGAAGCACGATTTTCGAGGAAACACTCGCGGAAGTTTGATAAAAGAAGGGTACAGGGTTGTCGGTATTATTGTACCTCAAGTACGACAATTCAAGGCGCATATACGTTTCGCGTGGAACTAGAAAAACTCATGTAAGCAAGGTGCAGAAAGAGTGATTTCTTGCGTCGCCCCATTTCTCTGTGCTTTTCCACGCTCTCCTGGCAACTTTCACGAAGCGGTGAGGTGCCAACGAGGTCGCAAAGGAAGAGGTCCAGCGAAATGTCGGAGGGGAACGCTCGCGGAATTCACGACGAGCAGTGGGATTGAAACGTGCTTACACGTAATTCGTTATTGCGGGCTGAAATACGTGGCCACGGAAGTGGCAGGCGTCGATTCGACGTCGAGGCACGTCGGGACGCCTCTGCGGACTCCTCTTTGGCTCCGCAGCCGAACCCGTCGATCGATGTATCAATGCCAGCGTTGTGGACGTGAACACAGCTCCCCTGGACTCGTCTTCGAGCAACAGAATCTAGCAAACCATCTACGTCTATAAACGTTATCTTTCTTAACACTTTCTATCGTCCTGTAGAGAGTGGAATCGAACGAAGTACAGTTTAAAATTATTGACACAGGGCGTTGGAGAGGTTCGAAGGGCTCGAGGGGCAAAAGTTTCTGCTCAATCTTACTCAGAAGCGAGGACCGTCGAGGGGCGTGGGTCGATAAATTGACTCGAACTACTATCAACTCGAAGCTACCGGTTGAAGAACAATTAAATGAAAACTGTGCAGTTGGGTACGGGTGCTGGGGACTTCCAAATGATTTCTTACTGTCGATAAATCTTTTAGAGAGCTGCGGGCTCTCCTTTAGTTGACATTATCGGTACACTGCGCAGCGTTCGCTGAAACATTGACTCGAACTACTGGCAGGCGAGCTCCGCTGGTTATGAAAGGGGTCTTCGAGGACAGACTTGATATCGATAACGAAGGGAAGTTTATTACAAAGCGTTCGACATGATTTCCATTGAAGATTTTCCATTGTTGCGCCCTTAAAAATATCAGCATGGTAGAGCGAAGCTGATTTAAATCCAATTGGAGCTCGCGTCCGTCCAGGGAAGAAGGCTCCCTGGACTCGCGAAACAAACTCGAATTCATCAGCCTGCCGTCCTCTGGACGCCTATTAAAACTTTTTAACTAAACCCTCCCCGTCGCCGTATTTCTATTAAAACTTCGTCTTTCTATTCAGGAGATATTAAAATCAATAGACACAGGCTTGAAAGCAATCGAACGGCTCGCGAGCTTCATCCATTCTACTTAAACTGTATTTTACAACGATTACATGGAAATTTTTCTTCTCTTTTGCAGGCGATGGCGGTGGCGCCGGCGGCGATGGCGACCCCATGGTGGGTGGTAATTCCGAGAAGAAGACGGGATACGAGACCAATCTCTTCCTCTACAGCGTAAGTAGCCCTCTGTTCGACGTTAGTAGCAGATTGCTAATTCGAGCCTCGATGCAGCGTCCAGGAATGACACCGGTACCAAGTGCATACATGTAGATCTTGAATAGTAAATAGCGAAGGGTTCGTTTCGAAAGGTGACATGATTCCTGGCAGGTTCGTTGCGTGGATAATAGGCCTCTCGCAGCGAAAGTTGAACGGATAAGAAAACTGGGACGACGGAGGCTCCCTTTCTCGAAAGAAGGGTCCTTCATTAAGGCGCGAAAGTGAGAACGGAAAGAGAGGGCCAAGGGAGAGAGACACAGAGAGAGGGTGGAGACAGGGTTGAATTCGCTCGAGTGTGCAATTCGCTTAATTGCCGTTCAACGAACAACCAACCCGCGAATGGATCCCTCTAAGGTGGTGCATCTTTTATCGTTCGCAATAGCGTCTTTCGTCGGCAGGTCTTCCTTTGTTCGACGATAACGACGCGTCTTCTAGGCTTTCTGATCGAAGCCTGTTTCTTGGGGCCTCTGTGACTTGTACTCGAATCGTTTACCTTCCCCGCTGACTTATCTAGGAATTACTTACTTCGTTTGCCACTGGGGCTTTCGAGTCCGTCTGAAGCTCCGCGTTCCTTGCTCGCATGTCTGCGGGAGAAGCCAGAAAGGAGGTCCTCCTATTTATTCGTGCTGCCACCAAATATTCCCACGTCCAAAGCACTAATCTGCTGAGTGGTCTTACTTATCAATCTTCTAACAAGAACCTCGCCGTTCCTCCGTCCCTCCTCGAGGCTTCAACCGATGTTCTCAACATTTTTGCAACATCGTTCCATTCAAGGCGACGGCCTTCTCGTCCAGACTCCAGACAGTCGCCAGCAAGCCGAAGATTACACAAAGTTGCTACGACCAGCAGCTTGGGATCGAGCAAACCTCCCCTCGACTTGTTGGTCCCGTTTCGCCCGACAAAGGGAGCGGAGGGGCGCAGGCGGGGATGCAGGAGAAAAATCAGAGATAATTTCGACAGACCTAGCCAGTCCTCGGTAAGAAGGGAACCGGATAATTGGATATCCAGGAATCGAGGTCGAAGCCAAACCGCGTTTCAGCTATGAGGCCCCCGACTGAAAGAGCACGTTAATTAATCGGCCATAAGGGCACGTTCGAGCCCACGGCCTGCGTCATTCTGGACCTCCCTTTTCTTCTTTTTCCTTCCATTCCCTTGCGGCCTCTATGCGCCAGAATGCGATCGTTACGTAACCGTGGTTGCGCTTCAAGCGTGCGTGGTGCTTTCAAAATTGATGGGCCGTATTCCGTTTGCGAGCGAAAGTTCGCTTCCTTAATGTCATTGCGCCAACAATAAACAGCAATCGTGTCTCCTCTGCCCCGTTCGAGTTACATCTGCAAATCTTTCGACGTCGCTGCATAGTCTTATTTGTCTTCTAAAAAGGCTCTTCGAAGCTTCGCTCAAGAAGAACGCAGACATTTTCGAACTCTTTTGTTCCTGGAACTTCCATACCAGCCCTGAACTATTAAACAGAAAACGGCACATTCCACCGTTGTGTTTCATAGCTCGCCTTTAACGAGGCTCGTCCCAGTTATAACGCGGACTTTAAGCTCGGGAATCGTATTTTATTAGTCGTATCGCGGCTCGTAAACGACGAACGGGTACGTGTTCCACCGAGCAGTACGATCCGCCCATAACTTTTGAATTTCCATGACGAAGGACGTTCCTATAACGTCGTAAACCGTGGTTAATAGGCTGACACTCGCGGACCCAAGATGTCGATGCTGTTTCCCACCAGGTTGAACTTTCACGTTCCGAAGCGTGTTCAGCGAAGCTTCTTTTATCATTCGCGATCCTCGAATTCTATGCTTCAGTTAGCCGCCATAATTCTCCATAAAATGCAATTCGGCGTCGCGTTACATTCACTTATCTCGCATTTCATACAATTATCCAGGCGCAGTTACCTTCCACCTAATGGCACGCGAGAATTCTCTTTCTCCCCGCGATTTTTACGCAACCGCGCAACAGGATCTCGTGCCCGACTCCCGTAACACGAACTCGCGTCTCGTTAATTAATTAATTAAGTGCGTTCGTTGATTAATCCCCGCAGAATGCTGCGTTGGCTAATTATAGCGTGCGTTCAGCTTGCTTCTCCCTACTTTCCTTCCGGACGCAATAGTAGTTTCTCTTCTTTATCGACCTTCCCCCTTGTATTGAATATTTATTAAACGATTCGTTCCAATTAACTCTGCGAGTGGCTTCGTTGTTTTTTTACCACGAAAGCAGTCGCGCGGCGATTAAAGTTGAACGATTATTCACTCCCACCAGCAAAGCTGTGGAGTGTTGTGTTTCAGTCGACTGCATCGTTGCAAGTAGAATTGTACGTGTATGGTCGGACGAGCGGTGTATCGCTGCGGAGGCTAATGCCTCGATTCTCTTAACTGTCTATTATCTATTATTTACTATTATTTCCTCGGTATTACTGTAAATAATGTATACCACATCTCTAATTAAACAATACTAAAAAAATTCGCGCGATACATAAAAAGATTCGTCTAAAAGTTGAAAACAAAGAAACCGTCAAAGTGCTTTAAACCGTTTCCTCCCAAATTCTGTTAGTTAGGTTCACGGCTCGCTTGCAGTCTCCTTTTAAGCGTCATAAAAAGAGGGGATCACTGTCAAGAGTTTATAGCTGCCCGACAGGCGGAAACGATCTCAAAGTGAATTCAATTAAGGGGAAGTTTCACGGTAACGTGGATGGTAAACCTTTTGGCGGGTCGAGCCACAGGTTCCTCGGGTCAGATTTACAGTGCACAGGCGCCTTAGGCGTTAGATATCCGTACCGCAGCTCTATAATGTCATATCTAGGATATAATCCTTAAACCCTAAGACCAAACACGGTAGAAACTTCCAAATTGGCCCCGTCCCGAAAGTTCTGCCAGATTTGCCGCAGGAACGATCACTTTGCCGTGATCATTTAAGACTCAAGCTACCTGCGAGCTATTCGTATGAATGATTGCTCAGCGAGAAAAGGCCATACGTTGCTCTCCTTACTTTCAGGAAGAAATGGAAGATCGACCTCGTATCTCGACTCTGCTCAACAGCCTGTCGAATTACAGCAACACGATCCCAGCTGCCACCGACCCGGACAGCAAGCCACCCCCGGTGCAGGGTGGTGCACAGATGGGCACGCTGATCGGTGTCTTTCTGCCCTGCATTCAGAACATCTTTGGCGTGATCCTCTTTATCCGTCTGACGTGGGTTGTAGGGACTGCCGGCGCCATACAGGGCTTCTTCATCGTGCTCTGTTGCTGTTGTGTGGTGGGTATTTCGCCTGAACTGCGGCCCATAAATTGAACAATGGGTTCGGCGGACCCTAGCTCTGCTACCGAAATCTGTTCCTCTATTATATCTGAAGTAGAGTACATTATTCAGGGATAGATATCGCCCTGGGATTGGATCGTTTTGGAGCAGTTATTAATTTACAATTAGACAGCTCAGGAATAGATATCACGCTTTTTATTCAAGTATTTTTACAAAATCTCGCCCACAATACAATAAACCACACTCCCTGTGCACGTAGACAATGTTGACCGCCATCAGCATGAGCGCTATCGCGACCAACGGCGTGGTGCCTGCCGGCGGCTCCTACTTCATGATATCCAGAAGTCTGGGCCCCGAGTTCGGCGGTGCGGTGGGGATGCTGTTCTACACCGGCACCACGCTGGCTGCCGCGATGTACATCATCGGTGCCGTTGAAATCGTCCTGGTAAGAGTCCATTACAATTATCAGCCCAGCTTCTCCTTCTCCTTCTCTGAACGCCCCGTGGCTTCTTTCAGACGTACATGGCGCCCTCGCTCAGCATATTCGGCGACTTCACCAAGGACCCGAGCATCATGTACAACAACTTTCGCGTGTACGGGACTTGCCTGCTGGTGGTGATGGGCACCATCGTGTTCATCGGCGTGAAGTTCGTCAACAAGTTCGCCACCGTTGCCCTGGCCTGCGTCATCCTCTCGATCGTGGCCGTCTACGTGGGCCTGTTCTACAACTTCTACGGCAACGAGTCCCTCAAGTTCGTAATCAAGTCTAACCGGAACTATTCCTGCTAACGATTAAGCGTTGCAAGTATTTTATGAAGGAGCTCCGTTCTGTTTTAGGATGTGCATCCTGGGTAGAAGGCTGTTGAAAGACATCAACGTGATGAACGACTGCAATAAAGACCGTGCCGGGGTCCTGCATCAGCTTTACTGTGGAAACAACAGCAAGTGCGACCCGTACTACGAGGAGAACAACTTGTCGATTATCAACGGAATACGTGGCCTGGCCAGCGGTGTATTCTTGGGTGAGTTAACTGAGACACATCTGTTCCCTTGGTGTATCGGGGAAAAGGGGCAGCGTGACTCAGGATTCCGAACCTCTTACGTGCAGAAAACATATGGGGCAGTTTCCAAGAGGAAGGCCAACTGATTGCTTATGGAAGTGATCCGAAGGACATCGACATGATGTCGAAATCCTCTTACAATCAGATCCAGGTCGACCTCACTACCACCTTCACCATTCTTATTGGAATCTTCTTCCCTTCAGTCACTGGTAAGCCATCATAACACTGAACATCATTTCCTGAAACCTGCCCTCGCACAATTAAGACTCCACAGATGTAACCCACTAATAGAGAAGCTTTCACCAACTCAATGTCAAATGGCAAATCTGTTTCCCAGGTATCATGGCTGGGTCAAATAGATCGGGCGACTTGGCAGACGCCCAGAAATCGATCCCAATCGGTACGATCTGCGCCATCCTGACAACCTCCACTGTGTACCTCTCCTGCGTGCTCCTGTTCGCTGGCACAGTGGACAATCTCCTCCTTCGCGACAAGTTCGGCCAAAGTATCGGCGGCAAGCTGGTGGTGGCAAACATGGCCTGGCCGAACCAATGGGTGATCCTGATCGGTTCCTTCCTGTCAACCCTGGGTGCTGGCCTCCAGTCGCTGACTGGTGCTCCGCGGCTACTTCAAGCAATCGCCAAGGACAACATCATACCTTTCCTAACGCCGTTCGCGACCAGCTCCAGCCGCGGTGAGCCCACCAGGGCCCTGGTGCTCACGGTTCTCATCTGCCAATGCGGCATTCTGCTCGGCAACGTCGACTACCTGGCCCCGCTGCTCTCCATGTTCTTCCTGATGTGCTACGGCTTCGTGAACCTGGCCTGCGCCCTGCAGACCCTCCTGAGGACCCCGAACTGGCGACCCCGGTTCAAGTACTACCACTGGAGCCTGTCGTTCCTCGGCCTGTCCCTCTGCATCGCTATCATGTTCATGACCAGCTGGTACTACGCGTTGCTGGCGATGGTGATGGCCGGCTGCATCTACAAGTACATCGAGTACCGCGGCGCCGAGAAGGAATGGGGCGACGGTATCCGCGGTCTGGCCCTGTCCGCCGCTCGCTACTCATTGCTGCGACTGGAGGAAGGCCCGCCGCACACGAAGAACTGGCGACCGCAGATCCTGATCCTGGCAAAGCTCACCGACGACCTGGTGCCCAAGTATCGCAAGCTGTTCGCGTTCGCCAGCCAGCTGAAGGCTGGCAAGGGTCTCACCGTCAGCGTCAGCTGCATCGGAGGCGATTACATCCAGAACTCAGGCGAGGCGCTGGCAGCGAAGCAGAGCCTGCGCAGGACGATCGTGGAAGAGAAGGTGAAGGGATTCGTCGACGTCCTGGTGGCTAGAAACATCATCGACGGCTTGAGCTCCCTGGTACAAACCACTGGGCTCGGTGGGATGAAGCCCAACACTGTGATCCTCGGCTGGCCCTACGGTTGGAGGCAATCGGAGGACGAGAGGACCTGGAGAGTGTTCCTGCAGACGGTGAGAGCAGTGGCAGCCGCCAGGATGGCGCTGCTGGTGCCCAAGGGAATCAACTTCTTCCCTGACTCCACGGAGAAAGTAGTCGGCAACATCGACGTTTGGTGGATCGTGCACGACGGCGGCCTGCTGATGCTGCTGCCGTTCCTGCTCAAGCAGCATCGCACGTGGAAGAACTGCAAGATGAGGATCTTCACCGTCGCCCAGATGGAGGACAATTCTATCCAGATGAAGAAGGACCTGAAGAAGTTCCTGTACGACCTTAGAATCGAGGCTGAGGTGGAAATCGTGGAAATGGTGAGTTGTCGGCTACGGAAGCTTTGCACCTTGCGTTCTTATCGAATAATCTTTCGATCGTGGGTCAACCAAACAGACAATTAGTCTTCAAAGATCGATGGAGAATCGTTCCAGGGGTCCATCGATCTAAGTAATCGAGCGCGGAAAGAATAAACCTTAATAATACTCTTGAGACCGTACTATGTACCCGGAAACTAATTGCTTCATTAATTACTATGCGCAGATGGACTCCGATATATCAGCATACACGTACGAGCGAACCCTGATGATGGAGCAGAGGAACCAGATGCTGAGGGAGCTGCGGCTGAACAAGAAGGAGTCTCTGGGAGTGGTAAGTCGTTACATTAACTAACCACCAGATCAGCTCTATACGGCAAATCTGAATACAGTATATATATCTATACATGAATTACGTAAAATAAGAATTGCTACGGCGATACTGATCGGTATGTGTCTGTTTGTTGCGTGCTCGTCACGGATAAGGTGCAGACATTGGTGGACTTCAACGAGGTACCCGCCGAAGAAAATTTACCTCTGGTTTGTCAGACAATTCCCGGCGTTCCTCCGTCTGTCTCCATCCTTCCCGAACGATCAGTGTCATCGACACGCCGTCCACGAGATCCTCGTTTACCCACTCTTCACGACAGCGCGTATCGTTCTCTCTCACGTTGCTCCTCTGTTCACATCGTGTACAGCACTAGAGTAACCCATCCAGAGGAACTGAACTCGTGGAGGTGGCGTGCGTGACAACCGTCGCTCCTCGATACCTCGCGAGCTCCTTTGCTACATAGTAACAATTCCCAACGTGATACTCGACTAACCGGTCCTCCCTCCCCCTCCCCATCCCTCCTCCCCGCTCCCCGATCGAAAGCCTCCACCAGTTTGCTTTCTTGCTCATGATTACGTATCCATGGAGCCGCTGGCCGGCTCCAGTTTTCAGCTTGATTGGCACGTTCATACCGAATGCTTGACATTAGTGGTCGTTCATTTAGCCAGATCATAGAGTGCTTTCTTTGACGCTAGCGTTAGCCGCGCGTCTGCCGACGCACGGGCGCACAATTCTGACTCTGTCCCCCTGGTGTACGGGGCAAGGCGCGGCGGCTCGAGCCCGATTCACCGATCCTCCTCTGTCCTGGCCACAGGTGCAGGCGATCGTCGACCACCACCACAGCGTGGACGTGAAGGTGGCCACCAAGGTGAGATTCCAGGAGCCGGGCAGCCAGAACTCGGGCGCTGTGGACGAGGCGCAGGAGCAGCTGATGCCCGAGGCAGAGGCCAGCAAGGAGGAGCCGGACGCTGGGGAGGGGAACGAGGCCGCCGAGGAGGCGAAGGACGCGAGCGACGAGGAGACCAAGCTGATAGGCGGCTCGCCGAAGCAGGACAACAAGGAGAACACGGAGAAAGAGGCGAAGGAGACCGAGGAGAAGAAAACTGAGAGTCCCGAGTCCAAGAAACCCACCATCACACCGTAAGCGATCGTCGATCAAGTTCGCCCGCGAGCTTCCTTTCTCCCATCGATTTAATCGTCTCCCTGTCGGTGTCGTTCCCGTCTGTTTGCAGTGACGAGGGCGACGTGAGGCGTATGCACACTTCCGTCAAGCTGAACGAAGTGATCGTGAACAAGAGCCATGACGCTCAGCTAGTCATCCTGAATCTTCCCGGCCCGCCGCGGGACACCAAAATGGAACGTGAATCAAACTGTATCCTTTCAACTCGTACTGTAGACAAGATAGAACGTTGTAGATTTATCCTCGTTCCTTGTAATTTCCTTAACCCGCGCGACACAGACATGGAATTCTTAGAGGTTCTCACCGAGGGTCTGGAAAGGGTGCTGATGGTGCGGGGTGGCGGACGGGAGGTGATCACCATCTACTCGTGAACTAGACGGGAAGGAAACGAAGTAATCGCCTCGCAACACCAGAAATCTAGTTTACTTCTCAAAGACCTAAACGACTTCACCCTGAGGAACACGTTGCTCTTGTGCCATTGTCTGAGCAGTCACTTGCGTTTCGCGTTGTGAAACACAGAGACAGAGAGTGAGAGAGAGAGAGAGAGAGAGAGAGAAAGTGTGAGCAGCGGGATTGCCGATCGACGACCTCATTTCCGCGGGCTGTTGGTCGACCAGGACCGTGAAAGCTCGTAGGTTCGTTAAAAAAAAAAGCTGACCCTCGAGAAGGCCAAAAGTGACATGCCAAAGGATAAGTTTCCTTTAAATGAATTTCACGTCGTAAGCTAGGATACGTAGGATCTATCTTATTTACACTCGTCCCTTTCGAAAAGATAGACAAAGTGGTTTTAATCCCGTAACGCGGCAGGCCTCCGTGCGGTAAGGCGGGAGGGAAAAGAGACAGGTAGCACAGAGGACCGCACGCAGAGCGTATCTCCGATCTCCTTACCATTAACGGGTGCTCCAAGTACTACCGCTCCTCCAGTGGACGTTGTTGCTCGTCGGTGAAGGGCAGAGTTTCCGTACGCCGAGGACGAAGAGAACGCGGTGAAAGTAACGTGTCGCCGCGGGTCGACGGTGACGAACAGCCGACACGTCCCGAGTAAAATATTATTCGCTCCGATTCCAATTATCTCCCGTTGAAACTGAAATCAAAATTTTTTGGTCCGAGGCTAAGATCGAAGCATCTACGAAACCACTGCCAGAATACTTTCTAAATGCTTCGCGTTTAACCGAAGACGCGAGAGGCTCATTTTTCTACACGCATTTGTCGTTAATAGTGAGTATAATAGGTATGTATAATTCTACTGCTTATAGGTGAGAAACTTAGGGTAGCCTAGGATAGCGCGCTCGAGTACGCTGATCGAGCGGGTGCACCGTTCGCAGCCGCCGCGGCGCGACGAAGGTTCGGGCGAACGCTGCAGCGCGTACAGTCTCGCGTGGACCGCGGAATAGTTGGCCCTCGAATCTCGCGAGACCACGACAAATTCCAGCATCCACCCGGGCAGGTAACAGTCGAGTCTCTTAACTTAACGCATCGCTGAAACATCCATGAAAGTCGTAAACCACAGGTATAGTTCGAACTCTCGAACCTATTAAGAAAAGTATCTTACTGCCAATGTTTCCAAACTGTTAAATTAGAGTTACCACGGAGTTACTGAACTTCGGTAGAATCGTAATTGCCAAGGGGCGTTTAAAATCTCGGTGTGCTAGAAACAGAAAGCGATCTTAACGTCGGTGACTAACAGCAATAGAAAAGTAATCATAGGGACCGATCAATCTCTACGTGGCGTAAGAATAGTGTATTTAGAGCTAGGGCATGAAAGACTATCCAGAGACAGGGCTAAAAACGGACACGGAGAAAGTTCGTGCCCTGAATTGCGCCGGGCAAACGTATTGCTCGAGAAATGCTCCCTCAAAGTTACCTGATCTTATCGAGTGCCGACAGCAATAAAACTTTACACGAACGGTGCTGCTCCGATCCTGCGATTCCCTTCGCACCAATCGGACCGGAAATACAGCGCGCAACGTCCGTGGTGAACTGGCGGGTAGAGCTAATGGACAATCGAAAACGATGCGCTTCTCGGGAAACAATGCCAAAGATTCAGCAGGAACAGCCATCGTGTGTCGACACGCACAGAGACAGCTCAGCGCGAGAGCGAATCGTCTTCTAACACCCGCGTTTTATACTTGAAACGATTAAATCGATATCGAGCACTGTAGGTAACATTGCGCCCCCATGCAGGCTCGAGCGGCAGCGTTCTCTCCAGCTTGGCGTCGCGAGCGACGAGAGGTTATGAGCGACGCGCGGCGACTAATTCACGCATCTCCTTCAGGACTGAAGCTCGTTTATTCTCCATCGTACTTGTCCCTCTTGCGCGTCCAAGTCTTCGTCTAGATTCACGTTTATACTGTCCAAGGCCTATCGGTCCTTCTCACCGCTATAGTACTTCTAAAACCGAAAGACACACACACACAAGCGCGCGCGCGTGCGCGCGTGGACGTGTAGAAGTGTGCAGAATCGAGCGAACACCGTCAGCCTTGAAGGGATGGTCACGGCGTCGCCTACATGGGTTTACCTGAAGGAATAGTGAATGCCAAAAAAAAAACGGAAAAAAAATATAAGGAACCGAGAAGAGAGCGAAGAATTCTTAACTGACTTTCATCGAAGGATAGAGTAGCGTTGCGATCGGTCGCGTTTTAAGTGTCGTGTGCATGTCACGTTTCATGCACGGCCCGAAACTCTTCGGCCGTGTTTCATTTTAGATAGGCACTATCTAATACGTATATACATAACATACATATATATATATATAAATAAATTAACACGCGTCATATATATGTATATGTACTCACACACAGACACACACGAGACACACCGTTTATATATACATATATGCGACGAATAGTTTATCTATAAGAGTGGAAGTCGAGAGCCGACGAATAGAGGTGTCTTTTTAAGTAACGGGGAATCACGTTAGAGCGGGCGACTAATTCTACCCGCCGACACTCTGTGTCTACTTAATCGATGCCCGTGAATCGATCATGGTTCCGAGCTGGATCCCAGCAGGAAGGGGAAGAGCACTCCGTGAACCTTTGTTAGTCTCGTTAGACGATTCTCTAGACGGTGTCCTCCGGGGATTTTCTATTCAAATAACAGACCCGACCCGGCCTCCTTCGCGGCCGAGAGATCCGCGATCCGAGCGCCTCTAACGGTGATAGTCGCGTCTCGAGCAAGTAAGGGGACAGGAGCGATTCGCGCGACTCCAGGGTTCGTCGCGCGATCGATTTAGCTTGGCCGGTGTTCGGCGTCCCGACGAAAGAGGGGGCGAGAAGGGAACAGGAGGTTCGCGGTTTGCTCCCTCCGTCTCTATCTATCGTCCACGATGTTGTGACACGTACTTTCTAATTTTAATACGTTACTCACTTGTCGATTTACCATATATTTTATGTGTACTTGCCTGTCCGACAGGCATCGGCACTGCATAGTTTATACGAGACAATGTTGACTATGAGAAGAGTTTATTCGCGGGACAGGGGATGGGGGGTTGTTGGGTGGAACGGTAGCCGAAGAAGAATACTAAAGAGGAAGGGGGGGACAGGGAACGAGAAACAGATAACTATTCGGGATAGAATGCTAAGCGTGTTGTATATAAATAGATAGACTTAAAGAAGTGGCGTGGAACGTAGGGACTGGGCGAGCTCTCGAGGATCGGGAACGGAAGAGCGAGTGACAGAAAGGGTACATAAATAAAGTTGAGCGGTGAACAAAGGTGCAGGCGGGAAAGAGAGGGGAACGTCGTTTTCATAGATCAAACAGTATTGCAGTGTACTCTGCTGCCGCTTTAATATTTTACTATGTCGTAATTTACTTGAAAATGCACAATTGACCATACGGACACGTACACAACCCCAACACACACACACATACGCGCAGACGCAGACACCACGGAGACATACACGCATAGGTGCATTCGTACACACGTTACGTAAGTGTAAAGAGAAAGGACAGAAGGTAAATATATATATATATATACAGAATATAACTATGTATACACCTGCGAGCTTGGCATTTGTCGGGGACTTAATATCGTGTGTCGTTTGTGATTACGGCCCCGTTCTAAACGGGGCCCCGCGTCTGGTTTAAATCACCTCTAGGCTGTGAGATGAGAGCTAAGCAGCAGAGATACTTGAGCTCGAGACCTCAATCATATGTGTCAAATCAAGCGGTTACTATACATTATATACATACATATACTTTTAAAGGGAATGGGGATGAAAGAGAAGGGAGCTTATCTCTCGTTGAACCGTGTCCAGCCCTCTCTGAACCGGGATTCCCTCGCTCGTGGCTATACCACTTATTAATTAGTTTTCCTTTCTCCTCCTCGAGACACCATTAGAGTTCGGGCCACGAAGTTGCGAGCAAAGTGGAAACGGATGGGAGAGATAGCGGTGCTTGCGCGCGAGGAGAACGACAGGGTTCGTCGATGTTCCCAGCGGACGGGAATGGAAGTTAACGCGTTTAACTTGTTTGCAGTGACGAATGGTAAGGGGGGTATGATGGAAGGCATTGGAAGCTGGGATAGGGTGCAACCGTTTTCGGGATGGGGCTGTTAAGAAACGAATGTATATGTATATATAGATATGCACATATACGAATTCTATATGTATGTGTATATATGTATATGTATATAGAAAAAAAATGAAACAAATACAAGATATATTTGTAGATACGAACACTTTAGCCATCTGATTAGCGTATGTAATAGAGTCAATACTGTGAAATACCTATAAAACTTTACCCCTATACCCTTTTAGATTATAGACGACGATGAAGTACTTGTAATTAACTTATGGAAGACAAAGTATAATGAATGAAGAAAATTATACCGCGATCAGATCGATTAAATAAATAAACGACATACACCTAAACCGCACGAGTTCTTTTTCAGACTCTTGTGTATTCCAATCAAGCGTTTCCCTTCCTCTTTACCTCGTTGAACATTGTTTTTCTTTTTCTTTTTTATTGAGATAAAAGTTCTCCGGCGCTCTATAGGTCCATTTATATCCAGTTCAACTAAAATGTATTTATACATTGTAAATAATACTATGTGATATTGAAAATAAATGAGAATTCATTCGACGTCGAAATTTATTTGTAAATCGCGGGTTTCGAAGGACCTAGTTTTACACGTGTTGAATTCTAATTCCTACCGCGCGTGGCGTCACAATCTGTTTCGAAACTTCACCGGTAACGTTGCATGCGACACTAAAATGGTAAGGGGGTCCTAGGCCGGTACATATTCATAGCCCTACTTATTTTTAAGCACATGCTTAAGCATGCGGTATCCTCTACTAATCTAGTAGCTAGTAAAGGATGCCTAATGCTTAAGCATTTGCTTAAGAATAAATAGCGACTATGAATACCAGCCCTAGAGGATCACTAGCACAGACCAGGTATAGGATAGACCTATCACGCAATGTAATTTTGTGTCAAGCGGCTTCTTAGGAAATGTCCAAAAAACGGAAATATTCAGAAAAAAAAATGAAAACGCTGTTTTTTCGGGACGTGCGTGGTCACACCTTGTAGGGTTCTTCGCTGCCTTTCGACTCATAATAGCGGCTTCTTAGGAAATGTCCAAAAAAACGGAAATATTCATAAATAAAAAATGAAAACGCTGTTTTATCGGGACGTGCGAGGTCACACCTTGTAGGGTTCTTCGCTGCCTTTCGACTCGTAATAGCGGCTTCTTAGGAAATGTCCAAAAAACGAAAATATTCATAAATCGTGTGTATTTCTGCTTACAGGTAAGGAATTTTGACAACCTTTGCGTTAAATGCGATCACCGGCTGCATTTCCGACTTTATTCATCGATATGAAAATTGCACAAGATACTGCTTCAACTCAATTATCAATTACACTTGTAAGATTCCATTGTATCGCATTTCACTTATTTCAATAAAATGCAGCTAAGTGATAAAAGAGTATTATTATTTAACGAGCCTTCCTTCCCCTACTTTCTCCTTCCTATTCACCTGCAAAAACTCAAAATTTCGGCCCCACAGATTCTCTTGCAGGTGCAGCGCGAAAATTTGCCTCTCTTGCAGGTGCGGCACTTAAAAATCCCCTTGTTCCGAAATAAATTGCACGATTCTTGCACCTGCAAGAGAGGCAGATTTTCGCACTGCACCTGCAAAAACTCAAAATTTTGGCCCCACAGCTTCTCTTGCAGGTGCAGCGCGAAAATCTGCCTATCTTGCAGGTGCGGCACTTCAAAAACCCCTTGTTCCGAAATTTTCGCGCTGCACCTGCAAAAGAAGGTTTGGCTTCTGGGCTAGCTAGAAATCCTGAATTTGTGGGAAATTTGGTTCAAGAGGGCTTTTACAATGATAATACGGTTTTCTAAATTTTTTTCCACTTTATTTTCTTTAAAATACATTCAATACATCGCAATGGTGTGATACAGGTATGTATAAATGAATATTAAATAAGTAATAAGTATAATTTCACTTTGTTTTATGTATAAAATCACTATTGCCTCGAGTCCAATGTTGAGGTTGGTAGTGTTTCCATATTTGATGCACTTAAGGTTGTTGTCCAGCAAGAATGATCCAGAAATATCTCCTATAACAGACGAAAAATAAATTATAGCAACTTGTATGATCTCGAATATATTAAAAGATTTCTATGCAGAATGAATGTAAAGAAAAATTTGTTAAGCCCCCCTCCCATCCTTCTTTATAGCGCGACGAATCACGACGAATCGAGCTGAACTAAAGTGAGCGACCAATTAACACATTAAGGTGTGATTTGATGCTGACCTAGATTAGTAGAGGATGCCGCATGCTTAAGCATTTGCTTAAGAATAAGTAGCGACTATGAATACCGGCCTAAGTCCTCAAATTATGGGTCGGTAACACAGTTTGGGTGGCGACACGGACATCCATAAGGTGATAGGTCTATCCTATACCTCGTCTGTGTCGCTACTTATTCTTAAGCACATGCTTAAGCATGCGGTATCCTCTACTAATCTAGTAGCTAGTAAATATTTGCTTAAGAATAAATAGCGACTATGAATACCGGCCCTAGGGGATCACTAGGGAAAACCTGTCCAAAGCGACAGGAGCGACACGAGTGTCGCCTCTTACTTTCTACCTTCTCCTTGGTGTATGGACGATCTATATGCCTATCTATCTCTCAACTATGTAATCGTTGGTAATCGTTTGCGGACTATACGTGTTTATAGATGTTTCAATGGTTGACAGCTATCAATCGCACATAGGTTGGTAGTGAGTCACGGCATTGGCAGCGCAGCTAGGTGAAGACCACTCACCTCTCGACAGGTGACTAACAGCCTAGGAATTACCGCTCCTTCTTTTTCTGCCCCAACTTTTGTTATCATCTATTGCGCACGCACTTACCCGTAGCTAAAAGCGGTTCATGCCTCTTGTGACTTTCCCTTTAGACCAATACCTAATCAAGCACTCGCTTATTTGGCCTCAAAGTCTTGTGCTGGTCCACCACAGATATCGCACACCATCACCCACCCCTTTGTTCAGATGTCCAGGTATTTTTTGTAAGTGTCCTTTTCTTTTGTTTTGCATTAAGTTGTGCAACCTCCGAGGACCATTGGGGTAGGACGCATTATACGCGCTGTTATTGTTCCAGCGACATACCCAGCATGGCGTCTAGCTCTGTCAGCCAGGAGGACTTTGACAATGACTTCGAGCTGACTTCCAGGAGGTCCAGGATCAGGAACGCCCGAGCACGCGTCGGCCTACCTAGAACAGGAGATGCCTCTTCCATAAACTTTCAAAGTACGCGCACGTATAAGTCAGCCGCCGCTCCTTCGATTTCCGTGTCGAACGACATTTTAAACGTGCGACGACGTTGCTTTCAGGGAACAGACCTAACGCGGAGGAGTCGCAGGGAGTATGCGACGCGAGTTCCAACAATGTGCTTCCACCGGAGCACGAGAATCAGCAGACTAAACCAATAATGAGAAAACAGGATAAACGGGTAACCGGCCGGTAAGCGAATCAGGCGAATTGCCGCTTAAGTAAAACTTTCACGTAGCCGAGACTTTCATGACTTCAAGTATCCCCTACTGATAAACAGATGCAGCGTATAAGTTCGCATACTCTGTTAACGCATTGCGGATCTGGTTCTAGTGTCGTATCCTGTTTGCACAGGTCAACGCACATAAACAAGGGGAAGCAGCAGCGCGATAGACGAAAACTTAGGGAAAAAAGGCGAAGTACAGGAGTAGTGCATTTGCCTTCGACGGAGGTTTGTCACTGTTTCCAGTCACATTAAGGTCCCGAAATCTGAATGGCTCTTCGCGGCACTTTCACGGTTCTCTTAAAACAACTGACCTTCCTTACATTAGCGCTTGCTGGATATAAACTTAATTAATTTTCTACCCTCGCATGGCGAACTTAACAAACTCTCTTCGTACTAACACGCGTCGTAGAGAATCCTTCGAGAGAACCCCGTTTCCCTTGGTTTGCGAGAAAGTTTGCCTTCGAATGTATCTGGATAATTCTCGAGTTTCGTCCGAAATGCATTGCGCGAATGTGCCCCTAGAGAAGTATCGTGTTAGAATGTCTCGCAACACATGGAATGTCTAACAAGTAGAATGTGCACTTAGAAACGCTTCCCGTCGACTAACGATTAAACGTTCGGCCGCGAGTGTTTTTACGGATACTGGTAAAACAAAAGTTCTCTGCGCAAACCCCGGTGTTGTTACTCCCGCAATGTAATTTCGTTAGCTACTTAATTCTGCAGAGTACAGGAGATAGTACAGGAGAAGACGAGGAAGAGCTTAGTGGCACTTGTCTTGAAACTAAACACAACACACATCACAATGAGTTCCTTGATCATGAGCTCATAGAAGTAAGTCTGTGCGATTTACCGTTTTTTCTCTATTCAGCTAAATTACTGTGCAACGCGGCCGAAAAGCCGATCGTCCCCTGTAACTGAAAATATATATATATATATGTATGTCGAACTGCTCGTGTTTCAGGAACGGATAGCAAAAATGTTTACACAAAGGCGAAACAAAAGGTATAAAACACTGGACTATAATATATTACGGTAGTGAAATTATACATTCCTATATATATATACACACATTATGTATATTTATGTATGTATATGTATAGAGCTTTAGTAAAATTTTAGTAGTTACTTGTAATAAACTGCTACTGCTTTTTAGGCATTACCGTACTTCCTACAGGTCATGTATAAATAGGCACAGTTGGTAAGTGCTACTGCACGTGACAGAAGTACAATTAGGCACGACCTGTACGAAGGACGGTAGAGCTAGTAGATTCTTTTAAATACGAGCCTGCGTATTGTAACGAGTACGTAAGTCCTTTTTATACACCATTCTTAAACTACCAGTGATCGATATACTAACCGATAAGAGTCGTGATTTGCTGTTCGATAGTACTAATTAATCGTCCCACGCTTACGCCGAAGCGCGCAAAGCGATCGATTCGAAATGAATCGTGGACGTCGTCCGGAAACATTAGGATCCGTTTACATTAAGGGTCGTGCCTAATGTTGTGTTATAGGCAGTCCGGGCCGGCGTGGCGACACACATTCACTAATATATCAAAAACTGTCGATTTAATTGTAGCCACTCCGACTTGGAAGCAGACGACGAGGAGTTCGATTCTCTCAACCAGTCCGACAGCGTGAATCAATCGGATCACGGCAACCACGAGCCGCAGACATCTGTGAACGCCGCTGATAAAACGACGCTTCGTACGCCGCCCGCTGCCAATCCGCAAGAGGTGATTTCTCCGTTCGCTTGATCGCTAAGGCAGAGAATGATACCCTGCAATTGGAGTATGACCGCCGTCGTTGGTGTTTCAGTTGATAGACCGAGCACAGAAGGAGAACAATAGGCTAGTGTCGCTGCTCCTCGCTCGCGACCACAAGATCATAGAGCTCGAGGCCCGACTGCTTCAGCAGCAGCACGAGATGTCCATAGAGCGGGACCGGTTACGGAAGGAGAACACCGCGCTCCGTTTATTGGTCGACATGGCCAGCAGATAATTCTCCTCCTCGCGGTACAGCCCGACGTCGGTCCCGCGATCGGCTCTAGAAGCTACTTGCTCGGGCGGTTATGGGAGCTACGTATTACCAATAGTTTACATTTAATCGTGAATTTACTTGTTAAATAATAGCCGAACGGGATAGCGATTGCAACTTTTAAAAGATTGAAGAAGAAAAAAACAAATAATGAAATCTGATTAATCGTATCGATAAGCCACAACTGCAAGAGAATCAGGGTAAGTTTGTGCAGTAAATAATCACGAGAGTCCGCTCGATTCCTGGGTATCATGTTTTTACAACAAGCAATAGATCTTTACGAGTGTAAACGTAATTTATCCGCTTCATCTAATAGACGCTTCAGTTATATGGAAATCCATTACGTAGCCGGGGCTGGAGAAATACAACAAATACATATATACGTATTGTTTTGCGTCTTCGTGTACTGCTGGTATCTAATCTCGCGTGATAAGTTCAGGGCAAATATGTCTCTTTTTCTTCTTCTTTTTCTTTGCGATGCGATGTAACAGCGTAATCGTAGAAGAGAGGGTGCTCCAATTTGTTATGTCATTGTTAGACGAGCGCGAACGAAAATGGTAAATATTGGCAAATATATGCATGACGGCCATTTGTAAACCCGAGCACGCCGTCTGCGTAGTGTCTGCGATTCGCAGATTCAACCGCTGTCGTCTGTTTTATACTCTAATAATGAACCTATCGGTATAGCTCTTCTGTGTAAATCGTTGTTTTCTTTTTCTTTTATCCGTAGAGCACGAAATTAGGCGCGACTCGTGCAGATTGTGTAAATAAGAAGGCACAAAACGAGCGATTCCGGTCACAGTGCATTTAATTTGACTGACAAGCAGAGGCCACGATACGAGTAAGCGTTGTCTTTTGGGTGGAATTGGGTGTAAAGTGTAGAGGCGGGTGATATGAACGATTCTTTGATTACTGGTCGTTAATATTCTTAGCCATTTTGTAGAAAGAACGGTTAACTATTTACGACCATGATTCTTGGAGTTATCAACACCCACGCACCCCTACATTCTTACCCCGTCCCATCCAAGAAGAGACGTTCAATCCAAGTTATGGTCTCAACTTGTTGAGAAGATCGAACATCATCTTTTTCCCTGCTTTTGGTCAAAAGAATAGAAAGAAACGTAACGAAGGGGCACGCCAGCAGAAGAAATCATGGATCTCGGCGTGACCCCTGAACTACTACCAGTAGTTCCACCAGATCGCAACCTAATGTTTACTTATAGCGACGCGTATACACGTACATATATAATTAGAAAGCGGGAGACTGAGAGTGCGAGTACATTGTGCATATGTGAGCGAGAGCGGAGTCGAGAGAGAAAGTGAAAACGGAAGATTCGAATTTGTATTTACGCGCTTCAACGCGTGCACAATCAATTATATTTTTATTCGTCGCGGTAAAGTCGACTACTGAGCCGCGTTTGGAAGAAGGGAACCACGGAAACACGCGTCTGCTTGTCAGTTGACCGTACGATAGCATTTCGCAGTCGCCAGCTTCGACGAAACTGTTTCAGATATATCGTTTGAGATTCTTCTCGGAAGGCGGGTCGATAGAAGAGATTGCTCGGTCTAAGAATGGTTCACGCCGATTCCATCACGGAAAATTTGGAAACTTTATTATATTCGAAATTCGATATTTTCTGTCTAAATAAACATTCTCTTAATAATCGTATCTTTTATGGCTACAAACATCTGCCCGCTACGCAACGCATTCCTTCTCTTCCTCTTGCACATGTTAAAATTTATGCGATTCACCCCAGTGACTGGAAAGAAGAGACAGAGTATCACGAACGGAAAGCATACCTTCTAGAAGAGAGAAAAAAAAAGAAACGCGCAAAGTATCGACCGCAAGCGTGCGATTTACATTTTTATTCATAAAATAACTAAATAAATTTTGATATGATACAATACTTATCCTCGCGAACGCACATTCCACGTGTTACATTTAAAACTGTACATTTAAACACGAAAAGAAATTCGACAGGGTCCGATCCGTAGGGGAGCGTTCTCCAACGGATCGGTCAGCTCTCTGCACGTTTATTCATCGTCCAAAGTGCGCGCCACTGCTTTACACGCTGCTCGCAAACCTTAACATGTGCATATAGAGACGCGAGGAGAGACTTCGGCAATAAACGGACGCGTTAATCTCCGACAAATCACTTGGTGATCCAGAGTAAAGCGCGGACTGGACGAAGCAGCCACTCTGATACAAGTAGCGATACATCATCGTCTTAGGAACATATTCAACCGCGCCAGGTTGCAATGCCCTGGGTTTCCCAGATCTTCTCAACGCGCAATCGAACGATACACAGCACTCGCTGTTTGCTGAATTCCAAGGCTCTGCTTTGCGACTATTTATCGCAGATTGACGTACATTTTATTGCCAAAGTTCTCCCGCGCTCCCATGAACGTAACATATACACATCAAGTACATTTTCACGACGCAACAGGTACTAGGCTGGTGGCTATCCGCCTGTCCATTACACTTCTTTTTTTTTTTACATTTATGGTGTCGATCGGTGTCTCTTTCATTCTCTGCGAGGCTTCCTCGCCCGATCGCCTGTATCCACTGCGACATTGCATATATTATATATATATATGTATATATTTACAACACTATACGCTACACTTTTTACAGGGTTTCTACGAAGCGTCACGACGCCCAGGCTTGGAGGATTACAAACATTACGCGGTCGCGAATTCGCGATCTCCCGCTCGCATTTCTACACAGAAGGCGACGTCTCTTTGATATGTACCGTTTTCTTTTTTTTTCTTATCATTCTTCCTCGAGAGAATTAGAGAACTTGAAGGAACTTGCTCTGTCTCCTACACGCTGCACGACACGCCGTGCAACCTCGTCTCGCTCTTTCGCGCGCAACAGGTCTCCTCTCTCCCTACTCACTATCTTCTCTCTCTTGTCGAGCTTTTTTCTTATTGTCAACAGTTGAGTCTCTCTATATATAACGTAGAAAGGCATACATCGGTTATTAAGCGATTTCTTTTCTCTTCATTTGTTTTTAGTTTTTTTGAACAGCTGCTCGGTTTGATTAACAGCGGCGATTGTCGGTGTCGTAACAGCTTTTATACTCGCGCGTGCTACATTTTCCCATCAACGCGCCACGCAGGCCGTCGGCTCGAGGTACGTTCCGATGATCCAACCGGACGTTTCGATTTCTTTCTCGTTTACCACTGCCTGCGATCGACTTCCGTTCGTGCGAATTAACGAGGATGACTCGTCGGTTAAAATAAAAGTGTCTGCAAGTTAGATGCGCACGCGCGCGCGCTTCGGAAGTTACATTGTAACGCGCTCGATCAGGATACGCTGCATATAACACGCTACTGCCGACGGAATCGCGTCGAAACTGGGGAGAACCTCCCTTCGCGCGACGCGATTCACTCGAGCCGGCTGTGCGCGAGATTCGAACAATTCGCGAGGAACACTGCGAGGGAGGAAAGTCTCTTCCGCAAAGATCCGCTCTGAACTTGAGGCGCCTGGCCACGTGGTAAGCAACGCGAGTGGCGTACAGCAGTCATTTTATAGCTATTTACATTGTCAGTTTAGCATTGCGATAGATGTGTCTCGTAAAACCATCCGAAGTGTATCGTGTAAGGCAAATAAAATTCGTCGAGATAAATCGCTGGCGAAGTTGGAATTACTTCTGCCCATCCACGTTTGCCGGACGCGTGACCAAACAACTCAAACGAGCCCCTCCTCTCCGGCGAATTATTCGAGTCACTGACGTGTTATCCTAAACTTGGCGCGACTCTACCGTCGCGTGTAATTCTCGCGCGCGTTCCAATACTCCACGATCCGACGGTGGATAAGGAATTTGGTCGTCGCATCGAAACTTCGCCCGAAGCCTGACAAAAAAAAACTCTCGTCGAATTGGAACTAAAAATCCGTGTGTTTGGCATCATCTTATTCGTCTAAAATCGTACATATACAAATAGATATATCCTGTCCCTCGAGTTGTCGCCGTTACGTATAATCTAAATTATTAATTGGCGTGTGGGGCGGGGGCCATTGAACTCTCTCCCTTTCGCACTATATCTCTTTCACACCTTACATCAATATAATCATATTACATCCCAACAAACGACTAGATCACGATGGTTGGATCCCAACCAGATCCTTAAATGCTACGGAGCGCTCGTGGTTAAGCTAGATTCCAGTTAACGATATATTATTTTATCAAATATAAACCACCTCGCTATCGAAATAACTGTAATTATACGAATACAGGATACAAATAGGCAAAGGGGGTGTGGGGAAACGCAAAACATAGTGTAATTACTCCGTCCCGATTGACGTTCGACTCTTTACCATTTCTATCCCACGTGCACGAAGGTTTCCTCTCGATGGCAAACTGGCTCTGCGACGTACGCTGGCCGGGTGCAGTTGTCCCTCCGACCCCACGAACATTCATCTCGATTCGTAAGATTTCTCGATCACGCCCGATCGCGAACCGGTGGGCGCGTGTCTCCATCGAGCGATTAAAAAGAAATATACACGTTTAAAAGCAAAACGAACGGGACTAAAGAAAAAACAAATACCTAAAAATCCTTCGTCGTAAATACAATAAACACTGACTTTTCCACAAAACGAAAGAAAGAAACAAAAAGAAACAAAAATACGCGACTCGTAAGATCAAACGAAAAGATATTCTCGCCTAAGCCTATGCAAAAGAGAAATCTGACGAATTCTGCTTCTTTTCCCGCGACGGGTCGTGCGTGTCATCGTCGGACATTTTTGTACCAATTCCCACCGGAACACTGCCCGCGTAAGTACACCTTTTACCACGGACTGCACCAAGCTCTCTCTCTCTTTTCCCGGCACTTGCGCCGCTCGAACGGTCTCCTCCGTTCTCTCGCTCCCCGAAATAAATAATTCGCGACGCGTGGCTCCCGTCGCCGGCTCTTGAGGCGCAAATTCTAAGCGGCGACCGGGACACACCAGCAGCTTCCGACCTTCCCGAAGGAAGGACGTCTCGCTCTCGTTCCCTTCCTCGTCCGCGGAGCTTCCCCGCCGGTCAACGAGGAGCCGCCGTGTCGCCGCCCACTCGACAATAAGTTATCCGTTGAATAGAAATAAACTGTCTGTGTAAATCAGCCTTTCCCGTTTCAGGGGGCGATCGCCAAGGCACGTGTTCAGCAAGGTAATCCGTGTTCTTCGCGGCGTGGGGATGCCGGGAAGAACGGACTCGCGCGGATATACAGGATATGTGTAGAGTTTCGTTTCGAGGCGTCCGCGACGCCCCTGGATCGTTGGCTATTCTGGCGGGAGCCCGGTGGGCCCGCCGTGTCCGCGCCGCGGGGCCCTCAGACGCTGCAACCGGACGTCACCTCCTCGCTGTTCTGCTGGTGCGACCAGCGGCACTGGTGGCAGCTCTTCGGCTCCTCGGGGGCAGGGGCCACGCCCCCGGACGCCCTCAGGCCCTGCTCAAGCTCCAGCAGCTGGCCCATGAAGTTCAGGTTCGGGCTGATTATCGGCCGCGCGTTCTTCACAAGCTTGTACGCCTCCACCATCGACAGGCCCTTGTGCCGCATGATGTACGCGATCGCGATCGTCGCGCTGCGAGACACCCCCGCCTGACAGTGCACCAGCACGCTGCTTCCGGCTTTTCGGGCTTCCTCTGGAATCACAGAAATTCACTTTTCAACGTGCGTTCGTTAGGTACCTCGTCGGAATTATCGAAAGTCTTGCGCAGATTCGTATATACAGTAATTCGTCGTTAGTGTCACGTTTTTACCATGCGTTATAATCACGCTCACTATCCCCACCATTTCATGGCATCCTTCAGTCGAGAGTGAGAGAATCCGATATATGCGAGACAGAACAAAAGAGACGACGCGAAGTTGTCGTCGGCACGAAATAGTATCCGCATCGCGTTAGTATCACGCTGCCAGCCCCGATCGTCGTGATTCTAACGAGGCATTACTGTAGTTTCTTTGCTACATGGGACAAGTGGAAGGGCCCTATAATCGATCAGACGCGCGTCGGGAGTTCGATCTTTCAAGTTAGAGGCGTCACGAAAGCTCCCATCGTGTTGGAGATGGGCGAGCAGTAAAGAGGAAGATTGAATTCGATAGAGTGGGTACAAAGTTGCGAATCGGGAGCGACAGTGTTGAAAGGAGGAGATAGAGGGGCCACCGGAGGCTTGCTCCGACCGAAGACGCTCGGAGTGCGTGGGTTAAAGTGAAACGCAGAGGTGTCAGGGATGAGGGTCATCGACAAGTCTCGAGGTCTACGTCATCCGGAATTTCTAGGAGGTGATTTACGAGCACGGGCGAGCGGCCCCAACGGTGCCACCCATCCGGCCCCCCGTGCAACTGGCTCGGATGACGCGAGAGATCGCGTTATAAACGGACAAACAAACCAGTCGCGTAACCCAAACAGGCGATTCGGTTACGTAACATGGGGGGCGCTATCCGTATCGCCAATGAGTCACGGCGACGCGCGCCCGTATGTACTCTGTTAACGTACCGCACACGTACCTATGCGTGTACTACGAAACTGAACGGACGTGCTGGAGGGGGCATTCGGGCCCCTGGCAAGTGGATGCGCGCCGGACGTTGCGATTTTACTTTGTCGTTCGCAAGATGCTCGAGTAGGTTGCTTTTTTAATTCTCGGGGACTGCCGTGGGGAAATAAGAACGGAGTCCCGAGAAGGGTGCGTATAAGTTCGCAGCGGAGGGACTGAAGGGTCGGGGTTTGGAAAGCAACACCCTTTCGTGCGTTTCGAATGCAACTGCTAATGGAGGCTGTGCGCCGTGACATTTTGAAGAATGTTCCCAATGGTGTCGCCGGGGTGTCGAGTAATCGCCAATAAATGACCGAACGGAGATAAGAGGCGCGACGAATCCCTATCTGATTGCGCATGGGGGGTCGCCTAATCGAAGTAGCGTAGGTAAGCGTTAGTCGAGGCAACGTGCAGGGGGTAGTGCATCGGCCCCTAAGCCCCAACACCCGTGGCAGACCAGTGGCGCGTCGTGCGTGCGAGAATTACGCGTGTAGACACTCGCGAGAGCTGGCATCTGCTATGAGTCACGGCTGACGAATGGCCAGACAGAGACGGAGAAAGTGAAACGAGAGTTACAACGTATCGCGAGGGGGGATACCAGATATTCAGGGAAGATAGGCGATGGGGGGTTGAAAGAGCGTTGGGTAGATAAGACGAGGGAGGGAAGTGAAAAATGGAGCAATGATTAGAGATGCATTGAGATGGGAATGGAGAATCGAAGAGTAGAAGAGCGAAATAGTCGAAGATTAGAAGAGTGAAAAGAGTAAAAGAGTAGAAAACTTGAAATGTTGAAGAGTAAAAGAGTAGAAAACTTGAAATGTTGAAGAGTAAAAGAGTAGAAAACTTGAAATGTTGAAGAGTAAAAGAGTAGAAAACTTGAAATGTTGAAGAGTAAAAGAGTAGAAAACTTGAAATGTTGAAGAGTAAAAGAGTAGAAAACTTGAAATGTTGAAGAGTAGAAAGCAGAGGAGTTGAAATGTTGAAGAGTAGAAAAGTAGAAGAGTTGAAATGTTGAAGAGTAGAAAAGTAGAAGAGTTGAAATGTTGAAGAGTAGAAAAGTAGAAGAGTTGAAATGTTGAAGAGTAGAAAAGTAGAAAAATTGGAATGGTGAAGAGTAGAAAAGTAGAAGAATTGAAATGTTGAAGAGTAGAAAGGTTGAAGAGTAGAAGAGTTGAAGAGTAGAAGAGTTGAAGAGTTGAAGAGTAGAAGAGTTGAAATGTTGAAGAGTAGAAAAGTAGAAGTGTTGAAATGTTGAAGAGTAGAAAAGTAGAAGAGTTGAAATGTTGAAGAGTAGAAAAGTTGAAGAGTTGAAATGTTGAAGAGTAGAAGAATAGAAGAGTTGAAATGTTGAAGAGTAGTAAAGTAGAAGAATTGAAATGTTGAAGAGTAGAAAGGTTGAAGAGTAGAAGAGTTGAAGAGTAGAAGAGTTGAAGAGTTGAAGAGTAGAAGAGTTGAAATGTTGAAGAGTAGAAAAGTAGAAGTGTTGAAATGTTGAAGAGTAGAAAAGTAGAAGAGTTGAAATGTTGAAGATTAGAAAACATGAAATGTTGAAGAGTAAAAGAGTTGGAATGTTGAAGAGTTGAAATGTTGAAGAGTAGAAAAGCAGAAGTTGAAATGTTGAAGAGTAGAAAAGCAGAAGTTGAAATGTTGAAGAGTAGAAAAGCAGAAGTTGAAATGTTGAAGAGTAGAAAAGCAGAAGTTGAAATGTTGAAGAGTAGAAAAGTAGAATAGTAAAAGACTAGAAGAGTAGAACAGAGACATACTAAGAAATATAGGGAGAAAAAGGTGAGAGTGAAAGGGCAGAGGGCAAAACGGAAAAACAGAGGGAGAAAGGAGCAAGTGAGCATTACAAAGAGAAAGCGAGAGGGATCGCGCAGAGCTATATTTCGGTAACAGAAGGCACATGTGTGCACAATGACAAAAAGCCGCGACACCTGTCGCGATCCCGAAAACGATACCGCGTTCGAGGAAATCGGGCGTACTTGTTGCCCCGACGCTGTCTGTTTTCTCCCCTAAAGTTCCGTTCCGTGGAAGGTTAAAATTAAAGCGGGAGATTCACGTTCTCGGAACCGACAGAACAACGATGCAGCGGTCGGCTGCGCACTTGCACGCAATGAACGTTAGCGAGACGACTCCAACCGTTTCAGTGTCACGAAGCTAAAACACATTGCTAAAATCTTTCGCCAACCTGGTATCCCTTCCCCACGACACAAAAACGTTTAAAGCTGGACCCTCGCTATCCATCTATCCAACAACCCCTCCGTCGAAACGTTCTCCAACGACTTCTCCATATTAATGCTCAACCGGTTCCAGGCTACTCCGCTGAAGGAACCTTCGATAGGACGTTTCGACGGACGTTTACCCAACGGCGTGTCAGACGTCCAGCGAGAGTTGCAGCTTATAAACTTTACGCTAGACTCCGGGAGTCAGCGTGGAGAACCTTGAAGGGTCGAAGTGAGCCCCGGGCTTTGTTCTCGTCCAGCAGGAGACACGTCTTAACGGTCAACGTACCACGGTGCCCTTCATTTCACGCAACAGTCCCTACGGTGTCGGACGGTTGGCCAGGTACAGCATTCCACCAGTTGCACATTCGGGTAGGGCTCCTCCCCGATACACGCTGCGCGGTGTGCACGCTTCAACGTGCACGCACGCACACGGGCACAAAGGACGTTTCGTCTCGCGTTACGCACACACGTTACCGCGGCGAGGGGGGGGCAGAATGCGGTGCAATAAACACACGAGCGGGTAGAAGGGGGCGAGGAGAAGGCCGAGAGGACACAGGCGCACTGGGGCACCCGTGTGAAGGGGATCCACGGGTGTGCGGTGCGCGCAGTGTGTGCATTCGGTCTTTCTCTCGCTCGCGCGCCCGTGACTCATGGCTTCATGAATGGAAGCCTTTCGTCTTCTAGGCTCGAGAGAGCGCGCGCGCGCGCCCGCGCCCGAGCGCACGCACGCGGTGAATGGTCCACCGGAAACGGCTGGTTACACCCTGTTTCCGTTACACCAAACTGCGTCGTCGCGCAACGCCGCCGACGAGGGAAAAAGGAGCCAGCGTTGCGTCGACGGCCGTCATCCAGGGGATCCGTTGCGCTCACCATCTGGGAGACTCGTGTTCTTTGAACCCTCTTAATCTGTCGGCACTGGCGAGCAAATTTTCGCGAGAATCCTGCTAATAATACGAGCGTATTGCGCCAGAATTTCCGTCGCTGGACCGATGGAACAGACGGATGGAACAGGCTGTGTCACGGTGGAACCCTTAAAATAGATCGGCCGGAGAGTCAATCGTTCTCGTTCGGGCTCGGCTTTCTTTATTGGGAAGAATCTAGACTCACCGTAAGGTAGAAGGTTTAACCGTCAACGCGTGACAAAGGATCGAGTCCTTGGTTCCCATGAGGGGAAATAAAGGGCGCCTTAAATTCGGACCGTTAGTAAGTTCCTGCGCCCAATGGGGCCCATTTCCTGCAGGCCCTAACACTGTGAGACGTCCACATCGACCGTTCTAGAGTTCCGAACGAAAACCGAGTTCTCCTCGAAGGAAATGTAACGACGGCTACAAAAGGCAATGACGAGCATTGCCCGAGGACACACCCATTCAGTCGAAAGGGTTACTCATCGACAGAGGCCAAACATATTTCTCTGAGCGAGCGCTTCTCAGCTCTCACGGTGAATTAAACGAACGTCGTCCGGTAACCTCCCGACACTTTACACCGTCAATGCAATTAGAGCAATTTACCCGAGCCGGCTGTGTGCCCCGCGTATTTTCGTTGAATCACGCGCAACAGGTTTGAAACCGTCAATGAATCGACCGCCTGCGCTCGCTCGCTCGTCCAATGTCACCGCGCATTATCACGCGTTTCCATTCGTTAACTTGTCCTTCGGACGTTTTCGTCGCCGTCCAACCGTCGACTATCTAATTGACCACAGTTAGGACAATCGCAATTGCTTGAGGGAGGCTAAGTTCTCCTTATCTATCCTCCTTCCGCGCAAAGTGGATACACAATCGCCGACCGGCGATAGAAAAGCCAGGAGCCCACATCGAAAGTTCTATACTACAGGGAACGCCGAGAGCAGCCTTCCGAGCGTCCCAGACCTCGTCCCGGAGTAGCTAGAGAAATCTATTCGCCAGCGAGAGCCGAGCGAAGAATTTCTACGGCGCGAGGCACCGTACCGTTACTCGTGGAAGTCGCGCTCGCAAGAATTCCCCGCGCGGAGAGAGAAGAGCGCCGATGGAGTAGCCACTCACCGATGAAGTCGAAGGCTTCCTCGAAGTACTGCTTGAGGTTCTGGTGACCGGAGTCCGAGGCGGGTATCTGCTTGTAGATGATGCCCCTCTCCTCGTGGTAACCGGGTAGCTGGGAGGTGACGTTCAGGACCCTGGTGGCGCCTAGCGCGCGGAGGAGCTGCAGATCGGCCGCGTCCCGGCCGTTGCCGAGGTACAGGAACGGCAGGACGCGGGAGGCTGGGTGACTATCGATATCAGCGGGCTGGGGAGTCGGTGGCCCGGACAGGCTCAGCACTGGGCAACCCGGTCCGGGACTTGGGCAACCGCTCACCGTCGACGGACCGGCTCCGCTCGCAGGCAGCAGCGTGTCCTCGCAAAGCTCTCTGTGCCGCCTGTGGAACTCTTTGTGCCCACCTGGAAAAGAAACGGGGAAGCACGGCTCCGTTAGTGCGGCTCGGCAAGTCTCGGTTTCAGGTTAGGTTATGAAATTCGGTTATCTAACGAGGCCGGTTTCGGCCGATCGTGGGAATCGCTGGCGCGAAGAATCGAATTCCCGTCAAAATTCCTCGGCACCTTGGTCCGCGCAGGTGGCGTTGTAACCTCCGTTCTTTTTTTTTTTTTTTTTTCGGGCAGACTTGGGGTGGCGAGAATTCGGTTACAAAGATTTGGCTTCGCTTTAAGTGGACCACTTTTCTGATTTAATACACCCGCGACGGACGCAGTGTTCCGAAGCTCGTGACCAACGTGGCGGTCAACCTGTTAACGGTGTTCGACGCGATCCCGCTGTTTGCTTTACCCAACTTCCGCGAAGGATATTCGCGGGGACTTTCTGTTCCTGAGATTCTGCAAATCTCGAGAGGCGGACGATCCTTCCGCACGGCAAATAGAAGCGAGTCGCGGGAACAGAACATTCCATTCTCTTCCCGTGTGCCCCGCGGGAACACAATGCAACGATTCACTCCCCCACCGGGCGGGGATCGTAACCTGGAATTGTGTGCACAGCGATTTCTCGAGAAGCGACGAGCTAATAAACCTCTCTCGCCGTACTTCCGCGTGCTGCGCCTCTGAACTCTAAACCAGTAATAGTCGCCGCTGGCGACGTGCAAAGAGACAGGACGGGCGACGATTTTTCAACGAATTTAGCGCGTCCTTAAGTCCCCCCTCGCCCCCCAAGAAAATCTAGAATTCTGTAATAACGATGACACGTCTTTCGGGGTTCTCGAAGCCCCACCGGAGCTGACTTATGAACCTCGCGTCTTGAAAGTCTTCCGGTCTTAAGAATCGCGCTCGAACAAACGAGATACGTGTATAAAGGAACCCGTGAAATGAACATCCACGCGAGTTCAACGTCTCGTCTAATCACAGAACACTGGTAGAAAACAAAATGATTTAGAATTTCGACCGAAAAAATGTTTAATTTCAATAACAAATGTTAACGGCGCGTAGGTTCGGTCAATTGAAAAGAAAAAAGTTATTTTGCAAGTTTTAAGATTGATTTCCCAACGTTTCGGTCTGTATTGAGACCATTATCAAGGAAAAGATTAATCACAAGAAAACTGCGTTCACTTTTCTAAATTCCGCAACGTATTCAACGTGCGAAACACAAGTCGGTTGGAGAGTGACTGGTAGAAAACTATAGTACTCATCTTCTATTCCCAAACGTCAACGTCTCCTTCATCGAAACGTTATATATTCATAAAGGGTGCACTATTTTCCAGCAAACTTTCCCTCCGCACGGAGTTCGCGACGTCCTACTACTTGGATATCCAACGAGCCACAGGGGAATCCTCGTTACGCTCGTCTGGGAAACGGGAAAAGCGGCGCGCAGGTAGAAGCGAGACGGGAAACGGAGGAACCCGCGAATACACGGCCGGGATAAAAATAAAGGAGCGCCAACGGCGAGGGGGTCGGCGAGGGGCCAAGGAAGAAATGTGGGCTAAAAGTGTCTTCCTCTCCTGACCTGCAGCTCGTGAGGCCTGGCCTGGCTCAACGATGAGTCACACTTTTCGCCCCCCCCTGACGTCCCGCCGCCGGGGCCGGGCCGCCAACCCCGCGGCTGCTGCTCGTCGCGACCCATGATTATTCCGCAGCCGCCGCAACGCGACGCAACGCAACTTCCTTTCGGCCAGGGGGGCACGCGGGCCCTCCCCCTTCCGGATTCAATTCGATCCCCGCCGTGTTGCTTCTATTTATTCCACTTAATCCGTCCACTCGTCTCGCACGTGCCCCTCTTTTCACATTTAACGCAAACGGTCAAACGATACTCGATAATGGAAAATTATACACGTCTGGATGCCAGGGTGCCTTTCGACTCACCTAATACTGGCCATTAGTGCCACTTCGTGGAGAAGACGATGATTTGATAATAAGAATAATAATAATAATATTTTTATTATAAAAGAAGAGATTCTTTAATATTTTTATTATAAAAGAAGAGATTCTTTAATATTTTTAGTATAAAAGAAGAGATTCTTTAATATTTTTATTATAAAAGAAGAGATTCTTTAATATTTTTATTATAAAAGAAGAGATTCTTCAATATTTTTATTATAAAAGAGATTCTTTAATATTTTTATTATAAAAGAAGAGATTCTTCAATATTTTTATTATAAAAGAAGAGATTCTTTAATATTTTTATTATAAAAGAAGAGATTCTTCAATATTTTTATTATAAAAGAGATTCTTTAATATTTTTATTATAAAAGAAGAGATTCTTCAATATTTTTATTATAAAAGAAGAGATAATAAAAAGAACAGATTCTAATGTAAGAACTGCTTCCGAACGAAGTTAAAGACAAGACTGACTCTACCACAATGACGCAAGGGTTAAGTGAGCGCGTTTCGGGATACGAAAAGCGTGGAAAGCGTGCGACACCGATCGACGGAGCCGTCTACGGCGCTCCACTTGAAGCCCACGGTGCATCCGTCAATGGGATGAATGGGAAGCGAGCGGGAGGTGAGAGATGAGGTGCGCGCTGCATACGACCCCAGCAGAGGCTCGCGTGTTTATTTTCCCACGTTTTTTTTTTTCGTCTCCCGACGTCCTCGCCACGGCGCTCGAAACGTGTTTACTTTAACGCCTGACTGAGCCTCGACTGACCGACTTCGCTATTTCGCTGACCACGCATGTAGCCCGGTGGAAGCGATATAGGGGAGTGGGGCGGCGAACGCGCTCACCCGTTCGAGTAAACACGTTTCGAGCGTCCTAGCAAGGACGTGGAGGAAATAAGAAGAAAAACGTGGGAAAACAAGGAGCCCAGAGGCCGCCGGGCCTCGCTTAGGGTCGTATGCAGCGAGATTCGCGCTCGCTTTTTTACTATTCCCATTGAGGAGACCTCGCGAAAGACTGTAATCGGACACCGCAAGCGGTTCTCAATCTTTCTGCGTTGGTAGTTTAAGCATCGAATTTATAATTGCACCGTACATACATCTAATAAAAAAAAAAAATGAAATGGATGATTAATGTAACCACGACTGAAGTGATTCAACAGCTTTGTAAAAAGAAAAGCCAACTAAGGTAGTTGACCCAGTCGTCGATCGGTACCCAGTCGTCGATCATTTGAATTAATATTGAGATTTTATAAGGTTTTTGAACAATATTGTGTAAAGGACAAAATTGCAAGTTAATATTTAAGAGTCTTTACCTACATATATCATCACAATATTGTTCAAAAACCTTATAAAATCTCAATATTTAAGTGATCGACGACTAGGCCTAAACCGATCGACGACTGGATCAACTACCTTACACTTCTTTTCCTTAAATAAATTTCTATTATCACCTAATGAATTTTCTTGAATTTTTTATCCCTTCAACTCCACTCCTACCAAAATTAAATCCCGAGTGCGCCACTGGGTTGGAATTATCTTTTTTTGAGGACCCACTATCCGATTTCAAATTGAAATACATAGGAAGCTGAGACTCCGAGGCGGACTGTAATCGTTACGGTTTTATGCAAGCAGATGTAATGTAATTCGGTGACCTACTCTCAAGGTTCTACAGGAAGTGGTGAATTTCAATCCCTCGCTATCTGTCGATGAGGATTCGTTAAGGCTCGCAGAAACTCTTGCTCCTCCACATAGTCCTATTTCATCGGATCGCTTCTGCGTACATTTCTCGCATTTTTCGCGAGAAAATCGAGAGCGTAACGGTTTTCGGATCTCCGCTAGACAGGTTCGTTAAGCTGTCGAGCTGCCTCTGGACTAGATATCGCTAACAAAGTGGCACGACTGGGCCGTCTGTCGTCAGGGATACATCCTGCGAGGAGGACTGGTTCTCGAAGGAAATCGCAACTTCGCTGTGGGCGCTTTAATGTAGCACAATCGGGCCGTGATGAGGTACGCGAGTCCCCTGCCATTGGCACATTGTGCCGAAGCGAGCCGGCGTTTAACCATCGCGATACTCGATCCGCACTCCTGTCCGACCAGCGAACAGTAATTACGCTTAATGGGTCGCAATTATTAAGAAAAAGGGGGTACGCGCGTGTTTCCTCGCAGGGCATTGACCTGATTTCCTACGCTGTCGCTCGTGATCGCGCGCTGCCACCGAATCTCTCCTCTTCCGTCGAATCTGCCGCCTAACAACGCGGGCGAGACACTTTTGTGGCAACTGCGAAACGAGAGCAACGACACTCGAGCGACTTGATTGATGTAACGACCCAAATGAGACGACCCACATTCCACTACGCAGACACCGTGCGGTGCACTCTGCCGCCCGCCATGGACATTTCACCGGGCACCGATATCCTTCCACGGTTAACGCCGCGTCTGAATTAATCTTCATCGCCGGGGAATTAATCGCCTCGAATGTGGCGATTAATTGCAGCGGCCTCCTCGAAGGACGAGAGAAAAAGAGTTGAAAAGAGTTGAAAAGAGTCGCGTGCTTAGCAAAGTAGAGATGCGAACCATCGGTACCACTTGTTGACAGGCGACACCGTGCATAGAACTGTCCCGAATAAAGGTCCGCGCACACATATCCGTCTCGAGTCAGTTCCGTGTCAGTTCCGTTCCGGCGTGCCAGTGGTAAGAAGAAGAGAGGCCTCTACGCCCCTCCTCTTCTTACCACTGGCACGCCGGAACGGAACTGACACGGAACTGACTCAGGACGGATATGTGTGCGCGGACCTTTACGGGGGAAAAAGTTTCGAGGACCCACGGATCGATAAGCCCGAGTCCCAGAAAGATCGAGACGCTTCGACGAGAATTCCGTAAGAAAGTAACAAGTAACACGTAACGGCGTCCGCGATCGTTTTCTTGGAACGCCATGGGAGAATGCTTTATCAATCCTGCGGGAGACATGTCGAAGGAATTCCTCCGGCTTGCAGCGGATAGCTGCTTATCTCTGGTGTGATTTAATGCACGAAGAGAGCGCGTCCGATTAGCAGGCGAGACGCGTTTAACCGCGACGCCCTGTGGATATGGGATCCGTAATCCCACCATTCCGGAGATTAACACGAAACGAGTCATCGGGCATGCATTACATACGCCTAAAACCTAGCATCGGGCCTGAGTCATCGAGTGAGGCGGAGAGATTGTGTGTATACACTGCCTCCCGTCCAGCTCTCGTCGTCTACGCCGAGACAGACGTTACAGAAATACCTTTGACCATAGTTGTCCCCGGTGGACGTCGAGGAATTGGCCAGCCAAATGGAACAGGTAACTAGCCGCGAGGTGTGATTAACCGCCACGCCATTGGCAACCGGCCAAAGGGGATGTAAATAGAGGTCCGAGGATAAACAAGATGCACTTTGCAACCCGGACCACCGAATCGGCAAAGATTCCATGGTTTTTTGCTTATCAAGAAGATCAGCGCCAATTGCGAGGGACTTCATAACGAGTTAACGGGAGAAAAAGATGTACGAGCACTGTCAGGCATCTCAAAAAGATGCGCCACTAATATGAATTATATCTAAGTGAAAAGACACACCGTAAGAATAGCGCGGGTTTCTAGCAACGCTCGGGGAACCCTCGTTCAACCGAGACGATATCTTATCCCAATGAATTCGGGCCAGTCGACGGAAAATAAGGAACAGGATGGTCGAACGGTGAGAAGACCGGGACGACAAAAACGTAAATCGCATTACGGTGCTGCGACTAACGAGAATCTCATAACTCAGTGGCTCGACGAATAGATACACGAAATTCGAAGTAGAAATCGAAGTACGTCAAGGACCCAGTTCCTGATCACTTAAGATGCAAAGGGAGCAGTTTCTGATCAACCTAAAACATTTTACTATGAGCTATCAAATTTAAAAATACTTCATAATTATTTAATAATTTTTTCGAATAAATTTGTATCGTGACAAACTTATTATTTGGTATTTATATACTAAACTGATCAGGAATTGGGTTCTGATCAGGAACTGGGTCCTTGACGGTAACTATTGCGTGTGGCTTTAAGGGAATTAAGGGAGCGATAGAGAATAGAAGGCTTACCCCAGGGCTCGAGATTCTCCAGAGGTACCAGCCTCAGCACAAGGCACGGCGCTTCCTTCTTCATCCTCATACTTTGTCTGCGCGAGATTCCCTCCACGATTTTCGGTGAACACTCACCGCAACATTTGACACGCACGGATGCCGAGGGAGCAACGTAATAAAACAAACTTCGCGGCTCGATCACTATCGCTCTGTCGCGATATTCCACTCGCGTGCGACGGTTTACGACGCGATCGGCCTAGAGAGCACGATCGCGCGATCGTTTCGAACTATCTGTGTCCCTTCCAGCGACGAGGTTCTCGCGGGAAAGCGTGCTCGCACGTTCACGGTAAAACGAGAACTGTTTGGGAGAGATATACGTGGCAAAGCAAAAGCGGCGCTTGCCCTTTTGCTCGTTGGCGGGAGACTGCTGGCTAAGCGGCACGAGAGAGTTTACATGAGGCTCGACTTGGTGAGTCATCCGGCTCCGCGGCGATTGGTCGGCCCCGCTCGTGACGTACGCGACTCGCGGCACGAAGGCACACGAACGTAGCCCCCCGAGTGTTACACGCGCTGGCTGTGTACCACGCTGCCTCTCCCTCTCGCTCTAACACGCGACCGGCGCTAGCGAGCCGTCTCCCTTCCACTTCGTGCTTCCTAGTTTCGCGGGGCTTCGTGCATTTCGCGTCGTAGCGGCACGCAACGCTTCGCGGCGTCCTATGACGACCTTGTCGCGGCGGACCGCTCGTAAATACATAACGTAACGCGGCTTAATTGCCCGGCAGACGATGGATCGACGATTTTCGCGCGGCGGGAAACGTAGAGTTTGAAAGTTCCCGCGGAATTCGAGAGTACGAGACTTCGCGCACGTCGCGAACCATGCTGCGCTGGCGATTTATATGTGTTTCAGGGAGATTTCGTATGAACGACGATGGCTTATCGCGCAAATATCTTGTAACCACTTTTTGTGAAACTTGAGTTTGTACTTACATGCAAACAATAGTTCTTTTCGTTGTATAAAAATCACATTTATGTTTACTTGATAAATTTAATATTTTTATAATTATTTTTATATATAAAAAAAAAATAATTTTTCTTCGTTGTATGTCTCTGAATCTCGTGTAACAATTAAACCTGTTATTTTCGAAAACGCTAAAAGTGAACGTAGGTACCGTTAAGGAACTAGTTTCTGATCAGTTTAGAGGGTTTCCCGCTTTAATATTTATTTTTAACCTAATAAAACATTAAACCATAGACTTTTTTTATACTAAAAGTTGAATTAATGTTTAAACTTCAAGGAAAAATTTTAAAAAGTTGAAAATAAGTATATAATTTAATTATTTATAAGGTATGAAATAATAAGGTGACTAGGAACTAGTTTTTGATCATCTAAAATTAACAATACTAACTGCTTTCACAGACAACACCTATATTTTTGAATTATCAGTTTTTATGTTAGTAATTATTTCAAGCAATTATTTATTCACATAAACTCAAAAGAACGGTTTATTTCATGAACTGATAAAAAATTAGTGCCTGATCAAGAACTAGTTCCTTAACGGTACAATATTTCTGTCCTAAGTCATCGATGTCTTTGTTTCCTTTCATGCGTTGGATAGGAAATATTTCGTGTGACCCCGTAGAGTTTCTCTTTCGATTTCTTTCTAATTTCAAGGAATAGTAAAGAGTGTCGACGCAGTGTGCACCGTGTGCGTGAACACTGGAGCACGTACTGCAAGTTGAATTGAATTGAATATAATTGAATAATTAGATACAGCGACGGTGGTTAGGGTCAGGCGCGATGATTCACGGATTTGCCTTTATTGTCGAACTCCTTTCCATAGAGACCCAGGATTCGGTCTGTTCTTCGTTTTAAAAGAAAAGGTAGCGATCCCCGCGAGGCGTTAAACATCGACGAGGGCTACGAACAAAGCGAAATTAGAATGCATGCCTGAGGTGCAACGATTCATCAATCGAAACTTGATTTGAGAAACACATTATGCCGGCTGCCTCTAAAGCTCGCGGCTCAAACGAAAGATCAAAGGTTGCATTCGGCCGGGGGCGAAAATAAATCGAGGCATTATGCGTCTCTCTAACGCAATGATTCACCGATCTGCATTCGTAGCGCGGGGAGAGAAAGAGAGAGGCAGAGAGAGAACATGCCGAAGAACGGTTACGCAATTTGCCCACAAACTGCCGTCTAATTTTACAACTTATCGTGCCCTCTTAGCACTCGCGAAACCATCGCTCGTGCCGCGACAAAAGTTTCCACCGCCAAGCATTTTCGAGAAGAAGAAAACGCGAGGAGCACACGTTTTCTCCGCTACGAAAACACGGCACTGAATCGCGATTTTCCGTACACGGTTCCCGGAATACCGAGTCCCTTTCTCCGTCGAATAAATATGGACTAAGATTCAATTAAGCGGATCATAAATCACCGAAATCCATGTGGCCAGTGTATCTCTTCGATCTCGCATTTGCATCTTCCGCGAAGCTTCGTCGAGAAGTTTCCTCGTTCCTTCTTGTCTCTTCTCGTCTCTTCTGCGGTTCATCGTTCGAGGAATTTCCAGTTCAGCAGCGTACACGTGCCGGATTTCGGAAAGCCCCGCGGCAAATTGCAAATTTACCCGGGATCCTTTGTTTAATCGGGAACTCCGATCTCCCGCGGTCGCGTTAAGAGGAAAAGTTCGTTCGAGAGAAATAGAAATCTGAAGCACCGCAAGCCCACAAATCGATCTCCGAAATTACGATCGATTCGAGGAGAGGTGCGTTTATCGATCGAGAAACGCCTGGAGTGATTCGATTCGACACGCAGGATGGAAATCCCTTCAAGGCTAATGACTAACGTTTAAAGAGAAACGCTTATTACGACCGTCGTTCCAGGTGTCACTCTCCTCTCCCGAGTGTCTCCTGCTCCCCCAAGGCCTCGAGCGATGCAATATTGTCATCGACCAGCGATCCGCAGAAGGCGTCGCGTGGCTGGTGATGAAGCTCGCAAGAAGAGGCAGGTATTCGGGGTCCCGGTCCTATTCCAAGGTGTGATATCACTGGCCGGTGACGTGAAAAAATTCTAGAGAACGCGCGATACGGTGTTTGCTCGGAAACGTCATAACGTTTCGCCAGCTCCGTGGATTAGTCAGCCAGAATGCGGTTCAAAGTTGAGATCAGCCACTTGGCGCGCCCGGATCGTCCGGCCGAAGAGCGTTCTAGATAAACGTGGCCGGGACTTTGCACGCCTTCTGTCGTTTCCGAAGATGATTCCTTGCTCGAAGGATAGAACGCTGGAAACTTTGCGCACCTGGGCGGCCAAAACTAGGGGCGGCCGCGGGCCGTTTATTATATGTAAAATTTTGATTAATAATAATAATACTCGAAACTTTTTTGAATGATATCTGTTTAAAATTATGTATGCATAGATATAAAAGTAAACACTTTATATTAAATTCTTAATTAAAGAATATTGAATTAATAAGAGCGCCAATATTGTTTTTGCACCGGGGCAGCCAAAACCCAGGAACGGCCTTGGTTCTGGAATCAGAGCTTCTAGATCACTCGAGACGTAATCGCATTCGTGTCACGCATGGAAATTACGCAGGTGACACCAGAGCGCGAAATATTGATGGCTTCATCGTAGCTGACGAATCTCTACCGACTCTGAGCAATTAAATTATCCGAGGAAACATGCATGGAGAACGAAACGAAAAACAAAGAACGCCACGGGCCGTGAATTCTTAATAGTATTCCCACCGACACATTTCACGTCATTCGACCGGTCGCGTTAGGTAAGACAGACTACAAATTTTTCTCAGAAAATAACAATAAAACAAGAAGTGAATATTCAAAAATTTATTATACGTATATTTGAGGCGAAGTCGTGAAGTTTAAAGGCGATTCATTTACGTTGTATATAGGAAATTCTAATGGACGTTTTAAAAACGGTCTTTTTGACCGGTTCGTGGTAGGAATAGTGTTAATCGTGCGAGTTGATTGCGCGCATTCTTCGGTGGCTCGGTAATCGGGAGCGAACCGCGAATCGAGACGCGAATAAGCGATCAGCCGCCTCGGGAACGCTGTCGTCTACGATCAATAGATCGAGAGGTTCGCCGCGAAATCGGCGTGAATCAAATTGTAAACAGAACGGCCAGATACGAGAGGCTCGTGCCGCGCGATCCGCTATGATTCACTGGCGCTCGCCGTATTGGGGAATAATGCTCGTCGATAATGTCTGGAAAAGGATGATGCATCGATAAACATTCGCGGGCCTGTCTTTTCGCGAAATTTCGAATCCGCCGCGGGGAAAGCCGCTCGCGTCGGCAAACGAGATATTCTCGAAGGAGAAAGTAACTGGGTTTAATAATATTGAGTAAATGAATTCTGAACTTGAACTTTCGAATGGAACGATGCGAAATTAATTAATTAATTTTCTGCAAATACAGTTGACCCTCGAACAACGCGGGTTCCAACAACGCGGATTCGGTTACACGCGGAAGTTTTTCTCGTGATTTCTACAAATAGAATTCTTTTTGTCATCAATTTTCGCTATATTAATGCGAAAAATAGAAAATTCTGTGAAGCATGTGGGTTATTATATACTTAATCAAATTTCGTGAATAATTTAAAGTCAGGGAAGTGTTTCCTCTTTCCTGAAAAATTCTATTTTCGACGCTCGCAGTGTTTTCTACAAGAACTCTTTAATTCTCTTCAATTCTGATAGAACTATCTTGGATCTGTTACCATTCGCAGTTTAATCTTTCTTCGTGCCGCCACTGCACTGATTTTTCCATTTATTTTCTCTTTTATTTACATGAAACGGTGCTTTCAGAATCACAAGTAATATCTATTATAAGTCCTCTCCCCATCAATTACGTTGTAGGGGGAGTTGGGGCACTTTGGTGCAAGGGGCACAATGAAACATTACCATTCTCTTAGTATCTAGAAACAGTCAGAAGTTCAAAACATGATCACAAGACAGTATAAATTATCATCATGATAGATGATATAAGATTATAAGATGATACCCTATAGATATCAAGATAATTGTTCTTTTATTCTTGTTCACTTCCCCTAACACCCCTTGTCATGTGGTCCTCTCTCTCGTTCAGCTGTTGTTCTGTTAGCTTCATTTTTTTTTTATTTTATATTGTTTTGGGTTAGGTTGCAAAACGGCATATATGCTGAACCTCGCCTATTTATTACATAAGTTGTAAGTGATAAATAAAGACGATTTATTATTATTATTATTATTATAATATTAATGTTTCATTGTGCCCCTTGCATCAAAGTGCCCCAACTCCCCCTAAGTTCTAACACACGTCTGCGTTAAATCCATTTAAATATTAAACAGATTGAATTCGAAACGACTGCATGCCTAAACAACAAACGCTAATAGTTTACAATCTTCACTATTGTAGCTTTTAGCGCTAGGATAATCTCTTTTAGTGATTCGCCAACATCGATCGAAATGTTGTTCTCATTAGCGAAAAAATTTTACGCGGACAGTCGAGGACCCGAACCCCCGCGTTGTTCGAGGGTCAACTGTACTTCGCCTCGTTCCTCGGGAAACGATCCAGGATCTAAAACCAAGGATCTAGAATCTAGAGCGATACATTTCACTCGCGCCTGCCGGAAACGCGAGCTTCGTCCACGGCGTAGAACCCTTGGGGGGACATTGAGACGTAAAAGTTGATATCGATGTTGAATGCGGTTAGGCATGAGTCACTGTCAGAGCGCAGCTCGACCCTGAATTACGCTAGCGATCGCGCTAAACCACGCGCGCTTTTGTTTACTAGCGCACTCGAGCTGGCTCCTCTCCGACGGCCCGCATGATTCAGGATGAAATTTATGCGCGATCCGTGTAAACTTACAAGCATCCCCACCCGCGGCGGTTCGACGAACACTCATCGATCAGTAGGCCCGCGGAGATTACGCGCAATACGCGTTGGACGCTCGGCACCGCGACGACAGCGCGTTTCCCCGAGCCTCGGCGTTCTAGACGCGATGATTCTCGACCGATGATTTAGCCGAGATACCTGAAACGAGCGGGATTCCTGGCTAAAGGGCGACGAAACGGTGCCAGAACGCAAATCACCCCTCCGCGTGCTCTTTCACAGGCGATTAACGTTTTAGCTTACACCCGACTACTATGTAAATCTGTCTAGTTACGAAGGTTTACGAGTGGCGCGGCGATAACTCGAAACCGAGCTGGCTAGCGCGGGTAACCGTTTCCTGTCAGGCTGTTGTTTTCAATCGCACTTTATGCCCCGCGACGCGCAATGGTGCCAATTTCGACCGCAAACCGCGTATTAATAAACCGCCTCGCTAAACGCGTAAATACGCTCGACTCGGCTTCGAACCACGCGAAATGTCCCTTTCTTTTCGCGCGAAAACTTCCATCGCGCGGCGCGAGGTGTTTGGAGAGGAAAAAAAAAGGCGATAGAGCACCAGGCGCGTGGAGCGAGTTTTATAAAATGCCGCTATCAATCGAGCGCTCGTTTCTAAGCGCCGCGATATTCCCCGGTTTATCTTTGCGTTAGTCATGCAGCAGGCTTCGTTCTTTTTCGCGATTGCAATAATAGCGTCGCTCGGACGGCGTGCCCCATTATTTATATGATAAAAATTGTTTGTACGCGACAGCCGTTGACGATACGGATCGTCTATTAATCTCCGATTAATCCACCTTCGATATCGTGACTCATCCCCGGCGAGAAAATGGGAAGCTTGTCCTTAAACACGGTGACTCATCGATCTCCGCAAATGTTACCCGTAGATCCATTTCACTTTAATCTCCCTCTTATATACGCAGCGGTGATTGCTACTCGAAACGTGCCAGTGTTTCTCTAATTTCCCATAAACCGACAGGCCTACCCTTTTTATTCAGACGGACCTTTGTGTAACACTATATATGTATCTCTAAACGAATCGCAAAGGGCCCAACAACATTCCGCAGTGCGCCCTTGAGTGAAATCACAGTCCCCTTCCCGTCGGCCACTGTGCCGAGCCTCGTCGAGGGTTGGGATCGCCCCAATAGTGGCAGGTGTCGTTTTACACCGGTGTCGTGGAAATATTTTCCATTAATTCAACCCCCGGATTCGGGGGGCGGTGGTGGTAGAAGGGGTTGCGTCTCGAGTAGCGTGAACGCGAGCGAGGTTCTCTGGATTCATCGCCCTAGCGGCCGTTTAACCGATGTTTACAAAGCAGCAGGACAGATACGAGGAGCTCGGGAACACGTAATCCTCGTGGTTAATGTACTGTCGCTTCCTGGAGGGAAGCGGCGAGAATGGCAGAGCCGCGAGGACCCCGGCCACCTGCCGCAGCGACGGTGATGCGTCCTCCAGCTTCGATGGGAATTCGCGTAGCCGCGTCACGAAGGATTCCGGCATGAATGAATCACTTAACGAGATACACGCGTCGGGCATACGTAATATTTCCTATTCCGGTCTCGTCTCCAGCGCGGAATGTCTATTGGAAAAGCAGATGGAGTGGATGGTGAGTCGGTGTTGAGAGGATTTCGAGCTTGATCGAGCTTTGGGCAGAGTGGGACGCGTGCGCTTGCTTAGTTCTGAATTAAAATTCGAGCGACTTACGCTGGAAACGGGGAATCAGGTAGTGGTGGGGAAATATCGATGGTACTTGCGATAGTTATCGATGGTTCTCACTATCGAAATTTGTAATGATATTAGAAATTAAATTTGGGATTCTGAATTTCAGCTGTTATTATTTTTCAATTGACTAACCTACGATTTTCAATACCGATAATTATCGATAGTGAAAATAAGCCATCTATAGTTTTGGAATCGATGGTTCTCACTATCGAAATTTGTAATAATATTAGAAATTAAATTTGGGATTCTGAATTTCAGCTATTATTATATTTTAATTGTCTAACCTACGATTTTCAATACCGATAATTATCGATAGTGAAAATAAGCCATCTATAGTTTTCGATAGTGAGAACCATCGATAACTATCGCAAATACCATGGATAGTTCTCCACCACTAATTCAGAGAGTATTTTAATTGAAAAAGATTCTCGATTTAAGGGTAGAAGGTAGAAAAAAGTGTCTTCGAACACTCGCCCCCGGGGAAGATAAGTTTTCTTGAATAAAATTCCTCCGAAGAATCGGGTACTACCAAGGAAGGATCTCGAAACGGCTGGGAAGCTCGAGAAACGTTTCGCGATGGGCTAACGCAATCGTGATTCACGCAGCTCGCGCAAACGCAGTGTTTCCTCTCGAAACAATGATTCCTCTGTAGGAATAGGAAACGGCGCACGCGTGCCCCCCTTCCCCGTATCGGCGATAAATAAAAACTGATCGCGGAAGGAAGAGCGTCGATTGACGTCACTCGACGTGGCCCATCGATCACGGGGAATAATTAATATCGAACGCGACGAATCGACACCCCCGGCTGTCTAACGCCGCGCGAGGAAACTGGCACGCGGTCCTTGCGCAAGAACGATCGCTTTTTCCTGGCCACTTTCAACATCCTCGAAGCCTATCTGGGAATTGGGGATCACTTTAATCTCGTTACTTCACGGCTCGTCGATCAAAAAGAATTATCATCGCAATTAACGTCGGTGGCAGAGTGCAGATGACTCGACCCGCTGTCCATTGTAGTTATGAATTTCACCCTTCTGGCGATTTCACGACGGTGCCTCTCCGTCGCCGGGATGAAAGTAGTCGCGACGTTCGATTCGCTTCAGACCGATTGCACAATGGCGGCCGTTGCAACGCGGGTGATGCTCGGATAAAGAAGTCCGGGGAGGGGTGAGAATGACGAGGGATAACGAGGGAGGCAGGAGAGAATGGAACGGTATGAGCTGGCAGCGGGCATCGACAATGAGTCAGTCTACCAATTTTCTGACCAATAATCACCCACCCCATCGCGAATTACTTCTCCATAAAACACTTTTCTCGGTTTGCTTTCTGCTGGGTACAGTTGCAATGGAATAATTATAATGGAATATTCTAATATAAGTACTTTTAAAGCCGGAAATCCACGTGAAAGCTAAGGTAAGCTACGTTATGCTACGTTAAGTTTTGAAAATTTATCTTCAATACATCCTTATGGAACCGTTTTCACCAAAATCTAAGTTAAGCTGTGTTATGTTTTTTTTTATTTTTTAGCAAAGTCAGACATAACAAATAATAGCATTAGCGTAGCTGCTTTAAGGTGGATTGCCAGCTTAACAAATGGCTTAGGTATTGGTAATTGTTGAGTGTATTCGTTGAATGTTGAAGAACTCGAGTATGTTTCCTAATTCTCTGCGGATCAAAAGGAATTCCACAGGTTTAGCCAGAAAGACAGGTGAAACGTTGGAGAAACAATTTGTAACTGTTAGGGGCTGGAAATGGTTGGAGAGGGTGCGCGCTTATAGATAGCCAGTGGGACAGGTGTGTGAAAAAGAAAGCAATTAGTATTCCCCCAACGTACACGGTTTTCGGCTATTCAACGAATGGTTGGGTGACTATTCGACTTATCGGCCTGTTTATCGCGACACTTATCATTCAGGTGCCACGGCTCGATACGCGACTGTTTAGTCACCCCGATTGAGAAGTAGAAAGAACGGACGCACGGCCCGATAAGAATAGGTCGAGCACATCGACGAGCCGCGCCGATAAAAAATGATAACGCCGCCTGATAACGCGGTTGTTGCTCTAGGAAAATCTTGCTAAATTTGCTGAGAACACGGGGTACGCGTAAGAGTCGATAATGCTGCACGCTGGTTCCGATCAATATAACATCCCCCGCCATTCGTTCTTTTAATTACGTGAAATAGTAATCAACCTGTTGTCAAACGAAGCAAACAATGCCAACGATTAACAAGCAATTTTCCTTCAAAAGAGTTAAAGTCCTCTGCCATAACAAAGTCACAAAGAACTGTAGAAAAAGATTTGCCATACGGTCTCCCTCTCAAAAAAAATGTCAAGATTAGGTAGTAAAGAAACCAGTAAATGACCGAATTGTTGAATGAGAAACCCAGTAAATGACCGAATTGTTGAATGCGAAACCCAGTAAATGACCGAATTGTTGAATGAGAAACCCAGTAAATGACCGAATTGTTGAATGAGAAACCCAGTAAATGACCGCATACTTTTATTAAGAATTCTCCTTATTAATGTTTGTTTAATACGCAAAACTAAAAATATGGGATATTAAAAGTGCAATTACACTGTATTTATAAACAAATAGTAATTTTTAAATTTATAATCGACATTTCTTTGCCTAATGGTCATTCACTGGTATGCGGTCAATTACTGGTTGCTTTACCCTCCTCGAAATTCATTAATCGACGGCATGGACCCCAAAAAAAAAGGACCACGTATCGCGGATCAATGACAACATTCAGAAGCCGGGAGCACGTAAAGGGGCGGCGGGGCGAGACGACGGCCCCGGCTGGATCCGTTGATTTATTCGAGTGGTCCATGCTGTCTGTGCCACGAATAGCCGACGGAATCATACCAGCAGTCTGAGTCAGCCGGATCGTAGTAGGAAACGGCTACGTTCTCGAAGGACGCGGCCGACTCCGCCGGCTGGACACGCTTCCAACTGCATCGCGCGTCGTCGTTCACCTCTGCATTCTTTCCGCGTGCACGCACGGCACTGATTCATTTCGCGCTAATAACCCCGCGACCCTGATTCCATTAGCACCGATCGGCCGACCGTACCTGAGACTCCTTCGCCGCCGAACGGACCGAGGCTTTTATCAACGCCCAGGGATCGCGGAAACTGAAGAATTTCTCGCTCCTCGCGGTGTTCTGCCTTTCCCCTTGCCTCGGCGAGTGTACAACCGCGCGTTCTTTTATTTTCTCGACGATCAGCTCGCTCCCGTATCAGCGAACAAGATGTGTTTCTTAGGAATAGCGAAACGCGACCACCTGGAATTTGCATTCCCCCCTCGGCTGACATTGAGACCAGACCGATTCCCGAGAACGTATGCTTCCTTGCCACGCGCGCTCGTCAATTACGACATTGTTTAAAGTGGCGTTTGAGTCACTGATGTGACTTCAGCTGAATCTCAGTTGCATAATTGATACGGTGTCGGCCGCGTGGCGAGGCGGAGTCCGCGGCTTTTGTTCCAGCTCGTAGAACGAGTCAACGCAAATACCGGCGATCGAAGGGAACGTAACGCGGATGTTTCGCCGGGAAATCGACAGGGATGAGTCACGGGTGTGAAATTTATGTCGCGAGTTTTATCAGCTGCGCCTCCACGCTTCTCGCGAGCCAGTCGAGTAGAAAACTGGAGAATCGTCGAATTAGAAGCCTTTACATTCGATTTACATTGGCTCTGTCGCGAGCCCGCATGGAACGTCGAAAGGACCAGGGACAATCGATATTTCCAAGCAACTAACGAGCAAACTAATTGCGTCAATTTACATTAATTTCCACCACGTTCGCCTCGAACGTCGCTGCCGAGTACATTACTTGTACTTTCAATTAGCTTTCGGGGCACTGCGAACTGAATGAGTCATGGTTAGCGGACGATCCGTGGCAGCTTTTATTGGTAGGCGTTCGAGGCTCGGAGCACGATTGGGACGCTGTGAGCCAGAATCAGGGAAATTCTAATGGAACTAGGAATCCATTAGTCGCGATCCGCATTCCTCTATCGGCGAAGGAAAGCCGTGCATCCGAACCGAGGCGTTTTCTGGATTCTCAGAAATGCACCGTATCTACCGACAAGAAGCCCCTTCGTTCGAGGAATTCCAGTATCTACAGCGATCCCAAGAATCCCTTGTTATCCCGCCAGGATAGCCCTTAAAACGGCCTCTAAAAAAAGCTTTATCTCGCGCTGAAATTCTTATTAATACCCCAATGGTGCCGCGAAGTAGCCTGCGAGCGCTTATCACTCGGGGACGGTCCCAATTACGGCCACGAATTCCCCCAGTGGAAAAAGGAGAAGCCGCGTTCCCTCGTGAAAGGGCTTGAAGGAAGTCCCCCTTCGCGATTTATGGCCGCTCACACCCGCGCCACTGATTGCTACCTGCGGCAGCTTGTTCGCGGATCGGCTCCACGGTGCGCCCGCATGCACGGTGCAATCGATACGGTCGGCCGGAATACGAGGAATTAAGTGCGTTCCAGGCGACGCGTCAACCCCCATAGAAGCTTTTCGAGGAAACACAAACAGAGATCGTAAAGGAGTAACGCGATGGTAACTGGTCACTCGACGAGTGCTCGATGAGTGGAGCACAAAGGACCCACGAATTGGCCTTTGGTATCCCAAACAGTGCCCTGCGAGTGAGTCAGGAGTTCTTAGACGATGGCTCACGGATGATCCAGCTGCGAGTCTTCGAGTGATTCGAGTCTCGAATTTTATACGAAATTACGAGATAGGGTAGAAGTACCGTTTGTGGCGATTGCACTGTTTTTGGCCATGTGCATAATTATCTTATTTTTAAATTGCTTGCGGATCATTATTATGTGGAGAATTTCACATCATAAATATTTTGTTTAGTATACCGCCCGAAATATAAGGTTATAATTATTGTTTACACGGAAAAATATTATACTTTTTAAGAAGTGGCCAAAACTGGTAGAATATCTTAATGTGGCCACAAACGGTGCATCTACCCTAGGTACGTCATCTTTTTCCCCGAGAGCTGTCATCAGTTTGTAACACAGCAAATCGTCTAGCTCTGAATGCGGATATTTTCTCCAACTCTTTTGGTACATTTAAGTATGTCGAAAATTAAATTGGCGCTGAGAGGAACAGCACAGTAGCGTCACAAAACTGTTAATTTCATGGGTATCCGCGATGTCATTGTTATTATTATTATTATTATTATTGTTGTAGGCTTAAGGGCTTTAATGCCGTTCTTATGTACAAGTGGAATTTAATTCCGTTAATAAACAATTATTATTATTATTATTATTATTATTATTATCAGAGAACACACGTGCGGTTATCAAATTTGTCGAAGTCGAAACGAACGATCCTGTGCCCCGCGCACCGAGTATTCTCAATTTTTGCAAAGATCAAAGTGCACATTTATCTATTCCTTTCACCCGTCCTTGGTAATGCAATCATTGTCGCCGACCACTCTGCGTGATGCAAACGCGAAAGTCTGAGAGCGCCTCGATTCCCTCGTAAAATCTCTGCCTACGATCGGCTAGCCCTGTTACGACATTTGTGGGCCGTTCGCGAAGGGTTTGTCGTTGCAAAAGATCGAGTTCGAGAATCGATTTTCGGGGGATTTATAGTCCCAACGCCTCCTCGACCGCTCACCGTGGATCGCGCGACGATACTGTCGCTTCGCGTGGAAAAGTCGCGGAAACGGGATACCCCCGATCGATCTTAAAGCGCTCGCTTACGCAACGAGCCTCGACAGTCTCGCTTTCGAGAAAAATCTGCAAGTGCCGCGACTGGTTTACGCGCGTTTAATTTACAAACTGTTCACTCGTCGCCGGTGACGGGCTCGTTAGATCAGTGGATGCCTGCAGGAAATTAAAGACGAGTCGAAGGAAGGTTCGTTGGGTTGGGAGACTCGGGAGGATCGTAAAATCTCTGCCCACGTGTCTTCTATAAATTGTAATCCTGGGAACGTGATTTCTGAAGAAATCGCTGCGTTACTTCCACTGTCGTTACCCATTTGCAATTATCGATCTTTCAAGCCACGATGTTACAACGTTTATTAAAACCGTTAATATCCCTATTAAGTAAAGGATATTTCGCTTCGCAGCTCCACGAAGTGTTTCTAATGGCAGATGGGAGACGTGGATATCGTTACGCGCGATTATCGAGCCGATGAAAGCGCGCGCGTAACGACAATTGCCTATTTCATCCGCGAGAGGAATAAAGAGGTCGTTAAGGGGGAATAGAGCGGGGCATTAAAACGAGGCGTGAGCGCGACGCCCAAAGTGAGAACTGAAGTAATTCACGCTTGATGGTTAAGTAACCTCCCGGCCTCTTAAGAGCTGATTGCCTGAACGAGAAGCAACGATCGCCGGGAATCTCGATTCCGTCATAAAATCTCTGCCCACGGTCGCTGGGGTCAGGCTCGTTATGCCTGGATGATGTGAAAATCTGAGCGAGGCTTCTGTTGCACAACGGAGCGAAGCAGATCGCTTTCTACCTACCGAACTGCCTGATCCCCGAGCAACCGATATACATCATCTATTTCGGAGCGACGGTTCAACGTGTCGCGGCTCGGCCGAGGATTCCAAACGCCCACGCGAGTGGTCTCGCGATGGACGATAACCGGGAGGCCGAGAGACTCGGAGGAACGCCGCTGGCCAAGGAGGAAGGAATATCTTAAGGTCCAGGGATATCCTAACGTGGATTTCGTAGACGACGTAGACAAGCCTGCAATGCATTGCGCGATGTGGAAATCGGGCATGCGGCGCGGCGTCGTGGATTGGCGTGGTCGAGCGAGAGGTGAGGCGAGGTGAAGGTGTGAAGGCCATGCGAGGAAAGCAACCCGCATTGTGACCGCCCTTTCCCTCCCCGCAGACCCCTTCGTCGTTTCTCGTGCAGGTCTTGCCAATGAACGGCATTCCAACGGCATCTCGGGCTCGTTCATTGTCCAACCCCGTACCCCCTTCCCGAGGCTTTCCATCGATCCGGTCTTCCTAAACGCGCCCGAGCTACCTGTCGTCGCCACGCACCTGAACGCAATCGGGAATGGGCTTCGCTTCGAACGATTTTGATCCTTTGAACCGCGATTTCCCTCGAAGATAAGCTTTTTTATTGATATTTCTATTTAATGTGGGAGCGGGTTTTATTTATTTTTAATAGCTTCTCGTTGAGGGTACTTCTTCTCTTTTTCCTTAAATATTGGCTGCGATAGAATCGGAGGAAAGAAAATTTCAAAACAGTGGAGTCATCGTATTTCAACTTTTGCAGTAAATGAGCTTTTTTTATTGATATTTCAATTTTATGTGGGAGCGAGTTTTATTTATTTCTAATAGTTTCCCGTTGAGGGTACTTCTTCTCTTTTTCCTTAAATATTGGCTGCGATAGAATCGGAGGAAAGAAAATTTCAAAACAGTGGGGTCATCGTATTTCAACTTTTGCAGTAAATAAACTTTTTTTAATTGATATTTCAATTTTATATGGGAGCGAGTTGTATTTATTTATAATAGCTTTTCGTTAAGGGTACTTCTTCTTTTCTTTCTTAAATATTGGCTGCGATAGAATCGGAGGAAAGAAAATTTCAAAACACTGGCGTCATCATATCTCAACTCTTGCAGCCCAGTGAATCACAGTATTTGCTTTTAATAGCGAAAGGATGGACTCCCTCGCAAACACAGATTGGAGTTAGCCCTCCGTTTCATCAACTCGTCGATCCCATTCACTGCAGGTCCCCCCATTGTGTGCCGTGAGAGCTATTTGCGAGATCGCGCCGGTCTCGCGTGAAATATCGCCGATCCCGCCATCGCAGGCGATCATTTCCATTTCATCCTGATTTTTATCCCCTTCGCGCGCAGCGCTCTGTCCCCGATTTCTCCGATTCTATTAATACTTGGCTGATATTTCCAAGACAATGCCGCTATCGGCCGTTAACAGGGTTAAGGATCGACTATTGTTTACAGGCGCCACGAGTCATTGTTCGCGCGGTCCACGATCGGGCGAAATTGTTTGCGAGCCGAGTGACTTCACGGAGAAAGAACGGGTGGCCGGTGACTCACGGTCGAACGTACTCATTTATTGACACAGAGGACGTCCGCGCTGTTTCTGTCGCTCGAGAAAGACCCATTCGCGGCGAGAAAGATTGTTTCTGCCGGTGCCCGCGTCCACAGTGATATCATCTTTCCAAAATCGTCAACACCGGCATGACAAAGACGACTCTACCATCACAATCGCGTTCGAGTTATGCTCAAACAGGTTGACTCATGCCTTCGCGGGCCTCTAGTTGGACACGAGTTCCTCGACTTCTGAATAACCGACCTAACCGCCTCTAAATCCTCTACAAATCTACATTGTCCTCCAAAAACCACAAAATTAGCCCCCGCGACACTTCGACAACTCGAGGAATCGGAACAAAAGCTAAAAAATCGACTTGTAAAAAAACCTAATAATCCAACCACTCCAAACGACCGACTCGTAGATTTCTAAAAAAAAAAGGATCCCATCTCGCAGAATCTTACCTACCGTAGAAAGCAAGACCAGAATACGAGAGGTGACCGAGTGTCTCGGGCGCGCGGGGCATCGTCGCGAAATAAAACGGAGCGGCGTTCGTCGACCTCGTGCACCAGCTGACGGCGTTTCAGCGGGTGAATACGAACTCCGGGCCGGCTCCTTTCATCCGCTTCATCCCGGCCGATGATTCACTCGCCGGCTCCCAAAGTGGCCCGAATGGGAGACGAAGGACGAACGATGAGGACGCGTGTGCGCGGCGTTCGCCACGCTTCTTTTTGCCCTAGCCCCGTCTCGCTCCCCCTCGTTCTCCCGCGACGATCGAGAAGACAGAGATGGAGAGAGAGGGAGAGAGAGAGAGAGGGAGAGTGGGCGAGCGTGTTCGATGGGGCCGCGTCCTGGGGCTCGTTTAATCCGCGGAAACGGGATTCGGGGGAAGGTCGAGCGTCGGTGGCCCGGCCGCAGTCGGGGAACGGTGTCTCCGTTTTATTTGGCAGCAACGAGACGATGACCTCACTGCTCATTAATGCTGGCCAAGCCGGCTAAATCGGGCCTCGCTGACGAATCTGGCACGGAGTCCGACGCGCTCGGACACCTTGTGAAAAATCTGCCTCGTTATTCGCGCGGCTGGTTTAGATTTTCGGCGGTCCCACGCCGACACGCGCCGCCGAATTTAGGCACGAGGAGGAAGCTTGCTGCTGGAACCGCGTGGTCGATGGGGAAAATCGGATCCGCCTGGGTTGCTGGGCCTGTCGGTGGTGTAGGGCTTGAGCTGTTCTACTTGCGCCCGTCGCGTCTTCGTCTAACCACACAGCACACTTCGTTGCGGCAGTATTGCAGGAACGTTGCTGCAATATTGTGTTGTTGCAGGTTGCATTGCAATATTGCAGGAACGATGCTGCGATATTGTTTTGCATTTTTGGAGTGGCAACGCACCTGCAATATTACAGCAATATTGCAAGTTCGTTGCCGTGCAATGTGTCTGTTTGCAACGATCGTACAATATTGCAGCAATATTGCAAGTTCCTTGCCGTGCAATATTCCGTTTGCAACGACCATGCAATATTGCAACAATATTGCAAGTTCGTTGCCGTGCAATGTTCCGTTTGCAACGATCGTACAATATTGCAGCAATATTGCAAGTTCTTTGCCGTGCAATGTTCCAGTGGCAACGATCCTACAATATTCCTGCAATATTGCGCGCGTTACCCCCGAATTCTCCGCTGGTCTTCAACGCCGGTTTCTCGGAATTGAAGTGCAAATGGATTGATGGAGTAGCAGGAAGAGTGCAACACACTTGCAGAATCTCGCCAATTCTCCCATCGGGAATCACGAGTTTCTCTGAATAGCAAGTGCCAACTCGAGATGGAACAGCGTCGTCGACACGCGCCGTTGACAGCAATATTTACGATGTCTGCGAGGGACCTATCTCGAGAGGGATTCGGAAAGCTCGCTCCCTGGTTATTCCCTGGCAGGGGAGGGTGACGATAGTCGAGCTTTTTCGAGATTTCTCGGCGGGGCAGCACGTCGATCGAACGCGACGTTGCGTCGGAATGACTCCCGCTTCTTCGACGGTCGACAGAAACATTTCCGTTCTGCTCTAATTCCTCTACTTTCACCAGGCATCGATTAAAAACGTGCAACCGGTGGCTCAGTGGTGTCCCGCGCGGTATCGATAGCGACAGAAATCCGGAAGAATCTAGCGCACAGCTCGGATGCTTCGTGGAAGTAGCATTCGCTTCCTTGGACGCGACGAAATTGTCGAGGAAGTCCCTTTAATTTCGTCAAATTTAAGGGTGCAAATTCTTTCAAGCTTTAGATCCACCAAATCCTCTAAACTCAGCTCTTCTAACCCTCCCAACTCCACGACTATTCGCTTCCTTAGATGCGACGAAATTTTCGAGGAAATCCCTTTAATTTCGTCAAATTTAAGGGTGCAAATTTTTTCAAGCTTCAGATCCACCAAATCTTCTAAACTCTAAACTCTTCTAACCCTCCCAACTCCACGACTCCATCGAATTCTACAAATCCTCCACAAAGGATCTCGAGACAGATGACAGAATTTTCAGGATTAATTAAAAACTCCCACGCACTTGCAACCAATCGTCTTCAATTCCACCATAGTCGATAGGAAAAGGGTTTCCAGCCGAAGATCCACGGGATGCAGGTACCCATGCCTGGAAATCGTTGCAGTCCCGTCAGGAACAAGTGGATCGAGCAACGACGACGAGGCTGGGTGAGTCAGAGAGAAAGTAAGCGTCGAGGCAGCTCCCGGTGATTCGACGGTTTGACGGGCCCGCCACGACAGGAGAACAGAGCCACGGATTAGAAAACGCGATACTCCGCGGGGCCATCGTCCGCCGGGCCGCGTCGTCGCATTGTTCCGCGGGTTTTGCGTCGCGAAAACCGAGGGACCATTACGAGACGTGACGAGATCGCCGCTTCCAGCGGCAATAACTTGGCGTGACTCATCTGCGCCGGGCTGTTGCATCGAACGGCTACTCGCCTCGCTAATCGCAACCACAGAAAAACCTCGCGAAAGACCGCGTTCCTTCTCAGTGACACCCGCTGAGACTCGCGAATACCGCGGAGCGGCTGGATCGGCGTTCGATTAAACAACGCGGAAATGTTTCAAGCACCGCGCGAAGAGTGAAAGTATCCAGGAAAAAGTAGAATTGGCGACAGCCGAGGACGCGGAAAGTATCCAGGAGCGTTTCAACTGCAGCGTTCAAGAATATTCGTAGCACGCGGGGTCGAGGCCGAGCGGATCGGTGATTTCGCAGAAGCGACAGCTTCTTCGCCTTTGCAAATAGCGTGGAACCGCTGGTTCTTGCGGTGCTTGCCGAGAAAAACAGCGGATCGCGTCGGTGCGTAACTGCGTATCGCGTGGTCACGCACGAATAATCGAACGATGCGTCACGCTCTACTCCATTTTTCCCGATATCCCAACCCCGCGGTGGAAATGGGAACGTGCCGCGAATAATCCTGCGATTCTTTCTCGCGCCGATATCTGCGCGACGATTAATGCGATTGCTAATCTCACGGGAATTGTGTCGATCCAAGAATAGGAGTTTCTTTAAATACGGAGCACGGTACAGGGGAGATTGGCACGCGAGCTTCGATAACTCCGGGGCCTGGAAGATTGCGAAAGTTGCACGCAGAGGGGCTGTTAAATTGGCGCTGCTACGTGGAAACGGTGTTTAAATTAGCGCGAGTGGGAGTCGAACGAGGAATTCGATCCGCGGCGCAGGCATGCAACGAAACACGCGCGTCATCCTCGTTCCCTTCGAGCCGAGGGTGAAGAATCCCCGAGTCGTTAGCCGGAGGACAATTCCACGGCGCCACGCGTTCGCGTCCCAGCGCGCCACGGATTACCGGATGATGCGTCACTTCTGCTTTTCTCGTCGACCACCCCGCCGACGAGGGTACCTCGAAAACTGGCCAAGTGCGTCTCGCTTTTTAACGCTGAGGATACCTGAGTCAGATACTTGGAAGGAAGGAGCGGGATCTTGATCTTGGAATAATGGCAGTCGTGGTTATCGCGATTTTAGTCCGGCGAGCATTTCGAGCCTTGCCTTCTGCAGGCATCGAGCACTGCAATCGAGAGTCATGCATCCGCGAGGGGAGCGAGAACCGCTGGTGCGCGATGCAGAAATCTGCAACGATGAATAAACCCGTGGCTTTCGAAACCCGGCTGCACCGCGAGGATGTGGAAGATTTCGCGGCTCGATAGTGTCTCGAAGGACCAACAACCGTAAAGAAAGGAAAAGCTAATGGATCTTTTGCTGGTGGTTGCAATTGACGGAGAGGATTGAAGGACGAAGATGTGTCTAGGATGTGATTGCAAGGGTTGACTTCAGAAACTGTGAATTATTTTGTTGCAAAAAAGGCGAGGGAGAAACTGCGAATTATTTTGTTGCAGAAAAGGCGAGGGAGAAACTGCGAATTGTTTTGTTGCAAAAAAGGCGAGGGAGAAATTGCGAATTATTTTGTTGCAAAAAAGGCGAGGGAGAAATTGCGAATTGTTTTGTTGCAGAAAAGGCGAGGGAGAAACTGCGAATTATTTTGTTGCAAAAAAGGCCAGGGAGAAACTGCGAATTGTTTTGTTGCAGAAAAGGCGAGGGAGAAACTGCGAATTATTTTGTTGCAAAAAAGGCGAGGGAGAAACTGCGAATTATTTTGTTGCAAAAAAGGCGAGGGAGAAACTGCGAATTATTTTGTTGCAAAAAAAGGCTGAGCTTTCGCGACCAAATAGATCACGATGATCTAACGCAGAGAACCGGGAATCCACGAGCACGCGCGATTCCACTTGGAATCGCGTCATCGGCGGCGATTTTTCATCGACAATCGCATCATCACGCGGCTCGAACAATATTTTGCTGGCTCGCGCGGTGTGATTGCCCACGTCGCGACGCGGGTGTTTATCGGCAGATCGAGATAACGACTTCTCTGAAGGATGAATGGCGAAGGAACGAAAGGGGTTTTATGCGTCAGCGCGCGGCACTTCGCCCGCCAAGTTTCGCGGGACCGCGAAACAACACGACGCGGCGCGAGTCAGCGATAGCAGGAATTCCCCTCCGCGGATCGCACCATCGGCGGAGAAGGCTAATTGCTTCCAAGACGTCTAACCCCGATGCTGACGAAGGTTTCCTAGAAAAGGAGGCAGGAGGCAATCAGTCTTGGCGATGAATAATAACCGAAAAACTGCGCGGTCGGCGGTGCTGGAACTCCTTAACCGAGTATCCCAGGTGCTTCCAAGAAGAAGGCCGTCATAAACCCTCTCCAATCCTCCATGTATCCGCCCAAAAACAGGTCCAGAAAATATCCTCGTGAAATTAAGGAGCTCCTCCCGCGCGAGGACTCGGAGATTAAGCGTCCAAAATCATGAGCGTCCAGCTGGTTCACGAGGAAGAGGAGGGCAAGTCTAAACGAACCGTCTTCAAGAGGCGCCACGTCAGTGAGGACTCTTCGAGGTTAGCCAAGAGGACGTTGCGAAGCGGGTTCGTTGGGAGGACGAAGGAGACGGGAACGAATCCGCGTGTCTATGCATCATCCAGCGACCATATGCGTCCGACAGCGCAGCTCCTGGCTCGGTTGAACACTGCGTCGTGATGTTCATCCTCGAGCAGTTCATAATTTCATATTCGCCAGTGTATCCTTGACGATGCAGGCCTCGCGCAACGACCGGGGATCGTTCATCCCGTTGCTCTCGGGCGACGAAGAGGACGTGGGGCGAACGATGGAGACGGCTTCATCGGACGGCGCAGGAAATCTCAGGAGAGCGTCGGTTGTTGAGCGCCGCGCAGAAAATTCTGGGTAATTCTGTGCGGTGTTTGTATAACGAAATAGCGACGTAGCTTGTCGATCTTGAGGAAATAGGGAGAAGAGGGTTGAAATTCACGAGGGATGGAGCGTAGGGTAAACGCACCAGTAAATGAACAGTTAAGGCTAATGAATGAACACTATTATAAAATTATGTTTGCAGCGAGATTCATTCCACGTGCTGCAAAAATTCTTTGGATATGAAGCAAGAAATGAAAAGAAGTCTCTAATTTAATAACTTATTTTACTCATTTTAATAAAAAATGTTCATTCACTGGTACGTGTTCATTTACTGGTACATCCACCCTATTGAACAATGGAAGCTGAGTTAATCATTTAAAAAAAAAAAGCTAGCGATTTTTCACTTCTTAAATCGAGAATTGCCAAGTTGTGATTTCTAAACGTTAAGCTTAACATCTCCATATTCCTATAAACCCCCCGGCGCAACAGCAAATAATGACTCAACCGGGTCGAAAATCCCATCACGGCCGCGTTTCCTATCCGAGATTCCGGCTACGGGACGAGGGGGAGGGAGGGGTTCCGAAAGGGGTGGTCGGTTAAAAGAGGAGAGAAACAAAGCGCGTACACGTCATACGCATTCGATGAATAAGCCTACGAATTAGGGACAGTTCGAGGGGCGAGAGAAGGTGCCACGAGAATCAAAGGGAACGTTGTTCGGTGCATGGGGTGGACGCGGAAAAGAGGAGGGAGGGAGGGGGGGAGGGGGAAGGGACGTGTGCTGGACACGTTAGTCATTGATACACTTTAAACCGAGCCGCTTCTAGCGGGTGACTCATATATAATAATCGTCATCGACAGCTGATCCAGATGCGTTCTATGACGCGCGAGGCCGCACGCCGGTGTTTCCCCGACCCTCGACGCGGGACAGGCCGGCTTTCGAGGGCAGCTCACCCCACGGCGAGGCCTCTCAGGATGCTGCGAGGGACCGAGGAAAGCTCACAAAAGCAAAATATAGCCATTCTGCCACCCCATCGCTCCACCCAGTCCCCCACCACCCGATGTTTCGGGCAGCGTCCTCAAAAACCGATGACTAATTCATTAAGCCTACGCCCGCGTGGGCCAAAGCTGCGCAGCCTTCACGGTTCCACGCTTTTCCGATTTTCAATTTGGCCCGCAGCCAGGGGGGAGGCGGAGGGGGGGGGGGCGAATCCCACGGGCCCCCGATCGGGGTAATAAGAGGTGCCCACCCCTGGTCGCAACCGCTTTTTTTTCTCTTTCCCTCTCCTCTAGGCGACCGATGATTCAACCCGCCAACGATGATTCCATGTGTCTCTGAGCTGTTATTCTGCGCGTCCGTTAGACGAGGGTGAGCGCGTACTTGACTCCCTTTGTCGGTCTGATGTGTCGACGAACGGGTGACGGATTTCTCTCCAGCAACTGGGTGGCCGGGAGGAAACTCGATTTTTCTGGGGGAAAGGAAAACAGGATTCCTGTTTCCTGGGGGATTAATGTGGAGCGATTCTTATTACTGAATACTGATAGATTTAACTGAACAATTGGACTATCGACTTCAGTGGCTATTTAAGGGTTTTATTGCTATTTCGTCGCTGTGCAAGTGGAATTTATTTCTGTTAATTAAACTATTATTATTATTTTAAAAGGGGCACAGCTTATCCTTGATAATTAATCGTATCCTACTTCTTAGCAAGTTGAATGGTAAGTACATATATCTAATCGCAGACAGGGTTCATTGGCTGCGAAATGGATCGCGTTGATCTCGGAAAGCGTCGTATTTCGGGAAAGGGAGTGTCAGCCAAACGGGGCGACACGCGATTTTCCGCGGGAATCCACGAAACTCGCGGTGCCAAACGCGTGAATGGCGGCACCGGCTCCCGGCGTTGAATGAAAGGTGGCTTCGATGAACCGTCGTCGGTCGCTCGAGCTGGACGTAATGCAATTTGCATGAATTACAACGCGGTCGCCCGTGTGTTGCGCGTGGAACACGTGCAACGCCGCGCGGCGCCGCGTTATTTTCTTTGTTCCCCTGAACGGCAGGAGAACGAGATCGTGAGAATTAGCTGGATCATGTGTCCAGTCACAATGGCCGGCGCATGAGCCGACACTTCTTTACGTATTCATTACCTTCGTTTTCACTTCTTTCTGACGGGGACAGTCCCCTTTCACGCTCATTTCGTATCTGCACGAGTCAACGTGGCGCAACAACAACGGTCTCCTTGCTCCTGTAGCGAGCGGGATGAACTGTACGCGCCTCGTGATCGATCGCAGATATCGACGAGACGCGGTATCGGTTTGTGGTTGGATCGCGAGTGCTGGAGTGGTGGAGAACTATCGATGGTAGTTACGATAGTTATCGATGGTTCTCAATATCGAAATTTGTAATAATATTAGAAATTAAATTTGGGATTCTGAATTTCAACTGTTATTATTTTTTAATTAACTAACCTACGATTTTCAATACCGATAATTATTCAGAATCCCAATAAAAATCCCGATAAAAATTCAGAATCCCAAATTTAATTTGTAATAATATTTAGCTTCAGCTGTAATAATATTAGAAATTAAATTTGGGATTCTAAATTTCAGCTGTTATTATTTTTCAATTGACTAACCTACGATTTTCAATACCGATAATTATTCAGAATCCCAATAAAAATCCCGATAAAAATTCAGAATCCCAATAAAAATCCCGATAAAAATTCAGAATCCCAAATTTAATTTGTAATAATATTAAGCTTCAGCTGTAATAATATTAGAAATTAAATTTGAGATTCTGAATTTCAGCTGTTATTATTTTTCAATTGACTAACCTACGATTTTCAATACCGATAATTATTCAGAATCCCAATAAAAATCCCGATAAAAATTCAGAATCCCAATAAAAAACCCGATAAAAATTCAGAATCCCCAATTTAATTTGTAATAATATTAAGCTTCAGCTGTAATAATATTAGAAATTAAATTTGAGATTCTGAATTTCAGCTGTTATTATTTTTCAATTGACTAACCTACGATTTTCAATACCGATAATTATTCAGAATCCCAATAAAAATCCCGATAAAAATTCAGAATCCCAAATTTAATTTGTAATATTATTAAGCTTCAGCTGTAATAATATTAGAAATTAAATTTGGGATTCTGAATTTCAGCTGTTATTATTTTTCAATTGACTAACCTACGATTTTCAATACCGATAATTATCGATAGTGAAACTAAGCCAAATAAACCATCGATAACTATCGTAAGTACCATCGATAGTTCTCCACCACTACTCGCAGGGGAATGTTTCTCCAGATTAAAAACCCGACGGAACTCACGGATCTTATTTATGGTAAGCGATGGATGTTACTCTTGATATTATGTGTTAGGTTTAATTCAGTGGACCCCTCGGAGTGCTTAAAATCCACCCATAGACAGTCAAGTTTCTAAGAAACACTACTTTAACTAAGAAACGGCTGTTAAGAAACCCTCCCCGTTACATTTACACCCCTGTCCTAATAAATCAGTGCCACTTTGGTATTCGACCGGTTGCAAGAAGGTGAACCGAGCGCGGAGCAAGCCCCCAGGTCGCCGTGGATCGGCTGATTTCGCTAATGCAATTTCCATAAATTATTATCAAGAGGCGATGCATATTTATGCGCGTGACGCGCGCTTCGTCCTTCCTCTTATCGCGGCAGAAGGACGAGCGGGCCCGCAAATAAAACACTCGAACGTAATACACGCTCTATCGAGTCCATTGGATTGATCCAGTGATTCATGCGCGCAGAAGGCGCGCATCGATAAAATTACGCCCCCCTCCCCTGAAACCCTCCGATCGCTTATTCGCGCTGACTGGCATACTTCGCGATATCTCGATCGTCCAGCATGCGTTTCACTCTCGTCGCTCGATTCTCGAAAACGACTTTTCCCCGGGAAGCTTATCTCACGCCAAGTCCAAAGAAAGGAGTCAAGTACGCGTGGGGTCGATGTCACGTTTAGAACACGATTACGATAATCGAGTAATAATTAACGAGCCCGAAAATTTTGAGCAAACAAATTCCTCCTCGGCACTTGTCCCGATCATCGTATCGTAGATAGGATCGGTGGCAATCGAGATCTAGATAGGATATCACTGGCAACCGAAAGTCTCTACTTTCCACTTCAGCAGGGATGAGTTGAAATTTTAAAAATAGTAGTATCAAAGATAATCTCCTTTTGCTTATTTTCAAACGAAATGTATGAATGATGCTCACGGAAGAAAAGCTACTACTGTCAAAAATGAAACTCCCCACTGCAAGTGAAGCTGAGAGTTCTAAAATCTAAAGTTAACCGTCGAAACCTTCGTTCTGATTAAGGCTCGAATTTTCATTCATCTGTGCAACAATGGCGGTGAAGCAAATTTTGCTCCCGAAGCCTGGCAATCGCGATAACGCGCGTCGTTTATCAATAGCCGGGGAAGATAATGTCCCCGGTAGGGAGGGTGAGCGGGATCGAGAATCGTTTGGGGCAGATCGAATCTGTTCGTGGTTTGGTCGCGCGACTTGTTCCGTGGGTGGTTCTGCGAGGACGTAATTCAACGTTAACGTAGCGGAAGTCACGATAAAATGACGAAGCCCAGATAGCAGAGCGTGCCCGTTCTCGCAACAATGAACGCGATTATGGAGTATTCAATGAACGCACGGGGTGTCCCTCTTTTACGATATTTGCGCGCGAGAGCTTGTGACAGAGCTCCCTGTCCGTCAGCGACTTGGAACTCGTTTATTTATTCACGTCCGACGTGCGAATTTTAGGGTGTTACGGTCTACTGGCGGTGCAAGCTTGCACAGAAAGACTGTTATTTCGATTTAATTGGTATTAAATGTTCTGCCCGAAGGACATGTCCAAAATGAAAGATGAGAGAGTGAATGTTTCTAAAGATTCAGCAGTCGTATTTTATTTGATAACGAAGAGATCTTTTTACTCTCCGTGAGATAGTTGATCGTGATTCATCCTTTACAGAGGAACAAAGGACTCGTTTGAAAAAGTTAGATAGGAGCAGTATCGAATGCACAATCTGGAGCTTCGTATCAAACTCGGCGGAGTTTATCTGGACAATTTCTCGGAATAAAGGGTCGTTGATAGTTGTGACGGTCGAGGATTGCTGGAGCGACGGTCTACAGGGTGATTTAAGGAACTAGGACGGGTTGCAGTTCTCTTTTAAGTAGAATATACAGTAAAGCCCTGCTTAGTTAAAATCGACGCGCGTTACGAAAAGTAGCACGTTTCATTTTTTCTACATGCAGTTGTCCATAAGAAAAAAATGAAACGTGCTACTCTTCGTAACGCGCGTTGAAATGTTCTATGTAGCACTTCGAAACAACCGAGAAAACTAGACTTTTGTCACTTTTTTTCCTTGTTTTTCTTGATTCAATTTAAAAAATGTGGTGATTACTTCGTAACAGCCTAATACGATTTTTTTGTAATTAATGTATTATTAACGTAAGTAGTAATTAATTAAATGTCTCTGATACGATATTTTAATCATTTGAAAAGCAGTTAGGTTAACCCTTAGTATCATGATTTGTTTATTTTACTCAGAAAAATTCTTATCGGTCCATTTTTGCCCACACTTCTTCGTAAAAATAAGCAAAATATCCTAGCGTAACGATTTTTTATATAAATGAAAAAATATGGATATAACACCAATGTTAAACCATGCATAAAGGTACCTATGCATTACAAGATTAAGCCAATGCTCGGTTTTGCAGAATGTTACACTAAGTAGTGTTGCATACACTATTATATTCGACATTAAATTTATTCACAAAGGATAACCGAAATAATTGAGAGAAAAATTCACATTTACCTGATATTTTCAGTGGTCCTGACGAAATTAAGAGTTGTAATCAGCAATACGAGACAGTATCACAGTAGAATTTCTACGGATATATTTTTGCCCTAAGAACACTTATTACATATGGTAATAGTAAAGTAACGCTTTAAAGTTCATGAATAAGCCCCCAAATGGCGCGCATGATTCTTTCAATTCGTGGAACACAGGTGTTACATTATGATACTAAGGGTTACATTCATTAGACTGTTTCTAGATCTTGACAAAAGAAAATGCTACATAGGACATTTTAACTAAGAAGGGCGGAACACTGATGTATTCACTTCCATCTGATTTAGTATTATATTATTCGAGAAACACTTTTGGGAGATTGTTGATTAGGCATACGATGCCCCATATTTTAGTAAAAATAAGTTAGTTAAAATTCTTCACACAAGCGAACCTATTCTTCGCCATCCTCCGCGTAGTTATCTAAATACTCAGACGAGGACATCGAAAGGTGAAGAAATTACAGGATATTTTAGTTCACTTCCCAGAATCCCCTCCACCCATCCCCATTTACCATCGCTTCCGCAGACCTCCGTGTATTGTTACTATTAAAATAATCCTCCGTTAATATCGCGAGCCAGAAATACGGCACTTTCGTGGTCCTAGCCGAAGCATTGCTTCATTCACAAGCACGCAGGCGGAGCCAAAAGCGAAAGCCAGAATCAGCGAAATTAACGGGTCTATTTCCGCCCCCCGAGTATCCCGCAGTGCATGAACGGCGCACAGTGTGCGATTTTGGACAAAAATCGCTAGACAGCGCAAATCTTGACCGATTTCAATAATTTTTTTTTTAAAATACTCGCAAAGGATTCAGCAATTGCGGAGGGCTGCGGTAAATCCTGTATTTTTTGGTCTAATCTATAAAAAACATTATTTACCATAACATGACATAAAAACGTAAACTTTGAAATTTGAAGATATTAAAAATTAATTTTTTGTAAATTTAATATTAGCTATAAAATAAAAAATTTAATTCAAATTTACAACATTTATGTGTTAAATAAACCATTAGTGTAGACTGTAGCTGATTTAAATCTAATATTTTTAAATTATGTTTTATTTTTATTAGTTTTGATTTTATTTCTAGTATATATATTATTTTTTAATTTTTTATTTTTTTTAATTACAATCCCTAAAAAAAATTTAAAGAAGAAATAAAAAATTAAAAATTAAAAAATAATATATATACTAGAAATAAAATCAAAACTAATAAAAATAAAACATAATTTGAAAATATTAGATTTAAATCAGCTACACTAATGGTTTATTTAACACATAAATGTTGTAAATTTGAATTAAATTTTTTATTTTATAGCTAATATTAAATTTACAAAAAATTAATTTTTAATATCTTTAAATTTCAAAGTTCACATTTTTATGTCATGTTATGGTAAATAATGTTTTTTATAGATTAGACCAAAAAATACAGGATTTACCGCAGCCCTCCGCAATTGCTGAACCCTTTACGAGTATTTTAAAAAAAAAATTATTGAAATCGGTCAAGATTTGCGCTGTCTAGCGATTTTTGTCCAAAATCGCACACTGTGCGGCGTTCCCGCGTTAAATCAGGGGGGCTAAGATCCGCGACACGGTGGTCGAAAGCGGAGCGGCTTGTTGCCGCGTTTAGTTAATTGATAAACCCGCTTGATTCGGAATCAGCCGTTACGACACGCCGGGCCAACATCCGAGGCTTATCTCGGCGATACCGCTCGTATCCTCCCCGGACCGCATTAGCATATCATTCGAGGCGCGAAAGAGGAGCTGCACTCGGGGCGAGCAGAATGGAAGAAAGGGCCGCGCGTGTTTATCGTTGTTTTGGCAAACGAGGTCGATCGCGCGACTCGCTCCGCCGCGGAGCTTCCAATCGCTCTTCTCACCGGCCAGACGCATGACTCATCCGTGTATATTAACCCCGAGGAGTGTTTACGCGCTGGCCGGAGCGGTAAAGCGCTAAAGCGCGAATCGCCGTATGTCAAAATCACGGTTGCATAAGGCGAGGCGCGCACCAGCGCCCCCTTGGACCCCCGTTCAGCCACTCTCGCTCCGCTGCTCCCTTTCGGATGTTTAGAGGTGACTCAGACCAGGATTACGAGACTTGGCTGCCACTTTGACCTTAATGCTTAGCCACGATGATCGAGCCGATCGAAATAGATCGAAAGCCGCGGGATTTCGCTGCCGAATCTGCCCCCCAGAATTCTCTCTCGATTGGTGGAGGTGGCTTCAGATTCGAGCTGCTGATAAAATGTTATTCTGAATTCTAGTGGGCGATAAAGCTGCGCTGCGTGTTTAACCCTTTCGCACCGGACGGGACATATGCTGTCCCAGTCTGGAAAAATTTTGATATTACGGCTGGGAAGTTTCTGAAATCATTGGGGCGTTTATGCGTCTCCAAGACCTTCAACATTTTTGGCATAAAAGTTATTTTATCCAATAATCGCTTGGAGGAGAAATAACTGATCCCGGCAATGGGGCGCACTCGGACTGATTTTTCGCCGTATTGAAAGGGTTAAGTCTGAACGCTACTGTGTCCTTTGGAATCTAGCGAGGCAGGGAGAAGGTTGCTTTCGATCGCGAGCGTTGCTCAACGCTGGGAGTGTGAAAAGCGCGAGATAGGCGGCCGTTGTCGAGCGATCGTGACGGCTAGATGGTGGCTACGCGCTCGACGAGGTGACGGGAGAGCAAAGCCCGGCTAAATTCACCGATGAACTAAGCGCCACCCGGCTCTCGAGCGATGCGACGACGGCGCGCAGCCGCGATATCGGTGCGCGCAAGATAACAGCCACGCGATTCGAATCGCGCTCACGCGGGCCTGCATGTGCGTCGTCTTCGTCGTAAATTATGCAAGCGGCGCTCGTCTGTTACATGCGACGTCGCGAACGCGATTAGACGTGTTACGAACGGACCATCGTCGGGGAGGGTCCGCGGCGAATTCGGAGCGAATCTGACTGGGGAACTTGTGCTGTGAGCTCTTTTCGGTAGTTGTGAGAAAAATTTCTGTCAATTCCGAGGGACAGATTGCAGTGCGATAATTACTTGGCCCTGTGAGAAGAGATATAGCAGGAAGAACTGTATTGCGCCACAAAAAAAATTCAATCTGTACTATTCAAACGCAATTTGTTGGTGTAATAAAGACGTATTATTATTATTATTATTATTGCGAATTAGAGTGGGGGCGATTGCAACACGTTAAATATCTCAAAACATATGAAAGATATACGTATTAACACACATTTTGGGTAATAGTTGATTCTTAGAGAATCAATTGTTCTGAACCTTAACACACTTTTACATCTACAAAGATATAGAGTCTGAATATAGCCATTCGACTAACTCTCCAGCCCGACAGCGTCTTCCGGATTTATCCTATTTGATGAAAAATGAGATTTTGAATACGCACATTCATGCCCTAACAGTAGATACGTAATAGATATGTATAGTTAAAGTTAAATTTGTGTTACTATCGACCCCATGCAGCTCCATTTCCCTCCTTTTTATTTTTAAACGATTTTATTCAACTTCGATCATCTGTTTGTATGTTTGTATGTTTCAAACCTGACAACTCAAATTTAATCAACTTCCAATTATCATCACCAACTATTTAAAATCAGCCACTCGCGTTTTTTACGAAAACGACAAAAAGCCTCTAAGTAGTCGCATCGCGATTACCGAAAATACACAATTTATCGAGAAATGATCCTTCACGTATATACGAATAGTAAAACTAAAACTTTGCAGGCGTTCGTAGTATATCACCATCGAAATTGTAGCACGAGAGAAGAGTAATATTTTAGATTGTTCTGCATTTTTAATAAAATCGTTTAACATGAAATATTTGTTTTATATAATTTTTTATTACTAACCTGGATATTACTTGACACACATCGAAACTGTTAGGTATGACTCGATAATATCAGATAAGTAAGTAACATTTTCGTACAAGAAATTTTCTTGTAACCGTAATAATTATTGCGTGATCGTATTCCAAAGTCAAACTACCACTCCGCCCCCGGACTACCCTATCAGTAGCGCGAGGAAGAAGCGGAGACGTCCCGCGGAGGCAGATCTGCCTAATCATCGTGGAATTTCTCGGGAAAATATACATGTTCCCAAGCAGAGACTTGGGAACGCGGAAGAGCCGTGGCGGCGTGTGTGTCGCTCCCCTTTGTTGCGCTTTCCCAAGGCGGCTCTGCGTCGCGGTGGATCCGTCGTCGCTTAGTTCATCGCTAATTTAACCCTGCCCGCCGCCGTCATCGCACGAAAAAGCCGTATCCTTCGGATTGGACAGTCGATAACCTCCCGGCCGCGGACCCAGCCTCGAGAAGATTCGACGTAAATGTATTTATAATCGTTGCCCCGGCGGTTGGTCCGACGCCGCGGAATCCGCGATTCCCGCGCCCGCCAACCCACGGGAGCTCGTCTCGCACGCCAGCGTGCAACAACAATCGGGACACGCTTCCGTCGAACTTCAGGCCAGTTAACGCTTTTACTGGCAATAAACCGACCCAGTGACGCAAATCCAAGATAAATTTAAACGGCTGCCAGCTGTCCAACGCGGGACGCGAATTATGCCCCCCATCGGACTCCCGTTTCCGTCGAGGCTCTTGCGAAAACGCTAGCAACAGCGGAGCACGTGGATCGGTATTTTTGAAGGAGCACCTCGGAGGAGTTATACGCTTCGCAGAATTCCGTCTAGATGTTAACTCTGTTCACCGTGATTATCTGGGGCTTCTTCCGGAAAGTAGTGGTGGAGAACTATCGATAGTTCTCACTATCGAAATTTGTAATGATTTTACAAATTAAATTTGGGATTCTGAATTTCAGCTGTTATTATTTTTTAATTGACTAACCTACCATTTTTAATACCGATAATTATCGATAATGAAAATAAACCATCTATAGTTTTCGATAGTGAAAATAAGCCATCTATAGTTTTCGATAGTGAAAATAAGCCATCTATAGTTTTCGATAGTGAAAATAAGCCATCTATAGTTTTCGATAGTGAAAATAAGCCATCTATAGTTTTCGATAGTGAAAATAAGCCATCTATAGTTTTCGATAGTGAAAATAAGTCATCTATAGTTTTCGATAGAGAAAAAATAAGCCATCTATAGTTTTCGATAGTGAAAATAAGCCATCTATAGTTTTCGATAGTGAAAATAAGCCATCTATAGTTTTCGATAGTGAAAATAAGCCATCTATAGTTTTCGATAGTGAAAATAAGCCATCTATAGTTTTCGATAGTGAAAATAAGCCATCTATAGTTTTCGATAGTGAAAATAAGCCATCTATAGTTTTCGATAGTGAAAATAAGTCATCTATAGTTTTCGATAGAGAAAAAATAAGCCATCTATAGTTTTCGATAGTGAAAATAAGCCATCTATAGTTTTCGATAGTGAAAATAAGCCATCTATAGTTTTCGATAGTGAAAATAAACCATCTATAGTTTTCGATAGTGAGAACTATCGATAACTATCGTAAGTACCATCGATAGTGAGAACTATCGATAACTATCGTAAGTACCATCGATAGTGAGAACTATCGATAACTATCGTAAGTACCATCGATAGTGAGAACTATCGATAACTATCGTAAGTACCATCGATAGTTCTCCATCACTACCGCAAAGTCCCTTGAACAGTTAGCGTTTAAGTGAAGTAGCACCGCAGTGGAACCACGGAGAGAGAGAAAAAGAGAGAGAGAGAGAGAGAGAGAGAGAGAGAGAGAGATATGTTAAGCAGCACCCTGACAGCCGAGCCCTGTAGGCACAGACTTTCGAATTCCATCGGTCTCTGGCGTGCCAATGAAAATCGGTGGCATCTACTTATCGGCGGGACCGAAAGAACCGCTAATAAACGATCGTTGATCAGCAACGATACCACGCGGGCAGGTAGGAGTGATTAAAAGATAAGCGGCCCGAGCTCCAGCGATATGTCGTCGGCCCGATTACCAGCAGATAACGATTAATTAATGGCCGCGCGGTATCTAATGGCATCCGTCAATGTCCACCTTGCGAGCGAAACGGTTATCGCGACACTGTTTTCGACATCGACGAACATCCAGTAGCCGCGAACAACGTCGATCGATAAATAATCGGTAGCAGTAGGAGGGGGAATAATCGACCAGATATTCCAGATGGAATTGGAAAGGGACGAGGTCGAGTAGACGGTGGGAGGGCAGATAATTGGAAACGGTCGACGCTCTTCTTTGGCTGACACCCAGTGGATTCCAAAGTGTCCAAAGAATTGACGCGATGGCCGTTCCTTGGCGCCATCCACTTTCTTTCCGGTTGCCTGGGAACCTTCCCCAGCCGATTCCACTTTCCCAGTAGACACTCTGGGTTTCTTGGAACTACCTGTGCCACTAGAATTTGCAAATTCGACGATTCCGTGGCTCCGACCAGACGCAAAGAGAAGTGCAAGAATCTTTTTCGTGACACAGGCTTCTCTCCAACCGAATAACTCTTTCTTTGATCACAGCTGGCACACCTTTATCAATTGTGATAATTCCCTGCCGCGGATCGATGTCTCGTAACTATTTCTTTCGCCGCGGAAAAAGAAGTCCCTCGATCGGGTTTCGCGGGAAGAAATAGAAACTAGAAGGCCGCCCAATGCCGTGAGTCACGCGGTTTTTCATAATCCTAAGGCTAGCTGTTTTTCCGAGCGAGAGTTTATGCATATGGATTCTTGATTACTGCCGCGAACGCAGCGCGCAGACACTGGTCACGCGCGGGATGCCGACGAATAATATCGAGACCATTCCCTCCCCTCCAGGTCTATCGACGCGTGCAAGCGATAGAAGAAAACGGCCCGCGTGCACGTCGAACGTACGCGCGGCCGGGGAGGCCGCGCAGAAGGTTTCAGCCGTGACAAATGACTTTTCCAGCGCGGCTGGAAACGGCCGAGGCAGATAACGGGGCCCGATCCGCGGTCGCCTGTCCAGCGAAACGTTTCTCCCCTGGCCGGAGCCACCGTTTCCAAGGATCGTGGGATCGCGTGACGTGCAATTACGCGCGGCAATTTCACGCTACACTTATGCCACGTTGCGCGGGCTTCAATTCCCCCCGCGAATGCCTCGCGAGCGCGGCTGGTGTTTCGGGAGAACCGCCTCCGAAGTCAGCGGTCGCCGGGAGCAACGCGGAGCGACTAAATAAATAATGCAGGCGCTCGAAAATATCGCGGGTGTTTAAAAAACAAGGCCGCTGGAAAGCCTCTGTCGACAAAGCAACGCGCCCGAAGCTCGTCGTAGATTAATGGAGACCCTCGACTAAAGGGTGGGGGATATCGGCGAGAGGCTTCGAACGGGACGAAGATGCGCAGCGCGCTCGAGTTTCCGCGGGGAATAGGTATACATTAGTGGTGGAGAACGAGAACGATAGTTATCGATGGTTCTCACTATAGAAGTTTGTAATAATATTACAAATTAAATTTGGGATTCTGAATCTCAGCTGTTATTATTTTTTAATTGACTAACCTACGATTTTCATTACCGATAATTATCGATAGTGAAAATAAGCCATCTATAGTTTTAGAATCGATGGTTCTCACTATCGAAATTTTTAATAATATTTCAAATTAAATTTGGGATTCAGAATCTCAACTGTTATTATTTTTTATTGACTAACCTACGATTTTCAATACCTATAATTATCGATAGTGAAAATAAGCCACCTATAGTTCTCACTATCGAAATTTGTAATAATATTAGAAATTAAATTTGGGATTCTGAATTTCAGCTGTTATTATTTTTCAATTGACTAAACTACGATTTTCAATACCGATAATTATCGATAGTGAAAATAAGCCATCTATAGTTTTAGAATCGATGGTTCTCACTATCGAAATTTTTAATAATATTACAAATTAAATTTGGGATTCTGAATCTCAACTGTTATTATTTTTTATTGACTAACCTACGATTTTCAATACCTATAATTATCGATAGTGAAAATAAGCCATCTATAGTTCTCACTATCGAAATTTGTAATAATATTACAAATTAAATTTGGGATTCTGAATTTTTTAATTGACTAACCTACGATATTCAATACCAATAATTATCGATATTGAAAATAAGCCATCTATAGTTCTCAATAGTGAGAACCATCGATAACTATCGTAACTACCATCGATATTTCTCCACCACTATATACATAGTACACGCGCACGCGGTGGCCGCGAAGAGGCGCGACAAAGCGCGGAGGGAAAGTCGGGAAACGAGGAGGAAAGAGATAAACGGCGACCAAAGGGGCCCAAGTGATCGCGATATACGCGAGCGCGCGCGCGCCGCGACGGCAAAAGGTGGGGATCTATTCATAGGAGTGACTCACGTCGGAGATGACGCCGCGAATAGTCGGCCAGAATTTGCGCACTACACTATGCCGCCGCTGGGCTGCTGCTCTCGTCCCTGATTCCGTTTGCCAAACGCCGATACGAGCGTCGCGACGTCGATACGCGACCGTCACGCGTCCACCACTCCCCCACCTTCTAGTCCAGCAACTTCGTTCCTCTTTGCTCGAGCAAGTCCTCCGACAGACTTCCTGTCCCCTCCGCCAGCCCCTGTTCATCATCTATCGACGAGCAAAATTCTGCCGGAACAGCTGGTCCCAGTCGCTTTCACGCTGCCCCGTCAACGGCGAGCGTTCGCAGCGAGGACCGCGAATAATGGGCGATATTATTCGCACCCGCGATAAAATTTCGGCTCGCGATAACGCCGCTGAGTGTTCGAATGTGTGGAGAGTTCGAAGTCCTAAGGCGAAAGTCCGCGACTGGATTTCGAGTTGTTTTTAATGCTCCAAGTTTACCAGATAAATTTCAACATTGGGGCCATTTTCTGATCCAAGGATTCTAATCCATAATTCCTTCGCCTTCGACCCTTTCTGATGAACCCAAAGCATATAAAACTGATTCAAGGAATTTAGAGTACGCGATTCTTCCATTCAACCAAAGAAGAACCGCGTCGATGCAAGATTTATTATGCAAAGTGTATGCTCGTCTTGGCATTTGAATTTCAGCTAGTCAGCGAAGGAAACGCCCCGGCCGTCAGCGAGGAGGAAAACGATCTCACCCAGACAGATTCACGAGGCGTGGAAAATTTTTCGCCAACGGCGCGCTGCTAAACGGCTAAACGCGTCGCGTTACATCTTCCACCGTCCGCGCTCGCTGAAACGACTTAAACCTAGGATCCTGTTTATCAGGCTTTCCGACGAGTCACTATCAAGTCGTTTCTGCGCCGTCGTTTCGACGAGCACCGTCACCGCGTCGTTATCCGAAATCGCTAGATCCTCGGATACACACTAACACGCGCGCGGAACAATGACACTGCCGCAGAGAAACGGAAAGATACGGGCGAGCCATGGGAAGGTTATCAATCTTGGCCGATTGACAAATTGTGACGACAGTCTACGGCGCTGGCGCGCAGCAGGGGACGTGTTTACAAAGATTTCTAGGAACACGCGTGGTGTTTATCAATGATAATTTCATTCAGTCGTAATTAAGGAAGAGGCTTTCGCGTAGACGATACGAGGCGGAAGCGTGTCCTGAGCACGGAATGTAGTAATTCATTATATTTTAAGATCGCGTAGTTCGACGTGCTCGCGTGTCAAGTGGATCGTTTGTAGTGGCTCCATTAAAGTATTCAAGCAGGCTGACGTTCTCCTTTTCGGGCGGCAGTCATATTCAGATAATTCTGAATGACTGGCGATAACGTACCGCGTCATTGCCTCGAGGTACCTCTTTCGCAGCTCGACTTTATCGAGCCCTCTTTCCTCCGTTCCGAAATACCCACAGCGACAAAATTCAGCTGTATATTTGCCGAAAATTTCCTTAAATATTCCGCGACTAAGTGAGATCTACAAGTGATGCAGATCGAAACTAAATAAACCATGAACGTCAATGTCCAGGAATCTTCGAAGGTCCTCGTTGATCAGACGAATTTCAAGCGGGTTGGATGAAATTGGCAGGATTTTCGCGCCCGGTTGATTAATATTTTTGCATATTTTTTAGCAATGGTTTTTGTATTCAGATGAGGGACATTTTAACGGGTTATTATATTATGTTTTGGTACAAAAATATTTAATTATTGCAAAACTATAATTAATTTCTCAGAAGCTGTTTTTAGAAATACGTTTTGCGGTGACCACGAATTCTCCAAAACCGCTTCACTAATCTTTTTGAAACTTTGTAAATTTCTTCTAGACATTCGAGTTTAGTCTTTAATCGAAGCATTTATTTTTCCAATTCATAGTTTTTATTTTATGAGTGTTTTTTCTACGAAAATCTATCATTTCACTTAAAAAATCTGCCATTTTGTCTCAGATTAATATTTTATAAAACGGAACGATTAAAGACTAGTTAAACTATTGTACTAACTAAAACTTCTTCGTTTTTTGACTTCAGATAGCCCAGTTCCGAATAATGTTGGTCACTGCAAAACGTGTTTCTAAAAACACCTTCCCAGAAATCAGTCGTAATTGTGCAATAAATAAATAATTTTATACCAAAACAGAAAGTGTCCCTCATCTGACTAAAAAATACATTGCGTAGAAATATGCATGTAGTTTCTGAAATAAATTCCGAAAAAATCGATTCTTTTTCTACCTCCTGACGGTAGCTAATCCCTGAAAGAAACTTGGGCTGCTCGTTTGATGTCTGGTCAATGGATCGTGGTCGACCGGTGTGACTCGAAGAGCTCGCATGCTGCGTACAGCCGCATTCCGCAAAACGGGCACGTATGCGCGCGTTTCGAAGCGAGGGAACGCGTTCAGTGGAGTACCGCGAGTACTGTTACTCGAGCGCCGATAGAGAGGAGCACGAGCCACCGCCGATACGCAATCTCCCCACCCACGTTTCCCCGACATTTTCCATTCAGTTTCCCGTTCAACCGCCGCCCACCGGCTTCGCCGGAGCGAAACGAGCGCGGGGACCGGAATCGTCGCCAAGAAAACTGCGAGCTTTCTTAATCGGTCCTCCTTTCAGCCGTTCGAGGGTTGCTCCGTGAAACGGCGACTCGCAAAAATTGCGCCGCAGTGTTCGGCGCCCACAGACTAAACGCGAACGGGAAGGCGTAAAGGCGACTTTCGAGACGGTCGCATCATCGTTATTTCCGAAACTCAGGCGCTGCCGCGTGATCTTACATAAACAACAAACAACGAATATAACGCGTTCACGCGTACTTAGCCGTCAGAGAAGCTTAATCCGTTCCCAACGCTAACTCCATCCGCCCCGCGAATAGGCTAGATGGTCTATAAATATTCTCATCCAAAACAATGGAAAATTGTCTTCTGTAGCTCCAAACGTCCATCGAGCATCCGTCGCGCATATTTTCTGGGCGGCTCCCAGGGTCTCCCGCTTAACAATTCTTCCCCAAATCACCCAGGTGTACTTTAACGCAAGGATCCCCAATGAAAACTGCAGACGCTTAAGATTTAAAATTGCAATTCACTCACCGAGAAGAAGAGTGGGCTCCCTGTTGTCGTCCAGCAGGGCGACGAGCACGAGGAAGAGTGGGTGCTGGACGGGTAGCCTGTCGACGTCGTCGGTGCAATCGTCGTAGAGAACCACCTCCCTGTAGTGCCTTCTCCGTAGAAGCTCCTTTCCCTCCCTGGCGGTGGCCAGGTCGGCCAGGGTAGCTTTGCCGAGCTGCAGCCTCCTGCGGTTGAAGCGGTCGGAGCAGTTGACGTTGATGGCGCCCCTCACATGGTTCACGTTGTAGAGGATGAACGGTCGACAGTCGAGGAGGACAGGTCTGTTGGCCTGCTGGCCGAGGAGACGGTAAGCGAGCTCGTTGGCGGTGATGGTCCTGGTCCTCTGGAGCACCAGCTGCCGCTGGAGCGTGTTGTTCTCGGAGCAGGGGCTCGCCGGCAGGCTAACGGACTCCAGTTTGCAGCGCTTCGACGCGGACAGCTGGTGCTGATGGAAGTGGTGATGGTGGTGGAGATGGTGGTAGTGACGGTGGACGTCGGCCAGGGGATGGTCGCAGTCGGTGCCGCTGCTGGAGCTGCTGGAGCTGCTGCAACCGCTGATGCTGCTGCCGCTGGCGTTCAAGCTGCAGTCGTTGCTGTCGCTGTGGTCGACGATGCAGCTGTCCACGCCGCTGCTGGTCGAGGAACTTGGCGAGACGGTGGACGTCGGGGAGGACAGGAAGGTGGACGCGCTGGCTGGCGGGCCGGGCTCGCTCAGGCTACGGTTCAGAACCAGTTTGAGGTTGTCCCGCGAGCGTCCGGCCGAGACCGGCTCGCAGCACACCAGAGTCGACATCGGTGACGAGGACGAGGACGAGGACGGCAGCGAGGACGACGACGGGTGCTGGTGTTGTTGGTGGTGATGCGCCGCCTTGACGTCAGCCGCGGTTATATCGAGACGCGGCCCCGACGTCGACGCTGAAAAAGAAGGGAGGATGATCGTCAGATGGGCGGTCGCTGGCGAGGACGCGGGCGGAAAAGCACCGGTGCACGGTGGACTTCTTCTCGAGTGGTCGAGAGAGGAAGGCGGTGGTTCGCAATTACTGTGCTCCGATGGAAAGATGAAACTCGAAATGTCAGGGGGGCAGAGGGGTTCTACGCTCCCACCGCCTCACTCTAGAGTTTCTCAAGTCTCTTCTTTCCATCGGAGCACAGTACTCGCCGCCACTTTCGTTGGACTTTCGTTGGGACACTGTCGAGGACTCGCAAGGACACACTTGGGACGAAGGACGGTTGATTATCTAGCTCTCGATAGATTAAACACATGAGGGTCTATTTGAAGAGCTTCGAGGAACAAAAGCTCCGCAATGGAAAGCCTCCGATGACGAATACCGATCCCAACTCCCCACCCTTTGCATCCCTCGACTTACAATTAGATCGCCGTCGGGCTGTTGACTTTGGCACGGATCTCGGAAGGCTCTTGACGATTTTCGAGGATCCCGAGCGACAGTCGCGCCTGGCGTCGCTCGGAGCGCATCTTCGCCCGGCTTATCGTCCGCAAACCACGAACAAGTCGACCTGTCTGCTTAGGTCAACGATACCCTGGGAACGGGGATCAGCGGCGAGCGAGCGTGCAGCGACCTTTAATCTATCGCCTCCAAATGACAACTCGGATCACTTTGACGCCGATACCGGGTCGTTTACAATGCCGCTTAATCGAGTGAGTCACTTGATCGTTTCATGGCTTGTGAAATCTCTCGCGCTTCCTTATTGCTAGACTTCCATGAACTACGATAAAACCAGCGCTCGCTGGCCGCTGTCTTCGGCTGGCTGGTCATTAACTCTGTCCACTCGGGTGCGCCGAGACGCAAGCAGGATTTCTAGCCTCTTATGTTTCGGATCGCGGAACGCACACGTCTAGATTGCATCTACTTCGCGAGGTGCAACGAGGATGAATGGAAGCAGAAGCGACCTGCCTCAAATTCCTATCAAGGCCGCGACCCTCCAGCAGCTCTAAAACAACATCCAACGTGCACGTAATGCGTACGATGATTTATAAGCTTCTAAACAGCTCGTAGCCAATGAAGTCGCAGCGCTTTGTTCTTCGGGGAACAATAACGCGAGACACGATAACGGACGCACGATAATCGTGACACGCCGGGGAATTAATGCGATTAGAAGGTGTACCTCTCGATCACGGCGCGAAAAGTAGACGGCAACGCGACGAAATCGGCGTCTCGATTTGGAAGGCTTCCCGAAACGTGCCGGTCCAAGGCTCCGAATCGGCGATACGACAGAATTATCGTGACGCCGAGTCGAATACTACGCTCGATACACGCGTTACCGACGTTTTGATGCTTTTAAATAGCAATACGGAGGCGATGAGTCAAGCCACCGAAATACGCTACCCGCGTTCCGCGGTCGCTTTGCGCAGATCACGGCGACGAAAATATTCCACGGCTTGCACAGGTGCTACCGCGAGTCATTATCTCGGCACGGAGCGGAGACTCGGACGTCTCGTTGATGAATGGTAAATGCGCTGGACCCGTACTTTATTCCTCCCGTTATTATGTCAGCGTGAAATCGTTTTATGCCCCGATCATTCGTTCCTCCTTGTTGCGTGAGAACGCGAAAGGGAGGCTTTGACTGTGATTCAGTGCGATATTCCAGGTACGATCCAGATAGATCAAAGCCGCTGCCAGGCAAGTCAGCGGTGACTGATTGCTTGTGACCGCTGCTGCCAGTAATTTGGAAGAACAGACGAAGCTTCCTACTAGGGCTGGGACTATTTGTCGAATATTTCGGTATTCGAATATTCGAATACTTCAGTTGCTCAATTATTTGGCGAATATAATTCGAATATCCAAGTTTTAGAATACTATTCGAATATTAAAGTATTCGAATACTATTCGAATATTAAAGTATTAGAATATTGATGTATTCGAATATCCAAGTATTCGAATATTGATGTATTCGAATACTATTCGAATATTGATGTATTCGAATATTAAAGTATTCGAATACTATTCGAATATTAAAGTATTCGAATACTATTCGAATATCCAAGTATTCGAATACTATTCGAATATTAAAGTATTCGAATAGTATTCGAATAATAACATTCGAATAGTATTCGAATAATAACATTCGAATAGTATTCGAATAATAACATTCGAATACTGAAATATTCGAAGTTTATTCGTATTATTCGAATACTTGTAAAATATTCGAATATTAAATTATTCGAATAGTCCCAGCCCTACTTCCTACACGGAAATTCCACCCCTCGACCGGCTTCCCTGCGTTCTGCGGCCAAACAACTCCCTCCTACTTCAAGTTTCAGAGTCTAAAAATCTACCCTGCTTCGCATTTCCTCCGCCAGAACTTCCCTCCGCCTCCTTTCACTCGATTCGCCGACAGAAAGCGACGCAATAACATTAATATCCGCGGCGCGACACGTGCCGAACGTCAGCGCGCCGTGCGCCGCACCGTTTAGAGCGACACTTAATCCTTTATCAGGCACGAGTAACCGGCATCGAGGCGAACCATTGACTTTATTAACCTTGGAGGATGTCGTTCATAAGCGAACCTGAAATAATGGCAGAGCGCTGGCGCGCGAGCGCGGGTTGCATAACAATCGACGGCGGGTCCGGTGCCGTCGTTCGTTAGCTCGGTCGAGAGTGAAAGCACGCTCGCCGATGCAAGTCGGCTGCATTAGAATCGTTCGAGTGCAACACCGTTCCCGCCCCGTATCTCCCGTACACACGCCGCGGAGATAAGCGGCCCGGGACACTTTTTTTCCGCCGTCCAGCGGCGGCGTTTCAGGTGGAGAACGGCCGATAAAAGAGGTGAACGAACGCGCGATCGCGCGTCCCCCCGTTGCTCGTTAGACGAAATTGTGCCATCCAGCGGGGCTGCCTTTGAATATTCATGCGTGTGGGCTCCGAGTGACGTACGCGTCCGAGTATCGAGCGAGCGATTACGAGCAACGACACGGAAAAACACGAGTAATTCAGAGAAACTCGCCGTCTGGCGAACTACGGCGTACCATTCGTCGTGGGCGGTTGAAACTGGCAGCACGCGTGTATCGAGGGTTAATCGTTTAATCGTGTGACTCGAGGGAGGGGTGGAGTATCGAGGTACAACTTCGCGACGAGTGAACGGCGACAGGCCGCGGCGATAAATTTCTCTGAGGACGCTGAATGAGGAATTGGCGAATTTTCGAGGATCTACACCAGGGAAGATTTATGGACGCGATTATGCCATTGTCGCGAGAGTGACAGGGGAAGCAGATCTAATTTGGAAGTTGGACGACGACCAACGGGTGCCGAGACGTTGCGAAAGGTTTGATGCAACGGCGATGGTGGCCCGACTTAGAAATTACGCGGCGCGTCGGGGATTTCACGGCGGCCCTTTCGACGCAACCGATCGCGAAACCGCGAGGCCCAACCGGCGACCCAAGAGGACTTCGGGCGACCGACGCTTTAATGCCGGGACCAACAACGTGGCTCCGACCGTCGATATATTTGGAGCGCCGGTCGACGTGGATCCGCGTAAAGAAAAAGGCAGCAGTCCCTTGACGTCTGTTTACCGAGCCGTCGTGACGAGGCGAAAGGGAAATACAAGTGGCTCGCGTTGCGAGCGATATTGTTGATTTTAGAGCGTCGTAGGAGTCGGGATCTTTATTTTTCCACTCGTTGTTCCGGGAGCCCGAGGATGCCACTGGTTCTCGTTCGTCTGGAGATTTGTTAATCTTGCTCCAGAGTAAATGCTCCAACGGCCTGCGAGCTAGATCCACTTGGAGGGTCTGCTTTTTCTTCTGCGTACCCGCGGACTCCGTTTGAATCGCTAATGAGTCACGCGGGGACGTTCTTTCGGGGGTAAGTTTCGCGCAGATTCGAGAATCCACTTTCTCCGCTAAGAAACGAGAATAAAATCGATCGTTTCCAGATCCCAGGGTTCATCCATTTCGTTTCTAAAGCTGGGTTTACATTAGTTCAGTCCAGTGATCCAGTAGAGCACTGGATTAAAACTGGAATAATGTAAACAGTGTGTTGATTCCAGTACAGTGCTGTCATTCAAGCGGATTTCGACTGGATCGAAAGTCTACTTTTCGATGCTACTTTTATGTTTTTTTATCCTTCTTTTGCGTGAATCCATTGTTATTACACTCTACCACTTTCAACGGTTCGGAAACGACTGGAATAGTCAAGACATCGACTGATTTCCAGTCGAACCACTCGCTGGATCCAGCAACTGGAATAATATAAACAGTATGTTGATTCCAGTACAGTGCTGTCATTCCAGCAGATTTCGACTGGATCGAAAGTCTACTTTTCGATGCTACTTTTATGTTTTTTTATCCTTCTTTTGCGTGAATCCACAGATTCAGTACAGCACTGGATTAGAACTGGAATAATGTAAACAGTGTGTTGATTCCAGTACAGTGCTGTCATTCCAGCAGATTTCGACTGGATCGAAAGTCTACTTTTCGATGCTACTTTTATTTTTTTTTTTATCCTTCTTTTTCGTGAATCCATTGTTATTACACTCTACCACTTTCAACGGTTCAGAAACCACTGGAATAATCAAGATATCGACTGATTTCCAGTCGAACCACTCGCTGGATCCAGCGACTGGACTAATGTAACTCCAGCTTAAAGAGTCTACGTTACGTGCCCTCGTCAACCCCCAACAACCCTCAACGTTCCCACGCAGATTTAAGAATCCACGCGAAGACGCCACTTTCTCTGCTCCGAAACGAACGAGAATAAAATCGATCGTTGCCAGATCTCGAAGCTCACATATTTCCATTCCCAAACAGTTTACATTTCCCACCCCCGTCAACCCCCAAGATTCACCCGCAGTTTCCCACATCCACCTACCTCCGCAGACCCATAATCATTCTTATCATTCAAGCATCGAGTCTGAATGACTTCCTACAGCCGCCCACCGTCGTCCAGAACGAAACAGCGGGCCGTAAGGTCGAGGAGCTCGCGACTGTTGGTGACCCGCGCGCGCGCAGGTCAGCCCTTTCGTGTCAATGCCGTGCCAACGGACTTTAACAGCGCCCGTTGGTCGCGGCGACGCGGCAGGATCGAATCGGAGTGACTCAGCCAACTAATATTAGAAGGTGAGGAGGCTGCTCTGGCCTGGTCTCCCTTTCTCTGTCTGTCAGGCCGCCGCTCTCTCTCTCTCTCTCTCTTTCTCTCCTGCTTCTCTCTTTCCCTCTGGCTGTCTGCAGAGGGAACTCGTAACCGTGTGTTAGCAGCGCCGCGCCACGGAGTTTCTCCTCCACGCCGACGAGTCTTCGGGTTCGTTGTTTGGAATGAGTAAACGCCGTGGAATTCGACGCTCCGAGCGGCGACCGGCGCGCACAGCCCGGGCCCGGGCTTTCAGCCTGCGGACAGGTGTAGCGCCAGCACCTGCTGCCTCTGTTCCGCGCCCGACTACCGATCCGAGCGTTCTCCAGCGTCCTTCCAACGAGGAAGCTCTCTGCTCCGCCTGAGATCGGCAGCTGTGGTGTTCAAGCATTGGGTTATTCGGAGAAATCTTCTAGGCGTTGCGAGTTTAATTGGGAGGGATTTATCCGTGGGAATTGGAGTAGCGAACTGGTCCCCGACTCATCGATTCATCTGGAATGAGATCGCGTAGAGTGAAGAATTTCAGGGCTCTCTGATTCTCGGTGGAAAGGAGTCAGTAGCTCCAGGTTCCCTCGGTCACTACCGATTACGAAAACACCGCGGCTGTTGCCACGAAAAAGAAGACCAGCAGCGTTTCGTAACAGCGTGCGCGTCATCGAGCCTTTCCTCGCCTCGCGGAAGAGCTCGTTCGAACTTGCCAGAGCGATCCGGCGCACGTGTTGCTCCGAATCAACCGTGCTATCCGTCTCGCTGAGAATCATCCGCTGTATCTCCGCTCTGAATTACATTATACTTAAACACCCATCGAGGTCCGCGATCCTCGGTTCGATCGAGGCAACGGCAGGCCCAATGATGATCGATAAGTTGAATTACTCCACCAGGCAATCCTCCCGTTTCATTGACATCGCGCGCAGGAACGCGAGTAACCACGAGGAGATAGGAGCCCGGACGACGAGGAAGGAGAGAGAAAAATAGGGCCGAACGGAGCCGTAGTTCGTCAGAGGCACCTACCTTTCCCGATCGGTCGAACCGGTTCGCCTTTACGACGAAACCCAACAGCCGCCTCACGAGCCGTGCCGGTGACGCACCGTCGTCGTCGTTCGATCCCCGTTCACTGTTCGAGACCGTGCACTGCGTATCCCCCGATAACAGCCGACGATAATCCACGTGCGACCGCATGGAACTTCACCACTGTCCTCCCCGTCGAGTGCCGGTTCCGAGGTTGCGCCTGTTCCTCGAGCACGCGGCCGAGTCGATCGGAAGGAGCCGCGGTGAACCAGAAAGGGGGAAGAATTCGAGGGAACGAAATGGGAGAAAGGCAGAAAGAGTGAAGTAGGGAAAGAGAGTTGGGGAGGAGAAATGAAGAGAAAGAGAAAGAAGGGTGAAGAAGAAAAGGGCTTTCCTATCCTCGGTGAACGAGGAAACGTTCGATGGACGGTTCAGGAGAGCGTTGGCACGCGGGTGCGACGTCCCCCGTGCCCGGCTCGTTTCGCCAACATTTCCGGTGTCCCTCGGTCTGTAGCGCGATAGAGGCCGGAAGTAAACACGATTGCTGACCGTGCGATCGACCGAGCGTGCTCGATAGATCCATTCACGGCGGCCGACGAGCTGAGACTGAGCGCGGCACTCTCTCACGTCCCCGCGGGGAACACGAACGTGTACACGTACACGAACACGACGCGAACGAACGAACGGGCCGCGCCGCGCCGATCGCTCAGATCCACGAGTGCTATAGCGACCGCGAGGCCACGGCCCAGAGGGGAACTGTGTGCTGTGTGCTGCGCGCGAGCCATCCGAGGAGGACTTGCGGAGGTACTCGCGCGGGCACACGCGAGAACACTCGAGAACACGCGAGCGCACGCCGATACAGGTACGTACGACACGTACCTGTCGATGCCACGGCCGTCGTCAGCAATTCTTCCAATGCGGGGAACACGTTGCACTCGAATTCGGAACGCGAGACGCTGATTGCGGGAATTCTCAATGAAACCTAGGTATTTTAATCGGAAGTGGATTTCAACGGGCACTTCGACTTTTCAATTTCGAGTTGACTGTGCTGTCTAATAAAAACAACAATCTTTTTACTATAAGCTATGCCAACTGTATTACTTTGTTCATATTTTTGTATTCTAAAGGGTTCTCCCGTTAATTCAATAATAATAATAATAATAATAATAATAATAACAATTTGCCAGTGAAACCTTTCGATGACACATGCTGAAATCCTTTCTTTTTTTTTTTTTTTTGAGTGAAAGTACACTATTTCAATGAGTTTCATTGAATCATAGCTCCTCAGGCTGGGGAAACGGAAACTTTGATCTTCCATCGCGCGATTCGCGGTCAGACGTTCGCTGCTATCGAAGGTACCAGGTTCTCGCACTTTTTCAAGCGAACTCGAACACTCCACGTTGTACGGCACTGTGAACCGAGGCGTCTCTGTGGTAGCGCATCGATACACGCACGAATGCAGCCACGTACACGTGACTGAGAGCCGGCCAATGAGTCACCTCTCGCTACTCACGCGCGCGCGCGTGCACTCCGACAGGCTCAGGGCTTCCTCATTTTTTTCGCCTTTTTAAGAGGATCGATAACGAATTTCTCCATTGATAAGAACGATATCGGGAAAGCGAGCGCCGGGTGCTCGATCCCCGCGTCGATTCAACTCTCGGGAGATGTTAACCCTGTGTCAGCGACGGGTTAAACACGATTCGATTCTGAAAATTTCGATTTTCGAACATTCCAAATGAAACGGAAATTTACTGAGCGTGTGCGGAAGAAATCCACGTTCGTCGCGTGAATTTTGACAGGATTCGCTTTTGATTCACGGTAGAAATCGGTTTTCGCGGACGCACGAATTATTATATTCGTCAATTATTATGCACGTTTTATTCGCGTTCGGTAAAAATTCGCGTGCCCTCGAGATCGACGTCGGATTTCCTATTTCTACGCGTCGACTCTGACTTTGGTCGTCGACGAGACGGACGCGCTACTATTATCGTTCACCGTGGCTTTTTTTCCCTATATCGCCAGCGATTTTCGCGAACGCGACCATGAATAATTCATCAAACAGTACTTCATCGCTGGAAATTTCTTTCACGGTCGTTTCTGCGATCCTTTATCCACACAGAAACCGATGTTGTGATTACAGACGGGGAGGAAGAAACCCTCGAATATGGAGAAACTTAATGTTATTGCTTCGATGGAAGATACCTCTCCCCTTTTCTTGTTAGAGACTCACTGGCTAAAGCTTCAAGGCTCCGTCGAAGGGCGCCGCTTCTTTAAGATTCATTCCATTTCGCGAACTCCCGGCGGTTCGCGAGAAACACGTTTTCGCTGAAGGTGCACAGACGTAAATTGTTTTCTCAGCTGAACGTATGTGAAAAAAGTAGCCTATTTTAATACATTTTGCTTGCCGTAAGATTCTCGACCCGCTGCTATTTACGTCTCTTTTACTCGACACTTTGGAGCACCGAAATTGACGAAACTATTTAAAAACGTATTGAAAATGAAACACGCGCGATATGATATTATTCCTGTTCTTTTTCACGCGCCTGTTCAGTATCCTCAAATCTCTAACTCAGGATTTTTATCGCACTCAAGGTGGGTTTACAAAAACGCACAGACGCGAGTTCTATATTTACCGGTGAACCTTACATAACCCGATGCAACAAAGTATTATTAGACCAGCGAGGAGGAACCATCGGGGCACTAAAATACCGGCTACTTTTTCAAAAATACTCGGACGATTTTTAGCGCGAGCTTCCCTCGCGAGATCGGAATCAGTGCTCGCTCCGTGCAGCCATGAATTACCATTCTTCATCGATCAAGGTAGATATCGACGTGTCGCGTGAAGAACGAAAGCAGGATGGAGAACGATATCCAGCGACAGATCTATAAGATACCGAGTTCGCCGGGAAATTATTATTTCGAGCGTCGAATCTGGTATACGCTTTTAGATCAACAAGATTTATTTTAGCCCGTTATCACGGTTAATCGATGCACTCATAGATTCTCGATTAATCCCGCGGGTCAGATAAGATTGCCGGTATCGCTTGAATTTTGCACGATAAACCCCTTCGCCAAGACACCTTCGGGGGAGAAGGGAGATTCGCGTGAAAATTCCTATGCCGAAGGGAAACGCGGACCGGCGAGAAAAAAGGACGGTTCCCTCGCGACTCGAGCGGATCGTGAATCGTGATACCGTCGCTCGTGGAGCAATGTATGTAAATGCAGGCAACCTAGAGGCTTCTATTTTCGTCTGCTCATTAAATAAGTATGAATCTATATGGTGACACTGTGTATCGGCTGTGAATCGACAAGAATCGTAGGCCAGCGCGCGCATTACGAATTCCGAATATAAAGTCTCCCGCGATGCCTGGTATCCGCTCTGCGAGGAGGAATACTAGCGAGCGATCTTCGTGAAAAAGAATAGAAGGGAAATTGTAGGTCTGGGGCGATGTAAACGTGAAAGGTACATTGAATTCACGAGACACTTGGCGCTGTCAGCGTATTAATACAGAAAGTAATTAGGAGAGAAGAGAGTTAGTAGAAATACTACGTACGTTTGTCTGCAGAGGCGGATCGAAGCGACTATAGCAGTAACCAGCAACCCGTAAGAGCGTCAGGCAACGCGGAAGAAGTAAACACGCACGGTGCAACATGTATTTCTACCATTAACTATTTTTATGTCGCCGTATTTGTCAGAAGTAAACGTTCCTCCGGAGACGAGTTGAAGATAATCGAGTTGCTCAACGAATTATGTTTTATGATTTTCTTATTTTGTGTTAAGTTTCGATATTTCTTTTTATTTTAGTTTTCTTAATGTTATTTAATGCTCTAATTTCGTTCTTCTTTGTACTAAAGGGTTTTCCCGTTTATATAATAAATAATAATAATAATAATGCCAGTAACTAGTCCTAGTCGCGTCACGATTTCAAAAAGTCAATCATAAAGTTCTCCCGCAGCCTTCAATTTAGGATGCAGCAACAATTGTCTGCCTCCCCAATATTATTATTATTATTATTATTAAATGTCTTTATTGCACCATTACAATTAAATTATATTAAATTACAATGGCGAGTAGGCGAGGTTCAGCATTAACTGCTGCTCCATAACCTATGTTTCCTTTATCTTCGCGGTTTCGCAATCATTCCTAACGTTCCTCCTCGCGTTCCTCGGCCCATGAAGCGAGTCCGCCTGACTCAATTCGCGCCACTCGAAATTCGCTCGAGAAGATTTGCGCGCGTGTGCGCAGATGCGCGGGTTGTTCGCGCGCGGTGACCGCGCGCGCGCGCGCTCGCCAAAGATAGAGTCTGACATCATGCACAGAAGCATCACTCGGGTCGAACGAGCGATAAACATGCTTGCGCGAGGCCTCTGCACGCGGAAGGTTTACGTTCCCTGTTAGAACTGTCTCGATTGACATGTTCCAATGCACCCGGCCGTCGCGTCGCGTCTCGCCGCGAGGATCTGCGCCAAAAACAGCGCGAACCGCGTGCACGCGCAGCAGGGAACGGCTAGGGAAACAAACGGGATCGAAAGGTGCACGGTATTTGGGCGAAATGGCCACTCTTCGCGAAGGTGGGCGAGCAGAGGGTAGTGGTGGAGAACTATCGATGGTACTTGCGATAGTTACCGATGGTTCTCACTATCGAAAACTATAGATGGCTTATTTTCACTATCGAAAACTATAGATGGCTTATTCTCACTATCGAAAACTATGGATGGCTTATTTTTGCTCTATCGAAAACTATAGATGGCTTATTTTCACTATCGAAAACTATAGATGGCTTATTCTCACTATCGAAAACTATGGATGGCTTATTTTTGCTCTATCGAAAACTATAGATGGCTTATTTTCACTATCGAAAACTATAGATGGCTTATTTTCACTATCGAAAACTATAGATGGCTTATTTTCACTATCGAAAACTATAGATGGCTTATTTTCACTATCCAAAACTATAGGTGGCTTATTTTCACTATCCGAAACTATAGATGGCTTATTTTCACTATCGAAAACTATAGATGGCTTATTTTCACTATCGAAAACTATAGATGGCTTATTTTCACTATCGAAAACTATAGATGGCTTATTTTCACTATTATCGGTTAGTCAATTGAAAAATAATAACAACTGAAATTCAGAATCCGAAATTTAATTTCTAATATTATTACAAATTTCGATAGTGAGAACCATCGATAACTATCGTAAGTACCATCGACAGTTCTCCACCACTAGCAGAGGAGGGGAATTGCAGTCAAGCGATCGCTTTCCCAAGGAATTCGTTCGCTTCGAGCAGCGAAATTTGCTGAATTTGCGTTAAAATTAATGTCGCAGGTTTCTAGAAACATTTGGTTTCGAGTTAAAGTGGAAAAGATCGAGTGGTTAGCTCGAGCATCGACGCCTCGAAGAAGACACTCGGGAGGATGGGAATTCTGATTTTCTTCGCGTTGCAGAGTCGACGGTGTATCGCTTATTGTTTGCCGCGTATATCAAGCGATCGCGATTTACACAGGCTCAGATGCTTAAGGCTTATGGTAGCTCGTAACACTTGCTGCTATAGTGATAACGCACGGTACACAGGCGCGCGCTTGCGTGTAAACACGGGTCTTTGCGCTATCAACCTGACGTCATCGTGTGTACAGATAAAAGGCGGATTCGTCGTGGCGCGCATATCGCCGGGAAAAAAGAAATCACGACGACGAATCGCCGTGTTTTTCCAGGTGAAACGGGTCAACGAGTCATCGAGCCTTGCGAGAGGGAAACTCGACCGATTGACCAGAGATGCACCGACGGATCGTCGCTTTGTTGTGAGACTTTTACGTACCTGTTAGTAAAAATGGCAAGGATAGGAAAATCTGTTCGACTTCCCTATTCGTATCTCGTTTAGAAAGCGTTGCAGCCACGGACACTTTAATGAGACTCCTCTATTTTAATCGAAAGCGAGCTTTAAAGTGTCGGTGAATCTATTGTCTCACCTGCCCGACTCGTCCGAAGGTATTACAAAACCGTTTCAGCAATCGGAATGCCGATTGCACTCGATTCATCACCGAGCAAACTGAATTGCCTCACCCTGGCCGCATCGTCAGGTTTCAAGGGTCGAGGGAGGGAAATAATTTCGCGAAATTTGGTAATCGACGGTTCCCAGAATCTGCCTGTTTTCCAGGACCGGCCGAGGCATCGATACACGAAAGGCACCGGAATGCCGCGTGTACGCGAGCACCGGGCAAGATAGAAAGTGGTTCTCGAACTGGAGTGGCGTCACACACAACTTGACTCACCGATTCTGCGTTGTCGTGGCTTGGCTTACTTACCCAACACGCACGCACACACCGTCTACCGCGGTATTTATATTTATGCCGTTGACCAGGCCCGCTCGTATACTATTTCCGCGGTAATTACGTATTCGAGCCGCGTCCGAGTTTCATTACAAGCGCCGTCGATCGACAATTTGCGAATACGAGGTGATCGAACCAACGACGATCGGCGATACCGAGCGACACCTGGCGCTGATACGATTTCGGGACCAATCGATCGATCGGTTTTTCCTCAATCGAGCCTCTTATCGCGAACCTTCGAGGAGCAGAAACGGAGAACATCCTTCGACCAAAAATAATGAGAATAATGGAATATTAATTTGCATGGTTGCGTCGTGATATATGGACAGTTTATTTTGAAAGTGGTGTAATGGTGTATTTTCCATTTTTGAAAAAAAAATGAGATATCACGTAATTCATGCTTAATTTAATATATTTTTATTTATTTATTTATTTATCATACGGGAAATCCCATGGTATACAAAAAGAATATATAACAACAAAAAAAAACTAGTGAAATTTACACAAAATCAGCAACAACTTAATACTTAGTATATAGCTTAATGTAAATTTTTTTTCTCGAAACAAGAGAAAATGGACTTCCACCACTTTTATTATTATTATTATTATTCAAATTACTTTCAAAATAAACGGTCCATATATCTTGGAAAGGGGAAGTAAGATTCAACGGAATGCGATCGATAACAAGTCACTACCCTGAATACAATTATCAACGAACTGATAATTCCCCAGTTGCGACATACTCTGCAACCTGTGGCTACCATCTGGATTGTCATCGAGAGGGAAACTAAACTGCGTCTCGAAACTGGCATGAGTCATACTCCTACGTGCAATTTTATTCGACGTCATACTCTCGACGAAAAGTCACGCAGGGCCATCACCGATGCAGAATAATTCTACACCAACGGAAACAACTCTTTACAACCCTTTCGATTCATTAACTGGATTCACTCATCCTAGTGGTACACCTCTTGTTTGATGTTATTATCGTGCAATTTTGTATTCGCTTTTGTCTTACGGTTCGCGTTCTGTACAGTACTATGTTAGTTTTTGTTGGGTTCATTAGTGGGGTTAACCCCGTCTGATTTTAATAAATAAATAAATAAATAAATAAATAAATAAATTAACTCCCGCAGAATCGTTCGCCGCTCCGATGCGAGACTTCTCCCTACCGGAGTGACAGTTATCCGCGCAAACAGAGCCTTCCTCGCGCAAACAGAGGACGTCATCGCGAGTCGGTTGATACGTTCTATCGCGAATGTAAATACGAGTGGAAGTCGAGGAAGGGTGCACGCGGGAGAACGGAACGGGAGGAGAGAGGTGGAAGATAAGACGAGCTGGCGACTTACCGATCGACGCGAATTTGAATCTCTTGATCCTAGGCAGAGTGGCAGTAGTGCAGGCGCGTATCAAGGCTGGCATGTTGCTCTCTCCGTTCAGCAAGGAGCTCGGCCGCGGGACGACGATGGACGAGGACGATGATGACGCTTCCAGTTCTGGGACAGCGGCCCGTTTGGCGGCTCTTTCCTCGGTGCCAGTCACCTCTACGGCTAATGAACGCATCCTCCGTTCACGCGTGTAATCTCGTGACGCGCTGTATGGTGTGTCATTAAGCCGCGGCGGACAGAGCCGTGTGTCATTAGCGGCGATCGGCCGGCGCCGATTGCAAAATTTCGAGACACAGTCGGGCGACACGCCTCCGGCAGGTGGCGAGGGCCCGCTTATTGGGCAATTTATCGGAAACACGGAAGCGACCCCTCTGTTGTTTCTCTTATTTCTACCCCCTCCAATACGACTCGCTGTCGAATGCTTGTAAATATACGGCTGACGAGAATTGATGAGTGGACGAAGGTTCGCGAAGAAGAAAGCCTGTGGCAGCAAGTTCAGCTTCTTTAACCCTCGGTCAAATTGACCCTGCGTTTCTTAAGCAAAAAACCTTTTTGTCGGAACTCTTATTCATTCAATTTTTTTTTTAAGTATGATGACACTTTAAATGTCAACTTTTAACGATGGGCATATATTCTACAATGTTCAAACATTATCCCAGAATTTTTTACACTTAATTTAACAAATAGTTTTTAAATAACAACTGATTGAAAATTGACAGGGTCAAATTGACCCAGTGTGACAACGACGTTCGAAAAAGTAGGTGTGACAACCGAGGGTTAACAACCTAGCATTGAATAAATCTATTCTTACTGAAGAATTTCTAGTGAGTACCGTCAAGGACCCAGTTCCTGATCAGAACCCAATTCCTGATCAGTTTAGTATATAAATACCAAATAATAAGTTTATCACGATACAAATTTATTCCAAAAAATTATTAAATAATTATGAAGTATTTTTAAATTTATACGCAAACATTTCATAGCTCATAGTAAAATGTTTTAGGTTGATCAGAAATTGCTCCCTTTGCATCTTAAGTGATCAGAAACTGGGTCCTTGACGATAATTCAAAACAAAACGCAAGTTCATTTACATCATCTATCATTCTACAATTATTCTCCGACTCTCTTCGGTCGAACGTTTTGAACCTGCGAACTAAATCGACGTTGCTTACGACGCAGGATTTCTTTCGCTCGCGAGGAATGCGCTGGCCCGAGCAATTTCCGTGGGCAAGTCGCCGGAGCTCGTTTCCTTATTCGATGCTCGGGCGTAACCGTGCTGAATGGAACGAAAACGAAAGCTTTCCAGCGCTGTATTTTCGGCGAGGGAACGACCTCGGGACCAGATCGACCCGATCCAAAGTTGGATCGACATTGGAGGCTGCGCGCGAGGAGCAGATGCCCGGCCCGAGCAGCGGGAGCTAATTCCTGCTCAGGTATCGCGACACAATTAGTCACTGTCACGCGGGCCATTCCGATCGATTAATTCATCCAACGATTTAGCGACGAGGCGTCGGTGTTTACACACACGTCTGCCTCCGACGATAACGTTTACCGTTCCAGTTCCTTGATCCCTACCACTACGGTTTCAGGACCCGGGAACAGCTACGTCGGCGTGCTGTCGATTCCTCGAGGCGACGAACCGCGGGCGTCTCAGATTCGACTCAAACATCGGTAACTTCTAAGTCGACGACGCGTACCTCTTTAAGACGAGAAGCTCCCAACAACTCGAATGCCCCGGGTAAACACAGAGACTCACCCTGCCACGCATCCTTAAACACATCCACCTGTCGCTGCCTGCCGGAGACGAAGAGAATTGCAATTCGATCGAGTCGCGGGTTTATGGTAAGTGGATGTCCGCAATTAGTTGACACGTTGATTAAGTCGCAGGCTTAATGACAACAGGGAGCAGCTCTCACGTGGAGCCCGTCTCGCAAGAAACGTTCCGAAGAGAAGCAGACTTACTCATCGACGACGACGGTCTCTTAGCAGGCGTCCCAGCGAGCAACAGCCCCGACGATGGTTTACCACGATGGTTCACCGCTGACTGGGCCGCGGCACGGCCAGCCAGGGATATCTTTGCGCTCATCCTCGCGGTGGCTGCCGATTCCTGCGATCCTGACTCACGTACCGGGAAGTCGGCCTCGGAGGTCGCGCCGGCATACCTCTCCTCGTTAAATCACCTCGCGGACCTTCCCTCTCGCCGCCGTATCACTCGATGGGACTGGTCGGTAGCTCTCCCTGCCTCTATCCCTCTTCCTCCGTAGAGCCTCGAGTCTGCTGATCGACGATCTGCAAAAGGCAAACGTGAGAATGTATTCCGCGGAACAGAACCATTTCAGGCACGGACGTTTCACGCTCGTTTAACGATCTCTGTCCTAGTGGTGGAGAACTATCGATGGTACTTAAGATAGTTATCGATGGTTCTCACTATCGAAAACTGTAGATGGCTTATTTTCACTATCGATAATTATCGGTTAGTCAATTCAAAACTAATAACAGCTGAAATTCAGAATCCCAAATTTAATTTGTAATATTATTACAAATAATATTAATTTTGTAATGTTATTAATTTGTAATATTATTACAAATAATATTAACTTTGTAATATTATTACAAATAATATTAACTTTGTAATATTATTAATTTGTAATATTATTACAAATAATATTAATTTTGTAATATTATTAATTTGTAATATTATTACAAATAATATTAATTTTGTAATATTATTAATTTGTAATATTATTACAAATAATATTAATTTTGTAATATTAATAATTTGTAATATTATTACAAATAATATTAATTTTGTAATATTATTAATTTGTAATATTATTACAAATTTCGATAGTGAGAACCATCGATAACTATCGTAAGTACCATCGATACTCTGGCCTCTTCTACCGGAGCGTCGATCGCCCGGCGCTTGGTAGGGGATGCGCTAACAAATCTGTCGGATTCACTTGCCGATGTTTCACGGAGGATTAATGATGGTTTAATGACACGACTGCGGGTCGATTTCGACTGGAAAGTGGGACGGTTGGGAACGAGATCTGGGCGTAGATAATAATCGTTTACTAGGCCACGCGGTTCTTGCGAGGATGCTTCAGGGGAACCTGATTGGATTGATACATACTTCTGGTTTAATAAAGCCTCTCCGCTCCCTAGAATTCCTCGAAGATCGTAGCTAGAACCGATACCTACCAGGAGGTCGAGATCGGGCGTTCGCCAATCACATTCTATCCTTCAGCCGCCACACATGGTCCTCGGTCAGCCTCGTGTCTCCGTCTCGCAGACACGGGCGAAAAGGCACTGGAAAACGCTCGCCGGCGCGGCCTGCAACGAAAACAAATCCTCGTTATTCCTGCATCCTAAGTCACGATCGCAAATCATCCAACCGGATAACGACGGATTCCGCGAATCGTGATCCATTCGGCTTGTTGATGTTTACCGATCCGCGGTGAGGCTGGATCACGTACCGGGAAGTCGGAAATCGGAGGCCGTCTTTAAATCACGACGGGCCTTCTATTAACGACTGGCAGCCGGTCCTCGCTCGGCGAACGCCATATTCGACGCGTTTAACCCTGGACCACGCTTCCTGTCCAGCAACCCGCTGGTTTATTTAAAAAAAGACGCGGATCTCACCGAAGCCGCGTGTCCTTTGACTTCCAGCCATTACCAGGAACGTCCAATCGCGAATATTGTAAGATACTCGTAAGTTTAATTAATTATAAGTTTAATTACTAGTTAGATTAGTGGGGTAGGATTTTAAAACAGCATTCTGCTGAATTCCGTCCGTTGCGCCACAAAAAAAAAAAAAAACTAAATCTGTACTACTTAATTTTTTGGTGTAATAAAGACGTATTATTATTATTATTATTATTATTATTGCGCTCTATTTCTCTCGCGAGGCTCACCTCGGATCGCTTCTAGCGCTCGGTTTATCGATTCGCGGTTTAATAGCAGTTGTAACCAGGTAGCTTTCCTTCGAGGCTGTTGGTTTATTGGGTAATAAGAGCTAATACGATAATAAGTGGCCGAAGGAACCGATTATTTGCGCTCCCTCCGACTATACTCATTGTCAGAATATTACTCTGACTGTATCATAAGCGTCTACGTACCAAAGGAACCCCACTTCTCTAACACCAAGCCTCGGAAAAGAAACAAACGAAAGAGAGAGGGGTGCCGTTTTCTATCTTCGGTGCGCCCACCGAGAAAGAAACGAGGACTCGATCGGAGCCCCGGCGCCGGCCGTGAGAGTGCACCGGGTCACCGCGAACAATGTCCCCGGGGCTGGCGAAATAAGCATCGAGGACGGAAAAGCACGAGGGACAGCAGCCCCGGAGCACGTTGACTCCTTTGACTCAGACGTCGGCCAGCGAGCGTCGAAGGACCTTGAAGAGGGAACAGGAACTTGGCGGCGGGGCCCGCCAAGGCGAGCCAGAACCGCGCGGCTCTTTGTCCTAACTTTCTGGTGCATTAACAGTCCGCCACTTGTAAACTTATCCGCGATTGTTCCGTCCAGCCTGCCACCTGAGATCCGGTTGGTCCACGAGCTTTTGCAGCCCTGGTCGAGGGGTCAGGCTAGATCAAAGTGTCCGGGGACCACGTCAGCTCCTCTTAAGGTCGACTCGCCGCTCGGAGAGTTCAAGCCTGGTAACCGTGAACCTACTTCCTACCAGTGTATCGCTCTCAATGTACCGTGTATCCAACGTGCGCGAGTAGACATTCCTCTCCTTCTTAGGTGGTCCTGTCTCTCAGGCAGAGACAAAAGATTAGTGCTCGCAGAAGAACACGTGAAAGTAGATGGAATTCAATGGAGGTGTAGCAAGTGGACGGGCATTTTCTCTGATTTTGGAGCCTGCTTTCCCGCAGGCGGCGAGAGCTGAATCAAGAGAGAGAGAGAGAGAGAGAGAGAGATACCGGGAGTAAAAAGACAGCGTGGCGAAAGGGCAAGGCAGAAAGAGCGTAGAAATGCCGCGAGTTCTACGGCCTGACAGGCGAGTCGCGCGGCCGTAGTATGCCGCGTATTTAAATAGAATTCAAGCCTCAAGGAGAAAACGCAAGGCTGCGGCAAGGACTCTCGGCTGTTTTATGCCTCGCGTCGGATCACTGCCACCGCCAGCCTACCAGAACCGACTCGAGCACGGTCGTCTAAACGCCCGTTACAGTCGCGAAAGTCGTCCATACATAATTAATCCGGCGCTCGCTGTTCTGGCGTCGAAATCTAAGCGAGGAGCGACTCGACCGCGTATCTTCCTTCTGTTTTCGTAATTCTCGGTTAACAACAAAAAAATTGATTATTATCTGCCTTGTTCACTGATCGAAATCGCGAGGGAGGGTTTGTAGTGCGATGATACAGTAGTGATACTCCGATCAGTAGAGTAGTCAAGTATGCGATCAGACAATTCGAGCACCAAGGACTCGACGTTCCATTTTATTCTATTATCGTTCCCGTCGGTTCATCGCTACCATCGACAGATGCATATTTTTATCGTTGCACAACGCTATCGAACGACCGGCCGAGCATAATTCCAGACGAATCAATACGCGGCGTCCCCCGCGGAGAGGCGGGCGAAGACAAAACCGTAGAGGCCGCTATCGAGCGAGAAACACTCGCGTAACCAGACACTGTGAGCACACCTTAAGGCTACCTTACAACGAAACGGTGCCACTGCCGCATTACCAGCCTATCTACGCTGCCGCAGCCAGCTAGCCTGGCTATTACTTACCGATACTGTTATTACTGCGTCACCGACGCGGCGCTCGCGGATTTGCAAGTCCCAACGAAACAATGCCAGGAATCCCTACGCGCGCCGATTCCCGGTAACGATTGCAGGCATCGCCAACGTTCGCTCGCGATATGCTGTAAGAATCTTCATAATCGAAGATTGAGACTCAAATTACGAAATTTCGAAAATTTAAATCGTGATAATTCACAAGTAGATCTCACAAGGAGAGTATTTTAAGTGTCCGATGATTTTGATTTTTGGATATGTTCTAGAGGACCGAAAAATAAGAAATACGTGTTTTTTATTTTTATAGAGGACCGAAAAATGAGAAATACGTGTTTTTTTATTTTTATAGAGGACCGAAAAATAAGAAATGCGTGTTTTTTTATTTTTATAGAGGACCGAAAAATAAGAAATACGTGTTTTTTATTTTTATAGAGGACCGAAAAATAAGAAATATGTGTTTTTTATTTTTATAGAGGACCGAAAAATAAGAAATACGTGTGTTTTTATTTTTATAGAGGACCGAAAAATAAGAAATACGTGTTTTTTTATTTTTATAGAGGACCGAAAAATAAGAAATACGTGTTTTTTTATTTTTCCCCGTTTTCATATTTGGGGGGTGAAAACTACGTTCAAAGTTAGGGTTGAAAAATCATTTTTGTGGAATATCTCGAGAACTATTAAAAATAAGGGAACAGTGTGAATGGACGAATTTTGTGTCTTTGAATGCGAAATATGACTGACTCACCAGATTTTCAAAAAGTCCACAAAAATGATTTTTCAACCCTAACTTTGAACGCAGTTTTCACCCCCCAAATATGAAAACGGGGAAAAATAAAAAAACACGTATTTCTTATTTTTCGGTCCTCTGTAACATATCCAAAAATCAAAATCATCGGAGGCGGACACCTAAAATACTCTCCTTGCCAGAGATAGAACCGAAAGCTTGACAAACGATTCCTCCCTTTTGCGCTACTTTACTCTTCTCGACGCGGAGAAGAAAACTACTTTAATTACCAGAGGACCCAGGTGCCGGTACTCCGAAGCGGGATGAAAAGAATCGAACGACACCCTCGTCGATTTGCCGTGTACTCTCGAAAGGGTAGCGCTTAATACCAGCGTCAGAGTAAATAGCGTCGAGGAACGATAAATCGGTGTGTTTGCTAGCGTTAAGCCTGCCGCTGTGCATACGCGCATTTGCAGGGGTGGAGTTGCACTATTAATGGGTTAAGGTGAATCGCGTATCTGTGGCCCGCATCTGGGGCCCGCGTAGCATTGTTTTACTAGTCTCTCCCCACGGAAGACGGTGTTCGGTGAACGAAACGCGCCCTAATTTCCATTCGCAAACGAACACCGGAGGCGATGAATTATGCATTTGATTAAGTCGCGCCCTGCGCTCGTCGATACCCGGACCGTTCCCTTTGCGCTCGATTAGGCGGGAAGCTTTTGTTGGAAATCGCTGACGGACCGAAGATGGGGATGCTCTCGAGGGATTTCCGTTTAGCGAGGTGGATCCCTGACACTTGTACTTTCCATTTCGACGGAGGATTTTCGTTGTTTCTGGGGGTTGGGGTGGAGTTTCGGTTCCTTTGATCATGGAGCCTTCGCTGTGTGGAAACTCATCGGTAAGGAACCGAGTGGGAAAGATTATTTCGAGATTATTCTTTGTTTGCAGTGACAAAGGAGTTATCTAGATCGCCGCTTACCCACAATGCTAAATATATTAATGACCGAGGCGATGAGACCTTCGGGAACGTTATCTCGATCGCCAATATTCGTAACGATCATTTCTCACGTCACAGCTGCAAGTGGCTTCGAATCTTCTAATCGTAACAACCCGACGCTATGGTTCCAATAATAATTCTGACATCATCCTCGCTTATCTCTCCTCAGGCCACGTAACGATTATTCGTTCCACTTCCGCGATCGCGGTTGGACTATGAAAATTTCTCGAGTATGTACGTGGAAGATTGTATATAGATTGTCCGAGCTCTGTGTCGATTCCTGTGTTGTTTTTCTATCCCTAGGATAAATAAACAAACGGATTTCTGTAAAGCCTGTAACCCTGTTGGAATCGAATTCCTACGCGATCGTCGCGAAAAGATCGCGCCGCGGGGGTTGCACCGCAGCAATTAGGGTGGCATACGGAGCGTATTACCAACATAATCAAATCACATGGACCCTTGCAGCTCCGTTATGCCCGTCGACAAGGCTACGAAAAAGGGGGCCGGGCCCACCCTTTCGAGCCCCCTCAGGATCCAGCCACGTTGCCTATTGGCCTTGTACGCCAAGTTGATTCATCTGTTTGCTTTTTATTATCTCACCGACCACCGGAAGCCACTAGCCGTACCGTGGAGGGTGGCGTTAATCAATTTATGAGATCAGCTAAGGGAGATGACGAATACTGCGCGTGCATAAACGGCGATCCTGCGCCGCAAACGCGATCCTGCCAACCGAAACGATCCTCGATCGAGTGGAAAGAATTATCTCGATGGGATCTGCGCGGTCGTTTCGCTCGGTATGCGATCTTCTTTCCATTTTCTGCTGAACTATAAACGATTCTTTTTAGATTTTACAGAATCATCTACTGGGTAAGTAGAAGTTTTAAAAAAAAAAAAAACACTTGTGGGTTTAAAAGGAGGTCGAGGAAGAGATAATTATTTCGATGAAAGGTGCACTGGGAATCTTGAAAACTGTGGATCAAGACCTTAATGTCTCCAGAATTTTTAAAGTATCTTTAGATATAAAGGAAAAGTGATTAGTGGTAATTTTCCGTGATTTGAAATGGAGGGCACTGAGTTGCAGAGGTCGTCGTCGGAAAAGTTCGAATCCCTCTAACTTCGAATCACTTGGAAGCTTGGAAGCCTTAAACAGCGCTAGTCGTCGAAAATCAGCCACCGAATCAAGGCACCTTGAATAATTCCTCGAGAACGTTCACTTCCGCGGCGCGACTTTCAACGTGACTGACCTCATCCACCTACTTCCTGCCACTGAGCATCCCTTCTTTACACCAAAAAAATCACCATAAATTACCATAAAAAAATCAAAATACACCGCCACAAGAAACACACTTGGACGAATTCGAATGTCCATTCCAATCCAAAAAACACCTACTCCAAATCAGGCATCATCCGCTCCAAATTATTTTCAACTTCAAAAATAGAAACACCAATCTCTATTTTGGGACAGTTCTCAAACGTTGCCTCGCATTTGTACAATCCCACATTCAGCCTGCTACGAACTCAGTACGTACGGTATTCGAGGGATGTTACACTAGCCGTACCTTCTCGTGTGGGGTGTCGATGGGTGTCGAAGAGGACGCGCGCGCGCTGTTGACAGCACGACTTTCACCGTGGCTTGCCCCGCGAGCACTGTTGTCTAAGACGCCTCGCCAGAGGCCGAGGGTTGCGCGGCTTTCACCCCCCTCGTGGCCCGGTGACGTCGCAGGCGAACGTGGTGTCTATGTGGTGTCCTAGGCAACCCGCCTTTCCGTGTATATCCATCCCCCTCTCGTCCTTGTCCCTCTTCGGCCGCCTTCGACGAGCTCCACCCTCCTCCGCCCTTCTCCAGTATCTCTGTTTTCGTTCCAGCGTTGCCCTTCTCGCGGTGTACCGTTGCCCCGTTCCTTCCCTCCCGCTCTTCCCGATCCAACCCTCCTTTTCCACCCCAACGTCCTCCCGCGTACGTGTTCCGTTCGCCTCCGTGTGCGTTTCTTCCTCCCTGTTCATCCCCATTTTCCTTTCTCACGTCATCCCTTCCTTTCGCCCTCTTTAGGCTCGTTTCCTTTCCTTTCTCTTCGTCATCTTCATCCCTCCTCCCCTCCCCACTTTTCATTACACATCCCTTCCTCCCCCGCGTGCCAGTGCCTCGCCTTCTCTCCGTTCAATTTTCCCCGACTCGCTTCCCTCGCACGCGATTCCGTGTGGGCACGCGTCTGCGTCACGGCTGCAATCGTCCGCACACGAAATACACGCGTCCACGTGCGCGCGCGAGATACAAAAATCGATTCGGTCACCTGCCTTCGAATGGAGGCTCTTCGCACCCCTCGCGGTTCCATCCCCTATCTGGAGAAGGAGGCATAGTCCTTCGCCGATCCCTTTCTTCCCTCACCTCGCATCCTTGGGATTTTCCGAGAAGGATACGACTCCTTGTGTTTTCATCGTGAGAGGTGTAACTTCTTGTTTTAGAGTTTAGACCTCCTGGAGATCGAGGAACGGGTTCGTTTAATTGCTTCGAGTCTCACTTCCTGAAAACCCATACCATAGATTTCTCCACTGAATCCTGATTTCTAATTCAATTGTATTGGAATTCTCCTCTGCGCCACGTGGCCGAGTTCCCCTCAACTCGTGTTCCACGTAACAGTGTTATTCACATTTCCATGTAAATCACGACGTCACGAGGCGCGCCGCATTGTAGCGAGACGCTGGAAGGTGGACGTCGTTGCACCCCCGATCGTTACATACGTCGTGGCACGCGGATACCAGGCGCTTGGCGACGATCGATCGACCGATCGATCCGCGAGTCAGAAGCGAACGCCAAGGTTTATTTAAGGGCCGCCTCCGTCGCCGTTCCGTGGATTATTTTAATACGTGACTCGGCGATCGAAGCCGCATCCACGCTCGGTGCAGCGCATATACGCCGAAGAATGACTTCACCGGTTGCAGGTGCGCATCGTATTTAGACGATATCGATTCTCCGTTGCACGTCACGGGCTGGCCTAGAATCGACCCCTCGTGACACACTTTCCTCGCGGTTGACAGTGCTCTAACACGAATGCTCAAACTCGAAATCTTGTTACCTGGCTGGCGGATTCGCTTGGATTAACGCCAACGAAGATTGACGAATGTGGCTCAGGAACGTTGAACTTGAAATGTACACCAAAATCAGCGACACCTTCTGCCTGCTGCGAGATTATCTTATCGATTGAAACTCCCGAAATCGTGCGGCCGATAAAGCTTGACGGAACCTCAGCTCTCATTCGCTAATGCAACGCCATAAATTCCTCGGCGCATGGCAATCTTTTCGAGACGTGAATGCAGCTTATTGGATCAGGGATAACGATATTACGGAATAATTGTTAAACCTCGGGCGATCGAGTTTACGTAATTCGAAGGAAGCTTCTTGCACAACGCGACCAGATTTTCCGCTGTTAAATGTGATATCAAAACCTGATTTATAACCTGATCTGTTTACTTCCTTCATTTGCAGAGAGGAAATAAATTGGATAGCGTCCTGAAGCCAGTTGAGCTTTTCTTTATTAGTGTCTTCGCTTTTCAACTATTGTTAACCAGAGTAATGAAAAGGGTTCTACACCCCGAAGTCTTTAAAACATCCCCGCTTGTGTGTTTTACGTAAATCGCCTGCAAACGATACGATGGAAAATTTCTTTGTAAAATTCTATATATAAGCTACGGAGATGTCGTCACGTTTCTTCAATTTTCCCGGCAACGTGGCTTCGTCGGGGGATGAAAAGATGAGGGCGCAGCGCCCCCAAACAGGTCGATACGGCGTGCGCGCTCATTCTCCTCGGGAACGTTTTCTGGGGTGGACCCGTGCTGATTCTGCAGCTTGAATCATGTCAAGAAGAAGAGTCTCGCGTGTCGTGTGGTCGATCGAAGTGACAGTGATCAATTAAATACGAGAGATTTGACAGACGAAGAGGAGAGAAAGTGGAAGGGATGTAGTCTGACTGTCAGTGACCTCAACGTTCCATTGTTTTCATTCCCTTCGCTGTGTATATTTTGCTGCTTTAACGGCCAATGTACCTTTGACAGAGAATATTGCATCGAGAGGGTAGATTGAAAAGCAATTCATCAAAATGGGGACCAGGTTCGCAGCCTGTGAGTTTTATATTTGTCTACTTTCTTCAATTGTCACTTAAGGCTGGAACAGACACGTCCAGTAATTTAGTCGAGTAGCGAGTAATTTAGTAATTTACCATTGTTTCACTAAGCTACTCGACTAAATTTTAGTGTCCACACACGAAAAATTACTAAATTATTCGACTAAACTACTGGACGTGTCTGAACCAGCCTTTAGAGAGACGAAATATAGAATTGTTGGGTGTTTATCTTCTTTCAGACTCACTGAAGCTGACCAGTCTCCACGATTATTACCAACGATTACTGCATGGCAGTCAACCTGTACCCTCTGGCATCGACATAGCGAACACAATGAAGTTCTTCTCCCAAAAATTGCTGTGTAAGAATTTTTACACTGTGTTGAAATTTTACACGACTGAATTTGCTCCTTGCTTTCAGCTCTGCTGAAGGAGGTTCGCGACACTCCCCTCGAGATGGTGAAATCGCAGAAATTCGACGCTGAACGCATGGCCCTTTACCCGAATTTGGATTACAAACAGCTGTACAACGCTCTCACCCAGCTGATGGACGTGGTTCCGTCCATTCACATCGGTTTGCAAGGTCTGGTTGTTGACTTTAGAATCCAGCTCGTTTTTCTTTCAATTTACAAGCTCCATTTCTTCCCTTTTTTCAAATACTTTCAACTTCCAAAGCAATTTCGATAAACGTTCTGTCGCGACTCCCAATGTCTGACCACTAAGCCGACACTACTACTTAAATCCAGCTAAAATCGTTTACAATTCTGACTAATTGTGAGAATCCTGTGACACCTCATCGTTATTTTCCAGCGTTCGGACAAGCATTGCTGCAGTGCCTCGCGTGTCTGTTCCCGTTCCTCGATCACGATCTGATCGACAACGTGTCGTACTTAACGGCCAGCGCGATCTCGGTGCTCCCGGTGGAGCTGCACCAGGACATCGTCAACTACCTCTGCTTCTACATTCTCCCGTTCACAATGAGTGAGTGAAATGATCGTGAAATAGTTACGACGTGGTCGCAGGCTCACTGAAACAAGTATTTCCTGAAATCGCAGCGAGGAAAACTGAGGATGGATCGGAGAACGCGGCCAGCCAGTCGATAGCCGCTGTGATCATGATGATCTTTCAATACTCCAACAATCCAGGTCCCCGTCCTTACATTCTTGCGATAATACAAGTAGCAATAACCGAAGAAGTCGAAGTGTCTTTAAATCGTTTCGTGAACGTTTCATGGGAATACTTTTTTTAGCACACCATTGCCAGCTGCTGGAGTGCCTGATGGCGCTAAAACCAGGCGTGGTGAAGGACATCCTCTGCGTGGTCGCTTACGGCACAGCTCCAGCGAGAGCATCCGCCGCCAAATTGCTGTTCTACTACTGGCCGTCCTTCAACCCGAACCTCTTCGATCGCAGGGCGGTTCTGATGAAATTCGCGAGTACGTAATCTTCACTCAAGCGTCAGCAACAATTCCAAGACTCATCGATCGACACGAACGCGATTTCAGACGATCTCACGCCGTTCGTGTGCCAGAGAAGCACCTGCCCGAACGCGGGCAACGCCGAGGCTGGGAAAGTTTGCTACGACCACCGAATATCCATCACCTTCGCCACGGAGACTCCGCCACCCTTGTACCTCTGCATCGAGTGCGCTAACGAGATTCACAGGGAACATCCTAATCAGATGTTTTACGATATCCTGCACCCTATGCAGCAGGTCTCCATGATCTGCGAGAACAAGGTGGGTTTGAGGAGTCAAGGAGTTCTAATCCTGTTGGAACTTTGAACAACAACTCTTGACAGGATTCAATAGAAATGCTCCTTGACTTCGGTGAGGACGATGCTTTATAGGACTGTAACTGACTTACGTAGGTGTATTTAGTTTTTAAGCTTGGGTTCTTAGCTCGTGTTTATCTTTTACTTCAGTTGTTGGCTTCGTTATCCTTGGCTTATTTACTTATTGGATATGACTCTTTAGTTAATCTCTCTGCTTCGTCTCTTGTAAACCTTGGGTATTTCCCGTATAATTATTTAAATAAATAAATAAATATACTCTGCCATAAAGAAATTAGAATTTCGACCGTATTTATAGAATATTAAAAAAAAAGACAAGGTGATATCAGCGCATTTGTTCGGTCAATTAAATTAATTAGGATTCAATAGAAGTTGAGGCGTGGTAATTTAGAAGACAGAAGGAGCTAAAGGTGTGAAGTCTTTTCTGTAATATCGTCTTTCCAATCTACAGAACTGCAGAGCCACAGACAAGTCAGCCATCAGCGTGTGCTTCTCCAACGAGTGCGCCAGCTTCAACGGGAACCACCCGATTCGTTACTGCCAGCAGTGTCACAACATCAGACACAACAATCGCCGCGGTGGTGACCACGTTTATCACATGGCGTTGCCACATATTTCGCAGCTGGACCCCCAAACCCAGACCTACATGGTCCAGGCTATCGTCAGGTGAGCGAGCATCCTTTGTCGTTCACTTCGTGTTGTACTTGCTGAGAGATCGTGCGAGGCTTGACGTTCGGAAAGATTATGGGAATAGGGAATGGGCAACGACTGGACGAGAGACACGATCGCGGTTTGCACGAGTTTGACGAGGCGTCGAGGGAAGAGACTCTTGAGGATTCTCGAGTCTGTTGTTGCGGGGAAGAGAAATTCTGGCACCATTCGATTTTCTTGCTCGTCACACCACTGTCGTTGAATTAGAAAAGGTTGGTAATAGTTGGTGAGAGTCTCTTGCCTCGGATGCTTCAGTGTCGAAGTGATTTCTGCAAGAAAGATGCTCTTTTGATGACGTGGACGTACATTAACGCAATTCGACTTGTTCCACTCCTGTTTGCCGACCCGCGACCGTAATTCAGAGACACTTGGAGAGACACTTGTCGAAGAGCTCTCGCGAGCGTGACCGTGGAGATTTCTTCTCGAAGAAGTTCCGTTGAAATTAGGGCTGGGACTATTTGTCGAATTTTTCGGTATTCGAATATTCGAATACTTCAGTTGCTCAATTATTTGGCGAATATAATTCGAATATCCAAGTATTCGAATAATATTCGAATATTAAAGTATTCGAATACTATTCGAATATTAAAGTATTCGAATACTATTCGAATATTAAAGTATTCGAATATAGCAGTATTCGAATAGTATTCGAATATAGCAGTATTCGAATAGTATTCGAATATAGCAGTATTCGAATAGTATTCGAATATAGCAGTATTCGAATATAGCAGTATTCGAATAGTATTCGAATAATAACATTCGAATACTGAAATATTCGAAGTTTATTCGTATTATTCGAATACTTGTAAAATATTCGAATATTAAATTATTCGAATAGTCCCAGCCCTAGTTGAAATGCTCGGCGGAGTAGCTGAAACTTTAGCGAACGAGACGGAGAATTGTTGCAACGTCTACGAGCATAAGTCTCGTCCTGACGACGGTTGTTAATCACTAATCACGAGCGTTGAACGTTGAACTCTGAAACACGATGACGCGTACTAACGAATGATCGCAGGATCATTGTTGCTTTGCGTGTTTGTTCGTGCTGGTCCATCCCGCTTGGTAAGACATTACGCTGTAACCACGTTCACTGGGAGTTCCCGAGCACAGCTTGTCTTCACTGTGCTTCCAATAACATGTCAAATAGAATTATCTTCCACTAAACGTGGTTACCAAATGCTCTGTACATAGTCTTTGAATACTCAACGAAAGGGTTTTGATATCGCGCGAACAAGTTTCCAACTGGTATTCTGTAAAAACCTAATCCACTGACTCGATTACGTTTGATACTTGTTCCGTGACCATCTCAACCCACTGCCAACGCTAGAATCGCCTTTGCTAGCATAATAAACTACCAAGATATTTGCGCGACGGTCTCCATTAACTAACAGAAGCTGATCTGACAAGACAAGCCTAAGGACAATTTAATTCCGAGTTCACTGAAGTCAAAGATTATCGTTGACTAAAGAAAGAAGATACTGCCAGCGTGAATTAGTCACATTATCGGTGATGAAAGTGCTCTATGACTCAAATTCTATTTGGTCGCTAGTGAGTGTATGCTTGGTATTGGGAAACCAAGAATTTCGATCCGCCAACTAGTGACAGAAAATTAAACTACTGTGAGTAGGCCGAATATATATAATTTTTAACATATTAGTAATAAGTCTTGTATTTATAATTATCCCAATAGTAATTATCTTAATCAATATAATATTAACGAAAGTAATTTACAAAAATCGTAAAAAGATAACCCCATTTGAATGTGGGTTTAATCCCCAAACAAGACCTCGATTACCATTTTCAATTCAATTTTTTTTAATTACATTAATATTTCTAATTTTTTATATTGAAATTATTTTTTAGATAATTTTGTGAAAAACGAGTGTTTTTAAATTTTTTTGAACGCTAAATTTTTGCTTCTTCGATTAATAAATACTTATTCGGAATGTTTGGTGGGTCCAAGCCTACTTGCAATAGTTTGCAATCTTACCACCACAGCGCTGAAATCTAAGCCACGCCTCCACTTGGTTGCCCAATACAGTGGACGTGCCTCTGTGGCCTGGAAATTGATCAGGATCTCCGAGAAGCAGGATACTAGTGGCTACGCGAGTTAAAGAAGTGCGAGCTGGCGATTCTAGCGCGGGCAAGTTTTTATTTGACCGTCCAAGTGGCCGCGTAAAGACACATGACTTTGAAGCATTCACCCACAGTAGAGCATAGGAAAAGTGCACCTTAAAAGTTGCAATGCGCCTTACCCGAGGACACCGCGGCGTAGCACGTCTTGGATACAACACACCGGCACCTGGTACCGTTCCAGAAATAAAAACAGACCTACTGGTACAAGGCTTGAATAGATACCCATTACCCGAGACACACTGGTATGCCGCATGCACAGAAACACCATTTCAACGGGACCCGCGACCTATTTCTACTGTTCATCTATCGTTCTCTTTATGGAGAGACTGTCGAAGAAGTTTTTCTTTTACCTGATTGATTTGTGTTCGTTTTACTTTCATTCAAGATTTATATAGAGGGGGAATAGAAATGATTTGAGAATTAGAAATGATCGAAGGTTTAGAGAAAATAGAGTAGGTATTTTTGTGTTACCTGGTTTACAAATTATATTAAGTTGTATTTTTTGTTTGAGTGTCACACAATGCCACACGGTGATTCCTAAAATTGCATTAACGTAGTTTCGATATTGCAACTGGCATGGACCCTCGTAGCTGGAATTCAAAACCCAAAGAATTGTATTAAGTGTTATTACAAATATTAACTGGTTATCGATCTATCAATGTCACGACCATAGTTCACTTCGACTTCATCTTCGTCATCCTACATTTATCGATGTAACTCTGAGATGATCACGATTTGAAGTCGCGTCTGTTGAGACGCACGTTGTGGTCGACGCAGATCGATCAGGCCTTCACTTCAAGATCCCCGGGAAAAATATGTATGAGATATCGATCGATATTGTCGCCATTTATTGACAATTGGTCCCGATGAATTTTTCCACGATTAAAGTGTCCAATCGATTTCCAATAACTATCAATATTATAATTACACTCTAAGGAAGGATGAACCAGATCGTGAAAGAATTCAAACCACCATTGAACGTGGAAACTACGATTCTTCGACGTTCGATGCTCGCTTGGCCTCGAATCGCTTGAAATCTTTAGCAGAAATTCCATTCGAATTTCCAACAGACCACTTCTCTACTCCTCCACTTTAACATAAACCTCACTGCAGAACAGAGATGGGCAAAATTTTTATTTAAATAAAATTCCGAATAATGAATAAAAGTTAAAAAAAATTATGATGATTTTTTTTACCTTTTATTCGTTATTTGAAATTTTATTTGCATAAAAATTTGGCCCACCTCTGCAGTGCAGAACTCAAATCCTCCCCCTTAACGATCAATCCAGTCACCTGAATTATCAAGTAATCTTAAACTCTCGCGTTAGTTCTAACGATTCCAAGCGAAACTGCCACAGAGAATGTCGATCCCGTGCCAAAGTGTCGATGCAGATTCATCATCTTTTCCAAAAACTAGGCCGCCTAGAGAACTTGCCACTATTTAGCCGACCACAACCAGACGTGGCCGCAGATCGTGCCGAGCACTGTCCGCATAAACTTTCCTCTCTACTTGCAGCCTGCTTAAGGAAGCTGAACCGCTAAGTATGGATAGTAACCGAGAGATCTCGGAAATAAGTACTAATAAGGGCAGCACAGGATTCCCAGGGGGTGGAGGCGGCGGCGGTGGGGGCGGAGGAGGCGGCGTCGGAGGTCAATACGACGCGGCGACCCTGGAGGAGAGGCAGCTGCTCGGAAGATACGGTGTCTGGCTGCTGGTTGGGCTTTGCACCCCGAACCAGGACACCTCGATCGAAATTCTCGGGCGTTTATTGTCAATGCTATTTCATTGGTTTCATGTTACTGCCTACTCTTTCGATGGTACTAAAAAAAGCCTTATGCACCTTATCTTTTCTGTTGGTAATTTAACACTTCGCATATTATACACTTATGACCGTAGACGTAGAAGACGTAGGTAGTGATGGGCCGCGGATATATTCCATTTGTCTTCCTCTTGGAAGCTGTAAAGCACGTAGACGTTTCGTATAATCGCTTCGAGGATCGATCGGGCAAGGAGGGTTTTAACATTCGAGGGATTTGAATTTCGTGGGAAGCTCGAAGGGGCTAGATGCTTTCGTCTCGAGCTCGAAGCGATTCGAAGCGTCTCGAGCCCATCACTAGACGTAGGTAGCCTTTGGCCGCGACCGTAGGCACATTCGAGTGGATCAGCTGTTTTAAGGTTCTGTGCAGACGCGTTCGTTGATTGTCTCTAGTCTCGTTATCACTTTGCTTTTCACGTGACTGTGCGTTGAAAATTTCGATTTGGAAGTAGGAGGAAGTACAATGAACGAACGAACCTCTCTGCACGACTCGTGGGTAAAAACATTCATGTATACGTGTCGGTGCTTTCGTGTCGTCGATGTTCCTCTCCAAGCTTAACTGTGAACCCTTTGCTGGTCGACAAGTTTCGACTGAATAGCTTCTGTGCTGCCCCTAATTGTCTCTCTAAATTCTGCCACCCCCTTCTGGCGCCCCATCAATCGTACCAGTAAATGAGTGTACTCGATGTCTCCCATCTCGTGGCACGCTGTACCTAATGTCTATCGCAGAGGCGTCAGCTTCGGAGATACTAAATTTCTACCCTTCTCTTTCATCTCTTTTTCAGTCCTCTTCCCTCATCGTTTCTATTATATTTAGTGATGGGATACTATTCAATACTATTCATGATATTCAATCAATTCGATACGAAAGTACTCAGTAGGAAATATTGATACGTATCAAAATTTTAGGTAGTTGGTATCAATTATCGATACCAATTCTTTTTCAATCGATACCATATCAATACTAAACCGAATCCAAACCGGTTTGATACTTCACGATAGTACCGATATTCGTTTGATACGTTTCGAAATTATCTCGATATTTACGTGTAGGTATCAAACAGGTATCGATATTCTCGTATAGGTATCGAATAAGTATTGATATTTTTGTGTAGGTATCAAACAGGTATCGATACATTCGCATATGTATCAAAGAAGCATCGATTTCTTTTGATACCTTTGCCTTTGATATGTATCAATACTAGATTGAAATTTGTAGAAGTGTATCGATATGTATCGATACGGTATCAGTCCCATCACTAATTATATTCTTCCTTTAACCTTCCCTTATCGTAGCTCCAACCTCCCCACAAATACGCCACGTCGTAACCACTTGAGCTTTGAATCTTATTCATCATTTTCCACCGCTCATATAATACAAGGAATTTGCTTTCGATAGATTTTTCGTGAACGTAGAATTTCATAACGATTCGATGGTAGAAGATCGAAGCTTTCTTGGTAGTCTTCTAAGTTGGCGCCTCCGCGGCCCTGCGTACACATTTTGGATAAGATACTCGCTGCCTCTGCGTGTGCATGCCACACATATAAACACACACACGAATACCAAATGCTGAAACATCCCGTTGTGCGTACGTTTGCGTATCAGTCCTGGAAGCTTCGTTTAAAAGCCGCGAATCCCAGTGAGAAGGAACAAGAGTGCGTCTGCGTCGCGGCTGATCGATCTTCTAGTCGTCGATGCATAGAATCTGAAGACAACGTTCTTGTAATTGCTGGCGAGGGAGGAGAGAGGAGGGTTTCTTGAAAAATTTTGCTGCAGATCCTATGCATCGAAGTAGTAACCCCACATAAATAATAAAAAGAAACGCGGGCTTACAAGGCATCCACGATATGAGAATGTGATCCGACGAGCGACGATCAATGATCATTATCCTCGAATACGTCTGAACGCATTTGCTTACCGATCTTTCTCGCATGCCACCGACGCGACTCAGCTAACACAGATTCAATCAGCTTCTACATCGTAACGTCCCCTGTTTTTTAACGTATCGCCGAAAATCTCGCTTCCGTACATTACGAAATACTCGTTGCGCTTTAATTAAGTTCCTTAACTAACAATCGCGATACAGAGATAACTAGATATTCAAAGAAATTTAGCCAGTTACAGCAAAGCTCCTCCACGAAAGCCCACGTAACAGATCCGCGATTTTCTTTCCCACGAAATGAATCTGTAACGTTAACGACGTCTGATCGTCGATGAATTTCGCAGGGCAAGCGGAGAGCGCGTTGGAGAAACTGAAAACCGAGTACGTTTGCGGCTGGCTGTCGAAAGTGAAGAAGACACACTACGAGGTTTTCATTTCCTGCCTTTTACCGCATCCAGCTGACTATGTTCGCGTTGGTGGACACTGGTACTAATGATCGCACGAATTTTAACGATCTAATGGAGGCGAGATTGATAGAATTGTTAATTATAATTAAGGGAAACGCTGGCTTCGAGGACGTCGCATCTTAAAGACGGCCTGAATCGACTCTTCTGCTTGGTGCCCTACGAAGTGATCACCCCAGATATTTGGGACTACGTGATGCCACACTGGATGGAGGCTATAGTGAACGATGTGCCAGAATACGAGCTTCACGAGTTGAAGATGATTTTATGGTAGGAGTTCAGCTGCACGTTTGAACACAGTGAATGGAAGAACTTGGCTGAGGATTCTCGATCGTATTTCAGCAAGATACTGGACAGAGACATGAACCCGTTGGGCTTCGACGCCAAGAGGATGTATAATTTCGTGGCGAAGCGGTTCATCAACACCTGCGCGAAGGTGCAGGAGCAAGCGTTGAACTGGTTGCAAACGCTGACCATGCTCGAGATCAGCATTCCTCTCTGTCAACTGTTCTCCATGTTCAGCGACGGCGTCGCAGTGATGGGGACCATGAACTCCACCGAGTCGGAGCAGAAACCCAGCAAGGGTACCAAAAGAGAGGACGAGGAGGGGAACACCATATGTACGTACGGGATCCTGTCGATCAATTCATAATAGAAGTGTCGAACGTTTTGAGGTTTCGAAAAAATCGTGCAGGTCCAGTCGTGGAGAACGAGTCCGGGAAATCGACGCCGTTGTCTGACGACGCGGCCCCGACACCGAGGCACATGGAATTCATGACCAACGCGGAACTGAACCTGTCCTGTTGCATCCTGATGCTCGATATACTGCTGAAACAGGTAAACTTCTCTATTTTGTGGGGTGGTCGAGTTTGAACGAAGGTTCTTGGAAGTACGTAGGAGAAGTGAGTGGTCAATCGTTAGACGGGTTCTTCTAGAAGATTTCCTTAGCCTTCATAGAGAGAGAACTTGGTTTTAAAGAAGGAAGAGTGTCCAGTAGCTACAGAACTAAGAGCCTTTCCATCTGCTCTCTTTGCAAAGTCAGAACGAGGGTAGTGAATAGTGTTGGGGTAGAAGACTAAGTCAATGCGTGCTGATTTTTCGAAGATGGAGCTTCAGAACGTGGACAAGCACACGGGCATCAACACCTGGGTGTGCAAGGACGCGTGCCACCTGATGAAGGCCATCGTCGCCTCTAGCTGGAACAACTGTCACGTGTGCAACGCTGACACCGAGTGCACCTACTGCGAGTCACGTGTGATCTGGCACCAACTGTGCCTGCAGTTGGTCACCTACATGGCACCGGAGACTCCGGCTTACCCGCCTGACGTGAGTTCCCTATAAGCCTGATAGATCTCTTCCTATCTTTTGATAAGAAATTTTAGACGATCTCGGTAGAAAGCTTGTACCAGATCTGTGGAGCTTCGACTGTTTTGTGTTTCAGAAAATCATCGATGAGACCGCGGAAGAACACGGTCGGAAGAGCCCCGAGACGTCGAGGAAGGGCGACTCGAAGTCCGACGTGGTGATCAACATGCCGCTCGCAGAGATGCACTCCGTCGGCGGTGTTCTCGCCCACATGCCCCAGGTACGTTCGTCGATCGTTGAACCGACCAAGCCACTCTATCGAGATCTCTGTACACGATATGTTACACCGCCTCGTGAAACTCGCTGATATTCTATGCCCTGTCCCCTATCTGTGCGCGAAACACTCTTCCGCAACCAACCAAAACGCAGCATGCTACTTCTCTTCGTCTAAAAAAACTGTGTGTGTGCGCCTTCTCTCTGTCTATATCTTCTTCCACTGCGAAATGGCGTTGTCTGACCACTAAACACGGTAGGCTAATCTATGTGGCCGGAGGTTAGCTGTTTTGATCGTTTATATCAGTTCTTCGAACAGATCATGACAGCCACAGTAGAGACAGTTTCGGAGCAGCTGGACCTGGCGGCGATCATGCCCACGGAGAAGGTCATGCCTGCCGTTGCCAGGGCGGTCACCCATTCGGAGAACGACGAGGGTGAGAAGATTTCTCATATTATTTAGCTGAACTCAATTGAGGCGAATCATCAAAATCTAGCAAGCTTCATTTTACTTTCATTGAAAAGTGAAGGGGATTTGTTAAAGTAAAGTTGTCTGGCCACACACGGACCTATTCTACTTCCCCGCGTAAATTAAATGCCGCTATGGAACGAAATATAATTTCATTAATCAGCGCGCTCGCTGTCTGACCACGCACGGACTCCTTCCACTTGCAGCGTCAGAGACCGAGAGAAGCGCCTCTAATGAATCCACCGTTCTGTGCAACTGATTCTGTGCGATCTGTTGTCCCAGCAACTGCAACTGCGAGCGTGGAGAAGGCGCGACTGATCGGAGAGAACGATCAGCCATTAAACCTTAGTCCAGACAACGAGACGGACGATTTCTGGCACACCTCCGTTGGGAAATTCAGGTTCAACATCGAGGACCTCCCGGAACAGCTCCAATACATACACAAGCTTCTAAAGGTACTAAAACTTGCCACAACTTTGTTCAGAGACGATGCTCATCTTTCCCTTTCTCCCAACAGGAAATAATGACGATCGACAAGCCTCACATTCTCTACTACATGCTGCAATGCTTGAACGTGATGTGTCTGTACGGCGACGCCTTCAACATAGCAGTGAAGGACCACCAAGGGTTCTTCATATGGTGCCAGGAGAATTTGCTGATTAAAAAGTAAGAGCTCCAGGATTCTCGTTTATAAGCACTTAGATCAATTGTTCAATAAACATCCCTCGGTAATGCTTCGACGAGAAGCCACTGTCTCATTCCACTTTCAGGCGAAAATTCACCGCAAAGTGTGAGGAATTTCGAGCTCTTCAATGGTGAACATTATTATCGCCATGAATCACACCTTAACCGAGCTCAGATTATGTATTTCTGTTTCCACAGCCTGTGGGAACTCCTGAACGCCGAGCATTCGCACATTGCCCAAGTAACCGTGCCACTGCTGCTCCACTGCGTCACGTTGCCCTGCGGGACCGACACCTTTTGGCGCCTGATTCAGGACGAATTTCATAATTCGGATTGGCGGGTACGATTCGTGGCAGGTAATCAATGAACTCGATAAATCAGCATGCAATCGACGCGCCCAACGGATGACCACAGTCGCTTTGGTAACGTGAAACGAACTAGAGAAGACTAGCCGCTAGATTTATCGATGCCTAAACAGTGGACAGGGTGACGCTGATCGCGAGATTCATGGATTCCACGCCGCTCCGTAACGTGATGACCCTGCAGGCTGCTCTAGCTAATGCATTCTGCTATCTGGTCGCTAGTATGGACGACAACAACGTGTACGTCGCTCAGAGGGCCACCTTGTACCTTGGCACCATCCACGACACAGCCATGAGGGTAAGGATTCCACTGATTTAGCTGCTCCGCTGTAACGATATATTCAATTGCTCCTGAATGCCGTCCAGTCACTGATCGTCTGCCTGGAGACGCAATTCGACTCGGTGATAGTGGACCGACCGATGGTGCTGCAGTCCCTCTACCAGCTGCACAACAGCCTCAGCGACAGGCACATCCTGACCTGGGAGTTCTTCCTGAACCGATTCGACGCTCTGTTCCTCGAGGCACAAATTAAGTTGGACAGGTCTGGGGATATACCCTACCTACGTGGTCAGTTGCAATGTCAGTCGAATTTGGAGCAACCCGTAGATACAGAAGTCTAACAAAGGAGTGACAAGCCGGCGGGAGTTTTCTAATCGACCGACTATTCCACAGACCTTAAGAACACTGATATGAACAGCGAGATATTCATGAAGAAGCTGCACAGGGCGCAGGAGGCTCTGTCGCAGTCGGACGGCAGCGCCACCAACTCGATAAAGACCCTGAGCGCGAGCTTCGGTACCAAGTGGCCCTACAAACGCACCATGTCCGCGCCAGCGTCCATGATCCCTCGGCAGGACACCAAGCAAGGTACACGACCCTCGAGAACCATGGAAGCTGCGTGATTCATTCCGTAATGGTACTCGAATATCCATTCATCACTGATGATACGATCATGCGAGCAACAAGGATATAAGGGAACATATAGCATCGTCTGTTTGGGTCAAAGACTAAGCGTAGAAGTCTGAAGGGGCATATTACAATTAGATCTGAACTACGCCCTTGCAGAGATAGAAATATCCGTCACGATTAGATCGTAGACCAGGTTGTCCTATCTGAGACCTCTATTAGTGTCAAGCTAATCCTTAGAGGAATCAAATAGTACTTGATACCACGATTCAAAGTGTACCTCTAGATTTCCTGAACTCTGATTAATAACACAGCGACTATATTTGCCAGTATTGAAGATTGTGGTGCCAAGTAAGGCGTCCTCGTTCTCTGAGAGTGTATCACACCGTTAGGAAAGAAAGTTTAAGGCCTCTGGTCCATCGATTCTCTAGCCCGAGCCACGTAGGAATAGAATCGCCGAACGTTAGACAATCCATATCCGTTCACATCGTTTCTCGCAACTTCACACGCTGACCGTACACGTATTTCTGACTTGTTCCACTTCCCGAACCGCGCAGAAAAGGAAAAGGTGTACAGCCGGCAATACTCGGCGCCTATCCTGAAGCGCAAGAGCTCCAGATTCGGACTGGGTCAGTTGCTGGGGTCCACCCCACCTAATAACAGTATACCAGGTAGAGTAGTATGTCTGCTGGTAGCTATAGACGTGGCATTCCTATGTGTTACGCGTAAATGTTCCCCCCTTGCCCTCTGTATACGCGATCCATGATAATGTTCTCGAGGATAGTCGATGTTGGACCTGTGGTAAGTCTGATCCTCGATCAGCCATTCGAGAGGAAACACTTTCGACGCTTCCTTATCACGCTGTAACCTTCACAGAGCATTGTTTCTTCCCTTGTAATAGAGTATCGAAGACAGAGATTGTTCTGGGATTGAATTGTCCGCGACTTGGGTACTGTGCTATAAGCGTTCATTGAATGAAGTAAGCTTGGTTAGAGGGTTGATTTTGATAATTTGGAACATCTTTCATCCTTCCTTTCTGAATGTTCTTTATCCGTAACGAAGAGTTGTGAAACATAGTTCGGAGTATTCTGCAGTTTGAATTAGTACTATGTAGCTTTTTTTCAGTAGCTGGTATCTTTTAGCTGGTAGATCTTCTGTCACGAATGCTTGTATTTAAATGGAAATTGAATTTCGTGCATGATGAAAGTGTGCTTGTTGCATGGTCGTAGACTGTGAGCGATAATCTGTACCGAACGAATTAGAAATGCTAGCAAAACTTAGCTCAATTAGCGACTAATCTTTTCTATTACGTAAGGTGGGAGCAACAGTGGGTAAGAGTCCGTGAGATTCCATCTGGCTATACATATCTCGTAGATTGAAATCCGTTTTTAAGTCCGTCTACTATTCGAAGGAACGCTCTTTGATGCTACTGAATATTACAGACGGGCATGTCCATTCGCTGAACATGGTCGACGAAACCAGCGCTTTGCCAGGCTACACCCACAAGATCGTGGATCTGGAGGAAGCCGACAAAGAGACGATGCACTTACTGGTATTTCTTCTGATGCAGTTTCTTTCGAGGCAGGACCAGGTAGGTGAACAAAGCTTCGATAGAATCAAAGACTTCGAAGGTTTCCTCATCAACAATGGATCTCAAATCCACAGGCTTATCCGACGGATGAGAAGCCTCTGTCGAAGACCCAAGGAATCGTGCTGCGCCATTTGTACCTTCTGCTAGGCTACAACCAAACTGAACGGACTTTTCACACCTCTCCTCAGCGCTTACGGTAGAGAACCTACTCAATAATCATCTGCCGAAGTCAGACCGCTTCGGCTTCCACTGTGAACAAATCTCTCATTCCAGAGTGTCTCCAGTGTTCAACGTTTTCATCGCGAACCTTCCTCAGCTGTTGGACCAGAATCACGTGATGGGGTGGGTGATGACGCCTCCGGTTCTGGCCATCTTGCAGCACAGCCCCTGTCCACCGCAGGGCGCGCCACCCTTGGACCACCAGGCGCCAACCTACAGCCTCTGGTACCTGGAGCCACAGAACAGGCGTTCCTGGCTGATGGCTCTGCTCGTTATATTGTACAAGGTAGGCCTGGGTATACTCTAAGTCGAGCATCAATGAAGTAGTAATGGCAGAATTTTGTTCAGTGTCAGTACGGCCAGCAACCATGGTGCAGCCAGCTGCAGGTGTTGGTTAAGATCGTGATGAACACCTTGGACATGCAGCACCATCAGTGCAAGAGGATCCCAGCCACTGTGGTGATGGGTGCTCCCCCGTCCAGATCACGTGGTAACATCACTTTCCTAAATACAGAAGTTGCTAAGGACAACTTGTTCGAACAACACCTAACATCGTCCCAAGAGTACTTTCACTGTTACTGATGGATATCTCCATCAGTTACTTTGGTTTCAGACGTGTCACAGCCGTCGCTCGGCGTCGATCACGATCTAGGGACTAGTGGCGTAGGGGAGTTCAATACCGAAAGCCCCCCGATAAGGACTCCTCTGGTCTCCGTGCACCAGCGTAGCCCAGGTACAACGCAGATGGAGACCCACTGGGAGGAGAGCACGTCCACGTGCCGTTACACGAACAAGCACTCCAGGTCACTTGATTTCTTACTCCACCTTGTTACAATGCATCTTAGACGACCACTCCCCTAGACTCTCCTCGACAGGGTAGAGCATTAGGCTACTTTAGCTTGGAATGTCTTCACATCGACACGTTTGTGGATTTCTGCACTCCCATGGATACCCATTATCGAGTCTCTTTGTCGCTGTACCGAGAATAACGTTCCACGCGTGAAATCTCTAGGACCCCAGACTTCCATAAACGATTTTCTTCACCGTAATCGAGTGTTTAGGGACCAGAAGTACCCGATAGTCTTATTGTGCGCCCCCCGTAGCCCACCAAGGCGTGTAGCGAAACGGCGAAACTGGCAAGTCTGACTTGATAAACTTAATGAGCGAGGATATGAAGATAGTTTATCGGCAGAGGGTAGCGCTTCGTAGCGAGATAGTCAGAGACGCCACGGTATCCTTTGAATGTCGCAGTTCGATGATAGTACGAAGGCTAGGGCCTCGTAGGGTGTGTTTGACGGTACTATCGAGGACCCAGAGTGTACACCACGCGTGCCTGTGCTTACACCAAGTAGCTGCTTGTTACAATTTCCGCTATTGTGAATGCTCTGCAAAGCTACTCGATCAATGCGGATGATACGGAGTCCGAGCTGGCCGCAATACCCGAGAGCCCAAAATCTGACAGCACCTTACATGGCAGCAGTGGTGGGTCGCTCGGTGAACTGGAGGAGAGCCCGGCGGTCGTCACCAGGAGCGTCTCCCTGCACGGGCCTCGAACGTCCACCGCCGTCGACGTCGTGGGGCGGATCGACTGGAATAGTCAGATCCCCAACAAGAAATCGGACGCGACCAGGCCGACTTGGTTCCTGGGCAGCGAGGAGGACTCTCACCAGGTACTCGTCAGCTCTCAATGGAAATACAGTATAAACGAAACTGTAGTCGAAGTTGGATATCCACTTTGCACGCAGACCAACTGGATCAGCTTGAATTCCAGGAGCATGACGCCTAGCGTTTAAAATCAAAACACTGTTTGCCCACCTAATCGATTCAGAAGAAGACTGACCGACAGCACCTGAGCTTGATTCTAAATTTCAACTGACCTCGCGATGCCTGCAGTTAGAAAACACATGCACGCTGTCCGTAAAGTTAGAACGATGCGAATTGTTAATTCTTTTCGAAGCAGAGTACAAAGGCCGGACCGCAGAAGAAGTGGAGCGTGCAGGAGGGAGTGAAAATGATGGTGACGAGCTCGTTCCTAGGCGCGCAGCCGGACATGCAGAAGTACAACCCCCTGACGAGGGCTGCGCTCGAGAAAGCGCCAGAAAGGTCGACGCAGGAGAAGGGTATCCTAGAAAAGGCGATCACGGAGAAGCCGGCCCCTGAAAAGGAGGCTCAAGAGAAGAGTATCTTTGTCCAAATCGCCTTTAACACCGACCCCACGTCCTCGAAGCCCTTCGGACTGTCCAGCGCCCTTGCGACTACTTTACCTCAGGCACAAAAGTAACCCTCTGTCATTAGAGCACTTCTGAGCGGGTGGAAGGTTCAATAAAACGAAACCACGTTGCAGGCAAGAAGTGGCGAAGGCCGCCGCTGCCCCCAGTAATTCGGACTCGCCTACCTCGAGGCAGTTGGGTCGCCAGAAGTGCATAGAGCAGCCAACTGTGACCGCAGCGTCGCCTGTGTCCCCGGGTCAGGTGGCCACCGTTACCAGCAGCGATCATTCTAGTTCACCGGCGGTCAGCTCGATCTCCTCTCAAGTAACCAGCACGGAGAACGGCCAGCATGCTAGCTGGAACGATGTCTTTCCCTTGAGCACGCCCACGGTTGAACGACTTCTACCAATTGGAGCGACACGTCCAACGGGTAATTGCGCTTTGCACGTCGCGTCTGACAATTCCTATTGGAGAACAAGAGCTAGCGTTGCTGTTGCAGGTCCGCGACCCGCGCAACGGATCATCCGCTGCGAGGACGCCTATGGGTCGCCGGAGTCGCCTTTGTCGAAGATGGACGTGTTAACAGTCAGTGAGTAATGAACGGTAGTTTATGAACCAAAAGGGAGTTTGATAGGTGTCCCGTTTCGTCAGGAAGATCGTTGTGCTTGTCTAGGCTCCTCCTTCGATCAGGACAGCGAGACGTGCATGTCCAGCGACATTACGAGCCCTCGAAGCATTTCTCAGCTCGAGTTACCGATGCCTGAACGACTGCTGCCTATTGGACCCCAGAGAGACTTTGCTGGATTCGCGGAGCACGTTCGGCAGGCCCTTGGTGTCCAGGAAATCGAAGGTATGGATCTTTATCACCCTATCACTAGCAAGATTACACTTTCATTCGTCCTTTCAGACTCAAATAAGTTCAGTGGGAACGACAAGGGCGAGGGAGCAGCGCCAATAAAGCAGGACAGTACGGCGTCCGAGAACATGGTACATCATTGGTTTTCAGTCCTCGCGCTAGAATCTGACCGGGCAGAATTATTAGCTAAGGAAGTGATCAATTATGATGGATAAAAGCTTGAAGGGTATGAAACTTTCAGTCGGCCTCCCTAGTGCCAACGTCGAACGAGATACACTCGAGTAGATCAAGCCCGAGAAGATTGATCAAGCAAGTGGCCCTGGAGTCACCACCCCCGGTTATCGAAGCTTTGGATTTCCCTTGCAGAGCCTTCGACCACGAACGAAAAGTAAAGCCAAGGGAGCATGTGCGCATCCAGCGCGATAAGCCTCGAAGAAGTGGCATCTGTGCGCAAGATGGACCGATGACCAGGCGCACAGAGTCTTGGTACGTTACTCTGACGCGGGAAAACATTCTTTGAAGAGTCAATGTGCCTATTATTTTCTGCGCTACTAGGTCCGGACCCCAGCTGCAAACCCACATGGACGTCGCGTCGCAACAAGCTTACCACGCTGATTTCAATCTCAAGTACAGCTTGTTCCGTATTGGAGACGAGTGCATTTACGAGAGGTGACTGCATAAGCAGCTTTAGAAATCGAAATAGTCTTTTGCACGTAGATTTCTCGACCCGTTACAGGTGCTCCGAGTGCGGAACTATCAAGGAGGAATATTCCGACGAGGAGCTGGGACTCTGCATCATCAACCTTGGCACTTTCATCCATCGCGAACCATCATTGGCAGCGCCCCTTTTACCAGAGATTTTGAGAGTCGTGACAAAGTTAGTTCAAGCTTTCGCTTTAGTTACTTCAGTTACCACCTGCATTCCCCTTTTAATGCTGTTTGTTAACACTTGCAGAGTGGCCCTAAACGCGATGTACCCCTGGCAAAGTGAAACCAACATGCACCTGCCGGGTGGCGCGATCAGTGTGGCCCACCAATTTCTACGCTGTGTTCTTCATCAATTGGCGCCTAACGGTGTATTCATGCAGATGTTTCAAACACATCTGAACGGTAGGATTTCACGGGGTTCGATTACGATTTTCAGTGCATCGCTGGGACATCTGCTGTACGCGGTTTGCTTTTCAGAATCAACGAGAATGCAGTTCTTCAAGAGCGTCGCCCAGGCTCTAGTCGATTTCAACGAGCTCAATCCGATCGCGCCTTTGCAACTGTTACTCGAGGTAATCCTCTGTCGACTAACTATAGTGGACTTAGCAGAACTCATTCGCAGTGAATTAAGTAGCTTTCCACTATCAAGTGCAATCAGTTCGAACAGATGATTAACTTCTGCTGGTCCTTACGACTTTCTAAGTATTTAAGCGAAACATTAGCACTCACCGGTGAAGAGGAACCTCCTCTCCCAGCATCCTGATGCTACCAAGTCTAAATGCCATCAGCCGCCACCTGCAATCATGTCAAAAACTGATTAGCAACAAGTACAAGCCTCTGTCTTCCACGTCACACTGCTTTCAGGCACTAAACGTAAAGAAATCTCTGCCAATGGAACGCCTGCCAGTGATACTCTTCAACATAGCCTGCTACCTAGACTGTCTACCACTGGAGGCAGGTCTCGGTCCAGGCGCAACCACCTGGAGCGGCTTACTGGTGCAATTCGACGGCCTATTTCGAAGACTCGTCCTAATGCTATCCTCAATCGACGACACAACGCCATTGTTAAGGATTATGATATCGTTACTGAAGGTTCCAGGAATCCAACAGTCGAAGGTAATGATTCATCGAGCTCGCTGGTCGTAAACAGCACGCGCTCATCCGCGATTATTATCTTGGAAGTGAAATCGCTGGGGATTTTGAGGAGACGTGAATGCGCAAGATTTATTCGCTGTCTGCTATAGCGGGACATTGAGGGATTCTTGATGGCGATGGGTTCTTCGAGAGATTTATGACAATTTTATGACCCTTGGCTCGGGGTTCGATTGAGAGATTCGTAGGCAACTGGGAAGAACTCTTTCGATGGTGGAGTAACCTGCTAATACATGTTTCCAGGGCATGCTGGACCCATTCGCGAAAGTGTTGAGCTACTCCATACAGAACTCCACGGTGAAATACAGTTACCTGACGGACCTTTGCTACCTCTGCCATAGAGGGTTCACGCGGGACAGGGACAAGCACTTCTTTGGGAGGACCATCGTGTTCGAGCTGATCCAAGCCATCAAATTCAAGACCACTATACCGGATTCCAACTTCCTCCTGCTGCTGCACTTCGTGCTTCAGGTAATGTGGTGCATTTGCCTAGCCCGAGTCTAAACAAGGGTTCAAGGTTGAAAGAACTGAATGTTTAGGACATTGGAGGATCTCTGCCTAACACGGTTGCCCTGGAGAACATCCAGACGGAAATGTCGCCGATCTACAACACGAACGCCTCGGAATCCCTGAAGAACCAGCTGCCGGACGTTCTCGACTTCTTGGCCGACTTCCACACCCTCAGCAAAGTGAAGGTGAGGGGTGATCGAAGATAGGGACCGTCGAGATTCCTTTCTACGTTCCCTGTGTTTGCTACACGAGGTTCCACGTTGCTTAGAGTTACAGCAAAGGCATGCAAGCGGGGCTGAACGAAGACACACTGGGTGGAACATTGAAGTGCGGCCTCGCGCAGTTCGTCGCGCTGGAGATCACTAGGGGCAACAACAGGGAGAACAGGGCAATCGCGCGCTATCTTCCGTGGCTCTACAGCACCCCTTCCATGATCCAACAAGGGTAAATGTTCTCAGTGGAGCAGTGTCTCTCAATCTTTTTTGGGCCACGATCCCCTTTTATAATATTCGAATAACCAGGCACCCCTCGCCATGGAAACTAAACTAAATATTTCCTTCCTTTCTTTTCTGAAAAATTAGTGCTACGGCATTAACAGAATATGGCAATATTAATTAACATAAATAGGTGCTAAAAATCGTCAACTGAAGATAACCACGGCGAACCCCAGAAAACACCCCCAAGTTGGAGGGTTGGTCGCGAGGAAATCACTGCTGAATAGAGATCGCGAGGAATAATCGAATATGCAATAACTGATCCTTTTTTCCAGAGCTCGCGAGTACGTCGATTGCATAGCACACATCAGACTTCTGTCCTGGCTCCTGCTAGGCTCCCTAACGCACACAGCAATGTACGCCGGCAACAACAATGTGCACAGCCACAGTGCATCGATTCCAATAGCCCAACCGATCCCACAAGATGTCTCTTGCCACATCGCGGATCACGTGCAAGTGATATTCTCCGGATTCCCTGAACAGTCAAAGACATCCGTTCCCCACATGTCCTCCCTGTTCTATGCGTTTATACTTTGCCAGGTCAGTCTGGATATTCTTGCCGAGTGGATTTAAGGGTTTCGAAGAGAATTAAGGGTGGAATTATTGCAATGTTTCGTTAGCTATGGACGATGTATCTGGAGGAGTTGTCGAAGAACAATCCGTCGAACAGCGAGGGCCACAACATCACGATGAACGTTCTGTTGGAATTCTGGGGTAAAACCACGCCCTGCATACTGCAGCTGGTCTCATATTCGAAAGTTGTAAGTTCGATCAAAGTCCTGCCAGACGATATCATTCAAAAGGAACAATACTGATTGTTTTCTACGGAAACTTTTCTGCTTATAGCTGGCAGAAACGGTGAATTTGCATTTCTTAAGCCTACTGGAAGCCCTGCTCGAGTGCGGCTCCATTTTGCTGAGCAAATTGTTACCCCTATGGAGACCCATTTTGTATTCGCATCACGTTCAGGTTCGATCACTCCTCAACTTAATTGCTTTCCACGGGATGCGATTTTATTTCTCGAATTAATAAACGATTTCTTTGTTTTTAGCTACCAGGGCACCTGCAAGTGCGTTTGCAAAATTGCCAAGACTTCCCGCCCAGCAAAATGTCCGAGCATTTTGCCTCGTCTCGCCGAGAATCGAACGCCACCCTTTTGCGATGGCTGCATCGGATGCAGTTCAAAATGGGCCAGATAGAAATGCAGTCCTCCACGGCCACGCAGTTTTACACGATTTAGAAACTGTCGAACGAAGATACGTATAGGAGATAGGCGGTTGTTTTATATAGAGTATCTACGAAGATGTTGAGCGTTGCATTGTTTAAAATCAATGTTACATTAGCGCGTCTACGGAAATTGTAATTTATTGACTGTTACGAAATATATTTATTGTACTAAACATCTTATATTCGATAATGCATCCCAAAAAGTAAGTACTGTAAATTGCGCGTCAACGATCGAGCGCCTCGAACGTTTCTGTCGAGCGCGAAATATAGGGAGGAAACGAAATTTCTAGCATGTTGGGTCACGCACTCCTCGCGGCGCTTATCGCGAAATTTTTAATGCTTTCGATAAGGCACGATAATGGTATTCGCGTGAAATGGCGCGTGATCAATTCTGATAAAGCTGTTAGTTATTCTGTATACAATGAGTCCAAAGGATTCGAGTAATCTGCGTGACACAGTTTCTAGGGAATTTTTGCGATAACCGCGCCTAGTTATTTAATTCTGTCGCAATATTTTCCTAATTGCTCAATAAATACGAACGAATTCAATCAATGCGAGCACAATTCCTATAGAACTCTACCTCGAAGGGGTACCTACAATGCGCCTCGTACAATTAAACATAATCCACCGAGTCTAGTTAGGAAATATTAAAAAAAAGGCACTGCAGTTGCAGTGAAATTGACCTCAACTTTATTCGTAATCGCATAAATATGCTCGTTTAATGTTTATCAAGTCTATTTCCTACGCCTGTTCCCTCTCACCATTTCTCATTCCCTTCTGACGAAAATCTATTATTGTATCCGCTATATCGAGACCGTTTGTTGGAGGAACTGCACACCGCAAATTAGTAACTAGCCTTAATGACGTGATACGCGAGGTTAGAAATGCTTTCGATTTATAAATCGTGAAACATAATACATTTCTCATGCTCGGCAGAGTGGAATGTACACAGCGTGTGTACGCACGTATGCTTCCATTAAAAGTAAAAGTATCGCGGAATGCGAGATATTTTCGGTGCCCGTTCATAGCGATGCGATATTTACTTTCCTCGGGCAAATGCAGTCGCGGCGCATCGCTGCTGGATTATTGCTCTGTTATCAGTGCGCCTTAATTCTCTCGCTGTTATCCTCGTAATTGTCGAATTACCGTGCTACGTGAAACGTCTCGATTAAAGATCCACCCATCGAGCGGCCGAGGTGTCCCTAATAGACGCATAAGCAGTCCCACTTTAACTCGATAATTTCGAGTGCCTTCATGTCTGCGTTATTTTTCCAGGCAATCGTGTTAAAATGCCGTTCAAATTTCATTTAAAAAAAAGTCGCCAGTATAACGTCGTCTCGAAGAACCAGTACGTGATTTGCATCGAGCTATTGGACACCACCTCCATAGAATGCACGTTAAGCATCGACAGCATCGGCCAGGAATGCTTGGACAATGTGACTCAGCGGCTGGGCATGGGCCAGCCGGAGTTCTTTGGTCTGCGTTACATCTCCCGGCACGATTCCCCGTCGCCAAGATGGGTGGACATGGACAAACCGTTGAAGAAACAACTCGAGAAGGAGGCGAAAAATTTTAGTCTCTATCTGAGGGTCATGTACTACGTTACCGATGCGCAACTTATGCAGGACGAGATGACAAGGTAGATAACTTTCGACGTCTGTACTGTAAAAGTTAATTTTATCGCTGTGGTACCTTCTCGTCTATATCCCGCTTGTAGGTATCATTACTACCTTCAAATGAAAAGCGACGTACTGGAGAGTAGATTCCATTGTAACCCCAGACAAGCCACTCTCTTAGCGAGCTACTCTATGCAAGCGGAGTTTGGGAATTACGACGCCGAACAACATACAATGGAATGCTTGCAACAATGCACCCTGTTTCCTAAGGTAACGGAGGAAGTTGCGAGGGAAAGCTTTGGTTTGCAGTCTTTAATTTATTCTGTATTTCACCCTTATCCTATCAGGACGTCATTCAGGCAGACCCTGGGGGTCAAGATTCTCTTTTGCATACCGCTGTATGCCAATACAAGAGTCTGATCGGCGTTACTCAAGCTGCGTCGGAGGAATTGTACATTTCTATTGTTATGCAGTTAGAGGGCTACGGCAACGAAACGTTCTCTGCTAAGGTAGGTACTAATCCCACAGTTCGCATTCTTTTAGCACTCCACTGGCGTTAAAACGATAAGTTTCCCCCGAACTGCAGGACAGTGGCAACAACGAGGTAATACTCGGAATCTCCATCAACGGGATTATGGTCCTCTATCCGAACACACAAGCGACACAGTTCTATAGGTAATTTATTTTGCAAGGGATGCTGGATCGACGAGGCTGATGCGAGGATTGTTGATGTTTCAGGTGGAAGGATATAAGCAACGTGATTAATCACAAGAAGACGTTCAGAATAGAGTGTCAAGCCGAGGGCGAGGACGCGAAGCAGTTTGTGTTCAACGAATCGCGGAATGCAAAGTACGTTTGGCGCTTGTGCATAGCGCAGCACACGTTCTACATGCAACACCAGGAGTCTCGACCATTGGAGAGACAAGCTAACGGATACTTCGTAAGTACTACCGTCGTATCGGAAAATAAGTTGGCAGTCTTTAAAATCGCATAACTTTTTTAGAATTGGTCCAAACAACTTGAGTTTTTTTTTAGAAGATGGTGGAATTAATTTTCTAGATGACGTGTTTCGTCATTTTGAAAAAATGCACTTGGTCTGAATAGCAAAAAAAAATGGTAAAACTTCTTTTAAAAAACGACCTTTGCTATTTTTTTTTGCTATTTAGAATTTTAGACCAAGTGCATTTTTTTCAAAACGACGAGGCACGTCACCTGAAAAACTAATTCCGTTAAGCTTTTAAAAAAAAAAACTCAAGCCGTTTGGAACAGTTTTAAAAAAGTTATGCCATTTTAAAGAGTGTCGACTTATATTCCGATGCGACTGTAATTACGAGAACGCAGAGGTATCGCGCGATGAACAGAGTAAAACATTAACACGGTGTTACGTTCCAGGATAGCGACACAAACGATTCAGGGGACCAAGCGGTGTCGGTAAATTTGGACAATAGGAATGCCGAAGGTCAGACACGATGGACCAGCTACAATGATCTATCGACGTCACCTTACCCTCCCGTGGTGTCCGTGCCGTCTACGGACATGAACAACTTACGTGCCTTGCTCCCTTCGTACAGGCCTGCCCCTGATTACGAGACTGCCGTCCAGATGAAGTATAACAGCGGGGGGAACCCTCCTCAACCTTATTACGCTAATCAATCGACGATCGTTGGAGCAGATATTTCGTGCCTTCTTGGTAATGTTGTTAATCGAAGTAGATATTAAACGCTTTAATCTATCGTAAGTGCTACTCGAACAGATTCTACCGAATAAGAGAAACAGTCATACCCCGAGTATTATAAGTGTTCTCGACGACGCAGTATTGTCTAATAATCATTCACACGCATACACTTTTGTGAAAACTAAGAGGAAACCCTGTAGAGATTAATAGCAAAGACTGACGCACACAAACTTCACAGACTGTTCGTTTCTCCATTCTATAGTATCTACGTACGTAAGTACGTGCTATTTTTAAAGGACAACGCTTCGCGGTACTGTTCTAATACGTCGTGAGAAAGTGTTCTAAGCTTCCCTTTATTCATCAGGGAAACAATCTTTCATTCATCAAACATTGTAAGGAATGTTATAATTTTAGGTATAATGCATGTAGTACTGTATAGTCAACGTTGTGTAATAACTATCAAATATTTTACTGTAAATATACGTTAATCCTACTTCTTCGACCGGTGCGTTCAAGAAACTAGGATATATTTATTGCTGTAATGGAAATAAAACTCGCAAACGTCATCGACCAGGAGTCAGGTGGAATTTAATAATCTACGCTTTAGGAAGCTATCAAAAATAAGTTACTAAACTGTGTAAAGATGTAAAAAACAATGGCAAATATAAACTACACGATAAAACATTAACAACGACTTATTTTAATCCATTGAGACCATACACCGAATCAGTCTAGCGATATTCAACAGTCCTCGGCTGACGAAAATAACTCTGCCTCTCTATCGTGATGTCAATGAATTAATTATAGTCTTAACCGATTAACAAGATTTCTATACTTACATACGACAACAATATTCGAATATCACATTTCCCGAATCTCTTCACAGAGGCTTTTCAGAGACTTCGCTATTCTCAGCTTCGCTAATAGCTTCCAACAAAGATAAGGGGTCAGGTTTACCGGCGGTAGCGAAAGCAACCAAGCCTGCGTCGAGTATCGCCTGCCTAGTCACGGGTCCGATAGCAACTGCTTTGACGTTACTCAAATCGTAAAGCGTCTTCTTCAATAAACTTACTATATGTTCGACGCTGGACGGACTGAAGAAGACAAATAATCTAGGCACGCCGTCCATGAATCTGGACAAATCGTGCTCCAAAGTTCTGCTAGGTAAAGTCCTGTACGCGACTATCCTATGAACTCGTATCTCATTCTCGCTGAGAATTTTCTCGATCGTCTCTCGTCCGATTTCGCTACAAGGGTACAATAAAGGCTTCGAACCTTTCGGAATAGAGGCGACTAATTGATCGGCTAATTCTTTGGCGTTACCAGCCTGGCTGCCAAAGCAGTTCTCGGAACCCAAGTGACTTTTGGCGAAGGACTCGGTTGCTGGGCCTACGCAGTACACTGGCAACGTTTTCCAGGGCAGTAGAATGTCGCCGTCCTCGGTGGCCGCAAGACCGATCGCCTCCACGGCCCGCCGACTCGTCAGTACGATTCCTACGAAGGTAACGTGAACGTTATAGCTGAAATTCTCTGGTGACATGCTCGTGATTTCGAATGGAAGACGAGGTGATGGAATGCGGTACTACCGTGGTAGGAGCGCGGCTGGAGCAGGCATGTCCGCAAGTCCGGCGTATTCACGAACTCGAAGTAGAGTGTTGTCAAGCAATCGCAGGCGTATCCAGCGGCTGCCAAGGTTTGTGTGTACGCCTCTTGCGAGTCACTCTTCTCCGACAAACCGCGACAGAGCACCACTCTTTCGTAACGAGGTGCCATATTCTCGCAATTTCGATTGTCGCCATACCCGCTAAAGGGACGACCCCCAACGATCGGATGCCGGCATCCGCGCGCGATTGCACTTGTATTTGGATAAATACGCGTGCACGCGATCATCTCGCGCGAGGATTAGCCTCTCGGGATCTTAATCGAAGTAAGAGTTAGTCGATTCACTTGCGAATTTAAGCGAAACCGACGAATCGAAATCCCAACGAAACGGGAATTCGTACCGCGAACGCGAGCCATTCTCACTGACTTGACGCCGCGCTCCGCCACCAGGTGGCGAGTTGTCGCGCCCCATTGCGATTCTCGAATGAATTTGAAATTTCAAAGAAAGCGCGGGAGTTTCTGCGCGGGGATTATAAAGTGTTTTACGTGAAATGTTTTGATATACATTACCGTGAAGGAACCAGTTCCTGATCAGAATCCAATTCCTTATCAGTTTAGTATATAAATACCAAATAATAAGTTTATCACGATAAAAATTAATTCCAAAAAATTATTAAATAATTATGAAGTGTTTTTAAATTTATACGCAAACATTTGATAGCTCATAGTAAAATGTTTTAGGGTGATCAGAAACTGCTCCCTTTGCATTTTAAGTGATCAAAAAAAGACCCATCCACACTGAACGAGATTCATCGATAACGCGTTCATTTTCATATTTATCGTCTTAAATCTAGTTGACCGGACGAAAGGAGCGTGGTGGTGACAATTGATTTCATTGTCAATTTTATTGAAACACTCTTTAGGGTACACAAGCTATCCTAGATAAGCATTAAGGGAAGTATAAAAAAAAAAACACTGAACAACTGCTTACGGAATCACAAAGTGGATGTCTGCTCTCCTTACAATCATTAAACGTATCAACGTGCGCATTCGAAGGCACAACGATCCTCGACCCTTACGCATCGAGCATTTCGCCACGAAAACCACGAGCCACCGATGAAAACTCGCGCGGTTCGACGACGAGAAATCGGACGCGGGCAAATGGACAATGATAAATCGCGTCCAACGCCCTTGTGGTAGAATTATTATTATTATTATTATTATGGGAAGACGGAGACGAGGACGAAGGCGAGGAGAAGATGACCGAAAGCTGTCACGCGACGGAGGAAGGGAAAAGGATTCGGGGGCCGAGGAATTTCACTCCGCGACGAAGTAGACACCGACGGTGCTTGCAATCCGTTCTCCTGGCAAAATCTCGGCGAACATCGGCATACGGGATACTCGTTCTCGAATCACGAACGATTATAGCGCACAGAGTTCCGTCGTAAAGGGGACCGAGTGCCTTCTTCCTCAGATTCATTACGCAAAATAGAATGTTTATCATGGGAATCAAAAAAAATCTACATCTTCTTAACGTTACAAACTAGAAACTTATGTTACAAGAACTGTAAGAGCTAGCACGTCGCACGGAAGTGCGCGTGTCCTTAATCGCGATACCATTTCGACAACCGGCGGTTGTGTCTTTTATTCGCACTCCAAGACGGGGAAAACAGCCCCCCGTGATAATTGGATGGATTTGTAAAAAGTATAAATGCACGACTGCTTTCTCGCCAGTCGTCTCGGAATTTCGACCGCGGCGTTATCCGCGGCCGCAGCTCGTGCAAGCTTCATCCGCGAGAGAAGAAGGATAACGGGAGATTTTTAATAGAACAAAAAAAGTGATAATAATTGTAAAGTGGCCTAGCCTAGCCTAGCGTACGCTTAAACATGTACTTAAATAATAATCACAAAAGTGAGACCAAGGTCCAGAGCGTTGTCGTGTGGCCGGGACCATTAACCGACGACAGGCGGTCTCGATACCTGACTTCCGATAAAAGGGTTCCTTAAGCGGTTCCTTTGCCCAATCTCAACTGTCACAGGCACTCGTCGACGTTTTTTTTTCTTTTCAATCGCTCGGGTGGATGTAAAGGCACTGATAACGGCAATCTCAAGCCTTCTAAAGCCTTTGCACTTTTTAACAATAAATCGGGGTTCTCTGAATCCTCTACTGGCAGAGAAAGAAGCAGAATACTCGTTATATAATTAATGAAATGCGACGAACTCAAAATTTAGCGTGAAAAAGTTTCTAATTAAATTTACTAGCACTGTACAGTAAATACTCGTTAAGAGCCCGGTGAACGGGGCTGGCGGCGGGCTCTTAACGCGACTGGACACTATTCCGCGCGCGAGTGAGAAAACCCAATGAGCGAGCGAGAGGAAACGGAAGAGCCTCTCGTTCGTTCCCGGGTTCCCCCACTCTCGTCCGAAGGATTCTAAGAAATGGTGGGGATAGTCGCCGGGCTCCTACCGCGTAGTAGAAACGAGCTCCTAACGAGGATTTACTGTATTTCATTTTAACACCGATCCTACCAGTTGAGGATTGCAATAAGATTTTATACTCGAAGAAACAGTGGTGTTTTGTAAAATCTCTTTCTTCGTTTTCCTTTTTTTAAGTTCTCGATTATCTTCCCACGAAATGTATCTTCCAACAAGTCGACGACTATCCATAGAATCTTCCGGTACCGGAACCATCGAAATTAAAAAATAAAGAAATAGAGGTCTAACATAAACTCGATACAAGACACTCCGGTAATGGAATATTATGCAACTTACGTACTTAATTATCGTTAAACGTAAACAGTAGAATGTAAAGGTATGACTTAAGTACAACCACAAAACTTGGTCATTATTATGGCATTCGTATCCTTAACTACGCTCCCTAGTAGATTAACTAACGGCGCGTTTCAGCGTGAATCTCTCTTCTAAATCGTGTGCCTTGGCGATTCCGTAATCCCTTCCGCGCCACCAGAAGCTTCCCCGCGAAGCTTCCTGTACATTCGCGCGCATTCCTCTGATCGACAGACGCTTTTTTCTTTCCTCCATGGTCGCTGCTTCGATAAAAACGACGCTGCTGCGTGACGACGTCGCTCGTTGTCTCGTTAAGTGCATCCTATCCTGGATTAACATCGATCTTTAGAGGCTCCGCAGCCACGAACGTTACAAATGTCTTCCAAAATCGTTCCCCAGCTTTACAGCGCAGCATCTCGCAAAATTCTGCAGCTACAAAGGCCTCCAAAGCTGTTCCAGTCGCGACGAGCTCCACGCAAGAATGTCCACCGCGAGACGAACATTTCGCGAAGTTAGTAACTCGCCAGTTGCTTCGAGCTTTCCACTCAGCGTCGCACGGTTTCGTTTCCCTTGAAGCTCCGATTGATTCTCGTGCATGCTCCGCGATCTCTCGAAAGGTTACGCGATACGTTACGAATGGCTGTAGCGATGAATTAATTAAGAAAGTGGACGAATGGTGGGATCGTTGACGGGCGCGAGGTCCCGTCACTCCGTCGTTGCTTGAGCTCTGGCTACGTGTTTTGATTAGTCGAAGACAATATCGGAGATCCATGGCGCCCCATCCGGACCGCTCTTCGCCTTCTTCAGCCCTTCGTCGGTTCGAATCTGAAAGCAGAAATGGGATCGATGTGCACTTGGAACTTAAGAATTTGAAAAGATTCTATTATTATTATTATTATTATTATTAGACGTCTTTATTACTCAAGAGAATGAAGGTACAGGAAAATTAGAAACGTAGCCGAATTTGAAAATTTTGAAAAATAAAGAAATGGTGAGGGATCAAAGGTAAAGTTAAATTTTTCTAAGAGAAAAATCCAACTTTTTTCTTTATAAATAATAAACGGGGAGTCGGAATAAAAAAAGCCTTCCTTGGACGATGTGGAATCTTATTATGATTCTGCATGCAAAATTGGAAGTGAATTGGTTGAACGTAGCGCGAGTTTTTAGGGCCACCGTTTAGCCGTCTAAAATCGAAAGAGTTTCGGATGTGTATGCATAACTTCCTCAAAACAATAGTTTTTTAACTGAAACTTTTTTTTTGAGTAGTTCATAATACTATGTAAAGACAGTAAAAAAACGGGAAATCTGCATCAAGCCGTTGACTTGTAAAAAAATCCACAAAATGTATACATTTTCCGAGGGTTCAAACGGGTATACCCCCTTAAGACTTAAAGCTAAACGAGCATTTATTACATCCGCTTTCGCCACTTTCGACAACCCTTCCCTGAGAATTCTGTCAGGTTAAATGGTCCCCGGCTCAGTGAACGACCCCCCAGTCCAGGTTGCGCAGGTCGCGGCTACCAATGCCGGCGGATCCGCGGCAATCGGGGAAAAGGAGAATGATAATCGTGCCGTGGCGATCATGCCAGGCCTGCTGCCGAGGGAAGCTTGATAATCGGCCCTCGAAGCGTACCAATAATTTGACGTAATTTAATAAACGCGACCCTGGCTCCGCGTACGTGCGCCAGGTCGCGCGACTATCATTACCGACAGTTTGATCGTATCTGGCCAGTGCGTAATGATGATGCACCTAGTCACTGTGCTCCACCACTGCTCGATCATCGGTCATGCAAATTGCCGATGCAGAATTGCGGGCGGCCCCTGCCGATATCCGATGGTTACGTTCCTCCTCACGTGGGAAACAATATGTCGAGGCGCGGAGGGTTGGGAGGGGTGAGGATTGGCAAACAGTCGAATCACGGGCTCGGTTGCTCCACCGTTTCCGTCGGGGTTGCAAATTGGGGGCGTTGGCCGACGTTTGGTCACGCTTGCCTGGAGTTTCCAGCTGGTTACGTTGCGCACGTGACTACCGTAACATAAGACTCCTTATTTTTCCGCGAACCTTTCCTCCAACGGGGTGAGATTACCCGCGAGGACTTATAAAATATCTGGCTTCCTTCTCCTGGGTGAAGATTAACGAAGGTGATATCAGTTTCGAAGAGACGCGAGCTCTCTTTCTCGAGAGAGATGCATAAATATTCGACAGCCTAACAATTTCCTCGGTTGGGATACGTCTGGATTTAGGGGATCATCCAAAGGTTTTTGCTCGTCCCTCCGAGCGCAGCTGTTACGATTCCTCCGTTTACAACGGCTCAATTTCAGCCACGGGCAGAATTCATAATCATCTCCTCGGAGCCGTAATAAACAGTCGGGCGTGTGTCTACACGCACACGCGAACACGCGCGTGTACGCGTGCCCCGCGATGAAATATCGGGAAACGGCGGTGCGGCGCTTTACGCTCCGTTTGGAATTCAATTGAAACATCAGGAAATTTCAGTGGCGGCGTTAAAACGCCACTTTACTACGCGCGCGCGACCAGTAATGTACGAAAGGCCGCGTAAAATCTAAATAATGAAATATTACGATTACGCGGCAGAGAATTGGATCGTTATCGGGGTGATTCACGAGCGCCGAGAGTCACTCGTTCACGGCGATCTCGAACTTCCCGCGTCAGGCTGCACGGGAGGGGAGGCGGAACGTCTTCATCAGGGATGTTTTATCGAACGGGCAATTAAAATCCCTCGTTTATTGCCGTTGGTACGCAATAACGCGCTTCTAATAACGGCAGCCGGCGCCCAGAGGCTCTGAATCTCAGAGAGAGAGAGAGAGAGAGAATTGTGGACAAGCCTGTGCACGATTCTAATACTACTTAGTTTTTCAAATTTGACACGATGAAGGACTGCGGGAATTTGAAAGGAAAATTTAGAAATGGAAAGTGTTTGGAAACTCGGTGAAGTTATTAGTGACGTTTAGAATTCAATATTATATTGGTCAGTTTTTTATTTACCACTAAGGGATCTTCTAATTTTCAAAATAACCCACAATTTTCAGGGGCTTTCAGGTAAAATGTCTTTGAGGCATAATTGAAAATGGCACTACTGTTTAAACACGATGACACTTTAAATGTTAATTCTCAACGATGAACATATATTCTACAATGTTCAAACTTTATCTGAGAATTTTTGCAACTTACTAATTTAACAGGTAGTTTTTAAAAAATAGATGTGACAGTCAGGGGTTAATTACAATTCGAAGGCACGCTGGAAAATCGCTATATTCCTTGGCTTCGAGTGGTATGGCCGTTGATGGCGCTTCGTCTGACCCGTTACCTTCAGCATCCCCTGTTGCCAGCCCGGGGATGCACAGTTAAGAGTTACGAGCCTTCAGACCGATTATTAAGTCCCGAAGATTTAAAGCGTCCCTTTATATACTCGGTTAAATTCATTTGCCGGCAAAAACCGCGTCGAAGCGGCCAACGTTTTAATCAGTCAAACCGGTCGATGGCTTCCTTGCCCTTCCCTTCTCCTTTCCTCGGTACTCTTCACGAACTTCCGCTTTCCGCGACATTATATCCATCAAGCAAGCTCTTCCCTTCATTAGCTCGCATTCCTTTCTGCAACCCAGCCCCTTCAGATCCTCCAATTTCTCTCCAATTCCGTTATCGTAGGAACAGAACGGAGGAGCTCGTTCTCGATTAAATGATAATTGGAGTCTCAGGAATTTCCAAAGTCCTCGGAGCGGTCTCGGTAAACAGAAAAAGCGAGGCTCACGGTCAGCAGCTCTTCAATTCCAATCTTCGATCTTTAATTGCTACAATGCTCGACAAATTCAGCCGTCGAAGGCTCGAGTAACAAGTTCATCCGACAAATTGAAACGATAAATCTCGCCGCGTGGAAAGATCGGTGATTCGATAGAAGGCTGTAATTTTTTAAGACATTAATAGAGCGGTGCGCCGACGACTCTTCGTTCTTTCTTTTTTTGAAAATAAAACGGGAGGCTCGAGACAAAGGATAATTCGAGGTCGACGTTGGAGACGGCAATCGAACGCTTCGATAAATCTCGCGGATGCCATCGACGTCGCGAACCCGCCCCCCTGAGTACAATGTTAACGATCCGCGCGACGCATTTGCAAATTATTTATCACCCCTCCTGCACGTGGTAATTACGCGGGTCCCGAGCGAGTATTTCGTGGAACTTCGTCGTCGAGGAAGGCTAACACATTCGTCTCGTTATTAATAATTAAAAGTCACCGGTCATTTCTGCTGGGCGATAAATTCCGAGCGATGCGAGTTCGAGGAAGTTTCACGAAATTCGGAGGGAAAGGCTGCGAAAAAGATTTCCTTCAGCGGGCGTTGATGAAACAGAGATTCTTACAAATAAGTACGCAAATAACGACTCTAACGACTACTAATTTTCAGAGTTTCCTGTCGGAGTTGTAAACCCCATCTTCACTGGCGACGAGTCCCTCGACTTTCACTCCGCACTGGCTGCCAGAACATTTCCATTCGAGCCGAACGACCAGAATCTTGTTTACGCCGACGGTGAAAAGGCGAGGCCGCGTTTTCTTAAGGACGCTTTCGCCGAGGCGGGGGAAAAGTCGTTTTTACCGGGGCGACGAGTTCTTTTCCGTGGCGACGATAAAAGGCAAGAAGGACGCGGTGTCGCGCGAATGACGGCGCACGTGTCCCGCCATACGCCCGGAACAAAAACCCTTCTGGCGGTGTTCCGCCGCGGGTATTCGCACAATGGCCGTTGCATACGTTTATTTTTTTCCTCGACTACGTTTGCCGCCAGACGCGTCGCACTTTTTCGCAGCCTCGTTGCCCGGCAGAGTGTCCTCCGCCGCAGCGATAAACCTTCTTAGCGGGCTGTAAAAAATTGCAGTAAAGAGCCGGGAACTCGAGTAAACATCGCGCTGGAATATCTCTCTCGTGTGGATGTTCTAATTAAATTAACAGGACGCACCCTCAATTATGACATGTGAATTTTTTGTGGGCTCCTTCCTGCTCCGTGGCTCCTGCGCGGTTTCGTTCGATGAAACTTTGGTGTAAGGCTGTTCGAGTACTGGGAAAAAGCGAGCCGAGCTAGGCTTGGTTTTTCGAGCCGAGTGGAGCCGAGTACCCGTAAAAATCGAGTAGCTCGATAAATCCGAGCAGCTCGAATTTTTTCGAGTAGCACGATAAATCCGAGTAGCTCGATTTTTTTCGAGTAGCTCGATAAATCCGAGTAGCTCGAATTTTTTCGAGTAGCTCGATAAATCCGAGTAGCTCGAATTTTTTCGAGTAGCTCGATAAATCCGAGTAGCTCGAATTTTTTCGAGTAGCTCGATAAATCCGAGTAGCTCGAATTTTTTCGAGTAGCTCGAAATTTTTCGAGTAGCTCGAATTTTTTCGAGTAGCTCGAAATTTTTCGAGTAGCTCGATAAATCCAAGTACCTAGCTCGAATTTTTTTCGAGTAGCTCGATAAATCGGAGTAGCTCGAATTTTTTCGAGTAGCTCGATAAATCCAAGTATGTAGTTCGAATTTTTTCGAGTAGCACGATAAATCCGAGTAGCTCGAATTTTTTCGAATAGCTCGATAAATCCGAGTAGCTCGAATTTTTTCGAGTAGCTCGATAAATCCGAGTAGCTCGAATTTTTTCGAGTAGCTCGATAAATCTGAGTAGCTCGAATTTTTTCAAGCGGCCATTATTTACATTCCACTAGATAAACGTAACCGAAAGTTTAGTGTATTTACCTCGTGTACAAAGGACGATACTCGCGCTGAATGTGCCGAATATCGAATTGGCGGGTGTTTCTTTCGAGTCCCACGCCACTGCGGGGTAAGTCGGACCGACGAGGAGGAACAAAGCGTCCCACACGCTGCGGGTATCATCGCAGTCATATTCATACGGGAACATAAGGGCATCCCAGCACTGGGACAATAGCGAGGGCGTATTTTTACGTTGCCCGATTGCAACGTGCGCTCACCTCCGCGGCCACGCCGCGACATTAACAGCCAATAAAGGACTTCTCCTCCAATGAAACTCGCCGTAGCTCGCGGCAGCTGTTGACACTGAAATGGGTCACTAAAACACTTGTGGTTCCGCCGGATGCATTTGCAAGTCAATTGTCTCCTCGACGGGGAAGAAACTTTTATCCCGAGCAATTCTTCCGCGGAATAATTCCTTCCTCTGCCAGCACTTTGTTTTAGTAATCCCTCCCTTTAACGGCCTCCTTTGTCGAAGCTTCCCTCCCTCGGTCGCGTCTTCTTTCACAAGTCTTGTCTTCCAAAGATAAGTTCTCGAATCACTTTTTTAGAAATTGGTAGACTCCCTGTTTCCTGTGTTCATAGGCGAGTTAGTATTATTATTATTATTATTATTATTATTATTAACGGGAAAAACCCTTTAGTTACAAAAGATACAAAGCTTAAAGCAAAATATAAATATAGGCAATACAAGATAAAATTATTATTAAAGATAAAGTTATTATTAAATCGATCTTCCCAAGGAGACAATTAACTCACAATTAACAGTGAACTTACTAGAGAATAAATACTATCGTCACGCACGCCGAACTCGATGCGTGCAGCCGCAATTGCACGTTGCCCGCCGCGACTTTCTCCGCCGATGCCCATTTCGCTGTGAGATTCGAAATTACACGCTTCGAAAACTCGCGTTCTCTGTGACTGCGCTATCTACATATTCGTGCGCCTCGATCCACCGCTAACATTTTCCTCCTCCGTTCTTTCCGAGGACAGGAGGTAACTTGTGTTTACTCGGTTGCTCGGCGAATACCTTGGAGCGAAGTTCTCGGTGGCAGGGCCTCGGTTTAGCGAAGGAGTTGCGGTTTGTTGCGGAGTTTCGTTGGCACGGGCCCCGACATGATAAACGGTGGCAGGTATAACAATGGGTTCATTACCGAAAGTTTGGCCGAGCTTGGGCCCCCGTTGGCGAATCCTGGCCCGACCGACGGGGCCCGGGTCACTGGCCTCTGGACACGAATGCTCAGCTCGCAGCCTTTACGAAAAGTACACGTGCACCGAGCAACGAGGAATCCTCAGACGCAGAATCCTGGCGGAGACTCGGGGACGGGTCGAAATTCCTCGCGATTTTTTATTTTATTTATTTTATTTATTTATTTATCATACGGGAAATCCCATGGTATACAAAAAGAATATATATAAAAAAAAAACTAGTGAAATTTACATAGAATTTGAACACAATCACAATCGTTTTCTAGTTTCTTTGGCAGAAATCTTGTCATTCACGCACGGGGGGCTCTCGTTCGAATTATTCTCCTCCGTTCGGCGCTTTCCATTAACGTTTCACTAGCCGAAGATTCGGGTGTCATACTTTTAATTTAACAGGTGTTGGGCGATGAAAAATCTCTGAAACCAGAATCCTTCGGGTAGAAGAAGCTGGGGAAGCTTGGAATCGTCGTCCTGACGGCCGGTCGGAAAGAAGAGCGATCCCCGCGGTTAAATCCGTGGCATCGCGCCCTGTTCTATTCCCCGTGGCGAGGAATAGCATTTCAAGAACGATTCGCGGTTCAACGACCGCGATCGTTTGCGAAGCCCTTCAAGCCTGGCAGCCAGTCGGACGTCATATCTTAGCCACGATCGTCTCACAGGGAACACTTTGCTTTGGGATTCGCTTGCTCTCTCTCCTCCTGGCCGAAGCTTTCCTCCCGTCACTCCTACGGCCGCCCTTCCCCCGTTCGCGCTTTGCCAATAACGCTGAAACCGTCGGCCCTCGTAAAGACCGCGTCTTAACATAACATTCCTTGTGTAAACTGGCGTAAACTAGCGCAAACGAGCGTGACGCGGTTAGCAAAGCAAAGTGGCTTCCCCCTCGTGGCGGATTCGCGGCTTCCTTTTCGCTAATTTTGGCCAACTCGCGCGTGCCGTTCCAGGTTTCCTTTTTTTTTCTAACTAAGAGTGATCGATGAAGCTGCAGCTACTTTAAATGAAGACCTTCAGCTTTAACTGACCTGCCACGCGGTTCTAAAACCCTTGAATTTCATCTAATAGCAATAATTGACTCTCTGAAATTTCTTTGGTTAATTAACAAACCTTCGTGCGGAGGTTTCTCAACGGGGAAACGTTGTTAAACGGTTACAATTGAAAGTGGAATGTTGTATCGAAGAAATTTCGTGCTCCAACGAACTTCAATCTCACCGCCCAGCGAAAAATGTGATTTACCTTTTTCGAAAGCTGTGAACGCGGAGAAAAAAGGAACAAATGACCCGGGAATATTGCGCACTTGCCGTCCCTGTACGTGCAACGACCGAGCTCGCGTGGCCACGGCCTTGTTTCCCGATCAGAGGTCATACAGGAAGTCCTTTTGCAGAGTTCATACCCATAAGTTACCTCCGCGGCCTTTGTCGCGGTCCCGGTGTACCGTTTTCTACCATGTTATACTACTCGGGCATACTAATACCTGGATCTTAGCTAAATCTCCGCCGGCGCGCGGGCCGTGTCGGCTCTTATCGGCGGAATTAAATTCGTGGGAAGAACACAGCCCGGGGAACTTTGACGCCGCGGATCGCTGACGTCCCGAGGGAAAAATCAGCCCGTAAATCTTTCTATCCCCATTGAATGTAGCATTCAACGCGCCCGTTCCTCGCAACTTCGGAGCGTTTCTCGGAGTCAACGCACTCCGCGGCGAGCGAATTGTTGCAAACGAGATAGAAAAAAATCGCACGGGGAACAGAAGGGAGAATTCTGTGGAATTCTGTATTTTGTGGGAGACTTCGAGACTTCGAAGGTGCAACCAAAAATTTAAATCATAAATTTGGATAGTAATACCCACGTAATAATTAATACATCTCTGAGCTTGAAGAATTTCTTAATAAATAATAAATGGACAATCGTTAAATAAACGAATAAATAAGTTTCTGAATAAATCTCTTATCTTTTTGTTCTTTTGGTTTAAATGTAATTTATAGTTATTGTGTTCTTGCGCTTAATGGGCTTGTCCCGTAAATAAAATTATTATTATTATTATTATAGTGCTTTACCAATTGTATTACTTCGTTCTAATTTTTGTATTCTAAAGGGTTCTCCCGTTAATTCAATAATAATAATAATAAAAATTATTATAAATACCACGGAAACCGCGGGGATAATTCTGAAAGGCGACGACCAAGTGTTTAGTTTAGAAGGAGGATCGAAGATGTTTGGAAAGCACGCGCGGCCTGTCGAAGGAGGAAAACGTGGAGCGAGAAACGGCTCGGCACGAAAGCTGGAAAGCAAACTGCACGGCACGTGCACGTAGGCGAGCGACCAGGTAACCCGGTGCATATGTCGACTATGCCTTCCTCCCTTGCCGTACGCTGCACGCTGCACAAAGCGCATTGTTGCAATTGGCCGACCCAGATCGCGTGCGGTCGAGCCGAGTCACCTCACTGCCCGCCATTTTTCTCGGGCCCTATTGTCTTCTAAACGTCCCCTTGTCTCTCACGCGTCGCTACCCTTCCAAATTCAATAGAACTAAGTAAGATTCTCATTTCTCTTCTATCGATATTCTCCGATTTATTAAATGTAAGAGCAGACAGTGTATTTTATTATTATTATTATTATTATTAGTTGTACGGTGAGACCCCATGGTTTACAAAACAAGACAGATGTAGATTACAGAGTCTGAACAGAGAATGAATTAACCACACATATTATATAACTGGGTTTACAAAACTCGACTTAAATGGTGAATATAATTTATAATTTTTTATAATTTGTGATTTATAATTTTTTAATGCTGCAATTCTTCAGGCCGCGTTCGACTTTCCTTCATTTTCAAAGGTTTCGAAAGGAACGGTAGAAACGAGAGGCGAGCGTTAGCGATGAAAATCGTCACGTACCGATTGCGAAGTGGCGATTGCGCGAGTGATTTTCGCGCGTACGCCGCGAGGGTAATTATTATCGAAGTTGATCGCGGTATCGATCGGTATTAATTGGCCGCGTACTTTCACTCGGTGACCTTTATAATCGGCTCGGCTGCTCGCAATAGGCGATCGATACAATTTATCATTGTCGCCTCGGAGAACTTAATTGAAGCTGCTGCAACGCTTCTTTCTAATTGATTTCAAAGTAACCCCTCATTTCTCTACGGCGCCTCTTCTGTCCTCTTTTCGGAGCGAGTCCTTGTCCCTTCGAATTTAATAAAACTCTTCCAACTGTTCCGTTTTAATGGAAATCCAATTCGATCGTTCACGGTTTATACTGGCGATAGTAATCTCCACGGTGAGTCTGATTCGTATCAGTGAGACGAAGGGAATTTGTCGTTAACCGATTCAGCTCGAAGCAGAAATCCCGAAGGGAAGCTTCCTTCCAAGCTGGCGCGGTAGGAAGGCCCCCGTTTTCGAAACGATCCTCCGACGGCTCTATTAATTCCGTCGATTAAGGAATCACAGTAATAATCCCATCCGCTATCGAGGGCCGCGCTCGGAGTGGATCGGTCTTTGAAAAGGCACGCTTGGATGAGGCGCAATTACATTTGCAAATACGCAAGTGTATCGGACGTGGCTGAGATCTCGCGATGCAAATCCAACGAAATCTTTGCCTCTCGCATCGCCGGGTCTGCGCTTTGGCTCCTCGCTCCACGAAGACAGAGACGAGGAGAGGAAGTAAGGTCGTTGATTCACGAAACAAACTGTTCGTTACGCGGATCGGTTACCGAACCCCGAGCTCCCTTTTAAACGAAAGCGAACACTTCGCTCGAGTATTCCATTTTCTTTTATCGTACATTGATGAATCGTTGACTTAATCATCGTCGCGTATCACTATTAATTTAATCAGTTACATCAATCAGCACAAAACTAGAGGACCAAGTTTCCTTCTATTAATATTATACCGCATATTTCAATGAAAATTTATACACAAAACTAGGATTATAATTCGTATAATTCCCTCTCGGAACACTGAAACCTCAGTCCGGCAACAAGAAGAAAAGGAGCGTGTATAATTCCGTTTCCAATCAACCCCAACACTCCTCCCCGACGCTAACTCGTCCGCCAGGTCGTAATCAGTGCTCGCGGGGCTGCGTTGCCGTAAAAAAAATCCCGCGACGTGTTCGAAACGCCGGGCAGACCACCCAGTATATAAACAGAAGGCTGAGCACTCCGGCCGCAGCACATATTCGTCCAAGTTTCTACGTTCGTCGGAGCGGCGAAGGTCACAGTTAATCGACCGCGAGATACATAGTCACTCTGGTTACCGTGCGGGAAAAGTAAGGACTGCTATAATTGCAGCCCTTCGCTTCCGTTTCAGGAACGAAGCCCGCCGTTTAGCCGCGTGCACGCGCTCGCCGGGCGTTCAAGCTCCGGCGCGTTTTATCGGCCCCGAGGTTATCGTGTCCACCGGGGAGAGAGAAGAAGAAGAAGCACCGTCCGGGTCCGGTGCGCGTTCGTACGAGCTGAAATTCCATCGATCCGCCCCGATTTCCCTCCGCTGGAAAACGAACCTCGAAGTGGAACGAATCGAAAGTGGAAACTCGCGCAGAAGGGAGTCGCTTCTCTTAGCGTCTACAGGCACAACTCCGCGTGTAGAAAAGGAACTTCTCCGAGCGGACGCGAACAGGAAGAAGAAGAGGAGGAGACCGAGGGAAATTGCACCGTTATCGGGACTCGTTTCTTTGTCCCCGGCGATGGAAAAAACCTCGTCCGTTCTGATACGAGAAACTTATCGAACGTATGGCGTATCGCGAACACTTTTAGAATAAGAAGACACACGCTTCCGGTTCTATGAGTTCCTTCGAGATTGCGTTACGGTTAAACAGAAGCCGCCGCGGGGTCGAAGCGATTCGGCAAAACGCGCCGCGTGGGACCATTCGTCAACCTATACTACTTAAATTTCGAGTAAACAGGCTGTATGGTTTTCCGATTATATCGGTCACAGTAGACGTTTATTTTTTTCACGGGATCAACCTATTCCTTTTGCAAAGCCCTTGATGAACTTATATAATCTCGATGTGTATGAGTTTATTATTATTATTATTATTATTGAATTAACGGGAGAACCCTTTAGAATACAAAAATTAGAACAAGTAATACAATTGGTAAAGCATATAGAAAAACGATATAAAGATAAATAAAATAAAGACAGAGAATATACAGAAAAAACAGAAAAAGAAAGAAAGCAACAAGAAAAACTATGGTGTGTGAACTGTTTACTTTAAGTATTGTATGCTCATTTGTTATGCGTTTTTGTATTGCTACTTCTTTTTTTCTTTTTTCTGTCTTCTTCTCTGTTCTTCTCTTGTACACTAATCGGACATTATCCCGTTTATATATATATTAAATTAAATTAAATATTCACCGAGGAACTAATCCGTGTATTCGCGAGTCGCACGGTGACCCACGTCCCCCGTTCTCGATCTCTATCGATCGCGAAAAAAAAAGAGGAGAGTCGTCGAGATGCAGCGGATCCAGTAGATCGGTATCGTTCGTTTCCCGCGGCCGGAAAATCGATCACCGTTACGGCGGTGTAACGCGGCATTTCGAGTCCCCCCGTGGACGGTGTTCGACCGCGATCGGCGTTCACCGATCCAGCGGCATTCGTACGTGAGAGAGGATAACGATAACGGGAGTGTGCAACGCCTGGGAAAACGATCCGCGCGTTCGTTCGTCTTCCGTGAGATGTGGAACCCGCTCGGCTGCCTGGCGACGGTGTAATACAATGTTATTTATTTACCAACGGCCGGGAGAGAGTTACCGATTAAACCGAACCCTCTTAGCCTCCCACCAGATCTCCACCAGATGAGGAGCATCTCTCTGCAACCTTTTCCCCTTCTCACATCGTCTCTAGCACGCCATCGGTTTTTTACAAAGCCCCGTCGACGGAAGCCTGATATTCCTATTAATTTCTGTCTATAATAATTCTTTATTGCACAACACACTTTGCAAAAAGAAAACATATATGAAAGCGAGGAAGAAGAAAAAGAAAATATGGGATTTAAAAGCATCCGAGGCCATCCGCGCCGTGATTTATAAGGTTCCGTCGATTTAAGGGACACTTTGGATATCAACGACCATCGAGAATTTTTAATTTGGGATTCTGTAAATCCTTATTTCTTCAAAGATTCCGTGAAGCTTTTTCTGCAGAGCTCTTTAAGGAAAGTCGAGCTTTGGGTTACTAATTGGGTTTTTTTTTTTTTTAATGAAGTGGTCGGGATCTAGAAGTATATGAGACTAGAGAGAACCATCAAGAACTTTTAATTTGGGATTCAATAAATCCTTATTTCTTCAAAGAGTGAAGTTGATTCCGTGAAGCTTTTTCTGCAGAACACTTTAAGGAAAGTCGAGCTTTTGGTTACTAATTTTTTTTTTTTTTTTTTAATGAAGTGGTCGGGTTTCTAGAAGTATATGAGACTAGAGAGAACCATCAAGAACTTTTAATTTGGGATTCAATAAATCCTTATTTCTTCAAAGATTCCGTGAAGCTTTTTCTGCAGAGCACTTTAAGGAAAGTCGAGCTTTGGGTTACTAATTGGTTTTTTTTTTTTTTAATGAAGTCGTCGGGATTCTAGAAGTATATGAGACTAGAGAGAACCATCAAGAACTTTTAATTTGGGATTCAGTAAATTCTTATTTCTTCAAAGATTCCGTGAAGCTTTCTCTGCAGAGCACTTTAAGGAAAGTCGAGCTTTGGGTTACCTACTAATTGTTTGTTTGTTTTTTTTTTTTTTTAATGAAGTGGTCGGGATTCTAGAAATATATGAGGCTAGAGAGAGAGAAGTGTGTTAGGCTTCTCGACAGAGTGAACTCAGACGTGCATACTGAGCCGTGGCTCGAGAGGCTAGTAATCAGTGCAAAATACACCACCACGAGCGTTCCGCGTATCGATGTGGCGCGATTGACGAAAGGCTGCTTCTCACAGTGTCACTGGGTTACTTGGATAATTTTCCAGGCGAGTAAGCGCGCTCCGCGTGAGAGCGAGCGAGCGAATTCAGGCGAGTGCATTACGGCAACGCGATTCGCTCGAACGTGCCTCGATAGCGGCGCAGCGGCCACGGGAGCCTCGTAAACTATTGCGTGACCATAAAAATCGAGCGGGAACATTAGCAACGCGCGGGCTCGCGGAGATATGTAGGGGCCGTGTGACGCGCGCTTAATTGCCCGCTTCTTGGCTAAATCCACGGGGAAGGAGCAGCGTTTTGGCGATCGAAGGAACTCTTTATTATTTATTTATTTATTTATTATACGGGAAGCCCCACAAGAAAGAAAGACAAAACTAGTCAAATATACGGAGAGTCTGAGCACAAAATTAACAAAAATTAATACATAGTATACAAATAGTTAGAATAATCAAGCCAACAAGGATAAGACTACGTTACACCATTATTATTATTATTTATTTCACGGGACAAGCCCAATATGGTACAAGATAGAATATAAAAGTACGCAGTAATATACTGTTCCCGTAGAGTACTCTTAAATAATCTTAGACGTATGACGAAGGAACTAAAGGATGCTTCAATTTTGAAAGAATTTTATCACTGGATTATGCAAAATTCCCGTTCACCCATCCTAAATTCCAGTTTGCAAAATTTCATCCAAGCAAATTAACCCCTCCGGAGTCTGTATTCTTCTTCACTGCTCGTTAAAGCAACGAATGCCTCGACCTCGATCGACAATGGTACACGAGTCGGTCTGTCGGTCTTCTGTAAGCGGCTTTGGTACTCGAGCACGATTCAATTAGCGGCGATAAAGCTTCAATCCCGAATGGAATGCCGCTGGCCGAGCAGCCTTCTGTCGCGATTGCTGGGCTGGAAAATTTTCCAGTAACCCAGTGACACCGTGCGCGAAACCTTCCTCGGTTCGTTCCCGTCCAGGTAACGCCCTGCCCTCGGCAGTATTAACTTAATCGACGACCGTGCTCGAGGACACGCGTGGAATGTCAATTTCGTTTCTAACGCGCCGTGAAATCGTCACGCGTGTCACCTCGGTGACCAAAAAAAAAAAAAAAATAGAAATCTGTGAAGGTTGTCTAAGAATGAGAAGTGGGACTTTGTTTCTTTAAGGACGGAGGAGGAGAGTGGTTCCTTGTGCCTCTCCCTCCATTTCGACGAACTCGGAGAGGATCCCGCTATTCTCGACTCCAGGTCCTCGGGTTCTCCTCCGCTGAGAGTCGCGTCTTCGCGAGCGCAGGGCCGTGAAGGGATCACGCGAGCCGCGCATCCCTGGTGCTAGAGGTGAACGTGCAGGGGAGGAGGGAGGGGAGAGGGGAGGGCAGACCTGTCGATATATTAGTTATGCCCGAGGGCGAGGTGAGGCGAAGAAGCGGAGGCGAACGCGAACTCTCCACTGCCAAGGCGGTGCAAGGCGTGGTCTTGTCCCTTTACTTTGCCTTTGCTTGCCTTTCTTCTCTTCTGACGCTAGCCTCGCTTCCACGCTGCCTCCAACTCGCGTGTGCGCGGTCACGGGGTGTCCCTTTTGCAGCGACCCTTCTCGCGACGATTAACTTCGGTCCAGCTGGGGAGCTTTGTGTCCTCGCTGCACGATTGGTGATCCTTTGAAAACAATATCCGTAGATCATCACCTTGCTGTTGTTGTTGTTGTTGTTGTTGGTGTTGTTGTTTTCCCTGTGTTTATACAGACATGGCGTTTCAAGCATATTTTGCTTCTATTGCCCAACGAACTATAAGTCTCTATTTTCCCTCCTCTGAGAATTCCTCGGGAGAAAAGTGGTGGTCACCCATCTTTCCCCAGTCCCCGCCCCGCGACGCTTGACTTCGGTGATCTAACGAGAACGGGTGTTTCCATCGCGGCCACCGCCGCTGGTGTAGATCACCTTCGTATTCTCACTTTGAAGTTAGTCTTTCCTTAGAGAGAATTTCCTTGGATCAATGTTCCCATCGAACCCATTCCCTCCCAAAGTTCCCTCGCACCTCAACGCCACTTCAAGCCAAAGGATTCTATCCTCAGCTTCCCTAAAGCTGCGAGGTGAATCGTGAATTTGGCGATCACGGATATTCGTGGCTAATTCACTTCTTCGGATAGAACGCGTTCCAGGCCGTGACTCGCGGAAGGATTCTCTGCGAAGCGTGGACAATCGATTCGAAGGGAAGCACCCAGTATAGGAGTAGGTTCGACTGGTTCACCTCCGTGGCTGGCAACAACTAACGAGCAGCTGTCGGTAAGGGTCCCGGCGACAATAACCCGTGCATTTTATATGTTCCCCGGTCGTGTCTGTATGCATCGGTGCATCGATCTTGCCGGGCTTTTTCTCGCGCTCGCTGACCAGAGATAAGCGGCCACCGCGTCTAACTGCCCATCATTAACGTTATCGATGCCTGCCACTTTACACAGCCGTCGATATTTCAACGTTCGTCCGACGATTTTCCGTCCCACTATCTTCCCTTCTTTCCGCCGTGTCTTCCAAGCGGAAACCGAGTATCGAGAGAAACGAACACCCAGCTGCCTTTCCTCGAAAACTCTTTCAATGATCCTCTTCTTCTCTTCTCTGTCGGCTCCAAAATCCTCGATCCTTCCAATCCGAGGCGCTTCTCGAGGTTCCTCGACTCGTGAATTGATACCACGAAACGTCCCGCAGACAGGCTCCCAACGACGACAGAGATCGAGTCGATGGAACGCGAAACCTGTACCTCGATCCGCACGCGGAAGCCAGACGGAAGTTGTCGAAATTCCGAAGGGTTGCTGCCGAGTTCGCGGCGGTGACACGAGGCTCCTCGGCGTTCTCTCCGCTGCTAGGTATTCCAGCTGCACGTGGAAGTCTCACGATTGGCGTCCACGCATTCCGCAAAAGTAACGGCACCGTCGATGATGAAATTCTCCTTGGGCACCTCGAAGCTGATCGACGTGCGCGCGAGGGAAATTCGACGGCCATCGACACTCTCGCCAGTCCGTCTGTCGCGGAACAAACGCGTCGAAGATCGTTTCTGGCATTGCGTCTGCCCTGTTCACCCTCCGCGCTGCCATCTGCGACGCGTAATTTCCCCCGGTTGTTCTTTAAAGTGGAACCGATTCGCCAAGAAGACTGCGCTCCGTTTTCACGAAACTGTGTCGGAGGAAAGTCGAACCCGGCAACTGGCCGAGGCTTCGCAGACCGGTGATAATTGGCACTGGCATTCGGAGCGCTCGTCACGGTCAAAGTTAGCGCCGAAACCTTGACGCCCCAACGTCCGGTCGAAGCTGAAGCGATCGCGGAGTCCAGATAACGCGGTCTTCTTTCAGGGATCGCCGGGTTCCAACCGGCGTTCAGAGTCTTACCGATTGTGTTCGCGCGAGTCCAGCTCCGAAGGGAGAGGAAGGTCGCCAACGAGGTCGTCGGTGCTAACCACACCGTGAAAACCTGTGATTTCTTCCTGTAATTGGGTATTACGCAACGTTCGACCTTAAGTTAAAGGTTGCGTCCGACCGCTGGATTTTGCTGCGCTCGGACATCGGCCAGTTTGCAAACGATACACTCCGCTGCATCGAGCGCTTTTGTTTTTAATTTAATCTTCCTGGATCGGAAGATATTTAACCCTCTAGTGCATACGCTTGCCTTGAGGCGGGCACCTGTTTAGTCCAGGGGTTGGGAATTCTCATTTGCCAGCCCAAAAATAGTGCAACAGCGCACATATTGGTCTAAGAAATATGTCAATCTGAGTCTTCAATTTGACGAAAATCTAGTTTGAAGTGCATTTTTGAGCTACACACGCTGCAAAAAATATTATTATTATTATTTCCTCCAAATTGAAAACTGACGTCGGATTCGGTATTTTCATCCTCAAATGAGAGTAAACTAATTTTTCCAACTGAATTAAAAATCTATGCACTAGAGGGTTAAATGTCCAGCTGCCAGCATTCTTTCCAATTCCTTCAACCGATTTCAAGCTCGTGGAACGACAGAATAAGGAGGACAAGGCGGAAGGAGCGATTTGGAAAGGAAAAGGAGTCGTTCCAAGTGTCCCCGATTTATCCCAGCAACTAGAGCATCGAGTAGTTTGGACGGCGAGCGTCTGACCAGCAGACGCCGCGTTTCCCTAAGAGAGTTCCGCCGCGGGGAATCCGTGAAATGCCGTAGAAGGAAAAGGGAATCCGGAGCGCAGCTGCCAGCCGCGATTTAACCGGCCGGCTAAAGTAGGAATCCGCCAGTGAATTCGCGAGAGGGAAGCGCGTTTTTCAGCCGGAATAACACGGACCCGCGTGAACCGGAGCGGGGGACTGAATAATTCATGGCCGTCTCCCGAGGGTGTGACGAAAGTGGCGGGAGGGCGTAAATGATTTCCAGCCACTAAACCGCGGGATTCCGCGAACGCCTGCGAGGAGCATCAATAAAATTCAAATAACGCGTTCGCGCGTAACTCTCGAGCGTGCAGCGCTCGTTGCAGCCTTGCCGCGCATGTCCGTCGTCCTTCGAGCAACGAATTCCGAAAGCAGGGTCGAGGATTCCGAGCAGGGTCTTCTCCGAAATGAAAAAAAGTTCCCAATTTCGCGGTGAATCTCGGCGTTGGTAAATAGCCTAATCTCGAAGTCAATTTTTTTAATTAACCCTCCCCCTGTCTTCTGTCAATTTCACACACGCGGAAATGTACACAGCGTGTGTAAAAATGCAGTATGCCCCGCACAGAGCCGGATTTACCTTTTCAGGGGCCCTATGCTGAATATTCGGGGGGCCCTCGGTTCAATATAAAAAATAAAATAACGCTGATTTCATTTTTTTATCATAATACTCGAGTAATCCAAATAAGAATTTAATTTCAAAATTAACATTGAATATCAAAACTAAATTTTTAGTTTTGATAAATTTTTCGAAGGAAAAATTTAGAATGAGGGGCCCCTAGCTAAACGGGGCCCGGGGCTTCTGCCTTTTTAGTCTAAGGGGTAAATCCAGCACTGGCCCCGCACATCGTTATAATAATAAATAATTATGAACGATGTGAACATTCGTATTCTCGAATATACGGAAATTCCATTTTTTATTTCAGTCCTTGGATACCGATCAGCTGGAATATTTAAAAATTTTAGGTAATTCTTTCTTCCTTCACACTTACTACGTTATCTGCCCAATAAAAGTATTGTTTATCTTTTCATTACATAGACTTATTTTACCATTGTTTCAATTTGACACCAAGAAACAAATTAAGTTTTGAAACTGAAGGACAGATAAGCCTTAAAGCGAGCGCATGTTCTAGAAAACCTATTTCCCCAGGGAGACAAATCCATGTGGAAATGAAAGGTGAGAAAAATCAACCACCATCGGAGATCAATTCGTAAAGGGTTACACGCGACGTGACGAACGTAACGAAGCAAGCAACGGCTCCCAGATCGATCTTTGAAGAATAAACACAGCCCGAAATCAATTTGCCGAGGATACAGACGGCGCCGGTCGTCACGGTGCATCCTCGTGGCATCGTTGACGCGTCGCGAGCTCGTCGATGGTTATCGCCGTGTCTGGGAGGAAGCGCTAGTGGCCCGTTATGAGCGGATATTACGTACAAAGACGGCCGGCGGCATCGATTAACCGATTAGAATATCGATTAATATCGGCCACGGGACGTTATCACCCGGCGATCGGCCGCACCTGGCCTCCCGTGGGAGGCCGTACGAGGATCCCGCGGACGCAGCCAGCCCGAACGACACGGTAGGAGGAAGTGCAGCGCTATTATTGTATGCTAAACAATATGCCATATACGAAAAAGCAATTCACCCGCGGGGCGCTCGGAGGAAAGCCCAGGCGATAGATAGGCGAGGGGAGCTTTTCTTCGCCACGTCCGACGATCCCGGAGGATCGATGGCTGCGACCATACGAACGGGAATGAAAGGGAACGAAAAGGCCCCGTGGAAGGGAATGAATGCCGGGGCCGCCAATGGGTATTGTGCGGATTGATAATACGATTCTCCGAATGGGAACGGACGAGAATTTTCGCGGCGGTTCTATCGCGGGTACCGCGGTAGCGCAATGGAATCTCGATTGTTCCAGGCAATTAGCGGGCACGTTTATTATTTATTTAATTTATTTATTTAATTAATTAAACGGGTCAACCCCAATATTGAACAGGAGTGATAAATATCAATACTGTACAGAACGCAATATACAAAGCAAGGATGTGCGAACTAAGGAAATAACAGACCGTTTAAAGGAGTTGACAGAGGAGCCAAAGAAGTTAATTTGGTCAGCTACCTCATTGCCACGCGTACATAGTCTAGAAATAGGGTCACTCATGATGATATTCGTTCTATGGGCCTTGATATAAAACAGCGGAGTATACCGCGTATATTATATATATATACCTTACTTTGTTTTAAGTTACTTTAATTTTATCTTGTATTGCCTACATTTATATTTCGCTTTAAGCTTTGTATCTTTTGTAACTAAAGGGTTTTTCCCGTTAATAATAATAATAATAATAATTAGTCAATACCCGGGATGATTAATATGCTACTACGGTTTTTGTGTTTTAACGGGCGATGAGGCTCGAAAAGCCTCCATAAGGAAACGGCGATCGCAGGCGAGTAGGGGCGTAAATAGGAGGAAGCGTTTAAATTAATGGAACGAAGTGGTGGAAGTAGGAAGAAAAATTGGAGGTTTTTGCGGAAAGGGGAGGAGGGTGGCTATCCAGAGCAGGAAATTAAGAGGGATGCCGGTGGGAAAAACTGGTTGTGCCGGGTGGAGAAGGAAATAGAAGCGGGCAGATGGGAATTAATCGAAGGCGAGGAGGATGCAGGAGATTGGGATTCGTTTAACGTCCCCTTCGGTGTCTTTTTTCTCGTCGAAACCGCGGCTCAAGATATTCAATAACGCCGGTAACCACTGGGTGTTCCTAAACGCCTCTAATAACCTTCCCGGGGATGCATAAAGTTGTCAATGATCGCGGAGGATGTCCCCGTCACGATTCTCGGGCGAAAAAAACCGCGAGCCTACGATCTTGAGAGAAGAAAAAGCGTTGCGCAACCGTTGTAAATCACCGACGGAGCCGAGCTCCGACGGTGAAAGTAGTCCAAACGGTTAATACATCATTTAAGAGCGGACAGCGCGCGCGTTGTTCGATTTAAATTGGCGCGCCACGAGGCGAGCTGGGAATCTAACGATGATAATTACGATATGAAAATTTCTCTATTCGAGCCGAACGATACGGATCGAGGGGAATTAATGATTGCTCGATCGGCACACTGTCGTCCCTTTTAATTCGAAAGGTTACGACCGAGATGAATAGGCCGTTTGTGGGATTCGTTGAAACCGGGGTCGATGTCTGAGAACCGTTCTCAGCCGCTCCAGCATCGGTGCTAATTGAGAATCAATTATCAACGCGTATCCGCGATGTTCGATTCGAAGATCGGGGCCATTTAAACGGCCGTGCATGACCGCGCCTCGGTGCGATCTCTGCACTCGCAAGATCGCCTGCTTTCACTTAAATGCGGCAAATCTGCTCGCAGGATTGAAACGGACACGTGGCCTGATGGACGTGGCTGACGGCAATGCGCGACCACGCCTTGGAAGCTTTCCTTTCGCAGGAAGGTAAATACAGTTCGCCGACTGATCCTCGCCTAGAAGATTCCCAGCGCAGCGCGGGATTGTCTGTACTTTGCTGTTCGAAGTTGTACCCCCGTCTCACCCTTTTCAAACCCCAACGCTAACCGCTCGACTGTCCCGTGCGATTTTGCACGCCGCGCCGAGTTCAGAGGAGAGCAAGAACCCTGGGATCTTAAGTTCTTACGAAGAAGAGGAGAAGCAGAAGGAGCTCGGGGAATCCCGCGAGCCAGAATCCCCCAAGTCTGGGTGCTCGAGGGTGCTCGAGGATGCTGGATACCGGAGGATGTTCGAGGCCGGTGGGTTTTCATTGGCCGCCGATAGAACGTGCCGTGCTGCCGGGCGAAAAGCTGACGAACCTAGGTCTTCGACCCGGCGGGCGCCACGGAGAGGAGTACGGGCTCTCTCGCACGGGCTATGGCGTGCAGCCACTTTGCCACGACACAGCCATAAACATCTCTGAATGGAGACCACCCACCAGCCTGCACACTTCTCGGAACTGCACTCGCGCATTTCACGAGAACACCGAAGCCGCTCGCTGAGCGCTGCTTCCACTTTTGCGTGGCTATCCGCCGTTTCGACTCGAAAAACCTCGGCCAGTCGTTTCGCCGGGGAATAGCAGCGCCGAGAAACCTCGCGGTTATCGAGATTTCTTCCCCGGGCCCTGCGATGCCCACCGCTAAACCGATTCCAGAGAAGCTTCGGGTCTGCTGCCAGGGGAAACTGATTCCTAACGAGACATCGATCTTCCTTTCGCTCTCTGCGCTCCGTCTTCGTCTTTCTACTTTCTTCAAGTGAACGCTTATTTATTATCTTCTTTCGGAAGACACCGCAGTTGCTTTCTGCAGAAGAGACACTCCCTCCTTTCTTATTTTCTTCAAAACTTTTTCTACAATTTCATCCCTCGATCTTCCGACGAAGTCTCAAATCTCCAGCCTCAAAGACGAGCAGATCAACGATGGAGGAACGCAGAGAGCGCTGGGTGCTCGTTCGTGCAGCGGAGGGGAAACAAAACGAGAGTTCTGAAGGCGAAAGAAGATGGGGAGGAAAAGCGAGGAGGAGGATGGAAAGAAAGGATACAATGTGCGGGTACGGGGCCAGCGCGAGCGTACTGCAAACACCGGGCGAGTTTGATTTCACGGTTGGTCGTAAAACACGATTCCACGGAGAGAACGAGTGGCGGAGAGGCGGCTTGGTTATGCAGGTGCGCTTTCGGGCCGAGCGGAAGGTGTTCCTCGCGGATTTTATACACGATGAAAAAGCGGTCGACGCGGCGGATCACCTCTCTGCTCTATCGAAACGCACGGCCGCTCCAGCGATAGAAGGCGAGAGTGAGAGAGGGAGAGAGGGAGAGGATCGTAAAGCAGCCTCGCCTCGCCCAGCTGAAAGTGTTACGGCGATCCGCGGACGATGCTTACCGAGAACCACTCGTCTCGATCGGAATCGTTAACGAAACGCCTGATACGAGGGCTGTTTTTCTGTGTGGGGGTTGAAGGATGATCTTTCGAGACCCCTTTCGGAGAAGTGAATCTACGACGCGAGAAGAAAATCGCGGAGAGGAAGAGGAACAAGAAACTTCCCCAGCACAGCCATCGATTTCCTCGCACGACGTGTTCCACTGAATTCCTCTCGCCGAAAGGGTGGAAAATAGGGGAGGCCGGGGCTACAAGTTCCGAGGGGTAAGTTGTTCCGACAGTTCTATCTTCAAAATGAAAAAGAGCATTGTACTTTAAATTATTTTTTCCGTGTAAGTTGATTACGCCGCTCTGTGAAAAAAATAATTTAAAGTACAACGCTCTTTTTCATTTTGAAGATAGAAGGATCGGAACAACTTACCCCCGGAACTTTTAGCCCCGGTCTCCCCTACTTGTAAAAATTCGAAAACCCCTCGCATTATTTGGGTTTCGGCTGCGATGGATGGTTTCTCCAACCGCGGATCGTTGGAACCTCGCATTGGCGACTAGGAGCGAGCATGAGCCCGCGTGCCACGTTGAAACGGTGTAATCTAGCTGGCCAGTATTGCGTAACAGGAGATATACGAGCATCATGTGTATTACGCGATGGCCAGGCGAATCCTGCAAGTCCGGTTAGGCGGCCGCCGGTGGTTCGCGTACAAGGTAGATTCGTAACGGAACTCGTGCGCGCAATTTCAGCGTTGCAGGATTATAAATTCGCCGGCGGAGACGCGGCACCGCGGCCAGCCACCCATAATCCACAATGTATATACAGCGCCCCGTGTGTCCCGCTCGCCGGGCTGTAAATTTATTATTTGCCCGGCCGTCACACCGTGATAAATACAGGGATCGCGAAGCCCTTCTCTCGTTACCAGGGACGCGACGGCTGATTTTTATCAATTAATTGTTGCGCGCTCGCGAACAGCCGACTCTAATTGGATTTATACGTGGGAACGTGTCACGGGACTTTACCGTTCGAGCGATGGACTTTATTTACTTAAAGGGACGAGCGTCGGGGGAACAGTCGCGGGGGTGTCGGAGCTTCTGGAGTGTTTAATCGACGTCGGAAACCACGGTCGTCGGTCACGATGTCAGCTCCCAAGTTGTTCACCACGTGTTCCCAGTTTTCTCTCTTTTTCCTTCGACATCCCCGTCGTTGCGATCCCCGAGAACCTCGCGATTCCCTAACCCAGAAACACCGGTCCGCAAAACACGGTGCTCCGTGGAGTCGCTGGAATGGCGCGGAAAGTTTCTCCAGGAACGTCCCTCGACGATCACCCCCTACGACCGCGCCGAGACCCAGAAGACAGCCGACACATCCGCATTGCGAGCGGCAGGCGCTTGGACCGCGGCTCCTCCGCGTTCCTTCGCGTTCCCCGTCGATCCTCAAGACAGATGCGTGCACCGTGGCGTACGCGCTTCATCGGGGCAAGTGTAATAAACCCTGGGCCGGGCACAGGCAGCGCACACACGCGCAGGAGGAAAGCGCGCCGCTGCTCGGGCAACGAGAGAGTAATGCGCGCCAGTGCATAGTAGTAATAATAAAGTGGTAGTGGTTGGCACGTCACGGTCCAACAGGCCGATCAACCGTCCGTGCTGCGAGCCGGCTACTGGTCTCCGCCCACGCACAAATATGCACGTACACACGGAGAGCCACCCGGCACCGGCAACGAATCGCTCTCGGGACGAACGGGAGAGCCGTCGAAGGGCAGAACGCTCTCTGTGCGACCGGGGAACGCCGCGATCAGGCGAAACGCTAACGAGCAGGGGTGGCTGGATAGACAATGGCGGATCGAGAGGTGGAGGATGTGTGTTCCTTTGCCTGGAGGGGGATCGTTGGTGAAGTTTGCACTTTTTTTCGGTTAGCGAGGGGAGAAGGTTGAGGGGAAGCTCGAGGGAGGGTAGAGTTGGCGCTTTTCAGCTTGGTTTTCGGTATTTGGTTCTTCGAAATTCAGGCATTTGATGGAAAAATGGCACATATGCTAAAATGCCATTTCAAGAAAATCGATTTCAAAGTTTTCAGTGTAATGTAACTTAATAAAAAGTAATGTATTTAAGTCCAATTTTTTTAGGGATGTAGTTTCCTTCAAACGTTCGGAAAACAGAAGTCATGATTTGGAAATGATATGTGAGTTTATTTATAAGTTTCAAGCAAGTGGTGAATTCTTTTAGTTATTTAAATATAATTTTATTTTCTTACTTCGTTACACATTTTTTATACATCGCTTAAATAAAAAATACAAAATGAAGCGCAAAAATAAACCCCCCAAAAATGTAATGTTTGAAGTAAGTATTAGTTTCTTCGATTTTTTTCAGCAAGCTGTCTTCCAAATCAATTTTTCCTTTTCTAAATTAGCTTCTTTACTCCCCTCACTTTCCATATTTCCTCGCTTACACAAAATACTCTATGAAACAAAACTACTTATAGCACGACAGCATGGTAGCGCGGCTACCCAGCGACTATGTAGCTGCGTGTCGATCACGCTACGTAATAAAACACCATGTAGTTAATCGGAACGCGAGAGAAGTAGTGCCCTTGATATTTTATATATATATATAACCTACATCTGAGTCGATTTAAACGATTTAAGGAAAAAGGGCACATAAGCCCTTTTTCCATCAAATGCTTCAATTTCATCCTCCTGAATGGAGTTCTCCCAAACTCTAATACTCAGTTTACTCATCTCCCAGTTCTCCTCCTCAACTCGACCCCGATCTCAATGCCCTCCGCTGAATTTCCCCGTCGGTGCCCATTTCTCCTCGCTGTTCCATTCAGCGTTCGACTCTTGTCGAGCGCTTCCACGAAAGAAAAAAAGAAACTGAGGAAAGCGAGGGGAGAAAAAGCGGTAAGCTTCGATTAACCACGATCCCCACGGAAGCCAATTACGTTCAGCACGGAAGGATGCTGGACAATTTTACTAGGAACTTCATTCACGCACTGCATTGGCGCATTAATAACCGACAATGAATGTAAATTGAATTCTATAAAACAAAAGACTCGTTGAATCTGAAAAGAGCAACTTTAAAGGTACTTTTTCCAGAAATAAATCTGTCTACTAAAGAGATAGATACTTCTCTAGACAAAATTGTTGCGTCGAAACAACAAAATAGAAAGTTACTAACCACCCCCCACTACAGTATCCTTTGATTACGCCACTGTCGTCGATGGCATAACGGCGGACCATGCACTGGCATTTCTACTAGTCTTTCTTCTCTTGTTTCCCGCGTGTCAGTGACGCCTGACTGCCACTCCACTGACGATCACTCGTATCGCGCAATGCAGCAATGACAAGTTGAAAAAATAACTCAGACACCAGGACAAACCATTCACTGTCCTCTAAATAACAGTAGAAAATGCAGTAGAACGAAATAAACACGGAGTGTGCTGTCGCGTTAATTGTGCTCGTCGAGATTAACGCGAGTATTTTTGCAAAAAGGCACCAATGGAGACCCGTGTCTCTGCTGCATGGTAAGTTCCTCTTCTCCAGCTTCAAGTTCCCAGCAACAAGTTCCCGCGAACCGACGTCGGTAGACGGTAACCCGCGTCTGACCACGCACCGACGTTTCCACTTGCTCGTCTTCTTCGATTTTTCGCCGCCCCGTTACCGTCGTCCAGCGATTACAGATCGCGTTGCTCGCGACGCGAACAAGGGGCGAGGCCTGTCCCCCTCGAAGCGTCCCCGCTGCACGCAGGTATTTACCTGCCGAGAAGGGAGAGACGCGTGGGCGCGAAGGCCGATACCGTGTACTATCGGGCGCGATTTGCACGCGAGACTTGCGCGCGCCAGCCAAACCTGAAATCGCAATTGCGCAACTACCGTTTGTCGTGTACCTTCTCCCTCTCCTGTGCCGGCTGCGAGCAAAACTAGCTCGCATCGCACTCGAGGGAAGATTCCTGACCGCGGTGGCGCGTAATCGTTCCCCCTTTGGAAGCTTCTGGGGTACGATGCTGATTGCTCCGAAGAATACGAAGGAATCTCCGGGCACTCCGCACTTCCACGCGTGTCTCTCCGATCTCCACCGCAACTCTTCCCAGCCGAGACAATTAGCAGAGCCGCTTGTCGACGTAGAATGGCCCGTTTGGCCATTTCAACGGTACTATCGCCGGGGACGAGTCCCATCAGCGCACCCACGTGCTGCGACACGAAGAAGCTTGTCTAAAATCGTAGGTGGCGGGGTTTCTATGGAAAGAGAGGGCCGCCCAGGTGGCATCCGCCGCCTCTCCTTCCTGCTCCTCTCTCTTCCTATTATTCTATTCTCCGCGAGAGACGCGGCTCGTAGCTCGTAAACGGGGTGAAAAAAGTGGCGTGACTCAAGAGGGAATCGAGGCAGCCCACTGGCGCGGCCAGACACGGTGAACTATGCCACGATGCCAGCACATCTCCTCCAGCGAGGAACCATGTAGGCAGACAATGGGACAGAGTTTGCCCACCGGGTAACGAGCACCGAACACTCGTCCCGCGATTTGCATGCAATGCAGCCGGGTAATACGATAAATATGCATGAATTCGGGCACATGAGCGCGAACAGCTGCGACACGCGGGCGTCGCGACGGTTCGCGAATGCCTGTCGATCATTCTTTCCGCCTTAGCGATAACTCAGTGTATTCCGCATCCTCGGAGGGAGGAGACACTTGAATCTCGAGTCGCCTGTTCTAATTGTGAGCTGGAGGAGGCCGTTGGGAAGCAGGCGGAGTAAGATTTGCGGTAACCGCACAGGCATTTACTACAGCAGCTTCGTCTGTTTGCTAAACCTATAGAGAGGTGTCGCCCATAAAACGTTTTATGGATACCCGTACCCGCCGAGCGGAACATCGAACGTTTACGAGTTAATTACTTAATCAGTTGATTAGGAACTATCGAATGGCACACTCACACATGGCCGACGTTCCGGTTGGCGAGCATGGGATCCTCGTAACAAGGCCTCCGCCCTCCCTATGACACCGCGATATCGATGCCCGGTCTCCGGCCCGAGAGAGCCGCTGTCTACGAATAGGCAAGAAGAAACCTCGCGACTAATTGGCCATTCAGGAACCAAGGTTTCCTGTAGCATCGCTTGTAACAGTACATCGACTTCCTGTCTGTATAACTGTTTAGCAGCCACTGATGTAGAACTGTTCGGAGCCTCGACACCGAGTGCCAACGAGGCTGTCTAACAGCTGACCGATCGAACCAAGTGCCGCGGACCCTGGGCGTCCGACGCAACCGAGTTGCAGCACGGAAAACCATAAATATCTATCCTCAAGATTCAGTGAACCCTTCCACAACCCCTCCATCAACATATCCACTTGAATTCACTGTGACAAAGTGGTCAGCAACATTGGAACAGCGCCATACGTCCAGGAACTGGTTGTAAAGACGTTTGCAGCAATCTTCCTGCTGTAATACCGATTTCCTTCGATGGACGATGGTCGACGTTTAAGGGGGATGAACAGACCATGAACAGTCATTAGGCCCACGGGAAGAATGCCAGCTTAAAATCCGTGGTTCCCGTTCGAGATAAGGAGACGCCGATGCCGCGGAAGCGGGATCATTAGTAAATATAGATCGCGGTGAATAATATCGAGGAAAATGCGCCGAGCACCGTGGCAGGTCGAACGAGAGGAAGCCGGGCAATTTCCATCGTAATTCCACGTCTGAGAAATCTGGGGGGCACCCCGGGTAATGGGGTAATCGCACGAACGTGTTGCAGAATTTGTTGATATTAATCAACGTCGCAGTAGAACGCCTTGGGTGAGGACGCCTAGCAATCTTTCAGATAGTGGCCCTAATCTATGACTGAGCGTGAAGCTTTCGAGGAGATGGATCTGCGAGGTCAAAACTGAAGGATCTACCAGGGAATTCGGATTTGACACACAGATTTCTTATGCACATCGAGTTAGAGGCACCTCGAGCAGAAGCTCAGGCACTGACACTTCCTCCGCGCGTGTTTCAGCTGGGAGAAGGGGACTCGTCAAGTCCCCCCTGATTTCTGCTGTTTCACAAGGGGAACTTTCAGTTGTGGACATCGCTTTTTAACGCACTATATAATACGTAATATTCAAAAAATATATTTCCACGGGAAAATTGTTAAGAAAAAAAAAAAAAGTTATGGGGTCGCAGGGGATTTGAACCCCGGACCGCCCGCATGACAATCTGACGCGCTACCGTTGTGGCCACGGAACCTTATTAGGAATAGATGCTATGTATCTGGATTACTAAATACGTGAAAAACTTTAAATCAAAATATCTCGAAAACGAAGGCCCACCATGCAAAAAGCCGAAAAGGTATTTTCATACTACATGAGTACTACGACCCCCATATAGTGTCGTTCGAAAAGCGATGTCCACAACTGTAAAGTCCCCTTGTCAGAGGCGGTAACTGAACTGCTGAAACTCGCGTCGAAGTTAGCGCGTCGCCAGCTTGGAAATCGAGTGCTCGGCTCGCAACAGGAGAGTTCCTCCATCAATCACGTCGAGGCCGCATCCGCGACGTGGCGTCACGCGGAACAACTCCATCGGAGACCCGCGAAAACGGCCGGCGCAAATCTCATTAGCCGGTCGGCACGCAAATTCGTTAACGCGCCCCGCAGAAACGCGTCGGCCGGTTTATTCCAAATTACTTCGTGTCTGCTTGTCACTTGCGGCTAGCCGCAGGGCCCTTTCGTGCCTCCCCTGCGTGCACACGCGAGCCCGGTGCCATCGTAGAACGCGACAGCTGAAAATTACCAGCTGTACCAGCGGTCGAAACGTCAGGCAGAGCCACGGGCTGCGTGGCGAGGTTGCGTGGTGGTTAATTAATTAAGACACGCTGTCCTTGAGCAACCTTCGCGCGGGCAACTGCAGCGGGCGCAAACTGGCCCGAACCACGCCGCAACCCTATCGACTCGGAGGATGTTTGACGAAACGATTATAGTCTCTGCGGCATCGCGTTACTCCAAGGAAAGAGAAAAACTGGAGAGACCTGTGCAACGCTCTCTTCCTAGCACCTGTTCAGGTGAGCTCTGAATTCAGTGTACCTTTCCTCAGAAGTCGTCAAGGTACCTTTTCCATTCACCTACGTCCCGCGCAGCCTACCCGAGGGAAAGGAGCACCGACTCCCATTTATTCCTCATCATCGAGCGCAAGCGGAGCCCACGAGGCGGCGTCGAAACGCGTGGACGGGGGAAGGAGGAAGAAGATAGGGAATTCCAGGACGGTTAATCGTCAGAACGCCGACCCAAGGGTACTTCTCCCCCCGAGTAATCGTAATTTTCGTAATACGCGATCGAGCTAGCCGGGAACCGGGGGAGGGGGTGGGGGGCCGGTGACCGGAAGCCACGGTTTGTTCAGCCGTTGAACCTGCACTCGTTTAATTCCGCTCACGGAGCGGCTTGGAGGCAAACCAGGGCTATTATATCGCTGCGCCGAGCAGCGAGGATGACGTTACGTATCCCGAGGCTGTCCGCGAGATCGCGATACCCAACCGTTCACCTATCTACCCGTTTCGCTCCGTCTTCCTCCTGTTTTCTGATTCCCTCGTTATCTCCTCTCGCCCCCTCTGACTTTTTCTCCCATCCACCGCGGCGAAACGGAACCCGCGGAGAGGAGCTAGGCCACGGCTGATTAACCCGCGCGGAACTCGCTAATTTCCACAGCTCGGGGTGCATCGACTGGGCTACTATATCCTGCGACGACGCGACGGAGGAAGCAACCGTGTTCCAATTCTACCGGGGAAGGTGTAGGTGGGTTAGAGAACTAGCCTTTGTGAATCTTAGAAACGAATGGTGTAGGGGAGACCGGGGTTTATTGTCTCGAGGGGTAGATTAACTATATAATTGTTAATAATTTTGAACCGACATAGTGCGGTAAGAGTTACTGTAGAAAGAAGTCACTTCTACTGTGCCATGCATTGATGTCCGACCCCGCGATCGCACGTTTTTTAACAGTTATCAAAAATTGACTACGTAAGTAAATATTTTTTCTTAAAGATTTTATTTTTTCACAATAAAATAAATGTTAAGGGGCTATTTTAAAGTTTGCTTATTAGACGATCTATTGACACAGTATTTTTGTTTATACATAAATAATTGAAGGTTATATAGATTATTCAAATCAAAATTATCGGTCGGGGATGGTTGACTAATAACGCGAATAAGGATTAAATTGGTATTTTGTTATTCATAAAGCAATTTTAATTTTTTGTTTAAATTTCACTGTGTTATAAATACATTATAATTAATGTTTAAGTTGAAAACAATTTCAGCTTATTATTAAAATATGAAAGAAAGAAATTAATAATGAAATAATTTGACAATGAAACAACTCTTGTGAACAAATATTGTGTTATTTTATTACCACTGAGATAAGTTACTAATAACATTTTCTTAACTGATTGTGGGGCTCGTTGACCAGCATGGAAGGTGTTAGAAAACCATTAAAATACCTTAATTGTTGTCACATTGAATCAACAATAATAATTTAATCAAATAACCAAATGTATGCCTTATGAAATATAATAACCGGTTTAATGATATTTTTCCCACATAATTTATTAAAAATCGAAAACCAAAAAACTGGCCTACCAGCTCCGGTCTCATCCTACAGTAAACTCGACGATACACCAGAAACCGTCGACTTAATCACTGAATTTCGCGGCCCGTTAAAAAGGGCACACCTCCGAGCTGAGAAGCTTAAGAACAATAATTCGCAATAAGAGGAGCCACTTCCTGTATGGCACAGGTGCGTTTCCTAGACGCGGTTATGACGATCAGAGGCTGAGCACGGGGCGATTAAACGAATAAGGAGCCACGGCAATAGGGAAACACCTGGCCGCCTTTTATAACGGCCAGTAAAATGCTTCGTTAAAGGATCGACCCAGGCTGGATCCTGTAAATTTAACGATTCCCCGGGACAAAGTACGCTCTAACTGCGCCCGTAACCGGTACGCCTTCCTAGGTGATTGCGCCGCGCCGTCGGGGTCGCCTCGACGTATCCCCCGTCCGTCGCCCAATAAAGCAACGACTGGGGAATTAATCTCGTCGGAAGGCGGTCGTTCCCGTGATCACGTTCGAGCGGATTTTAAGCAACTCGGCTCGTTCGAGCGCCGTTTACGAGGCGACAAAGTGCTCCACACCGAGCTGCAAAAACTTGATTCTAACGAGGAGATTCGCAGTCGTCGCGACTGGAAAGCGATTAGACTAATCGAGGACTGGGGCTACGTCCCCGCCGGCGCGGGAATTTCATCGTTAATATTCCAATCGTGCTCGGTCTTTCCATAGGCAAGTGTTAAAATTGGGGCTGACTATAAAACGGGGAAGTTTTATGGCCAAGGGATGGGGGTGCATATTCGTAAAAGAGGGGATGTAGTAACAAGTTTGGTGGTTGGTAGAGATGGTACTTACGAGTTAGAGGTAGAGCGTGCCAACACGCCGCGGTGCCACCACGGTGACAGCGAGACGTGGTCCACATTTAGTCGGTGGCAGTGGTGCAGCTGCGGCGGGCGGCGGGGTTTCCGGTCTGGTGCAGCCGAGACCGCTTCCACCTCGTAGCTCCCAGACTAAATTCGTCAGTGAGCGCGGTCTGCTCAGGCGCCGCGATCTGCGTACACGACGAATGGTTTCGTTACGAATTGGCGATGCGATCGTGCTCGAATTATGTGCAATACATTGGACGATCTACGGGTAGCAGTTGTAGCTAGTCAGAGTGTGGGAGAATTTAGGGACACTGTCTCTATCGTTGCTTGTGAAAGCAGAGCGGTGGAACTGGTAGTTTCAACTGAACAGGGGGTGCAACAGGTGAACGGCTCTGGACTGATCCTCATCCCCGCGAGGTACTAATTTTAACCTAAGAATTCAATTTTTTTAATTTTATTAATAATTTTTGTATTTTTTAATAAATTGGTAAATTACCCAATTATTGACACATTAAACGTTGGCGCTGATATTATCTTATAGTTTTGTGCTTATAGACTATATAAAAGTATATGTTGTTCTGGTTATTTATTATTGTTTAATATGTTTAGGGTAAAGGACCCAATTACTGACACCTAACCAATTACTGTCACCTTAAGCTATTTTACTTAAAATAACGAATAAATAAACTATAGTATATAATTCATAGCATGGATTATAGATTGAATTACATAATTCCTTTTGTGTATGACTTTACAACGTTTATTTATTTGTTATTTTAAGTAAAATAGCTTAAGGTGACAGTAATTGGTCAGGTGTCAGTAATTGGGTCCTTTACCCTACTTGATGAAAAAATTGGGTGGATCTTAAAACTTCGATTTTTATGTATAAATTCGTCAATTTCAAAAATATATTACGGGATCTATTACTGACACCCCTTCTAATGTATTTGACTGAATTATTGACACCCCAATTACTGCCAGCTAACCTAATATGTACTGCTTTTTGTATCGTATAAATAACAGTTTGAATTGTATGCCAAATTTTTTTTATGCATCATTTTATAAGATTTATTCGTTATTTTACGTAAAACAGCTTAGGGTGACAGTAAGTATTGGGTAGGTGGCAGTAATTGGGTTCTTTACCGTCTCCGAATCTACCTACGTCTAAAGAATGAAAAATCGGAGAAGCTAGCGAGTCACCCATCGAAAGTCTGTACCTTTTTTCGGGCAGCTTAGCGCCAGCACCGGAGTCCCCCGACGTTCTACCCCCGGAGTGACTGGAGTCCAGCGTGCCGTCCAGCTCCATGGCCTGCTGAAGGTTCGTCAGGCTCTTGTATCGGATGTTGAAGAGCGGCGAGCCGCCCTTGTACCCGGGTGGCGTCTCTTTCAACGGCGACGCGCTCTTTTGCCTCATCAGCGGGCGTCCCCTCTGAGTGCCGCTGTTCTTCACGTAGAGCTTGGCCAACGGTGGCTTCTCGACCCTCGGTTGCGGCGCCTCCTTCACTGCACGCCTCGTCCTCTTCTCCGCCTGTATCTTCTTGGTCGGTATCGTCTCTATGGGCGGCGGTTCCGGTCTGTCGTCTAGCAGAGGCGCGATGGTCACGGTGACGGGGGTCAACGGCGGGCTGGAGCCCTGCGCCCCCGCTAACGGGCCCTCGTACGGCGACCTGACGCTCTTCGGCAGCGGCGCGAACCCGCGGACGTAGTCGTAGATCTGATCGATCTCGTCGTACTCCTCCGTGCAGGCCGAGGGCGGGACACGGTTCTCGTCCCGGTAGACCGCGTGCCCGGAGGACGGCTGGTGCCCGTTGCTGTGATAGTGATGGTGATGATGATGGTGGCCGGCGTTGTTCCTGTGATGGTTCAGCGGCCCGTTGTCCGAGTTGGTGGAGGACCGCCTGAGGAATCCGGCGCCGCTGCTTCTGGTCTGCCTGGACGGTTTGCTCTCGCCCAAACGGCCGTCTAAAACGTGCGCCCGGTCGGCAACGTCTGCGACGAGACGGGACGCGCGCTCCACCAGCCTGCTGAACTCCTGCATCGCCCTCAGCGAGTCCTCGTTCCTAGCTTTCACCAGCTTCAGCGGTGCGGCGAGTGGCAACGCCACGGCAGCTCCTTCTCTCTGCAACGGCAACGCGAACACGTGCTCCTCCTCGAACGTGGACAGCAGCCTCAGCTCCGGGACGAACTGCGATGAGGACTTGAGTCCCCTCGGCGGCTGGCCGTGCACCAGCCGCACGGTGAGCGGCAGACGCTTGCTGAGCAACGCTCTGGCGGTGTGCACGCCGCTGATGTTGTCCTCGCGCGCCAACGCGCTGAACCGACCGCGCTGATCCATACCCAGCAGCACGCTCTCGCCGCGGCAGTCGACGCACCGCAGAAATCTGCCGCGGCCCGGCAGAGTCACCTCGCCGGCGGTGACGATCGTCTCACCGGCCGCCAGGGTCCTCGTACCCTCGGGGACCACTATACCCGAGTCGTCGTCCACTCTGCACGCGATCCCGCGCACCGTCTCCCTCACCAGGGCACCCTCGTCGGGGCATCTTCGACAGAGCTCGTTCACCGACTCAATCCCGCGCACCGCCCTCCCCTCCTCGCTGAGGATCTCGAAGTAGCCCGCGTAAGAGTCGGGGATCGCCAGCCTGGGACCCACGCCGACCACCCTTCGCCCCTCTTTGATCTTCACCGCCTGGGCGACGATCTTCCGTCGACGTCCGGCGGACACCAGCAGGGCGGTGCTCTGGAGGCTGGGCGCCGGAAGCGTAGGCACCCCCAGGCCCCCGTACTGGCCCTTGGTGATCTTGATGACAGTCGGCAGACGATACTTGGAGACGAATTCGCGCAGGTACGTCGCTTCCTCGGCCCAGCGTGCCGCCGCAACCACGATCTGACCGTCGGTCGCGGCCATCGCGGCGCTACAAGGCCGCCCACCCTCGCGAGCACGGGCCCCACCGTCGACGTCCCCGTCGATAGGGCCCACTCAGGGACCCGGCGATCGCTGATGGCTACTGACGCTCCTGCTGATCGGCCGCTGCGCCCCTATGCTCCATCTGAAAGTCAAATAGGTGGCAATCGGTTAGCTTCGGTTTGGGGACCCCTGCGATCGGAGAGATAAAGAAAAATCTATTTTCAGTTCAAGCTTCAAAGCGTTCAAGGGGGACACTATACTCTCTACTTTCATCGATACAGAATATCCCACCGAACGGTAAAGCGAGCATTCGCGAGAGATTCCCTCCTCCCGATGACTTCGATGCCGAACAATGAATTCCCGGCGCGAAATTCACTTTGGTCGTCGATTCGAACGATCAAAGACCCCGTTCCCGTTACTTCCTCATGGGGTTCGCATCATCAGCGTAACCGACGATTAAAGTAGACGATCTACGGTCGAATATCTCGATGCCCGGTTACCTAACGAGCGTGCCTAGCAGCCGGAGTGTACGTAAATGGGCGGTGCCCTCGATTGTTTCGGATTTCTCCAAAGCGTGTATATCTTCGGTCGGAGGAAAGTAACGATCGTGACTCGGGGGGCCCGTCGAGGATCGCGGGGCCCCGCATTAAACGATCCCCCCGGACGAATTGCTTCACGGTTATGCCGCGATCGGCACGGAAATTCCGCGCGCGTGGTGCCGTAACGCTTGGGAACCGGCCTGCTCCAGAACTATCTCTGCCGCGTTTGATGCTTCCGTGTGCCTTGCTGGCCCTCGTCTCGGCGCCCCGTCGTATCGAGTGTCGCGGCCGCGATTATATAAATATCGCGGTCGCTCGTTTCACGGATGGAAATTATCGCTTTCCTTTCAACGCAGCGGAACACGACGATGATTGTTCCGCGGGGGGAGATCGCGGCTTAGACGCTCGCGGAGGCAAGCGTATCGCGGATCCAGAATAGGATAGCGATCCTTTTTATTCCCAACATCAGATTCGTCATACTTAAGGTCGGGGCCAGATATATTGGCCGGTGAGTTTCGTGAGGAGTATTCTTCTATTCTCAATGTTTTCTGACTCGCTCTCGCCTTGCCAGAAAAAGAGTGATCCAGAAGTGGAGGGGATAGCGCCGAGCTCTTGACGTGTAGGCCAAAGCGAGCTCTTAGCGTAGAAATACACACATCAGAATAGGTGTGCGTTAGCTGCGAAAACGAATTCACCGGCCAACATATCTGGCCCCGACCTTAGGTACTTAAAACCCACTGCGCCACGAGGAAAGAGTCTCGCGGAAAGTGTCCCCTACTGTGGAGCCAGGTGATCGATTCGGGGCCCACACGGAAGCGCGTGCGATCCACGCTCGCGCATTCTACCGATTCCCCCCCGCGATTTATCGCTTGGCCGTGTGAAAGGCCCATTCGAAGACGGAGGGAGAGCGGCGCGCTCGCACGCGGAGGGATATATCTGGGGGATAATGAAATCGCGCGGTGAAAATCGAGCCGTCTGAAAGGGGGGCCCTCAAGATGGCCCGTAGCCAGCCTTAGATAAGGACGGGGGTGACCAATGACCCGGGGCGTCGTGACAGGCGCGCCTCTAGGAAGTTATTCGACACACTCCTCTGTCCTGCATTCTCCTACACGGCAGTCCCCCCTTTCCCCCCTCGTGCACCTCTGTCTCTCCTTTCGCGGTTGGATCTCCGACGCGGCTACACACATAAGCTTTCACGGCGGATCCTAGCGGCTCGCGGCTCCATGCAAATTTGTATTGGAATTTTTGCCTGGGAAACGGTGCTTTGATCGAACGCAGGAAACCGTTAAGTTCCTTCGCGGCGTGCGTGTACCCCGTGATAAGGCGATTACGCGATACGGGAACAGACGGATCGCATTGTATCTGATACACGACCGCCCCCTCGTGGCCCCTAGCCTCCCCCCCTCCAACCCTCCACGTGCACCGTTGGTCGTTTCGATTCGATGGGAGCGACTGAGAATCCGCTTTCAAGCTTCCTCCAAGACATCTTCCTTTGAGGATCCACGGCCTGGCAAGATTGTTCGTCCTGCCGTGCGTTCGTTCCACGTGGAAAGTTCCATTTTCAGTTAGATTTCTGTGGAGTCACGGTGCGGCGACTCCGCTCGGTTGAAAAGCAAAATGCAGGTAAGCCTGGGTCGAGGTTCACGGTGCTGGAGGAGTGTCGTTCGAAAGGAATTCGACGTGGAATAATATTTTGAAGGGTATGACGGACGACAGACTGGTTTCGTAAGCAATTATCCTGGCATCGACAGGTTTCTGACGTGTCACGCTGCAATCGACTCCACCGACTCCGAGTCTCTAATCTAGGACGCCTTTTTCAAGCGTCACAATCTGACGCAACGTTCTTCCCGATAATTTAATATCCGTCTCGAGATCTTTGTTCCGTTCCTCTGGGATTCAGTGAACTCTGATGTTCCGTGAGGAATCCATCGATATCCAAAAGTGATTCGAGGCAAAACGTCGAGTTACTGTCTCCGATAAACAGGAGTCTGCGTTTAGAAATCTCGGCTATATAACAGCAGCGGGAACAGTGGTCAGAGGAGGGCCCGTCGAACGGATAGAGGCCCAAGATTTCGTTCACCAGATACGAATCGTTGCTTGAAATACGATTATAGATTCGGAGGCAGACTCCGCGGTAGAGGATCGTGGGGTTCTCGATACCCCGCCACGATACTTATCACGACTCGGTGACGATATATACCAGGGGAGACGCCCACGAGCGGACAAACGGTGTCGCAAACTCGGAAACACGGCATCTAATCGTAATGTTTTATTGTTACACGGGCACTCTGCGCGTGGCGGGGAATTAGCTCGCGAGCTCGTGGCCGTGCTACAGAATTCTTCCTATTATTCCTAGACTTCCCATTATCTCCGATCTCACCCTCCTCGATCAACCCTTCCAACGCACCAGCTACGAATCAAGCAGTGGCGCACCCAGAATTTTATTTTGGGGGGGCCGAGACAGACGATGGGCGACTCGTTGATACTTTGCCTCGCTCCGTCTTTCAGGCGCTTGATACAACGCCGTTCATTTTTCATTGTGTCTCTTTTTGTTTTGGGGGCGCCACTGGAATCAAGCCCCACCTATAATCCCAGGACAATTAACTCGCGTTACAAAACCAGTCACCAGTTCTTCCCAGTGGCGGATTTAACAGGGTGGCCGATGAGCAGTTGCCGCCTGGGCCCCTGCCCAGAAAGCCCCCCAGGGCCCCCTCCTTAAAAAACATGATTTTATCCAAATTAGATTTTTTCTGTATTATTACACTGTGCCTGTTTTCTAGTAAACTATCTATTCACTTTCCCGAAAAAGGGCCCCTACTCAGAAGGCCCCCCAGGGCCCCCTCCTTAAAAAACATGATTTTATCCAAATTAGATTTTTTCTGTATTATTACACTGTGCCTGTTTTTAGTAAACTATCTATTCACTTTCCCGAAAAAGGGCCCCTACTCAGAAGGCCCCCCTAGGGCCTCATCCTTAAAAAACATGATTTTATCCAAATTATATTTTTTTCTGTATTATTACACTGTGCCTGTTTTTAGTAAACTATCTATTCATTTTCCCGAAAAAGGGCCCCTACTCAGAAGGCCCCCCTAGGGCCTCACCCTTAAAAAAAGAAATTATGATTTTATACAAACTATATTTTTTTTCTGTATTATTACACTAAGCCCGTTTTTAGTAAACTACCTTTTCATTTCGCCGAAGAAATGGGCCCTCAGAACGTTTGCCACCTGGGCCTTTTTTCTTAAATCCGTCACTGGTTCTTCCCGAAGCATTCGGCAAGGGTACGGTTGCGCGGCCTGAAAGGAGCTGCTCTCGATAGCGCGGAGAGCAGCTATCGACGCCAAGTTGGATCCGAGCGATATATGCGGGAGCGACGCGGCGCGCAACCAGCCGCCCACGAATAGACGAGCGTGTGTCGCAACGCAACGGCGTCTCTCCGCGTCTCTCCCTGGCGGGAACACGGCTCTCCTTTGCTCCCCCGTGCACGGGCTGATTTATCGACATGCCCTCGAATTATATGCCGCGGCTCCGGCCAGCTTTCACCGTGCGCCACGGCTACCAGCACGCCGACACGTACCCGCGATCCTTTTGTTTCGTCCGCGCGATTTCGACACCCAGCCGACCCCCACCGTGCCCGCGATTGTCCTTGCGTCGCGTAATCGAGGCGCGTATCGAACGACAACCCGGGGGCCTCCGACCCCGTCGCGCGCCTAGACCGACACTTTGGCCAGGAATGCGCATTGTCTGCAAAAATCGCGCGCGACGATTCGATCGCGGCTCGGAGGGTGAGGAGGGGGCTGATTTACGGTGCTGCACGTGGGTCAGCTTTCGATTTTTTTGGCCACGGGGTGACCGAAGGCCTTCAACGTTGCTTTTAGTAAAAAAGAGATACGCTCGTGACGGACTTAACACGTTCGCGGACAGTAAACGTTTCAGCGAGGTGTAGAAATTGACATTCATTTTATTTGTAAATTGGTTGTGATATCCGAAATTTGATTAAACACATTTTATAAGGGTAGTAGGCATACTGGCATTTAGGCAACGGCCTAGTGTGTGATTTAGCACATAGGTGGCGTCCATTTAGGAGGAGTTCGGAACTAAGGGACCACGGGAAGTCGCCGTGGGTGAATCGGTTAGGCGGCTGGCCAGCACGCGGGAGGCCCGGGTTCGAGTCCCGGCAGAGTGGCTTTCCTTTTTTTCCGGCTCCTATATAGGGGTAGTCAGATTATCATATTTTAATCAATTTGAATGCTATAGCATTCATGTCATTCTGTATCATCGTGAAAATGAATGCTACAGCATTCAGTCATTCTGTATCATCGTGAAAATGAATACTATAGCATTCAGTCATTCTGTATCATCGTGAAAATGAATGCTATAGCATTCAGTCATTCTGTATCATCGTGAAAATGAATGCTAAAGCATTCAGTCATTCTGTATCATCGTGAAAATGAATGCTACAGCATTCACGTCCACGAGCGTGTTAATTGTGAGTTTCGAAGGACCAATGTGCTCTCGACCTCTTCCGCCGAATTTCCCTCCCCCGGAATGCTTTCTCCCCAGTGATCAGGCGAAACTGTAACACCGAGAGGAGCATTTGCATACCCGAGCTCCGAGCGCGAACGTTAAGCCCCCGACTCTGTCAGCTTTGGTCTGATAACACGGTGAAAATTCCCAAGGCCAATACGCATTAGTCTTCGTTCCGGTAATCACATTTCGAGCCACGCCCGTAACGAATTAGCATAATCGGTATCTTCCCCCGTCAGGCCCGCTCTCCCACTAATCCCGGCGTCTATTCCAGCCGTATGAATAAAGCGCGCGCGTGTATCCATTTTCGAAATGATTTACACGCTCGCTTGTCGTGAGCTGCAACGGGCCATGAGATTGCGAGGGTGAAGCGGGGAGAAGGGTAGCGCGAGGCGATGGTAATGAGAAACGAGGGGAACAGCGAGCAGCGGATTGGAGAAGTGAAATGAAGAGAAACCTGGAAAAGTACCGGTGGACGTGGCTCCGCGACGAATCTACTCGCAGAAACACTTTCGAAGGTTTAATACGCTAGAGTATCGCAGGAACCTACTACGTGGATACACCCCGAGGAGCTGGCGGAGTATCCCGCGCCGTTTACGTACGTGACAAGTGGTTTTGCGCCTAGGCCGTCGGAGCTTTAATTAACCCCCCAGTGGCGTTCCCACGAAAAAGTTGTCGTATCCACGCCGGCCTCCGTCCCTCTCTTAATCCAATTTCGCGCGGTATTAATCTAATTACGAGCGCGGCACGTATTCGCGGAACAGTGACGTGCAACTATGCCCCGCGATTTCGCAATCGGATCGCGAGAAACGCCGTCAGCGGAGCTTTGACCGGGCAACCGGGAGAAACCCTGCTCCCCTAGTTCCAACGGGGATCTAGATCGATATCTCGCGATGCTGGGCGAGCGATACGGGTGCCTGCGTGCCGCTAATGACTCAAGGACGATCGAATGTAGGCCGATATTGACACTGGACACGGTTCAAGTTCTGATCTTCGACACTATTCCTTCACTGTTTGGCTTCTAGACAAGTAATTAGTCCGAGCTTTAATGAATTCTTACGTGGAGAGTCTGAAACATAGCGACTCGACCAACTCTCCGGCCGGACCGCGTCTCCCGGATTTACCGCCACACTATTTTTATTTCATCAAAGCTGTAGAGAAAGGGGTCAGTGCCCGTCCTCCTGTAATTACGAGGGTGCTGGTAAGAAGTACATATCTAACGCTCGCCTCGGTGTTCCGTTTCTATTACTTTCTGTCAGCCGTCTGAACGGTGTACTTTATCAGCGTAACGCCTAAAAAAGGTGGCGAGCTGCGGGCCCCACTGGCATTTCTCATTCGAGTCACGCGACACGCCGGCCATCGCGATCCATATCGACGAGGTGTCAGGTGCTATTCCCTTTCGATTCCGTGCAACGAACAGGCGTTTATAAATCATCGGGAACGACACGGGATTCCTGCTTAGCATAGCCGGGGATCGCGTTCATTAATTCCGACCAGTTATCGCTACAAAGTGCTGATCAGGATACATTGTAAGGGGCGTCGGATGGAATCGGACCGCTTTCGGGTTCATCTATCTTCCCTCCCCTTCCCGTGCAATTATTTCTATTAGACCTAAGCACGCCTTCCGTTCGACGAACGTCTCGTTAATTATTTCGTCGTTTCGCCTGCAATAACCAAGCGTCGCCTATCGCCGCTCTTTTGCATACGGCCGGCTAATAACATACAATTAGACCGTACGCGGCTTTTTAACCTGCCCAGGCCTTCACTTTTCCCTCATCGAGAAAAGTGCATCTAGGCTCCGATCTGGCTGGTCATTTCGTCTGATGTAACTACAGAGAAGCTTCTTCGATGTCTGGAAACGGGATTCTTATTTTCGAAGGTGAACGCACGCTTCGGTTCTTGAACGCGGAGTAGAGGTAGCTATGAGGATTAATTTAGAATTCAAGAGGAATCCGGTGACGTTAGAGTTTAGATAGAATATCTAAGTTGATGGACGGGAAGAAGAATCCTCAGTGCAGTCGCCTTCTTCCATTCGTCTTGTTCTTTCGACGAAAGCCTCTCTCGCAAACGAGATTAAATCTGAGGATCAATTCCAGCCTGGATAAGAAACCCCTTTCGATGGGACCGAAGAAAAAGGGGCCCGACGATCGGCCGCGAGATTACCGGGGCTCATTAACCAATTACTTTCGTCCAGGGTAGGAGGGAGCAGCTTTCGAGGGAGTCTCGGGGCCCGCGTGCTCGGCATTCTGCCTTTTTTCCCGCTTTTCACTAGCTTCACCACCGGCCGTCACCTTCTCGCAGAACCGTAATAACTTCCTCACGAACCAGCAAGAATACCGTCATCCATCATACCCTGGGCCAGGGTTCTCAACCTCCGCTGATGGGTCCTGTTGCTGGTCCCGCGGTGACTGTGATGCATTACTCGAAGGGACGCTAGAAGACGCTGGCTGTTTAGAAAAGACACGTCTCGGCTGCCAGCGGTATTCCATTTCGTAATCTCCCTTCGCTCGAGTACTTCGGTGAACTATGATCTACGATCGGCCGCGTCTCGGTGACCCCCGAGTTCTCAAGGTCAGAGGCTCGCAAGGTCGACGGGGCGCAAAGGCATTTTCCTCTCTGGTGTATTAAACTAATGATAATTTCAGCGGAATACGCGGTCGCGCGCAATTAACATGGCCGAACGGCGGGCGAGGTTTTTCGCGCGGCGAGGTCTCGAGGCATCGGCCGTCCGCAGGCGACGACGTGGCCTTCTTAAGATTCCGTGCCGATCGCCGAAACGTCTCAATAATTGCTAATTGGAAGGTGGCACGAGTTTAAAAAGTGGTCGCACGTCGTCCATCTCGGATCAGCCTCTTTCCACCACCTGCCTCGCTTCCTTCCCCTCCCTCCCCGCGCCTTTTCACGACACAGCAATCATCTGTACTTATCCCTCGATCCCAAAACATTCGTTCAACCAACGGCCGGGGAGCCCGGATTCTTTTCTTCTCCCCGAGTGTGCATTGCGACGGTAATCCTCACGCGACGTCCGAACAGCTCTCTCGTCGCTCCTCACTGTTCACTTCGGAAACAAAGCGTCCAATCCTCCGCAGCTAATAACTCCCCGCGATTCGATCCTCACCGTCAGCCGCGCCAGTAAACCCAGAAACCTCTGCCATCCGAAATCAAAGCGATCGCCGGTGATTCTCCGATTCTCCGATTTTTCCTGAAATTCATTCCTCCGCGCTAGCTTCGAGGGAGCAGCGTGATCGCCCAGTTCCTCCCTGCATCCTTCGCGGGACGCGCGAGTAAAAGCCTCCACCTCGCCTCTCCGCCGGTGGCTGTCCATCTCTGTCCCCCGATCCGTTCCCCAGCTTCGCGGAGTCTTCCTTTCTCTGCCCCGCCAGGTCTTCTCCCCTTTCCCTTTCGTCCTGCCCCGTCACTGTCAATAAGTTATGTAGCGGCGCGCACGTGCGCGCCCGCTAATAGAAGTACAAAGCCCGCTGGAAAGCCTAGTAGGAAAGCAGCTACCGTGCCAGCGGCGAGGGCCCCGACCAGTGACCGCAGAATCATCGTTCCCCGGGTACACGGACGCTGACAGCCTTTCCAATTGTGCAAGCCAACCAGATGCAACCGTGGATCGATCCGGCCGGCCGGGGAATTTAATGCCGCCGATTGTTAACGTCTGGTTAACAGCTCGACCGGTACCTGGTCGCGCGTGCCGCTCTGAATTCGCAAATATCCTCGCTTCTCCCCCTCCTGAGTCTTTGGAAATGTTCAATCAATTTCGAGTGGGAAGCTTTCAAAATAATGGGAAAAATAGTGGGAATGGTTGCTTTCAAAATAAATTACGCACGTTCGTTGAAGCGGCTCGCACGGAAAGCGAGGAGTGACGCGCTTGGAATTAGAAATTCTGGGTGGAGAGGTTTCTCTGGTGAAACTAGGAAACGGGGGATATTTCTTCGGCAAAGGTTTTTTCTTGGTGAACTGTATGTATTTAGTCTAAATTGTACGGCGTGGATTGATCGCTGAAGGAAAGCGGGGGATGGAGTTGCGGAGATTCGAACGCCTGGCGCAGCGATGTGGAGACTTGAACGTTGGGTAGGCGACACTGAAGACTTTAACGTTGGGTTACGAGGTACCTACTGGAGAATTGAACAGTCGGTCAGGCGGTGTGCAATGAGGGAGAGTGGGGTAGAGAGATGGGGTTTTAAGAAATAAAAACTGATGTTGCTTCTCAACTAGCTAATAGTTTAGGTCGTATAAAAAGCCGGGCAGAGAGTAATAAATACAGAACGCTCAGGCTACTTAGTCAAGATGAACACCATTTATTATTTTCATCATGTTTCGAGTAATATTTTGTTCATTTTCAATTGCATGTAATTACTGTTGAATTAATGATTCAATTGGGATTTTTTTAAGTTGAAATAGAGCACTTTTTTACCAACATTTTGTGACCAAGGCGTGGCTTGAATCATAATTTTAACCCTCGAAATAAATTCCTTTTTATTTGTTTATGTCGCGTTGTAGCTCAGAGCAACGTTAACCGATTTTTATGAAATTTTCAGCATGTATAAAACTTATTTAAATATACAAATTGGATTTTTGAATTTTCATTACAGGCTCAGAAAAAAGTTTAAAAAACGACCTTTACTATTTTCTTCGATATTCCGACCAATTGCAATTTTTTCTAACGCACAAGAAGAGAAGGAGTTTGAAAAATACATTAGACATAGGTTGTAACAACGTTTTTTATGGATTGACCATTGAAATCGCGCTTTCTGTGCCACTTCTGTGATATTCAGCACAAAAAGGGTTTTTCTTTTTCACTATAAAGTCGATTTTTATTATAATTTTTCAAAAATTCGTCACAATACTTTATAGATGAATAGTTCAAGTATCTTTGTAAATAAAAAACAAATTAATTTCTCACATAGTTTTCATTTTATTTGCTTTTTAGCTTAACAGTTCGCAATTACCCAACTCTCCCCTAGCGTTCGATTCAGCACGAGTGCCTCGGAAGCTTTCTTTATCGCGAAAGGAGCCCCGCGTCAGCGTAAATAATTAAGCACCCTCTCCGGGATTAATCGCCTTAAACGAGAGCCCCAGTTCGCCTTGATCCCGAAACTTATTAATGGTCGGTCGCAGCGCGGAAGAGGATCCAGCGCGGGCACCGATATCTCTCGACCCCGGAGCGTCCGGAGATATCGCCTGGAACGGTTTTATCGGTGTCGTGGGCGCATTAAGGATGCAACGAACACCGCCAACCCTTAACCGCTCCCCCTGTGACGCGTCACAGCCTCGTTAAGCCGGCATTGATTTATCCCGCCGCTTATTTCGAATGACACTGCATTAATATCCGGCGTCATTTCGCGCGGTAATTGCGCGCGCAAGGTCCAGTTAATAAATGGCTGCTTTATTTTTGGTCGACAGGGTGTATTTTACTGTCGGGGCAATCGAGATTCGACTATTGCGTCGGCACCGTAGCTACACCTCATTTGCAGTCGGGGTGAGGAGGGTAAAGCGGAACATCGATGTTTCCCTTAGATGGAAGCTCCGAATGAGTTTGTTTTTTTTTTAAATCCATCTCGGGACTCCGGGACTAATCCCGGGATTGGATAATAGAAAATTTCAGTAATTAACCTAAAAATTTGGATACACTGCCTGCCATTTTGGTGATATATATGCATGAATTTTAAGTAAATAAAATTTACAATTTCAAAGAAAAAATCCCGGCCCTCTAAAGGTTCAAATGATTTATTATGTGTTAAAATTCTAAATCTTTATTTAAAGTGAAAAGAAACTTACTTTCCACCATTAATCGGAAACATAAACTAAAATCATTTCTGACAATAAAAAACAGTAGAACAATGAAGAATAATAAATCTCGATAAGTAGAAAATATCAGTAAACCATTATGAAGATTTTTATTATTATTATTATTATTATTATTATTATTATTATTATTGAATTAACGGGAGAACCCCTTAGAATACAAAAATTTGAACAAAGTAATACAGTTGGTATAGCTTATAGTAAAAAGATATAAAGATAAATAAAATAAAAACAGAGAATATACAGAAATTTTTGGAAATGCCAACGAAGAAATAGCAAACCACCTAAAGTACCTACCTACCATCGCGAGGACAACCGTCGCAGCTTTCGTCTCGTACGATACACGAGTTCCAAGGAATTCCCCCGCGTCCCTGAGACTCGTCAAGATCGAAGACGAAGGGCCCGCGCAACAATGAAGACTCTTTTCGACCGTAACCACCGGCGAAATTGAGAAACATCAAACCACCCCGCGATGTCACGTTCGTCTGCGGTTCGGAAAAAACGCACGCGGCACGCCCATGAACGACGCGGCGCGATCGACGAAATCGATCAGACCCTTGGCGATATTGAAACGCAGCACGCAACATTGTCTCCGGAGACGAGGAGCGCAGATCCAGGCGGCGGGGTACGCGACGGACGAAGGGGAGCGGGGCTGGTACCACGGCGAAGGAGCGGGCATTTCGCTTTCAAAGTCTATTTCATAACAAAGCCGCAGCTTCGCTGGAGAGCTCGGGCTCTGCGGTCGGACGGGGGAGCAGAAAAAGACCGAGGGAAAGGGGAGAAAAAAGAGCAAGGGGAAACGCGCGGCGCGCTGTTCCCCGCACGACGTTCCGTACCAACGTCTGGCGACCTCGCACCTTTCCCCGTGCACTTTTCAGACGCTCCGTCGTTTACGTAATAATAATCGACTTCTTAACACCGCCCGCGGCCGTGTCCTGGTCTCTGGGCATCCTGTTTTTATTTTTTTTGCGGGGACACGTGGTAGAAGCGCGGTCTTATTGAGAAGCACACGGGGGGCTGTTTATGTTAATCGAGGGGTTGCAGATGTATTATTATTATTATTATATCAACGGGAGAACCCTTTAGACTACAAAATAGAATAATACTGTACATGAAGTATAGAATATAAAATTAAAATTAGAATTAAAATATAAAATTAAAATTAGAATTAAAATATAAAATTAAAATTAGAATTAAAATATAAAATTAAAATTAGAATTGAAATATAAAATTAAAATCAGAATTAAAATATAAAATTAAAATTAGAATTAAAATATAAAATTAAACTTAGAATTAAAATATAAAATTAAAATTAGAATTAAAATATAAAATTAAAATTAGAATTAAAATATAAAATTAAAATTAGAATTAAAATATAAAATTCAAATTAGAAGTAAAATATAAAATTCAAATTAGAATTAAAATATATAATTAAAATTAGAATTAAAATATAAAATTAAAATTAGAATTAAAATATAAAATTAAAATATGTATAAAGTAAACAGAAGATATAAAGAACACAAACCAGGGAGTCTAAGCACAAATCAATATCATCAGGGCACTGGTATTAAAATTGAAGGGTTAACTTTTGTCACTAGATTCTACGCCACTCGATGAGAGACGCTTGCTTTCCCAAGTTGCCCAGTCGCGAGGCACCCTTCGGTGCTCTTCGAGCGATTTAACGCGAAGCGGGAAGTAAAGCGTACGAGACGAGGAACAGGGCTTTCGTCGTTGATCGGCTTGTCCGGGAGGATCGACAAGAAGGCGCTGGCTCGTTCCTCTCGAGTTGAGATCTAAACGGCGCGACGACGAGGACCAGCGTTCCAGTGTCTCGGTCGAATGCTCGGAAGTAAACACGATTACGTTCCGCGAAGATCCAGGGAGCGTTTATCGTGTGCTGTCTAACGAGGGGGTGGGGATGGTAAATTACCAGCAACGGGATTGTCGAAACGCCTCGTCTTTCCTTTCCGCTCGGTCCGGCCAGCCTTCCATCATCCCCTAATGACGAGAGTCGAAGAAAAAGGGGAGCAGCCGCGAGATCGCCGGCTAGATTCCCGACGACTGTCGCGTGACAGACTCGGCCACCGATTTAATGGCTTATTAATGTTAATGCCGTCGGAATGAAAAGGAAGACGCAAATGACAGGCGGCGGTCCGGCATTTTCCAGGATCCTCCCGCCTGTAATGCGCACTCCTGCGACGCGGGACAATTTCATTCAAATCCCAACGACTGGATCAGCTGTTTTTCCTTGCGCCGGGGGTGCTGCGTCGTCGAGAGTGAAAATAATTAATAGACTTGGGGACCGCGTTGCTGAGGGCGTCAGGAATGCTACTTTCTAGCGAAACCAGATTCAAATTGCAGCTGTCGATGGTGGAAAAATGCGTAGAATATTATTATTATTATTTGACGTCTTTATTACTGAAGAGAATGAAGATACAGGGAAATTAGAAGTGATAAGTCAATAAGAGTAAAGGCTGGAGAATATCTATTCCGTTTGGAATTTCGATCTCCGAAGAAACTTAACAGTTAAAAACACCACTGTGCCGATCGAAAAAGTAAGCCACTTTTAAGAATTTTTTTTTAGAAAAAATTTACGATTTTCATCGAAAATTTTTATTACCTATCTTTAGTACGCTGTCTTAAGAAACTATACAAAAAAAATAAATAGAAAAACATGCATAAATTTGAATATATTAATTAATCTTCTAGACCCCTCCACGCGAGCTGGTCGAATTTATAACAATAGAACAGCTGGTCCGAAATCAAATTTAATTTTTTTTATAAACTATATGAGTATAGTTTCCGCTTTCACTACCCTTCGATCGGCTGCGATAACAAGTTGCAGTGCAGAATGATTGCAGTCAGCGCAGCGGCAAAAGGGGGCAGGGTTTTTCCTCGGAGTCAGAAGGTCGGGCAGGGCGCAGGGTCTAATGAACGCGGGCTGATCAATCTCTTCAACGCGATCAGACGCCGAGGATCAGGACGAAAAAGGAATCGCGGTTTCCTGCTACCGGAGGACTCGTTTCTCTTCCCTTTTACCGATCCTGTCTATATTAAGAACGGTGCGAGTGGAGGCCTGCAACTAAGTGGATTGCATCTACATTGCAGATGTTTTCTTGTACGTCCCGCCTCTTAATTGCGTACACTTATCGGTTTCTTTCCCGCGCGAAACGGACGCGGCTGGCGCGCACCAAGTGCGATGTCGTGTTGCGGTTCTTCGCAATTCATTTGGCAACTCCGTTACCCGCGGTTGAATAATTTTGATCCGAAGGATGCCTGATTTACCTAAATCTGTCTAAGCATCTGTCAGTAAAATTAGGCACTCGAAATGTCAAAAAAAAACTGGTTCCTCTGTCGTACGTTCCTGGGATTCTGAATTTTCTAGATTTTCTTGGAAGAAAATTAATGAATCTCGAGGAGATTCGTATTTCTTGGGCGGCACAGTCTTTGCGCACCAAGTTCCATGAAGATTGTGTAACCCTCGGTTGTCACACAGCGTCAAATTGACCCTGTCAATTTTCAATCAGTTGTTATTTAAAAACTATTTATTAAGTCAAGTCTCAAAAATTCTGAAATAATGTTTGACCATTGTAGAATATATGCCCATCGTTGAAGGTTGACATTTAAAGTGTCATCATGCATAAAAAAAAATTTGAAGCAATAAGAGTTTCGACAAAAAGGTTTTTTACTTAAAAAAACGCAGGGTCAATTTTACCCAGTGTGACAACCGAGGGTTAAAGAACCACGAGTATCGGGCGACAATTTTCGGGCAGCGATCGAGGCAGACGGGTCTCCTCGGGTTCTTTCTTTCTCGCTGGAATTCTTCCACGGGAACGAAGATTCCACGGGAGATCGTACACCCGTTTAGACGACCGAACGTCTCGGCCGAACCCGATATCATCGCTCGTTCGGCTACATCCGATCCGCGGAGGTGGATTCTTTACCGGCTTTCCCACGAGCCGAAGGAAGGAAGAGTGGCTGGCTTCGTTTCGCTCCGACATTGTTGCCCCTCGGGACGATCTCCATGGAAAGTACAATCGTCATTGTGGAGTCCCATTAGCGAGACACCGAAAGGACTTCCGTCTGCGCAACATCGAGCGTTCGATTTCCGATCGCAGCGCCCACTGTTTCCCTCAGTTCGAATTGGAGTTAAAGTGTGCCTCACGCGTCCAGTAAAGCATAAGTGTCTTGGTAAGGCGCCGTCCTTAAATTACGTAAGGGTAATTTTGACGAATTCTTACCCCCTCCCTCCCCCAGTATAAGAATTCGTGAGATTTTATATTCCAACCCCTTCCTTACGCAATATTTTTTACATTTAATTTTTCAGTTATTAAATTCTTTTAGAGATTTATATGATTCATTATATATTTATATTCCAACCCCTTCCTTACGTAATATTTTTTACATTTAATTTTTCAGTTATTAAATTCTTTTAGAGATTTATATGATTCATTATATATTTATATTCCAACCCCTTCCTTACGTAATATTTTTTACATTTAATTTTTCAGTTATTAAATTCTTTTAGAGATTTATATGATTCATTATATATTTATATTCCAACCCCTTCCTTACGTAATATTTTTTACATTTAATTTTTCAGTTATTAAATTCTTTTAAAGATTTATATGATTCATTTAACTCGCTTTCGGTGAATTTAAACTAAAACTACTTGTCTGGAACATTAATGATAGAATTTATATTTATTGAAAATTAGGTTAAAAAATATTACGTAAGACTTTACCTATCTCCCCTCTGTCCCCGTAAGAAAACGTTAGAAATTCGGGACCTCCCTCCACCCCTCAAAAAGCCTTACGTAATTTAAGGACTACCCCTAACGGAGAGTCGATTTTCTCAGCGAACTAGAGCACTCAAACGGAAACGAAGAACGCAGAGTTATTAATTAATCGAGCTTCGTTTCATACTCGCAGCAACGTTGCCAAGGGTGCACAGGACCAGCGGACGATCGAGAGCCTTTAAAGGAACCTGGCGAAACTGCGAACCGCGTGGGGACCGTTCGGGCCAGCTCCCCCACTTATCTCCGATCGACCGATTCCCATCTTGATTAAGGAGGGCCAATTGAATAAGATCGGCCGATCGCGGGGAATCCACGAGGGAGCCCGGCAAAAAACGAGCAACTTCCTTGATGCCTTGATCAGCCAATTAAGAGTCGAACCGGTGGACCCGAGGTGCGTGACTGTTTGCTTCTTCACCGCCGCCTGTGCCGCACACCGGCCTTGCGAAAATCGCGAGGCGCAAAACACATCGGCTGCTTACCCTCCGCGGGAGTCAGTCTCGTCCTAACCTGCTCTCCCAAAGATCCGCACCGATTTATCCGAGGGACGTCCTCGATCATTTATCCGATCGTCGTCAAAAGTAGCGTCCCGGCGACGGTGGCCTGCCGTCCGTGTATCTCCGTGGATCGACCAGGTTCATCGATCCTCCGCGTCCGCGGTACTCCCTTCCACCTCTCTTTGTCTCCGTTGCACGGCGTCTGGACGCGGCCGGTGGTTGTCCGTCTCCTCGTCCCTCGTTCGCAGAGGGCAGAGGTGGCCGGAGTGCACGAGATCGCAGCTATGCGCCAGCGGAAGATCGCCAGCAGGCTCTTACAGGAGGATCGGTGGGCGCCTCCGCGTCGTAGTTATATTTAGATTCGCGCTGACCGGCTTCGTGCTTCTTGTTTTACATTTAGCCGGGCATCACACTCGCCGGCACCGGCTTCGTCGTTGCCTCTCTTCGCCACCGCCACCGCCACCTCGGCCGGCCGTCTCCTCCACGCGATTCCACAGCGGGAGAGATCCTGCGGGAGATCTCGTACCCGTTTAGACCGACCAACCCCTCGTCCCTCCCAATAACATCATCCAGCTCCGCGTCGCTGTCGTCGTGAACGCGACGAAACCCCTCGACTGCCATCCACGGAGATTCGTCGAGGGTAACGTCGGCTGTGTTCCAATTCACGCGTACTGCGCATGAAATTGGTGGAATCGTATTGGTGGCATCGTACGATTCCCTAGAATTTCTCTCACTTGCCACCAATACGATGCCACTTCCGGTGCAGTGACTGCTTCTCCTTTGAAATTCTGCGATTGCTGCACGCTCGCTGCGCCGGAAGTGGCATCGTATTGGTGGCAAGTGAGAGAAATTCTAGGGAATCGTACGATGCCACCAATGGGAATGTATCGCACATGAAACTCGGTCGAGGTGGCGCTCTGATCGCAGTGCTCTGAGCATGCGCGTGATGGCGCCGTGACGTCGAACCAATCAACGCCAAGATGAGCTTGGCTTTGCACTGGCGTTGATTGGTTCAACGTCACGGCGTCATCACGCGCATGCTCAGAGCACTACGATCAGAGCGCCACCTCGACCGAGTTTCATTTGCGATTATTCCCATACGATGCTACTAATTTCATGCGCAGTATGCGTGAATAGAAACACACCCGTCGTTGTCTCGCGATGCGATCGTTTTTTCCTCGAACGTCGAAGGCGACGTTTAGCGTTCACCTGGCCAGCACGTTTTCCACCCGCGCGATTAACCTTCGAGTCCGTTTCTGAGGTATTTTTTTATCAAGTTTCCTGGAGCGTGGATTCTGACGTTTTCTTGGCTGCTCTAACCAGGAGAGATTAGAGTCCGTTTCGAGGTAGAACTCGCGGGGAGATCGCCGCCCGGCGAGGTTAATTGCAAATGAACGTCGATACTCTCGCGCCGCCAGTAGCAATATATCCCGATGAAATAAATAATCGAGCGGATTTTTCCCGTCGAAGCCCGCGCATCCTGCGCTAACGGGTTATTAACTTCGATTAGAGCCTATTAATTTTGTTGCGCGATAATCGTTTTCAGGCACTGGACAGGCGTTCGCGCGGTGCCGCGCGACCTTCCCGCCTAGCTCGATGCTTCCTGGCGTTACCTCCAGTGTTACACTGATTAATAACCCTACGGTGCTTAATTGTTAACTCGAACTACTGGTCTGCGAAGTGGTCTGCCGCTTGGAACGCGTTTTCCTCGGGAAATCTTCCAACTTCCATGGCGGAACGGATTTTACAAATATTCATGAGCAGGGATCTTACAGTGCCTGAGGTCGGGGCCAGATATATTGGCCGGTGAATTCGTTTTCGCAGCTAACGCACACCTATTCTGATGTGTGTATTTCTACGCTAAGAACTCGGTTTGGCCTACGCGTCAAGAGCTTGGCGCTATCCCCTCCACTTCTGGATCACTCTTTTTCTGGCAACTCAGGAGCGAGTCAGAAAACGTTGAGAATAGAAGAATGATGTAGGTATGTATTTCTCCGCTAAGAACTCGGTTTGGCCTACACGTTAAGAGCTCGGCGCTATCCCCTCCACTTCTGGATCACTCTTTTTCTGGCAACTCAGGAGCGAGTCAGAAAACGTTGAGAATAGAAGAATGAAGTAGGTATGTATTTCTCCGCTAAGAACTCGGTTTGGCCTACACGTTAAGAGCTCGGCGCTATCCCCTCCACTTCTGGATCACTCTTTTTCTGGCAAGGCGAGAGCAAGTCAGAAAACGTTGAGAATAGAAGAATGATGTAGGTATGTATTTCTCCGCTAAGAACTCGGTTTGGCCTACACGCCAAGAGCTCGGCGCTATCCCCTCCACTTCTGGATCACTCTTTTTCTGGCAACTCAGGAGCGAGTCAGAAAACGTTGAGAATAGAAGAATGAAGTAGGTATGTATTTCTCCGCTAAGAACTCGGTTTGGCCTACACGTTAAGAGCTCGGCGCTATCCCCTCCACTTCTGAATCACTCTTTTTCTGGCAACTCAGGATCGAGTCAGAAAACGTTGAGAATAGAATAATACTCCTCACGAAACTCACCGGCCAATATATCTGGCCCCGACCTTAGGTAATTGTTGATCTACGAATTGGCCTGAGAGACTATCTGCCCTTCAGAACGCTTTCCACAAAATGGACCCACTTGGAGACCCGAGGTCCGGGTAACACAGCATGACTACCGAAATTCTCGCGTAACGACTAGAAACGTTGTCCTAGGAGCGTAGAATAGTGGATTAGGGGGAAGAAGCGAGGGGGCAGCGAGCCTAAGGAGCGTATTTTACGATCGAATCGATTATCCACGGCTCTGCACGTGGGCAACTTCAGCGAGGAACGTGTGTCGGACGAGCAGTGTCAAGGCCTTCCACGGGCTGAAACTGCTCGCGGATTTAGTTACGGCCCGTTGTTGCTTCCCCTCGTGGCACTTACCAGCGGGAGGATGCTGGCTGAACCTTAATCCTTTAACGCGAGAATCCCCGAGCATTTGTCGGACGTGAAATTGCCACTTGGAACTGGATGCTGACAAGTGGCGGATATCCACGTCCCTGGACTTCGCTGCCATCCACCTTCAAATCTCTAATCGATTATTATTCTAATCCACTCTAACTCAAAATACAATCGCGAACCCAGAAAGCTCCAACACGTGAGAACAAAGAAGAATACTCCAGGTTCACATCAGGGAAATCGAAATCGTTATTCTGTCCTCGTGAAAAATGCTTCCCCGTCGAATTTGAAGCTTCCAAGAATCTACGATGGTCGATCTCGTCCTCTTCTATCAGCCATTGGGAATTTCGATTAAAGGAGTGGCTCGGATCGCAGCGGTTTTTCGCGCCGCGGCCAGAGCCTAAGGAGCGGATTTTACGATCGAATCGATTATCCACGGGCATGCACGTGGGGAAGTTTTCAAGCGAGGAACGCGTGTCAGACGTTTAGCTCCAAGGACTTCCACGGATGGAACTGACGGCGGATTTAGTTACGGGTCGTTGTGTTGTTGTTGTTGCCCACAATGCGGCTACATTCCCCCGTCCCGTCGTGGCCGAGCGCAACACCGGACCGCGCGGTATATTGACTAGCGTGAACCCTTCGGGGTGCTGAAACAAAGGGGCCCCACTCCGATCCGCCGAGTTCACCGACACCAACAAACAACAAGCCCCGAGTTCCCCGAGCCCTGCAAACCCGTATTTGCATTAATTCGCGACCTGTTGCATTCAGGCGCCATCGCTCGCTTTCCCCGCGGGCAAAAACGTCTGCGCGCGAAACGCAGCGCGCCCAACTGTGCAAACCTTATCAACTCGATATAACCAAGCCTATCAAGCGTAATGACGGTAGCACTCCAACTTCGGTCGTCGGGAGTCCGGCTACTAAAATATCCCGCCTCGTTGATTTACTCGCGGAGCGAGGAAATCGCAGGTTTTTCACCGCGCCTTAATGAGCTGAGTTTGGAGGCGCGCGTAATTATCGCGTCGCGCGATTCCGAGTGAGAAAAACCAGCATTACCGAGTCACTCTCCGTGTCTCCTAGATAATCTCGCGGATTAATTGCGAGGCTATCGCGTAAAGCGACTCGACGTTCATTCGTCCATTTCGCTGGCTCGTTTCTTCCCTCCCAGTTTTTTTTTTCTTTTTTTTTCTTGACCGTAGGGAAACATTATTTCGCGCGGCGCCGGCTCGCTAGCAAATTGCCGGGCCGTGGGCAAAGAAACTCGAGGACGAGTTAAATAACGAGTTAAATAACCGAGATCGCGCGGGCAAAACCAGTTAAAATCGTACGTTCAGCGTAAACTGGAAAGGGACAGCTGCGCAGGCGTATACGCGACCTGCCTTCATAAATATGAATCGTTGTAAATCGCGTGTTGGCGCGCGCGCGCGAGCTCCAGCGCCCCGAAAAAGAAGCGATAATTGCTTCACTCGTAGCAGCCAATTATAGAGCTGAAAAATGCCAGGGTTAATCGCCGGTATCTTGGGATCTCGGTGCGTTGCGAGTTCATGAATTATTAAAATCATATATCGTTTCCAGCCGCTTTTCATGCGTCCCTCGACCCCATTTTCATTGGGTTTCTATCGGTCGATCTACTTTCCCTTATACGTCCCTACGATCCACTTTTCATTTTCTAGCTTCTAGGACGAAGACGCATCCGCCTTCCACTTGCCCTTTTTTTCTTCATCGAACGGAAAGTTGTCCGGCGGAGAGGCTTCAACAGGTTACAGTTAGACGGCTGCATATTTAAGCGGCGATACTTTTATCCCGCGCTCCTAGTCTTCTTTTCCTTTAACGGTGATACATTCGTTACGGTACCGACGTAGTTCTGCGCATTCTTATACGACTGCTAAGTACACGGCTCATGTGTAACGTTCCGGCGGCATCGTAGACGCCCTTGAACAATAAACTCCGCGGTTTTTTCTACCCATCCCTTTCTCTACCTTCTGCCGCTTTTGTTCCCCCGCCTGCGATCCTCAGCGCTCGCCGCTTATTATTCCGCGAAAGAAGTTCTGCACCTGCTTCGGCAGGAAACGTTTCCCTGGCCGCGCGACAGGATGCGCGAAATTAGCGAGGGGATACATCGAACTGGGTATCGCGAGGCCTTTCCCGTGCAAATTTATGCGACGCCGCGTGCCGCGGGGTTGCAAGTGGCCTTCTTCTTGGGTGACAACTAGCGCCGCCTTCGTTTTTCAAGCTCCCGAGAGTTGCCTTTTGTCCGGTCCTTGTTTGGCGGCTTAGTTACCGAAGACTTCGGTGCTCCGCGAAGGTGGCTTCTTTTCTCAAAGAGATTCTAAGAAAGGTGTCGGGGAAGGAGTTCAAAAGCTTGAAATTCACCGTGCATTGTGACACTTCTCGCCCCCTCGGCAGAACGCCGCGGAGAAAGCGATCAAAGGGGGTAATTATCCCGAAACAAACGCTCCTCTCGGAAGCGAGCTTTTGATGCAGTAATTACCGGTTTCATTGCACGGTAAACGGCTAAAGAGCTGGTAAAGTTGACGTTCCGGGGAGAAAGGCACACTCACCGCGGCAGTGTGTTCCTCGCCGCGAATTTCTAATACAGAATAACTCCTCGGCGGATGCCGGGGTACACCTCACCTGGTACACGCTCATAACGCGTGTGCTTATGTAAATTACGATCTAACTGTTAAAGACTGTTTGCGGCGAGAATTCTGCCAGCTACGGCTCTTCGACTGCAGCTGATTGTAAATAACTCCCGGTAATGAGGAGAAACTCCTTAACTCGCGGCGCGTCTCGGTTAACAATCGCAGGGGGATAATAATTAATGGTAAGGCGGGTTCGACGCCATCCTTTCGATCCTTTCGATCATCTTATCGGGATCCACGAAAACCGAGCCGCCGGAGAGTTTCTCGTCACCCCGAAGAAGTTCCCCTAACGAACGCCCGAGCGCGGCGCAAACGTTTTCCAGAGTTTTTACAGCGCCGGTTGCATGGTCCCCCGTGGAAAAGGTGCATCGACCCAGCTGCTCTCAGCCGCTCAAGGATTTTAATTGCAGGCCTCGGTGGTTTTTCTAGCGGCGGTAGGAAGCGAATTACAATCGCAAAAAGGCTCGGCGGAGGAGGGGTGGGGGGCGGCGGCCCCGCGATGGCCAACTCGAGGGGGAGGCGAGCAGGAATCAGCAATTAATTCATCGAGCGCGGGAAATATCAGGAAATTCCCCTGAGCGACGGTGACGAGACGCCTGCCGTCTCTCCCCCTCTTCAACCCCTTTCTGCTCCTTAATTAATAGCTGAAAGAGAATCGTTTCTTATCGCCGCGGAGAAACACCGGGGCGATCCAATCAGCGCGATTTCTCTGTTTCTCCGCGCAGAAGGCATCCTTTTTTCGTTTCCCCCTGGCCTGCGCCGGTGACCCCGAGGGAAAAGACGACGAGCAGGAAGTGGAAGAGGCACGTCGCCGAGCGGATCGGTTTATTGGAGGATGTTGGCCACATCGCTTGAATTTCTGTCCGCCGTTCCTTGCCTGGACGCGAGCTTTCCCTGCTGCTCCTAATTGGAGCATAAATAAACGTGGAAATGGTGCGGATTAGACGCGACGTCGCGCTGTCCGAGACATTCTCGAGAAATTCGCGATCTTTCGCCTGGGAAATAAGGGACACGGTTCTCGGTTTGATTGGGGAGTCAGCAACGTAGAATAACGAGACGTGACTCGAGTTTGGGATTCCTTGGCTTTCGGTAGTCTCAACTTTAGGAGCCCGCTATTTTCGGATTCCTGCGATTTCTTGAAACTTCCCAAGGTAGTCCCGGAAGAGCGTTTAGTATTCAAAGCATTCGGCCAACAGAATAGAAAGACGATATATAGTCTGAAGACTTTTTCTGCTCGTTTAACCGTAAGCACGCGACGTGCGCGCGGTTCGGGGTCACGTTCACACGAAACCCACTTGCTAGCACTTATTAATCCGCTAATTCTGATTAATATTAATGTGAGACCGCTGCCATTCGAGGGAGGCGCGCGATCCGTTGCCAACTTTCTGAATTGGCATCCTGCGTCTAGGGCAAATGCGCTATACGAACCACGAATGCGAAATCCACCGGCGAACGCACTTTCTCGCGCAGGTGCTTGCCGAGGACGGCGTTGAATTATTACTCGTCGATTTCGATGCTGCTCTCGTTTCGTGATGACTGTGGTTTTGTAATTTCAGGGGAACTACGACCAACTCGCTTCAGATGAATCCAATTAGAATTAAATTTGAAGATTCCCTTCGTCTGCGGGTTGCTTCTTCGAATTTTCTTCTACGTGATCGATAAAGCTTCGACTACTTTTATTTGAATTCGAAAGCAGACACTACGAACCAATTACCGATGCAACAGTGTCTCCCGCGACCAAAGGGTGCTCGTCGAAATTAAAGCACCGAGGATATTCATTTGGTGCCTGGAAACGTATCTGTCGATTACCATAATTGCCTTTTTACGGCTGTTGTTGGGGGGAAAAAGGAACGAGATCCGATGCCTCGTTCAGTTCCAAAGCCACAAAGTCAGCTTTATCTGCGTCGAACGTCGGAAACTCACAGCGCGGACCGTAAACGACGGGAACATCGTGAGAGGAAAAAATCGATCAACGGTAGCCGTTTTGGGGGGAGCTTTACGACGTGACGTTCGTTAATTCTCGCTGGAATCTTAACGGTCTTGTTGAGCTGAATGACCCATCGATCTTGCTTTTCTCGGAAGTTACGGTAGGCGTGTCTTCGAATCTGTCGGTGCTGAAAGTGCCCATTCTGTAAAAATATTGGTATCTTCGGTAGCGATAATCCGATTAGGGCACTTGAATATTTTCTCAGAGCCAAGAAAAAAAAGACACTTAACGAGAATGTCGGGGGACTGTGCCTAATATCACCCCTCGTTATATCTCGAAAAGTAAGCGCTAAAAATTATCGGTTATGCACTGAATTAGTACTTAACCATATGTACGAAATCATACTACAATTGCAGCGTCATGTGATCAACAATTACAGAAAGGGAAATATTTTAGGGAATCTTAATAGTGTAAAAATTTATTGGACTGTCACAACTTTACATCGCATGCTAGACGATATTAGGTTCCGTCACTCTACACTCGGGCCGAGTTAAGTAGATTCAGACCGCGGTGGCCAGACGAAAGCGACGCGACTGGGACGGTACCCACTGAATCCCCAATTACGCAGAGACATGTAAACGAAACTATTCTGAATATATTAAAAAAAAAATACAAACGGGTAGAATCTATAACCTCCTCCTTTTTCAATTCAGTTAAAAATTCTATTCCACCCAATCTACTAAAATTCGAAACGCTGAGAACCCGAACGACCGCAAAGACTCAAACCGAAGTACCCAAGTTCATGGTACTACCAATGCCACGATTCAAGTTCCTCCGTTTCGAAACGCAACCAATTCGAATGCCCCCGCAAATTCTCTGCTAAAACCGTTCGCCAACCCTCGATCCCGTTTCAAAGTCCGCTTCCCCTCCACTGGACCGTGGTCGCGAGAATCCTAACGACGCGCCTCGTTACGAGAAACAAACGTTTCCATCGCGTACGATCGGTCGATGGAATATGGATCGACGTTAGACTCGAAACGGGCAACGTTATCGATCCTGGACGGCCGTCGACGGGGCACGGAGCAGGCCTATTTGGCCAGGTGGCCCGTTATCTGTAACGACGTGACAGCGTCGCTCATCGCCCGGCCTGTCGTCGCGCGACAACTCGCGTGTTCCGGCTCGCGATTCACTTTGCATTAACGACAGCAGCGTTTATCGATGCCTACCCAGCGACCATCGACGAGCACGCGAGCCGGAAGAGCACGCGTCGCGAGAAAATCGGAGGGGGCCCACGAACGTCGGCCAGTCAAATGGGGCCGATTTAACGGAACTCCCGCGGCAATCGCTGCATATCAAGTTTAGCCCTTTTACGGCGTCGCCTCGGAACGCTGCAACCAACCACATCGCCGATGGCAGTATACCGTTCGTAGCTTCGATTTTTCTGTGAGAACGATGCATTGGACGTTAGTTTTCCTATGGATTAGAATTAAACGAGTTGGAAAGCGAAGGATACGAAATATTCAGCTTTCCCATTGTCGCGACGAAAAGAATTCAATCGTAGTCGCATGCGACTAAGTGCCTCGCATCGGATCTCCTGTTATTAAATAACCTTGAAATCCGGTGTTTGCTTCTCCATGGCTCGTTGCCACGGCCAGGCGAAACCTGTTACATCAGACGATCACGAACGCACCGGTCCCTCCGCGGAGAGAAGGGGATTGCTAAAATCGGTCTGCCGTAATCCTTGGCCGAGGAAGGTCGGTTACGTCCAGCAGCGATCCCTGAAATTGCAGGTTCCGAGGAACTCACCACTGTGAATCCGGGAATTGCAGGAAAGGACAAACTTGGGCCGAGTTGCCAGTATCCTTGGTCTCAACCGCGGGTCCTTAAAAAATCTGAAGGGTTTTCCCAGAGTTCAGACGGGACACACGGACGAAAGAGGACTGATTGCAGCCAACTCCTTCGAGAAATCAGAAGACCGTCGAACAATCAAGCCGGCCAATTAGCGAGAAAATCGTCAACTCGAATCTTGCCGCATGGGCGAGCTCCCCCGGTATACGTACACTTGGGGCCCCGATGTCATCGACCCTGGTCCCCCGAGGACCGTGTACCGATCGATCACGTAGCCGAGATTTCGTATCTCGGGGTCCATTTAATTCATCTTCGGTAGGGGATCACCGCGAAACCGCCTGGATTCTCGGTAACGCCCGACAGTCTGGCCAATAAGAAGAGCCCGGGGATGCTGTGGGTAACACAGCGAGGACCCCCGAAAGATCGAAAAACGAGCAACGCATAGGCGGCAGCGGGAGCAGCGACAGCAGCAAACACACACCGGCCAGCCATCGAAAGAAGAAGACGAAGAAAGACAGGACGGGGCGGAGAAAAAAAAAGGATGCGAAAGAAACGAAAACCGCGGGCGGGTGTCGTCTTAGTGTACACAGAGCAGAGGGAGTGTGTATTAATGTGCGTTAAGACGCTGCGAAACGACGTGGCAGGCACACGGGTATAGGATGACACTTGGCTGAGGCCCTCGATCGGCTCGACGGCCCCTCCTGCCCCCACCACGCCGGGCCGGAGGGTCCCCCCTCCACTCCACTCGCGGCGGTTCGGCTGGTCGAGCGTTCGAGCGCTCGCGTCCGGCGCTCGAGCGCGGTCGGCCGCGGTCGGGCCGTGCGGCCCCTCGTGCCTCGCCGGCAGACGCTCGGGTCCCCTCGGTTCGACCTTGAACGGGCCCTGTATGGTCTATGCCACTGACACGGACCAAGGACGGGGGGCCCCCACGTTGGTTGGGTAGCGGCGTGCTGTTGTCCCGAAACGCGGTCGTGGAACTCCGCGTTCGCGTTCGCGTTCAGCGTTCGCGCTCGCGCGAGCCGGCGCTCTCTCTCTCTCTCTCTCTCTCTCTCTCTCTCGCCGCTGGAAAGTGTTCGCCCGATGGCAAACTCTTTTTCGTGCTTCGTGCCTGCCTTGGCTGCCTTGCCTGCCTGCCTCTCTTCCCTTCGCGCCTGCCATTGGCGTAGGGGCCAGGGATTCGTGAGAACCACGCCGACCGCCGGCAGGGGTGGAAACGCGTCAGGGGTTCCAGGTGATTTCAGGAAACTTAGCTGCGAGGTCTCGTTTCAATTCGACCGCCACTTTCAGATGGAAATTGCAGTTTCCGTTGCCTGCGCTCCGCTGCTGGATCGATGGAATGAAAAGCTGCGGGTTCTTGCTTCCGATGCATCTCGCACAGGATTCGAAGGTGGGAGAGGCGGAGATACGTGATAGTAGGAGGATCCTCGTAAATGCGCCTTCGGTAATGCTCAGTTCCTGTTCCTTTTGAACCGATCTGGTTGGGTCTGGGTTAGCTGCGAAGCTTCATCGCATCGGTCCTGTTTACGGAGTCTTCCAAATGGCAAATATTCTACAGGATTATTCCTAGTCCACCGATTTAACGAACTCTCCTCCTCCCCCCCACCTCGCAGTGTTGCAACGCGGTTACTTCATCCCGGACTCCGTTTACAAGCGACGCAATTTTTCTACGGCGCGCGAAAGGATGTCGAACACGTTCTATGAAATTTAAACACCGCTCCCGATACTCTCGATCGCATCCCTAATTGCTAGACACGATGCGCGCCGCAACGCTGCCACGTCCCGCCGTTCGATGGCCGTTTTTATGAGATACGTTCCAGGCGGAGCCGTTGCGGCGAACGTTGCGTGAGATGCATCGACCCGGCCGAGGGGGGTCAGGGATCGTGTCCATGGGGCACCTGGGGAAGAGAGAGAGAGAGCAGCCCTCGGGGATCAGGCGTTTGATGGAATTCTGTATGCAGATCGACCCGTGGGAATCTCCACGTAGCACGGTGCATGTGGGTGTTACGCTGATTGCAGTCAGAACTACAAATCCTGTTGTTTGCGAGCGAATAGCGGCGGGCTGTGCACTCCACTCGAAGCTATTTGACTTGTCCTGCGGGAACTTGGAACGGGGATCGCTATTTACATTCGCCAAGTGGACCTGTTCCAAGCTGTAGTTCCAGGATACATAGGTGTTGCGCTGACCGGTAAATCTAATTCCAACTGATCCAGCAGCACCTCGCTTAGACAACTATTCTGCTTCTCCACAACGTTGAATATTGAACCACCCTTTAGCTCTCCAACGAATGTTCCTCCCTTCAAAGATGAGGTTTAGCGAAAGCAAACTCGAGACTCGCGAAAGGTTGGCTGGAAATTTTTGGTCGCGCCAATGGCAAAGGCCGAGGATCGTCTGGGCCTAAACCACTGCAGCTACTCAGCGGGGCCCGTCTCTCGTGTCCACGCGTTTAAAAAAAGGGCAACGAGAGAGGCGGTCCTGGGCGTTGGCCCTAAATCTAACCAAGTACCCGTTCGTTGCCTCGTCCTCCACGGCCATAATGTATCTCGCGCGAGAGCCATTCTTCTCCACGACATCTCGATACACCGCTCTCCCTTCGATTCGTTGCATCTAACGACGAACCACGCGATCCAGCTTGATCCTAGTGGGCGATGCCACAAGAAACGTATTAATTACCAGTACTTGGACGCGCTAATTACACTCCGCTCCGTGGAAGGCCTGGCGACTGTGAAGGATCGACAAACTGACGGGGAACGAGTTGCAAATCGATCGCCCCGGACGGCAAACAAACGACAAGGAGCTGGTGGACGGTGTTCTAGCGTCAGGACCGAAGTGAAGGACCCAGAGAATTAGGGCCGGCAGAATTTTTACGTCGCCCGGCTCGGAAACCTGATTCGCTCGAAACCGCGGTGTCCCTTTAGCGAATGCATCGACCTCGATCCACCCTTGCTGCTCGTTTTTCGCTCTGCCCTAAGGGCAGCCCGTACGCAGCGAAATTTCGCTCGCATGAGCGCGCCTGACGGAGGCTCTTACCTCGGCGAGGGGCAGCAGCAGCGCGGCTTTCATCCTTCAACAGCGACAGACAAGGCTGGGCCGCTGTGACGTGACACCTGAACCCTCCCGGAATAATTACCTCGATTACCGAGTATTAACATGTAACATTGTAGCAGCGAATCCGACGCTCGCTTTCCAACCCCGTGGGCAGCCTCGTCGCGGAGATTAATTCCCGCATTTGCATAAACCGAGACGGTTCAATCTGAGGTTTTTCCTTCCCGGAGCAAAACCCACCTTTCATTAGCCGGCGACTTGGCCCGCGTGCTTGGATTTCATCCGGGGACAATCCTCATACGATGAATTTACGAAATTCCGAGAGCTCCAGTTGGCCAGCAGTTAACCGAGGCTTCATTTTCGCGGATAGAATCGCGGGTCGATGGCGGTGCTTCTACTCAGTCGCGACCTTGGCAACGCTTTATTGAAACTGTCTTCGAGAGCTCCGGACCTGGGAGCGCGGGGTTGTGACGCGAGAAAAATGTGGGAGTGACGCGAGAATGGAACGGGAAGAATTTAAAGGTGAGGCGGTGTTCCGAATGGTGTCCAAAAGGAGCAGCTTGCACGGGGACTGTTACGACGTACGAGTAAGGTGGCGTGAAAGTGATATCCAAAAGGAAGGAGCGCGGAACAGGAACGGGGGAAAAATGAGGGAACGCGACGCGAGCGAGGTACGAAGGCCGGGGATTGGAGGTACATGCAAGTATGTACGGTGCGCGGTACACGAGGGATGCGAGGACGTTTAATGCGGGACAGGAGGACGGTACAAATATGACACGGAGTCGGTAGCCGAATGGGAACACGATACCGGCGCGACGCAAAAACAATACGAGCGAGATAGGACGAGGCTAGTGATCCTCTAGAGTCTAGAGAGTGATCGGAGGAACGTATATCGTCGCTGATTGGTTGCCGGCATTTCGGTCAAAAGCGGAAGTTGAGAGAGAAAGAAACTGTAAAAAAGAAAGAGACAGAAATACTGATAGAAAGAGACAGAACTACTGATAGAAAGAGACAGAAATACTGATAGAAAGAGACAGAAATACTGATAGAAAGAAACAGAAATACTGATAGAAAGAGACAGAAATACTGATAGAAAGAGACAGAACTACTGATAGAAAGAGACAGAAAACTGATAGAAAGAGACAGAAATACTGATAGAAAGAAACAGAAATACTGATAGAAAGAGACAGAAATACTGATAGAAAGAAAAAGAAATACTGATAGAAAGAGACAGAAATACTGATAGAAAGAGACAGAACTACTGATAGAAAGAGACAGAAAACTGATAGAAAGAGACAGAAATACTGATAGAAAGAGACAGAAATACTGATAGAAAGAGACAGAAATACTGGTAGAAAGACACAGAAATACTGGTAGAAAGAGACAGAAATACTGATAGAAAGAGACAGAACTACTGATAGAAAGAGACAGAAATACTGATAGAAAGAGACAGAAATACTGGTAGAAAGAGACACAAATACTGATAGAAAGAGACAGAAATACTGATAGAAAGAGACAGAAATACTGATAGAAAGAGACAGAAATACTGATAAAAAGAGACAGAAATACTGATAGAAAGAGACAGAAATACTGATAGAAAGAGACAGAAATACTGATAGAAAGAGACAGAAATACTGATAGAAAGAGACAGAAATACTGATAGAAAGAGATAAAGTGAACGGTTAGCTTATGTTTATTTCCGGTTTTGCTCCAAATCTTGACAAATGGCTGCGGTTATACCGATCACTCCCTGGAGGATCACTAGACGAGGCGAGCTCGGCGTGCGCTCCGCGCAACAGGCGAGTCCCGGTTGACAATTTCATGACGTCCATTAGAAATCGAATTGGGGTGTCGGGCTACACCCTCGATGGCCACAGCGCACAGTGCTTCGAGTATATTTGTTTTTGGGGTTGGGTTGCAAAACAGCAGGTATGCTGAATCTCGCCAATTTATCAGATGATACATGTAACTTGTGGTGAATAAAGACAAATTATTATTATTATTATTATTATTATAGTACATGCTAGGTGGACAAAATTATTTTTTTGCGAGTTTGGGTTGATATGGGGGTGAAATTGTTAGAAAACAAACCTGATTCGTAGTACAGTTTATTATTTCACTGAAAATATCAATAAAATAAAAATATGACTAATTCAATAAACGAAAAACAATAAAACGACAGTATTGTAATTTAACTATAATTATCAGTTGTTTTATTACATTAAGTCTATTCCTGTAATTTCTGAGTTTTGAAGTTTAAACCCTGGTTTTTTAAATCAATTTTCTTTGCATCGCTATTAAAATAGTGTTTTACTATATGTTCCACGCGACAATGGTTGAATATACGGAAAGTACCGTCAAGGACCCAGTTCCTGATCAGAACCCAATTCCTGATCAGTTTAGTATATAAATACCAAATAATAAGTTTGTCACGATACAAATTTATTCCAAAAAATTATTAAATAATTATGAAGTATTTTTAAATTTATACGCAAACATTTGATAGCTCATAGTAAAATGTGTTAAGTTGATCAGACACTGCTCCCTTTGCATCTTAAGTGATCAGGAACTGGGTCCTTGACGGTAGAGACTTTCTATTTTTTTTTTTTTTTTTAATCAAATGATCGATCTGCAAAAATTTGCAAAACCATGTCTTCTGAATTGTTTTCGAGTGCAACAGTGACGCGAGGCCGCGAAGACCTCGAGGGCCCTGTGCTTCACAATTTATTAAATACAGCTTATCCGTCGAGGCCTGGCCGAGGAAATTGAATTTCATCGGTAGCGGAGTATCGTAGCCCGATCCGTGAGTTCGATCCCAGCTGTACAATGTTCGTGCAGCGACTTTTTCTGTCCGCGTTTAGCCGCGGACTGCTCCTCTCTCCGATTTCATCGCGGGAATTCCTGCGGTTCCACGGCGAACCGCGCAGAAAAAGCCCGTACAAGATATGCCGGGCTTGTACGACCGCTGTACGCACGGTACTCCGCTTTTTAACACTTTTCCGCGCGAGCTGAGGGGCCACGGTGCAAGAAGCGACCGTGGGCCCCGGTGAAAAAAAAAAAATCCATCCGCAGAGGCACGAGCGATCGATCGTGTTCGACCACCGAGGTATTACGGCATCTCGCTTCTTGCCATCGAAATTTCGTAACGCCGCCGCGAGAAACCGGCCACCCGAGCATCCCCCTTCCCTAAGAAACCGTGAACCGCTTGGAAAAACATCGCTGCCCGGGGAGAATCTTTCTAAAAGCCTAATTAGCATTCCCCGTTTCCAAGGTCGGACTGCATAAACTTCCCCCACGCCGCGCCAACCATTACCGATCCCCTTTGTTACAGTTCGTAATTACTTTTAATTAGTTTTATTACGGAGAGACGAGCCCCCTCGCTCTTGCAATTCGAATGTACCGCTGGAGGCGGGGGCCGGTTGATGGCGCCCCCTCGAAAATTTCAATTAACCGGGGAGAAAAATCTGCGCAATTTGCCGCGACGACGGTGCATGCTCGCGCGGCTCGTTATTGCAGCTTTGTTCGCCGGATTATGATACAATAATGCGCGGCGAGGTCGATCGTGAACCGGCAGCTCTTTGGAAACGGCGCTTTGGGTTCGTTCTCTTTTTGTTGGTGGCTATCCTTTGTTCGGCGCCGGGAGGCGAGGGTTCGCCGGAGCTTGCCGAACGTAATGGAAATGCATGCTTCCCGGGTGATTCACGCCCCCTTTCGAAACGGGGGATTTCGACGAAGTGATCTCATCCCGGGCGAGGGTATCACGCGACGGCATAGGTCATTGCTATTCTCAAACAGGCATGTTTCCCTGGCGGGTTGCGAATAATTACTACGTGTTCTGCACTCACTTGCGCCGTCGGTCATTTCTGCTGCGTGGATCGCTGATGACCGCGGTGAACCTTCCGATCAGGTCGGCCCGATACTTTCGCTGTTGCGGGGGGGAAACGTTATCAAGCAATATTTCACGGTATCACCGGGTTGCATGTAATTACTATGTTGCCGGCGGTTACGTTACCGTTCATCACCGGCGTAAGTGCAGAACAATGTAGAATCGATCAACGGTCGGGCTCATTCGCCGACATTGTCTGAGATTTCTAATCGTTCCCGGGTTAGCGTGTTCGCAGACAGAAAAAGCTCGTTACTACGCGGGGGGAAATTAGCATGAGCGAATTAGCGAGTCGCAGGAAATGGGATACAAAGAGGAAACTAGCTTCAAGCTGATCGCGGTCTATGGACGACCACGGGCCGCCGGTGACTATGCGTTGCAGCAATTAAAGTTTAAACGGGGGAGGGCTTGGTACTCACTTGTTGCCTTTCGTCCCGTGTATCTCGAGTCTGAAACAGAAACGACATCGCACCATTAGTTCACGTCTCTCGGGTTCTTCTTTAATTTACAGCTGAATATTTGACTGCTTTTAATCGTCAAAATTGAATCAACTCTGATTCTCACTCCTTCTAATCGTCAAAATTGAATCAACTCTGATTCTGACTCCTTCTAATCGTCAAAATTGAATCAACTCTGATTCTGACTCCTTCTAATCGTCAAAATTGAATCAACTCTCATTCTGACTCCTTCTAATCGTCAAAATTGAATCAACTCTGATTCTGACTCCTTCTAGTCGTCAAAATTGACTCAACTCTGATTCTGACTCCTTCTAATCGTCAAAATTGAATCAACTCTGATTCTGACTCCGTCTAATCGTCAAAATTGACTCAACTCTGATTCTGACTCCTTCTAATCGTCAAAATCGAATCAACTCTGATTCTGACTCCGTTAAAAATTCAACTTGCAATGATTCAAACCCTGCTCCTTCAGCAGTGAGTCCAAAGGACACAGCAATCGTGCACGAATAGACATCACAAGCAGGGTTGCCACCTCTCCGGTTCCGGTTTTACTGAAAAATCTCCGGCTTGTAGAAAAAAATGAGATAATAGGAAATTGAGGTATTATACAGTGGTATCAATTTTATATACAATAATAGCTATTAATTAAAAGTTATTATTAGTTAAGATACTTTTAAATCCTGAATTGTCTGAGCTTAAAAGAATCACACATCTGTTTTCTCGATATTCGAGAACAAAACTTTTTCTTTGCTTTTCCCATCTCCGGGTTTATATTCGAATCTCCGGGTTGGAATGTGTGGCACTCCGGGATTTATATGGTGATAAGGTGGCAACCCTGATCACAAGGCGAACACGAACAAAAACAGTGTTCGCGAACATTTTCTTCTGTTCTAGTCGTGCTCCCTTTGCCGCGAACATGAACAAAACTCAGCGTACGAATCGTATGTGAAATGTGAATGTTTCATTCTGTTTGCGGCGTTGCGAACACGACAAGTACAGACGAAAACGTTCACAACACTGCTTTTGTTCGTGTTCGCCGTGGTGGAGACAGTGGCGGATCCAGAGGGGGGCGATTGCCCCCCCTAAGAATAGTAAAATATAAAAATATTATGACGTTGTGTATTATTCTGTATAAATAATTAATGAAAATTTAATTATTCAGGCTATACTATCAGATAGATATATTAAAATATAAATTACGAGCAAATTTTAAATCTCGTAAAAGAAAATTAAAAAATGTAGGTATGTACTTTTACAAGTTTCGTCCCCCCCCCCCCAAAAAAAAAGGCTCCTGGATCCGCCACTGGATGGAGACCCGTGGTGACCGTCGAAAATCACCACGGAGGAAGTGCGAACGAACGCTGAAAAACGAGCGTCGCTTCGGCGACTCGCTCGCTCGGTTGCTCGGTTGCTCGCTTCCCTCCCGAGCCGCGATAAAGCGGCTGCTTTTCATCGCGCGTACAGCTCACGTGCAACGTCCCCGGCAACGACATTTCCTGTTTCCTTCCTCGTCACCACGCCGCCGGTTGAAACCGGAAAATCCACGAAACCCATACGTTATCTGGCGGCCAGAGGCTCGCGGTGGCCACGCAGGCCGGACGATACCGAAGCGACGCGCGGCTCGCATCCGCGGAAACGCGGCTGAAATGAATTATCTCCGCGTCTCTACTCGCTCGACGGAATAAATCGTTTCGTGGGCGACGTCGATGACGGAGATAAACGCCTGATGAATGCGCACCGTCCGGAACAGTGGTTCTCTAACAAGGAACTTCTTTAAGCGCAGCTGCAGTCGCAGACGAAAACCTCGGACTCTTGGTAGCAATCGATAACGGTTAAAGGCCCTCTGAAAGATTCTACGCACGCCCGTGCTTAGCCGAGAAAATTCCTAGGCAAATGGCTACCCATCAGGCCTTTTCGAGAGCCGTGCGCTTCGAGGGCTGCGCTCCCCGCACGATTGTCGATTCGTCGTGCGACCGAGCCCAGCCGCAGAAAAACGTGTCGAAAACACAGTGTAACAGAGTGGCAGGCGACAAGCGGAAAAGGAGTGACACTTTCCAAGTGTCTGGCAAGACAATGAACTACCTGCAGGATCGTGATCCACCTACGAACTAGGGAATTATACGAAACCGTGGCGGCGCGGGAACGATGCTTAACAGTCCATTCGACTGCCCTGTGGAGGATTAACGTGGCTGTAAAGCTGTTGAAAACACGGGTCGGCTGACACTTTAAGTAGGTACATGGATTTCCGAGGAGACCGGCTAACTTAATTATAACTAGAAACTAAGGGAAACAAGTGTCTCTGTTTTTTACGCTTTCACGATTTCATCTACCCTTAAAATTCATAAATCACAATTTTAATAACGTTCGCCGTCCCTCGAAGAAGGCTAAGATTTTCAACATTCACAGAATTCCCGCCGCGTGACCGCGAGGGCGAAAAGTGGACGGGCTTCGATATAGAATTACCGGCGACGAGGGACGATGAGATATAGCAGGGCGTTGAAATTACGGGCCGTTCAGGCACCGATTCATCCCGGTCCGTGTCCGCGCTGCACGACAGTTACTAAGCGTCAGGCGCGACAACAGATTATCAAGAGCGTCGTGTTTACCCTGCAAACTAGAAAATTATTCAAATGAAGAACGAGGGCGACGACGAGGTCGCTCACGGCCAACATCCTCGGCGACAAAGATCCCTGCTCTCCGTGCCGGTCGCCTAGGCCGAGTCCCTTTTCGCGCCGTACGGTTAATTAACGACGCCGCGGCTCGTATTTTACCAAAGATTACGATCGTTATTAAATAGTTCCGCGTGCGATCCATCGCGGTGGCGCGACCGTCTACTCGTACGCGAAAAAAGAAACAGGGAAGCCGGCGATCGTTCTGACGCGGAATCGCGCGCGATCATTACCCATGCGCAGTAAAGGATCACCGTGTAATGGCTCGGCCTCTTAAACGATTTACTGGGTGTAATTACAAAGAGGTGGCACTTTACGGACGCCTCTACGGCGTCGACTATCGCGGCTCCACGGAGAGCCGAACGAGGAGACAGTAAAGGTCGCAAACCTTCCCTTAATAGCAGCAAAAAATGGAAGAAGCTAGGCTTCTAGTTTTCAGTGATCATTCCGCTGCTCCAAAATTCGCGCAAATCTCTGAAATGTCTTTTTCAACGACGGCTACTTAATGCAACACTGCGAGGTGCTGTTTTCGATCGCGAGGAACTGGAATCGATAATAGCAGCACTAGTGGTGGAGAACTATCGATGGTAGTTACGATAGTTATCGATGGTTCTCTATATCGAAAACTATAGATGGCTTATTTTCACTATCGATAATTATCGGTATTGAAAATCGTAGGTTAGTCAATTAAACAATTCAGAATCCCAACTACAGATGGCTTATTTTCACTATCGATAATTATCGGTATTGAAAATCGTAGGTTAGTCAATTAAAAAATTCAGAATCCCAACTATAGATGGCTTATTTTCACTATCGAAAACTATAGATGGCTTATTTTCACTATCTATAAGTATCGGTAATGAAAATCGTAGGTTAGTTAATTAAAAAATTCAGAATCCCAAATTTAATTTGTAATATTAAATTTCAGAATCCCAAACTTAATTTCTAATATTATTACAAATTTCGATAGTGAGAACCATCGATAACTATCGTAAGCACCATCGATAGTTCTCCACCGTCCAGCACGCTCGCAAAGAGCGCGATCGTTTTGGCGGTGCTGGATGCGAAATTTCGCGCGAACCGGTGACGCAACGAGCGCGTAAGTAGCTCGTAAAGCTGCCTCGAGGAGGTTATCGAGGGTTCGCGACACTTTTCAGCCGGAGAACCAGACTACCAGCGTGCACCGTGTCCCTCGTGCAAACTAGAGAATTATTCAAACAAGGTCTAGGCGAGGAACGTGACCGCCTCTCGCCTGTTTTTCATTAGCGGTCGTCGCGTTTTCCTCTCGCGTCCATTGAGAAACGAGCACGCGCGACGCGGGCCGCTCGAATGCGGGATTTTCTGCGGCTCGCGGAACTACGCGGTCCTTTTTCCTCTTGATTCTACTGGAAAGCACGCGCGACGAGCACCGGGCGAATCCGAAATGGGAGGTTCGTCCGGGGCCCGCGTGTTTCGCGGGAAGAGAGGCTAGAGTCGCGTGGATTCGAAAGTGAAAGATTTGTTTTTGGGGCGTGTCCCCGCGGGATTAATTATGCAAGGCGCGACACCGGCCAATTAGGTGGAGCTATTTCAAGGGAAACAGTGAGTTATATTTAGCTTGCTTGCTAGCGAGACAGCGGACCACGCTCCTGGATGCTTTACAATGCAGGTGTATGGTGCCAAGTTCTGTTTGCTGCCAGCTGGATCACGGGGGTAACTTTATTGTGGGTAGTCTGTTGCAGCAACAGGTGCTCGTAATTATTCCCGACGTATTACAATGGCATGTCGTGCCTACGTGCGCTTAATGTATTACTGGATTATACGTGGTTACGTTTCCACCAATAGATCTTAACTAACCATGTCCGCCGCTGCAATAGATTATTGATACCTCTACCTATCGCGGCAACAGCTTATGTCCCGGCTATAGCTGCTTTACCAACTGATTATATTCTTATCTGCGACCGGGGCAATGGGTTATACATGTGTAGTAACTTGACGTGCTAATGTGTAAGATTTGGATAATTGTGAATGGCTAAATTCTGACTGCTGTTTGTAGTGGTGGAGAACTATCGATGGTTCTCACTATCGAAATTTGTAATAATATTACAAATTAAATTTGGGATTCTGAACTTCGGCTGTTATTATTTTTTAATTGACTAACCGATAATTATCGATAGTGAAAATAAGCCATCTATAGTTTTCGATAGTGAAAATAAGCCATCCATAGTTTTCGATAGTGAAAATAAGCCATCTATAGTTTTCGATAGTGAAAATAAGCCATCTATAGTTTTCGATAGTGAAAATAAGCCATCTATAGTTTTCGATAGTAAGAACCATCGATAACTATCGTAAGTACCATCGATAGTTCTCCACCACTACCTCTTTGTCACAGTACAGGCACTTCAAGAAACTCCTTTAGCTTCCCTCGCAATCAAACGACACACGGTTTCGCCTTACTCCCTGTCACAGGGAGGACGAGAGATTAGGAACAAGTTTACCCAGGACTAATTACGAAGGAACCGTTTTCCAGGGAATTTAAGCGATCCGACTGGCCGAGTAAAGGTGAAAAAAGGCCGGGCCTACCGTTACCTCGTTGCCGTCCCGAAGGGATCGCCAGGATGGCAGCGGTGGCAGGCGGATGCAGAGGAGGAAAACTCGGCGAGGAGGGAACCGGCGTCGTGCTCGGTAAGCTATGACGAAGGTTAGGTTATCTCTGGACGCGGATCTAAACGTTTTAGCGTGTACCAGCACGCTTCTGCCGCGGAGTACATTGTCATTTTATGGACAGACGGGGGCCCTGCCGCACGACGGACGAGACGACGGCTACAATTTGCGCGTGTAATTGCGCCGCTATCAATTCCGTTTCGCGAGTGAGACGTCAACGCGTGTACAACCGCCGAGGAGGGATACCCTCTCCGCGGTGGTTAGTGGAATTAATCGTTTCTACTGCGGGTAGACAACGATATCCTTGTTCGCCAACGATCGTAGCGCGAAACTGACAGTAGGTTTCTATAACAGCACTACCGTGGGAAGACTCTTACCTCCGGTTTCATTACCATCCCACGAGACCAGTCGGTCCATCAATTTCCCTCGCGATCACCATATCTCAAATCACGAAACGTCCTCGCATGGTCGAACGGTAAACAAAAGACGATCAGATTTAATTGCATCGTCTCTGGGAAGAGTAATGGAACTACTTAGCAGGGTCACGGCTTTTAAGGTAGTTCGTAAACAACTATGTTAATCAAATTAGGGTTGGGTAATAAACGATAATTATAAAGTAGTATGATACTACTATGGATATAATAATTTTTAACATCGTGTATATATGTTTTAAAAAGTTCAATATTAATATAAATAATTGTAATACAAAAATAGAATATTAAATTGGTTAGCGTAGTGAAGTGGAGCAGCAGATCTGACAACGTCATATTCATTCGGAGCGTTTTTTATAACCAAAATGTCAGAATCTTCGTTCAATATTTAAATGTTTAAACATATCAATTGTGCGACGTTGCCACGTTGACTGTTCTACGTAGTTTCGAAAAAAATTGCACGTGAACCTATTTTTTATGGGTATTTACGAAGAAACCATGTGGTCAGTTTTGCAGAAATTTATAAATTCATTTCCTGACACTTCGATGTACTTTTGTGCCAATTTTGGTACACTTCTTGAATATAGTTTTCAAGAAACAATAACCCTCCTTTCTCGACTCTGCCATGTGCCACTGTGTTAAAATACACCAACTTTAATTAACAATTTCTCGATAACTAAATCATAAATCGATTTTAAACTTTGTACAATGGTTTCTCGTATTCCAAATGAGTTTTGACCGAAATTTCAAAGAATTCTCGAATTTACTAGATTTTTCAAAAACCACCTTAATCCCCGAACACCTCCCCTGATTATTACTTCTCGGTGTTTTTCAACGTTATCACCGCGCCGCGTAAATAATACGTCTCTGGCCCACTAAGCTGGATTTATCGCTGAACCGATGTCCCAAGAAGCCGCCGCGGCTTATTATTTAATCGCTCATTAACGATTCGCCGTACGCGCGTTGTCGCTGCAACCGCCCCCCTCGTCCATCTCCCCTCGGTTGACCCGCTAATCGCACCCGCTTCCTTTTATTCTCTCGTCCCGCGCGCCTCCATTGTTCCGCGCTGGCTCCACTGTTCCGCACGGTTGTCGACTCTCGAATCGGCCTTCCGCACTGCTTCCGGAAATGTACCTCGTTTGTTCCCTTTGTCCGCGGTTCTTTTTGCAAATTATTACAGCCTATTGGCGGAGTAGGATCGATGGAGTACAGTTAATTCGAATCGCTTGGGTACGCGTAGATGGAAGGAGACAGTTCCTCAGAGTCTACCGGTTCTTGAGACTTGGTAGCTAAACTGTGTTCCGTATTTGCGAAGGTGGAGGTGTACTGTGTTGCTATTTGAAGTATAGGAAATATATTTAGGATGACTGGTATAGAAGTCCCGAGATCCAGCTCGCGATTACTGGTGTTGCGATACGGAGGAGACGATGCAATTAACGGCGCAAAGAAACGGACAACGCCTGGCGCAATTAAGCGTTAAGCATCTCGGTGAAAGTGACATTAAACGGAGTGTCTTGGCTGCGATCGATTTTGCTTAGACGAGAAGAGAGACGGTGAAGTATCTACCAGGGCGAGAGGATTTTAATTCGAAGGATTAATAAAATTCCTGTTCTATTCTCTATTCTCTGTTCAAAGAGAGGATTCAATTTCCCTGACAACGTGTCGGTCGAAAATCCCTAGATTACAGAAAAACGGGTCGCGTCGCGGCCCGATACCGATCGGTGCAACTTTTTCTCGCGGATCGGAAGACGGCCGAAAGGAAGGACCGAGTCGAAAGCCGACACGGAGCCGGTACCCTCGTTTCGTTCTGCTTCACGCACTCCCGCGTGGAGGCAGAAAGGAAAAAGGGGTCGGGGGAAGCAGCAGGCGGGCGAGCGACGGCCACGAGGACGACGGCGACGTGCGGGAGCTAAGGCAACAACGGTAGCGGTGGAGGCAGAAGAACAAGCTGAAGAAGAAGAAGAAGGAGGAGGAGAAGGAGAAGACAACGGCTGCCACGGTAGAGAAGAAGACCGGGAAGAAAAGAAGAGGCAGCGAGGAGAAGCGAGGGGAGGCGTGGAAGGACTCGGAGGGATCGAGGAGGGATCGAGGAGTACCCGACCTCCACCTTGGTCGCCACGCATCGTGGAATTCGTTCGGGGAACAGGGACTCGGCGCTGGTCTCTCGCCACGCTCTCGCTTCTCTCGCGAGCGTCCGCTGTTTTGCATTTTACACCGGTGCCGAGAGAGATTTGGTCGTTAGATTCGCCGATGCACCTCCCACCGTGCCCGACCGTTCCCTCTTCGTTCCTCCCCGTCGGTCCCGGGGCTCCGCTCCTTTGGCCCGGGGCAAGGATGTCGGGCCCCAACCCCCCGTCGCGTCACGTCGCCCTCCCATGTGCTACGCGGGCCCTAACCTTCTAGCCTCCTGTCCTCTGCTATCCGTCGGGCCCCGGCTCCGATAATAACGTTATCTCCGCCGCTCGCCGACTTGCTTTTCCGCGCCGGCGAGCCTCGATACCCTTCGCGAGTCAGCATCGCCCCCCCGGGGCCATCGTGGCCACGAATTTCCGGCGCGTTCGACGACCGCGTTTCCTGTGCCGAGGCGCAGCCGTTGGGAACCCTCTGCGGGGACTTTGCTGGCTCTCTGCTGAACGATTCTTCGCGGGGATTCGTTTAGGGCGACACCTGTTATTATCCTCAAAAAAATTGGGAATCTAACAAGGAGAGTATTTTAATTTTTAGATGTCCGCCTCCGATGATTTTGATTTTTGGATATGTTATAGAGGACCGAAAAATAAGAAATACGTGTTTTTATTTTTCCCCGTTTTCATATTTGGGGGGTGGAAACTGCGTTCATAGTTGGCGTTGAAAAATCATTTTTGTGGATTTTTTGAAAATTTGGTGGGTCAGTCATATTTCGCATTCAAAGACACAAAATTCGTCCATTCACACTATTCCCTTATCTCTAATAGTTCTCGAGATATTCCACAAAAATGATTTTTCAACCCTAACTTTGAACGCAGTTTTCACCTCCCAAATATGAAAACGGGGAAAAATAAAAAAACACGTATTTCTTATTTTTCGGTCCTCTATAAAAATAAAAAAACACGTATTTCTTATTTTTCGGTCCTCTATAAAAATAAAAAAAAAACACGTATTTCTTATTTTTCGGTCCTCTATAAAAAAAACACGTATTTCTTATTTTTCGGTCCTCTATAAAAAAAACACGTATTTCTTATTTTTCGGTCCTCTATAAAAATAAAAAAACACGTATTTCTTATTTTTCGGTCCTCTATAAAAATAAAAAAAAACACGTATTTCTTATTTTTCGGTCCTCTATAAAAAAAACACGTATTTCTTATTTTTCGGTCCTCTATAAAAAAAACACGTATTTCTTATTTTTCGGTTCTCTATAAAAATAAAAAAACACGCATTTCTTATTTTTCGGTCCTCTATAACATATCCAAAAATCAAAATCATCGGAGGCGGACACCTAAAATACTCTCCTTGTAAGAAACGTGGTCCTTGACAGGGGCACTGAATTCGTGTAATTTGCATAGAGTAGCCCTTAATTTTTCAAATTCTAAGGTTTGAAGATACCATAAAAATGTGCAGAGCGATTCTTGCATACTAAAAGATCGAATTCGAACGGTTGAAAATTCCCCAGCTGAAGTAATCCCGACGAATCGAGGCGCATACCTACAAGAATCAATTTAGCAAAGTCCACGACGAGCAGCGATCCTCGTGACTTTTTCCTGCGGTCAATATTATCTCAAGTTTCGTCCACATTATCTTTTTGCTTCGTCGACTACGAAGCGAAGAAGACGACGGTTTCAGGTGACAACGGTCGTTTTCCCCTATCGCGAGTCGTCCGCGAATCTCTCTTTACCGAGAGAGGCTCTCGCTTGAGATAAGCTCGCTAACTTGTGGGACCAGGAGGCAGGGAGGCGTTAAACGCACGCCGCGATTAATATTTAAGGCACGGTTCGGCCTGCGGTTTTTCGCAACCGTTGAATAAATGTAACAGTTTTAGCTGAACGCTTTCGCCATGCCCGGAGCAGCTCGGAGGAACGGGGACGTAAAAACGCGACGCGCCTTCGAAAAATCTAACGTCCCTCTCCGCCTTTTCCCCCATTTTCTCGTGTCCTCGCCTTTCACCTGGCGCGAGCTTAAATGCACGGCAACGGGGGCATTGTTTGCACGATCAAATTACGGGGTAGACGTCGGGAGCGTTTATGTAACTTTCGTGTTTCGAGTTTGCCCGCGAAAGTTCCGAGAGATAGTCGCTCGTAAAATCCCGGGCCCCGCGAGGAATTACGTTATCGTTGAAAAACGATCGCCTCTCGTCGTTTCTTTTCCACGCAACGCCTCTCGCCATTTCGCCTAGTAGTTCGCTACTCCTTCATTATCTAGGTGCACCTCGTTACGTCCTGTCTTCTCTTCATCTTTCTTTATCGTCGTATCTCTATTCGTGTCAATCCCAGCGACGATCTAAGCTACAGAAATTGAGTGCTGCGCGCATCTCTTGCGTAGAAACATTCCTCGCCTTTCATTCGCGCAATTCGATTTAAATTTCAATTCGAAAAGAAAAGTGCTGGGAAACGAATATGATGGAAAATAGCTCTCGTGACCGTCGGAGGGGAACGCGAGGAAGAGGAGTACAGTTAAAATAGAGAGCGGGATTTTTCAGCGCGGTATAATTCCCCAGGACTTTTTTTCTCTACAGCCGGGCGGTCCGGTCCGTGGCATTTCCTGGTTGCGATCGATCAATTCGTAGCAAGATATCGATAAACCCCTCGCTAGTAGAAACGATCCTTGTAAAGAGTAATCAGACGAGATCTGGGATCGAGATCCTCCGCTTACATAACGTCCAGTCCATCCAGAGGAGAAGAGAGATCTTTGTCGTTTGGTTAAACATCCCGCTCTAACGACCGGTCCACCTCCCCCTCGCCGCTCTGGCCTATTCGATCCCGCTCGAGAGACCGTTCGACGAATCGAGGATATTCAGAAACGATTACCGACGTGGGTATCCGCGAATCGATAGGTATGTCTGCTTTCGAGCACTGCTGCCAAAGCTGAGTTTAAAGGAAATTCGGATCCCACGGTACATAACGTGATCGACTGTCATTGGAAATCGATACACAATGCGATTTTAGAAGTACTTATATCGCATTAACACCTCCGAAACTTTCTTCGATTACAGATGATCATGTTGAGAGGCTAATTTATTATTATGATTTTTATAATAAAAGGTTAATTCGGAAGAAGTAATAGTAATTTATTTATTTTAATTATTTATTTATTTATTTACTTACTGGCGAAGGCTAAAGAGCTGTGTCGAATACATAAGTAAAGAAATATACAGGAGAAGTAAGTCCAAGTTACAAAATACGCAGCTTAATATTCCTCAATGCAGCTGATTTGAAAATGGTTACGGACCCATGGAAGAAGTCGAGGAAGTCGTTGAAATTATTCGCAGTTGAACAAAGCCTATTTATTATTATTATTATTATTATAATTTACGGGAAACCCCTTAGTATACAATAAGTACAAAGAATGCATAAAAATACAAGAAATAGAGCCTAAACCATCGAAAATTAGGTGACTACTAATTAAACAACCGTTTATACAATCGTTCTTACCTAAGGTCGTTCGATTTGGAGCAATATGAAAAAGGTTGCCTATATCTTAAGGGTATCATAGGGACATGAATTTGAGGAGTTCAAGAATTTCTGTACAATCGACGATTTAACGCCACGATACGTGGTATTAGCAGAAAATCGAGGGAAACTCGACGAGAAAAATGGCTCGGCTCCCCGCGGCCTTCGATTACCGTGCGAAACAATGGAAACGAAGTTTCCTCGGTCCCGGCGACAAGCAGGCCGTTTCCAGCGGCTGTGACGCGAACATTATCTAACTGGCTCGGTCTGCGCCGGAGAAAATCTCCCTGTTCCCTTCCCCCCGTGCCTAAGTAACCCACTAAACTACAAGAGCGTCGGGGAACGAGGACAATGGATCCTCGAGAGTCGCAAACATCGCTGAGCTCCAGCCTCGCGCGTGCAACCAATTGCATTATGGAGAAAGCTAGCCTCTCGCCCAGGACTCGCCTCCCCTGCCCCTCCGCCCCTCTCCAACGGCCCCTCCACTTATCCCTCTCCGGTCTCTGGTATCCGCGATTGCTATTATGTCGCAGTGGAGGGTTGGAAAAAGCGTCGGCGTTGAGGAGAATCGTGTAAAAGAGGTGTCCGCAGGTTCGTGATTGCAGACGGTGGAAGAAATGGGAGTTTTCGTAAAAATTGCTGCTTAAAAGAAAACTGTTCGATGGTGTCGCGGAAGGGGTGTGATTTATTTATTTATTTATTTATTAATCATACGGGAAATCCCATGGTATACAAAAAGAATATATAATATATGTCGTTGAAGAGATGGCTAAGAAATCGATTCACCAAGGGACTTTGAATTGGGGGAGTTTTGTCAATAATAATAATAATAATAATAATAAATCGTCTTTATTCACCACAAGTTACAAGTGATGAGTGGGCGAGGTTCAGCATATCTGCTGTTTTGCAACCTAACCCCATTTTTTTTTTTAATTATTAGAATTAAAGTTAAAAGCATCAGAAAGGCAAGAGAGAACCACAAAGACAAGGGAAATTACACATAGTGTACAAGGATATAAGAACGGGCAGCACATTTAAAAGCAGGGATAGAGGACAGGGAACGAATTTCCAAAGGAAGAGAATATTGTGCAATGTAGTTGACCGACTGGTAGCAGAGGAAGAAGATTGCCCGATCCCTGACCCGCACTTCGCGGGTTCCACGGGTGATATTCGGAAAGAAGGAAACTGGAAAAAGTTCGACGGTTTCCCACGTGAAGTCTAGATCGTAAGAAAGTCGTACCTAGCAAACGTCTCGCCGCGCAGCGCCCGAAGTAGAATCAGACTGGCATCGAGCAGACAGATCGTTCCGAGGCGCGTCGATTCACCTTTCTCCTTTCCCGAAGCGGACCGCGGACAGAAATATATCGTGTAAATGGCAACTAAGGCCCGTGTAAACGGTCCCATGCGGAAGGTGATACAGGGGATCGGTCACTCGCCACTTAACCCCGCGGATCAGGAAGTCGTTTCGCTATTTACCCGACGAGCTCCGCGTGAAAGGGAATATCGAGAGTGAACGCGGATCGTCGGACGAAGGGAGAGTAACAGCGGCGGAACGGTGAAAACATTAATTGCCCTCGGGTGCCGAGCGTTTCTGTAAATCCTCTGACAACTTCCAACACGGGAAGCAGCTCTCCGGCTTCTTTCCTAGCCTCTGCGAAAGCAATGTACGAAAAACCTACGCGCTATATAATGGATATCCTTTGGAAATTCCATATATTCATCGAGCACCACTGAAGGTTCAAGCTGAAGAGCGAAGGAGGAAGGAACGCGACACGAGTCCGGGGAATCTGAAAAAAAATGAATCGATAAACACTCACGGAAGACCGGGGACACGACACGAGCATCCTATTAGACCGGCGAGGAAATTCCATCAAACAGCCGCGGCCACCGTTCCCCACGCTTCCAGGTAGTAACAGCCTGGCGAGCAGCGCGGATTATGTTTCGTGTAAATAGCATTACACGAGATCAGTCACTCGGCGAGTGTACCACGGCCGCGCATTCAATGCAAACGTCTGCATTATTTGACCAAGCGTGGCTCGATCGAGCGGACTGCGCTCGTCGCGAGTCTTGTCAGCTGCACGCCGCGAGCCCAGCATCCACGCCGACTCGGGGAGCAGATGCAGCCACGTCAGACAATTCCTGCCGCGTGCATCGGGCGTCTCGCGTGTACAGGCTGTCCCCAAAGAAGAGCGTCGCGATACGAACAAACGTGAACAGAACGCGTACTCCAAAAGGGACGTACTTTTTTTTTAAGGGGTCATGCTCAGTCAGGAGGCCGAAAAAAGGGTGATCTTTGGAAATTTTTTACTCGAAAGCTATAACATATTTCTCAAAAAATCTTTTTTCCTTTCAAGGATTGCACCTAGTACCGTGTATCGTAATTTTTTTATTTAAAAATATTTATTAATAACTAAGTTATTGTCCATCACTCGAAGGTTCTCTCAAAAAAAGGCTCCTGCGGTGACCACTGCTGCTCGAAAGTCGATCATCTAAAATTAAAATTTCAAAAGAATTTTCATTCTAATTACTATCGGTAAAACTGATTAAACAGATTCGCTGTAAAATCAAGGCTCCCCGAAGATAATAATAATAATAATAATAATAAATCGTCTTTATTCACCACAAGTTACATGAATCAAGTGATGAAAGGGCGAGGTTCAGCATACCCCAAAAACATTACATATAAGAATTTGAATTAAAGTTAACGATACATCAGAAAGGCGAGAGAGAACCACAAAAGACAAGGGAAGTTACATAGTGTACAAGAATATAAGAACGGGCAGCACATTTAAAAGCGGGGATAGAGGACGGGGAACGAATTTCCAAAGGAAGAGAATTATAGTAAGAGCAAGATAAATAGGAGAATTCATTTTTAAACACTGTCTCTGCCCAAAACAAGTGATACAGCAGTATAATAACAGAGGCAATAATGAAGTTTCAAGATTGCTGGATGGTCAGAGCGATGTTGATTACCAAATCTCATCTAGTCCGCTCGTAATTCTTGGCCTCTCGGGCGAACCCGGGATCTTCGAGCTCCCACGAGGTCTAGAGAAAGAATTTAAGTGGTACGTCCCGTGACATGTCAGCCGCCAACGTCGAACTGCCTCTCGAAGGAAATAATATCCCCCGGAGCGAGGGGGCCCCGGCCACGCGGGCGATCCTGTACGCCGCAGGGTATAATTCCTTTGTCGCTGACGTAATAAAGTTTTCCTCGCTCCGTTGTCTCCTCCAGGTGTATATCTTTTCCTGCCCCGCTCGCCTGGCAAGCGGGGTTATTACCGTGCCCGCGAGTTCTGTCTCGCTCGTTGCTTGGGTAAAGCCCTCGTGCAATTTGAATGTCTATGGCAGCGTGAAAATCACGTACGATAAAGAGTCCGTCGGGGCAATAATTACGCCGTAGTTGGAGGAGGTGAAGCAACGCGGGGCGGGGGTGGCGAGTCAAGGAGGGGAGGATTTATTCTCCCGCTGGAATACATTTTTTTTTCTTCTGTTTTTATGTAATCCTGTCTGCAAGGCGCGGAAAGTCGACGGGAGGGAACGGAGGCAGCTCTATTTACGGCGCGGCTCAGCCATTGTTTCGTTAACGTGCAATTAATTTTCACGGTGGAAAGGGGAATCGACCGTGGGCTCCGCTGGATTAGGATGTGAACTTAGAACCTTTCGTTTACAGGATAATCGTTCCAGACGGCTCAGTCTGTCGGAAGAAACGAAGTGGGGGGTGCGGATTTACAGAGCGATTCGTGTTAACGTTACCGTGCGGCAGCGTGGACGAGCAGCGCACCCTCTGGGACTGATTAGCACGTCAGTCGTAGGAGATTCGACTGGGAGCCAGCGAAGCAAGTTACAGTTCGAATGGAAGCGTTCACCTCCATGAAACCAGAAACCCCCGAGTCACCGTCGCCCCATTCAAAGATCCTCGCCCCACGGGCGTTTAACGTTACTGGCCGGCGGAGGCCCAGGCGTCGTCCCCTGATTCACGTCCCCAGGCCTCGTTAATAGCCCGACCGGGGCCCAGCGGAAATTTGCGAGCCAGCGTCCGCGGCCGACTGGGATCGTCGACAGCAGGGGGCACCGTGACGAAGGTGTCGCTGGCTCCACGCACTTCCGCGAAACGAGATATCCTAGACGATCCTCGCGTCCTCTCGCGATCCCCCGCGGTCGGGGAGGAGGAGGAAAGCCGACGACACGGCTAGAATTTACGCACGCGCCAGTCGGTACCGCACGCAGGGAATTCTCACTTTCCGGAGCTGGACACCGCACCCCGTTCGACTTCTTATTTCCATCTGGAGCTTCTCTACGAGCTGGACAGTTCATTAGTTCCGAGAGCAGCGGCCTCGCTGTTTCCCCCTTGAATTTATCGCTGCTCCCTCGTGTCCCCGTCGAGTGGCGATTTCGAAGCGTCCTCCAGTCGATTCTCTTCCTTCTACGTTCACAATTTTTCGTCCCGAAACGAGTGACTCCGATTGACGGTTACAGGTATTGTCTTATGCTATCTCGTCTTATCTTCTGACAGACAAGAGTGTAGGATGACGGAAAAACGAAAGTCGCCTCAACGGGACTCGAACCCGCGAACTCTAGATTTGCGCGCTGGTCAGCCGCCTTAACCACCTCGGCTACCGTCGACTTCCCCGATCGTCGCTGTTCCGTGCCCTCTCTTATGGTATGGGGGTTCCTGATCCCACAAGAGTATTGTTTCGAGGAGGAAGCGAGTCGACAGTTTCAGGTGTTGTGTCACCATCCCCCTCGAGATTAAGTAGTACTGACGTTTCTAAATGACACGAACGCGTACGTCCGATTCTCCGTGTCGAGTGGCTTTGACCCAGTTCAGGAGTATCCCCGCAGACCAGTCAACCCGGCAGTCGATATTAGTTCGCGAATAGGAATGTGCACTATGCGCATTATGCGGAGGAATGAGGCTGCTGTAACAGTATACGTTACGTCGTCTTGCCTTATGTGGAGCACTCTTACTACGGGACTTCAGTTTCTAGGGGACATGAAAGTCTCGCGGACGTAACGTATGACGTGTACGTCGGCAAGTTGTGCGGCTTCACCTTCTTGCTGATTGCTCCTCATCGTTCAACGCTTTACGACCCCCGCTGCACTTTTCTCCGGCTCTCCGTTACGTAAACGGAGAACTCCGATGGACAAGAAGCGGGCAGGAATTAATTGCCATGCTTCGGAGCTTTGGCCACCTGATCGGATACAATTTCAGTTACTTATCCTGTGGATTTGAATCTGGGGAGTACCTGTACCTGTGCCTCTTTCATTAGAGCACAGCTTTTCGAAGATTTCACGCCTGAGAATTCTTTTTATTATTATTATTATTATTATTATTAATATCAACGGGAAAACCCTTTAGAATACATAAGTTTAGACAGATGAGTACTGTAATTAGAATTAAATACAATATAATAAAAAATAAAATAAAATAGAATAGAATATAATTAGAATTAAATACAATATAATAAAAAATAAAATAAAATAGAATAGAATATAATTAGAATTAAATACAATATAATAAAAAATAAAATAAAATAAAATAGAATATAATTAGAATTAAATACAATATAATAAAAAATAAAATAAAATAGAGTAGAATATAACTGAACAAAACAATTCTGATTAATATAGAGTGTATTCTGAAGCAACCTACGCAAAGATTATCACGAGTAGAAAAATTAGACAGTGGAGAAGGGCAGGTTTTATCAGACGTGGCTCGTCTTCCACGCTAATTCGATAAGAATTAATCCAGTTTCCCTGGATTACCGAGCAACGCGCCGGACACGAGTCGGCTCGCCCTTGGCCCCGAAGAATCGGCCGCCAGCCCTATCTGCGGCGATCTTCACGCCGACGGCGCCACGACCAGGCCACCGTAAAGGAAAAAGACCGGGGGAAAAATGAACTAATTGCTGCCCTCCCGTGGCTAGGTTCCCGGAACGAGGCGAAGCGCTATCTTTCTGATTAATTAAATTACTCGCCGTGAAATCAGAGGAGCGGAGCCGCGCGTTACGGCGCCGGCCGAGGCGGGCGACGGGGCGCAGCCACCGCGTTAAGTGGTAAATCGTCGAATTAACATCCGTTTCTTGCGACCACTACCATTTTCACGCGGCTCACGCGTCATTTTTTATTCCTCTAGACTCGCACGTGTCCCCGATTGCGATCGGCTGGTAACGATGCCTGGAACCCGGGCCCTTCGACCGTTCACCTTCTGAAAATTCAGTGCGACCGATGGACGGATTGCGCGCCAACAGCGCCTTCAGGTTTCACTTTCCTCCCGGGACTTGATGCGTGCGATCTTATCGAACGTTGCGATCGAACGACTGCGCGCCACGCGTTGGGAGAACTTCGGCTAACAAGCAAACGCGGCAGTTCCAGTTCCAGTGGCCTTAATCAGAGAGATACTTGAAACGAAGGCGGGAGAATTCTGGGTAAATTAAGCGCAAGGAAAAACATAGTTACTACGCAAGTGAATCGATTCCAAAGACAGCCAGCCTCTGTGGATTGAATTTCCAGAAAGAGTCTCGGAAAAGGGGGAAAGAATTTATTTCAAGCGATCGATTGAACGGACCTTGGACGTGGTTTCGCCAATTAATCGGTAGAACTTTATTTGTAGTTCTATTTTTTTTTAGTTTTAGGCTTAGTTCAGTTTTGTTTTTGTCTCTAATCTTAGTTTTAGTTCTTCTTTTCATGTTTTCCAAGATATTCGCTTCGTCTGTATGCTATTATGAGGTTAGGCCTAATAACAGCTTTAGCTGAGCCTCGCCTTTTCACCATTCTGTGTTTAACCCTCCAGTGCATACGCCTGCCTTAAGGCGGGGGCACCTGTTTAGTCCAGGGGTTGGGAATTCTCATTTGCCAGGCCAAAAATAGTGCCACAGCGCACATATTGGTCTAAGAAATATGTCAATCTGAGTCTTCAATTTGACAAAAATCTAATTTGAAGTGCATTTTTGAGCTACACACGCTGCAAAAAATATTATTATTTCCTCCAAATTGAAAACTGACATCGAATTCGGTATTTTCATCCTCAAATGAGAGTAAACTAATTTTTCCAACTGAATTAAAAATCTATACACAAGATGGTTAATTTGGTGAAATAAAGACGGAAAATAAAATAAAATAAAATAAATGTTGGAAGTATCACGCGCACGGTGTCTCCGTCCAGAAGGGATCCGCAGCGATCGAAGGCAGGCTGCCCGCACCGGGGCCATCGTCGCGTTCCGTTAGTCGCGGGTAATGAGTCCGCCGGCTAACAATAATTAACAGAGCCAATCAAACGCTCATTAGGTAAAGTAAATAGGGGATGTAATTACGAGCGATACCGGGCTCTCGGTGCGGTACGCCAGCTCGGCGCGCGCTCGCCGCAGCGTAATCGTGCGTGCAGCTAATAAGCAGAGTTTACAACAGTGGTGTTAGACTCGCGCACGTATCGGCGATGCGATTAGCCTGTTAACCGAGCGAAAAAACACGATCGCCTCGCCGTGAACACCGGAATCCCCCTGAAATCATTCGGGGACCATAAAAGACTCGAAAACTCCTCCGTTAAAATGCAATCTCTCGTGTCGAACACGCGGATTATCGCCAGCGATAGTATATCGATATCAGCGCGGTACAAAAACGAGAGGAATCGTGGCGAGGCTTATTCCGAGGAGAAAATACGGTGTCCCTCCTTCGGACCCAATCAGAGCCGAACGAGTCGAGGGAAGCGAGCATCGCGAAACAAGCAGAACGAGAGGAAAAAGAGGAGGCCGGGGGAAAAAAGGGTCAGCAACGATCAGCGGGCGCGCGTGCACGTGGAATATCGACGCGAGTTGATCGAGGTGGCCTTTTAAGGTGCCGAAGGGCACGCCAGCGCAGCGTCCCTCGGTGGCAGCGCACGGGCCGAAGGTATTCCGAGCGATAAGAGGGATTCCGTGGGCCTGTGGCGTAACAATGCTGCCGGGCCCAGCGGGAACGCCGAGCGCCCCGACGTCTTCTAATGGAGAGGGAGTCTGTTTCCTGCCGGGGCTACGGATCGCGCATACTAAAAACTTCATCCTTCGGCTACCGTTACCACAATCCCTCCGCGCGACAGCCAGCTCGTGGCCTTTTGATGGCACCGGTGGCTATCCGTCGTTCCGCACAAGCCTGGGACCAGTACTCTGCTCGCCGGAGGAGCGGCGTGCGTGGCGTGCGCATCGCGATTTTCAACATCGATCACTGAGCCCTCCGGGTCGCCGTTCTCTGACCCCGAATTTCCTGCCCGCAGACGTCGTTCGTCGTCGCACTGTGGTCTGTCTATTAAGAAGCTAGCGGGACAAAAGTCGCAGTTCGTCCGTAAATCATCAATTAGATGAAAATGTTTGAAAAACACCATCCACATTGTTTTACCACCCTTAAAACGTTCATCCCTCGCAAGGGAAGATCCCCAACACGAAAACTCCTAAAATTATAAAACTAAAAACTAAAAAATAATTATTTTCTTGTACTACAATTTCGATGGTAATATACTACACAGGCCTGCAAAGTTTCGAGACAATTGGGTAGTTGGAAGTGGGTTAAAATTGAGTTTATAGATTTGAACCTTACAAACAGACAGTTTAATAACGCAGAGTTGCAAATATTTGCAGCTGTAACTTGTCAATGTGTATTCTATAAGGCAAATAGAATAAAACCCCACAAAAATTCTAGGTTCCACGAGGTTCCCGGATATCTAGAGCATTTTCAACGAAAGCTATTGAAAAAATCCACCGTTTCTATGATGATATTTTAATTCTGTTCGTTGGAAATTAAAATATTCATGGCTGAAACTTGATTTACTACTTACTTGTGCGTTTGCAATCGTACAATCGTAAATTAATTGCGATACAACGGAGCACTACTGATTTATTGCTGATTCTGTTGCATTTTAACAAACTGTTACTAAGGGCCTGGCGCGAAGACGTTTGAACGGTCGTCACTTTTATAAAATACATACAAATTTGCACACCATATCATTCCGATAGGGTAGACGTACCGTTTGTGGCCATTGTACTGTTTTTGGCCATGTGGATAATTATCGCGTTTTTTTAGCTCGAAATTGCTTGCAGACACTTAATTATGTGTACAATTTCAAACCGTAAATATTTTGTTTAGTATACCACCAGAAATATAAGGTTACATTTATTGCTTACGCGAAAAGTGGCAAGTGGCCACAAACGGTGAAAAATGGATTTCTTATATTTTTTAACTTTATTAATTCTTTAACGATTTCTCTAGTTAATGGTAATTTAGACATTAATAGTAAAGGTAGTGTAAAATTTAGTAAAGGTTTTAGCTTCCTGATTTGAAGTACAATTTTAAAGATAATTGCGATGAAAGTCACTGAAACCCTTAAAGTGGCCAGAAACGGTGAAAAATGGATTTCTTATATTTTTTAACTTTATTAATTCTTTAACGATTTCTCTAGTTAATGGTAATTTAGACATTAATAGTAAAGGTAGTGTAAAATTTAGTAAAGGTTTTAGCTTCCTGATTTGAAGTACAATTTTAAAGATAATTGCGATGAAACGCACTGAAACCCTTAAAGTGGCCACAAACGGTGAAAAATGGATTTCTTATATTTCTTAACTTTATTAATTCTTTAACGATTTCTCTAGTTAATGGTAATTTAGACATTAATAGTAAAGGTAGTGTAAAATTTAGTAAAGGTTTTAGCTTCCTGATTTGAAGTACAATTTTAAAGATAATCACGATGAAACGCACTTAAATCCTTAAAGTGGCCACAAATGGTGCATCCACCCTATCTCTGACTCGGTAGCTTGTGGTATGACAAGGATTCATTCATTTTGGATGGGTCATGATTTTGGACTTTTGTCCCGCTAGGTCATCAATAAGACGGACCACTGTGCGTCGTTGCGATTTCCCTCCTGGGAGGTCTCCTTCGTTCGCCTGGCTCGGCAGACGGTTGCGCGTTGCGAATTCAGCGGGCAGAGCGGAGACGATCTTCCCTCGCGAGGGACGAGTTCCAGTGGAGTTCATCGGGCGCGATGGGAGTCTCGAGTTACGCGGAATGGAGGATCGCATTTGTTCGTCGATGAGTTTTCCCAAGTGTTTCGGAATTTCCACGCCTTCTTGTATATAGTTCCACGGGGGTGGAGAAAGGAGGAAGATGGGTTTCGCGCGGCTGCGTGTTCCAGGAGCGAGCGGTGCATCTGCGTACGCCGCTGGTAACCTGCACCGCGGCGGGCGCAACACACGGAGCAGTGCTCATTGACATTTAACTTTCGAAATTGAAGACAGAGAGAGCGGGAGGCGAGAGATGCGGCCTCAGACCGCGGCAAAATACCACCGGGCAGATAGAGCTAACATTTAAATGCCATTGCTGGCCCGCAAGACGCATGGCTGCGCTGAGAGATGCACCTGAAAGGGCTCCGTCCTCGTCGACTCCTGTCTCTACCTCTTCCTTCCATCGCGGCTCCACGGGAATATCTTGCAAAATATTGTGGGACTGCAAAGACTGTCCGCTTGATAAAGTATGTTTGGACCAGAGTAATTGGGATCGAGAGCGGATGTTTATGGTAGAGTATCGAATGCGTCAGGGGTGTGAGATTTGAATGGTTTCGTCGAATGCACGTGGAGAGTTTGTTGACCGGAGCGCGTGTCAAGAGTGTGTGTGTAAGTTTGAATCTCGGGGAGCGCAAGATAAGAATGAATGAAGTCAGTCCTGCAGAGTCCGTGAAACGAGAGGCATCGTTGCCTGATCCTTCTAATAAATAGTTTCCTTTACTTTTTCCACAAGTTGTGTAATTCATTTCTGCCTTACTCACCTAACATCCCTACAATATATGGGAGTCCTCCGTGGTACCCGAAGTCACCCGAGTCAACTGTCCATTGGGGAAAAAGTCGAAGGGAATGGGTTGAAGAAAAATCATCCCACGTGAAACACAGAGAAGTCGACTCGGGTGCATATAGAATAGCATTTCTGAGAATTGCTCGAACGATAGCCCCGAGTTGCTTCCTCCGAGGTGAAGAGTCCGCTCGACGTGCCTGTAATATTATTTCCAATACACGGTAGTAGCGTTTTCACAGCCGACTTGCGAGGCTCGCGTGACCGCGCAAGCGAACCCTGACCAGGAAGCAGGAACAAAGTGGCCAGAAAAGGCGAGGATCTTCTGTCAGCTAGCTTCTTGCAGTCTACTTTCATCTTGTATGGAATCGTGTTCCTTTTCGAACCGTGCGCACGTTTCCTCCCCAGTTTCTAATTAATCTACTGTTGGGTCGAAGCTAATCTATTCGAAGATGGTTTGGATGATGAAGATGAAGGACAGAGGGAGAAGCGAAAGGTGACTCTTCGCGACGATCCCAAGCCCTTAATCCGTCGCCACGTAATGGGACGTAATGCGAAATTAGCCGGCCTCTATGTACAGTTACGCATTACGTTAACAAGACTTACTTCCGATTATAGCCGAGACCTCCATTGTTCGAGGAAGGCGAGCATCGTGCACTTTAGTGGTCCCAGCCTGAGCTCTCTCTCTCTCTCTCTCTTTCTCTCTCTCTCTAGCCCATTTATCTATCTATTCAGTCGGCCTGTATAATGCACGATAGATTCCGTGTAATCCTGGCCGGCACAATGCCTTCAAAAGCCACTTCCTATCGCCTCGGGGATCTGACACCGCCATCTTTTCTGATTTACATTCGCTTCTGCCGAGTTTCGCGCGGCTCTGGGACCACCACGAGCGCAGAACCCCGGGACTCTGATTTTTAGAGGAAACAGCTTGGATCCCAACTCTGTTCGATCTCCACGATATGTGATCCTGAAGATCTTCTTGATATTTTAAGGTACCGTCAAGGACCCAGTTCCTGATCACTTAAGATACAAAGGGAGCAGTTTCTGATCAACCTAAAACTTTTTACTATGAGGTATGAAATGTTTGCGTATAAATTTAAAAATACTTCAGAATTATTTAATAATTCTTTGGAATAAATTTGTATCGTGATAAACTTATTATTTGGTATTTATATACTAAACTGATCAGGAATTGGGTTCTGATCAGGAACTGGGTCCTTGACGGTACCGTAAACTGGGGTGACTTTGCCCACGCGGGGTGACATTGCCCACTTTCCGGAAAGACTTTATTTTGTTTTATTGTGAAGTAATTAGAACATATGGTGTTTTGTAATCAATAGCAATCATTTCTCCAAGGTTAAATGAAAAAAAAAATAGCGAATTCAATCATACGGTAATTTTTCAGTCAGAGTAAAAAGTGGGCAATGTCACCCCGGCGGGCAAAGTCACCCCAATTTACGGTAAAATGTGTTTCATTAAAAATTCCGCGAGTGGAGCTACTACTACTTATATGTGATCCGTCTAAGCTGAATTGAGTCGCAAAACCGCGGAGCAATATTGATATCCGAGATGGGAAGATGAAGATAACAGTCCCGTAAGCTGCTAAACTATTCTCCGCGCCGAATATTTCAATTGTTTCGCGCCTCGCGCTCCAATGGGGAAACGCATTTACATCCACCTACCTTTCTCGTCCTTTCTTTCCGATCGACGAGGAAGTGAATTACGCCTGGCGCGATTGAATTAAATGTTTGTATTTTCAGGCGGAACGCTCGGCCGTGTTGACGTCAATCTTATCGAGCGAATTGAAAGTTACGGGAGAACCTCGAACGGTTCTAATATAATAGCGTCGGGGATCGTGACAGCGCGTGCGGATCATAATATAATCGTGATTGAACGTATACAGTTGTCAATCAATGTTCCGCGATACCGCGGCCGAGTATTCTTCGGGCTAAATCCTCGACGTATCGTAAACCTCAATAACGATCTATTATTCAGAGAATTACCGAGATCGAAGATCGACGAATTTTAACGACCACTCCGCAGCCCGGCACACAACCATTATTCCCTTTTTTTGGCCCCTCTCACATTTCAATCCGACAAATTGATTCGGATACTCGAATCGAATTAGCCTTGATCCTCCATCACCATCGCAAAAAATCTAGGATCCAAAGAAACACAAGGATCATCCTGTATCTTGCATTCTCTCCAAGTTCCCCACACTATAAAATACCTTACAAAAACATAACTCTAATTCGAATCTTCTTACACCTCTTAATGACATAATGGAACCATTGAATCGCATTGCAATTTAAAATACACAGTCACCGGAGGGTTTTGAAAGTAAAAAAAATCCTCGCCACGAAGTACGAAAATTGGCATCGGTGGCGAGTAGAATGATCCTTGCATTCTATCCAAGTTCCCCACATTATAAAATACCTTACAAAAACATAACTCTAATTCGAATCTTCTTACACCTCTTAATGACATAATAGAACCATTGAATCGCATTGCAATTTAAAATACACAGTCACCGGAGGGTTTTGAAAGTAAAAAAAATCCTCGCCACGAAGTACGAAAATTGGCATCGGCGGCGAGTAGAATGATCCGGCGCTGGTCGGCCAGTCACGGCCGAGAGAGGAGGCATCCTCCGGCCGGTAGCAGAGCGAACGGTATGCGATTAGCGGCGACGCGAGGATTGTCAAAAGCCCGGCTAGGCACGTGATGTACCGTTAAAGCTGGCGTTCGCCTATCGAATATTCGACCTACGACCCGGCGACGCTAGGCAGCGTGAACGCGGAAATGCAGGTAAGCGCGCGCATCACGTCGGCCCTCGAATGACCTTACGCGGAGTCCGTTTGTCTCTTTGCCGGCGGGAATCAACGACGGAGGCACCCTCTCGATGGGATAATCGCGGATTCTTCGGACGTCGGTGATTTACGATCTTGCCAGCAGCTCGTCGATGCAAGACGAATTTCGTGGCGACGCGGTCGCCAGCCTCTTCCGCGCACCTCCGCCGTCCGATCCGCGAGATTCTAATCACCTTCCGCCGTTCCTCCTCGCCGGGAGCCGTCGGTGCTCGTGGAATCCTCGCGGAAGCAGTTTCGGTGGGATACCGTACGGGACGAGGGAATATCTGGGACGACGGGATCAGCTGGGAAAGCAGGCGAGCCGCCTCGAAGAACGCCGATCGATTGCCCGTCAATTTTAAGCTCGTGAACGTCGCCTCGCGATCCGTGGGAATGGCCGCGGCGGCGGTAGCTCGTGGAAAAAGCCTCGAGTGTTTTGGATAATCGAGCGTGGTTAACGAGGAGTCGCGTGGTTGTCGAGTGAACTGTTAATCGGTCACGGGAATCCGGCGAATCGTTCGCGGCCGTAATAAATGTATCCCGGACGGCCGTTTAACTGTTAACGAAGGCGATTACTCGCGCTAACTGTCCGCCGATTCGTAATCGAGGCGCTCGGGAAATTGTTCGAATTATGGATGTGCCGGACGGACCGGTTGATTGTTAACGAAGCCCCATTATTCGCGTGAATTGTTCGCCGGCCCGCAATTACGCCGCGACGGGAAAATCGTTTCAATTATAAATGTCCCGGACGAGGCTCCTTTTATTGGCATCGTTCGTTATGCTTTCAGCAACTCTCGTCGCGAGTGCCGTGTAATCTTGGTTAGCGAAACGAAACCGCAATGATTTCTACACCCTACTTTCCGTAATTCAACGGCATCGCCTGCCAGATTCCGCCGACGAGTCACCGATTTCTCGCAGGAAATATACTTGCTCGAAAGAAAATCCATCCAGGAAGGAGACGCGGGATTTAGTGTCCGCCAAGCTCGACTTGGAAAAGCTGGGTGGAGTGGATGTTGAAAGTTGGACAGTTGGAGGGGCATTCTTCCAAGAAGAGGTTGTATCTCGCCGCTGAATGTTGAGGGGAAAAAACGTTGCTTTATCGCGTCCCCTCTCGCGCCCCGCGTTCCTTAATAATCATCCTTGGTGAAATTCGCTCGCCGCTCCAGGAAGAGGAGGCGGCGCAAGCTGGAAGAATGAGGAGCAGCGGTCGGTCAACGTCGCCCGCTTCAGCGGCGCAATAGGGAATTCAAATAAATCGCTAATCGCGAGCATTTATCCTTTCGCGCCGGTGACGTACGGAGTGGCGAGTATGCGGTAACCCGTGTCTCACCCCTCCTCCCCCTCTTCTGGTGCGTCTTCATCGGTTTTATGCGCGTGCACCTTTGACCACTGGCGCCGTCCGTGGCTAGGACGCGGCAAAAAGTGCCCGATCACCACTCCGCACGCCGTTCCAGCGAGCTGTTACCGTTATTTTTCGGGGTCGATGTCGCTCGTCCGCCGGCTAGAGCCTACGTGACATTTAAAGTGCACGGAGGTCGGCGATTTCGAGGCTCTTGGGGCCTCGGCAACTTTGCACTGGCATCGTAGCTTCGCATAAAAAACTATACCCGAAAGCATCCTTTGCGCGGGGAGTTACGCGAGGAAGTAGTCGCGCCCCGCCCATGGTCAGACATCTCGATACTACTTAAAGCAGACGTTCGCTAAATGGGAATTTTTCCCTCGACTCCTTTGAGATTGTTCGGGGACTAATCAGAGATCGGTGTGAATAATAATAATAATAATTTTATTTACGGGGCAAGCCCATTAAGCACAAGAACACAAAAAAGGGATAATACAATAAATTGTTTATTGTTTGTAAACGGGAAAGAGATCCCTTTAGTGTACAGGAGATTAAAGGATGCAAGTACAACAGAAATTTAGACAGGTGACGCCGGGTAACATAAAATAACTAGAGTGAGAAGCTCCGGTAATCGAGTCAAATCGCATTAGCAAGGTGCAGAGCTAGAAATAGAGAAAAGACGAAAGATATCACAGTACATTGAATAGAATATTCAGATGACGTTTGAGTGCAGAATGAGATATGGTGAAGAGATCGAAAGAGCTAGTATAATTACATACAAACCAAATGAACAAAAAGATAAGAGATGGCCGTGGAGTGACAAGTAGGTGCGTGGGGAACCGCTAAGGAATGCCGTCCGCAATAAGTGCTCTACGAATACTAATTTTGAAGCCGGAAAGAGTATCAGCAAAGAAATCGATGCCCTCGTGAAGTTGATTGGCGATAAATGAAGCCGGGCTGCCTTTAAAGAGGCAGCCCGGCTTCATATCTTTCAGCACTTTTAGTGTGGGTTTCCTTGTTACGTCTTCACCTCCCTCTATAGCCCATTTTATGCCGTTCCCGCGTGTTAGCATCTATTTGTTCTATTTGTTCTTTGGGGTCTAAATTTTTATCTTCTTTCTTATCTACTATTATTTAGTTTTAAGTATGTTTAGTATTAGTATACGTAATATTAAGTAATTTTTAGTTTATATTATGGTTAGGCTTATTAACAGTTTATACTGCGGCCTCGCCTTTACCCTATCTGTACCACATCATTTCTTTTTCTGTCACGTCAAAGGGTAATAAAGTTGAAATAATAATAAAGGATAGGTGAGAGATTCTCCTCCTGTGTTCAAGGGACCTTACACCGAATCTGTTCTTGACAGGTACGCAGTTACGGTCGAACCACGCAAGGGGCTGGCCAGCTTTGAACGCCAGATAGCGTGAATCCTCGGATCTCTGAATCTCCCAGCCGGCATGGCTAATGGAGAGGTGAAAAGAATTCTCGCAAAAGGCTGCGCCTATGCGTCCAACCACTCCTTTAAACGAGGCAGCAACGAGCCACGGGCCCCGTGGCTATCGAGGCGAGGAGAGGGACGGGGGAGGTGAAGGGGTGGGCAGAGGGTCGGTAGAGGGAGGAGAAAAATGAAAAAGTCACCGATGCCATGCGAGCGACGTGACCCCTCGTCGGTGACCCCGGACGAACCGGCCGACGACGACGAGGAAAGGGGGAATGCCAGACCTCAGGCTACGTTCACAGTTCGCCGAAAAAGGCATGCTACACAACCGGCGCGCCGATTGTGTTGACCGGTCAACGATGCCTCCTCTGACAGTCCTCCTCGGCTTCTCTCTTTTCCCGGCCGCGCTAATTTATGGCCGATACGAATGGAAATATTCGCCGGCACGACCGCCTCGTCGCCAAAGGAACTTGCGATCCGGGAACCAACCACGGACGATCGTACCTTCGATACTTTGCCAGCTCCCTCGGTGTCGCTAACACTTATCTGGGTCAGCTTGTTTCTTAACGCACACTTGTGAAATTCGATTCGGTGCAGATACCAGAGCCACGGGACTACGAGATGAGGATCGCTGCGAGGCGATCTGGGACACGAAGGATGAGTTTAACGTCCCCCCGGAGTTCCGCCTATCGGCCGGCTGCGAAGCGTTTAAAGTGCTCGCAGTCGGTTAGCCGCGGTGGCAACGCTCCGCCACTAGCGACGGATTGGAAAAAGTCTCCGGGGACGACTGCCTATTTATCCATTCCTAGTACGACTCGTTAGTCTCCTTCGACTTTCTCAACTTCCTGATTGCCTCGCCAGTCCGCGGCGTCGTGTACCTGCCCGGCCAGACAAATTCCGGTCGTTAAAGCTCAAGTGTCCCGGCGTTTCCGCGCGCGTGAACCCTGCCGGTTTAAAGCCCCTTTCAGGCCGGCTGGATGTCTTCCTCCTCCGGCAGCCGGGGAGCTTTCATTCCCGCTGCCAGACGCGATCCAGCCTGCTCAGCGTTTCGAGCTTCCCGAAGCGACGAAATCTTTAACGACCGAGAGGAGCTTTGAAATCGGAAGTCTCAGGGAGCCCGGAGCACTCTGAAAAGATTCTCCCAGGTATTCCCTGAGTAAGCGACGCGGTACGTGGAACACTAAGAGAAAAAAGAGGATAGAGTCAGAGCTAGCCACGTTCTAGCGGCAACGTGAAGCGGTAAAAACCGAATTCAATCGAGCCGGTGATTAATCGTTAAGCGTGATTACGAGGAATCCACCGAATACCACGGGCATTCGACGCCATCGGCGCGAAACACTCGTCAGGGTTAGCTGTTATTCGGACAAATCTCAAGCATTAATGCGCCGCCGCAGTTATGCGATAGAGCTCGGAGGCTGCGTTCTTCGAGCAGAGAGGACTACGATGATCGCGAGACCTTGGATTGACCCTTACGGTACCGGCAAACGTCAATGGTTTAATTACGGCGAAGTCATTTCTTCTATCTGCCGTTTCTTTTATTCGCCGACGGGAGGAGTGGTCCACCCTCGAGTGGAAGGTCAAGCGGAATACGCCTGAGGAATGGCGGAGCCTTGTTCGCCCCGCTGACATTACGACCCGAATTAGAGAGGGATATCTTTTCATATTGTCGTAAATGCACGAGGAAGTACTATTTCCACGGGGCTCCGAGAGCTTTCTAGCTTATGCACGGCCCCGCGAGTTATCCGCTTGTATCGCTTGACAGTCCATTATCGGCCCGCTCCGGGCCGAACCATTAAAACGATCCCCACCGTGATCGACGTGAGAAGTTCTCGCGGCAATCGCTGATACGCCGCGGCAAATTGATTTGTTGACCGTGATCCTCTGTTCCATTCAAACAGCGACGCGTCTCGATTCTTCAATCGCACCGGGGCACAGATCGGGCTACAGCCAAGCTTCCAAAAATAAAATCATAGACGCGCGCAACCATACTCGCCAGTGTTTTGGATCAATGCATCAATCACGGGAGTTAATCGAAACTGTCCACCTCGCGTCTCTCGCCGCGAAGATTCCATCTTCAATCTCCGACGAGGGATCTTCAAACGAGATTCAAATAAAAGATCGCCGGACCTCTTCCGCGATCAAGAGTCCCGCGTCTAATCACGCGTCAAAATGGCAATGCGGGACCTATTTCCACGTTCTCCTCTTACGAGTTAGCGACGAACAATGTACCGAAAGTCAGGAGATCAACGATCCTCGAACGAGTTGCCAGTGAGCCATCTAACTACTTCTTCCTGGAGCGATCCATCTCGAATCCATCTCTAATCACGTTTCACAAGGCAACGCCGTGACCCCTTGTCTCTCTCTTTTCCGTCGAGGAGCGAGAGAGAGAGCGGAGTCTCGGACTCCGGCGAAAGTCAAACAAGATCCGGCTAAACGATCGAGATCCCATCTCTAATCGCTTAGGTACCAAAAGTGGACGAGACGACCTCTGGCCAGCAGCCATCCGAAAGTCAGGGCGCATCAAGGAGGATCTTGAAACACGCCTCGACCGAGGCGATCACTCCAATCTTCTTCGCCGTCAAGCGTTCGCCGTCCGTAATCAGCTGGCCGAAAAAGGAACGGGACGGCCTTCGCTCTCTTCCCCCCCAAAGTAGGAAGATGAACGAATCAATCACAGGATTGAACCGAGACGACCCCGTGCAGCCGTGTTCCACGGTCAGGATCCCACCTCTAATCATCGTGGACGGCACGGCGAGGCTATCCAAGCGCGGCCGGCCAGCGTCCGCCCATAAATATCCCTGGCGGCAGGCGGCGCGGTTCGTAAAAATCAATCGACGCTTCCCGCGAAACTGTCCTACATCCCAGGGCTGCCGTGTGGCCGAGGTCCCCGTTGCAGCGTCATCAGCCGGAGAGGGGCACCCTCGCCGTCCCTCTATCGCTCCGGGCGAACAGGCACGGCCGCTAGCTCTACCGACTGGCTGTCAGTGTACCTGCCGGCCAGACAAATTCCGGCCATTAAGCGTTCCAGCGTCGCCGTGGTGGCTGTGAACCCGCTCTCCTAAGGCCCCCGTGCCTCGTGCAATATAATGGTGGACCGTGGATTGACCCTTGCGGTACTCCCACCATCACCAGCCACGGCGATCACCTACACAACCGATCCCTGGTCTCCTGGACTCCCTCCGAGGGTCCCTGCTCGTGTGAGACCGCCACCGACGCACCAGCACAAGGCCGACGCGCGCGCCACGACGCCTATGCGCTGCGCCTCGCGACCGACCCGCGCTCGCTGTATACGAACACGCTGCGGGGTCATATTCTCATCGGCGATGCATCGCCGCACCGTCCCGCTCCACCGAAACAGTTCGTACTCGCGGGAAGGGGAAAAAAAAAATGCCGGTTGAACGGAGAGAAAGACTGCTCGCCCCGCAGATAGAAATCTGATCGCTCGTTACCTGCTCCCTATCCCGTGAGCCACCGAACAGATATCGTGACCGTTTTTGCGCTCGAGATGCATCGCGCGCTTTTTCTGCTGGGACGCGGCGAACGTTGCGCGTTGATTTCAGGGAAACTTTGCGGGTGGAAGGATATTTGACCCGCGTGGTGGTGGAGGGGGGATGTTTGGCGGGTCAGAAGGAAGTAGCTTTATCTGCTTGCGAGGAAGAGGCGAGAGGACTAAGAGAATTAAGTAGGGTAAAGCAACCAGTAATTGACCGCATACCAATGAATGACCATTAGGCAAAGAAATGTCAATTATAAATTTAAAAATTACTATTTTTTAATTTTACTAGTTGCACTTTTAATATCCCAGATTTTTAGTTTTGCATATTAACCCTTATGTCAATAACCGGGTACAGCTGTACCCATCTAAGCGTTGCCTCCTAACATTTTTTATGTTCCCGTTAAAAGAAAGTTTCATTTCGAGATACATGCGGAAAGTCCCGTATACCTAATAAAGGTCTCCCCGCTCACCTCAGGGTTGCCGAAGTCAAGTATAATTACAAAGTTACGAATCACCCCTCTAAAGAGCCTTAAATACATGATTTCACCACGCGGGTACAGCTGTACCCCGGTCATTGAACAACGTAGGTAAAGTTGGTTATTGACATAAGGGTTAAACAAACATTAATAAGTACAATTCATAACAATGCATAAAAGTATGCGGTCATCAGCAGTTATGCTGAACCTCGCCCTTTTATCCCTTAATTCATGTGAATTTGTGATGAATAAAGACAAATTATTATTATTATTATTATTATTTACTGGTTTTCTCATTCAACAATTCGGTCATTTACTGGGTTTCTCATTCTAAATTCGGTCGTTTACTGGGTTTCTCATTCAACAATTCGGTCATTTACTGGGTTTCTCATTCTAAATTCGGTCGTTTACTGGGTTTCTCATTCAACAATTCGGTCATTTACTGGGTTTCTCATTCAACAATTCGGTCATTTACTGGTTTCTTTACCCTAATCAGGTCACTAAATTCCTGGAAATAAAAAAAAGAACTCCGTTGTTCCCCCGTTAAGGTGCTGAAAGATTCTAAACACCCCATCGTAGCCGGTGGAAGCAACGCGAACTTCCCTCCATTCGGTCGCGGGGAAAAGGAGGAAACGTCAATCGATCGAGAGCAATTCACGATCCATTAACTCCGCGGGCAACGGGCCATTCTTCTTAACGCGATAATGCGTTCACGGTGTCGCGTTCGGAAACGACCGGATGTTAGCGAAACGCAAGCCCCCTGGCTTTGGAAAGACGATATAAAAGGAAGGGAGGATGTGTCGGGGAAACTGCTTTGTTTGCACCCACTTTATCGATCCGTTTCCCTTTTGCTAGGCGGATGTCTGACTGGGAGTTAACTAAATATACCGTTCCAAGTTCGAAATGGTAAGCGAGTGGACGCGCAACGGGAGTGGGAAAGAAGCTGTCGCGGGATCGAGATAAAAAACTGCCCGAAGCTCGCACGAAACCGATCGTAAAGCAAACTTCCTGCCCTGTGTTCTTGCATAATCGGGCCAAACAAGGAAGTCATCGACCCAGACGTTCTGCCGTCCAGGCATCGGTGGAAAAAAAAGTCGCATTAAAAACGCGTTAATTGAGCGTCGATGACTCGATGAAAAATCCCTCGCAGATGTTTCGACTCACCGACAACGTTGGCGCTCTCGCCTCGTGGATCGACACTCTCGGTTCCCTGTCGCACCTGAAACCAGAGAATTTTACGTAAGAAAATGATTTTCAATCGTCGTGGAATATAAGTGAGAATAGAATTGCTAGGAATCCACAATTTCGAAGTATAATAGAAATGTGGAGATGAAGACTCAGGAAAGTTCGGGGCAAAGCTACTAGGCTCAGTAGCCACCTTTCTGCTTCCATAATGTGACAAAGTGATCTTATCAAGCGCTTCTTCGTAGCACGAGGTCTCGTTAGTCATTTCGATCAGTCTCGCCTTTAAATTAACGAGCAAACACAAACGTTTTCGTTGGAAAGCTCTCGATCCTACGTATCCTTCGAGTACAAAGAAAGGGAAACGGGGGAGAAAGGGAGGCGGCGTTAACGAGCCATTTGCCCGTTACGCTTTAATTTGTCCAACGGTGCACGCTCGCCTAACGACGATCAATCGTCGGAATTAACTTTCTGCTTCATTTACGGCCTCGGAGGATCGTTAACCGTCGGGAGGCTGCTCGCGAGCCAGCGCACGCTGCGCGCCTACGATTCGATCGATTGCAAAGTTTTCACGTTCCTCTCGCGTTACAACAGTCATCCCTCTGAATATTACTGTCTGATACAGTTTCGATAGCGCGGCTATCGCGACCGATCATTGCCACGCTCAATTTCATTTCAAATTCTCTTAATTCACAGTGAACGCTGGTTACTTAGAATAAACAAAGCCAGTCGATCGAATCTTTTTAATGAAACATTACACAAGCGGACTCTAAAAACACTGTACACGCCTCAATTTTACATTACCCACGAAAAAATATAAAAATCCAAAGACACAAAAACATGGATTTTCTTCTCTGTGCTTTTAAAAATATACAATCATTCCAATATCAATATATATCGAAACAATGATATAATCCCCAGCAGTTTACCAGGGATTGGATAAAAATCACGAATCCTGTACACTAGATTGAAAAGAAAATAGTTAATTAAGCATCCACGAAGATGTGCGACAATCCGTTTACCTGTTCCACTGAAAAAACTATTGCAACGTCATTACCGAAGTTCCAGACCGTTTGAGTCTGCGAAATTCAACTTGCCCGTCGCCGCGTACATCCCGACAACCCAGTATTAGGCCCCAGTACCAGGCCTCAGGAACGTGACACCGCGTGTCGGCAACAGACTCGATCTGCGCCGGATTATCCAAGTAGAAAATGTAATGGAACGAGTAAAGTTTGCGTTCACGCGTCGTTGAACCTGGCTAGAAGCTGGCCGGCTGTGGAGGATGGAGGGCGAGGGGTAGGGGAGGGGGTAAGGAAAGGGGGAGACAATGCCGTGGACGATAGAGAGCACCGGCGCGATTAGGTAACCGAGAACCGTATCGACGTGCTCGAGGGACTCGGCTGCGTGTGGGTGTCGGCTACACGTGCAGGAAGGAACAGATAGAGGCGAGCACGTCGGCTAGATAGACACGTAGATGCACGGGCTCGTTCCAGATTCCGAGGAACCAGCCTACTTTTCACTGGAAATTCCCTGAAACGCCCTCGGCTGGGGCCCAAGAGCAACCGGGGGACACCTGGGCCTGCAGTACGGTTTCTTCGTGACGCGTTCAACGTGGGATTAATTTGTCGTTTAATAACAGGTCCGATCTGCGTCGTCATACATGTGTCTATCGATGCTCTCCTTAACCCTGTAACTCCCAGTGTTGCACCGGTGCAACACTCATTTTGAATGTGCGTAAAATTCTATCGTCTGTTTATATTTAACCCTTTGACTACGGAAGACTTTGGCACGCACTGGCCGTACGGTACGGTACGAATTTACTCGCGACGTCCCCTGGGTACGGCGAAATTTATCGTTAGACATGCATTTCTGAGAAAGTATATTAAAATATTCAAAAGACTGAAAATGTAAGATTAAAAAGAAAAAAAAATCGAAATTTGATTTGGACGCCAATAGGCGTCAACAGTACCGGCAAGCCATCATGTGTCGGACGCCAATAGGCGTCAACAGTAGTCAACCCTTTGACTACGGAAGACTTTGGCACGCACTGGCCGTACGGTACGGTAGGAATTCACTCGTGACGTCCACTGGGTACGGCGAAATTTTTCGTTAGACATGCATTTCTGAGGAAGTATATTAAAATATTCAAAATACTGAAATTTATTACATTAAACGAATATTACATGAAGTGAACTTTATTTTTAAGCTTTTTTTAGATAACAATATTTTATTTTTTTAAATAACAATGTTTAATAATAAAATTTAATAATATAATAACGTATGATATATTTCAAAACACGGTCTACATTACCATAAGACCAATAAATTATAAAACAAGCGAAATTTGATTTGGACGCCAATAGGCGTCAACAGTAACGGGAAGCCAACATGTGTCGGACGCCAATAGGCGTCAACAGTACCGGGAAGTCAACATGTGTCGGACGCCAATAGGCGTCAACAATACCGGGACGTCAACATGTGTCGGACGCCAATAGGCGTCAACAGTACCGGGAAGACAACAAGTGTCGGACGCCAATAGGCGTCAACAGTAGTCAAAGGGTTAACTTTCGGCACGGAATGGAGAAAAATTGAAATAATCAATATTCAATTTTGATCTAGTTATCCTTTAGAACCATTATATGTATATATAGACTAATATATATATATATATATTATCTCACAATTTTGAAATAACGGCTCTGGGCGTTAAAGGGTTAATAAGGTAGTTAATCAGACATTCATTTCTCAGAGAATCTAACGAGCACGTTTTACGGGGATTTTTAAAAACGTCACACCATTCAGAAATTATTATTATTATTATTATTATTATTACGTCTTTATTGCATTTATCTATATACAAACATATAGCCAATATTTACAGGCAGGTACTGTGAACAGTACCGATATAGTTATAACTAGCAAAAGGCGAGGTTCAGCGTGTACGCTGCTGTATACCTAACCATACGATAAGACTACTTATTTTATTTAGAGAATTGTCCGTAACAAAAGCTAAGAATATTGATCTAGAATGAAAGTTGTAGCAGCACATTCAAAGGAGGAAAAAGATTGGGTGGAGCGAATATCAGCAGGAAGAGAGTTGTAAAATGAAGCAGAGGTGTATGAGAAAGAGGCTTGAAATTTGGCAGTGTGATGAGACGGGATGGACAGTTTTGCACTAAAAGCCTGCGCCTATCGAGCAGACGTTCCGAAAATAGTCCTATCTCGGGGCCGATGAAAAATGACCGCGCCAAGGACGATATGATCCCCGGAGCCAGGTCGCCCGAGCCACGATTTTCAAGATGCTTGGGTGTACGAGAAAGCAGAGAGGGTGGCGAAGAATGCTGCCAGGCAAAAAGTAGAAGTCACTCGGCCGCGCTGGGGGTGCGGGTCATTAAATTCCCTCGTGCGCGATTATCGGCCCAGGCCTCCTCCGCAGCCCACCTCCCCTCCCCTTCGTTTTCCGTTTTATCTGCTGGCGGGATCCCGTGTTCTCCCCGTTCGCGTTTCGCCTTCGCGAGATCGTCGCCGATAGATACGGCCGCCTGGAAACTCCCCGCGGCACTCCGGACGCGTCGAGTGCGCCGCGAGAGATAGAAACGCGCGAAACGCGCGTTTAAACACTCGGACAAATTGAGGCCGAGCAGCGTGTCCGCGTTCGAGACGGCGGGTTTTCTACGTGCACCGGGATATAAATATGCGAGCGCGCCGAGGGGGCCGTGTGGGCCGTGTTCCCTGCGAGCACCGGCACACAGCCGGTTCCCTTTTTTTTTTTCGGGGCGCGCAACCTGGGCGACCGTAAGTCACCGAGGGCGCGGCGGAGGGGGACGGGTGGTTTAGAAGGTTCAGGACTGGGCCGCGTTGGGGGGCACGCGGTGCCCTCGTTCCACCGTGTCGCCGCGGTATCTGATGATCCCTGGTGGAGATGAGGACGCGTGGCTGCGATAAGAAGCGAGCTGCTGGGCAGCTTTGTGTGGTATGTGGGTGGAGAGGTTCGGGGTTACGGAGAGCTTCTGCGGTAGCTTCGCGAGGGAATTAGAATGCGGGGGAGTTTGAAGTGTTTTGGATATAACGCGGAGGAGGAGGAAGGAATGGAAAAGATATGGGAATGTCCGCGATTCCGAATTTCAGCAACGCTATAATTTCCAGCGAGGCGAAGGTGTCTAATGGTGCAATAATGGAGCAAGGGACCGGGGCTGGGAAGGCAACGCTCGCGGGCGACCAGCGGGCAATAAACGTCAGTGGAAACGGCCGAAGATTGGCCGAGATAAATCTAATTGACCGCGGCGGAATAAGATAATAACTGCATAAATATCTATCGGGCGTCATTGTTGTCAGCGAGGAAGGGGTCTGGAATGAAAGCAACGAGGACAATACGTATCCGCGGTCTGCGCCGGTAGCCGGGCTCGACGTCGACGATGCGCTACCGGGAGATCGTTGCCAGATAGATGCAAAGATACGTTGGACAAACGGGAAATAATAATCTTATTCGCTGTCAATCTCCCGCGGGACTGTATCTCGTTCCATTGATATCACCGACGTCGCGTTACTTTATCGAGACCCCCTTTGTCCGCAATAAAATCCTCCGTCTCAAAGGATCTTTTTTTTTTATCCGCTCCAGTTGCTATCGGCCGAGCGGCCTTCCCTCGTTCTACTCTCTCCCGTTCGAACTTATCTGGAGCATCTATTGGAAATTGTTCCGAATGACTGGGTGAAAATTGCTGCCAGCTTCTATTCAAAGGCGCGAGTGCTCGATGGTAATTACTTCCTCGAGCTGTTATTGGAACTTCATTCTAAAACCTCGTTAATCAGCTTGAATATGTTCATTGAATCCCGCGGAATTTATCGGAAAGCTATTTCGATCCTCTGTTCGCGATGGTTACAAGAAAGTGTTCTCCCATAGAAATCACGCCCAATTCCTGTTGCCCCTTTTCCTCGGGACGCTAATGGTACCCGGCCGGAGCCCCTTCCCCGGGGAAGCCGACTCACTTTCACCGGCAAAAGCGAAGAAAATGATACTCCGATCGGAACAGCGTCGAATAAAAAAAAAAAGAGGAGCTGGAATAAATGTGTGGGGCGCGGGATGGACGAGCAGAAGGGGAGGGCAGACGCCGTGAAGCGAAATACGAGGTGCGCCGTGATATAGTGGAGGGAAAGGTTAAGTCTCGAACTCGTTGGTCGATACGTTATATCGGAGTACGTACGAAAACTAGTAGGACAACATGACTCGCCGCGTAGCTGCCTGGAGGGTTCCTATTATACGGCCGTAGTACCTCCAGTCATCCGAATGGGAGGATTAAACGTATCTCGAATGAAATTGGTACTACTTGCAACATTGAACCACACCGTCCTGCATCCCGGCTCCGTTCACCTACGACTCCTCTCTTCGTTCCCCGCTCGCTCTCTCGGCCCCTCTGCCGGCCGGCGTTGGCTAGCAGCAATAAATATGCTGATTAAGCGGCAACGTACCGCCGGTTAATTTGCAGTATATCAGTATCCAACAGTGCATTTTAATTGGTCGTGAAGCATTATTGCAACGTATAATCAATGACGCTACACATCAACGACGATCCCTATTAAGGCTTAGAACACGGACGGGCCCGGGAATCGGGGAAAAATCGGCCGAGCCCGCGCGGTATTGAAACCGAGCCACCGTCCCATAGGCGTGACTTTGATCGAGAGCGTAATACTTTAGCTTCGTGCTGGCTAGCAGGGAGAGATCGCCGATGGGTTCGCCAGTCGGGAAGCTCCGGCGACCCGAGCCTGCTTGGAGGAACGAGAGATGCTTTTAGGGATTGGGAAGGAACCTTGGAACCGCCGAATTTCACGGAATAAGAACTATCAAGCCCCGAATTCGACACGCTAAGAACTCTAAAGCACCAAATTCGACACGCTAAGAACTCTAAAGCTCCGAATTCGACATGCTAAGAACTCTAAAGCTTCGAATTTCTGACGCTAAGAACTCTAAAACTCCGAGTTCGACACGCTAAGAACTCTAAAGCTCAGAATTCGGCGCACTAAGAACTCTAAAGCTCCAAATTCGACACGCTAAGAACTCTAAAGCTCCGAATTCGACATGCTAAGAACTCTAAAGATACCAATTCGACACACTAAGAATTCTATAGCTCCGAATTCCACACGCTAAGAACTCTAAAGCTCCGAATTCGGCACGCTAAGAACTCTAAAGCTCCAAACTCAACGTGCTCAAAATTCCAAAGCTTCGAATTTGAAATCGTAAGAACTCCAAAGCTTCGAATTCGAAATCGAGAGAACTCCAAAGTCCCAAATTGGAAGTCCCACAAATTCCAAAGTTGCCCATAGAAAATCCCACCAGTTTCACCGCTAACAATTACTTTGATCCATCAGCCAGCCAGCTGTGACAACTATTCTCTCGAGTGCCTAAGTCGACGTGACGTACAATACGCCGCGAGGGTTGCACAACTGTCGTTGCAGAGTCGCAGATTTCGTTGCAAAATCGCTAAAAGGTCTGCGCAGCCTGCAAGAGCGCGACACCAATCCTCGTGGCAACCTTGAAGCGTCGATGCCTAGATGCACTGGCGAGCGTGAGACTCCGGTCTATTTAGCTGCGTCGTTGCACTTTAGCAACGGGGAATCGAGATCGCGATACTTTTCATCGTTTCACAATTCAATAGATCACGGCTGGCTCCCTCCCGGAATTCCAGCCGATTCAATACGGGGCTCCCGCTAATCGCGATCATTTTTAATTACACCGAATCGACAGCTGCGCAATCAAACATTTCGCTCTCGTTTGCCTCCACACTCGACGGGCTCGTTGGCACGCTTTCGTGCCAGACTTTCGCGCCGATCTCGACTTAATCGACCACTCGTGGCAACTCGTTTCCCTCGATCGGTGTCAACGGATGTTTGCAGACGCGGCGGCTCGTCCCGCCTAACGTACCGCGGGATATCGTAAACTTGCAAAAACGTCCGTGGCAGCGCCGATGAATCGAGAACAGCAAAGCTAATCGGCGCTGCCATTAGCTAGGATCGCTACCGCCGAATAGCCCTGAATCATCTGATAGCTCTTATAAAGTTAAGACATCAAACTGCCATTACCTGGCCAGAAGAATAGTACGCGAGCAGAGGGTATCCCCCGTGGGCAGGCATGTTCTTTAAAACACTCTGACCTTCCGAAGCATCGCAACGATCGCCGGTGATCGTTATAAAAGCCGTTTCGGAATCAGTTCCATTAGCTCTAAGTGCCGTCAATTATCGTCCATCGCGGAATTAATCTCGCACGCCGATGAAATTTCACGGCAATAATAAACGTCTCCGCGAATAGCCCGGTGACGCTTTGTTCTTTGTATCCGAGGGCGATACGGCCGCAGTTTCCACGGATCACCAGCTGTACAGGGTGTCCTCAGCTGCACGAGATTTGAAATTAACGACGACGACCCCAAGTCACTCGAAATTATGCACTAACAATAAGTAGATTTGATAGGTAAGAATCTATTTAGGGAGCCAAGATCGGGAGATTAAGAAGGTCATAGTACAGACATATTCCGAATTCCATAGCTCCGAATTTCAGACGCTAAGAACTCTAAAGTACCGAATTCGACACGCTAACAACTCTAAAGCTTCGAATTTCAGACGCTAAGAACTCTAAAGCTCCGAATTCGACACGCTAACAACTCTAAAGCTCCGAATTCGACACGCTAACAACTCTAAAGCTTCGAATTTCAGGCGCAAAGAACTCTAAAGCTCCGAAATCGACACTCTAAGAACTCTAAAGCTTCGAATTTCAGACGCTAAGAACTCTAAAGCTCCGAATTCGACACGCTAAGAACTCTAAAGCTCCGAATTCGACACGCTAAGAACTCTAAAGCTCCGAATTCGACACGCTAAGAACTCTAAAGCTCCGAATTCGATACGCTAAGAACTCTAAAGCTCCGAATTCGACACGCTAAGAACTCTATAGCTCCGAATTCGACACGCTAAGAACTCTAAAGCTTCGAATTTCAGACGCTAAGAACTCTAAAGCTCCGAATTCGACACGCTAAGAACTCTAAAGCTTCGAATTCCAGACGCTAAGAACTCTAAAGCTCCGAATTCGACACGCTAAGAACTCTAAAGCTCCGAATTCGACACGCTAAGAACTCTAAAGCTCCGAATTCGACACGCTAAGAACTCTAAAGCTCCGAATTCGACACGCTAAGAACTCTAAGCTCCGAATTCGATACGCTAAGAACTCTAAAGCTCCGAATTCGATACGCTAAGAACTCTAAAGCTCCGAATTCGACACGCTAAGAACTCTATAGCTCCGAATTCGACACGCTAAGAACTCTAAAGCTTCGAATTTCAGACGCTAAGAACTCTAAAGCTCCGAATTCGACACGCTAAGAACTCTAAAGCTCCGAATTCGACACGCTAAGAACTCTAAAGCTCCGAATTCGACACGCTAAGAACTCTAAGCTCCGAATTCGATACGCTAAGAACTCTAAAGCTCCGAATTCGACACACTAAGAACTCTATAGCTCCGAATTCGACACGCTAAGAACTCTAAAGCTTCGAATTTCAGACGCTAAGAACTCTAAAGCTCCGAATTCGACACGCTAAGAACTCTAAAGCTTCGAATTCCACGCGCTAAGAACACACCTCTTTCCACGCGTTGGTTAGAAACGAATCTCTACTCTGTTACCTATGCATCGAAATTAGCGTGGACGGTTCAAAGACACCCAGTAGAGAAACCGACTCGTTGCTCAACTTGTCTCGCAAGAGCATAACCTTTGGAGAGACGGACCGGCGACGTTACGGATAGAAAGAGAAAGGCGTAGAGGCGTATAAAAAGGCAAAGGGAAAGAGGGTATATCCACGTGCATAGGCAAGGGGAGCTCGCAATTATCGTGGCGGGATAGGGGCCCGCGTTATTGCGGCAGATCTGGCCGTGATGCAGGCAGTAACTTCGTAATTTAGCGACGATGGTGTTTGGCGAACCGCCACGCCGCCACCACGAGTTACGACGCTCTCTGCGTTTGGACTAATCACGCTGATAACGCGCTCGTCCCGTGAACTATCGTCCGCTGAAATCACGCGGTCCCATTCGCGGAGCCACCGCCGCCACCGCCGCCGCCACAGGCAATCCGGTTGCCGAGTTGCGTGACCGCGAAAATCTATTCCTTCGTAATGCTATCTGTTATTACGCGCGTATTTACTTAAGCGTATTAACGACCCCCCGGCTGCCGTATCTAACGACTCGGGAATTGAATTAGATTGTTAATCGTTTCCAGTTAGGATCCACTCGTTCCTCAACACCTAACTTCTGCGGCGCTGTCGTGGAATTTCAGGGACTCCGAAGATCTCGAGGGTTGTCCCATGGAAACCCTTTCGAAAGCTTTCAAGTACTTAGGTATAGTTTGCCAAGAAATCATACAGTTTTGTATTATAATAATTGGATAAATTTAACCCCTCGAGTTCACTACCCTAAACGACCAATAATTTCCCGCTAACTGATTCTTCATCTCCACCCTCCGCAATCCCTCCACGAAACCGTCCACGACGTCGACTTCCCAGAGCCATCGAACCGCAGAAGCTACTTGAGTCTGGAGGCTAATCTCTGCCGAGCATCCCCCATGAATCTGGCCAGGCGTATCGCATTAACGACCCCATAACTCGGACGGGGAGAGTCCGCAGTCAGGCCGGAGTCCCTCGCCAGGGTAGATACGAACTTCCGTTTCTAAAAGCAGCCGGCGATCGGAGATCCAGCCGGCCAGATTAGCCGGGCAGTTTCAGCGTTCATTCAATTAGCGCGTTATTCGCGCGAGGCGCGGCCGTAACTTGGCGAACGGTGGCTGCTCCGCCGCGAGTTATGACGTTTCCTTTCCCCGGCTGTAAAGATTACGGCCGCGGCCGCTCTAGCGGGGGTTATCTGCCCACGAAATCGGCCGACTATCCGCGAAACTATCCTCCTCCCTGTTTACGAGGCGGCTGCGTCGCCTGCGACGCAACCGCTGATAGCGGCCTGGTAATTGCGCCACCTCCGACTCCATCCCTGCGCGGACCATCCATGGTGTCTGTCTGCTAAGTGCGCCGCTTGCTTCTTCTTCGCGCCCACGCTTTGCACCTTTCCACCCTAACTGGGGACCATTTTCAACAATTCACCGCGATGAATCGTGACTTTGTTTAGTGTGCTTTTTGTTGGAAATTAAGGGGTGTGAAATAAGATCTCTGTGATGAAGTGGAGGTGCGAGTAGAAAATATGAATGGTGGATAATACATTGTTTTCATGCAGAGATGGGGAAAAAATTATTTGAAATAAAAATTTCGTACACAAATTATTTTTTGCCCATCTCTGGTTTCATGGAAAAACGTGAGCTCTGAGATTTATTGATTTATTTATTAATTTAAAGTGACTAAGCCCAGTACATATATACAACTGAAGGTATAATGCCATTTATTGTTACTGTATGCGAAAAAAAAATTCGAACCCAGGAACTCTACCAACTCGCTAACTCTTCGATGTTAATTCTTCCGAACTTTACAAATATCAAAAGCAGAAGGACAGTGCAGGGGAAATGCAAGTATTGGGTTCGTGTCTCATCCACGTTCGTCGTAATTTTATTATTTATTGATAAGACAGCCGAGTTTGATTCCCCGCATCGAATCAACACACGAATTCCGCGCGAGGCGCTCGCAACGTTCCCCGCGAAAGCAAGAGAAACGCAAGAGGACTGCCCGTTTTTCTGGCTGCTCCCCTTACCTCCATATTTTCTCGGTAAGGATAATCGTTCAGTGGAACGCGCCCGAAATAAAATTTCGCCGAAGCACGTACGAAGAAACTGGTTCCAGAGAGACGTAGGCGCCCTTCGCCACACTCGTGTCCCCTCTCTCTCCTTCTCTCTCCTAATAAACGAAATTAACTTTCCGCGGAGTAGCGGCCGAAAAAGCGGTCGCGGTTCGCCGGAATGCTCGTCCTCGCCGAGCGGATCTGCGCGCGCGCGCGCGGAATAAGGGCTCTTCTTCTGAGGAGAAGGATCACGTCTTCGCCTCGACACACGACCGCTCCGCGAGAATTACAGAAAGGGAAGGGAAGATTGCTACACCTTTAACCAACTCGAACCCTCCACCGCGGATCATTCCAATTTCACCCAGAATTCCATATTTACTCTTCTCGTTCAGATCTTCGCGGACAGATTTAATAGTACCAGTTCAGTTCATGGGGAGTACAGTTTTTAAGGAGTGAAATACTTAAGGAGTTCTGTACTTGAGAAGTTCAACACTTGAGAAGTTCAGTAGTTAAGGAGTTCAGTACTTCAAGAGTACAGCACTTGAGGAGTTCAGTACTTGAGGAGTACAGAACTTGGGAAGTTCAGTTCATTGGGAGTACAGTATTTAAGGAATTCTGTACTTGAGAAGTTCAACACTTGAGAATTTCAGTACTTGAGGAGTTCAGTACTTGAGGAGTTCAGTACTTGAGGAGTTCAGTACTTGAGGAGTACAGAACTTGGGAAGTTCAGTTCATTGGGAGTACAGTAGTTGAAGAGTTCAGTACTTAACCAACTCGAACCCTCCACCGGGGATCATTCCAATTTTACCCAGAATTCCATATTTACTCTTCTCGTTCAGATCCTCGCGGGTAGATTTCGACGCGCCTCTGCGCAAGTGAATGGACGAACGACAATGGAAAAGATCGACCAGGTAGGAATCCTACGGTCGAAAGATTATAACGTGGATCGTGTAAGGGAGACAGGGGGAATTAATCCCACTTTCGAGCCCGCCATTAACGGTTGTAATAAAGTAATCGTTGTCGTCGATGCGAGCCTCGGTTCGATAACAAGTATAACAAGTACAACAAGTACCCCAGTAAATAATGAACGCTCGGGGCTCGCCTGTGGACGATCCGGGAACCGGTCGACGAATTTTCTCGGCCGCTTCCTCCGGATGCTGGCCGCGGTGAATCGGCACGCAGCATCGCCGATTACGCGCGTTTATTGCAACGGCGCTCGATTAACCCGTTTAATTTATCGGCCGGTTTACGCGGCTGAATACGGTTCAGACCTTTATTGCCGCGGAGATATGCTAATGCAACGCGATAGTTGGCCAATATTCCACCGCTACGGCTATCCGCGACGATCGCGGGGCGAGTATCGCGCAACCGAGCCGCTCTTCCCCGATTTAGCCGCGGTCTCGCGAAATTCTGGCCATCCGGTGCGTTATCGGCAACAGCCCTCGTGAATTCTCGTTGCGGCGGATGCTCGAGTGCCCGGAGAACGATGATCCGCCGGCTCGTTTGTCATTGAAAAGGATCTGTCTCTGCCGAGGGTTGCGGCGTTGTTGGGTTGCGTCATTCGCAACCCGAGCTCCTTCGATGTCAGTTTGTCGGTTGAGAAGAGAATGACCTCGACGCTAACATCACGTGCATCACACTTTCTTGCAGCGAGAATTGATAAAACGAGTCTCCTTCACCTGGATAAGGAACGAGTTTGTCGGATTCCTGTTTCGTTCCGTGGCCACTTTCACGATTTCCCGGACGGTTCCTCGGGAGTTTTATGAGGGATTTAGGAAGTGGGAGGTTTACGACGTGAATCGTGTGTGTTAGATTTGGTGAGATAAAGTGGCGGGAACCGTTAGCTCTTTCCTCATTCAGGCCAATTTTCTGGTGAAATTCAATTCGAGCAGGTGGAATTTATTTTCCACGTTCGTTATTTAATTTTTATTCTAAGCTTTGTTTCTACCTGTTTCGGGGATAGATGAACAAATATTATTTTCTTTAATAAGAGGGACCCTGTCGAGCCGAATATCTCCAAGGCAATCGGATCAGTCAACTCGTTTTCTCCGTGCCGATGTAACGATACTCTGCTTCTTACAATGCGGAGGTATTTCATCGGCTGCGGATCGACGCGCATAAAAAATCGCGGCAATTAAGAGATCCTTGTAACCAATCGACTGACAATCATCGGGTTGCTTAATGGAAGCCGTTGAAATTACAGTTGAATCGCGACTGAAACGGCCACGGGGCTGTGCGTCATCGCGCGCGAACGCGCCATTTGCGCAAGCGGCTCCAATCGACGAGGGCGTCTTTAATCGCTTAATTGTCGCGTGTTCCAGGCGCACGCGACTCTTGGAAATTATGGTGAGTGGTTGTTACACAGTTTTGGAGCGGTCCGCCTTTAAGAGGCGTAGAATGGCGGGAATTGCGGACATTTTGGGGTGCGGGTATTCGCGGAGGGTATCATTTGAGGAGCACAGTAGGTGAGGAGTAGAGTATTTGATGAGGAGTTCAGTGCTTGGGAAGTTTAGTTCATGGGGAGTAAAGTATTTAACGAGTGAAATACTTAAGGAGTTCTGTACTTGAGAAGTTCAACACTTGAGAAGTTCAGTAGTTAAGGAGTTCAGTACTTGAAGAGTACAGCACTTGAGGAGTTCAGTACTTGAGGAGTTCAGAACTTGGGAAGTTCAGTTCATTGGGAGTACAGTATTTAAGGAGTTAAATACTTAAGGAGTTCTGTACTTGAGGAGTTCAACACTTGAGAAGTTCAACACTTGAGGAGTTCAGTACTTGAAGAGTACAGCACTTGAGGAGTTCAGTACTTGAAAAGTACAGCACTTGAGGAGTTCAGTACTTGAGGAGCACAGAACTTGGGAAGTTCAGTTCATTGGAAGTACAGTATTTAAGGAGTGCTGTACTTGAGAAGTTCAGCACTTGAGAAGTTCAGTACTTGAGGAGTTCAGTACTTGACGAGTACAGCACTTGAGGAGTTCAGTACCTGAGGAGCCCAGAACTTGGGAAGTTCAGTTCATTGGAAGTACAGTATTTAAGGAGTGAAATACTTAAGAAGTTCTGTACTTGAGAAGTTCAACACTTGAGGAGTTCAGTACCTGAGAGGTTAATTTCTTGAGAAGTTCATACCTCCGGAGCACAGTACTTGAAATCGTATCACTGCTAAAATACCGATATTTAGAAATATAAAACTTTAGGTGTACCAAAACACAGACGCGCGAAACACACGACTACCAAAATTCACAAACCCTAAAATACAGTTCAACACTCCTCCCCCTCTTTCGCGTAAAATAATCAGGATGTTAATCAGCAGCATCCCGACAATGACGATAACCGCGCATTCATCGAGGTGCAGCGCACGGGGAATCCCAAACGCTCGCTGCATTTCCATCCTTTTTTCCCCCAGCCTGGCCCGAGCATCGTTTCTTAAACAATTTCGTTTCGGTGCACGGTGCAGCGGTACGCGGCGGAATTTCACGGCAAATTCCTGGCGCGTCGAACGTGGCCTGCTTCCACGTAAAATTTCGTCCCGACTGCTCTCGAACCTGCCGAACCGGTGACCCAGTGACGTACTAAACAAAGCCTGCCCCATCCCCCGGCGCGCTTTTTCACCAAAGGTATGCCGGGAATTAAAAGGGGAACTTCCCCGTGGCTGGCTCGGCCGAACGAGTTTCTAAAATCATCTCAATTGCAAACGAGAGCGTCGATTCGTGTCACAGGGACCAGTCCTCCCACGTTTATTTTATTCCCCCTTGTTTATTTCAAAATTTAAACATTATCAATTTTAAAGGATAACTAATAGATGCAAAGTTTAAACTATCAAAAGGTGACCTACGGGAAAAAAATTTGCCGCCACGCGAAAATACTTCTGTCATTGAAATTCCAACCAGTTCCCGTCGATGAATACTAAGCACCGTTTTTTCCTTCGAGAATCGATACACAGTCAATAGGTCAAGGGAGCAGAAAATGCGGTCGAGTTATCGGGGCCGCTTACTTTACCAGGTAAGGGTTAAACTGTATTATAAATAGCTTTCCCGGCGACCTCTTCTCGAAATAAATAAACGAACGTCCTGGAGCGGCAAGGCGAGCCGGTGCAGAACCGGCTGTTTCCTTCGAAAACAGTGTCAAGAGGCAACGACAAAGCTCTCGATCGCCAAGATCGCCCGGAGGGTGAGAAACGAGGGAAAGCGTCATTAACGCTGCTCCTGCCAGATAATTAATCTACCTCCGCGAAGGAGACTCGAGAGGATTATCGCACGGACGACCTCCGAGGCAGAGGACGCGGGATAAAAACGGCACTCTGTATCCTCTAATACCATTTACAAAACTCCAACAGGCTTCTACTTCTTCCAGTCCCTCCAATAAAAGTCGTTCCTTCCTCCGCGATCTCCTCGGAAGCGCATTCTTCTCGTCACGGCGTGAAGTCGACTTGGTTCCATCTCCGAAGCAACCGATCGCCGATCGATAATTGAAATCACACTCAAGCGCCAGCGTTAAGCAAACACAATGGCCCCAGCTGCGGTTGCAACAGCCGTTGTCATTCCAGACACATTTTCTCCTTTGTTCTATCCATCTGGTAGCTGTCCTCCGCGATTGGATTTCCCAATGCGCAACAGCGGCAGCCCAACCCTCGATTCTTTCCTCCTCGTCTTCTTCTGGCTTTTTTTTCCCCCTCGGTCGGTCGCGTCAGGGTGTCGGGCGCACCCTCCGGCCGCACCCTATTGTCATCGGAGCAAAGAACCCGCGTTTAAGTGGCGCGAGCGCGCCATCCGACCGCTCCGCGTAATTAAACGCGAGAATTTTAATGGAGTCGCGGCTTCCACGGGTTTCGGATTAATTAGGGGAGTGCCGGGCGATCGATTTCCATCGATAGTCCCGGGTTAATCGAGCGTGCCATGCGTCGATGGGTGTTTGGAATCTTTATGCAACTTAACGGGGGAACAACGGAGTTCTTTTTTTTATTTCCAGGAATTTAGTGACCTGATTAGGGTAAAGAAACCAGTAAATGACCGAATTGTTGAATGAGAAACCCAGTAAATGACCGAATCGTTGAATGAGAAACCCAGTAAATGACCGAATTGTTGAATGAGAAACCCAGTAAATGACCGAATTGTTGAATGAGAAACCCAGTAAATGACCGAATTGTTGAATGAGAAACCCAGTAAATGACCGAATTGTTGAATGAGAAACCCAGTAAATGACCGAATTGTTGAATGAGAAACCCAGTAAATGACCGAATTGTTGAATGAGAAACCCAGTAAATGACAGAATTGTTGAATGAGAAACCCAGTAAATGACCGAATTGTTGAATGAGAAACCCAGTAAATGACCGAATTGTTGAATGAGAAACCCAGTAAATGACCGAATTGTTGAATGAGAAACCCAGTAAATGACAGAATTGTTGAATGAGGAACCCAGTAAATGACCGAATTGTTGAATGAGAAACCCAGTAAATGACCGAATTGTTGAATGAGAAACCCAGTAAATGAGCGCATACTTTTATTAAGAATTGTACTTATTAATGTTTGTTTAATACGCAAAACTAAAAATATGGGATATTAGAAGTGCAACTACACTCTATTTATAAACAAACAGTAATTTTTAAATTTATAATTGACATTTCTTTGCCTAATGGTCATTCACTGGTATGCGGTCAATTACTGGTTGCTTTACCCTACGTCTTTGTTCCTTTGGGGATCAGATACACGGTCTCTGGATAATTACTCTGTTGACTTGAACTTCTAATAAGATTCCCTCCAGGAATTTGAAATAACTTTGCGATACTATATCACTCTGTCGACACGTCCTCCCTAAAGAACACAATTCACCCTCAAAAGCCTTGAATAACAGACACCGGTGGAACCCAACGCTCTCAGCCACCCAATTTCCTAAGTGAGGATTATGGAAATGCAGTGTCCCGAATAAATCCTCGAAACTAGGTCGAAAGATAGCGCGTCGTCATTCAATTAGCCAAAGCTACACAGATCACACTCAACTCTCCCGCACCCTTTCCTATATTTCCCCTTCTTCCACCCAGGCGTTAAATTTAATAAAAGTATCTCCACCCTTCCAGAAACCACCGCGGATCACAGAATCCTACTTCTTTATTGGACACGCGTCGAACACGCAATGCTTTCTAGTTAAATGCATCTGGTCCACGATTAAATTGGACGCAGTTTCGTCACTCGCCGATCGAATCCAGCCACCGTCCACTCTGACGACTGGAAGCACCGCGAGACAGTCGTTAACGACAAGCCACGGGGCCCGTTGAAGCCAGAATTGCCGGTGGAAATAGTTCGGTTATCGAGGCGTGCCGCTGCGCACAAAGAAGGCCTCGCCGCGGTTCAACGATAAAACGAAAACGAGCCGCGATAAACGGTTTGAAAGTTCGAGCGCGACCGGTAAATGGCGCAAGATAACGGAATTACGCTCGTTCGTTACGAAAAGTGGGGAAAATGGGCCAGTAAACTAAACGCAGCTCGAGAGCCCTGGTTCTTTTTTCTTTTCCTCAACGGCCAATTGTATTCGATACTAACCGCCTAGCACGCGTTATCTCCATGGAAACGTTCTCTTTCCTCGTTCCAAATATCGTGCCGTTTTATTCGAGCAAGTATAATGAAACGGCAATTCTCTAGGCACGTCACGGCCGCGAAGGAAGGAAGGCAGTGAAGCGTATTTCTCGGTCAGCCTCTGCGTGCATCGACGTATACCCGTGTTCTCGTCACAATTTCTCTAAATCACCCGGCGTACTTTCTAACATGCATCGCGGCTAAAGAGGTTATCCAACGCGATTTCAGCTAATTGCGCCAGCTCGCGGTTTGCACGGCGATCTCGTTAACGAGTTAATAAAAAGACTCGATCGAGGAGAACGCGCCTCTGCTTCGCGAGATCGAGAGTGACGCGGGAACTATTGAATTTTCATCGCTCCTTTTGCAATCTTAATCAGCCCCGAGGTGATCGCAAGTTTCTCGAGTCACGGACGCGGGATTCGTTCGTCTCCAATCTCCTCGAGAAGAAGGTGCAGTTTTTCGCGAGCGAAGTTGGCCCGTTTTACTTTTCAGCAGAAATTCCAGCCACGCTCGGAATCCGGGAGGTAAAAAGACGGGAGGCGGGGAGGAAAGTTGGGTGGCGTGCGCCCGAGGAATGATAAAGATTCTTCCGCGATTGCCGAAAGTTCGTACGGTCTCTCGCGTGCTCGGCAGAAACTCCGCGGTTATTTCCAGAGAGCCGCGGCAATCCAAGCCAGCCCCTTAAATCGGCCGGGATGAAGTGCCCAGACGTTTCGTCGCGGATACTTACGAGCCGTGGTCACGAACGCGCGCGGCAAGTCGGTGACTCTGGCGGAATTTCTCCTCTTCGGGGCTCGAAAAGCCGAGGAAAACCGTCGTAAACATCGCCCGGCAGATCTTAATCGCTCCTGGTTCGCCGATTAACGCTTTCTCTCTGGTAAACGACCAGGGGAAATGCTTCCTTTCTCGCGGCTCTGGAGGAACTCGGTGGCTCCTATCGAAATTCTTCAGAAGGTGGTCGGAATTTATTTATTTATTATTATTATACGGGAAGCCCCATGGTACGCAAGAAAGAAAGACAAAACTAGTAAAATATACGGAGAGTCTGAGCACAAAATTAACAAAAAATAATACATAGTATACAAATAGTTATAATAATCAAGCCAACAAGGATAAGACTACGTTACACCATTCAGGTTATGATTAACACTATGAAGTAACGTCCTAAACGAATTAAGGGTGCCCAGGAAGGGATCTATACCACTGAAATGTTGGTTCATAATACTCATCGCCCCATTAACAGGGTCACACGCATAACGAAGGGGTTTAGTCAAACTAAGGGTAAGTTTATGTTTGAGTTGCGATAAACGATCAGAGCGTCGAGAAAGAAATATTTCTCTTCCTTCGTTATTATCGCAGCTCGAATATAAAACTACCCTAAGTCGCTCGACAATCATTCGCTTCTCGATTAAATTTCAAACGCGTCAGCTTCGCAACTGTTTCATCATTCGCGAAGCATTCTGCCAGGGAGGGCACGTCGAAAAAGCCACGGTTGAATCAGTTTGCATACCGACGTCCTGGCTCATCCCGACTCGCTCTTTCCCATTTGCGGCACCACGCGACGAATGCCAATCCCACACCACCGGCAAAGGAGGGGTCCTCGCTTTCTCGTCACGTATCAATAACGTCTGTCATTCCCTGCCACGGGCTTCCTTATCCCCCCGCGCCAATGTGCATTCTCCCGGGCGCGCAGCGGATGGAAAAAAAGCACAGCGCTCCTTTTGTCAGCGTAGACAATGGCGCTCGCCCAACGGCCGCTTGCGACACCGAGCATCGTTCGTTTTTTAATTTACATGCCCCGACAGCGATCATTTGTATGGTGTGGCGCGCGGACGAGTGACACTCGCCGCGTGTCTTCCTGTTTCGTGTGCTTCCACTTATTCAAAGCGATCGAACAACTGTTCCTGTTCCTGCGCTCCAGTTCCAGCTTCGGAGCTCGATTAACTCGCACGGAGGGGCGAGTAAACGATATTTAATCGTCCGTCGATGTCCTTTCGGGCCGAAAGTGGTTGAAGATTTTTTGTGTAATAAATCGGGGCGCAGGGATTATTTTGGGTTTTTTTTCTCAAGGTAGGAACACGTGACGCGATGTTTTGGGTGGAAAGTGTAGGATCCCGGAAAAAGGAAAGTCGCCTCAACGGGACTCGAACCCGCGAACTCTATATAGATTTGCGCGCTGGCCAGCCGCCTTAGCCACCTCGGCTACCGCCGACTTCCCCGATCGTCGCTGTTCCGTGCCCTCTCTTATGGTATGGGGGTTCCTGATCCAGGGATTTCGTGCACGTTCACGTTTTAAAGGCGGACGAGGAACCGCGGTGAAACGATTCGTTTCGCGGTGCAGCAGCACGAAAATCGAGCGACCCTCTTCGTGCGGCGAATGGCAATCCCACGCGTGTGCGACGCAACAAAGGCTCGACTTTCTCGTCACGTATCGATAATAGTTTGTCAAATCGTGTGTCGGTGCCGAGGCACTTCCTGTTCCTTCCCCGGGGCCCGTGCAGCGTGGCTCCTCGCCGTAATTTATGCGTCGCAGCCTCTATAGAAATATTAAGCCGCTCGATGTTACACGGGTCGTTCACCCCCGTCTGGTCGTCCTCAACTAGGAGAATCCTTCACCTCCTCCTCGGGTTTCTTCGATTGCAGTTTATGTAGATTAAAATCGAGACATTTGGAAGATTCCTCGGACGAGATAGGAATATCACTATTTATATGAGAAAAAAATCTGCTTCGAAGTTGAATTCTTACGTGTGAAAGTGAATCAGGCACCCACGAAATCGGTTAAAAGTAATATGCAACACATATGTCCCCGTTCTCCAGAAAAAGTCCATTGGCATTCTCGTCGAACTAGCGTGGAAAAAATCCAGGAACCCAGACTGGTCTGTGAACGCGAGAAATTCCAGTCTCGCCGGAAACTCAAGTATGCAAATTTCAGCCGCGAAGACGTCGCAGCGCGACCGAAAATTCCGATCGATGGGTCAACAGAATGGATCGCGGCCACCATCGATCGAATTTCTCGATGTTGCGACTGGAATCCTGTGACCATAAGAATCCTTAAGCGTCTAATTCCGAAATCACGCAATGGACTCAACGACGAGTCAACAACGCATTCTTTAGTAGATTCGTCCAGTGTCTGGTCAGACACTGTCTGTCCACGATATCAGGGAAACAAAAGGAGAGAGAAGTCCCAGGGACGAATTTAAGTAGATGTTCCTCGTCGCTGATCAGACGCGCCGTAAATTCTCCACGGCTAGGATTCACGGTATCCGTAATACGAACGTTCGATGAGAATGGCAAGAAAGGGGCCACTAAAATCAAAGAAACCAATCCACCGCACGTGCAGAGCTGCGTCGTAACTGGAAGGGACAGCCCCGCTCGGAATCGAAGCTGACAGAGGAAGTGCACGGGGCAAACGGCCTCGAGCTGTCGATCGAGACCGCTAAGAAGGTCTTGGCGAGCAGCTGCGCGAAGACACGGCGCTCGTCGTACAAGCTTTTGCGCAAGAGGCATAATTATGGCCGAGGAGGAAGCGAGCCGAGAGTGCGTTAGCACACGTAGGACGAGCGTTGAACGATGAACTTGACACTGCTCGGCAGGGAAACGGGAAACGGGAGAGATCGAGGGCGACCGACAGAGAAAAACGAGAGAAAGGGGGAGAGAAAGAGAGAGAGAGAGAGATTACGCGTTACGCCAGAACTCGCTGCCCGCCCACCCATTTTCCCCCGCTGTTTCCTTTTTATTCGACAATGATGAACGACGCTGCCGAGGCCGCGACACCCCTTTCCCGTTTATCGAGCGCGCCGTGAAAGTGACGAAATATTTAAGTGCCGCACGCGAGGCGCTTTCTCGGTGCGCCGCCCCGCGACGAAGCTCGCGGGGGTGTTTCAAGAAACCACAGCTGAAGCGTGATGCTGCTGGACGGTAAAAAATGGAGAGCAAGTTGCGTGCAGAAGGCCAGAAAGTCGAGGTAGCTTTAAATTGCGTAGGAAAGTTATGTTGCTCATTATTCAGGGGGAATAATTGCCTGGCGTGGATAAGTATTAGCACTTTTCACGACACTTTATAGTGGCTGGACGTCGGAGTAATCAATGAATGGATAATTAGAGTCCTACTTCCTCGCGATTTAACGTGGAGTTGAGACGCCACCTACTTAATAGTAGCTCTTTGCGAGCGACTGAGTGGAATTTTTAGGGATAGTTGTGGAAGGTTACAGAGTTCAGAGGGGGCTGGCCTTGTGGCCTAGATCGCACTCGCCGCCAGTCGACAATAGAAGCCTGGATGTTTAATTCAGTGCGCCGGTAGCGAAGCTTCTGTTTCCCACGCGAAAGAAGTATCGTTGCAGTGGAGGAGACGCATCTTCCATCGCGATTGGAGCGAGTGACAGACGATGAAATGTCGCTATTGTGAGCGGTAAACGGGACAGTGATAATGGGAAGAGCGATGCGTGTCCCGCGAGATACATTACGTGACAAACAGTTGGCAATCGAGCAGGTAGAAGGAGACGAGGCAATCTGCCAGCGACACGTGACGCTGACGCGCCGTACGATCATGATGGCATGACGTATTAAGATCGCGAATTAAGATAGACGGCGGATTCAAGGCGAGCCATAAAGGATATCATACGCGGCTCGTTCGTGTCAGATTTGAACGGCGCACAGAGAGATCTGTCTTCCTCTTTCCCTCGCCGCTTAACCGACCGCTAACAGCCACTTACACGGAACCCTCGTAAATTACATTGCTCCAAATTCGTTCCGGATACAATCACCCCTGACTAAACACCGCCAGAATCTTTCACGGTGCGCCTGTAGTCTGCCTGAATTCACTCTCGGTCTTACCAAAGAAAGGAGACATTGGGCCAGTCAAAATTGCTGGGATCATCCTTCCAACAGTGGTCAAGAATCTAACCACCATAAGCTATTAGATTAGTAGATTTCAGTGATGCACTCAGGATTTAATCTTAGGGGGAACAGAGTTGAACGGATAAAAATATTTTTAAGACAAAATTAATTAATGTAGGTGATTTCGTTTAATACAAATTTGATAAAATTCATTGGGTGATTGTAGAAATTTATTTAAAGAATGAAATCCAGTTTTTCTTTCTTTTTACAAAGCTCTGGAATAATTTCAGTGGTGGTTAGATTATTCTCCTTTTTCCTTTTTCTTTGGGGAGTGCCAGGGCCTATGGAAAACTGGCTTATTTTCACTATCGGTATTGAAAATCGTAGGTTAGTGAATTGAAAAGTAATAACAGCTGAAATTCAGAATCCCAAATTTAATTTCTAATATTATTATAAATTTCGATAGTGAGAAATTTTCTAATATTATTATAAATTTCAATAGTGAGAAATTTTCTAATATTATTATAAATTTCGATAGTGAGAAATTTTCTAATATTATTATAAATTTCGATAGTGAGAAATTTTCTAATATTATTATAAATTTCGATAGTGAGAAATTTTCTAATATTATTATAAATTTCGATAGTGAGAAATTTTCTAATATTATTATAAATTTCGATAGTGAGAACCATCGATAACTTTCGTAAGTACCATCGATAGTTCTCCACCACTAGTTCTCACTATCGAAAACTATAGATGGCTTATTTTCACTATCGATAATTATCGGTATTGAAAATCGTAGGTTAGTCAATTGAAAAATAATAACAGCTGAATTCAGAATCCCAAATTTAATTTCTAATAATTTCAATAGTGAGAACCATCGATAACTATCGTAAGTTCCATCGATAGTTCTCCACCCCTACCCCTTAGCTCCCCTCTGGCTGCGCTAGTGTTAGATTCAGACTTCCCCGCAACCCTTTCACGCTGGACACGCCGCTACCATAATCCAACCAAGCCCCCCAGCCGAGATAGTGGGTAAAAAATAATTAAAAATAATTAACCCACTATCGAAGATGCCAACGGCGGATAGCGAGCGACGCGGTCGATTACGGCCAGACTTCCAGGTTTGCGCAAAGGTCAGGCAGGCGGCAGGTTCGAGAGATGAAGAGGCTCGATACAGCCCGCGCTCCGCCAGTCATAAGAGAGATACACGGCCCTCGTTCCAGATTCCCCTTGGCTCCGGGATCACCCACTTCCTTCTTTCTCCCGTTTGTGTAACAAAGAGAACGTGCCCAGCCAATTTCGCCGACGCTCGTGACCGGCTGTGTTACTCAACCAACGGGGCGTCGCGGTCGCGTCGATCAACGATTATCACGGGAATTCTCGGCGGCGTGTCACGTACTAATGAATCGTTACCGTTCCGTGACGATTCGAGTGGAGGCGGAAACTGATCCTCGAGTTTAGGGGAACGGATGGTATCGAAACCGATGGCGCGCTCTGGTTAAGCGTTCTGGACTAGCGAAAGAGGACTCGCGGTAGTGGAATGGAGTGGACAGTGCAATTAATTAGACAGCATGGACTGTTAAAGCCCGCTAACGAGGCGCGAAACGGCGTCACTGATGTCGAGGTAACGGGAAATATCAAGAAATTAGAATTTCGACTATAGTCGTATTTATAGAATATTCAAAAAACACAAAGTGATATCAGCGCATTTGTTCGGTCAATTAAAACATATAAATAAAAGCTATTGTGCAATTTTAATAATTCTTAATTCCAACGTTTCCGTCTTTAGTTTCGACCATTTTCAAGGAAAGTTAAAGGAAACTATATTGAGGTAACGGGAAATATGTTGAATCTAGAATCTGTTATTTTGGAAAACGAAGACGAGGGAAAGTTTTGATAAAACAACTAACGATGGAGGATATCTGAATGATTAAAAAGAAAAGATTTCATGGGGAGTCTATTCTCCCATTGCGCCACAAAAAAAAATTAAATAAATCTGTACTACTCAAACCCAATTTGTTGGTGTAATAAAGACGTACTATTATTATTATTATTTTTTTTTTATTGCTCATATATCCAAGCTTCGTATTTTCAAAAACATAGACAGCCCATGGACGCGCGACCTTTTATAATGCCTCGACCCCCGGATCGATCGCACGGAAGCGAGTCCTACAGAAATAAAGTCTCCGAAGGGCAGCGCCGCGAACCCCAGCGGTGTTCATGGTCCACGGGAGTGGATCGATGAGGCTGGAACCGTTGGTCGCGACAGCGTCTCACGACTCACGAAAATTACTGCTAATAATTGCTAATGATCGTGCACGGAACAAAGAGGGGACCGTTAGCTTTCGGCAGTAACGAAGGAACGAAGGTAACGTTAGTGGCGTCGTTTATATGCAAATACGCGGCTCGAGCCTTTCTCACGTCGAACGGTCGACGACGCCGATTCTCCGAGCGGTGAAAAAAGCCGAATTATTATTCACTCGGCGAGAGGAGAGCCGATCTATCGTTGCCCGATCGCTTGGGACCATTGGTTATGCAACGCGACGCGTGCGTGCGCGTCCTTTCCTCTCGTCGCTTCTCTTCTACACCTGGTCACGAATAAATTAACATCTCGCCACCTTTCGATCATCCCCGTCAAAGGATTAACTCATCCTTACCGCCGAACTTCGCGTTTCCACTAATAAACTCGTCGATGCGCGTAGAAACGAGTAGCAGAGGAATTGATAAAAGATTTCTGACCACCTCCAGCGAGCCCGGAAAGTTACGGGTCGCCCGAATGTCTAGAATCACGGCGCACAATAAGAACCAGTAGAACGAGTACGAGTTTTCCGCGCACGCTAATGGCTATCCAACAGTTCAAGGACATTAATCAACGTTCGCAATCTCAAGAAGCCAGTGAACGCGCAAACCCGAGGTTTCCGGGTGCGAGCAGCCTGTTTGATTGAAAAGTGTTCTTAAGCAGCGGGCAGCGCGGACCGACGAAGACATTTCGAGCTGGCGTTGCGCCGAGCCTTCTACGGGTCTGGCGTGGCACCGGAGAATTTCACTTTCCTTCACCGGGAAGCCCGAGTCCTTGCGAGAACAGCGATCCAGTGTGTTCACAACACTGAAATCCACTCGACTGGCATTAACGGTCGCTCGTTAGCGTGGCATTCTTGCGAATCAATAACAACGGCTGACGCGTAACTGCGTGGCACGCTTCGAGCGACGATCGACACGTGTTCGAGGCGTTTGAACCGAGTCTGAGCGGAACGGGGGTAATTTCACTTACGATTAGCGAGGATGGTTTGGGGAAAAACGCTCGAAATATGGCGTAGTGAGGAGGGCAAAGGGAGTCGAGGGGCAAAGGGAGGGAAAGCGAGGGGAAATGCGGGAGAACGCACGCGTGACTGCGTGCTGCACGGTTGCACCGGATGCGTTTCCTCGGCTGTTACTTCGAAGGGGAGCGATACGGCATACGAAAGCAAGGACAACTGGCATTCCTGCACGGAAATCTAACGAACAAACGCTGCGGTCGAAAGCCCTCGCTATCGTGCGCGAGTTCGAGGGATCCATGGCGCTTTGGATCGAAACCGGGGAACGGTGTCCTGGGAAAATTCATCCCCGATAGTTTTCTTTCTTATCTTGTCCTTTTCCTTTCTTTCTTTCATTTTGCTTACCTCCCAACGGCTTTTTAGGTTAGGTTGTAGAGCAGCAGTTAATGCTGAACCTCGCCTACTCGCCATTGTAATTTAATTTAATTTAATTGTAATGGTGCAATAAAGACATTTAATAATAATAATAATAATAATAGTCGACAGCAGGCACGCTGAACCTCGCCCATTTATCACTTGATTCGTGTAACTTGTGGTGAATAAAGACGATTTATTATTATTATTATTGTTGTAAAAGAAATACGATAGAAGTTAGGTGGAATTAACGTATTTCTTTTAAAACTCAGTTTGAATTGAATACGTATTGCGCATGTCTGTAGAACGGACAGCTGATAAGGGAGAAAAGCCACGTGTATGGTAAAATCTAATTGATTAGGATTGTCGGAACAGATTGTTACTCTTTTACATAAATCTTTGGGGAATAATAGCTTTTAATGTCGTTTCTTGTGTTTACAGGTAAGCGTGTTAAGTTAAACTTTGTAAATAGTTGTAAATAATAAATATCTTGTGTTTACAGTGAAACTCAGCTTGGTTATTAATTCCGCAAGATAAATCAAAGAAAAAGGATAACTCGTTATATTATTATTAATAATAATAAACGGGGATAGTTCCCCATTAGTGTACATAGTGGTATTACAGTTCAGACGGACAAATCACAAGTTCTGCAAATTTCTGTGCCTCGAGTTTCTAAAGATACTTATACTAACACCAAATAAGTCCAAGCTGGCACAATTTGAGTTAGCTACATTACATATCCGGCTTACAGGATCAGAGTTAACCATTGAGGAAGTATACTTTTGGGGATGAAAAGTACGCATAGATCTAAATGACCTATTCGGTGGATAGAAGTTAACCAACTCAAGGAGTTGAGGGCAATTCTGCCCTCCTTAGTTAAACTGTCCTATCTAGCATTTTTTCCTTTTTTGAGATATGTTGAAATATTTGAAGTTCCACACGTCTTTTACCTTTTAACCCTGTAACTCCCAGTGTTGCACCGGTGCAACACTCATTTTGAATGTGCGTAAAATTCTATCGTCTGTTTATATTTAACTTTCGGCACGGAATGGAGAAAAATTGAAATAATCAATATTCAATTTTGATCTAGTTATCCTATAGAACCATTATATGTATATATAGACTAATATATATATATTATCTCACAATTTTGAAATAACGGCTCTGGGCGTTAAAGGGTTAAGTATAGTTAGAAACGTCTACGTACTTCCTAAAGATTTATAAACAGTCTAATGTATTTAACCTAACTTTTTTCAAAATGGTTAAAATATCTTATCTGAAAGAATTAATTAATTGGTACGTTAATAATACATTCTCTACCGGTACAACTATTAGAAAAAATGATATTAGGGTATTACGAAATAATGACAACATGTTTTAATTTGAAAGAAGGAAAATAAGTATGGTGCAAAGGAAATGATAAAACTTCAGTTTTCTCGGTGGTTTCAAAATGCTAGATAGGACATTTTAACTAAAGAGGGCAGAATTAATGCAGCAGTTAATAATCTTAAAAAGGAAAAGAAGGTCCGCCTCAGCTCTTCTGAACTCAAGGGATCGCAGCTTTAAACGATTTAGGATCGGAATATAATCGTGATCAGTAATTGTCATCATTTGGCCAAGACTATACGCAGCACACCTAAGGAAACTATGCTGCACCCTCTCACTAAGTAGTTTGTATTTTAATTGGTAAGGCGACCAAATAACTGAAGCGTATTATTATTATTATTGACAGAAATATCAGCGTCCCAACTATTACCTTTTCCTAGCTTTCTTCGCTCGGTTTAGCGCGCGAGGAACGCCGAGCCCCGAGGCTTCTTTGCCAAAGCAAATGTTTCCTCGCCGTTGGTGTGAATGCTGTTCAAACACGCTGCTAAAATATTTGTCGGCGGCGGTGTACAAATCGGTTTGCCCGCGCGGCGGAAATACTTTCGCTGCCTGTGCCTCCACGAATAATAATCGCCGTTGGATAGCCGCTCGACATTGAGCCGAATACCGTTTCCAAGAGGGTCCACGGGTCGAAGCGACCTCGCAAATGTGTATTTTCTGTGAGCAGACGCGAGGATTTCGTCACGTCGATTCTTTGATTAGTTTTATTAGTGCCGGGGGAGTTCGGGGCCGGCTTGCCAGCGAGCTCCCTCGTGCAGGATTTCCTTCCTACACCGTGCATTACTATTACGATATATTATTCGCTTGCGCGAGTCGATTGGCGTTGTAGGAGCCAATTATGCGACTACCGGAAGAGGGTGCCGTGTAATAATGCACCGTGCAATTTTCGCCGAGCACCGACGCCTGTAAATTGCCCACGAGCGTCTCGTAATGGGGCCCAATTATTGCTTTTCATTGAATAAAAGGATTCCTCCTGGATCGCCGTAGGCAAATAGCCGGCGCATAAAGGCTTCCGTAACAATTGTCAACGTCATTGAGTGTAGCGGTAGTCAAGGAGGAAAAGCCAGCGGAGCTCGAATTTATCTACCCTCGTGCAACAAACTCCCGATCGGCTTCGAACTGTTGCTTAATTATTACACAGATGGAACGTAAACGAGATAAGATTAATCAGAGTCCGCGGCTGGGAGTCCCAATGCGACAAGATTCATGGATCGTTCGCCAATCAGAACCGCTGTTTCCGATCCGCCGTGCACGATTGCGTCAGGGATCACAATGAATCACAATGAGAAAGTGATCATCAACGCACGCTTGGTGTAATTGGGACGAAATCAACCTCAAGGTTGCTTCCCCGACTGTGAATCACGCGGAGATAACTGACACCCAGATTTATCGAATCATTCTTCCGCGAAAAAGATAGTTTTTCCTTCTGGAAGATTGAAGTCTCGTCGACGCGATTCTTTATCGGCAACGAATTCCAGACGAGAGGAGGAAAGGGAGAGAGATCCAAGGTGAGGGGAGAAAGGCAGATGATCTCACGCGGTAAAAACCGAGACACGCGTCTAAGCGCAATTATTCCGGAGTTACATGGTCGATCGAGTTTAACGATTGCACGGCAAACTGCCCGAGGAAACGGGTCGAGCCATTTTCATTTTCGCTGGAGAAAATTCGCCCGGAGATTACTGACGAAAAGACTGCGACAGCGTGATAACGTTGAATCAAGTGGAAGAAATCGAATTCGATGAAACTCGATTAAGCTGGCTGGGACTGAAAGTCCTGGATCATCGAATTATTTAGCAGATGGTTGGATTAACGTGAAAGGCTGGCTTGGACGATTTATGTGATACAGAGAACGTCGGTGTTTAGTAAAAATGAAAAAGTGGCACGTCGCGTCGTCGGTTTGCAGTCGATATCCACGCTCTAGTTGGCGACTACGTCCTGCGGAGCTGTGAAAGTTCAAGTTTTTCAATATTCTTTTTATAATCAATGTTCATTAGTGTAAGGAATTGTCTTAAAATTACCATTCGCAATGGAACACCGTTTTCCCACCGCGAAAGGGGAAACACACGCTGCGACAGCGATGTGCAAAGGGGAGCGCGCCAAAACTGATCAGACATGTAAATCATTCGCGGTTTCTTTTTTTGCTGAAGCTGCGCGTTCACGGTGTAACGCGATCTGTCGGCTTCCTGAAAATTGTATCGCACTAAATTGAGCAAGCTGCAACGCGATGGAACGGGTACTTGTAAATCATCCAGTTCCGCGGCCCGGTGTAATGGCGGGGTGATAATATCGAGTTACACGGAGGCGTGAATTAGTAATTTGCAATTTACATGCGCGACAAAGTAATTTTCAGAGGATGCTTTTGTATGGCCTTGCCACTCGACGAGGTCTTTCCAGCTTTACCACGTTAATATTCATTTTCTATGATTGGTAGTTGGTGCATTGAAAACCTGCCTTCTCTTTAAAATTCAATCGAGATATCTGCGCGCCTATCTAAACTGCCTTGCCACGCATTATAGCATCCAACTGTCGAATAACTAACCCCTTGTACTCCAAGTACCAACGTTTCCCACATACATTAGTGTTTAAAATCATAATTACACTTTGTGGGCATGGAGGAACACAAAGTCCATAGAATTAAACGAAATTGTTTAACTAGAAATTTTTTTTCTTCCAAAGTCCCATATTGGCGAGGAGCATCGAGTAAAAGTGGCCTTTGGTCGATGGAAGAGCGAGCAGGTCGTCGCGCAAAGGGTTAAATATGAGGATTTACATGGAAAGGTCGTAACAGAAGTGGTGGAGAACTATCGATGGTATTTACGATAGTTATCGATGGTTCTCACTATCGAAATTTGTAATAATATTACAAATTAAATTTGCGATTCTGAATTTCAGCTGTTATTATTTTTCAATTGACTAACCTACGATTTTCAATACCGATAATTATCGATAGTGAAAATAAGCCATCTATAGTTTTAGAATCGATGGTTCTCACTATCGAAATTTTTAATAATATTACAACTTAAATTTGGGATTCTGAATTTTATAATTGACTAACCTACGATTTTCAATACCGATAATTATCGATAGTGAAAATAAGCCATCCATAGTTTTAGAATCGATGGTTCTCACTATCGAAATTTGTAATAATATTACAAATTAAATTTGGGATTCTGAATTTTTAATTGACCAACCTACGATTTTCAATACCGATAATTATCGATACTGAAAATAAGCCATCTACAGTTTTAGAATCGATGGTTCTCACTATCGAAATTTGTAATAATATTACAAATTAAATTGGGGATTCTGAATTTTTTAATTGACTAACCTACGATTTTCAATACCGATAATTATCGATAGTGAAAATAAGCCATCCATAGTTTTAGAATCGATGGTTCTCACTATCGAAATTTGTAATAATATTAGAAATTAAATTTAGGATTCTGAATTTTTTAATTGACTAACCTACGATTTTCAATACCGATAATTATCGATAGTGAAAATAAGCCATCCATAGTTTTCGATAGTGAGAATCATCGATAACTATCGTAAGTACCATCGATAGTTCTCCACCACTAAACAGAGACCTGTTCGTTTGATCGCGTGACCGCGGAATCCACGAGACCGAGGAGGAGAGGAGGCGTAGTTCGTCGAACTTTTTCACGACGTAACCGTCTAATTAGCGTCGGCGTACGAAGTGGAGACCGCGCGGGCGCTCCGTGACGTCACGTGTTTTATAAATAATTGTCAGTACGGGAAAGCCGGTATCTTCGCGTTCAATGCCACGCTGGTTGTTCGCCGTCTTGTAATTTTACTCGCGTCGGAATGGTATTCCTGATGACGCCAACGGTCAGGCGTCCTTCAAGGATACGCATCCCTCTTCGCTGCCGTTCCCTTCCTCCCTTTCCTCGCGCCTCCCCGCCGCGCATCGAATTATTCCGTTCCCTTCCGATCGTTTTATCTCTATGTGCCATCGATACGACCGCAGCCCCTGGAGGGTTCAGCAATTCCTATCGTCCGCGATAGGTAGACGAGGAAAGCTCCGTTTTCGTAATCGAACCGACCTTCGGAGAGCCTCGAATAAAGTAGCCTAACGAACGATCCACGGTTGCGCAGTAGGTGGATACTCCATCGAACGAATAAATGAAAAAAGCTTGTTTCGTAATTGCGTGTGCTTTCGATTTACTTCTTCCTCGACACGTAACTTCAAACTAAAATTCGTTTCCTCCTCGAGAGCCGCGAGATTGTGATTGACAAGAACCTATGTATGTTGGGGAAGTTGGAAAGGGTTGGTTATCCATAATTCTCGTACTTGAATGTCGTTGTAAGCTGCTTTTTAATCCCCGTAAATCTCGGCGGCGAAGTTTTATCGGCCGATAAAGGTACCCCGCGACGGTATTGAGGATCGAGAGATTATCACCCTACTTTCATCCCGAAACGATCTCTAATGGCCAATTAAAAAGCCTCGTTATTACCCTCGCGTTAGAACTGCGGCTCGCCGTGCCTCGCAATTAATCACTTACAATAAACGTTGGTAATCGTGGAAGCGGCGACGCGACGGCGGGGGAGGGTCCCGTCCGGAATAAAGAAGGCAATAATTAAATTTGATAAATTAAGAGGCGGCCAGGCAACAGCCAAGGCGACGCGTGTAACCGTGAATCATCTAACAAGGATGTACCCGTCACTTTGACGTCCACTGACAGCGCCACGAATTAATGTAATCTCGGCACGTATCTTCGTGTGGGAAAAGGATTTAACCGTTTCAATGCTACCAGGACGAGCAGCGCCAGTGATTCAATGAGTCCGCCAGACCGGCAGTTTTCATTCCTACGGGTAACCGCGTCTGCGGCCAATAGAATGCATTTTTCAATCCCCCCCCCCCCCCCCAGCTTATGTACTCTCGCTATAAGCACCGTGATGTTTTTACGTAACCACTGAGAGGGGATCGGAAGACAGCGGGAGGATCAACGCTGCGCAATTAATGAAAATCCAAGGTCTACTATGGCGGTTAAATATTTGCATCCTTTGATTTAATTCCAGGTATCTTGCGTTCTATATCCTGTCGTCGTTAAAGGGTTGGGACACAGTGACGGGTCAAGGAAACTGACGATTTTTAGACGACGATAATGAGAAAATTAAACTATCGATTAATACAAGGTTTTGTGTTTTAGTTTAGTATATTATGAATTATAAGAAAAGCTTATAATATTTACAAAAAAGCATTTGTATATGTCGTGCAATGTCTGCATTTAAAATGTCCTTTTCTTCAAATGGCCAACTGGTGGCAACAAAAATCCCAAAAATGTCAGAAAGTATAATATATTTCCTAGGCATTGATGATCCAACATTTTGAATTTTTTAATTATTTTTCAAATATAAACGAAAAGATCACACAATTTTGTCGAAATTTTTATTATTTTTTTTTATTATTATTTCAACTTTATTACCCTTTAAACATGACAGAAAAAAAAAATAGTAATTAATAATTTGATAATTATTTTTCAAACATCGGCCATTATGTCAATTTTCGCAAAAATTGAAATGTTGGATCGTCAATGGCCAGGAAATATATTACACTTTCTGACATTTTTGGGTTTTTTGTTCAGCTCTCCCAGAAATAATTGCCGCGACGAAGCTATTGGCGCGCATTAATTAACACCGCACGGTGCGCCAGTTATTATCTAATAAAGAGACGCGAAGGGCTGTCGTAAACGGGGGCAAAGAATACCGGCGGACGAACTCGGAGGCGATACAGCGGGGCGCGTTGATTGCGGCTAATTATAGCATCGATCGTCGGGGATGGAACGGCGAGCGCGACACAGCACGTGCTTCCGGTGTAAACGTAAACGGTTACACGGCTGTCGAAATCGCGGCGCAGAGGCCATCAATTACGGGGCGCGCATAAATCCATCGCGAAGCGAGCCGAGCGAGCTTGCGGCGGAGTCGCGCGAGCTGCCGCGACTGAAATAGGCGTCCTGCAAAACTAGTTTTTACCGTAAATCCGCGTAGCAGAGAGCAAGAGGAAGAGGACGTCGCGCGACTACGGGGCGGAGGGCCGGGCAAACTCGATCGCGAACGCGACCTTCCGCGACAAAGGGACTGTCGCGGCAGCAAAAATCCACGCAACCTGCTTCCAGAACGCCAACACTGCTCGCCACGAGCTCGAAATAGACCACTGGGAATGGATCGAGGGAATTTCGAGCACGACTATCGTGGACGGAGTTCAAAACATTCTACTGAATGGAATAGAAAATTCTACATTCTACTGACAAGGGAAGATCCCGAAGCCGGAAATTCAAAAAATTCTGAAACTTTGTGGATATATATAGAATTGCATCCTAATTACAACGCAATTTTTTTTGCTGCCCAAAATCACTCCAAAGGGGTGTAATTGACCCCTCAGAGTCCGGTTATTTTCCGATTTTGTGTTGTAATTCGTGAAATGCAAAATAATTTTTTTACCAAATGATAGATCTAATTAAAAGAAGTAACTTTTGTCTTGAAACTGTTTTTCTATCCCGTACAGTTCGCGAGTTATAACACAGAATCGGAAAATAGCCGAATTTTCAGGGGTTAAGTTTCACCCCCTTAGAGTGATTTTGGGCAGCAAAAAAAAATTGCGTTGTAATCAGGAGGAAATTCCCTACACATCCACAAAGTTTCAGAATTTTTTGAATTTCCGGGTTCGGGATCTTCCCTTGCGAGTGGAATAGAAAATTCTTTAGAGGTGGGCCATTTCCGTAGCCAACGACTCTTAGCTTGAAATTTTTAATTTCGCCAAATTGAACGGTCTCGACCGATCGATTACAGGTCCGAGGATACCAGGCCTTGCACCGGCGAGCCTCGTGCCTCTCCTCCAGCGTTCCTCCAGCCGCGTCAAGGTCACGGGCCCCCCGAGACCAGGGGCTGTCCGCGCACGGTACTGTCAGTGAGAACTAACCTTCGGGTCGTTGGCGCGGTTTAAGGGAACGGCGACGATCTGGTACGCGCGTTTCAGCAATTAATTCGAGGCATCGGCGCTGGGTCGATCCGCTCGTAGCCGGGAACGAGCGCGAAATCGATCCGGTTCGTTGAACCTCGAAGGATGACGATGATGAAGAACGAAGAAGAGGTCGAAGAAGACGAGGAAGAAACGGTGGAGCGAGGAGGAGGAGGAGGTGGAGGAGAGGCAGACAAGCGTTGCCGATATAAATAATTCCGGACGAAATATCGACGATCGGATCGAACGAGATGCGACGACAAAGAGGACGCTCCGCTGTGTACGTCTTAAAAATTAACCGAGCCGTTCTCGAACAACAGGGAGCAGTTGGGAGGGGAGCAGGGGGGTTGAGGAGAAGAAGGGTGGAAGGGGGATGCCTCTGGAGAGCCGCTTTTCAAGTTATCGGAATCGAAAAAGAGGAGTCGAGTCCTGTGCGTTGTCCGAGCCATTGATCTCGACTGCGGCGCGGGGAGAGGCGGCCCGCTGCCGCTTTTTCACCGACGTTTCCACTTCTCTCCGGCACAGTAGTCAGTCTCGGCGTCGACTGGAAGAAGCCGAGTCGATTAACCGAACATAAATACGTCTGTTAAGGGATCACCGGTCGCCCCGGTCGACCGGGGGTAAAAGTGGTCGCCATTGAGCCCCGCGTATATATCCATCCTGGCCAGACGCGCGCGCTCTCCACCGGCCACGGCCTTACCGTCCTTTTAATATTCGCCTTACATTTCCCGCGGATCGACGAGGATGCGCGCACACGAAAACAACCGGCAAAAACCCCGCTAATCCTGTTCCCCGTGTTCGTGCGTCGTTACATGTTGCAAGAATTATTATCATTATTGGGGATTTTTCTCGATAGGCCGAGGCGGTCGGCAGAGACCCGTCCCATCCGTTCGCGTACGTTCCTACCCCCTTCGCTCCTATCCGCCACGTAATATCCATCCCGTTCTCCTCGTTCCCGGCATCCGCGTTAAGTGATTACTGTTATAGCCGGGGCCATTATCGACACAAAATCACCGGGGCTCACTTCTTCTAAATATAAATCACGCCTGTCCTCTGCGAAAGCTCTCGGTGATTCCGGCATTCCCATGCCGCGCGGCTAATCGACGGCTCCCCCTTGGAGGGTGAGACGGGAGAAAGTTCACCGAGTCGGCGACATATCGTACTTTAGAGCAGTGATGAGCAAACTTTTGTCAGAAGTGGGCCACAAGTGGAAACCTACTTCTCTATGCGGGCCACAATATTAAATACATATATATATAACTAATCCAAGAATTTCTGACATTGATTTACAATAAAACGTTTTTTTTTTTTAACTTTGATGTACTGTTTATCTAAAATCTAAATGACGTATTGGGAAACCAAGTGGAGGCGTGGCTTCGATTTCAGCGCTGCGGTGGTAAGTTGGAAAACTATTGCAAGTAGGCTCGGATCCCACCAAACATTCCGAATAAGTATTTATTAATCGAAGAAGTAAAAATTTAAAAACACTCGTTTTTCACAAAATGTCTATATAAACACTGATAATCGTATGGACTTGGACGGATTTCGGCCTACTGACAGTAGTTTAATTTTCTGCCACTAGTTGGCGTATCGAAATTCTTGGTTTCCCAATAAATTACAAATATCGCACCTAATATTATCAAGCTCGTTCATGAAAAATCCGATATGACGATGTTCAGGTGGGCCACGCGGCGAAGTTCAGGTGGGCCACATGTGGCCCGCCAAGTGCGTGTTGCTCATCACTGCTTTAGAGCTCGGGCTACCGGAGATTCCACGCGAAACCGTGGACCTCGGACGAGGATCGGTGGGCGTGCAATTTCGATCGCGGGCCCGGTGTGTCTCTGATTTTCACGAGTGGGAGCACAATGGAGGGACGCGGATCCACGTACACAGAGACAGGAAGCAGGCGTGCAAAAACGCAGAAAGCAATCACGATCGGGCACCGAATATGGGCGAGTAAGGTCAGGGTGCGAACGCAGCTGAGAACGAGGAATGCCATTACGCGCGTTTCGAAGTCGTCGCTCAGGGCGCCCCACTCTCCTCTCTCTCTCTCTGTCTTTCTCTCTCGGTGGTACTCCTTTTGGCAAACGCACCGAACGCACAGCTATCAATGCTGGAGCAGAGGCAGTGAGCCGGGAATCTTGGGATTAGTAGACGGTTTTTACTGATTTCGCTCGGTTCGAATTGAATTTGTTTGTTGAGAGGTATCGATTTCATCGGGTACTAGTTCTGCCTACCCCGGTTAACCTTCGCCAGGGCTTCTTCCCTCGAAGTATCCTCGCCGGAGTGGCGAGGATCGGTGGGATCGAGGCTGCCCTCGAAGGCCGTAAGGGAGCGAGTTTCGTTGATTTCTGTCGCGGGCGGCACGGTTTCGGGCGCAGAGCGACGAAAGCAACGCGGTGCGCTGTCCCGCCACCGTGTTACGTGCGGACGCGCGTTTAAAAGCGGCCAGCGAACGCGGCCGGCTATATATCGCGTGTTTCGACCCAAGTGCAACGGGCCGAGAGCCGTGAGCGCGCGGCGTGCATCGCAATGCAGCGCGGCCAGCATAAAACAAGCTGCCATACATGGGGCGACCGTCAGCCGACTCCGGGTTATAGCAGGACCAGCTCGCTTCGAGCTCCGGACCGAGACAGAGGGGAAACGATCGGAGCGAGACGAAGAGAGATGTTAAAGGGACGGGAGGAGGGATCGAAGATCGAAAGAGAGGGACCGGTAGAAGAGGAGGAGGAGGAGGAAGAAGAAGACGAAGAAGAGGAGGAAGAAGCGCCGGGCGGAGGGAGGAGGGGAGGGAAGGTGGATGAAGGCGAGAGAGGGTGAAGGTAGATGGAGGGAAAGAAAGAGGCAGAAGCGTGAATAGAGGAAAAGAGAGGAGGGCCAAGGGATCGGGGATCGAAAGAGGCGCGCAACACTCGCGGAGGAAAGAACAGACCAGGTGGATAGAGCCGAGAGAGAGAGAGAGGCGAGAGAGAGGGGCGATAAGTGGAAAGAAAGAACGGAAAGGAGAGGATGGCTGTAAGAAGCAGAAAGAGAAGAGGCTGCCGATGGGGGAGAAAGAGAAGAAACAGAAAGCAGGGTTGGAAGGACGGGAGGAGAGAGTTGGTGCACCGTGTTATCCACGGGTACATGCGCACTCGGAGAGACCGTGTTGCATGAAACCGGGCCTCTCCTCGAGATAAGCCAGCCACTCGCTCCTTGCGAACGCGGAGCACATGAAAAGGTCTCGGAGGTCCTCGACACCCTTCGCTGCCAGGTCGATTTTCGTCGGCCGCGGGAGAGAATAAACCCCCGCGGGAATACGTCTAACCGATATCCACTCGCCGGGTCGCTCTTATCTTATTTTACGCTCGTCGTTCCGCGAGTAATTATTAATCCAAGCAGATGTTTATTAGCAGGAGCGGCTGTTCGAACTATAATACTAATACTGCGAAACTCGCAGCTGACACGGAGAATTCATTTATCAGTGTCTGACCTATTGTGACACTAGACTACTGCGCGCGCAAACGGTCCACGGAATTCCGACGATCTGCACACGCAGCTAAATTGTAATCGTGGATAGGATTGCGAAAATTCGCGCAGGCTGATGGCAACAATTCGTGGAGCTGGGAGTTTTTTTTCATAAACGGTCGACTGTTGCCGCGACCGGGATTGCGACACGGCACGACTGAAAGTCACTCGAGGCGAGCAATTCTAACTCGGCGCAGTCGCCGTGATCGGGGTTCAATTTCAATGGGTTTCGCTGCGAACGCGCGACAGACAATGTCACAGTGGGATACCGTAAACTGGGGGGACTTTGCCCACTTTTCGGAAAGACTTTATTTTATTTTATTGTGAAGTAATTAGGACATATGATGCTTTGTAATCAATAGCAATAATTTCTACAAGGTCAGACGAAAAAAAAAATAGCGAATTCAACCATATGGTAATTTTTCAGTCAGAGTAAAAAAGTGGGCAATGTCACCCCGGCGGGCAAAGTCACCCCAGTTTACGGTACCGCGAAAGAAGCAGTTGGTTCTACTGAAAACATCCTCCTCGGTGTAAGATGGGGTATCTCCCTAAACCCTAATTAACAGATGCTAGGCACGTGACAAATAGATCATTAAGGAGCCATTGTGTTATAATAGTGTGGTCGCTGGCAAAAGTGAGTGGGGGAGCACGCGTTTTTTGAGCAAGAAAATGGGCTACAAGAAAGCTGCTCAAGCAAATCATTTCGGTCCCCATTTTACCCCGCGGTAGGGGCAAGACGGTTTTTGTCCATCTGTCTTGTAAAGTATAACTTCGACACCTGACCTCAGATAGTCCAAAATGTGTAACAAATGTTAAATCATTAACTTATAGTTGTATTTGGCCTAATAAAGACTTAATTAATTAATCGGTACAAACATCACTTTATTTACATTTTTCCTTAGCTTCCCCATCATGCCCCTAGTTCCCCTACCTATCCATTAAAATCGCGTTTATCCCACAAATCCTTCGGACTGACCCGTTCGCTCGAGTAACGAACCCTTTCAACAACAGATTTGCAAAGCAACGTCCCTCTAAAGACAATCGCCCCCCGGTCATTAGCCCTTTCCTCGAGCATATCTCTCTCTCTCTCTCTCTCCCCGCGATCTCGATCCCGCGCTCGCGTGCGCGCTCCAGCGCCGATTATTCACGCCCACGCGTTGCACCGCGCGTACACGCCGGCCTCTCTCTATCCGACAATTAATCTGCCATTAAAAGCGGCCGCGAAAAATCCCCTCGCTGAATATAACGACGCGTCTCTGCCTCCCGCTGTCCGCGCCCCACCGAAACACACTGTTACAACCCCGGGTAACACGTGTCGCGCGACGCAGCCATTGTGCCCGACCGGATCGATGCTTAATCCGCAATTAATTAGCCAGGAAAAGTTTGCATTTCACCGCGACGACCGTCCGCGGCACGCGTTCGTCGCATCGATATCGCCCGTTTCCCTCGTCCATATCGAATTCCCCGTAACCTTGTAAACCGGCGGTTACACGCGGTTGTACAGTATCGAGGAAGGTGTCGAAGCGCAGGAGTCGCGAGCCCCGCTACACGCCCACGCGGCCGACCGACAGATGGATTAGACAGATACATACGCTTATTGGCTTTGGTGAGCAGGCGGTGATCGCGCTGCTCGCCTGTCTTCTGGCTGGTACCGAGGATTAATCGCCTTGTAGAACGGAAGTCGTCGAAGGCGGCGGGAATTTGATCGAGCGCGATCTCGCCCGCTGCTCTCTGTCTCGAATTAATTGGAACGGGGACACCGTCTGCCTCGCGTTCCCCGCCAGTCTCCTGATTGTAGGTACGTTGTCCGTCGTGATTCGTGGAAGCTGATTGGAAGTCTAGCGTTGGGTAACGCTTCAATTCTACCGGATAGACGAACGTAATTTGACGGCGTTCGAAGGCGAGGGAGAGACAAGTGGCGAACGAAAGAATACTGTGCTCCATCCCTTCCTCCGATTTCTCCGCGGTTAATGCGAGAACGCAGGCGGTCGGTATTTATACGGCGTTATTAAGGAGAACGTTAGCAGCAACCTTGACATTTCTCCGGCGAATGCGGGCGATAAACAATGTATCACGGCCGGTAGCGTTATAACGATCTTTCCCCGCAGAACTGTCGCCTTGATCTTCATCGGTGGCGGAGGTGTCTTCCGAGAAAAATTTGACGAAGAATTTTCAGTGCCTGTTCGTCCTCGGCTGGAGGGAACCGAGAATTCCAAGGTGCAGTTTCGTTGCGTCGCAGCCATTTTCTACTGTCTCGTCTGTCGGTTCTAAGTTTGCGAGACGAGCAGGTTGAACGGTGGAAAAGAGGAGGGAGCGACGAGGAATCGATCGACTGGCTGATACAGCGTTGAGAACAACTCAGATCGACGATGCCCGAGCGTGGCAGACGCTCCAGATCCGACGGGATCTAGATCCGCGACCGGGGAAACGTGCACGCGAGTCGGCGGGGGAAAAAGTCCGGATCGAACCTAAACGCGACAGATCTATTCCTCTATTCATCGCTCTTGCTCTCGTCGCGCTTGTCCCTTTGGCCTCGATTCGATTTGTCACGTGCTAGAGAGTCGAGACGGATGCCGCTGCGAGGGAGACTTCTCCCTTCTCTGAATACTCTATCGATCTGATACCGACCGACCCGATAAATCTCACGTCGAAACTTCTCTCCTGTCTACATCCGCCAGCGTGAATTTTATTATTATTATTATTATTGAATTAACGGGAGAATCCTTTAGAAGACAAAAATTTGAATAAAGTAATACAGTTGATATAGCTTATAGTAAAAAGATATAAAGATAAATAAAATAAAAACAGAGAATGTACAGAAAAAAAAAATTATATTCCGCGGAGCCATCGACATTCTAGGATATCTTCGAAAACTGAAAAAAAATTCGGCGATCCAAGGATCTCGCATTCTTCGAGGTATCATTCTCACTTTCTGTCTTCAAAATCAATCCTACCAGCGGCGGTGGCCGTGATGGAAACACCGGTTCTCGTTAGATCACCGAAGTAAAGCATCGCGGGCCGGGTACTGGGGAAAGATGGGTGACCGCCACCTTTCTCCCGGTACTCCGTTCGCTGCTGGGACCCGAAAGGAGAAGAGAGAGGAGGGAAAAAATAGATAGAGACTTATATAGTTCGTTGGGTAATGGAAGCAAATATGCTTGAAACGCCATCTCCGTATAAACACAAGAAAAAACTCAAACAGAAACAGAAAATCAATCCTCGGAATTCACCACTTCGGAGATTGAAGTCTCTTTGATTGAAGTACTTGGCCAAACACTTTTACGATCCAGAGTTTCTATCGACAAGCAACAGTGCACTCGAGCAACGAGCCGGTGCATACCGATGTTCTAACGAAAGAGTCCTGTAGCTACCGATTTGGCGATGCTGGTCGGACAATGCGCGATCAGGTGAACGCTACTCGCTCGGTCGCGATCGGATTTGGGAGTAACCGGCAGGAATTCGAACGGGCGTGTAGGCGACAGTGAAAGCAGCGTTACTTAATACACCGTATCGCCAGTCGTAAATAACAAAGGCCGCGCGCGTTGCCAATGGCCCGGCCCCGACTTTTGTCGTCCTGCTGCACGTACGTTTAAGGCCGGCGCTGCGCATGCAGGAACTCGCGGCCAACGAAAAACGAGGCTGGCGAGCGCGGAAAACGAAAGCCGAAGAGACAAATTGCGGACGGTGACGAACACGCGTCCCCCGACCCTTTGTCCTTTCGCAGACGGTGGTCTTTTTGCGGGCGACTGGCAGCGTATAACGCTGCTCCTTAAATGGGGAATCGTTCATACTCTCGCGACTGTTCAGACAGTCCGCAACCTTTCGTCACTCACGGACTGAGAGTTGGCCAACGTTCCCAACGCAAATGGCTGAGACTTGATCTGTAGGCGCTTTGGCGCTCGGAAGAAGGCCTATGGTGTTAGAGTGGGGGTCCATAGGTGGCGTCGGTTAGTTAGGAGTTCGGAACTAAGGGACCACGGGAAGTCGCCGTGGGTGAATCGGTTAGGCGGCTGGCCAGCACGCGGGAGGCCCGGGTTCGAATCCCGACAGAGTGGCTTTCCTTTTTTTCCGGCTCCTATACAATAAATCCTCGTTAAGAGCCCGTTTCTAATACTCGTTAGGAGCCCGGCGACTATCCCCACCATTTCTTAGAATCCTTCGGACGAGAGTGGGGGAACCCGGGAACGAGCGAGAGGCTCTTCTTCCGTTTCCTCTCGCTCGCTCATTGGGTTTCTCACTCGCGCCAGTGGCCGCGCGGAATAGTGTCCAGTCGCGTTAAGAGCCCGCCGCCAGTTCATCGGGCTCATAACGAGTATTTACTGTAGATCAAAGCAGAGTTTGATGAAGAAAGAGGGTTGTTCCGCGATTCAGGGAAAGGACCTTGAAAAAAGCCCACTGAAACTCCCCGTCTGAAAGATTTCAGTGGATCAGGAACTCCCCGCCGCGAGCTCGGAGTTTGCCAATGACGAATCGGTCCTGTTCGTTTAGCGAGCAACGCGTCGCAGAAAAGACGCGCTGCTCTCGCGTAGGTAGGAACAAAGTAGCGAGGGCTGGTTGATTAATGGGTCAGCCAGCGAAAGGAGAAACGGATTAAGCTCCGGCGAAATAATTAATTTCTTTCTGGCGTTGCGAGCTCGGACGATCGTCGTTTAAGCAGGATCATCGGGAGGCACGACCTTCGTCGCGGCGATGGCTCATTAATAAAAAGAATGCACTCGCTGGCTCGCTGGCTCGCGCCGGCTACGCATTTCCACCGCGATCTCGAACCTGGCGCCGTGTAAATCGAGGAACCCGCGTGCACTAGCCGTGCCCCAAGGGGACAGCTCTCAAGGCTGCGACCGATCATCGTCCCACCGAGCCTCCCCTCTCCTCTCCCCTCTAACCGTCGTCGACGACGAAAAAACCACCGGGGGATGCGCGTGCCACCGTAAACCAACGTGCCGTCGCGGCTTTTCGCGCCGTTCTCGCGTCTTGGAACCGCAAAACCTTGTCCCTGAATTCTGGGATCGGACGCTGGGAACCGGAGCACCCGGCTCAGACGGAAAAAAACAGCTTTTCCTTTTTGCCGAGAATGTTAGAATATACTCGACGAGACGGCTTCCGTTCACACGCGCGTGCAGTTTCGCGTTAACAACGCCAAGATTTTCATCTTCCTCTAACAAACTTCTTATTCTTGGGAACCAGCGCTTTCGGTGGTTGTTTTGCGGCGGGCGAGCTTCCTTCGGCCGTTTTTGAGTCGCCAGGGAACGTTGAGCGAAGCGGCGCGAGAGTTTCTATCGCAGGTATCCCGTCGAAGCTCCGTTCCTCCTATCCCTTTAGCCTCGGGAGAGCTTCATCCTTGAGAAGACCTCGGCCAGGGTATCCTCGACAATCGTCTGCGCCGTGAACCACAACTCGAGTGCCTCCTCTCGTGTTTCCCGCCGGGGTCCGAGGGTTCAGCTGAAACGATCGTTCCCCTTGTGACCCGCGGACGCGCCGCGGTCGAACATCTCCGTTCCGCGTCTTCGTTTCTAGCAAAAGCGAGAGTTCCTCCCACGCGAGCCCCGGTGGACGCTTAATATCCCTTTCCTCCTCGCCATTAGCGTCCCGATCGTTAGCCAAGTGCTATTTCACGTACGGAACGCAAACGATCCTGCGCACGATCCGCGCGGAGCCTCGACCGTAGGGCTCCTCGCGTCTTCGGGGTGCGTGCGTGCGGCTGCATCCGTTTTTACGGCGGATACGCGCATGCATGGTTGCGCCGCGCCGGCCCGTTCCACCGTGCGCTCGTAATTTATATCGGGGCCGGCCTCAAAATTGTCCGTGGCGAATATCCTTATATGCATAATGATCCTCATTACCGGACACTGGATGCGTATGCAAACGCACGGACTCGTGTCGAATTGCCCTGGGATCGGCGCGAGTTCAAGGATTAGGCGCAACTGTTACAGCCGCGGATTCCAGCGATCGAGGATTGTGTTCTCCCCATGCCCGAGTATCTTTGCGTGGACGCTCGATGACGAAAACGACGCGCGGCACCGAGATCCTTGAAACCAACGTCCACTCTTGTCGAGCTCTGATCCATCGCCTACCGAAGACTCCGCTAGGCAAACGATCTAGGCCATCCACTGGAACGTCGTCTTCTTGCGACATTGAACGTTGCTTACTCTGGAAAGGCTCGGTTGGAGTTGGCCTGGTGTCGTGCAACAGATGCAACGATAACCGAGGCGACCGGCACACACGTGCGTGCACCGACGAGATGAAAAGAGGATGAGATCGGTGCCGCATGCACCTCCTCCCCGTTCGGCCGCGTTCCATTTCTCCCGTTTACTCTCTCGTTCCGTTTTCTTTCATGGCACGTGAATGAACAGGCCTGGGCGGAAGTAGGTTACTGTTACGTCATGCCGCGGCAACATGCGCATGCACGCTGCCCCGGGATCGTTTCTCCGCTCATATTAGACCAGATCCTGCCCGATAGACCGGCTTCGCGGAGAAAGTAATTAGAGAGAAAGAGAGATCGCCGTGGCGAGATGCGGCCCGCCGTTTCCGCTCTGCTAAATTCAAGGTTACCCATTGTCGGGATACCGCTTCGATGCTCTCTCGTCCATCTCTCTCTCTCTCTCTCTGCTCGAGTCTTCCACTGCGCTCCTGCGGCTACCTGTCGTCGGATCCACCTTCCCCGAAGAATTCGTCCATTTGATGCTGGTCCATCCACGGCTGTGCGATTTTAACCCTCTACTTAAAAGCTACATAGGGTAATTCCGGGAGACGCAGTCGGGCTGGAGAGTTGGTCGAGTTGTTATATTGAGACTCTACATCTGTGTATATGTAAAAATGTGCTAAGGTTCAGAATAGGGCTGGGACTATTTGTCGAATTTTTCGGTATTCGAATATTCGAATACTTCAGTTGCTCAATTATTTGGCGAATATAATTCGAATATCCAAGTATTCGAATAATATTCGAATATCCAAGTATTCGAATACTATTCGAATATTATAGAATACTATTCGAATACTATAGAATACTATTCGAATACTATTCGAATATTATAGAATACTATTCGAATACTGATATATTCGAATAGTATGGTGTGAATTATAAATCAAGTTCTTTAGGTTCATTTGTCAAGGTGAAATCTTATACGCTAATTTTGACCCACTTCACACCGTACTATTCGAATAGTATTCGAATAATAACATTCGAATACTGAAATATTCGAAGTTTATTCGTATTATTCGAATACTTGTAAAATATTCGAATATTAAATTATTCGAATAGTCCCAGCCCTAGTTCAGAACAATTAATTCTCTAGAAATCAACTAATTCAACCAACTCTCCAGCCCGACTGCGTCCCCCGGAATTACCCTATGGAAATTTCCCAATTAGCCAATTGGTTACTACGCGAGTTTCAGCTCGAAAGAATAAGCGAAGGATAAGGGAGGACCCTTGAGAAAAATTCGGTGGCTACCTATAGCGGAGCTTATAGCAAAATCGACTCGATTGCTTGGAATTTCTAGCTTCGAGACGAGCTTATGGACCTCAAAGCGAACTGACCCTCGGGCACACGACGCCCCATCGTTCTCCAAGGCCATCTCCCCCTCATCCCGCAGTGTATTCAACCAGAATTTATATAAGAATGGGATGCAAGCGGTTTCCTCGTGAAATTTGCAACCCCCGGGAACGAATATAGAAGCCGACGAAACGATATCCCTCTGCCAGTGAATTCGCGAGAACACTTTCGCGCACTCTTCCCCCTGGCCCCTCTCTGCGTCTCAGGCGCGTCTAGTCGGCCAAGAAAAGCACAGGGCTTCGCGGCTGTTAGCTGTCGGCCGTCTGGAGCCGCGACTAAATATGCATACGCGCCGGTGTCTCCAGCGCGCGCCCGCGCGCTGGCAAACACGTTTCAGGATATCATCCGAGGCGAACAATGGGGAATCAAACCGGGGAACGTAGGCGCGCGGAAAACGTTAGGCTGGAATGGTTCTGGCTGGCCGCTCGCCGTTGCAGAATGCGGTTGACATTTCTCGGCAAGTAGAGCGTTACCCCGCGCAGAACCGATCGGCGATATTCGCCCGCCTGGCCACCGTGCGCCGTTTCCCATTGTCGCGTATCGAACATCTCTTCGAGAAACTCCTCCGTTCTCCGTTTGCCCTCCGAAAAGGATGACGAGAGCTGGGGTTCAGTGTATATACAGCGCACGTGGGTGAAGGTTTCTTCGTTTATGAAACTTAGGGGTGGATTCGGAGCGTTTGCCGCCCCTTCCGTGAAATATGATCAAATATTTTAATTCAAATTGAGTTATTGCTAATCTGGTAGAATAATGAAAGAAAAGGGGTTTATTTTTGAAGTTCTCTCGAGCCTCAGTGCTTCAAAACTATTCAACTTCTTTTCCCCAAAATTTGCAACCCTCAAAATTTTCCGCCCCAGGCTGCAGGCGAGTAAGGCGAGCCACTCAGTTTCACGAGGAGATGCAGTTTAAAGTAGTGGTGGAGAACTATCGATGGTACTTACGATAGTTATCGATGGTTCTCACTATCGAAAACTATAGATGGCTTATTTTCACTATCGATAATTATCGGTATTGAAAATTGTAGGTTACTCAATTATTATTTTTTAATTATCGGTATTGAAAATTGTAGGTTGCTCAATTATTATTTTTTAATTATCGGTATTGAAAATTGTAGGTTACTCAATTATTATTTTTTAATTATCGGTATTGAAAATTGTAGGTTACTCAATTATTATTTTTTAATTATCGGTATTGAAAATTGTAGGTTACACAATTATTATTTTTTAATTATCGGTATTGAAAATTGTAGGTTACTCAATTATTATTTTTTAATTATCGGTATTGAAAATTGTACGTTACTCAATTATTATTTTTTAATTATCGGTATTGAAAATTGTAGGTTACTCAATTATTATTTTTTAATTATCGGTATTGAAAATTGTAGGTTACTCAATTATTATTTTTTAATTATCGGTATTGAAAATTGTACGTTACTCAATTATTATTTTTTAATTATCGGTATTGAAAATTGTAGGTTACTCAATTATTATTTTATAATTATCGGTATTGAAAATTGTAGGTTACTCAATTAATATTTTTTAATAGACTAACCTACAATTTTCAATACCGATAATTATCGATAGTGAAAATAAGCCAACTATAGTTTTCGATAGTGAGAACAGCTGAAATTCAGAATCCCAAATTTAATTTGTAATATTATTACAAATTTCGATAGTGAACCATCGATAACTATCGTAAATACCATCAATAGTTCTCCACCACTCCTCCAAAGTTTCTTCTCCCCTATTAAGTCAGACTTCGCGTCAATCTCGTCACTTCAGAGGTTTCAATAGTAGCCAAAGAAGGGAGATTTTTCAGTAGGCAAGCTGACAGAGGCACGTGGTTGGAGGAGACGCGATAGGATCGCGGTGCACGACGAAAGATCGTTCGGTATGGGCGAGATCGCGTTTCGGGGCACGTCGATCAATCCTGCGGTGTCGCAACGAGGCGACAGTCATTTGTTCGCCAACGAAATCAGCCGGGACATATTTGTTCGCGTGTAACGTTGGTAAGAGGGTAGAGGGAAGGAGGCTAGTCTCAGTCGTGATATAATGAAGATAGTATGTAACGACGAGGACCGTACACTTTTCAGGTCAGCTTCCTGCTACATTGGCAACGGTGATGGATAGCCTGGTTGCATGTCCGACGTGTCGAAACATCTGTTCGATAAAGAATTATTAATCGCGCGTCTTACCAGAGGTATCCCCCCCTCCTACCCAGCAATTTCAGGACAACGCTCGCCGAACGTAGAAAGTCCGACACAACGAATGCTGCCGCGATGCGGCCGGATAATAATCGAACGACACACACTCGCAGAGTTCTCGAATTCCGAATACTGCTCCCGTAGAATTCGATCCGCCCGCCTGCCGGCAACCGAGCCCCCGACGCGCAGCGACACCGTTCCTTCCACTGCAATTCCATTCTTAACCCGAAAAGGTCACGGTGGACTTTGCGCAACCGGCTGGAAAGTGTGGCCGCGGCTATTGTGCCAGCCGCCTCTGCCGCGAAAGCGGGGAGAATCGCAGCATCCCATTGACGCGAGCGGCGGAGGGACGAGGCCCGACAGTCGTTACATAAACGGGCGGTAATTCGTGCCGTCCGAGTAATTAGCCAGCCGCGTCCGTATTTTGCAACTGCTTAATAGCCCAGGCAAAAAACCCCTAGCCGAGGGTCCCTGCTTTGCTTTCTTACCGCGGGAGATTTACGAGAGACTCCGCGCGACGGGCTTGTTAATAACGTGGCGCAATCTCGCAAGGTCGGAGGAACGATGCGCAACGGTTTTCTAATCGATCCGCTAAGTATCTCGACGAGAATCGCCGGGTAAACGAACCCGCGGCGCCCGTTTTCTTAATCCTCCCTTTAAACGCGATTGTTACTGTGCCGCCGCGCCGTTAATTCAAGCGTTTCGTCGAATACGCCGCGGTATAATCGCGTATGATCTAATAGAGGCCGTAATTCCTAGACAGCCACCGCTCCTTAATTAGCATACAGACATCTACCGATGGAAGGCCGAATCGTGGCCGCGTAATCGCCCGCCCAGAAGAAGACCTCGGCCCTGCAGCTAGAAACTATTATCACGCTAATCACCACGTGTCCCTGGATGCGATCCAGAATCCCGGCTACCGCAAAGGGAAAAGCTAAACGGAAAGTCAGACTCGCGCCCGAAGCGGCGAGCGTCTCGTCGCCCTGCGAACCCGACGAATAAACGTTGATCCCGCTTGTGACATAAGAGAGCCCGTTTCGAACTAGGGCTGGGACTATTTGTCAAATTTTTCGGTATTCGAATATTCGAATACTTCAGTTGCTCAATTATTTGGCGAATATAATTCGAATATCCAAGTATTCGAATACTATTCGAATATTAAAGTATTCGAATATTAAACTATTCGAATACTATTCGAACATTAAAGTATTCGAATACTGATATATTCGAATAGTATGGTGTGAATTATAAATCAAGTTCTTTAGGTTCATTTGTCAGGCTGAAATCTTGTACGCTAATTTTGACCCACTTCACACTATACTATTCGAATACATCAGTATTCGAATAATAACATTCGAATACTGAAATATTCGAAGTTTATTCGTATTATTCGAATACTGAAATATTCGAAGTTTATTCGTATTATTCGAATACTGAAATATTCGAAGTTTATTCGTATTATTCGAATACTGAAATATTCGAAGTTTATTCGTATTATTCGAATACTGAAATATTCGAAGTTTATTCGTATTATTCGAATACTGAAATATTCGAAGTTTATTCGTATTATTCGAATACTTGTAAAATATTCGAATATTAAATTATTCGAATAGTCCCAGCCCTATTTCGAACACGTTAATCTCGTCGTTCAACCTTTTAGCGGCGTCGGTGTGAGTCGCTATTTTTATGTAACGCCTCTCGCACCTCTGAAGACGAAAGCGCGAGCGGTTTTGTACGCGAATCCTCGCGGTTTTTGATCTCTCGGAGCAGCGCGGCGGTCAACGGTATCGTCGGACGCGAGTGTTTAGTCGACGCTGGTCATTAATTTCTCGGTACGGAGCCGATGTTGTCGAGGCAGCCGTGTGATCGATCGTGGAAATCGGCAGAATTTCTCGGCGAGAGAGGCTCGAAACGGTTTCTTCTCGGTTGGGAACACGCGCGGATAGGGAAACGGCGCTCGGGATTCTATCGGCGGCGCAGGAAAGTGTGTCGCATTGGTCAGAATGTGCGAGCGACAGGCCCGGGGACACGGGCGGTGTTGCGCAAAACGTTTAAATCTTTGAAACGACTGTGTAACGGGCGGTCGTTTCAGTATGCCACGAGCGGGCGGCGCACCGTGCAACCGGGCTCTGTAACACTTTCCCGGGGCGAAGTTACCGCGATCGCGCGTCTTATTGTTTGATCGTTACATATGTATGTATGTGCACACGTGTAAACCGCTCGGTGCACGGTGTTACGTCTAATGGATCAAAAGTCAAGAATTAATCCGATGTGTTTGGTCCACAAATTCTTGAATCTTAAAATGTTAATAAAGAAACGTAGGTTTCAATGTTATCCATAACTGCTGCTGAATTTACTAATTTGTTGTCAAAAGTGACACTAGAAATTTATTACAAATTTCGGTGCATTTTTTCAAACACGTGCCATTGGCAGAATGTTTATGCTCTTCATTTGACTCTTATAAGTTGTGTTTAATAGCTACTGTCATACCTTCAAAACTGCCGAGTCAGTTTTTTACAATACTAACAATTTGTACTAATTCTTTATTGTTAAATGTTTATCAGCTTTGATGAGACTTTTAAAAAAAACACCAAAAAATACCTCCGTGATTTTTTGTATATTAATTTAGGGATCACTAAACTTTATATTAACGTCAATTTCAACTGCACGAATTTGCACGAAACAGAAAAAATAGCCAAAATCTTTACTAAGACGTTCACCGCTCCGGCGACACTTATGTGAATCTACACATCCGATATGGTTTTTCCAATTTTTTATACGACATCTACCATGACTTTTCCATCCTGGATGTTATCTTCAGTTTTAAAATAGCAGTGCAAACGCGATGCACGTGGTAAAAATAATTTGATAAAAAAAGGTTTCGAACAAAAGTTAGTCAATATTCACTTGCCAACAAATTGCAAAAGTAGATATTAATAAAAAACATTTTATTCACTGAAAAATCAAGATCGCCTTAATTTTTTTAATGGAACTGTATATTTTTCTATACACCAATCGATGAATTTTTATATTCCCTTTAAAAAAGTATTAGGCTACTTAGCACGAAAACTGATTATTTCAGAAGTTATGAATTTTCTTCCTACGCGAAACACTATGCGCGGCGGCTCGTTCCGCGGGACCTAGAATTTTCAGCCAACTCCTCGCCGTTCTACAAGCATCGCGGCGCGATTGAAGAGGAATTAGTGGCGCGAGGGTCGCAATTAAAGAAGGTCTCCCTAGACTCGAGATATATTGCGCGCCTTTTCGCGTGATCCACGGTTCGCCGAGGGCCCATGCGCCGGGCCTGACCACCCACCCTATCTCATAGATCAGCGGTTATATTCCTGTGGCCGTTTCGGGGAGCCCGTGGTGTTTTCTGGCAGCCAGCTTTGTGCGAACCTATAACTTCGTTCGGGGGACCACCTAGACCTAATCGAACGGGCCCATTCCGCGCGACAGACCGTTTCATCTCCCGATACCGAGGGTCCCCTCTGATCCAGCCGACCCGGCGAGCCCCTTCGATTTCCAGGAAGCCCGGCTACGATCTCGAAGGTGAACCGGATGGGCCTGGCGGACGTGAAAGATCGGAGGTCGTTTTTTGGGCAGTCAGCGGAGCGCGCCTTCGGATCCGATGCTTCACGGGGAATTCTAATGGAGCGTTAGGCAGTGACGTATGGAAAGTGGGAATGACGAGGCGAATTTGAGGAAGAAGTGGGAATTTGATTCAGCTCGAAGACGGCTGGGTTATTATTGTAATTAAAGGTCTAATATTGGGGAATGAGTGACCGATACAACTGGGGAATAACAGTGACGGAGTGAGACTGAATACAGTTTCAACAGAAGTCGAAAGAGGGGCTTAATTTATGCGAGCTGGACTCGACAAGTCCAGAAGCGTCTCTCGATGCCTGTTTCTGGAAAGCAGACAGGAATTCGTCGCGCGCCGGGCAACTGGGCCAAAGTCAGCCGCGTCCCAGTCCCTCTAACGCCTAAATCGGCGCGAAGTACCGTTTTTTAACCTAGAGCCAAAAACCGGTAAAGCGGCATAGCGAAGGTGTTCCTCTTTTTCGCTCGTAGGATTCTGAGGCAATAGGAGATTCCAATCGCGAACGGTTTTAATATCCATCCAGGAGCGACGCTTACGCGTTCAATTTCGAGAGAACCGTGAAATCATCGTTTATTCGGTATAGTTTACGAGAATGCGCGGTGCTGCGCAACTCTTGCCAGGGAAGAGGCAATAAATGTTGCCCGCCGCAAGAATTCATCCGCCGTTTTATTAACACGTCTGCTCGAGTACGTTTCGCGCGGAGGCTCAGGTTAATAACAATAATTCATAAGCATCCTCGTTGCAGGGTTTCCACTACGTGGAAAGGTGTTTCCTTCTCCCGTTTTAGAAAACGGAGCGGGGTGAATTATCCGGGGCTTTTACCCGTCTCGAGTTGCGAGACGCGAGTTGCAACGCGTGAGGCCCCCCGTCGAGGCTGGGCCGCGCATTATCCGCGAAGGTCGTTACGAGAACGCTGCACTGTGTCAAACCACTAGAATCGCCGGGCGAAAATGAAACGGGGGCAACGGGAGAGGCTAGACTCTCCCAGAGAAGAAAGAACCGCCTCTCCATTGTGCCCCGAGTGAAATCTCAGACAGCTCGTGGCTGCGAACGAGTCCCCGGGGCACGCTCGCGCTGGATTACGACCAGTTAAGTGACAAAGGTCGGCGTGTAACGCGACCCATTTCGGTCTGCGATTAACCAATCGATTACGCGCCGTCGACGTGACCGCGTCGATTTAAAATGGATCAGTCGACTATTCCACTCTAAAAGATCCAATCTCCAGGCAAAGTGACACGGAGAAATTCTAGAAAGCTCGATGCAAACCACTTACCGACTTGTTGGCGAAAAAAAGTAGGGTTCGAGCGACGGGACGTTAGTTCTCTGCGTACTCTGATGCTACTATTTTCCGGAGCCTACAAATATCGAAATTAAATAGGCTGTTTTCAACCGTTGAGTGCCAACAAATTCGTTTCCAGAAATCTTCGCCTATTAAGGCGGTATTCTGATCTAGAAGTGTCGAAAAATCTAGTTCTATAATCTAGAATAGGTACTTCTAGTATTTTTATTTCTGCATTTCTTTCGTGTTCATAGTCTACAAAATATATTCCTATAGCGTGTTTTTTCTTTTTTAAATTCGAAATAATAATGAAGTTAGAGGTTGCAAGTGCTTCTAATTTCTCGTTATTTTATCTAAACTTGAAGTAAAATTTTAAACGCTATTTTCTCGAGACCATGTTTCTTGAAATAGCAACCATGATACTTGTATCTCCATAACGGTGCATACGCTGTCAATGCCCCTTCATTTTATTCTGAATCGAAATTACAAAAATATCTGCAAAATTGTCTGTCTAATTAATAAATTAGTATCACAATTCAAGGGGGAAAATCGGACTTCTCTGTTCAACATTGTGTGAAATTGTGCGATTGTGTGAAAAATTCATTTCAACGAATAATCTCGATTGAGACAATAGCCATATTCTTACTGAATAAAATTTTTCATTAATCATTTGTTTCACAGCCTCGCGACAAAACGCACAATCTTCGTGTCTTCGTACAGACATGTCATACTAACTTTTTCGCGACAAAAACAGTTTGTAACTACAGTTAAAAGGACGATTAAGATATTAGGAAAAACTTTGCGTACTACACAAACTTTGATTGCCCATAAAAAATTCTGAAAAATCGTCACGAAACATCCCCTTAATATACCAAACTACAAAATAAACCCTAAAGCCACCGATCTCCAAGAAACTTCTCCACCACCGCCCAAGGGATGCATTAGTGAAACACAGCCAAAGGATCAAAGAAGCAACCAACCTCTCGTGCATTTAAACTGCACACGGTGGCTCTCGGTAACGAACCACAGGAAAAATGCGCGCAGGAACAGTTCCTCTTGCGCACATAACCCACCATAATGGGAAGGCAGAGTGGCCTTATCCCACAAGCGGGGGTTACGTTCGCCAGACGTTTGTTGCCCCGGCGCTCGCACCCAACGTGTGCTCGGGTGACGTTTCCCCGTATCTGGGTGAGTCTACACGGAAAGGGATAATGAGGGAAACAGCCGGATGGAGCGTAGGGGAGAAGGAAGAGTCACGAGCCTCGCGGAGTCTCGACCCGGACGGCAATTGCAACGGAACGGTTGGGCAGAAGCGTGGAAAAGTGAGTTCCACATTAGAACTGATAAACTCCTCGAGCCTGTTGGTTGGCGGGACGAGGAAATATTAATGGATCGTCTGTGAGACGGAGCAGTAATTTGCTGGAGTTCCTCGGGCCTCCTTAGCATTGCATGAGAAGAGTCTGGGAATCGTGGCCGCGGAGAGGAAAGGGCAATCGACTTCGCAGGCGATTTTCACGGTCCCCTATCCGAGCTCACCACGCCTCCCTTTCCACGGAGGGAAATGCCCGGCTCAACGACGGCCGAGTTTCGCACGGTTAAGGAGCACTAAACGGCTGTTGACCCGGTTATTAAGCCTCATATCCTCCGCGGCAGCGATTTCTCTCGTTAAGGGAAAGACATCCCGAGCCGCCTTCTTCTCACGCGAAATCGAGCATAACCGTAACAAAACGAGATTACGCCGCTCTCAGCCGATTTGAATGCAAGAACCGGCCAATTACCTGCGGCGGGGGTTGCGACTCGGGCTTCCAACGGAGGCACGCATCCGCCGGGACGCGTCGTCGAAATACCCAGAGACCCAATTGTGCCACCGTTGACGCCAAACATTATTATTCATTTGCCACGGTGGAACAGCGTTGCGCCTGGTAGCCGTAAAAATCCGCGCACCGTCGCTTCCTGAGCTCGTTTCTGTCCAGCACGGCTCGGTCGTTAACGCGCCTCCTGTGGAAGCGTCGCGCGGAACCGAGGCTCGAAAACAGCTCCGCTGTGACGCAACGATCGAATCGTTGAGGCAGTAGGCGTAGGTGGTAATGGATTATTAATTGACTGTGTCGAGCAAAGGATTCGATATGCATGGCTCTAGTGGGGGGGAAATATCGATGGTACTTACGATAGTTATCGATGGTTCTCACTATCGAAATTTGTAATAATATTAGAAATTAAATTTGGGATTCTGAATGTCAGCTGTTATTATTTTTCAATTGACTAACCTACGATTTTCAATACCGATAATTATCGATAGTGAAAATAAGCCATTTATAGTTTTAGAATCGATGGTTCTAACTATTGAAATTTGTAATAATATTAGAAATTAAATTTGGGATTCTGAATTTCAGCTGTTATTATTTTTCAATTGACTAACCTACGATTTTCAATACCGGTAATTATCGATAGTGAAAATAAGCCATCTATAGTTTTAGAATCGATGGTTCTTACTATCGAAATTTGTAATAATATTAGAAATTAAATTTGGGATTCTGAATTTCAGCTATTATTTTTCAATTGATTAACCTACTATTTTCAATACCGATAATTATCGATAGTGAAAATAAGCCATCTATAGTTTTAGAATCGATGGTTCTCACTAACGAAATTTGTAATAATATTACAAATTAAATTTGGGATTCTGAATTTTTTAGTTGACTAACCTACAATTTTCAACACCGATAATTATCGATAGTGAAAATAAGCCATCTATAGTTTTCGATAGTGAGAACCATCGATAACTATCGTAAGTACCATGAGTAGTTCTCCACCACTAGTTGCAACGCTTCTCAACTAGCCAGGGTATTCCTGCAACTATTCGAGCTTGCATCTTTAACCTCGCACAGCAACCTGTTCCTCGCCAACTCGTTGGTAATCAAGCAGAAGGGAAGAAACGACCGTTGCAACTCCCCCGTTCAATAACGAAGATTTTTCCTGGCCACTGGCCAGTCCGCTTCGCCTAATAAGACCTATCGATCGAACTATCGTAGGGTAAAACATCGAAGGGCTGTGTTACTCGGTTCCGCGATACTCGGAGCGTCCTTCGATCGTGGAAGAACCGGAAGATCGAGTCGCCTCTCCGCTCGGATGCTCCCGAGAAGCGGATCACCGGCCAGCGACTCTGTTCATGGCCCTCGTAAACGCCAATTACAATAATTACGATAACTGTGGCGCCTGCTCGGTCGCAATGGACGCCGCTAACTTTCTGCCCGCGCTTCGTTTTCTACATTAATCGCCCGGCTTAATTAATATTCCCGCGTGTATCGGGGGTAACGATTAGCCCGATCGGGCGTGGCCGGTCCAGTTAGCATCTGTTTCTAATAAACGGACGCCTGTACGGCGAAAAAGCGTCGCTCACTGTCGCGTAGATCCTGCCGTCCGGGATCCAGAACGCTGAGGATCTGGTATTAACGGGACTCGAGCTAGTAAACTAATGAAATCCCGTGGAAACTTTTCGTTCTGCCGCTTGGCGCGTATATTGGAGGTTTAAGTAAGCGTGGAAGAGGATTCTAGCATCCGAACTTTGATAGGACTTGAAGATGAGCGTTTCGTGTCAAAAGAAAGCTTCGAAATGATCAACAGGTCTCGAAAGTTGGTGGAATCGACGAGGCCAGCTACGAGCCATGTAGTGGTGGAGAACTATCGATGGTAGTTACGATAGTTATCGATGGTTCTCACTATCGAAAACTATAGATAACTTATTTTCACTATCGATAATTATCGGTATTGAAAATCGTAGGTTAGTCAATTCAGAAATTCAGAATCCCAAATTTAATTTGTAATATAATTACAAATTTCGATAGTGAGAACCATCGATAACTATCGTAACTACCATCGATAGTTCTCCACCACTACGTTGGACTCCGATACTGTTACTTTGCAACCTATCGAACAATCTACCGAAGAAACGAGCAGTGATTGAAACGCGTATTGCTCCTTTCTGGTTTCAGGATTCAGGTTTCCTCGCAGGATACCTACTTAAACAATTAAGTGTATTCTAGCTTACTTAGCGTTACGAAGAGTGAGATTAGATTCAAGCAATAGATACTTAATTTGAGTACCAGTTGCGACTTAGCTTCCCCTAAAAACAATCATCTATATTCCATAAAACTATTATCCCGAGGGTCCGTGTTTTCTATCACGTCCCCGAATAATTGCCGCTAATAAGGCACTATTTATTTCGCAGCTACTTCTTGCCCGACTTCGCTATCTTCAGCCGCGAAGAAAGGATCGCTCGCAAATAGAGAATGCATTAATGCGATTCGTCTAAAAATCCCGTCGAGCGTAACGCGTTTAGCGCGATACGAATCTAACACGATGATGTAACACGCGGTAATATATTAACGAGTCAAAGTTACAGGAGCACGGAACCGGTTCACAAAGCGTTAACAAACTATTTCGATCGTCGAGCATAAATTAAACGTCCGCCGTGATTCGCCGCGGCGGAGCGCCGACCGATATCGCGACTAAAAACCGCAACAATGTTCGCGAGCTTGTCTCGGCGGGGCGAGAAAAACAGGTGGAAAAGAAACGGCTGCAGAATTTCCAGTGATCCGCGAGAGACACGAAGCGTTCGAGGGGCTCGCTTGAAACCGAGAGTCGAATGGGGCAGCGATTTATTCGCGCGGATTACTCTAGCGTGGAAAGTCGGTAAGCGTCGAACCGGCCGGTCACAGTTCGACGAACCGAGGGATACCCTGAAATTCTTCCAGGCGAATTAGAGCCGAGGCCTTCTTCCTAATTGACGCAAGAAACCGTTTTCCTCGTGACTTTATGCCGACTGGAACAATGCCGATCTCTAACGTCGTTGCCCCGTTTTAATACAAGGAACGAAGCGGAATGGCAGCCCGCTGGAGCAGAAGTTTCCCCCGGCGATAAATACGGTTGCCCGCGGCGAGCCGGTGATCCACGATGACGTGGAACGCGTTAAAACAGGAATCCAGATTCACCCGATTCATCGGGCATCCGCGGCGAAACACGTTCGGTTTCCCAATCGAGAGGGGCGTCCGGCTAATTAATCACTCGGCTGGCCGGCAATTATTCAGCTTCGATAGCCGTGAGAGAGGTTCGCCGGGCGGCAGCGGGGAGGAGCGTCGGCGGGGAGCGTGATTTTCTGGTCAGACGATCACCGATCTCCGTGCGCGAGCCACCGATATCGCAATAAGAAGCTGTTCACCTTCGCGAAACCGATATACACACCGCGGCTGGTACCAATTGATAAATGAGATCGGTGGCTAGCGGGCTCCGACTTCCTTTGCCCCCGCGGCAATCGATCCCGCGGCCTCTATCTGTTCACGTAAACTAATTCAATTGGGTCTCGCCGGTGCATCTCGAGTACGAGAACTATCCCCCTTCGACACGCCGGTGATCGAATAGCGGGGGCTCGATAAGAATCGCGGAAAATAAACGACGCTGCTCGCTCGGGCCGGTCAGCCAGCGGCCATTTCAACTGCCGTCGAGGCACCGAGCCAACCGAGCCACCGTGTCCTTGCGCGTATTCAAAGCACCGGCGTTAACCGGCCGATCCAGAGGCTATTGAGACATTCGTCACCCACCGACGCAAAAGTCAGGGGAACAATGCAACAACGGCGAGACACGGAAAAACGAGCGCGCCGCGATCGCACGAAGCCGATTTCAATTTTCAAGCGGTACTTGCGGTCCTGAAAACGCGTCAACTTCGGGGGAGTGGTGCCCGGTAGAGCTGTTCAAGTACCCGGAAAAAGCAAGCCGAGCCTGACTCGGCTTGAGAAACCGAGCCGGGTACCCGAAAGAACCGAGCGGCTCGGATAGAACCAAGTACTTGAATTTTTCCAAGCGGTCCGAAAGAAACCGGGGAAAGAAACTCGACCTTCATTCGGACCGTTCGTTTCTTTCCAAGCCACCCGGTTTCTTACGGCCCGCTCGCTTACTTTTCAAGCCGCCCGGTTTCCTTCGGGCCGCTTGGAAAAATTCAAGTACAGTAAATACTCGTTAAGAGCTCGACGAACGGAGCTGGCGGCGAGCTCCTAACGCGACTGGGCACTATTCCGCGCGGCCACTGGCGCGAGTGAGAAAACCCAATGAGCGAGGGGCTCTTCCGTTTCCTCTCGCTCGTTTCCAGGTTCCCCCACTCTCGTCCGAAGGATTCTAAGAAATGGTGGGGATAGTCGCCGGGCTCCTAACGCGTGGTAGAAACGAGCTCCTAACGAGGATTTACTGTACTTGGTTCTATCCGAGCCGCTCGCTTCTTTCGGGTACCTGGCTCGACTTGGAAACCGAGTCCCGGATTGCTTCGGATTTCAAGCTACCCGAATATTCAAGTACTCGTACAGCTCTAATGCCCGAGCTCCTCGCCTGGAATATCCAGGCTGCTTCTCGCCGATCGATCCGTCGAGCTATCGATCCGCGAATAAATGTTTAATTACCCGCGGAACTTTTTCCAAAGACGCCGTGGGATTTTTGTTTTGATTTATGGGCAGCCGCGGTAGACGGGTAACGAGGACTAATTGGTATCGAGCACTTCGCGATTAATCTGCGTCCGCGGCCCTTCCCGTTCCCGCGGAAGATCATGTCGAAGCTGACTCGACACGATCGAGCTTCACGGTATTCGCTTTTATTTTCCACCGGGCACCGCGTATGAATTGCTGATGGTTATTTTGTGGTCGGTGGAAGAGGGTGTAGGTGTTTGATCTGGGGGAATGCTTCCTGCTCAATTTTGATCGTTAGAGATCGGTATTGAGAGTCCTCGAGGGTTTTAAAATTTCTCCGGGAGTATTTCAGAAAGCTATAGTAAACTGGGGTGACTTTGCCCGCCAAGGGTGACAGTGCCCACTTTTCGGAGACTTTATTTTATTTTATTGTGAAGTAATGAGAACATAGGGTAAACACACCAGTAAATGAACAGTTAAGGCTAATGAATGAACACTATTATAAAATTATGTTTGCAGCGCGAATGATTCCACGTGCTGCAAAAATTGTTTCGATATGAAGCAAGAAATGAAAAGAAGTCTCTAATTAATTAGGTGCTTACTTTAATAACTTATTTTACTCATTTTAATAAAAAATGTTCATTCACTGGTACGTGTTCATTTACTGGTACATCCACCCTATGATGTTTTGTAATCAATAGCAAAAATTTCTCCAAGGTCGAACGGAAAAAAACATAGCGAATTCAACCGTGTGGTAATTTTTCAGTCAAAGTAAAAAAGTGGGCAATGCCACCCCGGCGGGAAAAGTCACCCCAGTTTACGGTACTCCTGAAAATGTTGGGGATAATATATCTCGAAGGGACTGCGAGCTCCTGAGAAAGATTCTCGCCCGAATTTGCAACCCCGAAATGCGGCGGAATTGAAAACAGAAGCGCTCCGTTCGATTAATTCCCCCCAGCGAGATATGAAACTCCTGAAACGGTCCTTCGTCGCCGATAAATTCCAGCTGCGATTAATTAGAATTCTTCCGCGGGCAACATCCGCAGTGGCGACTCGCCGGTATTCCCGTTCCCCGCGAATTCTGATCATCGTGTTCGCGATAATTCCCCATATCGAGCCACGGGGAGAGAAACGGGGGACCAGTTCTAATTAGTATCCCCCGTGATAGTTCCCTTCGCCGCCGCCTTTATCTTATCGCGTAATACGCCAACAATGTTCTGGTTATCGCCGAGTCGCGGACAAAACCGACTGGCGTAATTCGGTTTTAACGCGTATCCCTGTAATCGCGGGCCTGTTATCGGGCGACAAGCGGGGACGAAGGATACGCGAGTGTTCCGGAGAAATCGTCGGCGGCGAGTAACGTAGCCGAGGTGAACGGGAATACCGCTAAAGTTCGTGTAACGAGACGACGATTCTCGGTGTTTGATAAATCAGAGACGAGACCTCTACTTCGATCGCGGGGCTCTCGTCGCTGGGAAGAAGCTAGGATTGGAGTAAGAAATTAATAAGCTTCTTTTATTGGGAAATTCTGTGAGAGCGCTATCTACGGTTGTGAGCTCTGCAATCGGGTCAATCGCGTTACAGGATTGGTCTCACACAAGTATTGAAATAGTGCAATAATGTTTTTGTCATTAAATAGTCTGTTAACCCTTAACTGGTATACTGTTTTTTCAAACGTAACTGGTATCTTGGGGTCGTGGCAGACCCCAAATAAAAAAGGACACAGAAATTTGTAAAGTCGACGTTAGATCAACCTCTATGAATACCTATTTTGTTCTTAGGTAATGTATAAAATAATAGAAACGTAGAAAGTTAAACTATTATTATCAAATTAATTAGAAATTCAGTTTACAAACTTAGACAACCAAATATTTTGTAGCGAACCTTGCGTGCTTGGGGTCATGACTGACCCCAGGATACCAGTTAAGGATTAAATATTACAAAATGGATCATCAAATAGTCGAAATTCGCAAATCGCAATATTGCCAATTACATATGACAGGTAACCAGATTTGAGTGCTTTAATTTTCGCCACCGGATTGCGTAGCGGAAATAAGAAAATCCCAATGCATATAAAAGGAGCCTAAAGGTCCGCGCACACTTATCCGCCCTGAGTCAGTTCCGTTCCGGCGTGCCAGTGTTAAGAAGAAGAGACCTTCTACCGAACCGAACTGCCCTCTTCGGAACGGAACCGAACACGCCGGAACGGAACTATCACGGAACGGATATGTGTGTTTGGACCTTTAGCTGAAGATATATAGATATAGTTGTTGATATATAGATCTAAGGAATAAGGAATATCCTTGGATCACCAGCACCGATTGAAACAACAACGAGCCGTCGACCCATTCCCAGAATCATAGACTCTGCCCCACCCCTGGTTCTTTCATCAGCTCGAGCATTACGACAGGAGCGTATCATCAGAGTCCCTTCGAGGAATGACGAGGGCCCAGGAGGCCCTTTCACGGCCAGGCAACCGGTGCCCCAGCATCCCCGCTAACAATGTTTGTTATAGCAGACGTACGTCGCGGAATGTACGCATTATATCATTACGCATTATTACCCATTACATACCTCGTTACACCCCGTGTATATATCGCGTACTACGCTAGGCTAGGTAGGCGAGAAAAAACTGAGGGATTTCTCTTCTGGCCTGTTGATGGGACTCGCGCGGGACCATTATCATGCGCAGCCTGGCTCTCTCTCTCTCTCTCTCTCTCTCTCTCTCTCTCTACACGCGCCGCCTGTGCCCGCGTAATACGTGGCGCGGGTTATATCTAATTGTATAGTAAATAACCTCCGTGAATTACGCATATAATGATTAATGCCGACGTGGGGACGTGCTTTGTGCCGGCACCTATCGCCCCGCGACACTCAGCCCCGACGCGGAGGCTTCCAGAGATCTTCTTCAACTAGCCACTCCGCGAACGACCGTTCCTCTATTTTTCCCGCTTCCCCTTAGAATTTAGATAAACACTTCCAAGCACCGTTCTTCCAGTAGACGACACGCTGGAAGAGATGAAGGTGCGATAAGAGTCACGAGGTGTTTACCCGCGAGTACCTAGATGTGTTTCCAGAAGCGATACGAGCGGCTGAATTTTTCGCGAATCAGAGGTCACGCTGGCGGGGATCGCTGATCGCACGTTTGTTACCCGATACGCAACGATAAAGCATGCAATAATTGTGCAAGAGTCAGATACAGCGTGATAATTAGCAGATAGCGATAATGCGGTGTTGTATCGATAACGTGTTGGACAGAAAGTGATATTGTTTAAATATAGGCTGCAAAAATATTTGAAAGGTAAAAGAGTGCCTACTGGAAAATCACAGCGATTGCGCGCAACAGGATTATTATTATTATTATTGTTATTATTTAACGTTTTTATTGCAAACACAGCAGATAACAAAGAGAGAAAGTAAATAACAAGGACAAAAGCAAAGGCGAAGTTCAGTCAGAGACTGTTTTTCAACTTAAAAATCTTATCCTAAATTATCATCTTCAGGCGCAACGACAGATTGCAACGTGTCGTCCTCAAAATCTCGATCGCAGTAACGACACACCCTCCAGAAGTGATGGAGAACTATTGACGGTACTTACGATAGTTATCGATGGTTCTCACTATCGAAAACTATAGATGGCTTATTTTCACTATCGAAAACTATAGATGGCTTATTTTCACTATCGATAATTATCGGTATTGAAAATCGTAGGTTAGTCAATTGAAAAATAATAACAGCTGAAGTTCAGAATCCCAAATTTAATTTGTAATATTAACAAGGCTGAAGCCTAGGGCCCCGATTAGCTGAGGGCACCTGATTTTAAATTTTTTCTTCGTAAAATTTATCAAAAAAATCTTGGCGAGGGTTAATGTTATATTTATTTTGGATATTCAATTTTAATTTTGAAATTAAATTCTTATTTAGATTACACGAGTATTATGATAAAAAGAAATCAAATCAGCGTTACTTTATTTTTTATATTTAACCGAGGACCCCCCGAATATTCAGCCTAGGGCCCCTGAAAAGGTAAATCCGGCTCTGAATATTATTACAAATTTCGATAGTGAGAGCCATCGATAACTATCGTAAGTACCATCGATACTTCTCCACCACTAGTTCTCACCATCGAAAACTATAGATGGCTTATTTTCACTATCAATAATTATCGGTATTGAAAATCGTAGGTTACTCAATTCAAAAATAATAAAAGCTGAAATTCGGAATCCCAAATTTAATTTCTAATATTATTACAACTTTCGATAGTGAGAACCATCGATAACTATCGTAAGTACCATCGATAGTTCTCCACCACTACCCTCCACGCCGAAATAGTGGATAAACCGTGCCGCGAACAGCTCTGCAAGTCTGTCCGCGACAATAATCCTCCAACATTTCACGAGGCCCGTCGCGATCGAATCTTGCCTATCTGGGATCTCGAACAAAGAGCTGATTAGAAGTACAATGGCTTTCATTCACCGGGCACGGCGCGCGTCTGAAAAGTTCACAGGACCGCGAAACGCCGAGGAGGATGCCGCGTAACCCCGGAACACCGGGGCCCCGCTGGTTGCGCAACCGGTGTACGAAACCTTCCAGCGTAACATTGACTTTTTCAAGTGTAATTGCCGCTCGCGCTCCGATTACTAATCGACGCCACGGTGAACGTGACACACATTCGATTTTAACCTCGACGGCTGCCACTCGTGCGCGCCGCGTTCACGTATTCACGGGCCATTGTCCTCTCCGGGCTGGCAAAAAAGCTCCGGGGAAAATCGTAATCGCCTCTCCGCCAGCCACCGAGTGTCGCCGGGGGTTCGCGCGAAAACGAGCGTCGCGTTCACGGACGTTTCTGTTATCGGTTCTTTTTTTTTAAAATTCAACGAGAGGCACAGGAATCGTGGCGACTCGGGGCCGTTTTAGCTGCGCCGAAGAGGGCACGCTGACCGGTGCACGCGCGAAGAAGTCAACGTTACGTGGATCCGGATTTGCAAACCAGTCTGGCTCAGGCCGCGTATTAATAGTTAATAATAGTAACGCGTGATTACGATGTTCTAATATAGGAAGAGACTAGAAAAATGTCCACCACGAGCGTGTAACCGCGGCCAAGAGTAACCTGTTGCCGTGTACCTGGATGATGTAATAAAACGAAAATCTGTTGAATGAAGAATTATGACGGACGAGTTTCTTTTTGATCGGTTTGCTGGAACGGTCGGCTCTGTGGACGAATGGGAGCATCTCGGGTCAGTTGAATGGTAACAGTAAACCATGATTATAATTTAGAGTAATTGTATTCGATAGGTAGCACTTATTGATAGTATATTATAGTAATGGAATTTAGTACCTAAGTACTGTTAATCGATATTAATATTCATATTTGGAATATAAATATTGAAAAACTCTATGCTCTATAGGTCTTCTAATGGGTGTTCTATCTGTATCTAGATTGGCTTAAGATTGCATCACGGTTCGAATAAAAGGTCATTGTAAAAACTCCATCCAAGCTTCTAGAACGAATGAAAAGCTACCTGAAACGGGAGCAGGGACCTTAAGAAAAGAATTTCGAGCTCTGATCGGCGGGATACTCGACGGTAGGATGGACCACTAACGGTAAGGGATCAAGAAAAAGAGAGGAAAAAGAGGAAACACGAAGAAGAGAAGATCGACGGCCCACCGGGCTGAGTTTTACGATCACCTTGCGATCAACTTCCTCCCCCCTTGCTCGCTATTTTTTGAACGGAGTGAGTAGAATCTTTTCGAGAACAGATTTTCAGATGCAGATCGAGTGACCGGTAAAAATCTCGCTCCGTCTAAAAATACACCCCCAACCGATTTCCCATAAACAAGCTGCGCGTAGGTCTCGTGAAACTCGAGAGAGATTGCAAGTAACACCGCGAAACGAGGTGGCCCTGCGGGACATAAGGCCCAGACGCGAGACAGGTCGGTACGAAAGGATACTCTAGAAAACTTTCCACTCACCTGCTGCCGCTGTACGATCCAGAACGTGGTGGACGACGGTTCGCCGTGAGGCACGTCCGCTTGCAAACTAATTTTTGTTTTCCCCACTGGTAACTCCACTGTAGCACTGTATTTACTGTACGTGTACCCTGCGCCGCGTACCGTACGTGTATGCTATCTGTACCGGACGGGCAGCAACGAGGGGGCGAGGATGCGTGGAACGGGCCGAGGGGCACGTCGAAAAACCACCGGCTACTTGGGCGCCTGGCCGCGGGGAAAAACGTTGAAGCGAGAATTGGAAACCGTGGTAGAGGAAGAGAGAGATAGAGAGGAGATAGAGAGAGAGAGAGAGAAAAAGATAGAGAGAGAGAGAGACTACTGGCCCTGCTCTGACACAGATCACTGACCAATTCCGCTGAACGACTGACGCGATACTGACTCGTCGCATCTGGCGAGGAGCGCGACAACCGGCTTCGCGGTGCTCGGCCGCGCTCGCGAAACTTCGGCCGCAGTCGGCCAGCGAACTCGCAGCCGCGAGACCTACCTGCGCCCGTGTGCGTGCAGGTACACCGGGCACAGTACATCAAGGTAAGTAACGTGTACGAAGGTATACGTACGCCCACGCAATTTAGGCCCCCGACGATAATGAAGAACTCGACTGTACCCGACGCGGGGGTGCATTATGGCCGCGTTCGCGCCTTCGTGCGCGTCTCGTTTAAGGTCGGGGCCAGATATATTGGCCGGTGGTGAGTTTCGTGAGGAGTATTCTTCTATTCTCAACGTTTTCTGACTCGCTCTCGCGTTGCCAGAAAAGGAGTGATCCAGATGTGGTGGGGATAGCGCCAAGCTCTTAACGTGTAGGCCAAACCGAGTTCTTAGCGGAGAAATACATACCTACATCATTTTTTTATTCTCAACGTTTTCTGACTCGCTCTGGCCTTGCCAGAAAAGGAGTGATCCAGAAGTGGTGGGGATGGCGCCAAGCTCTTGGCGTGTAGGCCAAACCGAGCTCTTACCGGAGAAATACATACCTACATCATTCTTCTATTCTCAACGTTTTCTGACTCGCTCTCGCCTTGCCAGAATAGGTGTGCGCCAGAAGTGGTGGGGATAGCGCCAAGCTCTTAACGTGTAGGCCAAACGGAGTTCTTAGCGGAGAAATACATACCTACATCATTCTTCTATTCTCAACGTTTTCTGGCTCGCTCTCGCCTTGCCAGAAAAAGAGTGATCCAGAAGTGGTGGGGATAGCGCCAAGCTCTTAGCGTGTAGGCCAAACCGAGCTCTTAGCGTAGACATACATACATCAGAATAGGTGTGCGTTAGCTGCGAAAACGAATTCACCGGCCAACATATCTGGCGCCGACCTTAGTTTCCTCCCCTGGGGGAAGAAAACCGTCCCTCGCTATATAACGAAATTTTTGGCCGGCGAACGGGGCGAGGGCTTCCCCCGCAGATTTAGATCGCTATTAACCACGGTGCCCCGCGGAGACGCAGACGGAGAAATAAAAGCGGAGAGTCCTTAGGCGGGATTCGTACCAAAAGTCGCGTTAATCGCGCGGTTATTGCGTTACCCCGGCGGTTTTTGCGCTCCGTTTCGCGTCGCGTTAAGTGTATTACCTTGTAGAAATATTGCCGCGTATCGGTATCGGGCCTTCCCGCGGGGAGAAACTGGTTTCGCCGTTTCGCTCGCGCTAATAAAATCGCGTCGGCCGCGAGCGATAATCGTCGGCGTCGCGGTTATTGCGCCCGCGCCTCCGTCGCGCTCCTAATTTCGAATCCGTGCGGCAGAGTGGCGCAGCGCGCGGCGCCTGCGCCGACGGCGCGGCTCGCGGCCCGTCCACGAATCACGGCCGAATTAGGATCGCCCGTCAGCGGCGCGGTTCTTTTCGAGGCGCTTTGAAAACGTTCGAGTGTCGCGAGATTGCTAAGTGAACCGAGTGATGGTGAGAGAAACGTAGATTGTTTATACTTTATTGTGACGAGAGAAAATTCCTCATAAATTGGAGGGTGGTTTCTTTTTTTTTTTTCGTTATATATCTTCCGCGATCGCAGGATTATGAGATCCAGGGATTGGGATCGCAGCACTGGCCGGATAAATCGAACGATCCGACGAGGTGGCGTTTAGCGATGTTAACGAAACAATTTACTGCCGCGCACGTTCGCCGCGCATTTGCATCGGCCCGCGCCCGTGTAACGCCGCGCAAATTTATGGATTTGATAATAATGAACTCGCTGGCCGCATTACGTTGCGCATATTACGGAATTACACGGCATTACACGACGTTCTGACGTTAAGTACAATATTCAAGGATATAATAGAATGCGGTAGATCATAGGAGGCCTAGGAGGCGCGCCATAAAACGGCGAAATAAGCAGTGGACGCCGCGGCGGGGCGAAGGGGGGAGAAACACCCTGTGTACACAAAAGGGTGTAACGCGTGTACTTGTAATTTCACACCTCGCCCCGGCTCCCGACCGAGCGGCCATAAATATTTTCCAAACGCCCGCGATCCTAAACGTATTAGGCCTGGCTAACCGGCGTGAAACGATGTTTGCTCAGCGTGATTCGTCTCTCGTTAAATGGCAATATCCATCGATCCGTACCGAATATCGCGCCACTTAACAAATGGTCCGCGAGCCACGAGATGGAATAGGAATCTCGGGCCCAGGCAATCTTGCACTTGTTAATGGCCGATAAATAACTGGAAGGTAATCGTCGGTGGAACACTGTGCTCGAACCTATCGCATATCTAAACCCGAGATTTTCATTTCCTACCCTCTGCTGTTTACGATGGTATCGATATTGGAACACTATTAGTATCAGCCGTACATACTGCGGGACAGAAGAGTTTCGCAGCTAACACGATGGCCTCTCCAGCTTCCAGTCACGTCGCAGCGTAAGGTATCTACGTCTGCGCGCATATTTGTTATTAAAAAATCACAACTTCAGGAATGTACCTCTGAAGTGCTCCCCTGCCTCGTCACAGCTGTGTGGAGTTTCAGAAAGCGTGATGAGTAAGGATATGTATAAGTAGATCATTAATATGTAGGCTGACTGAACCTAATATCGCTTAGCAAAAGTTATTAATTAAAATAATTGATATTTTTCCATGCAATTCATTTCGAAGTAAAGAGAAATTATTCATCTTTCATGTACAATGAGTTAGAATCGTTGAAACCTACAAATTTTTAATCGGGAATTAAAAACGTAAGACATGCAAAAATCCGGTATTGAAAAAAATTGTACCTAAATAATATCGCCTACTATTAAGAAATATTGATTAATTCATGTACTTACAGTGGCGGACGATAGAAAGTTTACAACTTTTAAAATCGTATAACCTTTTTAGAATTAGGTCCAAACGACGTGAGTTTATTTGAGAAGCTAGAAGGATTAATTTTCTAAGTACCACAGCCACGATGCCCAATTTCTTCCAGAGACAAAATGACTCTCTTACACCCCCACTTCCCCTAGTTCCAAAATCATAAACAACCACGTGCCTACCGCAAAAGTTGCACCTGTGTGTTATTCCACCTCCGACGTAACGCAACAACGGGCAACCAGTCCCTGCGACTAGAGGTAGCTGAAAAATCAGCTGCAGACACGCACACGGTTAGTGGACATCGCGCGTTACCCGGGAGGTTTAATTATAATTAATCCCGCGTCCTCGGTGAATTTAATGCGCACGAGAGATCGGAGGAGCGAGGATTTAAGGCCGTGTTGCCGGGCCCGTTATGAAAAACCGACATTACGGCCGATGATACGGACTCGGCTCGGCAGCGCGCAACCGAGGAGGGCCCCGGCGAGGAAAAACAGACGGATCCGCGGCAACACGCTAAACAGTACATTTGCAATCATGAGGGTTGGCGGGAATATGTAAATGTACGTGGGACACCGATCACGCACACGGCGCAACACCGTGCCGCGGGTGTTCGCGTAAATCCTTCGCCGTTTTTCCAACGCGCCGGTAGAGTAACGAATGACTTCGGAGATTCCGGGGAGTTCGGCTCTCACAATTAAATACGAGGAACTGGCTAGTTCGAGTGGAAAAGCGTCGCGATTTAACCCGCGTATCGCGAATTCATCAGGAAATGGCGAGAGTTATTCGAAATCGGCTCCCTTATAGTGGTGGAGAACTATCGATGGTACTTACGATAGTTATCGATGGTTCTCACTATCGGAAACTATAGATGGCTTATTTTCACTATCGATAATTATCGGTATTGAAAATCGAAGGTTAATCAATTCAGAAATAGGGTAGTAACAGCTGAAATTCAGAATCCCAAATTTAATTTCTAATATTATTACAAATTTCGATAGTGAGAACCATCGATAACTATCGATAGTTCTCCACCACTAGTTCTCACTATCGAAAACTATAGATGGCTTATTTTAACTATCGATATTGAAAATTGTAGGTTAGTAAATTCAAATATAGCTGAAATTTCTGAATTTCAGCTTTATTTTAATTTGACTAACCTACAATTTTGGGATTCTGATCCCAAATTTAATTTGTAATATTATTACAAATTTCGATAGTGAGAGAACCATCGATAACTATCCTAATAGTAGGAGCCGGAAAAAATGGAAACCCACTCTGCCGGGACTCGAACCCGGGCCTCCCGCGTGCTGGCCAGCCGCCTAACCGATTCACCCACGGCGACGTCCCGTGGTCCCTTAGTTCCGAACTCCTCCTAAACGGACGCCACCTATGTGTTAAATCACACACTAGGCCGTTGCCTAAATGCCAGTATGCCTACTACACTAAGTACCATCGATAGTTCTCCACCACTACTCCCTTAATTTTCATCTTTTTTTATAATTTTTTTTTCCTCCCCCGGCCGAACGTGGACGGTGGTTTAATTGCCACCGGTCTTCTAATTCGCATTATTTGCTCCGAGCTGATCCACGAAGCTCCCTCTGGCTTTATCGTGGCTCCGCGATCGAACAGTTTACTGTAGCCTCCACTGTGGCTCGGCGCTTAAGCGGAGGAGGTGGGAGAGTATGAGTTTGATCCACTCGAACGCTGCCAATCATCGAAATCTGGCATCCTTGGTAGCGCTGAGTAATTATTATCTAATAACCAGCCTGTTAGGAAATGCCTGTCGACTTATTAACGAGGAGAATAATGAGACACTGCAGGCCCGTGGAAGAATTTAACCTCGAACTTCCGTCCGCGGTTCACACGAATCAGCCGTGTCCCTGGCTCGAATTCAGGCCGAGCGTTTCGCGTTTACGGTGATCGTCGCGGTCGTGAGATAATTATGGAAATGAATTTCGATCGTTAGGGGGGCGTGGACGCTGGCTACACCGTGACACCGGCCTGACCCCCGAGCCATGCCTAGCCGCCATCATTTTCTCCACAATTTTCGTGCCTGCGTGTAAACACACCGAACGGTAATATTACCGGGCAACCATCTCTCGCCGCGACCCTCTAACACTCCGATACCTGCACAACCTCTCCGAGACAAGGTGTATATAGGTAGGTACAGACATTAACGTTTCTATTAAACTTCCCGCGAGGTTCTTCCTCTTAATTAGAGTGATTTCGGGAGAGACGCTCCTGGAGGAGAGATGCACCATTTCCTGTTCCGGCTGGAGTAAACAATTGGCAGCATTGATTCGCATTTTGGCGAAGCGAACCGCGGCGATAAGAAGAGAAAATTTTATGAATAGATAATTGATGACTGAAGCGCAGCAACGATTAATTGATTATTATTAATTTCTTCGATTCGCTTCGCCTGTTGTCTTTTTTTGCGCTGGTGCATCTGTCCCTAGATTGAGGGAGAGAAGCACTTTCTTGAAGTTTTTTTTAGAAAGCTTATTGCAATATTGAAATGAGGATTTAATAGACTTAATGTTATATTTTGTTGAGAGATTTAAATAAATAATTAAGTGATCATCACGTAATAGAGGCGGGTTTTTCTTACAACAAATGGCCCCTGCTTAAGTCAATTGAATGTGTAATTTTCTCTGTATACTGTCAACGGGGTTGAAAAGTGTCCTTCTAAGAAAAACTAGTTCAAAATCTCGCTCGGTTCAATCACACGCTTGCCACGGCTTCACGGAAAATACTATATCTCCGTCAATTTTACGAATTTCTTCATAAAATTTGGAGCGAACATTCTTGAGACGCATCTCTTTCAGAAAATGTGAGAAAGAAAGAAATCGATTCTTCCGATTTTTCACAGTGACCTCCCCCCTCAATACTTTACAAGCAAAAGAAAAAATGTGGCCCATGTCTCCCGGAATGACTCTACATACGAGTACGAGCACCTAAACTCTCGAATTTCCTGGCGTGGGAACCTCGAATTCCTCGTCCGCGGTCGTGGAACGAGGAATCGGTAGCAATGTAAGAGGTCACCGGAGGACAGATGGCCAGAGATGATCCCCGGATCCATGAAAGTCTCGTTAATTCTCGCTGCAATTTCGTGGCGGAATTTTTAGGCCGATCGTTGATCGTTTTGGCTCCACCGTCCTTAATTATAGAGGCGGCAAGTATCATTAGGATATCGTGGCGGAATTAATATGTGGTTGCAGTGGCGATCGGGGGTCGCCGGTGTCCCGAGAAGAACCCTAATCATAGCCGCGACATTAAGCAAGCTCGCGGGCGCGAGCGCGGTATCGCGGCCGATCGTTTCGCGAAATCGCGGGTCTCATGCAAATCCGGAGACACCGGCGGCGAAATCATTACCGGGAACAGCACGACACTTTCCGAGTGCATTAGCGTCGATCCGGCCAAGGTTTGCGAGTCGTTAAAAGCGAATAAATTACACGTGCCATATCCTATGTTGGCGAGCGAAGTAATTACAAGGCTTCTCCCTCGAATCGCGGTTAATACGTCTCTTACTTACGGCGGGATAGAAAGAAGACGTCTTGCCCGTCAGGCCCTGCCACGGCACTTTCCCACCGGGGACCAACTAATTATGAGTATCTCTCCTGACGCGTGAAAAATCATTCCAACAGGTTTCCCATCGAACGTGTGCTGGCTATCGACGAGGAATTAAACGTATCGGCCTCGGTTTATGGAAGCTCTTTCTCGCGGCGAGCTGCGGGAATCGCCTTCTATTTATTGCTGCTGGAATAAGAAACGAAGATTGGAAAGATTCGAATGATCCCTGCATCTCTTGACACCATCCAGAGGAATCTACGGGGTGTGCGAGGAGTTTCTGACTGGATAATACCAACTGACGTACTAGACTTTAAAATCTTCCGAACGAAAGTCTCCAGTGCCATTAACCCTTAGGCTGCCGCTATAGCCACTATATTGGCACGGTTCTACCCCTTCGACTCTATGGGACCTATTGACTACTCATACATAAAAATTTTTTGAAAAAAAGGACCCCTATTTTTACGAAAAAATAGCTGCAGCCTAAGGGTTAATAGGATTCAATTAGTGGTGGAGAACTATCGATGGTACTTACGATAGTTATCGATGGTTAGGTCGAAAACTATAGATGGCTTATTTTCACTATCGAAAACTATAGATGGCTTATTTTCACTATCGAAAACTATAGATGGCTTATTTTTGCTCTATCAAAAATTATAGATGGCTTATTTTCACTATCGAAAACTATAGATGGCTTATTTTCACTATCGAAAACTATAGATGGCTTATTTTCACTATCGAAAACTATAGATGGCTTATTTTCACTATCGAAAACTATAGATGGCTTATTTTCACTATCGAAAACTATAGATGGCTTATTTTCACTATCGAAAACTATAGATGGATTATTTTCACTATCGAAAACTATAGATGGCTTATTTTCACTATCGAAAACTATAGATGGCTTATTTTCACTATCGAAAACTATAGATGGATTATTTTCACTATCGAAAACTATAGATGGCTTATTTTCACTATCGAAAACTATAGATGGCTTATTTTCACTATCGAAAACTATAGATGGCTTATTTTCACTATCGAAAACTATAGATGGCTTATTTTCACTATCGAAAACTATAGATGCCTTATTTTCACTATCGAAAACTATAGATGCCTTATTTTCACTATCGAAAACTATAGATGCCTTATTTTCACTATCGATAATTATCGGTATTGAAAATCGTAGGTTACTCAATTAAAAAATAATAACAGCTGAAATTCAGAATCCCAAATTTAATTTGTAATATTATTACAAATTTCGATAGTGAGAACCATCGATAACTATCGTAAGTACCATCGATAGTTCTCCACCACTAGTTTCAATAATTCCAAAGCCCGATTAACTAACTGGACCTTCTCTACTGAATCAAGCTGTACGAAGAGGCCAGCTCGAAGAAGAGGCGCGAAAGGCGCCACGGCGACAGAGGGCACGCCTCGAGAATGGAAACCGAAAGGGGAACGAAAGAAGTGAAGAATTGGTCGACGACACGACGGGACCACCGCGTCGTCTCGCGGGGCTCGTATTTAACGGCATTACGGCCGCGGTCGAGGCATAATTTATCGGTAAAGCACGGCGAAAAACAGTTCTGACCCCGTGCAGGGTCCAGCGGCGAGAATGGCGTTTGTACGACTAGGCCTCCGTTGCTGTATGCATAGAAAGTGGTTGGCCCTCGCGTTACGTGTGCGAGGGTGCCTGGGACTGGTCGCGACGCGCAGCTTTTAAGCCGCTGTTAGAACCGTCCGTCGATTTTGATCCCGTTACGGTCTACGTGCTTTCGAGTGGCGCACACAGCCAGGCGCACTGGTGGTGGATAACATACGCGTCTGCTCGCCCATCCCGGCTATCTTGATCTTTAGCATCGTCATTACCGTAATTACGGTTAATCGTGTTCACAATTTTCTTTCGTACTCACCGCGTTTCGTGCGGCCTCCGCCATCCCTCGTCCAGCATCCCCTCCGTCCCGGCTAATCGGCGAATCGATATTCATGCTGGTAATCAGAGTCGCGACTTATCCTCGGTGTAATTTGCGGGGAACGCGAGATCCTTCCTCCGCGGACTGATACGGGACGACCTTGGGACTGCGTCCTGGGAATCGAAGGAAAGCCCGGTGTTAAGGATGAATTTATTCCTTTGGAGGCCTTTATTTATTTAGCTGGGGGCATCGAGCACTCGAAGAATTTTTTTTGTATTCTCTGAGGAAGATGGAATCTCAAGGAATGAAGTGAGGAGAAATATATGAAGGGAACCGATCGAGATGAAGCTGAAAATCCCGGGCCACTTGATAAGATGTTGGGGGTACCGCGTTATCACCTGCCAGAGAAACTTGGCACCGCTCGCTTCAATGGCTCCCTAACAGTGTACAACGCCACGGCGAAACCTGTTTGTCATGTACCTCGTTCTCTGGATATATTAACAGCGGTCTGTTGCTCGCGAGCAACGGCTCGCGCTTAAAGGAAATCGTGTTTCTCGCGAATATTACGCCGGTCTTGACAATAAAACTTCCCGTACCGATCCGGGCGCGCGCGCTCGTAATCGCGTGTTCCCCTCGAATTTAATAGCGCCCGCGACGCCGGCCGACTGGCTCCGACGTGAATTAATTACGCAAACTCTCCCCGATCGCGAGAACCCGCACCCTCCGCCTCGTCAATGGGATTTTCAGACGATAGAACAACACTCGGACAACAGTCACCGTTTATAATTGGTCGGCCGGAAAGTCGTACTAGTCGAGCACAAACGTTACATCTTCACGGCGGAAAGAAGCCTGTATTCAGGCACGGTTTGTTTAAGGATAACGTAAGCAACAACCTCTCACCTTTCATTCATGCGCAGGAGAAGCTGCAGAAACTTTTGACACTTTTTAACGAGGCAGGTGTGTTTACTCGCCACCTTGATTATTATTCGTTCTGCTCGAGCCACGATTGCACAGGCAGACTGGCTTCTTTTCGTGACGGTGTAGATGAGAAAATAGGTAGAAGCCTGACGGAGGAAAACAAAGTGAATTGAAGAAGAGGTGAACGCGGGAGAACGAGTTCACTGATCGATCGAACTTATTAAAAATCGAATCGCCCAAGCTACTGTACTCCTGCGTCCGTGTATGTGATAACTATTGAGAAAATTTATCTCTCAGAAGAATTATGAGGGTTCAACTTTAACAGGCTTGCCTTTGGAAACGTACAAATTCGAATCTTCAAGTTGAATTTTGAAATTTCAAAAGATTGATCGCTCTTAATTCGGTGTATAGACTAGTGGTGGAGAACTATCGATGGTACTTACGATAGGTATCGATGGTTCTCACTATCGAAAGCTATAGATGGCTTATTTTCACTATCGATAATTATCGGTATTGAAAATCGTAGGTTAGTGAATTGAAAAATAATAACAGTTGAAATTCAGAATCCCAAATTTAATTTGTAATATTATTTCAAATTTCGATAGTGAGAAACATCGATAACTATCGTAAGTACCATCGATAGTTCTCCACCACTACTATTCTCCCAGTTGTTATTTAGTTGACGTTCCCTTGTAGTGGTGGAGAACTATCGATGGTCATCGATGGTTCTCACTATCGAAATTTGTAATAATATTACAAATTAAATTTGGGATTCTGAATTTCAGCTGTTATTATTTTTCAATTGACTAACCTACGATTTTCAATACCGATAATTATCGATAGTGAAAATAAGCCATCTATAAAATATTAAAATATGATCTCGGCTATTTTAAAGAAATTTTGCGGTCGAAATTATAATTTTATTATTTAAGCCATCTATAGTTTTCGATAGTTAAAATAAGCCATCTATAGTTTTCGATAGTGAGAACCATCGATAACTATCGTAAGTACCATCGATACTTCTCCACCACTTTGTGCCTGAATAGTTGCTTGCCGGAGAGTCCTATGTGGCTTAGAGAATCGCAGAGGTGGAAGTGGCACGGACGCTTCTGCAACTAGCAGCGCGCGCGACCTTCCAAGCGAAAGGGATTAATCAAAGAGACCGAGGGATTCATCTACCATGGCACGACGACACCATTCGCTATCGATCGCATCGCCAAGTGAAACAAAACCGTCGCTGAAAGCGATATCTCCGCTGGGCTCGATCGAACGCTGGATCCTGGACGCGACGTCGTTTGTCACGCAGCGTATCCGCAGATTTTTTTCCCAAACTTTTTCGAACCTCGTCGCTACCAGGCCCGTTGCCGCCTGACACTCGCGCCAGCATCCAGCGTATCCAGCCTCGCATAATTTTGCTGCCCGAAGATGCATGAATGTTACAGGCAACGCGCGCCGGGTTCAAAGTACGGATTCCATCGGCATTCGACTCCGTGCCGGGGAAACGAACGAGTGTGTCTCTTCGTTAGCGAGTACACCGGTGGCTGGAAGGTGGGTTCAAAGGTGGGCGATAACGAAAACACCGCGATTCGGTAAGGAAATACATACTGTATTACCGTGTACGCTGCGTGGAGGTGGCCAGTGACCTCTTGAGAACCCTGCAGGCACTGGAACTTGGGGGCTGCTGGGGTCTTCGGGGGCTCCTTGAATCGTTAGTAGAATTTTGGTGTATCCTTGAAGTCTCAACGGATTTTTAGACCACTGGGGCATATCAAGGTAGTTGGGTGGTTTAGAAGGGTTGACATTGATTAAGGGGAGGCCTACCTGGAACGGTCGAAACAATATGCTACTTTGGGAATTTTTTCTAGAAAAACTAATAAACTTTTATTATTAAACATTAGCCTAGTGGAAAGAGTACATCTTGCGGATATTTCAGTATTTTTGGGGGTAAAAAGTATTTAAATATTTGTGAGTTATAGGCGATGCCTGAGATGTCCTTTTCGTTTAGGTGCTTTGTGGTGACAACCGTAGCTCGGTGCACCATGCATCATCCAAAATTGAAAATTCGAAATTTTTATATTAATATATGAAATTATCTAGGTGCTATCGAGCCCGATTTTGGAAAAATTATTTTGATACAAAATGACCGTTGTGCAAATTCGAAGCATTGATATTTGTCAAAAAATCGCTCGTTCTTTGATTGTAAAAAAAGCTAGGCAAAAAAAAACAGAGGACCACAAATGTGCAATCGTCTCTATCAAGCCCACATACTATTACTAAAACCGCGACTGAATCTTTAAAGCGACGATTCGCGAGAAGATGAGCAAGGGATCGTTAGTATTACTGAAGCGCTCCCAGCAGCGGGTTACGGGCCGCCGAATAAAACTGCTCGGTCGAGTCCGCGGTTCTCGCGCGTGGTCTCCACGCGGAAATGATAAATGACGACCTCGTCGTTTTGCGCGACCCTTCAGGACGACTCTATCCGCTGTCACTAACGAGCTGTCACACACCGGATTCCACGCTGTCGGTGACGCACGCAACGCGCTGGATGTACGCCAGCAGATCTGTATCTGATATTTATTTATGCGAATAGCGAGGGCCGTCCCGTGCAAATTAAACGAGCGAGCGCGCGCGGCCACCGCGAGCATCCAGCATCCATCACGGGGATTCCTGCTCGCCTATTTGCCAGACGGATTTATTTCGCGATGACACGCGGCCCTCACCGTCGACATCTAATCTTATGAATTCCATTATGGGGCTACCGCGTTCGGTATCGCCGGGACACACGATGAAACGTCGGGGTAGCGAACGAAGGAGAATATAAATACATCCTGAATATCCCCATGCGTCGTGGTACAAAAGTGGAAGATTGAAAGTTGACCTGGGAATAATCGTTATTGATCGACCAAGTCGAGGTGATATCTATATGAGGGTCCGCAGTAGTGGTGGAGAACTATCGATGGAACTTACGATAGTTATTATTATTATTATTATTAATATCAACGGGAAAACCCTTTATTTATTTATTTATTTATTTATTAATATCAGACGGGGTTAACCCCACTAATGAACCCAACAAAAACTAACATAGTACTGTACAGAACGTGAACCATAAGACAAAAGCGAATACAAAATTGCACGATAATAACATCAAACAAGAGGTGTACCACTAGGATGAGTGAATCCAGGAGATAACTGACCGTTTAAAAGTCTCTACAGAGACTCTTAAAAGTCTCTACTAACCAAAAAAGTTGATATGGTCAGCCACCTCATTGCCACGCGTACAAAGCCTAGAAATAGGGTCGCGCATAAGCATATTCGTTCTATGAGCTTTGACATAAAACAGCGGAGTATGCCGCAACGGTCTAGGTGGAGTATAAAAATCAACCTTTAGAATACATAAGTTTAGACAGAATAGTACAGTAATTAGAAATTAAATATAATATAATAAAAATAAAATAAAATAGAATGGTTCGATGGTTCTCACTATCGAAAACTATCGGTATTGAAAATCGTAGGTTAGTCAATTCAAAAATTCAGAATCCCAAATTTAATTTCTAATATTATTACAAATTTCGATAGTGAGAACTATCGATAGCTATCGTAAGTAGATACCATCGATAGTTCTCCACCACTAGTTCTCACTATCGAAAACTGATGGCTTATTTTCACTATCGATAATTATCAGTATTGAAAATCGTAGGTTAGTCAATTAAAAAATTCGGAATCCCAAATTTAATTTGTAATATTATTACAAATTTCGATAGTGAGAACCATCGATAACTATCGTAAGTAGATACCATCGATAGTTCTCCACCACTAGTTCTCACTATCGAAAACTATAGATGGCTTATTTTCACTACCGATAATTATCAGTATTGAAAATCGTAGGTTAGTCAATTAAAAAATTCGGAATCCCAAATTTAATTTGTAATATCATTACAAATTTCGATAGTGAGAACCATCGATAACTATCGATAGTGAGAACCATCGATAACTATCGATAGTTCTCCACCACTAGTTCTCACTATCGAAAACTATAGATGACTTATTTTCACTATCGATAATTATCAGTATTGAAAATCGCAGATTAGTCAATTAAAAAAATTCAGATTCCCAAATTTAATTTGCAACATTATTACAATTTTCGATTTCATAACCATCGATAACTATCGTAAGTACCATCGATAGTTCTCCACCACTCCGGAGTTCAGGCTTCTTCCTTGAGAGGTCTGCTCTAGCGAGCTAAAGCTACCGAAGAACCCCCCCGAGCTCTATCAGAGCCCATTTTCTATAATCTAGTATCGCTCGATTCAGCCTTGCAAAACGTCCACATTCTTCTCGACTCTAATATAAACATCACAGCGTCGCTGTATGCGTTTTCCTCAGATACACGGCAATTTCTACCGACATCCTGCATTTAATTAAACAAAAAGTCTCTCCTCCGCGAGCATAGGTACACGCTGCTCGCGAGGGTGATCTCTCCCGGCGTCGTGTTTCTACTCGATTCGATAACGTAAATACCGTCAGCGAGATCGCGGCCTTTTTTCCGCGTCGCGTAAATCGCAACGCGCCGCCATTCAATCGCGCTGAATTACAGCGTTCGCGTCACTCCTGGGCGACCGCGGGACGGAAAAGTAAGTAATGCCGATGCATCTGTATCCTACCGTGTAGTTTCGCAGGTAAGAACGACCGGTGGACGGTCATTGATGAAGCCATTTCAATCAGTCGATCGTCAATGATAATGAGAAGCGTCGCGGGACACGCGGACTACAGTTTCGAGCTTTACCCGGGGGAACTAGATACTTCGATCTAAACTAAGCATAGAAGTAAGAAGAACGAGGAAGGATCCGGGCGCTAATCTTTAACGAAGATCGAAGCCAACGCTTCCACTGCGAAATTCCTCCTCGCGACAAGATAACTCGAACTTCCATAACGAAGTACCTAATTGTTTCGTCAATTTCCCGTCACATCTCGTCGAAAAACTCGAAGGGCCAGAAGACTCAAGGTCCCTAAAAGCTCCCCAGCCGATCTGAATCGCTCAGCAGCCGCGCAGCTTCAACTAGGAAACTACCCAGACTCGGTAAGAAACGATTCAAAAAGATCGCCAGAGTATTTCCTCGCGTGGAATGCGTAACGAGTAACGGGGCAGGCTGAAATGTTTTTCGAGCAATTAACATCCCCCAACAAGCAACCGTCCATCCCACTGATTGTACGCGGGTTTTTGCCAGCGGCATCCCGCGCCTGCGTTGCATTATCTCGGCAGAATCGGGCGGCGTAAAAATCCCGGCCGATTCGAATCGAGCGTTATTCCTACAAATCATGCTGTCTCGTCGAGTCGCGGGAGATACGCAGCGGCGTGCCGCGCAAGAAGCGCCCGGTGTATACAGCCGGAGTAATTACTGAAAAACCCTTTAGCAAGTGTTAATTTCACTTGGCTAGAGGGGAGGGGTGGACGGGAGGGTTGAGGGAAGGGGCAATCTGCCGAGTAACCGCGTCTAACTGCCGCGCGTACACTTTTCCCCCAATGGCATTTCGATATCTCGTAAGCGCTGGCCGCGGCGTAAAAGTCCCCGTCGTTAGGTCATCGACGTCCCATCAATTCCTCCTCGTTCCATCCTTCGCAAAGTAGACACACGCCATATTGTGTTGCTGTTCCCGGTTCGCCTGTAATTACTAATTACAGGCCCCGACAGAAGTCACGGCTCCGGAAGCGAGCACACCGCCGTGACTCTCTCTCTCTCTCTCCCTCTTTCCTCTATTACTACCCCCCGAAACCCCTCTCATCCTCGTTCCCGCCGCCTCTAACATTTAATATCCTCGGCAGGATTGTCTAATACAGCCGAGTCATTGATTGGCAGAAGGTAGAGGGAGAGCCGGGGTTTGCCGCGGCCACTGCGCCCAGAAGCGTTCCAGACGCCGCGACGAAGATTAAATTTCCTGTATGATACGGCCATTCACGAATACGCCGGGGCCGTGGTGGAAAGAAAAAAAAGAAGCACCGAGAACGGCGTATAAACCGAGGCCTGGCCGGCCGGAGGGCTGATGCGCACCGTGTTGTCTCGCGGTTTCACGCTAGCTGACAGCGCCGTCCGTGCTTCTGTCGGGGATCAACTTCCGTCGACCGGCGCTTCCTCGTGAAAAACTGGTACGATAGTCGCGCGGGGAAAGAGGCTCTCGTGGTCGGACAGCATTTAGATTTTAGGTTTATCGAGAGGCTTGGTATAAGTGGAACGGGGTGAGTTTCGGAGGACCGTTGGAATTTAGGGTTGAGAGCTAGAAGAGTTTGTAAAACACAGTCCTTGCGAAGGAAACACTTTGGGGGTTGAAGAATGGAGCCATAATTCTTCCGAAGCTTAGAAATATCTTTTCTACCATTAATCGATGAATCGCCGGAATAATCGTCTTCCCGATAGACGACCGCTTCGAGAATTCGATCCCAGACAGTTCCGAGAATATAAATTGTTGGGGAAAAAAGCAGGCAAGTAATTGCTTTTATCCGCGGGGCAAAAAACGCGCCACCGTAAGTGGCGCAAAATTGTTGCGAATAAAACGGCTCGCCGCGTTTTTTCTCTCCTCATTCCGCAACGGAGGCTGCGGCGACCGAGAGCTGACGGTGTCTCGTATCGATACAGGCTCGCGAACAGAACTAACGCAAGAAGATCGATCGGTGAATAGCCGAGCAAAATGACCGAATGAATAACGGAGCAGCGCGGAGCGTGAAGAAGATAATTGAATGAGAAACGCGGAGTTTTATCCGACGGCTAGAGCGGGGATGTTGCGCGTCGATCAGCCGCGAGATGAAAGCACCAGGCCCCTGTCGACGGCGAGAAGCTTCTCCTTCGTTTTTTCATACGGTAGACTCGTACTACTAGCTGGCACCTTCTGCGATACAATTCTGATACGAACCGAGAAGTATCACGCGACACCCCTCCGCGCCGTTTATATAATGTCGGTAGCTCTGCATAGGCGGCTCTACTTTCTGTTTTATCACAGACTTGTTACGCGATTCCTTGTGATCGCTTCGGATAGAATATTTACTCTCGCCTTCGAAGGTGGAACCGAAAGCACAGGAACTGGATCCAGATCTAAGGCATCGCGAGCTATTTAGGTTCTGAGACGATTTCTATGTTGTAGGTAACTTGTGAATGGTAATCGAAGCATTCACCTGAGTTTTGCTCTTGTGAAGTGGTGGAGAACTATCGATGGTACTTACGATAGTTATCGATGGTTCTCACTATCGAAAACTATAGATGGCTTATTTTCACTACCCATAATTATCGATAGTGAAAATCGTAGGTTAGTCAATTAAAAAATAATAACAGCTGAAATTCAGAATCCCAAATTTAATTTCTAATATTATTACAGCTGGAGCTTAATATTATTACAAATTAAATTTGGGATTCTGAATTTTTATTGGGATTCTGAATAATTATCGGTATTGAAAATCGTAGGTTACCTAATAGTCGATTAAAAAATAATAACAGCTGAAATTCAGAATTTCAAATTTAATTTCTAATATTATTACAAATTTCGATAGTGAGAACCATCGATAACTATCGTAAGTACCATCGATAGTTCTCCACCACTACTAGCAAGGCTGAAGCCTAGGGCCCCGTTTAGCTAGGGGCCCCTCATCCTAAATTTTTTCTTCGAAAAATTTATGAAAAAATCTTGCCGAGGGTTAATATTATATTTTTAATTTTTATATTCAATGTTAATTTTGAAATTAAATTCTTATTTAGATTACACGAGTATTATAATAAAAAAAAAAATGAAATCAGTGTTATTTTATTTTTTATATTTAACCGAGGGCCCCGCGAATATTCAGCCTAGGACCCCTGAAAAGGTAAATCCGGCTCTGCCCGTGTAACTACCCCAGTGCTGGATTAACCAATAAGCAAAATAAGCTCGTGCTTGGGGCATCAGGACGAAGGGAATAGTCTAGAAATTTGGTGTCTTTTTTGAAAATCTAACTTCTGTTAGAAACACTTTTTAGTAAAATTATTGAAACCGCCTAAGAAATCGTAGGTACATTGCGTTGAAGTGATCACCCTATACAAGGGGTTCTCAATTTTTTTTAAGTGCTTATGGCCTCTCAAGATCTTAATCCAGCTTCTATACCCAAATATTTAATTCCCCCAATTCAATTTACTTCCCAAAATGTTCACGGTTGAAGATCTAAACGAGCCAAGTAGTCTGCACGTCCGAGAGCATCGCAGCAGATTCAAGTAAGTAGAACAAATAGATAATAAGAGGGCGGCGTTCGATTTCCAGAGAGGCCGTGGAACAGAAGTCCCCGTGGAACCGTGACGTCGATCTGGAAGCTGTGCGTGCAACGCGTCGGTTGGAATCGTGGGATCTCTATCGACTCGCGGTTGTGTACGGAGGCGGCCGATGCGCCGGGTACGATATTTACGGTTCCAACGGAGAAAACGGCGAAACGTTATCGAGGTTTTGCACGGTTGTGCGCGCCGTGACCGGGGAAGCTAATGGTTTCTGTCATTATACGAAGCCACTAATTATCGGTCGAGATTGATGGAACGCGCTGACTATTAAGTGGCGGCAAATGATACGTAGGAGCGCGCAACGGGCCCCCGCTAACGTACAAATTAGAAACGGATGAAATACGGATCGTTAGAGTCCGCAGCGTTTATTTCGGTTTAGGTATCTCGCATCGTCGGATGGCTAATACTCGCAATGATAGTTTGTCGGTCGGGCGATCAATAACCGAACCCTTCCCGCGCACCCTTGTGGATTTATTTAATTAAATTCCCTAAGTGGTGCTTATAACTCGAGGAGTACGGTTCCAAAAGAAAAAAATAGAGATCTAATCAGATCGTTAGAAGCTCGAGGTGATTACTGTTGAATGAGATTTACAGAACCATCTCGATTGCTACCCACTTGATGTACCTACTTACTCGATCGCAGAGAGTGAAGCTAAGTTTGCAAGACTCGCGGATAGTCAGCGATTAATGCTACTTTTACTTTGACATAATAGCTGGTAGAACTTGAAACGTGGCTCTTGCGACCTTATCGGACATTGTGCGCTAGTATCTGCAATACCGAAGCGAGATTGCTGCGGTTATCAGCAGCATCGAGGAGAAAGCATGTAGCGCTACCATCCACAGAGACTCGAGTGAGCTACTGTTACTATGCGCGAGATTGAAGAGGATGTTGCTATCTGAGAAATTGGAGCGAGACTAACATTCTTATCTGCACAGTCACTACAGGTCTATGCTTCTGCCTTCAGCGTCAAAGGAGGCTAACGAGAGGATTCTCTGTTCGCCAAAGCATTTAATATCATCGTCCGTTTGAACCGCGGTTCGACTGGCACGACAGATCGCTGGGAACCCCTCGATTCTTCTCTTTTCATCAAACCCAGCTGAGTATTTTAATCCTTGACATCAGGACCGCCAGAAGAATTCGCCACTTCCGCGAGCAACGATGCAATACCGTCATCGTCCGAAAACAAACTTCTCTCGCCTTGACTCCAGGTCAATGACGATGGAGCATCGAAAAAATGTTTGACAAGCGTTCCCACTGTCACACAGGCTAGATTAGCATAGCAATGGCCCCGAGGGACGTTTGTAGTGGTGGAGAACTATCGATGGTACTTACGATAGTTATCGATGGTTCTCACTATCGAAATTTGTAATAATATTAGAAATTAAATTTGGGATTCTGAATTTCAGCTTTTATTATTTTTGAATTGAGTAACCTACGATTTTCAATACCGATAATTATCGATAGTGAAAATAAGCCATCTATAGTTTTCGATAGTGAAAATAAGCCATCTATAGTTTTCGATAGTGAAAATAAGCCATCTATAGTTTTCGATAGTGAAAATAAGCCATCTATAGTTTTCGATAGTGAAAATAAGCCATCTATAGTTTTCGATAGTGAAAATAAGCCATCTATAATTTTCGATAGTGAAAATAAGCCACCTATAATTTTCGATAGTGAAAATAAGCCATCTATAGTTTTCGATAGTGAAAATAAGCCATCTATAGTTTTCGATAGTGAAAATAAGCCATCTATAGTTTTCGATAGTTAAAATAAGCCATCTATAGTTTTCGATAGTGAAAATAAGCCATCTATAGTTTTCGATAGTGAAAATAAGTCATCTATAGTTTTCGATAGTGAAAATAAGCCATCTACAGTTTTCGATAGTGAAAATAAGCCACCTATAATTTTCGATAGTGAAAATAAGCCACCTATAATTTTCGATAGTGAAAATAAGCCATGTATAATTTTCAATAGTGAAAATAAGCAATCTATAGTTTTCGATAGTGTGAACCATCAATAACTATCCTAAGTACCATCGATAGTTCTCCACCAGTAGACGTTTGTCTTCTCTCCGACGAAGTTTAGGAAACAACGGACAAGTACTTCCAAATCTCGCGGTGCCTGGTTTACGTAATATTTGCCGGGCCATCGACGAGCAAACACACTCGAAAGCCCCTGAACAGATTCGCACCGTACGAAACGGGACGACGGATCCGCGCTCGTGCAGAGGCAAGGCGAGAACTGTAAAATCGTAAAATCGCGATTCCCTCTGTTGCCAGGCGCTGCCCGGAAAAAGACAAGAAGCAGCAACGACAATGGTAGCTCGTTCTTTGGGGCACGCTCGGGGCACAGTGGACGAGCGTGGATCGATGACGCGGCAGAGAGGCGGCGTGAAAAAGAGAACGGTGGAGTCGCTTTTTATCACGCACGTTTGCAACCCGATCGACTAATTTCAAGGTTCGATAAGTCGCCGATACGGCGATGCTGCGAGGCACGCGGTGCGGCCGGCTGGATTGATCGTCGCGCGAATTGAATGGCAATTGGCGAGTAACGATCGGCTATCGGGAACGCACTAATATACGCGACGCCCGCCGCCCTCGCTTCGGGAGCACGGAAGTCCCTCGGATTCTTCTCGGTAATAATAGATTCTACGGTTTCTAGACGTGCCGCGACCTGGTCGCGGCTAGGCGATAATCAATTTGCTGCTGCGTTACCGAGAACGCAACGCGAGTATCGCCGATCCGTTAGAAACTCTCCTCGATCGAACTTCTTGAGACGTACCGGAAACTGGGGAAACATTGGCATGTTTTTGGAACATTTTGCTATAAATATAATATTGAAATTGACGTTTTTACATTTGCTTTAAGTCTCCTATCATAACATTGCATCGGTTTTGAATGCACTACAAGTATCGAAATGCATAAAATTTTTGTCCTTAACCTTTTTTAATACATGTTAAATATGTGCCAATAACCCGGTAACATTGGCACGTCATATATAAATAACACTGAAAAGTTAAAGTTTTCATCACATCTGAACTTACATTAACACTTAATTAAAAAAATAAAAAATTAAAAAATATAAAATCCAGTGCATTGAATAAAAAAAGAAACAAATTTAAGGGTTAATAAATAAAGCAAATTTAAAAATGTTAATTAAAAAAATAAAAAATTAAAAAATTTAAAATATAAAGTACAGTGTATTGAATAAAAAAAGAAACAAATTTAAGTATTAATAAATAAACCAAATTTAAAAATGTTAATTACAAAAATTAAAAAATATAAAATACAGTGCATTGAATATAAAAAGAAACAAATTTAACATTTTTAAATTTGGTTTAGGTATCCAAATTGTAACATTGCATCGTTTCTGATTGTACTACAAATGTAAAAATGCATACATTTTTTTTCCTTTCCCTTTTTAATAGATGTTAAGTAAGTAGATACGGCCAATGTTCCCCCCAGTTTACGATACCATGCTCGTGGTTACTTCAAAGCTCGAAGACACTGTACACGCACTCGAAACGCCATTAACGGCGATACGGTTTACCCGCGGATTCAGTTCGACGGGGTTTGGAGGCGGAAGGCTGCTGATTATGCTACTTTAAGCCCGCGTGGTAGATGAATGGAGATCCATCAGCAACAAAGGACGTAATTATCCTGCTCCAGCTAGCAGCATCACGCACAACTTACGCGGTACCGAATACACAGCGATCCACCGAAAACGGAGCACGTATTTATCTCCCCTGACGTTAAGGATACCTCCTTTGATGCGAGGATGTTGGAACGGCAAAAAAAGATTGAACGGTCATTGGGCAAATGGGATGGCGATTCATAAGCTGAAACTAGATAATCGCCCTCGACCGTACAGGCGATAATCAGGCGCTCCGCTCCCGGCGCACCACCCTTTAGACCATTTAGACCGCGAAGATTAATTCCACACTAATTTCAATCGTTGCCCCGCGTTTCTATCAATCCTCCCCGTAACGACGCCGGGCCTCGGCTCCGGGATTGTTGAGCGATTCGTAATTACGTTTCACGGTTAAACGATAATAAAATGGGTGGAAGGTGGACGCGGGATGGAAAATTAAGTGGCGTGAGAACAGTGCGACGGACGGCGAAGGTGGCAGCAAAGTTGTCTTAGCTGATAGAAGTCTAATTACGATCGGCTGCCTTGGTTTATAAAAATAATACCAGCCGACAGATACAGTAAACATAATTTTACCTTCGTGCCGGCGGAGAAAGTAATTTGGCGCTCAACGAAAGAGGAAATTTCAATTGCGTGGTAATTACACTGAGGCGGTGGCGAAGAGAGCGGGACGCTCCTCTTCCTGCCCGCGTGAATAGAGAAGTGACGGCGATGACGGGTTCGAGTTGTAATACAGTGGATCGCTAATTATCGCCCGGTGTATTACTTACCGCTGCCGCGGTGGATCGATGATACGCGGGGTGGCGGAAAAATGGGCACTGGGCGAGGGGATCTTGGGAAAAGAACTGGGAACGACGCTGTGTCGGTGGATAGTGGAAAACTTGGTGGCGTCGTCGAACGAGTGTTTAATTTTTCGTGGTCACACGGGGTGTATTGTACTTCAAGAGCAATTTTTTATTTGAAATTCCGCACCTTTACATCTTTGAAAGTGGATTTATCGCAAAAAAAATAATTTTTTTTTAAAAATCTGTATTTTCCCACAACGATGGAATAAATCGCTCGTTTTCAACTACAAATTTCAGCATATCAAAATTTACATTTCTAGAAAAATACTATTAGACCATGACTGTATAAGTATTACGAATGTAGAATTATCACTGAAAAGTTAAAAGATTCAAAAATACGGAAATGGTAACTCAAAAAATGACGGTGGAATGAGAATACATATATCGCAAATGAAACTCGGTCGAGGTGGCGCTCTGATCGCAGTGCTCTGAGCATGCGCGTGATGACGCCGTGACGTTGAACCAATCAACGCCAGCGCAAAGCCAAGCTCATCTTGGCGTTGATTGGTTCAACGTCACGGCGTCATCACGCGCATGCTCAGAGCACTGCGATCAGAGCGCCACCTCGACCGAGTTTCATTTGCGATACATTCTCCTAACCTGAACCCCGTGTGACGAATTTGTGATTATAAGAAGGTGTGCCCACGAAGAGTTAATCTGCGAGGCACAAGTACCCACGAGGTGTATCGGTTGTTTCGATTCAATAGGCAATCTTCTAATTTCTTCGAGCAACGCGTAACGGGGACGCCGTTAAACCAGATCCAAACGAGCCCCCGCGAAACGGAGTGACGAGATTGAAACGGCGGAAAATCTGCTCGATTGCGGTTCGCCGTTCACTGCTGGCTGGATCGCATTGACTAAGGTGTGTAGCCGAAGAACGAGAGCGTGACAATGCGCAGAGGGCTTCGAGCGGAGACAGCGTACTTCCAATCGATTCCCACAACAGCGCTGTACCTAATGGGAATACTAGCTCGCGATTTTCAGCTTCGATCCGACTTCTGCGCGATCGTGTTGCTAATAAATCTCGCCTATCACGATCGTAACGAGCACGCGTCTGTTTTTGGAGATAAATAAAGCGGCGGGTAAAAATAGAGGAACTCAGTAGCACGATGCTCTTGGCCTTGTACGTGCCTTGTACCATTGAATCCATTTTAAACAGACCCCGATGTACCCTCGAAGAGAACGATAAATACCAAGAGCGGCTCGATTATAATAACCGTTTACATATAAGATTACAAACTTGTACCCATTCCGCCATACACTAACCACCATCTCTATCTGTGTATGCATCTTGCTGCGGATTTCTTTCTCTTATTACCTCCGGCTATCGTACCCTGATCTTCCGCAACTCCCTCTTTTTAACCGACTTCAAAAAGGAGGAGGTTATGGATTCGAGCCTAATGTATATTTTTTTTTTTTTTTTTTTTTTTATGTTTGTCCCCTCATAAACCCTCAGCATATGGACCGATTTTGATAATCTTTTTTATTCTTCCATCACGTAATGCCTACTTTTTGGCTGCCCCTCGGCCGTTCCTAACATCCAATCCTGATGCGCGACCCAACTACTTTTCGACCATCCGTTAAACTCCATTCCTCAGTCCTTCTTTAATCGCATCGCTCGACTTCAGAATGTCTGTCCGAGGAGCAAATAACACGGCGAAGTAATGCGAGTGGCAAAAGCAACGTGTCTAGAATCGAACGGACGAGCCTGGCGTTTGCAAAATGTGGACCAGCCGCGAGCGATCTATCGCGATCTTCGATTACACGACCCACAACCGGGCCCCGTAACAACATTCGACGAGTTTGTAACGAGAAAATACATCGAGCGCGGTTACGCGGTATTTTAACGCGAACCGATTACATCTGAGGAAGATCCTCGTTAGGAACAGTTACCGGTTAGGCTTCTGCACAGCGGAGCGCAGTTTACAACCAAATATCGTAAGGCTTTATAGATCCTGCGAGTAATGGGATCGGCGGTGGAAGATGTCTGGGGCATCTTTCACTCTGTTCTCGCAGTTAGCGGAATAATAATTGCCCGGTAATTGCCTGGAGGAATCCCGTATCACTCGGCGGTCGAAGAAACGGGAGAAGAAGGCGACGCGGCTGTCCGAGTGGCTCGGCGAGCACGTATTAATTAAGCGGAATCGGTAATAAAATCGCGATCGGGGGTCGAGTATCCGAAACGTTGCGATTTCAAACGGGCGCGGGGATTCAGTTTCCCTCCTTTTTTCGAACGACGCGGTGCTGCCATCTGGCGGCGCGATATTTAAATGCTAATGGGAGGGAAGAATGCGATCGCGGGGAAAAGGCTTGCGAATAAATTTTACGAGGAGTTGGAGTATTTTAAGATTATGTATAACTTAGAGACGAAAATGTGACTTATCTTTTTAAGTAAGAAGCTATGTGGTGGAGGCTACGATGCTCGAGATTGCTGGAGATTCCCGGAGGGAAGTATCCACTCGCTACGGTCGCGTCGCAAAAACTAGAATCCCGTGTACGACGACGTGACCGTCTACGCCAGTCTACGCGTTGACTAGGTAGCGTAAATCAAATTATCCACGACCCACGCACAAGCACAAAAAACCGAGACCAATGTTCGTGAGAGGACACTGCAGACTGCAACAAATTGCGATTTGTAACGGTTTCGATTGGGTCATTCGATATATCGATCCTTGTTTACTGACGATGCGATTTAAATTTAAACTTAAACCGAGATATAATTTTGTGAATACAAATTACGGGAGACTGCGTTTATTAACTTATTTTAAATTAATAAAATCGATGTCGTGTAATATATTAGGTATATCTGGTATATAATATATTAGATATATCTAAGTTTCAAAGAATTGCATATGCATTAATTTGAATTAGCAACAGTACATACTTACATTATTATAACTTAGAAAGATAGAATACTTTTACGATCATAAAACACGCGATAGTAATTTCATAAAAAGCGCCTGAATAAATTTTAGCTCCTCCACGTTGGCAATATTGAAGATTCGAACGTACGAACTGACGTTGGCCAGCTTTCCGGTTCGATCGCTCTTTCAGTATAGCAAGATGGCTGATCAGGTACGTGTTCGATGTTAACAACACAAATATGGACTGTCTTTTCCGTTTAACCGTAGTATTTATTAAATATTACGAGCACCATCGTTTCTACCGTGATTATTAATAATGGAGAAAAAGAATCGGTCACTTCAGGATGTTAATAAAAGGTTGTGGCTTGTAACGTAAACGCTGCACGTGGTTAGACCGTTCGGAGTCGAAACTCGAATTTAATAGCAGCGCTTCGTGTTCGCTAAGATAATATTCAGTACTCAAAACTGCCTTTACGTTTGTAGACGGAGCGTGCGTTTCAAAAGCAACCGACGATCTTTCTTAACCGAAAGAAAGGTCTGGGCCCGAAAAGGAGGAAGCCCATGAGATACAGCCGCAATGTCGGTCTTGGGTTCAAAACACCTCGCGAGGTAAGCAAGCGTTCGATCGTTCGAAAGTAATAACAGGAATGTGCCGTTTCTACCTGGATGTTACCTCTCAGGCTCTTGAAGGAACTTACATTGACAAGAAATGCCCGTTCACCGGCAACATTTCTATCAGGGGACGCATTCTCACGGGCGTCGTGCAGAAGATGAAGATGCAACGGACCATCGTCATACGCAGGGATTATCTCCACTATATAAGAAAGTACAACCGTTTCGAGAAACGCCATCGTAACATGAGCGTACATCTTAGTCCTTGCTTCAGGTTGGTATTATAACGATTGGATATAATTTTGGAGTTATTGGCTGCGTTCAGCGGAACAAACCAGTACTCGTTCCGCTGAACGCAGTCATTCTACTTTAATGCTGAGGCGTCCGCAGACTTTTTTCCAGGGGGGAGGTAACTTTGGGATGATGGTAAATAAAAATATACCCCTCTTGCTTTTTTTAACCCATTTTATAGTGCAAATTTAATTAAAAATTTAAAAATATTCCTTTTTTAGTATAAAACTTAATAAACATCAGTTTCGAAAAATTAGCGATTTTTTCCCAAAAGCCAGGCGGGGCAACTGGCTCTTTTTCACCCCCCTGCAGACGCCCATGCTTTAATGATGATATTGACGACGGTCTTCTGAAGAACAAATTGAAGAGACTTCGTCTTCTGAATAGAAATCTCACGAATATTGCTACATTTTTACTAAGCGCAAGTGTCTTCCACTATTCTACTGTTGTTGGTGTTTGTTACAGGGACGTAGAGATCGGTGATGTAGTAACTATTGGAGAATGCAGGCCGCTCAGTAAAACAGTGAGATTTAATGTCCTGAAGGTCTCCAAAGGAACGGGATCGAAGAAGAGCTTCAAGAAGTTCTAGGATTTTAGAGACTGCGATCTACGGTTAGTAAGACTTTTGAAACTCTGTACAGAGCCACGGAATACGCATTGAATTTTGCTAAAAACGCTTTGAAATTCTTAATGATGAAAATTACGACGGTCTTCTGAATTAATTACAATGAACGACATATCGTATTCTGAATGAAAACAGCAATTCTTTTTTAATCAGATTTTACGAAATTACAATCCCAATGTCTCAGTCGTATATGTTTGTCTGTTATAGGCGAGCGTGGCGGTGTAAATTGAAGGAAGTAAAGATTGGACCGACAGAGGTTACAAGAAATATGAATTACCATCTTGATTTGTAACTTACGACGTTTAAAAATAAAGAAAATCATTTCTTACGCAAAACATTTTATGCTTAACGACGTAACATCCTTTCCACGATCTTTAATGATAAATAAATCTTGAAGGATTTATCAAGCAAAGCATACGATACTGTGAAAAAATATATTTCTATAGAGTTCAACGTGGACAATAGTCGCTTTATCAAAATCATGTTTTACATAACCTTAAAAGTCGCTCAATAAAACGCTTATTGTCGAATTCACATGATCGCGAAACATAACCATAAAGTAAGATAATCCTTTCGTACTTCGTTATACACTCTCTTAAAGCAGTAACAATAGTATGAATACAAAACGTATAAATTCATCACAAACGTCGCGACATATCAATATGTTTATCCTCGGTAGCACTGGTATAGGATAACGGTAATAGAAATCACTTAATGTCGCGCGAACCTATAAACTCTTATTTTTACGACGTAAAAGAATACGCATACCTCCTAACCGCTCTGTACAACATCCTTACAGGTAGCTCAACTGCCGACAGGCACATCTTTGGCAATCCCTGTTTTAGGTATATAGTATTCACGTAACATTCAATACAATTAGGCGCAAGTTCAATAGTGTATTTACGTACAGTTGGAGATGAAAGTATGTGGACGCTATTAAAATCTTATAACACGTTCAAAATTGGCCCAAACAACTTGAGTTTTTTGGAGAAGCTAGAAGGATTAGTGTGCTAAATAAGTGAGGTGATTCATCGTTTTGAAAAAAGTTGCAACTGGTCGGAATAGCAAAAAAAAATAGAAAAAATCAGTTTTTCGAATTTTTTTCGTGAGCCTGTAATAAAAATTCAAAAATCCTGGTTGTATATTTACAAAGTTTCAGAATTTTTTGCATTTTCGGCTTTGGGATCGTCCCTTGTGAGCTATAAACGCTTAAAGATCGCAGAATAAGGTCGAAATTCCCGAAAACAGTGATTTTCGACCTTATTCTGTGATCTTTAAGCGTTTATTTATAGCTCAGAGCAACGTTAAACCGATTTTCATGAAATTTTAGGCGCGTATATTACTTGCTTCAATCTATTTAGAAACTGGATTCTTGATTTTTCATTACAGGCTCACAAAAAAGTTGAAAAAATCATCTTTCCTATTTTTTTTCTTTTGCTATTTCGACCAATTGCAACTTTTTTCAAAACAACGATTCACGTCACTGAGCACACTAATCCTTCTAGCTTCTCAAAAAATCTCAAGTTGTTTGGACCAATTTTGAACAAGTTACACGATTTTAAAAGTCTCCGCAAACTTTTGTCCCCCACTGTACTCGCAACTCTTCTGTGTAACCCTAATGTATCGAAGAAATAATCACAAAGGCACTTTAACTTATGCATCGTACTATGTAACATTGCTCCTCCATAGTCACCCATTTGCACGTTTATGTTAATTAGTAGAAAAATTTACGTTATTCGTATATTCCTAATATAAGAGAACAATATCTTTTTATGCCAATACAGACGATGTAACGACAAGTAAAAAGAGTTTCTAAACCTAGCTCTTAATGCGATCTCACTTGTTCAAGAAAATATACTCCCCAGTAGTGTCATGATATCGTTGTAAGTCTAATGAAATCGAGCAACTTGCACATCACAATAACAGATTCTTGCTAAAGCATTACTAATGATTAGCAGTCGAGTGATTTTTAAACGAGAACTCAGCTATGTAGAGTATGTAAATTATAGGCCCCGCGAAGCCTAATAACAAGGAAAATCCGAGGAGCTGTGTCCAGGATAATCCGCAGTCATCGCCCGAACATTTAAACGTGTCTGTTAAGTAAGAGTTATTCGAATTACTCTCCGCTGAAGCAAGCAATTGGTCGCATTCCGAATTAGCTATTTCTAACGAATTGTTACTGTTATACGAGGACAAAGGTTCGCACACCGAGTTCAATATAATCGTATTGATCTCTGCAGCTGGCGGCTCAGTGACGTTCGGACTTCTCGTCGAATCCGACGACGAGTCTCTTTGCGCACTTACTGCTTCTTCGTTCGGACCTGGCATAGTTACTTCGCTTTGGTCCGTCTGGCCGCTCTGAGACTGTTCGAAAGTTTCGGTCAGCAAAGAGAACGGTTGTATAGGTACTTTGAGAAAGCGTCTGGCGTGTATTTCATTCTCTTTGTGAATCTTGTTGATCCTCTTCAATTCCGATATCTAAAAGCCCACTTCATTAGTCACTCTTATCGCAATTTATTCTTCGTTTCCTTTCTGTTATCGTTACCGTGCATCTATATCGTAGCGCCAAAGCCTGCAGAGTGTCCTCCGACTTCAGCGGGACGTTTATCACTTCCACTTTACGTGGCAGCGATGCAGCCTTAATGCGCGGCAGGAGAGGAATGTTGCTTTCATCTCCGCTGTGCTCGTCGTCGGAATATAAAAGAACGTAGTGCGGGGAACCTTCCCTCTGGTTTCCGCGTTGATGAACCATCTGCCTGGAACAAATTGCTTCGACATTAACACAGAGGATTAAATCGCAGGCTTTAGAACGTCTTGCAGAGTATAACGGCGAAATTACTCTGCACGCGAGGCGTTAACAAATCAACGCGAACGATGTTGATTCTTATCAGCGATGCTGCGTGTGACGTTGAAGAAATAAGTGATCTGTCAAACTTCGCCACGAAGCTAATCAAGGCTGTCAATTACCTCGCACTTTACGGCCGTTTTTACAGTTTCTTGGTTAATCTTTGTCACTCGCCATACGCGCCACTCGAAATCACTTTACATTTCGAAAGAGAAGTTTTATTTGGATTCTGCACGGATCGCGAGCTTCTTTCGCTGACCATATGTAACTTATCGTAAGGAAGTGAGGTTAGGTTCGTTACTGCGAATATCGCGAAGACCGAAGTTATGTCGGCTGCAAGGAATTTGACGTGGAGTTTTTCGTACTGATTGTTCCTCAAAATGATGCGATTCACGAAGGAGGGTGAGACGTTGAAGGACAAGTCCAAATGCGCCAGCCTCCGAGCAAACTTGAAAATGTGTTTATTGGAGACCGAGTGCTGTAGAACTGTAAGCGTTTATGCCACACTGTTACGGCTATCCTAACCCTTTAGCCACAGTGTGCCTCAATGTTTATAAATTCCTCGTCAGCGCGATATACAATTCTTTATCATTGTATATATACAGAGATAAGAGTTTGAATACCTTTCATTGAAGCATCGGATTTCAATGGTGTAACTTAGCTACTCTGTTGCAGCACAAACGGACCCCAAGGGAATGCCTTCTCGCGAAAGATAAATCTGTGCCCGACGAGTGCTACGCACTGCGTCAATCGTTTTTCGAATGCAAGCATTCGATCGTAAGTATCTTTTAACCAAAAACCAATAAAACTAATCTCGTTAATCCTCGTAATTTGCGTTTCAGATAGATGGAAGGCGAAGGTTCAGGGGCCCCAAAGGTTACTAATATTCTCCCATATATTTCAGCTTATGTAAATATCCAGTTTAAGTCTCCCGTTGTACAGTATACAGTTATCTCTGTTCCGAGTGCTTTGTCAATAGAATCGCACCGATGACGTTAAACGAGCATACTTCTCGTTCGACGCTCTGCCGTCTCTGCTGGAATTTAGGAGAGAGTCGTAGAGATGCGTTGTAGAGGTAAACGAAAGAGAAAGCGTAGCTCGTGCGTCGAATATTAGAAGTGATTTATTATTACTTAATCGTATATTCGTTGTACATGATATAATAAATCTATCGTAATTGCCAAGTACCAATGTATCGTACAATCTCGTCCCACGAAACAAACGTTCTGGATCCGCGGTCGGATCCAGCGGGTAATCGACAAACCGATTGCAAAGTTACCCTGAAGAGACGTACTCCCGTGCGGAGCGAAAAAAATGTGTTTCTCTTGAAGAAACTTGTGCAGGCAAAGAATCGTCTTTTATTTAACGGCGCTTCTCCCGCCAATGGACAGAACCAATCACGCAACCGGAGCGGTCGCGGCGCGCAGCCCGCGCCGCGCTCGAACGCGTGCATCCCGCCTGGCGGCGATACACGCGCGGGATCACAGTAGAATCGCGAGTTTAATCGATGTCCATCGTCTTAAATTTAAGAGTGTCTTGTTCCACGATTTGTTTCAGCGAGTTACAAAGCGACGTATTGTAAGTATACGCCGTCGGGTTCCTTAAAAATCTAGTACGGTCTTTTACTGATCGCGCCTGCGCAATCGTCCTAGCTATTGTCTGTATGCAACAAGCGTATATTCACTATACGTTTACAAGTTTTCTTTATCAATGTTTCCATTTGTACTACAATGCCGATTCACGCTATTCGTTCTCTTTCCCTCTAGAAACTTCTACGGGCACCTAAGAAAGATTTGATTAAGCTTGCCCCGCGCATTCCGACAGATCTACGATTACTTCTCCCAGGACAAAAATCAGCGGGAGACCTGTCCTTTCGACTTGGCTCAGCGACTCGACAAGGTACAAGTTCAAAAGTTCAATTGGGAAACCAAGTGGAGGCGTGGCTTAGATCTCAGCGCCGCGGTGGTAGGTTGGGAAACTATTGCAAGTAGACCCGGTCCCACCAAACAGTTAAATAAGTATCTATTAATCGAAGAAGTAAGAATTTAGTGTTAAAAAAAATTTAAAAACACTCGTTTTTCACAAAATGTTTATATAAACACTGATAATCGTATGGACTTCGACGGATTTTAGTCTACTCGCAGTAGTTTAATTTTCTGTCACTAGATGGCGTATCGAAATTCTTGGTTTCCCAATAGCGATCAAATATCCATTCGGCGGCACTACTGCGTGCGAATCGTTCGACCGATGCTTTACTATTCACCTCGATAAAATTATCCCAATCGCGTCGCCATTTAAATTACGTAGTCGTATTCCATTCGTTATCATCAGCGTTATCGTCGCCCTTTACGATCGAAACCCGCGAGTATCGACAATCCGTGTAAGAGGATATGTAAATATCAAACGTGTGAGTGTAATTGATAATAAAAGAGTACAGAGCTCCGTCGAGCCCCTCGGTAGCCTCTAACCGTCCTGTACCGGTCTCGCCTAAATAGATCTCGAAGAGTTAGCATTTCAAATAGTTATTTCATCGACGATTATTCGCTTCCTTCGTTGTGTGATATATACGGCATCCGTTCGAATATCACAGTTCATCGAGTATATGATATGTAGTTAGCGATTTAATCGATAGTCGTTCGATAGTATTAGTAATAAAAGTTGCCTTCCCCGTGTTCTAGGTACTAGCAGGGTGGCGGCGCGTCCCTCGGTGCCGAGCGACGTTCGCGGATACGTATCGCCTGACGCGCAAACGTCGGATGAAATGTGTAAAGTCGAAAAATACAAACTGGCCATAGGCGCTAGTTGCGGAGTAACTAGACGCGGGTGTGCAGCCCGAAGCGTACAGATTCTCATCGAGATTTCCCTAAAGCGTAGGTATACGAGAAAAGGTGCCTTCGCTAATGTTACCCCGTGCGCGGGGAATCACAGTGGGCGTAGTCCGACTCCCGTTGGCCGGCGGGTGTCTGGTTTCGCGAAAATCCCGAGGCTCGCGTAACGCCGGCCGTACACCGGCTACGATAAAGTCGTAAGCGGCGCGCTATGACACGCGGGATGTAAGAAAATAAGTGGCTTTATAAAGCCGGAAATGATAAGATCGTGTCGCCGCTGGGCCACCGGTGTTGCTGGCATTTACGATCGAACGAAACGAGCCCTAAAACAGATTACTCCCTTCTCGCGTGACGACGTCTCCTCCCGTGCGTTTCCCCTCGGGTGAACGCGATCCTCCCTTGTGTATGCCAAGGCTATTTAGACCCTTATCGACTAGGATATCGCGATTAGTCAACGGGCGCGCAGACACTGCGCGCGTATGGTCGTATTCGTTGCTTTAGCGCGAGCGAACGACTGGCAACGTCCCCGTGGCGCTCGGGGTTCGAAGGAAAATACGTTGCTCGGCAGAGGCTTCATAAGGTGGCCCGGTCTGACCGCGTGCCAGGATTGTTGCCGCGTCGTCCGCGTTTCTTGGGGAATCAGAAGCACACCGATGGCCTGTAAAGGCCAGTGTATCCGCATAATCGGGCGCGCAGCGCTGGCAGCAGGATCGCCGCCGCTGATAGATTGTCTTGCAGCTGCGAGCACTCGCAGATGAGCAGGTACATCTTGTCGCCCTGCGACATGGATTTGTGCAGCGTGATGCGTCTCAGGCCCACCGATTTCGGTAGGTATCGGTATATCATGCGGGCACCTGGAAGACAGAGAATAGGTCGGTTCTATCGAGTCGTTTTTCTAGGGTCGCCTCGTCGAGGGTTATTTATATCCACGGTAACCGGGTCTTCCGTATGAACAGCGAGAGTTTCGGAGGATTCTAGAATCCCGAGGATCGAGTAGTGAAAAGGTGAAGGACGTTGAGGTATCGAGCAGAGGTATAATTCAAGGTCACCCGTGCCTTCTTCGCAAATCAATGACTCACGCCGTGATCAAACCCTTGTAACCCAACCCAGCTATCCCGGGGTAGAGTCTACCGAGTAACCTCGCAATCCTCGACGCCCTCGACCATCGATTTCCCTCCCTGGCACTTCAATGCCCCCGCGCGGACAATCGGATGGAATTATGTTAGAGGGCTGTCGAATAGAGTACCGGTCCAGTAGAGCCAGTTCTGCTCGAACTTGAGGCCGTCGTCGCCCTCGAAAACCTTGAAGATCGAGACGATGTAGCCGGTGGACGGAATCGGTGGCCTCACGCCAGGTGGTTCCAACGGCGGCCTGGCTATGGTGGCTACCTCGTTGAACAGGTCCAACGTGTGACTGGCGGCGTACCGAATGTCCCGGGGATCGAACTTCCTCAGGGCGGCGCATTGGACCTCGTTGTAAAAGTCCACGGGGTCCGTGTTCTGCTTGTTTATCAGGTAGTACGTGATAAACGGGAAGTCCGCTGAAATCCAATCGTAACATTGGGTTCACCGCATTGTTCATACACAATTACATTTAATTCAGTTCCACGACTTTGGAGATTCCAGCGTTTAGCATTGTAACGGGGAGCAGGTTCAGTCGCGTTGCAGAGCGAGACGTTGGCATCTACTAATCCAACGTTCCTCAGGCTTGAAAATAGGGGAAGCATTTCGCGGCTGGCTCAGGGCGAAGATAGAAGTAACTAGGGGGGAGTAAGGTAAAACGGAACGGGTGGGTAAAACGGAACCCCCTCATGTTTCTGTTAGATAAGAGCTGCGAATGAGTTGGTACCGCAGGGATCTATGGTCTATCATAAAATGCTATGAGGACCCTTTGGTTCCACGTCACGCGGTACTAACTCATTCGCAGCTCTTATCTAACAGACACTGGTGTTCCGTTTTACCCACCCGGGGTCCGTTTTACCCACTTTCCCCTACAAAGCAGTGTAGGTAGTATTTTATTTATTAAACCTAACGTTATTCGCCACGTTACGCGTTATAAGGCAGCAGACCACCGGTCGAGGAACGCTGTACTAATCTATTTACGAGTCGTCGTGGGATTACCATTTTTCTCCATGTTCGTGAGCAGAATGCTCTGAGAGGCGGACGGCGCTATTTCGGCGACCAATTCGGCGGCAGTGTCGCGTTGCAAGACCAACGGACGGGAAACCGGAGATTCAACTACGGGGTCCAGAGGCTCCAGGGGCGTCATGAAATGCGCGAGGACGCATTGCTTCGGGTCCTCGACCTCCAGGACCGACAGGGGACTTCCCGCCCGCTTCTTGTCAGCTATGGGCGCGTGCTGGAACGAGTCGGAATAAAGCTGTGGTTGGAAAGAAAAGAGACGATTAATCGCTACGTGCATTGTCCGCTTCTATTTGCTTCTGTGGTTAGTTTTCCGTCGAAAAGAACCGCGGCCAATTTTCTTCAAGCCTGTTCCTCCGAAAAATCAGGGTCAAGTTTCTGTCCAACTTCCACGGGAAATTTAATAACTCCGTTGGATTGCTCGCGAAACTTATTTTCCCGTGTGACCGCGCGCGTCGTTCACGATCATGCTAGCACGTCATTCATTAGATCCGCGTTTGTTGTGCACCGCCTCGGTGGCCACGCTTTTATCTATTTTTAAGCGTTTGAGGCCGGGCCAGCAAGGTCGCCGGTGGTTCGCGGTTACCGGGTCTCTAAGGCCAATAACTCGAGCGTTCTGGTTTTAGCAGGTGTATTCCCGATTAACGTGACTTCGCCGCGGCTGACAGAAAGTCCCGCCCGATCGAAATAATTGTCGCCTGGCCGTGGAGTTATATCGCGAGCCGACGCGTAGACGCCAACGCGATGCATCATCGTGACGGGGACCGTTTCGGGGAACCGCGTATTATTCCGCCTACCGAAATCCGTCCACCGATTCGCGGTGCTGCGAAAGCGCCCTCTAGGCTGATCGATCATTGCGCCGCGTGCAGGTCTCCGACGGCGGACCGACGTGAATCGTGAAATATACGTTCGCGGAACGACGTATGACAGCAGCCGTGTAATAAAATACCGGTCAGCAATGCAGAAAACGCTGCTAAATGCTCGCCGGTGGAAATTGGTAGGTTAGGTACTCGTGGGCTTCTGCGATCTAAATTCTTTGGTTCAGAAAATTTTGAATGTAGGTATTGACTAGGTAACTAAGGTCGGGGCCAGATATATTGGCCGGTGAATTCGTTTTCGCAGCTAACGCACACCTATTTTGATGTATGTATTTCTACGCTAAGAACTCGGTTTGGCCTACACGTCAAGAGCTCGGCGCTCTCCCCACCACTTCTGGCGCACTCCTTTTCTGGCAAGGGGAGAGCGAGTCAGAAAACGTTGAGAATAGAAGAATACTCCTCACGAAACTCACCGGCCAATATATCTGGCCCCGACCTTAGGTACCGAGTCAGTAGTTCACAAAACACGGATGTTGTCGACGTCTCTCCGCGAACACAGGTGAGAAAGTTTTTACATACCGCCTCGTCATTGGATAGCTTAGGTTTCGACGAAGGTTTTGTTAGTTGAAACAAGTTTGTAGAAAACTCAACACACATACCGGAACTCCTGCCGGTAAAAACCGCTCGAGGGACGCGAGGGGGATGATGAAACAGTCTCGGTCCAGGGTGGCCAGGGATATTGGCTCGCCACGCGGTGGGCTGTTTCCGGAAACCACGAGGGGCGTGTAGGCGCCGGATGCTCGGTTACCGCTGAAGGAGACCTATGGGGCACCATGCAACGCAGGATAATTAATTCTGGCCCACTTGGGAGATCGATTAGTACTCTATTTCAAAAGTTAGCTCAAAATCCTAGATAAATTCTAACAAGTTTTGGCGAGGGAACATTTTACACTGGGGACGAAACACTAACCCGGCAGTGCACACGTGGGGGGCCTACTAGGCCCATTTAGCAATAGAGTTGACACACAGTCTAGCTTCCAGATACATAGATTGCGTTCCACATACAAAAAAAAAATTAAAACCGACTTCAAAAAAATAAAACTTCACTAAAAAGTAAGAAATAATTTTGTCCCTTATTTAACGTACGACTCTGAATTTTTGTATGTCGACACCTCATCATTTGCGCTTTGTAAATTTGACTACGATTTAAAAAAATTGAAAGTCGAATATTAAATAAGAAAAAATATTATTTCTTACTTTTTAGTACATTTTTATTTTTTTCTTAAATCGGTTAATTTTTACTGAGGGTTCATGACCACCCCACGTGGACATTTATGTTTCAAAATTTCACGCGTGCACTGCCGAGTTAACGATATCATCCAAGAGTAAATACAAAACCTCATCCACCTTCACAAAACATAAAAATGCTTCTGTTTAAAATAAAACACCGATGGCCCCAGAAACCTCCTCTTGGTCCTGTTGAAATAAACCTGCCCCAAAAAATCTCAATATCCCCTCAGCAAATTCGAATTGCAGACACACACGATTCGTCTGCCCCTCGGTGATCGCTTCTCGTTGCAACTTGAACCATGTCCCAGCACACGATCAATCGGTTGATCAGCCGAATTATCCCGCTGCAGCTGGGCAACCGAAGCCGCTTCCTGCGGTATTGCCGCGCAGTAGTTTCGGACACGTAGACCGAGCGTTCGTTAACTGGTGATCGTAAACAGAAAGTGGCGCGCCGCCGATCCCACTCGTATTTACCAGCGCCTGAATCCTTGGCTGTTGCATTTTTAACGGTCGCGTAGCCGCCGAACGGCACCCCTGAGTAACAAGTGAATTTCTAAAGTCGACACCGACGTCTCTAGATGTAGGTTAACGCGGTTCCTTTCATTGTCGCCGCGCCGGGGGGTATTTCGAGGGCGACGTGTCGTGATTTATGGCGACATTCGAACGCCTTGTAACCGTCCTCCTGGCATTTTCGAGCGGGTTACACCATACAGCGTGACATTCTCCACGCCGTTGGCGCGAGAAGCTTCAGACGGTGAAGATCGCGGAGATCAAGGGAGCGTCGAGCGTGTCGTAGATTCTGGGGGGTGGGCCCAGAGCGAGGGGATGAATCTGATTCCAAGTCGCAGCTTCTTCGTCGCGCGAACCGTTCCTTTCAATTCGGGGGAAGCATCGCGAGCCATTTCCTATTGCATAGAAACCTGGGGTTCTCATCTTGAACTCATTCGCGAGTATTATTACTATTAACTGTTTACTTTTCTCCTGTTCTGATTAAAACGGTTATGGAGAACCTTTATTCCGAATAACTGTTATGAAGAACCGAAATTTCCAACTATTATCTGTTTCGGTTACGGTTCTTATTTCCCTCCTTATATCGGTTCCATAACCGTTATTTATTTCGGTTCCATAACCGTTATTATTTCGGTTCTATATCGGTTCCATAACCGTTATTATTTCAGTTATATATCGGTTCCATAACCGTTATTATTTCGGTTCCATAACCGTTATTATTTCGGTTCCATAACCGTTATTATTTCGGTTCCATAACCGTTATTATTTCGGTTCCATAACCGTTATTATTTCGGTTCCATAACCGTTATTATTTCGGTTCCATAACCGTTATTATTTCGGTTCCATAACCGTTATTATTTCGGTTCCATAACCGTTATTATTTCGGTTTTATATCGGTTCCATAACCTTATTATTTCGGTTCTATATCGGTTCCATAACCGTTATTATTTCGGTTCTATATCGGTCCCATAACCGTTATTATTTCGGTTCTATATCGGTTCCATAACCGATCAATATAATTCTATATCAATTCTAGAACCGAAATAATAACGGAACCGATATAGAACCAAAATAATACCGGTTATGGAACCGATATGAGGAGGGAAATAAGAACTATAACCGAGAACCGATATAGAACCGAAATAATACCGGTTATGAAACCGATATGAGGTGAGAAATAAGAACCGTAACCGAAACAGATAATAGTCGGCAATTTCGGTTCTTCGTAACAGTAATTCGGAATAAAGTTTCTCCGTAACCACTTGCAGAACCGAAATCGATATTATAACAGTTTTCAAGCCCTGCTCGTAATGCGTTCGAACCGGCAATTGATAATCGTTTTCTAACACTGCAACGCGTGATTCAAACGCGAAAGTTAAAATCTGCGACGTTCGAAAGCCAAGGCGGCGACGTATTCCCAAGCTCGGTGTATTCCTGAGAATTATTAGTCCCGAGATCCTCTTTCCAGTGGATCTTAGAAATTCGATTCTGAAACTCGCAAGGGTCTCGGCCAGCGATATCCGCCAAGTATAAATATCAGAATGATATCCATGACAGGATGCACACCTCGCACGCGAGGCTCTCTAGTTACTCGATAGCTCGATCCTCCCGCGGTGACATCCAAACTAATCTCCATTCTAATGCCGTGTCCTCTCCTTTTACTTTTCAGTGGAGCGCTCCGTTGCTCGCTGTTCGGTACGCGCGCCCGTTTCACGTTCGAGAGGAGATGCGTCGCCGTTCCAGCGCGCATTTACATTCGGAGAGGAACCTAGGCGTAGATACACCGCAGCCTGGTATATGTATCCCGTACATATCCTCCGCGCTCCATCCTGCCGAAGGATGCTGTAAAAGTCCACCTGACAGACGGCGAGTCGGTTTACGTTCCACCGTAGCGGCGGTTCTAGCCGACAATTTTCGAATTCGCCCGAGTGCAGCCGTAAAACTTTAACACTGTTGCTGCACGGGAATGTATCGCAACGATATCCGAGGCTCCCCCCAGTCGATACGGTTGTCCGTCACGTGTCTCTCTCCCCCGGAATGGCGGTTTTTATCTCTGCAATCAACGTTAGGAACACCCCATTCGCTGTGCACCGCGTTAGCCAGCGAAATGGCGCGGAACGACCTTGATTACTCCCTTCAAACTCGCAGTTCCACCCACTCGACTGTTACAACGGATGCTCTCCAGCTGCCTATTGCTATCCACCTCTCCGTTAAACATCCAGAATATAGCCTCCTTCGCTCCGACGAGTGGAAACCAACCTCTATTCCTCGAACGTCCTTGTGAATAACGTGAATTGATATCAGGCGACCCGTTTCCGTGACCTGTCCCCATGAGTCTCTTCCCATCGACTCTCTGATCGCCCCAAAAGAAGACCCTTGCGGGTCTTCTGCATCCCCCAGAAACCAACCCTGATTGTAGCAAACAACAGGAAGGCTGAAGCTCAGGGTATCTTCCAGTTAATAGAGATAATCTTCTGAGGATCCTTCTCCCAGTTTCAGGTTCAGACGGCTGCTCCCTGGCTGCTTCCAAAAATCCGCTCAGGACGCGGTCCGGATCGGCGATCCATGGAGGAATTCGGGCTGAGTCGGGGGTCCGGAATGGGCACAATGAGCGGCGGATATCGGGCATAGTCGGTCGGCTGCCAGGAAATTTATGGAACGTCGCGAGATCCGCCTTGGCGTGCAATAAGATAGCGAGTTTGCGTGCTGGTCAGGCTGGCCGGCGGCGTAGGTGTAAGTTTATGCGGCCCGTTCCGTGCACGGCCACTCGTTTCCTCCGTAATTCCGCCCGCCTGCTCGTCCCGCGGAAACTATACCGTGCTCGTGGGTACTCGGTCCCTCCTCGGCTACGTGTCCGCGCGTACGTGCACCCTGGCCCCCGAGGCGCGCACTTCCCGCTGAGATATCGTCACGAGTGACTCGCGTCCGGGCCGGCCGTGTTTCAGGTAGCCACTAGTCAATAGCCGGGGTCAGTTGCACGTAGGGGATGAGTTGCGGCGTATAATTTCCTTCCACCGCTGGGCTCTTGCTCGTTCGACCTTTCGCGAAGAGGAAGAAAAAAAACAAGCCACGTACTCTCTTTCCTCCGCGGCCTCCAGCTGAGGACGCTTTAATCGCGACAGGCACGATAACCGTATCGTGTCCCTGATCCATCGTGGACGTCTGTTCATCGATACCCAGCGTGGGCTGGGCGAAATGGGATTTGCAACGATCCCGCCTGCAGTCGTTTTGTAAGGATTCGGGATTCCAGTCGCTCTGTGATCGGGGCTGGTGTTTTTCGTTGACGCGTTCCAAGTGTATTAAGTGTCGCTGCGGGTGGATTCGATAGGGTGCGCGTTCCTTCTTGCGTCCTTCCATGCTTTGAGGTTTGAGGGATCGTGCAGAGTAGCTGTTCGTAGCTGGTGACTGATTAAATTCAGTCCACGTCCCCTAATTGGCGGCACCTGAGCCGAAACATCTGATTAGATGGAGTGAACGGTCGCACGTGCGGTCAGGGTGCATCAATACCGGTCGCCTCTTAGGTGGACCCGAGGCAGCGATTAATTTTACCATCCTCGGCTTGGTAAACACTGTCCGCAAACTCGGCAGGAATGGGGAGAGTCTTGCTTCTACCTAGATGCTTCTTCGCGCTGCTCAGAGCTGCCTCTGTGTACTAATTTCGTTAAGCTGTGCCTGCGTGCGAGCCCGACACCCGTGCACGATATTTTCGAAGCTTAACTACTCGCGCAGTGGATGGTAGGCTTTGCTTGCGCTTCTTCTTACTTCCACTTCCCTTGAAACACCCCGTGTACCCACAACAGACTCTGCCGCTATTAAAAACTAGTTGCTGTTTAGCAACTCGACTAACAATGGCTGCTCGGAAACCCAAGGCATTCCCCAGTCTCATCAAACCCACCCATCTTTATCATCATCGCCACTTCTCATCTACCAACAACTGGAAGCTAGAGAATTACACAGTCCTCCATCAAACATCATCCACAAGGAACAATAACGTACACACGTACCTGTCTAGACGCAGTAGGTGTAGCTGGTTCAGAGGGTTCCTTCTGCTGGCCCAGCAGTTTCCTCCTCGCCTGGTTCGCTGCCCCCGAGCCCTGTCCTGCCCCGCTGCCTCCTCCGCCGCCCCACTTGATCACATGGGGCCCGGAGTTCCTCCTGGGTGGCGGGCCCAGTCGCTCGGTGGGTTCCTCGGGCGGCGAGCCCAGAGCACCGCCTGACGGCGGCGTGAGGAACAGGTGAGTCCGGTACCCGAAGCCCTGGTGCTCGTGATCGGCCATCGACGGGAAGTAGCCGAACTCTCTGCTCCGTCTAATCGGTCCGCGCGCCCCGACGGCCGCCTGGCCGGCGCCGCGCACCACGCCGAACCGCGTCCCCGTGTACCCCAAAGCACCTGCCCCGTACGTACCGCCGAGGGCCGTCCTACCCTCCAATCCACCTCCGCCTCCTCCTCCTCCTCCTCCACCACCACCGAGTCCCTTCTCGCCGCTGAAGTTCTTGCGGAACATAAGATTCATGACTATGACTAAGTTGCCCGCCGGTCACCGTTTCGAGAGTGTTATTGTATTCTTTTTTTTTTATTTTTGTATGGTTTGGTTGTGGTTGTTTGTTTGTCTCGTTGACTCGGAACGCGCGTGGAACAAGCAACGAGCAACGGTGGTGGTGGTGGTGCTCGACGATCACGAAAGCGTCCCTACACAGGCAGCTCCCCTATGCGTGTCCCTTTCTCAGTAGCCCGCGACTTTATTACGTTTTGCTTTTCAATTCGATCGGCCAATTCACTAGAGCGTTCGTACAGGTATGATGGTGTGCTGAGTCTTCAGACGGGCCAACGAACCCAGCCTGTCGAGCTTCGTTCGAATGGGAACAGTCGAATGGTAACTGTTGCACTTGCGGTCAATACCCTTTGTCACATACTTGCGGGAAAACCGGACGGATTGTTTAGAGTTCAGAGGAACGGTTTCTCTCAGCTTCCTTGGGGCGAGTGGTATTAGACGGGGATGAGATATCGCAGCGGCGTTAACGAGTGGTTTAAACGGGAGACTATTCCCTGGCAACACTCGTGCACTCGTTTGTTAGGGCGTGTGATTAAGTTCCCCGCGCGCCAGGGATCAAGGTGGCGTTAGAAGATTCAGAATTATTTATTCGGGAGTCGCGCGAACCGTCATAACCGACCCCTCCTCGCAGCGGAAACTTTCGAAACGGGGATTTAACGGGCGTTTCCGTGTCCCTACGAGTGGCGCGTGAACTTTTCCCCCGTGCCACTTCTGCTAGTTCTTCGGAATTACCCGCGAGGAGCGACGTACATACAGAGGCAGGCTTTCCTCCACTTTTCCATCCACGCGACCAGCTAACAGTCGCGCAACTTTGTCGTCGAAAGGAACACAATTATACCTACTCGCTGTTTATGCACGCTAGCTCCTGTTTAATTCAAACCGGCGAACCCTACATTCCATGGCCAGCGCTTCCGCGACTAGATCCTCGATCGAGCTTCCTTTCCCCTTTCGCGACACCCCTCCTTTACTTGCCCCATTGTCCCGTATTCCGGGGAAACTTCGCGTCGACCGGTTTTCCCTCCGCGTGCGTTTCTTTGCGAAGAAAGAAACCGGCACTATTTCAGTTTCACAGCTAGACTCTAGCGCGGAGAGGATATAGCCGCGCTGAATTTAGCTCGCCAGAGACTTCAAGGTCCGGAATTATAATTGCAGCCGGTCTAGTCGAGCGGGGAATGATGGATCGCGTGTCACGCGAGGATCTCTATCCTTCTCTGTCCTGATTCTAAGTACCGTGTCCAATTGATATGCCTGATTTCGCGTCGTCAGCGAGCTCGGCGACAGCTAGTGGCTCCGGATTTTCGGGATCGGAGCTTCTCGAATTCCTTCTCCACGCAATGTCTCCGAAACTCCTTCCTTGAACTCTGTTTTTAACGAGGGTAAATAAGTATTCAGAGGAACTGTGCGTAGTAAACTTCCCAAGCGTCTGTATGCCATCAAAGAAGCGTTGAGAGTATCGGAACCACTCGAGTTCGAACCATAGCCTCACAAAACGAACTAGAAGAGCCGAGACTGCGAAGCTAATGGAAGATATCACAGTGCTGAACTTGGAAGAGTTGCGAAGCGTACAGAGAAACCACGCACGTTCGCCACGTTTGTTCTTCAAACTCTCTGGCCGCCCGGTCCTTTTAAATATAGTCACGTTCAAACTCAGTCCCGCCTTTTCCCTGTATCGCGACGATTTCGCGAGACGAGCACGAAACAACGCGTAAATAGACGCGTCGGTTTAAACGCGACCAGGAACCTGGTCTCCTCGTCACGGAGGACTGTTCAGTCGACCCAGCGACACTGACTTTAGTACTCGAGAGTCTCGATTGATCTGCCGCAGCCACAAGGACTGTCTTGTCACGACAACGTTCGGTGTTCACGGCGCAGCTGGCGAGACACGAACAGACCACGCCGGATCGCATTATTCGTGTCGGGTTTGAGTTGGAATTTTGGTGCGTTTCTTCTTTCGTGAAACCTTGTGGGTCTCCGAAAAGATGACCGACCCGAAGACCACCCTCGTTTCCCTTTCCAACGAAGCTTTTCGGGAATGAAGATACCTGCGGGACTTTTGGGAGACTGATCGATTAGAATCGAAGGTATTAGAAGCTCGTAACGATTCACCCGCGGCTCGGAAGGGTCCCTTTAACCCTTAGACTGCCGCTATAGCTACTATATTTATTTATTTATTTATTTATTTAACGGGACTAGCCCAATAGGTATATACAAAATTATACACAATAGTGTACTGTAGCATTTGTGTACAGACAGTCACAGAAGTATGAAACTTCTATGCCATGGTAATACCGAAGAACGAGATAACCGATCTTCTGAAAACCTCCAACGAGGGACCAAAGAAATTTATTCGGTCAGCTACCTCGCTTCCTCGCATACAAACCCTAGTGATAGGGTCACTCTGGCGTACGTTAGTACGAAAAAATTTGACACGAAACAGCGGAGTATAGCGCAACGGTCTAGACAGAGCGCTGAAATTGATATTGGCACGGTTCTACCCCCTCGACTTTATGGGACCTATTGACTACTCATATCTACATAAAAATTTTTGGGAAAAAAGGACCCCTATTTTTACGAAAAAATAGCCGGAGCCTAAGAGTTAACCTAAGTTCCAGCGTTCAACTACCATTCCCACAAGAACACCTCGGAGCCCGAAGTTCTCCACTCGTTACCCTGAATTTTCAAGGAAAGAAGAGTGATGGAGCCCCCGGCCTCAATGACAGCACCTCCACATTCTTCTTCCCAAGAAAAAGTCCCGTACTCTTTCTCTCGGATCGGATGCACCTTGGCCAGGGGGAGGAAGATCATTCGTATGCAACGTCGATGGCAACGCAAGTGCAACAACTAGCAGGCAGGGGTGTCGCTGTACGCGTTCACACCTCGATTTCACCGTGCGCCTAACCGACTTGAAACGGAAGTATAGATGGACGCCTCGCGGGGACAAGGCCTGAATCAACGAGCGGCAATCAAGAACACCGTCCTCTGCCCTCCGAATTCGACAAGTTTCCGACTGTTCCGCGGTCGACCGGCAACCGGGTAATGATTCGCGAGGCAAAACCGCGTCGCGATCCGAGCATCGAGGGACAAAAAGCCGCGACGTTTTCCCACCGACTCGAAACGAACAGGCATCGGGCTGCGCACACAAGTGGACTCTCACAGGGGAAGCAGACAGCAAGCGACGGACAGGGATGAACAGAATCTCTGAGCCGGACCTGTTACACAATCAAGACACCCAGTGCCGCGTGAGGAAAGGGTTTGTTAGCTCTAAGTCTACCGGAAAAAAACGTCCGTCGAGGCGGAAAACCCCGCGATCGTAACCGGGTTCGTCGATCGATACGGTAGCTGTCAGTCGGGGGAAGAAGAAAAAAAAAGAAACGGGAAAGCGTTCTCTCGCGTTACAAGTGTTACAACCAGTCGGAGCACGACGAAAGCAGAAGCTGAAGCTTCCGGGACTCGCGGGAGGACGGGACGGGTAGACAGGAACAACTTCCCCAGTGGCAGGTGGGGGAGTGACCGTTTTTCTGTCCCAGCACAGTTCACGCCACAATTCACAAAATTCACAAAACGGACAAGGAACATTGAACAGGACGTCACAGCGGCGTTCCGGGCGGGGCCGACGATCGCGGATTTGACAGTGACAGGGACTTGAACGTGTCCCGAACGGGGTACCTGGTGTGTATCCTGCGTGTTGGCACAGTCGATCGCCGCGATAAACGGGGCGGGCCGTGCCGATGCGTCGTTATCACTGACAGCGGGGACCGCGGTCGCGAGGCGCACGTGCTCCGCTATGCGCTAGATCGATACGATTGTTTGAAATATTCACGGGTTCGATGTGTGTCGCTATCGCGAAGGCCGTGGCCGTGGACGAGGCTCGTTATCTCCGCTGACCTCCTCCGCCGCCCCTCCGGCGATTCCCTCTTCCTCTGCCGGGAAACACCGTTGATCGCCGCGTGGATAAGATCGATGGATCCACGGCCGCCACGCGTTTCCCTCTTCGTCGCGGCGAAAGCGAGGGTTGCTCCGCCACCAGACAGCCTCGCACTGACCGTGCACGAGGCGTCGCGACGCTGACCAGGCCCTCGCCCTCGCCCGCTTCGGCCAACCCGCCCCCGAACGACTCCTCCGGCCACCACCTGGCGGACCTCGCGTGCTCGGCCGCGAATTCTTCTGCGTTTCACCGAACGAATCGCTGGATAATTAACAGTCGTGGCTCGTTTGACGCGGTCGCACGTTGCGCGCGGGTGGATCGCTGACCAAAACCGCGGCGCTCTTTTCGAGCGACCGATTGGCACTGGCTGGCGTGCACGAGGCGTCGCGACGCATGCCAGGACCGTGAATACCTGGGGTGCTCGCGGACACGCGGGGGAGGGACGACTTGGGGCCTGTTGCGCGAGTGTTTTCCTGCAATTCTTTGGCTGTCGGGGAGTTCAGCGGTTCTGAGTAGCGTAGCTTTTAAGGTGGTCGAGTACTCGAATATTCGAGTAGCTTGAAGTTCGGACCGAGCCGAGACTTGGTTTCCGAGCCGAGCCGAGTACCCGTAAAAAACGAGTAGCTCGATAAATCCGAGTAGCTCGAATTTTTTCGAGTAGCTCGAGCAACTTCAAGCTTGAAGCTTGAACGTTTCGGGCAATGCGAATGTTTCGAATATTTTAGGTTACGTTTATTATTATTATTATTATTATTATTTATTAATAAACGGACCGAAGTCCTCTTACAAAAATGTTTACACAAAAGAAAAGAACTATACATAATATATAAAGAATAGACATGCATAAAAACTCATGGTACACAAGATATACAAGATATACATTATCTACTGGAATGTAAATAATGGTCGCTCGAAAAAATTCGAGCTACTCGGATTTATCGAGCTACTCGATTTTTACGGGTACTCGGCTCGGCTCGGCTCGAAAAACCGAGCCCGGCTCGGCTCACTTTTTCCGAGCACTCGAACAGCCTTAGTAGCTTTGTTTTGAGGGCTTTGGGGCTACAGCTTTGACTTGAGTATTAGGTGGTTTATTGAGACTTTAAAGGGATCAATGATGGACCGCTAGTCGCGATCAATCTTGAAAATTCACATCGCTTGATCGGCTAAAGGCTGGTAATTCCTTGGACCAATGCCACGTTGGAAAATTAACCAACCTTGCCGCGTATATTATTAGAACTTGTTTTTCGTCGCTGCTGAAAAAAAGCAGCGATCTCGGCACGAGAGGATTACGTTCTTTAGCATTGCACCGCGAATTATCGTTGAGGGTATCAAGCCTGGGTTAAGCTTGTAATCCCGTAACCCTATTACCTCCCGGAGGAAATCACTCCTCGGGTTATTGCTCTTAATCTATCAACAACAAACCACGCGGGATCTCGCCGCAGTGTATCTCAATCGTTCTAATTTTAATCACTCGTGCATTTAGTGTCTCTTATCGCGGGTAGCCGCCAAGTATCGACAGCGCCACGCGACAAGGACGCTCTGCTCTCTTCCTCGTGTTGTAGCGAATCTAGAGCTCGAAGGTACACGAACCAAGCTTGCCAAGCGTTGCTTTGCGCCGGAGGAATATTAATTTCCGAGAGTCCCGAGGAAGTGCTCGGATGAAGCCTCGGGATTTACGACGCTGGCTTTATCCGTCTTCGTATCGCGATAAAGAGTCGATAAATTGCCGGGGAGAACGACGGAGCCTCCGAGGGCGGGCGGACTTTCGCGAGGATGCAAATTTGTTTTCGGATGTAAGGGGAAACTCCGGACACGGGGTACGGTTTCGTTGAGAGCGCTCGCGGAAGTGCACCCGACGGCTCGGCGCTTCACATTTTAACGCTGTTATACCGCGCGAGGCTCGAGTGGCTCGATTATCGGCCGTTAAAATTGGAGAAGCATCGCGGCGTGGCAGCGAAGGCGTGGAGAATTCCCGTCGATCTGCGCAACTTATTCGACTCGTAATCTCAGGAAACGAGATCGCTATCCGACCTCGGAGTTTCTAGTCGCGACACCTTCAATTGCGCGGCAAAAAATCAAGGAGCTAAGTAGTATTACTAGACTGTAAGGTCGACGAGTTTGAAGTGATTCATCGCGTAGAAGAATATTCCTTTTAGGATTTCTTCGGCCTTCGGTATAGTTTATTTACGAACGAATCCTAGAGATTCCCGTGTTTCAAGCAGACTCCTCTGAATTCGGCAATCATCGCCGAAAAACGGCCGGCGAAATTTACGACGACAGATCCCGTCACCATAATTCAGAACGCGCGACACCCGCCGAATGGGAATAAAAAGCTCGCCGTCGATGTTCCGCGGCTCGTTTCCAACGATCTCGCCAAAATTCACGCCCACGGACACTTTTGGCAGCGGCCAGTTGCCTCCGATCTTTGTTCGCGGGTCAACGAGCATTGCTAGGGGCAAGGGAAACGCGAAAAGAAATCGCTCGTCGTTCTCCGCCCTCGGTGGAACCGGCGATCCCATCGCCAACTTGGCACGACTTTCCCTTCTGATAAAACGTGACGGATGGAGCCCGGGTGGCTTTTAATTCATTTCTGCGACGTCGATTGGAAAGATAGGATGGAAAGAGAGAGAGCGGAGAGAATTTTACAGCACTCTTTACTAACATAGTGGAATTTCGTTCCGATCGAAACATCCACTTAGCCGCCATCGGAACTCCGATGATCAGACCGTTCCTACAACCACTTTGCGTGACACTCTAATCGCCCGACCACCTCGAGAAGTCTCACCCTCTGTATTCTACCCTTCAAGCCCCTGACGGCTAAATTTACTTTACCTTTGAACCCTTCAGTCACCTCGCATTCAAGTGCAACGAAGATTCTATCAATCTCTTAGCGAGCACGAATGTAACAATTATAGTGGTGGATCGATGGAATTATCGATGGTACTTACGATAGTTATCGATGGTTCTCACTATCGAAAACTATAGATGGCTTATTTTCACTATAGAAAACTATAGATGGCTTATTTTCACTATCGAAAACTATAGATGGCTTATTTTCACTATCGAAAACTATAGATGGCTTATTTTCACTATCGAAAACTATAGATGGCTTATTTTCACTATCGAAAACTATAGATGGCTTATTTTCACTATCGAAAACTATAGATGGCTTATTTTCACTATCGAAAACTATAGATGGCTTATTTTCACTATCGAAAACTATAGATGGCTTATTTTCACTATCGAAAACTATAGATGGCTTATTTTCACTATCGAAAACTATAGATGGCTTATTTTCACTATCGAAAACTGTAGATGGCTTATTTTCACTATCGAAAACTATAGATGGCTTATTTTCACTATCGAAAACTATAGATGGCTTATTTTCACTATCGAAAACTATAGATGGCTTATTTTCACTATCGATAATTATCGGTATTGAAAATCGTAGGTTAGTCAATTAAAAAATTCAGAATCCCAAATTTAATTTAATAATTTCGATAGTGAGAACCATCGATAACTATCGTAAGTACCATCGATAGTTCTCCACCACTAGTAACGACCCCTCAACTTCGATCCTCCCAGTTTCAAGCGCCTTCCGTATTACACTACCTACCTGTCCGTGCCCTGAAAATAATACACGAGGAAAGTAGCCGAAATGAATGGAGTCCCAGCCGGTTTGATTAGTCTCCCATTCAGAAACAAACTCAAGCATCATCTCGGCGGAGAAGTTTCAGTTCGCGCTACTCGTCCGACTAGCGGCCACATTCTACTGCGAGCGTCTAACGAGCCCTTGGCTCCTCACCGACAAAACAGCCTCGAACACGTTTTGCCTTCGCTCTCCTAGCAGCTGCCGTTCTACCAGCGGTTGCTTTTTCATTCGAGGCGATCGTTCGTTTGACTGGCAACGAAATACCCAATTAACTTGTTTGCGAACGACCGCCAACTTCTCGCCTGTCGTTTTTCCGCCGAGGCGACACGGTAAGAAGCTTTCGCGGCGGACGTAGAACGAAACAGGGCTGTTGCGCGCGGCGAAAGAGAAACGAAGCTCGGCGATCGGCATTATTTACAACGCCGATACAACCAGCGAAATTTATTCTTGGCATTCGCTTCGGGAGCGAAGCTATCGCGCGTATTTAACGGACCGCGCTGGCGGTACGACAAAACTATGAATACTTCAAGGTGGCCCACGCCGCGGAACGACGTGCTCCGGGGCGTAAATTTCAGCAAAGAAATCAAAGGGCCTCGCGTAGATCTTGCAATGTCACGGCGATCGATGGCTCCCGATCTACTCGACTCATCGGAACGAAACGACTTCGTTAATCCCCTTAATGGCGCCGTGTTCTACATTTTCTCTCGGGGTTCTCTTGACAAATCTTGCCGCTCTGTTTTCCGGATTATGCGCGAGCGCGCCTGCTTATGGTTGATCCATTCGAGAGCATCACTCTTCCGGGGCTCGCTTCGGAAGTTTCGAGTTACTTCGGGACGTTCACTCTTTGAACATTTACCTTGCGCCGATACTGGAATATTCTAAGTAATCGGTGTAAACTCGATGAAAACTCCGGGGTTACCGTGAGTGCGGTTTCCACTTTGCAGCTGCGTAGCTGCGTTTGCGGAAAAAGTTAGGTGGCGAGCACTGGGGACGTGAATGTATTAATCGTCTGTTCGGTACACAATTGCAAGGGGAAGGAAATTTCAGGAATACAACGTCTCCTTACGATCTTCTCTATTTCCAAGTGGAAGACACGGCTCGCCCCAAATTGCAGCGTTTACGACGCGCACTTCAATTGAAATATAACTTCGAAGGCGGTGTATAAATTTTTAGCACCGTCATTTCGTGGCAAATTCCCCCTCAAGTGACTCGAAACTGCCACTCAAGGAGTCTCCTAACGATTCCGCAGTATTTAATCGCGTGGATCATCAAGTTTCGGCTAAGTTGTCCACGATAACGTAGAACGGGAGCGTTGAACTTGAACCGAGAAGTTCAAGCACGCGGTTGAATGTCTTTCCCTCCCGTTGATTTCTCCGCGTGTGTGAAATGACCTTCTAACGAGATCGATGCACCCTTAATGCAACCCCTCTGCTCTCTTTTTTCAATTGTTTCTCGATAAGCAAACCGAGGAGTCGAATTTCCTTGGAAATTTCTCGCGACTCATAGAAAATGTATTTCTATTTCTTCCGTCTTAATTGCCGCATAGCGCGATTAGGCTTCGATTGCCAGTTCACGTTTTAAAATACCCTTTCACGAAAGTTCGTCATGCACGAATGCGGATGACAACACTGAAAGTTACCCTTCGCGTGCGCGAGCTGCGATTCGTTCCGCGCGACTCTCGATACAGCAGCAATGTTGCGGAACTTGCAGCAAGTTCAAGTATTCATCGATTTCCTGATGCACACGAGCCTCGAGTTCGCTTTCACGCTACTCCGCGCGGCTTCGAGGAAAGCACAGCCATGCGCGACACATTATTCTCGCGTCGCACGATTTGCAAAACACCGTTCGTAAAATGCGAGCGAATTCCTTTGAATCCGCGCGCCGAGAAGGCACTTTCGAAGTATAAAGGACGCTTTCCACGTGCATCCGCCGTGTTAAAATGCGAAGGGGAAGAAGCCGAGAGCGATATCAGAAATGTAGTTTCGTTCGCGAGGGAAGAACTGGCGTAGGACTGTTTGTCTTGCCACGTACGAGTCAATTCTACTAGCTGAACTGTAATCTCCTAGTGGACTGTAGGGTAAAGAACCCAATTACTGACACCTGACCAATTACTGTCACCTTAAGCTATTTTACTTAAAATAACGAATAAATAAACTATAGAATATAATTTATAGCATAGATTATAGGTTGAATTACATAATTCTATTGGTGTATGAATTTACAACGTTTATTTATTTGTTATTTTAAGTAAAATAGCTTAAGATGACGAAGATCCCTGGAATATTTGAGTCTACCTCGGGGATAATCGCCGTCTGTGAACGTCTGAAAACGCCTCACAATCGATCATTAGATACTGCAAAGAAGCCCTAAGGTGGAGGTCCCAAAAACCGTCTTCGAGGTGATCTACAGTGAGCTACTTCTTGCGGAGGTACGTAGATCCTTCCTTGTCAGTGCAAAAACACGTCAGAGGCATTCCCAAGGTTACACTTCGAAAATTATCAGTGGCTTCCACCCGGGCGTGCTTCGTCATTCTCCGGGGGGCGAAAAACGCGTGGATGAAAAGCAGAAACATCTGATAGCAACCTATGGAATAGAAGGGAGCACCTCGAAGATGGTGTTTTCATAATTAATGAACCCAGCGGAAGAATATTTATTTATTTATTTATTTAATATATATAAACGGGATAATGTCCCATTAGTGTAGGGGAGACCGGGGGTCAGTTGTTCCGACCGTTCTATCTTCAAAATAAAAAGAGCGTTGTACTTTAAATTATTTTTTCCACAGAGTGGCGTGATCAACTTATACGGAAAAAATAATTTTAAGTACAACGCTCGTTTTCATTTTGAAGATAGAACGGTCGGAACAACTTACCCCCGGAACTTTTAGCCCCGGTTTCCCCTACAAGAGAAAAACAGAGAAGAAGACAAAAAAGAAGTAGCACTACAAAATCGAATAACAAATATAGAAAGCAACGAAAATAAATACCACAATAATTCGAGAAAAAACTCTGACACCCTCTTCTCACCCTCGCTAATAAGAAACATCCCCAAAATCAACGAAACACCAAATCTTCTCTTTGTTCCCCCACACAAACCACTAGTCTACTCGAATCCCACACCCTCGCATCGAACAAACAAATTCTTTCCCAGAAACGTTGCAAGCCCACTCAAACGAGAATCGATCACGAGAAAGGGTTTAAAGTACTGGAGAGAAAACTTAAGACGACTCGGACACGGATGCTCGACGATCTTGTTGGGCAAAGTGACCGAGCGACTGGCAAAGTTCGAAGGAACGCTCAAGGCGAGTATTCGATTCGTTTTTACCGAGGAGCAATGTCAAGTACAGCGGAGGGTGGAATCGATACGAGAGGCTCGCAGGGGGCTCGATCAATTCTGCGTGACCGCGTGCCGCGGGATCAGCTGGCCCCGCTCGCCACGCGGAAACGTTGCGACGGTCTGAACTGCAACGTAAATGCAGCTGCGTACTATCTGCATTCCGTGGCTCGCGTTTACGTACGGCCTTCGGAGCGAACTTACCACCGACACGCGTTGCCACACAATGCCTAGTCGCAATTACATTCTATTTTCAGTGGCGACCGCGTCTACCGCCAGCCGTCCCACCTGAGAACCCGCGCCGTCGCTGCCTTCCGCGGTCTTCCCTTTTAGGGTAGTTCTGCTAAGCAGACTTTGAGACCCGCGTTTCGAATGGTATTACTGTAGAATTCTACTGTGGTTTGTCGAAACGGAAGCTGCTACTTCGCGAAGTTTGTATCGGGAAATTCGAGGAGTACACGCCGAATGTTGTAGAATTTCGTGCTCGACATCGCTCGGTGTACTGTTTTTCCTATTCAAGGTAGCTGGCTTCTGGATCAGTGACGTACAAGCTGAGCCTCCCTCTGATGTGAGAAGGAATAGTAGCTTTATCCGCGTATAGAAATATTCTGAACCATTTGCGTATGAATGCAGGATGGAGAAAAAGTATTTGCGTTCTATGACCACGGAATTCTTTTTCAGCCTCAATATTATTCCTGGAATAATCGCATTGGGTTTTGTGAGTTATTTAAAAAATATGGAGTATACAGCTTGCATTAGATTTTGTGACTTATTTAAAAAATATGGAGTATACAGCTTGCATTAGATTTTTACTTATTTAAAAAATATGGAGTATACAGCTTGCATTGGATTTTGTGACTTATTTAAAAAATATGGAGTATACAGCTTGCATTAGATTTGTGAATTATTTAAGAAATATGGAGTATACAGCTTGCATTAGATTTTGTTACTTATATAAAAAATATGGAGTATACAGCTTGCATTGAATTTTGTGACTTATTTAAAAAATATGGAGTATACAGCTTGCATTGGGTTTTGTGACTTATTTAAAAAATATGGAGTATACAGCTTGCATTAGATTTTATGAGTTATTTAAAAAATATGGAGTATACAGCTTGCATTGGGTTTTGTGACTTATTTAAAAAGTATGGAGTATACAGCTTGCATTAGATTTTGTGAATTATTTAAAAAATATGGAATATACAGCTTGCATTAGATTTTGTGACTTATTTAAAAAATATGGAGTATACAGCTTGCATTGGGTTTTGTGACTTATTTAAAAAATATGGAGTATACAGCTTGCATTAGATTTGTGAATTATTTAAGAAATATGGAGTACACAGCTTGCATTAGATTTGTGACTTATTTAAAAAGTATGGAGTATACAGCTTGCATTAGATTTTGTGACTTATTTAAAAAATATGGAGTACCTATATAGCTTTGCTCGGTGATAAATAACGTAGAAGACAAGTTCGAAGCAGTGGCGCGAGAATTTTTGTTAATTGAGAAACGACCCGTATAATCTGCAAATTTTCGAGAATCGCCCTCTTTCACGTTGTACCATAAATTCGAACAGCTGGCTGATCCATGGCGAGCGAACGCGTAGCCAAGAGTCTAACGCGGGGGACATAAACACTGCGAAAACGAGTGAAAGAGCACCGAGATCCTCGCTCGTTTTACTGCGGCTGTGGTTCAACAAGTAGTAGTAAACGGCTAAATGCTTCACACAACATTCTGTGGGTATTTATCATCCGCAATAAAATTCGCAGGCAAATATTTGCACGCCAGTCAGAGCGAGTGTAACTTACGCGTTAGCCAATTATTTCTATCGCATTGTCCCTCGACTGTGGCACTTTTTCCGTCCCCGTGGCACGGATTGGAAACACGCTGTACAGTGAAATATTATCGAAACAGATGCCAGACGAATCGGCACAGAAACTTTGGGTTCTCTGCGTCAGCAGATTCGGTGCTCCGTTCTCTCCAGAAAATTTATCTCTTGTAAGAATTATGACGGTTCAACTTTGACAGGATTGCCTTTGGAAACGTACAACTTCGAATCTGCAAGTTGAATTTTGAAATTTCAAAAGATTCATCGCTCTTAATTCGGTGTGTAGAGTCTAGTGGTGGAGAACTATCGATGGTAGTTACGATAGCTATCGATGGTTCTCACTATCGAAATTTCTAATAGTATTACAAATTAAATTTGGGACTAAAAATAATAACAGCTGAAATTCAGAATCCCCAATTATTAAATTTGGGATTAAAAATAATAACAGCTGAAATTCAGAATCCCAAATTATTAAATTTGGGATTAAAAATAATAACAGCTGAAATTCAGAATCCCAAATTATTAAGTTTGGGATTAAAAATAATAACAGCTGAAATTCAGAATCCCAAATTACTAAATTTGGGATTAAAAATAATAACAGCTGAAATTCAGAATTCCAAATTATTAAGTTTGGGATTAAAAATAATAACAGCTGAAATTCAGAATCCCAAATTATTAAGTTTGGGATTAAAAATAATAACAGCTGAAATTCAGAATCCCAAATTATTAAGTTTGGGATTAAAAATAATAACAGCTGAAATTCAGAATCCCAAATTTAATTTCTAATATTATTTCAAATTTCGATAGTGAGAACTATCGATAACTATCGTAAGTACCATCGATAGTTCTCCACCACTAGACTATACACGTAGAATTTCTTCCCCGGTTGTTCCGTTTAAACAAAACCACCCACAAAATCGTCCCCTCGAAATCTCCGATTCTTCGAAGGCTGCTCAATTGGAACAGGTTTCTAGCGCTCCCAGGTCAAGAGTATAATATTTTTGGCAGCAAAGTATGACTCCCGCAATACATTGTACGCAACCGCGATAACAGAGCCGTTAACCCCAATATTAGTCAAGCACATTGGCCCACTCTATCGACGTTCAAAGTCGCGGCCTGCGTCAGGAACCAGCATCCGGCGATATTTGCCATCGCGTTCGATCTACGCGTTTGCAGAAAATTCTGAACGTTATATCGGACGGTAAATAGCGACACGGCAGGCTCGGTATTTTTCCCAGTTGCCATTTACCGAGCCGATTGTCCGATTCATTGGACAGTTGTGATCGAAAGGATCAATAATAATTCACGAGTGCCGAGACCATGACGATTTCTTTTTCCACCGGACACCGATTATTTATCCGCGCCGATATCGCGCGATATCGAGTGCCGTTTTCTGCCTTTCACCGGGCAATCGGGGAGACCGAGCTGCACAGAGGGAGGAAGTGGACAATCCTTGCGAGATAAACCTGTCTGCCGTTTAGCGAGTGGAATGGTACTCGCTTGCCTCTAACTGCAGAGGAGGGAATTATTCTAACTTTCGTATATTCGATCTCAGATTCAAATGGGGAATTAAAATAAAAGCTAGAAGCGGGTAGACACTGTTTACCCTAAAAAAGAGAAATAGATTTGAGAAGAATAAAGATTTCCTCGCCCACCGTGCAAATATCTGGAGCAAACTGTACATAGACAGTAACGTGCTGTATCAGTTTCCCATATTTCTCGCCGATAATGGTATTTATCCAACGCGAAACTCGACTGCTGTGCAAACAGGTGACGCGACGAATATTTCAGCGAATTCTTTCATTCGCACGCGCCGCGTTGAGTCCCGAACAGCGACGGAGCGACTTATCCAGATTCCTATCGAACCGAAGGTGGAGCGAACAGTCTCGCGGAGCCTGAAAGGCAAATCTGCTTATTCCCGTCGACGTTTGTTCGACTCGATAAAACGGGACGAGCAAATTTATTCTCCCCGATGCACTGCAGTGTCGCGGCACGTGTTGAAAAAGCGAAAATTGGAGTTTCTAAATTTTGTATTTCATTTCATGGAATTGATAGTAAATAGTCCTCTGATATAAGATCATCATAACTAAGTAGCATAAATAACGGATTTAAGGTTAGTAATTACATTCAAATTCAAATGGTTTTCCAATTTTGCTTATGTTTGTTATTAATTTGTGTTTAAATGTATTTAAAAAAATATATATTTTAATTGTTTCACTTTTATTCTGTTCAAAAATGTAGTGTAATGAATTATTTTATGTTAAAAATTGATTTCTTGGGATATAAATATGATTAACATATCAATTATGTGTAAATAACTGTATTTCTTAATGGAAAATTGATTTTTTCCCTATATACTCGTTACACTGTGCGATGGAGAAATAATTTGAGCAAAGGGCTCAAAAAATCCTCCTTGACTCCTTTCTCTGCGGGAATTTTTCTATATAAACAATTCCATCGGTCTATTCCGCAGCTCGGCTGCTAGCATTGCTCGAAGACAAATCATCGGGACCATCGACAGTCCCTCTGACCGCAGTTGAATAGTTTTATCCGTGCCCGATAGTTAAGCGGAGTCTAGGTGACAAATACTTGGCTCCCTTCACGAATGCAATATCGGGGAAACTTCCCCCGGGGAGAGACAGCCCCTTAATTACATATTTCGCGCGTTTCTCTAGCTACGACTCTTCCGCGGTTCCCGGCGTTTATCGAGCCACTGAAACATCCGCTGGCTTCGCGTCTCCTAAATAAACGCGACGGAGGTCCAACCGCGGCGGTTGCAAACGAAAACAGCCAAGCAGTTATCGTAGGATGATTGGAAAAACCTCTGCTCTTGAATTTTGCAGTTTCTCGTTAAGTCTCGTAATTTAAATACATCGCCAACGAGCCCACCGTTCCTTTCCACTATTAATCGATCATTTATCTCCATCCACGCGTCGCGTATCAATCACTCGAGCGATCCATCGATCAACCTTTCACTGTTAATTTCACAGCGAAATCGAGGTGTTAGTTTAGGCGAGAGATGTTATCAGCGACCACGGTCGCAAGTATTCCGCCAGCATTGGGGAACACTTTGAAGGTTCGCCGGTGGATTTTAGCGTGGAATATTTCAGATATTAATCCCAGATAGCTCGGTTATTATCTCCGCAGTCTATAGCCGAGAGTTACATTGTTCGCCTCTCTTTGTTCCCGTGGAGGATCGTTTTAACCACCGTTTGATCCCGCGCACGTCGCTCGATATCGCGGGGCCGTCTATTTCCACGATGTGTCCGCCGCGCCGATCCGCTGATAAAGCGGATCGACGTGTCTGCCCCTGTCGCGTTAAGTAACCGACCGAAAAAAAAAACGATATTTACAGAAGCTACCCCGCTTTCATTAGTCACGCTCTTTGCCACGCTTCTGTCGCGGCGCGTCGGAAATTCAGATTAATCTGCCCACGCGCAACCCTCGCCACTAAACCGTCGCGGGGCATAATAAAACAGAGGATGAATGAAACGTGAAATGTTTCCGTGGCCAACTTGGCGAATCACTATAAAAAGCCCCGCGAACACCGTGTAAAGTAATTGCAACACAGAAAGCAAAATATCAAGCAAAAAGTTCAGAAATTATAATTAGAGGTATTTCATTTATAGTTGCATATGTTATTTAAGTAGCCGTACATTCATCTTTAAGTAAATTCACAGGTAAATTTCAATGCGAGGTTATACTACAGATATTATTAAACTCGCAAATTTTAGAATAAAAATACATGGACCCATGCAGTAACTTCCTCAAATTAACTAGAAATATATACAGAATGATAAAATAAACAGAAAATATTTAGTTCCTTTCATTATTGTAGCAGAGAATCGATAAATTGTAAGTTGGTGAATAAAGGGGACATCAGGTCCAATATAATTTTCACCATAATTTTTGTATAAATAGTCAAATATCACTCTAAAAGTAATTTGATTAAGAAACTAGAGATTTCAAAAAATACAATGATCCATACTTTACTCGAACATTGTCCTGTATTAGTAAAAAATTACTATTTCGAACCAGTCGCACTCTTAAACGGTCGCTAACGGGGACATTTAGGGGAAAGGTGGGATAGTTGATGACAGTTTTTCTTTTTTATTAAAATAATAATAATGGTTTGCTTTGTTTGTATTTAATTATTTGAGTTGTGATATAAACTGATGTGATCATGTATCCCCGCTGATCAACTATCCCACCTTTCCCCTACCTTATTCACTTCTCTTTAGTAAAACCTCCCCCAAACTGCTCTTTGCAGTATCAAAAGTAGGGCTGGGATTATCTGTCGAATTTTTCGGTATTCGAATATTCGAATACTTCAGTTGCTCAATTATTTGGCGAATATAATTCGAATATCCAAGTATTCGAATAATATTCGAATATCCCAGTATTCGAATACTATTCGAATATATCAGTATTATAGTATTCGAATACTGATATATTCGAATAGTATGGTGTGAATTATAAATCAAGTTCTTTAGGTTCATTTGTCAGGGTGAAATCTTATACGCTAATTTTGACCCACTTCACACCATACTATTCGAATAGTATTCGAATATAGCAGTATTCGAATACAACAGTATTCGAATAGTATTCGAATATAGCAGTATTCGAATAGTATTCGAATATAGCAGTATTCGAATAGTATTCGAATATAGCAGTATTCGAATAGTATTCGAATATAGCAGTATTCGAATAGTATTTGAATAATAACATTCGAATACTGAAATATTCGAAGTTTATTCGTATTATTCGAATACTTGTAAAATATTCGAATATTAAATTATTCGAATAGTCCAAGCCCTAATCAAAACCACCTCGCTGCAAATTTTTCCTCGCAATATTTCCTATCTAAACAAACGGCTAATCGTCTAAAATTATCTATCCAGACGGAACCGTAATCGTTCGCTCCTCCACGAGAATCCGCCAGCTAATAGAAGCTCGTGGTTCGTGTTTACGCGACTGCCACGCTCGGTTTCAGCGCGCATCACTCCAATTGTCGAGGAAATTGAGGGACGGAGGATCGCAGGCAGTGTTCCCGGTTATGCAAATCCCTCTGCAACCTCACCCAACAACCCGTCCGGGATAATAGTTGGGATTGGTGGCGCGTGGTAGACGCGTCTGCCGGCATCGTTTCGTTGCCCGATCAGATTGCAAGTGGGAGGCGCCGGAGTACTTCGGCCAGGGTTTTTCAATTAACTCTTATCGAGCCAGAACGCCGCCACTTTTTACTATAGAGTCGCGGCGGGTTACCGTGATTCCCGGCCGGTGATAAAACGCTTCCGTGAACGTCGAGCGATCTGTTTTCTTCCCGGGCGTCGCTGACGACGCCGTAAATTCGAGTTCGACGGGGAGGTCGTTCGTCAACGGGCGTATTTCGGTGGACGTGTTTCGTCACTCTGCGGCGAGTAGGGACGGTCGAGTCGCCGCGGGGACCGAGGCGGCGTCCAAACTTCCCCGTAGTTGCCGGCGTCGATGCTCCGAGGCCCGCTGGGACGCGCGGCGATGGATCACGAGCACCCGGGGTTATTGTTTTCTCGCTATAATTAATCTCCCTGGCGTAATTAAACTGTATTCGTCGCGTCCTTTCGCGGAGTTCTAGGGTTTCTAACGAGTGGTGGGGGTGATTTCGGGGGAGAGAGTCGTGCGATGGGTTTCTCTACTGGGAGCAGGGATTCGAACCCAAGGTCTGTAGAATAGAAAGGTTGCCTGGTAAGTTTCGACCAATCAGGAACCAGAATGACAGTCCGCCGCGTGACGTCACGCAGCGAATAATATATAAAAACTCATATATACAAATAATAATATATAAAAACAATAATAACACGATAATATATAAAAACTAATGCACGAAATTCATCTTCGCAGGTTGGAATATGATGAGAATTCAATATTCTATATAGCGTTGTTTGGCATGCTGGGTGACGTAGCAATATGGTTGCTATTGGTAACCAGGCAACCTTTCTATTCTACAGACCTTGATTCTAACCCATGGACCTAAGAATTAAATGGACGGAGCACAAAATCTCAACATAGGCGAGGGGGTCGAGCCAGTTGATCGGGAGGAGAGACGTCGTGGTGGACGGCTTGTGATTGGCGAAATAGTACGCATGCGTCGCGTTTTATTTGAAACGGTATGCTTATATGGGGTGTATTAAAATATGCTTATATATATATAAAACTGTACATATGCCATACATATATACTTATATATTATTTATATATATGTACTTACAATTGACAAGTGGCATAAGTTTGGCCAAGTCTTATGAGACCAAAATATTATGTTGCAATTACGTATTAACGTTTCAAACGTCAAACTTAACCATACAAAAATATAAAAGAGGCAATGCCTCTTACCGATGATATGTCACTTTCATCAACCAATCACCGATCGTCCACCACCACATGCGCAGTATCATGCACCCCCCTTACTTACACGAGCTTAGGCCCCGCAGCTTAGTGCTCCGTCCTTTTAATTCTTAGGTCCATGTTCTAACCCACCGGGAGCGGGTTACTAGTAGCATAAGACAGTCTAGTCTAGACAGCCACTTAACGTACTCTGGTCATCCGGCCGAAAAATTGTGCAATTTTTATGAATTTTTTACTCAATGAATTACAAATATAATCATGCGAAACTTTTTACACGTTATTTATCTACTTGTGCCTTGCTCAATTTTTCGGTCAGATAACCATAGTACCCCCTTAGGTGGCTGTCTAGACTAGACTGTCTTATACTACTAGTAACCCGCTCCCGGCGGGTTAGAATCCCAGTCTGGGAGGGTGAAGTTGAAATCGGCTGGGTTAACTTGAAATTCAACTGACTGGCCTCGAAGCGACTCTGCGCTTGGAATTGTGTGATGTTTCTAGTCTGCACCCTGCCAGCGAGTCGGGAAGGGAAAAATCGCACAGTGGAAGATGCATGCGAGCACTCGCTGCTGGGCGAACTTTGCCGCGAGCGAAGTTTAATTAGGAAACTTCGTAGTTTTGTTAGTCAGATGAGCCGTGCGCGTGTATATAGAGGCCGTTGCATAAGTACCCGCGTTTTAAAACGGAATAATGATTTAATAAATATTGATGGCGGGTGATAATCTCTGGTATAATCGGTTAATTTGTGTCGCCGTAAACAACGATCTCCCGTTTCACAGGTAAATAAAATTCGTCCGTCAACGAACGATTTAAGAGAGATTCGAGATCCCAGAATCAACTTTGCTTTTTCACTCTGTCATTCTATTTCCACGCCCTTCAACCCTTACTTCTAATCCTTTAATCCCTCGTTCCCTATCTCTGTTCAATCTTCCACTTCTTCATCTTTCTTGCTTCGCTCTAGCTTCCCTATCTCCCCTCCTTTCTCTCTTCTCTTCCCCGTCCCGGTAATTTACTAAAAGGCAAGAGGTGCAAAAAGTGTAATCAAGGAACGCCCGGCCAATTAGAAATCACAACGAAGCGTCGTTTCAGTAAGAAGTTCCAAGGAAAACTTACTTATCAGGCTCCCTTTATTACCTCGAACGATATTTCGATGCAAAGTAACGCGAAGATCCACGCGACAAAAGTGTCCCCTTCCCTTCAGTTCGATTCGGCCGGCCGAAAGTTCTCGGCCCGCTATAGAAACCCAATTTCCTTTAGTAGAAAGTACGACCGCCGAGTTGCAGGGATCGACGGGGAATCTTATAGAATAGGCACGCGGCCCTCGTCCCTCCGTTTGCGTTCCGTTGGCAAATAAGAAGTAAGTGGAACAGCAATCATAAGATGCCTATAGAAAGACCTGCTGCAAAGGCCTCTGGATCCTTTTTCGTGTCCCCGTCGCATTCTACTTCTGCTATTCTCTCTAGTCGATGATTCACTCTAGTTGACAACTTTTAACAGTAAAAACCTCGCTAGAGGTTTTCAGAAGTTCGGTTATATCTCTTTTCGACACACCCAGGGCGTAGTTTGTTTCATGATTTTTTCTTTGTGTTATTGTCTGTACATGAATACGTTTGTTATAGTATACTATTTTGTGTACACTTTTGTTATATTTCTATTGGGCTTGTCCCGTTTAATAAATAATAATAATAATAATAATAACTCATCACTTGTAACTTGTGGTGAATAAAGACGATTTATTATTATTATTATTATTATTATTATAATAAAAAAAACTTGCACCCCTTCCTCGTAATTTCCCTCAACGATACCATCCTCCCAGTATCGAACAGAATTCTAATAATCTAATTTCACCCGCCGGAAGTCAAAGTTCTTTCCCTCTTCGATCCATCGCGGCCGCCCATTGACGCATCGACACGTCGAACTACGAAGTTTCCTAATTACTCGGTCGCCCGCCGCGAGCCATTAGCACAGGCCGTTCCAATGCCCCGGGGACTACAAGCTCCCGTCAGCCCTCGCAGCTTTGAATCGACCTGTACGTAGCAACCGAGTACACATTCAAGACCATGCGACGTGGAGCGACAGCTAAGCCACAGATCCACAGAAACAACAACGAAGAAGCACGTATATCCTCGCGTCTAGTAGACTCCGGACACCGTACGTCGCGGATGGAGAGAACAGTGCGGAATAAAAACGGTATCAATCTCGAGTGTCAACAGTCAAACAACCCCCGGGGGCAGGTTCCGTGCAGTCCTCGAACTGTATAAACGCCTAAGGCTCGCCAGGGTGGACGACACACATTTCAGAAGTCGTTCCCTCCCTCTTGACACCGTTCAACCCCACCTCGGACACCTTCGGAGGGAACTGTATTCATCCCCATCCGCGATACACCGTAGGGTAAAGGAGACAATTACTGTCACCTTAAACTATTTTACTTAAAATAACGAATAAATAAACTGTAGTATTTAATTTATAGCCTAGATTATAGGTTGAACTACATAATTCTTTTTTTGTATGACTTTACAAAGTTTATTTATTTGTTATAACCAATTACTGTCACCTTAAACTATTTTACTTAAAATAACGAATAAATAAACTATAGTAAACTATAGTTAGTCTTATCCCAACCGACTCTCGGGTCACACGTAATACAATAGCACAGTGACTCAATCTAATAGCAAAAGCAGTAATTTAAATTTTTTCTAAACTTTCCTGAAGATGATCTAAACTAAGATCGAAACGTCAGAAGATTATATAATTATTATTGCAAAATAGCTTGTTTTTATTGTTTTTAATAGACCGAATCAGTGCGCCGAAATCATATATATATATAAACTATAGTATATAATTTATAGCATAGATTATAGGTTGAACTACATAATTCTTTTTTTGTATGACTTTACAACGTTTATTTATTTGTTATTTTAAGTAAAATAGCTTAAGGGGAACCCGTTTGAACCCTCGGAAGATGTGTACATTTTGTGCATTTTTTTACAAGTCAACGGTTTCATGCAGATTTCCCGTTTCTTTACTATCTTTACATAGTATTATGAACTACTCAAAAAAAAGTTTCAGTTAAAAAACTATTGGTTTTGGAAAGTTATGCATACACATCCGAAAGTCTTTCGATTTTAGACGGCTAAACGGTGGCCCTAAAAACTCGCGCTTCGTTCAACCCATTCACTTCCAATTTTGCATGCAGAATCATAATAAGATTCCACATCGTCCAACGTAGCCGATTTTGAAAAATTTGAAAAATAAAGAAATTGTGAGGGTTCAAAGGTAAAGTTAAATATTTCTAAGAGAAAAATCCACCTTTTTTCTTTATAAATAATAAACGGGGAATCGGAATGAAAAAAGCCTTCGTTGGACGATGTGAAATCCTATTATGATTCTGCATGCAAAATTGCAAGTGCATTGGTTGAACGTAGCGCGAGTTTTTAGGGCCACCGTTTAGCCATCTAAAATCGGGAGACTTTCGGACATATATTCATAACTTCCCAAAACCAATAGTTTTTTAACTGAAACTTTTCTTTTAAGTAGTTCATAATACTATGTAAAAATAATAAAAAAAAAACAGGAAATCTGCATCGAGCCGTTGACTTGTAAAAAAATCCACAAATTTTCCTCATTTTCCGAGGGTTCAAACGGCTATACCCCCTTAATTAAGGTGACAGTAATTGGTCAGGTGTCAGTAATTGGCTCCTTTACCGTAGTTCGCGCGTTTACTCACCGGTGTCGTAGAGAGGACAGGGCATGTAGGCGTAGCGCTGCTCGGGATGGACGACAGATCTGTTCCTCTGGCCGCTGGTCATGCTGGCGAATTTGGTCACGTACTGCAGGAGCTTGTCATAGAAGAGGAGGATGGTGGTGCGGATTATCGTCGAGGCGGTATCGTAGACCCCCGCCGACTGGACCGGTAGACCGAGACGATGGCAGAGGGCGATTATCCAGAGACGACCGGGCGCGACTGCATCCTGCGACAGCCGTCCCCGTCGCGACGCATCGGTCGTCGGGCCGCCGCGCGAATTAACCAATTAAGGATGCCCCGCGCTGTTTCTGTGCCAATTAGGCACCGCTCTCCTCGAGAACAGCCCCGCGCCCCTCCGCGCCTCGGTCTTCGCCTATGTGCAGGCACGTGGTCGCTTAATTAGCACCGAAATAACTGGGCTTCTTCTACTTTCGTGAACGCCGACTGTTTCTATCTACCTTTCCCTCCGCCGCGGCCACCACCTTTCTCGCGGGCAACGGAACACGCGGCCACGCGCGAAAAAACCCACTCCGCGTCCTCTCCGTGGCTATTTTTACGAGCGAGGGTGGCAGCTTCTCTGCGAGGGGAGCTCTCGGTGCGTGGCGAGCTTTATGCTTGACTCGGGTATCGAGCCTCCCTCTTCTCGGCGCCCGTTGACTTGTCAGAGATGATGGATGTGGGTCACTGTGCTCCGGCGAACAGAGATTATATTTAATAGTTATTAGGTGTCCCGGGGATCGCGGGACTCAACCGTTCGGCTGATTACACTTCTAAAGAGTCATCTGCGTTAGGTGTAAGGAGCAGAAGGGTTGAAGAACAGCTTCCTCGGTGCTCGTCTATTAGCAGACTAATTTCTGAATGGAGAATCGAGGGAGGCTGGCGTGAAACAGGCTTCGGCGATTAAGACGCTGGGAATTGATGGAAGACGATTCGAAGCTCATTCGCCGGCGAGTCGGGAGGGTTTGAAGCCTCCGCGAGGTTCAACGATATCCCTCGAGTTTGATTGCATTAAGGGAAGTTCGGCGGAACACAGAGATTACCGGTAGTCCCTCGCGATCAAGTTTCTTAATAGATCGCGAACGTATTAGCAGCTCCGAACTTTCCCCCGTCACGCTCCCTTTCCCGATCCCGGCCACCCCCGAGCTTCTTCCCATCCTCGGCGGAAGTGTAACGGTTGCTGACGGACGTTCAAGCCAGCGTTTAGCCGTCATCCATCAACTGTATCGCCTCCTCTGACTAAACGAGCCTCGCTTCAAGACGTTGACGTAATCGCGCGCGAGTCTACCTTAGGGCTGTTCGAGTACTCGAATATTCGAGTAGCTTGAAGTTCGGACCGAGCCGAGACTCGGTTTCCGAGCCGAGCCGAGTACCCGTAAAAACCGAGTAGCTCGATAAATCCGAGTAGCTCGAATATTTTCGAGTAGCTCGAATATTGTCGAGTAGCTCGAATATTTTCGAGTAGCTCGAATATTTTCGAGCGGCCCGAAAGAACCGAGAAACTCGAATTTTTCGAGCAGATCGAAATTTTCGAGCATCTTGAAGCTTGAACGTTTCGGGCAATACGAATGTTTCGAATATTTTAGGTTACTCGGATTTATCGAGCTACTCGGTTTTTACGGGTACTCGGCTCGGCTCGGCTCGAAAAACCGAGCCTGGCTCGGCTCGCTTTTTCCGAGTACTCGAACAGCTCTAGTTTACCTCCCGATCTGCGAAATTACGCGAGGAAGCTTGACGATTTTTCAGATGAAAATAGGTCCAAGTAAAACAGCATCATCCCTCAAACACGCCAGCTCAAGCACCTCCCCTTGGAACTCTAAAGTAGAGCTGTTCGAGTACTCGAATAATTGAGTAGCTCGAAATTCGAGTCGAGCCGGGACTCGGTTTCCGAGCCGAGCCGAGTACTCGAATATTCGAGTAGCTCGAAATTCAAGTCGAGCCGGGACTCGGTTTCCGAGCCGAGCCGAGTACTCGAATGAAGCGAGCAGCTGGAAACAATCGTGTGGCTCGAACAATCCACATGTTTCCTTCGTCTATCGCTACCTTCACTATGCAGTGTACTCGCTTTTTAATCGAGCCGCTCGCTTTTTAACCGAGCCGCTCGGTTCTTTCGAGCGCTCGGCTCGGCTCGGTTATTCGAACCGAGTACATCCCGGCTCGCTTGTTCCGAGTACTCGAACAGCTCTACTCTAAAGTAACTTCTCCAAGTTCTCCGCAATAGGTGGAAGTTTCGCGTGCAACAGTCAACGATGTTTCCCTCAGATCCCTCGCCAGCGATACGAAAGCACACCAATTACCGGGCAAGGTTCTCCGCCACGCTCCTTCTCGCTTCGACCATGTAAATACCGCCGGGTAATCAGCCACGCGGGGGTCGGCGGGACCCGTGTTAATAAAAGGCGCGCGGTCATCGAGGAAATCGCCGTGTCGACGCGGCTTATCGGAAACGGAAGCAATAAGTAGCCGCGTTAAATCGCTTGCTGTCGTTTTTACGGTCCACGGTATACACACGCGCGTGTGTCTGTGTTCGAGTGGCGCTCGATTCGAGTGGGCTCTCTGAAGCAGTGCCCTCGAGACGATTCCGCGACGTCGATCGTCGTTGCACTGAGAATCCCGCGAGATTCCGTGTTTATTCATTTCTTTCTTTCTTTCGCGGGATAGGGTAGATGTACCAGTAAATGAACAGTTAAGGATAATGAATGAACACTATTATAAAATTATGTTTGCAGCGCGAATGATTCCACGTGCTGCAAAAATTGTTTGGATATTAAGCAAGAAATGAAGAGATGTGTCTAATTAATTAGTTGCTTACTTTAATAACTTATTTTACTCGTTTTAATAAAAAATGTTCATTCACTGGTACGTGTTCATTTACTGGTACATCCACCCTACTGTTTTTGGCCATGTGCATAATTATCGCGTTTTTTTACCTCGAAATTGCTTGCAGACACTTAATTATGTGTAGAATTTCAAACCGTAAATATTTTGTTTAGTCTACCACCGGAAATATAAGGTTACATTTATTGCTTACGCGAAAAGTGGCAAGTGGCCACAAACGGTGAAAAATGGATTTCTTATATTTTTGAACTTTATTAATTCTTTAACGATTTCTCTAGTTAATGGTAACTTAGACATTAATAGTAAAGATAGTGTAAAATTTAGTAAAGCTTTTATTTTCCTGATTTGAAGTACAATTTTAAAGATAATTACGATGAAAGTCACTGAAATCCTTAAAGTGGCCACAAACGGTGCATCTACCCTAATCCCTTGAAATACTAGAATTACTAAACTTAACCAGCATCTCACCCATTTACAAACCCACCCTAAACATTTCGTAATCAGCCTCACATTTGAGGAAAATAAAAAAGGATCCATTATCACCGAATTGTATGTTAAACTGGCGCACAGCGCGATTTATAGTGTCCGCCGTTAGACGCGGCAGTAAAGACGATGCATAAGGGTGGAATGGAGTTAATCACTGAAGGGGTAATCGAGAATCGCGTTAATTATCCTGTTGCCTTCGCGAGCCCCGATAGATCCGCCGCGAGTGTGCGGCCATTAAGCCTGCACTCCGGGGACACGCTTGGCTGACCAGTAATGGCGCATTCTACTTGGCCAGGCGCGAATGCCACAATGGACTCGTCGACCCGTCGTAGGTGTGAATTTCGAGTGACGGTCCCCTTTGTTCCCGCGGCTCCTTTCGTTTTTCTTCTCCCGTGAAACGAGGAAGCCGAGGCATACCCGTCGCGGCTGGCGTCGGGGCGCTAAACGATCGTCTAAAGCTCGGCTCCGAGAGCCCAGCTCGCGACAGAAGCTGATTACGTTCTAATTCAGTGGCGTTTATCGCGACATAAATAAGCCGGCAACGCGCGCGCGTTCCGCTGTCAGAATTTTACGACCGACGTAAATTAACGCCGCGGTCGAAAGACGCCGGCGTGGACGCGTGTCGAGATTCCATAGGGTAAGTCGGGGAGAGATGGCCCACTTTTTAAAAAAATCAGCACACTGTAAATTTAGTAGTTTTATAAAGGACAAAAATATACATATTTGCAAAAGGAGCGTGATCGAGCCATCTCACCCGCAGTGCCATCTCACCCGGAATTACCCTAAATCTCTGAATGATTCTGTATGATCGAAAATGTAGATTACTGTATAGTTAGTTTTTGAGAAAATCGAGGTCTAAAGCACGCGCCACAATGAACCGCGTGCACCTTCGAAATAATAATAATAATAATTCGTCTTTATTTATCATATTTATAAATCGATCTCCCTCAGAAATTCAGTTTTCCTTCTCGACTCTTTCCTTCACGAAGACTCATTATCCATACTGTTTTATGTTCCAGAGTTCTTATGGAATAAAAAGCGAAGCGTTCTTTTCTCGATTACCTAATCAGATTAAAGTGAAGCAGCGAGAGAAAGCGGAGGAAAACGTCGGCGCGCGAGCGTCTACGATAGTTCCAAGACCGTTGCTTCAATGGCGAGGGGAATTTTAATTTGATTAATGCCGAAAAAGGAAGCCCGGAGCAACGGGGGCAAAGGGGTCTAACCCGCTCATTGTCCGCGTCCCGCCGCTGAAGCGGCCGTAATTGAATTCCTTTGTAAAGGGTAATAGACCCCCGACGTTTGATTTCTTTCGGGCTCGATGGTCGGACGCGTGCAGCCCGCCCCGCGTTACCCACTGACTCCGATATTTATCACGGCGCGGGAAACAAGCGCACGCGTCCCCGATTTTCTCCCCGGGAACGGAAGCAAGCGGGCGGAAAATCGTGCTCGAGATGCCATTCTCGGCCATGGGACGCGGTAAACTCGGGCCCTTTGTGCTTCCGCAGGCGTCCGTCGCCGTCGAGTTCCGAGGTTTTCAACTGAAATGGAGCTCGCGGGACCGCGAGCTTGGAGAGCGTCGCGACGAGCTCTCGCTCGTGAAAGTTCCATTACGAGGCTAACACCCCCTTAAGTCTCGCGGTAAGCTTCTTATGGATCCTGCATCTGTGACCACCGACGCGTGTGTCAGAAATTATTTGGAGCCTCGCGAGATCGAGCGCGACGGAGTTCGAGTTGAAAATTCCTGGCACGTGGACACGGACAGCTGATTTTCTATTTTCCCCGCGCGAAAGTGGGGCTGGATCGTGCGTGACAGGAATAAGGAGTACGAACACGGATTCAAGGGTGTTTGGATCGTGCCTGGGGGTCGAAAAGATAATGGATAGATCGTGGGATCTTCTTCGGGGTCTTCCTCTTTGCACTGGGTCACGTGGGAACTCATTACACGAGTGTCTTTTAAAGGACTCTGAAAATAATGTGTAGAAGGGTGCTAGGTGCATTCGAAGGGAAGAGTCTTGGCGGAGAACCTTTGCTTGTCGATTAATTCGGAGTTTTATTATTATTATTAACGGGAAAAACCCTTTAGTTACAAAAGATACAAAGCTTAAAGCCAAATATAAATGTAGGCAATACAAGATAAAATTAAAGTAACTTAAAACAAAGTAAGGTACAATAAAATAAAATAAAATAAATTTTCTTTTAATAAAACTCCGAATCTGAAGCTCAAATTAAATAGACGCGGTTCGAAAATCACACTGAATATTTCCAAGCTTCCCCGTCTGTCTACAAACTTTCTCCCCCGCACCTCTCCGAATTTCACATAGGTACCCACGACATCCCAAAACGATCAACAGAATCCAACCTGCACGCGTGGAAGGCTCGACTGCACAGACATTCAAATACCAACCCCGATGCATAAGATTACCCGAGCAAACGGGCCGATCACTGCACGGGGCGAGTCTCCCGACTCGGTTGAGAAAGGATCGCGGGATCTTCGAAAGACACGAGGGGTTGAATTGCCCTCCAATGGGAGGACACGCCGAGCCTGTTCCACCCTTGGAGTGCCTCGACGCTCGCGTCTCCCTTCTACCTTTTACACGCACGTCGACGTCCGCAGGCCACGTGGATCCTTGCCGCGGTTTCCTCCACCCTCCTCGATGCGCCCCTGAGAGCGGCTGCAGTCGCGTCCGTCCCCCGGCCCGCCGCCGAGGTCCGCGGTGGTGTTGCCGGTGCTGGGCGGAAATAAAAAAAGAGGGAAAGCGGTTCCGGCGCGAACCAGCTGCGAGGCGAACTGCACGGTGCACGGGCCGACGCACGACTGGACCGCGCGGCCGAGGTGAAACGGAGAAAGCCAGAGGAACGGAAGGGCAGACGAGGGGGTGGCTGGCGGGAGGGTGAGAGCGCTAGACGACCGCGTGGAATAGGGAGAAACGGTAGAAAAGGACGCGCCGGGGGGTGGTTGAAGGAGGTCGAAGGAGGTCGAAGGTGGTCGAGGGGATCTCGGGGGGCGGTTAGGCGGGGAGAAAGGGAGAGGCCGAAGAAGATGGAAAGAAAGAAGGGTTAAACGGGGGTCGGGAGGGTGGATGCTGCGGATGCGGAGCGGAGAGTCGCTCGGTCCTCGTCTGGCTTCGCCGCAGCGCGTCGCGGCGCATTTCATCCCCCGTGCCGAGCCCCGAGCCACCCACCGCCGCGCCGCCCCCCCTCGTCGCGCGGTCCCTTCGCCCCTCTCGCGCCGCCACGAAACCCCCTACACTAACCCCCGGTTCCATGTCGCAATGTATCTGCAGTCGGAAGCAGGGAGCCCCGGTGCCTTCGAGACACCGTCGCGTCCCGAACGCCAACCCTCTAACCTCCGTTCCTTTCCCTGCTCCGTGCCACCCCCTTCTGCCCTCCGTGCCCTTCTGCCTCGCTTTTTCGTCACCTGGCACGCGTCCTTGCTCCTCCGTGGCTCCTAGGTCATCTCCGAAAGCACGATTCCGTAGAGGGGGAGGAAACGGGACCGTTGCGGGGTTGAATAAGCGAAAGGAGTCTCGCGGAGAACCTTTCGATGCACGGTTCACGTTCCTGCAGGGTGTACATAATTGTTTTATACACGTTCGGGCGAGGCTATTGTTTCCACCTAACCGATAGTGAATTCGGGGGTAACGATCGGTCTCTTCCGAGTTGGGAAACTGTAGGGTTGCGGAGGGGGTAATAATTATGGAATTTCCTGTGTATTTTGACAATGCTTCGGTTTTTTGGGAGTAAATTTTTGGATTTTCTACGCTTCGGGTACTTTAAATCAGAGATTCTAACCCGCCGGGAGCGGGTTACTAGTAGCATAAGACAGTCTAGTCTAGACAGCCACTTAACGTACTCTGGTCATCCGGCCGAAAAATTGTGCAATTTTTATTATTATTATTATTATTATTATTATTAACGGGAAAAACCCTTTAGTTACAAAAGATACAAAGCTTAAAGCAAAATATAAATATAAATGTAGGCAATAAGATAAAATTAAAGTAACTTAAAAAAAAAGTAAGGTATAATAAAATAAACTAAAATAAATAAATTATCGGTGTGAGTACCTACTTAGTATAAGATTAACGCATCAGGGTAAGTGACCTATTGAGTGATGATGAACGCCCATACAAAAGTGATCTGAGGCCACTAAGGGAGACACAAAACAAATCTATGTCAGGGAAACACTGGTTAGCACTACTCATAGCCCTGCTTAATGGGTCCGCTGTATAATTACGAATTTTTTACTCAATGAATTACAAATACTTTTTACACATTATTTATCTACTTGTGCCTTGCTCAATTTTTCGGCCAGATAACCATAGTAGCCCCTTAGGTGGCTGTCTAGACTAGACTGTCTTATACTACTAGTAACCCGCTCCCGGCGGGTTAGTTTAAATTAGGAGATATTAGATATCAAAAATGAAGTTTCACTGGAATACATCAGAATTGTTCCGCAGAAGGGTAGCAATTAACTAGCAAGTAACTTGCTCGAGAAACACAGCACTTGATACCCTTACTACCAATCGAAACGACTCTCGAAGACCCTCAGCTCCGAATAAAGAAAACAACGTACCGTTGCTCGAGAGTTATTGAGCGGCAAATCAGGAGCCGTATCTGCGGTATATAAAAGCTGATCCTCAGCCGCGAGGGGCACTCGAAAAAGAGGGTCAGTCGAAGTGGAGGCGGAACTTAAGCGACTGGAAGTGTTCGCGAAGAAAGCTCACGTGCCCCGGTGCCATTGCCTTTCACCGGCGATTCCAAGAGATCCGAAAAAACATGAGGGATTTCGTGATCAGACGTATCAATCGAGCAAACCACCCTCTGCCTCGACGGGGTGTAAAGAACAAGTGCTCGAAGGGGATAATTGACTTTCTCGCTGAGAGTGCAGCAGAAACCTTCTTACCTGTCCTTCGCGGAACCAGGGTAACTAGAAAGAAACATCCCACGAACGAAATTACTCGAGTCTCGGTGAGATTCTTGGGGATTCCGCGGCTTAACAGTGCGAGCCGCGTTTCTATCAATTATCTTCTCGAGTCTGGGCGGAAAGGCGGCGGGGAAAGGGGAGTTCAGACGCGGCCAAGTAAAAGCTGTAAAATGGAATTGCCGGTGTTCGGTATTTATGACTTTGCTCATTGCACGGCCCTCCCTCGAAGTCGCCATCTACCCTCGCCAGCCTTTTTCCTAGCGCGACCCTATGCCCGGACATAAATTATTGCCGTTCGTTAAACACGCTCCCCTTTTCGTCGACCTTCTTCTTTGAACTTAGGCGAAGACCCATTTCTTGGCCGCGGACAATGTGCGACTTTCATACCTGTTCCTCCATCGCTCACCTCGTGCGATGAATAATTTTAAATACCTGCCGCGGAGAATGAAGGTTTCACGGGACTCGGCGAAGCAGCTTCGGTAATTTAAGGGGTCATTCTATGTACTTTGATTGGCCGAAGAATTAAGCTATTTTTAAAGATTTTTTTCTGGATAAATGGAATGTACAATAAAATAAATCTTTTTGGAATTTGATAAGCTACTCTTTAAAAAATTCAAAATATTTTTTAATTTGGTGTCGTATGTTTTTTTAAAACGTCAATGTAACACTTACAAAAATAAAAAGGTATGTTCGTGGCGTAGGGGATTTCTCGGCTCAGGCTTATTTGAATTAAAAAATTTGAAAAGATTCTTAATGTGTATGAGTGTCGCTATCATCGGTAGCTCAATTTACAATTTTTGTCGAAAAATAACCGAAAGAAAACACTGTTTTAGGAAACTTTGTCTTTCAAACCGACGCCGTTCTGTTATTCCTCGAAAAAAATTGTTAATTGAGCTACGGCCGATAGCCGCGCTCATACAGATTAAGAATCTCTTCGAATTTTTTATTTCAGATAAACTTGAGCCGAGAAATCACCTACGCCTATAAAAGAACATACAAAACCAATTAAAGACAATCTTTTTAAATTTTTTTATATAATATAAGAGTAGCTTAATAAATTCCAAAAAGATTTATTTCATTACATGTTGTATTTATTAAAATAAAAATCTTTAAATATACATAGCTTCATTTTTCGGCCGATCAAAGTAGAATGATCCATTAAGGCAGACCTGCACAGGGAGCCTTTTTGAGCGCCTAGCGGCGAGCAACCAGCCGTGCGTCGAGCTGTCCCGTTGCTAAGGTTAGAATTAGTGAGTTACTTATTGGGAAATCAAGAATTTCGATCGCCAACTAGTGACAGAAAATTAAACTACTGTGAGTAGGCCGAAATCCGTCGAAGTCCATACGATTATCAGTGTATATATAGGCATTTTGTGAAAAACAAGAGTTTTAAAATTTTGTTGAACACTAAATTTTTACTTCTTCGATTAATAAATACTTATTCGGAATGTTCGATGGGATCCGGGCCTACTTGCAATAGTTTGCCAACTTACCACCGCAGCGCTGAAATCTAAGCCACGCCTCCACTTGGTTTCTCAATACTTACTCTACGCGCCTCCGAGCCCGCACCTACACTACTGCAGTTCTCCTCACTGATTCTACGCTTAGCAACGGGACACCTAAACGCAAGGGTGGTTGCTCGCCGCTAGGCGCTCAAAAACGCTCCCTGCGCAGCCCTGCCTTAAGGAATGCGACCTTTCCACATGGCATTCTTTCAGGAAGGTAAATTTCTCGCTGAATCTTCAAATTTTGTAATCTTCCATAAAAATCCCATCTCCTTCAGAATTCTTCTTTGTATTCAAGACTGAAGAGTATCTATAATTCTAGGATACCTCGAAACGAATATTTAATGCAGACTCCCTCCTCCAGGTGTCTATAAAAAATCCAAACCCTTTGAAGGCACCTAGCACGATCTTTATAAACGATTCCCGAGGCAGACCGAACGGTAGTAAAACCGTAAACACGCAGCGGAATGCAACACTCGATGGCAAATAAAGTCTGCGGGAAATGCAATAAATTTAAATTGTAACAACCGCCAGGTTGTTATTGGCAATGAAGCATTTAGAAAGCCTAGCCAATTAGACGCCGCCGAGCCTTTCAACGATCTCGGCGGCGCGAGCCGCGCGGATTGGCTCGTCGATAAATAGTTCATAATTAATTCACGCGCCTCGTTCGTCGCGGAACAGAGGAGTGGCGGGATTGGGGGGGAAGAAAAATTGAGGCGCAGAAGGCGATCGCCGCGGAAAAATCCGTCTCCCTTCAACGTTTCTCTGGTCTCAGTATTTTCAAACCGTGCCTCGTTTACATATCCCTCGCCGTGATCGTTATCGCTGAAACTGCACGCTTATCCAGGCGTACGAAACGCAGCCACGCCGGTAACTCGCGTAATCAAGCGTCTATCCCTCGCAAACGAGCACTCGGGTCGTTTATATTCCGCGAATCTCTGTAAACGAGCTAACCACGGTTAACGTTTCGAGTTATCTGGACCCATCGCTGGCCCATCGTTTCTGGCACATTTTGAGCGCCCTGATCTTCCTCACGCGGGTAAAAAAAGTGTCACGAACCGTTCGGGGGGACAAGGGGATAACGATCGAAACATCCGCGCGCAATTTATCGCGATGGGGGACGCGGGGGAGTGTAATTTGCGGACGCGTTTTCGATTCGGCCGCGCTGATACCGCGCGTATCGTAAACGGTGACTGTGTCGACCTTTCGTCCGCGATTCATAAAATCGAAGCAACGCGCGGCGCCGCGAAGCTGTCAAGAACGAGTGAAATTGCGCAACGTTACTCGCGAATGGTGCATAATGTCGTTCTGCTTTCGCTGTACCTACGTTTTAATGCGACACGAATGAACGGCAATTTTTCGCTCAGAGATTAGTGAAGAACCGAGGAGTTTTATACTTTACTTTGTTGGAAGAAGCTGGCGTTGGAGATTAAACAACGAAATTTATTGTATTTGCTTAGGTTTATAAAATTTCGTACATTTCCATGCGTCGGTGGCATTGTCGCGTCGTCAAGCGACAAATCGTCGAGAGATCGCAATTGAACGTTTCTATATTTTCAGTTCCTCCGAACAATTTGTCCCCCAACGAGGCGATCCACGCCGAACCGCCCTTACTCTCTCTCTCTCTCTCCTCCCTTTCCTCGCGGACGAAAGATCGTCGCTAAGGTATACTACGCTATGCTAAGGTAGACAATTAATTAGGAACAGTAGGAACGGATTTCATTTTTTGAGCAAGTCCTTACGCCTAAGGATGGCCGACGCCCGGACTCCCGGCCGGGTGTCACGGTTAATAGTTAATTAACGCTATAAATAGCACTGCACCGGAACGGATGCACGGTCTGCTGAGATTACGCGTACTCGTTTATGCAAGTACATACGCCATTAACGTGTGCGGTCGTGAGCTTATTCATAATAGAAGTGCACAAGCGTGACGTGTCTCGGTAGCCGATAAATCTAATCACTTCAGAAGTCGACTTCTGAGCCACACCACGCCGTGGTATCGATAACAACAACGCGTCGAAATGCACGAAATGCAGAGGACTGGCGTGGATGCGCGTAGAATATTTAACGGACGAACTGGACCACGCGATTTCGCTTGAAACGGTTCGCTTGAAACGGTACACACAATTGTAGCAAAAATATATCGATGTTAAGAACGATCCTTATCTAGCTCGCGAACACTCGAGGAGACAATCGCCTGCTCCTCGTAAGTAACAATTCTTAAAAATTCATTTCGCTCCCAAGCATCGCTCGCGTATTTTTTAAAAATTCATTCGACGTCGAATCAACTCTCCCGCTGCTCGGACGAGCTAACTCGACGACTATCTGTTTAACAGACCCGTGTGAGATTAGCTCGCGAGGTGTATTCGAGATTGATCGAAGGTAAGCTCGGCTTGAAACGAGTCGGCGACGGCAATCCTCCGGTTATTGCACGATCCAAGGTGTCCCGCGATCCGGCCCGTTTCCTCGAGGCGTTCGCCCGACGGAAGGCACGTGTGTGGTAATTAAAACAACGCTGTCGCGGTGAATTTCCGTTGGAAACAATGTGCGCGAGCGTGGAACGCGCGACGGGGATATTGTAAAAGGAGTCACGCGTTTAGGAACTGGTTTCACAGCGAGTACCATTTTGCTGGATTACCGCGAACGGAGGTAAGTAGTCGCGGAGACCTCCACGTTCCCCTGTAACGAACTAGACTCCCCACTGTGGACGACGATAGAACGTAGAACACTGTGACGTTTAGTTTGAACGGTACTCGCCGCCTTCCGCGTCGCGTGATCTCTTTTAATATCGATTGCGCTCGCTCGAGCACGCGGCGGACTCTTTAGCTTCCCCGACAGGGACCTGATAGCTGAATTTCGGCGCGGAGAAGACGAACGCGAGCTCTTTCTCGTTCGTCGATCAGGCACGATAGATCCCGTCGCCGCGGCGCGGTATTAATTATGGATTCGAGCGCTCGCCTATAAATTACTATGCATCAAGTATGTACAAACACATCGCCGCGCGGCGAACGGGAATCGACTTCAGTCTACCGCGGATCAGCTGCGAGGATCAGGACTTCGATGGCTCCTCTATCGACTTCTCGCCGCTCTTCGACGTCTCCCACTCGTTGATCCTCTGCAGGGGGTAGCAGATCACGGCAGACAAGAAGATCAGGCTGCCGGACAGGTAGAACGAGGCGTCGTAGCTCCCTGTCGCGTCCATGAAGATTCCTAAACGTGGAATATAGATTCTCTGTAGATATCCACCGTGGAGATTCCCCGCCGCTTTTATTCGCGAACTTCGCGGTTTTAATTAGATATTAGATAACCCCCCAGCTTTCTGTTTATCTGACGTTTCGACAGCCGCGTAGGCAATACGTCAAGTAGATGGTATATCTATCGCGATAAATCAGCCGCTTGGGCAATCATAATGTTATGCATCGCCGAGTCCATTACACAAATATGCTTAAAATCTATTTGCGAATCGGCGACGCCTGAGTGACCTTATCTCGAGTGTGCTTCAAGGCTCCGGCGTTCTCCGCGTTCGAACGATCGTCGGCTTAACGCGGATTCCACCGAGACGGTTCTGTTACCGAGCTCGGGTTTACACCAAGGCGAACACGAACAAAAATAGTGCTCGCGAACGGTTTCCTCTGTTCTTGTCGCGTTCGCACCGCCGCAAACAGAACGAAACATTCACGTACGACTCTTACGCTGAGCTTTGTTCGTGTTTGCGGCGGAGTGGAGAAGACTAAGTTCGGGCCAGATATATTGGCCGGTGAGTTTCGTGAGGAGTAGTATTCTATTCTCAACGTTTTCTGACTCGCTCTGACCTTGCCAGAAAAGGAGTGAACCAGAAGTGGTGGGGATAGCGCCAAGCTCTTGACGTGTAGGCCAAACCGAGCTCTTAGCGTAGAAATACATACATCAGAATAGGTGTGCGTTGTGAGGAGTATTCTTCTATTCTCAACGTTTTCTGACTCGCTCTCGCCTTGCCAGAAAAGGAGTGATCCAGAAGTGGAGGGGATAGCGCCGAGCTCTTAACGTGTAGGCCAAACCGAGCTCTTAGCGTAGAGATACATACATCAGAATAGGTGTGCGTTGTGAGGAGTATTATTCTATTCTCAACGTTTTCTGACTCGCTCTCGTGATGCCAGAAAAAGAGTGCGCCAGAAGTGGTGGCGATAGCGCCAAGCTCTTAACGTGTAGGCCAAACCGAGCTCTTAGCGTAGAGATACATACATCAGAATAGGTGTGCGTTGTGAGGAGTATTCTTCTATTCTCAACGTTTTCTGACTCGCTCTGACCTTGCCAGAAAAGGAGTGAACCAGAAGTGGTGGGGATAGCGCCAAGCTCTTAACGTGTAGGCCAAACCGAGCTCTTAGCGTAGAGATACACACATCAGAATAGGTGTGCGTTAGCTGCGAAAACGAATTCACCGGCCAATATATCTGGCCCCGACCTTGGGACAGACGAAAACGTTCGCGAACACTGTTTTCGTTCGTGTTCGCCTTGGTGGAGACCCGCATTAAGGGTCTCGCGACGAGCGAACCTTCTGCATCCATTTCCAAACCATCTAACAGTTCTCGAGGAGCTCTCGTTCTGGTAAGATCCGACCGCGTCACTATTCCCGCCGGTAAAATCGATAGATAGTTTCTAATCACCTGCGAGAGGCGCGCCTACGGTGGCCGCCACGCCTTGAAACAGAAGAAGCAGGCCGAACGCGTTGGTCAGTTTCTCCAGGCCCAGCAGGTCCACCACGAGGATCGATCTCAGCGAGGCGAAGACAGCTGCGCGGAAAATCACAGAATTAGATCGACCTTCGATCTCCGACCTTCTCCATGGCGAACGCGACGATCGTTACTCACATATGCTGATACCGAAGGTGGCAGCGTAGAAGAACTGGTATCCCTGCGACAGCCACAACCCGGACAGTATCGTCAACAGTCCTCCGGCGCTGATGAAGACGTTGTTAACCACCAGGGCGTTGACTCCTGGCAAGCTGCTCGCCATGCCGCAGAGGACGCGACCGATGGTGTTGCCGATACCGATCACGGAGACCAGGAACATCGCCTTCGACTGCTCGATTCCCGCCAGTTGCGCACGATCTACAACAGGGCGGACATCCACGGTTCATTTCGTTCCTCTAGACCCTAGAAGCCCTCTGCTCGGCAATAATACAGGGCATATAAAAATGCAGGCTGCTATAGAATCACTTCTCCGAGCCACCGAATTTTTACTACACCGTGTAGATTGTGAACAGAATGCTTCTGAACAGTAGAAGCTTCATTGAAATCATTTCGACCCCTCCAAAGCTTCTCTCTTTGCAGTATTTCGCTATAGAAGAGGGTTCCTTTGGAAACACCCTGTAGCTACAGAGAGGTAACTCTATCGCTGCTACGGGCTATCAGATTTATAGAGGATGTAGACTGCGAAACGGTCGCTGTATCGATATTATCTTCGAAGAGGCTTGATACTCACCCGGGACATACATAAAGGGCGTATAGAAGCCCATCATAGTGAGTCCGCCAGAGATGGCCAGTATCAGGAACGAAGGGCTTTTCAAGAGGCTCAGATCGAGCATAGTGGTGAGGATGCGCCGCACGCTTTCGGGGCAAATGTAACAACTTCCGCTTTCCTCCTCCGCCACGTCGGTAGCCGTTGGCAAGCGGGTCACCGACATATGATAGCCCACGGATGATTGCTACGGGAATCACATCCGATAAACTCGATCGCTTTCAATTTCATGGGCCACTAGGGCTAATTCTTAGGCTTGTCGGAAAAGTTCGCCAGCCTCTTCCCAGCTCCGATAATGTTTCCACGGTAGCTCGGCGAATTTCAGAACGGAGTCATCCGGTCGGAAGACCCGGAAGATCTTAAACTAGTGGTGGAGAACTATCGATGGTTCTCACTATCGAAATTTGTAATAATATGGACCGTTTATTTTGAAAATGGTGTAAGTCCATTTTCTCTTGTTTCGAGAAAAAAAAAATTACATTGTGATATCTCATTTTTTTAAAAAATGGACTTACACCACTTTCAAAATAAACGGTCCATATTACAAATTAAATTTGGGGTTCTGAATTTCAGCTGTTATTATTTTTTAATTGACTAACCTACGATTTTCAATACCGATAATTATCGATAGTGAAAATAAGTCATCTATAGTTTTCGATAGTGAAAATAAGCCATCTATAGTTTTCGATAGTGAAAATAAGCCATCTATAGTTTTCGATAGTGAAAATAAGCCATCTATAGTTTTCGATAGTGAAAATAAGCCATCTATAGTTTTCGATAGTGAAAATAAGCCATCTATAGTTTTCGATAGTGTTAATAAGCCATCTATAGTTTTCGATAGTGAAAATAAGGCATCTATAGTTTTCGATAGTGAAAATAAGTCATCTATAGTTTTCGATAGTGAAAATAAGTCATCTATAGTTTTCGATAGTGAAAATAAGCCATCTATAGTTTTCGATAGTGAAAATAAGCCATCTATAGTTTTCGATAGTGAAAATAAGCCATCTATAGTTTTCGATAATGAGAACCATCGATGACTATCGTAAGTACCATCGATAGTTCTCTACCACTACCCTAAACGACCTCAGGACTGACAGAGAACTCGCCAACAAGCCTGACGCGCTGTTAAAAGAGTTCGCAGCGATTTCTCACCTGCGACCTGTAATGGGGCAGCCTGTTCAAGGATCCCCCGTAGAAGATGTCGTCCCTGTAAAACGGCCTCTGCGGGTCCTTGCTAAGGGGATTCCGCCTGTTGCCAGTCTTCAGGGATTTCTGGCTGCAGTCCGAGTCCGCGCGAAGCCGTCGCCCGCTAATCGTGTGCCTGCGAATCTGCCAGCAATTCCCACTACTCACTTAACTAGGATATACTGTTACTACGGCTAAATGAATCCTGTTGGCACGGGGCGACCGTGAACGCTTCATAGCGTTCGCGAAATACCGTATCTGCTTTTTGGAAACGCCGCGGACCAGCGGATTATTGGGCTTATTGGTCACGAGCTTTCCCTTCAGACTGGCAGGAAATAACTCGCGCCCGAGAGATATGTGATTTAACGAGCCGCCAATAGCCGTAGTGTCATCGGAGCAATTCAATTAACCGATGGAATCGCTTTTGCACGGCAGCTCAGCCTCGGACCTCGGTGGAACGAGCTTCTCTAATTACTTTGTCGACTGGGGTCTGAGTTTCTCTGGTGTACACCGTTCGAGGATCGAAGGCGTGAGCTGTGTGCGATCTCTTAGAATTCTGATTCGAATGCTTGAGGATAGGTACTGAGTGTAATTAATTTATAAATTACGGGATAATGGCCCCTAAAGAAGTGTGCTAGCTATTAGCTCCGCTATTTCACTATATTACGTTATATTATACCATATTATATTATTGCTTAAATTTAAGTATTAGTCTCTAATCTGCATGTTTATCTATTAAGTTCCTCTGTTTGTAAACTAAAGGGCGTTACGCCCGTGAATTTGAATAATAATAGTAATGAGTGATGGAGGGTTGGTATGTGCGTAGCTTCTATTCGAAAAGGACTCACCGTGGGGACTTTGCCGTTCAGTCTGTCAACATCGCCACCCAGGAGATTGTTCTCCTCCTCGGCGATCTTTTCGTCCATGTTCACGTCCAGGTCAGGGTATATCGGTACGGAAAGCTGCTTCTCGGAGATGCTCAGCGTCCTCTGCAACGTCTGCAGCTCCACGTGCACCTTGTGCAGGGAGTGCAGTGACTTGGAGGCGCTGGAAACAAGAAATCTTGGTACCTTTACACTCCCAGAGTTTTTTGCTTTGAACTGTCGGTGCTCCGTTGAGCTTGGAATACTTGGAGAATTTTCTAGGAAACGCTTTATTACTTTACTATGTTGGGGTTGCTACCAAGCAGCTCGGCAGCCGTGGGGTACTCGGTGTTGTTGTTGGTGCCGAAGAAGCCACTCCTGCCAGGCTGCACGCAGTGCAGCGACGCGGTGGACACCCCCTTCCCCATCAAGCCACCCTTCATCTCTAAGCCCGCGTTTTCTGGCGTGGACTTCACCTTAATCCTGGTTGGCTTCAGCGGCCGGAACATCGCCCCGAAAATGGCGCAATTCAACAGCATCCCTGCAACATTACGGAGCCTTCCTAATCCACGCGGCACTCGCTCAGTCATCCAGCGGGGATCAACTCGAAAGTTAAACACCAGTCTCGCGGGACAAGATTCTCTAATCTCGAGCAGGTGTACTCGTTTAAAAATAAGCCGCCTGGCGATAGTTCTTGGAAGCAACCCTGATCTTTGATCCTCGATTTAGAAAGAATTAAATCTGTAGTTGGGGCATCGATAATTACCTGCTTGGAAGAGCAAAGCTCCTCTCCAGCCGAACTGCTTGACGAGCATGTCGGAGATTGGCGCGAGCAAGAAAGCGCCGATCCCGGAGCCGCAAACGGCGATCCCTGTGGCCAGGGCTCTCCATCTTTCAAAATAAAATCCGGTAGTTATCACAGCCGGCACGTAAATCAAGCCTGCCCCGATACCTCCTGACAATCCAAGACACAAAGACCACGTGAACTGTGGGAATAACGATAAAAATCCGCGCGCACATGTCGCTCCCGCGACGGTTCAGCGCCGTCAGTGTTAAATATCAGTTTGCCTCAGTGCCACTGACGCGGAAACTCCATTCAAAATACTTCTCGTCACTGAAACTGACGCCGCTCAACCGTCGCGGAACCGACATGCCCGCGTAGACCTCAGCACGGTGTGTGGGGTGTTTGCTTAAATCGTAAGTGCATGCAGAAAGTGTGGAGATATCGCGTCCAGCTCGCAATTTTCCAGCTCATTTGGACGGACGAGTGTAACGTCTCTTTGAGAGGGACACTGACCAATCGTTCTGGACGAGAAGATTCTTGGGGATCGGGAGGGAAGTTTTAAAGAGGGAAGATTTGTGTTGAAAGGTGGGCGAGGGGGTGAGATAAACTTACCCAGGACGCCGTAAGAGATGTAAAGAAACTCGATGGAAGTGCTGAAGTACGAGAGCACGAAAGCGCCGCAGCTTATGACGCTTCCTAAGATCGCCACTAGTCTGAAACCGTACCTATTCGCCAACGCTGACACGAAGGGACCTGCGAGCAGGATAAGCGCGCCGATAATCACACGATCTCGGCAAGAGGGTAATAAAATTATAGAATCAAAGAATCAAGTGGAAACGGGAGTGAAGGCAGAATTAGGGTAGACGCACCATTTGTGGCGTTTACTTTAAAATATTGGCCAGTTCTTAAAAAATATAATATTCTTCCGTGTAAACAATAAATGCAACCTTATACTTCCGATAGTATTCTAAACAATATATTTATGATTTAAAAATAAGATAAATATGGCCGAAAACAGTGAAATGGCCACAAACGGTACTTTTACCCCCCGCGTCTGATTTCTTTTTAATTCCGCAGGGGAATACGAAGTGGCGTTCAGAACCAGAGTTGGGCATTATTCGACTAAATTGTTATTCGACTAACCTTGGAATAAAAATTTCGAATACAATGGAGCTATTCGTGACTAACGAATAAATTTTTAGTCGACTAAGATTTTATTCGATGAACTCGAATACAAATTTCGAATAAAGTGAAGTTATTCGTAAATAACGAATATTCGAAATTTTTATTCGAGATCTTTATTCGACTAAATTTTTATTCGACTAATGCCCAACTCTGTTCAGAACAGTTGGAAAATCAGATCTTTATCAGAATTTATCCTCCAACAGTTTTCACCAGCGTCCAACATTCTAATCCTCTATTTAAACACGTTCCCAGAAATTCTCAGAGTATTAAGATTCACGTTTTCCTGTCACTGACCAGCCATAAGGTAGAAGCCCGACTGCAGCGAGCCGACCAGCGCGACCCGCGCCTTGGACACGGCGAAAGCTTCCGCGATGTCGTTGAGGAACACTCCAAAGCTGAAGATGATGCCGTCCACGAAGAGGTTGCACATGAAGGAGGCGGCCACGATCACCCAGCCCCACCCCCCATCCGGTGGCACCACCATCTCGACTTCGATGCTCTGTCAACAAGTTACCCCGAGATTCTCACCAGAAAGCTCCTTACAAACTCCCCTCGCAACCACCCTCTGCGATAATCGCGCCAATCGACAATAACCCAAGCGAAATCCAGTCTCCTCTGTCCGCTCGAAGCTCCCTTCAACCCCCGCCTTTCTCATCCCCGACGCGCACCTTCCTGGCTTTCAACTTCTCCATCGTTTTTCTTAACGACACCGCTAACAAGTCCGAAGGATTATCGGGCAAACTCGGTCTGGAACACTTTCGCTGGCTCGCGGTGCTTGACGAGGGACCCCGACGCAGGGTCGGTTTCGCGGCAGCCTTAAGAGATTCGCTCTCCCCCTCGACGTCCGTGGAAATTCACAAGGTGCTTGAGATCAAGGTTGAGCAGAAAATCGGTGGACCCGCGCGTGACCCAATACTCCGGCGGCAACTTATCAATTCGTCGGGACTCCGCCGCGCTGATACCGTTCGCCCGACAAAAAGACCGCGTATAAATTACTACGGCCCGTGTATTTTTAGTCTCTTGCAATAATATCGTTGAGCAATGCCAGTAATCTGTCCACGAACTGTCGACAGTTCGACGAGCCTGTGTTTCGCAAGGTTTTCGCACTGTTCATCGGCTAATAAAACGACCTCGCCCGATGGAGAAGTATGTAACTCCGGTCGAACGAAACGCTTCCTTGGTCGTTCTTAATCGATCGGGAAAAAGTTTCATTGATCTCTCCGTGGAAAGCATTTCTGCCTGGCTCGAGGACACTACGATCTCTACTGATTCGGCACAGAATCCCTATTACCAGTGGCGGACTTAACAGGGCGGCGGATGAGCAGTTGCCACCTGGCCCCTACCCAGAAGGCCTCCCAGGGCTTCATTTCCAAAAAAATTATGATTAGGTATAGGTATTCAAACACTACATTTATTTTCGTACTACTATACTTGGCCCGTATTTAGCAAACTACCTCTTGACTTCCCCGAAAAATGGGCCTCTGCGCAGAAGGCCCCCAAGGGCCTCATCTCCAAAAAAATTATGATTAGGTATAGGTATTCAAACACTACATTTATTTTCGTACTTCTATACTTGGCCCGTTTTGAGTAAACTACCTCTTGACTTTCCCGAAAATGGGCCCCTGCGCCGAAGGCCTCCCAAGGCCTCATCTCCAAAAAAGTTATGATTAGGTATATGTATCCAAACACTACATTTATTTTCTTACTACTATACTTGGCCCGTTTTTAGTAAACTACCTCTTGACTTCCCCGAAAAATGGGCCCCTAAACAGAAGGCCCCCAAGGGCCTCATCTCCAAAAAAGTTATGATTAGGTATATGTATCCAAACACTACATTTATTTTCTTACTACTATACTTGGCCCGTTTTGAGTAAACTGCCTCTTGACTTTCCCGAAAATGGGCCCCTGCGCCGAAGGCCTCCCAGGGCTTCATCTCCAAAAAAGTTATAATTAGGTATATGTATCCAAACACTACATTTATTTTCTTACTACTATACTTGGCCCGTTTTGAGTAAACTACCTCTGGATTTTCCCGAAAAATGGGCCCCTGCGCCGAAGGCCTCCCAGGGCCCTATCTTAAAAAAAATATGTTTTCAACCAAACACTATACTTTTTTTCTATACTACTACACTTAGCCCGTCTTTACTAAACTACCTCTTCACTTTCTTGAAAAATGGGCCCTTCAAAACATTTGCCACCTGGGCCTTTTTTCTTAAATCCGCCACTGCCTATTACGAAAGTTTCCCGCGCCTCGGCTTTCAGCAAACCCCCTCGCCACAGCGAGGCATCTCCATTAACCAAGAATTCAACACCCCGCGATGATTATCCTTCGCCCCCGCAACGCCGTCCCCGCGGAGCAACTTTCACCCGTCGAAACTTCCCCCGAACTCGCGAACAATAACACAAGTTGGATCCGGGAATCTCCCCGAAGATAGCAGCGCCGAAAGCCGCGGAACGCGCTTAGCCACCGTAACCGTGCACCCAGCTGCTATTAATCGAGGTATCGCGGTCGCGAATGAACTAATAGCGCGATACCGAGGCGTGCACCGAACGCAGGCCTCTGCACGCGATTAATACGCTCGCGGGATATCGAGCAGCATCGATCGATGCGATCCCACCCATCTCGTTCATTTGCATCGCTCGCAGAGCAACGTTGCGCGCGCGCGCGCGCCTTCTTCTTACCTCGTTGTTGTTGTCCTGGATGTCTTCGAGCTGCTCGTCGCCCTTGCAGCCGTGTCCATTCTGCTGCGGCGGCTTGGCCGCTAGCTCGTCCGCTTTACTACCCAGCGACGCCATCGTCGTCCACAGCTGACTGAAACACAAGTCGAACGGTCCGGGTTGCGGTTGAAAAGCTCGACGATTAACGCGGAGAGCGGCGATCGTGCAGAAGTAGGAGGCACGCGCGTGGACGATCGTCCGCCGAAAGTCGGGAGGAATCAGTTACTATCACGGTTCAATTACACGTTTGTTTGCAACGCGCTCGACCCGCGTCACCGCTGCACGGCCGGTTCCGGCGTAAATACGCGGATTATCATAGCCATAAATTATACACGTGCGCAGATTTTAAAGCGAGAGAGGAACTGCCTTTCGATTCCAGCTTCAGTTACCCGCGATTTCTATCGCCCAATGGATCATCGAACGCTCGACCATGCGGAATAAAGACCTCCGAGGTTGGATGACTTTAATAAAGAATTCCTACAGCAAGAAAATGCAATTCACTCGTCGGGAACAGGTGCCAAGAAACTCGAACCTCGATACTCCAAATGAATTAGCGAGTTATGATCGAAGTGGACTATGCTTCGCGCCAGAACGATCTCGTCTCGCTTCTTACGCCTCGCGGATGCTTGCAATCGAATCGTACGGGGAGCTAAACGAACCGTGTAATTGCATCTGTGCAATCGGAAGAGAACGACGATGCCTCGCGAGCGTTCGACTTGCGGGCCGTTTTCAGTGCGCCTGATTTTCTCGACGGAGGATAAACGTTACCTGACCGGTGAACCGCGGCCTGTCTCGATGGAGATTCTGTATGAAGACGCTGAACGAAGATCCTAAAGGTTCGCCGGTGGATGAACAGTGGACTGGTCGATGCCGTGGCGCAGGATCGATCGCGACGAATCTCTGCTCTAAACTGTGCCACGCCCGCACGAATCGCAAGATATTATAGCAAGTTTCGCGGGGACCCTCGGAAACGCTTTGCCCAGTCAACAGTGCCGCGATATCGGGGAGAAAATGACGCTCCGATAAAAGTCCACCAGCCTGTCAGAATCTCGGGCAAATGGTATCGGAGAAAATAGCGTCTCTATCTCTTCTCTACCATCCGAGCCTCCCCTATCGGGCTTTAGACAAATACACCATCGTGATTAACGCTTCCGTAGGACAATGAGCCGAGGCCTGTGACTTACGAGTCACCACTGTTCGCTCCTGTTTGCCAGTTTACCCAAGGCTCGATAACAGACTGCGGACAGAATCCACGGAGTTGCACGTCGATCGCTTCTAATCTGTCAGGTGACGAGTGTTTAAACTTCAAAGGAACAACACGGTTGTTCGTTTCGATCCGAATCTACGGGGCTAAAGGTTGACGCGTGGTCGCGGTGACGTTCCAGGCTCGCTGAGTGGATCGTGTAGGAAGGATTTACGCAGTTGCAGACGGGAGGGAATCGGTCCTTAGAGAATTCCTCGCGCGATGATTAAGCCGCAGTGCTGCGGAGGCAGAAGGAGCAGCATTCGGCCGATTAAACCGCCGCACGAACAACGAGCCGGGAGCTGTCGTCACGTGCCGATTGTTCGGTGAGTTCCCTCGACCTTGGCCCTTTTCAATGCTGCTGGCCGACCTTCGCGCACGAGTCGACTCGGCACGGGAGTAATCGTTCCTTTGAACTTCGGATCGATTTAAGCCGATGCGGCACACCTGGGACCTCTGTGCTCGTATGTCATCGCGGAGAAACTTGAGAAATTTTAGGATCCGGGCACTTTGGCTTTTGAGGAATCTCGGTAGGAGGGACTTGGTTAATTGAAGACACGTGAGTTCTTTTCGAGCTGATATGGTTACTTTGTGGTAACAAGTGATTGATTTAGCTGGGGGATGTAGCTGTCACAGTCGGTATGGCACCTCGGAACCTCCAGTGACAAAATAAATAATAATAATAATAATAATAATTCGTCTTATTATTATTATTATTATTATTTATTTTGTCACTAGGGGTTCCGAGGTGCCATATCAACTGTGACAAAATAAATAATAATAATAATAATAATAATAATTCGTCTTATTATTATTATTATTATTATTATTTATTTTGTCACTGGAGGTTCCGAGGTGGATAATAATAATTCGTCTTATTATTATTATTATTATTATTATTATTTATTTTGTCACCGGAGGTTCCGAGGTGGATAATAATAATAATTCGTCTTATTATTATTATTATTATTATTATTATTTATTTTGTCACTGGAGGTTCCGAGGTGGATAATAATAATAATAATAATTCGTCTTATTATTATTATTATTATTATTATTATTTATTTTGTCACTGGAGGTTCCGAGGTGCCATATCGACTGTGACAGCTACATCATCCAGCTAAATCACGCCCACGCGTTTGTCACTGTGAAATCGGTAGCGTGATTTTTGAGGAATCGATAAGCGATCGAGAGAAATTTTTGCGTACCTACCGCTGCCTTGGGGCCGAGTGATTCGAATGTGATAGAAATTTCGCAATGTTTCTGTGCTGTTAGAACGATTAAGGTGGAAACTGGTTAGGTGCCTCTCTGTGAATGAAATCCTGAACGAGTGTCGCGAACGATTCAATGACCGTTGTTCTAATAGCAAGTGACTTTATATCTTGTGCCTTGTAAATGACCGATAAGGGACGACCTATGTCAACCAGCCAATTCAGCGGTGTCAATTTGCATATCGTCGATTTCTTCGAAAACACGCGGAGCCTGCATTCTGTTTACCAACGAGTATCCAAGTCCCCGCGACATTCGCGAATCAACCGCCAACTGATATCGCCTTCGAAACGAGCGCGACCAGGAACAAGTTTTCGACTCCGACGCGAATAATATTTTCATTGGGATTATTACCACCACACTGCTGTTTTGTAAATTTGTCTCTGCAATTTTCTGATCGAATGTCAAATGTTTGTAGCTGTCCGCAGGGGCGGATTTGGGTGCGGGCTTGGTGGGCTGCGGCTTTGGGCGGCAAATTTCGAGGAGCCAGAAGCAGGGATCGGGAACATTTTTAAAAAGTTCCGCGGTCATTGTTTTAAATGGAACCTGTTGAAAAGTTCAAGGACTTTTTCGATTCCTGGCCAGAAGTTTTAGGGAGCGGCAGATTCTGGGGAACGGCGAATTTTGGGGGGGTGGCAAATTTTGGGAAGCGATCAATTTTGATTAGTGACAGATTTTCGAAAGCGGTGAATTTTGGGGAGCCGCAAATTTTGGAGAGAGATAAATTTTGGGTAGTAACAAATTTTGTTCAGCGATATGATTTAGAGAGCGACAAATTTTTGGGGAGCCGCAAATTTTGGGGATCATCAAATTTTTGGGGAGCCGTCAATTTTGGAGAGCGATAAATTTTAGAGAGCAACAAATTTTGTTCAGCGATATAATTTAGGGAGCGACAAAATTTGGGGAGCATCAAATTTTGGGAAGCGACAAATTTTTGGGGAGCCGCAAATTTTGGAGAGCGACAAATTTTGGAAAGTGGCAAATTTTTGGGGGCATCCAATTCTAGGGAACGCCAAGTTTTGGGAAGCGCCAAATTTTGACTGAAAGAATTTGGTAAAGATTTAAACACAAAGACTTGAGACACCTTTCTAACCATTCACTACTATTTCATACAGCAAATTAACAATAATTCATATGCGAGTTGCTATATTGAATTAATTTTGAAATTGCCTCGACTCTTTTAAGTTAAAACATTTAATAATATTTCGCGGAAGGGGTGGCAGCCTCTTGTCAGACGCCAAATCTCCAAACTCACCCCTGGTTATCCACATATATACCTCCCAATTCTTCAATCTGTACTGCGAAACTTATCACCATAATAAAATCTATCTACCAATCTCAATTCCTCCCAATCCGCGGAGGAAAAAATACTCGCGCAGATTCAACGTCTTTTTCACGCTCTTCCTTCCCGATTAACCCTTTCCAAGATCGTTCAGCTGAAGGTCGGAACAACTGCTAGTACACGCGCGAATATCCACGCAGATAATCATTGCCATCTGCTCGCGGTTTTCGACACAGGCTGGAGTGGATTGATAATATCCCAACTCTCCACGTGTTCCTAAGTATATAGTTGCTACCATTTCGCGGTGTTAACGCGGGAATACTTATTGTTTGTTCCCGACGGGAAGGTAGTGGTACGGTGCAAACAGGATTGTGCAAACTCCACTCGCATTGATAACGGACCAGCTTATTTTTAGTAAATTCTTTCCCCGTTTCGCCGCTTTCTAAAGAGGGGGAATTTTAAATCATCCCAGCTCCGCGATACCAAGCGTCGCCCGATCGAAATTCATTCTTCTCGGCGGCGAATTTCTCCACCGAACCTTTATCAATATCACCAGCGCGTGATCTTCGTTGTTAGAGCCATGGGCCACCTGGTCTCGAGCTCGTGGCCCCCTCGAACGGCGATAATTTGCGGCCTAATTGATAACAGCGTGTAAACTGTGTGGCAAGTGAGCTTAGAACACTGTCGACACGGAAATGTCTCGATAAGTATCGATGGGTGAGAAGGCATTCTGTAAGAAGATCTTTGAACAAGATCTTTCGAATAATCTTAAGTGGAAATGTAAGTTCAATATACTAGGGGCTTTTCAGTTTTCAACTACTTGTAGTACGAAATTTAAGCTTGTCTTTACCGGAAACGGTCGTAAAAATAGTTGGGCAAGTCAAGGTGACGGTAAAAAATACTATTTCCGAACGATTCCAATAACCCAGCCGCAAGTAGCCAGAATTTTCTCGCCCTGAAACTTATTTGAGCGAAGTACAAAAAATTTCGTCACCCCACCGAGGCATTGTCACGCTTAACTTTCGAGTAGCGATGAAGTACACAATCGCTAGGGTTCAGCAGAAAGTTGAATTAGCGATCCGCGAACGGAGCCAGTGAAAGATTCAGGTAGACGGTTTCATGGAACGACAATGCAAATTAGAAGACTGAAAAACAGAAAAAGTATGGAATAGGTTTGGAGTAAGAAACTTGTGTCGTTCGACCTCGGTTAATCAGTGAGGGTGAAGACAGTGAAAGGAAGAAGAAAGCTGGCAGTCAAAGAAACTGGAATTCACCCAGAAGTATTCGGTATTATAGCAACGCTTCTTTCTGCTCGAGGCTCTAACTTACAAGGAGAGTATTTTAGGTGTCCACCTCCGATCATTTTGATTTTTGAATATGTTATAGAGGACCGAAAAATAAGAAATACGTGTTTTTTTATTTTTCCCTGTTTTCATATTTGGGGGGTGAAAACTGCGTTCAAAGTTAGGGTTGAAAAATCATTTTTGTGGACTTTTTGAAAATCTGGTGAGTCAGTCATATTTCGCATTCAAAGACACAAAATTCGTGCATTGACACTATTCCCCTATCTCGAATAGTTCTCGAGATATTCCACAAAAATGATTTTTCAACCCTAACTTTGAACGCAGTTTTCACCTCCCAAATATGAAAACGGGGAAAAATAAAAAAACACGTATTTCTTATTTTTCGGTCCTCTATAAAAATAAAAAACACGTATTTCTTATTTTTCGGTCCTCTATAAAAATAAAAAAACACGTATTTCTTATTTTTCGGTCCTCTATAAAAATAAAAAACACGTATTTCTTATTTTTCGGTCCTCTATAAAAATAAAAAAACACGTATTTCTTCATTTTCGATCCTCTATAAAAATAAAAAAACACGTATTTCTTATTTTTCGGTCCTCTATAAAAATAAAAAACACGTATTTCTTATTTTTCGGTCCTCTATAAAAATAAAAAAAAACGTATTTCTTATTTTTCGGTCCTCTATAAAAATAAAAAAAAACACGTATTTCTTATTTTTCGGTCCTCTATAAAAATAAAAAAACACGTATTTCCTATTTTTCGGCCCTCTATAAAAATAAAAAAACACGTATTTCTTATTTTTCGGTCCTCTATAAAAATAAAAAAACACGTATTTCTTATTTTTCGGTCCCCTATAAAAATAAAAAACACGTATTTCTTATTTTTCGGTCCTCTATAAAAATAAAAAACACGTATTTCTTATTTTTCGGTCCTCTATAACATATCCAAAAATCAAAATCATCGGAGGCGGACACCTAAAATACTCTCCTTGTTAGACGCGAGTAGAGCCGCGGAACTATGGTAGCAAGTGGTACCTAAATCGAAGCGAAACCGGCGAACACATCCTCTCGAAATAATCCCCGGGGTTCCATGAGGCGCGCGAGAATAGCCGGTCGCCTAATAATAGTCGATGGGAGAAATTCGGAAAAGTGGGAAGAGGATCGAAAAACGGGCCCCGTGGAAGTTAATCGGCGCCCCAGAAAGCAGAAGGAGGCAATTATCTCCGGGGGGGGAGAACGAGCAGATAGCTATTATCTTGTTGCGGCTGGACACAATGCAGCGACCCGTTTGTTCGAGAATTCATTTCTGGCTCGATACCAAACGCGCCACTCCTCTCCGTCTTTCTCCTGCCAGATAACGAGAGGCGATAGTGAAACGGGGAGAACGCGAACCGCTCGTCTATCCAGCCACGTTAAATCGCTTCTTCCATAACGAATTATCGTCTATGCAATAATAAATTATTTCCGTCGCGAGAACGCAGGTTGGCGAACGTAACTTTCGCAACATCCCCCGGGGAACAAAGGGGAGGATGTTTTTCTCAGTTAAACTGGACCACGTTCTATCTATGCGCGCATAAGTTACTGCTTTCTCTCGACTCTGATTGAAGCACCACTTCTCGGATGACACAATCGTCCGGGAACCCTCCGAACGATTGCTTAATCGCGCCAATTCCGATACCGTTGTTGTAAATCTCTTTTGTTTCTTGGAATTAAGTTTCCGAGGAAGTGTCTGTCATCGCCTTAAACCTTGCATATTGATAGGTCCGCGGGATTTATTGCCAGCACTCTTGTCTTATTGCTTAACCCAGATACAAGATACCGCCAAAGACGGTAGCGGTGCCATAAAACGATCATTGGAACGTTATTCCGCAGATAAGCGGGAATTGAGGCGCGCGTAAATACGATTAAACAGTGATTCCGACTGTTCCATTCGTTTTCGGAGTGGCGAGGAACACCGAGCTACTTATGAAGCTCGTTGCAATTCAGCGCGGCTTACTTGGACCGATTTAAAGGAAGGAATTTTAATTGAATAAAAAGGGAGAATCGTCTGTAATTAATTATTATCGTTTGGATCGAAGAACAAATATTTCACGCGCTATATAACTACTGCCGCAGGATCGCTCGAAGACGGTTCCATCTCGGCATTCATCTCGCCTTCCTGGAAACGTCGCGGAGGCAAAGTATTCGTCTGGACGGCGGGAAAGAAGCCCTCGTTAGAAACCAGCCTCGTTCAATTCGATTTAGCCGGGCGTATTGAGCCTAATTGGAAAATTGTCAGGTTTCCAATTGAATTTTCATGCGCCGCTCGCTTTAATTGATACCGACGCCGACGGTAAAAAGCGACCGCTCTCGTTGACGGCGAAGAGGATCGCATCAACCAGGAATTCGATCCAAGCCGTTTCCGCCCCACCTCGAGCAACGGAATTATTATTTTCGAGCACATATCGTCGCGACCACTTTCGCTCTCTTTATCTGCCTGTTGCAACACTTGGGGCAACAAATCCAGTGGAAATTTATAACGCGTGGGAATAAATATTGAAACGGGCAAACATCGCGGTGTCTCCGTTCGACCAGATGATGTTTAAGTAATCGATACTTTCCACCGATAAATCGGATGACGACGTTCGCCAATATTTGCTCGCTCCCACAGCAATCAACGCCGGTGGATTATTATTACGATCTGGCAGGTAGTTCGATCGCGGAACGATCGTTATCCGCGACGCAGGAATCTCGTAAACACTCGGCTCGTAAATACTAGATCACTCGTGGCGTTCGAGTGATCGGTTGAATTTGTCTTCGTTAATCGTCTCCGGGCATCTAGCCGAGTACTCGAGCACCGCTATCGGGCCTCGCCTGGAGGAAACTTTCCGACCTTACACCTTCGAGCTGGCCGGGCACAATAACCGATACAGGCATCGAAATATCTGCTACCTATGTAACGATCTCGCCTACCTGCGAGGCGTGTTTGTCGATTCGTCTCGAAAGTCGAGGGCGTTTATCGGCGCCGGGATCTGGTACGCGTTGTTCAGCCGGGACCAGCGACAATGTAATTTAGCTATCTGTTTTCGACCAGCGGCTGAATCTCAACGACGATCACGAGGAATCCACGAAATCGGGGGTCCATCGATTGGAGCGTGATGTGTATCGAACACTCGAGTGAACACTTCCTTGACTCAAGGACTGTAAGTTAGAGAATAGGGTGACTTTATGTGAGAGCTAGAGAATAAATCTATGAGAGCGTCGATTTGACGGTTTTGTCGTTGTTCTCCTGGTTGTTCCAATATAAAATAAACAGTTCCATTATAAAACAATATAATGTATTTCGACGCTTCGTTCTGATAGTTTATCGCAGCTCCGACATAAAAGTACCCTTAGTCAGAGCCAGATTTACCTTTTCAGGGGCCTTAGGCTGAATATTCGTGGGCCCTCGGTTAAATATAAAAAAAAATAAAATAACGCTGATTTTATTTTTTTTTTATCATAATACTCGTGTTATCTAAATAAGAATTTAATTTCAAAATTAACATTGAATTTCAAAACTAAATATAACATTAACCCTCGGCAAGATTTTTTGATAAATTTTTCGAAGAAAAATTTAGAATCAGGGGCCCCCAGCTAAACGGGGCCCTAGGCTTCAGCCTTGGTAGCAGACAGACTCCGAATAATAATAACGCAGACTCCGTTATTATTATTATTATTATTTTAACGAGAAAACCCTTTAGAATACAGAATATGAAACTACAGAGTATGTGGCTGAATATTTCAGCGCGAAATCGTGCCGTTCTCTGAAGCCCGCGTGACAAGAAGTTTATCCAGCGTTACTCTGGCCCCTGAGTCACCGATTCTGATTCAGTGTAAAACGATTTCTTAAAGCTTGCTCTGCTGTGCGATCAGTGGCGGATTTAACAGGGCGACTGATGAGCAGTTGCTGCCTGGGCCCTTGCCCAGAAGGCCCCACGGGGCCCCATCTCCAAAAAATTATGATTAGGTATCCAAACATCACATTTTGTTTTTTTCGTACTACCACTCTTGATCCGTTTTTAGTAAACTACCTCTTGACTTTCCTGAAAAATGGGCCCCTGCGCAGAAGGCCCCCAAGGGCCTCATCTCCAAAAAAGTTATGATTAGGTATATGTATCCAAACACTGAATTTATTTTCTTACTACTATACTGGGCCCGTTTTGAGTCAACTACCTCTTGACTTTCCCGAAAAATGGGCTCCTGCGCAGAAGGCCCCCGAGGGCCTCATCTCCAAAAAAGTTATGATTAGGTATATGTACCCAAACACTACATTTATTTTCTTACTACTATACTGGGCCCGTTTTGAGTAAACTACCTCTTGACTTTCCCGAAAAATGGGTCCCTAAACAGAAGGCCCCCAAGGGCCTCATCTCCAAAAAAGTTATGATTAGGTATATGTATCCAAACACTACATTTATTTTCTTACTACTATACTTGGCCCGTTTTGAGTAAACTACCTCTTGACTTTCCCGAAAAATGGGCCCCTGCGCAGAAGGCCCCAAGGGCCTCATCTCCAAAAAAGTTATGATTAGATATATGTATCCAAACACTAAATTTATTTTCTTACTACTATACTTGGCCCGTTTTGAGTAAACTACCTCTTGACTTTCCCGAAAAATGGGCCCCTGCGCAGAAAAAAAGTTATGATTAGGTATATGTACCCAAACACTACATTTATTTTCTTACTACTATACTGGGCCCGTTTTGAGTAAACTACCTCTTGACTTTCCCGAAAAATGGGTCCCTAAACAGAAGGCCCCCAAGGGCCTCATCTCCAAAAAAGTTATGATTAGGTATATGTATCCAAACACTACATTTATTTTCTTACTACTATACTTGGCCCGTTTTGAGTAAACTACCTCTTGACTTTCCCGAAAAATGGGCCCCTGCGCAGAAGGCCCCAAGGGCCTCATCTCCAAAAAAGTTATGATTAGGTATATGTATCCAAACACTAAATTTATTTTCTTACTACTATACTGGGCCCGTTTTGACTCAACTACTTCTTGATTTTCCCGAAAAAAATGGGCCCCTCAGAACGTTTGCCACCTGGGCCTTTTTCCTTAAATCCGCCACTGTGCATGACACTCATCTCCACTACGGAGGAGTTGACCGCCGCGGCAGATCCCCAATTTCGAAATTCCGCGGCAGTAGGAGCTCGAAGTGATGTATGTATGTGGAATAGGTCAAGATAGATCGATGCGATTGGAAGATCGCTGGCACAACGGCGATATGAAACACCCAGCGACCGTACCCCTTATTGAAATCCTCTCGCCGCCGCTCTCGTGGAACTTATTAGGGCGTACACGCGGCCCACGGTTCCCGTTCCCATTGACTCACTGGCTCGTGAACGTGAATGACGCACGATTAAGTCGTACAATCGCCCCGTACCTAGAGATCGCGAGCCACGACGTTCGAGGGACCCGAGGCCACGTGTCCCCGAGGGCCAAAGTTCGCGGCAACTTATCTGCAGATTTCGCTGCGCATCTATTTACCAACATTCACTTCTGCAAGCGCTGAATCAGCGGCCGAGAGCGTTTCAGAAACCGTCGCAAGCGAGGCAATAAACTCTGGGGGCCATTCCACAGGCTTCGGGAAATCCCCACCCTTCGTCACCAGCTACCCCGCCGTTTCCCTTTGTCCCGGTTCAACCGCGAGTTTCCCCGAGTCACGGAAAAGCGAGAAGGGACGTTGTTTACGGGTTCGTCACCGCTCAACAGCTGTTACCCAACGCTTCTCTCCTGGCGAAGCTTCTCGAAGCGGGGACTCGCCTGCTTCCGAAGACTCTCGCGGTTGAACTTAATCGATCGAGGCCCGTCTGTTCCGGTGCGATTATAATCGCGCGATCTGCTCCATCGGTTGGCCGTTGTAATTGCGAGGCGGTTAGCCAGGCGAGGACGCGGACGGCAATTATTGTAAGCGTTGCCACGGCTGGCTGGGGCGCTCGTGGGAAGAAAAGGCCAGGCGACGGATAGGCAGCGCTCGATTGACTTTCAAATTTCCGCGGAAATCGAAAGGTCCGTGAGTCGCATCGCGGTCCCGTTGCGAGCGGTTCGCGAAGACGCGACGCTGCCAAGGCCGCGGGTCTCTCCGCGGGGAGTTTCCATAGACCTGACGGGCGTGGACTGCGAGACGGGTATGCGAGCGAGGCCGGTCGCCGCCTTTGAGGCCCATTACGGATTCCAAATTAATATTCAAGTCCGCGGCGAGTTACACGCGGCTGTCGAGCCTCTTTGCGCAGAGAGATTAATTTCGGAGGGAGAGCCTCGACGCCTGGCGCGTCATTAGCGTCGCGGATCAGTGGCGTCGGTCGAGCGGAGAACAGATGTTGTCGTGGACGATGACGGAAACGCGTAGAGTCTCGGGATAAGCGACCGGGACTCGACGGAGAATTGTTAAGCGAAGCTGGACAGCGCGAGGAAGAGCGGAATTCCAACGGGTGGACGGGCTTACGCAACCCTCGTGGCCACTCGTGAACGCGTAAATATCACGCACGTGTGGGCGACCACGTGCAAAGGGAAGCGGCGTGGCGCGCGTGCGCCGCCGTCGAGGCGGGAAGTGCGCGTGAGCGTCGTGTAATACGAAAAGAAAAAAAAGAAACACGCACACGCGTGCACGGGGCGTGTGCGTCCTCCGTGCGTACGCGTACGCACGCACGGAGGACGGAGAGAGGCGGGCGACGGGACGCCGGAGGCACGTTAAGGCCGGTTGATTACCTTTCCTCGTAAAGCTCACTGTCACCGAGTGTCGAAATTCCAGGGAAGCGGGCCGCGATCGAGAGAGAGAGACCGGAGCGGAACGCGCGCGTGTCCGTGGCCGCGTGGCGCGCGTGTACTAAGGCGGCGTGCGAGGCGCGGGCGAGCGTGAGCCGCGCGAGCAGCGTATCCCGTGGTGGTCGGGCGTGCACGGCTTCCATCGGTCACCGATAACGTCCGAATGCCAGATTGGTCCGTCACCGGCCGAGAGGATTCGTCCCGTTCGACGCGCACCTTCTACTCGCGCCGCGAAAAAAACACCGTTTCGTGATGTAAACAGGATAGAAAGTCCTGACTTTTCGCGTGGAAGGCGAACGGTTCGGGGAGTCGGGGTAGTGGTGGAGAACTATCGATGGGACTTACGATAGTTATCGAGGGTTCTCACTATCGAAATTTGGAATAATATTAGAAATTAAATTTGGGATTCTGAATTTCAGCTGTTATTATTTTTCAATTGACTAACCTACGATTTTCAGTACCGATAATTATCGATAGTGAAAATTAGTGGTGGAGAACTATCGATGGTACTTACGATAGTTATCGATGGTTCTCACTATCGAAATTTGTAATAATATTAGAAATTAAATTTGGGATTCTGAATTTCAGCTGTTATTATTTTTCAATTGACTAACCTACGATTTTCAATACCGATAATTATCGATAGTGAAAATTAGTGGTGGAGAATTATCGATGGTACTTACGATAGTTATCGATGGTTTTCACTTTCGAAATTTGTAATAATATGGACCGTTTATTTTGAAAGTGGTGTAAGTCCATTTTCTCTTGTTTCGAGAAAAAAGAAATTTACATTAAATTAAACATGAATTACGTGATATCTCATTTTTTTCAAAACTAGACTTACACCACTTTCAAAATAAACGGTCCATATTACAAATTAAATTTGGGATTCTGAATTTCAGATGTTATTATATTTTAATTGACTAACCTACGATTTTCAATACCGATAATTATCGATAGTGAAAATAAGCCATCGATAGTAAGAACCATCGATAACTATCGTAAGTACCATCGATAGTTCTCCACCACTAAGCCGAGAGGCTGATCGCACTTGGGGAACCAGCCGGAGCCACGAAACGGTTTAAAATACTCGATGACACCTCCGCATTTCTTTATATGTAAGGTGACGATTTAATAAGTGGGGTCAGGGCTTTATTTTGTGCCAGTCACGGCTCGAATCTCGTCACGGTATATCTTTCAGTTATTATATATATATATACTTCGTTCGAATCTGTACAGATAGAAGGTAGGTCAAGGCGCGGAGCGCTCGCCAATGGGTCCCCTGGAGAATCGAAACGGGATTGTTAAGTTCCCTTTGTTTTCGAAGTATTGATAGCCTGAATGTTTCACGTGCATTCGCTGCGACGGAATGAAATCGAATCGTCGCGCACGAGAAACGGTTAACGAGCCGCGCGGCGAACGTGCGCGACGCGAATTCCGTCGATCGTCGATAAGAGAAGCCCGGAGGCGACAGTCCGATAACCCGTTTCAGCGGGAGATTGTGGCCAGCGCCAAACTGGCCAGTCGGGCAACCCGCTTTCGGCGCCCCCGACCACCGAGGCTCGGTGATAGTGGGCTTTTGGTGGCGTAATCACGAAGCAGAAAAAGGTTTATCGTGAACGTAGCGCCTGGACGCAGGTAGGACCTGATAACGACCTGTTAACGTAACCAGTAGTTAGACGCGTCCTTGCCCCTTCTCCCTTCTCAATAACGAGTCTAGAATGTGATCCGTTCGGACGTTGCGATCGATCGTTTCGCACCGTGCGTCGAATACCCGATTTTCAACATTCAAGTGTCATTGTTTGTTTTGAGGTTCAGAGTCGAGCAAGATCGATCCGATAGCGCCACCAGAATTTTTATAGAAACTTACAATGTTCATAGGCCGTGTGATCGAACTGTTGAGACAAGTCTCAACTCCGCTATTCCCGCGTTAAAGGGCGACGCCGTGCCCCCGCGCCTGCACGTGGCGAGCGAATACGCGCTGCGCATAAACACGCGCCAGCTGTCTTTCTCTATTCCCTCGGTTCGAGCTCTCCCGACGGTACACACGCCCCATTCTTCTGGCAACGGTGGAGCACGTTTCCTCCGACGTTCCCGCGCCCCCCGTCGACTTCAGTTTCGCGTCGAATACCGATTACATTGGAACAGTAGCCCGCGCGATAAGCGGACGTTTACAGGAATCTGTCTGCTACCCGAGGCGCTGCTCTCGTTACCGATGATTGGTCATCGGCGCGCGATCGAGAATGCGCACTATCGCAAACGGGAAGTCGAGCCGCGTCGCAGGGGAAGCGCAACACATGCGTCCACGTGCCTCGAACCACCGTGAACCTCTGCTACCGAACTTCACTCACGTGTGTGTCATGGTCGCCGATCGGGGAGCCACGAAGTTCGGTGCGCCTAGCTCCGGGCAGCCTGGGTGTCGTCCGTTTCAGCCGAGGAAAGAAGCAGACCGGCCGTCGGCTGCCATAAAGTTAAACGAGATTGTCGGCCGCGAGGCGACGAAAGGTAGACGGAGAGCGGAGCCGAGAGAAAGGCGGGCGGCGGATGGCTCAGGGCGGGATGGACGTCGTCGAAGGGCGACGTTGTACGCGGCGCACTGCTGGAAAAGCACGAGGAAAAGGCCACTTGCAATTCTAGCGCGACAGAATGGAGTCGGCGTTCCTCCGAACCTCCGTACGGTTTCCTGTGCTTCGCCCCTCCTGTGCCACTCGGTGGCGCTTGAACGAAAGTGTAAGTTTACTTAAGGTAGGTCGCGCCAAGAATATACGCCTATCGCGCGACGGACTCGTCGGCTCCGCTCGCTCCGCGGCGGAGGAAGGCGGGAGACGGAACGATCTCCCCGTAGGAACACGTGAGAACCAGGAGACCGACCGAGTACACATCGCCGTCGCCCAACGAACCTCGGCCAGAGCCGGGGAAACGTATTTTCGCGAAGTCGCTCTCCCCCGCGTGCTTGCGACAGGCAAGGCTTCGGATTTTTCGGCGCGCTTCGCCTTTCACTCTTGTAACCGTCGCTATCCTTGATGGTTTTGTAACGTTATACTGGGTGATCCTCGCGCGGCGATACCGATACCAGTGATCGTGTTTAGAATTCGAGGATACGTCGACAAACAGGTCCTGCAACGGATCCCCTTCGATTCCCTTCGTAACAATCGCCACGTAGGTGTTTCCCCGATCTCGAGATACCTCGAGCAGAAGTTGAATACCTAGTTGAATCGTGAAAGAATAATTGGCGATCAGCCGATACGTGGCAATAATGCAGACTGATTAACATATTACAGTGTTTTATTGCTAATCATTCACTGCGCTCACTCGTCGTTTACATGCAGCGGCGTAATTGTGAAAATCGTATAAGAAACGGGGACCGTAAAGGTGGGAATGTCGCGCGCGACGTATCGCTGCGTCTTGGACGTGCGCCTCGGCCGTGGGATACGTGGGGGAGTGTTACCATACGTAAATAAATAAGCAAGCCAACGCAAAGTTTCAGTAATAAAAATTCATAATTCCTCTTCAATTTCAATAAACGTCACCTAATACATTTGTCCTTCTTTGTACCATAGCGTAATATATATATATATATACCTCACATTATTTTTTTCTCATTTGCTTTTCCTTTTCTTAAACATATGCACAGGATCGAGAATCGTGTGCACGTGTGTGTGTGTATGAGTGTATGTTATAACGTTCATACGCATGTACGACTTCTATTATGCACACGCGACAGACAGACAGACAGAGGGCACACGCTCCGCTTATATATGCATTCTTTTTTAATCCAAGTCCCGCCTGTTCTCCATCCATACATACATATGAAAAAACACATGCGCATGCGAAATGCCACATGAACACGCGCGTCGATAATGCTCTTTTTAATATACTCTATATAGTGTCTGCGTGTGTGTGTGTGTGTATGCGTGTAACTGCGGGGCTCGTGGCGGCACGCGTGCACACGTACACACTCCCGGCTGAGTAGCAGCATGTACACGTCATTATATTTGATTCAAACCGCAAGAAACCACGGTCTCCTGCGCAACGATCGTTTAAGAATTAAAAATAAGTTGTCGTAATAGTTGTACTAATTTAATATAGCGTAATAGTAATAGTAGTGGTAATAGTGATAGCGGATAACAGCGATGATAATAGCACTGTTGGTATTCACTTATCGACAGCAACGTTCCCTCCCACCGCTGGTTGGCGCTCGCGCCTCTCTTCCGCGTCGATAATTAATCATTGCAGCCGTTACCGGTAATCGCCGTATATACAAATGTACGTACAAGTGTAACACCTTCTTTTCTTTTCATTTTTTTTTTTTGTCGTATGCCGTTCAACAAGATTTACAGTTAACTCCCGCTCTCGTTTCATTATCTATATAGTTATCTACTATAAATATATAAATCTATGAATGGGGATCGCCATGGATTTATATATTTATACGGTTCATAGGCGTGTATGCGTTTCGTAAATAATAAGTCACCGTGTAACTTAAGTTCTCCCTCTGCCCACGTCACAGTCGGTAATTAATTAGTCTTACATCTTACACGACGCGAGTGACGCGACGAACGTCACCCCTCTTGCGCTCTCCGCTCTCTAATCTTGCGTTAGTCGATTAGTTTGTGTTAATTAATGTGCTGACGAGCATTCCCACTTTCGTTCCTTTTCGCATTACCTCGAGAATCAATTTCGCGAACTACGTGATTAATTTACACAAACTAGCTGTGTCAGACGTTCCATTCTTTTCGCCGTTTTATACATCGAATGAGATAATCGTTCTAGGTGAATCGTTAATATATTAATTAGTCTCTAGCTAACAGCTTGTTAGTCGTTTCATCGATCAATATATTAATACAGGGGCGGTCGGGGGCCTGCGCGGTAACGGGGGAGGGGGGTTGGCCCCCGAGAACAGAGAATCGCTCTAGTTTGCCTAATTTCGATATCCGTTTATACGCTATGTTACAATTGTCTATATATTATTTACAATTCTTTGCGCAACAGCGAATTCATCTACGCTCTCTCTCTCTCTCTCTCTTTCTCTCTGTATGTAATCCTAATAATTCACATACCGTTTTGTTTCCGCTTCGCATCCTCCCGCCTATATAATATATATACATTTGTCGTGTATGCAAGAAAAATATCTCTCTGAATGTTAAATCGATTGGAATTGTATTCTTTGGATCGCGACCAAAAATAGATTTAAGTAACACGAGTTACAATGGTGGGGTAGTCTCGACTAAGGATGGTCGATCGTGAAAGACATTGGCCGTGCTTACTCGTAAAAGCTCTACGAAGTCGGACGCGATGCTAACATAAATAGTGCCCGGCACTCGACGTACAACATTGGTAACTGTCCTTTCGTTGTCTCTCGACACCTGAAAACCGTGGCCCGAAAGAATATAAGCGAACAGATCGTTCTTAATCGTACTAACGGCAGGAAATTATGTGGGGGTCGGGGGGGACAAAAAAGAGAGAGCCAGTCATCGCAGTTTAGATTGACCATCCTTACTCTAAATCATAATATTTATATCACCTATGATGAAGATTAATATATTCTTTCAAGACATTACTCGATATGCAAGTGCAAAAGCATTTTTTTTTCTACGTTTTTAAACATTTTTTCCTTTTTTTTTGTTGGTTTTATTTTTTAATATACTGATTCATCTATACTGATTAAGTTAATAAATTTTTTCTATCTATCAGCTACTATTGACATAGGCAAATGAAGCCTCGCCTGATGGCATTTCTCACATTGTGTATATGTATATTATATATATACACGCAATCGTATATATATAATGTAATATAGTTTGATAAAAAAAATTCGTTACAATTGCAAAAATTCTAAGTACGTTAAAAATACCATCAGGTTGCGTTCATTATTTTGTGCTTTATCCATTAAAATTGTATAACGAAGAAGTACCTTTTCTCTCAGACCTTCTCGAAGCAGCAGCCCTATCACAGTGTGGCTCGGAGGTGAAGGCGATTTCTCTCTCTCTTTCTTTCTATTTCTCTCTCTCTCTCTCTCTCTCTCTTTCTCTCTCTTTAAACGGACCAGACTTTATAAAACAGACTCTATTTGCTTAATTTCCTTCTCGGGTAGTTCCTGCGGTGATGGCGCAGTTTCTACGATTTCAGGAATATCATCCTCATTCTCTTCTTCGATATCTTCATCAATTGGAGTCAACGTATCTAATATCACAGGCTGAGTCTGTAAGAAATTTCGTGTCCCCCGTTACTAAACAGTCGCAGATACATACGCCAGGCAAATTGAGTGCCTCGATATCCATACCTGCGGCGTTGTGCACCGTTTCATCGTTGGGGCCATGAAGCTGGTAACGGTGCTCATAAAGAAAAAAAATCCTGCCATAAAGAATGGGATGCTGTAGCTTCCCGTTGCATCGTAAACGGCACCGGCCAAAGGCGAGCCGACGATCGCGGCAGCTCCTCTGAATAGAATTAAAAGGCCGAACGCGTTTGTCAGCTTGTCCAAGCCCAGTAGGTCGACCAAAATAATCGATGTCAGGGAGATGTATCCAGCTGAAATAAAAGAATTAATGAATCCCACCAGGTGGTTGATGAAGGGATAGAATCGTTTCAACAGCCCGGGTACTCACATATAGCTATGCCAAAGAAAATGCTCATGAAAATATAAGCAACGTAGGAATGGCAGAACGGAGTTGCAGCTACAGCAATCGTCGATATAATTAAACAGATATTATTCAATAGCAACGAGTCTACTTGCGGGAAGTCCGCGATATACCCGCAAGCCACGCGGCCCACGGTATTGGTAATACCGATGATAGACAGTAAAAATGATGCCGAATTCCTTTCAATTCCCTGAAAATTATTGCACATTAAAGACTCCGAATGCCATAGAAAGTGATTACAACGTAGAGAGAGATATATTCCAACGCTCCACTTACATCCTTGACCGCAGCTTCTACTAAATATACAAAGGGAACGTACAATCCAGCCATTCCGAACACGTTACTAATGCCAATTAGAAGAAACACTGGATTTTTCAACAGGGATACGTCCATCATCGTCGCCAAAGCCTCTTTAAACGAATCGGGTAACACCAAGCAGGGACAGAGTGGTTCTGAAATATCATCGATACATAATTAACATCGCGCTAGTCGATGGCATTTTGTTTGCCGAGAGGTACACTTACGTTGGCCTGCCTTCTCAACGTCGGTGTCCTTAATGTCCCCTCGAACAGACTTCGATAGAGAAATAACACTTTGCCGATAATTTGCAAGCGACTTCTGGCTCTGGTACTCCGGCAAATTAACTACGCTGCCGCTGTAAAAAATATCTTTTCTCGACAAAGGCCGAATAATCTGTGGTTTTTCCTTTGGGATACTAGATTTGCTAGTGGTAAAAGTAATGCTTTCGCCGTCCTACGAGAACACAAAACATCGGGCATGATAAAAATCTGACCGCATTCGCTTCATCGATCGTGTATTCAGAGAACTATCGCGGTGAACACTTACGTCTACTTCCGCGTTATTAGTCCGAGAGCCCATAACGCTGCTCGTGGAAAGTCTCAAGTGCAAACTTTTTCTAATATCGCCATTAGAATTCAACGTTGTCCTGGAATTCTTAATCGCGCTAAGGCTCGGCTTGTACCTCTCGCCAGTACTGGTCTTCCGGATCCTGTCGAAGAATGGTACAGACCCGTTCTTCGGTAAGCCCTGCACGTGAGTGGTGAAAGCAGGCTGCGAAGCGTTCCTAGGAATAATTGGCTTGAATTCGTTCTCGGGCTTCTCCAACGTATCTTTCGCATCTTTGGTATCGTCGATATTCCGTTTGCTCTTGGACTTGGTGGACAAACTCTTCAAATCCATGCTGCCGCTGTTGCTGGTCGCTCCACTAGACGAGTGCTCCTGCACTTTCACTTCCGATATAGTGGGCAGGGTTGGTACCGTTGGAACTGGCGTTAAAGGAGTTCCTTTAATATTATGAATATTGAATAAAGTGTATCGCAGAACACCTTATTGAATATCATTCTGAGGGATTTTATGGGGTTTTAGCGAAGGTTTCCTTACCAGGCACTAGTTGGTCTAAATTGAAACTGGAGTGAACACCAGGATCAATGTTAATAGGCATCTTCATTCTTTTCTCCATGGATCCGTCGGGCAGTTGAACCATGAAATAAGAACCACCGATACTCCCGCGCTCCATTTGGAATCTTTTCTCCTCCGCCATTCTTTGTAACAGGGGCTTAACAGAAGATGCTTTCGGGTATTCCAATGGCCTCATCAATGCACCAAACACCTGAAATTCCACTGCCGTTATTATCAGACGTACGATTCACCTTCTTCGTCGACGTTTGCGGACAGCCTCCGCGATGATTTACTTACAGCACAGTTTAATATAAGGCCAGCAAGAATCAAATTCGCTCCTTTCCAACTATACTCTTCTAGTAACATCGTCGCGAGCGGCGCAAATGCGAATGTGCCAAATCCTGAACCACACACAGCGATGCCTGTAGCCAGAGATCTTTTGGTTTCAAAGTAATAACCTACGCAAACTACCGCTGGTAAATATATTAGACCAAATCCAATTCCTGGAAAGAAAGGGGAAACAGCGTGATCAGTCGAACATTGGTCGTAGTACGAAGCGATAAGTTACACCGTAGTACTATGCGTTGCACACACCTCCCATGACACCGTAAGTGATCATAAGCATATTTACACTTGTTGAAAACGTTGAAAGTATAAATGCTGCTGCACCTAAAAAACTCCCCGCTATACACACAGCTCTACATCCGTATTTATTAGTTAAAGCACTGACGACGGGTCCTGAAAGAGAGACGGTAATTATTCCAACTGCGAGTTCGACGCGACTCGAAACAGATGCCGATCGTAGCGAGAACACTTACCAGCGCTAAGGTACATGCCGGATAACAACGAACCAACCCATGCAGTTTTCCCTTTCCCCTCCTCAAAATATTTAACAAATTCTCCCAGAAACACACCGAACGTGTAGGCGATGCCGTCCACTATCATGTTACACATGAAGGAGGCGAATACCACCACCCACCCGTATCCACCGTCCGGCGGGGGTGGTATGTCGTGGTACTCGCACAGTGACCCCCCTTCGTCATCTGGGGATGCCTCGTCGCCTGCTCCATCGTTAGTCGTTAGTCTTGCATGTTCTTCCACAGAATATTCACTTTCCGTCTGTAAGAAAGCACGAATGTTTTAGTCGAAGTTGAGTTAACGGGCACAAGAATCGTTTAACGACACCAAAATTATTGTCATTACGAGGAGGATTTAAAGCGAGTCGTTTCTCTCAGTGATAAGCAGAGGATTTGAATGAATGTTTTTTATTTTTTCAAGATCTTGTTGCGCCGTAGCAGTGATATTTGTGCTCGCCTTGAGTAAAGTAACGGTGGTTCACCTTGACCAATGTAAGAAAGAGCTTCCTTTTACGCCACTGCATTAACGCATAGATAGATCTGATAGATCGCTATGCTAGCCAGGAGGATGATTAGCAGACGGTTGGATAAGAATTCTTAAAGACTTCTGGGAATCATACATATGTAACGAAGACACTGGGCGTAATCTTTCTGAATCTATGAATGCCATTTTCGAGATAACAATAAGAGGAATTAGACTTTTAGAGGATTCTAATACGAAGAAACTATTAACTACGTCGAGGCACGCGCTGCTCGGGAAAATACCTTGGCGAGCGTAATGCGAGATCGAGCGACCATGTCGTATGATAAAATGATCTCATAACGCAAACGCTAGCATAGATAGCGTATACGGGGCTACCGTGACTTAACCGGTCCCTAAGGCTACGTTTATCCAAGGTAAAGTGGCGTTTCCACCGAATCTAATAAAGACGAAGCGATATCGATCACGCGATAAAGCGGCCGCGCTCAACGAAACGCTCTATCGTCGTTATCTACACTTCCCGAGACCAAAGGATCACCGATAATTAGAATGATCGGTTCCTTTTGTCCGTCGATTCGAAATAATTCACCGTAAGTCGAGGAACAAAGACCAGAGGCATGGAATTATTTCGCAGGCATTTCGAAGGAACGGAGAAGTGCCGAGCAATGACCCCGAGGTGGCGGCACATTAATGAATTCAAACGTAGCGGTCAACGCATGGCACAAGTGCACCGGGGTGGACTCTGTGCGGTGACTTAGCCGAACGGATGGAAGGTCAGCGCGATCAGCTGATCCGCTGTCATTAGGAATCGGCAAGGCGTGCGCCACCTAACGTCACCGCGGACAAACCCACGACGGCAGAGAGAGAGTATTGTTTTCGACCTTGTTTTGCCGTGACGGTCGGCGTCGTGTGTTCGCACGCACAACGGTGATGCGCGCACGTATGCACACGGCGTGCAAAACCGAGTGGCTAGTTTCGCGCGTCGTCATCGTCAGCTCCAACGAAAGTGTAAATTACGCCGGACTGTCAAGGCTGAGTCACGTGGCATCGTTAACCGAGCGAACGAAACTAGCAACGGAGCGAAACGAAGGATCCGAATCCGAGATCGAAAGTCGAGGGGGGCGCGTGTACATACGTGCACGCACACGCGGCACGCGGGAGATTTACCAAGCAAACACGAGGTGTAATTCACGAAACGTACCGTGCTGATCTTGCGCACGCGACGCGAGCCGTACTGGCTGTACTGCGACTTGTTGAGCGACACGCGCGACATTCTACGGTTCGCCTTAATGTCACACTCCGCGCTCCTTCACGCCGTGTTCCGGCCCTCTACACGCAACGTTGTGCAGAGTTCTATTTTCGTGTACAGAAGTGCGCGCAGCTGCGCGCCGTGTACGCGCTTCTTTCCTCTTCGTCGGTTCTGATCCCGCGAGAGAGCTTTCCTACGCTACCGCCGCTTCTCGGCGCGCTTTAAACTCCCCCTGGATGCCAGGAGCCGAGCAGTATTCACTCGTCAAAATCCGCTGCCATGTCCCCCTGTTTTTCGCACTCGCGCGCCCCGTGTCAGCCTCTAAACTCTTAGCGTATTGGCATCGCGGCTGCCCCACTAAGCCCCGCGCCCGCTCTACCACCTGAACGCGAGAGAGAACACAGCGGCGTGCACAACCACAGCTAAGAGCTACGCCGCCACTTGTGTCCGCGACACGGGAGGACACAGGCCACGACGCAGGTAGAGGCACCCAGCTGCGGGGGACCGTCTCGGTTCAGGTTTTCGACGAGCTCCACCGACCGGACATCGGGCGCACGTAAACCGCTCGACACTGAACGCCTCCCCTTGAAACGATGATACGGCACGCGCGAATTGTCATGACAACTTCCCCGGAAAAAGAGACACAGAGGCTGGCCCGTCCGGTGTATACGTATGTATGCTGCGTACCACTGCACGCAACGGAGATTCTATTTATACGCGGGGATATATAGCGAGTTCTTCCTCTCCGACTTCCTCGAATCGAATCACTTTGTTCCCGTGCTACGCGGCTAATGTACTCTCTTGTGTCATTGAGTTCGAGCGATTTTCGGGTGTTCCGAGCGACGGTCGATTGACAGAACGCGCTGCGCGGCCAGGTGTCAATGGTTACGATCCCGGAGAGTCCGTCGATGGGTTATGCGACGCGTACACCAGCCTCTCCCGTGTTTTATTTCACTTCGGTTCGGGCCAGCTCGGGGCCCACGAACGACTGGAATCGGCACCGTTCACGGCGAGCGTTTTAAGTACACCACAGACAAAAGATTTTACGCACGGCAACGAAAGAGCGCGGAGCCCTCGTTGAAGCGGCACTGATCCTCCGTGCGCGAAAAGTTAACCTATAAATGCGAAGCGTCGCACACGCGTCCCCACCCTGTCGCAATTACGTGGCGCGACAGCCAGGCCACTACCGATACGAATCTGCCATCGTTCGTGGCACCGAAAGACGCCTTGAATTTTCAAACGATCCTTCTTCTTTGTCTCCTTTTTCTATGTAAGACGGTACGCGTTAATCGGACAAGGTCGGTATCACACGTCCCAGCGGAATCAATCGGAACAGATGTACTGTACAGGATTCGATAGTAATGACGTTTATCGATTTTCCACGTAATGGGCGAGTTTTGAAATGCGGTGTGCAACGAGGCGCGGGAGGTTTTGATATGAACTGATTTGCTTAAAATGATTTGCGGCCTTACGAAAGTTGGTTACATAAACGAAGGCTATAAAGTATTAAGCAGCTCGGATAATGATGTAAACAGTCGCGTATATCCTCCGTTCCAAGATCACCTGCTATTTCTTTTTCTGTTAAAACGAAAATATCGCGCAAACAGCGTCGTGTCGATTGTATTTGCGGTGTGAAATTCACAGAAGAAGATGTAATAAAAGTAAAAGTTTATTGTCGCTGTTTAAACACTTGATAACCACAAAATAATCCCAAAATCGGAGACCAAAACAGTCGAATTAAAATGACGAATGCCAAGCAGTATTGGGGATCGTGCAAAAAACATTGGCGCCCTTGATTTACCGACTCGAGTGTATTCTCGACGAAAAATTCGCGCTAATTGCACGTAACGCGAAGGATAGATGAAGAATTAAATAGCGAGGGCGAGGTGGTGGGTTCGGTTCGAGGCGAAAATTTCAACTGGGCGGATCGCGGACAAAGGAGCACGAAAATAAATGGGCCTCCGTGACATTGCGTTCCCACGCAATGCCAAAAACCTTTCTGTTGACATTACCGTCCGCTCGGCAATGAATCGATCGCACTGCTTGGCTTCAAGGGTTACTTTTTTTCTCCCGTTACAGGAGGAATGTGAAAGACGCAGGGACTCAATGTCACTCGGCTCTGTGTCAACCGAGGATGATTCACGTTGACTGGCATAGTAGGGATCGGCGAGTTATTTACTAACGAAGCAGCACAGGCAGCTCGAACTTACGTCCAGCGTGTCGACGCGTCGTTCTGCGTAAGCCATTATATGTAGCGTGTCCGATGTGTGTGTATCACGCGCTAGAGAACGCTTCTCTAAACGGTCGCACGCAGCCGGGGGAGCCCACCTCTCTGACCACCGAACAGTTAATGCAATTTTTAGAGTTTACCCGCTCGGTTTTCGTGGCGTTACCTCACTGTTGCAAATATTTTCCTGGCAACGTTCGTACTTGACGAGGAAATTGACAGTTGCTCCCGACGCGACGGTGCGTTATCCGTCGGCAGTCGGCTGCGAGATGTCACGTTCAAGATCGAGCGGCCGATCGGCCGTGCGAGAAGCGCCGTGCATCCGCAGAGTGGCCATCGTCTTCCAGCTTGGACGCCGATCGGACCAAATGATCTAAAACTCGATGCCTGCCACCGCCGTGAAATTGATCCCAAACCCGATCCGAGGTTACCGAAATATTATCAGCATTACCGGCGATACATGGGAATCAAGTTTAATCGATAGCCATCTATCGGTCCTCGCGCGTACGTAGAACGAAAATCAGCGAACGATCGAATTACCGCGGCTGGCTGCGACGCCGTCGGCGGAGCAGGGGGTGCCAGGGGGAGCGTTAAGTAAACATTCCGAGGACGATCCGGAGGTGTTTCGACGGTAGAGGGAACACTCGTGGAATCGGTGGACGGTAAATGAGAATAGGTGAGGCCGGAGGATGGTAGAGCCACTGTTAAGTTGGACCGCGCGGCGGAGCACTGGCGTCGTTGCAGCCGCGTTCCGCGATGCTCGTGTGTCGGACGTCGCTTATGAATTAATTAGATAATAACCAGCGACAATTAGAGCCGAAGGCAGGAGCGCACGAACGCGCACCATCTGCTTCTCATCGCCGCGGAAAAATTAGCGGCGAAGCCGCGCAAACGGCACGCCAGACCCCGAGTCAATTCGCGACGATTAACAAAACGCTGTTTACTTCTCGTCTAGAGGCGATCCACGGGAGATGGATCGGTGGCCCGCGACCGGCCCGTCCAGCGGCCGTTTCATTTTATCCTTCGACGGAGGCGAAGGGATCCAACGATTCGCAGCGATCATCGACGAACATCTGGTCCTCGTATTCTCGGAAAACGTCAGCAGTGACGCCTTCGAGTGACTCAGACAGCGCCAATCGACGCCGCCACGCCATGTTCCCCCCGGATCGCCATTGTTTACGACAACGTTGTTAGCCTCTTCTCCGTTGTTGTCCCAGTTTGCTTAGGACCCGCGAGATACTAGGGGCGGCGATAAACGATACGCTCGCGGGAAGGAAGAGCAACGTTCCCGCCGGCTGAATGAATCATAGCCGCATTGTTTGCACGGTTTGCGTTCTAATTATCATAACCTCGCCGAACTTTCTCATTGATAATATTTTCCGCTCCATCTTCGCGAGCGTTTTACTTGTAACGAAGAACAGCCGGGAGCGACAGAACGGTATTGCAACTGATAACGCCGGCCCAACCTAATCGAGCGTAATCAGTCTGCGGAAGAATTATAAAAATTTTACGACCCGTAATCGCGGCTCTTTAATCCCCTATTTTTTCTCCATCGTTAGGATCAAGAACCGTCGCCCGCCAAGGTCATCGATCCGGCCAATTAAACCGTTCTCCATTCGTCAACGGAGGGGTATATCTTGGAGATCCCCCGCACCCAACGTCGAGGCGAATTAACTGCGAGCTGGTGAACACGTAGAAAACCAGAGTGAAGTAATTGAATCGTATCCGTGGGCACGTACTCCGTGTTTACGTGCTCCATCGTCGGCTTGACCGAATAGCCCAGGGATAAGGGGGATACTCGACATCGATATAGGATGATAACGAATTCAACAAACACTCAAAAGATAAGGTGCTCGCGCGCAATAAAGCACATTCTTGATCCACTGCTCGGCACCAATCCACGGTAAACTGGCACGTGATACGATCCCCGGCCAAGATGCAAAGGAAATAACAGTCGACCCGGGCGGAATCACGAGTGCGGCAGGATATTTCGTGAGCGAAATCTGCCCCGGCCATTGTTAACGTCGCCGGTGACTGTCCGCGGCGTTGCATTGTCAATTTTCTCGCTGACCACGCCGCGCGTAGACTACTTTCACTCCCGCAGCTTCGTTATTAACCCGCCTGTTCGTCTATTTACCGTGGGATTCCGGCGTTACGAACCTCGCCGAGGCGGCATCGGGTCGCGTGAATTTCGCGAGACCAGCCGCAAAATTCCGTAGCGCCGCGCGCGTCCGATGGGAAAGCACGCCCACTGATGTCGGTGCGGCCGTCGCAGTTTCGCTATCGATACGCGTTGAATTTCCGCCGACTTGCCAGATTCGCGCCCGACCACGTGGCGCCGCGTGGGGTCTTTTCGCCGTGGAATTCGATAATTCCCGAACACCGTGCGTCGCTCGAAAATGGTGGAGGGGTACAGGCGCTGCCTGTTGCCGAGTACGCTCGACGGTCCCGATTTTAACGGCGACGAGCGTGCGAGCGCGAATGTTTATGTAACGGATCGACGGGCGCGCGCGAAAAAAAACTGTAACGCTGCGAGAGTTTTGCCCCGGCAGGAGCGAAGTGAAGATTTTACATACCTTGTTTTTAGGCGACATCGCGCGATAGCAACGTTCGACGGGGACGTCCTATCTGAATGAGGATGGAATACACCCTCGTGTGTGGAGTGAGTGAGGCGAATGAGAGTGAGAGGAAGAGAGATGGCAGAGGACTCGCGCCACCTGAGTGGACAGCGTCCAGCCGCGGTACGAGAGACAAGCGATATGAAAATGCGCGATGCTCAACCACCGGCTGACTTATCGCATCGCGGACGCGTAGTCCATCCGATTCCCCACTCTATGAAATCTCCATCTCGCTCCGTTTCCCCTTACCCTGTCACCTCCTCCTGCGTCCTATCGTGTCTCGTTTTCCCTTACACCCTCCCTCTTTCTCGCTACCGATTTCCCTCTCTACGTTAAGCGGCTCTCTCTTCTCCTCTCTCTCTCTCTCTCGTTTATGCACCGGGATCGCACTGCGCTCGTCTTCATTCCGCCGCTACAGATTTCCGCGCGGCCCGGCATTAGTCACGATGCCGCACGGTCACACGCGACGAACAAAGCGATCTATCGATAGGTACAAAGTTCCTAGCCGCGTGCGCCCCGATACTCCCGGGCTCGTATGCGCGCAGATATCGCGGTCGGATGAAGATCTTGCCCGCCAGTGAGGCCGACGATACTTGTCGCGACGCCACCGAACGAGGAAAATGAATCTCCGATGAAATTAAAATTCCACGTTGTTTCCCAATCGTTCTACGTAAAGTCCATGTATAGTTTTATGCGACTGATTAATTGTAAGTTGTTTTATAAGCGAGGATGTCTGCTGCCGGATGGGTCTTTAAATACTTGCGCCTTTTTAAATCCACTGGCATGTAAGAAACGGTTAACTATTTCTGTAGATCGAGCGGACATGTCTTCGATTACCAAGCGGAAGTCCGGGCTTCGAATTCTGGAAGGTTAATGTCTTTTTATAGAGACGAGTGGTCGATGACAGCCAAGCGACCAACATTTATTTACGCTCAACGTGCCCCACCGGGTTCATTGAAAAAATTCTCGCCTCGATCACGGGCCTCGCCTCGTAGGTCACACATTCGAGAGCGTTTCGTCATGGAAGGAGTTCTAGCGCAGATGCGCGAATACGTCTCTGTTTTCTGACGAAAATAGAGTGCCAAATCGTTGCGTTCGGTTCTCCCACTTAACGCGTGAGAAACGCGAACTGAATTCGGCCCCGGCTATTCCCACGAGAGTCTCGTACCCCCGCGGCACCGCCAGCGCCGGGTAGACGAGGAAGAAAAGCGTTCGTTGACTAACGACGAAATCGACATAGATTGTTCGAAACGAGTCAAGGGCAACTGGTGCTCGCGCTCGCGTTTAACCAGTCAAGAAGAAAGGTGCTGCGAGATAGATTTACTTACGATGTTATTGGCCGTAGGTTTCGTAGTGATGTGCAAGCCATCGTCGTCGCCGATCTGCCCCCCGATTTGCTCGTGACTGCTGGCGGGGCCCATTTCGGCGCCGAGGCGCCCACTCGACACTCGGTCGTCACTGTCTCGAACCGACCGAGACACCCACAGCTACGGGGACGATCCCCGGCGGCCAGGCGTCCACCAGGTGAACGAGGAACGACGCGGCGATGCACAGGCCGGATGACACCTCGTACGGGCGGTCCGACGCGCCCCTTCCCAGCTCCTTTATAAACCCTCCATCGGCGGTGAGTGGTGATCCTGGAAGTCTCAGCTGCACGGCGACAGCTCCTTCCGGGCGTTTCCGCGTCCCCTCAGTCCATCGATGTTACAACCACCACGCGAACCCTCCCGAGAACGATATTCCTCGCGGATCGCCGGAGGGGGAGGGGGGACACGCTACCTCAACCCCTGGTCTCTCAGGCGTTGATCGCACGTCAACAGTCGCGTCTCCTCCTCCCGCGGGTCGCGTTTATCCACGGCACGATCTCCGCCAGCACCGACGGAGATTCAGATCCCTCGAACCTCTTGGCCACGACGACGGCGACGTCGAAGCAAGGACGTCAATCGCACCCCGTGCACGGGTCCCCGGTCCTCGGGGAATTCGATCCGCGGCGTTCGAGGACGATCCTGGTGGAGGGTGCGGTAATCGTAATCCCTCGATCGTACAAAATACCGTCGCGATTTAAGATCACCGTTCGCGCGCTCGCGTCCCTTTTTTCGCGGATTCGATCGCCGAAGGTGGATTGCGAGAATCCTGTTTCACAGAATTTTTCTCGCAGACGATCCCGCCGCGGGTGGGTAGCGCCGCGGCGCCCCGGGATCAATAAAACGACCGCCCGGCCGTCGCCTTCCCTAGGTCCTGCCTGCCTGCCTGCCGTGATCTCCCGTTTGCCCCGACGCCGGACGTCGCGACGCTTGCCGCCCCCCTCTCGCCCGGCGCCCCGCCGCTGGTGCCCGCTACGGCGCCGAGCGACGCCACCGGGCAGGCGCGATCTCGCGTCGCGCGCGCCCCCACTCGGCTCTCTCCCCACGAGCGTGCGCAGGTCGATTATCGACGCGATAGCTGCTCGGTATTACTATGCGCCTATACGTATCCCTGCTCTATGCTCGCTCCTCCTCTCTCACGCTCGCCTCTCGGTCTAACCGTCTCTCTCTTTATGCGGGATAACGGAATGCGATAACTCGCGGCAGCTTTTTATTCCTTAGTATTATTGTTAATGACGTTTCGTCGCGAGGTGGTCGCTTCGGGTGCAGCGACGGAAAGAATGCTTCTGTGACGCGTAGATTTTCTTCCTTGCGGGTGGCCGCCGCAAGGACAATTAATAATTCTCTCTTCACCCGATATATGGTAGAATCGATTCGCTGAACTTGAAAATGGCACGCGGCTCGCGAGAACTGCGTTCTCATCGGCGGCAGCTGCTTTCGTAAGTTCAGAGCTTGTAGGATTTACTTAGCGATAAGTTCCTCGGGCTTCCGAGTTACTTGATCGATTGCGTGAGTCACTGTACCTTTCACCTTCGATTTCCGTTACTTCGCTCGGACCCTTTTGACCTTCAATCGCAGTGAATCGCGTAGACGAAAGGAGAGCACTGTATCGATCGTGTTGGTAAACAAACGTCGATCTCCTTTTTCGGTGTCCTCTATTTACAAAACCCTCGGCGGACCGCATCGTAGCGTGTATCGATCTCCGGCTTATCGATTGAACTTGTGAAGTTCAAAATAATGAATATTCTACTACTCCCCGGTTGTTGCACGGCCGTAATTTCATGGTAATCGTGGAGTTATCGGTGGATTTAGCTTTAAAACCGCAGGATGCATATTTGCATGGCACGTGGAACTGTGTTCGCCAGGGTTGCGACTAACCAGCCGAGATACCGCAGTGCTCGTTGTTATGGCGTTGCCGCAACCTTCAAATCCGAAGGCCGCCGATACTCAATGAAATTTACAATTGCTGTAACACGCTGGCAAGCCTTCGTAGCGCATTCTATCGATGCATTCTGCGTGCCAATTACAAAGTAGCACGACTCGGACAACTCCATTTACAGCGGACCTTTGACTTTCTTACCCGTGTAATTGAGACTTTGACAATTTTTCAAAAACGCCCATAAAGAAGACCTTCGATTCGCATATTTCATTTAATTTCTCCCTAAGCAGCTTAAATAAACGAGCCTTGAGGGGGGAGGCCTACCTAGAACGGTCAAAACAACACGCTTCTTTGGGAATTTTTTCTAGAAGAACCGATAAACTTTTATTCTTTTTTTCTATTTTCTTTTTGAAAAGACTATGGAAAGGTTTGTGAGTTACAGGCGATGCGCCAGACGTCCCTTTTTAGGCGCTTTGCGACGACAACGTAGCTCGGTGCAAGGTCGTCCAAAATTGAAAATTCGATTTCTTTTAGATAATATATGAAATGATCTATAGACGCTATCGGGCCCGATTTGGGAAAAATTATTTTCAGACGAAATTGGGGCTGTGCAAAATTGAAGCATAGATATTTGGCAAAGAATCGCTCGTTTTTCAAGTGTAAACAAATATCTAGGCCAAAAGAAAAAGGTAAAGCTCCCGATAGCGTTTAGATTCTTAACCCTAAAATAAGCCTGCAAAGCCACAAGTAAATCCAGTTAATTAATTTTTTAGTTAATCAAGATCTTATATTTCAAGAAAATATAAAAATCGATGTTTCGCAAATTTCTAGCTAAGCCCCCCCCCCCCCCCTTTAAATCGCAAAAAAATATTTACTGCGGAATTCGTCGCTCGGAAGGATTTTTCCAACCGGCTCCGCATTATTAGAAAGTCTACGCACTCTAAGTTCAATAGTTTGGTTAAAAATTTGTGCGTGAAATGAAGTCTCGCCACGCGTAACCGCCCTGCATAATCGATTCCCCGCTGTTTTATACGCTATTCCACACAATTGCTCTTATTTTATAGCTGCATAACGCAGATCGATATTCGACAGTTCTCGGAGCTAGTCACGAACATGTTTCCCAAGGATATCCCCCGACGTTTGACATCGCCGCAATTCCGACTGAAATGAAAAACACCAGGCCAAATCCTCTCTGATATAAATATTATTACACCCGTTCCCGTCGACAAACCGCGATTAATGGGATCGAGCTCTTAACGAGACCATTAGCCTCGCTCGTGTAAATCGTCTAATTAATGTACTTCTGCGAGTCCCTCAAGTGTTTCATTACTTGCTTCGCGACCGTGCTCATTTCGTTCTTGCTCGACGCGGCGATGTCCTCTATCTTGGCGATCGGCAGGGTCGTGATCAAGTCCTGAATGTATTTCGGGTTGGTTAGATCGTAAGTGATCGAGTAGAGCACGCGCAGACAGAGCCATTGTATCTTCTCCGGCAGCGTGTTGTTCTTCAGATAATAATTCAGAACGTCCCCCACTCGCGACTCGAACAGATGCTGCGCCCCGGTGTTATTCATACTCACGTTGTAGAATATCATGAGCATCAGTCTGCGAGATTATAGTCCACGATTACGAGCGAGGAAAGGTTCGGTCGGTAATTCGAATTAGGGGAGACCGGGGCTAAAAGTCCCGGGGGGTAAGTTATTCCGACCGTCCTACCTTCAAAATGAAAAAGACCGTTGTACTTTAGGGTAAGTCGGGGAGAGATGGCCCACTTTTTAAAAAAATCAGCACACCGTAAGTTTAGTGGTTTTATAAAGGACAAAAATATATTTGCAAAAGGAGCATGATCGAGCCATCTCACCCGGAATTACCCTAAATTATTTTTTCCACAGAGTGGCGCGATCAACTTACGCGGAAAAAATAATTTAAAGTACAACGCTCTTTTTCATTTTTAACATAGAACCGTCGGAACAACTTACCCCCGGGACTTGTAGCCCCGGTGTCTCCCCCACTTGGAAAGCGGGGGTACCTTTGTAAGGAAAGGGAGCCCTGCGATAGGGGCAGAGTGGGCATCAGCTTCGCCATACTCTGCACGAAATTCCTGCCGTTCGGGTTGGTGATTAAAAATTCCCGCCCCTCCGCGCTCGCCGATATGTTCGTCACGATACCGAGCAGGCCGATTAAGAATTGATATTCCACGTTACTAGTGGGAGGGAAAGCGTCCCGATAAGTATTTATGAACGCGACAAAACTTCCGGCGGTCATCGATAGCAGCTCGCTAATCATATGCTGAACCTGTAAAGACACTTTTGTGAAACATTATCGCCTGCGTGTCGAAAAGAACGCGGTACGCCTACCGTTGAGAGCCAGACGTTGACGATTTCCGGGAATCTAGAGGCACGCCAAGTCAGGTTGCCCAAAACTGCTCCCAAAGTTGAGCAATACGTGCTCTGATTCAGTGTCTAGAAAAACGGAAAGAAATGGCTGATTCTCCCGCGCGACGTAATGTCAGAATGGATCGACTCGAGTTAACGTTGGTAAAAGTTACTTGTTCCTTTAGATACTCTATTTCCCTCTGCGCTTTTTTATTCTCCTCTATCTGCTGCTGCAGCTGACCGCGCAATTCTTCGCACTCGAACTCCGCGGCGAGAAGTTTCTTCTTCTGCTCTATATACATAAAAAGATTTAATTTCACAGACAGTGAAATCACATGATCAGTCGGATGACGCGCACCCACCTTCTGCGTTCGCTTGATCGGCGAACGACTTCGGAAACGAACCAATGAGCTCCTGTATTTTCGTGCCGTCCTCTATCTGCAGTTTCTCTAAATCGAAATTCAACTCCGAGAATGCCCGAGGAACATCCGTTATGAAGTTATGGATGCTTTGCTCGGCGGTGGTCAATGTATTTTCCACAGAGATCTGTGAAAATATTTCGATACCTTCGGCGTTACGCGGAAATGCATGTTTGCCCTTGGCGTCACTTCCGGCCGCTTTTCGTATCGCGCTCTGACCGCAGAACGCGGAATTACCGGCGTCGTTAGATTAAACGTTAATAAGCTGCATGCATCTGTTGACACGCCTCGCGAACGTACCAAAAATTCTTCCTCGTCCTTCAAATTTGTTTGATCCGCGTGCACTTCCGTGTCCATGTCTATTCTACTGAATTTTGCGCCGATCCGAACGATCGTTTTTCACGTTTATCGAGATGACAACACTGAAGACACTTTCCTGTGCGATTTGAAATATCGAGAGGCGATAATCGTTGCGTTCGTCGCGTTTTGTCGCGTTTGGGAACGCAAGTGACCTTCGTATATATCTATTACGAGATTGTTGAAAGCTTGAACTTTTTAATGGAAAAGAAAAGAAACTGAAGCAGTGCAACTGTATTATTCTCAATGCAAGCAGAATCTGTCACATACAAACGCACCCGAAGGAACTCCAGTTGGCGGGAAATGGAATGAATGTCGTGTTTACGTTGAAACGCAGGTTCTTTAAAGTATTACGTATTTATTTACACCTGCGCCGGTAATACAACTTTAGAAGTAACTGTTGCTTGGAATTTCACGTTTGTATACAGCGATGTAACGGAACGCTCTCCCACACGCGGCTTCCCCTTGCGAGTGTGTCGTGTAACACACGCGACGCATTCAATTAACTAGCGTGGCCTGCATTTTATGCATCTCGGAACGCACAGTTAGCGGTTGCGCGTCTTCGTGTTATGATGCGAAAAAAGGAATTAATTATAACCTCACGATTAGAAGCCCCCTTATTTTTAAACCAGCCGGAATCTTCTTGCAAGATATTGCCGTTGCTTGAATAAAACTACGTGTAAGTTGTACAAACGCGCTCGTTAATCTTCCCATACGTTACGATTTAATTCATCATTCTCGCTTTCACGCAACACCGTTCCGAATGGAGCAGCTCCGTACGATATTCGCATTGTGAATCGTGCAAGTATCCTCTGCAACAGCTTTCCCCCGTAAATTAAATACACTTATCTCCGTGCAATTCCAGATTTTCTATCTACTCTACATTTACCTGTTACGTAACGTACTTGTTTGTTAAAGGTCATTGACGGCTTTTCGGTAAAATGATGACGTTTTCCGAAGGCGACGAAGTACTCGCTAAACACCCAAGCTCCGAGGAATATCACAAAGCTAAACTATTGAGCATGAAGGGCGACCGATGCAAAGTGCAATTCGAAACGGGCATTGAACACACTGTTCATTCCAGCGATGTTAAGGTACCGTCTTATAACACAAAATTTATTATTCAAATTTGTACGCCAAAGCGTTCTTTCGCCAGTTCCCTGACTTTCTCAATATTCCAGCCAAGCCGGCCCTCTCGGAGCATAACAAGAATGAGTCTCAGGGACAGGAAAAGCCCTTCTCGATATTCGCCCAGTAGAAAATCTCCGCGTAGACAATCGCCAGGAAGATCTCCGTCATCTACGATTAAGAGGGCTTCGACGCGTGGTAAATTCGCAAAAGTTTCTCTGCCACGAGTGGAGCTACCCAGCGGTAAATATATTTCCTTCCAATGATGCTAGAATATTTTCGAACCCCACTGTTAAGTGATAAGACTGATTCTGGATGCGACGCGTAGATATACCCATTGGAGGAAGCATCGCCGGAGCGAAGAGTGTAAACGAAGATAGTATCGAAGCGATGCCTCTTCAATCTCGATTGAAAGAGATGGGATCAGTTACGCGCAGGTCGACGCGGCTATTCTCTGGTACACTGAAACCGGAGTCGAATCATAAAATGGTTATGCTGACTAGGAATATTAATAGAGCTGTCTCGCTTCCGTTGGAAAGGAAACCTCTGATGCACGATCTCAGCATTGACGGAAAGGAAAGGGGTCAGTCGGTACAAAGGGATCAGGTAACGCTTCGTACGCGTAGGAATTATATGCTGCGGATTCGGTTGAGCTTGTATTTATTGGTATTTGATTTCAGGATTTATTCAAAACTGTAAGTTATAAGGAGGACGTAGCGGATCCCCAAGTGATAGAGAGACGTAAAAAAGAGATAAGTATGGTCAGCGAACCGCAAGAATGGGGAGGATGGTTCGGCACTTTAATTCTTACACTTCTGACACCGCTGATCACAATATTGCCCCAAATGATGTGTACAGATAATCAGTGTAAATTTGGGTATCTCGAAATACCGACAGATCTGAATTCTTATATAAGTGCCTTGACACTATATTTAGGATTCTTCTTATTTGTGAATATCGCCTCGGTCGTTCCAATCGGGAGAGAGATCGACGGGCCGCAGAGTAGAATCGGGAGATTGCAGTATCGTATAAACGGTAATTTTTCTTTATGCTTTCCCGCGCTCGATTATTTTCGGTAGAATTATTATAAATTTTCTTTTTCCAGGATTTTTATGTGCTATTTTATCGCTAATTCTATTTGTTGCGTGTGTATATAAAGAATTCGAGCTCGCTGATCTCATTGTAGAAAATTATGTACAACTTTCAATCAGTGGTTGGATACTTGGTGTAATCTTGTCATTATTGTTATTCGTAAAGGGAAACAAAGCCCCGGTGGCGAATCTGAATATACACGGATCTACTAACAGTAGAATATATAATTTCTGGCAAGGAAGGGAGATAAATCCACGAGTTGGTCCCGTGGATGTTAAACTAAATCTATTTCGTACAGCTATGATAGCTATAGTAATATTCTTTTTATCTCTCAAGTTCACTGAATTATAAACCGTACGACACGAAGCTTACGTTGTCGCATTTCAATTTCAGACTCTTATCAACTTGGCCATCGTGATCAAAGCAATCGAAGAAACCGAAGAATATAGTTTAGAACAGCTTAACGTAGGCGTTCTGTTGGCCGCATTATTGCAAATAATTTACTCGATGGACGCGCTCTTCTTCGAGTCTGCGTTCTTAACGAGTTTCGAAGTAATGTACGAGGGGGCTGGTTATATGTTGTGCACGGGTTATATGTTGTATCCATTTTTACCCACTCTGACAACGAAGTATATGCTGTACCATAAGTGAGTGCATCAACTATCGAATGAAAAAGTCGTGAAATAGAAACGCATCTAAAATTGAACGTTTCATTTTCAGGACACAGTTCAGCTACTTACTTGCTATTCCTGTGATCTTCTTTATAATCGGCTACTTACTGTACAGGATCAGCAATTTACAAAAAAATGAATTCAGAAGGAACCCTTTGTCGCGGGGATTGTCGCGTAAGTGTGAAATTACATCTAAACTGATAAGACAGTTTGAAAACGCTTATATGTGCTGTTTTATAGATTTAGAAACCATTCCCACGATCCGTGGAAAGAAACTTATTGTCTCCGGTTTATGGGGACACGTGAGACATCCAAATTACTTGGGCGATATAATATTGTGGTGGTCGATATCGTGCATAAGTATGGCATGTGATATTTTGCCTTATTATTACGCGATAGTATGCACGGGATTATTAGTGCACAGGGCAATTAGAGACAATGAACGTTGCAAAATGCGTTACGGATTAGCCTGGGAGCAGTATATGTCGCGTGTAAAATACATGCTTTTGCATCGTATATTTTAGAGCAATATATTATGTACACAATTTTAGTATGGTATTGTTGTATACCAAAATTTATCACAAAGTTGTACCTTTGAAACTCTACAATGCTCATTATTTTATAGAATGACATTTTAATCGTGTAAATGAATTTATATTTTAATTTATAAATATACATATGTTGAGAGAACAAAATGTAGGGCCCAACTTGAGCGAACTAAAAACCAAATAGAACGAACCATGACATTTAATGTTAGGGTGGAATAGTACGATTGATCTTTTAAAAATCTTAGAATCTGAAGAAAAAAAAAGTGCTGTTCAGCAATGAAATAAGGATTGTCTATATATTCAATTTTACAAGGGAATGTAAAGTGAGATACTTGTTGATACAAAGTACACGTAGTGTAAATTATATATTTCTATGATAAAGACATTAAGTAAGAAATTTTATACTTTTATACAGATGTGTATAATTGATAATTAACAAATAAATAATTTTTCTAGCAGTCGCGTAGTTTACAAATTGTACAATACAAATTAAATTCTGATGCAATTGATAAATAAAAATGTTACATTTAGAGCAGTTTAGAGTGATTGCTTTACTTATTTATTCGCTCCCTAAGTCCCTACACTTCTCGAACGCCTCATTTTTATTTGCAACAATATTGGGGGGAAAAATTGTCCTTTGCAACTTCGTTGCGTTTTCTCGAGGCGCCCACTAACTTATCTAATTGTGAGTACTACTACAGACAAGGTATAGGGTAGACCTATACCTTTTTGAACATTTCCTAAGATGCCGCTATTACGAGTCGAAAGGCAGCGAAGAACCCTACAAGGTGTGACTACGCAAGTCCCGAAGTAACAGCGTTTTCATTTTTTATTTGCCAATTTTTCCGTTGTTTGGACATTTCCTAAGACGCCGCTATTACGAGTCGAAAGGCAGCGATGAACTCTACAAGGTGTGACATTACTTATTTCTTATTTAATAGGCATTTATACATACCTGTATCACACCATTGCGATGTATGGAATGTATTTTAAAGAAAATAAAGTGGAAAAAACTTTAGAAAACCGTATTATCATTGTAAACGCCCTCTTGAACCAAATTTCCCACAAATTCAGGATTTCCAGCTAGCCCAGAAGCCAAACCTTCTCTTGCAGGTGCAGCGCGAAAATCTGCTTCTCTTGCAGGTGCAAGAATCGTGCAATGAATTTCGGAACAAGGGGATTTTTAAGTGCCGCACCTGCAAGAGAAGCAGATTTTCGCGCTGCACCTGCAAGAGAAACTGTGGGCCCGAAATTTTGAGTTTTTGCAGGTGCAGCGCGAAAATCTGCCTCTCTTGCAGGTGCAAGAATCGTGCAATGAATTTCGGAACAAGGGGATTTTGAAGTGCCCCACCTGCAAGAGAAGCAGATTTTCGCGCTGAAGGAAGGGTCGTTAAATAATAATACTCTTTTATCACTTAGCTGCATTTTATTGAAATAAGTGAAATGCGATACAATGAAATCTTACAAGTGTAATTGATAATTCAGTTGAAGCAGTATCTTGTGCAATTTTCATATCGATGAATAAAGTCGGAAATGCAGCCGGTGCTCGCATTTAACGCGAAGGTTGACAAAATTCCTTACCTGTAAGCAGAAATACACACGATTTAGGAATATATTTGTTTTTTGGACATTTCCTAAGAATTGCCGCTTATACGAGTCGAAAGGCAGCGAAGAACCCTACAAGGTGTGACCTTTTTAACTAAAAATCAGGTCTGGAAAACAGGAACATATAATTTATGATATTCATTTTATTACAAAAACGGAAAAATTTTACGATCGTGGGCGCGTATAAAATTCGCCCATAAAAGGGAATCGCGAATCGAAAAAGATTGGGAAACACTGCCCTAGTGTTATGTGAAGAATGAAGAAACTTTCTGCTGTTGGCGTTCCTCAGTGCTCCTCAGCTTCATTCAGGTCAAAAGTCAGGCAAATGTGACAAAAGTATACAAAAAACTAACCCCCAAATATATAATATGCTGATGGAAAGTTTTAACAATATATTTCTTCTCAATTCGCAGCTTTTATATAGCTGATGATATTTTCTTACTAAAGAAGTTTAAATAGCAACTTCCACGATTCGCGAGTCAGGCAATGTTTCACTTCGAGTTCCTAACCTGAATTCGAGAACCGAATTTGTATATCGTAATTTATTTGTATATATTATATATCCCGCAAACAAAAAATGTCTGAAACAACTGACGAAGGAGACACCAACGCAGGCACAATCGACTTTTCTGCTACAGAACTCTGTAATAATTGCGAACGTTTATGCAATCCGTACACTAAGCCAGCGCTACGCTGTAGCGGTTGCTCGAGAAAGACTCACATAGAATGTTTAAAGAGGGGAAGTGTCCCAGTATCTTTCGTGGGTGACGTATTCTTCGAATTGAACTGCTGTCACTGTAGCCCCTTCGGCGAAGAAGTAGTCGCTCGTAACAGAATGCCATGGCTTAACGTAATCGTACTGACTCTGTACAATCTACGCGAGAAATCAAGCGGCATCAGTAAAAGGGGATACTTTCACTGGAAATCGGATATTAGTACCTTCGTCGATCGTAATTGGGATTATTTATTTAAGAAAACTGTGTAAGTTGTCGTAGTTAAGTAACGACGCAATGAATTCGTCGGGAATTATATATTTATTACCAATCTTACAGGAAAAGGAAAAAGAATTGGATCGGTACTATATCCGGGACGCTTTCGCACTATAGTGGGATTTTTTTCAAATCAGGGACAACAGAATTAGGGGAGTCCGGTTGGTGGAGATTGCTAGACAGCGATCCACCCGAAGTTCTCATTGCTAAAAGTAATAACAACATTTATAACTCGCCTATGAAATCTTTATAACGCATGTAATCTTATTTATCATTGTTATTCGCAGACGAGAAAATGATAATGGACCGGAAGAAACAAGGCGGAAACCCAGCGAAACCAGCAAGCAGATCGCGCGACAGTCCAACTCCATCGGAATCGAGTATTTCAGTAGGCGAAGACAGCACGTCTGAAAGAATGATCGAATTAACTAAAAGCGAGGGATGCTCTACGCATTCGCAAGCCTACGTTCGACCTCATAAAACGTTGCTGGATCTTTTACTAGAGGAAGACGAATTGAATAGTGTGTATATCTACTAGACAGATAAGATACACGATAAATTCATAAATTATAGAAGTGCTCTTCAATGTTCTTTGCTTTCAGATATGGAAATTGAAGACGATACGATTCTTAACGAACAGAGCGACACTCCATCTCTGTCTGACTTAATCAGGGATTGCCAGTATCAGACCAATAACTTTCATTTCTCGCAGTTACTAGATGACTTCGCGTCCGATTGGACATCCAACACAGACACTACGTCTGAAACTATGAACAATATTAAGACAGAGCAGCCAAAGGAGGAAGAAGAGGAAGAGGAAGAGGAGGAAGAAGAACAGTACGAAGAAGAAAGCAGCGATAGTTTAAGTTCTGTCCAGGAACAACCGACTAAATCATTGTTCAAAGTAACAAAACGGCGGCCCTGGCCTTGGCAAAGGAATCACGTCATCGGTAACCACGATTTTTCCACATACGAATTTATTGTGTAATTTCTACTCTCATCGGTGTTTCTTAAACTTTACAGAGGAAAAGATTCCGCACATGACGCATCAGGAGGAGGCATATTTATTGCAACAAGCTAACAAGTCCGCTCTTAACTCAGCGCCTCCGGAGGTCAGACGACTTTACCGAAAATTAGCTGTACGAAAATTGAAACGAGAATACGGCTTGCCCGTGCTAGATATCGATAATTTTGGCTTTAAATCGGAGACACCCGATAAACCTTTGAAAGACTCCGGCAGAGTCTTGGACCGATTTTTTGGCGACGATTTAGGATCTTTCGAGCAAAGGTTGCAAGGATACAACGAACCTACGTCCGTGCATAGTCCGTACACGAATAGACTTCTAAAGCCGTTTATAAGAAGAGACACTTGGTGCCGTCCGTTGTGGCTGAGAGTGACGGAAGAACTTCGCAGCAAAGTGAATAAAAGCAATCCTAAATGGAAGCCGCCGGCGAGCGCACCAATCGACTATTCTTACGTTAGGCCGCAACACATTCCCGCGATCAACAGTTTGTGCAGCCAATTCTTTTGGCCCGGTATCGACTGTAAGCTATTTTTTTATACTTAAATGTACATTGTACACTAAGGGCCAAAATCGGCTTCCCTTCGGAAATTTGGCAACGTTGCATGTCACTAGAATTGCTGAGGCCGTGTTCCGATTCACGCATAATGCGCATGAAGTGCATAGGGTACGCGACATATCCTATGCAGTCTATGCGCAGTATGCATGAATTGGAACACGGCCTGAGTTATGCCTAGTGACATGCAACGTTGCCAAATTTCCGGAGGGAAGCCGATTTTGCCGCCTAGTGTGCACTAAGGGCCAAAATCGGCTTCCCTTCGGAAATTTGGCAACGTTGCATGTCACTAGAATTACTAAGTTATGCCTAGTAACATGCAACGTTGCCAAATTTCCGGAGGGAAGCCGATTTTGCCGCCTAGTGTGCACTAAGGGCCAAAATCGGCTTCCCTTCGGAAATTTGGCAACGTTGCATGTCACTAGAATTACTAAGTTATGCCTAGTGACATGCAACGTTGCCAAATTTCCGAAGGGAAGCCGATTTTGGCCCTTATAGCGAATTCGGGAGACCCGCACTGGCCGCACTGAGTGCAACTTTTAGCCAATTGGAAGCGAGAAAACTCGCACTCAGTGCGGCCGGTGCGGGTCTCCCGAATTCGCTATTAGTGTACGCTTCGAGGCGGTGGTTAAATGAGAATGACAACGACGTATCGTTTCAGTGACCGAGTGCTTGCAGTACCCCGACTTCAGCTGCGTCGTTCTGTACAAGAAGCTAGTTATAGGATTCGCAATTTTGGTTCCTGACGTCGGTTACAACGAGGCGTACATCTCGTTCTTCTTAACCCGCCCCGAGTGGCGTCGATCCGGCATCGGGACGTTCATGCTCTATCATCTAATCCAAACTTGCATGGGCAAGGACGTGACTCTGCACGTGTCCGCCACCAATCCCGCGTTGATTCTGTACCAGAAGTTCGGCTTCAAAGTGGAAGAGTTCGTTCAAGATTTCTACGACAAGTACATGCCTCCGAATTCTCGAGAATGCAGGCACGCGTTGTTCCTACGGCTCAGCAGATAAACATGCCTCGCCTCTGACTAATATGTTTGTTACGTTCGCGCGAAATATACGTGAAATTAACTGAATCATCCTGACTCTTATCGCAGCTTTCCCATACGGCGATATTGGAAGACGTGTGTACTTTCGATTCTCGTGGAACGAAACGTAGGTTCATGAACGATAGTCGTCGAGTGTTGATTAATTCCCTGGGAACTGTATGAGATGCATTCGTAAAGAATGAATTTAATTGCAGCTTGCTGGGTGGAGGGAGAGGAGGCAACGATTAGTTTCGCTGCTAGGAGAAAATGCTGAACGAATCGACGACGCAGTTTCACTTTTACATGAAAAAAGCGTCGACCCAAGTATTATATTCCATTACATGTAAATAGTAGGTACCGTTAATAAAGGACTTCTTATATAATTCCATGTGAATCATTTCATGGCTCCTAAAATTTAATTAGATCACGGCGTTAAGCGTCGTTAAATTTCGCACACACTGTGTATCTGTACAGACGATTAACTCACCCGGTATATATCAATACAATACTCGCCTAAGTTCAGGTCGTAGCGGGAACGACAGTCTCTTCATTTTTACGTCCCAGCAGCGAGCAAACGAAATTATCAATCTTCCGTAAAGAAGTAGATTCGTGCAGTGTGAACTACTTATTCCTTGAAAAAATATCTCGATAATTCAAAAGTATCGCCACTTTAACCGCGTATTAAGCTCTGATTTCGTAAAACCCGCCGGTAATAATGATAATAATAAGGAGAGTGGGGGTATACTGACGTCATCGAATGAGCGCTACGGAATCGCCGTCGATCCATTCTCGAAAGTTCCGGAAGCCGCCAGAACGAAAGTTTGTATATATGGACTGCGCAGCTTACGCGACACTTTAGTACGTGACGAGAGGTGTTAAATGTTGTCTCGACCGATCTGTCAGAAGCGGACGTACCCCCGATCCTCGTAATATTCTCGAGAGAAGCTCAGTGAATTCAGTGCCAATCGGATTTTGTGATTTGTCAAGCAATCGCAGCAACAACAGCGGTACGTATCGATGGCGAAATATGTCTCGAGCGATGGCTCTTCCCCTTACGGGGCCCCGATTCTGTCAGATGTTCGTCCAGGGGGGGAATAAAAAATTAGCGGCCGACGGTGGGCAGCCGTACCTTCGAGCCTGGGTCGTCGTATTATTTTGTAGCCGAGATATCCGCGACGTGGAGACGGTCAGGACAACAGGCCGTCGTGGACACGGTAGAAATTTATTTTTACGCCGCTCGAAATCGTTGCAGGCTCGTAGGAGCGGACACGTTCGTCGCTTGTACGCGCTCATCATTGCCAGAAATAGATATCGGTGAGAGATACGCGTACGTGGGTGTGCGTTAGAGAGACACCCATGCCTCTTTTCTCGTGAAACTACGGGGGAAAAAAAAATGGCAGATTCTTGGCATTATCCCGCTTAACGTGCCTCTGCCGCTCTTCCACCTGTGCCTCGATCGTCCAGCGAACGGGGAGCACGTTCCCCCATTTCTGAACTTGCGCGTCGATAAAGGCGACACGGAAGTCGAGCACTGTATCGCCTTTATCTGCCCATGTACGAAACTCACATTCGCCGTGATCCATCTCATTAGCAGTTTTCCCAGTCGGAAAAGCCATACGTCATGTAACAACGTCAACAGCGATTGTGTGCCCCAGCGTGATGCACGCCCAGAACGATTTCTATGGATTAGGGGGGTTCGGTATCTTTCGGAAGTTTTCGCGTGCCTCAAGTTGGTAAACTTTCATCTCGCGCTGTATTCTGCTCTAGGCGACGATTGTACGAATTGTGTAACGACAAAGCAATTGAAGTTGATGACCTAAAAAAGAATATCTATTTCCGCAACCGCGAAGGTGAGATATCTGCGAGAGATAAAAGAGAAGTTCTCTTTGCCGTGACGTCCAAGTCGTACTTGAAACTTCTGAAAGAGCCCGTACTTTTATGGTCACGTTGCGTTAAATGTACGTTTCCTCAAACCGTCGATATAGAACGCTCCATAGACCCTCGAACGATTCTCTCTGTAATGATGTAATAACACCGAGGGATACGCGATATATCGCGTGCATTATTAATCGGGATATATCAACGGTAACATAATTTTGCATAGATCGATTAGACGCGTGGTCCGCAGGATTTTCGTTTGAGGAAAAACCAGCGAACGAGGAAGTGTCCTATATCGCGTCTAACAGAACTGTTTGCGATTTAATAAGATACAATTTAAGTACCTAGATTGAGATAGCGCACGCAATTGAACCTCGTGACGATTTCGCGAGATACCACGGCAAGAGATCGATCAATCGTAATTTAACAGTTATAAGAAAATTACGATTACGTTAAAAATGCGCGTGCCGCGAATCTGTGGTAAAAATCCTCTTGCTATTCCGTGTAAAAGCAAAACATGCCAATTTTGTATTGTCTTTGAATGGTTGCAGATCGGTGATCAATGGGGAAAGATTATTACAAGATATTAGGCATAAGTAAAAATGCCACCGACGACGAGATCAAGAAAGCTTATAGAAAGCTTGCTCTGAAATACCATCCTGACAAGAACAGGAGCGCCGGGGCAGAGGAAACGTTCAAAGAGATAGCGGAGGCTTACGAAGTGCTCTCCGATTCTAAGAAGAGAGACGTCTATGACAAGTACGGAGAAGAGGGCCTGAAAGGAGGTGCCGGATCGGCGGGAGGCGGCGGCGTCGGCTCGACGTACACCTTCCACGGAGATCCGAAAGCGACGTTCGCTCAGTTCTTTGGCTCAGCCAGTCCGTTCCAAACGTTCTTTGAGTTCGGAGGGCCCATCGGTAACAGAGTATTTAGTTTCCACGACGACGACATGGACATTGACGATCCGCTCGGTCTGGGGATAGGGCAGCATCAGCGCCAGGGCGGCCAAGGCGGAGCTTTTAGGTCGCATTCGTTTAACTTCGTAGGGCCCAACTCCGGCAGGGGAGGTGGCAAAGATCGTGCTCAAGATCCCGCTATCGAACATGATTTGTACATCAGTTTAGAGAAGATCCTGCGCGGCTGCACGAAAAAGATGAGAATCTTGAGGAGAGTCGTACAACCGGATGGCACTACGAAAAAGGAGGACAAGGTTCTCACGATTAACGTGAAGCCTGGGTGGAAGGCCGGCACTAAGATCACTTTCCAAAAAGAGGGCGACCAGGGTCGCGGAAAGGTCCCGGCGGATATTGTCTTCATCATCAGGGACGAACCACATCCCCTGTTCAGAAGGGAAGGCAGCGACTTAAGATACAGCTGCAAGATCAGCCTGAAACAAGCTCTCTGCGGCGCTGTCCTCGAAGTTCCTACGCTAACAGGCGAAAAAATCCACTTAAATATGTCGAGAGACATTATTAAGCCAAATATGGTCCAGAGGATTCAGGGGCATGGCTTACCGTACCCGAAGGAGCCATCAAGAAAGGGCGATCTCCTGGTCTCGTTCGACATCCATTTCCCAGAGACGTTGACGCAAAGTGCTAAGGACATACTGTTCGACACTCTACCGAACTGAGCATGTAAATTTTTGGGAGGAGCAAACGGATAAATGTCATCGTACAACGACAGTCCTCTGATCGTCCAAACAGACGAGAGTAAACACTCGTGTACGTTCTAGTACATAAACGCGTGGTTAGAGAGCTGCGAGAAAGATTCGTCGAGGTGAAGTAAATAATAATTTTATCTCATAGCTAGGAAAAATGTGATTCTCACGTTAGTCAGGTGTAAAAAAAGAAGAATTGTTTTTTTCGATTTCGGTTTAGGCTGCCTTGTTTTCGTTAGATCATTAAAACGAGACGACGAATAAAGAAAGGAATTAAGTCGCTTTTGTAGTACAACGGGAATGTACATTCGCCTCTACACGCGGGACGAGAGATCCGGAAATACTGACTAAGATTAAATATATTACATTAAATTATGCGGTTTAACAGTGATAGTACTGTTTCGGCGCGAGTCTGTGCGAATGGCGTTTAATGATTTTGTTCGTTCTGTACATTCGCAGCATGCATTCTGTGTAAGTCGGTGAGCGAATGGGTGTGCATGGTAAATGGACTGTATGAGCAATGATGCACGTGTTGTGTGCCGATAGTGCAAATGAGTTTGATGTGCCTGATTCGCATGAGTGGATAGTTTCTGCGGGGATATGACAAATTGTGTCACCGTCATTGTGTTCAAATTATTCCGCGTATTCTTTTTTTTCTTCTTTATTCCACGCACTGTTATACACACAGACTTGATTTCTTTGGCTTCAGGATTGTATATATGTGGCGAGAAACTTGAAAAAAAAAAGAGTACCCTAGACGAATATTGAAAGAAAGACCGACGAATGTTATCGTCTTCCTTTTTTTCCACGGTCGCAATGGCAAGCGGTGGAGCGTTTTGTCATATCGAAGGCAGACGTGCGTATAAACACAAGTAACTATTTGTAATATCGAGCTGATTGTTTTCTTATGTCACGCGTCATCTTAATTTTAATGGTTGGTTAATTATTTGTACGCTAAAATAATATCACAATTAAGTTAAACGATTCTTAATTTTTTTTTTTTATTCCCTCCTTTTCGACTCTCGATTCGCTCCTACACCGAAGTATAACGTTCGGGACACTCCTAAAATAGACAGCGGGGTAGATGACGTCACCCGTCCTATCTCCCAAGATACTTTCACACACAACTGCATGGCGAAAGCAGTAGAATCCAGTGGAAATACGTGCACGCATATATATTTATACATCAGACTGTGCACCCTTCGGCTCCTTCACGTTGTATACAATATTACAGAATATCAACATACTTATATCGTATATTCCGAGTAGCGGAGGGGGTTAGATAATAATAACCCAGATAGACAGAACGAAAATAAACAGAAATCGTAAAAATAACTTGGTACGTATCGATTCCGACCGAAAGAATGATTTTTCTACGCAAACGTGCGCGGGCAATTGTATCAATTACGCATACTTATCAAGGCGTAATTAAATCCGTAATAAATAAGTGAGCCCATGCACGCCGCAAACTAAATTCACGTTCTTTCACCTAAATAAGCGAGTAGATACGTTTTTACGTAATTCCAGTAATTCGACCTAAACGCTTTTTTTTTTTAATATCACGTTGGATACTCGAACGAGATCAAAGAACCTTTCGCAGTAGAAAGTGCTAAAAGGGGAGCGGATTATATCGCGGGTAAGGTAGAAAACTTGACAGAGATTCGCGGGTAACGTGCACAGTCATCGGGACGTTACTTTCTCATTAAATACTGCAACCGGGAGATGACTTTCTCCGACGGTCCTGTCAGCTCGATGTAATCTTTATCGATCCACTCGTCCTCGTCCGGAGGGAGGCCGATACTCCGCGACAAGGAGGTCAACAGGGGCAGACCGTCGGATCCCAGGCTGAGATACTTAATCACCTGATTGTCAAGCCGAAGCCCGTCTAAATGCGCGTTCTGCGGCCCGAACTCGATATCGTCGTGGCGGCGCCGGTCCTTCGGCAGCGTTTTCTCGAAACGAAAGCTCTCCGGCAGGCAGTGATGCTGCCGACAGAAATAATCCCGTCCCCCCTCGGCGTGGCACCACGTCCCATCTGGAAAGTATGGGTCAAGGCCAAGGTCGTTTAATTCCACGCGCGGCGTGTAATAAGACGCTATGTCTTTTCGCCGACAGAATATAGCGCAGGCCATCCATGGCCTTTCAGGCTCGTGCGGCGCCTGCAGCCCGCCGCCCTTCCCGTCCAACTCTCCCAGCCTTTCGCTAAAATCGGCGCACCTGAGCGCCGCGAACTCGACGATGCTTCTGCGCTTCTTCTTGCACAGCTTGTCGTCCCTGCACAGGACTACGTCGTAACGCAGTCCCTGGCAACCGATCTCCGTGTTCTTCGGCGACGGTTTGTCGCAGAACCGCCGCCGAGCTTGAGCCCCGGTGGACTTCAAGAGGCAACCGCTGCTGCAAGGACCCGACTTCCAATCGCTCCAGCCGCCCGGTTCGACCAAGTTCGATCCCGGCAGAGACTGCAACGCGTTCTTACACTCGCCGCCGCGACATTCTTTACCCGGCGCGCAATAAGTACCGTCCAGCGCCGGCCCCGCAAAGTAGTAGCCGCTCCTGTGCGGCGTGCTGCACTGCAAGGCGTCGCAGACCTCGTACAGAGTCGCTACCACCGCGTCCTTATCGCGCAACATAACCTCGCACTGCTTCTTAGCTGTCCACACTCTTCCCGGCAGCTCGAAGAACCGGGTATGGTCGAGGCGGCTGTTCGTTTGCGGCGCGGGTTTGTCCGTCAGGCAGGGTTTAGTGTAAGAAAGCTTCCCGGCCAAGTCGCGGCTACACTCCGACCAAATTGTCTCGCCCCGGGTGCCTCTGCTGGGCGACATTACGTACCCGTCCTTGGGGCAGCTGTTGCCCGTCGAATCGTGATGCATTCCTAAGCTTCTCGCAGATAAACTCTTCGTTAATTCTATGGCGGTCTCAGAGACGATAGATAGCTAGTTAAACAGAGCGTTATTCACTTACTTGTGCCCAATCTCGTGCGCTGCTATGTAAACAGATGTAAAGCCGGCGGACGGGAAGGGTTTCCCAAACTGATTCGTAACACCTAATTCAGCAATGACGCACGAGTACTGATCGATACACAGTCCGCCGACTGTGGCGAGTCCCATGGTAGCGCTGTTCTTCCTTCCAGCCTCCACGGCATAGAAATCCAACCCGGAAACGTAGAGACCCATGTCCCAGTGATGGGGATCATAGTCATCCGGAGGATTTCGCTTCATGGAGTACTTGCAAAACGAATCCAGCAAGCTACCCCTCTCTCCGCCGAAATGCGGCAGGTCTCTAGGCTGCCTCTGCATGATCTCCAGCCTCACCAGGGAGATGTCGATCAGAGCTCCCAGACTTGGGTGATGATAAACCGCTTGTACACCGTTTATGTACGCTAGAAGCATGTCGCGCATTTCCTCGTCGTTCCCCTCGAAATAGGGACTGAAGAGACTATACCCAGCCTCGTCAAAGAACACTGCTAACTCTAATGTCAGAGCACGCTCCGCATTCCTCCCTCCAAGTTCATCGAATAGCTCCCTACTAAGGCCCATTTTCGTTAGCTTATCCTGGTCGTAATCGTTCAGTTCGTTCTCGAAGAATATCGAAGGAGTGTAAGCTCTCTTGACGACGTGGGGCTGGCCTGAAGCTTCCGAACGTTTCCTGATGTAATGGTCGCCCAGGAACGAGATCCCCTCATCCTGAAGCGGCGTAATTTCGAGCGTCACGTTGTCCAAGAAGATGAGTCCATGCTGTGGCCAGAGAGAGTGTGTTATTCATCAAGTTATGTAATAATCTTAAGTACTTTTCAATGTGATACTGACCACCTCGCGCTCCTTGCAGAGACTTATAGCCGCCGAACTGAAGTCGTTCCTATGAAGATAATAACAAGGAGCTGGCTTGCTGAGCTCCGGCAGCTCTTCCGCCTCGTCGTCCTCGCGGCGCTTCCAGACTTGGAACCGAGGTGCTACTATCTTGTCGTTCCTACGTAACGTTAGCTCGACGGACCGATCGAAAGCCTTAAAACTTAGGGGTACCTGTAATTTGTCGATAGGAATATTGAAACTGAACATAGATATATCACCAACAGGCCCGTGCGCTCGATCTAAGGGATACAATGAGCCTGATGAATAAAAACTAAGCAATTCCTTACAAGCAATTCGTTATTAGCAAAAGCAATTGCTTCCAAAGCCATTTCTTAAACACAAAAGGAATTTCTTATTTTCATATGGAAAAGCGATTCCTTTAAGTAATTCCTTGTCAGTTTAGGAATTCCTACAAGATAAAGCAAATGCTTGTGTTTTTATTCACACGAATTTAAGCAATTCCTAGTAAAATATTAAGAAAATGCAATTGCTTACACTTTATTCATTAGACTGTATGGCAATGCTTCGTTAATCAGACTTAATGTTAATCTACCTCTGCGTCGTCTTCGGTGTTCCATAACGGTAATAAAACAATTTCGGTGTCTTGCCCGTACACAGCACTCAGCAGAACAAGCAATACAGTTTCTAACACGAAGGCCATATTGCGCGTACTGAATTCTCAAGTTCAAGTACTCGGGAGAGATGACCGGCCTATTCTTATATACGCGGTGCGGGTGCATGTAACAGGTTGCAACACCCGTACAGTCGTTTATCTGTACAAAAACAGAATATCATAGATGCATGCTGGCACCTGTATCGCAAATGTCATTGACACTTAGATTCGAATGGCTCGATGCAATAATACAGGGAATCCACGTTGTAACGCTGGTCGCGCGCTTAGCAGAGGCAATGCACCGAAAGATAATCCTTCTAACGTTTCCTCTTTACAAATGTCACGCTCTATTTACACATCTGCACGCATATGTACACTCGATAGCGTAGAAAACATTTTTAAGTATATATTAACAATGATAATATTGTCATGGAGCGGTTAAAGATATAATTAAATCAAGATAAAAATGTGGTATATTTCAATGCATTGGTTACTCGATGTACAAAACAGATACCGTATGAAATATAATCTGTTCAGGTAGAACTTTGTACTTTGTTTGCATATTATATCTAAGAGATACTGCTTACATCGGTTCTCCTCGTTCGTTAAAATCGTACCGCGTACCATGATAATTTATATTATAAATATTACCACACCGTTATTCGCTCGCACAGCAAGAAAGTGAAGTCCATTCTCCTAGAAGTGCTAGCTTCTTTAATAACAAGAGCCGTGATTGTTATAGACGACAGATTATTATCATAATCGGGCGATATTACATCGTAATAAACTTCTGCCCGATGATATACGCTTAAAAATGTGTCTACCGTTGCCCGCGCTATCGTTTCAAAATACCCTTCGAGGCGTCGAGGGAAATTGGCGGTGGAGAGCGGGGGTGGAAAAATGACGATAGGCGATACAATATCGATCATTCCGAGGGCGGTGAATCGTGTATGGAGGGTATGAATGAAAAAGAATGTATGCTTGTTACAAAAACCTTAGTATTAAAATATTTCAATAAAAACAATAAATAATAATCATGATCAATAATAAAATTAATAGAAGATCCGGCAGTGTATATAACACGCTAAACTTGGCATGTGCCTACATCGTCGTTACTGTTTTTTCTTTAATTATATCCATTAATGTTATTAGGGGATTATTAAATAATTCGATAACTAATTTACAATTCATATACGGCGAGCGATCAAGCCCCTCATTCTTTCTTCGTTTCTTTTCTCTTTCTCTTCCCCTCCCTTTACAATTAATTCGGTGACGTGGTTGCTCGGCTTCCCTTTTTTACAACTTTCCGGGTACTATATACGACCATACGAAATCTATATACGAAAAAACCTCTTTTTACACATACTTCGGACGCCCGGAGTTTCGATGATGCGCCCCTACCTATTTACAATTCTGTCGAAATTCACCGCGCAGCGTCACTGCAGAAGCGGTCCGGTGAAACTGCTGGGAAATCTATTCTCGATAGCCGCGGAGAGATCATTCTTTGGATAATTCTGCACAACATTACAAAATTCGTGGCGTAAATCTGTGCTGGGAGATGAGAATTGATGAATTAGATTTAAACTTCCGATGGAAATGACTATTCTTCGCTTGCCCGCCGTCATAAACGTTTATGAGCGGCAGTGAACACTTCGATATAACGAATCCTCCAAAAACGATGGAAGATTACAGCCGCGTTTTATAAAATTTGCAGCGAATATTTGCTACGAACACACACAGGTTTTGGTAGCTTCTTTCCTCGCTCCGTTTTACCAGCTAACTTCTTTCTAGCCGCAACATCCATAATACATGGCACATTTCTTTACAACAGCATTTCTCTATCTCTCTACTACACGTTTTTTTTTTCTTTTTTAATCTCACACGTAACGGCCATGTACCATAATTACAGACGCGCCTTTACAAATCGCTTATATTCTTCGGGGAATATAATCTCTATGGTATAGCCGTGTACTTACGAAGGCAAACACATTCTCACCGAAAGGTTCATATATCAAATCGACAATGATTAACATCTAAACTTCTGTCTTTCTTTTTCCACCAAAAAATGTAGCAGCTAATAATATTAAGTTAAAATGCTTATCAGTGAGTAGTGTATAACAGTGTTCTGCGTTCCCTTCATCCTCGCCCGTTTCAATATACGCATATTTATACCGATAAATATTAAATAGATTCTTTACCATTGAAATGGGATTTCAATTTTGCAGTACATTTAGCCTCGTAATATCTTTTTTTTTTCCCGCGAAGCAAACACATTCCCAACGATAAGGTGCCGGGGAGAAAATTAATTATCGTAGCTCTTGATTCGGCTCGAAACGAAAGGATTCGATTCGAACGTGAGCCGCGCCTCGGGTGACGAGCGTGCCGAACTTATTTCAATCGTTCTACAAAAAGCCCGGGTATATAACATTTTTCGTGATTGAAAAAAAATAAACAACATTATCCGAAAGAAAGAAACGCGGGTGGCTTTTTGATTTCTGCTAGCCTGACAAACCGTACGAGAGGGAAATCGGTAAAAGCTTCATCGTTCAGAGATACGGTATAAAAATGTAGATTAAGATTGCTCGTCATTCGAAGGCCACTGTCCCGAATGATTCCAATCCCAATCTTTGCCCTTAGGACGAAACTTACTGGTACTCCCGGAGTTATTCCAGTCTCTATGAAAAAACTTTTTCTTAAAATGATGCCGCTCGGGGTCCGGTTGCCGTTGATATTTCAGAGGCACCGAGGATGCGTTGCTGGTGCTACCGTTGGAGGGATTCGGTGGCCGAGGGCTGGTGGGCGAGGGTGTCCGAGGAGGTCCCAGCGCCTCGTCGGGCGACGGGATCACAGGTGGAGGTCCCGTTACAGCGCTATCTGATCCGAGGCCGCTGTCAGGGCTTGTGTTCACTCCCTCTGTAGACCGCCTCCGCTTGTCCAGCTCCGTGGAAGCAAACGCGACCAGCCTGTCGAACCCAGAACTGATGCGGTCCTGCCAATCTGCCTCGCCATCTGCAAAATCAACTTCATTCAGCTGCTGGCACCGCTTACACGCCGTAAGATCGCATAAGAAATTCTCATAAAAATAAGCCAATAACCCTTTTCCAGTTACAGCATAATGTATTCATTCTATACAATTTTTTTATAGCTGTATTTAAATATATGTGTATGCATACGTGTACGTGTTAAAGCATAGGTGTTTGTATATCGTGTATCATCTGTATCGATGGAAAAAAAATTGAAACGGAGTTGGAAGAAGAGGGGAAGTAACGAAGTGAAAGTCACGAAATATAAATTACTATTACATATCAGCCGATAAATCGTTTCTCTCTACGTGGCACGTACAAGTACTCGACAAAGAAAACACTGCGCATTTTTTAACGCGACGTACTTTCATGCAAAGTAGCATGCACTAAGATTACGAAACCCCTTAACTAAGATACAACGTTTTCGTATAGAAACTACCATGCTGCAGTTGTTTCTATAAACGCGCGAGTATGCTGCAGATGTTAAACAACTTGTAACGATTACTGCTCAAAGTACTTCCCGCGAGTCTGGCTTATTTTCATGGAAATATTTTACACTCGTCGCGTGCAAAGGTGTGCGTTACTTGTGGCTAGAATTTACTAAGAGAATCTTCTCATCTGTCAAATGGCTGAGATTTAAAAAAAAAAAAGAAAAAAAACTTTGAACAACCCCTGTGGGACAACTCACCAGCAACCACGAACCAACCCACAGGCAGCCGTACATTTTCATTTCTCCCTCTGATTTGTGTCTCAATCTCTAATAAAACAAGCTTCGAGGGTCGTGAACGAGACTGAGTATGTGACAGACAGAGCTAACCAACAAACAGCTACAGTGCATCTAACAAATACAGCAAACAACAACAAAAATAAATATAAATAAAGATCGGGTACCAGCTCCATAAGATAAGATAAACCATAGATCAACAATCTTAAACCATTAGTGCGTAGAGAGAGAGAGAGAGAAAAATAACAAAAGATGCATAGCAGGAACTAATACAATAGTATCTAAAAAGGTAAAGCAAGGGTGTTTAGTGATGTTTTCAAATAGAGGAGGTATAAAAGAGATAGCAGACTAAATAGGGTGAAGCTATTAAAATGGGAATAGCTGTGCACGATTCTCGTCGTAAATTTAAAGTACTCTAGTCTACAGCCGAATTGATAATTTGCATTCCAAACTGTACCGCTCAAAATCGATGCTCTCTTTCGCTGGAAACATATTAATATCTCGAATACAACTATTGTTTCTCTAAAGAGCTCGAAACAGCTCCTATCAGCCGGCACAGAAAGCGTATTTGGGAACTCGAATGTGCGCATTCCAAAGCATCTCCAAATCTAATAGTCTGGTGTGATTTGTAACAGGAGATAGAAAATTAGATTACGCAACATTCTACTTACCATCGTCGCCAATGCCGTTTCGCTGCCTTTGCGTTGTCATTTGAGGCTCGTCGACTAGCGGGGTGGACGTGTTAGAGTGCGGTTCCACGAGGGGACTCAACGGTGCTCCGCTCGCGCTTATCGACGACACGACCGCTTCTGTTTTAACCGACATCGAAGGCTGCGATTGACAAATCGCCGTGACAATGCCGTTCGTCGTCGTGCCGCTGTTGCTGCTGCTCGCGTATCGAGGATACGGTTGAAATCTGTCGCAAGAGAAACGTGTGTCAGACCGCCAGTTGTTTCTGAATTAAAGAGAACGGCGTAGAAGAAAATCCCTGTACCTTCTACTCGTAGAGAGCACCGGCTCGGTTTTGGTGTTGTGGTTATTTAATATGCGAGCGTGCAAAGACGCTGCCAGTCCTTCCACTGGCAACAGTTCGCCGTTAGACGCAGCCTGGGATGAATGCAATGACGGCGGAGGGTGGGCCTGCGCGAGAGACTGAGAGGGATTGTCAGAGAAGTACGATTCGTGATAAGGTTTGATGTCTGCGCGAGGCAACTGAACCGGTGTGTATCTAAATGAAAGAAAAAAAAGAGAGATGTTTTATATTGTACAACGAGTAAATGCGAAGCTAATTGCAGCGAAATAATCACCTTTGCGGCTGTGTTACCGGAGTGAACAATACAGACGATCTCGAAGTGGTGGTGGGAGTACAGGTTGCTGAAGAAGTTGGAGCGTAGCTTGCCACGTGCGCGAGAGTCGATAAGCCAGCATCGCCCTCCGCGCTGGCTGGTCTACTAATAGGAGAATACACGGTCTCCGGTCTTATCAACGTGCTCATGTCGACAGCCGCGTTTATTATAGCTTGATTGGATATCTCTAGGGTCCTCTCTATTTCTCCGCTGACCAAATCGCCGATGGTTCTGGTGCCGAGCAATCCGTTACCCCCTGCTACAATGCGATTGTCATGACTGGGTTGCCTGGAGTCGATGGTTGGCCTATCGGATGGTGTTAGGTGAGATGAGAGGCGCTCTTGAGAGAGATGACGGCGAAGTGCTAACTTTGCAGGTGAAACCTACAATGCCAAGTATAAATGAAGATTTAATCGGGACCATGAGCAGGAAGACCGTGCGGAGAATCGTGCGAGTACTCGTGTAGATGCTATCGCGAAATTACCTGCGTGTAGTCGGGCGTGGAAACATTCTGCGGCAGCGCTATGCGTTTTCTATCCGGCTCGGTCTGATTTTGTAATTGCACCTGTAGCTGCATCTGCTGCTGCTTATTTCTATTCTGTTGATCTTCGTTCAAGACGCTCGTAATGATACTCTTCAGCCTGTCCTCGAAATTCGCCACCCTCGGCGGCTCCTGCGTCCTGTTCGCTGTTTCTTTGTTACTCGTCTGCGGTTGCGAGGATGAAATTGACACCGACGTGGTGGAAAAGCTAAGAGATGCTTGCGGCAGCCTGGTCCGGGAATTGCTACTCGCACTAGTGTTTTGTCTATTTAATATTCGACCAGCTTCTATCTGCCTGCCTGTCTCCAAGATCTTCTGCGCCAATATCTCCGGATTGTTCTCCTGTATCTTGCCGATGTCCGGAACATCGGGCCATTCCTGCGACCTAGATCTCCCCTCTCTACCTTTTCGCGTCGATCCGCCTTTGCCATTCTGTTGCTGATGGTGGTGTTGACTCTGCGAATGTTTGCTACCCGCTGCCTCCCTTTGCTGTTGAGTAATCGCGGCAACCTGCTTCTCGTTGCTCGCTCTCTCCAACACGTTCAGCTCGTGCTCCAGTTTGGACACCTGTAAGTTCAACCAAGTTCGAGTTACGCAACACGTTTGATCGTCGAACACCACGGACATCGAAACTACTACCGACCTGACAGTGTAGTCTTTTACGCTGCGACAGAGTCGCAGATATTTCCTTCAGTATATAATCTTGCGTGAGCGGCTGCGGTGGATTCGCGATGGCGTTCACGTTCGTCAGATTATTATACTTCTCTTGTAATTCTTGGTGTCTAAGCGCGGTCAGCCGCGACTGCTCGTTTTCCATGGACGCTACCTGGGCTTGTAATTTACTTGCCTTCGCTTGCAGCTGCTTGTGTCTAAGAACTATTTCCTTAGCTTTGGCGAGCAGGTCGCCCGGCGACGTAGCATTTATACCTAATTCAGTCATTCTCGCTTTCAGAAGAGCCACGCTGTCGTCGATTAATACTTTTATCTGTTTCTCTAATTGCGCCGCTCTTGATTGTAGCTTCGAGTTCCTTTCCCTTTCCTTCGCGATATCTGTATTGACCGATACTCTATACTGAGGCGTTCTCATCGACTCCAACATAAGCATAAATTGGTCCCTGTAAATGAAAGCTGATATGTAGAACATCGCCTCTGTGCACACACCGTCTCGGATTACAGACACCGACATACCTGTACAAGTCCAAAAGTATTTGTAAAGCATACGGAGTGGCGGACGGAGCTTGCGGTATACTAAGTTCTTCGTGCACAGAGGTGGAATGTGACTGCAGAGATAACGACAACGAAGACAACTGTTGATCTACGCAACCAGGCGCGGGCGGTGGCTTCTTCCCGAGAGCCTGCGGAGATGTACTGAGCAACGTTTGGCTGTGCAGCAAGTCCAAGCCAGAAATATTAATCGCTTTCTTCGGCTTCGACTTCTTCACGCCTCGTCCCCTCTGTCTGCCTCTGGCTGGGGGCCTCGTAATACCATTCGCCTTCCTATTCAATTTCCTACGAATCTTATTCGGTTGCCGACGATTTTTAATGTTATTCTCATCCCCGTCTGAATCGCTGTTCGTTCCCTGTTGCTCCGAATGATTCGGACTATCCAACTGCCTGGAAAGATCTCGCTTGGCTCTCTCCCCTCTCTCACCCCTATTTGTAATCTTATTGCTACTGCTGGCAGTGTTGCTTATCACAGAATCAGAATTTTCATCGCCACCTTGCTTATTATTCTTTAAACGGTGGAAATAACGTTCTAACTTGGTACGGTCTATTACGTGTAAATAATAAGACACTGGCTTACCAGTCCAAGAGACAGAACCCTTCAACGGTGACATTTCTGAGACATGCATTATCGTGCCGATATCTGCGAACGAGAAAAATTCATGCTAGTCGATGTTTTGCCAAATGGATCTTTTCGTCGCCCTGAAAAGTCTGATACGTTACCACTGAGATTTCGATCCGTTATGCGAAAGTTGAGGGGGCAGAATGATTTCGATGATACTATGCGCGCGCCATCCCGCAGGTCAGCGAATCGTTCTTTCAGCTGATGATCCACCGTCGGACCAAATGCAAAATTATTAACAAATACTATGGTAGCTCCGGTAATGCTTTCACGGTGCTCGTCAGCTAAAAAATCGCCTTTTACCAAACGATACTCGCCGCATCTTTTTCCATACCAATTCAACCATTTACGAAAGTTTACTTCCATACTCTAATGTTTGACAGAAATAACAGGCTTGTAAACAGAGAAAATTCGAATATAAATCAACTGTGCCATCAGAGGAACGATAAAGGAATGACGTACTTGCGCGTATCTCGACGGGACGTCGGCTCTTTCAACGCCGATACAGATTTTGCACAGCGTCGCCGCTGCCATTTGGAGGACCACTTGACCGACGCCGGATCCCAAATCGACGAACACATCGTCTTCGGTCACGTCGATCTGATCGATCATTTGGCAGACGAGCTCGTAACTAGTTTCGCCGTACACCTCCGGCGAAAATGGCTCATACTGATTTAATTTATCTGGCTCGACTACCGCTTGGTTATATGTTTGCTGGAGTATATGCCGTAATAAACCTCGGCTAGGTCGTTTATTTAGCCTCTGAGACGGTAAACTAGTGCCCTTTTCCTGCGTTAAATCAGATCCAATACGTTAAACACAAGTGGATTACAAACATCGAATCTCCGAAACCAATTACCCTTTACTCACCAATTGAACTAAACTATCGATCGCTCTATTGAATCTGTCGCACAGATTTTTCATGCTCTCGTAGTCCCTCGTGTCATAATTACACAGAATGTTATTCTCTAACGGCAATTTCAAGTCTGGTAAATCTTCGCAAACCCATCGCATTGTTTCGACAACGTCGAGCGCACCATCGTGGCGATCCTACAATTCAATTCATAAACAGAACCCTCGTGAAAACCAAATAGAACACTTTCCTCGGCGAGACATCGCCTTTCGTTATTTTCAGGCCAGTGGTAAAATCTTTTCCCTCGCATAGATTTTCTAGAGGCTGCTTCAACAGCGGGGAGCCATTAGCAGGGGGCAAGTTGTATACCAATAAAACTTTACAACACACTGTAAAACGCTCCTCCATTCTCCTGACAGCTTTTACGATCATAAATCAGTCCCCAGACTTACCTCCACAATGCATCCTCGGTCCGCGATCGCTCAGGTATTTGCGATACTTATTCAGTTTTTCCTGTTTGAAAAACATACTTCTCCCGTCTCTCTCTCTCGCGCACGTACGCGCGAGCCGCGCGCGTGCAATTAATATCTCCGTTGCACAGCGATTAACGATCACGCGGCAAGAGAAAAAAAAAACGTACACCAATGATCCCCATGTTTGTCGCCGTCCCGAGGTGGAACGATCGTGACAGCGTGACACTGTGGCAAAGGGAAGAATTCGCGTGTTGCCGCGATAGACGCACGATCAGCTGTGAGAATGCGGGATAGACGGCAGGGTCATACACGCCAGGCCAGGCCCTCGTATGGAATTACCACACACAGTTCTATCTTGAAGGGCGGGAGGATAAGTTCGGCGGAATTAAAGGGACGCGATCGTAATATCTATATATACTCACAGATCCGGATCCGGAGGTGAGGGGCCATTGATAGACGATCGGTTCTGCTCCGGCTGGCGAGTGCAGGCGCAGCTCCATTTTAACAGGGGCCGTCGTCCTCGTCCCCGTCGTCGTCGACGTCCACTTCCCTAGCAATCCGTCTCCGCCGTAAGCCAAGCCTCTCAGGGTCGTGTGACGTAACCACTTGGATCAACCGTCCCGGCGGAGGATCGTGGATCGCTCGTTCCCCCCCCTGGCACTAGGACACTACCACCACGTAGACGACGCTCGCGGACCCCCCCGCACCGCGGTTACTTGCCCGTGCATGAAAGGACACGAAGGGGGCCACCTTCAGCGACCGTCAAGCCACGAGGACGAGTGGCAGCCACCGAGGGCCGGATACATCCGATGCTGGACGCGACGATGGTGATCCGGCGGATGGGGGCACGCCAAAACGGCCGCCAGGAACACGGGACACGAGGCGCACACAACAGAAAAACACTGACAGACTATTGTGCTGCTCGCGGAACAGCGGTTTGGGGGGGGATGACGACATCAAAACATGGCGTCATGTCTCTTCCTTCTACCGTATCGTGCTCGCGCGGCAGCACATCCGGGTGTACCGCGGCGTCAACTCGCGCCACTGCGCACGCGCATCGGGAACCGTTGAACTTTCGACCGCGGAAACAACTTTCTTCTTCCATTTTATAATGTTATTTCGCATTTTTCTTTTACTTCCTTTCGAACAGCCCGCCGCCCGTCGATTACCGTCCGGGGAAACGGATGGGTCGTAAAGTATTCCGATCGATCGGGTGAGTTGACGGAACTGTTACGGAGGGGAATTTTTATCTTACCGCGGCGCGACTGAGGAATTAATTGGTGACGCGTTTCGAGAATAGAAAAGTTCGCCGCGGCAGAGAGATGGGACTGTTATTTCGGATTCATCTCTCTTGGCGTTCGAGGTAGTAGTCGTTTAAAGGGACGGTATCGCCGTGCAAGTAAGAGCGAAAGATCCAATATCGATATTTCGGGGGACGCGGTTACGTCTATGGGATGACCTATTGGGTAGAACATGGTATTTGTCACGTAGGCAGTCGCGTGCAAGTATCAGCGCCTCTGCAGATAATGCACAGAACTTTTCGTCACGTTTGTCTCACGTCGCCGCGTAACGGGGGACTGATAGCGCAGGGAAAACCGGAAGTACGATCGATGGCGTTTAGCGATATGAAATGGGAATAAAAATTCACGCGGGACGCTCGGGGAGATTAATGCGCCGGGATGCGTTTTCATCAGTGATGGGTCGGGTATTTTACGCCGCGTCGTAAATGTGTTTAAGACGTATCGCAAATGTATGTATAATATGTCGTTTTTAAGCCCATTTTATACGTGTCATTTGTCGCAAATGTCGTAAATAGAAATATTCATTATTTTAAGGTTTCAACAATTAAAGTGTTGGAAAAATATAGTTCTTTCTGAAGAAACTTGTTGGTTGCATGCGAATTCTATAGAATACTGTAGAATACGTCGGTTACGTCGAAAACTACGATAATCGCCACTTTCCTAACCCCAAAAAAGTATTTAAAAGCGTGGTGTTAATTATTGTTTTGTACTTGTTTAGATAATAAAGAATAAAAAATGAATCGTGAAAGGTAAAGTAATTAGAAATAAATGTACAATAATCATATGGACTTCGCCGGATTTTGATCAACTCTCAGTAGTTCAATTTTCTGTCACTAGTTGGCGTATCGAAATTTTTGGTTTCCCAAAGCATTTATTTTATTAACCTTTCAATATACATTTTTCGTCAGTGTAACTTAAATTAAATTAAAATTTGTAATCAGAATTATAATTATTAATAAATTGGCACTTCTTCATAAACTATACGAAAAATGTGTCATAGGTTAGTTGTTTTCATTTCAGATATACGTCATTTACGACACATTTACGTCATTTACGACGTTTACGACATTTACGACATTAAAGACACGCGTCGTGTATAAAATAGAAATTTCGTGTCTTTACCCACCACTGGTTTTCATGCGTTTCAACGGGCACGAGAATATCGGCCGATGTTTTGGTACACCTTACGGGATTCACGGGAACTAAAGAGAGTACAGTTACCATTGAATGACGTGTTGCGCATATTTCTCAGTTTGTAAATTGTAAATATACCGAAATTAGGTTAATTAGGTAATAGAATAAACGTGTAGCCATGACGGACGAACTGAAATTAGATCACCGCGCGAAAAAACGGATTAAGGAAGTTAAAAGGAAAGCTAGGCCAGGTAAACATGTCATAACCTATACTTCATAACCTCTACGTTGACGTGAACTTGGATCGTAGACACTTCATCGTTAACAAACAATTGTTCTTCACGATTTATTTTATATTGCTAGTATGACTAGAAGTAATTGAGACACCGTTTGTCTTCTCGTGACGCTCGTCGTTATAAACAGAATTTGGAAAATGCGACACAAGACCGAGCTGTCTTTGCCGACCTTGGATGATGTAACTCCAAATTTACTGAAAGTATCACGATAATGTAACATTCTAATATAATGTACATACAAGTAAATAATCCACCGTCTCAATCATTTGTATATGGATAAACTATACTGTAACATGTAGTATCAGTAATACGTTAAAAAAAAAAAACAAACTTTGAATGTTAATAAAAACATTGGTGTTTACACTCTGCCTTCCTTGTGTTTACAAGCTTAAAGCGCCTCGATTTCTCTCTCGGAGCAGTGGTCGATCTGCCGTCAAACTTAATCATCTTTTTAGAACTCGCCGATAAAGCGGCTTGGACTCAGCATGGCTACAATAAGAAATTCGAGTCTTTCTGGAATGTTATGGACAATGTGGATCGCATCGAAGAGTCCAAAGTGCCCGACGATGAATTTATAGAAAAGTACGAGAGACCTTACAAGCCTGTGATAATACAAGGTGTTCAAAATGGCTGGAAAGCCCAATACAAGTGGACTATAGAGGTTTGTAATCGTCGAGAACCTAGTGCCTTGCGTCGTCGAAACCACCGGATATCTTCTAACAATAGCGTCCTATTAAATCGCAGAGGTTAATAAAGAAGTACAGGAATCAAAAGTTTAAATGCGGAGAAGATAACGAAGGATATAGCGTGAAAATGAAGATGAAGTACTATGTACGTTATATGCTTAATAACGAGGATGATTCACCTCTGTACATCTTCGATAGTTCCTTTGGCGAGCATCCCAGACGAAAGAAGTTATTAGAAGACTATGTTATTCCTAAATACTTCCGCGACGACCTTTTCCAATATGCCGGTGAGCATCGGAGGCCGCCATACCGCTGGTTCGTTATGGGACCTGCAAGGTCTGGTAAGTCCATGAAACTGCACGTTTACGGGGACATTCTAATCCCTTTGTGGAAAAATCCGCCACTTTTCGGTGATGGTTTTTATAATGAAATACACACTTAATGTTTTCGAATTTCTGGGGTATATTCTACTACACTTGAAATGCAAGAAAAAATTATTGTTTGTTTATTTTACTTGTTTACTTACATATTTCGATTTGAAGGTGGCGTTTTCAGAATTTGACCCCTTGCTGGCGGTTGAAATTTCGGACGACTGGATCGTCGGAAATAAAAAGATCAAACATATTTTTAATTCGCAGGAATATGGCTATCTCGCTGATCACAAATATCTTAAGATTTTTAATATTTCTCTACATTTTATATCAATTAAATATAGAAAAGAAGTACCACTTTCGGTAGTTTCAACTTTCATCGACCGATATTTTAATAATTTTCGTCCGAAATTGTTCTTTCGTGGAAAGCGAGATAACCACACTCCTGCGAATTAGAAATATGCTTGGTTCTTTTATTTTCGATGATCGAGTCGTCCGAAATTTCAACCGCCAGCAAGGGGTGAAATTCTGAAGCCGCCAACTTCACTGCGAAATAATTATGTAAACAAATGACAATGATTTTTTCTTGTATTTCAAGTGTGGTAGAATCTACCCCCAAAAATTCGAAAACTGTAAGTGTTTATTTCATTACAAAAACCATCACCGAAAAGTGGCCGATTTTTCGGTCCAGAGAGTAGAATGTCCCCGTAAAATACCAGGGAACGATAGAGATTTCGTAGAAAAGCGTTGTAAACGAATGATCCGAATATAGGTACAGGCATACACATAGATCCGTTAGGGACCAGTGCCTGGAACGCACTAATATCTGGACACAAGCGATGGTGCCTATTTCCTACTCAGACCCCTCGGGAGCTACTAAAAGTATCCGCAGCCGAGGGTGGTAAGCAGAGAGACGAAGCTATTACGTGGTTCTCTGTCATATACCCTCGCACAAAGTTACCCACCTGGCCGCAGGATTGTTTGCCAATAGAAATTTTGCAGAATCCTGGCGAAACTGTATTCGTTCCCGGTGGCTGGTGGCACGTCGTTTTAAATCTCGATGAAACTATAGCCGTCACGCAGAATTTCTGCTCCCGTACCAATTTTCCAGTAGTGTGGCACAAAACGGTAAGGCCCCCACGTATTTAACATAATAAACTGGAGCGGAGAGACCGGTGGAAACGTATCGAGACACGATTTCCTTGCAGGTACGAGGAAGACCAAAATTATCGCGTAAGTGGCTGAAAGTGCTCAGGGACAAAGAACCAGAGTTAGCTGCGCTGGCTGAAACTATAGACGTAAAAGAGGATACAGGTGTTGCCAGTGATTCTTCCAGCGGTTCGTCGAGTAGCTCCTCGAGCAGTAGTAGTAGTAGTCAATCGGAAGATAGCGCGGACGACAGTGGTCAAGAATCATTGACCGCACATAAAAAGAAGAAGAGGTACGTGCACGCAGCGTACAGAGACTTCGCAATATGCACGTTTCGCATTTTAAATAAATTATACTGCCATTGAAAGAAGACTATTTTAATATTATTAGTTAATTTATTCTTCTTTTTTTTTTATAATTATGAACATAATTAGACATAATACTGGTTTTAAATTTTTAGAAGAAAACTAAATAACAGCCAACCCTGACAATATCAAGCATTTGGGACCTACAGAGACCTCAGACTGTACAGTATTAACCAACAATTATTGTTTGTACTAAGAGTAAATATAATAATTATTACCACCTCCATGTTCATAATAAAATAAATGCTAGATAATACCAAATTTATTCTTATTAAGTAAATTTGTTTGAATCCCCACACTTAGGCGTGTCGGGCGATGGTAACGCTTGATTTTTTTTTTTCCCCGAAATTTTCGTAATGTTTACATCTTTGGGCTGTAAATGTTTCTATATAATATATAGAAAAAGGTTTGTCGTCTCGTTATTTAAAATTTATCGCCTTATAAATTCTACGCTCGTCCGATGCTTACGCGAAAGAGAGAGAGAGAGAGAGAGAGAGAGAGAGAGAGAGAGAGAGAGAGAGAGAGAGAGAGAGAGAGGAAAGTTTACCGCGAAACTTAAAAAGTACGGAACATTTAAAGAGATAAAATTACATCCACGTACACGTCCAGGAACATAAAATATAATAACTATTACCTCAGCAAGCAACGAGCCCGGGTGCATTGTCATATCGGGTGCTAACATTAATCTTCCGCTGTCACATAAATTAATACAAATTAACGAATAAATAAAAGGAAAGTATAGTTACGAAATGAATACGATATTTCAATAGATGCATGTATTAGCTTTTCAACGAGTTGCTTCTCTGGAAAGTTCTTGCATCTCTCTTATAGTAGCTCCACAGCCTCACCGTCCCGTCACTTCACGCCGACACGGTGACCATGCAAAGCACCAAATTGAAGTGTAAACAACATAGAAGCAAAAGTAATGGAAAAAAGTTAAATTGAATTTTCATATCCAACAGACTTATAAGTTTATATTCAGTATCGCGAAGATATCCTACTACGAGTTCATTCGATCAAACGCAATGGTGTTTTTTTTTTATACATATAATACACTTACAACTACAGCCACGCTATCAGTGGCCAAACATTACTGCAAACTCGCAAACGTACTTTTAGAAAGCGATACTTCATACACACAGCTTTGGTAGAAATGAAAGTGAATCGAAGAGGACAGCACGATGATTATAGAGATCTAGAATCGACGCTGCTTCTCGCAAAGCGTACACACACGAATCCAAAGTTACAATGTAACAGACAACGTAAACAATAGCGAGAAGAGGGTAAACGATGAATGGAGAAACAGAGGAGAAGTTATCGTCCCCGCGAATTGTCAACAGACAATCCTTGGGAGTAAGAAGTATTTCGATTAGAAAGCAGAATACTATAGAGTCTCGATTAACCGGGAATAATGCTTCGCTGTTCTCATTCACATCGATCGAATAGATAAACACTTGTTTCTCGTTACGATTAGGCAGGTCCCCGTGACAGACGTGTCTACACACTTTTCAGTATCAACGAGGTGTGTTCAGACAAGCATGCGCATTACCACATTAACAACCTAGGAATGCAAAACAATAAGATGCAGCAATATAGTAGAATCAGTTAAAGGGAAACTGTGGAAATGGACATGGATAACGAGGAATCGGGGATACGCCACAGCTTCACCTCTCCAGAGCTGCAATCAACATTCAAGATGTTATTCCATCCAGAAAGAATCGTGGCAGATACTGAGCCCAAGCACACGCTCCCAGATTGTATCGTGTAATCCAAGGTTTTCAGGTCAAGAAGTGAGATCTACGTTAAATCTAAGCTTCGAGTATGCTTCGGATCAGTTTAATATAAACAACGATATAAATAGATATACTTACTTGCTGGCGGTGAAAATATGCTGTTGGTTAGTGGTCACAGCATTGATGGCGGAGACGTGCGCTCGAACTTCTCCTATCAGGGTACATTCTCCTCCTTGATCCTTCGACACAGCCCACGCCTTTAAAACCCCTCCTCGACACCCGGACACCATGACGGACCCATTATTTATCATGCACAGACCCAAGATCCAATCTTTATGCGCGTTATTCAACGACTGGACTAGCTCCATCCTGCTTAGGTCCCATCGTTTAATGCACATGTCCCTCGAGCCTACAACACGACAAATACTGAATTGTAGATCTCGTTGAACGAGCACGGTTTGTAATTACAGATCGGAGGTGGATCCTACCGGAGAACAGCGTCGAGTCGCTGGTAGTCAAGCATTCAACTCCGTCGTAGTGCGGCGGCGCCAGGCTGACCGATTGCCCGGATGTATTCGGCTCAACCAGGGATATCAAATGGTCTTTGCTGCCCGTTATCACTTTACCGTCGTCGGCGACAGCGAGGCACATCACCGCCGCAGTGTGCGGGGTACTGAATCTTCCGGTGTACGTTAACTTGCGGAGATCCCATACCTTCACCTTGTCGCTGGACGCGGTGTACAATTCCTGCTCGTCCATGCTCAGCACCAGATCGTTAATGATCGTCTCGCCGGCCGGGACCTGAATCATCCTAGACGGAGTTGACAATGCGATCGGGCCGCTCTGGGCCTGGCCGGACGAAAATAAAGTCTTCACGCAGCTGTTGCTAGCTCTCAGGTCCCAGACTTTCACGTAGGCCGCGGAAACGCTGAATAGTAAATTGTGCACCGGCGAGTATTTCACTGCCACCACGTTGGTTGGATGACCGCCCAATGTAAGATTCTCAATTCCAGTCCCCAAGTCCCAGACTTTCACGGTACGGTCTGAAAATATCGCGCGAAATTGATTTAAGTAGCTAGAATGAAGCTGGGGTTCATTTTCAAGGGTTTAAGGGTCAATTTGGATGAAATTAAATTCTACTTTGATTCATTCCGATAATATTTCTAGTTGGACCTAAATTTTGTTGAAATTAAATTCTACTTTAGTTCATTCCGTTAAAATTTCTGGTTGGAGCAAAATTGTTTCGTAAATTTTGTTGAAATTAAATTCTACTTCAATTCATTCCAATAATATTTCTAATTGAGGGACCTAAATTTTTCGTAAATTTTGTCGAAATTAAATTCTACTTTAATTCATTCCGTTAAAATTTCTGGTTGGAGCAAAATTTTTTCGTAAATTTTGTTGAAATTAAATTCTACTTTAATTCATTCCGTTAAAATTTCTGGTTGGAGCAAAATTGTTTCGTAAATTTTGTTGAAATTAAATTCTACTTTAATTCATTCCATTAAAATTTCTGGTTGGAGCAAAATTGTTTCCTAAATTTTGTTGAAATTAAATTTTACTTTAATTCATTCCATTAAAATTTCTAGTTGGAGCAAAATTGTTTCCTAAATTTTGTTGAAATTAAATTCTACTTTAATTCATTTCGATAATATTTCTAATTGAGGGACCTTAATTTTTCGCATATTTCATTGAAATTTAAATTCCGATCGCTTTCGATCCCATACCTTTTGAACCACTGAACAGTAAATCTGCAGTCGCGCATATCGACAGAACGGCTTTGCTATGGCCCTCTGCCATGTACGAGCATTGCAAAACGGCCCTTGGCTGCGTCTGAAAAGTGTTATACATGCTGTAAGTGTCTAACAGTGTTCCCACTTTGCATTACTTTTACCTTGCCTTGATATTGAGATATGATCCCTTTCATAGGCTGCGGATCGGTGGACGCCGGTTGCCTGCTGGCGGTCAGCCTGGAGAAAACGTTCTCTTCTCGGCTGTTGAATCGGCGATAGGTGGTCGGGGATCCAGGTGGCGACGACACGTCTGTATGCGATACCTGTTCCCTAGTGAGGTTTGTTATGTTAGCGTGTTAGTTAACCGGGCATTTGTCAATTTTAATCCAGCCTAAGTAACTTGGCTTCAGACAGGACTATGGGATTCATGCAAGTGCATTATGAAACAGATTTGTAAATTCATTCAAGTTCAATTAGTGGCAACATTGCTGGATTTGTAAGTGTATTAATTCCTGCGGTATTAAGTCTTCGTAAGTACGCGGAGAGACGTGTTTCGTATCTCAAGTGTGAAGTACAAGAGAGTGTTAAACATTAATATTGAACAGAAGTAAAAGGATATCATGATTAATGTATAACTTGCAACTCGTTAAACAAGATTATTAATAGAAATTTCAACAGAAAAACGACGATCCACCAAAGGGTCTTCTCAAAAGTGTTGTCACACGGGGCAGTGCACGTTTAATATTTGTGCTTTTATTTATTGACATGTATACAAAATAACTGCTTACATATATACAAATTTATGAAACTCGCGCGAAGCGATGCATTTCGTACAAATAGAAGTCTTTGTCACATTTATACATATTCGTACTGCAAAGGCATGGAAGTATATATTTATAGATATAATACATTAAATAGGTTGTACTATGGTAAAGCAAACTTACTGAAACACCTGCGGTAATAACGACAACGAGAGTGTTATTATTATCACCAACTTGCCCCAACAATTGAACAATCTTTAACACGGCACAAGACTCTATACAATTTTCATTCTATCGTAACGATACCATATAAGTTAGTAATCTTATTCGCCACTCGATTAATCTATACAGAACCTAATGATCGAGCTTTCCCTTCCGTACGGAAATGGTAAAGTGACCGTGTGATTAATTAAATAAAGGAATATATTAGTTTCTCTTAATACGTCTCGATACTTCAGCAATATTTACTTCGTGTCCCAGGGTTTGTGACCGAAACTTTGTACCATTTATTTACCTTCTTTTGGCAGCGGTTGAAGACACAAGGTTATAGCCGTTCAGTGGAGACCACCGATTAATGCACTTGTTTCAATTGATACAGACTTTTTTTCAAGAAAAGTATCTACCCAGTAGTGCGTGGAATAAGGCGTCAAAACAAAGATATATAAAAAATACGAGAATAAAGATGTGCTGCAGGATTATCACTCACATGGAGCCTCCACCAGGATGAAGCGGTCGTCGCAGGGGCCTCGGTGATGTGCTGTCGCGTCGACTCAATGTCGGGGATCCGCCGGTTATATTACCATGCTGACTTCTTGTTAGTACCAAACCCCTGTTGGACAGAAACCTTTCTTACTTCGTGTTCAAATTACTTCGACAAAGTGCAACGGAGATTTAACGCGAGCTACCCACTTTAGACTACCCGGCGCACTAGGCACCCTTGTAAGCGGATGATTGTGGTTTTGACTCTGCTCCTCCATCTTCAGATTATCTGGACTGGCCTGGACTCCGTACAGAAGCTCCTGGGGTTGTGTAGTTCTTCGCCTGACTTTGTTATTACGCTGCCTTTCCTCCCCGATTATAACTTGGCTATAAGTTTCACTAATGTTTTCCAGTCAAAACAGAGATTACTAATATAAAGCTCGACTTACATTAAGGAGTCATTCAACTTCGATCGGTCGAAAAATTAAGCTATTTGTAAAACAAATTCTCGGTAAATAATACAACGTATAATGAACTGAATCTTGTTGGAATTTATTAAAGTACTCTTATATTATACAAAAAAAATTAAAAAGAATTTTTACAATTTGTTTTAATTTATTTTTTTTGCATAATATAAGAGTAGCTTAATAAATACCGAAAATATTTATTTCATTATATATTGCATTTGCTGAGAAAGATATCTTTAGAAATAGTTTAATTTTTTCGGCGGTTCGAAGTAGAATGACCCCTTAAACCAGAGGAATATCGGATGACTTACTTGTCTGGCGACGAGCTCCTCGAACTCGGAGGGCTGTAATTCAACGCGTTATGGTGGTTATTTGAGAAAGATAGGAGGTCCCTGTCCCGCAACACGTGTTCCAATAACTGATGCTGCACGTCGCTCTCTTGCGCGACTTGATTCAGTCGGGATTCCATGTCCCGAACTTCGATCTGCTTCTGAGCGGCCACGCAACTTTGTTCGACAGTGAATGCCAGCATCCTTTGCAACATGTACTGTGCCTCGTCCACCGATTGGATGGTCGATATCAGAGCCTCAACGCCGGGTTCACCCTCGCCCTCTCCGTCACCCATTTCCATCATATCGCGCTGGCACTCGGATATGCTATCCTATAGAAAACAGCATGAAGACCAAGGCGAGCGAATGTCGAGAGTAAAAAACTGTGTTCACATACCTGTAAGTAACTAATTTTACTTTTCACATTATCAATCTCCTCATCGATGTCGGCCGTGTCGCCCCTCGAACTCGTTATAACGCTACGGTGTTTCTGAAGCTTCTCGAGCTCCCTGCCCAGCTCCTCCCGCTCTTGAAGAAGTCTTTCCATCTCTCTCTCCGTTTCCGCGGCCGCTTGCTTGGCCAAAGCCTGTTTGGCAATGGTCCTTTCGAACGTTTGCCACCTCTGCTTCAACGCCTTCGGATTGATCGGCTTAGGCGGCGCTCTGCCGGCAACTTTCTGGCTCAGGCCTCTGTCCCTCTTCCTCAACGCCGTCACTTCCTCCTGTTTACGCCTCAGAACTACTTCCTTCATCCTCTTATCAGCCTCCAACGTTCTAATCATGTTCGCGTTCTTTCTGCTCTCTTTACGCAGTTGCGCTATTTCCCTGTTGCGCCTGAGCTCGTTCTCCTTGTGCCTCTGCGCCTCCTCCCGCATCTTGTTCAGAAGCTTCACTTTCGCCCGCTTCATCTCCGTCAATTCGTTCCGCAGCCCCCTCAATCTGTTCTCGTTCTGCGACTGATTCTTCAGCAACCTCGCGTGCTCCTTCTTCGCCGACTGCAGGAGCCGCATCTCCTTCTGCATCGCGGTCAGCTTCTTCTCGTATTCGTCGCGCAGCTTCTTCACCTTCTCCGTCGGCGGAGCCGGCTGCTGTTGCAGAGAGTGCAACACCTTGTCCCTCTCTTCTTGAGTGTCCTTGATGCGAGCTTGTAACTGGGCGAGCTTATCTTCGTAGTGCTGTTTCATATTTTGTAACCGTCGTTGCGAGAGTTCCAGCTCTTGTATCAGCCGCTGTTTCACATCGATGTCTGAGGTCAAAGCCTCTAATTCGCGACCCATCGCCGCTTCTTCCTCATCTTCTTCTACGGAGCAGAACACGAGCTTCAAGTACCGCGATTAATTTAGCCAACGAATATTTAAACATACCTTTCCTATCCGAATCGTCGTCAGAGTCGTCTTCGCTCGCAGAATCCTGACCGATCTCTGTGTCATCGCCCTCGCCGTCGTCTCCCGTTTTAATGGAAGAATTAGTTGCACTTGCTTGTTGCTCCTTTAATACAGTCAATGCGTCGATTTCCTTCTGCAATTCTTTTTTGGCATCGCTTAATACTGATGTAGAATCACTGTGAAATATGTATCCAGAATCACCGTAAGGATTCGCTGCATTAACCTGTGGAGGTTTAAATTGCATTAAGGAATTACACTTTTATTGAAACGATGATCGATTATATTGATCCGTGGACCGTTTTGTACCTGCAACTGCCGTTTCTTTAACTGCTGATACATAGCCTCCGCTTCTAAAAGGCGAGCTCTTAACTCCTCTATCTCTTGAACGTATCCCTGCACTAAACTCATTACTTCTGGGTTTCCACCTGCTGACGATATCCACTGACCAGCAGCTTTCTCTGCCAGCAGAAGAACATTCTTCGCCGTCAGCGCTTCGACAGTCTCCGAGAGAGCTTTGACTCGGGTACGAAGGCTCTGCAGTTCGCTACTCAACATTTGATTCTCGTGCCAAGCGTCATTAACGCCATCCTCGCCCATCACCCTCTTGCCTGGAAAATGAGCGAGATTGAATTTTTACGAATACTTAAGATAATATTCTGAGTATCTACCTTGCCTATACTCCATCAACTCCAACTGAAGCTGCTGTATTTCTCTTCTCAGCGACGCGATCGTCCTCGAACTCTTGTCCTGGTTAATCGTAACTTTGTTCTTTATATTTCTCGCTCTGTTCGCGTACTTCAAAGTGCTCAGAGTCTCCATAAAGTCTCTGTCGCTTGGCGACACACACGCTATCATAACAGTTTGACTATTGCCTGCGAATATCAAGCGCCATTTCGTTAGTATACTATCATTAAATACAACACTATCCTTAAAAAATACATATATCGATTACGTTACCTCCCAGAGAATCTTGAAGTAGCCTAGTCAGCTTTGAATCTCTATACGGCACGTGCAAAGCTTTCTTCGTTTTATCACCGAGCGCAGAGATTACGTTACCCAGGGCCAGCTATAGTGCACACAGAAAACAGATAAATTTTAATACAGATCGTCATTCCATCCAACTTGCTCGCACAATTAGCAAACCCTTACCAGCCCACAATTTATGGATATCCCCTCTTTCGCTCTGTCCCCGGTAGCACCGGTTCTCTTCAGCCTTTCCGAACCAGCTAAATCAACAAAGTGAAATTTCGCGGTTAAAGTCTCGAATTCGCTCGCTGGTTCCGTGCCGCTCGTGTCGACATCCGCGTCCGGGTCCTCCACCTTTATGCACCTTTGCTGCCTTATGTACAATGTGAATATTGCGTGCGATCTTGACGACTGGGTATTCATCTGGGTAGATCCAGTTGTGCGCGACAGCGCTCCTAATCGTAAATACTCTAGCGTCTGTTCTGGACTAGTTACGGTTCGTGGCTCTACGCCGGCTAAATGAATGTTTCCCGAAGTGTCTTCGTGAATGCGAGCGCCGCCTCTGGGCCCGCCTGGTTCCAGCAAATCCTTCAAGTCCTCGTTGTATAGTTCCAAAAATTGTGCGGTCACCTATAAAAGGTTTTTTACAAAGTTACTTATCTACCTTTCGCACAGTTATGGTGTAAAACAATCCGCAAGCGAGAAATACTTTATCTCGCGGAATATTAGATATCACCGAGGTAACGTAATACAGAGATAAAGTATTCGATTCCCAAGAGTAATGGGAACATGATATACTATATATAACCAACAGAGTCACGAACCTTAAATTCTGGAGGCATTTGTGCATGTTCCCTGGCGTGTCGCTGTTTCTCGACGATTCCATCGAAGAGGTGCCTGATGGCCCTGGGAATGATTCCGATCACAGTCTCGTCGACTTCCACGTCGAAACCTGTGCCCATAGTGTAAGTCTTGCCGGAGCCGGTCTGTCCGTAGGCAAGAACAGTGGCGTTGTATCCGTCTAAAGCGCCTTCTACTAGATGCGCGACGCATGTTTCGTAAATTGAGCTTTGTCCAATAGCGGTATCAAAAACGTAGTCGTACGTAAAGGCCTTGTCTGGTCCAAGAAAGACCTGGGGTTCTCCCGGAGGTACTTGCGTGCAAATTCTACACATATCGATTACTTCGCGCGCTACTTGAGGCCTTATTCTGAAATTGATAAAGAAGAATTCTAAGCCAGCGATGGATTTGTACAAGAAACTTACAGAAATTGTTAATTAAAGATTGAGCAGTCTGTGCTATAGTTATGGTTGAAGGATCAGACGGCATGAATAATACAGAAATAATTCAGAGATCCCTGGAAGTTTGTTTCGTTTATTATTTACTGTGCGCGCAGCATAATGGATCGATATACCTATGTATAACCGCATTATGTCATTGTTACGCTCGATGTATCATCGGAATCGGCATCGTGTGCATCAGCTGTTACAGCGTGCCGTTCGCGGAAGCCCCGCGCGAATCATTGGAAACGCGAGAGGAATATACCGGGCAGGCGGTGCGGGGTGAACAGAAAGTAGAAGTGTAAAGATTAAAAGCAGGTAGAAACCGAATAGGTTACGCAGAGGGAACGCGGTGGGAGGTGGGATATTCATTCATCGGGGAATTGAGACACGCGCTCGTTACACAACCGGTAATAAAGCCTACACACCTGTTTCTTTAAAAGGAGATACATGACCATTACAATTTGCAACGCGGTACTGCGTAGAAAAAACTACCGATGACATTCCAATGACGCGACGACTCGATACGGAAGTGAAAAACGAAAAAAAAATCTAACGAGCATCGAGAAAAATAATTGTACCGATATTCCGCGGAAATCTTTAAAAGCGAAAACAGGAAATAGATTATGTATTATTGACGAACGTATATTTCGAAATTACAGTCCCGCGTCATCGTTCCAAATAATCGTACAGCAAATGCGAATATTTAGCAACTTGTTTAATCAACCCATCGGCAAGAAATCCGCGAAATCCTTTCGAAACACCGAAACGGTCTACATAGTGGAATTTTCTAAAATCGTGAAAGTGTGACACGAGTCGATACGCCTCGAAATCCTGATTATTGAACTGGCAACAACGGTATGCCGGCTCGACGGGAATACAGAAGAGGAGTTGGACAAGATATCTACATCGAGAAAACATGCATGCCGTAAAGTCCGTACACGGTAAATCGTTGAAACGCTCGTAAAGATTTAACGACCGTCTTGAAAACCGACGATGTCATGCTTTAAATTCGAACGCTATTACGCGCGAATTCTTAGATTATTATTAACCGAATATCGGCGGTGTGACAAGCTGTCAGCGCGTTAGTCGCTTAGTTCGCGACAATGCAGCTTGTCCGACGGAACAGCGTCTTCGGTCCTTCAAAATCGTTTGGAGTTTTTCCTCTATTTTTCTCGGTCTCGAACGATAATTTATCGCCGTACTTACCGCACGGCGACGCGTACGCTCGTGTCGTCGGCCATCCTCGGCGCTCGATATTGTGATACTCCTCGGGACGTAAAAACGGCAGAGGTTGATCGGATAAATGAAGGAGAAACTGGTGCGATTAGGCCGAAACTATTTAGGCGACGGCTATAATTCCTCGGTACGCGAGTATCTTGAATGCGCACGCGTTACTGAGCGCGGTGGCCGTGAAAAATCCGCATTTTTCGTCGTGTACGCGCACACAGGCGACCGTGAAATCCACTCAAACATCTCTCATAACGAAAGGAGAATTCTCTATCCTAGTCGCGTCGGAGCCAAGGACTACACGGACCGCGTATTATCATACGTGACGGACATCTTTATAGTTCTTTATGGCGGAAACCGGCTGGCTGGCGTCATCTCTGAACAGTGATGGGAACACCAATAACGATCGATTGATCGAGTTACCAACTGCTCGTGTGTTTCACCGTCGGTAAGAGAGTATCGCCTCGCAAGGGAAGATCCCGAAGCCGGAAATTCAAAAAATTTTGAAACTTTGTGAATAGGTATGTAGGGAATTTTCTCCGATTAGAACGCAATTTTTGTTTATTACCCAAATTCTAAGGGGGTGGAATTGACCCCTGAAAATTCGGGTATTTTCCGATTTTGTGTTATAACTCCTGAATTGTAAAATATTTTTTTTTAGCAAATGATAGATCTGATTAAAAGAAGTAACTTTTATTTCCAAACTTTTTTTCTATCTCTTACAGTTCGCGAATTATAATAACACAAAATCGGAAAATAGCCGAATTTTCCGGAGTTAATATCACCCCCTTCGAGTGAATTTGAGCAGCAAATAAAAATTGAATTATAATCAGGAGGAAATCCTCTAAATATTCATAAAGTTTCAGAATTTTTCGAATTTTCGGGATCCTCCATTGTCAGTTAATGGAATTCATGTAGTTTTAGACCAAACTGTTTTATAAATCTTGGAGAGAAACTAATCCAATTGAATATATATTAAGTCCCATACAAGTTACATGGATAGTTCACCAGTTGAATATTTCTCCCACAACGTTCCTCTTCATTTTATTACTCTCCCCTCGAACTCTAACAAATAAATATGTAACTGCACGTGAATATTTTCACATGCTTTTAACGATAATCTATAACGATTATTAAATTCTTACTGCGTATTTATTTAACTCATAAGAATAAATGAAGCATATCGAAAGAAATCAAGTCTAATTGCTGCCTCAATCTTTCTTCTTGCTGGACATTGTCGAACCACCTTGATACGTGCACGTACAGAGCTTTCTCTTGATGCGTTAACTCCCGCTGAAAAGAAACGGGGCAAGGGGATTAGATTGATCTGTGCGACGCACGTACTAAGGATTCTCCTGCCCCACTTATGCTATATTCTTTCGTATTACCATTATTGAATGTAGAGCGTAATATAACGTAACATCGGCAATGGTTCTTTTTGTGCCAGTTAAGTACGTGTTATCCCTTAGCACAGTGTTCAACTCCTGTAAATTAATCGAATACATCGTTAATTCTCGCTAATACATCGCGGGATTTTAAATAACTGTGTTACCTGCAAAATCCTCTTCGCGTTAGCGGGAGTATCAGCATAATTGATACAGATAACAGCATATTCCAGCCACTGCCGCGACAGAGCTTCCACTTCTTTATTATCGCCGAGTATATCGGGGCATCTCGAATTTTTTATTAAACATTGAATTATACTGCTGAATCCTCCAATCTTTTGGCTCGACGCTTGTTCCGTGTGAACGATCGTCTAAAACACGACAGAAGAGATATATGTCGACTACAGACCACTTAAAATATAATTTATTTGCATGAATAATTCGGTATTTACATTCTCGTGCATCTCCAGTTTTACGGGCGGAAGATCCAGGTAATTCGAAATTTTTTCTAAACATTCGACGTTGCACAAAACCATCGTTCCAGATTTTCTATTTACTCGCTCGACGCTTCTGTTTTTATACCGGTTGATGTTTGACGACTTGTAGGTTATGTTTGGAAAACGCGCGATATTTGACGTAAGTGTGTTACGGGGAAATTTGTATAATACACGGTCGAGATAATTGCCTCAAGGTAAACTTCTTCTGGAAACAAGGCAATCGTCGTAATAACATACGGTGGATATATTTAACGTCAGTTAAGGGTTTATTTGAAATATACAATTTATTATTACAACGCCTGTATAAAATTTGCGGGGTGCAGATATCAGAGTGGCGCAACATACTCCCGTTAGTTGGTATATTAAAAATTACAAAATCAATCGGCTTAGCTTAAATACGTGGACCTAAGTCCTTTCATCACCCTTAAAAGACAGTTCGTATTAAATCAGGGTCATAAAAATATATTTCGATAAATTACGTTTAAAGTACAATGATAAAACGGCGGGAGTTCTACTACGTTAGATTTGTTTCTATCACGTTGCAACAGGAATGAGTAATCAGCCGACAACTAATTAAACTGATTAATGTTTCTTCTACCTTGTAATGATCCCACAGTTTGGCATTTACTTGCTCGGTTTCGCGTTAATATAAATCTTCCTCTTGCCGCATTGTAAATACCCCAAGAGAAGTTTCCTATAATTTGTAAAAAAGAACTTTCGAGATTTCGGTAGGAATTTTAATGAGATTTCCAGGATGCCTTAAATCGTGTACATCTTAATGTAAATCAGGTACACTGAATGCAGCAAGAAAAAAATATTGCAACGCACGTACAGTTGCAATTTGTTTCGGTATATCAGTCACAGCTCACGCGGTATTCGCGTTGCCATTAGACTGATTAATCTACTTAAGAGATACACATATACATGCACGTGGTGATAAATCGAAATGTTACGGGAACAGGTAACAGACAGGCCTTCGGGGAATCGACGTTTCTACAGGTGGTGGTCTTTCAACTAACTTGCATACTTTTGCATTCACATACGTATGTATAAAATACATATCTGCGTTTTAAATAGAACATTGTAAATACACGTAGAACAGTTTGTATACAATGGCGAGTTGGAAAGATTAAAAATCGAATGTTTAAAATAAATTCTGCGTACGCACGATAATCATGAAACGAATTTCACTTGTCGTCGGTTAAAAAATACCTCTGCTCTTCTGCCAAGAGAATGTTCGTTACAATTGACAAGTCATATGCAATTAAATGCAGGTACCGTTCGCAAGATTTGCTCGTTTAATATTTACCTAATTAGAACAGCCTCTTCTCGTACGAGAACAGACTGTGAACATTCCCTTCCTGCTGAGCAGAGGGTGTTCTTCTTTCGAACTTCAGTTCCCCTCTGTAAGTCATAGATCTTAGCGCGGAGATAGACCTTGCCCCGATATCTTGGCACCCGTGCTTAATGCCGCACTGCAAGTAAGGCAAGAATTTTAAAACAGTTCCTTTGTCTACTATCGAGCCACTAACACCTTGAGCTACTTTCATCTTGTCCATTTCGTTATGAAAGTATCTATCCATCGCGGAGCCGTGCGCGTCTTTTCTGTTCATCGCTTCCAAAGAGCCCATGCCTCTGTACTTCTTAAGACGCACGCCGTCGCTGAAGAAATATTCACCCGGTGCCTCCGAAGTCCCAGCTAATAAAGATCCCATCATAACTGTGCTGGCACCCAAGCTTATGCCTTTGATAATATGCCCGATCGATTGGATACCGCCGTCGGCTATAACCGGTACACCGAATCTTCTCGTGTACTCCGCGACTTTGTACACCGCGGTCGCTTGCGGTCTACCCACGGCCATAACTTCCTGAGTGATGCAAATAGAACCGGAGCCCATCCCGACTCGCAAAGCATCGGCTCCAGCTTCTATAAGATTCTTAGCTTGCATCGTTGTTACTACGTTCCCGGCAATCACTTGCAATTCCGGATACTCGGCTTTGATATACTTGATCATCTCAATCTGATATTTCGAGTTGCCTTGGGAGGAATCCAGGACAATAACGTCCACGCCAGCCGCGGCGAGGAGTTGCAATCTATGCTTATCCGTAGCGCGGGTGCCAATTGCAGCGCCGACTAACAACTGCTTGTTCTCGTCTTTGCTGGCGTTCGGGTAGCTGCGATTCTTCTTCAAATCCGTCCTCGCCATCAGAGATACCAGCTCTCCCTTGTCGTTAACTATCGGAAGCTTCCCCTTCTTAGATTTCTCAAGAATCACGTTCGCCTCTTGTAGCGTCACACCAGCGTTCGCGGTGATTAAATTCTCCAGCTTCGTCATTATCGTCTGCAACTTCGTGTATTGCTGATTCGGTACGCCCTCCAGAAAGTCGATGTCTCTGGACGTAACTATGCCCAACAGTTTACCGCCGACCTTCCCGGTGTCCGTAACGGGAACGCCGCAGAAGCCGTGCTCGGCTTTCACCTTCCAGACGTTGCCGACCGTGTGATCGGGAGACAGAACAAGGGGATCTCTAATGAATCCATGCTTGTACTTCTTCACCTAAAAGCAGAAGTACAGGCGTCACGTGTATGCTGCAAACATTATTAGATTTCAAACGTTCCTACTTTCTCTAATGCGATAAGTGTGTACAGAGACGCAGACGTAAATGGGATTAAAATAAATAATCCAATAAGGCGATAGGAACATCCTTGGAAAAGCTCCGGCCAATGACAATTTCTTTACCGAAGGCTGAATTGTTTATCAACGATTCGCGGCGGTCAGAATTAGAAATTTAGCAGCTCGACTGGTTAAGAGAGATCTCTTTTATTTTTCAATTAAAACTCACATCTACTTGTTCTTCGGTTCCCAAGTTACTGTCTATAAATAATTTTGATGCTGTAAACAGACGTATAACCTTAAAACGAAACGTTTAAAAGCTTTATTACTCCTTCCACGTGTTTGAAGTCTCGCTTTTGCATCGGACAATTGCTTTTCGAGTATTTAGAATTTGCGACTTAAATTATGGAAGATTCACCTTCGGAACGTGAGCTCTTTCTTTTCCTAAATGAAGATGGTTTTTTGAAAGAACACAGTTAAGAAATTGGATTAATAAAAGAGCAAGGAATCTAGAAAAATATGGAAGGTCTATGGAGATTCTACGAGTAATCTGTAACTTTATTAACTCGCTTCGACTCCTCGTAATTTTTAGCTGATTAAGTCTAGTACACTCAATTATTCAAATCCAGAGTATTAAATATCATTAATTTCCTATTTGTTCGATGCACTCTTCTCCTCAGACACTTTCATATTACGAATCTCAATGAAAAAATAGAAAAAGAATTCCGAAAAAATTCATACTTTCGTGAAGATGCCGAGAAGCTGTTAGTAAATGATGAAGTCGTTGAAGACGATGTTTAAAATTAATAAAAAAAGTTTCATTCCTGTGTTACTATTCGAATAAAATTACGTTTGAAAATTTTTCTCCGAGCCAAACAGACGAACGAGCTGCTGAATTTTAGTTCCGAACCACTGTGCGATTGTTAGTTACATGCGTCGCACGTTCGTTATTATTACGTATCGGTATCGTTGCTAGAATAAAACGAAAAAACAGCTTGTGCAAGGTAAAACGAAAGCTGTATCTAATGTTGCGTGCATACGAAATGTGAAAGGTTTCGCGGGGCCGTCGCCGACGAGCGGAAACTGCGCGACAATTGCTAGCGAGACGGGGGTATATGAAAGCCAGGAAATATACCTTATGGACTTCGTTAGCTTGATACTCCGGTGTGCAATTATGGTGAATGATACCGATCCCGCCGCACAGAGCCATGGCAATGGCCATGTCCGATTCAGTGACTGTGTCCATGGGAGATGATACAAGCGGTGCCTTAAGCATGATCTTCTTCGTCAACGGCGACACTAAATCAACCTCGTCGGCAGGGAAGTCAATGTAACCCGGCAGAATGATAAAGTCATTGTAGGTGAGACCGTCACCGTTCGCGAATAATTGTACAGCTGAAAGACCGTCATCTGGTAGCGGCACGTCTGCCGGTTTCGTGTTGCCGATCACATAGTCTGCCATCCTTCCTTCCTTCCTCGAGTCGACGGTTATTTGCGACTTCCCTCGTGGGAGATTCTTGTAATTGTGTTCAAGTCGCCGTTCGCACGTTCTTTTAGCACAGACGTTTCGAGCGCGGGTCGTCCGTTCACAGCTGACCCGAGATCGCCAGACGAAATGACCGAAATCAACGTGCGCACAGTGCTTTTATAGTTTGCTGCCAAGCAGTGCCTCTTGTGTCGTCCGCCGAGGGCGCCGCTGTCGCTCAACTTGTGGCGCCATCTGCGCTGGAATCGTCTCTAAAAACCAGCTAAAACCTGTAAAATATGTATTATAAATGCTTGCTAAAATAGAGAAGGAAACGAGGAGGAAGAAATTTACCTTTAATTCGAGCATGTTTGATGGCGAATGGTTTTGTTAGGCGAGGGATTTTGGTATTAAGGTAAGATCAAAAATTGATTGCCACTCGTAGCTATTTGGCGGATAATTTGAGTGGCAACTAGTTTCCCCGTTACGATTTGAAAATGTACGGCAAGTACGGCAAAGTGATCGCGGGATTACTGATGCGAATTTAGAATCTACGCAGACGATCTAACGATTTCGAGATCGCTGATTTTCGTTTAATAATAAGCAGCGTTTAAATAAAATTGTAATAGTAAAGACGTGTACAGAAATATGCGAGTACATACATGCAGAGTCGATTACAAAAACACTTGTCCGTTACAAAATTAAACATCGATCAGTAGACAAAGAACAAACCATAGTAAAATGTGTTTAAGCTTGTGCACGATGCGGCGATCGTTCGCCAATTTATGCAACATTGCATTTCTTACACGCATGCTAGAAATGATACAAGGATTATATAAAATTCAACATTGTTATTGCGGCTCGTTTAAAGCGTGCGGTATTTCATAACTTCGACTGTAATCTTACTGGGTAGAAAAACATTTCTTTCGCGCCGTTCAAGGCTCCGCCAAATGCTTCCTTGAACGATGATAATACGTATTCCATTATCAGTTCCAAATAGCTCAAATCTTCGTAATGGTCGTAGTCTTCGTGACAAAAGTAGTCGTACAACATCGGTAGAAGTATTATTAAAATGTACAGCATACCGCCGAAAAATACTAAAAACCAAAGAGATTCATCACGACGTAGCCAACATTCTAAATCGTTAATCAACGCGGACACTTACCGATAGATTTCACTTCCAAAAATTTCTTATCATTGTCTGTATTCCTCTCATATCTCGATTTGCCAAACACAGGCTCAGCACCAGTCATATTCGCAGCCACCTTTTTTGCATTAACATTTTGGGCGTCGGGATCCGGCGACGCATTCATATTTCTGTTCAAACACAACTGTTTCGTTTGCGCGACATCTGCCTGAAGATTCGAGTCCCTACAAAATAAAACTGTAGCCTAGCCATGTATTCTTCAACTGTCTTGAAATCAACACAACTTTCACGATACTCACAATGCTTTGTTGATCATGCTAGAAAGAGCGGAGCATTGTTGCAACGTTTGCAGTTCGGGATTCAGTTTCGATTGAGCCTGTAACTCTTTGTCGTACAGATCGTCCGCCTTTCCTTTCTTAACCTCCGGCTTATCCATCGCCAGTTGGTACAGATACTGCCGCTCCACGCTGCCAGTGTTCTGTATTTTGTGCCTCAATTTGTTGTAATACTCCCAGTAGCTTTTATTCAACAGCTCTTGCGTCTTGGGCGAGATACCTTTCGGCCTCTCGATTGTATCGTCCGTGTTCGTTCTCGGCGACATGTCGCATTTACAACGTTCCATTTGTAGGCACGACTTTGAGAGAACCTTTATCATTTCCTGGCACGAGTCCAGGTCCCGATCATTATCCAAACACCTCTGCTCGACAAAATTCACACCGTTATCGATCCGTGCCGTTGCATTCCTGTCGTGCAAGAGTAATTTGGCATTAGAACGACGACCGATCTTTCTTGCTCTGTAATTATTAAATTTGCGGATGTTCATTTGACTGCACTTGTGCCTGTTAGATTGACAATTTCGCCATACCACGGTATAGTCAGAATCCGCCAGTGCAGGGTGAGAATTTTTCTGGAAATAAGATCTCGCTTTCCTGGAAAATTTTCTTGTCGCTTTCTTCTGTTTAAACGTGATATGCGGTTCGGAATTTCGACAAAGCTTCTTAACGCATTCGCTTCTCGCGGAGGGTAAATTCTGTTCGGATTTATTTCTGCCTTGCGTTTCATAGACAACCCCTTTGCGTTTCTGATACGATTGATCTCGATCACTGCTAACTACGTTCGCTGCTGCGACTGACTCCAGACATTCGTTTCTCTCTTTGGATACGAATTTTGCCTGATCGTCGACTGAATTCACATCGCCGTGCATGTTAGTTTTCCCTGCGAGTTTATTTACAGCGATAAGCTCTTTCTTCTGAACACGTTTCCGAGTAATAAATTCAGAATCCGTTGTTTCATCTCCACTTGTATTGCACACAGTTTTCTTCGCGTTCGAACGTTGAAAAGCATTGCTATGCATACTCTTTTTAATCGCAGTGGGAATATAGTACTCGGAATCACTGGATTCCTGTTGCTTCTGAACTTTTCTGCATTCTAATCTGTTGGGTACACTTGCATTTGTTCTGGATGCGCTCGTAACAGAACCGTTATCGTGTGGCTTCGAACAGTGGTCTCTGCATTCGGCAGGTCCGGAATTTTGTAGCTTCATTATATTCCTTTCGCTATCACAGATAGTTCTGTCGTCAACTATTTGCTTCCCAGTATCTAAAATAATATAATATCAAGAACAATTGAAAATAAAAGTACAGAAAATACGTTCTCCTAAATAAGTATTACCATTATTCAGAGGTTTAAGCATGTTTTGCGTCTCGTTCGAAGTTATTCGCGCGAATTGATTCAATAATTCAGCGTTAGAAGGATGCTTGCATTGTCCCGCTTCCGTTTTCGTTAAACCTGGATTTGGACCCTGTTGCGCTGAATTATTTGTCCCTGCACCGGGTGGTATTTGCATTGGAATGTTTTTATATGCAAGAACTGGAACTTGTACATTGTAGCATTGATTTACATATTCCTGAGGTATAGTGATTGTATCGAAATGTATCGCGTTCAAAGGATGCGGCTGAAATTTCTTGTCTAACACGAAAACCAATTGCCCATTGTTGTCCTGAATGCATTAAGATAATAAGGAAATATATTTCGCCGACATTCGTATTTCTAGCGGGATTCGAATTATGAAATTTCAGAACATATACTTGCACTGGTATAGAACTTATGTCCACCTGTGTATTCGCGTCATTCACCCCGAACTTTTGCACGCGTTCACAGCAACTTGTGTTCTTTACAGATTTATCTTTCTCTGTAATTTCATTTCTGCCATTATCCTCCGACACGTTACCCACATTCCTCGATTCTGAATTATTTATACAATGCCTCTGCTCCGAATTTACTTCTTCATTGATAGTAAAATTCCTAGTTTCTTGAGACTCCCGAATACATTTATTCGCGTTGGAGTTGCGAGGAGTTTGCGGTGGTGGATCCTTGTAAAATTCAGATCGTTAAATGTTCCATTCTTTCATTTAATATGCGTACTATGCTCACCGCTTTCGCATGGATCTCTTCGTTTCTTCTCGCGACACGAAGCCTCTCTTCTTCCAGTTTCACTTGTTGCCTGTAACAAAATATGAATAATAGTAATTAACAAAGTAATTTCCAATAAGCCCAGTCTTCTCGATTAAAAGTGATTTTTACGGATTAGTATCTCTCTCAGGAATCGACTTCCCTAGTCTTCCATTTCTCCAAAGTTCCGTGCAGCCAGCAACGTCAGGCTGGATTGTCCTTTCCTCTAACAACTCCATCGACGTCACTTGATTTCTCTTAACATTCGTAACTCTGGTCGAACACACATTAACAACTCTTTAAGTTAGCCACAATTCTATCTAAGTACAAAAGAAGGAAGATACTTTTTGAAACGGGGATCGTTGTAACCGGGAAGTCTTTTCAAGGTGTGCATACTTGAAGTAACTCTTTGCTGATGAAACGAAGAATACGCGCTGTCCTTGGTTAACGTAGATTTAGGGGACCTGAATTTCAAACAACTCGTAGTCAGTTAATCGTCGACACGATTTATATAAAACCTCAGGAAAGTCTAAAGTCGATTACTCACTGGTTCAACGGCGTTTGAACCACTGTGCGACTCCTCCTGGGTGTCCGAGTGAAGGTGACTATGCACGGAGGTGCAATGGCATCGTTCGCATCGTCAGCCAATTTACGTTGAGGTATTTTTGGCCAGGAAGGATCATCCGGTACGCTAAAACCGTTTGAGACAAATGAAAATACATCTTAGATAAGCGCAAGCAATTTAATTTAAACACTTACCGCAGTGATCCTGCGTTATACTTTTGTGGAATCGGTATCGAGTTCTCACTGTTTACTGAAATTATATTAATCCTCTGAATGTTATATCTGATCTGCAACGACTTAAGTCACCTTTACCTTTTATGTTCAAGTGAATAGCATTTGCGTCATCTTTGTATGCCATGTTGAAGCAATCATACATTTCAAAAGTTTCTGCTTTTCTTAAAACATTTGTAAAAAATAAATTCCTGGATCAACTGTGTAAATAATTAATGTCAGGAGGAATACAAAAACTGTACAGGTTCAACGTTAATTTCATGCTTTACAGTTTAGAGATTAAACAGCTCTGCACTTCAAGTGGGATCGCATTTGTTTCTACGAACTCAGATGTTCTTTCCCGTGCACATTTAAAAAAGAACATTCACGTTTGAACGAATAATCCTTTTATTTTTAATAAGAATCGATAGTTTCCTGTACAAAAAGATCTAAGATGTTACGGTGATCAGTCATTCTGTTTTTATTAATGATATATGTATTTATATATATATATAATATGTATATAATTGTAATTTTAATTTTAAAATATCGTATGTACAACAAATATACAACTGTAGTAGATGCAGGAACAGTTAACTATGATCTACATCATTATTTAATACCTTCATTTATGTTACACTAAACTGAAGTATATTTGTGCACCATAATATAATTATATCACAATATTAAGCTATCGTTATTATAGTTGTATAGTGATTTCCTCGTTACTTTCTTTGCAAAATATCGTAATAAGGTTTCACTTAAGACGTACAACGTATCTTATCATCTGTAAGTTCCAGCGTTTCTGTAAGCATCGTAAACATGTAACGCATGTTTAACATGCCGTTTTTATTCTTCCCGTTATTTTCGGGATAAAGAAAATTGTGCGCGTTATCGTTTGAAACTAATGATTAGTATTATCTCTTTCCTAGAAATCATATAATCAATGTAACGAAGTGTACGTCGGCGTGTGTTGCATCTTCGCGGAATAAATATATCGCTCGTAACATTACAGCGTATGTAAAATCTACTTTAACGAAGGAATGTATCAGTACAATTATTTTGACTAGATTTGAGAATGACGATACAATTATCGCTCTTATATAAAAGTTGTATGCCATAAAATGTATCGGTCAATATTCAATTTTTTTCGCTCCGCCGCCGTGCGCTGTTTTATAATCGAATTTGAAATTGGTCCAAGATTAATATATATTTCCCGTTCTTCCTGTCTTATGTCATTAAAATTGCACGAATGTCTCACTGGCATTGTCTCGGGGCATACTTCGTTTCCAATACCACAAATAAGTACATAATATTCAACAGATATCCCTACATAACAATACGCGCTAGGTTGCTGGCTTCGAACATACAACGAAACATCAATCAAGCTCTTTTACTGTTCTTCTAAAGGATTATTAAACGATGACAAGAATATATATATATACATTCATATATATATATATATAATTATGGTTACAAAAAACGACCAAAATAATACTTTAGACAGAGCAATAACAATTATTACAAAGTAAATAACAATTTTGAAATGCTTTCACAAGGTGAAACGCGAGCACCCTTTCGTTTCTCCGACTTTCTTTCCCGGATCGAGGTACATGTCGGTGATTTTCTTAGAAAGATCGAGAAACCAAAGAGCGCGCGTAGCATCGATAGCTTCGTAAGTTCCTTCGGACTGCGCATTGTAAACAATTCGTCTCCATTCACAATAGCTTAATATACAAGTATCTAGCGATGGATCTAGTCGAAGACGAGTACACACCGTTACTGACGGGAACATAATGCCTTTAACGAATCTATCAGAATCCACGCGTTATATCGCATAAAACATCACAATTAACTTTCAATTCGTATACTACAACTTTTTAAAAATATACAACGAATACAAAAGCTATATACGAATCTCGATAGCCTTAATCCTGCATGTTTTATAAGAATATAATCAAGTAGATTTGACTGACAATTTTTCTCGGTATACGCGAACGAAAATATTTTCCGAATCAATTCTGCTGCCGAATCAATGTGCGTCGAACAATGCCGCGATTATTGTCTGGTAGTATTGTAAACGTTCTGCACAAAAGGTGAGATCTAACTTCGACGGCGAATCAGTAACATATTGCTTGCGTGACCCTTGTGAAAAGAATGCCTTTGTAATTAAATATGCGCAGATCATTAGACTTTAAAATATGTACAGAATCCTCTCATCGAAGGAGAAATATCCATATCAAGGAGACATATACATAGTACATTGATAACGTTTTATGCTCGTCGACGAAGCATCTGTTAGGTGTAGAAATATACATACATAAAACACATTTATTACACAGTTTCCTCCGTTATTGTCGTGTTAAGCTTCGTGTTCACCGCTGTTTATTCCTATCAGGGATTCTGTTTGCTCCGCTTCGAGATCTGGTATCCTGCAATTGGAAAGGCACCGAGTGTATTTAACAAGCGACAGCTAGCCGCATTCGAGCCCGCGGCGTCCGCCTTTATTTCCAACAAGACGATACCTTGTCGACCTGTTTCTCCTGCATATCCAAATGTATACTCTCTTAATTAAATCCATGACCGGATCCCAGTTATCGTAGTAGGACAGAAGTGATACAGTCAGAAATGCTAAAAGCATCGGAATGGTTCCTAAGTAGAAAATGCAGGGATATTCGACTTTTTTAAGTAAAACATCAGCTATCATCGACATTGGCATAGTTAAACTAACTGCCAAAGTTGCTATGAGGGATGATGTTAAAAAACAACCCCTGCAGATAAAAATTAATAGACCTAGTACGTCGGTTGAAGAGCGTTGATAGAACGAGGCGGCCTAACAGCAATAACCGTCGACTTACCACAGCCAAAGTACTTCGCTTAAAACTGTACCGATCAGGCCATTGATAAGTAAAAATGTCCACTGATGCGTGTCCGGCCACTCGAACTCCTCCCAATGGCCGTAATGAAGGATAAAGAACAACGGCCACAGAAGCGTCAGATTGAACAGTCCGACGAAGCCGAAAAACATCGGAATATCCATCTTATCTTCGTGATCCACTTTCCTCTTTAGGAACACGATGTAAGCCGCATAAAAGAATGCACTGACTAGCGCTAAAATTATGCCCGTCGGTATTCTGCTGGTCTCTATGGTTAAATCCGAGAGGCCCACTAACACCTGCAAATTAAACGGATGATATTATTCTATCGGTAAACCGATTCCTCGTGTAAGGGATTAATTACATTTCTCGTCCCGTAAGCTTCGTTGCAAAGCAAGATTGTACATACTAGTCCGAGAATGCTGACGGAGACAGCGACTAGCTTAGACAACGTAAATTTATCTCCTCCGTTGCTGGGGAAAAAGGCAGCGAGGAATAACGTGAATAAGCTGGAAGTGGACGACAGCACAGTCACGACTCCCGCCTCGGTTTTCGCTAACGACATTTGATAGGTATAATTTGCCATGAACCACTGCAACGAAAGACACACGCATTTAGTTCAATGTAACAGGCAGATCGTTTCAAAGTGTAAATTCTTACGTACGAATATACAAAACATAAGCGCGATCTTAGCGACTTTCTGAACAGAAAACTTATTGGCTTGCCGGCGTGCGTGCTCCCCCGCTCTCAAGCTGGCTTGGTAACTGAGCCTCGCTAATAACGCCTCTGTCGCATCACTTTCCGACATGTGCCTGACTTCGGCTAGTTTACTGAATCTTACAGACCGTATCGACGAATCATCGCTTTCAGTGCCTGAAGAACGATCACAGTGATCTGGTGTTTTTATTGGAACAAATGTTGGATCACTCTACAATAGTACAAGTTTTCATCGTCAATTAACGCTAACAGTGATCCGTGGAGAGTCAAGGCGGTTCGATTTTTACGCGGGATAGCTCGCGATGCAATTGATTTCTGCTTACCAAACTTGTGTTAGCTTCTGAATAGAAATTATCGTCCTCCACGTTGGGATCTATGAACTGGAACAATAAAAGGTGAACAAGTAATTACGGAAAGCTTCTCGAATTAATTACTCGCATTCCAACGTACCATGTACGTCGCTGGTTTATTGCACTGGTCTCTCCAGGGAGGCCAGAAGCATAAACCGAGCAGATAAAGCGTGAACATCGATGTTTTCACGTATGTACTAAAGAACGGCTTTTCGAACGCTGCTTCCCTGTAAATGTACTGAAACCGTAACGCACATATTATTAGCAATCGATTATATTCAACGACTGTACTTCTGTAATCGACACTGCGATTAATTCTTACTTTCGTTAGCTCGGAACTGGAGACCCAAATTATGTCGACTAGCAACAGAACCAACAGTCCCAATACAAGTCTCTGAGACTTATTCATCATCGCTGCGAGCTTGTGAGGATCCTCCGCCATCCCCTGCTGTCTACGCTGTCGTAATTCTACGGAGCAGCTCATGATACTTCTAATACCTTCCTCCTTCCTGATTATGGCATCGTGATAGCATTGATCTCTGAAAAATGTATCCTACGTTCAGCGAAACCGACAAACTAGAATTAACGCCAAAGCCACGCGACTCGTTACCATAAAGCTCTTAGCCGCGACGTAACGACATTCCTGAAAGAGTACACACGGATACTGTGCCTATGGAAATACATAACTCAAGCCGCGTGACGTTTCCTTCTATCGAGCGCGTTTCAACGGCGAAGGTTCTTTACGAGGAAAAAACGGCGGTTGCACAACAGTCGCCACATAAATCATTGGGGCGTGCGAGGAGGGTAAGACAAAGGCCATAGACGGGAGGCGAGGGATCCAACCAGGGGGCAAAGAAACAATATTCAAGGTTTAACTAATTTAATGAACGGCTACAAGTTTCGCGCCGACTGACGTTTATTAAATATAACGTGGCGCTAAGGCTTAGAGGGTCGTGAGTGTTGAAAGAAGGTTTGTTGGTTCTGTGAGCGATAACAGGTGGACAAGCGGCAAATGTGCGAGAAGTAAGATAACCTATAAGAGTTCCGAAAATAGTGGATACAAAGAATTCGGCATGACGCTCGCGGGGAAGTGTAACAGCGGATCGACTCACGGATAGCGATAACCCTCAATTTTCATGCGCTGACGACTAATCTATGCGCTGGCGGTGCTGCTACATCTTGGTATCACGGAACCACGAGCGTCGTACGCTCCTCGGCGAATTACTGGAACGACACTTCCCGCGGGACTGATTCGCAGCTCCTGGAGTGGATTTTTCCGCGAACCACCGGCCAGCTACCGCTTATTCTAATTCAAGTATTACAACGCTAACGTTACCGTCTCGTTATCGCGTCGGAACAACTGCTCGTAACCATGTTGATACGCTGATGACGTTCCGTAGTTTTTCTTATCACCCCGATGGCGCTACGCGTCTCTAGCAAGGGTTTTTATCTGGTGCATTTGAATTAGATTCGCGCACACTTTTTTTTCCACCAGTAATTTAGAACACTTCGGCGCGCGAGTAATGAGAATTTCTTGCACGTAGGAGTCTGTTATCGCGCGCTACTTAAGAGGCATTTAACTCGGCTGATGTTAATGAAAGATGTTAAATAGTTTCCGCGTGCTCCCGGTTTAATCGAACCGTCGACGCAGTAATTACAGCGAAGCCACGGTGTAGTCTAATTGCCCGCGTTGCTTCCGCTTACGCCGAAGGAACTTGCCATCTTCGATTTAACTCGGCGCGAAGGGGCTTGAGGCGACGGTTGCCATGACGAACAATAGCGGCAACAGAGCTCGGCTCAGGAACAGTTTCGAGCTTCTTCGTCCGACGTCAGTTCTGTGCAGCGAGAATGGCTAACAATATCCTCAGCAATGGCCGTATTCAGCAGCAAACAACTATTTCGCAACGGTTGAGAAACGATAAGCAGAAGAAAGGTGGTTTTTCTGTTGATCGGTGTCGCTGGTCAATGACAAGCACCAATACATTCGCCGTTTCATTCACAACGCTCGACTGAAATTGAATTAAAGTCGTGGCAGATAAGAGATATCTTTGGCAACAATGAAATCATTCCGAAGTGCCCAAGTGTGATAGCTGGATAACCTCCTATCGTGTTGTACAACTTCCGGCTCATAATCAACGTAGATTCTTCCACTTCCTTTCTCCGCACCGCCACACTCGATGTATTCATTTCTTCGATCGAATGCAAATAATTGCTTATTATCTCTGCTAATTGAATACGTATTTATCGATCGAAGTTCACTTCGAACTAATTGCGTCATTAAACTCGAGGAATTTCGAGCGTTATCAATCTTAATGCACGCGAGTGATGCGCTTTCGGGAAGTTTCGTTTTATTCTCAGAATTGGTAATTAATATATCCGCGCGGCCATAACCCAATACTTGTTTTTTATCAAGCGCCGGAAATACCGGCGATAGAGAGCAACAATTGGCTGCTGCATCGCCATTACACACGCCACGAGTACAAGACCTGCAAAACTCTGATCGATCAGGAATTGGCGAGATCCACCGGGCACAACGAATACGCGAGTTACCTGAAAGTAAGGGGACTTATTTAGCTCCGGTGTTCAGCTGGAAAGAAAAAAATTATTAAAACGCCCCTCTGTCCGTGCAGGGCTTGATACTCCGGCGAGAGGGGAACATTCAGGACTCGTTGAACTGCTTCCAGACCGCGTACAACGTGAACTCGACGAACGTTAATAACGTCAAGCAGATTGCCAAATCCCTGTGAGTAATGGAAATTCGATTTCACCGGCCCGATGCGGATGGAATCGGTCTCGAGCACTGCGAGCCGCTGCTCCCTCTAATTCGATTGTTGCGCACGGGATATATTCGATTACTCGGCCTTTCTTTTTAGACCGAAATAACGCTATCGCGAATATCGCTCCCGGCGCCATTGATCTCGTTAATAACCAAATATCCTTCCACAGTCTGATCATGGGCAGCCATAAGCGCGCGATCGACGCGTACTTGGAGGCCGAGAAGATATCGAACGTTCCTGACTGGGAAGTTTATCTGAATCTAGGCAAGTCGTTCTAGGAAATCTTGCCGCGCAGAAGTCAGCGTGTAGACTTAGTGACGCGCGGTTAATTTATTTGCTCACGAGATAGGCGAGATAAATCGTATCGGTTTAGAATCTCGGCGTTTTGTGCGCTGACAAAAAGTGCAGTGGCGGATTTAAGGAGAAGGGCCCAGGTGGCAAAGGATTCGAGGGGCCCATTTTTTTTTTTTCAAAAGAGTTAGGTGTAGAAGTTCGGAAAAAATATTGTGTTTGGATAAAATATAATTAATAATTTCCTTTTTTTTTTTTTGAAGATGGGGCCTTCTGGGCTTTGAACAATTAACAATATTTGTTGAAAAGTAAAAAATGGCACCGGTTTGAAAAGAAAACTTTGGCGAAACACCCAAATGGTTGTATTTTTGGGTGTCCCGTGAGAAAAATCTCGAATATTTTTCGACAAAAATTGTTATTCAGCTGGGGGCTATAGCGACACTCGTACAGATTAAAAATCTTTCGGAATTTTTTGTTTCGGCTAAACCTGAGCCGGGAAATCACCCACGCTGTGAACATACCTCTTTTTTTTTTTAAATTTTAATTGTCATTGCCAAAAAACAATTAACACAAAATGCAAACATTCTTTTTAAATTATTTTTGTACAATATCAGAGTAGCTTAATAAATACCAAAAAGATTTATTTCGTTATAGGGTTGTATTTATTGAGAAAAATATCTTTAAAAATAGCTTAATTTTTCGGCCGATCAAAGTAGAATGACCCCTTAATTCCGTCACTGCAAAAGTGTCTTTAGACATCATACTCTTTGCGATGCTAATCGTTGCAAGGTCCTTCCGGAAAAGTATAGCTTACATTCAGCAGAGGGCGTTGCGGTCGCTTTGGGCCCAACTGGAACGCACCCCTTGTAGGCCTAAACGAATGGGTTTTAAATTTTGTTTTCTCTGGTCATTTTTATGAGTGAAAGTCGGGAATTTTTTTAGGAAACATTAAGCAACATTTTCACTTTATCTTTTAACATAAAAAAATATAAAATTCTTATTTCAACTTAAAGGAAAATAGACTTTCCCGAGTTTTCTGAAAATATATTTCACTAAAGAAACGAGGGTTGAGAGAAGAAATTTTAAATTTCCCCATTCGCTAGACCCACAAGCTGGTGTCCTCTTAAATACCCCCTTCAAAAAATTCGAATTTCCTCCAGGCGAGTGCTACATGAAGCTGAACCAGCTGCACGACGCGAAAAGGCACTTGAAGAGATCGATCGAGCTAACGAAAAACGAGTTACCGTACATCGCTCTGGCGAAAGCTTGCCTCCTCGAGGATCACGTTACAGAAGCACGGGACGCTTACACCGCTGCTCTTGGGTATAAAGAAGCTTCCCCCTTTCCGCCTGGCTTCCCCGTTTAAATGTACCACGGCGGTTAAACGGTCGCTTGACCTCGCGAGCGTCTCGCTGCGCGCGCGGTTTTAATTCCGCTCGAGGTAGATGGTCAGCTCGAATGCTCCTTTTTACGATACAGAGTATTATGTTCCACCTTCCGTTGCGAGCCGGCTATAGATCTCGCCCTTAAAAAAGTTACTAGGCAAACAGGAGATACTTTGTCACGGTGACGATTACCATTACGTTCTGCCTGTCTTCTTCAATAACACTGGCGTCACAGAGATTGCACGGCTGTTAAAAATTGCAAGGGTTTCTTCTTTTTATATCGATGAAGGAAAGCATTGCCTACATTCTACAACATTCAATAGTTGCTTCTGTCCCTGACTCATCTCGCCAATCCTCAGCGTTTATAACAGAGCCGAATATTAACATTCTTTCGCGGTTTTAAGGGGGTTCAGGACTATTGGAATATCGAGAAATTGATTTTTTTATTATTAATTCTGAAAGTGTCATCTTTTTTGAATATTTACAAAAAAGTTTCATGTGGAAATTCGAATAATTACGGAAATTACAACGCGGAAGGTAACTGAAACCGTTTTTTCGAAACACTATTTTCAGAAACGGTGTAAATAATAACTCTTGAACCAATGGATATTTTCACTTGAAATTTTAAATGGAGCTGTAGAATTCCTTTCTCTATCGTGTGGAATTTGCGCGTCAACATTGGATGTTTGTAAAACATTTTATAACTAATTAAAGACATTTTTTTCCATAAAAATGTGGGGAAAAATTGATTCGTGTGTAAGTTTTACAATTTTTATTTAAATTCGCCCAGCAAAATTTCACACGATAACTATTAATAGTGTAGAAATTACTCACCCCAAAGCATTTTGCTTTTAGATAATTGTTTTTTATTCCGTTTTTAACGCTTGAATAATTTTCAACATTTTGACAATTTTTTTATTTTACAATACTTCTAAAAGTCTAAATTCCAAATAAAAAACTGTGAAGAGTGCCGGTACGGCGATTATTAGGTATTTATTTAATCTAAACAATCCAAGCGACAAGAGACCGTCGATTTTAGTCGTTCGATAGTCCTATACCCCCTTAATTGGTGCTCTGGTACGCCCGACTGATAGGCGCGTATGTACACTCGGTTGTGTTATACAACTCGAGCAGATCGTTTAGAGGAATCCATTAAAGCTATAAGGCGATTACCGGCGCGACAATTTACGTGCAAATGAACGGCATAATTACGAGCTCTGCTCTCTTACGAGACATACGAAGATGACCTCGATCTCTTATGATACACAAAGCGTCCCGTAACTATCGCCGCAGGAAATTAATTATATAAAAATGATCGTGTCATCTATGAATCTTTGAGAGCGCAGAACTCAGAAACTACCGAACCGATTTCGACGAACTATGGTCCCAGAAGATTCTTTCTTCCAAAATCCAAGTTACATAAATCCAAATACGTGTATTTTGCTACCAATTCTACGACACAAAAAAAACGTGGAAAATCTGCTAGAATTCATTTTGAATATTTACCAATACCAAGTGCACGCGCACCGAAACGAATATGTAATCCCATTTCCTGCGCGCCGAAACTTCATTTTACGTCCCCGATTGTTCCGCGCGGACCCCCAATCTCCCCGTCACACTGTCAATTACACTTCGCTACCACGCACGCCAGCGCGTATATTTTCCGGGCGACGAAGATACCTGAAAAATTCACGAAAGAAATTCCCGTGCAACGTTCCCAACGTCTCCATTTCCCTTCGCGTTTCCTCCGCAGGGAGAATCCGGAGAGCACCGAGGTCGCCACCGAGCTGGGGCTTCTCTACCTGAAAATCGGCGACGTGCAGCGGGCGTTCCAGCAATTCGGCGCCGCGCTGGCTCATTCCCCGAATTGCACCAAGGCGATCCTGCCGATCGCTTACGTGATCCAGGTGAGCCTGCGAGACTCTCAGGCACGACGTCGAGTTCGAGGTTTCGAGGGATGGGGGAGATTGTTTCCGCATTACGGATTTACTTGGCGAACGGCGGGCTAAAGCCGGGATATGCACGCACTTCGTTTCGTATTCCTGGCTCGTCGAGTCTGAAGCTTGTAGCAACGCTGCCGCGGCGTTTTTGGGTGGAAATAAATCGCTGCGGTATTTGGTTCGGCAGATGGGAAATTATATAGGAAATCGAGGTGGGGATTTATGGTTTGATGGTACGCGGTGGGGATTCAGATGTCGATGCTGCGCATCGCGTAATGAGCAGTCGAGCGTGGGTCTATGATTTGTGTGATAATTTAATCTGTTTTGAATAATTTGAAGCTCGAGAGTCGGGCGCGCGTGATATATTTTATTGGGCGAGGTTGTTATATTGCTGCGGGTAATATGTTAATGGAAAGTGTGTAATGTGTTTAGTAGATTCAGGAGAAATATAGGTTTAAGGAGGCATGGCTAGTTGGCAGGCGAAAAAAAATAATGTCATTTTCGAGAATTTTTTGTGGAAAATCTAATGTGGGAAAATTGTTTCTGGTATTTTTTATCACTACACTACTGCCCAAATATTAATATAGCTTTTGAACTTTATTTTTTACAACCATTCGACTATTTTAAAAGTATAATTTTGTTAGAGGGAAATATTAAAATATGAACGAATAACAGCCACTCTCCCGGAAGCTATTTTTTTTAGCGGTGAACATGATTTCTCCGAGCCGGATCATCTGAAATCGAGAAGTGAAGAAGATTCTGTTAGTGTATGAGTTTATCTAGTTCGTGAACGGAGGATTTTTAGAAAAAATGATTTCAGACAAAATTCTGGCCGATTCATGATTTTTCGATCTCTGAATTGTTCGTTTTTCGTGAATTAAAAAAAGAGTTTTCATAAAAAACAAAAATCCTTCGTTCACGAACTAAGTAGATAAACTCGTATACTAACAGAATGTTCTTTACTTTCTGATTTCAGATGATCCGGCTCGGAGAAGTCGTGCTCACCGCTAAAAAAATAGCTTCCGGGAGAGTGGCTGTTATTCGTTCATTTTTTAATATTTTCCTGTAACAAAATTACTGAGAGTTGCTGAATATATGTACTTTTAAAATAAGCGAATAGTTGTAAAAAATCTACATTAGATTTTCCACAAAAAATTCCCGAAAATCACGTTTTTTTTCGCCTGCCAACTATGGCATGCCTGGTGATTGGAGGAAAGAAATTGTAATTCTTTAACTAACTTATGTTCGTTCGCTACCCCTAAGATCGCAAGATTCATGGTGTTCTTCCAGAAGGAGATTCTCGCGTAACCCTAAATTGCCTCGGTTCCAAAAACTTCGTAAATATGTAGGAAGTCTCTCTCTCTCTCTCTCTCTCTCTCTCTCTCTCTCTCTCTCTAAATAAAACAATGTTCCATAGAACGACTCGATGATCAGGGACAAAGTTTCCCGGACGGGAAGCATGTGCACCATTCCTGCAATGTTCTTCGAGAATTTAATTAGCTGCACCAGGGGGGACGGAATTCCCTTTATTCGACGAACTAAAACGCTCATCGTACTTTTCAGAATCATCAGGAGTACGACGTGGCGCTATCCAAGTACAAGGTGGCGGCTCAATCGATCCCCGAGTCGCACACCTTGTGGAACAACGTTGGAATGTGCTTTTACGGGAAGCAGAAATTCGTCGCGGTGAGTAAACCCCTTTACGCCCGTTAACCTAATTGTATAACGTAATTCGATGGGCCATCGTCAAGGGACAGTCTTTTCCTTTCCTCTCGCGATTTTTCTGAATTCCTCTGGAGGTTTAAACGGAAACTACAAAGCTCCACGGAACACGTTGATACAGAAAATAATAGAAAAGGATTTATTTATTTAAATAATTATACGGGTTTACAATGTTTTTAATTGACAGTTCTGCGAGGTAAATGATTCGACCCCTTCAAGGGCTCCCTTAACTCGGTTAGGTCGCAATTGTATAGATTTCTTAATAACCAGTATGATGACGCTACTTAGTTTTGTTCTTTTGGTAATAATTATTATGCTCTGTCATGTATCTATTATTGCTAAGTTTCTGCTCAGACTCTGTATACTAAGGTCGGGGTCAAAAATATTGGCCGGTGAGTTTCGTGAGGAGTATCCTCCTATTCTCAACGTTTTCTGACTCGCTCTCACCTTGCCAGAAAAGGAGTGCACCAGAAGTGGTGGGGATAGCGCCAAGCTCTTAACGTGTAGGCCAAACCGAGCTCTTAGCGTAGAAATACATACATCAGAATAGGTGTGCGTTAGCTGCGAAAACGAATTCACCGGCCAATATATCTGGCCCAAATTTAATTTGTAATATTATTACAAATTTCGATAGTGAGAACTATAGATGGATTATTTTCACTATTGATAATTATCGGTATCGAAAATCGTAGGTTAGTCAATTCAGAAATTCAGAATCCCAAATTTAATTTGTAATATTACAAATTTCGATAGTGAGAACCATCGATAACTATCGTAAGTACCATCGATAGTTCTCCACCTCTACTTATTTTCACTATTGATAATTATCGGTATTGAAAATCGTAGGTTAGTCAATTCACAAATAATAAAAGCTGAAATTCGGAATCCCAAATTTAATTTGTAATATTATTACAACTTTCAATAGTGAGAACCATCGATAACTATCGTAAGTACCATCGATAGTTCTCCACCTCTACTGTATACTACTTTTGCGTTAATTCGTATACCATGGGATATCCCGTTAAATAAATAATAATAATAATAATAAATAAGGTCGTTCAGGTCTCAGATCCAGTATTCCAGATCAACTTCCTCATCCAGCAATCGACACTCCAGCCTGGCACCCGCCGCTCCAAAACAAGTCGCGATCAGCGCACCCAGCCGGATTCCGTCTAACAAGGATAATTAATTTAAGATCCACTAAAGGGGACGCGCGTCTCGGGACGGCGACAGTGACGCACTTGCGTCGCCCAGGAACTCGATTAAGGGACACTACAGTGGCGCATAATGCGCTATTACGAGGGGGAGGGGGTGGTATCGGTGAATGGAAATGATGCGCCGTATTTCTTAACGAGCATCGCGTGGACCACCAGGGGATCCGTAGAAGCTAGCGATTCCCATGGGCGTCCGTAGGGGGGGGGGGGGGGGAGTGCAAAAAGGGCAGTTGCCCCTCCCTAGTTTTGTGAAAAAATCGCTTTTTTTCAAAAACTGATCTTTAGTAAGTTTATCCTAAAAAACCGAGTATTCCTAAATTTTTTATTTTAAATTTTAATTAACTTGCCACCACAACATGAGATAAAAAAGCAAGCTGGTTATTCGTTTTTTCATTACTATATTTTTCTTCATCGTCACCCTAAAATTGCCCCTTCCGGGAAAAAAGTCTACGGACGCCCTTGGCGATTCCATCTAGATTCACCTACAACTCGGTCGCGCTCAGGGACCAAGTAAAAGACATTCCTCCCCCGTCCAACTTGCCAGGAATTAATCCGAGGCGTCAGAGGAACAACGACTTTCTTTTACGAATTAGCCCGACGGGGACTCGAGGGGTGGCGTTTGCCGAACGGAACCCTTTCTCCTTTCCAATTACGCCTACGTCCCGGCGAGATTCGCCCGAGGGAGGGTCGAAGGTGGCGCGGATAAATAGAATTAAGTGGCCCGCGGTTATTGAATACTTTTCGCGAACGATAATAGATTCCCCGGCGGGGGAGGAGGGAACGATCGAACGGGGGAAGCTGGGTTACCTAAGGATCCGCGCTCGAGACGCGGGAACGAGGCCGCGCAGAAGTTTCTTAATCCACTTCCAGCGTTATTCGACGCGGTTGCTTGTTAGCGGATCGGGACTACCGAGTTGAGTGGATTAAGCTTAAACCTCGGCCTTAGTTACGTTGTCGTCGATAAGAAGCTCGAGGAAGTGGATCAGGAAAAAAATGTGACGCGCGAGGTCGCGCCTGTCGCTTTTCAAAACTTCCACGGGGTTAATTTTTATTATCAGCACCGATCGCGGTGCTCTCTTTCCCCAACATTCTCCGCGTCGTTTGCATAATCCAATTCCCGGCCGGGGCGGTATTATTAACCGCGTCACTCGATCGCCTAATCGTCGCGCAAATTTACGCGGCACGGCCGCTTCGCGTGAATTCAACGGGTCGCTTGGTCATCGATCGCGCCGCGCCCAATCCTGCTGGATCGGTTCAACGGTCTGATTACTTCCAGGCGATTAGCTGCTTGAAGAGGGCGCACTACCTGAACCCGATGGCCTTCCTACCGGCGTACAATTTGGGGATGGTTTTTCTCACCACGGGCCAGCCGGCGTCCGCTGCGATTTATTTGTGCGCCGCGGTCACCGCCGATCCGAAGAATCATATGCCGTATCTTCTGCTCGGGAGTAAGAGGACACCTACGTTTTCGTTCTTTTATTTTCGCGAAGACCAGGGTGAAGAACCCAATTACTGACACCTGACCAATTACTGTCACCTTAAGGGGTCATGCTCAGTCAGGGGGCCGAAAAAAGGGCGGTCTTTGGAAATTTTCTTACTCAAAAACTATAACACATTTCTCAAAAAATCTTTTTTCCCCGTTAAGGATTGCATCTAGTACCGTGCATCGTAATTTTTTTATTTAAAAATATTTATCAATAACTAAGTTATTGTCCATCACTCAAAGGTTCTCTCAAATAAAAGGCTTCTGCGGTGACCAAAATATTTAAAAAACCATTCAACCGATTTACTTCAAATTTTACAAGCTTACTATAGGAACAATAAACTAGTCTTTGAACGAAGGATTTTTTTTTCCGATGCTTAGTTTTCTTTTAATTGACGAAAATCAAGCACGATTTATGATAAAAATTGAAACTTTTACTTTAAACATCAGCCATTTTTTCCGAAATCAATATTTCGAAAAATCCTTCGTTCAAAGACTAGTTTATTGTTCCTATAGTAAGCTTGTAAAATTTGAAGTAAATCAGTTGAACGGTTTTTTAAATATTTTGGTCACCGCAGAAGCCTTTAATTTTAGAGAACCTTCGGGTGATGGACAATAACTTAGTTATTGATAAATATTTTTAAATAAAAAAATTACGATGCACGGTACTAGTTGCAATCATTAGCAGGAAAAAAGATTTTTTGAGAAATGTGTTATAGTTTTTGAGTAAGAAAATTTCCAAAGACCACCCTTTTTTAGGCCTCCTGACTGAGCATCACCCCTTAAGCTATTTTACTTAAAATAACAAATAAATAACGGTGTAAAGTCATACGCCAATAGAATTATGTAATTCAACCTATAATCTATGCTATAAATTATATTCTATAGTTTATTTATTCGTTATTTTAAGTAAAATTGCTTAAGGTGACAGTAATTGGTCAGGTGTCAGTAATTGGGTTCTTTACCCCAGTGCTTTGTATACATAAATCACGGAAGTAGTTAAAAATGTACTTAGCGAAAGATATAATAGCGAAAGTCACAGGGTTTTTGGCTAGGAAACTTGGTAGATGCAATAGTCTAATATTAATTTATTGGGAAACCAAGTGGAGGCGTGGATTTGATTTCAGCGCTGTGGTGGTAAGTTGGCAAACTATCGTAAGTAGGCCCGGATCCCACCAAACATTCCGAATAAGTATTTATTAATCGAAGAAGTAAAAATTTAGTGTTCAAAAAGATTTAAAGACACTCGTTTTTCACAACTTGTCTATATAAACACTGATAATCGTATGGACTTCGACGGATTTCGGCCTACTCACAGTAGTTTAATTTTCTGCCACTAGTTGGCGTATCGAAATTCTTGGTTTCCCAATACGAAGCACCGGATTCCCGTCAACCGCCACAATTAATCGATCTCCCTAGCTTTGCATACACGTGTCGAACCCTAATTGTTGTTTTTTTTCTACCCATCTAGGTTTAATTACTTTTACTATAATAATTATGAATTCAACAAATAAATACCTACCGTTCAGGCGTCCACAAATTTCACAAATATACCTAAGTAGCTAATGTCCGGTATTAGGTGCCGTTCGGCGTTAAAGGAACTCCCCCTGCCTATAGTCTTCTAATTCCATAAATATTAAATAAACCGAAGAGTTTTGAAATAAGTATGAATTTTTTTCTACTGATTTAACTATTTTTTTCTCGTTGCAAACACTCGAAAATTGGTAGGGTAAACCAACCAGTGAATGACCGAATAATTAAATGAGAAGCCCAGTAAATGACCGCATACTTTTAATAAGAATTGTATTTATTAATGTTTGTTTCATACGTGTAACTAAAAATATGGGATATTAAAAGTGCAACTACACTCCATGTATAAACATATAATAATTTTTAACTTTATAACTGACATTTCTTTGCCTAATGGTCATTCACTGGTATGCGGTCAATTACTGGTTGGTTTACCCTATAATGATTTTTCGGGGGACACTAGAATTCTAAAGCCGTTTTTTAAAGGTGTCAGAGTAGTTCCAAGCGCAGACGCGACGCGCTAAGAAGTACGTAGACCACCTTACAAAGCTAGAAGCGAAGTTAAAACGACACCCTGTTAGAATCGCCAGCTCCTCCGCCCGCGCCGCATTCAATTTCTGCGTGGTCATTTCTCCCCTCGCAAATTAAATTCTACGGAGAGCACCAAGGAAACGAAGCGTGTCCGCGGTGGACTAGAAAGGGAGAGCGGAAGGAAAACATATCGCGCTGGCATTGAGGAAAAATGGGGTACTGCGTCATTGTCGCATAAGAAATTCTAATTCTATCGATTCCCGAGCTCGCGCGCTAGCTTGTTCCCGTGAAGGGACACCTAGTTAACAGAATTTGTTGTTCGCAGTCGCCCTGAAACGTCTGGACGACCCGGAGGGCGCGGAGAGGGTGCTGCAGAAGGCGCACGCTCTCGCGCCTCAGGACCCCCTGGTGCTAATTAATTACGCGATCGTCCTGGACGCGATGGGCAAAGCAAGCAGCGCCGTCGAATTTTTAACAGCCCTGAACGACATCACCGCCGTGATCGACGTCGACGCGCAGGCAAGTGGCCGCGAGAAGCGAAAGCTCCCTCGATTTAAGGTCTAGACACACTTGTCCGTCCCGAGTCAGTTCCGTGTAAAGCTGGGTTTACATTATTCCAGTTCTAATCCAGTGCTTTACTGGATCACTGGACTGGACTGTGTGTTGATTCCAGTACAGTGCTGTCATTCCAGCAGATTTCGACTGGATCGAAAGTCTACTTTTCGATGCTACTTTTATGTTTTTTTATGTTTCCTTCTTTTGCGTGAATCTATTATTATTACACTCTACCACTTTCAACGGCTCAGAAACGAGTGGAATAATCAAGATATCGCCTGATTTCCAGTCGAACCACTCGCTGGATCCAGCGACTAGAATGTAGGGCTGGGACTATTCGAATAATTTAATATTCGAATATTTTACAAGTATTCGAATAATACGAATAAACTTCGAATATTTCAGTATTCGAATAAACTTCGAATATTTCAGTATTCGAATAAACTTCGAATATTTCAGTATTCGAATGTTATTATTCGAATACTATTCGAATACTGCTATATTCGAATACTATTCGAATGCTATTCGAATACTATTCGAATAGTATCGTGTGAAGTGGGTCAAAATTAGCGTATAAGATTTCACCCTGACAAATGAACCTAAAGAACTTGATTTATAATTCACACCATACTGTTCGAATATATCAGTATTCGAATACTATAATATTCGAATAGTATTCGAATACTTTAATATTCGAATAGTATTCGAATACTTTAATATTCGAATAGTATTCGAATACTTGGATATTCGAATATTATTCGAATACTTGGATATTCGAATTATATTCGCCAAATAATTGAGCAACTGAAGTACTCGAATATTCGAATACCGAAAAATTCGACAAATAGTCCCAGCCCTACTGGAATGATGTAGACGTCGACGTGATTTCCAGTCAAACCACTCACTGGATCCAGCGACTGGAGTAATGTAAACCCAGCTTCAGTTCCGTTCGGGCGTGCCAGTGGTAAGAAGAAGAGACCCTCTACGCCCCTCTTCTTCTTACCACTGGCACGCCGGAACGGAACTGACACGGAACTCACTCGGGACGGACAAGTGTGTCTAGACCTTTAGGCTCAGTTCACACTATCGGTCCGGTCACAGTCCGGTGTCGATCAAATTCACATCCCTGAGCGTCCACACTCGCCCGGCTTGATAGTGTGAGCGTTCACGGATGTAATTTTGATCGAGACCGGACTGTGACGGGACCGATAGTCTGAATCAAGCCTAAAGCTCGATTCACACTAACCGCCTGGACGGCGGCAGGACGACGGCCGTCCCACTAGTGCAGGGGTGCACAAGGGAGCTGTTTTAGCGCCTAGCTGCGAGCAACCCGTTTGTCTCGTTGCTAAGGTCAGAATCGGTGAGGAGAACTGCAGTAGTGTACGTGCGTCCTCGTAGGCTCGTAGCGTCAGTATATTTGGCTGGGTTCAAGTCATACCAAATGCACATACACTACTGCAGTTCTCCTCACCGATTCTGACCTTAGCAACGGGACAAACGGGTTGCTCGTAGCTAGGCGCTAAAACAGCTCCCTTGTGCACCCCTGCACTAGTGCGATGGAGAATTAAGCTAGATTCACACTGACCGTCTGGACGACGGCAGGACGGCGGCCGTCCCACTAGCGCAACAGAGACACAGATGCATACTTCTCCGTCGCACTAGTGGGACGGCCGTCATTCTACCGCCGTCCAGACGGTTAGTGTGAATCTAGCTTTATGCATCTGTGTCTCTGTTGCGCTAGTGGGACGGCCGCCGTCCTGCCGCCGTCCAGACGGTTAGTGTGAATCTAGCTTAACTCCCCTCTGCCGTTTCCTCCCTCAGGTAACGCAGACGGCGAAGAGACTGTCGGCGAAGCTCCAGCAGGCGAAGTCGTCCGGTAACGAGGAGGAAGGAGCCCTCGGCGTGGACGAAGTTTGAAACGAGTCGACGTCGGAATCAAGCTTCTCGCTGGAGGACCTCCGCTTAACGAATAAAACTTCTCTGCGCGACTATCCTCGGCTTCTCTGCCCTCTCATAGATTCTAACGAACGATCGATTTCTCGCCCAAGGTTGCTCCGCTTTTCCCTTCCACTAACTCGGAAAGGAGACCCAAGCGAGGTTCTACGAGGGTACCTTAGTTTCTTTAGAACACACGTGTCAAGGATACCCGGCTCCCTCGCTCGAGCTTCTCCGAAGGACCGCCTCACAGAAGTTTTTGCCGTCCCAGTGGACGGTGCCGTGGAAGTGTCGAGGATCCGTCCAAGGATTCAGGGGGTTGGAGAGCGTTCGAGCGGTAACTCCTGTCTTTGAGCGACAATTTCCTGTTCGCAACGCTTCTGAATCGGGGGAGACTCCAACGGGAGGCCGCAGATGTAATTAAACTGTTTCGGGAGCGGATTATGTACCTCTTGCGAGACGCCAGGCGAGTTGTCCCAGTTGTCTCTAAACGATCCGTCACTGGCTTCCCGTAATTCGTCTTAATTAAAAGTTGCGGCAACTTCGTCGATCTGTTCGCCGTTACTTAGTGACGGGAACTTCGGGCTCTACTGCATCTCCGATCGTTCGCGCGGTGACTGAAGGCGGTGGCGGAGAATCACGGTAGTTTATCATCCCCGAGGACTTGGAACCCAGGATGACAAGAAATATTTCGATACTATTATGTCTCTTAACCCTGTAACTCCCAGTGTTGCACCGGTGCAACACTCATTTTGAATGTGCGTAAAAATTCTATCGTCTGTTTATATTTAACTTTCGCCACGGAATGGAGAAAAATTGAAATAATCAGTATTCAATTTTGATCTAGTTATCCTATAGAACCATTATATGTATATATAGACTAATATATATATATTATCTCACAATTTTGAAATAACGGCTCTGGGCGTTAAAGGGTTAAATTACGAACAATCTAGAATATTTTTTCTTGGAAAGCCACGTCTTCAGCTTCCAGACGTCACGGAAAACGTAGAGTACCCACATAGACTCTCGCGTTGGATATATTTCTACCAGAAACGTCCCTCGCATCGACAAGTAAATCCCGCATAGAAAGCACAGCAAGAGACGATCGAGAAGTCACCGTAAAAAGCCCCGGGCAGCCGGAAATCGACGGCCGGGATCAGTTGAATGGAGCAATCTGACGTGATACCTTTAAAATTGCATTTTAGAAGCTCCCGACGTGGGACTTTCGTCTTGATTTAATAAACTAGGAAGGTCGAACCGCCCTGCTAGACTGAGTAATTAGAGCTGACGGGTCCTCTAATTATTTTGGACAAAGGGAGCCTGATCATGGTCTCCGGTTTCGCCTAAAGCGAGACTCTCGCGATCACTTTCCTTGCAAAGGAACTTGCACCCTTGTTACTCGCCCTCGGCACGAAGGTTTTGTTATATCTGGAAATAATGGAGGATCGAAGCATGGGCGTCTATTCTTGAAGAAGCACGCTTCTATTTTGGAACCGCGAGGAGTCTAAGTAAACGAAGGGACTGAAGGGATAGGTCAGGCGTGTCTAAGCTGAATCCAGGCGCAGAGAGCTCGGCCGATCCAATCGTACTTAGGGCGGATAATTAATTTGCAGCCCCTCGAAGGCGTGCTCGCGTGCAGCTCCTCTCGGCGCCGAGGGAACTCAATTACGAGAGCGACAGAACGATGCGCCAGCCGCAAGCGGAGCGAGCGGGGAATGCAAATTTTCTCTCGGTGTAACAAAGGGCGCCGTCGATGCGTAGCTACGCTTCGCGGAACAACCCCCTCCCCCGGAGCTTAATCGTACACAGGTCGGTGTACCAAAATTCCAGCTAGCAATCACAGAGAGGCGGAAATTCCGCGGGCTCCCCTGGTAGAATAAATTCGGTCGAAAAGTCGGCGAATTTTACCGCCCCGGGGGCTGCGAAAGCAACCGAAAACAACGCTCGTCGCTTCGGCGAATTGGACGGAGTTCGCGGACACGCGGGATTAATGTATTCAAGCTGAGAATCAGCCGACTCTGCTCCACATTAAATTCGCCGGGAATGGCGTCGAGTGTGTTTAACGTAGTCCGCCTGGGTCGGGGTTGCATATCATTACGAAGTGATCTAGCGCGCCGGCTGAACAAACGAGGGGGAGTTGGAAGGAGGGAGGGATGAAGAGAAGCCCATGGGAGCGGGGAATAAAATGCGAACCGAATGTGCTTGCATGTCGGAGCCGGCGGAGGGGCTCGCCTGCCGCGAGTCAACCATAAGTCAGCCTCCGTCGGGAGTCTCAGCTTCGTCTTCTTGGCGCGGACAGTGGCGGATCCAGAGGGGGGCGATGGGGGCGATCGCCCCCCCCTAAGAATATTAAAATATAAAAATATTATGACGTTGTGTATTATTCTGTATGAATAATTAATGAAAATTTAATTATTCAGGCTATAGTATCAGATAGATATATTAAAATATAAATTACAAGCAAATTTTAAAACTCGTAAAAGAAAATTAAAAAATGTAGGTATGTACTTTTACACGTTTCGCCAAAGAAAGACTCCTGGATCCGCCACTGGGCGCGGAAAAAGGTGAAGTTGAAAGAAGGCGAATGGGTTTGCTTCTATCGCCTGACGTGACGCACAGTTCTAATTGCGACGGAATGCATCACGCAGTGAAATGTAATAATAATTCTTTATTGCACAACACACTTTACAAAAGAAAACATATGTATATGAAAACGAGAAAGAAGATAAAGAAAAGATGCGATTGAAAAGCACCTATTGGGAAAGCAAGAATTTCGATACGCCAACTAGTGGCAGAAAATCAAACTACTGTGAGTAGGCCGAAATCCGTCGAAGTCCATACGATTATCAGTGTTTATATAGGCATTTTGTGAAAAACAAGTGTTTTTAATTTTTTTTGAACACTAAATTTTTACTTCTTCGATTAATAAATACTTATTCGGAATGTTTGGAGGAACCCGGGCCTACTTGTGTAGGCGTTTGGCGCTTGGAAGACGGCCTATGGTGCGAGAGTCGCTCATAGGTGGCGTCGTTTAGTAGTTAGGAGTTCGGAACTAAGGGACTACGGGAAGTCGCCGTGGGTGAATCGGTTAGGCGGCTGGCCAGCACGCGGAAGGCCCGGGTTCGAGTCCCGGCAGAGTGGCTTTCCCTTTTTTCCGGCTCCTACACTTGCAATAGTTTTCCAACTTACCACCGCAGCGCTGAAATCTAAGCCACGCCTCCACTTGGTTTCCCAATACCTTCTATTCGTGCGCGACGCTGCGAGGCTTTGGAGGAGCGAGAATTTGACTGGATCGGGCGATTGTTGAAATAGTGGAATGAGGAGGAAAGAGGGAAAAAGTGGCCGGAGAAACGAGGCTTCGCGCCGCGCTTTTTCTCGTTTCTGCGTTCACTTTTAGAGGTGCCACGGTCAAAGCGGAAAGTCTCGGCGAGCGGGGCGAGGCCGGTGAAAATGAAAGCGCGATGGCACGAAGGAGGTAACGGTGTTTAAAGCGGAAGGAGAATAGTCAAAGGAATTTCTGTGGAGGGATCGATCGGAGAATGTATGTCTTTATGACACACTTTTTCCCTTTGCCACTCTGTATCGAAGATTGATACTACTTTGCGAGCACTTTGGCTCGAAAGTATTTACAAGCTGAATAATAAAACACAAATATGTACTCCCAGCATCGCAGAACAAAGTTTCTATGGAACAGCAGAGTTTTCACTGCAGTTTCCATTGATCCTCCAATAAATTGGAGTAGAATCAGCTGGTTCGGTCGGGACTGGTGGTGGCGATGATAGAAACTGTCGCCGGGACTCCATTGTGCGAGCAATTCTTTTTATCAGGGGTCGAATGAAACTGTTAACTTTTATAAATAAGAGTTATTTGTGGAACTTTTAACTTTTATAAATAAGAGTTATTTGTGGAACTTTTAACTTTTATAAATAAGAGTTATTTGTGGAACTTTTAACTTTTATAAATAAGAGTTATTTGTGGAACTTTTAACTTTTATAAATAAGAGTTATTTGTGGAACTTTTAACTTTGATAAATAAGAGTTATTTGTGGAACTTTTAACTTTTATAAATAAGAGTTATTTGTGGAACTTTTAACTTTCAAATCATTTCTTTTCTGTTTTAAGTTAAAAAGTTAACTTAAAACAGAAAAGAAATGTACAAAGGTACAGGGTAAAGACACCAGTAGTTGACCACTTTCAGAAAAACGTGAAAAATAAGGTTTTTGGAAGTGACGATCTTTTGAACAAAGTGCAGTTAGAGCGCAGGTAGAGAACTGCACTTAGTTCAAAAGATCGTCACTTCCATTATTTTCATGTTTATTTCATGTTTTATTTTTCATGTTTTTCTGAAAGTGGTCGACTACTGGTGACTTAACCCTATTAAGGGGGGAGCTTGGTGTAACTCGCTGAAAATCGAGGCATTTTCCGGCAATTTCTTTTAAAGAAAGTATTTAATCGATCTTTCTGAACCTTTCAGGATATTGTATTATCAGGTTATATATTATAGTGTTTAGGTATATTTTGATTGCTGTCTGGCAGCTAAGTTTTGTTCTCCCGGTTTCCCCCGATCCGTGCTCAACATTGACCTTTCCCATCTCTCCCTTGATCACTGTTTGCAATCCGCAGGTGCCTATATTTATCACCGATTGGCCGCAGTGCGCTGGAGGGTGTGCCAGGGAAATCCAGGGCTCCCTTCCTCCCCCAGTGGGCCAGTTTCCAAGTAGCAAAGTGTGCCCGAAGGCAAAACTTGCTTCGTACATTCCTCGATCTCCTGGGATTCGTAAAGACGAGCTCGTAAATCCCGACGACCCGAGTGACCGACCTACGACTAAGGGTCACAGAGCTCGTTTCACAGGCCTCGAGTTTACGATGCTAGGGATCGCGCGTTTGGGAGACGAGGATCCGCGACAGGTTTTATAAATTACGAGACATTGGAAAGAATGGTAATCAATAGGCGAACGTTTATTCGTGGTCTGTGTAGCTTCGTCACAATGCGTGCAACCGGGAAACAATGGGCTGGACCTTCGGCTGGGCTCATTAGCCGTAGCTCCGCCGCATTGCCCTCCCGCATACAAAAGAATACAAGAACGAGTCGACGTTTTTCTGTTCACCTCGCGTTTACGAGGCTCGCACAAGTGGTGGAGAACTATCGATGGTAGTTACGATAGTTATCGATGGTTCTCACTATCGAAATTTGTAATAATATTACAAATTAATAATATTACAAAATTAATATTACAAATTAATAATATTATTTGTAATAATATTACAAAATTAATATTACAAATTAATAATATTACAAAATTAATATTACAAATTAATAATATTACAAAATTAATATTACAAATTAATAATATTACAAAATTAATATTACAAATTAATAATATTACAAAATTAATATTACAAATTAATATTATTTGTAATAATGTTATAAATTAAATTTGGGATTCTGAATCTCAACTGTTATTATTTTTTCAATTGACTAACCCACGATTTTCAATACCGATAATTATCAATAGTGAAAATAATCCATCTATACTTTTCGATAGTGAGAACCATCGATAACTATCGTAAGTACCATCGATAGTTCTCCACCACTAGCTCCCACTGTTCCGTGTCATATCAGACGCGACGAGACTCGCGTTAATGTTCCGAGTGTTTACTCTCCGCTGGTCGTTGCTCTTAATTAATACGGCGATAACAGGCTATCGCGCGGGGCGTATATAAACCCTCGTCGATTTTATCGCGGTTGATAATGATTCGTTCGTTGTCGAGTGTCGCGGTATCGATTGCACCGCCCGATGAAAAATACCGGCCACGTTTCTCCCTTCCCGTCCGCTTAACGAGCGTTTTGTTTGCCGAGAGCTTTGATTATCCAGACTAACGGATTGGGAATTTGTCGAGCAAACGAATCGCGGCCGTCGTCAACGGCGGATATTCGACCGGGGTTTCTTCAAAATCATCACGACTCGCGCCAATCACAAATAAGTAAACGCTGGCGGATCCACTCTGCCCCGCGCTTCTAATTCCACGCGATCGTTGTCGACGATCTGTATCACTGACCGAGTATATTAACGATTATATCAGCACACTCTATAAAACACGCGCTACAGTGAAGATGCAAAAGCCTGGCGACTTGTCGAGCAGTGCGGATGAGAGAATGGAAAAATGAAGTAACGTTACCTCCTTGAGCTTCGATTAAATCTAAATTGCAGCCGAGCCTCAATCGTCGCCGATTCGGAGAAGCCTGAACCCGGGATCGGGTTCCTTCCCGCCCTAACGAGGGCCCGCACGCGCTGAAGCACCTTGCGATGCGTCGGCCTCTCAGGTTCCATGAAACTTGCATCGAGTCCTCCGCGTTACCGATTCCTGGAAGCTTCCGATCTGATGCTGAATCGCGGAAACCAATCGGCACACGTGGTAACGTGCGTCGTGAAGCCTGAAAGGCGATATTGCTGGCCATCCGCGGCAACAGCTCCTAAACTGGAACCCCCGATCGATCCCCAGCTGCCTACCGGGGCACGAGCCTCCGATATCAGTCCCCCGGCGGAGCGCGCAGAGTGTTCGTTCACTTTGTTCACCCGTCGAAAACGATTTCTCTCCGTTTCGCATTGTCACGCGCGATTCTTCAGCGTCGCTGCTCGCCTATCGCGCGCTAACGCAACGGCGGATATCGGCCAACCCGTTTTCGATGTCTGTGAAAGAATCTACCACTAGAAACGTCGATACCGATCGAGGTAATCGGGTCGCCACTCAGGACGCAGGATCTCCTTGAGAGCTCGAGGAGATTTAAAACCGCGCGGGATTCAGTTCCATCAACGTTCCGTCGACTTCGAACAGTCGAACGTTGTTATTCCCCTTTGTGCAGGGGTCTCGGCGTCGTCGGTTTGATTCTGTGCGTTTTTAACCCTCGAAGGGCAGGGTGGGGACGAAAATTCGTAGAATTGTTCTTTGGCATTGAGTTTGAGTTTGAAAGGGTGGAGCTTTGTACATCAAAGAGGAGGACTTCTGTGTTAGAAGCTTCTGAGAAGAGTGGGGGAGCCACCGGGGCTAAAAGTTTCGGGGGTAAGTTGTTCCGACAGTTCTATTTTAAAAATGAAAAAGAGCGTTGTACTTTAAATTATTTTTTCCATGTAACTTGATCACGCAAGTCTGTGGAAAAAATAATTTAACCGGTTAACTGGCACGGTTTTTTTTATTATTCGGGCCCAAACTGGTACCATCGAAAAATGAAGTGAATCACACAAAATTTGGTATACAGGGGTTTTTTGAGTCGCTGAACCGATTCTGGGGGTAATTTTTTTCATCTGACACCCCCAACCCCTAAAAAAATAGAATTTAGGGGTGAGTTTGTCAATTGACGGTCATTTTGGTTCGTCATTTTGAGTCTGCTATATTGAAATTTAAAATTCCAATGCTAAATTCAGATTCAGCGACCCCAAAAACCCTTATATACAATTTTTCTATATCCCGATAGTATTTTAATGTTTGTCAGCCAATTTGGTTTGGCCATTTTGAGTCTGCCATATTGAATTTTACCATTCCGTTGCGAAATTCAGATTCGGCGACCCCAAAAACCATTACATACCAAGTTTCAGTCAAATCGTTTCAAAAACAAAAAAGTTATTCCATTTGATCATATATGATAAATTGACAGAATTGACCACATTTTTGTTTCATCATATATGATACATTGACAGTTAACCGGTTAAAGTACAACCAGAGATGGGCAAAAAATTATTTGAAATAAAAATTTGTGTACGAAATTGATGGCCTCAGAGATGGGCAAAAAATTATTTGAAATAAAAATTTGTGTACGAAATTTTTATTTCAAATAATTTTTTGCCCATCTCTGAGTGCAACGCTCTTTTTCATTTTGAAGATAGAACGGTCGGAGCAACTTACCCCCGGAACTCTTAGCCCCGGTCTCCCCTATCGAGGATCGTTCAAATTCGAAAATAAACTCGAAAGTGAATACAAAAGACAGATATCTTCCTCCGCGAGGCACCCCAAATCCCATCGATTGTACAAATCGAACCCTTCGAGGGTCAACACCCCCCTGGTCGTGGAAGCACGACTAAGTGACACAGGAAATGGAAACGACAGAGAATAAATAGTCGAACGTTTGAATTCCCGTCCGCCTAGGGTGGTCCAGTCTCTAAAGACGCGTGGTCTTCGGACCTTTCCGCCTGAATCATACGTAGGTGCTCTGGACGTCCGTCTGCTGCGTGGTGGGTGGCCATTTCATCATGATCCTGGGCTTGAACAGCTGCCCGAACGTGGTGCGGAACTGCCTGGACATGGAGCAGTAGAGGATGAAGTTGATGGCGCCGTTCAACAGCGCCAGGATGTCCATCACCTCGCCGAAGTTGTGGTAGCAGTTGCGGAAGAAACAGTCGCCCAGGACCCCGGACAAAAGGCCCAGAACCCCCTGCGGGATCTCGGTGACCAGGAACAGCAACAACACCGCCACCAGCATCTTCGTCGTCCTGTCTGTCCTCTTCTCGGACTTGCTGGGAGTCCTGGACGCCACTCCGTTGCCCATCGCGGTCGCGCATTCCCACTGATTGTAGTTCTTCAACGCCTGGTTTCGGCTCTTCGCCCTGTAATTTAATCCAGCCAGGTGATTCGAACGTGCGAATCTCTTGCGGAATAAGGAACTGCAGGGTAAAAGGAGTCGAGGGATTCGGTGGGAGGAGAAGCTAAGCGGGTGGATCGTGGGTTTTTTGTTTTTTATCGTTCGTCTCTGAGTTTTTGGCAGAGATGGGCAAAAAATTATTTTAAATAAAAATTTCGTAGGTACACAAATTTTTATTTCGAATTATTTTAAATAAAAATTTCGTACACAAATTTTTATTTCGAATTATTTTAAATAAAAATTTCGTACACAAATTTTTATTTCGAATTATTTTAAATACACATTATTTCGTACAAAAATTTTTATTTCAAATTATTTTAAATAAAAATTTCGTACACAAATTTTTATTTCAAATTATTTTAAATAAAAATTTCGTAGGTACACAAATTTTTATTTGGAATTATTTTAAATATACATTATTTTCTACACAAATTTTTATTTCAAATTATTTTAAATAAAAATTTCGTACACAAATTTTTATTTCATATTATTTTAAATAAAAATTTCGTACACAAATTTTTATTTCGAATTATTTTAAATAAAAATTTCGTACACAAATTTTTATTTAAAATAAGTTTTTGCCCATCTCTGGTCTTTGGCGCGTTGCGGAACGGTGCGCGTGAGAAATTCGAGCTGAAGAATGTTGCGGAGCGAGGGTGGAGGTGTGGGATAAGTAGCTTGTTTTCTTCCGCGTGGAATATTGTGGCTTGAACGTGACATTTAGAGTTCAAGGTTCGTGGGATTGGACCAGCGAAGATGGGATTGAAAGAGACACCAGCTGGGGTGTATTTTCTTTTGCGGGGAACAGTGTTCTTGGGCGGCTATGGGTATTGCTCGCTGGCAAGAGTCACCTGTAAAGTGCTTTTATCAGCCAGCAGCTGATAACGGTGAGGATGAGGCAGGGCAGAAGCTTCACGACCACCCCGAGCACCCAGAAATTCAGCTGGTAGAAGAAGTCCTCGTGCTGCGAGTCGTTCGCGTCGACGGTGTAGGCGATCCTGGGGGTGCCGTTCACCTTCATCGTCTGCTTCCTTATCTAGCAGTTAAGGGCTCGTCTGTTTATCGGGAGGAGGGGAACTGGACACCGTCGCGCGAAGACTATTCGTTCCGAACCCGAAAATTGAAAGGAAAAGGGCAACGGGACCGTCACTTTCTTCGGCTTTCTGTTTTAAATGACACGATGGTGGGCCAAAAATTGTAGGATAAGTTTGGAGGTGATTCTAAAGAAATTTATGAACCTTATTAAAAATGTAATGCAAGGATCTTGTGATATGTATAAAGAAGAACAAAGAGCATTTTTTTTTAGATTTTTTTAACAAAATGTGGCGTCACAATAGCTGAACAGCAGCTGACAAGTATTTTCCATTTCAGTCATTCTGCGGTGGAATTTTTTCGTTTCCACTCCGTTGAACCGAGAACTGAAACACAAAATGTTTTGAAATCTACACATCAAGTACTAAAGAGGTACCCAAGATTTCGAAAACATATTGATTTTTGAAAACAATCCTTGTTTTTCAGATGAGGAGAGAAAATTCATCATTCCTTCAAAAATCAATATTTTTTCGAAAACTTAGGTACTTCTCTAGTATTTAGTGTATAGATTTCAAGACTTTTTGTCTTTTTGTTCCACACCCAACAGTGTGGACGCGAAAAAATTCCACCGCAGAATGACCGAAATGGAAAATACGTGTCGGCTATTGTGTCTCCATTTTTTGTTAAAAAAATCTGGAAAAACTATTTTTTGTTAAAAAAATCTGGAAAAACTATTTTTTTGTTCTTCTTTATACACATCATAGCAACCTTATGCTACACTTTTAACAAAGTTCATAAATTTCTTTGAAATCACCTCCAAACTTATCCTACCACTTTAATCCTATCATCGTGGCGTTATCCCTTATAATTGTACACGAGGGTGAAGAATCGAACGATGCTCTGGATTCTAGTAAAGTAGACTCGCGAGACCAGAGCTTTCAATTGCTTCGTATCAACGGTATCATCGATTACAGACGAACGAGGATGTTACAGAAGAAATGGGAGACTTACGCCAAACACGAGGTAGCTGGGTGCACAGGCCACAAACGGCGCCAGAAAGCTGCTCCACAGGGCCATCGAGCAACGGGCAGCTGTGCACCACGCGTGATTGTACTGTGGGAACCTGTAACAGTAACACAGCAAGCATGCAGCAACACATTTCAACCTGATACTCTCGAGGATCTGTTCCAGCTACAAGCCTTTCTAAAATTCCCAGAAAACTTTCCTCCCCCTCTAACAGTTTCGCAGTATCGCAATTTTCATTTTTTTTTTCAGTCGCGTTCGTTTCATTCGAGCCACGTCGGAAAATACCCGCGGAATAATAGCCAGCACACCGTCGCTCCGTCGCAGTAAACGTGCGCGTACACAACTTCGCCAAATTAAACTTTCATTTTCTGGCATGTAGCGACGCTGATACGTGGGAATACTTTAAAGCGAATGGTAACAACACTGGCGGAGGATGATAACTGTGACGAAATTTCAGCTGTGTTTTTTCGCATGAATTATCGATTAACGGGACGACATCTCGCTGGGGAATTCCCATTAAGCTCTTAATTCCACTAAATGTCCTCATCGATCTAGCCTTCGACTTTCACGAACCGTCTATGTACTTAGTCGCCCACCGATGGAAATTGAAATCCCCGCTTACTCACAGCACTTTGTGTCTCCAGTGCCCCTGAAGGGGAATGGTAACAGGAGAATTTCATTCGTCGCGTTTTCGATGAGAGTGTTTGTTTGGACACTGGACTTTTAACACGTTGCGTACGGGTGACGTGTACGGTCACGTCATGGAACTCTTGGGCCCGGTCCCAATAAATGTGGAAGGTGAAGAAGAATTTTTCAGGTACCGAATTTTCCTTTTGCATACGCATTCAGTACGAACGTGTTCATCAGTGTGTGCATGTCGTTTCAAATTTGCAACGTTTTTCACCATAGTGCAGCTGTTTCTTGTATTTAGGTGAAGGTCAACTATTTTTGGTGCCGGACGCAACGTGTTAAGGGGCATTTTTCTATGCCTCGTTAGCATAATTTTAGTGCCCCACTGTCGAGTGACGTTGAAGGAATCAATCTGTTAGAAGTAGGGGAGAGTCGTGCAACAGTTTTTTTTACTATTACTTAATTGGGCTACTGTTGGTAAAAATCAAGTTTCAAAAAAGTGGGGCTAAAAGTCCCTTACTTATATCTTCGACTTGTATTTTTATTTTTTGTTAAACAAGTCATGTTAAAATACTAAAAAGAGTAGGGTTGTCTTTGTTGAAGCAAAGCAATTAGTAAAGTCATAAATTATCTATCTTTTCCTCTTTTTTTTATATTAAAATGATTTGAGTTTAAGAAATATGGCCAAACTGCTTAAAAGAGTTATATCTTTATGTTGAGCTAAGATTATTGTTTAATTTTTTATTCAAGCTGAATCTGTGTCCTGTATATTCACTTTTTTATTTAAAAAAAGGTTTCTGTAGTATTTCCTTTCAATATATTCTATAGCAAAAAAATGGTGTAATAAGTATTTGTTGATTTCAACACAGCTTTTTACTTATTTTGTTTTGTGTTATATTAAAACCTGATTAGAAGATATTTTTGCCCCTGGCACGAGGCAAAAAATCCATTTTAAATTGACACGCATTTTGTGATATAACTCAACAAAAAAAAAACACAATTAACCAAGAACTCTGTAAAAGTAAACCATAATAGTTGTAGTTTGTATGAGAAACATGACTTTCAGCCCCACCCTACCTTAATTTTTAGTAAAAATTGTGTTTAATAAAAGGGGATAAATCGTTTTTCTTAAATTGTGTCATAAATATTAATAAGTAATTCGCAGGAATAAAAAAGTTGCTATTTGCAGCGAACAAAGTATCCAACGAATCTTCAAGCCACCCTCTGTCGTGGATAAAACCGATCTCCTTCAAAGTAATACGAAACAGATTTCGAAATAACGCCCCCAGCGCGTAAGCAAACAAATGGATTTGATTTTTCCGCGAATTCTTTGTCCTCGTTTTGTCTCCGTTGGCTTCACTATTCCACGCGCTCCTCGAGGTTGCCTCTGCACCTTTGTACCGGCGATATTAAAGGTACAAGAGTTCCGTCGTTGCCGAGCGTTACGCGAAACTCTCTCTCGTTATTAGTTCCCTGAAAAAAGATCGCGCGAACCGAATAGTCGGTTCGAGCATTTGGCTCGATTCCCCTTTAGCACCCGCTCTGACACGCTATCGTGGCCAATCTGAACGACCTTTGTTTCGAATAAGCAGACTCTGACAACTATTCGACGGCGTCGAATTAATCGTTCAAAGGGTAGTGCGCGGGTAAAATTGCCTTCCACTTTATTAAATTCACTGCACCCTTTTCCTACATATCCTCCTATTATTAGAAATTTATTCCTTTTAATATACCTTCTCGCTCGTGGTCCACCTCCTTTAACCATGGTGTTCGTTCTCTCATCATCTCACGGTTTCAGAATTCCTCAATCTCTCCTTCATTTCTTTTTGCCACCTTTCTACCCCCTCTATTTATTTTTTTTCTAATGCCTGCTTATGAATAAAAATGATTAACTCGTGCACATATTGCGTTAAATATCTCAAATATATATTATTACTATTCTTCTGAACTGGTTTTACTGTTTAGAGTTCCTTATCGAAGGATGTAATAATTTCTTTTGAAGTTTACTTGTCCAGTTACCCATTCAATTTTTTATTCTGATATATTCTTGTTACCAGTTATATTTTATTTTGTTCTTGGTGTTTTAGTGGATAATAATCTCGCGGGCCGTAGTTTATTTCAATTGGCATATTGTTAACAACGTCGCCCACCCGTAAAAGGAAATTAATAGAATAAAAAAAAATGTATTATTCATATTTTTCCACGCCGAGGAATATCGACTGAAAAATGAACGACAACCGGAGTTCCGAAAATCCAGTTTGGCCGATTGATGCGCGATTGACGCACGTCGAGCTTCTAGGAATCCCGTGTTCCATGCGTCTGACTAAAGCCGAGGCTGTTCCACTGAAAATGAGCAGCGCCCCGAGGCTGCCTGTCGCTGCTTCTACATCCGACAACCCGACACATCGCTGTCATAACACTTGCACGCTGGCGCAAGAAACAAGAGAATAATAATTGTTTCATACTCCCAAGAATATCCCCTTTGCTGTACTCAGTTTATGAGGATCGCTCGTAAACGAAAGAGCAGCCCCGTTTCTCCAATTTATCATTAGAAAATCTGGTTACCGATTTAATCGCGTTCGAGCACTCAACTGGGAGCGCATAATTCCGTTATTCAGACAGTTAACGTTAGGCGTTCCCGCTGTATTGAGAGTTGACGTGGAAAAGCAGATGCAGTTAACGATACGCTTTATTCCAGAGCGGTGACGTCAGGATACGTGGGCATGGGCGTAGCCCAGGAGGGTCAATTAAAGCTCGTCTCCTCATGGCAGAGAAACAAAATAATAATATGATCGTTCGTTCAAAATTAAATAAATTTATTTCCAAATAAAAAGAAATTAAATTCCAAAGTAAACATGGAATTTTTCTAAAAGTATAAATACATAAATTCAAAAGTCCTTTCACTATTTATCGCCTCGCCCAACGAAATCCGGGCCACGCCCTTGCAAGTCGGCCCTTGGAACTCGCGTGGGAAATGCATAAACGTTTCTTGCGCGGTGGATTTCTTTCCCTGTTTGCCTGCCGTCTCATTAGCGACGAATAAAGGTTACTCCTCCGTCGGATAATGCGGAATTGTCGCAACGGTATGGTTACCGTCTCCTGTGGAAATTCCCGTGGACTTCTTTGTAACGTTCCGCCCATTATTTTTGCTGCAGCTAGTTACGAAAGACTTACGAGCGTCATTTGCTTGACTCGCAGCGAACGGTGGAGTCGCATAGGAAATACATCCCGAAGGATCGTCCCTTCGCGAGGAAGGCCAACCACGAGCTGCACGCGATTAGCCATTAATTCGCAAACCTTTAAATACTACAATTTGTCACGAACAGAGAGATTGCACGATGCAACGAGTTGCGTCGGAATAATCCAAGGATGTACTACTTGCTCGCTGTGTCTGACTACGAACGGCTTCTTCTACTGCGCAACGAGTAAACGTATATTATTCTAGCGCGTGTCACGAGAGCTCTTTAAACGATCTAATACAATAACACCAGAGCAATATTCTGCCCTCCTTAGTTAAAATGTCCTATCTAGCATTTTTTCATTTTTTGAGATATGTTGAAATATTTGAAGTTCCACACGTCTTTTACCTTTTAAGTATAAGGTAAAGGACCCAATTACTGACACCTGACCAATTACTGTCACCTTAAGCTATTTTACTTAAAATAACGAATAAATAAACTATAGAATATAATTTATAGCATAGATTATAGGTTGAACTACATAATTCTTTTTGTGTATGACTTTACAACGTTTATTTATTCGTTATTTTAAGTAAAATAGCTTAAGGTGACAGTAATTGGTCAGGTGTCAGTAATTGGGTCCTTTACCCTAGTTAGAAACGTCTACGTGCTTCATGAAGATTTATAAACAGTCTAATGTATTCAACCTAACTTTTTTCAAAATGGTTAAAATATCTTATCTGAAACAATTAATTAATTGGTACGTTAATAATACATTCCCTACCGGTACAACTATTACAAAAAATGATATTAGGCTATTACGAAATAATGACAACATCTTTTAATTTGAAAGAAGGAAAATAAGTATGGTGCAAAGGAAATGATAACACTTCAGTTTTCTCGGTTCTTTCAAAATCCTAAATAGGACATTTTAACTAAAGAGGGCAATATTGTAATGAAATACTCGAGGTAAACTACGCGCGGACCGCAACGGCGGTCTGACTAGAATCGACCCTCTCCACTGAATAACAGACTCCACCGTCCGAAACGTTAGCAACGATATACATACCTACCTACATATTTTCGGTTACAATTCATCGGGTTCCCCGAGGCGATATCAATGAAATAATATCGCGGTGAAGTGGCCAGGTGCAACGGTGCACGAACAATTTAGACTGCTGTCGGATAATGAAAGCCGATTTCGCGTCGAACAGAAAGCATCGGAAGGAACGGTTGGAGAAATGCGATCGGCTTCGGATACTCGCAGCTAACGAGTCTCGCTAATTGGATCTCTACTTCGTGCAGAATATTTGTCTCTTAGAAATTCGCGCTGCCGATTGTGCAGCGTTAACCGTCCAACGTTCTATTTTCCTCTTCGAGATCGGCACATCCGCGCGAACAAATTTCAAACTCAACGACGGTACGAAGTTTGCGCGCGTTAGAGAGGAGAGGCACGGTATCATCGTCGGTTAATTGATCCGTGAACGTGAATTTATTTAACGACCGCTGTTCACGCATCGGGCAACGATAAATTACGACACTTGTAAATTCCCTGGCGATCCCCGTCGGCCGCGAAGCGTGTTTATTCCCGCGGGCATCGTGTTATCGGGGAAAGTAGGGGGCGGTTTGTAATCTACCAAATAATCTTCAATATTTTATGAATATTCGCGCGCGGAAGATGGGTGTAATAAGCGCGGCTATTGCTTATTAGCGAAATGAAAGTATGTTTATCGCGTGCCTGAGCGACGTGAAATATTCCAACGGTTTTCCCTTGCTGCGTTGCGCGACGGGTTTTGTATTTATACCGGAGCTAGAAGCTGAGGGAAATGAATGCAACAGATGAGAACGAGGGAGGGCTCTGATTCTTGCTAGTCGAAAACGAATGAGGATATCGTTTCTCTTCGAGTAAAATTGCAAATTAACTGTGTAACGGTTGTTCGTTTCTTGTCCCCTTTCCGTTCAGGAGAACGTAAATAACTGTTATCTGCCGGCTGCATTGTTGGTGCTCGTCCCTTCTCTGTTGCTTTGGTCCTTTTAACGCAATGGAGTGCCCTTCTCGAAGTTTCACCGGTCTAGTTTCGCTCTGGCTAAATACTTCTCTAGTGCCCAGAGGGAATGCGCTCATTTCCCTTCCTTTTGTCGGCGATATGCTTCCCAACCCCGTGCTTCCCAACAGTGACGGATTTTAGGGAAAATGCCCAGGTGGCAAACCTTCTGAGGGGCCCATTTTTTATGGAAGTGAAGAAGTAGTTTACTAAGAACGGGCTAAGTGTAATAATACAGAAAAAAATATAATTTTAATAAAATCATAATTTTACTTTATAATATAATATTGATAAAATCATAATTTTATTTTACAATGTAATTTTGATAAAATCAGAATTTTATTTTACGATATAATATTGAAATAATCATAATTTTATTTTACAATATAATTTGGATAAAATCATAATTTTACTTTACAATATAATTTTAATAAAATCATAATTTTACTTTATAATACAATATTGATAAAATCACAATTTTACTTAACAATATAATTTTGATAAAATCATAATTTTATTTTACAATATAATATTGATAAAATCATAATTTTATTTTACGATATAATTTTGATAAAATCATAATTTTATTTTACAATATAATTTTGATAAAATCATAATTTTACTTTACAATATAATTTTATTTTACGATATAATTATGATAAAATCATAATTTTATTTTTTTGAGACAAGGCCCTGGGAGGCCTTCTGAGCAAGGGCCCATTTTTCGGGAAAATAACGACATAAATATAATCATAATTTTTTTTCGGATGGGTTCCTGGTGGCCCTTATTCACAGGAACCCAGGCGGCAACTGTTAATCGTCCGCCCGTAAAATCCGCCACTGATTCCCAACGAACAGAACGTTACGTCGCAAACACACCCTTGAAGCTTTTCGAGAAACATTTAGTGCCACTGACGTGGAACAGTGAGACAGTGTGGTGCATTAAGAAGCTGGAAGCGTGACAGAATCCTGCAAGAACCCCAGCGAGAGCTTTCAATCCAACTGTTGAGTTCAAGAGAGGCACCCACAGTGTCTCGCGATAATACAATCACAGAATTAGAAATTCACACTGTTACCACCCTCGCTGCCTTTGCCAACCCACCCTAAAACTGTTGCCAGACTATTGAAACAGTGATTCCGTATACTATGCAGAAGTACAAAGTGGAATGCTGTTTTCCACTGGTTTGCTGGGCGAAAGCGTGGAGGACGCTCCGCTGCTCCGACATCCTCGCGCAGGTTCAATATTCACAAGGCACTCCGGAGCGCCCCGTTGATTTCATAAAAACGAGAGAAGACTGAGCGCCGATGCGTGATTTAATTTAGAATTGCCGAGCACGGGACCGTTCCTCCGCGCTTCTCCCCTCGCGGCGCGTTACGCAGATGCCTTATTTGCCCCGGCAAACGGCCGGGCAAAGTCGCGCGGAAGCGTTCCCCGTTAAAGGGAAATGTAGCTGCAGAAACTGCGGCGGGGGATAACGATGCGTCTTGTCAGTGGAATCGCGTCGCTTGCGCGTACCCTGCTTAACATAAGAATCGCCGCCACTCAATTCAATCTATTGGCTGGATGGTCAACGAGCGGCGATATCCATGTGCGGAAGTGGAGATTAATTAAGAAGAAGCTCAGAAAAACACAATCGCTTGCTTGAGGGGACTAAGCAGTCGTTTTACCTGCGAAAGAAACACTTTCTTTTTAATGGATTTGTAAAAAAAAAATTAAAGAAAATCCAGGTGTATCCTTTTACCCAATGTTTATTATTATCATGACATAGAGATTAAAAAAAAAAAACAGAAATATATAGATGTGCTTTAAAAATGACAGTGCTGACTGTTAAAAATTTTAACGTTCTTTTACCCAATGTTTATTATTATCATAGAGATTAAAAAAAAAAAACAGAAATATATAGATGTGCTTTAAAAATGTTAAAAATTGACTATTGAAAATTTTAACGTTCTTTTACCCAATGTTTATTATTATCATAGAGATTAAAAAAAAAAAAAAACAGAAATATATAGATGTGCTTTAAAAATGACGGTGCTGCCTATTAAAATTTTTAACGTTCTTTTGTGGTTTTGTTGCAATATTGGTTTTAAAAACTAGTACTCAATAATCCAATTTCAAGGTGTGATTCTGTTTCCTAACATCCGTAGTTTCCCTCTGAACTAATAAAAACTAAAATTAGAACAGAAGAGAATTAGAAAAATATAGGATAAATAATTCTCCCAGAGACTTCACGTCACAGATTAAGGGTTGCCACTTTAATTCCCAAAGTCCGCCAGCCAAAAAATGAAACTATTCTTTAACATACTTTACATTTACCACCGATAAAACTATTCCGTTCAAATATTCACATTCCATTTGCAATATGTGTTCTCGCGAACAACGAAGTGCAGAATTCTAGAAATCCTGAGCCCGAAGCACAGTGGTACATAATCACACTTTTTGTTCAAATCACCTAACAGGTCGTAATTTTTTAGTAAACTTGTCGATTTTTTTTAAATTCTTCCCAATTAAATTCTCTATCGATACCTCCGGCTAGAATTTTGAATTTCGTTGCTGTTTTTTTTTTATATTTAGCAAAATATACAGCACTTTTAGAAAATCGGTGTTTACTAAAAAATTACGACCTGTACGGTGATTTGAACAAAAAGTGTGATTATGTACCACTGTGCGAAGGTCGAATCAATTGGGACCATCTAATTATAACCGACACCTTCAGCTGTCTGCAGTCTGATAGCCCACCTCGACGTGATCGAATTCGATCTTCAATTAGGTGCAACTAGAGTCGAAAGTGGGATACACGTGTTGGTTTCAATTTCACAGTGGCAGACACACACAAACAGCACGTCGAATGGCTTGCTGGTACGCTTGGGAATCAAACTAATCCCACTGTGGGCCACGAACATTGTCCTGCGGCAGGAAGGGAGGGCCTGTTAAGCGGGCATCGTGACATAATACCGTGCGAGGTTCTACGTAGTCCGTTTCTGCGCGGAGTATATCGGTTCGTGTAACATAAAGGCACCGTATCATCTCGTATCTCAAAATCGATATGATACTCGGCACAGCTCCGTCCTCGGATCGGAATGTCTCACTTTGTACGTTATTATTATTATTATTTTAATTCACGTGCGTAAGGCCCTTTAGTTTACAAAGAGAGAAACTTAATAGAGAAAAAAGAAAATGAATACATGCGGATTAAAATTAATGCTTGAACTTTGAAACTTAAATTTAAGTAATGATATAATTTACTTATTTTATTTTAATACATGCGGATTAAAATTAATGCTTAAACTTTAAAACTTAAATTTAAGTAATGATATAATTTACTTATTTTATTTTAATACATGCGGATTAAAATTAATGCTTAAACTTTGAAACTGAAATTTAAGTAATGATATAATTTACTTATTTTATTTTAATACATGCGGATTAAAATTAATGCTTAAACTTTGAAACTTAAATTTAAGTAATGATATAATTTACTTATTTTATTTTAATACATGCGGATTAAAATTAATGCTTAAACTTTGAAACTTAAATTTAAGTAATGATATAATTTACTTATTTTATTTTATTTTATTATACCATACTTTGTTTTAAGTTACTTTAATTTTATCTTGCATTGCCTACATTTATATTTTGCTTTAAGCTTTGTATCTTTTGTAACTAAAGGGTTTTTCCCGTTAATAATAATAATAATAATAATAATATGGTATAACATAATGAAGTGAACTAGTAAACCTGCAACAGTTATAGTTAGTTATATTGCACCGTTTTAATATCTAACATTATCGCCCCGCATTTGCCAGTTAAAATCAGATAAGATTCTCGACTAGCGATTCGACGCGATCACTCATCTTTTGCACTCACATTGCCTGCACCGAGACTGGGTGTTGCTCCAAGCGCGGTCTGAATTCACGCCAATTACACCCTCGGTTTTCCCTCCAGCGTGGGAAAATATGATTGTGGTATCAACCTAAAAGACCCCCTCAAGCGTGCTCTGCTTTCACCCTCGCGAATAAATATCCCCCCCTGTTCTCGTCGAGCTCGCGGAAGGTGGACAAATTGCACTTTTTTGTGTACCAAAATTGTGGAACTTTTTATAAGAATAAGATAAAGGGGTGAATCTTCTTGGAAGGTAAAACTAAGATGTTGACGAATGAAGGAAAAATATTGAGAAAGTATGACGAGGGAGTTTTGACTTTGAGGATCTTAACTTAATCGTAATTTTTAAATCGCAAGTTAATTTTATTGAACTGTAGTGGTTCAAGTGTCAATAATAACGAGTGAAACTGGTAGCAGTTATCGTCGCGTTTCCTTGATTTCAGTGCGTCAGGATTTAACAGGGAAGGGATGAAGGGGAGGCTTTACAAGAGAAACGAGGAATTAACGAACGAGTCATCGAATCAAGCGTATAGATTCACGCGCGCCGCTTTCAGTGCGAGGCAACAAAGCCACTGTTGGACAAGCTAATAACGGAAGTTGAATCGCAACGCAGAAAGGAGTGAAACGCGATCCTGCGGTGTATTGAAAGAAGACCGCGCGCTATTTCAATGCTGCAATACACAAGCAGAAAACGCACAGTTTCCATTTCAAGTACATTTTTCCTGAGTGTATCTGATATCTGAAATAAAATAATTAAACATTTTCTATATAGCTATACCGATTTTGGGAACACTGTTTTGTGAAAGGCGCGTTTACAGTTTTACGCGAGTGTCGAGTGGTCGGCTTGAAGCCGGGAATCCACCGGGAAGCTAAGCAAACTATGCGATGCAAAGCTGTGACATGCTACGATTTGAAAAAAATTAGCTTCTCTACATTCTTGTGGAACCGTTTCCACGAAAACGTAGCGTAGCATAGCACGGCATAGTTTAGCTTAGCTTCTCGGTGGATTCCCGGCTTTATCCACGGATTAATTGACAAAAACTTCGGGAATTTTACGAATTTAAAAAAAATCCTTTGAAACACGGATTCCGACAAATTAAATAATACAAAGAATTGATTTTTGGACCGGAATCTGCCTTTTATTAAATAAAAAGAGAGGAGGACGAGGGGTTGCTGGTACATTTAGAGGCAGAATAATGGGGTTGGAGGTGGGGGTGACATGGGCAGTTACTTAACATGAATGAAAGAATGAAAAACATAACAAATTTATGCATTTTCACACTTGTAGTACAATCACAAAAGATGCAATGTTAATAAAGGATAATTTTAGCAAATTTAAATGAAAATGTAATTAAAAGAAATATATAAAAGAGAGTGCATTTAACATAGAACTTAAAACTTTAGCTGTTAATGCCATTTATAACATGTATTAAAAAGGAAAAGAACAATATTTTTTTTGCATTTTGAGGCTTGCAGTACAATCACAAAAGTTGCAATGCTATATGTAATAGGCTACTTAAAGCAAATGTAGAAATTGTATATTACATAACAAAATGTCCCAAAACCATGCCAATGCTTCCCCATTTTTCGGTAACACAGATCACATAAAAAGCCAGAGATAGAATGAGCATCTCTTATGCTCATGCTTATGTGCCTCTTGCACAGAGGTGTTGCTGCTGCAGAGTGTGAAAAGTAACTGAGAAACCCTGCTCGACCACGTTGCACTCTAAGCCATTAAAAGAGAATTTCATCTCTAGTCTCGCAACTCCTGAAACTGTAAATAGCCCATCCTATTAACAAAACGAGCACGCCGGGCTGGCGTATAATCGTCGAACAGAGACGACGTTTCCTCCACCGTTGTCGCGGATAATCGTGGATAAATTTGGCCAGCTGCAAACGGGAACGTACTCCTTCGCCTCGCAGTGGTATTATCCGCGAGAAGCCCGCCGCGACGTCCTCGATTAGCGTCCATTATCGCGCTATTTATTTGGCACATACTCGATGCCCCACGGGGGTAGTTTTCTTAAACGGAACACAAACTCGTAATCGACGAATTCAAACGGAACGGTGGTTGCGAAATATTCCGCCAGTTACGCTTTATAGGGAGTCAGGGCCGAATTAAGGGGGGGGGGCTAAGGGGGCCCATAGTCCCGGGCCCCACTTTCCGGGGGGGGGGCCGTTCTAAGCGATTTTAATAATAATAATAATAATAATAATAATAAGTCTTTATTCTTTTATAATAAGTGTAACAACGAGTTTGACTTTGAGACGCAAAGTACAGAATGGGCGAGGCTCAGCGCTCAGCTTCATTTTCAACAATTGAGGCATTTGATGGAAAAAGGGCACATAGGCTTATGTGCCCTTTTTCCCTAAATCGGTTAAATCGACTCAGGCATATGTTATATATATATAATATATCAAGGACATTTCTTCTCCTACGTTTAAATTAGCTAAATGCTGTTTTGCTACGCAGCGTGAGCGACATGCAGCTACCTACATAGTCGCTGAGCGGTCGCGCTGCCGTGCCGTCTACTGTCTAGTCGTGCAATACGTTTGATTTTGTGTAAGCGAGGAACTATGGAAAGTGATGCGAGTATCGAATCCGCAAGGAAAGAGGCGAATTTAGGAAAGAAGAAATTGATTTGTAAGACAGCTTGCTGCAAAAAATCGAAGAAATTAATACTTACTTAAAACATAACATTTTTTGTTTAGTTTTGCGCTTCATTTTGTATTTTTTATTTAAGCGATGCATAAAAAATGGACAACAAAGTATGTAAACAAAATTATATGTAAATAACTAAACAAAGAAGCAATTTTGTTACGAATTTACCCGATTTACGGAAAAAGGGCACATAAACCACTTGCATAAAACTTTTAAATAAAGACACATATCATTTTCAAATCATGACTTCTGTTTACGAAAGGTTTGAAGGATATGATACTACATCCTTAAAAAAATTTGGATTTAATTGCATTACTTTTCATTAAGTTATACTATAATGAAAGCTTTGAAACCGATTTACTCGAAATGGCATTTTGGCGTATGTGCCCTTTTTCCATCAAATGCCTCAATTGAATCTGAATTATTAAGATCTGTCGATTGTGAAGATTTAATACAAAAATTTGCATAATTAAAGATAAGAAAATAACGTTTTAACTACAACTTAATTGTACAATATATTTTTTACCCCCGCTTTGCAACCGCGGGGCCCCCAAAGGATCGCTAGCCCCGGGCCCCAAAAACCTTAATCCGCCCCTGATAGAGAGAACTTTATACGGAGAAACAGTTTGATTCGGAAATAAAATACTCGACGGCAGTTGAGCGAATACTCGGTGACAGGTGCTTCATCCCCTTTGGTGATTTCATGGGGGGTTGGATTGAAAAGGTCCTCGCGTCGAGCTCTACGAGGAGCATCGATCGTTGAAATCCTAACAATGTCTCCCATTAGAGTGGGATTTTTACTGCTGAATTGTGTGTTTATAGAGTGGAGGGTAGTGAAGCTGTTAGCAATCCCGATTTCCACCTGAGGGGTTATATGTATTTCCAATATAAAAGTGGTACGATTGCTCGACAGGGCGTGGAAAGAACTGGACCGTTCAGTTTCGATATAAGTGTTTGGATTAGATTGTTTCTACACGTATAGAGCCGGAGAATTGGTTCCTGACGTAACTGTGAACGATAACTGCGGACAATGAGAGTTATCTTTATTTAGATTGATCCGAATTGCATTGCAGCGGCTTACCGTCAAGGACCCAGTTCCTGATCACTTAAGATGCAAAGGGAGCAGTTTCTGATCAACCTAAAACATTTTACTATGAGCTATCAAATGTTTGCCTATAAATTTAAAAATACTTCATAATTATTTAATAATTTTTTGGAATAAATTTGTATCGCGATAAACTTATTATTTGGTATTTATATATTAAACTGATCAGGAACTGGGTCCTTGACGGTATCTTTCATTTCCGCGAAGCTGGAAATTCGAGTAAAATTTGGGGCGAGTCGAATTGCATTATCGCGATGTGTATGGAGCTAGATGAAGTCACGCTTTCTGAACATTAATGGAGAGCTGCGGATGCGAGCTTATGCGACTACCTTGCAACGGTTGCTGAAATTACCAACGATTTTGAGCAGTTAATTGCCTGGCTCGGGATCCCAACATTTGATCAGCGAAGTCACCTGCGCAACCAAGGTGGGCCACTCGTTAAAGCAGCAAATTCGGATTGCGTGGTGGTTTTGTTGTTTTAATGAGTGACTATCGGAGTAATCGTTATTCCGTGTAGAATTAGTGAACCGGAGTTATGATGATTTATGGCGCGCTTACTGCTGAACAAATAGAAAGCAATATACTGCGGTGTGGATATTGCTTGTAGGCTGGTGTCGTGTAAATATGTGCGTTGGGCAGAGACGGGTAAACACACCCGGCTATGGGAATAGATGATATCTGAATGGTTTATCTTGACAATCGATGAGAGCTGGATATCTAGGATTGAGAATTAAGTAATAGCCAGATTACTATATTTATGAATTAAGGAGTGGGATGCAGCTCCGTCTTTACCAATTTTGAGAAAATTAGAAAAAATTGTGTATAAAATTATTGCTTTGACTTAACATTAACCCTTCGTTGACACTCTGGGTGTGAGTCCATAAATAAATACTTTTTTCCAAAGTCGACTTACAAACTATTTTTTCTCTGAAAATATTGTATCCGAACAACAATCCTGTAGATTTTTAGCTTCTAATATTGAAATTTGTAAAAGTTAGAATTTTTTAAAAATTTTCTTCGCTTTTTCTCACTGTGTGGTAATATAATTTTTTTTTACCAAAACTGTGATAAAATTACAATGAAAAACTATTGGAATTCATTCTAGAGAAGTTGAAATAAAAAGTTATCAATTCAACTACTGCTTCATTTGAAGAATATATTTATTTCCATGGAAAAAACAGTAATTGAGTTGATAACTTTTTGTTTCATTTTTGGGGGAATTTTTCAAATCTGGAGCTTTCGTATTGCGCAAAACAGTAATCGGTGCAAAGATTCAAAATTTGCAATAAATCACTCGCTTGTGATGCAGCATCCCTGAATTTTTTTTAGATATATTAGACGTCGTAACTCAAAAACTGTCAAAAATAGATCTGCACCCTTCCTGCTGCAAGGTTTTCGATTCAATTTGCAACTAGGGAATCTAGGGTAGTAAATTCTTCTTCTATAAGTACATATATCATTTTCTAATCATTGTAGACATCTGTACGAAAATATCCACCTCCCGAAGATCCAATTATTTAGAATTAGGTGCCGAGCAAATATCCAAATTCCTCTAATTAGGTATTCGATGAGAGCCATCCGGCGACTAAGTGTTCCCTAAGCATCCAGACGCGTGTTTGGACCTCCAGGCGTGCAGAAATTAGATACATCAAAGTTAAATTCGATCCGCAGTCGAGGGGGCGTAATTGGATTTTCGCACTGTCACTATCGGGGTCCTCGGCCCACCTAGCGTCCACGTATAACACGATTCGCAGCTCGATATCGATTATCTAGCCAATTACGGCCGGGACATATTAAAACTGACCACTGGACCAGCCGTGTCCTCAAAGCAATGTTCTTTGATAAAAGGGGATTGCCATCTCGACTTTGACACACTGAGAATCTTATAATTACGAGGGTCCGCTATCTAAAATCCATCTGGGGATGAAACGAGAGACTTCGAAAGAGGAAAACCTGCTCGCTTCTGTTTAAACATAATTCTCAACCCTCCACTAATTATTGATCGTAACTTGACAGTAAACTTATGTACCATTGCATGTTTAAACCTGTGTTTCTATAAACGTTAAAATTGAGCAAACAATATCTGTGCACTAAACCATAGATATTTAAATAATATATAAAAGTAGATTTTTTGAAATTCCATCTCGAAGGGGGTGAAAAGAGGTAAAATGTGTTTTCTCGCACTCCCTAATATCTTTTAGGCTCGATTAGATATGAACTTGGTTTCTACTTACAAAGGGTTTCGACACAAATGCCTGAAAACCAATTTCAGGATTTTGCCCTAATCGACCCCTAAGGGGGTGGTGAAATGTGTTTTCATGGAGTCCTTAATATCTCTTAGACCCGAAGCGAAGCGCGGGTATATTTTGCTGGTCTCATATAAAAGAAAATCCCTCGAACAGAAAACATTTAACTACCCTCTCCCGACTTTTTTTATGCAGATAATAAGACCCTGATTCCAAGTCTGCCAAGTTATTTATCAAACATGTGTATCGAAACATCTTCTGTAGTTAATTTGTCGCGATTCATGCTGGACGGTAGCAGTCGATTGAATCGATGTTGTATTGTACCCACGTCGTCGTAGGAAAACCGTAGCAACGCAGGCTGCAAGGTTGCAGGACCGTGTCGAGACTCGATACGTCGGCTTACAATTATTTACCATGGAGTGTGGCATCGACGTGGCTTCTTTTATTTAACTCACCCGCATTCGCTTCTATCGTCGTGTAATATCCACACAGTTCGCGAGATGTTTCAGATTTCTCACTGGAGAGTCGCAAACTTTTATCATTCCCTTCATCCTTCTTTATCGAACTTCGTATCACCCCCTCCCGCCCAACTTCCTTCGATCAGACTTCCCGTCTATCGTGTTTCAAAATTGTAAACCTTCACCCAACCCTTGCTCCGTCGCGTCGAGCTTTCTGCCCCTCTGACAGCAACATGCCATCAAGTGAACTCCTTAAGGGAGTATTCTACTATGACATGCGATATTATTATCTTTCCTTGGGAATTTTTTTACGGATTTAATGAAAGATTTTTATTGCGGGCTGGGAGTGGCAGATTGGAGGCGTAAGTAGAGGTTCCTTCGCTAGAACTCTTTGCAAAACTTTAAATGCAAATTTCAAATTTCAAATTTTAAATTTCAAATTTCAAGTTTCAAGTTTCAAGTTTCAAATTTCAAACTTCAAGTTTCAAGTTTCAAGTTTCAAGTTTCAAATTTCAAGATTCAAGGTTCAAGTTTCAAGTTTAAAGTTTAAAGTTTCAAGATTCAAGGTTCAAGTTTCAAGATTCAAGTTTCAAGTTTCAAGTTTCAAGTTTCAAATTTCAGATCTCAAATTTAAAATTTCAAATCTCAAATCTCAAATCTCAAATCTCAAATCTCAAATCTCAAGTTTCAAGTTTCAAGTTTCAAATTTCAAGTTTCAAACTTCAAGTTTCAAGTTTCAAGATTCAAGGTTCAAGTTTCAAGATTCAAGTTTCAAGTTTCAAATTTCAGATCTCAAATTTCAAATCTCAAATCTCAAATCTCAAATCTCAAATCTCAAATCTCAAATCTCAAATCTCAAATCTCAAATCTCAAATCTCAAATCTCAAATCTCAAATCTCAAATCTCAAATCTCAAGTTTCAAGTTTCAAATTTCAAGTTTCAAGTTTCAAGTTTCAAATTTCAAATTTCAAACTTCAAGTTTCAAGTTTCAAGTTTCAAATTTCAAGTTTCAAGTTTCAAATTTCAAGATTCAAGTTTCAAGTTTCAAGTTTCAAGTTTCAAATTTCGTCACCGAAATGCAATCCCCTTCTCCCACCCCGAAACAAACGCTCCCCGTGCCCCTGACGTTACTCGCAGCCCATTTCCCCCGAGAGTTCCAGTCTACCATTGCTGCCCCGCGCGAAAACTATTAACGAACCCATGATCCCGGTTCCCAGAAGCGATCGGATGGGAATTCCACTCACCTGATAGCGATGTACCGCCAAACGGCCAGCGTGAGGGTGATGGCGATGCTGATGGTGTGCAGCAGCTGGGAGAAGTGCATGTGGAATAGAACGAACACCGCCCATCCGTACGGGAATATCTGCCTCTTAGGCAGCACGATGTACTTGTAAATGGCGAACGGCATGTACTCGAGCATCACGAGCATGTCGGCGGTGGCCAATCCGGTGAGTATCCGGTTTATCGGTGTGGCGACCATGTCTTTCCTCGTCAGCACAACGATGTTCAGCATGTTGGCCAGTGTGCCGAAAAGGCACACCATCAGCGCCACGTAGCCATGGTACTCCTTATACTTGACGGCCAGGTCGCGGACGCTGCCGTTGCAGTAGCAGCCGGTCTGATATCCGGGCGAATTCTGCAACGTGAGATTCCCGGGGTTGAAGTTGTTCACGTAGTCGATGTCGTCGTCGGTGATGTTCAGGCGGAGGAAGAGGTCCGTGTAGTTCAGGTCGGGGAAGACGTCCGTGTAGTTGTCCAGGCGACTCATGGTTGCCCAGTGGCGCAGCAAGGACCTCAGTTGCAGCAGGGTTGCGTTCAGGTGCACGCGGCGCCAGGTGTCATCGTAGCGTGCGTTCCCGAGCATCAGATCCTGGCGAGTAACAATCGCATCGTTGGACGTTTCCCTCGCTTCCTGGTCCTCTCAATGCCCCCGTTCCATCGGCCTTCTTATCCCCGGATAACTCCGACTCTCTCTCTGGATCGAGTGCACTCAAACATTAAACAGAAGAACCTTCTGCACTGGCGCGGCCTATCAACTTCATTCGATGGCAACCTTTCAGAGTAAGTCAGAGAAGCAACTCTCCTCGCCCAGCCGAGCAGCTGACAACCGAATCACCGTCATTCCTCGGAAGACTCGTAAAAGACAGATGGACCATGAGGAAGCTGGCGATACGAAGCGTCCTCGCAATATCCCCAGGGCGATATCGCGTGCTCGATATGAGTCCGCACGCGTCGCCACAAATCAGAAATTCCCCGTGGCCGGTGGCCGCGGCCGAACGGCCCCTTATTACTCCCAGAGGCGGTATACGCGCCCTTGTGCCACAAAATATTTCTTCCCAGCCCGGTGATTTACTCCTCGTCGCCTCGTATTTCTTCACCCTCGCTGTGTATGGGAAACTTTACAGTCCAAGGAGGACGCGGCCCGACTTACGATGCGCTGGGGATGCGTCCGGGCCTCTTCCTTCAACCTCGCTGCATCCTTCTCCCTCCTTATTGCCGCCTTTCGTTACCCACCGCTCCTTGAATCACTGCCTAAGACAGCCCCCGGAAGCATAACTCCGTGACGGGTCTAAGAAATGGAAGAGCGAAGGTTGTCCGACACCCTAGTCGCCCTCGTTCCTCTATGAATCTGCTAATCTCCGTCCCCTCCGAATACTTGCTCCTTGGCATCCATTAGCCCCTCTCGAGATCACGTGACTCCGTCTTCTAGGGGACTTTGATTTATTCACGGTGCCCCATAAATCAGCCCAACCTTTCCAAATCTTCACTTTCTCCCTCAACTCCACTTCCGTTAACCAGATTCCCGCATTCTTTCGAAGAAACTGCCCGGTCTCGGTTTTGTTCAGTGGCTCCGCAAAGTGTTCCCCGCAGCTCGAGTGGAGTTTGGATCCGCTCTACGTATCTGCCGCGGCTTTCTTAGCCCATGGTACCCTCGACGGTCCCGACGCTCGTCCTTCGCCAAGGATTATCCCCTGGGGGGTGGTGCGGGTCGAAGCATTAACGCCGGCTCCTCACGGATCCTTGCTCGCGACCACGTCTCACCGTTCAAGGATCGATTCCATCCATTGGCATGTTCCTCTATCCCGCGACAACGGCTGGTCCGACGACACCGTTCAACCACCGCCAAGGCTACGTGATTCGCCGGAGATTATGGAGCTTTTTCGCCAGCTCCCTCCCGGGCTGCTCCAAGGCTCGCCTTGGACGTTCCCAGGGGTTGGGACCTGGAAAAGATTGTTTGCCCTCGATCAAGCATTCTGATGGGAAAAAGTGACGATACTTTGTGTGCGCGTTACCGTGCAAGGGCGCGCGTGTGTTCTGTTTCGCGATATAGCTGTTGCACGCGTGTAGAAGCGTCAGTTACATTCGCCCGGCAGCAATTCTGGCTACGCGGATGCCCGTGACAAGGGCAACGAGGGCGGGAACGGCAATGCGGCAATGCGGTTAATTACTAAGGCTGTTCGAGTACTCGAGTAATCGAGTAGCTTGAAGTTCGGAACGAGCCGAGACTCGGTTTCCGAGCTGAGTCGAGTACCAGTAAAAACCGAGTAGCTCGATAAATCCGAGTAGCTCGAATTTTTTCGAGTGGCTCGAATGTACTTCGAGCAACTTCAAGCTTGAAGCTTGAACGTTTCGGGTAATGCGAATGTTTCGAATATTTTAGATTACGTTTATCTACTCATGGAATGTAAATAATGGCCGCTCGAAAAAATTCGATGTACTCGAAAAAGTTCGAGCTATTCGGATTTATCGAGCTACTCGATTTTTACGGGTACTCGGATTTATCGAGCTACTCGATTTTTCCGGGTACTCGGATTTATCGAGCTACTCGATTTTTACGGGTACTCAGATTTATCGAGCTACTCGAAAAAATTCGAGCTACTCGGATTTATCGAGCTACTCGAAAAAATTCGAGCTACTCAGATTTATCGAGCTACTCGAAAAAATTCGAGCTACTCGGATTTATCGAGCTACTCGAAAAAATTCGAGCTACTCGGATTTATCGAGCTACTCGATTTTTACGGGTACTCGGATTTATCGAGCTACTCGATTTTTACGGGTACTCGGATTTATCGAGCTACTCGATTTTTACGGGTACTCGGATTTATCGAGCTACTCGATTTTTACGGGTACTCGGATTTATCGAGCTACTCGATTTTTACGGGTACTCGGATTTATCGAGCTACTCGATTTTTACGGGTACTCAACTCGGCTCGCTTTTTCCGAGCACTCGAACAGCCTTATAATAATTAAATTCGCCACGTCTGCCTGGCTCCGTTATACCTACACCGGGCGATATTTTGTGGCGCAGTGTCGCGGTTCCTTAAAACGCTTCTACGTGCTCAGCCTGGAGGAAAGTTGGATTATTCAGAGGCTCAAGGAACCGCGAGAATGGCACTTTTCAGTGACCCGAATGCGGGAGGGGTTCGAAAGGAATTTCATTATTACCGAATCGGATTTAACGGAGGGGAGCTTCCGCGAATCTGCCGAGGGGAAAGACTCTTTAAAAATTGCGAGAGTAATCCAGTGACTTAAAATTGCATTTTTAACGAGGTACCCGCGAGCATTGGGGTCGTTAAGCCCCGCCATTTATGCTGCCCACTTCTCTGTCGTTCTCTGAAGATCGTTTTTCGACTTCGATGAAAGCGGATTACGCCCCACAGGCGACAGCTTTAATCCTCTTTTCTTCTCGGCTACAAAAGAGGGGCGTATTTACGACAAAACTGAGAAGATCCCGGCGAGAGGGTGGAGAATACCGAGCGGGGGCTAACGGGTCGTGAGTCTTAGCTGCGCAAATGGAGGACTCGGCGCCCTTTTGTATCGACATTTACGACCGAAACCACTTGCACGCCGAATCACGACATTTAGCTGAACATTCAGCTATTTTGGTAGTAAGAGCGCTTGCGAGCTTTCGCCGTTTAAACGGGCTACGATTTAAGCGCACTTAATTCACCGCAGAGACACGCGTGCCTCTGAACTTTAGGAGATTGCTCCTTTGTCTGGGCTGCCTGGTGATTTAATTAATAATTGTCCCTTCGTTAAATGCCTCGTCGCGTCGTTAGTTCGCTCTCAAGTGTTTAGGTGGGGCGAGATGGTCCTCTTTTCGGGGCGGAAGTTGGAAATAATAGGTGGAATCTACGGCGTAATTTAATCACAGTAAGGAAATAAAGGATTAACCAAGCTAAGCACCTCGGTGCATAAGTGTTTAAGCTTCTGAAGCCAACTATATACGAGCACGTACGCTGTAAGCCTCTAAGTATCGCGATATCAAAACGACTAAGGATTAAAAACTTCATCGTACTAAAATATAGTGAAACGAACGAATCAATCGAAATACAGAATTACTTAATCAATTTGAAGATTGTTAACGAAATGAAGGGTAAGAGAAAAAAAAGGGAACATCCATTTTTCGTGATTTTGCGATTTATAGTAGATTTTGTTGGTGACAGTTTTGATTACAGAACTGTCGAATCTCAAAAGGGTGTAGAGTTGAGAATTTGGTATAATATTTAAAAACGGGAAATGTTCACTCTGCGCTGGAACAAAATACAGAATGTCCAAACTCTAAAAAGAAATTATTTAAGAAAATTAATTTCGTAGAGCTTTGTTTCTTTACTGGTGGGTTAAATTATTGAAACTTGATTTTCTCGACGACGCTGTTTCGTGATATTACCTGTTTTTCTCTCGCCCGTCAAATAGCAACGAACAAAGTTAGCCGAACAGGTGGCGCAAAGCTTAAACGTTGCTCCGTGCAGCTCGCGAAACATAGCTGGCGTAATTAGCAGGATCGAGTGTGGAGCGAACTTTTCATTAAACTCTAATTCGCGACAAATCGCTCTCTGAATCTCGCCGCGCGAAACCGTCTCCTCGACCTGAGTCGTTGAAAACAGTTTTTCACCGCGAGGCAACGAGAAGGAATTCCACGCAGCGCGGCTGCTCCGCTTATAAATCTTCCTCGGCTTTTCCCGGCGCCGCACATCTTTTTTCCCGTTACTTTCTTCGTGCTGAATAATTCAGCTAATATTCATTCGGCTCCAAAGTAATTACGCCATCCTCCGTTTCTTGCTACCGCCAGCTCCGTCGAAAGGATCAGCGATCCGTTCACTCGCCATCCCCCGAGTGAACGAAAACGGCGGAATGGGAGCAGTTTGAAAAAAGGAACGGGGTACCGTTTGCCCACTCAACTTCGCTGGAAGCCTCGAATTCTTCTGCTTTCGGTTCGCAGACTCCGAAAGGTTAAACTCGACTTTCCGCCGGGGTTAAACTCGACTAACAAGAGGAGATAGGCAAACCGAAAATTCCGAAAATTATGCAACTCTGCTTGCAAGTAGAGCAGCTCATTCGCAAGGCGAACCTATTTTTTGTCGGTGCCGTAACGCGGTTTTAGAATTCTCTTTTTCGTGGAATATCTTGAGAACGGTGGGAGATATCGAAACGAAGTTTAAACAAAAGTTGCACCTTCTTCTCATATCTACAAAACTGCGTGAAAATAATTATCAAATTTATAATATATATTATTATTATTATTATAAATATAAATATAAAATATAAATAATAATATAAATATTATTATTATTGAATTAACGGGAGAACCCTTTAGAATAAAAAATCTAGAACAAGTAATACAATTGGTAAAGCATACAGAAAAACGATATAAAGATAAATTCGTGGTGGGGGTAATTTGAAAAGTATGGATTTCTCGATAATTATTTCTACGCAGTTTTTTAGACATGAAAAAGGATACAACTTTTGTTTAAACTTCCTTTCGATATCTCTCACCTTTCTCGAGAAATTCCGTGAAAAAGAAAATTCTGCATTTTTCTCAGTGGGTGATTTCAACCCTTAAAACCGCTCCATGGCACCAACTAAAAATAGGTTCGCCTTGCGGGTGAACTACTCTACTTGCACACAACGTTGCCTAATTTTCTGAATATTTGTTATTAGTAAAACTCGAAGGGTATTTATCATTTAAAGTTTTTGTTGCAATTTTTGTTTAAAGACTGCTCCATAGAGTGGCGGATAAAATATTCTCTGAGTGACTGCTCAAAAAAGACAGAAATACAGTAATTTGAATTGTTGCGAATTTAAAGGAAGCATGCTCCCCAAAGGGGTATCTTCAGAGATTCTCAGAGCATTTATATCTCATTTTTTACTCCCCGCGGAGCACATCGCCGCGGGCTTCGATTATTCTCTTTGCAGTGGATGTAATCGTGCTACGCGAACGCAGAAAGGAATTAGTCGATGGTAAACGTAAATGCTCATTCCACCGCTTATTCCTGTTTCAAGTGACCTGAATATTTCTTGCATAAAAAAAAAACATTCAGCCTGCAGCGCAGAATTCTGTTTTTGGCGGGGTCTTCGATCATGCGTACAGGAATTAGGTAACGCGCTCGGAAACCACTCGCGACTGGAAAACTTGCAGCGAAAAAATTCTTTATGTGCTTGCAATTCGTGTTTGTCGAAGAAAATTGTTTACAGTTGGAGGAATTCCTTTAGAACGGAAGCACTTGCCAGTCTCGGGTGCGCGGAATCGCTTCCGTTCAGGAACAACGGTGGCAAAGCACCGTGCGTGTGCAAACGAAATTAAAACGAAGCCCCGGATGCGAGTTAATTTTTCAAAACATGTTGCTGAAATATCACCTCCCATTCCCGAAGCTGTTTCAAAACCGGAATTTTACACCGTTGCGGGAATCACGTCTCGTGTTTCCATTCTGCCTGCTTTTTTCGGAGATATACGCGGGAATTGGAAGCAGAGCGCGCGATTATTCGCAACGCACCGGCAGAAGTATGATCAAATTATTCATGTGTGAATCCCCGTTGCGAGTAATCCTTTTTGAAAAAAGGAAAACACATGTTTCTTTTAATGTAGGTACCAAAAGATTTATACTTCTATCCGGATGATTCGTCGCTAACCAAAGTCGAATGCTTTCCAAAGTCGAAAAGTGGACCAGTTGGATTTGAAATCACCACGTCGCACAGTGGTTCCAGAATGGGAAATTTTGGAAAAAAAATTGGGTTCTCTATGTATTCTTATAGAAAATTTTGCGCTGATTCCGAATATATATAATGTTCCTATACCTAAAATAAACGATTCATGGGTTTTTTGGCCAAAAATCACGTTTTTTCACATATTTTGCGATATTGAGCGGTTTTCTTCTGCCTCCATGTGATTTTGTCCAATAGAAAAGTTGTATAGAATTAAAATATGCGTTTTTTCAAATTTTTTAAAGAAAACATTGTACAAGTACAAAATCCGTTCAAAAAACGAATATTGACAGTTAAAAATAAATTTAAAGAATTTAACAAAACGCATATTTTAATTCTATACAACTTTTCTATTGGACAAAATTACATGGAGGCAGAAGAAAATGCTCAAAATCACAAAATACGTGAAAAAACGTGATTTTTCATGGTTTTTGGCCAAAAAACACACGAATCCTTTATTTTAGGTATAGGAACATGGTATATATTCGGAATCAGCGCAAAATTTTCTATAAGAATACATAGAGAACCCAATTTTTTTCCAAAATTTCCCATTTTGGAACCACTGTGCGTCGCGCTGTGAAATATTATATTCAATATTAGTAATTAAACACATATTTTAATTCTATACAACTTTTCTATTGGACAAAATCACATGGAGGCAGAAGAAAATGCTCAAAATCACAAAATACGTGAAAAAACGTGATTTTTCGTGGTTTTTGGCCAAAAAACCCATGAATCCTTTATTTTAGGTATAGGAACATGGTATATATTCGGAATCAGCGCAAAATTTTCTATAAGAATACATAGAGAACCCAATATTTTTCCAAAATTTCCCATTTTGGAACCACTGTGCGTCGCGCTGTGAAATATTATATTCAATATTTTAAACAGATCGCCTGTACGTAAACTATAAGAGTGTCAATAAATTCTTTTAACTAACATAATATCCTACAAGAACCTCGCTTTCGGATGACGAATCAGAGCTGTCTCGCTGATGCATCGACGTCGCTCCAGGGATATCGATGACACCTATTGCCGTCGCTTGACTTAAGCTGCGCGTCAAACTTGCCAACCGTGGCCACGTGCAGAATGAATGTGCACGGGTAGATCGATCATCGTCCACCAGCCGATCCAGATATTGGTCCAACATCGAACACCACAATGCCTGGCCGTCGCCACGGGTTACAGTCCACCGTAATTTCGCCCCGCAACACCGACCTGCACTTGCAACGATCCCCTTCAGCTTCCTCCATAAACCATTTACACGATCTCACGCGTGATTTCCCGCGCTACATTCTCCCCGACTCGGACACGCTCGTTTCCTTTGCCAGCGGACCATCGACGGGCATTTCTGCACCTCGGAACGATCCAAGAAATAACGATTTATAATCCCTTCTCGACGGGGGAAGGCGAGAGGAACGATAACGAACCCAGTCTTTCATCCCTTCAGAATAAAAGCGTTTAATCAGATTGAAACTGCACGTCGGGAATCAACTCCTGCGAATTACAACTTCCTTCGGAGCGACTTGGCTCGGTTTCACGAGCGCGGGAAATTGTCGGTGTGAGGAATTCTATGGAGAATTCTATTCCAACGAAAGCAACCGGGGATCATTCGGAAGACAGAATTTTGAAGGGGTAATTTTTCTGTGGCGAGGGAAATGCGAGAATGTAGGGTGTATGTACCAGTAAATGAACACGTACCAGTGAATGAACATTTTTTATTAAAATGAGTAAAATACGTTATTAAAGTAAGCGACTAATTAATTAGAGACTTCTTTTCATTTCTTGCTTCATATCCAAACAATTTTTGCAGCACGTGGAATCAATCGCGCTGCAAACATAATTTTATAATAGTGTTCATTCATTAGCCTTAACTGTTCATTTACTGGTGCGTTTACCCTATCATCGACTTCAATTGTGTGTTGCTTTCTTTCAACTCCGCAGCGAATGATAAGGTGAAATGATTGAAACTCGCGAGGGAAGACGAGGGATTTTTGAGAGCAGATTTGGAGTTTCGGTTGAATAATTCGTGGATAAAAATTGTGAAAGTGATCGGGGCAGATTTACAGGTTTCCGGGGGAAATAATTTTCCAGGAGGCTTACGAGGCTTGGTTTGCATAGATCGGGGATAAATTATTCATGACGCTTTGTCTAGACTTGGCCAGAGATGCACAGGTATAATTCTGCTTCGATGCTTTGCGTCTCCTGTGCGACAATTCTGATGAAAATGACCCCCCCGACGTAAACAAGTCGGCAATTTGTGCCCGCGAGGGTGAGTTTCAAAAGATTAGGGTCAATGTATTCAAAATCGAGGGCAACGTAAAGCATAGGATGCGGGGAAATGTTTACGAACCAGAGGGGCTGTTATTATACAAATTCCTTTCTAAGAAAACGCGTATATTTTATCATCGCCCCAATTTCGCTCAAAGGCGCGCGCACCCAGTTTCCCTTGAGAACAAGCAAACAACAAAGGATCTACGGGGAATGGATACGGATCCTTCTCGACTGCCATTGTCGAATACATATAACGCTGATGCTCCTCTGTCTCCGATTTAGCAGAACTTTTGAAAGGCTCCCAGAAGGAACGTTCTTCCCCAGTCAGACTCCTTACGAACGACTAACACAATGAACAACTGAATTTTAATGGCCCCCTTCGGGGATTCATGCGTCGATTCCACTCAGCCAGTGACGGATTTAAGGGGTCAGTCTAAGTACTTTTAAGATTTTTTAAGGAAGTCGAAAAATAAAGGTTTTTTGTCTCAATAAATGTATCATAAGATGAAATAAATCTCTTTGGAATTTATTAAGCTGCTCTTGTATTATACAACAAATATTACAAAGATTTTTTTAATTTGTTTCAAATGATTTTTTTAATAAAGAATAAAATATGGGAAATCCAATAAATATATCATAAGATGAAATAAATCTCTTTGGAATTTATTAAGCTACTCTTGTATTATACAAAAAATATTACAAAGATTTTTTTAATTTGTTTCAAATGATTTTTTTAATAAAGAATAAAATATGGAAATCCAATAAATATATCATAAGGTGAAATAAATCTCTTTGGAATTTATTAAGCTACTCTTGTATTATACAAAAAATATTACAAAGATTTTTTTTAATTTGTTTCAAATGATTTTTTAATAAAGAATACAATATGGGAAATCCAATAAAACGATCATCTCTGAAATAACTTGTCACAGTTTTCTTTTAGGACAATTTCAATTTCAATGCATTTATCTTAAATTGTCACCCTGCACTACTACATTTTGGTAAACTACGTCAAGGACCCAGTTCCTGATCACTTAAGACGCAAAGGGAGCAGTTTCTGATCAACGTAAAACACTTTACTATGAGCTATCAAATGTTTTTGTATAAATTTAAAGATACTTCATAATTATTTAATAATTTTTTGGACTAAATTTGTATTGTGATAAACTTATTATTTGGTATTTATATAATTTGTATCCTGATAAACTTATTATTTGGTATTTATATAATTTGTATCGTGATAAACTTATTATTTGGTATTTATATAATTTGTATCGTGATAAACTTATTATTTGGTATTTATATAATTTGTATCGTGATAAACTTATTATTCGGTATTTATATACTAAACTGATCAGGAATTGGGTTCTGATCAGGAACTGGGTCCTTGACAGTACCTCTTCAATTTCCTGGAAAAAAAAAAAAAAAAAATGACCCGCTCTGAAGCTTCGCCACCTGGTCCATGTTCCTCAAATCCTTCACTGCATCCACCCACTTTCTCGCGAGATATCTATCGCCGAAACGATTCCAGGAACAAGGAAATGCCTCCCCCGAGATGGAGTCGCTCGCCGGGTTCTCGATGGCGGCGGGAAATCAGAGAAATTCGACTCGTCGACGAGAGTGGCACGGCCAGCAAACACGACAGCCGCTGACTCGCGGTTATCGAGGAAGTACGTGTGGCTTGGCGATCGATCCCGGGGAACCGCGAGCCCGTTGAACGGCTTTGCAACGCAGGGGTAGGACGTGCATGCTCCGACCACCCCCTCAGCAATTTCTGCCGTAACAGGGCGCATTCTTCCGCCCTGTCTTCGCCACTTACAGCGTTCCTGCACGACGGGCGGAGTGCTCTCGTTGCTCAACCATTATGGACACACGATCGTCGATCTCACAAGGGGGGTGGAACGTGCCCTATCTGTATGGGCGATTACGCGGACAGAAGCTTATATGCGCGGGGAAATGTTCCTTCCATTTCTCGGAGAATTCGAATCCGGGAGAGCTGGATTCGAGACGGGGCTGAGGGTAAATCCGGATGACGCGCTCGGCCGAGTATAAAATGGCTGTAAAACTAATACTGGTATTATTTATTTTTATCGCAAATGAAGGTAATATGTTGAGGATATTACGGTGATTCAGAAAAACTGGTCGATATTTGCTTTATTTGTCAATTTTATATCAATAAAGAGAGTTTTTAATTTTCAACTTTTTTTAATTTTACAGGTTTAGCGCTCGGCTGAGCATAAAATGGCTGTTAAAACTAATACTGGTATTATTTATTTTTATCACAAATGAAGGTAATATGTTGAGGATATTACGGTGATTCAGAAAAACTGGTCGATATTTACTTTATTTGTCAATTTTACTTTAATAAAGAGAGTTTTTAATTTTCAACTTTTTTTAATTTTACAGGTTTAGCGCTCGGCTGAGTATAAAATGGCTGTTAAAAGTAATACTGGTATTATTTATTTTTATCGCAAATGAAGGTAATATGTTGAGGATATTACGGTGATTCAGAAACACTGGTCGATATTTGCTTTATTTGTCAATTTTATATCAATAAAGAGAGTTTTTAATTTTCAACTTTTTTTAATTTTACAGGTTTATCACAGTAAATGAGAATGCAATTTTTTAATCCGTGGATTATAGGTGAAATCTGCTACGAAAGGGAATGTAGTGGCATTCGGCTATTTGTAGGTAGTCGAAAAACGCAGCGAAAGGGTTAAGGGGTATTTTCGGGTTTGACGCCTAAAAGTGATACAATCTTAGGAATTTTTTTTTCTAGGTAACTATACAAGATATCTTGATGAAACTGTTTACACTTTATTAATCTATGTTTACACGATAATTTCCCAATTTTATGTAGTCATAAAAATAAATTATGTTGTTTTTATAGAGGGCGGAAGAGTAGTCTCATTAAAAGGCAGGTGTTTGCGGCGAGCTCTGTAGCACCTCGTTCAATCACCTGAAATCGAGAACTCAAATAGATTTTTTTTTCAATTTGAACCTAAAACTGGCGCAGGTTCGAATAAAAAGTTCCGATTTTCACCTATTTTCTTCGATTAAAAACAAAACAATCGATTCACTAGATTGAAGTCACCTAAAAATAACCCAAAAAGAAATTGAACACAGTTTTCTTTTAATCGTGCCCGCCAATTTTCGAAACAATGTCTCAAGAAAAATAGGTTTAAACTATTGTATCTATTTCTCCCGAATACTTTGCTTCTCAAAAATATAACTTCGAAACTACTTCATATTTCTCTATGAAATTTTAACTGAACATTCCTCAGACGTTATCCTACCGATTTACACATAAAGAAAACATAATTTTTTCACGCCTCAAACCCACAAATATCCCTGAAAACAACATTTCCTGAAAATCAGATTCAAAACTGTATTCACGACACTCGGATTTACCCCATCTAAACTTAGAATTAGAGAATTATAACAGATTGGTTCTGGATTAGATCTAACATACGCCCGAACTAGCTTATATTCAAATTATATATAGATCGAATCCTGATTGATGTCGCGGTCAGTGTTAGATTGTACATATTCCCGCGTAATTGGGCTGAGATCGTGTCAGGGTTAGATGCGTGCCACGACTGACTCCAGTATTGTCCTTTGATTTCAAGTAATCAGGTTAATGCACACGATAAGCGCCCTCCTAAAAAGTATCCCGTCAGACCTCCATTCACCTGGCTAATCTACTCGGCGAGGTTCTATAGAGGCGATAAAACTTGACGCGCTCGGTATGTAGAAGGGAGGATCGTCGATTAATCTGCCTTTGGTGTATAAACTAAAGCCCCCGTGGGTGCCAAGATAGAACTTTACGGCTACACACTTTCGCCATTAGGGAATGCCTGATGGGACATTGAAAAAGTCGCGGCCCCACCCTCGCCAGCGAGGGATGCTGGATTTTATGTAGAATATAAAACACTTGATTCCAAGGCGCGTCTTCGGTGAAAGGAAGGCTGATTGGATCTCGGCGCAGCTGTAGAATCAATCATCGCTGCGCCCGAAAAGGATCGACTCTCTAGATTCACTAATACCGAATGGATTTCCACAGGGGAGGCGATATCTACTCTCGAGAACGACGCGATCCGGTTTAACTTCTCGCTTCGACTTGACCCAAGCGTGTTTTAAACGAATCCTCCCCGATAGACAGAAGTTGGATGAAGTGGAATTTATTTCCCGCGTCGGTGTAGCTCCGCTCGTGTCCGAAACTCGTCCCCGAAACTCGGGGGTTCCGAGTTACAAAGTGTAAGTTCGACGATTCGAGAGGATAAAGCAGTCCCCGAAGCGAAAGTTCCCATAATCTCGGATTGATTCTCCGGCGTGGAACTTCGTGACCTCGATATAGGGGAAGGTGGGGCAAGACGGGGGGCGGGCAAGACGGGGTACCCCCTGTATCTCGTGATACAAACACAGTAATCAAAATTTAGCATAGGCGTTAGATGCGTCACTATAGGCGCCGTCAGTGAGCAGCGAATCAGTGAAACATGTGGACGCGTGACAAAGTTAGATCAGAATTTAAAATTTTTGGGACTTCCTTACGTTTTTCTTATTTTTAGCATCCGTGACAGTGACATAATAATATAGAAGATCTCCGGTACAGGTAGGTATGTGTTTCTGAGACAGAATTTAGCTGGCTATAAGGTACGTATGTTATTTTATACTTTCGTAAATAATGTTTCGAGCAATGTTCATATGATTGTGGTGAGACGCGAAGGGGCATGATGGGGTAATGAAAATGAGAGGAATCCCATCATGTCCCTCACAAACCTAAAAATAAAAATCAAAGTTTCTCATTGTTCCAGGATGTTTAGAAACTACAGACGGAAAACGGACCGAGGAAAATGATACTTCTTTTCTATTAATTAATCCAAACGAACTGATTCCCTTGTGGAAAGGTGGATACACTGTTAAATATGTGGCAAATGGGCTCATTTCTCCTCTGTTGATGTACTAGATGAGGACGACGAAGCCATACATGTGTGTCTCCTCTGTCAACCCAATAAATAATTACTTTGTATATATATACTTTATTTATATTGTTATTTAATTGGTACCCCATCTTACCCCACCTGTGGGGCAAGATGGGGAGTAACGACTTTTTCTGAATTTTTCTATTTATTCTATTGAAATCTGTAAAACTTAGGTTGATTCACAGTTAAACTCAAAGACTAATTACCAAAGAATGGTTCAGACATAAAATTGATTAGTTTATTATGAAAATCTGAGTTTTATTCATCATCAAACCTTAACTACCCCGTCTTGCCCCACCTTCCCCTACTTGGGTGGAAAGAAGACTTCGAGGACTTAATTGGGCTCTGCGGAGCTAGTGATCCACGCGTTGAAACATTCGTTAGACAGAATCGGAGACGTTGTCAAACAAGGGAAAATAGGAGAGGAAGTAGAAGCAGTCGGTGGAAAGTTTCGATTTGCGTAGGAACGAGCTGAAAGTTTGTTGTCGTGTCTCGTTCTTCGCCGTCTACGGGGTACGTCGCGAAACGTGGGCGTGACTTCGTGAGTAAGTTCTTTGGAAAGTAACACAAGAAGCCTCGGCCTTGCCTGCAGCCTTTCTGTTTCAATAATACCCCCTGCAATCTCAATTAACTTGCAACTTTTACTCGACAAGTTTCGTCGCGACTACTGTGTACAAAACTAAGAAGAATACGATGTTTGTGCTTGTTCTACGGTGCACGCAGGGGAGCTACTGCTTGCACATTGAATAAAGATTCGACCTGACGTTTCGTTGCGAGGCGAGCCACGGAAGGAGTAGGAAAACAAAGCTGATGTGCGCGTATCGTGCAATGCAGCGGAAGACTGGAGTCTTTCAAAATTCCGCAGGTTTATTAGGAAAGAGGTAGACACCGCGACAGAAAAGTAGTGGTGGAGAAATATCGATGGTACTTACGATAGTTATCGATGGTTCTCACTATCGAAATTTGTAATAATATTATAATTTGTATAAATTTATATTTGTATAAATTTGTAATAATATTATAATTTGTATAAATTTGTAATAATATTATAATTTGTATAAATTTGTAATAATATTATAATTTGTATAAATTTGTAATAATATTATAATTTGTATAAATTTGTAATAATATTATAATTTGTATAAATTTGTAATAATATTATAATTTGTATAAATTTGTAATAATATTATAATTTGTATAAATTTGTAATAATATTATAATTTGTATAAATTTGTAATAATATTATAATTTGTATAAATTTGTAATAATATTATAATTTGTATAAATTTGTAATAATATTATAATTTGTATAAATTTGTAATAATATTATAATTTGTATAAATTTGTAATAATATTATAATTTGTATAAATTTGTAATAATATTATAATTTGTATAAATTTGTAATAATATTATAATTTGTATAAATTTATATTTGTATAAATTTGTAATAATATTATAATTTGTATAAATTTATATTTGTATAAATTTGTAATAATATTACAAATTAAATTTGGGATTCTGAATTTCAGCTGTTATTATTTTTCAATTATTATTATTATTATTATTATTATTAACGGGAAAAACCCTTTAGTTACAAAAGATACAAAGCCTAAAGCAAAATATAAATGTAGGCAATACAAGATAAAATTAAAGTAACTTAAAACAAAGTAAGGTATAATAAAATAAAATAAAATAAATAACCTACGATTTTCAATACCGATAATTATTATCGATAGTGAAAATAAGCCATCTATAGTTTTCGATAGTGAGAACCATCCATAACTATCATAAGTACCATCGATAGTTCTCCACCACGACAGAAAAGAATCGTAAACACTGCGACGGGTACCAAGATTTTCATGAATTTATAGAAAAGTTATTTACAGTGGTGGTTGAAAGAAAATTTGAAACTATAGAAAGGAGAGCCAAGTTTGAAGTGTATAAGTACGACTATCCTTTGAACCCCCAATTATTTCTCTTACCATTCACAACTGGGGACTTTGCAGAGGTGCAGCTCTATTTGCGAGATTTTTTCCATTTATTACGACTTATTCCAAATCCCGAATCTTGAAATTTTGAATACCTACTCCAGATTTGAAAAATTCCCCAAGAATAGAAAAAAAAACTCAACAACTCCAGCTCTGAAAACATATTTTAAATAAAACTGATATTACATAAAATATAAATTCATTTTTCAATTAGCGTTCCCCCTTTGATGTCGAAGTCAAAGGAATAATTTTATGACCAGCTATTTCTAATTTACTCCAAGTTGTTAAAGACGGAGCTGCACCCTCTCGCTGCAAGCTCCTCAATTTAAACTTTCCTCCCCTATTGTAAGTAGATTTTAACCACCACACCAGATCATTCTCCCGGTCCTCGGGCAACTAATATATTAAGGGTGCGTGAGAGAATCCCAAGGGTCGCGCGAGGAGCAGCTTTCGCGCTGCCGAAAAGAAAAGAGTCGCATCGAGGGTGACATTAATGGATATCGATGGAGCAGTTTATTTCTCCTCCCCTCCGTGAGTTCGTAGCCAGCGGGGGGCGATGCCCCGCGTCGAGCTTTTATTTTTCAACTAGTAACTTCATTGTCCACCGTCGTCGCGGATGAACAATCTTTCGGTGGATTAAAGAAGTTACAGGCAACGATGGAATTTAATTATCGAGTTCTCCTATCGAGGGTCTTTGATAACGGAACGTAACAGATAACGTCGCGATGGAATAGTGACGTAATCGAATACATTATTAATGAACGACGGAGGGCGCTACTTTTGATTTAAATTCACGCTGCAAGTTTGCGAAGGGCGTTGCTGCAATATTGATAATGATACTCGTCTGTCGAAGCTCGTTGGAACATACAGGCCTCTGCGGGAGGAAAATTCTGCCAGTTTCCATTATGTTACCGTTAAGGAACTAGTTCTTGATCAAGCACTAATTTTTTATCAGTTCATGAAATAAATCATTCTTTTGAGTTTATGTCAATAAATAATTGCTTGAAATAATTACTAACATAAAAACTGATAATTCAAAAATATAGGTGTTGTCTGTGAAAGCAGTTAGTATTGTTAATTTTAGATGATCAAAAACTAGTTCCTAGTCACCTTATTATTTCATACCTTATAAATAATTAAATTATATACTTATTTTCAACTTTTTAAAATTTTTCCTTGAAGTTTAAACATTAATTCAACTTTTAGTATAAAAAAAGTCTATGGTTTAATGTTTTATTAGGTTAAAAATAAATATTAAAGCGGGAAACCCTCTAAACTGATCAGAAACTAGTTCCTTAACGGTACGCTCTTGTTTCTCGTTCACATATTCGGCATAGAGAATTGATGAAAACGTGAAGTTAAATTTAATTAATACTCACTGGTTACACGCACCTATTCCGCGCCCCTTTACCTCAGCCGTGGTCCCCGGAAGCGGGGATTCTCCAACCAACTCGTTGTTCGCACGTTTCAACACGTGCTATTAATTTAAAAGCAGTGCAGTTTTCATTTTACTTATTCTTTCCTTGAAAATTATCGAAATTACGACCGAAACGTTGGAAATTTTATTTGTACAACTTGCAAAATAGCAATATTGACCGAATCAGTGCGCCGATATTTCACGTTTTAATTCAACAGTAATTCACTGGCCGACGAATTCCCACAAAACACTGTGTCCGTCCCTCTTAATAGTCGTAAGCGTCACTTCCGTCGATACCGCGCACAATATGGTGCGGAGGTCCGAGGGTTTCTCCGAACTCACGGTAATTTCCCGGGACCCCCTGTTGCCGTCTGTAAATTGTTCGGTAACAGATTGCCCGAGCAACAGGTTACTTCGGGGTAACGTAATAACTCGAGAGATAGAACGACCGAGTAACAGGGAACCTTCCTCCAAACAAGCAAAGAAAGATCGCCAGGGGGTTGTTGCTATTTCTCCTGGATATCTCTCGGGAACACATACGCACCCCAGAAGCTCTCAATAACGATGACGGAATACAGAAACACTGTGAATTTGACGAACCAAAGAAAGAAACTCCTGAGAATTAATTCTCTTTGCCAAATTAAATTCCACCCCAGTGGATCCTGATTGGTAATTCGATTTATCCCGAGTTTCTTTTATTTACGTTGAATTTATTTCGAATGAACCCTCGATCGAGGCCCGCGTAACACTGGCTGCGTTCAATTTGGGAGCACGGATCGCTCGGTGCGCGGAGTTGTCGGGCAACAGGTTACCAGAGGTGGGCCACGAAACGGTGGCGTTGCCAAAATCTTCCGCGCCGAGCACGGTTTGCTGGTCACGGGGTTACTGGCGAAAATTCACGAGGATCCTTCGCCCTCTCCTCCGGTTGTCCTGCCTGGCACGGGGGAAGGAGCCTGCGCGATACTGTTGCTCCCCCAGCATCCACGCTCGCAATTAGAAGCCTCCCCCTCCTGGAGGGGGAGGCCCGTTGACAGAATGCCCTTTGTACCACGCAACGAGGCTATCTCGTGTCGACTGATGCACTCAGATGAAATCGTCACGCCTCGGTGGATCTGAATGGGGTGGGGGTGCTGGGGCTCTGCTGTGTATGCAATAGGCGAATAATAGGGGTGGGTGATTGTGATATTAGAGAGTGGGAAGGGTGTGTTTGATTTCCTCGGTTAATATCCTTAATTGTGCGGTAGAATTATGGGCGGAGAGGTTGGCTCAAGGGGTGGGGAAGGCTTGTTTAATATCCTTTGGTAATATTCTTAATTGCTCGGTAGAATTGTAGACACTGGGGGTGGTTGAGAGGGTGGGAAAGACGTGTTTCATTTCCTTAGTTAATGTTCTTAATTGTACGGTAGAATTACTGGCACAGAGGGGGTTGTGGAAGATAGAAGGGGTGGGTTTGGTATCCTTATTCTACGTACAGTTCTAATTCTTCAGTAGTATTTGATATTCTCACAAGGGAAGATCCCGAACCCGGAAATTAAAAATTCACAGAATTCATAGAATCATATAACACAAAATCGGAAAATAAAGGAATTTTCGGGGGTTAATTTCACCCCCTTAGAGTGTTTTTGGGCAGCAAAAAAAATTGCGTTGTAATCAGGAGGAAATTACCTACATATCCACAAAGTTTTAGAATTTTTTGAATTTCCGGGTTCGGGATCTTCCCTTGTCAGTTAATATTCTAAATTCTGTGGGATAGTTAACTACACGGGGGCTGTTCGAGAAGATAGAAGGGGAGGGTTTGATATCCTTATTCTACACTTCAAATTGTACAGTAGTGGGCAAAATTTGTGAATTGTAATTAAATATAAAATGGTCCCATCACTTTTATTATTATTATTGTTATTATTAAATTGACGGGAGAACCCTTTAGAATACAAAAAATTTAACTGATTAAGTACAGAACGTATAACAAACTAACGTACAAAAATGAAAAAATAAATAAATAAAATATACAGAAGATATAAAATCAACGAAATAACGAAAAACATATCAGTCTACTAATCTACAAACACAGTACCACTGGTACGAAATTTAAGGAGGTGTCAGTCTCTTTAGCAGTGTAGCTTTTCAAATTTACACCTCCCAAATTGGAGGGTTGCTAGGATAAACCAATGGCACCGATACGATACTCAAACCTTAATATTAAAAAATGAGTTTCAAATTCTGCTTTTCAAAAGGCCTCCAAATATTCCTCCACGATTTTTATATTATGCTGTCATCTTGCTGCCCCAATGAATTTCGACACGTGGAATCGAGTAAGAAAGAGTGGATGAAGGACACGGGGTGGAACATTCACGTAGCAGTTATCGATTTAGGAAAAGTTTCCCTGTTGATCTATCCCCCTATCGCGGGGATGAAGAGGAGGGTGTAGAGAGACTGTGTCCTCGGAGGGAAAAGTAATATAATTCTCGAATATCGTGGGACGAGCAAAAAAGGCGCGTCGGGGAACGGTGATCGTACGGGATTCAGAATCTCGTATAGAAAATAGCATATTCTCAAAGGAGTTGTTCGAAAATTGAAAGAACTTGGAGAGGCGTTCGTGACGAAACGTATGGCGCGTTTGGCTATGACGGACGAGGTTCGGGCGATCACATACGGCTGGATCGTGGCGTTTTTCAACGAAAATCCTATAGTAGGTACCTAATGATAAATCGGCGTACGTGCAGGCTGTGCTTCTTGCCAATTTTTCGTTATGGATCACTGTAATTGCTGTTTCCCGCCATTTCCTGCAGACCAAAACTCCCACCCTTGTTATATTAAAGGGGTGGATCTGATACTTTTAATTCTTCAGAATCGTCAGACATAGGTATTTACAAAAATTGAATTGTACCTAATTTTTTTTTCAATTTTCAACAAACCCAGATACGATTTTAAATACAAAAAAGATTTAAGAAGCTCAAAGACTGCTACTCTCATTATATTAAAGGGGTGGATTTGGTAGTTTTAATTCTTCAGAATCGTCAGACATAGGTATTTACAAAAATTGAATTGTACCTAATTTTTTTTTCAATTTTCAACAAACCTAGATACGATATTAAATACAAAAAAGATTTAAGAAGCTCAAAGACTGCTACTCTCATTATATTAAAGGGGTGGATCTGGTACTTTTAATTCCCCAGAATCGCCAAACTAATTTACAAAAATTGAATTGTACCTAATGTTTTCTTCAATTATCAAAAACCCAGATACGATATTAAATACAAAAAAGATTTAAGGAGCTCAAAGACTGCTACTCTCATTATATTAAATGGTGGATCTGGTACTTTTAATTCTTCAGAATCGTCAGACATAGGTATTTACAAAAATTTAATTGTACCTAATTTTTTTTTCAATTTTCAACAAACTCAGATACGATATTAAATACAAAAAAGATTTAAGAAGCTCAAAGACTGCTACTCTCATTATATTAAATGGGTGGATCTGATACTTTTAATTCTCCAGAATCGTCAAACTAATTTACAAAAATTGAATTGTACCTCATTTTTTTTTTCAATTTTCAACAAACCCAGATACGATATTAAATACAATAAAGATTTAAGAAGCTCAAAGACTGTTACCCTCATTATCTTAAAGGGGTGAATCTGGTGCTTTTAATTCCCCAGAATCGTCAAAGATATTTACAAAAACTGAATTGTACCTCATTTTTTTTTTCAATTTTCAACAAACCTAGATACGATATTAAATACAAAAAAGATTTAAGAAGCTGAAAGACTGCTACCCTCATTATATTAAAGGGGTGGATCTGGTACTTTTAATTCCCCAGAATCGTCAAACTAATTTACAAAAATTGAATTGTACCTCATTTTTTTTCAATTTTCAAAAACCCAGATACGATATTAATTCCCCAGAATCGTCAAACATATTTACAAAAATTGAATTGTACCTCATTTTTTTTCAATTTTCAACAAACCCAGATACTATATTAAATACAAAAAAAGATTTAAGAAGCGCAGAGACGGTTGTCATTTCGCGTGGCTGACAGTTCAAGAGATCTTAGATGACTTGGAATATTTTTAAACAACTTCCTGGACGAAAGAATTAAGATTTCGTAAAGTAGATTACATTCTACGGTACGTGGAGGATGATTGATCACTTTCTTTTCGACCGTTACGACCCATTTTCGTGTGAAATTTTAGCTCCCTCCACATGTGTACCAAGAGAAGAAAAGCAGTCCACAATGAGAACGAGCGCGAGGGACGAAAGTTACAACGGTACCTCTCCACACTCCGCCGTGCTGGCTTCCGGTACAAAAGGGGAAGTCCTCCAAGAGCGCAAGAAGTTGCGAGACCCTCTAACCACACAACAGAAAGACCCTCTGTCTCAAATATGAAATGACATTCGATTCACTTTCTTCCATTTTCTCCCCTGACTTCCTTGACATTTCCGCCTCTTACGCTGTGCTCCAAGGCGTACACGAAAATGCGTGTCGCCTACAAGCACACGCGTACAAACGGAGCTGGTTTACTCCTCGAATTACATTCTCGAATCCAGAGAAATCACAAAGTAATCTAATTAGGGGCGAGCCTTGAGGGGGATTTAAGTGGGACGACTGGCGCGACGGAAACGAAGGGAAATGCAGTTCCGACGTTCGGAGATTCTATCGGGAATTAATAGAACAGAGAAGTCATTTCCTTCTTAATCCTCCAACGTCCAGAACCTTGAGCCGTTGTTGCAAAATTCTGAGGCTGATTTATATAAATTATGTCTTGTCACTTTGAAAGAAATGGAAAAGATGATTTCTTTTCTAAATAAATGAGGAAATGAGCTCTATTTTCCACCGATTTCTTTGAGAAGTATAAACAAACACAAAATATTAGCTCAAAGTAAAAATCCACAATACATGTTTGAAGAGAACGTTTTATTTTTATTTTCTCGACCGAAAACATTGAAATATACTCTGCCGTCAGGGAAACTACGGATGGTTGCTAACAAAAGTTAAACATAAACAGCATAGGTATAGAATTTTCCGGGTGTTTAAAACGACTGTTGCACCGGTGCGGTGCAACGTTATTTTTCGTGGGAACACTGCGCTTTCGTCGACGGAGATTCTCCCGGGAATCCGAGCTCTGTATGAAATCTCTGATTTATAAAACGTTGAAGGCACCCCTGGTGGTTGATGCGTTCCTAAGAATAAGCGGATCGAATCAGCGGCGGTGCTAAATGCCAGTCTCTAATCAATTATACACGGCCTCGTTAATCAATTTATATTCGAACCACGCGCGGCGCAATTAAGCGTGCAAATCGATACCGCCGCGGCACTCAACGCCATACCAATTAACGGCCAGCTCTCTCGGCCGTGTCCTTTGATTTTTGCGATTCGATTCCAATCAGGCGATCGCCTCGCTCCTGTGATCAGAGCCGGTAACGCGATAACAGGCTCGGAGTCACGGTAAAGCGGTACCGCGAATTATCGCGCGTTAAATTACGCAATTGTGCCGATGGATCCGCTCCGGGGAGGATTCAACCAGCCCCACCTCCCTCGAAACACCCCACCGCGATGGGGGAGTGATTGATCGAGAATCGTTAGCTATGTTAACGAGCAATCATAGCGATTTAATTGACGAGAAAATCTCTGCTGGGGGAGGGTTTCAATCCGTCGGCGAGATTGGGCATTTAAATTGAATTCTCTTGGTTAATAATCAGGAAGAAAGTTACCATTTTTCGATTTGCTTTAATTTTGATATTTGTTCTGTCACTTATATTCTGAGGTAGAATGGAAAGCTGTATAAAGCCCAATTAAACTTCAATTGATTTAATTAATAAATGAGGGTTTTGTATGGCTTTTAACGGGAAAACACATTTTCGGGGCCGTTTAAAGGATTCACCACTTTTGCTAACTTTTTAGGGCGTCCTAAAAGCAAAAGGTGCCCCCACAAAATATTAGATTTTTTATTACTGCTCAAAAATGGTAACTTTTTTGTCCGCTAGGTACTATAAGTACGACAAGTCCAAAATGAAGAATTGAAATTGCACGCAGACCTGCAGCAATGTTAAAAAGCAAATTCACACTGTGGACCGAAAAATAAGAAATACGTGTTTTTTTTATTTTTCCCCGTTTTCATATTTGGGGGGTGAAAACTGCGTTCGAAGTTAGGGTTGAAAAATCATTTTTCCGGAATATCTCGAGAACTATTAGAGATAGGGGAATAGTGTGAATGGACGAATTTTGTGTCTTTGAATGCGAAATATGTCTGACTCACCAGATTTTCAAAAAGTCCACAAAAATGATTTTTCAACCCTAACTTTGAACGCAGTTTTCACCCCCCAAATATGAAAACGGGGAAAAATAAAAAAAACACGTATTTCTTATTTTTCGGTCCTCTATAACATATCCAAAAATCAAAATCATCGGAGGCGGACACTTAAAATACTCTCCTTGTAAGATGATTTCGTTGTAAAGCGTTATCTATCTTAAAATTCACCCCCATAGATTGGGGGATGGTAACGAAATAATACTTAAAAACTAGTACCTATTAAATTACCCGACCCAAACATAGAAATATAAATTTTAATCTTCCTTCCGACCACCACTGTACAATTCTACATCGCCCCTTTATCGACGCGACTCGAAGGCCACGCTGCCATCGAAGTCGACCAACTCCGCGCCGCGAAGCGAATAAATCCAACGTTGCCCATCTGGACGTGGCGTCCTTTTCCGAAAAATTCCCTCCGTTTCGTCGCAGCATTCCCAGGGGATGAAAAGCAAGGCCGGGGGCAGCGATGGGGGAGTTCGGAGTAGACAAACGACGACAAAAAAATTGATTGAACGCGGCCCGGACCGGATTAAGAAGAAGATTTCGCCGCGACGGAACGTCTTCGTTTTCGTGGCCACTGGTGCCGGCGCGTAGGGCGGGTGGAAAACACATTCCCCGTCCGTTCAACCCCTCGCGTGGTACGATTGCAGCCGAATGCGACGATGGACCACGACGCCGGAGCAAAGACGCCAACCCCTCCCCTGAATTAAATCGTCCCCGACGATAGTCAACGCGAATCGCCGACGAATTTCGTCCTCCACTCCCGAAGCTTCTTAATATTCGCGACTGCGAGGCTGCGCGTGGCGGGGAATATCGAGAGTGAAATTACTTTCGATTGTCCGTGTAACGGTTCGCGACTCGTCTGGAATTTCTACGATTGCAAGTGAAATCTGATAGGAAATTTCAGGGGAACGTGAGCTACCTAATAAGAAAGTCAAAGGGCGCAAGTAGAATGTAAATAATAAAATCGAAACGAGAAATAATTCTTCCCCAGGGGTCTTTTTATATTAATTTATTTATTTGTTTATTTATTTATCATACGGGAAATCCCGTGGTATACAAAAAGAATATATAACAACAAAAAAACTAGTGAAATTTACATAGAATCTGAACACAAAATCAGCAATAAATTAATACTTTATAGCAAAAAACCGTTATAACCTTACAAAACAGATACTTACACTACGTTATACCACTCTGGTTATAATCAATCCTGTGAAGTAACATCCTAAACGAATTAAGGGGAGGTTCCGGTCTAAAAATCGATTTTTTTTTATTTCATTTTTCGAATGTTCAACCTTTTAGGAATACGTGTTTAAAAGGATTTGTTGAAATTCGTAAAATTCACGGAGTTATAGGCATTTGAGTAGCAGCAAATGCATGGGCCACAACCGGCCACTCGGCGCTCACGTAAAACTTTAAACGCGTTTTTCTCGAAACAGTGTTGTCAAAACGGTGGGCGTTGTACCACCAAAAATTATTATCCGATTCGATTGAAACTTTTTTTATTTTGAAGAATATACTTCTGACTAGGAAGGAAACTAAAAAAAGTTATAAAAAATTAAAAATTTATAATTTTCAAAGGCGTTGAAAGGAGGAAAAATACAGGGAAAAGTGATTTCAAACTTTAAGTGTCGTTATTTTCTAAAAAAAATGTCATTGTTGTAATTTTTTCTAGTTTCCCCCCTAGACAGAAGAATAATCTTCAAAATAAAAAAGGTTTCATTCGAATCGGATAATAACTTTTGGAGATACAGCGCCTACCGAATTGGATCAATTTTTTGACGCCTTGACTTTAACGGCTGCCCAGGGCCGTCTGCAATGATTAATTATAAAACAAAAAATATATTTCTATAATGTAAGACATACTTAATACAATGCAAAAAGTCCCATTAAATTATATACAGTAGTTTTCCTTTAATTAATTCCTAAATATCACCTATTTTGGGGGGCTCTAGACCGGAACCTCCCCTTAAGGGAGCACAGCAAGGGGTCCGTAGTGCTAAAATGTTGATTCACAGTACTCATTGCCCTATTAACAGAGTCACACGCATAAAACCGATACTTTGGCAGACTAGAGACAAAAACAGGCCTATATTAATTAAACTGGAAGGCTGTTAATAATAGATAGTACGTAACGAAGACTCAACAAGCACGGTTCGACGATTTATTAATTGCCCACCGTGCAAGCTCCGCGAACAAGCAAACTGTGGATCCAATGGGAGCGAAATTAATTGTATCGTTACTCGCTTCATGTATTTCTGCGTTTCTGCTCTTTTCCGCGTTTCCTGGCGCGTTTATTATGCGGCCACGTAGCGACACAGTCACCGAGTTCGTGTCGAGTTTTCGTTTATAACTATAGAATTTCGAGCTCGGCAAGCAGTAAAAATGGTAAAACGAATGGAATTATCGCGAACAGAATGTAGCGCAGCTCTCGGGCGATGCACCGGGAGTTTGGAGGAAGTTTAATGGATAAATCGTGTTCGTGTGTACAGCGCGGCTGGTTGATTCTTTCAGTGTAAACGCGCGCCGAGCAGGCTGAAGGCTCCTAAACCTTCGAACAACTCCCACCGAATTATGGATCAGTTTCGAGGCAGACTGAACCGAATTACCAGAAGTTCCTGCAACTAACGGAGTAGCTGTGTGTCGAGTCGTGCATAGAACATCGCTCGACGCAAACAGAAGGCTCCGGGTATCGCGATTTCGAGCGCGAAAGGGGTGCGAAACGCTCGGCGTGGGAGGAGATGCGTCGACCCGGTGAATTCACATTCAAGCCAGTGAATTAGCTGTTAAGGAGTTGCAGCGCTAGGAATACGGAGCGATATATTCGCGCCATAATTGTCATTCTTGGAAGGGCGATTATCGGGGATGAAAGGAGGGCGAAGGAGGGTGAAGGGGGAATTAATTTGGGCGCGGCGCACAGTGGGGCTAAAAGTGACGAAGTTTGTGTCAAAATCAAAGAACTTTTGATAGAAATGAGATTTTTTTTTAAATTAAAGCTGAAAGATTGCAGCATAAGGGAAAATTAAAGAAATTATGGTACGAACGTTTGTTAACTTTGAAAATCTGTGATAAACTTGAATTGGATTTTCTCAAAAATCCTGAAGTAGTAGAAAAATTTTACGAACGGATTTGAAATCAGCGTGACAAAATCTACAGGAAATGATGTACAACATGTCAAGAAAAAATCTAACCGTACATGGTATTGGATAAATCACAATTTTGTTATAATATTTCAAGTTTATCACAGATTTTCAAAGTCAACAAACGTTCGTACCATAATTTCTTTAATTTTCCCTTATTCCGCAATCTTTCAGTTTTAATTTAAACAAAAAATCATCGCTCTGTCTCATTTCTATCAAAAGTTCTTTGATTTTCACACAAACTTCGTCACTTTGCCCCACTGTGCGGCGCCCCAAATATTCCCAAAAAAGCAAAATTGATTTTCATTATCGAGTCGCGGAAATTGGCCACGATAAAATCTCTTCGTGAAGTTAAAAGTCATTCGTATTCAGAGAGGGTGTAGGGAAACCCGGAATTTCTCTCCGCCGCGTCGCATATTTACGTATCCATTAACAGGGGATGCATTTTTCATTGTCGAAACATTCCGACAACTTGCCGCTTACTTCTGCTGAACGTAGTAATTTGAACTCTTCTTCTCCTTCCACCGAAGCCTTTGCAGCCCTGCATACCGCCCTTCGAACTTCGCCCCGAAACTGTGAATTTGCTCGATGCTTTGGAGAACTCGCGAAGAATTCGCAGAGACCTTCGTCGCTTAAATTACCGCTCGACGGCTTCGATGTAATTCGGGGAAAGTTTTTTATGTCACAAAAAGTAAATTGCTTGTAAAAGCTGGCGCGAAAGTCGTCGTCCGATTTTCTTAGCCTGTGACTTTGGTTTTAAATGAAACAACGTGGTGATTTTTTTGTGGTACAATTTATTGAGATTTGTAAATTTTATGATATCAAGTTTCAAAAATAATATGCAACAATTATGAATATTCAAATTTACGCAAAGATGGGCTCTTTTCATTGCATTTTCCATGGTATTGTGAAGAATTTTTGGGGATCTTCGATTTCGTGTTGAATATTGCACTTTATTTGTAGTAAATTGTGAGGGCTATTCGCGTAAACGAAATAATTCTAAACGGTTAAATCGAGGGATCTGACTGGCCATAACAAATCACCAAAAGGGAAGATTAATTTTCTCGGAAATGTGTCGACACAATTTTTCCGCGTTTTTAAAGGGTATATTTATTCACCCTCGTGAACAATAAATTTCGTGCCGTCTCTTCTATGGAAATGTCAAAACATCACCCACGTAAATCTGAAATGAAAAAAATTCGGCGCTATTGACATCGGATGATGAGTTTTACGCCACCTGTTACTCGTGTTTTAGGGGAATTAATTATCAGCAACTTGTTATTGTAGATCGCTTACGTAGAGGAGTCGAGATTCGAGGGAATATTAAGTTAATGAGCGGAGGCAAACTTTGAAGATTGTTCCAGAGTCCAGAAGAGTAGGGCGATAAGCGTCCACCCACTTGGAACCGCAAACAGGAGTATGCTGTTCTTTCAAAGTCAATCGAAGTTCCCGTTCCTCTGGGCGGGTAAACAGTAAAGTTGTCGGGGCTATCGCGGCCCCGCAACCTTGCTCCACAGACCATGGAAGTTAAAGTTACACGCAAACAGAAAATTAACGCGACAGGGATAGGTGCTGTGTGTTCCGCCCCTTTTCGAAAGTCGACACCACGTTCCGAGCGCTGCAAGTAGTACAGCGTGACGCTCGCCGCGCAGTAGTATGAGAGCGGCTTAGTCAGACAGTAGTAGAGGAAGTACATAAACACCAGTGTATTTAATATGTACATCCATTTCTTATTAGTAACATTAAACCCATTACCAATATTAACATCAATGAATATCATAAATATATTTTTAAGAATTGTTATATTCATATATTTAAAAATAACTGTAGGGGAAAGGTGGGATAGTTGATCACAGTTTTTCTTTTTTATTAAAATAATAATAATGGTTTGCTTTGTTTGTATTTTGATGACAGTTTTTCTTTTTTATTAAAATAATAATAATGGTTTGCTTTGTTTGTATTTTGATGACAGTTTTTCTTTTTTATTAAAATAATAATAATGGTTTGCTTTGTTTGTATTTTGATGACAGTTTTTCTTTTTTATTAAAATAAATATAATGGTTTGCTTTGTTTGTATTTTGATGACAGTTTTTCTTTTTTATTAAAATAATAATAATGGTTTGCTTTGTTTGTATTTTGATGACAGTTTTTCTTTTTTATTAAAATAATAATAATGGTTTGCTTTGTTTGTATTTTGATGACAGTTTTTCTTTTTTATTAAAATAATAATAATGGTTTGCTTTGTTTGTATTTTGATGACAGTTTTTCTTTTTTATTAAAATAAATATAATGGTTTGCTTTGTTTGTATTTAATTATTTGAGTTGTCATATAAATTGATGTGATCATGTATCCCCGCTGATCAACTATCCCACCTTCCCCTACTCTTTCTTCAGCCAATTCCAGACGACTTCACTCTGTACAACATTGTTTAATTGACAATTATGAGCGAAAATTGTCTGCGGTTACCTTCTAGGGTCAATCTTACCCCTTATTTTACCATTTTTAAAGAAAATTCAAAGAAGAGCAGATTTATAATATCACTATCTTATTTCTATTACCGTCCACAATTTAAATTTTCTTTTAAGTAATATTGTACTGCCCTCTTTAGTTAAAATGTCCTATCTAGCATTTTGAAACAACTGAGAAAACTGAAGTTTTATCATTTACTTTGCACCATACTTATTTTCCTACTTTCAAATTAAAACATGTTGTCATTATTTCATAATAGCCTGATATCATTTTTTTGTAATAGTTGTACCGGTAGCGAATGTATTATTAATGTACCAATTAATTAATCGTTTCAGATAAGATATTTTAACCATTTTGAAAGAAGTTAGGTTAAATACATTATACTGTTTATAAATCTTTATGAAGCACGTAGACGTTTCTAACTATACTTAAAAGGTAAAAGACGCGTGGAACTTCCAATATTTCAACATATCTCAAAAATTGAAAAAATGCTAGATAAGACAGTTTAACTAAGGAGGGCAGTGTAGGTCTCGTAATGACTGTTATACCCGAGCTAATTTATTAACAATTTCTGTGAACACTGTGCTGTAAAATATGCAAACTAAGAAATATATTTTTAACCCCCTCAACTGACGAAGCACATTTCCATCAAAGCCCCACTTGTTTACTCCTTCCCTACGAAATATATATTTCCCCAAACTTCCGCAGTCTACTAATTAATTATTTAACCTTCAAGTTATCAAGGATCGCATGAAATATACCCTCGAATCCCGTCCAAAGTGCCCTCCACACGCGAGAGAGGGTGAAGCAAGATCTCGCCGATACTGGCCCACCCGCTTCGATATTTACTTATCAGATTTTCGATTCGAACGGTAACGTCTATTTCCCAGGGTGTTTCGAGTCTCCGAGTTTCAGTGTCGCGACGAAGTTGAGCCCCGAGGGTCTTCGATCCGCGATGCCGTCCGCGTGTCTTCTATCCTTCGTTCTTCTTCGGCCCGTGGTTGCGACGGTCTTGAATAACAAGTACGCTCGAGTGCTCGTCGACGGCGAAGGAAGAAGGCGCGGTAAGTTTTTCTTACTTCTTTCCCGATATACTTGTAAAAGACGCGTATCGTCTGGCGAGCTCGTTGGAGAACGAAACCCGGGGGAGAGGAGGCGGGCTTCGAAGGGATCGAAGCACTTGTAGCTGACACAATATACCGCCGGCGATAAATCTCCGTGCTTTCCCTCGTTTCTTCGGCGCAATCTTTTCGCCCGGAGGAGTGCACGCGACAAGCGTCGTGCGACCCGAAACGGTGGAAGGGACGAAACTCATTTCTTAAGGGTTCCCTTGATGATATAATTATACGTCGAGGGTGCCTAAGAAGGTCACTAAAGAAAATGAGTAATTGTAGATTCATTATTCCTTGACGTCGTGACGGTTATGAGACAAATTTTAAAAGATCTGGTGTAAGAGTTAATATCTTTAATTAAACGATTTTAGTTACGAATAGCCATTATAAATGAGTAAAATTTTTTTGATCACCTAACCATTATCGATGTCTCGAATTTTATTTTGGTCACCGCTAACCAATATCAACGGCAATCTTTCGATCGTTGTTATTAATATTACTAATAATTAGTATTATAATGAAAAAAATTAAGTATAAAACTATATATTTTATATTTTAAGTAAAGAAGCAGTATGAAAATATATGAAACAAAGAATAGGATAAAAGATATTGTAGTACAATTTACCTTCTTTGCTTAATAAAATATACGTTGTATAATTCATTTTTTTGTATTGTCAATGGGTAGTGATTATCAGTAATGTTAATAACAATAACCAAAATAAAATTCGGGTCGTCGACAATGGTTACTGGTAACTGAAACAAACTACTGTCATTTGTATCGGTGACCAAAAAAAAAAAATGAATCATTCATAAAGGTTAGCCTAATCAGAATAATTAAAAATGATCACTTCTTAATTATTTCATTCTTTTTTAGAAACTTCTTTGACATTCAATGACGACTGGCTTCCATTTAAAGAAAAATCAATTTTTACTTAATCACTTCTTTCCAAAGAATTTTTAAAATAACTGTTATTTTTGGATCTCTGATTATCCCTGTGGCTTCCATTTAAAGAAAAATCAATTTTTACTTAATGACTTCTTTCCAAAGAATTTTTAAAATAACTGTTATTTTGGATCTCTGATTATCCCTGTGGCTTCCATTTAAAGAAAAATCAATTTTTACTTAATCACTTCTTTCCAAAGAATTTTTAAAATAACTGTTATTTTGGATCTCTGATTATCCCTGTGGCATTAGTGCCATTTTGCCCCGCGATTTTTCACAGCGACTTTCAAATCGACCCTCTCAATTTTAATAAATATATCTGACGCTGCCGACGAACGTAAATTGAATCGCTTGATCTCGAAAAAAATATATTGAAACGTGTCGTATTGCTCGTCGTTCGGGTTTGAAGGAAGAATGGCCCTTCGAGAGGGAATATTCTAGAAGACTCCTCTGGGTCGGGAGTCTCCGATTTCCAAATAATCCGGGGCATTAGGCGAGCCGGGGTGGCGCGTATAAAAGTGACAACAAGCGGAAACAATATGCGAGTAAATCTGAAGAAATTGTCCATCGCCGTCGAAGGAACAAACGTTTCCACGGCCGATCTGAATGCAAAGCAGCAGTTGCTCCGTAAGCTGAGAGTGGGTGTTATTCGCGAGTGACACGAGGGGGAATTTAATCAAATTCGTGTGGAGATTCACCGTAGGGCATCGAGCAGGGAATTTTTCTGTGCGATGTCTAATCAGCCTTCACTCACGCCCAATTAATCTGAAGTCGTGGGTGGACTTGGTTGGCATATATGTAATAATAAAGCCTCATTTCAAGTCGGACCAAGAGAGGAAGATTTTAAATTACGCGGAGAAATGCAAGCGTTGACTTCATTACTCGCAAATTACATTAAAGGATCGCCTTAATTAAATAGGAACACGCGTGTTGCACATTTTAATCTGGAAAGTGCGAGCACATGCCCTTAACAAGGGCGAACCGTCGTAACCCGGATGCTTAAAATAATAGAATAGACTCGAAATAATTGAGGAACCTTTGTAGAAGTAAGTGCCAGAATTTGGAAACGAAAATTTATCGGAAAATGTTGAACAATGTGCTGTAATGGCAATACTAGAGTGTAGATTTTTAATGCAATTTCCCTTTATAAATAAGTTAACAATAATACTAAAAGATTATAGGTACCGCTGGTACGTCAAACGCCAATTCTGTAAAAAACAATGTAGGTAAGTGCCAATTACCTAGGGAAAAACAGGATTGGCACTTATAGTGCTTGCAAATTTAAACATTTAAAAAATGAAAAACATTCAGTTTTTTTTTCCAACTAAGAGGTGGCACATACAGTGTTTCCTACAAATACAATTGAAGCATTTGATGGGAAAAGGCACATTAGCCAAAAAGCCATTTCAAGAAAATCGATTTCAAAGTTTTCATTTCATATTTTCATTAATTTAATAAAAAGTAACGCAATTAAATCCAATTTTTTAAGGACGCAGTTCTAAAAACAGAAGTCGCGATTTGAAAATGAAATGTGTCTTTATTTATAAGTTTCAAGCAAGTAGTTTGTTCGCCCTTTTTCCATAAATGTGGTAAATTCGTAAAAATTGCTTCTCTATTTAGTTATTTAAATACAATTTTGTTTACTTACTTAGTTACAAATTTCTTTATACATTATTTAAATACAAAATGAAGCACAGTATAAATATTAGTTTCTTCGATTCTTTGCAGCAAGCTGCCTTAAAAATCAATTTTAACTTTCCTAAACTAGCTTCTTTCCTTCCGAATTCGATACTCACCTCACTTCCATATTTCCTCGCTTACACAAAATCGTCTGTGTAGCTGCGTGTCGATCACGCTACGTAACGAAACAGCATCTAGCTAATCTAAACCCGAGAGAAGTAATAATAATGTCTTTGATATATTATATTTAGCTATAACACATACCTAGGTCGATTTAAACAATTTAACGAAAAAGAGAAGCTTTTTCTCTCTCCTGAAAAAAAATCGAGTTTTGCCACTTAGGGTAAAGGACCCAATTACTGACACCTGACCAATTACTGTCACTTTAAGCTATTTTACTTAAAATAACAAAGAAATAAACGTTGTAAAGTCATACACAAAAAGAATTATGTAATTCAATCTATAATCCATGCTATAAATTATATACTATAGTTTATTTATTCGTTATTTTAAGTAAAATAGCTTAAGGTGACAGTAATTGGTTAGGTGTCAGTAATTGGGTCCTTTACCCTACAGTGTTTTTTACACGGACGTTTTTTTTCAATTATATCTGTAATCTCGACGTTTACCCCAGAGACGAAGCTACAAGCTTACACACCGAATCCGTCGTTCTTTCTACGAAAACAGCAAAGCAAAGAGGGAAACAAGTCGAATCGCCTTCCCCCTTCCAAAATCCAAAGAAATTAAATTTTCCCTACGATCTTCAATATTCAATATTCAAACCCCCGGTTAGTCCCTCTATTCCCCCAAATGTCCGTCGCACCCCCTCGACTCATCTAATTACACAGCAATTAAATTTCCCCCGCGTCCATCTCACCCCTCGCGTATGTAGCGCGAACTTTGTCGGGGCAACCGAGGCCGGAAAATTCAGCAGCTCCACGGGAACGTGATACGCTCGAGGATAGACATAAAACGCGCGAAGCCCCGCGCGTCACTGTAAATCCTGATCCTGACAAAGCTGCCGGCGGCGTGTGTCGACGGCTCGTTCACCGACGCAATAATTTATCTCCCTCGTTGCGGAGGGCAAAAAAAATACGGGGGGATCCCCTCGCGCGATCATTATTAATAATTCTATTAATTGCGTCGTTAATTGCGAGAGGGCGGCCCCCCGAGCGAGGCGGCGTGACGCAAACTCGCCGGGATGAATGTCGAAGGTGTACGCGATATTCGCGGAGGTGACGTGCGCCGGCTGGAAGTTGGAATAATTTTCCTGGCGATCAATTGCGCGTGAAATTTCGATTATATATGACACGCTGTGCTAACCGAGTCACGGTGCCATTACCGAGCCCGGTAATCAGTCGCTAATGAATTGCTGATTTTGGTAATGAACGCACCGGGGTTATTTAATTTCGATAATTTGCACGAGCTGCAGCGATATTTCCTTGAGAATTATTACACAGCAACCGAGTGGAGCGCGCGGGGTTTCAAGCGGGGCTTCCAACTGACACAGATGTTCAGTGGAATTATTATTAGTTGCAACTGCGGTGCCCATTGTTCCTTCGAAGTGCGTTCGCGATTCCTTAGACTAAGAATTTCTGCGATTTCCTTTAATCTCTCCGCCCAGCGTGAGAGGCGACGATTTTGGGCGAAAGCTTCTTACAAGGGAAGATCCCGAACCCGGAAATTCAAAAAATTCTGTAACTTTGTGGATATGTAGGGAATATCCTCCTGATTACAACGCATTTTTGTTTGCTGCCCAAAATCACTCTAAGGGGGTGAAATTAACCCCTGAAAATTCGGCTATTTTCGGATTTTATGTTATAACTCGCGAACTGTACGAGATAGAAAAAAAGTTTCAAGACAAAAATGACTTCTTTTAATTAGATCTATCATTTGATAAAAAAATTATTTTACATTTCACGAATTACAACACAAAATCAGAAAATAACCGGATTTTCAGGGGTCAATTACACACTCTTTGAATGATTTTGGGCAGCAAAAAAAATTGCGTTGTAATCAGGAGGAAATTCCCTATATATCCACAAAGTTTCAGAATTTTTTTAATTTCCGGGTACGGGATCTACCCTTGTTAGCGCTTTCGAATTTGCGATGCATCGAAGCTGGATCTTCGAGCGAAGGAAGACCCGAGCTGGTTATAAAGATACTCGTCCAATTTTCTTCCTTCGATTTTTATCTACTGTTGTTCAACAACCCCTGGTTTCGCGGTTTGTCTGAGAGATGCTGTAAGAAGAGCCGTAAACCGGAGTCGGACGATCTTTTTCCTTAACGGGTCTGGACACTGAGTTCCATAAATCCTGATCTTAACAAAGTGCTGAAACGTGTCTCGTTAAGGATTAACTGGGAGGCAAAGCTCGCTAAGAACGTGTGGGAAAGTCTTCGGGGCACGGAGGGTCTGGGTTAGCAAAAGGAGCAAAAGATAGAAGAAAACTGTGGACACGCGTGGGACATTAGTGTGGCCCTTATTTATATGTGACAAATTTTTTTTGCGTTCTTGCGTCCTAGAATAGTTCTAGGGTAAACGCACCAGTAAATGAACAGTTAAGGCTAATGAATGAACACTATTATAAAATTATGTTTGCAGCGCGAATGATTCCACGTGCTGCAAAAATTGTTTGGATATGAAGCAAGAAATGAAAAGAAGTCTCTATTTAATTAGTTGCTTACTTTAATAACTTATTTCACTCATTTTAATAAAAAATGTTCATTCACTGGTACGTGTTCATTTACTGGTACATCACCCTATTTCATAAAAAAAAATGGTCTACTGAGAAAATTTAATACGATCGGATAATAGGAAAGGGTGTCGAACAGGCGTTACAGTTTAGAATTAATCAATGGTTCGAATATAAAAAATTTCTCAGAAATGGTAAGTTGTATTGAAATTTTCTTCAAATAAAATTAAAAGAGCATTCAATTTTCTACAATTACTGTATATATATTTTTTTTCGTGCTTCCAACCGTTTGTTAGATAATAGCGTTCGAATATTTATTCGTTCCACTATCTCCAACGTTTATAGCTGCGAGACGAAGTCCTCGATTCGTTAATCCCCAGCGAAAGTTACTCGTTAAGACCGAAATTCGGAAAAGGAAGTTCTCCCCTCTTGTCGCCAAAATCCGATCGAAGAATACGTCGTGTTTCGCTGGGAATAGTCCAGAAGCCAACGGGTGTCGTGTTCCGTTCCCGTCGAATTAACTCGGGAAATTTCGCCAGGAGGAATCCCCCGGGAGCGCGGAATTACCTCTCGTCAAGGCATCGAAGCAATTATTACGGGGCAAATAATTCGCGACGCGGAACTGGAAATGTGCCAGCGAACTCGTAACTCTAAAGGCGGTGGAACGAAGGTGACACAGGATCGATTCCTTAAATTCGAAGGGAACCCTGCAAGGGGGATCGCTTCGAATTGGGGCGAATAGAGGGTAACTTACCCTCCCGAGGGGTGGATACAGGAAATTTTGAATAACTTCGGGAACGGAAAAGATGAGGTGTAAGGAAAGGTGGCAGATTGTAAAATCGATCCCCGGCGAACTCTGCTCGCAGAGATTCTTTAAACAGTTGCCGAGGAAAGTTTCGAGCGAAGCTGCTGATTCGATTCGCGATCTCCAACTCGCGTTGGAAGTTCGTCCATCCGCGGGATCGCTTATTGGGTCGAGCGAACTCGCCCTTCGTTGGCAGCGCGTTCCCGTCGATTCCCGGGATTACCTCCGTTTTCCGGATCGCCGTTTCGACACTTTGACACTCCTGTATGCAGTTATAAGCCTGCCGGATCCTCCACTTCCATCAACGTCATGCGAAACGCATAATGAAACGGAAGGCAACGGGGGCAATTTTGAAGCGATAACGCAGCAGACGGGAAGGTTCGTGTTAGGCCTGATGTACTTAATCGTTTTAGCGGCAGCTTTGTGGCGAACAAAGCGCTGCCCGGGAGAGACCGCGAGACTGCTTTGGGAAGTTAATGTCCGAGTGAAAACGTTAAGGTACGATAAGTATCAAAATTAAGTAACACCTGGAGAATTATTATTATTATTATTATTATTATTTTATACGGGAAAAACCCTTTAGTGTACAAGAAAACATAAACATAAACAGATTACAGAGTAATAAGCATACGGTGATCGGAACCAAATTATTATACATTCATAAACAATTATAAAAATTATTCAGCCCTTGCGAGAACACTCTGGCATCTTTAATTTCTGTTATAAATACTCCTCCAAATATCATTACTATCATTATTTATTATTTGTTTGAACGGAAATAGCTGTTGGTGGATGTAGAAATTGTAGATATAGATTATAGATCAGTGATGCACTCAGGATTTAATTTTAGGAGGGGGTAGTTGAGTTGAGAGAATAAAAATATTTTTAATGCGAATTCAATAAAATTCTTTGGCGATTATAAAGATTTATTTCAAGAATAAAATCCAGTTTTCTTTTCTGTTTTCAAAGCCCCTTCTTTGGGGGTTTCCAGGGCCCCTTGGCCACCCCCTGGGTTCGCCACTGATTACCGACCCTGCTCCAGAGATGGGCAAAATTTGTATTTAAATAAAATTTCGGAAAATAAATAAAAGTTAAAAAAATCCAAGTTAAGTTTATTTGACACATGACGGATAATTTTTCTCATCTTTTATTCCTTATTCGAAATATTATTTAAATAAAAATTTTGCCCATCTGTGAGAAGCCTACGGTCCAGGCCCCTGTTTGTCTCCCGGCCACCGAAATATCGGTATTATGCATGTGACCCGATCAACAGGGCGATGAGTATTGTGAATCGACAATATAGTATTATTGACCCTTTCGTGAGGTCCTTTAACTCGGTTAGGTCGAAATTGTATAGATCTGTTAATAACCAGTATGACACAACTTAGTCTTGTCCATTGAAATGTTATTAAACTACTATTACTTTGTATCTATCACTGCTAAGTTTCAGCTCAGACTCTGTATATCTCTCTTATGCTCACTTGTATACCATGGGATCTTCCCGTTTAATAAATAATAATAATAATAATAATCTCTGCCCTGCTCACGTTCCCTACCCCGAGGGTTAACTCCATCCCCCAATTCTGCTTCCAGGGTGGAAACTAAGAGCGAATACACCTCTTCAGAAGACACCAACGATCTCCCTAACGATCCTCCTCGCGTCCATTATTATTCTTCAAGTTGTTAGCGAGTTTTCCGGGCCGAGTTCCTTAAACGACTATTCGACGGTGTACAATTTCCTCGGGAAGTGGGCGAGCGCGAGTAAAACGAGGATGTTGACGGTGGTGTTGGACGATTACGACCCGGAGGCCCTTCACGACGTTCCAAAAGGCATCTTCGAGGTGTTCAACGTCTCCACCAGGCTGGTCACTCTCAAGCACCTCGTGTCCCTCAAAGGCTTGCATCCGAATCGCGACTATCATGCGATCGAGACGGGCGGCTGCGTGCTGCTGCTGTATTCAGACGTCGACCACCTCAGGGACATCCTCGCCTCGCCGCACTTGGCCTCCTTCTGGCAGCCGGAGGACTTCTACGTCCTCCAGGACAGCGGTCAGAGGTCCGTCGACTCGTTCAACGGCCAACGGTTCTGCAAGTGGGCGTTCGAGAGGCTTTGGAGGTTCAGGCGAGTATACAAGCTGGTTTTACTCGCTGACGGCAACGCGATTCGGTACGATCCATTCGGCCACGCTGGCAACCACGCTGGTTATATTAATGACAGCTGTGACTCGTCATGTATCAAGTCCAATCAAGACAGATTTCTGACGGTGGAGCGTCCGAACGCGATCGATGTTGCGGATTTCTTCGAGGAGGAGCAGCGAAGGAGCTTCGATAGGTAGTAAGGCTCTTTACTTCGTCTATATTTTGGAATTGAGCTGTTTTTAGTAGGTACACTTCTGTGTGATAATATTCAGTTCCAAGTGGAACAGAGTAGGGCGTTATGCGAATCAATCTCTATTCGAATAAAAGGGCGAATAAATCTGTATTCGAATAACTATTCGAATAAATCTCTATTCGAAGAAATCTCTATTCGAATAAATCTCTATTCGAATAAATCTCTATTCGAATAAAATGTCGAATAAATCTCTATTCGAATAAATCTCTATTTGAATAAATCTCTATTTGAATAAATCTATATTCGAATAAATCTCTATTCGAATAAATCTCTATTCGAATAAATCTCTATTTGAATAAATCTCTATTCGAATAAATCTCTATTCGAATAAATCTCTATTCGAATAAATCTCTATTCGAATAAATCTCTATTCGAATAAAATGTCGAATAAATCTCTATTCGAATAAATCTCTATTTGAATAAATCTCTATTCGAATAAATCTCTATTTGAATAAATCTATATTCGAATAAATCTCTATTCGAATAAATCTCTATTTGAATAAATCTATATTCGAATAAATCTCTATTCGAATAAATCTCTATTTGAATAAATCTCTATTTGAATAAATCTCTATTCGAATAAATCTCTATTCGAATAAATCTCTATTCGAATAAATCTCTATTCGAATAAATCTCTATTCGAATAAAATTTCGAATAACTCTCTATTCGAATAAAATATCGAATAAATCTCTATTCGAATAAAATGTCGAATAAATCTCCTCGAATAAAATGTCCCATGAATTTTTTCGAATAAATTCTGCTTCGAGTGCTGTATTCGAATAAAAGTTACGAATGAAATGAAGTTAAGTATTCGACAATAACGACTCAAAATTGAATCCCGAGTAAGGACTAAAGCCCCATATCTGTCAAAATCCACCCCTAAAAATCACCTCCCCTAGGTACCCCCTGAGGATCTCAATTTTCAAGACGTCCATGATGAGACAACACGGTGGCAACTACGATGGCATAGACTTCAAGTATCTAGAGGAGGTCTCCAAGATGATGAACGTCACACCTGTCCTACTGAGCACCAAGGACAAGTACGGCTGGGAGGAGAAAGGGGTGTTTTTCGGCACCCTGGGTCACTTAGCCTACGCGTTCGCGGACGTATCGTTCAACCAATTCTTCATCAAGGACTACCTAACCAGGCAGATAGAGTTCACATCAGCCATCACCAGCGACAAGCTCTGTGTCCTGGTGCCGAAGGCTCCCCCGGTCCCGGACTACCTGGTGATCGTCAAGATCTTCAGCGGGGGAGCCTGGTTGCTCATAATCGCCGGCCACTTCGTGATCGCGATGATCTACACGACGCTGAAGGAGGTGCTGGGCCGGGAAGAGAAGCGATGGGTCCTCAACAACTCTTCTTTGAACGAAGGCGAATGGGTCTGCTGGGGAAACCACGATGCCCGGTGCCCCTCCGCGGTCGGAATCGTTCCGCCAGTCGCAGAGAAACCGCGCGACGATTCGCACGGGTGAGTGGATGCTGAAAGCGTTGCTCTTTCGATTCGGCTTTAACGAAAATCCCGGTGCGGACCGTTGAACGCGCTACATTCCGGTGGTCGCGTGTACCTACTCTGTTTGCGGATAAATAGCACTGCTGGGCCTGGCGCTTTTGACCCTTCTTGGGGAAAATGGGGCAATCTCCGCGACTACACGCGGTATTCGAGCCTCCAGCTCGTAAAACTCTGTTGCCCCTTTTGCGCCGCTGATAAGGCCGGAACCTTTAACACTGACGGACGCCGAGGGATTTATCATGACCCCTAACTTTACGCGGCACCCGCAATTTCCATAGTAATGTGATTGACAAAATTATTCGCAGGCGGCTTATTTTGGCCGAGGTAATGAGCTATATATTTTTGCGATATTCTTCTAGTAGCTGGGTTGTAAAAATAAGAGGTGTGAGGACTGAGGGATCACCTGTTTATTCGAGCGATGCAATAAATTAAAAGTACTGTTTTAGATATTTTTTTCGACTCCATCGAAAGTACCTATTACTTTCAAATTGAAAAAAAAAAAATAGCTCGCTTTGTATCAAACCAAGCTTTCGTTGCATTTTTTAAAACTTTGCTTAGAACGTTCCTTAAAACTCAAAGTTTTAAGGAACCCTCTGCGTATTTACAAGAACCCTTTGCACGCAGTTCTTTTAAGGGGTCATTCCGGTTAGATGGGCTGAAAAATTCTATTTTTTTTAAACATTTTTCGAAAGTACATATCCTCAAGAATGTACTGTTAAATTTTCATGGAGAAATTCTGATTATTTTAGCTTCTACAGAGGCATTTTGTAGGAAACGCAGAGACTCGGCGTCTATAAATGAAAACTTTGAACTCGTTTTTCTCGAAACGTCATTTTTTCACATCGTGAAGATAAAATCTCAAAATCTACCGAACCGATTGCTTTATAAATTTCACTGCTTATTCTGCACACCTGTGACTCTTGCAGGGACAACGCCCGAGTATATTCATCGAGTCTAACCTACTTTTAAAATCGAAAATAAGAAAAGAAAAAGCGGAAGAACATTTTTCTCGCATTTTGCACGCCCATTTTGTTAATTTTGAAGATAAATCACTAATTTTATAGTCCAAGCGAAAGCGACAGTCATACTGATCAAGAATCTGTTTGGATTTTTTGGTTCAGATAAGTCTAACAGCTGAAATCGCCTTCGCGAGCGAGTCATAAATTTTTAAAGATTCCATGAAGACCAATTTCAAAAGAATTTTAAAAGCAATAATTTTGTTACTTTTATATTTTCTATTTAGGGTAAACCAACCAGTAATTGACCGCATACCAGTGAATGACCATTAGGCAAAGAAATGTCAATTATAAATTTAAAAATTACTATTTCTTTATAAATAGTGTAGTTGCACTTTTAATATCCCATATTTTTAGTGTTGCGTATTAAACAAACATTAATAAGTACAATTCTTAATAAAAGTATGCGGTCATTTACTGGGCTTCTCATTCAACAATTCGGTCATTTACTGGTTTCTTTACCCTACTGTAGAACTGTAGTTTAATAAATAGAAAAAAGTTTTATTCCAGCATCACAATCGACTGAGTCAGCCCAGACTTAATCCAGAATTGAACAGGAATGTAGGAAATTGAAGATCGTTGGAGAACTGCGAAGGCACCTACTACAGAAGTTTCTTGTCTCACTGCCTGTTTTCATTCCGCTAACAGCGATCTCCCATTGAAGCCGCCGAGGAACGCCAAGTGGCGACGTTCGAAGGGATCGAAGCGGCTGGTTTTCTCCCGCCTCGCCTCGCTGAGCAAATACTTGACGGAGGTGGTTCTGCAGTTGATGCAGCCCTTTGAGCGAAGTCATCCATGGTTCCCGGAGAGGTTGCTGTTGATGTGCAGCCTGTGTCTCAGCTTGATCCTGAACGGTGTGTTTACGTCCCAGCTTGCGTCCAGCTTCAGTAAGAGGATGTATTACGACGATATCGACACTCTCGAGCAGCTCGAGGAGAGCGGTGAGACTCTCACTACCAAACCCCCATCGATCTCCTCGCTTTATTGCATAGCTCTGCTGGCTGCTTGTACAATAAAGATTTGTCTCCTCTCCGCTTTGCCTTTATTGCTTTATCGCGTAGGACGACAGAGGCCGCGACTAAGCGAGATTGCGAATAAGCGAACCACGGAGGATAGGGTTCGCCTTAATCCGAGGCGGAAACCCCGTCCTCGGTTCGAAACAATACTGGAACAATTATCTTTGTTTCCACAAGGCCTGTCGATCTTGACCAACTCGAGGGACATCATAGAGGATGCTTTGACAGATTCAACGTCCCCAGTGATCAAACGCCTCCACACGAGGCTGGAATACGCCAACGACTCGGAGATAAACAGGAGATTATTCGAGGCCAAGGATGCTGGTTTCCTCCATCGGCTCAACGTCTTGCCATTGAAGTACGACGAGAATCAGATGCAACGTTTGCACGTGGTTAGGGAGTGCCCGAAGGACTACATACTGGCTAATGTAATGACGAAAGGTCAGTGGGCACGTGGGGGTGAAGACTTTCTGTTCAGATCATATTTCAGCTAGTGGTGGAGAACTATCGATGGTTATCGATGGTTGTCACTATCGAAATTTGTAATAATATTACAAATTTAATTTGGGATTCTGAATTTCAACTGTTATTATTTTTTAATTGAGTAATCTACGATTTTCAATACCGATAATTATCGATAGTGAAAATTAGTGGTGGAGAACTATCGATGGTTCTCAGTATTGAAATTTGTAATAATATTAGAAATTAAATTTGGGATTCTGAATTTCAACTGTTATTATTTTTAAATTGAGTAACCTATGATTTTCAATACCGATAATTATCGATAGTGAAAATTAGGGGTGGAGAACTATTGATGGTCCTCACTATCGAAATTTGTAATAATATTAGAAATTAAATTTGGGATTCTGAATTTCAGCTGTTATTATTTTTTAATTGACTAACTTACGATTTTCAATACCGATAATAATCGATAGTGAAAATTAGTGGTGGAGAACTATCGATGGTTCTCACTATCGAAATTTGTAATAATATTACAAATTAAATTTGGGATTCTGAATTTCAGCTGTTATTATTTTTCAATATTATAAAAACCTACGATTTTCAATACCGATAATTATCGATAGTGAAAATAAGCCATCTATAGTTTTCGATAGTGAAAATAAGCCATCTATAGTTTTCGATAGTGAAAATAAGCCATCTATAGTTTTCGATAGTGAAAATAAGCCATCTATAGTTTTCGATAGTTAAAATAAGCCATCTATAGTTTTCGATAGTGAAAATAAGCCATCTACAGTTTTCGATTGTGAAAATAAGCCATCTATAGTTTTCGATAGTGGAAATAAGCCATCTATAGTTTTCGATAGTGAAAATAAGCCATCTATAGTTTTCGATAGTGAGAACCATCGATAACTATCGTAAGTACCATCGATAGTTTTCCAGCACTAATTCCATCAGACTACAATTCTGCTAAATTTCATGCTGCTCTGTAAATTTGCCGCCGGGCTCAATTTATCTTGCGTTACATGCTGTAGGTAAACCACAGAGGGAAGGAATTATATCGTTCGGGCATTTTTCGCGCATATAACGCTGCGTTAGTCAGCGCTTTTGCGCCACGATAACAGAGGGGAGAAGCGAAATGCTGAAGCTGACGTTGGAGGCACAGGAATTTAGAAAAATTATTCATATCAATCTTTCTTCTAAACTCTAAAGTGTTGATGGAAAATCGTGGCTCGATCGTTTTCTTTCAATAGCCACAGTTTTAATTTAAGACTCGCTACAGCTAATATTTCGACTATCGACTAATTAATTTATTTAACCAGTTTGGCACTGTGTTTCAGGATCTCCATTCCGTGGTCGTATTAATAATATCCTGGGCAGGCTAAACAACGGTGGCTTCTATGACAAATGGTACCAAAATATGTCCCAATTGCAGAACAGAAAGCAACGAGGCAACCAGTCGAATACTCATCGAAAGATCACAATGGAACACCTCTTCATCCCCTTCGCGATCCTCTTTGCCGGTTTAGCGACCAGCACGATCGTACTTATTTATGAATGCAGGCGAAACAATACTCAGTAGCTCGCTGCTTTCTGAGCAGCGATATATTCAACGTTTGGAATAATATATATAATCATATATTCAGGCGAATATTCAGTGTTCGACTTATTATTGGATCAAATCACTATTATTACACCCTCTTAGATTGAATTTGGACAGCAAACAAAAATTCCGTTGTAATCAGGCGAAAATCCCTACGTATTCAGAAAGTTTCAAATTTTTTCGAATTGTCTGGATCTTCCATTGTAAGTGGAAATCGGTTTGCCTTCTTCCTCCGTCTGCAACCGAACTTCTCGCTCGAGCGGAGTCGGATAAATTGAAGAAACGTCTACTTCAGCTTGAAAAAAGACGCATCGCCTTATCTGCCGTGGCACAGAAAAATCTTTCCAATAAATCCCGCGATTACCACGCTTTCACCGCGGGACTTCACCCGATTATCACTGGGCGCGAAAGTTTCATTTAGAAGCGGCCTAATACCGTGGCCCGAGGCCCGGCGCTGACGTTTCAATGGAATCCCATTAATCTTGAGGCTCGAGGGAGTGGTAAGAATAACCAGGCGAAACGATAAGCGCTCGGAGGACGGGGAAGCATCCCCCTCGGTCGTGTTCCGTCATTCAGGATGATTGAAATCGCCGTTGTTTTATGACCGTGTAAACTTCGGTCAGCGGCGCCGCTGACATTTCTCGGTGGAGATCCATCCTTTTACGTCGCCCGTCAGATCACGTCGCAACGACTGCCCACCGCTGCGGACATCCTGGCGGGGATCGTGGTCGACTGTCTGACCACTCGCTGTCTCATTCTACTTCGCTGCTCGCTCCACTGTTCAATGCTCGATCGCGACAGAGATTTATGGGCAGCACTCGGGATTAGTGGTGGAGAACTATCGAAGGTACTTACGATAGTTATCGATGGTTCTCACTATCGAAAACTATAGATGGCTTATTTTCACTATCGATAATTATCGGTATTAGTCAATTAAAAAATAATAACAGCTGAAATTCAGAATCCCAAATTCAATTTCTAATATTATTACAAATTTCGATAGTGAGAACTATAGATGGCTTATTTTCACTATCGATAATTATCGGTATTGAAAATCGTAGGTTAGTGAATTCAAAAATAATAACAGCTGAAATTCAGAATCCCAAATTTAATTTGTAATATTATTACAAATTTCGATAGTGAGAACTATAGATCGCTTATTTTCACTATCGATATTTATGAGTAATGAAAATCGTAGGTTAGTCAATTAAAAAATAATAACACCTGAAATTCAGAATCCCAAATTTAATATATATTCCCAAATAAATATTATTACAAATTTCGATAGTGAAAACCATCGATAACTATCGTAAGTACCATCGATAATTAAAATTATTATACTAAAAATAATTTTAATGCGAATTCAATAAAATTCATTGGGTGACTATAAAAAATTTAGAGATTAAAATTCAGCTCTCGTTTCTTTTTTCCAGTCTTTTGAATTACATACTTCGGATCTGGTTACATTTATCTCCTTTTTCGCCACTGTTTGTGGGAAAATCCTTTGGGATCCTGACACCTGTCTCACTTCATCAATCAAATATGAAAGCTGTAAATTTCTGGAGTAATAAATGTCAACGAGATCGAGAAACCCGAAAATATTTCAGTCCGCTCGTGTTCCTCGGCGATCGAGAGATACTCAACAGAGGAGAGACAGTAAGAAGTATCGAATATTCCGCCGTGCGGTGCCCTCAGCATTTCTAGCTCGTATTGGTTGGCAATTTGGGCGAAAATGGCGAGAAAGAACGTCACTAGAGGAAACACGATGTGAATATCGAGGAGGCACTGTGTTCGGAATAAACGAGAATATTTCTGCTTGGACGGCGATCTGCGGACGCATGGTGGCTGCGTTATATGCACGGCTAGACGTTATCTCTTATTTTCTATCCACTTTAAACACCGTGGAGAATGAAGAGCTGCGTGTGTACGTTAATGTCAGCAGCCGCGGGGGTTTTTGTATATTTACACGGCATTCCAATTTTCAATTATTCAGTCGTCCATTAACGCGTGCTGTTTGCATTATAAATGGAGTTTTCCAACTTTTAATTCGAATCCCGCATTCGACAGGAAGATAAAACTTTTATCTGGAATTCTAAATTTCTGCGATAAAATTCTCTAAAACCTCTTCGCCATTTTAACAACATTTTGCTCAAGAAATAAATTTCTGACCGTTACCGTGCGATTAAATAATTCTGAAGCTGCTTTCGCTCCAAAATTCAAAGCGTTCACGACGCGAAGCGCGATGAATGACTAATTAATATGTACTACCTTGCTGTTGCTTATTAGTTCTAAATTTTAATACGACAAAGGAACGTGGCAATCCCTCCAGAACAAATTTGTGGTAACGACGAAGCGTTTAGTCTAGGAAGCCTCCCATATGGAGCCTCAGCCCCTTCGTGTTATAATATATTGAAGCATCCATTCGACTACATATAAAAGTATGAGCACATTTTCCTCTGGAATAGACGAGCATTCGCGAGGAGAATCTAGATGGGTTTCGACGATAAAAGAGAGAAAAAAAACGCGACGAATTTACCTAGAAAAATGTAGACGCGAGATTCCTCGCGAATAGCAGGGATTCATTTAAACATATCTACCTGCACAGTGACGCAACCCTTTCTAAAGAGGGGGATTTGTAAACAGAAAAAAAAATGGATTTTAGTCTTGAAATAAAGTTTTATAATCACCTAATGAATTTTATTGAATTGCTAATTAAGAGGGGGCTTTGTAAACAGAAAAGAAAACTGGATTTTATTCATGAAATAAAGTTTTATAATCACCTAATGAATTTTATTGAATTCCTAATTAAGAGGGGGGTTTGTAAACAGAAAAGAAAACTTGAATTTATTCTTGAAATAAAGTTTTACAATCACCTAATCACTAATGAATTTTATTGAATTCCTAAAGAGGGGGATTTGTAAACAGAAAAAAAACTGGGTTTTATTCTTGAAATAAAGTTTTATAATCACCTAATGAATTTTATTGAATTCCTAATTACGAGGGGGCTTTGTAAACAGAAAAGAAAACTGGATTTTATTCTTGAAATAAAGTTTAATAATCACCTAATGAATTTTATTGAATTCCTAAAGAGGGGGCTTTGTAAACAGAAAAGAAAACTTGATTTTATTCTTGAAATAAAGTTTTATAATCACCTAATGAATTTTATTAAATTCCTAAAGAGGGGGCTTTGTAAACAGAAAAAAAACTGGATTTTATTCTTGAAATAAAGTTTTATAATCACCTAATGAATTTTATTGAATTCCTAAAGAGGGGGCTTTGTAAACAGAAAAGAAAACTTGATTTTATTCTTGAAATAAAGTTTTATAATCACCTAATGAATTTTATTGAATTCCTAAAGAGGGGGCTTTGTAAACAGAAAAGAAAACTGGATTTTATTCTTGAAATAAAGTTTTATAATCACCTAATGAATTTTATTGAATTCCCATTAGAAATATTTTTTATCCCTCCAACTCGACTCTCCCCGAAAATCAAAAATCCTGAGTGCGCCACTCTGCGAATCCGTGCCCCTTCGCGAAGCTCCAATAAAATTTTCACCAGAAAGGCATAAATATTTTACAGAGATGGGCAAAATTTTTATTTAAATAAAATTCCGAATAACTAATAAAAGTTAAAAAAATTATCCATCACGTGTCGAATAAAGTTAACTCGCATTAACGAACGAATGATGATTTTTTTTTAACTTTTATTCGTTATTTGAAATTTTATTTAAATAAAAACTTTGCCCATCTCTGATATTTTAACGTTCTACCATGTCCCACGATTCGCCTGAGCTGCCAGCTAAACGATTCTCGCTGCCGGGACGAAGGATTGGTTTTCCAAACAAATGGGGAACAATGCGCACGAGTGATTATCCGCTTGAAGTCGAGCGCAAAGCTCCCTCGCGGGAGAAAGGCTTTCGCAGGTCTTGTCTAACTGATTTATTCAAACGGATCCCGGTTCAGCTGTTTCGTGGAAACGGCGATGGGACAGAGGGGCACTTTCGTAACACCGACAGGTACAGCTTAATTGTATTTAGCGGAGCATCAGCTGCGAAGAAATGAAGTACGTGCTCCGAATCCGCGAGCCATCAATTCGAGCCTATCGCTCAGAATTCCCTGCGCCGGTACGATTTTCTGCAACGACGGAGCTGCACGCGCATAATCGTTAAACACTGTGCGAAATTGGAAAAATCGATTTCTTACTTTTTCCAAAAGACACACGTGTGAAGAATGCTCCCTGAAAATTTTATGAAGAAATTCGTAAAAGTGACGGAGATATAGTATTTCCCGTGAAACGGCACCTCGCGTTTTTCTCAGAGTGACATTTGTCAACCGCGTTGACAGTTGGTATATCAAGAAAACTATACACCCAGTTGACACGAAAGGCCATTTATCGTACGAAAAACCCATGTCCATTACATGACGTTTAGGATTTTTTGATTAACGACACCTTTCTATGTATTCTTTTTATCAACATTTTTTTTTGTAAAATATTAATATCTTCTTTCGGTGGTCTGCCGTTTTGTTATCTTTTACGATATTTACTTTTTTCTACGTCCTGTAATAGACTTCCAATTTCTAAATATCTTTGTATTTTTTAATTCAGACTTTGCCTCAAACCACATTTTCACGGAGAGTTGACCGGAAACGAGTTCATGAATTTGCTTGACAAAAATTCCTTTTACCCTTCAATATATACATATTAACTAGATTTTTAATAATTTTGATTGGGATAGAATTTATAGTTTTGGCGGTTTTAGGGGTTGTTTTTTGTTTTGAATTAAATAATTTGAATGAATGAATTTTTTTATATTATTTAATTTTTTCTGTATGTGATAGAGTATTAGGTATAGCTATTATAATTAATATAGTTTTTTTTATGAATAATCAAAGTGTTAGAATAGTTAATTTGTTATGATAATTATTTCTTTAAGTCTTGTTGGGTTGACACTGTTTTTTGAATATTCAGCATCGATTTACTTGAGTTGTTTGATTGGAAAAAAAAATCCCGAAGATACCCTTACTCTTCAGAACGTTACAGCGTTTTCCCTCCTCAAACGAGCTCCCTACTATCTTAGAAACGCTTAACCGTAGCCCCGCGTTAATGACTTAATGGGTAATAAAGTCGATAGCCGCCCACCCTCCGCGCTACAAAAAAAAGTAGCAGATAACCGGTGAAGTTCGAGCGGTGCCATAAAAGCTGGATAAACCATCCACGAGCGGAGAAATCAGATAAAAGTATTTACGATTTGCCCGGGCCTTCAATTGGCCTCTCTCGAAAAAATCGATCACCCTCGTTCGACCGCGGAGGTTCGCTCGCAACGTTAAATAGACAATCGCGTTAATAATGCACGGTGCCGTGCGTGTTTAAATTACGGAAAACGAAGGGACTGCGTTGACAACTACGGGAAAAGCTGCCTCGCCGTGGAAACCGTCGGAGCGACGCTCGATGGAGTTGATAAACAGCTGCTCCGTTCGCAAACTCTTGAGTTACTGGTAACAGTGTTCGAAACTGATCGGCGAACAAGGGTGGGTGGGTGAGCTACGAGCGCTCGCGAATAACACTGCGCGTGAAAAAAAATTTTTACTCTGAGCAAAAATGTAATTGTGAATAATTATTTTAAATATAATTCTTCACGGCGAGTGAAATTTTTTGTAGGTATTTGCTGAATTACAGAAGGTTTTAGTTTTATAAAAAAATTTAGTAGTTATTGAAAAGTAATTTATAAGTTTGGTACTAAATTTTGCCGCTCTGGGCGAAAATGATTTCTGCCGCCCTTTATAGGTAATTGTGAATAATTATTTTAAATATATAATTCTTCACGGCGAGTGAAATTTTTTGTAGGTAAGTATTTGCTGAATAACAAAAGTTTTTAGTTTTATAAAAAATTTAGTAGTTATTGAAAAATAATTTATAAGTTTGCTGAATAACAAAAGTTTTTAGTTTTATAAAAAATTTAGTAGTTATTGAAAAATAATTTATAAGTTTGCTGAATAACAAAAGGTTTTAGTTTTATAAAAAATTTAGTAGTTATTGAAAAACAATTTATAGGGTTTTTGGTACTGAATTCTAACATTTCTTACACACATTACCTTTTTTATCCCTTTTTCCCTTTTATCCCTTTTTACTCTTTTGCCCTTTTATCCCTTTTTACTCTTTTACCTTTTTCAGCCTCTTTCAAAAATTTTAACTTTTTTTATTGCTTTTAATTTTCTCTCTCTACGAATTTTTTAGCCCCCAACTTTTCCGCTCTGGGCAATTGTCCTGCTTGCACCCCCTAGATCAGGCCCTGCCCCCGCAAAATTTTATACAGTACCGAGAAAGTATGCAGCGATGTCGTAAAAGCTGCGGGACTCGCGAACTTTACATCTCTGAGGTTTTAGAATTTAGAACTAGAGCCCTAGAAAGCTCCCCGCAAAAAAACTGCCAAACCTCCGAGCTGTAAACTGCGTGACTCCCATATCTTTTACAGCCTCGTTGCGCGGCATTCCTACAATACCACTTTTCGTAGGAACAGCCAGTATTTACTCACCGCGCGGGCCGCCGTAGATCGTTGGTCCAGGATGAGCGGGCGAGACTCCGCACAAAATCTTACTGCCTCGATGGAAGATTTCGTTCGACGGCAGCCGGGATGATATCCTTTACAGCCCTCGGTGCTGGCTGCGTCGATTCGAATCCATCGGCGGAAGATACGGTCCGGACGGAAAACGTGCCCCCGACCTCTTCCTCCCGGCCGCGTAGATCTCGGCGAGGAAGGCGAGCGCGGATCCGAGCAGCCCGACGAGGAGCAATAAGAACGTGAGCGAGTAGTGGTGCAGGGTCAGCTTGATCGTCCTCCTCTCCCTCTCCAATTTCCGCCTGGCTCTGGCGATCTCCAGCGGGTACGTCATGTTTCGGAACCAGAAGGTGAACAGCCCCGCCTCCCTCAGCCTCAGCAAAATGAAATCCACCCTCTCCGCGTAGGGGGAGTGGGACCTGAGCACGTAGGAGACGCGATACTTCATGGGGCACTCCTCCACCACGTGCAGCAGCGCGTTTCCGTTCTCATCATAGTAGCCGTGACTGCTCAGCAGCACCGTGTAGTACCTGGATATGGCGACCTCACCGCCGAACGCGACCAGGTCCTTGGTGGACCTGCTCGAGTTGATCACCCGGATCCTCTGGTTCAGTTGCCGGTCCAGGTGCGAGTCACCCAGGAAAACACTCTTCAGGTTCGCGTACTTCGTGATGAGGGTCCTGCCGGAGTCCAGCACCTCCTCCATCGTCTGCAGCTGAGGATAGTGAAAGGGCTTGCTGAGGCTGCACACCAAGTAGCTTTGGTAGAGTCCGTTGACGATGAGCGTGAAGAACAGAGCGCCGATCACCAAGGCCTTCTGAGCCGGGGTGCCGGCGGTGTTGAGGGGGTAGCAGAGCATCTCCAGGAAGTGGAAGAACCTGGACAGGTTCCGGGGAACTTCTGGTGGGTCCGTGTGGCTCGTAGGCGAGGTTGATGGAACGATCAGACGACTGCTGGGCTTTCGGGACGGATCTCTAATCTGGCTAGAGAAGATTCCATTGAAGGTGAAGCTCGATCGCTTCGGGACACCTCCACGTCTCTTCCTGGCAACCTGGTGACTCTTAACCCGCGTTGGTGAACGATCATCGGACTGGTACCGCAGCGACTGGCTAGCGTGCTTCATGAAACACCACAGCGCCGTGATGAGAACGTCATAGGCTATGAGGAGGAACCAGAGTTCCTTCTCGAACGGAAGGAAAGGCATGTAGGCTCTCGGCACCAAGCCAGTGTCCGGCGAGATGAAGCAGAGCTTGTCCTCGTAGACGGCACAAGTGAACTGGAACCTCTGATGGTTCTCGTAGATCTTCATGAAGAACCCAGTCACGACCATCTCGACTTTCCCGCTCTCTATGTCCTTCAGCGATAGGTCGAAGGGATCCTTCCGATAGAAGTCGAGCTTCCTCATCGCCTTCAGGCGAAACTTCGCACCCATCGCCTTCTCCAGGGCGAACACCACCTCTGCGTCCATCTTGCTCAGCTTCAGGTTCTTTTGATCGTCGTAGGAGATGTCCATGAGCAGAGATTCGAACACGATCACGTTCACGGGGTAGCCGTTGATGTTCTGAAAGTTCTCGAAGAGCCTCGTCCTTTTATCCAGCGGAAGGACCTCGTCGTTGTCCTCGAGGTCATCCGAGTCCCTCGGGGTGCCGTCTCCGTAGGAACTCCGCGGCGACTCCTGATCTTCAGCGATAGTCGAATGCAGACACAGCTTCTGCACGCCTCCGAAGTCGCTTCGTCGCGTGTGGAACGGCATGTACCGCGACAGACACCGGAAATCGTCCTGCAGCGAAACGATCACCGCCCTGTACACTCTGTACTTCCTCCAGAGGTTCTTGAAAATTCCTCGCCAAGCTGTTGTGGCCGTCCTATTGACGACGATGATGAGGTACTGGTCGCCAGATCTCCACAGCTGCTGCCGCCAGTAGATGAAGATGTTGAGGCTGTAGACGTCGCGGACGAAGAGGGTCCAGGTGAGGCGGCTTCGGTTCCTCCAATTGCCCCTCAGGGACAGGTCCCTGGTCCGCGTCGTGTACGCCTCGATCTTGTTCTCGGTGGCGTATTCCAGCAGAGAGTCCGCCAGGCTCGATCCAAACTCCGGCAGTATCACGGAGAGGGCGAGGGGTTGGAACTCGGGGGAATCGCGGATAAAGTCCAGCATCAATCTCAAGTTTCGGCTCTCGTGATCGGATAGGGACGTGGAATGCCCGGGCTTAATAGAGGAATGGAAACTCGCGCGAACGGAGCCGTTCTGCTGGGACTCGGAGGATTTTATTAAAAGGACGCCGCAGATGACTAAGAGACAGCTTGGCGAGAGTACCATCTTTGGTTGGAGGAGAACAGGGATTTAGATGGAAACTGGTGGTCTCGCGGCAAAAGCACACTTCTATTAACCCATTTGCCTCGCGGAATGGAATACTCTGCGGAAAATGTCTGCTCTGTACAATCAACCGTGGAATAATCCAGTGACTGACCGATATCCCCCAGTGGAATATTCAGAAATTGATAGTTTCTTTTTTTAAATAAAATGAAAATTATGAATGACTTATTAAGTCAAAATTTTTTTTTGATATTTAAATATTTAAAAAATCGTCAGGTTCGCTGGTGTCGTTGTGAATGAAGATCACAGAATTACTGGCGTGCCGCGAATGGGTTGAGGATTACGATAAGCGGGCGAGGAAATCGGAAGAACCTTGAGCTTCCATCTACATTCGATGGAAGCCTATATAAAGATGCCCAAGCAATTAAAATCGAGAGACTGAGGCATTGCTTCGGTCCCAAGACAAAAAGTCTGCCAGTTACACTCCAAATAATCGTCCACCTGACACAGATATTGTTGAAGATCCTCTGATCACCGAATCGGCGTAAATCATTCGTTTCGAGGCAACAGAAGAAATAAACGACGGTTGACGTTCCTCCGCGAACCTGACGATTGGAAGAAAAGCGAATTGGCCGTGTAATTTGCCCAAGAAAATTGTATCTGGAAACATTTGCAAAACACATCCCTCAATTATTCGCACAACCGCTGTTCGATCGAACTTTCATCACAGGAAGACGAAACTAGTCACCGCCGGCGCAGATGGAAGCTTTGATATTTCCCCACCGTCGCGTTTAAACGCAAAAGGCTTCGCGCCGACTATCGCGGAAGCTTGCCAAGCCGCGGGATTCCGCGCGGAATGATTGATCTCATCGAGAAACTGATATATCGCGCGTTGTGTATCCTCGCCGAAAAAAAGAGGGACAAAAATGTCCAAATAAATACACGATGCTGTCGATATTCAACCGCATCCACTTTGTATACCTCCGGCTATCGGTTAATAAAACGAGGAATGAAGAGAATAAACGTCCACTCCACTGTCCGTTGAGTCTCCATGTGTTCGGTAACTTCCAGCGGGTCGTGACGTGAGAAAAACGTGTGAGGAAAAACTCACCGGGCAGGATTAGCGGCGAATCAATGCGGCGTAGATCGATAACGATAACAGCTGTCCATCTGCTTATTAAGCATCGCGGGCGGGGAGGAAACGGCCCCCGGCGCAGGAATAACAATTCATATCGCCGAAACGGTGAAAAGGTCTGCGAACTGAAAGGTCAGGGGATGATAAAGGACAAAGTGGAGGAGAAAGAAGCAAGGCGATAGAGGAGCGAAAGGATTCGAAACGGCAGACCACAGAAATCAAAGCTTCTGCGGCATAGCGGGCGAATAAAGTTTTGGACACCGGCTGAGGGAAACTGTTGCTCGCTGTTGCTGGCGGACGTTGAGGCCACGAATGTTAACGTTCGACTGATGTGCACGTTAAGCTGCTCGCGGTGCTCACCTCCCGCGAAGGGAAGCAAAGGAAGGGGGCATTTAATACCCCTCGCCCCGTAACCCTCGTGTTTGCACTGGCCAAATCGAGCAAACGTTTGCACCGCAATCCCGGGACCTTCGGCGTCGAGCCTCTGGCAGGTCGTTAAGTCGAGGATCGCCCCGAATATCGGGCGGTCCTCGCGCAAATCAACCCCTCGCCGTTTTCTTTCACTCGACCCTTAATTCCTTACGCACTTCGCTCGCGGACGTCCGCCACTTTAAGAGTGTCCTTTGATGACTACCCCCACGTTTACCTTTCTACCGTTCCTAACTCTTCACGTTGTTTTCCAACGGTGACCCTTTTTTACATACTTCTGGTTCCTCACCGTTTTCGTTAACGCGTGTTTGCTTTTCCTGCCATCGCCGCTTTATTACGTTTCAGGTGTGTCCCTTTTAGTGGTGGAGAACTATCGATGGTACTTACGATAGTCATCGATGGTACTTACGATAGTCATCGATGGTACTTACGATAGTCATCGATGGTACTTACGATAGTCATCGATGGTACTTACGATAGTCATCGATGGTACTTACGATAGTCATCGATGGTACTTACGATAGTCATCGATGGTACTTACGATAGTCATCGATGGTACTTACGATAGTCATCGATGGTTCTCACTATCGAAAACTATAGATGGCTTATTTTCACTATCGATGTTTCTGTTTGAGTTTTTTCCCTGTGTTTATACAGAAATGGCGTTTCAAGCATATTGGGGCTTCTATTGCCCAACGAACTATAGTCTCTATTTTCCCTCTTCTCTCACCCTTCGGGTCCCAGCAGCGAACGGAGTACCGGGAGAAAGGTGGTGGTCCCATCTTTCCCCAGTACCCGCCCCGCGTTGCTTCACGTCGGTGATCTAACGAGAACCGGTGTTTCCATCACGGCCACCGCCGCTGGTCACTAGGTATTGATAATTATGGGTATTGAAAATCGTAGGTTAGTCAATTAAAAAATAATAACAACTGAAATTCAGAATCCCGAATTTAATTTGTAATATTATTACAAATTTCGATAGTGAGAACCATCGATAACTATCGTAAGTACCATCGATAATTCTCCACCACTATTTACCGTGCCCTGCCTCGCGAACACCCCCGTCCCCTCACCTTTCCCTCTTCCGTTTATTACAAGCCGAGTCGTTCCCGTAGTTTTATGAGCTCCCAGTGTAGTTATCAGCTGTGCGCGTTTATCGGGAATTTTTCGTTAGTCGAGTTTCAATCGACGCCTCTCGAGAGCTCGACTGCCGAAGGTGTTCGCAATGCGCTGCAACTTCCAGTTAAATTAACACGTATTTGATTCACCTGCGGCTGAATTCACCGCAGCTATTATCCCTTGGTTAATTAATAATTTTTTTTAGTTAGACACTCCACGGGCGGTGCGCTTAAGACTTTTAAACTTAATTAAAGGCGAATGCCACGTTGGTGAATATTGGCGCATCGCTAGGCGTTTTAACGTTTCGTTAATGACGCTCTATGAAACCCTCCAGTAATTTACGAGGGCGACAGTCGCTGGGTCGCCTTTCGCGAGTGTGAGTTTCATATATTTTTTACTATGTACAATTTATAATTATTACTAGCTAGGCTCCGCTGTAACGTTTGCTGGAAATTCTGTGTAATTTTCCCCGCTAATAAATTCTATTCATTGCCGCGATCAAAAGAGTACATTTCCAACCCACCCCCACTACCCTTTCACAGTTTCTCGGAACCTGTTTCCAGACTCCCTCTATATCTGTATTTTTAATATCTAAATGAAATTATAATGCAATATTACCACTAGGGTTCACTGTAACGTGCAGTAGAGACCTTGTATAATTTTCGCTCATAATAAATTCTATTAAAATCTCTGTGAGGGTATGCTTCGACCTATCAATCCACCCTTTCACAGTTTCTCGGAACCTGGTTCCAATCTCCCTCCGAACTTGTACCTCGGAAAGTGTACACCAGAACCGTGGCATAGTCATCAGGATGACTAGCGTGTCTTCGTTAAGTGGCTTCATTAAATTTTCATCGACATCAGCTGACGCTAGATACACGTACGAAATTCGCGGTATATTCTGTTTCCATCTAACGCGCTCAACAATCTAGGATCACCTAAACCTAATGATGTGGGAGCATCTAGATCCGCTGATTTGGTATCACCAAATAGATCTACTACTTTGGGACCACCCTCCAGAGTCGATTCATTGCGAACCCCCAAAGCAGTGGTTCGTCAACCAGTGTGGTGGAGGAAGAGTCCCTTGGGGGTCGCGAAATGTTCTCTGGGGGGTCGTCGCGGTTATTTTTAGTTGACGAATCTTAGCACTTAATATTTATTTTAATATGATTACACTGTCATCTTCTATTAATGATGTAACACTGATTTCTCATGAAACAAAAATAGAAAAGCTGGTTCTATCACACTAAATAAGATAATTAAATATATTAAATATCTTTGAGTGTATTTAATAAGAAATTTAATATATTAAATATCTTTGAGTGTATTTAATAAGAAATTTAATATATTAAATATCTTTGAGTGTATTTAATAAGAAATTTAATATATTAAATATCTTTGAGTGTATTTAATAAGAAATTTAATATATTAAATATCTTTGAGTGTATTTAATAAGAAATTTAATATATTAAATATCTTTGAGTGTATTTAATAAGAAATTTAATATATTAAATATCTTTGAGTGTATTTAATAAGAAATTTAATATATTAAATATCTTTGAGTGTATTTAATAAGAAATTTAATATATTAAATATCTTTGAGTGTATTTAATAAGAAATTTAATATATTAAATATCTTTGAGTGTATTTAATAAGAACTTTAATATATTAAATATCTTTGAGTGTATTTAATAAGAAATTTAATATATTAAATATCTTTGAGTGTATTTAATAAGAAATTTAATATATTAAATATCTTTGAGTGTATTTAATAACAAATTTAATAGGTTTAAATTACATTATTACATTATAAATAGGCATTTCGGAATATAATCCTAACTTCATAATATTTAATTATCTTAATATATATGTATATATTATCTTTAAGATTTTTCTTCAAGAATATCTTAAAGATATTTCAATATTATAAAAGGGAGTCCTGGCGTAAAAAGCGTTGAGAAACTCTGCCCCAGAGAGAAGGAAGGAGGCACGAATTCGGCGATGAGAGTCCAGAAAGTTAAAAAGGCGATCAAGTATCGAGCTCTGATTGAAAAGATTAAACTGAACCATCTTAAAATGCACCCTGCCTCCCGAGTGAATAAGGGACACGATATATCGTGCACAATCAAGATTTAAATTATATATCAAGTGTAATTACCCACTTCCATCGTTTTATAGAGCGCTTTCATTATCCACCTTTCGATGAAGAGGGTGTTCTAAAACGTTTCGAGCGAGAGGCGCTGATTTATCGACTAAAGTACTCTCGAAAAGAGAAACTTGAATTCCAGAGATTGCTCTGATTGTGTCTGATAATCAAGGATAGAGCGACATATCTGATTAACCGGTGACCCACGATATTTATCGACGAGAAAACTTTTATTCCAAGGGAGAAGTTTTTATTCAAAAGAACTTTCATTAAAGAACTTTTATTCAAAAGATACCTACTTCTCAATTCAGTGTTGAAATCAAATTACATTAAAAAGAATCTGAAATTACGAAATACTATTTTCCTACAATAAATTGAATATCGTATTTTTCACAATCCCACTAAAAATCTGAATTTCCACCGTGGAAATTCACATTTTTTATAATCCCACTTAAAATGCTTGCGATCCTCCAAATGGAATTCTACAGATTTTCAATGTTTGGGCCAAGTTTACAGCCCCGAGTGCTCGCATCGTGCAGGATTGCATGCACCGCACTGTTCCATTGGGATTCATTAATAACAACACGAATTACTGTATGAAACTCGCGATTGCGGAGGCAATGAAATTGAATATTTAGTTGGACTTACCACTGCACAGCATTGCCCGGTGGAAATAACTATAACGGAAACAGAGAGCTCGCTTGAAACCAAACTGCGGTGAGATACTTATCACAAATTTCTCTGCAAGCGATTCGGAAAGTTCGTGCGCCGAACCGCGGCGATGGACATTCGTTTAGAGAATTTTCCGCGTCGCGGGTCCCCAGTTGTTCGCAAACTGCGTTTTCCACTCGGCAGCTGGATAAACGTGATTTCGACGGGGCAGATTGAATTGCTAAAAAAGGAAATAGAGGGGACATTATTATGATTCGCCTGTTATTTGATTCCAATTGCCGCGGTATATGGCATTACTCAGTCGACCTGCTGAATATAAAGCTATATTAATTGCGAATTTACTCTTGGACGACATTCACCTGTTCTCTGGGTGATTAGAGTTCTCTAGGGTGCAACTATTGAAACGTTTAACTGCTTAAATGGACCATTTATTTTGAAAGTGGTATAAGTCCATTTTAAAAAAAAAAAGAGATATCACGTAATTCATGCTTAATTTAATGTAAATTTTTTTTCTTTTTTTCGAAACAAGAGAAAATGGACTTACACCACATTCAAAATAAACGGTGCAAATAATGTGAATCAAACTTGTTATGTACTTAATTGTTATCATTGCATTCCAACGAGTTTATCCCGTTTAAATAAATAAATAAATAAATAAATAAATAAATAATAATGATGTGATTCCGAGGGAAATGAAAAGGGTGGCCACTGTAGCCAATAATTAACGAGTTAATGCAAATGGAAAAAGGAATTTTAAACTCGAATATTTTCAAGGAACAAAGTGAAATCGACGTGACATTTATTCGCAAGCTCGTCAGGTATGAAACATGGTCGGAGACGAGCGTGGGAATAAAAGCTAGTAATTAATTTATCGTTAATATTTCGCGCGTTATCGAGGCAAATCCGCGGTATGCCTCGCGACGTTTCCAGCCGTGGCTTTCTACGCGATAGCTCGTCACCGCGGCCGAAAGGAAATGATGGTTTATTTTAGGGACATCTGAAAATACGCGCGCACGTCCCTCGGAGAAGCTCAGTCGCTTGTCGTTGCTGTACGATAGGACCATGGCTCTTAAAGATTATCTGCTCTCGACGATAGTGATATCGACGATTTCGATAGGTAAGTACATACTAGAGGTGGAGAACTATCGATGGTAGTTACGATAGTTATCGATGGTTCTCACTATCGAAATTTGTAATGATATTACAAATTAAAGAGTGACTCAAGAAATAGCGCCTTTTTGGTCCCACGATTTTGGAACTGAATTTTGTGCCAAATATGATGAGACATCAATCACGACAAATTTTCAAGTTGCGGTGATAATTAGTTTATGAGATATGGCAGGTGATAGAAGTGAAAATTCATTAATATGTCAGCCCATACGCTCCGATGTATAGACTTTTAAGTCATTCCGATAATTTAAACAATTATTTTCAGGGTTTTCCTGACTGCTAATAACGAATTTGAACTTGGATTTTCAAAATTCACGAAAAAAAATTAAATGGCCGATTCAACATTGTGGACGATATATTAAAAACGGACCTACTACACAGACATTTATATTTTTTTTTTTTCATGAATTTTGAAAATCTAAGTTCAAATTCGTTATTAGCAGTCAGGAAAACCCCTGAAAATAATTGTTTAAATTATCGGAATGACTTAAAAGTCTATACGTCATATAAAGCTGACATGTTATTGAATTTTCACTTCTTTTTCTCTTCTATCTCAGAAACTAATTGTCACCTCAACTTGAAAATTTGCCGTGATTGATGTCTCATTATAAGGTATCGTTTCGCGTGAAATTCAGTTCCAAAATCGTGTGACCAAAAAGGGGCTAAAAAGGCCTCATTTTTGGGTCACTCTTTGGGATTCTGAATTTCAGCTGTTATTATTTTTCAATTGACTAACCCATAATAGTGAAAATAAGCCATCTATAGTTTTCGATAGTGAGAACCATCGATAACTATCGTAAGTACCATCGATAGTTCTCCACCTCTACATACCACCCGTTCCCCGCGTCAGATTCTCCCCCTTTTTCACGTGGGTATATTAAAAAAACAAATTCAAATTTAACAAAACATATGAACAGCGGCATTAAACAATGAGGCAATTAAATCCTCCGTGTTCCACGAAGTACAAATGCCGAGCGATGTTTACCGCGCCGAAAAGTTGAATTTTTCCGTGCGAACGATTTAATGGTAGGTGAATTGCAAACAGAATCCTGCAAATATTTTCGCATGATCCCTCGGAATCGCATTTCATTCGATCGGTAGAAACGCTCGAAACCACTTCGGTCGTTCGTATCGCCCCGAAAACCGTCGAATAAGCAAATTCAAATTCTGCTCGATTAAACTTGAAACGCGCTTGCTTCTCTGCTAGGTGTATCGTCGGTCTTCGCTTGGAATCCCGAAAGCCACCGGTGAGTAATTAAATGTAACTAAATAATACAAGCTTCTGCCAAGCAACGAAACATATTCAGCAAATATTGTGAGGCAACGTATCAAGTGCTTTTATATGAGAAATACAACAACTTGCGTATGTTAAGAAATTTTGAACAAGCTGCTGTACAGAATTCTGGGCCATTTCGAGTCTACCATATTGAAATTTAAAATTCCAATGCCAAATTCAGATTCAGCCACCCCAAAAACCATTACATAGCAAGTTTCATTCAAATCGTTTGAAAATCAAAAAGTTATTCCATTTGATCATAATCAGAATCGGCCAGATTTTTTTTTAATCATATATGATACATTGCCAGTGAACCGGTTAAGTTTCATTTACCAAGACCCGACCTTCCTCCCCCAGTTACGAGAGCTACGACCTAGACAGAGGCCCGGTGTTCTACGAAGCCTACTACTACCCGGATAGCAACGAAGAGGCTAGCAACAACTACGATGAGAAACGGTTCTTCGACCGAACAGCTGTGCTGGAGAAGACGTACCAGGTGCCCTCCCGTCGAATGGTGTTTCCCTACAACAGCCTTCGCCTTGACAACAACCCACGCCGAGCAGAACCGATCCCGCAGGCCGGGATAGAGGATCCTCCTACCGTGAGGGATGCCGCAAGGCCCCTCGACATAAAGGAGATCTCAAACCTGGCCAGAAGAGCCATCTCCCGGGACCTGGAGAACTGGAACACCCTGGCGAGCTACTTGGACCGCGTTAAATACCAGGACCAGTCGTATCAGCGACGGCTGGTCAACGCAGGCTACGAGCCGGGGTACGCGATGGAGCAACCGGGTCGCGGAATCGGGTCTAGTTCGCACGGTGCCTTCAAAGAACCCCGGGATTTGAGTACGAGGCAGCTGTACGAGGAGGTCCTGGAGGAGCCACTGGACCCCAGTCGTAGGGTTCCATCGCCCGGGGATCAAAGGAACGCGGTCGGGAATCTGAACGGGCGTGACATTGTCAGCGGAGGTTCTTTGGGACCTTTTGGGCCCACTCGGTACCTAAACGAATCGCCCGGTGTTGGAGGAGCGACCGGGTTGGACGTGCCTTTCGCGAAGGTGGCGCCGGACCCAGGGTCGGTGGTGGGCCCTTCGGAGGACATATTCGCGCCGAGGCCTCAGGTGATCAATTATATTTTCTCGAGGAGAGCGGACGAGCCGCTCGCGGGCGACCAGGACGCTCGGGCGAAGGAAACGAAGCCAAGGAATTATGGGGATAATCTGATCGAGGAGGAAGTGAAGGAGGAAGGAAAGGACGTGAAGGTGACGTCCATCGAAATTAGCGAGGTGCCTAAGCACAAGACTCGCCACCACCACGGGGAACGGCCGAAACGTGATTATTCTAAGCGTCATCAGTGAATTTTTTTTCTCGGTTTGTTGATTGTACGGTAGAGTTGGAAACGTAACTGCTTGAGGGAACTAAGGTCGGGGACAGATATAGTGGCCGGTGAATTCGTTTTCGCAGCTAACGCACACCTATTCTGATGTGTGTATCTCTACGCTAAGAGCTCGGTTTGGCCTACGCTAAGAGCTCGGTTTGGCCTACGCTAAGAGCTCGGTTTGGCCTACGCGTCAAGAGCTTGGCGCTATCCCCACCACTACTGGATCACTCCTTTTCTGGCAAGGCGAGAGCGAGTCAGGAAACGTTGAGAATAGGAGGATACTCCTTACAAAACTCACCGGCCAACATATCTGGCCCCGACCTTAGGCAGTTGGATTGCTCGAGAATCAAGTGTTTCGTTGCGAATTAATTGCAAGCGGATGAAAGCAGGCACAGAGTTTTCCTTTTACACAGTGTTTATTACTATCGCGTAGAGTAAAAGAAGGTTTTTTTTGCCCACTTATCTCTTAGTTTACAAATGCCGCCACGGGAGATTGATTTAGAAAAAGCGACTTTGGTTTTGCCCTGATATTGAGCTTAAAAATAAAGATACAGCAGTTTCCTTGGAATATGTTTCTCCTAGGATCTGTAATTTCGGCCTGAACCTCGGAAAAAACAATCGAACCAAAATTATTAAAATAGCGACTAGGAGAAGACGATTTGTACGATAAATGTCCATTTTCGGGGCGCACGGGTGGCAGTTTTTTTTTTATCTCGGAAACCAGAGCTTTTACACTTAATCCCGAGCTCCACTCCAAAGAGGAAGATATTTTGAACAAGCTGTAAAAATTTCAAGTCGATCCGAACCTCGGTTTTTGCACAATCAGGGCAAAACCGCATGAAAAACGCTACATATTAGGCGACTGCAGCGCCATCATATACATGTATATATTATCAACAAAATTTTTTATAGTTTATAGTATCAACAGACATTACCCAAAAGTACTATTCACAATTTTTATTCATCTCCTTATAATTAATTCGCAAAAGAACTTTTGATCTTCGAGCGATTTGACTGCCTAGTTCCCTTAAGGGACTATTATAGATTTATTGTAATAATTCTAGATTTGGCAGATAAAAACGTGAAATGGCAACCTATAACGTCGCCTTTGCCCAGAAACTTTAAACGCGTTTTTCTCGAATATTTTTTTTCTGTTCATTTTTCCTAATTGCGAACGAATGGAGGTTCAGAACGACTTGAAAAAATCACAGAATGTATAAAACATGTGCCATTTCGGCCCAAACCTCTGATACGGTCCGTAAAAATTCAAGATTTTCATAAAAAAAATTAAGAAGTCACCGAATTTTAGTAGGTCGCCGCTTGACGTTTTTACCTAACAAATCTACAATTTGGCGAATTTTACTATAAACCAAGCGGCATTTTATTCAGAAAGAATAGTACTTTCGATAAAAAAGATCGATTTTTCGAGTGCCTAGTCCCCTTAAATGAGGGATGCATTTGATTAAGCTATAATAGGCCACGCTGGAATCCCAATGGTTTCTCATCGACGTGCCGATTTAGATATTTATTCGATACGATATGCTACAACAGTAGTACAATTTTCTATAACATGGTTAAATATTATGTCGCTACGATGCGTGTCTATTTAAATGTATCACACGATTCAACCATACATGTATTAACAATAACCATGTATAGGAAAAATATGTCTTTCGCGATCGTGGAAGCAACAACGTGCTCGGTCTCGATGAAACAGTAAAGAATGGGAGCGCGGAAAGATGAAAACGATACCAGGAACTGATATATGGGGGAGGAGGGGGAATGATAGCGACGCGAAGAAGTTGGAAAAGTGTTACCGATCAAATTCCGGACACAATTTCCTTTATAAAAATGCTTACGATACACAGAAGTCGATTGTTACCAAAGGAATGTTCCGCGCGATGATCTAACTTCTCTTCTCCTTAATGAAATATAAACACGACACTGATAGTAATCGAATCTGCGAGTCGATTCTGAATGCTGCGACTAATGGTACGACTTCTGATACGAAGGCTAGTTCGAGGACAAAACCACAAGTACTTTACAATAAGTAACCTACGCTATTGGAACACAACTTCGTTTGGTGAATAGTCTCAGTTAGCTACATCTAGATATATTATATTTAATTCTCCAATTCCATTTCGTTTTGGATGTCTAGTTTCTTCTCGAGTCCCGTCTCCGCACAAATTCACCGTCCTCACGCATTCACTAAGCAATCGGTAATATAATAAAAGGATCGCGCCCTTGTACACCACGCAAACGCACGCACGCTGTGAATTGTATCGTAGAAAAGAAACGGCGAATCGTAGACTCTCGTTCCTCTTATAATTTCGTACGTGACGGTAGAATCAATAAATCGCCACGAGACTTTCCAAGAAGCAACGTTTCACGCGTTTAGAATCATTCAGAGCTAATAATTAATAACAGTTTTAGATTCTCACGTCCACAACCTGGCATATACATATTCAGACTTCAACACCGTGCACACGTGTTAAATCCTCGCGTGCTTATTCGATAGACTGAGACCCAGACCTTGAAGGTAGGTATAATTTACTCTCGACCCTCTTCGGATCACGTTGCGAAATGTAAAAATAAATCTCTTTCTCTCGAGATAGTTAACAAGCGTAATATATGACGATTTCTTAATGGGGACTCGCCCCGTTATTTCAAGAGTGCGCCGATTAAACTTGCGCGAAACGAAACAGAAGAATCCTACGTCTATTTAAAGTAACAGAAGCTTTGCATCGAACTGCTGCGAGCTCGCAGCTCGTTATGTAAAAGGATTTGTACTATACGTTTCCTGTTCTCGTAAGACAAGTAAGTATTTGTATGTACAGAGGTACAAATAAATTGGAAAAATAACTTAGTAAATAAACAACTACGTTACACTGCGTACACCTATTCTCTTTATGTACTAGACTAATGGCGTTCGTGTGTTAGAAACTAAGCGCTGTTAGGCGAACTCCTGTAACATTACTACGCGCGTAAAAAATTTAAAGCGTCCTGTATATATCTACTCTGTCGATATTAAAGTCCACTTACTTTTGTATAAAATTATCTGCCTAACTTTACTCTTGATTCTAGTAACTCGACGCACGGACGTGAGCTTGTCGTGCACTTCGCCATGTGATAATCAGCTATTACTATAAACCGCGTGATGATATATAAAAATAACTGTAATTCCATGTCAAATAAATGTACACCCTTAGCGAGCAGCCGTTTAGCTTTCTGCAACATATTAAACACACAAACATCAGCGATGTCGAATATCGTGGATAATACATAAATTTATCTTTGGATTACTTAAGGAGAAATAGGTATTCTTCGTCAATTTTTGGTGGAAAAACGATTCTTCAAATTAATTTGAGGTTTGGCGGGCTGTTTTATTGTATTTTGAACTATTGTTATGAATTTTCGCGTGACAGTGGGGAAAAAAACGTGGCAGATATAGAGAAAGCATGAAAAATAATCGGGTGGCTCTGGCGTTGGCGAAAAGTACTCTAAGGATTATCCAAAATACAAAAAGGAAGATAGATTCTTAATCTATATGAATGGGTGGTAGAGTAGATGCATTAAGAAAAATAAAAAAAGTTAAAATGGCAGCCTTTTGAAAAGATGAAGCACTCTGATTTGACTCCAAGAAAGGTTTTGCATGAAAATCTGGAAAACTTCTTTAAATAAAAAAGGAACGATAACAGATACGGCAATAAATCTATTACCACCCACATTCATATAGTTTAAGAATCTCTTTTCTTTTTTGTGTTTCAGATAACTTTTACAGTACTTTTCTTCAACACCCGATTATTTTTTTCACGCTCACGATATATTTTTCACGCTCTCTCTATATCTGCCACGTTTTTTCTTCCACAGTCTCACAAAAATTCAGAACAATTCTTCAAGATACAATAAAACAGCCTGCCAAATCTCAAATTAATTTGTCGAACCGTTCTTGTACAAAAAATTCACAAAAATTTACCTATTTCTCAGCCCAACAAGGCGCAATCCACTCTCAACGTACCCGCTTTGTGTAACTGTTTCAAGTTCGACAGTATGAACTCTCGTAACTTCTCATACGCCTTGGGGAGGTCGTCATTCTCGATGAGAACGTCAAAATTGCCAGGCTTCAGGCCTGAAATATTCATCGATCGCTCATTAATCCATTTCAAAAGCGCAATAAACTGAACGATAAATTAAACCCCACACACACCATACTCCATTTCTATTCTAGCGATAGACAATCTATGCTTCAAGGACTCCTCCGTCTCCGTATTCCTGTCCCTCAATCGTTTCTCCAACTCGTCTACGGACGGCGGTTTAATAAACACGTACAGTGGTTCCAGTGAACTCTGCTTCACCTGTTTCACGCCTTGCACGTCGATGTCTAATACGCAAACTTTCCCGGCTGCTAGTACGTTCTCCACTGCTCGTTTACTAAGAACGTTGCGGAGAAGGTTTATTAATAGAAACAAGTGTTAGAATAATTCTCGCTATTTCATTAACGTCGATGCGTTACCTAGTGCCGTACATATTTCCACCGAAGGTAGCAGTTTCGAGGAATTCACCCTGCTCCACCTGGTTCTGCATCCTGTCTTTAGTAGTGAAATAGTAATGCTTCCCGTCTTCTTCGCCCGGCCTGGGCGCCCTGGTCGTGTGAGAAATGGAGAAGCCAAACATGTCTGGGAACTCTTCGAACAGCTTCTTTATCAACGTACTCTTCCCGCTTCCCGACGGTCCGCATAAAACCAACGGACGCGGGCCTTTCTGAAGCATATTACAGGCTCCTGAAAATAACAACGGTATTAATCATCACGCACCATGGAACAACGTTATGGAACACCGCAGATCTAGGCTACGCGTTTCATTCGATTCGAACAAACCATTTCATACCTACTGCTATTGTTCTGAAACACGAAAACGATAACATGCTTAAGGAAATCTCTTCTGATTCAATTACCCTGAAAAATCAGAAAATACTAAGACCTTCGCGAACTGCGCGCTACAAGGTCGATTTATCACTAAGGCCACGGAAAGATTACAGACAGGCGAAAGGCTCCATTTAAATTTCCGAACGGAGCATGGATTCGAAATTCCGCCACATTCGGTGATCACGCAGGCTGCGTTTTATCGGAGAGGCAATAATCGTGAATAACTAAAGAGCAGTTGATCGCAAAACGCCGGGAATATTATAAGAATGCCTCGAAAATCGGCGAAAGTTAGGCGCGTAATATCAAACGGATCCCGAATGGACGCGACCACTTTCGTCGTAACGTGCCTGTTACGCAGCATGCCAGTGATTCTTACACAGGCCATGGGGCGAATTTAAACCGCAGGGTCTTCGAAATATTGATTTACTGGTGGAAAATTGTGTGCCGCAAATAGTGCCGATAATCTGGCATATAGATACATAAGCTCGACCGTTAAACACTCGGGATGCTAGGAATACTGTCGCTGCTAACGATTGCAGTTGTCCCGGTACCGTTACGACATTCGATTTACCGTCAGCTTGAAAATACGCGCTACTTTATCCCCATGGAATATCGAATGCAGTCACGAGTCGCAGATCACATCCAGCCAGCAACGGTGACTTAAGTTCGCCTGGCGATTCCGCGACCACCCTCTTTATGCTCGAACTTCGTCCGTCGGAGGAGCGAGAAGTTTTGGAAATGCGCGAAAGGTATCTCACCTTTGCAGGAAACTAAAGGCGGTGGATCACGGAAAAGCACTGTGAACTGCGTGTACTATTCGCGCGAAGGAAATCACCGAGATCCGCGATCAAAATGAGCAGCGTGAAGCACAACTACCACGTTTTCGTTTAATAGCGCGCGCATGCGCGGTGCATCGCCGCATTGTGGATTAGAAACATCTTGTATCTGTGGCAGGATCAACATAATTTATCCGACTCTGCAAATGTATTATTAACGAGCGGAGCTCGATATTTTAATTGTTGTTAGTAGTAACGGATGCTTACTTGGATTCAATTGAACGGAGTTAATGTCAGGCGAGCGACTCGCGATGTGACTCGACGGACGAGTTTTTTACTTTTCTTCTTTAACCAGAGATATGATTGATCTTCGCTGCGCGGGAACATCGTCGGCTTTCAAGGTATTGTATGTTTATTCGATTATCTGATATTCTTGTTGCAAGTCATTCTCTTTTTTGAAAAAAAGACAGAATGCTCGAGGAAGTTATATATGCGCGGTAATTGATAATAAATGTCAGTCATTTCTGTATTTGTGAGGCACCACGCACACTTTGTTTTGGTAAGATATCGATATCGGAGCACATCTTACGTAAATAATCCCACGTAACATGCTTACGTGGGATTATCTGTGCCTCGAAGTGTGGGAAATTCAAAACTGTCCTCTAAATTTCGATAACCGTTTAGATAAGGCTACTCGATTTCAAGCCCGATTTATCGTGTAAAATGGTGTACAATAATTCGTTCAACAATGCAGTGATCAAAAGTAGATATATTTCATCTTTGAGTTTTATTAAATATATATTTCCTCACATATATTTGCATCGATCTTAATATTTGAATGATAATCGTGTAGAATAGATTATAGATTTAAAATTTCTCTGGCACTCCCATATATATATATATTTTTTAAATTTTCGTATTACGTCGAAGTCGAAAATATGAATTTAAATACGTATTCTTCTATTCTATACGCACACACGATTTTTTTTTTGTTAACCAGAATAGAGATGATTTCGGTGAATCGAATTGTATTCAGACATATCGATAAACGGCGCTCTTGTAAAATTAGTACGTACTAGCTACATTTGAACATTGCACAAGAAATACTAGATTTATATTGACAAAATATAGTCCTTTTCATATATATATATATATATATAATATATGTATACCGTATGTAGCTTGTAGATGCTTCGCAAGAATATAACTAAAGGATAATAAAAAATGTACAATATATTCAATGTTAAATTACTATGTTTTGGTAGCTAAGATTAGGGTACTTTAAATCTCAATATGGCAATGCGCACAAGTACGAATGCATGCATACAAATATGTAACGTAAAAAAGAAAACAAATTTCATAAATAAATATCACATGTTCCTCGATATAAGATACTCACACTCGATAAATGTTAGAATAACAATAGTAGTAGTAGAAGTAGTAGTAATAGTAGTAGAATTAGTAATGTAGTAAGAATAATAGTCGTATCGAAGTTCAATGTCTTCCCCTTGTACTTTAGCGTAACGTAATTGCGGTGTGCGTGGCAGATTAGTTTAAACTTGCATTTCTACTCAGTTCTGTCTTCTCTCAGTTCTCGACAGCGTAGGGCAAAAGGTTCGGTTTAAACTTCGGTAGGGCCGGAAGGTTTAGCTTGCGTTCGTCGACGCGCCAGTTCTGACATGACAACAGGGCCGATATGAGGAGACCTGGGGCTACTAGACATCGCTCTATACGCCTCTGCTACTGCCCTCTAAAAAGATATTTAACAAAAAAAAATGAAAAACACTGATTCAATTCGCGCGATTTATAAATTAGGACATATGTAGAACGCAAGCGTACTTTTAGGCTGTGTGGATCCCTCGTGCTATAGGGTAATACTTTCTGAGGAAGACGATGACGACTGGCGATCCACGAATATTTTAAAATGGCAGCTGCAGTAGGCCTGCGATTAGGATCGACGTGTAACATCCTTTTCACTAGCTCCTTCGCCTCGCTTGAAATCTGACACCATATCCCGCTCTCGGTATCGATGTAACCGGGCCCAATGCGATCCAGTATGTCAGTCGCGCTGTCTCCAGGACTATTGCGAAATGGCGTGTACCTAACGCGTGAAAAGCTTTGTTAATACTAAAAAATTATTTATAAATTTCGACCGTATTAATTAATATATATGATTTCGGCGCACTGATTATTCCAACCGACTCGCGGGTCACACGTAATACAATAGCACAGTGACTCGATCTAATAGCAAAAGCAGTATTTTATATTTTTTCTAAACTTTCCTGAAGATGATCTAAACTAAGATCGAAACGTCGGAAGATTATATAATTATTATTGCAAAATAGCTTGTCTTTATTGTTTTTAATAGACCGAATCAGTGCGCCGAAATCATATATATTTGTTAATAATAGACGATCTTCGAGTTTCGATCGATCAATCTAGTCTAGTCGCTTGATTACCCAGCTAACATGATGTACAGCAAAACACCGAGCGACCAGATATCGCACGCCGCGTCGTATCCTTGCCGCTTTAATACTTCAGGCGCGACGAAATTCGCCGTGTAACAGGGTGTCATTAGTAAGCCGTTTTCTGCTCGTAACTGTTTCGCGAAACCCAAGTCGCATAAGCAGAGGGTCGACGGGTCGGATCCTGATTTTGAATACAATATATTGGATGGCTTTAAATCCCGATGGACGACCTGATAATCGCGACAAAGTAGATTTAGATTGTGTAATCGTCGAGTGAAGCGTGTTATCGCCGAAGAATGAATGATAATTACCCCATTCTCGTGCAGATAATGAACTACATTTACAATTGTGTACATCACTTCAGCAGCCTCCCTTTCCGTAAGATTACGCCTCTGCAATAAACGGTCAAGCAACTCCCCGCCTCGTAATAATTCTAGGACAAGGTAAGCTCGCTTATCGTCCTCGAACACAGCTCTTAAAGTTACGATATGCGGGTGCCTCCCGTATCGCAGTAGAATCTCTATTTCTTCTGTTGGGTCTCGTTTTGATTTCTCGATTACCTATCGGAACGCAAATTGATCGTTAGTTTACTCTGAGCAAAACCTCGATGTGATGATTGATAAGATTAATAACGGAGGTGAATTACTTTCACGGCATACTCTGCCTTGGATGCTTTGTGAACAGCTAAGTAGACCTTGCTGTAGGTTCCTTTACCGATCTCGTGTTTAAATTCGTACTCGTCGGTCACTGAGACGAGGCTCACGTAACCCGGAAAGGTTGCAGTGAGACTATCACAGTTCTTGTATTCGGGAGTTTTAAGGTGATCCTCGAGAAGGCACGGCGCGACGAAGCTGAAGCCACGAAACAATTCGTGGGCATTAGCACTTGGTGGTACCCCAGGAGAATCTAAAAGAATTCGTTGCTTTTTATTACATCCGCTCGTATCACCAATGAGTTTATAGTTTTATACGCCTTACCTTTAGGCGTTTTACATGTAAATTCGCTATCAAAATAAAATGCATCATCCTTCTCACTAACGGCTGGTTTAAAGGGAGGCTTTATCTCTTTTTTGTAAAGAGCATCCCAATCGATTGTCGCAAAGAACACATGGCTTTTGATTTCTTCCACTCCGCCTGGAAACGTAACGAGAAAAGAAATAATAAATCAATCCACGACGTGACGATGATCTTTAAATTAACGAAAAGCAAGATCACCAGATCCGAGTCTGTTCGCGGCGTTTCTCTTAAACAGTACTCTGAGAAGTGCCTGCGCTTCCGGGGAAATATTCAGAGGCATACTGAGCTTCGCCTTCATAATCTGTGTCATCGTTTCTTTACGGTTTTCTCCTTGAAACGGGAGAGCTCCAGTCAACATTTCGAACTGAAATAAAAGGAAGCTCATATTACGTTGAAACTATGAAGATCGAAGTTGGACATTTCTTAACGACGCGACTAACCATAAGAACTCCGAAGCTCCACCAATCAGCGGCGAATGAATGCCCTTTTCTATTCACAATTTCAGGTGCCATGTACTCTACGGTACCGCAAAACGAATACGCCTTGCAATCGTCCAGAGGCTGTTTACTGAGTCCAAAGTCGGTTAAAGATATATGGCCTTCGGTATCGAGCAGAATGCTGTTTCGCAGGAAAGAAGCAGCATAAAATTCGCGAAGTTTAAGAACCACATAGACCCCACTGGTAAGTAACTGATAATACAAACTTTTCTGGTTTGAGATCTCTGTAAATGATTCCAAGCTTATGAATATGATCCAGCGCCAGGGCAAGTTCAGCCAAATAAAACTTTACATCGTCTTCGGTAAACATCACCTGCAACGATCGATAGAAAAGCGAATTGAATTATAGTTTAAAGTAATATAAATCATTTTAAATAATCGAAACTACCTCTTTAGCTAATCTCGAAAATAGGTCGCCGCCTCTCAGAAAGTCCAGAATTAAATACAGTTTGCCTTCTGTCTGGAATGCGTAATGAAGTCGAACTATGAATGGATGCTCAACATCCACGAGTATGTTTCTTTCCATTTTCGTCCTGACTCTGTCCCGAACTGAGATAATATCGCAACGTTAGATCGCTTTAGAAGAGAAAGGGAAGGAGGAATTTTAATTACGAGAGTTGCTCTGAAAATCCTCTCGGATATTATTTGCTAGAATACAACGATCGATAGTTTGCTCCTCTCAAAGCTTTCAGAGCTACCCTCGCACGCTTAACTGAGTAACCACCTTTCAACGTAGCCTTCTTCAGGACTTTCATGGCGTAAAGAGTCGAGCTGTCCTTGCCAACGACTTTCCTCACCAGGAATACCTAAATAACAGAAGAGTCTTGTAAATAAATATACTTCCGCGACGCTCCGATTCCTTTCAGCTCGTAGCGAGTTCCAGTACCTTTCCGAAAGACCCCTGGCCAAGGACCTTGAGGAGCTCGAACTGAGACGGGTCGGCCTTCTCGTGGCCGTCTCGCACCACCTCTCGCACCTCGATCTCGTGCGACTCCGAACCCAACCCATTCGAGCGCGGTTCGACCACAGTTCCCTGGGTAATCATTGCTTCCTCCTGCGACTCTGCTGGAAGGATCTCTACAGCTTGCTAAAGGATTAAGCGAAGTGTAATACATGGTCGCACTGTCGCGACTTAACATTTCGCGAATACGCGGCGGAATTCGTTTAGAGTTAACCGATTGTTTTGACAAGCGATGAGGAAAAATAAAGAAACGTTACCTTCTCGGCATTTACATGTTGCTCGGACCAAGGGATCGTCAGAGTCGCCAACGGCATTATACCCGATATCGCGTTATTGTGTGCGAAATTGTAAACGTTCTCGTAAAACAGTCCCGCGTGCGCGGTCGTCATAAATTAACATTTAGCTGCGTTTAGTTTATCAAATCCGAAGCCGCGGGCGATGCGTCAAGCCGAAAGCGTTTCAAACCAGATCTCTGACACGGACCGGAAGCACCTGCTTTCCGACCTTAAATAAAGCCCTGAGAAATGGCTGCTTTTCAATGAACTCTATCGAAAACCAGAAGAGATTTTTAATATTCAATCGGACACATCCGTGTGCGTTCGAGGCGCGATATCACGAGGTACGCAGCAGAATTTGGAAGAAACTCCGAAGCGAGTACGCTACTGTGCTGTGCTCGGTTTACACAGTAATTACAAGAAGTCACTTTAAACAGGCGTTATTGATTGAACTGTCAACAAACAAAAGGGGGAAAAAAATGAACCGTGAAATTCGTCGATAAAACACAAACGGAGAACAAGTGTCGCGGAATCGATTGGTCGATGCGAAACGATATTGAAAAAAGGGTGTAATTGTTCTGGAATTTCGATGCTTCCCCTTACTGTGCTCTCTAGATTAATAAGAATCTTATGACCACGGCGTTTGGGAGAATACTCTTGAAACTGTTCCGATGTATAGACTCTGCTCGATTACACTTCTAACGAGATAAATAGCGAGAGTAAACGGAATATCGTTGTACAGAAAGAATCGAATCGTAAGACGTCTATTCTACTTGTGATAAGACACATTCACATGATCGTAACGTCCAACAAGTGATACAGTTGCGCTTGAAGTTGCAGATTGTCTTTAAACTGTACAGAGCGTACGAAATTCTTTGCGAACAGTTACAGTTTTATTTAACATTAAACGGTAATTTGGGTATTATATATGCAGCAGCATTCTTAATTTCGGGTTTCTTCCATCTCAAGTGGACGGGGCATCTTCAACCATTACTTTTATCCCACCGTGTATGATAATCTAGATTTTTGGTACCGTAAATATTTTTATACATGGAGATTAAAGAATATATTTTAATCAGATTTTATAATTCTTTGTTATCGTACTTTAATTCAACTTTAATAGTGGGCTTGAGTCTCTCCCTTAATACGAAAATGAAGATGCAATTTCCTACGCCACTGTATATGCCAGTGCTTCTCAACCTTTCATGAATTTCCCGTTCATAATATTCAAATGACCCGCCCCCCCCCTTCCGCCCCATATAAGGCGAGGTAAATTTAATGAGGTAATGGTGCTAAGGTTATTTTATAATTGTCAATTAAAATTTAAAAAAAATTAAAACCGACTTAAAAAAAATTAAATTGCAGTAAAAAGTAAAAAATAATATTTTCCCTTATTTAATCTACGACTCTCGTATTGTTTAAGTCGGTGCCTCATCATTTGCACTGTGTAAATTACGAATTTATAAGCTCCTCCTTTTTGAAGTCGGTTAAAAAATAACTGCTTCGACCCCACAGAGAGCGCCGCGACACATCGGTTGGGAACCACTGCTAATGCATCAACGTCAAATAAACTGCAGCTAAGTTCATGCAGTTCGTTCCGTCACAGTGTGGAGGTGGTAATTGTTTGTTGTTCCTGACAAATATTTAGCAATTATTGGGACTGCGAACACTTTAATCATTTTTAAACCGAGGAAGCGCTGCGATACATTTTGTAGAATATCGTTAGGGTAAGTAGAAGAAACGGCTCCCTAGGGCGCCCAATAACTTCGTTCTAACCTGTGTCGTTCAGTTTGAACGGAAGCAATTAATATTGATTACATTTCGTTTTCACGATACTTTACAACTGTTTCTCTTTTTGCAATTGTGTGCTAAAGGCCGTCGCGCATCATTGTCGAAGCGCGGCGATACGAAGTAGGGCTGGGACTATTCGAATAATTTAATATTCGAACATTTTACAAGTATTCGAATGCTACGAATAAACTTCGAATATTTCAGCAGTGTAAATTATAAAACAAGTTCTTTAGGTTTCTTTTCTACAAGCTTTTATTTAGTTTCAGTTGCGAGTTCGTTAGTTTGTCAGGGAAAAATCTTGTAAACTAATTTTGAAAAATTCGACAAATAGTCCCATTCCCAATCCAAAGAGAAAAGTTTATAAATAATTGATAACCGAAGCACAGCGCCAATTAATTCATTATTAATTTCTTCGAATCGCCGTGTTCCGCCAAAATGCGTGACCGCCTTCATATTCCTTTGAATTTGGATTTTAGCGAAAAACACATATCGTATTGTAATTCTTAACTCACATAAATAAAAAACTGATCTATAACGCCAATTATTCTTTTCAAGAACATAAAAATGCCATGCTGGTATTATGAGAAGAAGGAGCTACGAAACACACCGTCGATCCAAGATGGGATTGATTACGAGACCGAATGTAGATATAGGAAGGAAGGTGCCCGTTTCATTATTGACACGGGCACAAAAATGGATCTAGGGTACAATACGATGGCAACTGGTGTCGTTTACTTTCATAGGTTTTACATGTTCCACTCGTTTAAGAACTTCCCACGATATGTATGTATCCTTGATTTTGTTAATTAAGGGGGAACCCTATTTAGGACGCTAGGAATCAGGTGATTCTTGGGAATTTTTTTCTAAGAAACTGTTCAGCGGATCTTTTCCAAACTTTCAGGGTATTTTAGTTCACACTCAAACAATAAAAACTAATTTTTACATTACAAAGCGTTCGGTAGAAATGAAGATATCTGGCAACTCCGGTGCGCGAGTCCTAACAAACGTATTTATATATATCTCCATTTCTACCGAACACTTTGTAACATAAAAATGAATTTTTATTGTTTGAATGTGAACTAAAATACCTTGAAAGTTTGGAAAAGATCCGCTCAACAGTTTCTTAGAAAAAAATTCCCAAGAATCAGCTTATTTCTAGCCGCCCTTAACGTTAATTAAGTTTTGTTGCTGTTAATTAAATACACTTGTATTTTATATCTTTATCGTCACCCAGGTGACCGCATGCTGTTGTTTGTTCCTGGCAGGTAAAGTAGAGGAAACTCCAAAGAAATGTAAAGACATTATCAAGACTGCGAAAACTTTGTTGACCGAACAGAAGTTCATGACTTTCGGGGAGGATCCCAAAGTAGGTTTAATATCATTGAAGTAACAATTGATCAATATCGAAGCAATATTCTCATCGATTTGTTTTGTATAGGAAGAGGTGATGACGTTGGAGAGAATTTTGTTACAAACCATCAAATTCGATTTGCAAGTCGAACATCCGTATAGTTACTTGTTAAAGTATGCGAAATGCCTTAAAGGTAATTGTGCATCCTCTACACGATAGCGATTAATATTACACACTGAAAATTCTTGATATATTACACAGGTGATAAGAACAAATTACAAAAGATGGTTCAAATGGCTTGGACATTTGTTAACGACAGGTAAAGAACACAGCATTATTTAAAAATCGACTAAAGCAGTATAAACGATCTCCACTCTTTCTTTCAGTTTATGTACAACGTTATCGCTGCAGTGGGAACCAGAAATAATAGCTGTCGCTCTAATGTACTTGGCGGGGAAGCTTAGTAAATTCGAAGTAGTGGATTGGAATGGAAGGCAGACTAAACATTTACGTTGGTGGGACATGTTCGTCGAGGATGTCACCATGGACCTTCTAGAAGGTTCGCAGTTTTTTAATGCCTCTATTTATATCCACGTACTTACATTCATAATGCTTACTAATCTTTCCTTCAGACATATGCCACCAAGTACTAGATTTATATTCGCAAGCGAATAACACAAAGGCACCAGATTCACCACCGATGACGCCCTCCAACGAACCATGCAGGGGGGAACGAGGTGTAACAGCACCTCCCGTCGAATCTGCGTCCACCACGCCAAATGGTATTTGAATAAATTGACACTTCGCTGGTAGAATAAGTATGAGACAGGTTCTTCTTTTTCTTCATGCGTCAACGCTACGTTACAGCCACCCCAGGAAAGTCTACCAAGGTCGAAGCGACTGCAGTCTCGGCGAATGGATGCCCAACCGCAGATGCTACAGACGCGATGAAACCGATCGAGGTGCCTCCGCACTTCCCAACGTATCCAGCTCCTGGGTTCGCACCTAACAACACCAACTATCCGCCAGCATTTCCCCCAACAAACGTTTCTGTACCCCCGCCTCCGGTCAACGCGATGAACCACATCGTCCCACCTATGCACCACATCGGTTCCTCCGCTGCCATCAGACCTGCGCCACCAACTCCTACGACGACTCAGCCACCGTTTCAACCGTACCCTTACCCCACAAACGCCTCGTACTTCCCACCGAGCAACCCAGTGCCTCCTGCACCGCGCACGTATTACCCACCGCAACCTTAACACTCGGAAACTTGTCGCAGCGAAAATGTAATTTCTGCAGATGTAAGTGTCGTTATCGTAATTAAAGTTAGCCTTATCGAAGACTTTATAACTGGATCCTTGTAAATATTGTAAATATGTAAGCTTTGCTATCGACAATGGTATTTAATTATAAAAGTTTTCTATCATTCGTGTTTGCATATTTCAATCTCGACACACGGAATCGAAGCAGAACGATTGAGCATAGATTCACATATAAAGATTTCCTTTATTAAAAAAGTTCTTCCCGGTGAAGGCAACGTCGTGCACAGTGCAGTCCATCGCTGAGAATAGCTTCAAAAGCGGATCAGCGGACAGCGAATCGAGTACAAAAGTATCTGTATATAAAATGTATAAAACCGACGGTAGCTCCATGAACTCGGCGTACGACAGAACTGAAAGGGGAAACAGAAATTTTGTCAATAAACTTGTACCTTAACAGAAGCCTCGTGTTATTTAAATGCCAACCTCCGGCTGCGACTCCGTAAACTATGTTCGGTTGTTCTAAGAGGGGCTCCTTTAGGCTACAAACGCTTCCTCCGTTCTTCGTAGCCAGCATTCTCAAGAAGGATGGTACTGTCGGTATTTTCGCAGTTCTAAAGTGCGATATATGATGGCACGTTATGCAAATTGTCCTCTTCGCGGTCGACACGATGTCGGACATCTGAAACAATTAATAAAACAAATGTTTCACGTTTATTGCACATGCAAATATTTAAAATAAGCAGACTATACCGTCTCGACAAGCTTCCCAGCGAATTTCACGTCAAAGCGCGGCGATACGACGCATAAGTAAACCTGGTCGTTAACTTTGTAAATCACGCACGCCTTCTTCTGCTTCTCGTCCTCCACGACACACGCTTCTTCGGAATCCTGGCACAGGCATTCCCTGGAGAAATCTGCAATTTTATCGCCAGATCTATCATAATGAAACTTCTAAACCGGCGAATAAAAATGTAGACATTACCAATTAACATTTCACCCTCAATCACGATTAGCGTGTTAATCGCAGCTGGCTTTTCTTTCAACCATCGAAGCGAGAGTTCACTGAAAAGGATGTATTATAGTTTTGAATGTTTACTGCGTAGAGGTTATGGTGAGGATTGAAAAGAACTTACGATTGATGAACTGGAGTTTCACTGGGTCCATTTTCATCCTCCTCGTCCCAAAATGCACGTGAAACAGGGAACACTACTTCACCGAAGAAGCTTACCATTTTTTTTTATTAACAGAGTTAATCAAGATCGCCGCGGAACAATCACAGGATCACTATTGTTTCTACTACGTCTGATGCCGCTACGATACCTGCTATGAATCAGTTCAATAAATTACGAATGTTACGAGTCATTCTACCTTTTAAATTTAAAAATGGAACCCATTACGCAATTGTTATGAACAATAGTGTTTTTGCATACTGCATTCGAGGGCTCGCATAAAATTAAAAGGCTCAGGACTTCGAATTGTAAACAAATAACTATAAAGAATTCATCAACGTGAACTGCTTCATCGCTTAATTCAATGTAAAAGTTACGCTGCCAAATCGAAATAATTTATCCCGTTGTTTTTATTTATTAGTAATCGGCAGTGGCATGCGGAGACTTTTTTCCAGGAAAAAATTTGTATTCCTGTCTCTCGACTTATTTACTTGTTATAAGTCGAAAAGAAAGAGTAACTTTTTTTTATATCGCGCTTAATTTTCGAGAAAATCGACTTTGAAATTCTTCACGTTGCGTCCAGTCGCGTACAGGAGAACCTAGCTTAATGAAAATCACCGGCGATTTGGGCGTAAGTGGAATTCGCCCTTTATAAAGTCACTACTAATTTCTTATGCAACAATACTCGCATCAATATTCTTTATTTATTGCTTAAAAATGCTATTTGATGCTCCGAAATAAATGACGTCCAAGACCGATCAAGAAAACACGTTTCAAATTGCCGCACATATTAGTTCACACTTTCGCCGCTACGTGACGTTAGTACCTATTTGACGTTCCATATTCTAAAGATAAGTTTCACATCTAGAATCGCCGAAGAGCGTTGGTGTAATCGACTACTATTAAACAGAGGTGTACTTCGTTCATAACCTGTACAAGAAAGTTTAATGAATGTTCCGATTGTTTCGTGATTGTTGTTAAGACAAGACATGCATTGTCCAAATAAACAGTAGTGGCTGAACAATATTGTCGCAATGGCCCTGCCTCCATCTTTCGGGCTCAGTGACATCGTGCGTTTAAATGTTGGTGGGACGAGGTACAGACTTGAAACGAGCTTTCATTACCGTTGACAACAATACGAACGAACTACACATATCGCTCGTAATATCGTCAATCCTTACTAGACGAACGTAATATTATATTTTCACAGGTTTTCAACGTCCAGACAGACACTGACATGGGTCCCAGATTCCTTTTTCACAGCTTTGTTGAGTAGTCGAATCGCCAGTTACAGAGACGAGACGGGAGCGTTGTTCATCGACAGAGATCCGAAGCTGTTCTCCATCATACTGAACTATTTACGCACGAAGGACATCGATTTAAAGAACGTAGATCTCCGCACGTTGAGACACGAAGCGGAATACTACGGCGTTACTCCTTTAGTTAAGCGACTGATGCTGTGCGAGGATCTGACTCAATCTTCCTGTGGAGACGTACTGTTCTACGGGTATTTACCACCTCCAAGTAAGTCTCGAATGATGGCGGACAACGGCAACGAAGGCGTTGAAGTTTCATGTGTGTTTTATGTTTCGAAGGTATACCATTACAAGAACCTACTACCATCGCATCGAATATAGGAGATGTATCGGTTCATGGTAGAGCTTCTGGTAATGCTACTAACTCTAGAGTAGAAATACCATCCACTTCGCAGTGCGCACCTCCCGCGACTTCGAGCAGTCACGCTAATACCGGTAACGAGAGGACTATTGAATTTATGTAAACTCTGTTACCAATATTTAACACGCATCTGCTTTAGGACAACAGAACCACAAAGGAGTGCTCGGTACTCATGTACGAAACTCCTCGCTGGATTACAGAATTCAGCAAAGAGGCTTGCCGCATTCACGTACTTCATCCCTAGATTTAAGACACGTTAGGAATAATTCGGCAGACTTAAATAAGTTGTATAAGAACGACATAAGTTTAGTGTTCGGCCCCCAACAAGGTGAATGTATTACGACTCTCTACGCCCTCTCTTTCGATCTTGTCGCAGTGACGTTAACGATTCTCTTTCCAATATAGTTTCGTCATGGGTCGATCCTTTAAGGGTTCAGATCATAAAGGCGCATCACAATTGGATCGTGATTGCTTATGCGCATTTTATAACGTGTTACCGACTTAAAGACTCAACCGGATGGCAGCATGCATTTACTAGTCCCCATATCGAATCGGTCATCGAAAGGGTCGCTATAACTTCGAAATTGAACACTAGCGTCGATGTGAAAATGGTAGCTATTTCTTACGGGAATCAAGTTAGATTGTGGAGCGTCTCGGCGAATGGGATAAAGACAAACATCGGCACGTTCAATTTAAACGTTCGCGTGGAGTATTTGTTCTTTATTGGGAGCCAATTAGTCGCTCTGTCTCCTACGGATAAAATTGGTGTGTGGCACGCCATGACGCATCACTGGCAGATACAGGATGTTGTACCTATCTTATCCTTCGACACGGCTGGCTCTTTTCTCCTATTGGGATGCAACAATGGATCCATTTACTATATTGGTAAGAAACATTCGAATCTCTATACGCGCGCTTTAATGTTCGTATCGACCTATGCGATAACGTACCACGCCGATTTTCCCGTTTCAGACATGGAAAAGTTCCCTTTGAGAATGAAGGATAACGATCTGCTTGTAACTGAATTGTACCGTGATCCAAATTACGATCCCATTACAGCCATATCTGTTTATTTAACACCAAAGACATGTAAGTTTTCATATCCGTTTTTATCGTATCGAAATATTCTCTTGATAACGGTTAAGCACAAAAAATCCAAGGTAAATAACTAATCCATGGTTCTATAACGTTGAGCATTACAGTATCTCTATTGCAGAAATACCTTTTCAAGTGACGTACACAAATAAGCGGACTAAAATGTAATTGTTAAATCTGCTTGTGTCGAGGAATGTAATAACAAACGTGACTTCTGTAACGAACGTTTCTTTTTATGTTTCTGCCATGCTCTTTTTTTTCTTTTTTGTTAGATTAGTCGTGCAACAATTTTTCGATTCTCTTTTTCATTCGATGAATTATGGTCGTGAGACTCTCATTGTTTCTTCGTTCTTGATGATATAAAGGGAGCTTCTTTCGATATAGACCGCCACACAAATAACCGATCTCTACTTGTTCAGACACAAATGTTCCACTGTCTTTCAATCATAAAGTCCAATGCTGTCTTTGAATATTAATGAGAGTTTATTATTACATTCTTTGCTTCATGATTTCGTACAACTGGATAAATAGCACAAGGCAAGTATGGGTCAATACGACAATGTTCTACAATATTCTCACATCGAAGTCACAAACCGAAACGACATGTGTTTCTCTACATTTTCTACTGCATTGAACATGACGCATTGATATGAATACTAGTGTCCCCGTACCCTTCCTCTCCAGATATAGTACATCGTTCTGCATCGAGTCAGTGCACAGATCCATATTCATGTACATACCGCTTTTAACAGCACTTTATTCTTTAATTAAGACCCCGTTTCGTGCATACATTTACGTGCATCGAGAAAGTAGCTGGCGTTCGCGCGAGTCCCTTTAAGCCAGAATACGAATACGTTGAGAATTAATCATACTTGTTCGATCGTTTTTTTTTTTAGCGAGGAATACCAATGGAATATCCAGAGACACTTGTAGTTTCTCTCTTAGATCGCACTAAGCATACACAACCCCGCTATCCTTATGCGTCCAGTTGTACTAACGCAAATTGACGATAAAACGTTTGCTTTCTGTTCGCTAACATCTGGATTACACGATCGCTATGCAATTCTGCTTGTCGCGAATTCCAATTGAATATCATTATCGGAGCTTCACGCTTGCTTCTTCCATTGTACTGTATTTCACGGCGGCATCTGAGAGGGGAAGGAGAAGGAATAGACAACACGTATATCTCTGCTTGCATAGTTATTCTGTATTTTAAACAGTCCCAGATGTGTATGAGCATTACATCGTTCGTTACAAACAATTATATAGTTTCGTTATGTACATTGTAAATATTCTTTCGCACAGTTGGCACATAAGATTTTATTCCGATCTGGAACATATACCTTTCAATAACTATTTTAAACTAAAATGAACAGACGACATATACAGGGAGTAAAGAAAATATTCGGACACTTTTTTAAAATTAATCCAAACGACTTGAGTTTTTTTTTAGAAACTAGGCGGATTAGTTTGCTAATAACGTGTTACGTCGTTTTGAAAAAAATTGCACTTGGTCGGAATAGCAAATAAAAATAGTAAAGGTCGTTTTTCAACTTTTTTTTTGAGCCTGTAATAAAAATTAAAAAAGTTTAGTATTTTTTCCACTATTACCAGTTGCAATTTTTTTCAAAACGACGAATCACGTCATTAGTAAACTAATCCTTCAAGCTTCTCAAGAAAACTCAAATCGTTTGGATTAATTTTAAAAAAGTTATAGGATTTCAAAAAGTGTCCAAATATTTTCGTTACTCACTGTACATATATATACATATCTTTATAAATATCTAGTCGTTTTTTCCTAATTGTCACAATACAAAGCATGTATATTACATTTATGTACGCTATCCGTTTTTTAATATATCGAACAACACATGCACAGAGGATATTCTCAACTTCCACAGCCATCGACATACGTAACATCAGTATCGTGTCATTTACATTTCCCGTATTAAGAAACGTAGTTTACCTTAACAACTTTAAATATCTCCACTCGGAGTTGCCTTAGTGTAAAACATGATTTTTTATACAGCTCTCTGTGGCAATTGGATTGAAATCGCATATGGCACGAAATCCGGCAGTGTGAGAGTTATAGTTCAACATCCCGAGACCGTTGGACACGGACCACAATTGTTCCAAACGTTTACGGTCCACCAGAGTAGCGTAACAAAGGTATGCCTACACTATACTCACTCTTATTCTATATACACAATCAGCTTTTACCAGAATTCTGTACGTGTATAAATTTATAAATGAATTAAATTTATACTCTAATTTAAAATAATTATATACACGTTGAAACATACAGGTGACGTTATCAGAGAAGTATCTGGTGTCAGTTTGTTCCGAATACAATCACGTGAGGAGCTGGGCTGTGAAGAGATTTCGGGGGATGATATCCACTCAGCCTGGATCGACGCCCGAGGCTAGTTTCAAAATCGTATCCTTAGAAGCGATCGAGCCTTGCATCAGTTACAACGCTGGCAACGATTTCGGTATATTAGAACGTAAATAACTCTTACCAGACTCCTAATCGGGACAGAAAATTTATCGCCTCGTTTCATTGTTCAGGACCATTCGGGGAACAGGACGACGAACAAGTGTTCGTGCAGAAAGTAGTACCTGAAACTGACCAGCTGTTCGTACGCTTAGCGTCCAATGGAAAAAGGGTTTGCGTGATTAAATCAGTGGACGGCAGTATTATAAGTTCATTTTACGTCCACGAATGCGAAGGGTCCAGCCGTATGGGCTCCAGACCCAGGCGATTTATATTCACCGGGCATTCGAATGGCACCATTCAAATGTGGGACCTCACCACAGCTTTGGAGCCGTCTTTTTCTTCCGCTCAAAGTAACATCGCTACCTTTTAATACTAGAAATGGTTTCATCGTCGCTTGATATTGTAACATCGACGAACGAATTGATTACAGATGTTTCCGGGGGACCTACGCCGGAAGAGCTTTGGAAACTGTTGGATCAGTGCGACTTGAGTAACAGTTATTCCTCAACTCCGTGCATAAGCCCGTGCCCTTCGCTTATATCCTCGGGTCCGAGCATAAAAACGAGCAATGTGTTGTTTCTCAACCAGTCGCAGAACTCCGAAGCCACAGCCGGACCTAGCGAAACGTAGAAGTAACGCGGACGAGGCGTTTCACCGAAACTTTACTCTCTGATATTCTTTATTTTATGTTGCAACACGTATCCAAATCATGATTACTAGTATCCGCATTTATTTATTTATTTATTTATTTATACAAAGTATTTATTACGGGTTATTAACACGAAAGTCTGCAGTTACAGTTCCTAGCGTGACGATTCTTTTTTTAATAGTTTTCATTCGAGTAACAACTCTCCGAACAAATAGCGAAGTAACGAAACGCGAAAGTGATATATTAGGTAATGAGGTATAGTAGGGATATTCTGCTGTAAGAACTGTAACGACAAAGCTATAGAAAGGTGTTTGATAAGGCATAACGTTGCCGTTCGAACTTTAAAGGCAAGTACTTTCTCCATCTCGTCTCGAAATTTTACGATCCCTGTCGTTTTTAAGCAAACAGCGTAACATGATAGTCGAGATACGGTGTATGATTATTTAAAACTATTCTAAGGTAAAAGCAAAGAAGTAAGAGTTTTTCGACGTTGATGATTGGTATATAATACGAGTTAAAATTTATTTATATTTAGTATTTACATATTCTATATTGCTATGTTATGAAATAAATGAGTCCATCCATGTTGTATGATTCCGTTGTTTAGTACAATTATATATAACAACAGGTTTCGTTGGAGAAATTTACAATTTAGAGTGATGTAAATATTTATAGAAACATTTCGTTCAACAGTTCAAGGTTTTCCTCCTTTAAATGAGACTTTATCATCCGCAAACTGCGATGTAAGAAATGAAATACGTAATTTACAGGAAGCACATGATAATGAGTCGTAGACAAATTGTCACAGGAACAGGATATTATCTCAATGTATAAATCCGTATATATATTATATATATATATATTTCCTTATGATTTTTGCTAGGTAAACGCATATACACACACACTTACGGCAAATATTGTAATACTGTTATAACTGTTATCTCTGTGATTCAAATAAACAATAAATGTATGTATCGCGATGTTAATTCTTACGTGAATGCAAATGTAAACATGTCTCTGCATATGTAACCAGGGTATCTAGCTAAGTGACTTTAAAATAAAAAGCGTTTCTACACTTGTACATTGTATCGAGAGAAAAGAATTGCAGTTTCCGACAGGGCGAACGTTTTATAAAAATAATTTCTTCCTACCGATTTAAAATAATGCATTATTTATTGTAACAACGTCATAATTTTGGCTTACACAGTATTTCATCAACATTTTCGTTTTAAGAAAAACTTTACCTAAATCGTTATTGGTATTTTGCGATTACAGCTAGGTAAGTTTAATTAAACCCGAGGCACTACGGTGATTTCATATTAGTCCTATATCGCGCGATCAGCTTGCCTATAATTATGCGTCGAAAGTTTCCCTGCAAACAATTAGAAATACCTTGAATTTATAGATTGCGAAGTTCTTTTTTCAAATCCGAACGAAACGATCAGTAATCCAAGTCTTAACGCGTAACGCACGTTGACTTATGATTTATGAGAATGCATCTACATTCGTATATTAGATAATTACTACGAAACGATATTTTCACCTCGAACGGGTGAAAAACGTATTTTTCTTTAAAAGTATCATGCAACACGATTTGCTAAAACGAGGTCGATAATCTTGAATCAGACTAGCTGTTCCCTTGTAAAAATTGTACACAGTATTACTGACATTAATCGAAGGTGAACGACACTTCATACGAAATGCTTGTGCCAGAATAAATTATTATGATACAACGTTGGGTTCGTCATTGGCGTTAACAGGAAACACCAAGCGGCGAGGCCAATAACGAACAAGGAAAACAGTCCAGCTCTCTTTATAGGATCCCTAAACGCTACGACTTCGGACAGATCTGGGAATCCCATGTGATTGCAAAATGAATGTGCCGTAAATGCCGCTGCTAAGTGTCCTATAAAACAGAAAGATGCGTGAATACATGTCTTGATTTTGACTGTCTTGAGTACGAACGAAAGGAAGGAAATTATGAAACGGTCATACCTGTTTTAGCGAAAAGAAAAGCTGCATATGCTCCGAACAGTGTCGTGTATGCGAATTGAAAACCTGATCAACAAATATATCTGTTAGGACAAGCTGGATAAGTTTGTACGATGCGAGAATTGAGAGCGATACCTACAAGATATAAAAAGTACGTGTTTAAGTTGCATGCCGGCTTTTACTCTGTGTATCACGTGATGAAAGTGAGCCACCCCGAAAAATAAGGGGCAGACGAATATGGCAGTGGTTGGCGTGAAGCATTGCAAAAGCAACGGTAACATGCACGCCCTGAAGGTCCATTCTTCGGACAGAGGCGCGACCACTTGGTTTCTCCACCACGTTAATGTTCGTACACTTCCGAGCCAATACATGGGCTCTACAGGAAGGTAAACATAGATTTATACAGCGATATTTTAAGTATCCCACTGGACGCTGCTACAAAATACTAACCGGTGTACAATCTCCAGAGACCATTAAAACCTTGTATGCTTAATGGCCCGAGAAATAGTATCATTGTCAGTAACAACGGTAGCACAATCGCTTGAATCAAACCTGGCCATCGCAGGCCCAATAATTCCCAAATTGTTGCCTAGAAATTATAAGTTCAGATACAAGATTCGGTAAACAGTCGATCGTACTGTTCGCTCGGAAATTACCTTCTGAAACACTTTCTCATTCATTCCAAAATACAACGATGCGGGAGATATAAGGGATATAATAAAAACGCTAAAAAATCTTTTTTTTATTGTAGTAGGATGTTCCCTGGAATAAAAAGAAACTGCTCAGATCCCATCTGGATTTCATCGATTTCAATTCGCGAGTAATCGCGTCACGTTCGTAATATTATTTTCGGCTATTTTTTTAAGAAAGGAACCAACATTCCGGGTGTGTTTATTTCAAGTTTGATTCACAAGGGAAGATCCCGAACCCGGAAATTCAAAAAATTCTGAAACTTTGTGAATATGTAGATTGTAGGGGATTTCCTTCTGATTACAACGCAATTTTTGTTTGCTGCCCAAATTCACTCGAAAAGGGTGGATGGAATTAACCCCTGAAAATTCGGCTATTTTCCGATTTTGTGTCATAATTCCTGAACTGTAGAAGATAAAAAAAAGTTTCAAGGCAAAAGTTACTTCTTTCAATTGGATCTACCTACTTGGTAAAAAAATTATTTTACAGTTCACGAGTTATTACACAAATTCGGAAAATAACCGGATTTTCGGGGTCAATTCCACCCCCTTAGAATGAATTTGGGTGGCAAACAAAAATTGCGTTGCAATCAGGAGGAAATTCCCTACATATTCACAAATTTTCACATAGACGTCCGCAGGGGGGGGGGGGGGGGGCAAAACAGTTGCCCCCTCTATCTTTTGAGAAAAAATCGCTTATTTTTAAAAACTGATCTTTATTAAGTTTATACTAAAAAAAAAGATATTTTTAAATTTTTAATTAAATTGACACTATAAAATGGAAAAAAAAGCAATAAGGGTATATTTTTTTACCATCGTCTCAAAGTTGCTCCTCCCCCCTGGAAAAAAAGTCTGCGGACGCCCCTGAACTTTCAGAATTTTTAGAATTTTCGGTTTCGGGATGTCCCCTTGTCAGCTCTCCGTCTTAATATTCAAATTGCGCGCCGATCAGAAAGAAAGCAATAGAACCGAATATCCCCGGCAGAGGCGCTGGCGCGCTCTATTCTTGTCCACGGTGCGTCCGCGCGAGTGGGAGAACTCGAGAGAGAGAGTAGGTATCGTTCGCGTTCTCGGGGCGGCGTGAATACAGTTACACTTTGTTCGTGGTTCCTTGTGGTTCGTCACCGTTAAACAGGGCCGAGAGAGTGCGCCTACGGTGTCGCACGAAAATGGACATTTAAAGCACGATCGAGAACGCGTTCGTCGGTGCCGTCGATCGGCGTTACGTACCTATTATACGCCGAACTCCATACGTAGAAGCTCGCGACGAACACCACCGACAGAGCGAGACATGATAATATCGCGGACACGCAGGATAAATCGGTATTTCGGTCCGCGGTCTCCATAACTCCATACTGATGTTGGTTGCTTGTGTCGCGATCCCACTGCGGAAGAGGGGATCGGCGTGAAGGTGGGGTGGGGGGGTGGGAAAGAGGGAGCGAGCGAGCGAACGAGAGGGATCATCCAGGAGAAGGATATCGCGTCGGGTAGGGTTGGAGGGTGGTCGGCGAGGAGAGAGGGGAAGAGCAGAAATTCATCCGATTGGCGGCGGTCTGGCACCAGTCGGCAGTCCTACCGTCAATGAGAAGATGGCCGCTGGGCTCGGTGGAAGTGTCGCCATTGTTTAGTGTTTAGTTGTTTTACCGTTTCTCGCATATAATTTTGTCGGGAAACACGTTAAAGATGCCAAGCGCCTCGTTCACATCGTCGCGCAATTACGTGCGGAGATCACGGAGAAAAGGCGCGAACCGGATCCCCCTGCCTTCGAGAACCACCTCGGGTAAGAGACCCTGCTGCATCCGGACCCTCGGTTCACTGCTCACCTGTCGTCCCTCTGCCTGGCTCTCGTTTCTTTCGCCTTCACCTACTTCGATATTCCGCCGGGTTAACCCCGTTTCCGCCGATACGTCCTGCAGCCGAGCAACCGTCCGCCGACCTTACCGACATCCCTCGCCTCCTCGGTGCTCCTCCTGCTCTCCACCGTTTACGATTTACAATGTACAATGCACAATTATACACATTCCTCCCGGACGTTAGAGAGGAGAGCAGGGACAGATAGAGAGAGAGAGAGAGAGAAAGAGAGAGAGACACACACATACACCGTCGAACCCACTATACACACTGCCTACACACGTCTCCTCTCGAGACGATATTCACGCAGCACGGGATGGCCGAAAAACGCGGTGGCGTATCCGTGACTTCGATGACGTTTCCCCAATTCGGCCTACCGATCACCGCTCTCGCAGCAGCCCCTTAATTTCTCTTCTCGGCTCGGGGGGGCGGGCGGAGGGGGGGACATCGATCACGGCGGTGATCGCGTACTCTCCGCGATCGTCAATTTTTACCGTCGAATGTCGGCTCAAAGTCTACTTTCCTCACCCCACCTCCCCCTCTCCAACCATTTTTTTTCTTCCTGTAATTCCGATTTATTAAACGTCCAGCTGTGTATGAATATCGACGCGACGGATGCCCGTGCGATTCGGGGAAACGGCAGGGGATCCCGGACGCGAGGGACCCGTTTTTCCATCGATATCGCTCCGATCGACGAATTTTCCGTCGAATCGTCGGGGTAGAACCGTTCCACTTTCCCGAATCGCCTCGCGTGCCTTTGGGAATGCGATTGAAAGTGTTTTCTGCTAATTTTAAGGTGGGATTCTGCATACTCCCACTCTCAAATATGCTTTGATAATTGCTCCTGCGTACACGTCCAAGACGAGTTCTAATTGCGTCCCATTAGCGTCTCGGGAATTATCTGTCTATTGTTTACAGTTCTTAACGCCGTGTAATGTCGCTTCTCAAATATTCCCTTCTTAACCTAGCATGCCTTCCGAGCAGTGGTCCATATATTTTTCTACCGTTCTATCGCCATGACAACTAATTCTAACACTGTGTCGTAATGTATGTTTCCATCCATCACTATTCTATTTGTTTATCGCCAAGAATATGTTTGTGCATATTCGACGGAAACATTATGCATGATTGTCAAACGTTTTCTGGTAGTGCTTCGCAAAGTGGTTCAAAACAGACACGGTGCCAAAGAACCAGATACTTTTGTTAAATGTACATGAAAGTAGCGTTTCGTCGACAAAATTTGGTACTTGCAAATCGATACAGCTGCTCGAACAGAAATTACAACATGCATAATGTGCGGAGCAGCTTCAAAGCTAGTAGCTGTAATTGTTGCGTTCTTTCAGCCGAGCCATGCGACTTGCCATGTTCAGCGTCAAATCAGATACCTCCTGGTGGTGGAGTTGGTGGCGGGGGAGGAGGAGGAGGAGGCGGGGGTGGGGGTGGAAGCGGCGGAAGAGGATCTTCGCCCAGTGTGTCCGGCGTTGCTGCGCCATCGCCATCCCCGTCGCATTCGCACTCTTCCCCGTACGACCTGAGGCGCAAGAGTCCGCCTCATCCGGACCCCGCTCCTGGCACCAGCTCTGCTCTGCCCCCGTCGGGTGGTAGCAGTATCGGCGCCACGCTCGGCTCTTCCTCCCTGCCAGCGAGAAAACGACCTAGGCGGACATGTTCGTTATCCACGGACGGTGGGTTTTCTTTATAAACTATCGAACCCTGACGAATGCTAATCCGTCGAGAGTGATCCGCTGAATTGAATTTCTATTAATCCGCAGGTACAAACACAAACACAGCGGCGCATTACCTTCAGTACGAGTTACCGGACGAAGTGCTGCTTACTATATTTAATTATCTAATGGAACAAGATCTGTGCAGAGTGTCGCAGGTTTGCAAGCGTTTCCAAGCGATCGCGAACGACACCGAACTATGGAAGTCCCTCTACCAGCAAGTTTACGAATACGATCTACCACTATTTAATCCTGCACCTTGTAAATTCGAATTCGTATCACCGGACGAGTCAGACTATCCGAATCCGTGGAAAGAGAGCTTTAGACAATTATACAGAGGAGTTCACGTTAGGCCAGGATTTCAGGATTTGAAGTTCAAGGGGAGGAATCTGCCATACTTTAATACGGTTCAAGGGGCGTTAGACTACGTAGACGAATATAGAAGCAATAGCGGCTCATCGTCGAACAACAGCACGAGCACGAGCGGCCAGGGGAATTGCTGCGGTAGCAATTCCCAGTCGTCCGAGGAGGCACCTCAACATTTAGTTTTCTTACACGCCGGGATCTATAGAGGGGAGTTTCTGGTGATCGACAGCGACGTGGCATTGATCGGCGCGGCGCCCGGCAACGTGGCCGAGTCTGTTATATTAGAACGAGAGAGCGAGTCCACGGTTATGTTCGTGGAGGGAGCGAAACGAGCTTACGCCGGTCATCTGACGTTAAAATTCACCCCGGACGTTACCAGCACGGTGCCGCATCATAAACATTACTGTTTAGAAGTCGGGGAGAACTGCAGCCCCACCGTCGATCACTGCATTATCAGGAGTTCCAGCGTCGGTAAGTCTGCGCAACGGTTTGATGTCGCGCTATGCTGCGCGTAATAATTCTCCCAGATTCGGGTTCGTTTGAAACGAGAACGATCGGTCTTTAAACTTCCCCAGTTGGAGCAGCGGTTTGCGTGTCCGGCGTTGGGGCCAATCCCGTGGTGAAGAATTGCGACATATCGGATTGCGAGAACGTAGGACTGTACGTGACCGACTACGCCCAGGGGACCTACGAGGACAACGAGATCTCTAGGAACGCGCTGGCCGGGATATGGGTGAAGAATTACGCGAATCCGATAATGCGGAGGAATCATATACACCACGGAAGGGACGTCGGTATATTCACGTTTGACAACGGCCTCGGCTACTTCGAGGCCAACGACATTCACAATAATCGAATAGCTGGCTTCGAGGTGAAGGCTGGCGCCAATCCGACGGTGGTACATTGCGAGATACACCACGGCCAGACCGGCGGGATTTACGTGCACGAGAACGGTTTGGGGCAGTTCATCGACAACAAGATACACTCGAACAATTTCGCCGGCGTTTGGATCACCTCGAACTCGAACCCGACAATTCGCAGGAACGAGATTTACAACGGCCACCAGGGAGGCGTATACATATTCGGCGAGGGCAGAGGCTTGATAGAGCATAATAATATTTACGGGAACGCGCTGGCCGGGATACAAATCAGAACGAACTCCGACCCGATTGTCAGACACAACAAGATCCACCACGGCCAGCACGGCGGCATATACGTGCACGAGAAGGGGCAGGGTTTGATCGAGGAGAACGAGGTCTACGCGAACACTCTAGCCGGTGTCTGGATAACAACGGGCTCGACGCCGGTGCTGAGAAGGAATCGCATTCACAGCGGCAAGCAGGTCGGCGTTTATTTTTACGACAACGGCCACGGGAAACTAGAGGACAATGATATTTTCAATCATTTGTATTCAGGAGTACAAATAAGGTAAAGTATACCGCGCGTTGGTCGAGAATTTTTCAACGTTTTATCCAGAATTTCGCTAACAAGGTGTATATTTTTCCGCGGCTTTAGGACTGGGAGCAATCCAGTGATACGTGGGAATAAAATATGGGGCGGCCAGAACGGTGGCGTTCTTGTGTATAATAGCGGCTTAGGTTTACTCGAGCAGAATGAGATTTTTGATAACGCGATGGCAGGAGTTTGGATCAAAACCGACAGTAACCCTACGTTAAAGAGAAACAAGATATTCGACGGCCGGGACGGTGGAATTTGTATATTCAACGGCGGCAAGGGTGAGTCTCGCGTCTTCTTTTAATTATCAACGGACTCGTTGCAATCAAACCAGCCGTTTCTTTCCTCTGTCTTTCTCCCGGCGCAGGTGTCCTCGAAGAGAACGATATATTTCGTAACGCGCAGGCAGGCGTTCTTATATCCACGCAATCTCATCCGGTCCTTAGGAGAAATCGAATCTTCGACGGACTGGCGGCCGGCGTTGAGATAACGAACAACGCCACTGCCACGCTAGAATTTAATCAAATTTTCAATAATAGATTCGGTGGTCTATGTTTAGCGAGTGGAGTTCAACCGACAACTAGAGGTTAACACCGTTCCACTATCAAAACAATACAGTCGATGTCGGAGAGAGATAGCGAAGTAGTAAATTTGGCGCTGTCGTAAACGGAAGAGCTCTTTGATTGTTGGGTCAAGTATTTGGAAACAAGGTTAAGGCGGGGCGGAAGGGAGGGGGGACACCTTACTAAGAACCGTACGAAGCGTTCCCATTCTAAATTAGTTGCGATTGATCGGTCGAGAAGTCTCCGACGTCGGTTTATTTACTACTTCGCTGTACCTTCGCCATTGAAGGCGCGCGTGCACGAAGAAGGGATGATCATCGACTGTTCCTTTTTCTCAGGCAATAAAATATTTAATAACCAAGACGCAGTGGAGAAAGCTGTCGGGAACGGCCAATGTTTATACAAAATATCGTCGTACACGTCCTTTCCCATGCACGACTTCTATCGCTGCCAGACATGCAACACGACAGACCGCAACGCAATTTGTGTTAACTGTATAAAAACCTGTCATGCTGGCCACGATGTGGAATTCATCAGACACGACCGGTGAGTGTTAACGGCGATCGTTATTTTCCCGTTACCGATCAGCAGCGATTAATCGATTCTCTTGATCCCGCAGATTCTTCTGTGACTGTGGTGCTGGAACATTAAGTAATCAGTGTCAACTCCAAGGTGAACCCACGCAAGATACAGACACGTTGTACGATAGCGCAGCACCGATGGAGTCGCATACACTTATGGTCAACTAGGAACTAACCTAAACTAAATAACAAAAAAAAAAAACAATCAAACGACACTGACGACATCCTGTAAGTCCAACATATTGCGAACAGAAAGTACTTTGTTGCTGGGTTCTTTATTACGACACTCGTTCCTTCGCGTCCCCGTTTGTGGTTGTTATCTTCTATTTCATTGATTATCGTTACCGTTCACGCGCCCCGATTAACGACAAATTTCACCGTCATTAATATCGTCATTATTATTATTATTATTATTATTATTATCGTTACACTCATCCGCTCCATTCTCATTCGTCATCGTCATCGCCGCGGACGAAGCTGCCGCGATCATTTAGCAAACGAAAGCTCGTCGCATCGCGCCGCGTCGTCGTCGCCGTGAATCGCCCAACAAGATAATCGGATATTTTTCATTAGTAAATTAGCGCTTCGTATCGACGCGATAGTTGGAGGCAGAACGGATACCGGTTCCGTTGACGCTCGCGTTTCCTCGGATATCGCGTAACAGTGATCGAGGGACCCGGTAGTGTAAGGCAAGCTTTTCATCGGGACAGAAGGGAACTTTTGCTTGGGGAGCTGTTGTTTCTCTCGGTTAGATTCACACACGTACGCGCGTTCTCGCGTAATAAAGAACTCCGCAACGAACAGGACGGAACGTCGATGAGCAAAGCATATAAAAACAAGTGGCAAATGGATTTCTTATATAAACGAACCTAATAATTAGATAAACGTGAAATTAATTTAAAACTTGTAATAAAACGAACGTACGCGGTAATCGTTTAATCGACTGGAAACGTAGTAACGGACTTCCCCACGTGAAAAGAAAAAGGAAACTCTTCTCATTAAGTTTCGCTAATTTTTAAGTTCATACATTTAAAAGAAAAAAAATGAAAAAAAAAAGAAACAAGTGCAGTGAATCTGTGTAAAAAAAATATATAATAACGCAAGTAAAGAAACATATGTGTATACGCCGGTAAAGGAGACGCGTGGCGATCGTGGCGCTTTCATTAAACAAACAGACTGTCTTTAAACGAACGCGAACGGAGTCGTGCGATGCGGGACGGCATTGCTGCGGGAGAAAGTTTAAGGGATTGGAGACAGAGAGAGAAAGAAACGTTTCAAAGCTCACGATAAAGCACAGTGTCGCGAATGTAAATTGTGTATATCGTATTAAATAAACGCGAGCGGACAGTAAAATTAAATTGAATTATCTGCTTGGTTAGTCGAACAGAAGCATCGTCACTGTACAACGTCCGCGAGACACCTGGCAAAGGATTCGCGCTCGCAGCTAAGCGAACCTTAAGCTTAGCCACTGTGTGCCGGAGAAGCGGAAGGGATGCAGTGGGGAATTCGTTGGAAACCATGATCACGCATCGAGGCAGACTGGAACCGACGATCGTGGGAGGATTCGTGGCGATCTTACCACAGAGCCGAGCGCGGCTTTGGTAATAAACTTGTCGAATCTGCGGTACAAATTTTTTCTGGGTAGAGGAAGCGAAGAGGACGCGCGACGAACGGAGACGAGCCTGAACGACATGCTGAAACAGATGTCTAAAATATGTGATAATGTAAGATTCACAAAGTTGGAAATAATCAAAATGGAACGGAAAACATCTATGCGATTCTAAAGGTTTCTTTCTCGTTGTTTCTTTACGTAAGTGTACTTCGCAGCACGTATACAGTTTTCTGCGACTCTGCTGTCCGCATTGTGAATAGTGATGGCCCTAAGTCGCTCGGAGGGAGGAGTGCGTAATAAGACAAAGTATAAATATCCGCAAGTTAAATCTGCCAGGGAATTTACACGATTATGTATGTCGGTGTATACCAGTGAGAAGGGGAGGAGAGGCGAGACAGGATAAAGTTGACGAAAAGGAGGTGGAAAGGACGAAGAATGAAACGATACAATACTGTCCGAGGAACAGTTTTTAAAAAAAAAAAACGAAAAAAAGTAATCTCGAATTTTTAAAGTAATCCGATTTTTTTTTTAATAATTACGTTAGCGGTAAAGTCTAATCGTATTAATTATGTAATTGTATATTCTTCAAGGGCGACCCTGCTCTTGTTGTGAAAAGAAAGAAGCGCCTATTAGCGATAATTTTAGACGCAGCCCGCATCCACTTACGCAAAACGATGAATATAAGGGACTAAGTAGGCGAAAATATCGAAATCGTTACGGTGAAATCTTGTTTGCGCGACAGAATCTTACGGACACAAAATCTCTCGCATTCATTGCTGCATGTAGTACAGTTTTTCCTTTGTTTTTCTTCTTTTTTTGTTTTTCGATAGAATGGGTAAAACCGCACCATGAGAATTGCCTTTGAACTTACTGACCTAAGGTCCGTAGAGTATTATACACCCGCAGTGTCATATTATACATAGTGTAACTATATATAATGTCTAAACACGTATGTGCACTGAGAGTTAAAAGGTGTGCGTATGTCAAAGGCATTTTTCATAAGTGCCGCACACGTTCTCGGAGCGATGCTCCTTAACGCTCTGTTGTTTCCTATTTCCTTGTTTAAAGAAACGACTCTTTGCCCGCGAATTAATCCCTCTATTTTCTTCTTCGTCTGATTTGAAACTTGGAGCAGAGGAACTACAGAAAACAATTTCCCCGCGATGAGCGAGAGAAAAGGGAGCGAAAACGAGGACGATAACTTGGGAGTTATCGAGCGAAAATACCGGGAACTTTGCCGCGCGCGCGCGCTCTCTACGTTGTGTAATTGTAATTAGCAAAATTTATTTGTCGATCGTTTTTTTTTTCTCGTTTTGATACTATCTCGAGTATTATTTACGAACTGTTAAATATGTTTATTGTATTAACGGAGAAATGAAATTATGAGATGGACAATTGCGGTCTTTTGTATGCCCTTGTTTTTTTTTTTATTGTTTTTTTCTTCTTTAGATGGAACGAAAAGAAAGTATCTTAACGCCGAGACTCGTAATTATATATATGCGAAGCTAAAGGAGGAACGAACGTTTTTCTGTGATTTCTACCCTCTCACAGTTTCAAAGCATGTTGAGTAATTCGTACGGTGTAACATTGTTTTGCGCAGCAGCCGTGCTATGATTAATTTTCTTTTTTCTACGGTCTCGCGTTGATATTCCACCGATGGCTTCCATTCCGCCTACAGCTTAACGAACTTCCGAATGATGCGAAAGCTTAAATGATATAATGCGCGTGCGAGGAGAAGGGAACGAATGGCGAACGGAGGCTCTGCGCAAACTTCTGCTAGGCGAGCGATACCCACGATCGGCTGCGGCACGATTCTAATGTTTCTTCTGTTTCTAGTTGTTGGATGTATTAGATTGTAAGGTTTAATCAGCAATAGAAGTCTGTTGTGTTTTTTTAAATTCGTCTATTCCCGTGTAACATCGGCCGATACTCTTTCTATACCGAGTGTCCCACGAGAACCGAGACGCTTAATTATCTCCGTCAATTCCGAGGATACGAAACGATATTTCCAATGTAAATCAAATGGCATCGAAGGCGTGAATTATAGCGTAAAGACAATTTTCCTTTCCGCAGAATTGAATTTGCTAACTACAATGTAATAAATATAGTCGCGCTTCGAAATCATTGAAATTAAGTTCCAAGCATTATTTCGCCTCGTTGGATCCGGGAGAGATGGTCAAGTGTTCTGTCTTCGATGGGACACTTTGTATATGAAGGCTTAATTCCCAGGAAAGGAAGTATCGTCTCGGTGTCCGAGAACGTCGAGTAGAAAATGGAGAAAACCGTTGATCATGCCCGGGATTGTTGAAGCATTTAGAGTTGACGATTGGGCGCAAGAGATTTGTTTCCCGTAACTTTTCGTTGGAAATCGAAGGGGGAACGAAGTGGGCGATCGAGTTATTACACGCCATCCCGAACGTCCGATATGCTCCGCGGCTATTGCGCGAAACATATCGATGTTTGTTCGTCGTACCTCGCAGAACGGAGCACACGATGGTGGTTTCTAAGATCGCGTTACGATTTATATTTAGTGTCACTTTATTTTCTAGACAGCTTCGTTCGTTCATAACTGTACATTCGTCCGGTGTATTCGTATATAGTTTTCTTCTTTTTTTTTTCTATTTTTATCGAATTAATTGTGAGTGTAAAATGTCTTCGTTAAGTATTACGTTATCGTCAATCGCATTTTAACCGTCGGATCTTCCTCTCTTGATCGTTTTGATCTTCTTAATTCGCGACACCTTCTCTCTCTTACCAATCTCGTTTCATTCCATCGCGCACCGTTGTCCGGCGACCGAAAACTAAAAGAAAGGGGAGGGGAAAAAAAGAAGAACGTGTTTCACTCCGATTAAACACATTTTCGTCGAAGCAAATACTTGCCATTATTACGTTAGTTGCCATAGTTCTCTCGGTTTTTGTTTTTGCGGAGGTGCCCCTAGGTATATAGGTAGCTTAATGATTTTTCTCTTTTTTTTTTTTAAATATCGAGCGTAAACGAAACGACGAAAAAAAAAGTTAGATGAAGTGAAGAATGAAACAGAAAACCGCAAAAACTAATACCACCAACGTATTCTGTAAATATTATTTCGCCCATTATATATATATATATATATATATATATAAATATAAATATATATATATACACACAACATTGATTATACTATTATTAAAAAAATATATATTATTACAAATTGTAATTTTTATTTATCTTTTTTTATGTATCCTTATTATCATTGGCGCCCGGCGACTTATGTTATCGACTATTACTTGTTTCTTCAGTTGCATCGATAGAGTATCACGATCGTAGTAACACGTAAGATTCGATGAAACGCGGCTGGCAGTAAATATTTCACGAACGTTGAATGGCTGTACAGGGTGTAAATAAGACACGGAGACGAACTTGCGGTTCACAGTGGGAATCCCTGTACAATTTTCTCAACGAACCCTCCGGCCGAGCTCTTTTGGACATTAATCATTCCACAGAGGTCGCGCCGACCGACGATTAGCAAATTATTCAGAACTAATCACCCCCCCTCCTCCTCCCCGGAGCTATCAGCTTTCAGATTATCGGCCCGCCGTGCCTTTCTCGGTTCCCCCGGCCGGTCCCGTCGGCCGAAGTTTCGATCCGCAACTTATTTACACCCGGCGTAGCCATTCGCAGCGACTCCGGTGGCGTTTACTCGCGAATCGAAGGGGGGATCCGAAATAATTTCCCCGTCGGAATCTCCCAAGCTCCGCCGAGGATGCTCTTGTACATAACGTGCCGTTTCTCTGTTCGCGACTTCGGTGCACACGGAGGCGAACGCGTCAATATTCTACAGCGAAAATGAAATATATTCACAGCGATTTTGCGGGACGCTCGTAGAGCGGAGGGAGGCGAAAGAGATCCGTTAAGTGTATATCGCGCCCCGTAGGTATACGATGTACGTGGTACGCTCATTCACGATTAAGACTATACTAATTTTAAGGCACAGCTTCGCGGATTAACGATCCTGAACCCCTTTGAAAATAGTCTCCTTCCTCGTGACGCGAGAGAAGACACACATGCCATGGCCTTAAGACTAATACATATACAGAAGATTCACGGGAGTGGGAGGGGTGGGGCGAATGGGGAGGGGGGGGGGATGAGCCATTTTTTCGAGCAGCTCAAGTAATCATACGTTCGAGGATTTTTCAGTACGGTTTCAGTGAACGACCTTGCCGTTTGTTGTATTTAACCTTCCATCGGGTGCAACGGTGCCTCTTCCCTTCATTCAAAGCTCCTATTTATTGTTCCGAAGGACAGCGGTTCGCCGAATCCGAGCGCAGAGAACGACGAGTGAGCGAACGCGTGACTAATATATATAGTTAGGTGGACGTCCCCATCAACGACCTCTGCTGGCCGATCGCCTTACTCTCCGTTGCAACTCTTTTTTTCCGTCTCCTTTTGCAGTAAGAAGCTCGTCGGCGAGCTTCGATTCCCGGGCGATGGGGCCGCTCACCTTGCGCCACCGATACCATAAGCGAAAGTTATTTAGAAATTACGAATATATCAACACCCGATGGGGGGATTAACGGTGGAGAGGCGAGGGCGGTTGAGTTGCGAGTTCGCAGGGTGAAGACGTAAACGCAAGCCTTATTATTGTATTTTCATACACAGTACAAGACGAACGCGCGGACGTTCTCGCGGTGGAGTATTATGGTCCGATCTATCCGACGACAAGTTCCGGCCCACTTTTGTATCTCGGGGTCTTTACCGCTTGCCCGAGCTCGAGCAGTCGCGCGTAGTCGGGGCGCGGAGCTTCTCGGTGCTCCTCCGAGCAGAGAGGGGCCCCTCGATTTCGCGCGCCCGCCCGTTCATCCAGTATCAATTAACGAAACGAACAGTGTTCTCTGCGACACCCAGCGTGGCGGACTCGTGATCCGAAACGAAAGAGACTGTTAATTTGACGCGAGAGAGAGAGAGAGAGAGAGAGAGAGAGAGCGAGGCGCGATGGAGGAGAGAAAGAGAAGAAGCATCTATTCTCGCGAGAGCCTCGATCGCGAAGAGTGTACAATAAGCTACTTGTAAATATGTCACGCGTTAAATATTATCTTACCTAAGCGTAATATCGTTCGGGGGCGAGGATCTCCAGCCCCCTCCCCCCTTGTCCCCCTTAAAAAGATACTTTTTCTAAGTAGACTTCGAGAGCGTTCCAGAACGATTATACCGTTTCTTAGCCGAGTAAGCTACGATTTGCCACGCTTTGCATTCTACGGACGGGAAGGAATCGGGGAGGAGGCACGTAGCGGTGGCCGTCGAGGATGGGAGTCGGAGGAGGAAGGGACAACACGAGCGATCGACGCGACTTTTGTATGACGAAATAAATCTAATTAATTTTTTTCACGTAAACGCGCCGTCACTAGACTGTGCGCGCGTGTGTGTGTGTGTGTAAGGAGCAGCGTCGTCGCGACAATTAAACCGGACGGGAAGAGAGCCGATGGACGGTGAGCGGCGAATAGACCGAGGCCCCCCCCCCGTCGATCGACTATCGATCCGAATATTTTCACGCAGTGCCAATGCGTTCACGGCGGCATCGATCGTATATATACGATACGCGCGCGAGACGTCACGCGAGCGGATCCGTTCCAGTTCCCCCCGCTCTCCCATCGCCGAGAGCGGAGAGACAAAGGCGGGGAGAGAGCGCGCCCGCTCGCTCGCGGGATGAGCGTCGTCCGTACAGGAATTGAGAGAGGGGCCGGCGGAGCTTCTTTTTCTTCCTCTCATCGGTGCACAAATTTCCACGTGAGGGGGAACGCGACGGAATGGCCTATAGATAGAGGAGGATCGTTTCTAAGCGGACTGTATAGACTGTGTAGACTGTGAAACTTGGCCAAAAGCAGTCGAGAGCCTGAACTCTGCGGCGCGCGGAGAGCGCCGGAGAGAGATGGCGGGGGAGCGGGGAGGGAGGGGGGGGGGGAGGGGGGAGAGAGCGCGCGTCGCACGACAATTTTTTTCCCAAGCATTAAAACTCGCACCCTGCACCATCATTCTCTGCGTTCACGCGTAATGCTCGCGCGGCGACGACAACTGTATTATTGAGATGTATAATAGACTTCTAGCCCGTAAGACTATATAAGGAGCTAATTCGATAACCGATCAACGTTCTATCCAAGGCGATGCAGCCGAGTTTAGTTTTTACTGTGGAACGTTTCGCGGGACGAGCGCGCCGGTCTCCGAGCAACGCGGCCGAAAGGAAGCCCGGGTCCGATCGCGATTATTCCTCTGCCGGGGAACGTCGATCGGGCGCCGGTCGCGAGTAACGAGCGAAACTCGACGCGACACTAGCGACACCTTCTACGGTATAATCGGCGACGGTGACTCGTACCGATTCCGGTCCCTGTTCACGGAAGAATTATAATAGGATTCTCGCTTACAAAGACCGGTGGTAAATTGAGGAAGCTTCGGTCGCTCTTTCGGGAAACGGACACTCGTAGGCGCGGCGTGCTCGCGCCCGAGGGAAATAAAAGTGCTCACGGAGGCTTCGCGGCGGAACGTCGCATCGACGACGCAACCGATCTGATAGCAGTAACCGTTCGAATGGATTCGCGAGCCCGCCAGGAAAATAAATCGACTGTATCGCGTTGCGCACGCCTGTATCATACCGAAACGCACGAATTACTATGTGTCATATAAAAGTATATATATAAATATGAATATAAATATATAAATATAAATACAAGAATCTATATATATATACATATATATATATATATATACACACGAATGACTAACAATAACGATAATAATTAAGTACCTTACACGTGTAAGCATTATCCAAGGAATCCGAACTAGTTGCACCAAGTGCCATAGTCCATATAGGTCACAGTACGTATAGAGCGTAGGGTTTGCCGAAGGGAAAGTGCGTGCGAGAATGGAATGATCGGAAGAATGGTCGTCGCGGCGTTCGAGTCGCATTCTTGTTCGCTTATGTTATAAGGTGAACCGCGCGGGATAAGAGCGGCGAGGGGGAGAGCTACGGTTACGATGCCTGAAATCGGAGAGGCGAGGCGCGACCGGACGAGTCACGCGCGTATAGTTCGCGTGACCACCGAGAGGAGGCTTCCGGTCGGGGGCCCGACTTCGCTCGTCTTTGACAACGTTTTAGAATTTACAGACACCAACATGACAATATACTATGAAATTAATTTCCCATCCCCGCCTGTTACTCGGTTGAACCCAGGCGCCCGGACAGGCGCCCGCACACCCCCCCCTCCGCCCCCACCCTCCTTTGCAACCACGAAACAATGAAACCTCCGAGACTCCAGACGCATCCGTTGACACTTGTACATTTCGCCAGGTTTATTTTTCGAACGCGTTAGTGATGCGATTAGACGCGATCCCGGCTCGCAAAATCCGTGCATTTTTTGAGAGTGTGTGTGTGTGTGTGAGAGAGAGATGGGGAGGAACGCGAGAGTGGGAGAGAAAGGGTGAACAGTGGGAGAAGCACGTGGCCAGGAGATGGTGCGAACGGTGGTGCGTGACCTTTTGCGAGACATTATCAATCTACCTTAAACGAAAAGCGAAAAATGAGAAAAAAAATATTACAACTGTAGTAACGTCGCAATTGTATGTTGTAAACATTACTATTTCAAATATACTGTCATTATTAACACGGGAGAGAGTTTGTGACTTCGCCATGCCAACCCTGGGGCGAGGAGCTATGGCCATCCATTGTTGTTTCTTTTTTTATTTAAACTGAAGGTGGATTGTTTTGGGTAAATCCGGGAGACGCGGTCCGGCCGGAAAATTGGTCGAGTCCCTATATTTCAGATAGTTTATGTGAAAATGCGTTTAAGGTGCAGACCAAATACTTTTCTAGGAGCCAAACAGTTGAATGAATTGCGTCATTTATAGGCTTTAAAAGGTAAATCGAGGGTACATTGAACCCCTTTTGACAAACAGCGGTGTACAGAATTGTATTTAAAATATACTTCTAAGTTTATTTTCGTTTAATGTTTGGGATGATAAGATAGTAGAGATATTGAGGGACAATGCAGCCAAAGTATTTGGTCATATTAACTCTTCATCTCGAAGCTAACGAGAAGACCATCTCTCGCTGCAGAAAGGAGAGATGGTCGAGTTATGATTTTTTATTTTTTATTATTATTTTACTATTATTTTTGTTTATTTAATTTATTTACTCACTTTTCTATTCATTTACCTCTCTAATCCCCAGTATAAGGTAGTTCACTTTTTCTTTAATGTGTTCTTCACTTGTTTAGCGTAAACAGATTAAATATCAATGAATCCGTAGTTGTATTCACTCATAAATAATTTTGCTTTATCCTTCGTTAATTTTCCATGAATAATTATGTGAGTCGTCCCTGCCAGCGACGAAAACAATTTCTCCGGGCACCTCGGGAGAGTTGGTCAGTTTGCAATCCCATTGACAGTAAATATTGTCTTAAAACAAATATCGACCAGTTTTTTTTCTGAATCAGCATAAAATTCTGAACTCATAGGTTTCTTCCGATAAAACAAATAATTTCTATATTAGTTTTAATAGCAATTTTATATTAGTTCGACCGCGTCTCCCGGATTAACCCCAACAAAGAGAAGAATATAATTCTTTATCGCGCAGCGGACATTACGAAAGAGTGTCCCGCAAGAAGACAAGAAGGAGGCTGATAGTTAATTATATGGAACACGTAAAAGTAGAAAAGAGCAACCTTGTGCATCCTCTTTTATTATTGCATTTTGCGCGGAGGCGCAGCAGCCATACGTGACTTCCCACGTGATCGGGATCTTTATCGCGTTCCAGTGCCTATAAACAGACCGTCTGCCCGTTTAAACGCGTCGGGCTGAACAGAGAACACCCCCTACCCTCGATGCGGGATAGTTTAATAGTTCACCGCCTCGCGACCCCTAACAGTGAATAGCTCGAGCAGCCAGTAGGGGATGGAGTACACAGGGTGTCTCAGAAATCGCTGGCTAACTCCCCAGAGTTATCCTCAACAGTGGCGGATTTAACGGGCGGCCGCGTCTTCAAAGAAGAGAAAACTATTACGACTTTAGCCAAACACTAGGGGAAAGGTGGGATAGTTGATCAGCGGGGATACATGATCACATCAATTTATATCACAACTCAAATATAATTAAATACAAACAAAGCAAACCATTATTATTATTTTAATAAAAAAGAAAAACTGTCATCAAAATACAAACAAAGCAAACCATTATTATTATTTTAATAAAAAAGAAAAACTGTCATCAAAATACAAACAAAGCAAACCATTATTATTATTTTAATAAAAAAGAAAAACTGTCATCAAAATACAAACAAAGCAAACCATTATTATTATTTTAATAAAAAAGAAAAACTGTCATCAAAACACAAACAAAGCAAACCAATATTATTATTTTAATAAAAAATAAAAACTGTCATCAAAATACAAACAAAGCAAAGCATTATTATTATTTTAATAAAAAAGAAAAACTGTCATCAACTATCCCACCTTTCCCCTACATTATTTTTTCCGCGTTCAAAAATACAAACAAAGCAAACCATTATTATTATTTTAATAAAAAAGAAAAACTGTCATCAAAATACAAACAAAGCAAACCATTATTATTATTTTAATAAAAAAGAAAAACTGTCATCAACTATCCCACCTTTCCCCTACATTATTTTTTCCGCGTTCAAAAATACAAACAAAGCAAACCATTATTATTATTTTAATAAAAAAGAAAAACTGTCATCAAAATACAAACAAAGCAAACCATTATTATTATTTTAATAAAAAAGAAAAACTGTCATCAACTATCCCACCTTTCCCCTACATTATTTTTTCCGCGTTACGACACTCGGCCCATTTCTACTAAACTACCCCCTCGATTTCCCCCGAAAATTAGCCCCTCGGAACGATCACCACCCGGACCTGTTCCCTTAAATCCGCCAGTGTCTCTCGAAACGCTTCCTCGCAACAGATAACTGTAGCTATCTTAAAAAAAAAAATAGGCTTCCCGAGGTACGAACGCACGTCCCTTTTTATCCGCGAGGTGATCGGAACGAGCGGCCGGTGGTAGTTTACCCCGTTTGTCTCCGGAGCGCCTTGCGGGAGGTTGGGCGGGCGGAAGGGGCAAGTCGTGAGGGTTCGCCGCGGTTCGCGGGTTCTCGAGCCGGCGCACGCGTCCGTGTGCGTCGCACGCTACACCAGGACCGAGAGGGTGGGGGTAGGGGGTGGCTATATATCGTGCGGGAATCGAGAGCGTCGAAACACGAAGCGAGATCAGACTGACTTTCACGAAAATCGATCGGGCGGTCGCTCATCGTCGTCGTCGCCGCGGTCGGGTTAGCGACGCCTGCGAACCGTTGCCCGTTGCGAGACCGCGGTCACGAGGAGCCCTCTACGCTCGCCGGCTCTCCTCTCGGTTCTCCTCCACCCTGAACTACCACGTCTAAGTGCCGCGCCGCGGTTAGCCTCGTGTGCCCCGAGTCGCGAGGGCCTTCCACTCTCAGCCGAGTTAACGTGCCAGGGGTACGTTAGCTGGCGGGCGATCCAGTGAACGGGACGAAAGATCGAGCGGAAGCTGTGCCGAGGCATCGAGGGCGCAGCGAAGGCTCGAGGGCGTAAGATTCCGAGAATCTCGGCCCATGGAGGCTCCACGTTCCCGAGCGATTATCGCGGAGAGAGCTCCGCGGCGCTGCTTCGCCCGAGGATCGGCCCGATGAGGCACGGGGGAGCCGCGACGGTGTCCTCCTTCCCTGTCATCGCCATTGCCGATGCGTCCCGGCGCTCCGACCTCGTTCTTCCGCTCGCGACCCGAGGACGAGTTTAGAAACGATCCTGCGGCACCTGGACCGCGTAGGGCGAACGCTTCGCTTGCCAGCGTTGGTGGGTCGGCGTGAGTGGCGGATAGGCTCGAAGGGGACAGTGCCAGCGAAGCGGCGAGGGCCGCTCGAGGTATCAGGCTCTCGCGAGGGATCCGCGGAAAGATCCTCGAAGGGCTCTCGATGCACGGCGCAATAGGGAAGCGGTCGGAGGTTCGCTCGAAAGCTTCTCTGGGCAGCAGAGTTAATCGGTGAAAGCGTGTCCTGCGCTCTGCTCCCTGTCGTCGCGCTAGGGGTAACGTACGCTCGGAGGACATCGCACGAGGACACGAGGAGGAGAAGGCGGCGGGGGTGGGAGGGGGCCGTCTACCCTCTTGACGTGGAATGATAATAAAGGAGAGCCGGAGGGCAGGTCGGCGCGGGGCGACATTATGCAAGGAGCGGATCTGAACGCACCGAGGCCACCCCTCAGACCGTTCCCCTTTGGGATGGCAATCGGGGCGCTCGCCGAGATCGTGGTCAAGCTCGTCATCAGCGGATACATACTCGCCGTGGTCGTCTACGTGAACGCCACCGGCAATTGGGATAAGGACGATGACTTAGGTACGTGATTCTGGTCGCTAAACATCTGCGGGAGCTTCCTCTGCGGCGAGTTGGCGCACGTGCATGGAAATCGCCTCTTCTGCCGTTAGACTCCACGAACGGTAGTGTTCTGGTACATGGGGATAGTCGCCGGGCTCCTAACGCCATGGTAGAAACGGGCTGGTAACAAGGATTTACTCTAAATGAATCTTCCGAGAAAGTAGATTACATATTCCGCTCGGTATTCTAGTCTTTGCGTTCGGTCTGACCAAAGTCTGACTTATCTACTTAAAAGAATATCGCCGCGGGCAGTAGTGTGTACCGTGTACTGGTCAGACACGTGGCTGACTAATCGCGTAGCGTATCTACTTGCACAGGTACAGTAATTCGTCGTTAGTGTCACGTTTTTACCATGCGTTATAATCACGCTCACTATCCCCACCATTTCATGGCATCCTTCGGTCGAGAGTGAGAGAATCCGATATGTGCGAGAGAGAACAAAAGAGTCGACGCGAAGTTGTCGTAGGCACGAAATAGTATCCGCATCGCGTTAGTATCACGCTGCCAGCCCCGATCGTCGTGATTCTAACGAGGCATTACTGTAGACAGAGGAAAAGTAAAGGCACAAACTCCTGGTGCACACCCTTCGCCAACAGGAAACTGTATGTATACGTACGCTGGTATCTTAAGTAGCTTGTATCCACATTGGTCAGACACGTTCGACCAAGCACCTACATACCCACTTAGCTGCTGGCGTATCTGGGTCAGTAGATAGCTGATAAAGGTGAGAACGATCGGAAGGCACATTCTTGGTATTCACTGCAAATAGTTATCGAGATTACTGTCTAACATAAGGCTAGCTCGTGGACATTCCAATTGGACAGCGATTCAAATCAAATACACGTCGTACCTACTACATACTTAAAATAGATTCTAATGTATCCGGGGAATCAGTAAATAATTACTCACTAAATGGCCGACAATTCAATTAAATGCTCCTCACAAATATGATTTCTCCTTTTTTCAGTGGCAACCTTCGAAGTCAGCGCCGTTCTGGGACGCACCGCCAGGTTGCCTTGCGACATTGAACCGTCCACGCGAGAGGATCGCGTATACATGGTGCTCTGGTTTCGCGACGATGCTGTGAAACCGATCTACAGGTACATTCCCCTTATGGTTCCTAAAACGAAATTCCAAGGTGTTCAACTGCTCCAGCAAAACTACGATTCGTTTCAGCTTCGACGTTCGAGGGAGGGCGTTCAACAAGGCCCTGAACTGGTCGGACAGCACCGTAGTAGGGCCCAGGGCCTACTTCGTCACGGTGACGAAGCCGGCCGCCCTTTCCCTGGAGGCGGTCCAGCTGGACGACGAGGGGATCTATCGTTGCCGGGTAGACTTCAAGAATTCGCCCACGAGGAACTTTCAAGTGAATCTCACAGTAATCGGTACCGATTCGCACGTACCATTCGAAGGGTGGTGTTCTTGTGCAGGGTGGTCTGAAGCCTAGGGTGGAATCACTCAGCAATATGTGATAGACCTCTTACTTTTTAACCCGTCGGGTACCCATCTACCCGAAACACCTTCAAACCATTGTGGGATCAGGAACCCCCATACCATAAGAGAGGGCACGGAACAACGACGATCGGGGAAGTCGGCGGTAGCCGAGGTGGCTAAGGCGGCTGGCCAGCGCGCAAAACTAGAGATCGCGGGTTCGAGTCCCGGTGAGGCGACTTCCCTTTTTCCGTGATCCTACACCATTGAATGTAGTATTGTTCGATTATATTTCGCTAACATCAGACTATACCATAGACAATCACAGACAATACTACATTTAATTGCTTGAAGTTATCCCGGGTAATTTCCGGGTACTCGGGTACCCGACGGGTCAAAAAGTAAGAGCTCTAAATTCTGTGATAGAATAGAGTTAGAATAAGGAGACCGCTCGCGGTTCTTCAGACCGCCTTGTATAATATAACACAGAGGGAAATACACCTCCTCCAACAATCTTCAAGGAAATTGCTTTCAGTTCCGCCGCACGTGCTCCTAATTTACGACAGTTCCGGGGTCGAAGTGGAGAGCACCACGGGACCGTTCCAAGTCGGCGTGGAATTCGAACTGTCCTGCGAAGTCAGGGGAGGTAATAATTCTTCCTCCGCTCGACGGTGACGCCATAGTAATTGTAATCAACCTCTCCACGACTGTGATCCACTGCTTCTTTTCTTCAGGGAAACCGACGCCGGTTGTCAGCTGGCTGGTGAACGAGAAGGAAGTGGAAAGTAGGCTAGAAGAAATCGAGCAGAACATTGTCGTGAGCAAATTGAGGATACCTCAGCTGAGAAGGGAGCATCGCAACACTACTTACAAATGTCGGGCCTCCAACACGAATCTGATACCTGCGCTGGAGAAGACTGTCCTTTTAGACGTCTACCGTACGTATTTTCTAAGCAACGTCCCTGCCGCTTCGATAAGCTCGATTAATTTGCCCAGTGAAACCGTTGTCGGTGAAAATCCTGTCGAAACCGACGATCCTGGAAACGGAGAAGGACTACTCGATCTCGTGCGAGACGACCGGCTCGCATCCTAGGGCTCGGATCGCTTGGATGGAGGGGAACGCCGATTTCCACAGCGGCAAAGTAAACAGTCAATCTACTTTTAACCCTTAACTGGTATCCTGGGGTCAGTCGTGATCCCAAGCACGCAAGGTTCGCTGCAAAATATTTCGGTGTCTAAGTTTGTAAACTGAGTTTCTAATTAATTTGATAATAATTGTTTAACTTTCTACGTTTCTATTATTTTATACATTACCTGAGAACAAAATAGGTATTCATAGAGGTTGATCTAACGTCGACTTTACAAATTTCTGTGTCCTTTTTTATTTAGGGTCTGCCACGACCCCAAGATACCAGTTACGTTTGAAAAAACAGTATACCAGTTAAGGGTTAATGTCACAAGTAGCGCGCTGGTAATCGTTGTTACTCGGAAGCTTTGATCGCCCCAGGTGGTGCTCGACGGCGGCGGCAACGCCTCGGTGGTCCTCAGCACGCTCATGTTTTCGCCAAGTCCCGACGATCACGGGAAGATCCTCAAGTGTCGAGGGGAGAACCCAGCACTGCCAGACGCGTTTCTAGAAGACTTCTTTCAATTAAACGTAGTTTGTGAGTATAGGCCGCGCGAGCATCCCTCGTTCTGATGATTTTAACCGGTCTGACGCTTCGCAGTTCCACCGAAAGTACAATTACACTTGGGCAGCACGCTGAACGCGGAGAAGATCAAGGAGGGCGACGACGTCTACTTTGAATGCAAGGTGCGAGCTAACCCGGAGCACCACAGAATCACGTGGAGGCACAACGTGAGTGTAGAGCGTGGTAAGAGGTTTCGGTTGGGAGCCACGGAAAAAGAGGCGGCGAGGGGTGATAGGGTAAACGCACCAGTAAATGAACAGTTAAGGCTAATGAATGAACACTATTATAAAATTATGTTTGAAGCGCGAATGATTCCACGTGCTGCAAAAATTGTTTGGATATGAAGCAAGAAATGAAAAGAAGTCTCTAATTAATTAGTTGCTTACTTTAATAACTTATTTTACTCATTTTAATAAAAAATGTTCATTCACTGGTACGTGTTCATTTACTGGTACATCCACCCTAGGTGGCTCGAAGCCGATTAAGGGTGCGTTTTGTTGGAGCTGCGATAAACGATCAGAGCGAGATGACTACAGTAATTCGTCGTTAGTGTCACGTTTTTACCATGCGTTATAATCACGCTCACTATCCCCACCATTTCATGGCATCCTTCAGTCGAGAGTGAGAGAATCCGATATATGCGAGACAGAACAAAAGAGACGACGCGAAGTTGTCGTCGGCACGAAATAGTATCCGCATCGCGTTAGTATCACGCTGCCAGCCCCGATCGTCGTGATTCTAACGAGGCATTACTGTATATAGATCTTAGAGCATAAAACATGGAGGAAGCATGCAATAGGCAAAAATGTAGACGGCGATAGAAAGAGAAAGATATACAGGAGGGACACCCCCTCTCTTTCTAGCGCCAGGGTTTTTTTTTGTTAGAAAAAGAGGGGGTGTCCCTCCTGTATATCTTCCTCTTTCTATCGCTGTCTACATTTTTGCCTATTGCATGCTTCCTCCATGTTTATATGCTCTAATAGCGAATTCGGTATCTTGCACTGACTCCCGGCTGATGCCAGAAAATGGCTTGGATTGGTGTTTCTGATAGAGACGTAGATAGCTCTATAAGAATCAACCAATTATAGTCATTTTCCTGCACTAGCGCAGAGTCAGTGCGAGATCCCGAATTCGCTATAAGATATGGATGACCAACATTCAGGACCGTTCTGGGTTTTGGTCACCCAGGTGCAAAACAATATTGCCGCCATTATTAATTTAATATTCTTTAATTAAGAATTTGTCATGCAGTGTTTACTTTTATATCTATATACACCTAATTTTAAACAGTTATCACGCAAAACAGTTTCAATTATTATTGTTATTATAGTGAATTCGGGAGACCCGCACTGGCCGCACTGAGTGCAACTTTTAGCCAATTGAAAGCGAGAAAACTCGCACTCAGTGCGGGTCTCTCGAATTCGGTATTAGTCAAAACTTTATATATAACAAATGACCCGCGGAAAAGCCTAGCTTTGGCTACCCAGGTGCGGAGGCACCTTTTGCACCCCCGCCAGGAACGGCCCTGCCAAATATAGAAGCATTCAGACAGAAATATTCCTCTTTCTTCGCTATTATCGCAGCTCCAACATAAACGTACCCCAACCCAGACCTCAGTCGAAGCCGACCCTCAAAGGTCTCTTATTCCGAGCTCCCTTTTATGGAGGATCCGTAATTCTAATCGCCGACCATTTGTCCGTCACAGGACGCAGTACTGACGCAAAACTACTCAGCCGGAATAATCATGAGCACCCAGAGTCTGGTGCTTCAGAAGATAGGTCGCGACAACGCGGGGAATTACACGTGCTTGGCGAGCAACGACCGCGGCGAGACCACGAGTCCCGTGGTCACTCTCAGGATACAGTGTAAGCATTCAGAGCGAGTATGTTACAAGACGGCTTAAGCTCGATGGTACAATTATATATCCCCTGCCCCGTTGTGTGTGCATCGTCGCGCCACAGTCGCTCCGGTTTGCAAAGCGAAGGAGATGACGATCATCGGCGCGTCGCTGGAGGAGTCGGTGAAAGTGCGCTGCGAGGTGGACGCCGACCCCAACGAGGTGGAGTTCGTCTGGGAGTTCAACAACAGCGGCGAGAACTTCGAGGTGGCCCCGGCAAAGTTCGACGGGAACAACGGGACCACCAGCGAGCTCGCGTACACGCCAATGTCAGAGAGGGACTACGGCGCCCTCACTTGTTGGGGGAGGAACGTGATAGGGAAACAGGAGGCGCCTTGCGTCTACCAGATCATCCCAGCAGGTACAGTCAGCTTTGTAAATTCACCGAGGCTACATTTTTCAAATACACTTGTCGACTCCGAAAGTATAGAAAATTCGGAGCCGATAAGCGAGCGCGTTTGAACCCAGCGAAATCCCAATTAATTCCCTAATTGACGCCGGTTTTCGCAGTGAAACCGAATCCTCTGAACAATTGCACGATAAAGGCGTCGTTGAACCAAAGCTCGGAGATACTGGAGGTCGAGTGCGTGCCTGGATACGACGGAGGTCTCAGGCAAGAGTTTCGGCTGGAAGCGTACGAAGTAGCCACCGGGAATCTGCGAGTGAACGCGTCCAGTGTGTCAGCAGACCTGCCTATATTCCGCATCGCCGTGGCGGATCTTCTCCCCGCCACGCACTTCTACGTTGTCACGTACGCCGTGAACGCTAAAGGGCGCAGCGACGTCAGCCTCCTCGAGGACATTATGCTGAGGGACTCCGAGAAGCATACGGGTAACGTCGATGTGCAAAGTATCGAGTAATAAAAGCTCACGAGGGAAGATCCCGGACTCAAGAATTCAATAAATTCTGAAACTTTGCGAACATGTAGCGGATTTCCTCCTGATTACAACGCAATTTTTCTTTGCTGCCCAAATTCACTCGAAGGGGGTGAAATTAACCCCTGAAAATTAAATAATTCCTGAACTGTAAGAGATAGAGAAAAGTTTCAAGACAAAAGTTACTTCTTTCAATTAGATCTATCATTTGTAATAAAATTATTTTACAGTTCACGAGTTATAACGCAAAATCGAAAAATAACCGGTGAATTACACCCCCTTAGATTGAATTTGAGCGGCAAACAAAAATTTCGTTGTAATCAAGAGGAAATTTCCTACACGCTCACAAAGTTTCAGAATTTTTCGAATTTCCGGCTCCGAAATGGTTCCCTTGTCAGCATTGCTCAGAAGAATTAAAGGATCGCTTGGAGTGAGACACCTGGATTGCATGTACCTACGGATGAATTAATCAATTTAGTAGACGTTCGCTAGGAGGTTCCCCGGATTATTTTGAGCAACTTACCTCGAACGCTTCCGATCGTTCCTGACTGACACGCTTGTGTTTGCTGTTTTAGATAGCGGAGTGAGTATGGTGCCGCTTATTTTACTGCTGATGGGTTGCGTGATGGCGTTCGGCGTGACCGTGCTCTCGGTGATGCTGATGATGTACCGACGCAGAGGCACCACTTCCCCGGTGCACATCGAGCCCTACATGAAGCAACCGATAATCACGCCGCCGGACTCTAGGAACAACTCGATGCTCGACGTCACCCACGGGGATCACACCTACTTCGTCGAGTACACCCTGAAACACGACTACGCGCTCAACAATCAACCGGACATCATACAGTCGCCGCAAGGTAAGAACGCCTGTTCGCCGACTGGTCGCAGTGTCGTCGCGAACGTTAAATAATGTCAGCAGTCCTTTCAGACCAAGAGAAGATAAAGCGTGAACCACAACTGTTTCTACCAGTAAGACCAGACACGCTGTTCGCGCCGTACGACGTTCACAAGCAAGGGCTACAAACTAACAAGTGCAGTGTAAGTTCTCCGCGAACCCTCCTATCGCCGATAGTCTTTCATATCCTCCCCGATTCTTGCCGCAGCTAAATCCGTTTTCTGCAAAGTCCTGGGAGCCAATTAGCTTCAAAGCCGATCGCAACCTGACGAAGGAGATCATCATTGCCAATTCTATACCTGGTCCGGAGAGCTGCGTGTAAGAAACTTGCCCGAGAGGATGGACGGGGAAACATATCAGGAGGACCGGTCTCGGGGCCTAAACAATCGTGCCGCGTCACCGTCGCCGCCGATCAACGGGCTCGATGGGAACGAGCCGCAACTGGTTCTATCGTCGATTATTTCGCGTGAATCGCACAAAGGGGGCGACACGATCCGCTGCAACGCTGACGGATCGTCGTCGAGGGTGGGGAGAGGGCGGGCCCACCGGGGCCCGAGAACGATCTAGGAACCATCGAGACGAGACTAGTTGCATACTAACTAAACGCTACACATGGTGTATTATTCCAAGTTTAATATATTTTGTGTCAAGTCTTGGAAGGTCGTCCTTATTCGACGGCGAATATCACCCGAAATCGCGGCGTCGCGCACGCCGTTGCAGAGGCAACCGATTCGCCTTTGAACACTTGCAGATTTCAGCGACGTTACGTTTCGTCGAGTTAGCAGGACGTATCTAAAATAACGCGTGCCTCGCTTGGCTGTATCGAACGGTAGTCACGCAGGACTGGCCACTGTTGCAAAGGTACGCGCGGAAGTAGACGCCGTACAGTAAGATACTGAACATGAGGATCGCAGCGATGGACACTATCAAGCATATTCTTTGGCGAACCCTTTTTAAGGCGTGCGCAAGCCTCGCTGGACGAGCGGGCGTCGAGCTCTCCATTAACGGCCAAAGTGTTCCTGTATTTGTCGCTTCGTTTGATCCATGACTCGTTCCGGACGAAGCAGCTGGGGTGTATTTATTCGATGCATCTAGGGAGCGTGACACCGAGGGCAGCTTCTCCTGGGAACAGAGCCATGATTCTTATCGTCGCTTAATTAAAATCGCTGTACTCGCGCGATTTTACCTGCGCCTGGTGGAAGCTGTGGATCTGCCGGCGAATCAATTGGATGACCTTGCATTTCTCGTGTCTCAAGCTCCTGACGAACTCGTCCGCGTAAGACAGAGTCTGCTCCGCGTCCACGTATTCCCTGTAGCATGTACTTCCGTCGCATATCATAGCTGTTGCGTTACGTGTTGATTTTCTTGAACGGGTTGGTTATAACTGAGCGGGTCGATTTACAAATGAAATTCTGAAAAATAATTGAAGCGCTGATATATCTTGACATTTCGGAGCTCCCCTCTTCTCTCGAATCCATCTTCATCTAAATAGTCCCAGTGAAGCGATTACCAAGCGTTTTGTCCTCGACGACACTTCTCTGGCAAGGTGGGCAGGGTTCAATGTATGGTAGAATCGTCGCGCATCGTGTTCGGCCGCGGCGTTGCTGGTGAACCTGAAAGTTCGTGGCGGAATGTTCGTTCAATTAAATGAATTGTGAATCTCGTGGGACGTGCATCGAACAGTGTTACTTGATCCGGTTCAGTTCGAGCGCAAACACGTCGGGATTCTCCTTGTTCCCCCACGACAACTCGGAGAAAGAACCGACGAGGTTCCTTAATTCTAGCTCCCACGGTGGTAAACGGTGCACGGGAATGCCAAGAAGAAACAATTGCCAAAGACGAAACTAAACATGGAAGATCGGCCGTGGTGCCGGAAGAAATGAAAGAACAGTGGAGTAATAAGTTTGGCTTACCTTTAATCTTACGCTAATGTAATACATCGCAACGTCTATCGCATAAACAGACTTCATCACAGTTTTTTATATTACAAAAAGGAAATGTACAATTAATCGACAGGGCTAGTTTCTGTTCTTGCGAGGTGTACCCGTGAAAATAGAGACGATATAAAATACGCACATGAACCTCATCTATTATAGTCTTCGTTAATTAATCTTCGGCTTCTTCTCTGGCGGCGGTTTCATGTCCTTCTTCTCGACTTTCACCTCTTGCTTAATTTCCATCGCTGGGATAACAGAGGGATAAACGTTAGCTTTCGCATTTGAAATTAGCACAACTATCCTCGGTGATCGAAGAACTTACAGGACTCGATAGCTTGGTGATGCACCGGCTTCGGAACTGGCAGCGGAAATTTGCGAGTCAGCTCGGCGAGTAACATGTCCACCCTCTGACGCTGGAAGAGAGAACTCGGCTCTTCGCGGACCGGCGTTTCCTTCTTAGCGGCCAACGCTTTTCCGTTCTTAAAGTCCCAGTAGTATCCTTTACTAGGATGGTAGCGCGAGCACGAGCTGGCTTCTTCGAATGCCGACTGCAGGTGATGCACCGTCGATAACTGCGGAGCAGAACGTTACGAGTCGAGTACACATTTTAAACCCACGCTAGTGCGTACTTCGCAATGGACGCGTACCAATCTGGAGCTAACGACAGACGCCAAATCAGGAGCTTGGTACACAACGCCTGCTATGATATAATAATCCGCGAGAGGAGCCGCTAAAGTCGGTGAATGACGATGCTGCTTTCGGATGACGTATAAAATAGGTTCTTGCACGTGCAGAAGGATATACTCCAGCCCAGTCATGTTCCTGCAATTAAACAACCACTCGTCGACACATAATCGTAGATTCACACTTGTCTTTAATTCGGTAATCCAACTCGGAGGGAACTTACTGCAGCTGATCGGGGCTTAAGCGTTGCATTTTAATGGTTTCGTTGTTACAGGTCCTGTCGTAAAATGGGTTACTCCGTTCGGAAAAGTAGTCCATTATGTTGTTTGGATTTAACACAGGAATCCATGCGCTGTCGTGCCACGAGAGTCCCAAGGGATTCTCTGTGAATTCGTGCGGAGCGGAGAATAGCAGGTTAGGCGAGGAGAGAGTTTTCTTAAATCATTAATTATTAGTAATTTGCATTACCTATTACGGGTGGTGGTCTTCCAGGCAACATGTTTAATTCAAAAAGGCGTCAAGACACATAAAATGTTTAATTGCACTGTGCACTCGAAAATTCCCAGCAAGTCGACGATTTATTAGCGCGATTAGTTCGAAGAATGTTAATACGCGTGCTCGTCGATATATTCCCAGGTGAAATGCATTGACACCGTTGTTTACTTTTAACGCGCATTGACACCGTAAACTAAAAGCGTAAGAGTAAATACAAATAAACCAGCGTTCTCGTCACTGGCCAGTGGCTCTCATATCCCTCAAAGATTTCAACTCCGAAAGTTCGAACGATGGGATGCAATCATAAATTAAACACGCAGCGAACTATAATCATTGGTATTTCATTTCTGTATTCCAAGCGACACGGACGGAAATGTTCCCCCAATGATTAAGGGAGCTCCCAAAAGCAAAGCGAACCTATAATCATGACAGCGCAGAAACGCATTGCGGGCCCATCGTACCGAGACGTCGGCGCCATTGATCATCACTGTCGGGATCGAAGAATGCAGGACGGTGTTCACATATAGAACAGAGGCTATTCGGAAAAATGGGTCAAACGCGAGAAAAAGATACTCGTGTTCGAAAGGGAATGGGTCACGGGCGACCCGTAATAGGACATCGAGCGTAAAAAGGAATTCGTGCGTCGGACCGTTTATAGTTTTTTATATCGCAGAGAAGAGTAAAGGTGCAGCGATGAGGCGAGTGTCGCCGTCGAGGATCTCGGAAATATACAATCGCGAAAGGAGTTGATAGTGTCTCTATATTCTATTATTAATTATAGATGTGACAGCGCGAATGTTGCGCGGTCTGCATCCCTCTCGACTTGAATTAAACGTGACGCTGACGCCTAGAGAATCTCCGCGATAAGTCACAACTCGAGAAGCATGCCTGTTCCCATTCGGGGATACACTCGGACCGGACGGTTATATCCAATAATGCTGGCGGGTGTGGTGAGGATTTTACATAACGGTGGGGATGTATTCAGCAGAAATATCGCTCCTAGCCCAAGGCGGACGCTAATCTGAAAGGCTATTTCCGCGCGCCGGGACACGCACAGGTGAAGGAAGAAGAGCACAGTGACCTTTAAACTTGCGTGTCAAGTTCTCGTCCGCTTGCGAGGAAAAATTGAAACACGGTAAGGGCATCCGCTGCTGCGAACTATTTATCGCGCTGCGTCTGACGCGCGTTACTCTCTCTATTTCTCGATGCCTGTCAATCGCAGGTTGTTGCGCGCGTGTCTTCCCGTGCCCGGGGCACAGTTGCTCTCCCGTTCGGGGAAAACGAGCGGGTCGATGTCACTCGATCCGCTCGAAACATGCATTCTTTAACCTTCCGACCAGCTCTTCCCCGACCCCGTTTTTATCGTTGCTCTACGAAATTATCTGCCTTTTGCGAGAATGAGATCATCGCGTCGCTCGCTATCTGAAGAGATTTTATCTCACTTTTTACCGATGGTACAAGTTCTTTTGTATTAGGAAAGATGAATTCGTGCGAAAATATTCTGCGAGGATTGTGTTGCTCTTATGGAATATACTTGCAGAAAAAATGGCAACTATGGACAAGGATTACACCATCATAGTTCCTCTTCACAAACGACCAGATCTGATTCAAGATTGCTGCAAGTTACTCAACTCCGAATGGCCGCGAAGCGTGTCTGCTAGGTAGATCGGAGTAACTTTCTTCGCCAGAGAAATTCCGTCCTTAAAAGTAATCGGGTTTTTTTTTTATGCGAAACAGATTGAAGTCTCTGAACGTGTCGTGCGACGAGTTTCCCACGTGTCTCGTACTCGTTAACAAAGAGAACAGGGTTCTGGGCCATTGTAAGATATCCTTGATACCCAGGCTGCGTCACAGCTGCTTTATACAGTCGGGTAAGTCTAGCTGGCCGAAGGGCGCAGGGAGGTACGGCGAGATTTAATCTCCTTCTCTGTATTTCAGTTATAATCGATTACAAGTGCAGGTCCCAGGGACTCGGATCTAGGTTGCTACACGGGGCTGAGGAATATGTAGCAAAGAAAGGAATTAAAAATGTATATTTAATAACCAACGGTCAAGAAGTTTTTTACCTTAAAAACGGATACAAAACGTGCGATCCGTTCAAAGCGTACGGGATTAACGACGTTGTGTATTCTACAGCAGCATTTACTAAAGCGAAGCTTAGGGAGAAAAGTGCCCAGTGCGCCGGTCCGCCGCCACCTCCTCCGATGCCAAACTTTCAAATGCCAAAGTTCTTCGATTTAAGCGGAGTAGCCCACAGAACACACATGGTAAAGAAATTATCATAATTATGCGACAGCGAGGGCGAACCTTGCCTTTACAACGACTCTTCCATGTTCCATATGTAAATGTTTCACAAAGCACGCATTACTTATTTATTTCGTAAATTATTTTTTTAATTACTCTTAAATACAGAAACACTTCTCGTTCGTTAACTCTTAAGTCTCTTTCATTTATTATAAGATGTAAGTTATACTTATTCCGACGAATGCTTAGAACCACCGAACACTTTTAAACGCGTAGGTGTTTCACCTAATGTTTCCACTCGACGCAGAGAACGAAGTAGCCTGTTGTTATTTGTGCGTAGAAACTATGAAACGTTCGCGATACCACAGACTTTTTGATAGCGCTCTGTTTGCTCGAGACTTTCGATTAGGAAAGCGCCTAGATCGTGCTTGGAAATAGCACGACCAGGGGACTCGTCGTATTTCACTTCATACTTCGAACTCGGAGCGTCTGAAAACAAAAGATTCGCCTGAGATATTCTGTAATAATAGGGTCAAGTTCGACGCACGCTTCGGTACCTGCGATGTGAGGAGGTAATACCGCGATCCACTTTAATTGGCTTTCCTTCAGGAGATCGAACATACGTTGATGGTCTGCGTTTAAGTTTTTGAAAATACCAGGCACCGCTTCGGGCTTGTAGAACAGAAATGCTACCGAGGATAAAATAGCGCTTGAGATCTCGCGTGAAATATTAATGCGTTTCGAGGAAAGTATCTTAGGACAAAACATTTACCGGACAAGCAAACTGATACTACGCCTACGTTGTGCGCTTTCATAGCGTCTATTATATTTTTCATGCCCTGAGACAACACGGTGGTAGAACCTGAAAGCATTGGATATAGAATTATGCGACCAACGATTAAAAGCTTATGTTTACGTAGGAAATAGCGTTTACTCAAGTCATTCCGAGTGCCGAGCACAACGACCACCGCGTCTCTGTTAGATACTGCATTCGAGACTTGTTCCGCATTGGTAACGTCCCCGACAATCGTTTCTACTTTGTCCCTCAAATTCGCTGGAACTTTCTCTGTGTCCCTCACAAACGCCCTTACGTTTAATCCTAAATTTCAAAACACTACCGTTAAATGAAAGATAAAAGCCAATATTATAGTTATTAAAGTATCGTTTCTGTTTATCTGTTTAGTGTTGATTTATTTATATTCCAATATAATGTAGAAATCTTGATCGTTTACAGGGAATTAAATGAAAAGGAATACCCTTGTTTATGGCACTGTTTAAGGCGCACAATCCTGTATTGCCTGTAGCTCCAAATACCACTATTCGATTCATGGTGACACAACTGCTATCTGATAGACTGAATCCACTGTCAGTCACGATTGCTTTGCGATAGCAGTTAATCGAAAATGCTATATCATGATTATACGGAATTCAAAACTGCAATTAGAGAGGATTTACGAAGCACGGCAGTCACATCCGCTTTTGCCGATTCGTTCTGTTAGATCTGTTTATAATTGAATTCTATTAAGGCACAAAGTTACTAGATCAGTTGAATCGGTGGCTGATTCCAAGTATTGGAAATATCGGTCCCGGCTACAGAGGTAATTTATGCATTCGCTACTAACAGGGATAGTGTTATGCAATATTGTCATACTTCTCCCTAATCACGTAATTGAAATACTCGGTTTTATCTTATCACAGACGAGATATAGAACAGGGATGCGATGAAACATTTTCTGTACCAGTGTGCTACTTGTGTTGGGTGGGGGAACACCTACGGGAGTGGTGGTAATGTGTGCGTGAGACGCCACGACCAACCAGCGTCGCTGGGAAATATGTTGTAGACGCTGGTTGGCCGCAGCGTCAATCGCTTGGCGATTGGAAACAATGTTCGAATCAATTACAGACCCGAGAAAAGATGGGCGATTGAGATAAAAAATTATTATATGTGATAAAAAATTCGAGTCGGATCGCGCTGTTGCTCGCATTTCTCCTATTACTATTGTGTCGCCAGGGAGGCGTGAATGAATCACGACGAAGGGGCTGGAGAACAGATGTGGACAAAGATAATATCTGGATAAACTCAAATAAAAGATACTTTATGTTTATCCGTTATGAACCGAAATGAATTCATTCGACAGCGAAATACAATTTTTTTTATTCAAACCGTCGAGTAAGATTTTGATCATTATCCATAGTTTATTCGACTTTTATTCGGAGGCTTCAAACATCTTTCGGCAGCGCGTTTATCCGATTACTCTTCGGGCTGAGGTAAGCTGAGGACTTGGGCTGTTCAGCGGCAGCTTGTAATTTCGGTTGGAGAGGCATACAGTGTTGCTTGTGGTGTCCTTGTGTCATTCGCATCCTTAGGTTCCTGAAACCGAAGTTGCTATATCGTACATTTATAATTTACACTTACTATGATTTAGAGGTGGACGAAAGCCATACATAGGAGGATGTATATTATATCCAAGAGGTCCTCGAATTGGGCCCCACGGTTGAACCATTAATGGTCTCGGTTGAAAATTCTGAGCAAAGAAATGAATGAGTTTTATATCATGGCTAACTTATCGCATTTTTATATAAATAAATTACTTACTCCAAAATAAATAGAAATTGGTCCGATATAATTCTCTCGGGGAACCCTTTGTTCTCTAGGCCCATCTCTTTCTCCGGACCTATCTATTTGCCTCCTGTCTCGAGAATGATCTCTGGGCCGCTCTCGATAAGATCTCTCACCACCTTTCTCTGTGTAAAATCCAGGCACGAACTTGGGGTGATGAGACGACGTGCGCCTAGGACTGTGATTTCGGGTTTTTGTAGGACTCAAGGACGCCGAATTCCTTTTCAACTGGTTTTCTAAAAATTAAAGTGTCCATATTTGCGAAACAGAAGTTGTAATAAATCTGAGCAATTTAAAATAATGAACACACCTGAATTTTCCAAATTCACGGTTACGACAGAACGATGCTCCTCGACTTCTTCCGTTTCACCTACTGCTCTCTTTATTTCTTCTCTATCAAATATCGGCTTGGATCCCTCTCCTGCAGTTAAGTTTAGTAAATTTAATAATAGAAAAGCAATCGTACGTAAAAATCGAGAAAATATTTAGCAATACTACCAGCTGTGGTACAACTTTCTCGAATGTCAAATATATTAAGAGAAATTTATTTTTTATCCAGGACATGCACACATTCCCAAAACCAACACACCAGGAGAATGCACAAAACGTGTTTAAACTACGTTTTTGGGGGAGAAATTAATTTCTACTAAAATATATTCATTATAGTAGTTAATATAGCTGAAGCAGAATTCTTTGTGCAAGCTCGTAAGAAAAAAAGTACTGTACATAAAGCAACAAGCAAAAGATCCATTAAGCATAGCAATCTTAAAACAGTCAAAGTAAAAAAATTGTGCTTACATATTGCACATTACGCGATCAAAATACAGTGATCCAACGTTGTATTCCAAATTTGCTATATCCTGGGCGAATGAAAAACAAGTTATTAATTTGATGAATAAAGTTGAAAAAATTCTTGAATATTGCAGGGTCGCAGTATGACTGTAAAGTCGAGAATCTTCATGACTGTAGAAATCAGTGACAAAGATTCCATTCATCGAATGTAGTGGAAGTGTCGAAGCGTGGAAATATTTATCTACACCTCTGAATGGATTCCAAAAAGTGGAGAGTAATGTCTCACAGAGAAGAGACATTTTTACATTAGAAAGCATACAATGCTCTCAAACATCAATTTGTGAATCGTGATTTCTAGAAAACCTCGATCATCTTCTGAGTTGAGCTCATTTTCCTTTGTGGCACTCATTCGCCGAATGACTGAAAATTCTTGAGAAATTATGGTAAAATAACAACACGTTACCCGCTCTTCTTTTAAGCACCACATCTTCCTTGTTGGGTATATCCCGCTTGAGTTCATTGGTAGTTACTCTTCCAGGAATGTTTCTCTGAATATCTACTTTGATTTTGCGAAGTTCTATTGGATTGATTTTTATGCCTTCAGATCCTTTAAATAAAGGCGTTGTACTACTTGATGTTTCGAACCTAAAGTGCAGAATAATGTTATTTGTGTATACGATTTAATAGATTTGGACTTAAAACTTACTAGAATTTAATATTTTGATTGTTTCTTGAAGCATATTCTTTTATAGTATGCAACTGTATTGAAAAATATAATTTTGGGGTAAATTCGAATTTGGGGGTGCTATCTTCACAGAGCTAAAATTATATCAACTACGTTTAATATTTTATACAAATATAAGTTAACACTTCACCAATGTACTTTTCTGGATATTTAATTTAATATTTAATTTAAATGTATTCGTTAAAAGATAAGACAGAAAATTCCACAACCCGACAATGAAATGTTAAAATTCTTCTTTGTCTACGAAATCCTCCAGAATGAGACACTGTGCCTGTTTCAACAATTAATAATTAAAGACACTTTATACTTACTTTTTAGAAAGTACAGTATCTTCGGAAATATGATGCGGAGAAGTTCTTCTACATCGACCAGGTGGAGATTCGCTTCTACTCCTACGAGGTTTGTTGCATCTTCCTTCGGGAAATGCTAAGCTCATATTACGAGCGCGTCGTATTTCATACTCCATAGCCATTTTTCTTTTCCGTCGATTATGCCTGTCCATTTTTTCTTGTTCGATCATCCACTCGCGTCTACGCCGTCGCCTCTCTTCTTCCGTTCTTGCACGTGGAACCGCGTCACTATCTTCGTTACGCGAGGGCTTAGGTTTTTCATCGCGATGCAAATTCATCGATGTACTTATGCCGATTCATCCCTACAACGTAGCAGAGATAGATTATATTACGTATCAAAGAATTTCCCACTTGTTTAGCTAAACGCGAAGTTTGAATAGGTTTGCACTTTATACCGAATTGATGTAAACGAAATTACCTCGTTATCGCGCAGAAAAGTGACGAGCAATGAACAGCGAATATCCAGTAAATTAAAGTATAAGAATTAAACGTATGAGTATTGTTTGTAAGCTTTAACACGAGAACACACGAGAAGCCATCTGCAGCCAGGGTTTCCGGACAACGTTTTGCAGAGCCGAATGTTTCACGGAGGGGGAACACCTACAGGAGTGGTGGTAATGTGTGCGTGAGACGACCGAACCAGCGTCAAGCGAGTGACGCCACGGCCAATCAGCGTCGACAAATATATTTCCCGGCGACGCTGATTGACCGTGGCGTCGGTTGTCTCCCGCCTTGGATTTTACGCAAACATTAAACCACTTCTATAGGTGTTCCCCCTCCGCGAAACATCCGGTTTTACAAAACGTTGTTCGGGGACTGAAGCGACCGATGATTACGATCTTCAATATTTATCAACATACGGCTTACAACATGCTGTACCCGACTGAAGAACGTATAGAAATACATAATGAAGAAACAGGTCTCGGACGACAACAGACACGACCCAAAATATTTCGTTTACATGATCGGACGACCGGTACTGGGTCGCGAGATTTCTCGTCAAAAGTGTTACACGAGCGATATCGAGTTGCGAGATGTATTTAGTATCAACCAATCATGAAAATTTCAATTTCTGATTTTCGTTCCATCATTTTGGAAATAGTGCCAATAATGAGTCAAAATACGGGAAATGGGGCCAGTTTTAACAATATTTTAATTCGTGTGTCTTATCCCGACCATTATTCACGATAATATATATTCAAATTAGTTACTATTAAAATTAGTGCGATGTATGTCATTTTAAACGTTATCTCCTGCGTTTTATTCTTTTATAATACGACAGAAATTCTCGCAAGACATGTTTTATATATACCGATTTCCGCGAAGGAGATTAGTTGAAGTTATAATTGTTCATAATTACATATCTCTTCTTGTTGTTTCGATGTTGAAATTCTTCGTAAACTTCTACGTACAACACGTGGTACAATCACTTTGAATTCCTTATTCTGCGTTGCACCTGCGACGGTTCAGCTCAGAGTGTTCGACGAGACAGTTCGAGACCTACGTTCAGAGATACGATGAAACATTTTCTGTTGCTACTTGTTTTGGGTGGGGGAACACCTACAGGAGTGGTGGTAATGTAGAGCACTATTGTATTGTATTGTATATTGTTTTTTCCTGCGTCTAAACAGGATGGCGTTTCAAGCTTATCGGCTTATATTGTCCAACGAACCATAGTCATATTCGGGTTCTTCCTTAAGCTTTCCACAAGCCTTTAACGCAATCTGGATTAGTCGTAAGCTCGTAAGAAACCCTTCAATGTACGACAACGGCGGTTCAGATCTCATGTTACCAGTTACTACGCCTCGACGACTTTTTCGAAAAGCAATTAACCTCGACTTGATGTCAGCTTAACGCTCGCCTCTACTTACCGCTTAATCTCCCTTCTGGAACTCGCCGTCCAAAAGCAAGAACATTTAAAGGAGGAACTGATTTTGTACAATAATTTCGTATTTTGTAAAAGAATACTTTATTTAGATCTCAATTTATCCATCGATTATAATCGTTTCGGCGCAAGCTTACAAGAACAATACACAAGTTGCTTTAATGTAAATAAAAATAGAAAGAACGTTTCGAATAAAACATTGTACAGAGCCACTATACTAAAGGCGCGTATCAAAAAGCGACACATTCTTTAATACAGTTTCCCAGATTCTGCCGAATATTTTCGCATTACGGGATAAAAGCCGGGCGGACCGAGCGTGCAGCGTGTTACAATCGTGAACACATTTTAAAGGAGCATAGAATTCAAGAATAACGCGCACCGCCTATCACTTCACACTCGGAAAGACCGATTTCAAAAGTCTGTCCAACTTCCCCAGGATCGAAATGAAAGTAAGAAATTAATCAACTTAGTAATTTTTATTGTAATCGTTACAAACGTTAAATGCGAGTCGCCATTTTCGTTTCTTATGCACTAACACGCCGGAAAGGAAGCGAATGCCCCAATAAATAATAAACGAAATAGAAAGAAATCGTTGAACAATAGTTGAAAGGGATAAACTATGGATAACTGTCGGTTAAAAAAGGGAATTGCATGCGGTTTTATTTTCACTTCTCTCGGTGGACGTTACCGATGACGTAAGGATAATGGTGGAGGGGAGGGGAGGGGGAAATTCGAACGAAATTCATGCGATCCAGAAAGAAAAAAAAAATGTCGTTTACTACGCTAAGCTTTACACGTACTCTAAGGCTGACAAGGTGCAGCGGAACTTCTGTCACAGAAACTGAGACTGAACAAGATTATTAAACGAATTGTGGTGAAATATATATATATATATATAGGAGAGAAGAACGTATATTAATTGGATTTGTCGGTACCGAAGTTATTCTCCTTTATGTATATCGTTATTATCGTCAGACACTTTCATTGGAAAATAGAAGCGATAGTATCAGTTTCTCCGTAAACATTTCGAACGTACGGATGGTAGAAAAAGTAATAGAAGCTGGTCTTTCCCTTCTGTCACACAATTATCATGCTTTCCTCATACACGCATACAAATATGTTTTTTTCCGTTTTTTTTTTTGTTATGTCTTTTCGCATAGTATAACATAGCTGTACACGAATCACTTATACGACTACTATATACACTAAGTTGTTTCCTGTTGCTTGATTCTTGGATTTTGAAATTTCCTGTGGCAGATTCAATCGAATCGATATTAATATAATACCGAAATTAATAATAATATATAATAGTAATAATAATATTATTAATAATAATCATCGTAATAGAGCGTCAACATAGATATGTATAACAGTATAACAAATACAGTATTACGTACTTGAAACGAATGTTCAATACTAAATAGATACAAAAGGATACGCTTAGAATTTAGTAGAATTCGAGAAAATTTTGTAATATTATAGAGTTAATTAATTTTTACCTAATATTACGATAATTCCGTATATTGCTATCTTTGTACTATTTTCGCTTGAGAGAATTTATAGGGAAGAATTTTGAAAACGAGATATCGATGCCGATCGAACTACCCGAAATAATTCGAGGGTCGAATCGGATCTGCGCCCGGCAAAGTCGAAATTGATAAAAACTTAAATAAACCTCTTAGGAGCTTAGGGACTGTTCCTTTATTATATCACACTGCTTCTGGTCAGTTTTCATTTTCCTTCTATCCTTCACTCATTATTGAGTATAGCCCATCTTTGTCTCGCATTAAACCCCGATGTCCCCGGCTACTCCCACACAGACCGCACTGATAGTCCTGTTTCCGGGTAGATGGCATAATGAAAGAACGGTCCACTACCAGAAAATTCGTGAAAGCTAATACTACCACTTACACTAACATATTTACAAATTATCGCGTCGTCGGTATGAATTTCCGTAAATTCCAAGGTACATATCACGTAACAGTTCGCCTCTGTTCTTTTTACACAGATAAAGCAATACAAATTTCGATTATCTTTCGATCATTTCTAAGAATACGTGGACACGCTTCGAGCGATATTTCTGGTGAAATAACTACGATAATTTCCTACTAATAAGAACTTTTCACGCGGAAACGCGTACGGAAAAGAAATATACGCTTCTATATCTATTTTAGGCGCCATATCTTGTGTTAAAAGTTCTAATTTTACAGAAGTTTTCAGTACTCGAAGAATTTGAATATTTGCCTTCGAATCATTCAGATAAATGAATTGTTCCGTGTTACGCACTTTTGAGTTTCGCCGAATTCATCTCCACGTATTCCCGATCCCTGAAACAACGTTTAACAACTGCCCCAACTATCTTTTCAAATTACTTAATCTCAGTTTGGCACTCATTTTCTCGCGTCGTCGCTATCCTCCTCTGTGCTGTACCTAAGCGCAGAATATACGTATTCTTGGTGCGAGTTTTCATTTCCGTCCACTAACATCCCCTGTTGGATCAGAATTTGATTTCCCTCAGCCACCATCAGAACAGCACCCTCCAAATCGTCTAACTGCATACCCTCCTCTTTTTCCTCGTTTCCTTCGTCCTCTTCGTTCTCTTCATCCTCTTCGTTCTCCTCGTCCTCTTCATTCTCCTCGTTTCCCTCGTCCTCTTCAATCTCATCATTTTCTTCATACTCCTCGTTCGTTTCATGCCCCTCGTTCTCCTCGTTCATCTCGCTCCCCTCTTCGTTCTCTTCATTTTCCTCGATCTGCTCGTTTATCACATTCTCTTCGCTGTCCTCATTTTCGTCGATGTCTTCGTTCCCAATTTCCTCGTTCTTCGCGTTGCCATCAACATCTTCGTAATTCTCTTCGTTCACTCCAGCCTCGTCGTTCTCTTCGATCTCCTCGTCGCCCGCGTTCTCCTCGACCTCGTACTCGTTTTCCTCGCCAGAATTTTCGTCGTACTCGTTTTTCATGTCATTGTAGTCCTCGTCACTTCGATTCATGTACGTTTCCGACTCGAAATCCAAGGACTCGTTGTTCAATAAACCCTTCTCATAGTAGTTCACCGATTTCGGCGCGGACTGATTTCGAATTTCTGTCAGGGCGCACATTTCTATGTCCTTCTCGGACATTTGACCCAGCTTGTGGCCCACCAATTGCTCCTCGGACATGGCTGCGGAAATCAGGGGCATTATGGGGCTGAGGATCGGAGGCCCGTCGTCGTCCGACAAATCCACATCATTCTTCTCTGTATCTGAAACAATCATCGTATATTTACGGTTCCCTATTCGTAAAGGATTCTCAGACGAGCCCTTGATTTATTCCATTACCCATGCTCTTTGCGTCCTGAAGGCGTTCCAAAGCGAAACGCTGCATGTTCTTCTCCTCCATCTCCAAATTGTCCAAGTCCTCGGAATCTTCACTATCCGAGTTATAAGTGATATCACCGGTGGCTCTGGATTCGCCCTCGGACTCGTTCTCTTCTTCAACCTCGGTGCTACTACCGCTTTCCGACTCCTCCGTGTCCGCTTCGTCGGCTTCAGATTCGAAGTCCCCTTCTTCCACTTCCTCGATCATCGTATCATCCGCTATCAGGCTTCCCTGTTGGTAAAAATTCGTGCTCGACTGATACGCGACAATAATAATCCATCTCCAAACTGGCAATACCGAAATCGCTCCAACATATGTGTATTATAACTACTCACTTCCGGCTTCTCCTCGTTCTTCGAACTCTCTTCTTCCGTCTTACCAGAACACGTGTTAGCATGATCGGGATCGTCAGTGACATTCTTGTGACACTTCGGGCACAAAGTTTCATTGCTCGCATGCCCGATATGAATACTTGTATGCAGTAGTAATTTACTGCGCGCGTTGTGATACCTGCGGAACAGAAAAAGTCACGCGATTGATAGAAACGGTAACGGTGCAATTAAGGCTCCATAATTAATTGCAATTCTTCGACCATGGGAATATAGATTCTGTAGGACACAATACCTGCCGCAAGTTTTACATGTAAAGTTGTTTCCTTCGCACGAAAGGGTCGCCTCGTGCATAGCTTTCAAATGGTCCGCTAGATCGCCGTAGTCCTTGCAAAGTTTCAAGCACACTCCGCAAGTAACTGCGGCCTCTGCTCGATGGAAGCGGATCAAGTGCTGCCATAAATGTTTCTTCGCTGGCCACTGTTTCCCACAGACTTCGCAGGCGCATTCCGTATTCGTCGACTCGTCGTAAACTTTTCGCGAATCTTTCCTTGAACACTTGATCGGTGGCTTTACCCTGGAACCATGTACAGATAAATTTAATCCAATCGATTTTATTCGCTATACACCGCTACACTTTGTGCTATTTACCTTTGGGAAAGTGGCATGAGATTCGGAAGAGGTCTCTGGCCCGAGAGTTGCAGATTTATATCTTCGAAGAGATTGAAATCGGGAATATTCAAATTTGACGTAGACTCTTCCTTTTTGATTTGATTGTTATTCTTCGAAATATCCACTCGATTGCCGACCGCACCTTCTCGGTTGTCCAACACGTCGTTTCGCATAGGCAGCAGCTCTTCCTAGATTCAACACGTCTCGTATGAAGTTTCCACTTAAAAATTAAACCGAGGGGATAAGGAAAACACATCGCTTACTTCTTTTCGTAAAATGCTTCTTTTGCAAGTTGCAATGTGATTCCAGTACAGCGTTTTTGTACAGAATTGCCTCTTACAATTCTTGCAAACGAAATTCATTTTCCCGCGCATCCTTCTCTGCTCTTCCTGTTTCAATCTCTTGAACATCCTTTCCGGATCTGTATTGTGCATGTTACGATAATGCTTCGAAAGGGCGTCGCTGTTCACGAACATCTCGGGGCACATTTCGCAGTCGAAGGTATCCGTCAAGGATCTTCGTCTTTTCGAGTCGCTGGAATCCTCGTCGCACAGATCAACGTCGTACTCTAAATCGTCTGGCTCTTCCTTCACGGTGATATCAGGCGACTGCAAAGCAAACGATTAATCGCTGGCAATTTTGCAACCGGAACGTTCCGTTTACATTCAAGCATGGTGCAATTGAGATTCCAACGAACTTACCTCTATTTCGAAATCCTCATTTTTCGATCCAATGTCGAATCTGTATTCAAACGCAGCAAGCTGATCCTTCGGGACGTTGTGCACGGTTTCGTAGTGGTCTCTGATCGTAGAATCTTCCGTGAAGACCGCTAAACATTGCTTACAAGTCCTAAATACTTTTCCATGGCACTTTTTCGTGTGATCAAAAGCTTTCCACTTCGACGCATATTGTTTCCCGCAGACTTGGCAGGTATTGGGTCTCGAAAGCACGCTGGCATGAACTTCTTCGACGTGACTTTTCAGCTCCTTCGGATCCTTCATCGGGATCAAGCAAACTCCGCAGGAAACGCCGATTTCGTTTCGATGGAGAGATAACACGTGCATTTTCAATTTAAGCTTATTCTCAACGGTGTCGCCGCAGAAGTCGCAGACATTCGGATTCGTGTGATATCTTGAGGAGAAAAGTTCATAATGATTGGATTAGGGTAAAGAACATTGTCCATTAACATTACGATCTGCGGTAAGCTGGTCGGTTAATAATTGTTACAACAAATAAGTTACCTATGGTCCTTTCTATGGGCCTCTAAATCCTCCTTCGTCCTGAACAACTTTCTACAAGCCCCAAAATTGCAAGTCAAGTCTGGATGATCCATATGCTTCACCCTGTTATGCGTCATGATCCCTAATTTCGAAGTGATCGTCTCGTTGCAAAGGTGGCACGTGTACGTGCTGTGATGATTCTCGATATGCTTCTGCAGGCTGGCACGATCCTTAAAGATTCTCTCGCACGCCCTGCATCTCGTCAGCAACGCGCCAGGATCTTTCCTGTAATTCTGGCAGCCCTTCATGTGTCTGCGCAAAAGGTACCGCTTGTGGAACCCTTTGTTACACTTCTCGCAGTAATGCAAATTCACTTCCTCCGTCTTGAACTGCCTGCTATCCTTCCCGTCCTTCCTGGAGTCCGGCTCGTATCTGTGTATTTTCGAGATGTGCGCGGCCAGATGGTCCTTCGAGGCGCTGGTTTTCAAGCAGTACGGGCAGGTGACGTCCTCGTGGCCTTTGTGCACTCTGTTCACGTGCTTCCACAGGTGAGAGGTCCTACCGTAACATTTATTGCATAGATCGCAAGGGAAGAGGCCGTGAACGATCCGTCTATGATTACACAATTTCTCTAAGTTAGCGAACTTCAAGTCCGCGCACAGTTCGCAGCTCAATTCAGTCTCCCTGATTCGCCCGTCGACTTTGTTCTCGCTGCTCTCTTGCCCGTTATCGCAGCTGTCCTCGAAGCCGTGGATCTTCCTGTGCCTGGACATCTTTGATTTGTTCGAGTACGGCCTCCCGCAGATATCACAACTAAAGTCGCCGTTCGTCAACGGCCAATGTTTCGATTTCACGTGGCTGCTTAATTGTAACACGTTCGAGAACACTTTCAAGCAAACGCCGCATATTAATGGGACGGTGTCCGAATGAACGCCCATTACGTGCTTCCAGTAATCGACTCGGCTGCCCCAAAGCTTCCCACAGATCTCGCAGGTGTTCGGGGACGAGCCCTGTATCGCGTGGTGCTGCACGTGATCGTTCCTCAGCGACTTCGTGGCGAATATCTTACCGCAGTCCTCGCGATCGCATTTTATCGCCGGCTCGTTGCCGTGGCAAGAGCTGACGTGCAGCCAACGTTCCCATTTACTCGGGTGCGAGCTGCCGCAGAGCTCGCATACGAAGAACAGGTGGTACTGGGCTCTATTCCCGCCGCCGTTCAAGCTGGACGGATTCAGAGAATCTCCTGTTGGCATTAATTGTTCGGACTGAAAGGTTACAAAAAGTTTCTTTTATCAGAACTTCTCGAACGAAAACATCAATATTCCTCTCTTGTTTTACCCCTTTAAGAATTCTTACCCTATGCGCATTTCTTTGGTGTCGTATTAAATGATCCTCATTGGGGAATGATTTGTAACAAATATAACAGTCTACTTTGTCTACGTCCTCCTCGTAATCGAGCATCTGCTCGGCAGTCTCGTTGCCATTAATGTTCTCCCCGTAGTAATTACTGTTCAACTGAACGAATGTCGCGGGATCGTAACTGGGATCTACGTTGTGTATTGACACGTGCGCGATCAGCTTCTTCCTGGAATCGTGCTGCCTGCCGCAAATCGTGCAGCTGTACCTGAAACGATATCGTAAATGTTTCACGCCGCACGAGACACGGACGGTTCGTCTTTTAGATATCTATTTCTCTTTTTAACGTGATACCTTCTCTGTTCGGAAAGTAATAGCTTCGAGCCACCGTGATACATGTTCACGTGGTTCAGAAGCTGGGTATTGTCCGCGCAGATCTTCAAGCAGACACCGCACGCGAACGCCGCGCATTCTTTGTGGGTGGCCCGAATATGGAGCCACAGAGACGCACGATCGTTGAAATCGCGAGTGCAAATCTCGCAGACAAACACGGTTTCGATTTCGATGAGATTCTCCTGGCCACTCTCGCGGTCCTCTTCGTCATTGTCGGCGTTTGTCTTAACATTTCGAGAAAGCAGCATGAACATTGGCAAGATGAAGCGTAATCTCAACGAAGGATACCGTTAAATTGTGAAAGACGATTGAAGTATACCTCGGGTGATAGGGGAAACTCAGAAGACTTCCCCTCGTAATCGAGATCCATAGATTCATTCCAATTCTGCGAAACGATCTTCTTTAAACACTTGTCGCTCTCTACGATGGGGGATGGATCCACGCCGTGTAACGTTTGGATGTGCCTGCTTAAGGAAGACTTGAGAACGAAATCTTTTTTACAAAGAATACATATGAACGGCTTATCGGCATCGTGGATCGCTTCGTGCTCTTTCAATTCCTCGACCGAGGTGAAAAATTGAGGGCAAGATTCGCAGTACCATTTCTTGTCAGTTTTCATGTCGGTTTTCTCTGTTGGGCAAAAAGAGATAATACATCCGCTATATTTTAAACGAGCCTGTTACGCACAATTTATAATCGAATTACGCGCCACTTTACAATTAAAACTGCAAGACTCAATGCTTCCAAGTTACCTGTTTTTGGTAGCTTTTTTGGTTTATAATTCGTCGTGAATTTGTCCTCGAAATCTCGTTTAAGACTGTCGCCTTTCGTTAACGCCTGTTTCAAGATCGTCAATTGCGGATTCTTAGCCAGCTTCGCCTCCGCGCTCCTGAAAAATAGAGAACGGTGAGTATTCGGTGAATTTTTGAAAGTCTCTCGCGAGACTTTAAAATGCCTCGGCTGTACCTGTAGTCTTTGCTATCGTCGTCGCTACCAACGCTGGACGTTTCGGAACTGTCGACGATTTTATTCTCCTTGTTCTGATCTTTCCCCGACAGATCTAATCTCTGCTCTTCGGCGCAGATTCTTCCATGGAGATTCAATTCCATGGGATCCGTGCATATCTTCCCGCAAGCGTTGCACTGGCATCTACTTTCCGGCCGATAGGAACTGTTCACTGGGACCTCCGTCGGCGCTGGAAGACCAGCGTGACGTGATTTTATATGTTCTTCCAAATTTGTTCGGGTTGAGTAGATCCGGGAGCAATAACCGCATGTCACTGCCGGGTGGCCTCTAATACAAAGATCATTATATCATCATTGTCATTATCATTGCAGTATGAATATCTGTACGGTGCACCTTCAGATATTTTAAAATTAACGCCTCCCTCTGCATCCACTCAAAACATAGTTCGTCCACCCCAGAATTATTCCCATCGAACCTTTGCCCCTTCGTTACGACAGTTTCAACAGTTCGTACAAATGCGAACGATAGTGTGTATAATTTGAAAAGTAAAAGGCAGGGACAAACCTGTGTGTTGTCGAAACGTGGCCCCAACGATGCTTCGCGGTCGAATAAGACTTGTGACAAAGATCGCACTGGTAGGGCCTCTTGTAGGAAGTATGATCATCCGTTAGAACTTTCTCCCCGATCACGTCACCGGCGCCCACGTGGATACGCGCGTGCAACGACAAATGGCCCTTCGAACTGAACGCTTTGTTGCACAAGGAGCAAACGTAAACCTCGTGTTGCTGAGATGTGTGCTGCAATCACGCGAAACAATCAAATACTGCGCTGCACGTCTCTCCGTAAAATCTACAGAGCTTCTCCCGTAAACTTTCATAGCATACCTCCGACGAGTTATTCGGGAGTTCTTGACGCCTCGACTCCGATGTTTCGGGCTCTTCCGTCACCATCGAAGTCATCTCCAGAAAGTCGCTTGGATTTGTTTCCATATCCATCTCGTATTCCTCTGAACGACGATCTTCGGAGTCGTCCACTATCGTTGCTTAAAGAAAGGAATCGTACAACAAAATAGTTAGTATTCTATTCATGATTTCAAAACACCAAAGGTAAAATGAATAACGCGGAATCGCGAGTCTCGTAGCTAGAAACAAATGGAATACCCTCGTCGGTGCCACTATTATCGACCATATCTTCGGTCTCGTGGTCAGCCTCCCCGTCAGAATTTAATCTGGGCGGCGTGCCTAAGGCAGCGTTCGGATTCACGATGGGAGCTTCCGGAATCAACACTGGCATGCTTTCCTTTCTCTTTAGGAGCTCCGAATCATTGTAACATGTCAGGGTGGTCGTAACGCCTTCGCCAGACTGAAACATAGAAATGAAAAGTTATCCGTGCTGTTGCTATTGTATATGAAAAACGAGGAGCTCACTTTTTCGGAAGGCGGTAGACATCTTTCCAACAGGGCCACTGCATTGACGCACGCTGTTCTAAAATCGTAGAAATTCTCCAAGTTGTACATGCACCGATAACACAGACATTTCGGTAAGCGGTCATTTTCTGCAATCTGTAATTAAACATTCCAGCCTTATGTAAGCGAGTTCGGTCAACTAAATGACAAGAAACTTATGTATAACAGACATTGAAAACTCCTGTAATTTATTTTAATGATTGTGTACTTGGTGCTGATAGTAAGAATTATATAACTTCGTGCGGGGACACAGTATTTGTATGTGTAATGCAAAAAGTAAGGATAATATATCTCACGGATAGTAAGATATATTGTACATTTCCATACGATGTATCACATTTCCGTAATTAAATTAGAATTCGTTATATATTTACTGAAGTTAATTGAACAAACATATATATAGCAAAAATGTACCATTAATGTGAAACGAAATGTTTACACAATACAGTTAAAAAATATTCAGAATTTGAGTAAATATCATTTACAATGGAAAAGAATTTTAGGAACTTACAGCCTTGGGTGATTCAAAGTAATCGGATACATAAGAAACATTTGATTAAAGTAAAATAAACAAAGGATATAAGTAAATGTCATCTATCATTAATATTTTAACTCGAAATTCAATATTTTAATGAAAACTGATAAATATCTATAAAACTTTAGTAATAAATTTGCAATGGCATCGTAAACAAAAACAGTAAAACAATTGCAGCTGGAGACAACAAATTGCAATAAGAAATAAACAACGAATACTAAAAAACAATTATTGTTACAACGAAAAGAAGGAAAATTTTTCACAGAAAAGAGAACTCTTCTACTTGAAACATAAGATTAAAACCCATGATAAATGCACATGACAGATACGCAAAATTAATTTTTCTGCAATAAGGAGCTTAAGAAACCGAAGGTAAACAGAGAACAAAGAAGAGGGATGGAAATGAAACGAAAGAGTCTACGAATAAAACGAAAACACTCCAGCTACTAAATTTATGAAAAAATATTTGACATTAATTAAACTGGTTCCAAATGCTTGCCCCCACAAAAGCAAAAGGGAGAAACAGAGACGAATATCTGCATACGCATGACAGAGTATGTACATCTACGAAAAAGTGAATTGGAAAACAACAATGAAAAAACGCTGTAAAAAATCTACATAATCCGACAGACTTCGTGCAGCTAACTTTGCAGGGTCGAAGGAAATAAAGGAAACGTTACGAAGCCATCGGGTTTGAAACTACCGAGTGGTAGATCCAAAAGGAGGACGCTAAGATGCGTCCTCGATCGAGGACGCATTCTGTCAGAGATAAATCGGAACGCCAAGAAATTAGCACGTTCCCCGAGAGCGGTGATTATTTTGAAGAACAGGTTCGCTAGAGTCGAAGGGAGGCCCCGATAATGGGGGAGGGGAGCGCGTGATATCGCATACGGACGAGGACGAACCTTAAACGGCAGACAGGCTTGTATCTTGTCAACGAGCTGTCTGTTCTTGCCCTCCTGACCGAAGATGTCCATCTTGACGGCGTCGTAGGATGCGCAAAGTCTGCAGAGCTCCTGGTATCGTTCCCTGGGCTCCATCGTCGGCGTGGCCACCAAGAGGATCACGTTATTGGCCGGAGGAACTTGGACAACCCGAATTTCCCCGTGGCAGCGTAGAAAAAGGCTCCTCTGGCCCGAGCTCGGCCTTCTTCTTCTTCTTCCTCGGATCACATCCTTCGGAGCGGGGATCCGCGGCTCGCTGCGACACCGCGCGGCTTCCGTTTACGGGCTACTTCCTGGCGATTTTCACGACAGTTAAGGCCCCGGGCGCCGCCATCTTGTACACAGACACTTGTTCCGTCGGCTCTGCCGTGCAGCACCGCCTCCATGCCGCTAGGCATCTTGCGCTTCGGCAAAGATATCCGGTGATTTTTCCACACTTTACAAACCGCGAATTGTATTTTGGCTTTGCGTAAGGCTCTGTTCATATTGAATTCAATTCTACGGCTTCGCGGGCTGTTTACAATGCGCGCGACGCTCGCTCGGACGAATCCGATTGGCGGGAAATTATCTGTTCGCAGGCGGTTCCCTATTGGCGCGGCTTCAGCGCGTTTGATTGCGGCGGTTCTAATTTAAATTGCGCGCGGCTTCAGGTGATCGGTAGTTATGCACGCTTTGTGAATTTGTTTACGATGTTTTGTGACCGCGGTTGGGGCTGAGCTGGGATGAGCCCTTAGAGCGTTGCTTTAAAGCATTTCCATGAAATATTGTAGAGGAGATCATGAAACGGATGCATTTGTTGTCGCGCATTAGCGTTGGAGGGGGTAGAATAGAGCAACCGATTGGATGTTATGCAGTTGTATATGTTTACTAACCTCAATCTTATAGGTTTATTGAGGTTCATCGAGTAAAAGACCTGCGGCCACAGGAAAATATTCTTACAGATTATTTTTTCTATTAAGTACCAAGGATGCATATTTCGAATATATCTCACGTTTTTCACGATGTGATTTGTCATTTTTAATGTGGATTGAGGTTAGGAACCCACACACGGGCATTCAAGTGTGTAAATGCCCATTTTAATTCATACTTCTGCCGCTACGCGCCGCCAACTTTTGTGCGTTCAGAAACTCATCAAATTTTCAAAAAGCTTTTTTAAGCAACAAGTAAACAATTTTGATGTTAAAAATTATTGCATAACGATTTATAATGTATATAAATAGAAGACGTCTATAACCTCAAAGCGAAAATAAACAAATAAATAAACAAATTGTATGTTCCTGAACATAACCTCCTTTTTCATTCGACGAACTGCGATGGAAAACTAATGAAATATCGTTTTCTATAAATAATTTATGTACTTTTGCAGAAAGATCTGTGAATATATACCCTTAACTACTTTTCTACAAGATATTTGCAATTATTTCATTCATAATTAGTTGGTTATTAGCAGTTCTAATGACTCCAGCATATAGGTTACAACAAACGTGTGACTCCATAGCGAATGCTTACTTTATCGAACAAATTATGTATTTTCTACAAATAATATATACACATTTGCTTTTGGTTCTTGAAGTATAGACCTTTGACTAAATTTCTAAATACTAGTTGCAATTATTTTTGTTCCAATTCATTAACTATTAGCAGTTCTTGGATGGGCGTGTACTATATATCTTTGTCAGCAACATAACCTAACTATTTATAAAACGTAATTCCACAATAGCAATCGTGCATATATTAATATTTTTCTCAAACACGAAGCGTAAGGAAGGTAAACTTTGAAAACTGTAGGAATATAATTCAAATTTTACGCATTTACTCAGTCGTAGATTTTTTTTTGATTCTGTCTTTTAGTGTAAATTGAAATGATGGATAGACTCTGCGATCCGTTTAGTTTTAATAAACAAACAGCTAGCTTGCTGCGTGGTTTGGGTGCATCTGAATTAATACCAGAATGCAAAAAAAGAAATATATCAACCCATGTTTTGCACGAGCTGAGTACACAGGAATTGATAATGTTAGGTAAACTAGAAGGATTTGAAGAACAGCGTTTTCTTTTGGATAAGAAACTTTGAATTTCTCTACCGTACATCGTGAATGTATCCTTTATACTTTTCGTTGGATTATAATCAGACTGCTTGTTTATATTTAATCTAATCGATCTTAACACAGGTGCCTCTTCTCAGAAAGCAGAAGAAATAAGGAATGCTTTGAATATAAAAAGGGAAAGGTCCGCTATCGCGGTAACAAGTGTTCAGGACAGGTAGAAGCTTCGTTAGAGTAAATCTGACGAAATTAATAGGAAGGCAAGCAGTTACAACTTGTAAATGTTTTAGGATCCAACATTTCTTCGAAATAATTAAACTCGGAGAGCAACAGTTGTCTCTGATACAAGCATTCGTGGCGTATTATCGAAAACGACTCTCGGAGGAGAGAATTAATTTCTTCGTCGATGCCAATAAGTGTTTAAGCGCTTCTCAGATATTACCTATTTCTGTTAATGCAACTTTGGCGGAAGTGGATGAGGCGAGGAAAAAGCTTTGTGAACTTGAACAACTGATTTTAAGGGTAACGTTTAACTAATGAGAGAAGCAATTTTATTTATGCACAGTTGTATGAAGAAATTTCTTTATTTTTACAGTCGAAAGTGAAGCCAAAATCTGGCAACACTCGTATATTCTATGTTTCGATTAGTATAGGCTTGGTAACGTTTGCACTGCTGAAAGTGTTACTTTGATTACATCCGTGTACACAATGTACAGATAATAAATAAACACTACCACTTATATAATCCGTGCGTATTATTGTTCGATAATAAGATCCGCGAAAATCACTTCTAAGCTAAAGAGCTTCCTTTTTTTATATATCCATACTTACAACTTCCCGGCATTAATATCTTACTAAATAAAGTAAACAGAAATGAGCCGTTTATTTCGAAAGTGGCCCTCCATTTGCCAATTTTTTTGGATTAGGTCATTTTCAAAATAAACGGCTCAAATATCAAATTAAATAGAGAGCTTCGATTGTATCGATTCCGCGCGGCGCTATCGATTAGCACATCAGTCAAATCGATAATCGTTCTCAGCATAAAAATTGAACGACCATTAACCATTCTTACATATAAAAAATGACATTCGTTATATCGCGAGACATTTTATTAAAACTCTATTATAAATTTATTATATTATTATACATATTATCCAGCTACGTAACGGCGTTTAACAATTTAAATCGAGAAACCTTAGTACCAATGACCCCGTCCAGATGGCGAACTAGTTTATTCCGAAAGATGGCGCAGGTTCAAATCGTCACAGAGCCTCCCCTGCCCTGAGAACAGAAGCCGCACGCCGTATCCAGCATATACCTATACATCAGTGGTGGGATCCACCCTAAATACCACGATGGTGGGGGTAGAAAAAAGGATAACCTCCCTTGACGCGTGCGCGCTTCCATCAGCTTCGAGCTTTCAAATTTCAGCTCAGTCGCCCTAAGATGGACGGTGGAGCGTACGGTGGAGGAAAGGCAGGAGCCCCTTTCGACCCCATTGCCTTCGTCCAAAGGCCTCAAGTCATCCTAAGAGCCGTATCCCTGGTAAGTTCTCGTATCGGAACACCCGAGACCTTCTCGCTCCTCACGGCGACGTCTTCGAGAATTCAGCGAAATGTCGATTTTATGCGACGAGCATTGATTTTAAACGATGAACCCATCTCCGCCGCCCCCCTCCCCTCTCTCGCTCTCTCTCTCCCAACGCACCCTTCGGCAACATCGCACGATGGGGTTCTATTGATTTTTCGCGAATCCCCGCGATACTCCCCATAATACGGAATCTCGTATAATTTTCCGTCGATCCCCCTCGCCCGTTCCTCGAATACGTTTTATTTCGATGCTCGAGAAGGGTGGATCGATTCGGAAGGTTTACGGTGCTCCGTGTGTGTGCCCCTATCGAGCGGATATCACCGATCCCCGTCGGTCGGATCCCGCAGCTTTTAGAACACTTGGATGTTTCGCGGTTTTTTTCCAATGATTAGAGCTCGTTTCCGTTTCGGAAGAGGGGGACGAGGCGTCGGGAGACACCGCGGGATCGATCCTCGGGGCAGAGTTCGAGGCGGTAACTACAGGCACGGTTTCGCCGAGATTCTAATTGCACACCACGGAATGCAGGGGATCGGCTGGTTGCGAGGGGGGCCTCTGTTAATTGACGTCTCGCACCTCGGATAATCGACCATTGCGCGAATATATCGCACCACTCGAGTCGTTTGATGCTCGAGGCCGCCGGAAGTGTCATTCTGCCGGAAATCATGCCCATTTCTCGTTACGAGTGCCTCAATGCGATTCAATGGGATAAGAGTCCCGCGGCTTTCCCGTTTCCCGATGCGAGAAAATATCCCGAGGTCATCGGAATAACAAACACTTTCAACCGCATTTCAATTCATAAAGCTTCTGTTGTTTTAGAGCATTAAGATGAGACTCTTGCGTCGCAATGTTGCGCGAGTTGGTGTATTGAATTCCCCGAAAATTTTCGCATTCGGTGTACAAAATGTTCGTAAGCGCGTACATCCGGGTAATCTGTATGGAAGAATTAACAACTTATCGGGGTACGAAGTACCAGCTGTATTGATTATTTTGGGAGCCCGAACTTGAGGATTATATTATTTCCGTGTTATATCGGAAGCACCTCCTCCAGTAGTTATAGTCACTATTTCATTAATTATCGTCAATCTTTTATATATGCATTACAGTTATTATTTCTAGTTTATGCTTGAGGTGTTCTCTTTCCGTTATTAATAGCGCTCGATTTGTTTTGTAAGCGTTTCGCTCCTCGCGGGAATGTAAACGAAGAAATAAAATTCTACGGCTGCTTTAATTACTGCGTCTCGTAATTAGTTTCCTCTACATTTCAGTCCCGTTTCTCAGATCTTCTGACCTTCGTCTAAGCCACTTTCGTGTCAAGGCGGAACTGGACCAAGTCTAACCTACATTCGATTTTACATAAATAGCAGCGCGGAAGAGGCAAATATTTTTAGGGCCGCGGAACTGAATTCCAATTTAAGCACTGAAATATCGGATACAACCCAATGCGAACACTTTATAACGGATTTCAACGTCCGTTCCAAACGTACCTAGCGTCCATCTTCATCCACCCCTTTACTTCCTGCTTCCTCTGTCGCACCAAACTGGTCGCCCAACTTTTACGACGTTCCCTAATAATCGTGTTAACAAACACGCTACATATGCAATACTTTATGCTAGTCAATCGAAAATGATAGAACACCATTTAGCAATACTTCTGGCCCCACTCAATTTTATCATGAGGACACCCAGTACGGTTTTCCTTTATAAAGGCAGAGTGTTTAACGATCGTGAAACCAACCGTTTCGTTTTACAGCTCTTCGCGATAATCGTGTTTGGATGCATAAGCAACAAGGGGTACATCACAAGGGAAGACGGAAAAGAAGTGTGCCTCTACAATGAGGATCACAACGCTTGCAATTACGGGATTGGGATCGGAGTGCTCGCCTTCCTTGCCAGCATCGGATTCCTGGTCGGGGAATATCTGTTCGAGCAGATGTCCTCCGTTAAGACCAGGAAGCACTTTGTCCTCATCGATTTAGGGTATCGTTGTAAACTTCGTTTTAGGGAAAATGGTCGAAAGGAAGTTTGAACTGTAAATGGTAAAGAGAATAGAACAGTTCTGTTAGAAATGTCTATATCCTAAAATTGATGTCCCATAGATTGGAGTGTTGCCAGAATAGGTCACTGCTCTCGACGTAATACTTAAGCCTAGCACGAAGTTAGTTACATGGACACGTAACGAAATGAGCTTCAAACTTTCTTTTCGCCGCCACGGTAGATGAAATATTATCAACTAGTCCCAGGGTGTAAATCGTGCAACGGTGGAACTACCATCGAAACAATTTTGCCAAAATTCATATTAGATTATTCAAGAAATATTGAGATCATTTTTCAAAAAGGGCGCATGCTTCTGTTTCAGGGGAATTAAAATATTGCATTCTGGTGTTTAGATTTTCAGGTTTCTGGGCGTTCCTCTACTTCGTCGGGTTCTGTTACTTAACCAATGCTTGGAACAAATCCCTCACACCGAAGGACAACTATGGAGTGAACAATGTCCAAAGCGCAATCGCGTTCTCCTTCTTCTCCATTTTCACTTGGGTACATAGTATATAAGTTTGGAGAAATTTACGAGTCAAAGTATATACGTTCGCGGAGAACGTATTACATTGATTTCAAGCTTTCTTCTCCTTCTTCTCATGTTAATGGACACCCTTTATTTGTTTCTGTACCCGTTCGATAGGCCGCCTGTGCCTGGTTCGCCTTCCAAAGATTCAAGCAAGGGACCGATGCAGCTTTCGCGCCTAGTTACGAGGCGGATCCTGTCGGAGGAACAGGATATACAAGTTACCCAGACGCAACCGACACTGGCTACCAGGACCCGCCGTTCGGCCAGCAGCAGCAGCCACAGCAACAGCAACGGATGCCCGATTTCCAAGCTCCGGCTTACTAACCCCTTCAAACATAATTTATCGCTATCGGTAATGCAAACCTTCATTTCAATTCGCGTGCAATTTATAACAGCCCCGCGCACCTCAAACGTACCGAAAAGCTAGTGTAAGAGACAGGAAGTTGAGAATCATGGGGGGGTTGAATTTGAGTCTAGTTAATCCCTTACTACAGCACAACTCCATTCATCTCAACAAAATCTTAGCCAATTCTCCAGTTACCTGTTGAGCTTCTGTTACAAAAAGAAAATAAAAAAATAAATCTGATCTGAACACGAACGAAAGTCGATAATCATCGAACTCTTGTCGCACGAACGATTCAGATAAATGGAGTTTTACTGTGTATTAACATCTGACGAGACCGGTATCTCTATAATCCTACTAACGCCCGGTTGTGTGGTGGCCTTTCAGACACAACGCAAGAATCAGTAGGAAAACGAAGGCAGAAGCTCCTCGAGGAACTTTTCGATCACTCGATAGGTCACTGAGCAATGTCGATAGAGTAAGTTTCTCATAGTAAGACAACTAGTGAATGAAAGGGAGAAGGAACGAGGGGGATAAAAAGCGGGACGAGAGGAATCACAGAAGCAAGCGAGCCGGAGAGAGAGAGGGGGAGGAATCGAGGGGGGAAACATGCGCGCGCGTGTATATGTATGCATGTGGTGTGTGCGTATGAATGAAGAAGAAAGAAGACAAGAGTGCATGGGTGCGTACGCACGAAAGGCAACAAACGTTACTTGTTAAAACTGTGCTTCTTATTGTTGACCACTTAATAAGTCTTACACACCTGGAATCAGTGGCGTAAGCAAGAACGAAGAGAGAACATAAAAAAGCAAAAAAAAAAAACATGAAAATTAAGAAAGGAGTATGGATTACTTCCCTCGGGTACACAATCGAGATTGAGGCAACGAGATGGCGCAACAGAGCGAGAGGGAGCGCGCGCGACGGAGAGAGGAAGAGAGAAAGATGGCCACTCACCATCCACAGAATTATATATATATATATATAAATATAAATATAAAATGCATATATATATATATTAATATAATATATAAGGTGTGCCGAAAATAGAGCGGTACAAGCGAGAAATGTAAGATTTCGCGTCGCTGAATTGAAAATAATCGTAGAAGAGTGAACTTTTCTCCCTTTTTTCTTCCTAGCGCTAAATGCTCAGTACTCTCGAAATAAGTTGCGATTAATAGTTCGATGTGCACCGCAGCTTTTGTCATCGATTTCGGGAATCGAGGCGCGATCCCAATGGACGTCCGCGGACGTTCGAACAAACGCACAGCTGCACTATGCATTTCGATCGTAGCCCGGTTAGTTGATACGAGAAAGCGAAAAAGCGGGAGGGAGAAAGAAAAGGCGGAGGCGTTAAGGCGAGACCTCCTACCGGCGACTAGTCGCAACGACCGGCAGCGACCCCACTGGTGCAAGGGAGAAGTATGAATCTGTTTCTCCTCTTCCACTAGTGGGGTCGCTGCCGGTCGCTGCGACCGGTCGCAGGTATGAGATCCCGCTTTTCCTCTTTGAATGTCCTTCTGTTCGCCTTCTTCGAACCAGAGCGAGAGGAATCCCTTTATATTTTTCCTTTGTATTGCCGTTTTCAGAACACCGTGTATATGTACACGTATATAAGTACACGTACCGAATGTACGGCGATGCCTGGCAACCAGACGCGGCGGGGACGTCGAGGCACTGGTAGCGGGGCATCGCGGTACGCAGGAAATGTAATGTAAACGGATAAACAGAGAATGGATAGCGGCTCTGTAATAATTCTTAAGTAGTTACCATGCACATATACTTTACCGTGTTATAACGTGTTCATAGAGGAGCCGCGGATACGAGCGCGTATCGCCGCGACACGTGGGCCACTCGTGGATATTAGGATCCCGTTGGAAATATCGAACCGCGTGTTCTCGATTCCACACTTATCGTTGCTGGAGGGTCCTCTGCTCGCAATACGCCCACGGGTGTCGCGTCGACGTATCGGCGGATCCCCGAGTACGCTTTTTATGAATCGGTACCGGATGTCGCGTGTCATCGCCGTGCCACGACCACGTTGCCATTGCATTACCGTTCAAGCTAATCTGTCGATCGATCCTCGATGATTTCGGGAGAAAAAAAAAATCAGCAGGGAAATTCAGGCTGCTTCGTTACAATCTCGTGCTCGAAACTCGCGGGCACGATTACTCCAGTGTACTTACGCGATCACCGCCACCGAGAAATTGGGAGAACGCTTCTGCGAGCCGGTATGTGTCGATACACGTTAAGGGCTCGTTAAGGGCGCCCTCTACTTTGTTCGCGAATCGTAACGATTTCGACCCAGTTTCTCGATTTAATTGTAATTACGGCGATAGAGGATTGCGTCTCGCGACAGTGTGAAATTTCATTTCTTCTTTCCGATGCCGACGATCCTGTATCGCTGCGGTAACAAATGCAAATGCCGCTTAGTTGTTTAAACGCGGTGTTGCTCGTAAACGACACTGGATTCACACTTCTTAGGCAATGTACCAAAGAACGATTTTTTTACATTCCGTTTCCTTTTACCGCATTTCTAACATTCCAGCAATATACGGGGCGACATTGGAATAAAAGATCTCGGGGCTAAATGCACGACTATTACTTTCCCCCCGCGTCGACCAAGCCGCCCGCGTCTCATGGTCTCGAATAAGCGGTCTCGCACGGTAGCGTCGTATCAAGAGCAACAAATAAACATCTGTTTTTACGATAAGCTGTACTAATTTTCTTTTAGAGCGCTCTCTGTATTGCGCTCTTCTTAATAACGACTCGAATTGGTGATAACATAATTTACGTGCCCATTATAGTGACACCAGTGCGATGGTACCTTAGAGGCATCGAAATAAAAGTCACGCAATGAATCTTGAACGAAGATAGCGCCGAAAGGCTGTACCATTGATTTCAATTTGGAGTCTAGTTTTGTTTTTCCTCTTTTTTTAAAAAAAAAAAATATATCGTGTGTCACTATTTTGGGCAACTTTCCTCCGAAAAAGGGAAAACATTCTTGGGCCAATAAGAACTCGGAACTTTCATGGTGTTTCTGGACCTCAGTTTTTGTAATAACGACTGTTTACTACTTCGCAACGTGAACACTGTTCTCTTGCCGAGAAGAAGGAAATATGTATTAAAATGGTATCGATAATTAAATAGTTGTTGTATCATTGTGATTGTACTAGGTGTCTCATTTTAACGGATATCATTGCGTCCGCGGTGGACGCGAGCTAGTCGTTCTATTCCACTGGTACAAATACGTTCGCGATTTATTAATAATCCTCTGAAGGATCGAACGTTATCATTCGTTTCTATTACCCCCGAGCGTCCTGTCCCCTCGCCCGTATTTGATAAATTATGAAAGTAACGAGGCTACCACCCCTCCCGGCTCTAAGGGTCGTCTGTGCGCGTTTAGAATGGAGGAGAACCACTAGCTGCCTCTCCGCTCCCTTGGCATAAAGTGAGACGCCGATATGTCGCATTCTATGAAACGTTTGATCCGTCGTGATCGGAACTACTGAGACACCTAGTACGTAACGTAGCTGTATTTGCATCTCGAAGCAGTAAAAAGATCTGAGTGTTTAGAACGAAGTATAATCGTGTAATTAACTATAGACGAGATACGTGCAAGTAATTATTTTTATGCGAGTCGAACGATCGAATGGTATAGCCAAAAAAAAAAAAAAAAAGAAGAACCCAATAAGCTTCGATTCATTGACTCTCTAACGCGGTAACATTTGCGAACCAACTGGAGCCGCGCCCCGCCTAGGAGAATTCCATGAACGGAGCACAAACATCGTTTCATTTCTAGCGTTATTTATGTCGCAAACGATTTCATTAGCGTGGTCGACAAAATGCTGGGAGAATTAACGAGAAACATTCGGACCTTTTGTTTACTATCAAACGAAGGGCAGTTATATTAGCAATTTGTGTGCGATTAAAATTTTAAATTATCTCCCCGGCACTACCGCGCAGTGTATTTCTCGTTGTTTTCCCAGCATTCCGACTCGTAGCTCAATTATCCGCGATATTTTAGCTTCGACGGTGGAGACGGAACGCCCGTCGTCCAATAGCGTCCCTCGGACTTGAAGATCGGGAATTTCTTTTCGAGGTTTCATTGCGTTTTCTATATCCGTTGAAAGCGTTACTAGGGTTTGTATTATTGAGTAGCGTGATTCTGTTGTTTAATAAATTTTGAGTGCCTAAAATGCGACCTCATCTCCGTCCTTCCTTATTGATACCTTCCAGCTATCTCGCAATTCCCACTAAATATTTAAGGAACAATAATCTGACCAAAACTTTTATTTTTTACAAATAAAACTTCCCATAAGATTGTGTGAGTAAACTAGTAAAACTCCGATCTCCTTTATATGCAGTTAATATATAACAAATTGTTTCCCTTCGTTCCCTTTTTGTCGTTGTATCGGTTGTTTGATAAAAAAAAAGTGAAATCACAGAGTACGAAGCCACTATGTGGTTCTGAAGCTTCATTGGGTCGACAGATCGATCGTTGTTCTGCAGTAGACTAGGAACTACACGGAGAATTCATCGGCTCATCCCATATCAGCAACACCCGCTGTGATAAGCTGCGCCACGAAGCCGCCCACTATTCAAATGGTAGCTCTGCTCATTTCTCACGTTTCTTTCGACGATCGACACGCGTCGCGCTACCTTCTTATCCTTGGTAAATATTCGGGAGTGAGTTTCGTCGAGTTTCCTTGATGCCTATTGCATCTTTCTACTGATCGTTAAAGTTTTCCTTATTCGTGGTGCTTCGGTGAAAAGTGGATTGTCGCGAAACAGAGGACGAACTTGGAGATCTATCGTTACTGTAAAGTGTAAATAAAGGACACACGCACGCTGAAGGTTGCGACCTGTGCGTTGCTTTTGTTTCGAAACTCAGAACTTGTGTTTATCAACATTGTGACGCATCTTACTCGAGTTCCACAAACTGCGCGGTGCCGCTAGTAAGCCGATTGCCTTCATGGGAGATTTATATTAAGATTAGTTAAGCCATCGACGAATACCTGGTCTGTGGTTAAGTAAGCTTCGTTTGTTCTAATATCTTGCCGAAATGTTATTAAAATATTCCAACTATCAATTCTAAGCTCCAGATTCTTATGTTTTAAAGAAGTACATGCTGTACATTCTGCTCTTGCTCGTCTCTCGATGCCAATAAACGTCTCGAAATCGTGAATTCATTTCGATTCTACAGTTACCGGCGGAGCCTTTCACCAGCTGCGAGATCAGCGATCGATATTACCGACGGTTGCCAGCGTCGTTTCTTTGGTAAAGAAGGGATTGACTCGGGAAAATGAAAATATTCGACAAATTGTTTCACAACGGGAAGAAAAGGAAAAGGAGACGGGATTCGAAGAAGAATTCGGTGAAGAAGAGGGTCCAGATACCGCACGATAATTTCCTATTGGCTGGGAACCAGACGAGGAGACATAAGCGAAAGTATAAGGTAAGGAAATTAAGGATTAAAAAAATAAATGCGACGGATATGGGTTTTGTAATGAAATGATATGCGGAAACATTTCTATATTGGCAACCATGTAAAATATACTCGTACAGTAATTGTCTAGGAAATTATTGTTCAATTGTTCTTTTTCTAATACTGTTTGAGAGGAAACTAAATACATATTCGAAATCGTCGATGCTTCTTTTCTCCAATTTAATATTATCTCGGAGGAAACTAATACTCAAAAGACATCACGACTTCGCGATAAACCTGTTCTTTTAACTCGATTCGTCACTTAAAGCCATCGCTAAGGACTCACACAAAGAAAAACGACAGTTTGACTGGAATATGACACACCTCTCGAGCAGCTGGAATGTGTTGGCCTGACTCAGGTACCAGCCTTCCGCCCCTCCTCCCCCTTAGCCTAATATCCTCCCCCCCACCCACCCTAGATTCGCAGGTAGCGCAGATTATTTCACAGAACCCGGAACAAGTGAAATGCAGGTTAAACTCGGGAATGGTTCTCCCTACGTCAACGTAGTAAAACCAGAAGATGACGAAACATAAACTCGAATGCGAGTCACTTACCTGTTCGTTAAATAAACAGTAAGCTGCAACAAAATTTCTTTCACGCTGACATCGTAACTACGTAACTTAAATAGATCGGGATACATCCGATTTAGCTGAACAGATTTCAGTAAAAAAATCAACCATCAGTCTCGAGTCACATATTATCGGCGAGTATTTAATAGATATGTCACTCCGACTACCAGCATCTCACCCTGGACCGTTCGAAATGCGCGCATGCATCGTGGTTCGTGCGCACGTGCGTTAGGTTCGAACGTGACTTTCATATAACGGGTGTCCTGCACGGAGCGACACCACAGTTTACTACATAACCGACATTCGGACTATTAAACTACAATTAATCCTGCAAAATGAACGTTACGCGCTCGACGAAATCGAAATTGTAACAACGTAAAATGAACTGCAGGGAATCACTACGAATAATACGATGCAGTTTCGTCGTTCCCTAATTATCCCCGGGAATATCCACCCCATTGCGCGGAATGAAAATTCACGCAATTCATTCTCGTCGTAATTGGATAGATGTTGAGATTACCACACGTCGGTCGGGATCGACTTGCGCACCGAGAAAACAGCGTCACCGTCGCGACTGAGTCAAGTTCACAGCTTGAGATCGGGCCCATCACTATTCGCGTCGAAAACCGGTGCGCAGGCACGCGCATGCTGTACCCTCCCCACCCCTGCGCAGGTCCCCACCATTCCCCCCACTCCTCGCAACACGTTCACTAAAGGGAGCCCCGGTGCTCCTCCCCGCGGCCGCCAAGCCCGTTTCTCATCCGATTCGCGTCGACCTGCTGCCTTGCCCGTAGCCAAGCCACGCTCGGGAACTACGAGCCGATCCTCTCGGACAGGAGAATTTCTCGACTTCCCGATGCGTGCATCCGTGCGGTTTTCATCGGCTTTTACTCGTCCGTTCACGTCGTCGGCCCCGATCGCGCGAGCCCTGCCGGCCGATCGTACACCGCCGCGGAGTTTTTCACCGTGGATCTTAAAGCGTGGATGTTGAAACGTAGTGTGCCAGTGCCGTTCGAAATTCCGTCGCCGCGACCCCGTGAATTCTTCTGTTCTAAACATCGCTGAATTTCGTGTGCGCCTTCGAGAACGCGACGTGTGTTTATCACCGTGAGAGCTACTTATCCCTTTATTCGTGGACGTTGAACGTCACGATCTTCCCTTTCTTCGAAACCGATTGCCTTCTTTCGTTTCTGCAAGATGCGAGGATGTACGAGTTCGATGGCTTTCCTTTGGGAGAATATATCGTGGATCTATGGTTTACAGTTTACGCGATACACCCACCGTAGGGTCCTTTTCTTCTGACATTGGGGAACTGTGAAGTCCTTCCTGTTACATTTCTACTTCGCTTTTTTTCATTGTGTACGGCCCGTATCGCGGCGAATCGGGAGTAGAGGATTTAAATGATAATTGTTGGCGGTAGCGTTTCGATACATCCAGGGCGTATCTATTCCCGTATTGCTGGTTTTAAAACAGCGAATGATCGTTGAACGTTTAGGTAGAAGTAAGTGAGTTTTCCTTTGCTTGCGAGTCTTCGCATTGAGCGACGCGGAAGTTGCGGTGCTTCCCTTGGTTTCTGTGCATTTTCTCACAGTTGTTCTTTCGCTGGTCTCGAGGGTGACTAGGATGATCGGAATTCGTTCCTCCCTGACAACGTGGTAGAGATTTCTCGAGTGGGGCCGTGGGATTTCATTCCCCCCGTCCAAGTTTCCCACTTGCCGTGCTTCGAATTTGCCTTCGTAGATCCAGATCGAGCACGGGGAACGAAAGTACGGCTAATAGAAGCACTGAAACCCTACGAGCTGTAAAACCCCCCCGAACTCGCCGCCTGCATTTCCGTGCAACAAGTGGTCGTCGACGGGAACTCGAGGTGTAACCTTAAAATCGTGATTTCTCGCGTCTTCCGGAACAACGCGCACATTCTAGTGAAAATCACCCCCACCATTAAAAATCTCTGAGATTCGTAAAATTCATCACTGCTCTTGAATATTTAGTTCCACGTAGAATCCTCTCGCAATAGATGAAATTCTATTGGAATCGCAGTTCCAAACGAACTCGACACCCTCGCATCGCTGACGGAAATGTAAAGGCTTCATTGTTTAGGCTTCTCATTTCAAACTTCGCCCTCGGACGTTTAACGAAGTAGTAGGTTTTTATAAACTCAGTTTTCTATGCTAGAAGATAGTGGCCGCCGATGAAAGACTTATTGTGCAGTCGGGAGACGTGTGAAGAGGTTAAGGAAACAAAAGCTGCCTCAAATACCGGCGGATCGTCCGAAGGAAATGTTTAAACCTACCTAAGCGCCAACTGTGCCATTTCGACTAGCATTACTCCCAAACTTCTGCGTTGATCAGAGGATAAGGCAGTTGCCGAAAATCCCTCGCGAGTAATAAAGCAATTAGAACACAAACAAGAGTCACTTTCAAGTAACGTGTAATTAACGAAGTTTAAAACTCGAGTGGACGATAAATATGAAGGACGGCTGTGCAAAGGAGCGTAGTGGGAAGACATTTGAAACAAATAGGAAAATGTGTTGCGCGTGAAGAATATTGGGGAGGTAGAATTTACTTTCGAGTACTTAGAAGGAGAAGGAATTCGATGTATGAATGAAAGGAAAAGGAAGAGAGAAGAAGAAGAAACGAGAGAGTGCTTGGACTCAGTTGGATCGAACGAAATATTCAAGATCGCCGGGGAAAAACGGCCGAGCGTGAAACATGGAATTAGAACGACCAGGAAAGTGAAGGTCTGACCACTCGAAAGGAAAATGGAATTCCATAACTGCTCGTTGCTTTGAATTGTTGGCGTGCTGCGCGCACCGATTCATCGGCATAAAACGGCAGCGAGAAAACTCTCTCGTTGGAAACGAGGTCGTGCGCTCTTATGGAGGAGAGCATCGCTTAGAAATACAGCAGAGGAAAGCCGAAGAAGAAGATAAGAAGGTGGAGGAATCTGGGATGCACGTGGGCATTGCTCGCTCCTACGCCATTGCCCGGGACGCCTATGCGCCGGAAAATTCCGCCAATAGAACGCTCCTCCGTCCCGTTTTTCTAGCGGACAGGGGGCTGCGATAAATTTCACGCGTTACCCTGTTCTCTTTACCGGGCGAGACGCGGAGTTAGGTTAACCGATCGCGGAGGAGCAGGAATTGTTTAGACAAAGAGGGCTGCCACGCGGCGAGTTTGGAAAACACTTCGAGGGAGGGGAACGATGAGCGCAGAAGTCGTTTGACTGGAAATATGTTTAAAAAGGAAGATGAGAATTTCGTCTGCGGAACGATTGACGGGTATTTTGGGAAGAAGGGTTTTTTGTAAAAAGGAAAAGAGACGAAAAAGTGTGGAATAAGTAGTTTTTAGTGAGAGTGCAATGTTAAATGCGAGATGAAAATTCGATAAACGAATTTCACACAAACTTGATTGGAAGAAAGAAAAGGAGGTCGAGCTTGAAGGAAATTATGCCTCAATGAAGAGCAAAGATGCGAATATAATTTAGAAGAGTTGGATACTTGGCCAACATGCTTCTTTAGAGGTGTTGAAGGGGGTATTAATCCCGAGGCGAAGGTTTTCCACTGCGCGAGAATGGACCGGAACGACAATAACGTGGGCGTCGGAAATTCGGGGAATCCCTTGAATTCGTCCACGACCACGCACGGTATTCTTCACAACACTCCCGTTGGAACTGACACGCAGGTGCGGACGGAAGAATTTTGCGTAAATAAATGCGAACTCCTACGTGAAAAGACGACAATAAAAAAAATAACGATAAAACAAGATTCAAGTTATACCAATATTCGTTCATCGTTTTCAATATATTCTAGAATTTCTCTACTAATTGCCCGTAGATAATTACTTTCAATCAATAAATACTATTAACAATAATATTTTTCCTAATTACCGAATTTTTAATTCAAAGAGGAAATTTATTATCGGCGAGTTGAAATCGAAGTTAAATTATTAGGTCCGAGTTAACTAACAAAGTGTCGAGCGGTAGAAGAATCCTGTTAACGAGAATCCATAGAATTCTCATCCAATTACCTTTCCGCTTGTTTCCTCGAATTCTTTCCGTCTGTTCGCCGAGAACTAGGTTCTGCGAAACTTAATAAAGGAATTAGATTCTGTTTTTAGTTAACTGGAACAGGCGGAAGGTTTGATTTGATCGTCGCAGATTAGGATAATCGAAATGAATGATGAACGCTTCATCGTGGATCGATAATCACTTCAGCGCCATTTATGCTTGTCGGAATATAATCTATACGATCGCGACGTTTTCAGCGCGTAACGGACGTTTGCGTGAATGGTTTTTCAGAACGGAGACAGAGGATGGGAGGTGCACCATGTCACAGTTACCAGAGTTCCCGGTTACGGATTCGGGATCGCGGTTTCCGGCGGCAGGGACAACCCTCATTTCACCAATGGCGATCCCGCTATTGCGATCTCTGACGTCCTCAAAGCTGGACCGGCTGAAGGGAAGCTACAGTAAGGGAACTAAAATCATTGCAAGAGCCTAATTTTAATCCTTCTAGCCCATTAACATTCAAATACCTCTCATTTTTCCAGCCCAATGGTCGTTTACAATTGAAGAGTCCTTGTAGAAAACAGCATAAGTGCCAAGGTCAATTCATTTTCCGATAAATTCTTTAGTACTTTTGGCGCTCACAGTGTTTTCTACCAGGACTCTCCAATTATTAATACACTCCGTGACACGTGCATAGTGTAAAATGTACTGTTTCATAGAGAACACTATTAAACGAATTATGAACGACGAATGCGTGAGCGTTAAAGACTCAAAGGCCCACCTACGTATTTTCCATAGAATCTAATTAAATTATAAGTTTCTTATATGTACACTAAGGGCCAAAATCGGCTTCCCTTCGGAAATTTGGCAACGTTGCATGTCACTAGAATTACTAAGTTATGCCTAGTGACATGCAACGTTGCCAAATTTCCGAAGGGAAGCCGATTTTGGCCCTTAGTGTACACTAGGCGGCAAAATCGGCTTCCCTCCGGAAATTTGGCAACGTTGCATGTCACTAGGCATAACTCAGTAATTCTAGTGACATGCAACGTTGCCAAATTTCCGAAGGGAAGCCGATATGGCCCTTAGTGTACATTGGCATTGGCCTCTCGATGCAGTAGATTCTTCAAGAGTTCGTGAATTTTCAGAGTAAACGATCGCATAATATCTGCAAACGGGATATCACTGGAAGGCGCCGATTATGGAGCGGCCATCCGCGTCCTCAGGGATTCTGGGTCGACGGTTCTGTTAGTAGTGAAGCGTAGATCTGCGTCGAACTCTTCTAGCAACCTAGGGAACCCTACGCTTCAGAGTCACCGGTTGACTCTAACGAGAAATAATAAGAAAGACGGTGAGCGACATATCTTCTACTAGTCAACTGTACAATTCTTACAAGCTTTACCTCCGACACATTGCATCATTCCGGCAAATATTTCTTCCCCCCGTTCAGATTTCGGGATCGTCCTCGGTTGCCGGCTCTACGTGAAGGAAGTGACGCGAGAGAACACGGGGGTAAAGCCGGGCGACGTTCTCACCCGGATAGGCAGCGTGGCGACGGACAATATGAGTCTGAAGGAAGCTAAGAAACTGATGGACCAATGTAAAGACAGACTGTCGATCGTGGTGACTCGAGATAATTCCTGCTGTCACGGTCAACAGCAAACGAAAAGCGAAGCCGGGGAGTACCTCTCCGGAACGACGAGTTACAGTAGCCAGAACTTGTACGTTCCGCCGCCAACGAGGCAGCCGATAGAAGATAAAAGCAACCTCGTTCCCAGAGGCCGTGCCAGAGGACCTTTGATGGACGTCTCCCTTAGCCAGCTGGATCTTCCTGCGACTCCCACCGTGGATCCTCCGAGACCACCGCCTCCTAGACCAGAAGGTATGACTTCTATGTAAGCTTCCCCGTGAGATCGATACTATTTTATTGCGTGTTTCTATTAATATTTACCTTTTCTGTGGCAGATTACTACAGCACGAGAAGACAACTCTACGACGAGGAGTTGTCTCGGAACAAGCTTCCAATGTAAGTTGTACTCTTCGATGTAGGCAGGATAGTTCATCGCTATCGTACGGATATTCTCTGCTAGCTTCTTTCTCGAATTTCCAGGCCGGATCCTCGATTCATCACTTTCCAAAAAGAAGGATCAGTGGGTGTTCGATTGAGCGGCGGAAACGAGACGGGCGTGTTCGTCACTGCTGTTCAAGCGGGGAGTCCGGCGTCTCTTCAGGGTTTGCAACCTGGGGATAAAATTCTGAAGGTGTGATTTGGTTAAGGCGAATAGAGGATTGCGCGAAGAGAGTGCGGGAGTAAAACGCGTTAAAAAATTCTAGATAAACGACATGGACATGAAGGGGGTGACGAGGGAAGAGGCGGTTCTATTCCTGCTGAGTCTTCAAGAGCAGATCGACCTGATCGTTCAGCATCGGCGACAAGAATACGATCAAGTGGTCGCCTCCGGGAAGGGCGACTCTTTTCACATTAAGTAAGTGTTGGAATAATCCACTTGTTAACCGTGGCAAGCTTTAACGCCGAGAAACTTCGCTGAAACGCTGCAGGACTCACTTCCACTACGAGCAACCGCAAAAGGGCGAAATGAGTTTCCGCAGCGGGGACGTATTCCACGTAGTAGACACGCTACACAATGGAGTGGTCGGCTCCTGGCAAGTTTTCCGTATCGGTAGGAACAATCAGGAAGTGCAGAAAGGAATTATTCCGAATAAAGCTCGCGCCGAGGAGCTGGCGACCGCGCAATTCAACGCGACGAAGAAGGAAATGAGCGCCAGTGAAAGTAGAGGTAGCTTCTTTAGGAGAAGGAGGAGCAGCCACAGGCGTTCGAAATCGCTTGGGAGAGTACGTTCCCTTTGGTATATTCCACCATTTACCATTTGCTAAAGTAGCATTCGATTCGTTTAAACAGTTCTGCCAGTGAACGAGAGTAAATCGTTTCTGTCCTTTAGGATCACTGGGACGACGTGGTGTTCTCGGACAGCGTGAGCAAATTCCCGGCCTACGAGAGAGTCATTCTCAGGCATCCAGGTTTCGTCAGACCGGTAGTGCTTTTCGGGCCGGTCGCAGATCTGGCCAGGGAAAAGCTTCTGAAAGATTTCCCTGACAAATTCACGTCCCCGCGTAAGCGATTAAGAAACTCAGCGGACGTAGGAGACTAATTTCTAGAAATCTAAATGGACGTCTGTCTTTGTAGAAATGGAGAATCAGTTGGACGATAGCGTTGGAAAGAACACAAAGTCGTCGGGTATCATTCGACTGAGCGCCATTAGAGAAGTGATGGACAGGGGGAAGCACGCGTTGCTGGATATCACTCCGAACGCGGTGGATCGACTGAATTACGCGCAGTTCTACCCGATAGTTATCTTCCTGAAAGCCGAGACCAAGCAGATCGTTAAAGAGATGCGCGCTGGGATCCCTAAGTAAGTACCCTCTGAAAACAATCCCCACGTCGACGCGAGCTTCCGGAATCTGCGACTGAGGAACGCGAAATTTCCGACAGATCTGCGTATAAAAGTAGTAAGAAGCTTCTGGAGCAGTGTCAGAAGCTGGACAAAATTTGGGGCCACATATTCAGCGCGGTGATCACGCTGACCACGCCGGAAGCCTGGTACCGGAAGTTAAGGGAATTGATCGATCGGCAGCAACAGGGATTACTGTGGATGAGTCAAACCAAGGTAAAGATGATTTTCTAACTCCGTCCCCAAGGTATCTTTCGTGCTACGTGTTACGGATAGCGCAGCACGGCTTTAGATATCTAACCGAACCGATCAAGAGCTAGCGAAATAATTTTCCGGCCAGCGAGGCGCTCGAACTGAAACGACGAAAGCCCTATTCCGATCGGAAGCCAATGGGATCACGTTGATGAAATTATATTATAATTTATTGTAGCCCTTGTATGGTCAACAAATGACGTGGGAGCCATGCCAATCGGCCGGTGACCCCCGGGATTTACCTCCCCCTCCCGTACCCCCGATTTCGAAGGAAACAACGTTTCACGACGTGAACGAAAATGACACTTATCACACGGACAAATTATTTTCATTACCCTCTTACCCGTCTCTAACTTCTGACGTTGTCCGTGAGCAATTTTTCGGCTACATTTAAATCCCGCTTCTCCTAGTCAGGTGTCTTGATTATCGGCAACATTCCGACAGTCGGGTGGCGATTCATTTGGATCTTTAAAGAACGGATCGCACATTAATGCAATGTCTGAGACGCGAGATTCCTGACGAAGCGCGTCGCCACTGTTGTACTTAAACGTTATAAGATATTCGAGACACCTTGCGTTGTATGTTAAGTTTAATTCTGCATGGCCATACCTCATAGCTTTATCGTGTACCATTGTAATCCGTAAGTTAGAATTATCGCATAGTATATTTCGATATGCCGTTAGTGTTTAGATATCAGTCAGAACGGACGGGGAAAAACGTTTTATAATTTTGTATATCCTGAGTAGGATTTTTTAAATAAAACTATCGAGATTTCCTATTGGAGACAGATTAGAATTGGGAGATCACGAGGATCGATGAAGCCTAGTCACGATTCATGGAACGTGTACATAAACCTGGCGAGACCTCTTAATTCAATTAATCTTCTAGGCATTTCTTTGATCATTCATCATGCATCTTCTTACGGGACTAACAGAATGCTTTGGTGGTATGACTTGTTTTAAATTTCGCTATCTCACAAGAAACTAAGAAGTGATCGAGGAATATTAGAACATACTTCTGACTCGAAGCATTCTGTTTTAATTCTCCGCATAGATCAGTTTAATCTTATTCCATCCTGTAATCTATTGAGATGCCTTAACCGAGTTTATAAATTAGCTTAACCGAGTGGCAAGTATTTGTTTTTCATTTCAATTTTAACCCTTTCAGACACTATTTCTTATGCACGTCGTGCTCTTGAATTTATTAACTTGTTTTAATAAACCTTTAACACGCTTCAAGAAACTTCAACGTGAAAAGGTACGGTCGCTGTTACCCAAAAATGTTTAACGCCAAAGTACACTGTGTTATACACGGTGAGGTAAACGAAGAAATGTCTGAAATGGTTAATAGAGCATAAACCTCTGTAACGTGTTGTCCTCTGTGTCCTGCGATGATAGCCGGAAGAGGCACTCTCGGATGACTTCCTATTCCCGATGACTTCTCGCCTCTCCTATGCTTCCTCTCCGGAGAGTGACTTGGAACTCAGCCCAGCACCGGCTTTGTCAGGTGCCCTAGGTGCACCGTCCAGATTGAAAAGCAGCTCTGACCCAAGCATTGCGACGCAAGACGACATTGCTGCGCCGCCACCGTACTCCACCACTTATCAGGTAAAGGCACAACTGTCGTAACGAACTGCACCACGATCTTCCCAACGCAAGATGTATAATCGCACACCAGCAACGTCAAGCGTACAAAGCCAATTACCAGATACCTTTGCCCTCCAGCAATCGTTCGAGCAATCGAAGAGGAGATCCCAGGGAGGAATGGGAGACGGGAAGTACGGGTTCTCTTTATCGGGGCAAGTCAGCAACCAATCGGGATCCCCAGAATACCTGGGTGGCTCGTTCGAGCCGAGGTCCTCTCACCACACGCCTCCCGATTTACCTCCACGCGTGGATCGCAATGTAAAGCCGAGCAGCCAGTCGACGCGAAACACTATCGTGAGATCTGCTCAAGAACGGCTGCTCACTAAAACGGATTCAGTGTTGGACGTGGCGAATTACATAAACGCCACGCCGCATAAAGCTAACGCCACGTCGTCGCTGGAAAGAGCTCAACCGAAGGCGGTAAGAATTGCTCGAACGTCCTTTATGGGGTAAAGGAGCCAACTACTGACACCCAACCAATTACTGTCACCTTAAGCTATTTTACTTAAAGTAACGAATAAATAAACTATAGTATATAATTTATAGGTTGAATTACATTATTCTTTTTGTGTATGACTTTACAACGTTTATTTATTTATTATTTTAAGTGAAATAGCTCAAGGCGACAGTAACTGGTCAGGGTCAGTAATTGAGTCCCTCACCCTACGTACGTTATACGCCCTTCGTTTCATCGTTACCTTTCAAACGCACGCGAGCAGGGAAGCTACGATAGCATGTCTTCCTACGACTCCTACAATAACACGAATGGGAATGCGAGTTACGGAGCGCAGGGCTTGAGCACGTCCACTAGTCGACTAGGCCCCAATGTACCCGACGACTTGAAAAGCAGCGGCGCACCGGCGAGATCGCACGATCCGTACAGATTCACCAGATCTACAGCACAACCGATACCCGGCCACGATCCACAAACGCGAACCGATTACGCTAAATACAGGTACAGTTCTACTAACAAGCATAGAAGTCACTTTGCTCGTTTAAAATCCACCGTCGAAGCTGACGAAGATAATGCCTTTCATCGCCAATTCTCCGGACCCTATTTTCGTCCATGGTATCTCTATTTCAGGAAGATATTCACACTGTCTCTGCCTCGACGTTACGCCACCTTTCTTTCACTTTATGTTTAGAATGATAGCGCGGAAACCTCGACCATTGAGAAGAGCTTGTAGAATATACATTTCTAGTCGCGACACGTTAGTTTGAATGTTCTGTCATCGATTCTTTCATTTTCTTTTATGCTAAGAACGCAATTCCCTGAAGTTCTTGTACGCCTTACTATGAATTTAAATCTGACTTACTGTGTAAGAAACGTAAGACGTACAAGATCTTTGTTTCCTGATTTAACCTAGAATTTACTAGGTCCCATTCTGCTTTGGTAGTCTCCGTTAGCTTATCCTTTTGGATACCTTGTACACTTTCGTACCTCTGCCCATGTATTTCTGCGAGCTTTTAGCGTTGCCAATATCCACCGCGCCCCTGTAAGCTAGGACACTTTGCTTTGTCTATTGTAGCCGCACGACCGATTACAAGTCGATAACGCTCCCGCAAAACAAACCTGGGGGCTCGTACAAGCCCATACCGCCTCCGAAGCCAAAAAACTACAGACCGCCGCAAACGAACTTGACGCAGCCGGAGAATAATGGGAACGAGGCAGCTACTAATACTCATCAACATTCGAAAAGCTACTCCATCGCCACGTCTCACGTAAGTCTAATCGTGAACAATTCTCTGCTACATCGTGCTTGGATATTTCAGACTCTGGAACAGAAAGCGGCAGGATTAAACTAAAGAAATCTTCTGCTGTGCTTGTAGGTAGAAGGCACCAACAATGGTCAGCGCAACAGCAGCCAGTACTACTACAATATCCCACCACCGAGCCGTCACGATTCAAATTTGGGAAACTCTCATCACAACTTGAGCCACCTTCCAACGCCTGCGCACAGCCACAGCCTGAGCCACACGCACCCGCACTGCAGCCCGCCAGTAGCGTCTCACAGTCACAGCAACAGCGCCAGTCAATTGAGCCTCGGCCTCTCGCACAACAGAAACAACGCGAATCACAATGGATATGTCGTGAACAACGGTCACAACGCTTCTGCTCAAAATTTCCAAGCGAGCCCGGGGCATAACAGAGAACCGAGCGGACTGGACCTCGCCGGAAGCAGGGAGCAAAGGGGAAGCGCCTTCGAACTTTATCGCAAGCCTGTACACCACTACAACGCAAGGTAAGATTAAATTTTTTATTGGGAAACCAAGAATTTCGATACGCCAACTAGTGGCAGAAAATTAAACTACCGTGAGTAGGCCGAAATCCGTGGAAGTCCATACGATTATCAGTGTTTATATAGACATTTTGTGAAAAAACGAGTGTTTTTAAATTTTTTTCAACACTAAATTTTTACTTCTTCGATTAAAAAATACTTATTCGGAATGTTTGGTGGGATCCGGGCCTACTTGCAATAGTTTGTCAACTTACCACCACAGCGCTGAAATCTAAGCCACGCCTCCACTTGGTTTCCCAATAATATTCAGCCTCTCGTGTCGCGGTCTGCCAATAAAATCATTCTCACTGTTTCAGTTAACGTGTGCAACGATCCATAGTTTCTTACGATGAAGGAAAATTAATGGACGAAACATTTGAAGATACAGAGACCTCGTTGCCGTAATAATATTTGAAGACGGCGAAGAAGTAGGAGTTCCGATAAGGGAGCCCTATTTTAACAGAAATAGATTAAGGCATAGAGAATTAAACCGGTTCCGTTTTTTTTCCACTCTGACTTTGTATATACGAGTTTAATAAATGAAGAACATAACAAAGTTTTGCGGAAGCAATTGTTGAATAAAATTTTTTACTCGAAGTTATATTAGCGAAGTGAATTATCCTTCTCCCTTCTCCCAGTATCGCGATGTTGCTCCCGAAGAGGGAGTTTTGTATAATTCATCAAGGTGCAATTTCACGCTTATTTTGAGCGTCGAAACCAATCACGTGGCCGCGTAAGTCACAGTGAACGAGCCTCTAGCAGAAAAGCTAAACTCGCTTGATGCTGAGAGTCGCGTGGATCGATCACGCGACTGGTTTTGACGCTCAAAACGAGCGTCAGCATGAAATTGCACCTTTACGAGATAGAATGTGTCTTAGGAATACCTTCCGCGAATAAGTCAACGATTTTTATAGGGCAGGTTTACTTTTGTACAACGTTAACATACATCAATAACATTAATATTTCTATTACATTTTCGGAGAATCTTGACTAAAATTGACAGTAAATCCCTTTCCGGGGAATCTTTCTAGAATCTCCCCACATAATTCTCTAGGAAGGAACAGAGGAAGAACAGTTTAACTCTTAATTGCTACGATATCTTTTTCGAAATTCCGTTACAGGTAACTTAATTCTGCGAGATCGATACTTTCGGTATATACATAAATATTTAAACGAAATATCAGCTGCTTAGAAAAGATTCTTCGAAGAATTTTAAATAATTTAAAAATATCCTATATGGATCTTATAATTAATTACTTTAATGAAACGTGTCGTAGCAGTGTGCTAGATTCATTTCCCCTCGAAATCAAATTGACGGGCGTTAGTGGTTCGCGTGTACAAATTTAAAGCTAATACGAATTGACTGTACTCTACCACGGTTTACTATTAATCATACCAACTAAGAGTTAATCTGAAACGTTTGATTCTTATGATTAATTACTTATGGCTGCATTACTGAAACCTAAATCAACTAGGATCACAAGAAGAAATTAAAACCTTACAATATGTAAGCTCCTGATATTGTACTATACCAGTGTTCCCGAAAGTATTTCTTATATATGTCACTAAAATATATATACAAAAAAATTAGACATAAAAAGATATTGACTCCTGTATCATTTTCCCCCGTCAGTAATTCTTACTATTCGTGAATAGCAATTACCAATCATATATTTAGATATGTAATATGTTGTAATTCATAGACAAGCTTAACACTTTTTCGACTTAGGTCCTGTTTACTGAAAAACTTCGTAATTGAAAAAGTCGTAACACTCTTAGACCTCCCAAGTTTCTTGGACTTAGAACTTCGGTTTTTAAAGGAGATTAAGTAAAAAAAACAACCTGGAAACACTGGTCTTTGATTAAGTGACCTATGTAAAAGGCAGTAAGACGGAAAGAAATAAAATCCATGATTTACGATAGCAGCTCGATAGTAAAAGTGAACGAGCACGATCGCAGAATCATGGCTTTTACCTTCGTTCGATTATAATACTGGGCCGGAATCGACGTCATTAATATCAGCGTCGATCTCTCCCTGGTATGGTACAACAGAACCTTGATTATCCGAAGACTTATAACTACAAAGATACCTAGAAGTAAAAAATTTCATTATTTCATCTCGCTGATCACATTCTCCATACATTCAGATTCGACGCCATCCGAATTGAATCTTATTTATTTACGTTTCGATTGAATTCAAAGTAACTTCGATATATCCAATATTTATCTAAGATTCAATGAAAATAGTAAACTGTACTGTAATCCCTGATTCGATAAAATTTCAGTTACATTTAATTGTCTCGACTCCCTTAATCATTCACCGAGTTCATTCTCTACGACTTATTGCACGATAGCTTCTGCGAAATTGAATAAAGAGAAGCAGAAACATTTTCGAAATGTAAATACGTTTCAAAGCTAGACACTGGATATTCCCCGGCCGGCTGGATATTGGCGTTTAAATATATCTTTCGATTCTGATGATCAAGGTTCTATAATAATGAAAAAATAAAAGAACAATTCACTTACTGAGTAACTAGCGAACCGTACTAAGCGAAAATACATCTATAATGCGCCAGTTATTGTCAGTTTAATCCCAGAGTATTTACGACGGCAGAAGAGAGCAGAGGGGCGATGTTCATTGAAGGCCCAAGAGCTTCTCCGCGACGCCGAGGTAGTAAACAGTTTGTGCGATCCCGAAAAGGGGCGCTATCACGATCATTCTGCAGGCTCCGCCTTTAAAGAACGCAGTAGGACCTTCGTTCTTTAAAGTTTTGCTGCAACGCAATGATAAAACAATTAAAGTATGTGCTACGAGTACCGTAGCCTTGTTCTAAACATTTAAATTTGTTCTCACCCGATGCAATCCAAGACACCGTTGTACGTTGGTTCGCCAGGAGCCTTCTTGATTACTTGCAGCCTAGTTTTGATTACGTCGAATGGATTGACTAGCAGCGCGGCTGTGGAACCAGCAGCGCAGCCAGCCAAGAATGAACACCAAAATACAGCTGTTCGCGGGAAATGGAGAATACAATTTTTAAAACAATGCTCCAAAGGATGTGAAACTGTAAATGAGTTTCTAAACATAGTTCTCGTCGAAGTAAAAAAATAGACTTACAGGATCCATCCTCCCTCTTCGGACCCATATCATTCAGTCTAGCGAAAAGTGGGAAGTAGATAACAGAGAAGGTGACGTCTCTGAGCGCTGTCGCACCGGTGCCTTGATAGAGTCCCAAAATCCCTCTCTTTTTAAGAAGTTCTTTTGTTAGGGAGACGGCTGACACCTTTGGCACACTTTTCCCAGCTGCAATAAGATCGATTTTCCCTTTCTCAGTTGTTTAATTATGCTTTCTCCTATCGCAGCTTGACAACTCGTTTGTTTCATTTGATTAAATCTTTTTTAGTAAGAGGTATTGTTGCAAGCTATTAAACTATGTGTTCACTATTCGTAGGCATGTTTATTGTGTTTAGATAACAGTTGATAATGGCTTTCGTGGGTCTCGTCGAATGAAGATGTATCTTTTATCCTCCGTATATATTAGTATAAATTTTTATGATGTAATTTTGGAAGGTTGAAATGGAAACCAAAAAGCAATATGCCACAGCAAACAATTCGAACTACCAAAAATCATTGAACCATTAGTTTCTACTATCGTCGGTTAGTTGTGTATTTTTTATGGAGGAGAAATGAACGACCAGTTGACGTAAATACAAGGGACTCTCAATAAAAACAGAAAAGGGTCAATCATTTTGGGGGATCGTGAGGAAAATCATTTTCCACCAAAAAGAAATTGTATTATAACAAAAAGGATAAATGCATACCTTCGAGGACCAATAAAATAGAACGGATAAATCACCGGCTTTCTTTTAAACGAAGAATAGAATCTATAAAAAAAATTATTTTCTTTTCACAAGAAAGGAAAATAGAGGACTTCTATTTTCTGAATAGTAACATGTTTGAAAAAGAACTAATTATCGAGAATGAAAGGTCGACATTGGAGAATACATCGACGATCGAAGTATTTACTCTAAATTCGAAGCAAACGCAGTGTTTTGAAAGTCTTTAACGATTCTATATTCGTGAATGAACGAAATGAAACTCCTCGACCAAAAATCATGACTGCAGTTCATTAACAGACTACTCAGTCGTATTTGTTAATAATCCTCCAAATACGTTAATCAGAATTAATCTAAAGCGTTCAGCCTATTCGCGTGATTTCCGAAGAGAAACAAATCTTTCTTTTAAAACAATCTTATGACTTTCTTTTCTTTCCTTTGTTAATATACACCAGTCACTTTACGCGGCTTAATGCCTCAAGTATTTTCCCCTCGTTAACGTAAACGAGGAAACTTCGCGAAGGCTAGTTACCTTCCTTCGCTGCCATGGCCACTCGTCCAGCGTCCTGCATTTGAATTTTCAGCAGTTCCATTGGGGTCGTGACGACAATTTGACACGCTCCTGCTAGGCCACCGGCAAGCATTTCGCGTTCCAATGGCAGTTTCTGTCTGTGAGAATAATAAACAGCTCAAACATTTACGATCCAACGAAACAACGTTTGACACTTCGTCGAGGCACAAAAATCAACATACCCGGGTCCGGTGGACAGATAATGACGGAAAGTATCGTTGGCAGTGAGTTTAATGGCTTTCTCCGGCGTGATCAGAAGAATATTTACAGCGGACCCTTTGTACATGCCGAAGTACCCTTCAGCCTTGTAAGTTTTCTTGAAGCAGTCGAACCTGGAAGTCGTTATTTAAATTACTTATCGAAGATACAGTTAATCGACCGTGCATAACGTCAATTACTTACATAGATTTGTACATTCGTTTGCCATCGGGCCCGACAACTTGATTCTGTAGTCGTGTTTTAACCAAGTCCAGTGGGAACACCACAGAAACACCGATAACACCTGCGATTCCGCCATTTATAACTTTCGGTAGGAGTCTGCGATCGAGATAATTCACGATTAACATTCATTAACGGATTCCATCGAGAGATAAGAGATCTTTATCGTAACATATCGTAAATCATTCTTATCCACTTGCAAGCACATTTAGATTATTAATAAACGCAACATTCTTTAGCTCCTGCATTATAATTACAAGCTGTCCGTTCCGTCAGAAATTTCAATTGCAAACGTTTTACACTTACTTAAATTGATTCGAAGCTTTCGCGCCGCCCTTTTCCATTGAAACTAGGAGTTTAGAACTTCCTCCCTGTTACATTACAAAAAGTTTCATTTTATTCTACTGGATATACATTATCATTACGAAGATCGAAGCAGTAATTATTTCTAAGTTCCCAGAAAAATTATAAAGCCCTCCTCTATTTAGAAACCAGAATTAAAACCTACGCCAACCCCAAAGGCTCTTTATAAATATAAGCTTATTCGTAATATCGTGAGATGAATAATATTTGTCAATTGTCTTATACATAGGGCAGACTTTACCCAAACTGACGAAAATAATAATTCACCGAATTACAAAAGTAGTAGATTCAAGGCCAGAGCAGAATATCATGCATAATACAGTTTAGATTTTTAAGAACGTGATGGTAAATGTGACGAAATAATTGAATACGCTATAATTGATTTGTGATCGATTAAATTAAATGGCCAAGGTACAATTTAATTTACTCGGTTTTGAAATTTTTTACTACGACGATCACGTGACACAGGTGCACCAGGCGCAAATACGAAGACACTGGAAGTGTCTTCTATTGTAGAACTGTAGATAAGATTACGGAAAACGTTGACGGTTTATGAATACTCGTAATGTGTATTTAGGGTATGTTACGTAAATGGCCCCTATATGGCCATATTGGCGCATTCTGTTGCTATTTCGTCTGTCGAGGAACGCGACCTCAACAGATGATCGATTTCTTACGAAACCCAGAAACTAGGTATTAAACGACGGCATTGCTTTGGCTCGCGACGAGCATTCGACCAAACTGTGAATATTCTAACGATTCCTCTAATCAGTGGAGCAAGTAATTTTAAGTGGTAGCTTGTAACTTTTAACAGGAAGAATGTGTAGGATTTGAAAATACGCTAGAACAATTTTTAATATAAAAATATTTCATATACGAATATCCAGTATTAACCTTATTAGGGGTGGGTTCGAACCTAATTTTTCAATTCTCGAAACTCTCGAAACTTGAAGTGGCGATTCTGACAGAATTTTTGCATAAAACTCTATTGACCATGTTTGAACAAAATACCTACAAAGAAAAATATTAGAATTTGCAAATTCTCGAGACCGTTGCGGCATGGTTCTTTATTCATTGATTTTACAGTTTTTCTTATCTGGATTTCGAGTTCTCGAATCGCGCAAAAGTGCGATTTTTCGATTTCTCGAATCGCGAAAAAGTGCAAAGTTTCGAGTTTTCGAATCGCGAAAAAGTGCGATTTTTCGATTTCTCGAATCACGAAAAAGTGCAAAGTTTCGATTTCTCGAATCGCGAAAAAGTGCAAAGTTTCGAGAACTCGAATCGCGAAAAAGTGCAAAATTTCGAGTTCCTGAATCACCAAAAAAAATGCAAAGTTCTGAGTTTTCGAGACTCGAAATTTTCTTGGATTTCGACTTATTCATGCTTCAAGAAACCCCCCACCCCTATATAGTACTTATTAATTTGACTCGCGTAACACTGCAGGAAAACAGCTAATGGAAATCGATCACTCGAGAAAAATTTAGTGGATCGCCAAAGAAGCTTGGACAAATTCGAAATATATAAATAAATATGAGCAAAGACACTTGAATTGTCTCATGCCCTTTCTATTCGAGGTAATAGAAGTCAGAATGTTCCGAAGTAGACCTTGTAACGATTTTGAACGTCTTCAGCAATTTTCGATAGATTGGTGTTCGAGGGGTTTCGATAGAAGTGTCGATCGATTTCTCTTACAATGACGCTTGACTGGATTATCGAGCTCGTCCGCAGTTGAACGAATCGTTTAAAAATGACATAACTGTCGATCGTTTAAAAATGTCACTGGCAAAAGACTGTTTGCGAAAAATGCACTATTGATTGCGACTATTCCTCTAACAACTTTCGTTCGTCATAACTGACCTACTTGTGCTGGCAACTCGGCAAAATGATAATGGTTTGACATTTCAAACTCGTGTGAAAATTTTGGGGAAGAGGCCTGAAATTCACAGAAATTCATTCAACCTCCAGAACAGCATTTATATCAAATATGGGAACTGCGGGTACATTATCGCTTACAGAGCTTCGCTAATCTCGAATGGAAATTTTTTTGCGTCTCGGTGTTTCGAAGTCACTAGAGCCCTCGCGGAAACAAATTTTTTCCACGACCTTGAAATTTGTCAATATAATGAAAATCTAAAGGAAATATTGCGTAACAAATTAGCGTACACATAACGATCTCGTAAATCTTTGCGCAATGCAACTATCTTTATAAACTTGAAACGGTAGACTCCACTCCAAGGTCCATAGAAACGTTTGAAGCTATAAGTAGGAAAGAAAACTTCGAAATTTTTCAAAGTCCATCAGACATGAATCAGAATTTTAATAGGAATGAAATAACGCTAGCAAATACGCCAAATAAATCGAGAAATTGATAGACGAATATTGGAAAAGAATAAAATATTTGAAATCGTTCTCATATAAGTAACAAAACATGCGACTGATTAATGCAGTAATTGCATTTACATGCAGTATTACTGAAGATAGAAAAACAACGAGGGATTCTAAACGACAATGCATACACAGGGAAAGTGCTAAATACACGAGTATGTACATAAACGATCGACAAAGTAGGTTAGGCAACATCTGAAACCGTGCGCTTGAAAGGTTAGGTTGCGAACGACGGGAAACCTTGACAACTACGTTTCGCGAATGCACAATTTCTGTCAGTCAATGACAATACATCGAAGACTTTTTGGTTAGACGCTCAAGTTCCCAATAAAGAGCCTCACGGATTGATTTCCTCGCGAGATCCTATCGATCCACCAGCGGGTCTCAACGGTCGATTAAAAGAAAAAACAGGCGAAAGGTTACGGGCAGGCATTAGATCGTCGGCAAGCAATAGACTCTTTCTGGCGTAGTTTGGCCGAAATCTCGGATTGACAGCCGACCGGAAATTCAGCAGAAGACGTGCTCACCGATCGAAACTGGAGAGTGGTCGTGCTTGGTGTGTCGTTGGCGGTAAGCAATTCTTATCATCGAGGGCGGTGATAAGGTTCGCGTGGAGAGTTCAATCGCAAACTGGCGGTGCGACTGGCATGACAGTCGGCAGATTTCGTATTCACCGAAGATCCCAAGAGATAAAAGCGAACTCGCCACGGTCCACGGGTGGAACCGTCGGCTCGCTTACGTCACTGGCCAACCGCGCCAATCGCAGTGCGCCTTTAACTGCGAAAGCGCGACGGGGGAAAAGAGAGAGGGAGAGGGATTGTGTGGGTTCAATGCCTCCCCCTCCGGCTCTCCATTCCGTTCAAAAGATTTTAAGCGATATTAAACGAATGGTATTGTATTGGCAATACATCTGTCATAATTCGGATCCATTTACTCGATAGATAATTGAAGCATAATAGCATAAAAAATAGAAACATTATTCGTACATATTTATAAGAGAATTAATCGCTTAACAATTTAGATAACGGACTTATTAGAGATCAATAAAATATTGCAACTTCTGATGTTCATTATTATAAAAAAAAAGTTGATTGTTTGGAACCACAGTACTATGTTAACGTGATTCGATAAGAATTTGTAATATTTATATACTTACCTGGAACATTAAAGAATATTGTTGCGGGGCTGGCTGGGAATTCTGATGGGTTGAGGGAATTTTCGTGTCCGGTGTCCGTGGAGCCTTGAAAGACTCTGCGGCCTCTGCTCGCGAACGCGTGGTGTTAAGCGAACGAAATGTTTTGTAACGAATAACTTAGGACACAATAAAACTGAATAGAACTTATTGAACTGAACTGACTTTAATTGTCAAACGATTTAATCCTATTTAAGAACAAAAAACAGAACGAAATGTTTTAAGCGTAGATCCAAACTGGATTTATTCGTAATGCGACTAAATTCTGACAACGTCGGTAGTCGAAAGCGAGGCGAAGAACCAGGCTTCTTCGTACTTTCCTCTTTTTCATAAATACATTATTTTCGAGCGATAAGGAAGGAGGCGCAGCCAATTTCTAAATGTACAGTAAAGTTCATTCTTAACTCTTTTCCTGTTCAAACTTCGCGCTATAAGAGTTTCCGCCAAACGCCGCTAGAGCGAGGATTCGCAACTCACAACAATAGTGCTCCTCTAAAGAGTGATCGGAACAATGTGTATCGTCGCTGATTGGTTGCTGCGATTTGGAGAAAAAGCGGAAGTAAACAGAGAAAGAAACCGTAAAAAAGAAAGAGACAGAAATACGGATAGAAAGAGATGAATAAACCATGGGATAAACAATCATTTTAGAAAGCAGACGATTTAACGAATATTTAGGTTATGTTATTTCCGGTTTTGCTCCCAAATTTCACAAATGGCTGCGGTTAAACCGATCACTCCGCAACAATACTATAGTTACCCTTGCCGCTCGCTTTGTATGTGAAGAAAAACCATTCGTTTCGTCTTCTTTTATCACTATTCGTTTCCCGTTATATTATATGTGTTACCTTATTAAAAGAATTCCCTCTTTCAATTATAAATACTTTCAAATCCATTCGATTATAAAAAAGAAAGGATTTGAGCAATGGAAATTGTGCAAGTAGAAAGTTCATCCGATGAGGACGATGATGTGTATTTAAATTCTGTAGCGAGGCTGAAAGGTACGTTTAAATATTGTATTAATCGACTTTATAAATTACATAGCCTTCTCATACATTTCTTCGATCTTTCTAACCTTTCGAATTATATTTCTGACATTCATTCTCATCCGTTCGTTATAAAATTATAGCCCTGAAGAAGAAGAAACCGGTGGAACCAAACAAAGAGAAGGACGAGCCCAAGGAAGAAGAAACGATAGAAGTGTTGAAGCACGTCTGATAAATATAAAATTAACGTTCATAGAAAATTAGTGTCTCTAGAATTTTCTAACTTGGATTAATATCGTAGTTTTCCCGGCGAAACATATAAATAATTAGTAGTTTTTCTGTTATGAAAGTGCCGTAGCGTAAATAGTTTTCATAAATTATTCCATTACAGTTTCGAAGTTCCTAAAGAAGCTGCGGTGCCACAAAACACAAGTCAGACAACTATTGCCACTCGAAATAAAGCTGCTCCCCGCGTAACGAGACAATCACAAGTAAAGTAATTTGCATTTCTGTAGACTCTTAAGCGACGTTACGTATAAAATCAGCGATATGGTTCGTTAAAGAAATTGTAATATTTGTGCAGGAAAGAATTAGTTCTGAAATTTTATTGATATTAATAGTTTTTACTGAAATTTTTTAGAGGAGGGCTTATCAAGACGAGGATGTCGATTTGCAAATTGTTTCCATAGAGGGAATAATTCCTGTAACGGAAACACCACAGTCACCAGAGAAGGATTTGATAATCTTTGAAAGGAGCATTGATTCCAGCGAAGATGAGAATTACGACATCGATATTAAAATCCTCTGGCGTTCGAAAAACGTCCATCGCCTGAATATTCAACGCGTACGTAGTTGCGACGACTTAGGAGTAACGATGAATGCATGGATGAATGCGAAGAAAATTTTGATTACTCAGTGAGAGAATGAAAGCTTTGATTGATCCAACGAAAATATAATTCGTTGAATGGCATATTGCAAGAAATTAGTATTAAAACAGAATTATCGACGTTTCAGAACGAGAACTTCCGAAAGATCTTCGAACACTTCGCGAATCTGGAGCAAGTTTCGATAGACGAAATCTTGTTAACGAAAAAAGACAGGACGATAAAAAAAAGTGATACTCCAGCGTCCATAAATTTGTCCGTGATCGATATACTCGGTAAAGCGATTCTGTTGAAATTATTTGAAATGAAAATTTTACCTAAAAATCTATGTCGTAACAGATTTAAGAACGAGGAATGTACTTTGCAGAAGGTGGCATTGTTAAGAAAGGCAGTATTGTGGCTCCAAGGAACGCGGAAGGGAAAGTCGACGAAGACGTCTGTATCATAAAAGTACAAACGACCAGTAAAAAGAGCCTAACACTAACGGTTGATAGAGGCGAAGATTTCAAAGGTCTGTTAGCGAAATGTGCACAGGAACTAAATGTCGAAGAGTCGAGAATTAAGTTGTACTTCGATGGAGAATTAGTAGCAATAACGGATACTCCAGATTCATTAGAAATAGAAGACGAAGCTTGTTTCGATCTTCGAATATCTTCCTAGTTAATCATTTTATCTCTATTTATTGAAATGTATTTAATAAAATTTATAACGATTCGTATTTATAATGAGCCGCTTGTTTCCTACGAAAAATCAATTGCCACACACCGATCTCACTGAATCTCAGAATTGTTATTGGAATATGCTCAAAGATTTCAACAAATTATATGTTGTTAGTTGAAAAATGTATATTTGATCTCTGTTTTATTTTATTAAAACTTCTCAGGGAATAATTCACGTAAATCTACATCAAAATCAAAAGCGGTCCATCGGACTGTGGTAACACCATGGTTTCTTGCGCCTCCACGATTTTACTGCGAATTATATTTCCCTCCGCGTCGGTCTCATCGATCGATATCAAAATATTCGAGATAACGGGCATCGATTTCCCATCGTAATCTTCCGCGCCCGACTTCTCCTCCGCTTCCTTCTCTCCGTCTTCGTTCCCCTTTTCATCAGAGTCTTCGAGAACCTACAAAAAAAAAACAGTTTCGTCTAAAAATAACCGATAAACACTAATCACAACTATACTCTACACTTCCTTGCGAACGTTCATTTGAAATTAATAATAAAATTCTACCTCGACTTGAGGTACGCTGGAGCTCTGATTCAACTTAATTTTATACTTCTTGTCCTGAAGCTTTGCCTGCGCGACCGAAGAATCGTTCTCTTCGTCGACAGCTTCGTATCTAACCATTTGCAATCTGTAACAACCATCTTTATCGTGGGTGTATTGGAACCTCGTGTGCCCGCTGGGCAGTTGCAATTGATGCGTATCGATTAAATGCTTCGTCAGTCTCTGGCTTTTCCTGTACTTTATTGGGCACTCGTGGCAGCAGTACCAACGCACCTGCATACCATGAACTCGTTCTATGTGCCTGAAAGTATTCAAAAGTTCATCGTTACGATTTCATTGCTGCCGGAATCATTCTCTCCGCCCGTTTAATGGGAATGCATCGCAAATGAAACTCGGTCGAGGTGGCGCTCTGATCGTAGTGCTCTGAGCATGCGCGTGATGACGCCGTGACGTTGAACCAATCAACGCCAGCGCAAAGCCAAGCTCATCTTGGCGTTGATTGGTTTGACGTCACGGCGTCATGACGCGCATGCTCAGAGCACTACGATCAGAGCGCCACCTCGACAGAGTTTCATTTGCAATACATTCCCATTAGGGCGCGCTATCTATTACCTATCGAGAGTATACGCGACTTTGCACGTATACAAACACCCCTCGAAGTCGCACGAAAAGTTGGGCCCGCTCGTGTGCACGGTCATGTGAGAATCAAGATCCTGTTGAGACTTGGCAGCGTGATTGCAAAGCTGGCAAGGAAAGCTTCTCGTAGAGATGTGCCTGTATCGAACATGTTTCGCGAGACTGGTGGGCGTGTCGCAGCTCATATCGCAAAGAGTGCACTTGTAATTGAAAACGTGCACCCGCATGTGGTCCCTCAGGATTCCCTCCGTCGGATAGAATTTGTTGCAATGAGAGCACTGGAATCCCTGGACTAACAAATAAATCAATTCGGATTTATTTATACAGTTATGTCTTTATAATCTATCATTAGCTTCGATGTAGGCTCGGTAACGAGTGAAATTCGATCTAAGTAGCAGAATTTCCGCGAACCGCTATTGGGAAACCAAGTGGAGGCGTGGCTTCGATTTCAGCGCTGCGGTGGTAAGTTGGCAAACTATTGCAAGTAGGCCCGGATCCCACCAAACATTCCGAATAAGTATTTATTAATCGAAGAAGTAAAAATTTAGTGTTCAAAAAAATTTAAAAACACTCGTCTATATAAACACTGATAATCGTATGGACTTCGACGGATTTTGGCCTACTGGCAGTAGTTTAATTTTCTGCCACTAGTTGGCGTATCGAAATTCTTGGTTTCCCAATATTCAAATAGACGCGCGTTATTTCGGAAGGGCGGGAAATTTGAAATCGAGAGTTTACCATCGATCGGAATTTGCCGCTTGCAATGCACGTGAAACTTTGTATTGGAAGCGAACGTAGCTCCGCAATCGGGGCAGGCGACGATCTTTTCCTTCGTGTGACGTCGCACGTGATCCCTCAGTTTGTATAAATTCGGATACGCGCTGCTGCAGCCCGTCCATTTGCATTCCAAACCCCCCTGAACTTTGTTGCCCCGTGGACCTTCCTCGATGTGAGCAGCTACGTGATACAGATACAGTTGATAATTCCTGAAGTGCTTCAAACATTCCTCCCAGCGGCACAGAAGAGGTGCTGGGAGGTCTACCACGTTCTTCCATTCCGAATCCCTGCGACATCTCTGAGAAAAAGGTAAATTCGAATTTTATTAGCGGCGAATTAAATTTCGCTTCGTATTAAATTATAGTGCCTTACCGGTAGCTTAATTCTGGCGCGAATATTTGAACCGATGCATTTCAATTTCGTGTGAAACGCGTGGTAATTCACATGCCTGGAAATCTCGTCGGGCTCGTTACTTTCATAGAAACAGCCGCTCCACTGACACACGTAAACGTCCACGCCTTTCTCATTGGTCCGCGTGCTTAAATCGGACACGTGTTCGGCCACGTGACTCACGTATCTCTCTACGTGATTGGTTTCGTACTCGCAGTCCGGCCATTCGCAGGATAGATGAAAAACTTCGCGTTTTAGCGGCACGCCGACCCTCCGCCGTTTTGCGCCACATTCCGATACAGAATCGAACTCGGAATCCGTATTATAACTATCGTCGTCGTCTGCCTGTTTCCTCTTGCCATTCGTCTCCTCCGTGTACGAGAGATTTTTCTGCGTCTCTACCCAATCGTTGCAACACTGCTGCACGTCTTTACTGGTTATTAACTTCTTCCCGAATTCTGACATTTCTCCGATCCCCTTCTACGACACTTGTAATCGAATCTTCCCCTCGATATGCTAATCTCGCTTTCTTTTGCAATAACAATGGAAACTCGCTGAATCAGTTTCGACACTTTAACGGCTAATTGTCCTATTAAAAGTCTCCGGTTTAATTAACAAACTTAGATTTGCCGACTGATCTTTAACGTCTACCTTATAACTCTCTTATCGATGCTCGTGCTTAGTACTCGCTTGCGTTCGAACACCTAACCTGATTTTAACCTAACGGAAAACAAATGCCAGAATAAACTGTCGCGTCGAAGGAAGCTTCTGATACCTCACTACTGAATGTTCAAATGTTTCGAATATTCCTGAACGAACAAGCATGGAAATTATCGATTCTCTGGAAATTATCGATTCTCTCGGCGGTAACAAGATACGCACCGTTCGCCCCGCCAATATCACTGCGAAGACACCTCAGCGAACACAAAGGATGTCCCACGATTTACGCACTGTCTTCTGGTTGTTACACTATTTCCTGCAACTTTCTAGTATCTAATTTCGTACCCGAAATTACGCGGAACGCGTAATTTTAGCTCGAAAGTAACTTCGCTGCCGTCTTTTACCAGACACTTCTCGCGTTCCGCCAATTTTCATTGCGCATGCGCCGCGCAGCTTTCAACGAAAAGTTTTTCAACATCTTTGTCTGGAATTTGAAAAAAGTATGAATAAAAACACAATTACGCTACGATTCAATTGAATTTAACAGGTTCAATATTTCTAGCTTAAAATCCGTCGCGTTTCCATCAAATTTCTAGAAGGCAATAATGTTAGAAAAGTAAAGTGGACGTTTTTAAATTTTTAAATTCTTACAGTGCCTTACAATTTCAAAGTATCTGTTTGATACTCAATTAACGCAGCAAGAAAATACCAGAACATTGCAATTACTTGCAACGATTAGTTCCTTTTGGTATTTATTTTAAATACCGTTTAAGTGTTCACATTTATTTCTTATCGTCTATGTTCTTTTGCATGAAAGGATTTGGGAAATGCGGCGTGGCAGTTATTCGGATATCCGGCCCAGAGGCGTCCATAGCTCTGCAACAGATGACTTCAATGCCGAATTTAAAACCTAGAATGGCTCTTTTAAGAAAAATCTATGACCCAGAAACGAAAGAAGTACTAGACAAAGGCCTGTGCCTTTGGTTTCCAGGTACTCGAAATTCTAAAAAGGAAAGACATCTAAAAAGTGTAGCATAGCAAACTAAAATTCTACAAACACTGTGGTTCCTCGCATCGAGTAAATACACTGAAAAGGAAATTGAATATAGTTAATAACTAATGGGAGATTTCAGGGCCCCATTCTTTCACTGGAGAGGATTCCGCAGAGTTCCATGTTCACGGAGGCCCAGCGGTAGTATTATCAGTGCTCGACGCACTTTCGAAGCTACGTTTTGAGTTAGCGCCTCCCGGAGAATTTACAAGGAGAGCTTTCTTAAATGGGAAATTGGATTTGACCGAGGCGGAAGGTATAGGAGATCTGATAGAAGCAGAAACTGAAAAGCAACGGAAACAGGTACAGAATATTCACGTAATATTAATGTTATCTTCTTTAAAAGAATAAAAGACGCAATAATTTTGAATTCGTTACAATCTCTTGCTCCGTTTCTTTCACACTTCCGAGACTTGTATTCTTTGGAATAAAAAAGTAGCACTCTGTGGATTATCGTAGCGTAAAATCTACCATTAATAATTTAACAGGCCTCTAATCAAGCCAGCGGTTCTCTCCGCCGCCTCTACGATTCCTGGCGAACGAGCCTCTTAAATTGCCTCGCTAGCTTAGAAGCTTACATCGACTTCTCCGAGGAACACAGCTTGGAGTCTGATATTTTAAAGGATTCTAGAACCGCACTGCAGAAATTATCCGCAGAAATTCAGCAGCATTTAACTGACGGCAGGAAAGGGGAGATTCTGCGCACCGGAGTGCGCGTGGCGATTCTCGGGGAGCCTAATGTAGGGAAAAGTAGTCTCTTGAATCTCCTTTCCAGGAAAGATGCAGCGATTGTCGCGTCCACTCCAGGAACGACGAGGGACGTTATAGAATTAACGGCAAATATCTGTGGGTATCCAATGGTCCTTGCGGACACCGCTGGAATCAGGAGTGACCCGGATAACGAGATAGAAGTGGAAGGTATCAGGAGAGCGAAAGAATGCACGAAAAGAGCAGACCTCGTTGTGTGCGTAATAAGTGCGGAGAAATGTTTGCAAAGTTCTTTCGGGGAGTTTCTAATAAGTTATAAAAATCTTTTGGGAATAAGAACAGAGAAAGTCGTTGTAGTGGTGAATAAAGTGGATTTACTTGTAGAAGAGGAGAGAAAAGCGTGGAAAAATGAGAATGTTGTCGCTCTCTCGTGTAAAACGCAGGAAGGCTTAGAGGAGCTTACAGACACGCTAGCACAATATTTTAAGGAAATGTATGTGAAAAATTACAGAGTTATGGTTAGCTAAGTCTGATGTGGTTGAAACGTCCGTTCGATTATTTAATTTAAATTTATTCATCGCAGATGCGGCGAACCGTCGGAAGAAAACCCTGTAATCAGCCGCGCGAGATACAGAAATCACTTGCTACGAGTTACGGAATACCTCCAAGCGTACTTCGGAAAGACCGAGGTCCAAAATTACGATATGGCGATATCGTTGCAGGACATTAGAGGCGCGGCAAGGGAACTTGGAAAAATAACTGGTTCGATCAACAACGAGGAGATTCTCGACGTTATTTTCAAAAACTTTTGTGTCGGAAAGTAAGGATCGTCTAGAAGTGGATGAGGTTGATCGTAACATTAACGAAGAGGGGATTATAAATCACAATATATCGATTAAAATAATTTATTAGCTTTTAAACCGTATCATTCTTTTTTGTAACAAAAAATTAATAAAAATCATTTTTTATTTAAAAGTAGACGTGTCAACCTTCTGCTGTCTTCTCTTTGTCTGTTCCCAAATGAGCTACATCAACTTCATCTAAGCTTATATTCTGATCCTTCATAGCTTGCTAGAAAACAAGATTATTATTTTACGGTGATTGCAACCTTCTCGGAGTCGCATAAAAATGATCGTGTACTTCTAACACATCGTCGCGTGTCAGACGCTAAAAACACTTCGGTCCAATCTGTGCCATTATCGTTATTAGGAAAGCGTTGTGAAATAGAAGCTAATTATTTTCGTACGTTCAATTTAACACTTCTTGCAAAATCTCTTTGGAGCCTTATAAATTGCAAAGAGAACTACAGTGAATTCATGTGAAACTTCTAAAATTTCGGAATGTGTAAATATCGTAAAACTTTTGTATTCCCAATTAGATTAATCAACCAGCATTAATAGTATTGATTTTAAGAATTTACGTGTCCCCCACCCATGATTCCGTAGTACCACAAAATTTAGGTTAACGTGCTTTCGAGTTTTTATAATTCTTCGAAATTTCTGTGATTTTGCATTTCAGTTTTTTAAGCTTCGAAATGCCCAGCCATTATTATTTTGTCCGCACAAGTCATACGATTGTTTAACCTTTTAAATACACAGTCCCCTTTATTTAACGTCCGAGTATCGAAGAGACACGACATTACTCGGCAAGAATCGTGAAATAAGCGATATGAGTTTTCACTAAATCTAACTTACCGCGACGCATTCGGTATAAACTTTAAGCAACGATGAGCACTCACTGTCGTCGTAAACTCCGCGCAAAAATTTCTCAGAGAACCAGACATTAAAGCAGTGGTCGTACTTTGCTTTCAGATCCTTGCAAGCCTCCATCATCTATTGTTTCTTTATTTATTCCTATCGAATCGTTTCGCTAACCCTTTTTCACTCGACCGGTCGCGTAATAATGCGTTTGTTCGTCGAGGACCTGTCCGGTCAACCTTACATCTTCGAGTATTTGGCACGTGTCGATTTACTTTATTCTAACTCGCCATGCTTAAGATAATCTATTTGCCCCGCGAATTACACGATTCATTTTAAGTAATTTCACTTGCGACGTGAACCATCTTATTATACGGGATGAATAATAAAAACCGTCAAGTGAGCATTTTTTTTTAGTAAAGTATCGCCGACGATGGTAAAATGTACATTTCTTAAATATTTTTTAGTGAGAAATGTGGTCAGTCAATGATTTGACTGCGCGCGTTGCGAATTATTAATTTAAAGCGATGGATTCTAAATTTCTAACAATGAATAGTGGAGGAAATTCAAATTTACCTGGAGGCACTGATTATATAATTTGAAGTGATTCGAACACATAGAGTCGTCGAAGTTTCCCTTCAGAAATTTTTCGGAAAACCAAAGCTTGAAGCACCCATCGTACTCCTTCTTGAGTTGGTTACAAGCTTCCGCGAGGCTATTCATTTAACTTCGGAGTTCGGGCGAACTTCAATAAAAGAATTCGCCGAGAACGAGTGCCCGCGTTTTTCAAACCAAGATTTTTATTTGCATCGATTGTCCTCCGGACAGGTAAACTATGCCTATAAAAAATATACTTATAAATTCATCGCACTTAAAACGCGATTTGAAGTTAATCGAAGTCGGATCGTATCGAATTCTTGAGTCAACTCGCGGCCGCGATCGATTTTAATCGAAGTGCTTCATTACCGACCGAGATCGATCAATCGAATTGCGTATTTCGGAACTGCCGTACCTTTCGGTCGGGATCTCACTGAATTCAATGAAATTTCTTCGTATCGGAGAGGTTCGCAATGTAATTTGTAATTAATTCGCATGTCGGAAGATTGGGAGAAACTTACGACTTGAAAATCCGTTTAAAAAGGGAGTCCAAAAAATGTTTACTACTGAAATACACGAGATATTTTGTGGTTAGTAATGAATACGCTGCGCCAGCTAGTCAATAGTTAATGGTTCTCAACTTGCTTTCTCTTAAAAGTCACTAGAGCGCAAGGAAATCGCCCATAGGGAATTTTAACAAAATATAAATATTTACATTTTACAATTTTCTATCCCATTAACGAATCTCCAATCTCGAAAAAAACGTATTACAATATCAAGTTAAGATCTTACAATTTTTGCGAAATTTGGTCTGCTAAATTCTAAAAAATTTCAGAGACTTAAAGTTATCAATATTGACTTATCTTATTCTTTCACGAAACTTTATTGGGCCAGAATATAATAGACAATATGTAATTTTTTACGTATATGTGCATTCGTCTTAACAAGATTTACATTTTAATCAGGTCTTAGCGATTTCTATTACAAATAATTACATTTGGTACATCTAGCATAGAAAAGCTAGCTAAAATGTTTAAAAAGTTGAACATCAGTGTAAATAAATATTTTCGTTCGATCGATTTTCGACTAAATTGAATTAGATAAGTAGTAAAAAAAATACAGATGCAACATTGGGGCACAAATACATTATAAATGAAATAGCTAATTATATTTAACTGTTATAATAATCGTTGTAGAATATCAATTGGAACTTGCATCGTTTGATCGTCGACTAAAACGATGTCGAATACTTCCATGTACGAAGACAAACTGCTTTCAACCTGAAAAAAAGTTATAAAAAATTAATGATAGATATTTCATAAGGGAATATTTGATAAAAAATATATTACTTACATTGTCATACAGGAAACCGATTTTTAGCACCGCGCATGCGTCTATCGTGCCAGCAACCATCGACGCATCTCCCGTAGTATCGCCCATTAAAAGAACATTTTTCCTTCCGTCGAGAACTTTAAAATACTCTTCCTCGATGGCGTGTTCATCTTTGTTGAAGACATGAATCAGCCTCTCGTTTTTAAAGCCCGCTATGTGCCCGTCTTGATAATTGAGAAAATTTGAGATCACCTTAACGCGAAAGTAACAATTGTTTTTATAAAAATGACAATAAATTCATCTGGTATCGTTACAGAAATAGAAAACGATATTACTTTCACATTATCGAACAGCACTCCGTGATTTCTCAAAACAGCTTCCACAACGTCTCCTAAGCCGGCGCTAAAAACCAGCACTGGCACTTGAGCAGATTGTAATTTTTTTAACAATTCTTTAGCACCGTCTCTTAAATCCGTTCCGTAAACTTTGGCTACTTCTTGTATTTCAGCAGGATCGAATGATATTCCTTTTAATAAACGTTCCGCAGCGACCATCCAGTTTGTCATCGCCGTTGCTTTCACTTCGGACGATAACTGGGGATCAATTTCAATTGGCCTGTACTTTTGATAGAGTCTACCCGACTCTTTCGAATACGTCTCTGGAAGTTGCTTACATTTGCTGAAGATCCCTATTTTTCAAAATTTAAAACAGACTTCTCCATTTCATAATCTTTAACTATCTTATATTTAATTGTTCCAATATTCTTTCATTCCGTAATTCTACGTAACTATTGCGTATTACATACCAAAGCTGCTGAGAACCTTTTTCCCATTAACATGTTGTTTCGTTAACGTTAAGTCGAAATCGGTAATAATCTGAAAGTAGGATTTCGTAAATCAATTATGAATTTTATTTCAGAAGAAAAGAATTTAAGGAGGCATAATTCATGCTGCTTTAGCAGTTTTAGCTTATGTAATCGATTTTACAAGCAACTATTAATAAACGTACCTGCAACGACTTACACCCGTCCCTTAGGATTGCGTTTATTGTCTGTAGAAGAAGTTTCTTGTCCCTGATATGAACATGCTTTAATTTCAGGGTTGGAAACTGCATTGGGAAACATAATTTCAGATTTCTCTTAGATTTACAAAATCTCGAGGTTCTTAGATAGTTTAAAACTTAATTGATAAGCAATTATCGTAAAACGGGCCACTCGGAAGCGAGGACAAAATTGTTCGTTTAAATTCCATACAATGAGAATCTCAATAATTGGTGGGACAAAGGAATTACAAATTATTTTTGTAGTTAACTATAGCGTTCATTGACACACATACATAAATTCCTTAACCTACAGTTGCGAATGTTTTTAATAATCATTACATGCCATAAGTTTTGGATATATTAACTATTATATATCGATCTTTCAATAATGTCGAACATATGACAAATTGAAATAATCCGCAGGAGGTTAGTTCGTTGGGCTTATTTAATGTTTTTGTGAATACAGTTTTCTTCGATCGTGTATATTTTATTAGATTAGTTTTTAGCTAGTTATTTAAATTATTACGTTCAGTCACATTTAAACTAACTCTTTGTGAAATATAAAAAGTACGTCGCAAAGTATGTAAATAAATAGTAAGGCGTTTGAGGTTAATTTTGGCTATGTATCGTAGCTTCCACCAATTTTTTTTATTTTTTTCTTATTGAGTTGATGATTGTGTAAAATGAGCGATTCTTGGGCTCGAATTTAAAAAATAAAATAAATGTAAGTAAGTATGAAAAAATAAGTATCTAGCATTTTCCAATGAAAAGGAATTTCTTAGCTTTCATTCATTGGTGTGACGATTAAAGATGAACCGTCGGAATGTAATATATAAAATGTAAAATAGTAATTGGAAACTTTTTTATTTTATTACATAATTATTCATTTTCAACGTATAGTCCTTTTGAAAGAATATATGATTGGTTACTCATAGCACATTCGACAATCTGCACTAGTGCGCACCGAGTGCGAATTTTTTCGCTTCCAATTGGCTAAAATTCGCACTCAGTGCGCACCATTGCGATCGTCTGCATACGCTATCAATCACAAAAGAAATTAATTTTCACCCGAATTACTATTTCCCAGTGTTCCTGTCAAATATCTCATATCAATCATCCATTTCATTAACCATCAGTTTCAAATTTATTCCAATTAACCACGCCGATTAAAACGGGTATTAATAATTCGTTTCGCGTTTCCCTGTTTTTCCGAAACCTCGTTAATATTTAAATTTTACTAAAAGCAGGACGCCTCGTAAATTGTATTTCATAGAAATATATAAGGAAAATCAATCCTTTTTCTGATAATTTCTATTTAATTTTATCGCGTCAGTGTTTATCGCTGCGAAGGCGAGCATTAATTGTTAATATTTTTCAGTCTTTAACGGAGAAATTACAATCGACACATGTCGAAAAGCGGATATTAAAGAAGGACACACTCGAGTTAAGGTTAGGTAGCAGTAGAACGACCATTGAAACATTGAGCACGGAGCAAGGTCAAACACGATTGGCCAATTGAAAGACCGCGAGAAATTTGAATTACTTACGTCGTCTAGGCCCAGATCGGGAGTAACGGACGTCATTCTCTTCCCTTTCGCGTCGCGAACAGACTTCTATCTACCTATTTCAGTGGCCCAACTGTTTTCGAGTGTATGCACGCGTTGAAGAGTCGCCACAGATCCGATCGGCCAATCAGCTGTGGCGCGGAGCACGTGACTCACAGCTTGGTCACGTGACTTTGTTTTCCTTTGTTGGGCTCCCGGCTACGTCGGTTTCTCGGCCTCGTTTTTTCGCTTTTCTTTCGTAACGATAATAATAACAACTCGTCGGGCAATATTTATCGTTTCTACCCTCCACGATAATGGATTGTAGGAGCGTAATGGTGTAATAAGATTGTACATAAACATTCTATATTCGTGGTAGAACGTTTAATGGTACTTCACGAGTGTACAACACAATCGATCGTTTAATATTCGTGTTTCAGGCGAAGCTATTATTAACAATACGCAGATTAAACTGGTGTTTATAAGAAATATTTATCGGCTTCGATTGCTTCGATATTACTGTTATTACAATTATATGGTGAAATCTTGTCGGACGTGGTGAAACATCGGGACGATATTCCGTTCTGATAAAGAATACGTACGGCTACCATTGCAAGGATTTCATGGCCGATTGATAACTGGGGCTGTGCTGCGAGTAAAATTGCGAGTACCACCTGCGATAGGCGAGAATGTTTCTGTCTTCTTTTACGAGGAGCGGTTGCCTCTCGAATTTCTTTCGGTTCCAAATTGCCACGTCCCTTTCGAACATTAAACATTCCGCGTAGAACATTACACTGGCGTACGGACCAATCAGCGGCGGGGAATAGACTATATGAATCACCTGGTAAAAAATACAACAACTTTAACGGATGCTTTACAAGTATATCCATAAGCCGCGAAATCAGATATCACGAATTCATCTCCATCGATAAAATCTATATCGATAATAAGTCCAAACTTAGGAGATCCGAATCTAAATTTCGGATAAAAAAAAAGCAACGCTATTAACGCGAATAATTTGTATTACCAGCTAGCCGTGTAATAAAACTTATTGTTAGAATTACTTCCCATTTTCGAGTAATGAAAATTTATAAAAATATAAACAAACTGTAGAGTTTCTTAGAAAATCTTTTATGTCTATATTAAAGATTATCAACGGTATTGCTAATAAAGAAAGCTACCGGGGGGGTGTTAATGATAATTTCAGAGATTGAAGTCGAATGAAAGACGAAAAGAACCTTTTGTAAGAGGGGTTCCATCGGCGTCACCGTTTGAAAGATATATATAGGTCCTAAATAGGTGTCCATTAGTAATTCAACGTATCCAGGGCCGATCTGCTGGACGTGCACGTCCAGCCGTAGGAGTTCGAGCTTCTCGAACAGAACCAGTGTGTGTCTGAGCGTCGTGTAAGCTCTGTGGCTCAAATTCTCGGCGTCCTCTTTCTTCGATTCATCGTTGTCGGAGTTTTTGTCTTCTGAATAGGAATGGTGCGGTGCCCAGCCATCGTTTATCCACGAATGTCGGGCGACGCGAGACAACGGGTAAGCGATATTCGCGAATATCGCCGGGCCATGAACCGCGCTGAGATGAGCCGTATCGGCGCCATTCTCGGCGACTTCCTGAAGCAAACGATACTTTTATTAACCTCAATGCCGTTCTGATACACCGCGAGCGTGTGACAGTCATTTCCTGGAAGAATTCAGCTAATTTCTTTCTCCTTAACTAGTCACGGTAGGAGAGGTTCGCTTTAACAGGAATAAAAAGGCCGATCTTTTCGATATCGACGGATTTCTGCGCAAAGCCAAAGCAGTGCATCATAGTTCATACGAGGAGTGCACGATTCATCATGGAGGGTTAGAATCGAGGAGCCCAGAATGCATTTCCTACTTCAGATTGTGGGAAAAAGTATGCATCGATGCAGCGCCGTCGATGGATACGAGGCTCGACAACGGTGAACAGCTGATAGTTTCGCGACGAGGAGAAGGGAGAGGCGGTAGCGTGGTGGCGAGGACGGAAACAGGAGTTGAGGCACGATCTTGTGAGAATTGTATCGGAGCGTCCATATTGGATTGATCGAAGCGATTGTGGTTGGAATATTTTCGCGAGGAAATAAAGATCGTCTACAAGATATCCATTTGCATTACTTAACAGAGATCTAGAGACAGGAAAAATGAAGGGAAAGGAGAGTAAGGAATCCTTGTCGATTCGAAATTAATGACAAATTAGTTCCCTTGATTTTAGTTCCCATGATAAATGCGAGGAGATCGTTATCACGTATTTGATCTTAATTTCTAAACGGAATTTCGCGTCTCCTGTACTTGTGCTTGCGAGTTTCTATAAACGATTTCCCTGTTCCTTCGGATCACATCGAGCGCGAGTAATAGAAAGAATTTCCGTTATCGTTAATAGTTCCGCTGTGGATTAAAAGTAATTATCATCGAGAAAATGGAACACGTTTGAAGTACTGTGGCTGGTCACGATGATAAAATCTAAGGTACTCAGAAATAAGATCGACCGATTTAATTGAAAATAGAGAGGAAAGTATATCTCTAAATTCGTTTAACTGACCTGTATGTGGCAGTTGATAAGAAATTCATTTCGGCCTTGGTAACGCCACGTTCGGTCCGAGACATGGCTGACCGTTTGCGGCTGCCAACCTGGCTCCAATCCTTCTGCGTGGTACCACACGAAAATAATCTCGTTCGCTTCGCAACTCTTCCATGTCTTCGTTCTCGCGATATGCGGCACTGAAATTCGAGACGTTCGATGAGAATCTGTCGCGTGCCACGCGATTCTAGGAAGCGGGCCTACTCGTAGCTCCTTCTCAAGTGAACACGGAGAACATTGATAAGACAAGCCATCTATCTATGCTCCACGATCACCCTTCTCTCGTAAAGACGCACGGAATAATTTCTATCTACCGATTTCCTTCATCTTTACATAGGAACCTGTTACAGGTTAGGGTGGATTTGTATATATTGGCAAAGAGTGACCCCAGAAATAGCCCCTTTTTGGGCCCACGATTTTGGAACTGAATTTTGTGCCAAATGATAGCTTATGATGAGACATCAATCACGACAAATTTTTAAGTTGAGGGACAATTAGTTCACTTCTTTCACCTCCCATATCTCAGAAACTAATTGTCACCTCAACTTGAAAATTTGTCGCAATTGATGTCTCACAATAAGCTATCATTTGGCACAAAATTCAGTTCCAAAATCGTGGGCCCAAAAGGGGCTAAAAAAGGCCTCATTTTGGGGTCACTTTTTAGGGGCGAAAGAAATTGGAAAGGGTTTAAACTCCGTGTTTTGAGACTCCTACGTGAGTTGTCAGGTTAAATTAATTTAAAATTGCCTCGACTCTTTTAAATTCAAATACTTGACGACGCTTGTAAATCTCGAAATTCGCCTACTGGCTACTGGATCTTAAAATTCTCCAGAAGCATCCGCTTGCAGAGAAACAACGCGAGACTAAAGCAGCTAGTCAGTCAAGGGTGCTAAGGTTGGGGCCAGATATATTGGCCGGTGAGTTTCGTGAGGAGTATTCTTCTGTTCTCAACGTTTTTTGACTCGCTCTCGCCTTGCCAGAAAAAGAGTGCGCCAGAAGTGGCGGGGATAGCGCCAAGCTCTTAACGTGTAGGCCAAACCGAGCTCTTAGCGTAGACATACATACATCAGAATAGGTGTGCGTTAGCTGCGAAAACGAATTCACCGGCCAATATATCTGGCCCCGACCTTAGTCAAAGAAATCGATCCTTTTTTTTTCATTACTATCTAATACTGTTTATTAACAGAAATCGGGACCACCTACACAGGAGCAGCCCCTTAAACCTTGGGTTACCTTTATCAGTGTACGGAATGTGATTGCACTGGCCATCGGAGCCACGGAATTGCCAACCGTGAAAGGGGCATTCCAAACAGTCGCCTTTCACTCGACCACCCTCTGCCATGTTCGCCCCAAGGTGGGGGCAGTAAGCGTCTAAAATCCTCACCGTCCCTTTATCTGTTCTTTAAACGAATATTACCGCTGATTAATCCGCTCGACTTCAGTGCTCCGCGGACCAATCCAAATGCAACTGTCGAGGTACCTGAATACGGCGAAGTTTTGTCCAAGGGCGGCCACATGCTTCACTTGGCCCCTCTTCAGCTGCGAGCTCTCTAACAGGGCGAACCATCCGTTCGGATAAACGGGCGGAAGCTTCCCCAATTTCCGTTTCTTCGATTCTAAATGATTCGCTAGGACCCTCTTGCCGCTCCCCTCTATTCTCAGATCCTGGAAAAGGCAATTAACGGTCACCACCGAGTATTTTTTCTCTGGCACGGGACTATGGTGCCAGGAAACATTAAAAAGTAATATCGAGTTCGGTTGGAAGTGCAGTGGTAGGGGAAAGTGGGGTAAAACGGAACGGGTGGGTAAAATGGAACACCAATGTTTCTGTTCGATAAGAGCTTCGAATGAGCTGGTAACGCGTCACATGGAACCAAAGGGTCCTCATAGCATTTTATGATAGACTATTGGGAAATGACATGGGGGCGGGGCCTAGCCAAGATGGCGCCGATATGGGTACAAGATATATTCGATATTGTAGTTATTTGCGAAAATGATCCTTTCTATGCAAAGTATATGTGATTGGGAAGGTTAAAATCCTGCCCAGTGGAATTTTATAGCAGGTGAACGTGTATTTCGAGGCATTGATGTGTACCCTACGAGAGCTTCTACTTTCGCCACCAGATGTCATGGTGACTTTCCAATAGATCCCTGTGGATAGACTATAAATCCCTGAATGAGTACCAACTCATTCGCAGCTCTTACTTAACAGAAACATGATGGTGTTCCGTTTCACCCACCCGTTCCGTTTTACCCCACTTTCCCCTACCAAAAAACGCCACCTTCTCGTCGTCGCGCGAGATAAACGTGTACAAGCTACTTTCTTCGCTCGAGTTCGGTAGGAATTCTCGCGGCGTTAAATGAATCACTGCTGATAATTGCGATACAGTAACTCTAGGAAGGTGTTTCCCCTTCGAAAGGACGCCCCGATCCGCTGACGCGGGGAAAAAGGATTCTTCTAGTTTTACGATGTCACGCGCAAAAAGAAATCTGCTTCCTCATCTGCAAACATAATGTCATCGCTTCGACCTCGCGCTCGTTTCTTGCGTGTCGCCTGCGTCCAACCGTGCCGGAATCGAATAATCAGAATAGCAAGAGCTTCAAATATCGGCGGATCTGTGAATCCCGTGATCCTCGCTCCTCTCCTTTATATTCCCAAGCGATTCGTTCAAGAAGAGGAAAAATCCTTTTCCGACACGGTGGGTGAATGGTCGGACAGAGAAAAGGTGGTCTCACTGTGGTTTCAATTCTCTTACAAGGGACGTTCGGCAACCCGGAAATTCAGAGAATTATGAAAGTTGGTGTGAAAGTTGAGTAGTTAAAAGTATCGCAACCCTATTTTTTTTTATTGCTGTCTTAATGCAATTTTGGGGGGTCACCCCTTCAAGAAAATGTAGAATTTTCGAAAAGAAGTTTAAACAGAAGGTGCATCGTTTCTTTATATCTACAAACCCGCGTAAAAATAATTTTCGAAAAACCCATATTTTTCAAGTTACCCCCACCACCGACCCTTAAAATTAAGGTTTTCTATTTTGAAAATATATGCTGAAATACCTCTGGATAATCTCTTTTCATACGTATAAATAATTTATGTGTTATATTTCTTTTTTGCAAACAAATAAAACCTCTTTTACCGAATTTGAAGTGCATTTTAGTAGTTTCCATTAATAAAATGGTTTCTTAAATCCATATTTAAATTAGTATTTATATAATGGTTAAACAACTTTTTTTTTACAATACGTAGGGGAGACCGGGGCAGATTGTATCAAAAAAGTTTTCACAGTTTTTTCTCGAAAGTGTCTTCCTCAAAATGAATACATAACGCTTGTTTCTGTCACTAAAACCGACGTTATCATTGTATACATTGTAACATATACTTACATGTATATTTTTCAAAGTCATTGTAAACTTTCACGCATTACTTATTTATTGTGTGGGTCACAAAGTGGCCAATTCAGATAACACTTAAAATAACGAATGTGCTGTTATCATAATGATTCGTGGCACGTTATTGATTAATTTTAATGAGTTTTACCTTGGATGCAAATTTAGGTACGTACTGTCTTGCTCAAATAATATAACTGAAAGCTGTTTAAACTTGACATAAATACTAATTTAAATATGGATTTATGAGACCATTTTATTAATGGAAACTACTAAAATGGACTTCAAAAAAAAATATAACACATAAATTATTTAGATGCACGAAAAGAGATTGTCCAAAGGTATTTCAGCATATATTTTCAAAATACAAAACCTTAATTTTAAGCGTCGGTGGTGGGGGTAACTTGAAAAATATGTTTTTTTCGAAAATTATTTTCACGCGGTTTTGTAGATATAAGAAAACGATGCACCTTCTGTTTAAACTTCTTTTCGATATCTCTCACGGTTCTCAAGATATTCCACGGAATAGAAAATTCTGTATTTTTCAGGGGGTGATTTCACCCCCAAAAATTGCATTACGACACCAACAAAAAACAGGATTACGTTACAGATGAACTACTCTATTTCCACGCCAAGTTTCATAATTTTCTGAATTTCCTGGTTACCCAGCGTCCCTTGTTAGTTAAATAAAAAGGAGAAGGAGTGCGAGCGAATTATTCCCAGCTGTAACTGTGGTATAACGCTACACGCAACTTTGAAGCAGACTTGGCGCGATTTCGATTGAAATTCAATGCTAATTCTATGGTAACCTGACGCGATCCTCGCGTTTTATCAGCTTTTTTTCAGAATCCTAATCCATCGGACGAGGGGGGGAAGAAATGTTTGCATTATTATTCGCGTGCTGAATTCAGATGGATTCGAGGAGTAGTGGAAAATCTCTCGCTTCCCATCGTCACTCGCGATGGCGCAAGTAAACAGGCGAGCGATAAACAATTATTAATGAAAAAAAAAAAAATTTAGAAAGTATTTGCCGAAACGGGGACACCGGATTGTTTTCGAAAGTCAAAGCAGCATGACATTGCGCTTGGCTCGGTGTTAATTAAGAATCTAATTGCCGATTTCTGATTGCATAATTATTCAAATGATGGTTCGGTGACGTACGCGTGTTGTTGGATAAAAAAAAAGTTAGAAAATATTTCTCGCGGTGTTTATCGGCGTGGCGAAGGGTAAAGCGATATATGCAGTGTAAGTAGGTAAGCCGGGCAAAGAGTATCGAAGAGGACTCACCTTGATCCAGTTGATCTTGTACAAATAGGCAGCAAGGAGGATACCAAAAAGTAGAAGAAAAGCACCACCGAGGCTCCACCATCCAGCCATCGCTGTCTTCTTCACCCTCTGCCCCCGAACGAAGAAAAGCAAGTGCACTCGAAAAACTTGTCCCTCCGGAACACCTTCGGAGCCACCTCTCTTACTCCTTGCTCTGCACTCTCCCTCTTCCTCCCTTCCTTTACCATCCGCTTCTGCCACTTCTTCCTTTTTCCTCTTCCCTTCCCTCTTCCTATGCTCTACTTCCTTCTCTCTTCTTCCTCCCCTTCCTTCTTCCTTCGCGCTCCCCTTTTTCTTCCTTCTTTAGTTCCCTCCTTCTTTCACCGTCCTCCTCCTGTCTCTCATCATCATTTCTCCCTATCTTTTTCTTCTTCTTTTATTCTTTCTCCTCGTGTCCCTCTTCCCTTTCGCTCCCCGCCACTCTCCCTGACTTACTCTCTCTTTTGATATTCCCTCCCCGCCCGATGGAATGCACTCGATTTCTAAGCACCGTCTGCCGATAGCACCTTTTCCCCAAAAAATCACCGCCAAAGATCTTTTCTGGGTCTACGTAAACATAACAATGTCAGCGCTGTTCTGCCTCACGATCTGCCCCTCTCGCTTTCGCCGCTCTTCTTCCCTGCTACCGTCTGTGGTTTTCACGTCCCATTCGCCTCGTCTGCGTTCTGTACTCTCCGGATTATCGTTCCGTACGTCGCCTCTCGATCTGCTGCCGGTCGGTTTGCGTCCCTCGCGAAGAAATTGGCCGATGGCCCGCCGCCTGGCCCACAGGAGTCACCGGGCCCAAGACGAACGTACGCCCGGCCGAGGGAAGTGTTGGAAAAAGAGGAGACGGAGAACCACGCGGAGGACCCTTCCAGACTGATTCCGAACCCTCGATCGTTTTTCGAACGACTGAGCCACTTCATTCCTTAGACAGGGCCTTTTATACCTTTCCGACGTAGACCAGCTTCCTCGGCGTCCATCCTCTTCCTCAACTCAAACTTACCGCGTCTCTCCCGAAAGCCCCTTCCCCCAACACGTCCCACTATCAAACATCCAGCTGAAGATTCCACATAGAATTTTATTCTCAAAGAAACTAATCCAACCCAACTATCCCCTCCCACCTAAGATTCAATTCATCAGACCTACACGTATCAGTCCCCGCGCGAACGAGCATATCCAAACTAATTCTGCCGCGAGATGCTCGGTTGTCCGTGAAAACCTTAGAAAATGACGGAGCTGGTCGAGGAATATTTCGTCTGGCCTTTCCGCGCGAATGTCGCCAGCATTTTTCCGCTTAATATTATGTACACCGGCCGCGACCAATTTCCAAGTGCTTGTTGCATATCTCCGGTACGATCGGCGAATCGTTCTGCTTCTGCTTACCCTCCTTGCCTTTCCTTTTCCAGGTTCCGTTTTATCGACGCCGGCTATCGGCTCCCGACCGTTTGTATCTTCGCTCCTAGACTTTTCCACATTTATGTTCCTCCTTCTGCCCGCCTCCCGTTGCCCTCCCGTTTTAATGCCCCTCTGCCGGGGCCCGACTGCTGCCGCGCCGGCACGCATATCTTCACTAATTTCCACGGGCCTCGCAACGGGCCCAGTCGAATTTACAAAGCTCGGTCAGATCGGTATCTGGACCCGGAAGATTTAGGGCGAGCTTCGAAATCTTTGGCCGGGGGCCCGACGAGGATTCATCGCCGATGCAGCTCGGGCCTGGTTTGAATAGTATTCCGGACCGCGGTGCGGGCATCGAGGTGAGAGCTGATTCTCGAGGAGGAAACGATGGAATAAATGGCATAGTTTTGTGTTTACGAATATTTTTTTATTTTGTACGTCCTACGGATTATAAAGGTATTCTAAATGGTAAATGGTTATCGATTGGCACGTAGTAGCTAATTATTCTCTCATTGTTCATTAGTGTTTACAGGATTCGCATACAGAATCGAAATGATTCCCGACGAGGGGGCCATTAAGGGTTACACACATTGGTCGAAACAATCGATTTTTCGAAAGGAAGGTCAATGGCCCCGAATTTACGATTTTCTGTAAATTCAAAAAAACAAAAAAAATTATCTTACATTTAACCTGGAGATTTTAAACGCTGTTTTTTCGAAGATGCGCTTTTCAAATCGGCGCCAATTATATTTGACAATTACTGAACCGATTTGAATGAAACTTGGCACGATTATTTCTCACACCAGTGTCTAGTCTTTATCATACGGATTTTTTTTTATCGAGCCACGGGTTGGTTGGAATTTTTAAAGAACTGACGAAATTTTGCGGAGAAATTGCGTCACGGCAATATCGGGCGCTCGTTTTTTTTTTAAATAAGAATTTTAAAAATAGCGTATGATAAAAACTAGTTAAAGCCTAATTCGTACCTGCGCCTAAATCGTGCACCTGCTGCTTCTTTTAAATTTAAACTAACAGTCACAATCGCTCGTTCGGTGGAACTGTATACAACAGTTAGCTATACGCAATTAACAAGCCGAGTCACCATGCCGTCACTCGACAAAAAAAAAAATATAAAACAAGATTTTCGGGTGCTTTTCTCTAAAATTTTGCCGCGGTTATTAAGGATTTTGTACAATTGCTGTTAGTGAGAAGCGGTGAAAGAAATTTCTATGTGAAACTACGTCTATTTTTAAATTTATTTCGTGTTTTGGCAACGACAAACAGTGCTCTATTTTTTAGCTTCATAGATTTGAATTGAAATTTATCTATTTGCCTAATTCGTACCACCATGAGTAAGCTTAAATCGTACTGGTACGAACATAAGGGATACTTTTCTTTTTTTCCTTTTGATGACACCCAGAGGAGATAATTTTGCTGTCAAGACAAATTATCAATTTTTTTTTGAAAATATTCTTTAGATTATAAGCTTTCAATTGCATATTACGATTTTGCATGAAAAAAATGACTTGTAACATAAGGGATACTTTTCTTTCTTTCCTTTTGATGACACCCAGAGGAGATATTTTTACTGTCAAGACAAGTTATCGTCATTTTTTTTTTTTTTTTTAAATATTCTTTAAATTATAAGCTTTCAAGTGCATATTACGATTTTTCATGAAAAAAATGACTTGTATGTAAACAAAATTCATAAAGCACTCCCTCTTTTCACGGCCCTAGGTGTATGTAAACCCTTAATGAAAATTCACTTGTACACACGCAGCACTAAACAGTAACTAAAGTGATTATAGATTACCAGAGCCGGATTTACCTTTTCAGGGGCCCGAGGCTGAATATTCGGGAGGCCCTCGGTTAAATATAAAAAATAAAATAACGCTGATTTGATTTTTTTATCATAATACTCGTATAATCTAAATAAGAATTTAATTTCAAAATTAACATTGAATACCAAAACTAACCCTCGGCAAGATTTTTTGATAAATTTTTCGAAGAAAATTTTAGAAAATTCTAGGTAAATCCAGCACTGTAGATTACGCATTCGAATTAACTCGCGAATTCACTAATGAATAATTACGTTATCGATACATTCGGCGAACCGCTTCTTGGAATATCATTTTGTTGAACTCACGCTCGTGTAAACGTTTAATGAGACAGTAAACGAACAAACGAATCGATTAGTGAGTTTTTCGTCGATCGTTCGTTCGTTCGTTCGTTAATCAAAGGCAGCGTGCCTCAACAAATGTAGAAGGAAGCGATCCACCGGTCTTAAAATTAACTCGGTAATTCGTTAATGAATAAATGAATGAAGTGAATGGAGAGTCAGTTCATTCATGTATCGCGTTTTAACAATATGTTCGTATACTAGTTCGTTCGTTCGCGCGTTAACGATCTAACGATCCGACATGATCGAATGAACAACAAATTGAAGGCACTTGCGGTGCAAACCAAAAGTAAAAACAGGTCAACAGTATATCAATTTTGGAATTTTTTTTTTTTTTTAAACAAGGAATCTTTAACGTTATCTGTAACAAATCTCAACAATTAGAAGATCGTTTTCTGCGAAACAATGAACAATGGAAAACATTCTCTTTAACCAGTTACAAACAGAAACGTAATGTCCGTACGAAAACTTTTTTTTCTTTTTTTTTTTTTTTTAAAAAATAGCCACATATTTTACGCGATTCTAATATCGATAATTTTTCACGCACAATTTATCGTTGGGATGTCGTTGTGCGTAAAAATCGAACCGCTCCGGCGCGAAATATGCTCTCTTCTTCTTCTTCTTTTTCTTTTTAATCGTAAAACAAAAACACAACTTTGGTCAACGAGATTTGGATAACTTGGAAATTCCGTGTGGTTAACATTAACTCAACGAGGCATGAACACTAACGAGAAGCTAACATTAACTGGAACAAGCGAGGGGGAACGACAAAACTTAACAAGAAAACAAACACGATTAAATTTCTAACAAAGAACCATCGAATTTCGTAACGCCGTTGGATTAATAACAATTGGCCAACAAACGGGGATCAAACTTAACAAATCGAAGCAACGAGCGAAAACGAAAACAAGCATCATCGATCTTGATCACTATTTTCTCTTCCGATGATCGTGGAATTTTGATTCCAGAGATTTTTGAATTTCCACTACAACCATTCTACGACTTGCTGATGATTTCTTCTCACGAAAGCTGCTCGAAATATGGTCACGTTCCTCGCAATCGAAAATGCATTAAATTCCAGTGGTAGAATTTATCTTGAAATAAAATAATTTCGATGATCAATCTTGCCAAAATAAAGTATAATCTTCTTTTTTTTTGTGGGCCCAAGAAGTGGATGTTCTTATTTAATAAAATGAAAATTTCATTTAAACCACGTCCGAATTATTTAAAAATTTCTAGACATCCCAGTTAACTTTGGCAGTGGTAGCTGAATTCTTCAAACAATTCTGTTTTTTCTCTCATTCAATTCTTTAATATTAATAATTTCCATCGCATCTCTCAATTTAAATTTCCGAAATATTGTTGTGTCCCAGTGTTTCTTCATTCTCTTGGATTGAATATTCTTTTGTAATCAAAGGTCTGAAATATATTTCGAAAATAATTTAATACCGAGCTTCCCTTTTCATTCTTAACGAATTAAATTCGATGAAATATTGTTGAATCCCAGTGTTTCTTCATTCTCTTGGATTGAATATTCTTTTGTAATCAAAGGTCTGGAATAATTTTCGAAAATAATTTAATACCGAGCTTCCCCTTTTCATTCTTAACGAATTAAATTCGATGAAATATTGTTGAATCCCAGTGTTTCTTCATTCTCTTAGATTGAATATTCTTTTGTAATCAAAGGTCTGGAATAATTTTCGAAAATAATTTAATACCGAGCTTCCCTTTTCATTCTCAACGAATTAAATTCGATGAAATATTGTTGAATCCCAGTGTTTCTTCATTCTCTTGGATTGAATATTCTTTTGTGATCAAAGGTCTGGAATAAGTTTCGAAAATAATTTAATACCGAGCTTCCCTTTTCATTCTTAACGAATTAAATTCGATGCCCAATTCGAGAAACCACGCCTCTTCACTCAGTTCCCATTCCTCCAACCTCATTTTTTTCTCTTTTTTTCTGTCAATTTTCTTCATCTTCGTTTCGATACTTCTTCCTATACATTCCCATCACATTAACTAATCATTTTAGCTCGAGGTAAATCCAATAACTGCTGTATTCTTTGGCTGTGCATCTTTCAGACCAAAAAGGTTCTTCTCAATCTCTTCTTTCCAAAATTCCTCGGATTTGTCTCCATTTAACTGCTGCCGATTTCTTCGTCCCTTCAGCATCCTCGTAGCAGACGATGTTGATTCATTTCTGATCATCGAAGCGGCGTTAACTTCTGCTTTTGGACTCCTTCGTCACAGTGGGTCCATCCTGGAAGTTTCTTGTTAAAGGCTTCATCCTCGCCTGGCCCACGGGAGACCTGGAAGGGTGTGAGTGTTAGCAAAAAAGAAAGCGCCAAATCTAGCCTAAAAAATTAAGCTTCGTAAACTGAATGGAAAAAGAAACGAGAACAGAAGGTAGAAAGAATATCGTGAATAATTATATAGCACAGTTTTGAACAGTTCCTTTCGTCCAGTTTCGACGTTCTATCGATAGCTCCTTTTTTATTCGCGTTCGTAGGTTTCTTAAGCGAATTATTAATAATAATTTCACAGTAAATTCGGGGGTCGCGTTGCGGTCGAATGTTTGCATCGATTATGCAATAAATCGCGAGCAAATTCTGGGGTGAAATTTTCCAAGTCTAAAAAAATTTCGCACTTCAATCAATCTTCATCTTTTTTTATTTTTAGTGAATTTTCTTTACTCGCCTGCAACCAAAGCTTTTCAATGAAACTTAACTGCAATTCGAATCCTGTTATTCTGCTTCGATTCAAATCGAATATGTACTCTCTTTGTGGATTTTTAAGCAATGAAATGGAATATCTTTTGCGATTTGTTATATTTCAGTTTTAACACTGAATTAATGTTATTTGGTTCTACGTTTTGCTTATAAGACATTATTGGGTTTTAGTTTGTTTGTCTTTTTGAGGATGCAACTGATATCTATCCTCTTTTTTCCGTCAAACTATATTTTCCGTCATAGTTACCATTATTGTATTCTATTCTGTCAATGTAGGCAGAGTGTGTTCCTCTTATTATAATTCTATGTGTGTTTTATAAAAGAAACAGAGTCTACTGAACATCCATATAAGTAGTATAATAAATTCCTCGCAAGTCTGTCTACCATGATTTTTAAAAAATGGAGCTGCAAAATATATGTTTCTTATTTTTGAGAAATGACGTGAATTCTTATTAAAGCTCTGTTTCTTTGGAGATTTTTAATAAGTCATTAATGTTGAGTCTATGAAAGTTTAGCCTCTCATTTTTACATTTAAGTTTTTGGTGACTTATTTCTCTTTTATTTTCATTTCCCATTTATATTCTTCGCGAATTGTGCACAGTGTGAATGTAATAAAGACTTGAAATATTGCCTGGCACGATTATCAAACTGCAAGTTTTATATCAGCTGGATGGATCAGATCGAAAACTATTTAAAAGCTATTGCCAAGTTGTGATTCAACAAATGGAGCCTCGATGCAATTTTTCCTCAGCTATTATACACAAAATTTCCTTCTCTTTCTCACTAATCCTATTATTTTTCTATTTCTGTCTTGAAACACGATTTACATTCAAGTTAGATTCCATAGAATTATGAAACAGATCCTCGGAACAAAGTGAAATCGAGTGACAAAGGGTCGAAAAAGTCTTTAAAAAGTCCAAGCAATATTTCATCGAATTGGGGGATTTCTGGTGGCTTTGAAGACTGTTTTACTTGGTAGCTTTAAATATTTTAGTAACAAATAAAGACTTTGGTGATAAATCCAAGACTCTAAAATGATCTCCGGAGATTCGTAGAAGATTTTCATCCACGGATTTTGATAAGGCTGGTGGATTTCAAGGAAGACCTTGACAGATACAAGCTAGACTTTCATTGATTCAGAATAAAGCCTTGGTAAATCCTGACGAAACGTTTGCAAATTTATAACGACGCCGTGGTAGATTCGCCTAACGCTTTGGAGATTTGGGAAGCAAATTTAGCCTCGGTAGAATAAGGCCTTGGTGGATTTTCGATGGGATCCACACGAAACTGATTCCGATTTTAAAAGCCACGAGCTCTGAGGCGGGGAACGTTAAATCCAGATTATTGCTCACGATTATTTTCTCGTATAATTGGGTCTGCAGCAGATCTGTAGAAAATGGGGGAGAGGTAGGGAAGTGTTTTGAAAGAGCTTGAGATATGTAGAAAAAATGTAAATGATTGGGGAAGGTTCGGTGGTCCGAGGCATAAAATGTATAAATCTTAGGGTGCCCTCTTTGTTGGGGTCAGTTTATTTCAGGCTTTGTATGTTAGAACAGCCATTTACGTAATGGCCCTGGATAAAACAATCTAAGTATTCACTGAATTGATCGAAAATCAACGATGGAAGTAAGATAATATCGATCAGATATTATTCGGGCTCAAAGTTCCATTAATTTCGAAACATAAAACACTGTGGTTAAAATTTTGGAAAAATCTTTTCCTATGTTATGTTTATTAAAAATATCCGGTATCTTTTGTATTTCAAATCTTGTTTTTTTTCACTCGAAAAACAATCTAAGTATTCACTGAATTGATCGAAAATCAACGATGGAAGTAAAATAATATCGATCAGATATTATTCGGGCTCAAAGTTCCATTAATTTCGAAACATAAAACACTGTGGCTAAAATTTTTTAATAATCTTTTCCTGTGTTATGTTTATTAAAAATATCCGGTATCTTTTGTATTTCAAATTTTATTTTTTTCACTCGAAAAACAATCTAAGTATTCACTGAATTGATCGAAAATCAACGATGGAAGTAAAATAATATCGATCAGATATTATGTTTATTAAAAATATCCGGTATCTTTTGTATTTCAAATTTTATTTTTTTCACTCGAAAAACAATCTAAGTATTCACTGAATTGATCGAAAATCAACGATGGAAGTAAAATAATATCGATCAGATATTATTCGGGTTCAAAGTTCTATTAATTTCGAAACATAAAACACTGTGGCTAAAATTTTGGAAAAATCTTTTCCTATGTTATGTTTATTAAAAATATCCGGTATCTTTTGTATTTCAAATCTTGTTTTTTTCACTCGAAACTGAATGCTGACGCGGTTAAAATAGCTGCAAATAATTCTCCGGTTCTTGGTTTTTCGGTTATTATTATTTTTCAACGGAGTACTCATTTATTCTTGCGAATTTTCTTTGAAATTAAGGAATCCTTTGTATCCGTTGTCAAGAATTGAGCCAGAAACGTAAGAATCTTTCTCCCTGGGAAATAAAGTTTCGCGTAAATGTGTGGAATAGTGTTTTTGGATTTTTTCAATTACAAAACCAGTCGAGTTGAATTTTCCTTTCGACGTTTCAATGGGGAATGGAGATAGTCTAGTTCTCTGTACTCGTGCAACGTTTCTTGTCTGTTATTTTCGGGCGAATGCATTTTCTGTATGTAACAACGCAATATAAATATCTCGGTTATTGTTATTGCTGGTTCATACTGTTTGTTTCTTAACGTGTCGACGTGGGGAACGCAAAAAATATCCATTTCAAAGCGGTTTCGGTAATTGGCCCAAATACGTAAATCGGTAAAATTCGAAGTGACTTTTATTTCAAGTTTAATTTCAACAGCGTTCCATTTTGTATACTTCATATTATTTTTATTAAATTTCTGCTTCAACCAGCGTTTATTAGTGCCAATGGATAATTAATTAAAGCCTGATCGATCAAAAAATTTATTCGATAATAAATAATAAACATTGTATCGAGATTCTTGCAAATTTCAACGGAACGTGAAGAATAATTGATTTCCTGTTGCTCTTCTTTTTTTTTATATAATTTTGGAGTCAGTGGTTTTAATTATTGATTGATTAGTCGACAGTGAATGATTAAGTGAAAGCTATTCTACAATTTCGATTAATTTATGGATGCTGAAATTTTCACTGATTTCTGTATCGTTTATATAAAAAGTGTAGCAATTCGATCGATGATAAATATTGTAAATTGTATCGTGATAAATGAACGAATCAATTATTAACGACAGAATTGAATTGGAATTGAATTGTTTGGATTTTGTTTCGTTTATATAAAAAATGTAGCAATTCGATCGATGATAAATTGTAAATTGTATCGTGATAAAGGGATCCTTGAACGAATCAATTATTAGCGACAGAATTGAATTGGAATTGAATTGTTTGGATTTCGTTTCGTCTGAAATTTTTTAACTTATATATCAAATGACATGCGGGGATCGCAGACTTATTTCTGAGAGGCCGAATGCGTGCGGGTTTCATATTTTGCTTCGTTCGAGATTTCGATGCTTCGGGAGGTGTGACGGGCGACGAACGGAGCACGGAGAATTTTGAAAAGAAATTTTCGACTGGATCTTAGTGCCTGGATAGAGTAGGGCCGAGCGAAATTACTTGGATTCAAGCTAAAACTAAAAATAAATAAAATAAAGAAAAATCAAATCGCCGTTGATCGACTCGTCTCGCGGATTAAAAACACATCGAGGAGTGAGCGAGTGGTTTTGGTAGCCGGTGAAAAATATATTCGGATGAAGGAATATAAAGATGTTGACAACGAAGGAGCATGGTTCAATAAAATAATAACATTGTCGGTAGTCGAAGATCAAATGTACGGTGTTAATCCTTTTGTAATACCGAATTAATTTTCGGTTTTCAGTACCAATTTGATAATGGTCTTTTCATTTTTTCGATTTCTTCTTTTTTACTTTAGTGTCATAGATTGTAAGAAGGAAGTACTTAAAATGATTTGTCGGCGTGTCATAGAAAAATTTAACAATTTTTTCGATTTCTTCTTTTTTACTTTAGTGTCACAGATTGTAAGAAGGAAGTACTTAAAATGATTTGTCGGCGTGTCATAGAAAAATTTAACAATTCAACATTTTCGTGGGAGACGAGAAACGAGTTTTCCTTTCTTTATTCGCGACAGATTTATTACTTCTCCTGACTGATGGATTTTTCAATGTACTGGCTGAACAGTGGTTGAACTCTCAATTTCTAGTAGTTTCGTCGTGTGAGATTTTTCTTAAATACGGGTTCTTCCAAAACATAAATTTGAATTTATATTTTTATGATTAATGCTCGAAGCGCGATGAACTAATAAATTTTCTGCTGGTGCGGTTGTATTGATAATGAAAAAGTTGTACAGCGAGCTCAATAAAAACAAAAACCTTTTGAACCAGTTAATGATAAAAATTTCGAGATATGGCGTAAGATTATAGCCTTGAGAAAAAGAAACTTGCTGTGTGTAATATCCTGCAGATTTTCAGTCAGTTACTAAGTATTCGACAATAATCTCCATCATTATTTTTGTCCAATATTTTTTAGTTCCATTCAGAGAAGTGAGACTTTATTTGCAGAAAATGCTGAAGGCGTTTAAAAAATTAAGCCCTTTTTAAATTAATTTATTCCTTCAACTGTTTTTAGTCTGCATAAATTTAAAAAAAAACCTATTTCTCTCTTACACTGATCAGTATATCGTTTGCGATGCGAATTAGAAACAAAACAAAAACTGAAGGAGAACCGAATGTTAAAGAGAACTCTCTGTAATATTCTAAAAGTAAAAGCTGTTTCGAGTTCCACCAAAGAGCATACCCTCAATTTCTTTACTATCATATTAAATTCTACATGTTGTACAACCGGGGAGGGGCATTTTTCGATATTCCAGTATTGCAAGTGGTATTTGAACAAATGAACAGGCAGAGTTCTATTTCGATAATGAATTGATTCGCGTATTTTGCTGTCGGTCAGTGGCGCAGCCAGAGGGGGGCCAAGGGCCCTGGCACTCCCCAAAGATAAATGCAAAAGGAGATTAATGTAACCACGACTGAATTAATTCAAAAGCTTTGCGAATGAAAAGAAATCTGGATTTTATTCTTTAAATAAATTTCTATAAACACCTTGTGAATTTTATCGAATTCGCGTATTTTGCAATCGGTCAGTGGCGCAGCCAGAGGGGGGCCAAGGGCCCTGGCACACCCCAAAGATAAAGAGAAAAGAAGATTAATGTAACCACGACTGAATTAATTCAAAAGCTTTGCGTCGAGAAAAGAAATCTGGATTTTATTCTTTAAATAAATTTCTATAAACACCTAATGAATTTCACCGAAATTGCATTAAAAATATTTCTATCCGTTCAAGTCCACCCAGGATTAAATTCTGAGTACCTACGCCACTGCTATGTGTGCCACTGTTGTTTGATAAAAGAACATATATTTTAATAAATTGTATTTCCCACTGAACTTATCTGTTCCTGATATTGAATTTGGAAAAAAGAGGAGCTTTTAAAATTTGTGTGCCATTGTTTAAGGAGCAGAAAGTGTCCATGAAATTCGACCGGTTTGAAAAAAGTTGCTTAACAATTTGCCAATGTTGCTCGATGCAGTTATTAATTATGCAGCTCAGTATGACTAAAGGCGTAACTGTATGGGATTCTGTTTTCAAATTGCGCGAGGAATTAGACTTCTCTGACTAATTTGAATTTACCCTGCTGTTCCTAAGCATTAGAACACCTGCGGTACTTTTCGCTGCTTTAATTCCCTGGTTTTAATCTAAAATAGCATATTTCTGCTCAAACATTAAGTATCAATTATTTCCAATTTGAATTCAAATCACACGGTTTTTTCTATGTATCCATACTAACTTCCAATTTATTTTTTTACTGTTATAGGTGTGTCTTGTTTTTCTTGACCCGTAATAAATAATAATAATAATACTAAAAATACCAAGTGAAGCGAAAAATGTTAGAGCTGTTGAATAAAATTTATTTCCCAATGTTCTTCACAATGTGTTTTTCTTCTGTACATTCTCTGTTTTTATTTCATTTTTCTTAATATCTTTTTACTATAAGCTATGCCAATTGTATTATTTTGTTCATATTTTTGTACTCTAAAGGGTTCTTCCGTTGATTCAATAATAATAATAACAATTACCCCGCGCAGAGTAGCTAATAACGTCCTAACACTTATTAACGACAGCGTACACGAGATAGCATTATCAATCTTCTCAGTATATAAAATTGGCTAACAGGTTCCTCCGGCAAAGTCAGGCCAACGACACTTTTCTCTGAATTGTGTTTAGGGGATTCCTAGATTCGGTGTGCAAATGGGAACAACTGTACACGAAGCATAGTCTAGATTAATAAATTCTGTTTCACTGGTTGGTTCGAATTCATCTGAGAGTTCCCGGCGCGGTCTAATCAGCTTTTCCCTATCGTGCTCGGTGGCTCGATTAAAATTATCACGACGAACAACGGTCTACGGAAATATCTGCTCCAACTTTCAATGAACCATGTGAAATTAGCAATCAATTTGGTTGAGCCATTAGGGTGGATGTACCAGTAAATGAACACGTACCAGTGAATGAACATTTTTTATTAAAATGAGTAAAATAAGTTATTAAAGTAAGCAACTATTATAATTAATTAGAGATTTCTTTTCATTTCTTGCTTCATATCCAAACAATTTTTGCAGCACGTGGAATCAATCGCGATGCAAACATAATTGTTCATTCATTAGCCTTAACTGTTCATTTACTGGTGCATTTACTCTATTCTGAATTAATAAGGATACACTCTGTTGGGAGACAATTAACGAGCATCAGAAATCTTAGTATCCGGAACACTTCTTTTCTATTAATTCCGCGGAAGAATGTATTTCGAGGCATATCGACGAGCTTCCACTGCAAGAGGAAAGGTAGTGAACGAAATGCTCCGCGCATCTTCTGTTCAGACTTTTCCTGCTTCGATTAACGTTTTTCAAGGTTCGAATGATTTACCACCGGGGGTAAACCCTTTGGCCCTCGATCTTTCCGAGATGACTCGAAAGTATTCGGGATGGCACTGTTTCTAATCAAGAATCTTAGTAGTTTCGAGTTCCTCTCATTCCCCACTTTAACTATGCCTTCTGCAATTTTTATAGCTGTGCGTTTCGCGGTGGATGCATTTGTTTATTTATTTAAAAGAACATCGTGGGGCTCAGAATTTCATCGTGGGGTGAATAAAGACGAATTATTATTATTATTATTATTATTATTATTATTAATTTCGAAACGTTCGACCAAAAGGAATTTAGATTCTTCGAAGTGAGTTGATAAATTTTGGATATTTATTATTATTATTATGGGACAGAGCCCAGTGTATTTCTAAAAATTTATATTCATCGAGGAAGACTATTGAAAATGATTTGAATTCTTCAAGTAAAGAATGCCCGTTTATAATTGACAGCGATTGATAAATTTGAGATTCTAGGTCAGCGCGAATGATGGACGGTGCAACATGGACTGTAGTGTTTTAAATAAGGCTATTGCGATTTCCCAGATCATCTGCAGCTGTACAGAAACGTTCGCAAGGCTTTGCATTTGAATTCTACCACGCTCCTTGAGTGTTCGTTAATGGATGAAGGGAAAACCAGTAACCGAACAATGAATTTTATAAGAACATTTCTGAAGAAGTAAATCGGAGGAATGGTCGCACCTGCCAGTTTTCAGAGGCCGCGAAGAATCTTTGCCAGATCCAAAACACTGTAACCATTCTCCCCAATAAAAGTCACTATCACTATTAATAATCAATCCAATTAAGGACACTATCACTATTAATAATCTATCCAAAGTGTGACACCGGAAATATATTCTCAGTTAAAAGGAATTCTTCCGATCTCTATTAAATCATAATTAAATCTTGGTATATTAATTAATTGTCCGTTGAAAAATTCTCAGTTAAAAGAAATTCTCCCGATCTCTATTAAATCGTAATTAAATCGCTATTAATTAATTGTCCGTCGATAATTTCGCAGTTAAAAGAAATTCTCCCGATCTCTATTAAATCGTAATTAAATCTTGGTATATTAATGAATTGACCGTCGATAAATTCGCAGTTAAAAGGAAATCTCCCGATCTCTATTAAATCGTAATTAAATCGCTATTAATTAATTGTCCGTCGATAATTTCGCAGTTAAAAGAAATTCTCCCGATCTCTATTAAATCGTAATTAAATCGCTATTAATTAATTGTCCGTCGATAAATTCGCAGTTAAAAGAAATTCTCCCGATCTCTATTAAATCGTAATTAAATCGCTATAAATTAATTGTCCGTCGATAATTTCGCAGTTAAAAAGAATTCTCCTGATATCTATTAAATCGTAATTAAATCGCTATTAATTAATTGTCCGTCGATAGTTTCGCAGCTGTTCCAATTAAATCTTCTGACACTAAAAAAAGTCGCCATAAAGCGTCTCGAAATTGGATAACTAAATGATCTCGAGGTGGCATCGAGCCGAATCTGAGATTCTCAGACACAAGCTTCGATCCACGTAAGAAACACCAGGTAAAAGTACCGAAAGCACCGTTTGCAATGAAGATGAACCTAACGCCAACATCTCTCCGGGGATTCTGCAATATCGAATCGGTGGATCCGCGAGAACGGCGAGCGGACGTGAGACGAGAACGAAACGAACACGAGAGACAAGTGAAATTAAAACGTGGGGGGTGGGTTAAATAAAAGCTGCCCGAAATCGTGGAATTTTTGCGTAGTCTATCGAAGCACCAAGATCGTGATTGCCAGAAACGGGACTCACCCTCGCCGGAAGCAGTGTCCCTGGTGGATCCGTCCGTGTGGCGTTGGCTCTCCTCGCCGAGTCGCGAAACACTTCTGCGCCTTTCGAGGGCAGTCGCGGCCCTTAAATACTCGGATTCGACGGGTGCAAACGTTCGCGATGGCTCGTGAGAAAATCCCGCGGCACAATGCACCCTCTTCCTTTCGTCCCACGGGGGTCGAAGGTCACCTGGCGAGCCGGAGATTCTTACCTGTTTCCGGGCTGGGCGAAGGGGATGCTTCGCCGTTCGGACACGCCGCCAAGCCCGGGGGTTGATGATTGTGAGAGGGGAGAGGCGGTAACGGTCGTTTCTTTTCAGCGTCGGGAGGAAGGGTGCAGGTCCCGATTCGTGAGAATCCGATCCACACCGAGGGAGGGGAAGAAAAGTGTTCGGGGCACCTTTGAAACCCGAGACAGCTTGCTCTAGCGGGAAAAGTGAAATTGGTCGTTGCGGGGACAGCGCGGGTTAGGGGAGTTGCGATCCAGATGACATAGGTTTTTTCGGCCTGGGGCAGATATCTTCGGGATTCGGGGTGCTGGGGGATAGAATCAACGAGCAGTCGTTTATTGGAAATTTAAGTTTATTTAAACTGAAAGATCGGTCTCGTTGCTTTAGAGATAATAATATCTACAGATAAGAGAGATTAGGGATAAATTGACACGCTCTAAGTAATTGTCGGTGCACTATTCGCAAGTGAGCTCCTTTTTTCTTGGAGGAACTCTAGCATAAAGCGCGGCACCGGCGGGAACACAATTGGCAGCGTACCCTTATATGCCCTTTTGGCTTCAGTCGAGTAAACAAATCATAAGCGTAAATGCACGTTGCGGCAGTTCCATCATCGTCGTTGTGATCTCCTGCGAAAGTTTGCTACGGTTCGTTGTCTGCAGCAGCTTTGGGAATTACACGCTTTATCGGCCTTTGAACTGGTACGGCTTGGTGATGAGCCTTGTTCTTCATCTATTAGCTGATCAATTGAGAGATGAACGTCAATGGCACGCTTCTTGAGCGGATTTTTGGAAAGATAATAGGGGCGTGTCGTCTTAAGGGGTAATTCTGAAATGAAGCTATTTTTAAAGATTTTTTTCTCAGTAAATAGAAGATATAAGGGAATGAATCTTTTTAGAATTTATTAAGCTACCCTTACGTCGTAAAAAAATAATTTAAACAGATTTGTTTTAATTTGTTTTTAATAATATCAATATGACACGTAATATGTTCGTGGCGCAGGTGAATTCCCGACTCAGGTTTATCTGAAATATTAAGTTCGAAAAGATTCTTAATTTGCTCGAGTGTCGCTATCGCTCGTGCCTCGATTAACAATTTTTGTCGAAAAATAACCGAGATTTCTCTCAGGGAACACCGGGGGTTTTGTCAAACTTTTTTTTAAACCGACGGCATTTTGCTAGTTTTCAATCACCTGCGCCACTGTTTTTAGGTGTTATATTGAAGCTCTGAAAAAACATTTGAAACAAATTGAAAAAAATCATTTTAAATTTTTTTTGTATAATGTAACGGTAGCTTAATAAATACCAAAATGATTTATTTCATTATATGTTGCACTTACTGAGAAAAAATCTTTAAAAGTAGCTCAATTTTTCGGACGATCAAAGTACATGACCCCTTGTCAATGGTCTAGACTCTAGAACCCATAAAAATATGTGATCTTTAGGAATTACGGGACTGAATTACGGTAAAAATTCTGAATTTTTCAAGGGGTGATTTCAGCCCCGAAACCGTAATATGGCACCAACAGAAAGTCGGTTCGTGATGAACTACTCTACTTGCGGATAGTCTTCTGAATTTTCGGGTGCCTGACTTCCCCCTTGCGAGCGATAGTTCTATGTTATTATGCGGGATGGAGAAGTAATTAAGTGGGTGCAGCAATTTAGGTATTCGACCTTTCAACCCCTATGGGGGTGGCATAGGGGTCTCGTTGGGAAAGTGGTTATTCATTGCTGCGAAAATGGTAAATGTAGGCGCGCTTTGTGTTCCCAACTTTCGTAAAGATAGCACAGGTTTAATCTATATATGCTAAAAATGGTACATTCTTTCTTAATTTCTTGATTTGAAACGGTCAAGAAATATGCGTTTCATACGTATTTAAAGCAGGGACCTGGAACGAAATGTCTTTTCGTTTCGGTTCAGTTCCGATAATAATAATTTCGTTTCGGTTAATATCGTTCCTGCTGAACAAATATTTCGTTTCCATCAGAACGAAAAACAAATTTTGTTCCGAACCGGTTATTTCATTTATAAAAAAAACTCGTGTATACTTATTTTAACAATTTTATTGCATTTTTTGTACTTATAAAAAATTATAGGTTATAGTTATGTATAGAGTCTGAACACTGATAGGGCTGATTAGCGTGCTAGGCGAGGCATTAGGAGTCTTGCCCTCCTAGACATGACTTGCAAACGAAAGCCTCCAACAATATAAACTATAAAAAAAATTATACAAAATAAAATTAAATTTAAATTTTTTAACCTGAAGTGTACAGAACGGTATTAACCGAAATTTTTATTTCGGTTATATCGTTTTCTCTCCTGCAACAGGGTTAAGAATTTCGTTCCTGTTTCTGTTTCTGTTCCGGAAAAATATTTCGTTTTTTTCGTTTATCGTTTTCGTTTCTGTTTCGTTCCGGGTCCCTGATTTAAAGATTCTTTTTGATTCTTGAATTTGTGATACCTATCGTTCGGATTACTAAATGCCCTACCGGTGCACAAAGTTGTTCAATAAATATGCAAGAAGGAGTACATTCGCATAAAAGGAAATGAACCTTAAAGTTCTACGAACACGCGGTGCTCGCTATTTTCTATATTATATTTTAATAAATAAAGAATTCTAAAACTGTACTGCACGAAAGTGTCCGTTGTCTTTTCAATTCACCCTCAACTGCGAAACCGTTTCCCAGAACTGCGTCTAAATTAAATATGTACGTCCCTAGCGCACCTCCCGTGCTGTCCTCGCGATATACACAACGTACCTATATATATGAAAACACTAAGCTACTCTGGCACGCAATATTTCTTACGCCGTTCCTTCGTTCGTCTCCCAATATGGTGGCTCCGCATCGCGTGCGTTATCATAACCCTTTGTCTCCAACTGTAAACATCATCTGTAAAAGTTTCAAAATGGAAGGAGCGCGTGTAAACGTTTCGCAGTTCAACGGCAAGTAAGTTCGGTTGGAGTTTTAGTTAGCCGCAGCTCGTTTTGTGCAACAGGAATTGATATCCATCAAATTGGCGCGTTTCAACCGGTTCATGATACAACCCCGTCATCTTGCTTCTCTGTCTCTTTCGCCTATTATTCGTATCGTTAAGGCGGTTCCACGGGCAGAAGATCCAGTTTAACTTCTCGTAACCGTTGAGCTTTTCTTCTTCGTACCTCAACCCGTTCCTCACGTGCTATGTTCTTTTAAACAGCCCCCTCTCTTATGCTAATGAAAAGCCTGCATGTGTACGCACACGTAAACACGACACGTCTCCACATGTAAGGGCACTGAAATACCTAGAGAGACATTTTCCTACGAAAACTACTGAAATAACACCTCCTAACTATTCCAACAACTATTCCCCATTCGCGTGCGTACAGTTAAATAATTAATTACAACAAGGGACATCTTAGAACGCTTATACACGCGTATCAAGTAATCCAATTCTTCTCAAACGTTCCTGCGGACCACTTGCGTCGAAGCTACTGACATATCTACGTATGTGCATATATATACCTTACCTTCGTAGATACTTTCTTATCGATAGTAGGTACGGTGTATTTATCGACAGAGATATTACCGACAGAGATATTACCGACACTGTTATCGACCGACATGTAAACTTCATTACAGACACTGTTATCGACCGACATGTAAACTTCATTATCGACACTATTATCGACCGACATGTAAACTTCATTACCGACACTGTTATCGACCGACATGTAAACTTCATTACCGACACCTGGTAAATACTCACACAGTTTAAAGCAAAGTACACGCGCGCATATGAAACAATGCACACGCCGTACGCCATATTCGTTTGTTCTCCATTTCTACGGTTAACTCGCAACCAAGGTCGACCAGGGTGACTTGATGCACGTGATCCGTGTATCTAGCTTTGTTTAAACTGAGAAGAGACCAAGTTCGGTGTTGTTGCTCGTAAGAGTTGGCGAAGAGTTTACGTAAAATAGACGAATAGCAAGTACGTCTTTCAGCTGGGAGTGTGGCGGCTCCTGTAATCCGGCTACTCGGAGGCTAGTTATGTCGGAGGGTCTGAGGTCGGGGGTACCTGCTGGTGCGGGACTCACGTTGACTGGGCGTCCGCGCTAAGCTCGCCATCAATATGGGCATCCTGGAGGAGTCCGGGGTGGCCAGGTTGGCTAAGGAGAGGCGAACCGGGCCAGAGGGGAAACCCCAGCAGCCAAAAGTCTCCGTGGCGGGCAGTAGTGGGATCGCGCCCGGGAGTGGGACCGCATTGGCAGCCTGGTCGATATGACTCGACGCATAACTTTTTTCCACTTTTTTCCAACATTCTTATTATCAATATAATCTATCTAACGTTCTATCCCCATCTTTTAACACGTCTCCGATTTTTAACGTTAAATTTTTCCTCGTCGCAACGGACCATTGGAGTTCGAAGCGACGCCATCTTCGATCCGATATAATAAACTTTTACTTTCAGTTCTCTTCAGACATTGCGACGTAGACAAATGTATGATTATTGATTAAAATAGAAACAGAATCTCCGTTTCTGTGACGGCGATGATGAATATTCTACCTTTAGTGTATAAAGTTAGATGATATCTCGGTCTCGTACGTTGCTATCGAATTTGATTTTACTTCTAAAAGTACGAATAATACATATGCAAGTGCTGAGAGGAAATTCATATATATGTGGTTCATATTTAGATCTTAAATTCTTTTGTGAAATTTTCTGTTACTATAACGTTGCTTCTTTGACCAGTTTCGAATAACTTTTTGCGAGAGGTTAGGGCAGATGTTAGTTCAAGCTTTCTCCTCCATAGGGGTTGCAAATATCGATGCATATGCGTATTCATTACGCAGGCAAACTTACGATTATTTAAATAGGTTGTTTGTAAAACTTTCTACCACCGAGCAGTCTTTTAGTATCAAAACAAATGTAAAAACAGTAGAAACTTTTATTTTAACACAGTCTAATTGCTATATAATTAACAATAAGTACGCATTAAAAATGTACATACATATTGCGATGATGTTAATAATTTTTTTACGATAATTAACCTACTCAGAACATAATTTACTCGCGATCACGGTACTATAAACGTGTAATGGGAATCTGAAGGGAAAGATGGTACTCTTTGAAACATATAGGAAATTCTTTTTTATTTTCTCCTTGCTAATTAAACATTTCATTCTACCTGCCTTTTGCCGTGTTTTCCTTTCACCGCTGTACGCGCTACATAAAAGACCACCACATTGGAGGCTTATACAAGGATCAAAGACCACATGACAAAAGTCACGAAGCTTTAGGAGAATATTTTTTAAACGAAAAAGCGTTAAAAGAGATACAAGATATATATATTTCTACAATTTTTGTTTTTCTTTTTTGGCTTGTTCGGCGAGTGCTTCTAAACGATCATGTTCCGCAATTAAGGCGTCTATTTCATTCGCAGGCAGGATTTTCGTCTTCGTCTTACCGTTCTCTCTGGTCAGAGTAGCCATTTCCACTGCAATAAAAAGATTAGGAAATTAACTGATCATATATCTCCAACTCTCTACAGTTCTTAATTATATTACTATATTACAGCATGACGAATTAATCGCACCTTTCTCTGCAGATAGCTTATTCATATCTAAGGTTTTAGAAAGGACTTTAATAGCCAGCTCCTTAGCGTCGCTCAGTGTTGTCTCTCCATCTTTATATTCCTGTTTCAACGAAGATACCGCAGCGGCGAAATTGTTTCCAATACACGTTGCCTTCCATCCGCCGTAGTTTCCACTCGGGTCTGATTGGTACAACTGATAGCCGTAATGTTTGTCCCACCCCATGTACAGAATCGAGACTCCAAAAGGTCGCTTTCCGCCGTATTGCGTGTACGCTTGTTTCACGTCGCAGAGCCAGGAGACAAGTTGCTCGCAAGGAATCGGTTCTCCGTATTGTAGCAGATAACGTTGCGCGATCAAGCGCAGCTCGTTCGTCAACACGTTGGCGTCAGAAGTGATGCCGGCGACGGAGCATATGATATCGTCGTTCAGTCTATAAATCTTCTCGGAGAAGAATACTTCGTCTAGAAGCTTATTGGTGTTGCGTCGTTCCGCTGCGAGCAGAATGCCATCGGTCGCTAAGATGCCGAGACAAGTACCGGCGTGGCTTATGGCTTCCATCGCGTACTCCACTTGGTAGAGGCGACCCTCCGGGGAAAAGATCGTCGTGCGGGTATCATACCTGCGTGCCTGCGAGCGTAAGACTTTGAATTATGGGCGACGAAGCTTGAGCGTGGATGGAGGGAATCAAGCTTTTAGTAATTTAATTTTATTTACACTGTTTATTATAATTCGCTTCTAATATAAACTATGTGAACCTAGAAGCTTTCAACGCAGAGGCGAATGCGTGGCACAAGGTACCAAATCGATCGTTGTATCGAACTTAAATCCGTGGTAAGGACCGTTGCAATTTTATCGGATACCATACAGAACGCAAAAGATTTTGGCGGAAAAGTTAAATGAATATCGATATTCTAAAATGAAATTCGAATACAGATTCGATCACAGTTTTATTTTGTTAATATCATTCAACAAATTCTATTCGAGCTTGATGACAGTGCAATTTGTATAACCTCTCACTCAGCGTTTTCTCGGAAGAATAATAAGAGACAGGGGGGTAACAGTAAAGATAATAATCACGATCTAATGTCAGATGAATATTGTTAAAATTTACCATTGTAAAGAATTGTTTTCGTAACAGTTACAGCACTGTGACACGTGAAATAGAATACTTGACACTACGATCGAGAGCGATTTGTATTAGTCGGCGTTTTGAAGATCTTGTGGACGCACGAGTGCGTTCTGCAAATCGATGGCGATGTTTCGTAAAGGCGTGTTCGTAGAACTAAAATTTTGGAGTGTGGATGGAAATTTATGGAAGGTGAAGAATTCTTTGGGATTGTTACGTTTTTTAGCGGGGATTTTGGGATGCGGACGCGAGTTTGGAATGTGGTGTGGGTGTTTCGAATAAAACGGAATACAAGAAACCATTTGTAAGTTAAACTTTGGAATTTATTCTCAATATCAGGTTAAACTGTTCCAGAAAGCAGTAAGTGACAGAATGCCCCTGGCGTTACAAAATCTGCTCCAATCTTGTAGTCCAATCAGGATCGAGGCTGCATTCCATACAAGCGGTAGCTTATCTTTTTGGAGTTCCTCCGCCCCGCCAATCGACGTCCATCTTTCCCTCCGTTTTCAAGTGGTGGTGGAACTTCTGTGGAAGCGCGCTTTTCCGTTACACAGCGGGGTGCCCACGTGGGAAGAGAAAGTAGGCTCTGTACGAGGATCGGGAAAACAACCCTCGAAGGAAATTTATGACTTCCTTGACATCGCCCGTTTGGAGTGATCTAGCACTCGTAATAGCTGACAGAGACCAGAGACATCTCAAGAGATTCGTGACTTAGGGCGGTATTCTCAGTCGTTGCTTAAGACTTAAGATCGTCTTAAGCATGCGGCATCCTCTACTAACCTCATAGACTAGTAAAGGATGCCAAATGCTTAAGACGATCTTAAGTCTTAAGCAACGACTGAGAATACCGCCCTTAAACTAGACCTCGCGATTCGTCTCGGGGTCTGCTAATTGATGCTCTCTTCCTGCTTTCCAGCTTCACCCACGATCTTTCCCACGCATGCCACCCGCATCGCGTACACTTGACAATCATACATACTTGCCAGATGCCCGCTTTCAAATCTCGCTGCTATAGACATACTTTACATATCGATTACATACAATTCCCCAGTCACGTTCAAGCGATAGCGCAACAAGTTGCTTTATTACGGAAAAAAAAAAATAGTAATTGTATCGGTCATTATGATTGTATGATAAATCATAATTCTGTAAAAGGACTTTACACTGGAATAAAACAAAGTACTAAGCAAATTTGTGTATTCTTTCATTTAACCACCGTATCAGTGATTAAACTATCACAATTCATACGCATTTTGAGTTGCAGTCGAAAATATATAATAGTATTTGTTTCTATACTTATTAACGATACAATTCGATGTATGCTGACAGTGAATATAAAGTTACTTGCAGAAGCAGAAAATTAGCTTACTTAGTTCTTTAATATTTATTTGCAATCTAAGATTCTGGATAAGTATATTGTAGAGAGACTTTAACTCATTATGAATCATATTCGAATCAGGGAATTCGACTATTTTTCTGTACTAAATTTATGACGATTTTGTTGATAATTAAATAGTTATCAACAATTCTTTTACAGGGCTGTAAAAAAATGGGACACTGTTTTCAGTAAATGTTCACTTTATTCAACGACTTCTTACAAATAATTTCTGCACATTTCCAAGTGAATCATGAAATATAGGCTCACGAATATTTCTCTGCACGACATTTGAAATTATCTCGTTTATCTTACTAATTTATACACTTTTGGAGCTTAAATCGTAAATATAGATCTGCAACAATTTTCAACGCCACTGTTTTTTAGAAGCGGCCAGTCTAGATTGCCCTTTGCTAGGTGAAAGTAATAAATGAATATTATCGATGAATATTGTTGCAAAATGGATTACAATGTCACCTATATAGATCCCTAAACTGCGAACACATAAAATGACAATAGTTTCCCCACCAGTATCAAGACAAGTACTTATTTAACAAAAATAGTACCCATTACGTATGCCTTCGTTTCTATCTTCAATGCTTCGCTCTTATTTTAATTAATAACGACTTAAAATTACGAAGAAATTAACGTCTAGTTGTTACTTTACATAAAATAATACAAAATAATGTTCGTTTCTCTGATACTGAAATGAGCATCTCCGTTATCAACAATCTAAGTAGATACGATAGATTGAACAGCTCATAGATTATAAAAAAAAATATTTCTCACCCTATGAATGGAAATAATCGATCAAGCGTCACTGCTTTTTATTACCATTCAATCAACTAAATTCGTAAAACATACCCACTCTGGTATTAAAATAATAGAAACAGTTAACTTCACTTCTCAGTCAAGGTAAGAAATTCTTTCTTCTTCTTCATTGGAGACTTTACATTATTTACTCTTAGTGTTAGTAGTACGTTAAATCTAATTATCCATTTCGCAGATCAATTAGTGAAAGAGAGCAGAAGATATCACGGAGAAACTAAGGGGACTCCTGCTTGTTCTGCGGATCGCAGTTCTCCTCATCTTCGTTGAAACCATAGATGACACTGAAATCCTCTGAATCGTTTTCCAGGGTTTGGTTCCTCGACACCTCGGCCTTCAGGTACTGATAGGCGATAGTGAATCCTCTTCCAGTGCTAATCTTCTTCACTTCTCCGCGAAGAGTGGCCGCCGATCTTGGAATTAAGTGGCGGATCTTCTGAGATTCATTTCCCGTTGCTTCGGTCAAATTCTCACGAACGCTAGAATTTTTATCTCTGACTACATCAGACCGGTCTAGCTTTACGTCCTTATCTTGAGAGTCATGTCCCGCGATCTTAGAAATATTCTTTGCCCCCGAAACATTGTGCCCTGTTGCGTTCGAAGCATTGTGCTGGTTTGCGGAAGTGCTTGTGTCTCCCTTAAAAATGCTTTCTTCTTCTTCTTTGCCCTGAGAAGTATTTTTCTCAAGCGCGGAATCATTGGCTTTATTCACGGTAACTTCTTTTAATTTGGAAATCAGGTCACTGATGGATATACTATCCGTTCCTCCGTTGCAAGACAAGGCTTTGGCGGCTTTCTTAGGTGGTCTTAATGGTGACCCAAATTCCTATTGAAAAGAATGATAAACGAACGGTTAATATATATTGCAACCATGGTAAAAACGGAGTCGCTCGAAGGAAATATAATTCGTAGTAATAACAATGATAATAAAATCTCGAAACGTACTGGTTCCTTGTAAGGAATGCTCTGTTTACTGTTATTCTTATTCTGGTTATTCTCGAGAGCGGATAACCTGTCCCTTTCACGTTGCTTGAACTCCTTCTTCTTGGCTTTCGACAAACCTATCGCTGTTCTTACGATCGGTTTGTTCGCCGTTGCGACTAATGGATTGTATGTCGGGGTATTCTGAAAAATAGATTTAATTTTATATTTAAGAACAATGGTACGGTTATTTCGAATTCGATGGTTTCGAATGATGAATTCTTCGGAAATCTAATAGTTACATTAAAAGTTTGAAACACTGGCAAGGAAAGTATTCCAGGTGTCCGTTTTTTGCCAAAGTAATCAGAGACTAACACCCGCGAATCTTATAATTTCGGGGGGGGGGGGGGTTCCCACCCCCTAAATATAAAAAAGGGCCAAAATAAAAAAACACCTATTCCTTATTTTTTGGTCCTCTAAAACGTATCCAAAATTTAAAAATAATCGGAGTCGAACACCTGAAAATCTTATAACTTTCGGTGGTGGTTTCACCCCCTAAATATAAAAACGGGCCGAAATAAAAAAACACGTATATCTTATTTTTCGGTCCTCTACCAAAATTCAAAGAAATCAGAGGCACACGTTAGGATACTTTCCTTGTGAGAGCAATGTTAAAATTGAATAAAAAATCATCATTAAATTGAATGAAAATTACATACTCCGAACCAGTCTTCGTTATCAATGGTATTAGTTTGCAGGCTACACGCTTTCTCAATAGGAATTGTTCCCACTTCTACCTCTGGTTCAAACGAAGTTGCGTAACACTTCATGTTTCCACTGGTTGTGCACACTGAAAGATGATGCTGCAACAATCGTAAATCGTTAATTCGTAAAATTAAGAAAAATCGCAAACATCGGCGCAACAACTCATCGCTGATCTACGTAAAACTTACCTCGAACTCGTATGGGTCTAGCATGTGAGTGGCATCATACGGGCAAACAACTTTGTGGTTCTTCGGATAGTTCTTGCGACACTTGAATAAATGTTTCTGAAGTCTGCCTTCTATGATCCGATGAGACTCGTTAAATGGGCACTGGATATAAGCCCCGACGTAATTCATTTTTCTGAAACAGAAAGGACCTTGTTTGCATTAATTACAGAATTACACAATATTTTTTCGACCCCGCGGGGAAAGAATATGCGATCGTGTTAATTTACATATATGAGAATTTTAAGTTTCAAAGAGGCCCAAGAAAAACTAATTAAGATATTCTCCGATGCAAAGTATTATGCCTAAATAATCACGATATTAACATTATCGATACTGAATTCAGACAAGTGTAACGACTAACGCCATACTTACGTTTGCTGGTCTACTTAATCCTCGCAATAGGATCGAAATACTTCGCAACTTTGGCAGAACGTGAAATTTAAGAGACTTTGTAGCTGCAGATTGAATGATTCCTAATTATTCTGCCTTATCAACTGCTACTGATTAAATACGCGTGATACGAGTCAAGGTAACAGTTACCGTTTAAATGCGCAGAAATGTATCCACACATGACACAACCACACAGAACGGGCGAGCAGGCGACGTGTTTTTACACGTAGAAAGCATTAAGTGCGGTCTTCAATAAAAAAAATGTATGACCTTTACTTAAACGACGGTAAAACTAGAAAACAATCGTCATTCAAAATCAAAACAAAGTATAGTTTAATCATATATTTAAAACCGACAAATTTGAATGTACTTTAATATATGTATAGATAACTATTTCAAATTCCAAGGTATTCCAAGCTCACTTAATTATAATTCTGTTACGAAATCTCGAGTCTCGTGTTGAAAAAGGGGTGAAGAATGAAATGGACAATTTCTGATCCGCGTTTTAAAACGCGCAGACTTCTAAATGAGAAACTTTTTTATTAAAAAAACTAGCTTCATTGTTTACTCATTCCCGCCGGATTTGTGATTTATTACTTGTTCACATCCGACTCCCCAAAATCTCCGATTGATCTCTCGCGTTGCGCAACCGTCGCGTGCGTGATGTTCATTTTCCATACAGGGTATCCAATCTCTGAAGCATATAACTTGAGTTGCACCACTATCGCGCAAGAAAGGCACACGCTCTCCTCGCGCAGTATGGCTCGCTCGATTCCAGTCGTGATTTGTTCAACCACGTTACACCGAAAAGGTTTTCTTTCATTTACAAGCGGATTTCTGCGTAAATAATCGACGATCCACCATGGAAGACGAATGGGGTACGCACAGATCGATATACGAGCATCTCGGGCATCGCGCGACCGTAGTTGCATTCGAGCCACTGAAATCATTTAACCTTCAACCTTTACAGATGTCGAAAACGCTGAGGCGAAATTCGACCTCGCTATCAGATCCAACAAGTGGGAAGGCGAGGACGAGGACGAGGACGTCAAGGTTGCCTTTCATTATTTTCTGTTACAATTTATACGAGTCGTTTCCGAGGATCTTGCCCTTAAATCGACAGCCTGTGAAATACGATTAACCTTTCGCGGGACGGGTCAACACGCGACTGATACCACGACAGTGGATTATTGCCGAACGAACCGGAAGTTTGCCTTGAATCGATTCGAGGATCAAGTCGAAAGCACGTTTCGAATAAACAATATGAAATTTCCATTTATAAATCTATTTATATTTAAGCGAATAGCTTTCGGAGTAACTTGTAACTCCATGAAACTGACACGAGTTTTCGTAACGAGAGTTAAGTCGCGTCGAGCTCCGAGTCACTTGGCGACTTAACATCCGATCCAAAATTCAGAATTCGTTCGACTTGCGAATCGAAACGAGGCACGAGTTTAAAGTTAGATTATAAATCTGAATAAGTAGAAATTAATTATAGCTTAGTTAACACGAACGATAGATGAATTGGGAATTTCAATGTTGGATATTATAATTGAGTAAAGTTGAGAATTGAGTATTAAAAATGAAGTTAGTATAGATATATTCTGCTTCTATCGGGAAGCATGAGTCTCGAGCGATTTCGTTTTCTATCGTAAGAATAGTCGCCTTTGAAAGATTTAGGTAGAAAGTGTCCGGGAACGGTAGAACCGAGGCACAAGATCCGACGATCGGTCGAAATCGTGATAAATTAAGACTGACAATTTCCGTTTAAAGTACCGTCGGCTGATACGATGATTTTAAAGGAGAAAAATCGATTAACAGGATAGTTGGGAAGATGTTGAAGAAGAGAAGAAAGATGTAGAGAAAGCCGCAGAAGTGCCTAAGGCCAAGCCAAAGCCGAAGAAAGCTTTGGCAGAAAGGATCGAACAGCATGAGGTATTTTGAATCTCCACTCAGACCCTTCAAATCTGTTTCCCCGTTTCGTCCGATCGTTCAGTTGATCGCTGAACGTTAATCGTTCCACTTCCTATTATCGTTCCTCATCGACGTAGCGTTAGACACGAAGATTCCTAAAAAAATCAGAGTAGAAAGAGTCTGGCGAATTAATTTGATCCGTTTCGTTTGCTCCATCATCGTAGAAAAAGGCAAAAGAAGAAGCGGAAAGAAAAGCTAAAGAAAAAGAAGAGGCGCTGACGCCGGAGGAGAGGAAAGCGGAACAATTGAAGCGCCAAAGGCTCCAAGAGGAAGCTGACCTTCGTCTGGCCATGGAGACTTTCGGTTTGTCCAACCTCGTTGATTTTTCTAATCGCAAGCCGCACAGAACCGACAAGAAATGACTGCGTTAGAAACTTTCATCCGTTAACTCTTTGCGCTCCTGCTTTCATTTAAGCAATACTATTGATATCAATTTCGGATAAATTATAATCTTGTGTAGCTACTACTGATTGATGGAATGAGGAACTAGCGCTATTTTCTTTTTTGTTTCTTAAGCATTAAAATTAATATTTTGCTCGTGCAGCATTCCAAAGTATGTACGCATTTATTTTTTCTGGGGGGCGAGCTTTGCCTTTTTAACTGATCCTGTAAATCGAATTATACAACTGTAACGGAATTTTTGCTTAACGTTGACATTTTGCTGAACTTCTAGCAGAGCATAGTGATATAATAAAAATGATAAAAGTAATTAGCATATACATTTAAGTGTAGGTTCGTTATTTAATTTATTCGAATTTTGTTCAGCCTTAGTATAAATTCGGATGTAAATGTAATTGGAAAGTATTATGAATTAGCAATATTTCGTCTTGTTGAAATCTTGTGCTTCAATTTCCTTCATTATTGAATCTCGATCTTTAATTTAATCGATTTGAACATATATTTTTTTTTATATACAAATGATTCGCGGCTGTTGAAAGTTGGAATGTTTAAAAATTTTTACTGGGCGCGTATTTTATATTTATAGTATATCTTCTACTCCACTGTTGAACGGAAAATCTGAACATAAAAGTTTCGTCTATCGAAGCATTGATAATTGGACCGCAAAGGGTTGATCTAATATTTATGCTTTAAAACGAGTTCTTAATGGCTTAATTATTCTTTTATGCTTTATCTGACGTAAATTAATACGAAGTATATCGATAAGCATTGAGTATTATTGGTGTAAGAATCGTAACTATTTGTACTTTTTAAATATATATCAATTAAGGAAGTAATCACGATTAATTATCTACAATCGATATTAAATTTGTAACGATTTTCCTATTTTAAAAAAATCATATGAGATATTTTTTTATACAAACTTCAAATATAGTTGTAAGAATTCTATAAAATTTTAAATAGCTCTAAACGTGCTGGAATATTCTGCTTGAATTTTACTATTGATATAAGAACGAAAAGAAGTTTTCTAGAAGCTTAAACTCTACAATGTTATACTTTAAAAGTTATGCAGTCATTAGCGCGGTTACAATAATTACTTAACGATTTCCAAACATCTTCGAGGCATTATTCTTTTAAAGTAAAAGTTGATCTTGTGTCAGGAACTGTACTAGAGACGCGAGAATGTATTCAAACGAAGTAACGCAGCTTTTAAATAAAATTACAAAGAAAAAACTGTTATTGTGCGAAGAAATAAACATTCCTCTTTCACGAAAAAACAAATCAGACGTGTCTTATTTATCAACATTGATCTCCCGTACCGTTCCTGATACATATTTCATTTTCTCAGTAAACTGTAATTTCATTTGTCGCGTTAAAAAAATTTCATCATTCAGCTTCGTGTCCTAAATTACTTGTACAATTTTTACAATATGTTAAAATTGCCATTATAACCAGTGGATTGAAATAATTATTAATCAGATTCCATTCAGGAACATATTATAATCCGCAGAATTATTGAAATTCTTGTACGTCAGGCGCACTTCGTTATATATTTATTGCTTCTCCGTGAAGGATTATTAGTTTATCAATCGCTTCCGTTCAGAATTGCGGAAAATCTACATTTTTCTAAAACGTAAGAAAATTAAAACTCGTTTCTCTTTTGCTTTAGGGGTGGCAGAAGAACCTCCTGCGTTCAGCCTGGACAAGACGGTACCTAACACGCTGGAAGAATTCGAACAATACGGGAACCTACTTGCGGAAAAACTCAATCTGCTTGCCAAGAGCGCTGAATTCTCTCTGTTCGCAGAAGAACTTGTTAAATGCATTGCACTCAATTGTAAGTACACTGTCTAGGAAATATGTAACGAATATTAGAAAATTAGAGCAAGCTACGTTACCAGAATCCTATTACGCTTGAATAAAAGATTCCTTGATAATCTGCTTTCGGAATACTTCACGAATTAATTGTGTCGCCCGTTGCATTTTTCTAGTATCCTCGACAGATCTGAAGAAAGTGAAGGCGATGGTGGATAATCTTCTGATCGAGAAGCAGAAGATGGAGAAGGGGAAAAAGAACAAGGGAAAAGGGAAAGCGAAACTCAACAACAGGGATGATAACGCTCTTTTGAGCGAATACGACGGATACGTTTACGATGATTACGACGATTTCATGTAGCGACCTTTTCATCCCTTACTCTTATTACTCCCTATCCCCTTTTCTAGTCGCCTAAATACACGCAGATGGTTATTAATATTTATCGCAGATTTTATATCCTTTATTCACTCTGTATTCGAAGTGTCCTGTTTCATTCACTTTTTAACTGCTCCACTGGACATTGCAATTTTAAACATCTCCGCCCTCTTTTGTAGAATTTCTTATATATATATACATATGATACAGTATGTAAAAAAAAACAACAACAACATATCGTTAATGTGTTCTAAAAACGATGGAAAGCTTTTTCATTAAATCTGTTAATACTCACCGGATCGATTAAATTGTCGTTCTTTCTAAGGAAGTCTGCGGTTCTTCAAACACTTCGCAGAACTTAATTATGCTTACTGTATATTAAAGTCGAAAGTGTTCTAACTAGTCCGAACTGTTAGCGATACGAAACTGTTCAGAAAGTCAGGGGAAAGGCGAGAGCGCGAATAACGGGTCCTTGCGCCGTGAGCGTCGCGGAGTAACTGACCTGAACCGAAATGAACCGAACCAGCTGGACAGTGTTGCTCGAGGAATTTATCCTTTGAAACATGCTTCCTGCGCATGCGTAGATAATCGTCCCAGCGCGCGAACGTGCGCGTGTTCCAGGGTTCCTTGTACTTTTATATATACCCGCACGATCTAACGAATCCCCGTCACGACGTATGAAACTGTTCCGATAATATGTTATGAAAATAATGTACTTTGTTTTGAGAGTCTTTTTAACGCCCTTACTAATAGTAGGTGTGATTCTCGAGGTGCTCGTGATAAGTAAGTTAACGATTCTTTATTAAGCTTCTTTGTTACATTGAATCTTTCACAGAAGGTACGCGTACAGTGAAATGAAAAAATTACATGTATTTCGTTAAAGTTAGAGATTTTGTTCGAGGCGTGGACGAAGTTCATGCGCTTAAACTAATTCACAGAGTTTCTTATCTTAACAGCAGTAAAACTAAGAGTACCGTTTAATATATTATAGTAAAGTTAAGGATATTTTGTTTTATGTTCTTTTTCCAATAAATTTTACTCGTTATAATAAGCTTCGTATTCTTTCTTCGCAATAACAGTATTATTTTCTTTTATATATATATATATTCTGTTGAATCTGCATTATTGTTATAATAACTTTATCTCTGTAATAGCTGATCTTCCTTAGTTTTATTGCAATAATTTCTAGTAATATGTTTCGCAGTAATGTCAAACAAACATTACAGTAAAACTACATTCCCATTGCAATCGATTTATTCAATCGTCGGCTTCGTTACGATAAATATATCTCCAAGTTTATGCAAAACTATTCTTTAATTTGTAACAATATGGCACATTTTGATAGATTCAACTATTTCGTTAGAAGCAATTCAACCGCTTCTCAAAAGGAATATTGAATATTACTTCCATGACGATCTGAAGCTTTTAATGTACAAGCACTCAGCTCTCTGTAATTGATTGATAAGTATCAATCAGTTTTTACGTGAGGCTGGAAACTTCACTTGGGTTTTAAATTATTTAATTAAAAGTAGAGGCGTGGGAATATGCTTTAACGGTATCAGTAGTAATTACACCTATTTTGGAAATTAAAAGCGTCGCGACAGTGAGACGAATTGGACGACTTAAAACAACATGATCTTGCAATTACTCGAAGAATTATACCTAAGCTCGGGAAAAACCCGACCTTTTTGAAGATTCTCCCGAACACGTGTTCAGCACTCGGGTCCTGCGCTTTCGGTTTTCAATAGTAATTGACGCACCATAAACGACAGCTGGTCTCGCATAATCCGCACGGATTTTTTCCCTTCACGGTTACCTGAAGCTTTCCCAGCTAAAACTCATGTTGCCATTATAAGTCGCTGAATTCATCTGGACGTCTTCCATGAGATAATATCTATAGAAATGTCGATCCACTTAATAGGAATTATATCGACAATTTTATATACCCCTTTTAATCATCGTTTATTTTTTTGGATCAGATTTTATCATTAGTTAATAAAATCCTTTTCGTAATAAAAAAATCCTTCAAATATGTTTCTCTCTAAGCTGTATAACTTTTTCGAATCCCTATCTTTAATGCAACTAATAAAAGAACGATTCGAGCAACTAGCTCTCTTTCTTTCGATACGATTTTCAATTTCGAAGCTTGTCTCTAATATGCAAATTTGATTAAAAGCAGTTTTATACCACAAATTTGTTATTTTCTTTAAATGTTTTACAATATTTCATTCGTCTCGAGTGGTTTCGGGCATTCTTTAAGTTTCTTTAAAATTAAGGATTACGAGTGTGTCGGAAATCAAATAAAGTGTATTAGAAAATAAAATTTATTAACGGTGAAAACTTAATAAAACTCGATGAAATTGCCTACGTACATTTTAAAGTGGTAACTTATAATTTACACAGTTTACAACCTACTTAAGTTGGATAAGTATCTTCCGTAATATTTCGTGATATGATTACATTTAAAAATTATCGCGTCACTTAAGAAATTACGTCCGAGATAAAATCGTACACAAGTCTAATAATACCGAAGAAAATAAATATGCTCAACTTAATGATTCAAGTGACTCCGAATTTAAAATTACGATTGTACTTTCACGTATATATCTAGAATGATACACTGATTATAATTGCAAATGCAACCGAAGTCTCTCCGCGTAATGGAGAATAAAAGGAACACCGAAAGTATGTAAATTTAAAGCGGATTTACCTTAAAGACCTATTTTACATAGGAATGTTGTCTCGCGAGTGTAAATCGAGATGACGAATTAGAAGTAAGAATTGTTTCTTTCGGAATGTAAAGTTGCTATATAGAATGTTAAAATTACAGTTGAAAGCAATGAAGCACGTTAGACTTCCTGCGATCTGAGGACCTTGTTAACGATCCGAGTCAAAGGAAAGGTTGCATCGAATTTACAGGTGTTGTTCCAATCGTCGACGTTTAAAGACAATATCATTGCGCCTCCAAAGTTATTCGCACGGATCCACTCGGCCTGAAAAGATAGTAAAATATATTTGGGGGCTACACGGGAATAGGCCTGGGACTATTCGAATAATTTAATATTCGAATATTTTACAAGTATTCGAATGCTACGAATAAAGTTCGAATATTTTACAAGTATTCGAATGCTACGAATAAAGTTCGAATATGTGAATATATTCGATTGTTATTATTCGAATATTTAAGTATTTGAATACTGCTCAAATATTTCGAGTGAATTCGTGATTTATAATTCACACCAAATACTTAAATATTCGAATAGTATTTGGATACTTAAATATTCGAATAGTATTTGGATACTTGGATATTCGAATAGTATTTGGATACTTGGATATTCGAATAGTATTTGGATACTTGGATATTCGAATAGTATTTGGATACTTGGATATTCGAATAGTATTTGGATACTTCGATATTCGAATAGTATTTGGATACTTCGATATTCGAATTATATTCGCCAAATAATCGCGCAACTGAAGTATTCGAATATTCGAATACCGAAAAATTCGACAAATAGCCCCAACCCTATTTACACAGGAATGCATATGAATTCTGATTCTCGTCTGCTCGACTTTTACGGCATGGATTTATAAAATCATCCGCATCCTCTACCTGACCGCAATAACAATTACAACCTGTCGTAAAACAGTTTTCTTTCTCTGAAGCGGCAGGTAAAATACGGTTTCCGTACCTTGGAATAAATGCTTGCGCTGTCTTCGTAGGACACCCATTCCCTATCCTTGTAAGCGTACGGAACCTTGCTCTCGTTCTCGAAAACCCGCTTCGCGCCGTTCTGAAGGAACTGACAAACCGTGGGATAACAAACGAAACCCATATCGCCCAATTCCCCGAATCCGTTCGCCGGGGCAAGTAAGCCGTGATTCAACGGGTTGTCCAATTTATAAGAGTGCCCATAGGTGGGGATCCCGATAATCAACTTTTCTCTGGGCATGCCTTTCGAAAGCCAATATTGAGCGGAGAAGTTCATGTTCAGTGTAGAAAGGTACCCAGATTCTGTTGAAGACGGAAAGAGCGGAGCGTTGAGTCCAGTGACTGGGTAATACCAAACATAAAAATGGTAGTCGTACGACATCAGGTTCACAAAATCTACATACCTAAGGAACAAAGAGAAACCAATGAACAGTAAAACAATATTCGTTATCCAGCGAAAGCTTAACGATAAGATAATTCCCTGTACAATTCGCTTACTTTGCCATATCCACCACGTCATAACTTTGATCGACGATAGCTTGAGGGGCAGCCACAGCGACGGAAAGGATTAACGTTTGCTCGGCGCGGCGAAACTCTCTTTGCAATTCTTCTAGCAGCTGCACGAAATGAATTTTCTCTAATTCGTCGGCACCCAGCCATGCCGGAAACTCCCAGTCCAAGTCTAATCCGTCGAAACCGAATGACTTAGTCACGTTTAGCACCGACTTTATAAACCTGCAACAAAAATTCACCACCTTCGATTAAACTGTTTTAAACGCGAAATGTTGATACGAGAGACCGTAAATTACCTCTTTCTGTTACTGTGACTTTTCACCATTTCCGAGAAGCCTAGGTGGAGCTCATTACTGCCGCCAACACTGATCATGACCCTCAATTCAGGTTGCAGGTTCTTCAAGGCGAGGACGTCCTTGTAGACCGACGAACTCTTCCCCAGATCGAGGCTACAGTTCACCACGCCCGCAAAACCCACGATAATATGCGTACAAAGATGAGGGTCAATGTGCGACGGACTGAGCTCCCAGAGCGTGTTCAGGTCCCCCGATACGGTGTAATAACAGACGATGATCTGCCTGCAAAAACAAAGACGATTCTGATCCGCGCAATGGCTAAGAGTATTTCATAAACGATGTCTGGAGATCTATCTACCTGGTGGAGTTGGTGTAGAAGTGCTGTGGCGAACTGACGCTGTTGTTCCTGTCCGCATTCTGGTTCTCCTTCGTCGACTCGGCGTACATCCGAGCCCGACGTACCCACGTAGCAATCTTGGCATTGTCCAGCAACGTCTCTGTGTCGAGCGCTTCTGGTCCTGGAGACCGAAGTATGAGGATTCCTATCCAGGTGCGTGTTACGAAAAGAACCCCAAGTACCACGGATACCAATATTAAGCACAACACTTGTGTTCTCCAACGAGGTCTAAAATTGAATATACAAATGTGTGTGTAAATTTCGTACAAATTAAAAGTTTAAACAAACTGATAAATCGCAGGTGAATGTGGTATTTATATTTTATAATTTTCGTTTAGCACACGGCTATAAAGAATCCAGGTAATTTTACTTCAATTTATAAGTTTATATCGAATGTAAAGTTCCCGAACGTTTTCTACGGATTTGCATTCAGTTGAACAGAGGAAGGCTTCTTGTGCCACAGTAAATATAGAACAATCAATATGCCACACCTGTAACTTTTGACATACACTTACACGTCACCTACACATACACCATAGTGCATGAAGAGGAACAGGGACAGAAATGAAAATACTCAATAAAGAAAATCCTGGTGTAGGAAAGCGTGTTAAGGAGAATTTTAAATATACTTCTACCATAGAATCTCCTCCTAGCTCGAAGTGAGATAAAAAGTTGTTTAAAGTGCCTCACTTGACTCCAGAATTATAGCATTGAGTGTTATTTAAATGAAGCATATAATTGTGTTTGAAAAATCTAAACATTCTTATTATTTATATAAAAGAGAATCTTTTTATTCTTCATCCTCGCAATTTTTCAAAGATAAGAGGCTTATCAATTGCAGATGATTATAAACACGATCGAAGGTGATAAATAATTTATTATTTATTTACCACAGATTTTGTCGCATGACTGTTATAAATTATATGATTCAACCACATTACAATGACTAGCTAGATGAAGTCATGGACACAATGACTTTAAAAAATACTGTACTATCAACAATAACGATATAATGAAACTGATATTGTTAGAACATATTTACGAGTTTCATTTATTTATACGAAACTGAACTTGAATTATAAGTAATATAGGAATAAAGACAGTCGAGAATTAAAATGTGAGTAAATATTGTTTATAAATAAGTTATTAAACGCTTCGTGTATAGGTAAGTAATTACTACATGCAAGATGAATGGAAAGCAAATTGTGTCTAAGCTTTAGAGAAGCACGATCGTGCATAATGGTCGCATGACTTACGTATGTGCGCGGATAACGTAATTACAGCTGTAAAATGGAATGTAACTTACTGTCGAACGTCGGTTAACAATTCATACTTGGCCTGAGGCACAGGAATTTGGTTAACCATTGAACGGAAAATGCTCGTGGCGATTGACGCTTGAGGACGCTCGTCCTCGAGGTGGCTTACCACTTTGGTTACTACGCCCAGTGCGATACGCATGCCGATATACATATACGTATACGCGCTATCCAGCGATGTAGAATTGACGGGGGTAGGGCTCTACTGCGCACGAGTAAGTGGGTGGAAGCGGGATTATTTCGAATTCAGGTCCGATATTGAGATGGGCGAAGAATTTTAACTTCCTTAAACTGCTAGTGAATCAAGGTTTTATATTAATGGTTCGCAGTATTCGATTAAGATGTTTATGGAATATTTAAGATTGCCCGAGTGCTTCGTGTCGCGTGGGATTTTTTAGGTACTTGTAATTTTTAAATGGTAGATTAGTGAATTAGTAGAGAATGTTTATATATTAATTATTTAATGAAAGTCACGAATATGCTTGGAAGCTAAATGTGCGTATATATGTATTTTCAGCAATAAATATACATTCATTTGAGTAATCACGTTATAATATGTGTTAGGTTGCAATTAGTGATGGGATCCGAAACACTTTGGAGCACTTCGAATCTGTCTTTTATATCAGGAGACTAATTCGAAGCACTTCGAACATGATTCGAAGATTTAAATTCTTGATAATATTCAAATTAAAATTTTCGACCGTAAATATTAAATAAATTGGTTTCGGCGCACTGATTCGGTCACTATTATTATAGTGAATGAATCAGTGCGCCGAAACCAATTTATTCAAATTCTTGAGTCTTGATAGGTCTTGAAAGTCTTGATCGTCGTGAAACTCTTGCTTCAAAGCCTTGCTGGTTTGGAACCCGTATGTACGACCACCGCCGACTCGCGGGGCAATAAAGTCATAAACTGCGAGCCCGGCGAGACCCTCTGGCCGATGAACCTGGCTGGTCTTTGGCAACCAGATGTTCATTCCCAACACTTTCAAGTTTTTCAAGACCTATTAAGGGGGTAGGTGACCCTCGATCAGGCCTTCCCTAGTAGAGGAAATGCACTCCTGAAACACATGTTTCGGTTCTCCCTCCAACGCCGCGCCTAGCGGCGTTACTGTCTCCTCGGAGAGAAAGAGTAGGAGGAATCGTCCCAGCTTAGTAGCTAAGGCGCGGCGTTGGAGGGAGAACCGAAACATGTGTTTCAGGAGTGCATTTCCCCTACTTGGGAAGGCCGACCCTCGATAGTCCCAAAACAGGCCTCTCTTCAAACACAAATTGTCGAAGAATAACGATTAAAACTAGGAAAAAACGTTCTCTCTACTGTTATTTATACCTTTACAATTTGCGTCTGATAAAAGGTCTGTTTTAGGGTTTTCAAGAGTGTTAAGCACCGAATCATGTTCGAAGTGCTTCGAAGTTTTCGTCGTATACATATAGATTCGAAGCGCTTCGCAGTGCTTCGGATCCCATCATTAGTTACAACTTCAACATTCATACACTCGCGCATTTCTTTGCTCGTTAAAGCGATACGATAAAATTTTCCGTATTTTACATTAAATAACTTCAAATGAGAGCGTAGTACGAAAAATATAATTTACATAAAATAATTAAGATAATCGTAAAATACAATATTTACAATAATCAACAAGTAGAAAGATCTGATAGAGTCGAATAACAATTATTAACAGCATTTGTAATTTAAGAAAAATTGTAATCGCAGAACTGTATCAAGTTCTACTTGTATAGACATTATTTATAAAACAATATAATTGAACGCGGAAACGAAATAATATGAAATATTATTTAAAGCTCTTTTTCATCACTCGGTTGCAACTAATTAATACGAACGATAACCGTGATGTTCATTTTAAAAGTAGAGTAAGTACAAATCGTAGGAAATCTAAACTTAAAACTAGGTGCAGAGGTTAATTCAATGTTTCGTAAACGATATTAAATATTTCCATAAAAGTATGAGCTATTAAGTATTATATAGTATGTAAGGACGTAACCAGAATATCGCTTAAACATTTTGGAAAATCACGCAGATTTTCCATGCACCATATACGTTTACTGGCTACCACCACTGACTAACGACTCGTCCTCTGGTCGGGGGAAACGTTTGTAGCGTTCTTGCGACACGAGATAAACTGTTAAGCCACCGAACAGGATTAACAGAAGCCCGATTACATTGATTAATACAGCTTCACTCCCAAGCTTTGAATATTCGGAGCTGAAATCATATATCATAATTTATCGATCGGAACATGAACGGGGTAAACCAACCAGTAATTGACCGCATACCAGTGAATGACCATTAGGCAAAGAAATGTCAATTATAAATTTAAAAATTACTATTTCTTTATAAATACAGTGTAATTGCACTTTTAATATCCCATATTTTTAGTTTTGCGTATTAAACAAACATTAATAAGTAGAATTCTTAATAAAAGTATGCGGTCATTTACTGGGCTTCTCATTCAACAATTCGGTCATTTACTGGTTTGTTTACCCTACGAAATTATGAGAACGAACGAATACGAAATATGAAAGCACTGGTGTACCTTAAAACGAACAACGCCTTTTCATTGAGCCCTAAAAGACAAGAGGCAATTACGCCGACAAATCCCGCGATGCCAAAGTACACATGAATGGGCATATAAGAAGTTCGTAAAGGAAGTTGTATGCCCGGATAGAGGAAAGACAGAAATCCAGCGAGCCACTAAAATATCGTAATAAAAATTAAAATACAGTAATTCCTGCGAATTGAGAATATCAAAATGTTCGAATGGTTCCCGTTATACCTGGCAGCAGAATAGAATTACGCTGGTGAGACCAACCCAGCTGTGGAGGCTGTACATATTCGGAATCGGTGTCGAAATCAAGTTATGACTATCGAATACAGCGGTAAGAGCGATTACCACTAGTGTAACGACGGTCAACATTATTCCACCGTGGAATAACTTTAGCCGCCGTTTTCGTTGATTCCTCTGAGTTCTGTATATCAACATACCTGCGGGGCATTGGAAAATATTAGACGGGGATAATGGGAATGATACTTCATCCGGGATTACAAAGTATACCGTTAGCGTATAGAAAGACGAATCCAATAGTCATTAATAAAGGATGCCAATTGAATTCCAAGCCTGGATTGGATCTCCAAGAAAAGCCGCCTCTGAAATGGCTGCACCAAATCGTGACCAGAGTTATCAGTATTACACCGAGGACTTCCATCAAAATCGTCAGCGGTGTAAAACCTTCTAAAGATACACGCGACTCTCTTACTTGCTCCATGCCTGAAAAATAACTTCGTAATCACATTAACGTTCCGAATTATCAAGTACAGCGTAAGGACATAAAATCTTGAAGCTAACGTGAAACCATTCGTTTACGAAGTAAATAAAACATTTAGGCTGGCTAATTAAACTTTTTGATTCTCGACGAACGGCACACTTCGAAGTATAAAAAGAACGACGTACCTAAACATATCTGATACTCGTACGGATAGTTTGCCGACATGATTCGATTGAAAAGTGAATTCTCTGCTCGACAAAATTTCTACACGATTTTTACACCTCTGAGTATTTAAAACAGCTAACAGTGAAAACTCAATATTCCTCCTTTTTTAATAACATTCTGGAAAAGTTTTGAAGTTCACAACAGTTTCAAGGTGTTTATATTCTACGTTCAGAATTAATTCTCCAAGTTCGCGTAAAGTGTTCGCGTAATGAAATAATTAATAACTTTCTTCGTCGCAATCAAACTACTTCTAAACCGCTTTGCGATAAGTTTAGAAGATTCCAGATTGCGTCATTGTGAGAGAAAAACAAACTCACGTTTATTTATTTATTAACTAATATTTATCAATTATACAATAAATACATTTGTTTTCTGCGAATTTCGTGCTGTTTAATTACGTCTTTATTACTGAATACATTTCTTTACTAAAATAACTGCTTATTTTACAAAGAGAATATAATAATCAATTGTTTAAACTTTAAATTTCGATCACATATGGTTTTGTTATATATAGCGAATTCACTCCTTTTAATTTCATTCCAGCGTTAGCTTTCCTCTGCCAAGTATGTACATTTCTTTCTTTAATGTACTTCCATATGGGTGAAATGCCCATGGTGGTGTGACTAATAAACTTTTTATAAACCAGGTTAGAGTTTGCGAAAATGTTAATGTAAAATGGCACAGAGTAGAAGAACGTAAGAGTAAACGCTAGTTAAATTGAAAGGGGTAAAACAAAAGAACGCGCTTTAAGTAGCTTTAAAGTACAAAGTTCGTTGCGTTACCTGTGGATTCTCCGCGAGAACGTTTGAAGGAAAAATCAACAGGTACCACGTAGATTCCTGGACGGCGCACAGTGTATTATCGATTTTACGCAGTTATATAGAACAGGATATTTAAACGCATCGCACTTCTAGTCAACACAGCAACTAATTGTAATATAATATTTGTATTTCAAATTAAATCAATTGATCCAGTCAGTTTTATTGGAGGTTTGGTTGATCGAAGTGTCCTCGCGAAATAAAAGCTAAAGGAATGCATAGGAACGATACGAGCAGCCACGTATAAATTTATTAAGCGGCTATTTACTTTTGCGTGACAGAGTTATATCTGTCGATGCGATAAGGAATTTACGAGCGAGTTATTATGGTATTACCGATAACGCGCCATCTCCGTAATATAATTGAAATTCAAAGATAACCTTCAAAGTTGTGTTGGTGAAACGCAGGAGTGTTGAGAATTTAAAGGTTATGGTTAGTTAGCGTCGAAGTGTTGAGGTTAGAAAGATTCAGGATGATTGAACGGGGAAGATTTCTCAGAAGTTTAATTAGAGGCAAGCAAATTACTTCTTCATTGACCAAACGCTATTCGGAAGCCGCCGCAGCCGACGACAATGAGAAGACTACTCACTTCGGATTTAAGACTGTTAGAGAAAGCGACAAGGCGAAAGAAGGTAGACTTTCGAATTTAATAAATTTCCCGGAGATTTCTTGTGCTCTCGAGTAGAAATTTGTTCCTGATAATTAAATGTTTTTAGTGTACACGGTGTTCGAGAAAGTAGCGAACTCCTACGATCAGATGAACGACGCGATGAGTTTAGGGATTCATCGGATTTGGAAAGACATTTTCATTCAGAGACTCGGACCTACTCATGGGAGCAAGCTATTAGATTCGGCTGGAGGCACCGGGGATATTACGTTCCGCTATTTAAATTACTTGAAGAACACCCGCAATCGTCAGAGTCTGAAGAGCTCCGTAACGGTGTGCGATATAAACAAGAACATGTTAGAAGTAGGGAAAATTAGAGCGGAGAAACAGAGTTGGACTAGTCAAGATAACGTTGAAATTAACTGGGAGGAGTGCGACGCCGAGAATCTTCCCCTCGAGAATGATTCGTTTACAGCTTATACAATTGCCTTCGGAATACGGAACGTGACGCACATTGATAAGGTAAACTTTCGTTACACACCAGCTCAATGTACAGAAAGAAGCGAAATTAACAGATATTACTTTCAGGTACTTTCCGAGGCTTATAGAGTTTTAACTCCAGGCGGTCGTTTCATGTGTTTGGAATTTAGTCGTGTAGACAACGATGCTTTAAGATGGTAACTCTTATTTTTAAATTAAAGTCCAGGTGTTATATTAAACGAGATTTTATTACAAAGCTGAAATTCTTGCGTAGGTTGTACGATCAATATTCATTTCAAGTGATACCTGTGCTGGGTACGCTCGTAGCGGGAGAATGGCAGTCTTATCAATATCTTGTTGAAAGTATTAGAAAGTTCCCGGACCAAGAACATTTCAAGGTGAATGATACGCTATGTGGAACGGAGTTTGTAAATAAAACAGTAAGCTAATTGTTTCGATTACTTGTTTCAGGATATGATCGAGGAGGCGGGGTTCCGAAACGTAACTTACGAAAATTTGACTTGCGGAGTAGTAGCGATTCATTCAGGGTTTAAGTTGTAATCGAATCGTACCTCGCCGTTTTGTACTTAGCTTGTAAATATATTGAAACGAAATCGACACTGAAAGCGAAGTTTCTGTGATATTTAGTACAAAATATAATTATATTTATTTTCCTGGAGTTAGTGCGAAATATATTACTAAATATAATAGCGAGTTGCATCATTTCTTATTTAAAAAATGCGTCGATCTTTTGTCTATTGCTTGCTTCTGTTCCTGTGTTAGAGAAGTGATTTTCATCACTTTTGGCTTCTGATTTACATTCAATTCTAACTCCAAAAGATCATCCAAGGTTTTTATTCTTTGTTCAGCGTTTCGAAAACTCTGGAATATTTTTTATCAATTAAATGGATAATAAAGTTGTGGAAGATTATAATTGGTGTGACGTACCATTCTAAGTTCATGCTCGACCTCGGGATTGTTTTTCAATTTTTTCTTTACAGAGAATTCTTTGACAGTGAAACCCAACATGTTTTCTAGAAGCTGAAATAATACATATATATTTCATTTATTCAATGTGCGCTGAATTGAAAGTTGAACGTAATATTTCATTCTAAGTGAAATATAATTACGAATACCTCATTTGAAAATGAAGCGTCTATTTTCCCAGTACCATCTTCAATTGTAACTTCTAAAGTCCAACACGAATCCTTTCTTCCTAATTTTCCGAGACATTCTACACGCCCGCGAATTTTTCTACGAGTGATCTCCGTTATCACTTCGTTATTTATGTCGCGAATAAATTCACAAATTTTTGGCATATCTGGAGAAGTTGGTCGTTTCGTAAACTCCGTAATCTTTCTATCTATTCTGCCTTTTTTAAAAGTTTTTTCTTCGGAAGGAGACATCGGAATCTAAAGAATTCGTTTATTATTCTGGTTAGCTTTTAATAGTTTCTACTATAATTATTTATGTTCGAAATCATTGACTGTAAAAAGATTAATTCTAACGGCAGAGACTAAACCGGGCAGAATAATAAGAATAAATTTTAAAAGCTTACAATTCTCTTTCCGCCGATTAAAGGCGCAGACGTTTCCTTTGGCTTTTTAAATATGTTTGACTGCGCAGTGCTAGTCGAAGGAACTGTTTTATTCGGAGGCCATGGAAAACTTGAATATGAATTGGGCTCCTTCTTAAGTGCTTTGCTATGGAATTTTACATCTTCCATCAGTTCTTCTTCATTTACGACGATAATGTCGTCACCGTCTTCTGTTGGCAGAGCTCGGAAAGGAGTTGCGATATTTTCCTGCTGTGCTTGCAGTTTTACGAGCTGCCCTTCATCGACCTGCAGTGAAACATTGATCAAAAATATAATTTTAATTCTAATAATTTTAATTTAATTCTAACTGTTTAATTAAAATAGTAAGATATAAACCATTTCTAAGAAACAATCGTCATCATCGAAGACAATGTTTCCTTCGCGTTTCTCCTCTTCTAATATCGTAGTGGTAGCATTACTGGTTTCTGCTTTGATTTCAGTTCTAATCGCATCAACATTAGGTCGTCTAGCGTCTGTACTGTGCGAACTTTCAATTTTAGAAACTTCCACCAAATCAATCACAAAATCGTCTTCGAACAAATTGTCCTCTACTTTCGTTTCTCTTTCGCTTCTTTCTACTTTCGGATTAGTTGATTTTGATTCATTGTCATTGTAAGGGTCAGGGTTCTCTTGTAAGTTTCTGCAAAGAAAAGATTAAACGATGTTCCTTCGTTCGAAGATTATACAATATAAAACTTCAATGTTCTACGACGCTTTCTAAATCTCTCTTACAATGCTCTGGCGAGGACATTTTCCAACGCATTGGGAATTAGTAATCTATCCACTTCACCGCCGATTCCTTTAAGCTTTCCTTCTTCTAATAACAAAACACCCTTGCGACATTTCACTGGGCTGATTATTAGAACTTTGTATCCCGGTAACAACATATCCTTAAAAAAGAGGAAGTATTAATGGTTTCTTCTGTACGATTAAAGAATCATTCTTTTTTTGGTTCGACTACAGAATAATCTTAAAGTACGAACGTTTAATTGTGACATATAGTTGTATTCAATCGCAATTACATCTTGCAATCCATCCGTTAGTCGCAACTGCATCATTCTTTTCTTAGGAGGTTCCCATTTCTCAAAAGTCTCCGCTTCAGATGGGTCCACTTCGGAAACACGGGTCTTCCTTATTTGCTCTAACTGTTTGTACTTCGATGTCGCAATGTCGTACATTTGCTCCACCTTCGTTAAGAAGAGAGAATAAAAGGGCAAACACTTGTTGGAAGATTAATAATACACAAACTTTAGAAAGGTTTCGACAGAACGTCTTTCTTGGTACTTAAAGACAGTTTTAAGAGAACCAACGCACTTGAAGTATGTAATTCTCGGACAAAGTAACAAACTTCTGCTGCGACAAGTTGCGTGGCAGACTTCCATTTTCATTATTAGTTTCTCGCAAATCACTGAGTTGCCACTGCAATTTTACAAACTCCAGGATGTCCTTGGTAGCTGGCTGAAAAGAAAAATGAATATCGTGTAAATAACTCGTATATTTTTAACATTTTCGAAGCTGGATGCATATTAATAAAGAAGAACAGAACATATATTCTATTAATTTCAAATAGGATTTAAAGCCCGTTTCTTACGTGTCATAAAATTGCTCGAATTGTTTTGATCGGGTTTAAGTTTGAAATTGTTATTTACATTTGTGTGCTGGTTCATGTAGAACTCTATGCAATCTCTCAACCATTCGTCATTCATTAAATAAAATTGCAATTTCAATTTGCTTTTAATTCCCTTGAATACATCTCCGTTCATTTCGAACAGTTTCCAGTTTCAAAAGTCTCGCATAGCTATCACATTTGTTTATATTTTCTTCAGAATGACCAATAAAAGTGAAGAATATTCCCCAGTCGCTACAAAAATAAATTCTCTTAGTCCTTTCAACCGCGAAAGTTTGTAGTGATGGATTTTCATACGAACGCTCCATTAGGATGATTTGAAAACGCGCCAAAGCTCCCGCGCATCCAAGAACGCGTAGCGTGCTTCGCGCCAAAAATTTGTCTACTCAAAGGCGAAGAAACATATCACCTTTCTCTAAACTGTTAGATCGTTGAATGTATTGAAATTTTTATACGCATTGACTAAAGATTTGATATATCTTTTCATTCGTGCCGACTATTCAAAATGATTACGAATTTCACTTCCCCGCGGAGCCTCCTTTCCGCAGTCAATTTATATTACTGTAATTCTCTGTCGCGAATCACCGTCATTCTAATGAAAATTGCATCGTTCCATAATAATTTCCATCCCCACCAAAGCCAGCCCACTTGAGCCTATTTTTAGTCCTTTGGAACATACGTCTCTCCTGACAACCCTAGTGGGGGTGTGCTACCCTTAGTGGGGATTTAACAAAGAGACAGGTGGTGGGGGGAGAAGGAAGCAAGCCGTCAGGGTAACGCATGCCTTCTGACGTTTCAGTCGGCCGCGCGAGCTAGTGCCGTGAGCGTGTTACTGCGAAGTCGCCTATCCTCTCCCCCTTTCTCCCTCTGTGTATCATCCGGTCTGTTTTTCTCTCGCGATATTCCTGTGCGTGATTCGTCTCGCGAGTGCGCGGCATATCCTCGCGAATGAATGTATATCGACACACGTGTAGTGGGAGGTACGTACGAAAATTTCTATGCGCCCATCGACATGCATATAATACGCGTACACGATCTCCGAGCGAACGGTTCTTATCGCCGAGCGCGAAGTATTATTTCCCAAAGTGCCCGGACGCCCGAGAAGCAGGTTAAGAATATTATTCCAAACGCCGTTACCGTCGCTAATTCACGACGGAGAGAACTGTCGTGCAGTCCTCTCGCCATAAATCTCATTATGGCATCTAATACGTACTCGGTCCCCTCGGTTAACACGGTATTTTCGTAAATATGGAATAAACCGTGAACATCGAGAGATATCGATATCGTTTGCTTTGGCAATCGAGCTGAATGAAGGGAGTAATGAAACTAATGATCTCGAATAGCAAGCATCGAATTCGACCGTTAACGTTGGTCGTTAGCTCGTCGCTTTAACTTCTTATTGGAGGGAAAATGGAACGTCGCTGGTCTCAATGGTTAGGTGGATCAGCTTTGTTACATTTCTCGCGAGTCGAGAGGCACATTGCACGTACACGCAGAGGTTGCATGCGTGCTGAAACGTAGTTATACGAAACATATGTGCACGGTCAGTACGCGTACGTGGTACGCAGATAGGATCTCCGGGTGTTTTTAGAAGTGTGTAACCGCCAAAATCGGGAATGTAGTCAAGGTCGAAGATTGCTCGATTTACGAGCACTTCCTGTGCACCGTGGCGGCGCTTTTTTTCCATTTCGCCTGGTTTGTTACCGAATAACCGCGTAACGAGTTTACCAGAACATCACGCGACGGGATTTTTCCAACCTTTCGCTCGTCCCTTTCGCGTGTGTGTGCTGTCGAGGTAGACTTCCGTGCACCGGAAGCACGAGAACAGTGGGGAAAGAAATGGATATATTTCTGCCTCTCTAACCGCGAGAAACAGGTTCAATTATTTTTCACCGCGAGATGTTTATCGATCCTACCATTCCGGCTAAATAATTCATCGAAAATATGTACACATTGAATTTCGAGCTTGCATGTTTTCAATTACGAAATCGATGAACCAGAAATAGGACACATCATAGGTATATTTCGTGGGGGGCGGGGGAGGGGGGGGGGGAAGATATACACACACACATTACTGCTTCGGAAATGTGTAGTTAAACACTTCCATGTTCGATACTGAATTAAATTATTACTGGCCAAACTGATGTCGAGAGGATTATCGTTCGACTTTTCGCTGTGAAGTCGGAAGTCGGGAGCCTCGTATATTTCGCGGGGTAAAGAGTTATTACGCTATTGCTTCAGAAATAATTGCAGGTTTCGATGGTCGATGCCGAGTTAAATTATTACTCTTCGAATTGATGTCGAGGGGGATTATCGATGAATTCCCGTTGGAAATGTTCGACTGCGGAAATCGGCGAGTCGGAAGTTAGAGGGATTTCGTTCGCGGGGGACACTCGAGGTTGCTCCTTTGAAAATAATCGCGCGTTTCAGGGCTCGCGCGAAATGGCACAATGTTACCTTTGAAGTAACGTATTCATTTACATATTACACAGAGGTCGGGTCGTTTATTTATGTGCAGCCGCTGAACAAAACTCGATACGGATCGCGCGAGCGTACGGCACTGTGCATACGGGGGGGATAAAATTTATGACGCGTGCACGCGTGCATGGTAATAGGTCGGGAAGCGTACAGGTAGGCCGTTACTCTAACGCCATTCTGCAACTCTTTCCCTGTCGGAAGCTAGTTAAATTTTCACGTCTAATGGAATTTTAAATTATCGAAGCAGCGCCCGGGGGAATTCTGAATATTTACGCTGAAAGCTTCGGTGGCTGCTTACGAGCAGGATTTCTTTTCTCCGTCTGAAGTCCGCAGAAACCGGGCGCTAATTATTCCCGAATAAACCATGCTTTTAATCGCATCCAAGTAAAGATACTCGCGATTACAAAAGGTGCCATTTAAAGGACCACGAGTTACATATTTTCTCGGGAAAATTTTATTCCAGCTGCATTATCTGAAACTCGAAATCGCGTCGATAAGGTCCGCGAACGTTTGCCACCTAATGGGTGTTGCTTTGGGCGTTTAACAAGATGCCTTTTAACTCGCGCTCTGTTGACGTTTCATTCCCGTGCACGCACAAAATTTAATTGGTCGCCGAGGGATTTTACCGCGCTTTAATCATGATTGATAACAGCCATCGTTTCGGGCCCGGGCTGCGCGCGTTTTCAAAAGGAATATGAGGAATAATTCACGTGCTCTGCAACTTCGTTCGAAAAGAATGGAAACGTTACCATCTCGCGCTTTTTTGGGGGAGGGCGGGTGACCCAGAAGAAGTATGAGGGCGTATATCACATCCGGTGAACCGTAAATTATCAAGAGAGGGGTTAGTCGTTATCTCTAATAGTTTCCAAGAAAATAGATTTTAATTAGGATTTATGCAAACAGCGACTTTTGAAAAAAAGAAAGAATTCGTTTATTGAATTCTACTATTCCCAAAAATCGGTGGAACTGGTTTTCGAATTGTTACAAAAAAATATTTTTAAAACAGTAAAGAAATATTTATACTTATTTAAAAAATTCTCAATGTTTTTTAAATTTATGGAATCAAAAGCAAATAAATAAAAGAAGTTAAAATAACTAAAATCCTAGCAAAATATAAATGATAAATCTTTATTTCATTTAGTATTTTTCTGCAGGAAGTATGAACTCATGAAGATTAATTTTACAGTAAACTGTTAACGTTCCTAATTAAATAATTAAATTTGCCATATTAATTCTAATATCCACAGCCGGTTTTTCAAATTTAAAAACCATTTTTTTTTTAAAAACTGAGCGCGGCTCCGCGATCGTTAATTAATTTAATATTTCATTCTCTTTCTATATTCGACGCGTTGCAAACTCTTCGATATCCGTCATTAGCACGGTCGTTTAATAATTTAATTCGACAGCTGATTTCCTACTTATTTAATCATTCAGTTGATCTTCGAAGTATTGCTAATTAGAATTTACTCGTCCATTACTCATCGCCCGGCGGAATGAGACCTGTCGATTCAAAGTATGATTAATACCGGGAAGGACTTTCGCCAGTTTCAATAATCAGAGGGACACTTTAAGGAGTTAAACTTCGCCAGAGATTTTAATTGCCGGCGGTCGTGGAGCGCGTTTGCGCGAGAATTAGATTCGTCGGATCAAAAGACACTGTATAGTGGTGGAGAACTATCGATGGTACTTACGATAGTTATCGACGGTTCTCACTATCGAAATTTGTAATAATATTACAAATTAAATTTGGGATTCTGAATTTCAGCTGTTATTATTTTTCAATTGACTAACCTACGATTTTCAATACCCATAATTATCAATAGGGTGACTTGTCCAGTGAGTGAACACCCCCCAGTGAGTGAACGTTACTCATATAATATGAAAAATTAACGCCTATTGCGCTCACTTCACGTTGAAACTGACACTGACATTTAGACTGGGGACCTACAGATATCTCGCAAAAGTCTTTTTCTGTTTAATTATAACCGATACGGTATTAATTCCGTTTGTTTAACAGTTGTCCTCATGGCGTCCCACAAGTTCAAGGTAAGGCTTGGTACGTGATATCTTTAATTTGTATTTTGAGGTGCATTTAATAGTCCTATGATAACCTTAAGGTTATAATTACATTGTTATATGTTCCTTTAACGAAGAATACCGTATGAAATAACGGATTTCTAAGAATTTGTCGAGTTTCGTAGGCGTTCATGCATTGGATGGGAGATACCAGTGAAAACCAATGACTGAACGGCCGTTCATTTACAGGACATTTCTTTCTATACCAATGAATGGACAGCTTACCCGGTCTTTTTTTTGACACTTTCGCCGCCAGTGTGGAGGTTAGATTAACCTACCCCAGAAACCAAATTTCAACTATACATAATTATGATCTTATAAGACTACTAAAGTATCAAATCAATAATATTATTGCAATTGGAGAGTGAAAAATTAATTACACAAAAAATCGTCTAAATATATTGGAAACCTAACCACTGTTATTATCCCGTTCACTCACTGGGGTACCCCTGTTCATTCACTAGAAATGTATGTTCACTCACTAGTCATTGGCTCATTTTTTATTTAATCCTCTGCCAGACTTTGAATGAATGTTGTAACTATCAAACATTGCTAGAATTGTGTTCCGGGATGTCTGACTTTATTAATAAAACAGCTCGCTTACAGCAATAACATTCAGGGGATTAAATAATGACTTTTGAATACAAATTTTAAGAGACATGCAGCTTAAGTGTTCACTCACTGGACAGGTCACCCTACCTAGTGACCAGCGGCGGTGGCCGTGATGGAAACACCGGTTCTCCTTAGATCACCGATGTCAAGCGTCACGGGGCGGGTATTGGGGAAAGATGGGTGACCGGGCCACCTTTCTCTCCCAGTACTCCGTTCGCTGCTGGGACCCGAAGGGAGAGAGAGGAGGGAAAATAGAGACTAATAGTAGTTGTTCGTTGGGCAATAGAAGCAAATATGCTTGAAACGCCATTTCTGTATAAACCCAGGGAAAAAACTCAAACAGAAACATCGATAGTGAAAAAAATAAGCCATCTACTATAGTTTTCGATAGTGAGAACCATCGATAACTATCGTAAGTACTATCGATAGTTCTCCACCTCTAACGCCGTAGTAGCATTTGGGATTTGCAAACGCAACAGAGCTTTTCGCAGCTCTCCCCTAGTCTCTAGTTCGCGGTAGTAATTCGACCCGGTTGCCCTTTGTCTGCACACAACAGCGCGCGCCCTCGCCTTTGGCAATTTGGAAAATTATAATTTCATAGCGCCCCGCTTTTCTTCCGCTTACCTCGCGCGCACAGCAAAAACATGGGATTAGGGGCGGCTGGATTAGATGTTTGTACCGTTAGCTCGCGTTGGGATGTCTATCGGAATTACGTGCTCGTCGCGGTTCGAGTATAGGTAGCGTTATGTGTGTTTAGGAATTAATAGGATCCCCGTGGCTGTAGTTAATTCACGGCCGTGGCGCAGGGTGGATAGAAGGGGATGACGAAGAACGGAGATGCGTGAAACGTGCCGGGGGAGGGAAATGTCGCGGGGGAAGTTGACTTTCTTCGGGTGAAACTTGTGCCGTGTTAACGGCGCCGCTCTCAAAAGTGACGATTGAAATGTGATGAGAGAGACGAGGGGGGTAGCGTCAACGAAGCCCGGGGACAGAGTAATATGCGCTTGCAAACATCGAGGGGATGCTGGACAAAGGAGGCTCCTAGGAAGGAAAGGTTGAGAGCGACGAAGCACCCCCTGGAGACGGCCGCCTCCTCGATGATGAAGACAAAAGGCACCTCGTGAAATTTCAGGTGAGTCCTTGGAATCCTTAGCTCTGATCTCGTCGGAATTCTGCCGCAAATAATTCGCGCGCAGCGGTGGCCAAGAGAAAGCATCAAACTTATACTTTTCGAATGCGTAAGAAACAGTGCTGGATTTACCCTTTAGGCGAAAAATTTATCAAAAAATCTTGCCGAGGGTTAACGTTATACATTTAGTTTTGATATTCAATGTTAATTTTGGAATTAAATTCTTATTTAGATTACACGAGTATTATGATAAAAAAAAAAATGAAATTAGCGTTATTTTATTTTTTATATTTAACCGAGAGCCCCTGAAAAGGTAAATCCGGCTCTGACAAGAAAGATAACTTCGGGAAAATATTTTTTATATAGGTGTAAAATGCAACGGTGGTCTTCTTATTTCCAGGCAACGTTTTGTTTCTTTTATATTTTTTACCTTACAGCTTTTTACGGTCCTTTCAAAATCGGCGGAATATAATAAAATTCTGGAATATAATTTTCTTCCCCTCACTGTTTAAACTTCTTACTTTCTTTCCGCCACCATTGTACTTCTCTCTGAATTAAACTCTTAATCCTAAACCCCGAACTGTCCTCATAATATTCAGAAAAAAAGAAGTCGAAGCTCTTGGATCTCGAAATTGATGAATTTCAAATTACTTAATGCACTTCGGTGATCATAGTTTAGGTAAGAGTATCGCCCGGGTTCTACGTAGTAAACACAGGGTGCGCGCGATCGTGGCAGCTTGCTTCAAGTGCAAGTAATACTTGTTGCAAGTGTTTATAAACGTGTGTTTGAAAATCGCTCGTTTCGGGGTTACGAGGTGTTTCTTCCGTTGCGAGTCGAAGTGAAATTAATTTGTCGCGCGGGGGTCGAGGTTCCTGCGCAGCCTGTAGATACAATCGCGACGGAAATCGGGCGGACAGAGCAGCCCAGGGCAGACTTACTCTAGTGGTGGAGAACTATCAATGGTACTTACGATAGTTATCGATGGTTCTCACTATCGAAATTTGTAATAATATTACAAATTAAATTTGGATTCTGAATTTCAGCTGTTATTATTTTTTAATTCACTAACCTACGATTTTCAATACCGATAATTATCAATAGTGAAAATAAGCCATCTATAGTTTTAGAATCGATGGTTCTCACTATCGAAATTGTAATAATATTACAAATTAAATTTGGGATTCTGAATTAAATTTGTAAAAAATATTACAAATTAAACTTGGGATTCTGAATTAAATTTGTAAAAAATATTACAAATTAAACTTGGGATTCTGAATTAAATTTGTAAAAAATATTACAAATTAAATTTGGGATTCTGAATTAAATTTGTAAAAAATATTACAAATTAAATTTGGGATTCTGAATTAAATTTGTAAAAAATATTACAAATTAAATTTGGGATTCTGAATTAAATTTGTAAAAAATATTACAAATTAAATTTGGGATTCTGAATTAAATTTGTAAAAAATATTACAAATTAAATTCGGGATTCTGAATTAAATTTGTAAAAAATATTACAAATTAAATTTGGGATTCTGAATTAAATTTGTAAAAAATATTACAAATTAAATTTGGGATTCTGAATTAAATTTGTAAAAAATATTACAAATTAAATTTGGGATTCTGAATTAAATTTGTAAAAAATATTACAAATTAAATTTGGGATTCTGAATTTTTGAATTGACTAACCTACGATTTTCAATACCGATAATTATCGATAGTGAGAACCATCGATAACTATCGTAAGTACTATCGATAGTTCTCCACCACTAGAGTCTCCGGGAAGAACGGAGATTCCGAGGCTCGGAGGAGCGAATGTTATAAACATCGGGAGCGGAGGTCCTCTCTCCCTCTCCCCCCTCCCCCCTCCGTGTCTCGCGAACCGAGGACGTGTTTCTCTTTAAAAGAAATTAGCAGCGATACCTTTCAGGGCTCTTGGCCTCCTCTCGAGTGCTCTAGAGCTCAGAGTGCAGAGCACGAGTCATTCGGTCCTCTCCGCGCTGTGTACACTGGTGTCCTTATTAACGATACTCCGTCGCGAACTGCATCTTCGTCACGGTGAGCTTGACGGAATACGTGATAAAGGGAGAAAGTGGGGAACGCGATTTTATTCTGTACCCACGGCTGGCAACAGGGAGATCAGAGATTTGTATTTAAATCAAATTTCCAATATCGAATAAGAGTTCAAAAATTTATTCGCCGTCTGTCGAATACAGTCGACCCGGTTTAAGTTTATTTGACGAAGAAAATTCGTTTTCTAACTTTCATTCAAATAACAATTTTGCCCATCTCTCCTTGATTGCAATACCAATTATTAATTAAATAGATATTAAGGGGAAAAATATATTACACGTTCTTTTAATCAAAATGTTTCCCTCGGATATTATATTATATATCTACTCTTTGCCTTTTGCCACTTTTCTGGCGAAAATTCAAGTCTGGTGTATTAAAAGAAGACCTAATATTTGAACAAGAATAGAATTGATACGCTGAATTGAATTCTATATTTTTTTTATATTTTCGGAACAATTTAATGGCCCTTTGTTTTCCAAAGCAGCGTTGTATTTCGTAAATACCGTTGTCGCTGTTTCCGAGTTCGTTGAAAGATTTCAATGGGTCGTCCGTTGCGTGGAGTTTATATCGCTCGGGTCCGTGCACCACGGAGATTTAAATCCAGCGATATTTCGCGTGCAGTGTAGCGCGACGGAGCCGCGGAACTTCGTTAAAATCTATACGAACCGCGCGGCGATCAAATGACACCTAGTTGGCCGCGGAATTAAACGAATCTTTGTTTATAAATGGAGTATAATCTGCGAGCGATTTAAATGCAAATGCGTCGAGCGAATGTGAAATTAAAATACGGTAATGCGGGTGAACTAGTGTCGAGTACAAACGCGCGGGTGATTCGATTAAGCTTTTCGCACCGGCCTTTCGGTGCGGGAGAGTTAATTGCTATAATTCTCGTAATATGCTCGGGAATGCGGAGCGGCGAGGTGTGCGGAATCTTTGCAACAAAAGAAAATCTCGTGGAAGCCTCGGGAATAGAATAATCGATCGGGGAGACACTGAACGATTTTTGAATCGAGGCAAGTGCACACACGTGGCGGATTGTCTTTCAAATTGCAATTTCGTTTCCCGTTCGATTTAATAATTCGCGCTCTGTTATTTAATTTTTAACAGTATAAACGGAAGGTTCCTGTTGAATTTTTTGTGCGCGATATTCTGTTCACGCGCGTACACAATTACTTGCGTTTAATATTCAGAGGTCGCAGTAGTTCTGCATTTTATAAATTAATATTCTAGTTTATAAAATCCCGCGTTCCTCTCTTTTCATTGGAACTTCCCACTGCGAAACGCGTGACAAGGAAAGTGGAGAGTATTTTGGAAATAATAGTCGATTAGTTCGGGCAAAATTAAAAATATTCACGTCTCAGAAACGATGGAATATTTTAGCATTGCGGATATTGCGCTTCATTCTGTTTTTAATTCGTTCTGAAATGAATTATCGTAGTTAAGAGGAATTGAATATGACCCTATAAACTGGGGTAATTAGTTATAACATAAACGGATTAAGTATTGACGCACCTTTAAATCAACGTTATTAGTTTTAACGACGTAATAAAATATCCGAGAGGGAAATCGCTTGGATGGTGGAATATAAATTGGTAAATGATATTTTCGAGATTTCAACTTCACTGTTATTTATTGATACAGCTTCGCCTGTATGTCGGTTAAGACACTGTACACAGAAATGATTTTTGGTCCCATCTGAAAGGACATTGGCGACCTCGATTCGAGAATCTCGGGAAATACGATCCCTATATGACGTCCAATCTCTTTCGTCGAGCAATTTTCTCATCGAGCAATTTTTTGCGTCGTTAGAAATAGCTGAGTTTTTTTGTTTAATTACTGTACCACGTTTTATACAAATAAACGAAAAAGAAGACTGTAGCGTCCGAATATTAATCGAAGGAATATTAAAATCGCGATACCGATCTTTGCTTTTCTTTAGGGTTAACGCCAAAAATGGTGGGATAATTTTGGAGGTGATTTTTAAGAAATGCATGAATTTTATTAAAAATGTAACATAAGGCTCTCATGAAATGTGTAAAATATTTTTTCCCCTCAGATTTTCTGAACAAAAAAATGTCATTCCGCGGTGGAATTTTTCACGTCCACACCGATGGACGTAGAACAAAACGACGAAAAGTTTTGGAAAATATATTGACTTCTGAAATCATTTTTTGTTAAGAAAAATCTGAAAAATATTTTGTTGCTCTTCTTTATATATAGGGTAATTCCGGGTGAGATGTCTCGATCACGCTCCTTTTGCAAATATATTTTTGTCCTTTATAAAACCACTAAATTTACGGTGTGCTGATTTTTTAAAAAGTGGGCCATATCTCCCCGACTTACCCTATCATGCTATCTTATGCTATATTTCTAATAGAGTTCATAAATTTCTTTAAAACCACTTCGAATGTTATCCTACTATTTTTGGCCCATAATCGTGGCGTTATCCTTTAAGGGGATAAAATATTAGCCAATATTTTCAGTTGGTAACAAAGATTTCCCGTAGAAAGTTACAATTCATTATAAAAGAATGTCTTGAAAATAGCCTTTATTTTCGACCGCCACAGTGGCTTTCCCCCTTAAATTCCAGTTCAAGTTGCTTCGTCAGACGCGACTTTTCCACGAACACGCGCGGTAAACGGATGATACACGTCTGATACAGGCAAGTGTTAAAAGTACAGGAAGGAAGTGCGTGCAGCTCGGAGAGTGCTCCATAAATATCGGAACCCGTCGATCGGTTATTATCAATTATCCACTCCAGCTCTCCATCAAACAGCTGCGGGGCCCCCGTGTCTTTACACCTTTTATCCGTAAACCGCTCCTGTCGATTCGAAGCGCGGAGAAAAACGTTATCAATTATCATCCCGGCAATGTCTTCTCTTTAAACGCCAGTTAATTAAAATCCGCAAAAATCTAAATATTGAAATAGAAATAATAATAATAATAATAAATCGTCTTTATTCACAACAAGTTACATGAATCAAGTTAAGAAGATAAATAAGCTTAAACAGGATGAACATAAAATTTTTATTAAGCAGCTTTAGTTTCGACAAATTTCCATTTCGAGCAAAGTCCCAAAATTTCGAAAGCAGATCAATTTTCGAAAGCATCCCGAGTCTAAGTATGCGAATTCCTTGCGCCAAATTGGATCGAAAAGTCCTTTGCCGTTTCTCAATCCGAGGCTCCGTTCTCGAGATACGAGCGCTCGAAGTTTCGGCGCTCGACTTCCGGTGCGCGCCGCTTAACCGGAAGTCGGTGCCGCGAGACATTGATCGCTCATATCTCGAGAACGGAGCGTCGGATCGCGACGCGGCAAAGGACTTTTCGGTTCCTTTTGACGCGAGGAATCCGCTTGGCCCGTCATCTTTGGATTCTAAAGGCACTTTCACGCGTGTCGGTGCAGGTAGTAGAAAGCATCGTCTCCCTGTCGCGGAGTGGAGTAGTTGCACGTGCCAATTACTGCCGCTGAAGAAGCAGAGCGAGATACAAAACACAAAGAGATACGCGTGAATCCGCCTGAAAGCCGAGGCAGTCGCTGTTCAACCTCGTCGAGCATCCACCCGTTGGAATCGATTCCGGGAGGCTCGAAAGCCTCCTCGAGGTGTCGGGGAGTTGCACAATGTCCTCGAATAAATCAGCGTAACGTCTCTGCCCGCGGTGCCGGCGATTCTCCGGGGCTCCGGGGAATTCCGGCCGCGGGGCGAGGAATTTGGAAAATTCCCGATGCCCCAGTAATCCGTTCCACCTGGCTTCTGGAGGCGTGTATAAATAGAACGATTCTTTGCTCCCGGGATCCCGCGCGAGCGTCGATCCGCCCGGTGGATTTCTGTTTCACTGTCGGGGAGGCCCGGGGGATGATGAATTCCGCGATGTCTGGGGGCCTTGCGGGAATATATATGGCCACGTCTCTGTTCTGTGCAGGACTGCTGGCACAGGGAATGGTAAGGATGAACTCGCGGCCGTGGGCGAGACGGAGATGACCACTAGATCCGTGCCTCGTCCCGAAGACGAAGACGAGGAGGACGAGGAAGAAGAGGAAGAAGAAGAGGAGGAGGAGGAGGAGGAAGTCGACAAGGAGGCTCGCTGGAGTCTACGATATCACTGCCACTGATATCCGCTCTCTCGTCGCATCGATGCCGATCCCTGCGTCCATTGACAGAGGTAATAATTTGCTCGACAGTCGTCGTGAATTTTCCCGACGGATTCCGCCTTCCTTTACCAGTTTTACCGCACTCCGATGCGGCTCGTCTTGATTATATTAGGTATACTGTCGAGGACCCAGTTCCTGATCAGTTTAGTATATAAATACCAAATATTAAGTTTATCGCGATACAAATTTGGTCCAAAAAATTATTAAATAATTATGAAGTATTTTTAAATTTATACGCAAACATTTGTTAGCTCATAGTAGTAGCTCAGTTCCTGATCAGAACCCAATTCCTGATCAGTTTAGTATATAAATACCAAATAATAAGTTTATCAAGATACAAATTTGGTCCAAAAAATTATTAAATAATTATGAAGTATTTTTAAACTTATACGCAAACATTTGTTGGCTCGTAGTAGTAGCTCAGTTCCTGATCAGAAGTCAGAACCCAATTCCTGATCAGTTTAGTATATAAATACCAAATAATAAGTTTATCAAGATACAAATTTGGTCCAAAAAATTATTAAATAATTATGAAGTATTTTTAAATTTATACGCAAACATTTGTTAGCTCATAGTAGTAGCTCAGTTCCTGATCAGAACCCAATTCCTGATCAGTTTAGTATATAAATACCAAATAATAAGCTTATCAAGATACAAATTTGGTCCAAAATATTATTAAATAATTATGAAGTATTTTTAAATTTATACGCAAACATTTGTTAGCTCATAGTAGTAGCTCAGTTCCTGATCAGAACCCAATTCCTGATCAGTTTAGTATATATGTAAATACCAAATAATAAGTTTATCGCGATACAAATTTGGTCCAAAAAATTATTAAATAATTATGAAGTATTTTTAAATTTATACGCAAACATTTAATTGCTCATAGTAAAATGTTTTAGGTTCATCAGAAACTGCTCCCTTTGCGTCTTAAGTGATCAGGAATTGGGTCCTTGACGGTACGAGGCGAATAGGGAGAATCGACTTTTTTTACGGATAACAATCGCATCTCCCCTTGAAAGGAACACCATTTATCACGGAGTTTCGTGTTATTATTCTGCTGAAATGAAAGGCATTGGTAAAGAATTTAGCCATTTTTATTGTCCCTTGCTCTCTCGGTCGTCGATGGGTATAATAGTTTGGAGATGCTGATACAGAATGTGTATTAATTCGAGTGATTGGTTTTTGAGATATCATGCTAACGAATCCGAAAAACACGGTTAACCCTTCGTGGTCACATGGGGTGTATTGTACCCCAAGAGCAATTTTTTTACATCTTCCAAAGGGGATTTATCGCAAAAAAAATTTTAAATCTGTATTTTACCACAACGATGGAAAATCGCTCATTTTCAACTACAAATTTTGGCATATCAAAATTTACATTTCTAGAAAAAGACTATTAGACCATGACTGTATAAGTATTACGAATGTAGAATTATTATTATTATTATTATTATTATTATTGAATTAACGGGAGAACCCTTGAGAATACAAAAATTTGAACAAAGTAATACAGTTGGTATAGCTTATAGTAAAAAGATATAAAGAAAAATGAAATAGAAAGAGAGAATGCACAGAAAAAAAACACAATTATCACTGAAAAGTTAAAAGGTTCAAAAATACGAAAATGGTGACTCAAAAAATGACGCTCCGTGTGACCAACTTGTGATTATAAGAAGTTGTGCCCACGAAGGGTTAAAGCTTCAGGCACCCTATTTTTAATTCAGATTTTTTTAAACGTTGCCTAAATTGTACAAATATAGACACAAAATTTCCAATTAATATAATTTGAGGATTTCTCTAAAAAAAATCCCAAATATCCTTTTTCAGGCCGTCAAAATTAAGAGAGAACCCTTAAACCTTCTATAACCACCGTTTAAGTTGTGACCACGAAGGGTTAAAGCTTCAGGCACCCTATTTTTAATTCACATTTTTTTTAAACGTTGCCTAAATTCTACAAATATAGGCATAAAGTTTCCAATTAATATAATTTGAGGATTTCTCAAAAAAAAAATCCCAAATATCCTTTTCAGGCCGTCAAAATAGAAAAAACCCTTAAACCTTCTATAACCACCGTTTAACCACTACTGTATAACGTATTCTTGCCAACGTCACCGTATCAGCGAAATTAGTTAGACTAAAAGGCGCTCGTGAAGCTGCGATTGAATTACGCGGCTCATTTTTCCTTCCCTCCCGTTTCGAAGGAGAAATTATTGTGGCACCCGCGATCCGATGTAGGCATTCTTTCCGCACGGCAAAGTCGGCCAAGTGAATCTTGACCCGATCGGATTGTTTACGCCCGGGACCTTGACGCTCGCCAGACCACCAAAGAAATTTCGGAAACGAGCCGCGGAATATTCAGCCCCCGTTACGAAACTTGTTTTCCTTCAGCGCGGCTCGTTTTTCTCGCGTCGCTTTTATCGCGGCAGTTATTTTCCGCGCGGAGATTCTGCCAATCCCCTTTCGCGGCATCCTCTTCGCTATACGAATCCCTTTCGCGCGAGTATTAATCAGAAAAATCCTCGGAGAAAATATTCTAATAACTTCTATCGTCGAATTATAATTAAGATTACGGAAATTAAATCTAGTTCCGCCGTTCAAAGCGCTTTTAAGCCACATCCCCGCGTTTAAAACACGAACGACGATGGAATAACTACTTAAGTAGTAGCAGAGAATTTCTCAAGGAAAATTACCCGCACCGATGAGACGCAATTTAAGATTTAATTCGCAGGAATTTTGAATCGAACATTGCGAGTCGGCGTGACTCAATCGGTTTTCATAGGACTCGATTTATCGCCAGGTTAAACAAACGACGCGGCCAATTATTGGCACTCGCAAGGGTCGAAAGCGCGATTAAAATAATGCTTCGAGGAATCGAACGTCGGGCATGATCGAGCATCCACGGGTACATTGAGATGAATCCGAGCCGAAGGCCGCAGTCTAAATTCGTCCCGTCGGATCTCAGCTCTTATTCCTCTCATGGATCCTGCACGTGACCTTCGACCATTCACATTACAAACGATCCATTTCCCCGGGAACCATTCATCCTCGTGGATCTTAATATCCAACGGTTCTTAGCCGCCTCCTCTCCCCACCAACTATCCCGAGCTTAGACCATATATAGGGGAAGGGTGGGATAGTTGATCACATCAGTTTATATCACAACTCAAATAATTAAATACAAACAAAGCAAACCATTATTATTATTTTAATAAAAAAGAAAAACTGTCATCAACTATCCCACCTTTCCCCTACTCATAGACGCGGCTCCAGATAACTGCCTTGAAGCAAAGATAAAATCATCTACGTGACGTCACATGTAATGATGGAAGTCCTATAGGAATGTATAAATATTTACGAAAATGCAATTTAATCATTGTCTTTGCAATTCTTCATACAACATGCTTGCTTCACTATTAATAATTATTCAAAAATTATTCACAGAAAAAGATATAACCTCACTTGTACATATGGTCTAACCATTTTGAGTTATCTTTTGCCCATAAGTGACGTCACTTGCACACAAGGCAACTTTTCCGCGTTATCTCTGCTTCACTTCGACTCGTGGATGCATATAGGGCGGGCCGTGTCTATGAGTATATCTGTGGTTTTAAGGAAAAACGACACATGTCACATGTTTTCACTTTCGAGATAATGAGCCTGATGAATAAAAACTAAGCAATTCCTTACAAGCAATTCCTTATTAGCAAAAGCAATTACTTAAACAAAAAAGGAATTTCTTATTTTCATATGGAAAAGCGATTCCTTTAAGTAATTCCTTGTCAGTTTAGGAATTCCTACAAGATAAATAAACAAATGCTTGTGTTTTTATTCACACGAATTTAAGCAATTCCTAGTAAAATATTAAAAAAAGCAATTGCTTACACTTTATTCATTCGAGTAGTAAACAATTCCTTAAAAAATTAAGGAAAAGCGATTCCTTTAAGTAATTCCTTGTCAGTTTAGGAATTCCTACAAGATAAAGCAAATGCTTGTGTTTTTATCACATGAATTTAAGCAATTCCTAGTAAAATATTAAGAAAAAGCAATTGCTTACACTTTATTCATTAGGCTCATTGTCGTTGAAAGTTCTAAACACCAATTCTTCTTATTAGCAATGTCTCCTTATTTTCTTCTTAGGATATAGACGTATATTTTCTTCACTTTGAATAATATTCAATATTCGTATAACTAACGTAAATAATAATAAACAAAATAGTAATAATTTACATACACTTTAGGCAGAACGACACAAGTCCAGTGGACTTGTGTCGTTCTGCTTAATGGCATTACGAAGAAAATAAAAGAAATGATTACTTTTCTTTCTTTTACTTTCTTTTTTTTTGTCTTCTTTCGTTTTCTTCTGTGCTTTGCGTTGTTTTCTCTAAAATACAAGTTACACATTTATGTATCACCGGTATTTCATAGTATGCTGTTTCTAGTAAAATAAAAATATGAACTATAATTTGGCTCATTTTATTTTACACAAAATACGTTATAATATATGCAGATAAATAAAAATAGAGACTAAAAAGCGAACACAAAGGAAAGATACGTCGTATTCTCCAAATTTAGTGGACTTACGTTGTCTTGCCAAATGCGTATTAATTGAATTTTGGACTTCGGTTAAATTGCATTATTTTTTCAACGTATAAAATTCGTTTTCATGCATTTTTTTCTGATAAAAACATACATCCAACATTGTACAATTGAATTAATGCATAAACTCAAATTTTTTGAAATTGTGACGGGTCGTTTTTCCTTACAACCACAGATATATGGTCTAAGATCCCGAGATATCCGCGCGCTAATACGCGGCAATCCCTGCAAAGTATATCATGCTTCTGAATTAATTTATCGCCTCGGAGGATCCCCTCCCGGAGATGTTTACCCGCGAAATCCCTACCGGTGATCCCCCCTTTGTCGTTTCGCGAAAATGGAGAGCGAAACGCTGGGAAATTAACCCGACTCGTTCGAGTTCCGAAGAAGAGCACGATATTTCCAAGCGGTTTCGTTCGAGGCGCGTAAACACGCCAGGGTCAGAATTCTGCGGCGGAAAGTTGAAGAAAATTTCTGGTCGCCTGGGATGGGATCTGCTTTCACTGTGAATTTTCTTGCCCTTTCTTAAAGGGAACCCTCGCTTTCTCGACGCGACCACTTCGTTCGAACGCTGAGGGGTTTAATATGGTTTCATCTTCCCTTTAAAAGAGCGGGAAGCGTAAGAGGCCTACCACGATAATTATATCCAGAAGAAAAAGTGACTTTTATCATGGCCACGCGCTTCTTTGAATTAAAAATATCCGATCTCGCGAGCGACGGTCGAAAGAGAGTTTAAGCTGCGGACGATGATGGAAATGGGGCCTGAAGTTTACGTTGTAAAGTGGACCAGAAATTTTAAGATCATTATGTAGGTTTGAGGTTTAAGCCTTTAAGGACACGCTTCTGTCAAGTCACTCCAAAAATAGGTCATTTATAGCATTTTGTTTAAAAAAAAAAGTAAACGTCGTACATAGGGTTGAAAAAATTATTGGGCTGTATTTGTAGATTTTTGAAAATAATCTTTTTTTGTTTGAAATTTTATTTAATACTGCCGATACAAAAAAGGTCCCCATCTGCGGAATTTTTAACGCCCCGTAAAATTATGTGAAATCAAGAAACCACGAAAATTCTTAATGTTACTTTATAAGATTGTTCGTGGAATCATCTACGGCCATAGCAAAATATTGTGATCTCATGTGTTGGTAAATGTTTGAACCACAGACATCGAAGAAAATTAGAAAAGTAATTTTCCGAACAAAATTTTTTCTAAAAAGGAAACGATGCATCGCGCAGAGAATTGCACGGAGAATTTAGAAATGAACGAAATTCCGCAAGATTTTTTGACTTCGGTCGATTATATTTTTTGTTAGGACTTTCGCTACGAATTATAGATACGAATTTTGCTACGAATTTTGACTCCAAATTTTAACTGAGCTTTCTTCAGATGGTGTAATATCAGAATATATATTTGAATAAAAAACCTTTTTTTTTTTGGTATCTTTGAATGGCCCTTAAAAAATAGGTGATCGTTATGAATTTTTTTACAAGAAGAGGTTATAATATATCATAAAAAATATTTTTGGCATTTATCGATACATTAGGTAGTGCGCAAAAAAATTTTCAAGCTCTCTTTTGTCCGCCACTGCGAATCTAGTGTTAGCTGGATCACCCTGTATATCCCCTACTGCGTGCCAAGTACCCCGAGTGCTTTTGCTGCTTTTTCTTGCCGAGCGAGTTCAGCGAGCTGTTTACGCTCCCCCGATCCTTTGAAACTGCGGAGAACAAAAGTTTTCGGTCCGCAACAAGTCAAAATAAATTCGTTCCCAGCGTAAACGGTTTAGTTGTACGTCCGCGGTGCCAGGATCTTAGAACCTCGAGCTACTTAAGTCAGCGAGCTCAATTCGGGCATCCCCCAAGTAACAGGGGGAGGGAAAAAATGCAACGGAGCATTGAAGTTCCTCTGCAAAGGGGTGTACTCCGTAGGTCGACCTATATTGGGCTCGACCTTTGTCTTACTGGATAAACCAAGGCCGGATCAACAGAGATCGGGGCCCCGGGCCCAAATTTTCACGGGGGCCGTTCTAAGCCTTCTACTTACGTAATAAAATAATTGAATTAAATTTTGTTTACTGCTTCCCTTTCGAAATAATTAAAAATCGCGCTAAAAGTTTATTTAAAAATAGATTTCTTTTGAATGTTTGTCTTTTAATATTATTTATTCGTGCCATTATTTTTTGCTATATGTAATTAAATGTCATTTCATTTTGTTTAGAATAAGTAAATCTCACTTTTGAAGATTTACGATATTTTATTGTGTTTCATTACACAAAAATTTACACTCACCTCTTCTCAATTTTTGATTAATGGGGATTTCAAAGATTTGACAAATTTGAGGCCTCAAAAATCTTGATCCGGCCGAGGTTTACCGAATTCTTAATTAAATTGGGACATGGTCGTTTCCGTTTTTTCGCGGACAGAAATCCGAGGGGATGTTGGGGAGAGAAAATGTGAGTGATCGAAATTATAAGGGAGTCTAATTGGAATTAGTGGAGCACTCGACGGATCGGGATTAGTGCAGCGATGAATGCGAGCGATTGCAGGTAATTATTTGGTGACCCTGGCGTACAATGGTTCTCGTAGGCGACGGATGGACAGCTTCTTTTAATGGGTCAAGTGTGAACTACTAATTACACCGGTCTCCATTCGCTGACGGACCTGCTTTCTGCTTTCCCCTCCGATCGCTAAATTAATCGTCGTGTAAAAAATTGGGGAACCTCTGGAACTGCTTCGATAAACAATCCTACAATTTTCTGGTTCGACTGAAATTCGACTCCAAAAGCGGTTAAGAATTCAGAGATGGCATAATGCAGGCAACATTTAATTTTCAATTTTAATAACACGAGTGATTTAATTTTATTTACTTTCATTGCAAGCTTATATTATACGCATATTGGCATCATTTTATTTACCGGCATCCTCGAGAGAAAAAGAAAAAGAAGATTAATGTATCCACAAATGAAATAATTCAAGAGCTTGATTTTATTTTCTTCTTTAAATAAATTTCTATAATCGCGTAATGAATCTCATTGAATTTACATCAGAAATATTTTTATCCCTTCAACTCGGCTCTCCCCGAGATTAAATCCTCAGCGCATTGCTGCACAGTGGTGCCACAGAATTCTGTATTCCTTCCAACACTTTCCAGTCTGTGCGCGACAGTCGCATTCTACTTAATCGGGCTTCGACGTTTATTTGCCCGCGCTATTATAAAAAGCTCACGCAACCATTACCAATTGCGTAGGTACGTCATTTCACTACAATTATCAGCTACCCATCTCCGCGTATGTTACAATATCGTAAAGTTACTCTTATCATCGAAGAATCCATCATGACGTCAGTAGAACAAAAAGCACGTGCCTCGTAACTCGATATTAATTTCCCTATCCGCGCGCACCGAGCACACTTCACCCGCTGTAGTGAATAAGAAACTTCTGGATCCTCTCTCGACGCAAACTTCCAACGATAGAACTTCCCCTAAACCACCATAAATCGACAACGAGGGGATCAAAATCTTTAGATCGCTAACAATCGACTTGGCAGCTCACTTTCCATCGAATTCGCTCTCGGCCGGATTAAAGGAGAGTTGAAATAAAAATAAAAAAATTAAGAGACACCGGAAGGGACATCGCCCTGGGGATCGCGGCTCGGCTTAGGTGTCGGCCACGAGCGACGGCCGAGGCAGATGGTTAATTTCGATAAGGCGGCGAGCTTATTATCGAGTGGGTGGAGAACGGAAGGCGGCCGATGTAAGCACGTATCGTAGCTTTTGTGGCTGGCAGAATGGATTCCATAATGAGATGCCGTGTAAACTGGGACATCTAATTATACTCGAGTGCACACCACTCCAGAAACGTTCGGTTGTCCCTGGAGCCGGGAGCCTGGCTCCTGTCGCGACGATAACGAATATTCAAGGATCAACCGGCAGACATCGGTGCCGGGCGATATTCGAAGACCAGTAATTTGCTGGCCCCTCTCCGCTCGTAACGAGTCTTCGATATTTCTATATGTGGGTACATACAGCGTTCCGATTCGGGCGCGACGGCGTCGGCGAGCGGACGTTGCGAAGGGCTCGAGGGGCTCGAAATTTCTTGCTCGTCCGAAAAGCGAGGTTGGAGTAAATTGAAAAAAGAATCTAAGTAGTATTAGCATTATTACTACGTTTTTTAAAATTATTCTTCTTTTTTATTTTCAAGTTAAAGGTGGTGTGTAGTGGTGGAGAACTATCGATGGTACTTACGATAGTTATTATTATTATTATTAATATCAACGGGAAAACCCTTTAGAATACATAAGTTTAGACAGAACAGTACAGTAATTAGAAATTAAATACAATATAATAAAAATAAAATAAAATAGAATGGTTCGATGGTTCTCACTATCGAAAACTATAGATGGCTTATTTTCACTATCGATGATTATCGGTAGATATTGAAAGTCGTAGGTTAGTCAATTGAAAAATAATAACAGCTGAAATTCAGAATCCCAAATTTAATTTGTAATATTTTTTACAAATTTAATTCAGAATCCCAAATTTAATTGGTAATATTTTTTACAAATTTAATTCAGCATCCCAAATTTAATTTGTAATATTTTTTACAAATTTAATTAAGAATCCCAAATTTAATTTGTAATATTATTACAAATTTAATTCAGAATCCCAAATTTAATTTGTAATATTTTTACAAATTTTTAATTCAAAATCCCAAATTTAATTTGTAATATTTTTACAAATTTAATTCAGAATCCCAAATTTAATTTGTAATATTTTTTACAAATTTAATTCAGAATCCCAAATTTAATTTGTAATATTTTTTACAAATTTAATTCAGATTCCCAAATTTAATTTGTAATATTATTAATTTCGATAGTGAGAACCATCGATAGCTGAATCTGAGAATTCAGTAGATTTTATACGGCGTTGAACTGTATTAAACTAGATGCCAGAAAATGGGAATCGTGCCGTGTTTAGCGCTTAAAACGGGAACGTAAAGTTTCCTGGAAGAGTTTCGGCTGCTTCGTTAGCCGATCTGCTGTTATAATGGGAATTTTAATGGAATGGGAATTGTCTAGCTGGAAATAGTGCACCTTTGGGGCAGCGGAGGAGAAACTTATCGTTTGGTATCTACGTCCTCAGCAGTGACCCCTTTAAGTCATTGCCACCGAGAAACCATCGGCCCGCTGTTTTTCAATCGCGCAAGATTGCAGGCGCTCCCGAAATATCAGTTATCGGGCATTCGAAATGCAAAAAGGGGGGAACAATGAGTGGCGGAGGGTGCAACGGCTGAAGCAAGGGGGAGGATGGACCAGGGGAGAACAATCAGTCCTAAGTACGAGCTTCTGAAGCACCATCGCGCTATCGGTATATGTACTTACATATCTCTTTCGGCTGTAACGATTCCTATTTTCTTCCGTCCCTCATTCGCCCGTTGGTTTTCACCGTTTTACATTAATTCCTGATTATTCCCTTCGAACGACTTCCTTTCATACGAATACCATGCTTTTAAGGGGAACAGGCAGTCAGATCGCTCGACGATCAAGTATTTTGGGGGAATTATTTACGAGGGGGTGAAAGAAAGAACAGACTTTTCCTTTTTATTACATTATTTTTATACAGTATTTTTGAAAATGGCACCACACGAGGTTTATTGCAGTGTTTTAGAAAAAGTGTCTTTGGTTTTGCCCCGATATTGAGCTTAAAAATAATGATACCACGGTTTCCTGGGAATATGTTTCTCCAAGAACCTGTAATTTCAGCTTGAATCGCGAAAAAAGAATTGATTCAAAATTATTAAAATAGCGACCAGCAGGAGGCGACTTTTACGATAAACAATTTTCCGAGTTCACAGATGGCTGCTTTTTTTATCTCGAAAACGAGAGTTTTTACATTTTACTGCCAAGGTTTAGTACAGAAAGCTATGTTTCGAACATACTGTAAAAATTTCAAGTCGATACGAACCTCCGTTTGTTTTTGCGATCACCGCGAAATCACAAAGAGACGCCTACACATCGAAAAAAATATTTTCTACAGTTTATAGTACCAATAAACATTATCCAAAAGTACTATTCACATTTTGCATTAATTTCCTTGTAATTAAATCCCCCGGAAGTTACATTTTTACCAAATCCGACTGCCAAGTCCTCTGACGGTTCAGGAATGGCACAGTTTAATTCAGATTTCTCAATCAGAAGTAGACTTCAGATTTTAGAGTTACTTCAATACTCTACTTGTTATTTCTCATCACAGTAATACAGTTTTATTATAATAATACATTTATTCCAGCAGCTTTTGCGCATCAAAATCGCTCAGCTAAACGTTACAAATTTTGCATCTGAATTATTCCCCTGAAATTTTTAATGAAAAGGTTGAATCCGAAAATCATACTACCAGGTCCACTTACACTGATTCAAAAGAAGCGATTTTTGAGTAATTCTGAATATAATTATAAAATCATTAAGAGTGTGCCAGTATCAAAAATGGAATATTAATTAATTCGAGGTTTAAAACAGTATCGAAGGAGATCGAGAATTGTGACTCCCGCGAGAAGGGAGAGCTTCAGATATTTCAGACTTTTCCATTGGAAGTCGTCTATTCGCATCGGGAAACTTTGTGCCCCATTCAGCGAGCTCGGTCCGTTTTTCGTCCGCCCAGATGCGACAGTTATATCGATTGTCTTTGCCACAGGTGTGAAAAGTCGTTTCGCCATCCGACAGAACACTGTCCATTAAACTATCATTTCGGTTTCACTCAACCAGCCCCCTGTACTTGCATTCAGTACACAGCCGCACGTGTCGCCATATCATTAAAACATACATTCGAAAGCTCCATTTCGGCGAGAACACAGATACCCGGCATCGTTCATCAAACCGTTCATATGCCGAATTCAAAAGCAGGGAACGATCCTCCCACCGCCCTCGAATTCAGTTTCCAGCATCGCCGCCGCTAAACAAAACCGTAATCACGGAACACACAGCCGCTTAAGGTAGGACTGTAATTGAACATCAACAATTTCAAAGTCCATTTTCTCGAAAATGAAGCGCGATATGGAAAAAAGTTACTCTTTCTTTTCGACTTGTAATGAGTAAATAAGTCGAGAGAAAAGAATAAAATTTTTCGACCTAGCGCTTCGTTTTCGAGAAAATCAGCTTCAATGTTCTTCACGTCGATGATAAAGTAGCGCGGAACCATCGGGGGAGAAGTCTTCCGCCGGAGGAATCCGAAAATGGAAGCGTTCCGCAGCCTAATGGATTAGAAGCTCGGTTCGAGTTGCCGTTCGCGCGACTTTGCCGCAAAGTGGCGAACCAGCGCGGCACGGTGCCGGCGGCGATTGTCGTTATCAGACATCGAAACGTCTGATCGATACGCTGCCACGTATCGCGTCGGAGGGCCATTAAATTAATTGAACCGTGGCGCGTCCGTCGGCCGTTGCCGCGAGCCGGGGCATTAAAACGAATAACCGCCTATCCGTTTAACGTCCGCCGCTGGCGTCGAAGACGCGTCGATAGACCGCCGAGTCCTGCGGGAGAGTTCGCCGCGGAGGGGGGCGAGGGCGCGCGAGGCGGAGCGCGACGGGGGTCGGTTTCCTCCCTTGGTTTCTTTGAAACCCGGGGAACATTGTACCGTCGAAACAGTGACAAGAAAAGGCAGAAGCAACAGTGAGCCGGCCGTGAGCTTTGACCCGGTGACCCGTAGTGCGTGGGAGGGCTGGGAAGAGGGCACAGAGCGGCGGGAGGAGGCTAGGAGGGGTTCTTTCTCCTCTCGCAGCCTGGAATCGATACCTGGCTCCCCTGCCAGCTCAACCACCCCGACACGAGTCCTCTCCGTCTCACCCTTCCTCTGCTCTTCCCCTCCCCTCGCGCGGAACTGAAATGCCTTCGACCGCCTACCTGCCTCATATCGATTCCCATCCGACACGACCCCCTTTTGTCCGTCGCGAAGAAAAGGACGACTCCTTTTTCTTCGCCGCTTCGCAAATTACCGGACGGTCATCCCTTGCTTACCTATTTTCTTCTACCCACTCGACGATATCGGCACACAGTGACAAAGGGGTTGGACTAGCGGCGGAGAACTATCGATGGTACTTACGATAGTTATCGATGGTTCTCGCTATCGAAATTTGTATGATATTAGAAATTAAATTTGGGATTCTGAATTTCAGCTGTTATTATTTTTCAATTCACTAACCTACGATTTTCAATACCCGTAATTATCGATACTTAGTGACCAGCGGCGGCGGCCGTGATGGAAACACCGGTTCTCGTTAGATCACCGATGTCAAACGTCGCGGGGCGGGTCCTGGGGAAAGATGGGTGACCGCCACCTTTCTCCCGGCGGTCTCCGTTCGCTGCTGGGACCCGAAGGGAGAGAGAGGAGGGAAAAATGGAGACTATAGTTCGTTGGGAAATAGGGAAAAAACTCAAACAGAAACATCGATAGTTGAAAATAAGCCGTCTATAGTTTTCGATAGTGAAAACCATCGACAACTATCGTAAGTACCATCGATAGTTCTCCACCACTAAAAATAAGCCATCTATAGTTTTCGATAGTGAGAACCATCGACAACTATCGTAAGTACCATCGATAGTTCTCCGCCACTAAAAATAAGCCATCTATAGTTTTCGATAGTGAGAACCATCGACAACTATCGTAAGTACCATCGATAGTTCTCCGCCACTATTTATAAGTACCTACCCCCTTTGGGAGACGCTAAAGCAGGGGTTGGGATAATTCAGAGCTTCACTCCGGACTCTACGACCGTTTATGGATCGTTGCCGACTGATTGTAGACACAGATAATGATTCTATGTGCTGTTAGAAAAGGGAGGAATCGCGAATTACTTCAGCCGCGTGTCTAGCTAGATACTTACTATAATTGGGAGTGTGGAGCTTTAAACGATTACCGTTTGAGGCTATTGATAGACGAGGGATGGCCGTGTCCGGCTCTCTGTGCAACCGGGTTCAACAAACCTGTTACCTAGTCCCGATAATCAGCTATCCAGAGGGGATTTCGTCGGACGTTACTCGGGCACGTTTTCTGTTACTCAATTGCAGTTGATAGCGTCCGAATGGGGGGGCCATTATCTTTTTAGCGTCCTCGAAGGTGCATAGTCCCGTCGTTAAACGGTCTATACCGCAAACTCGCCTGCAGCGTAGGTTCTTTTCACTGAATCGCCGAGTCGTTCGAGCCGCCCATTATCTTCTCATCTCTGATAGCCTGTAGTCTATACTATGAATGCGACTATAACGAATTCATAGAAGCTCACTTATAACACGGGCTCCCTTTCATCGAGCTGTCACCCTACCGCGAGATGCTCATTATCCGCTCACGGGGGCGTTTCAATGAATTTTGAATGATTTAAGGGCGGATGTCCACGCAGGAATATGGGTGGAATTTTATCACGAGAGGCAGATTGAATTCTCTGCCGAAAGGGTGGTGGATTCTCACCGAGCTAATTTTTCACTGCTGCCGGAATCTTTCGATTGCATAATTCAACGAAGCAGGGCTTCAATCAATTTTCCTATTGTCTTGTCTATTCAATTTTAATTAATGAAAAGAGGTGTTATTAGGGAAGCACGAAATTCGTTAGGTAATCCCAGATTTGTAATCACCATATTCTTTCTCTCCTCGATTATTTAAGAAGCTTACACGTGTCCAGATTCATTTCTGTAGCTCGCGCGATGCTCGTTCCAGGCCCGTTGTTATCGAGGCTATCAGCAAATGGCTTTAAAGCTCTCCGAGGATTCTGTAAGGCAGGATCCTTGAGGGTTACCGCACACCAGCCACAGGTTGTCGTCCTCGTTCGCTTAAATCGACCTATTAACCCCCTTATTCACTGCTTCCTAAGCGAAATCTCGGAATTTCGACCGAGTTCACCGGGGGGATTCCGTTTCGTTGAACATCCAAAGAACCTGTCTATTCCTTTCTTCCCCTCCTCCCTCAATCACTCGGATCTTTCAGCCCCGAAAACCTCGCGTCTCCAATCGGACCTTCGCTTTCTCCCCGTCCTCATTAGGCACCCCTTTTTTCCCCTCACTTCTCTTCGATACCCAATCGTCCTCCCTGTCGTTTCGGCAAAAACTGTGGGAACGTGGATTTTTGGTGGCGAAAGATAGACGGGAATTTTAGATAAAGATAAAATACAGTGGCAGAGTAACAAGTGGAGTAATGAGATGTGTGCAAAATTTCGTTATTTGTATTCACAAAATTTATAATGCGATTTTAATCACCATTTATCTGCGAAATTCTCATTTCTAAATATTTCAACACTTGGGTACCTATTCTTAATCTTAATACATAGAAAGTAGAATTTTTATATGTTTTTAGGTCCCTTAAGAATGTGACTGTCTTTAAAAATAAAAAATGAAAAATAAAAAAATAAAAAAAATTCTTTTTATAAAATCGGAATCTAAATTCCAGCCGAAGCCGAGTAGTAAATCTAGCTATATAATAAAGGGGAATAATAACTCGTGGAAGTGGCGTGTTGCGCTTTATCGAATGTTTCGTGCTCGTTTCGATACGTTTGCGCAGTTCCGTGCTCCAGGACCGCTCGAAATCAGCCTGCCGATGGAAATAAGGGTGAAATTAGGTTTTCTCGCAGAATGGGCAACGCTATCAGTGACAGGTCTTATCGAGACGCCGTAAGACAGGCTCCATCGATTCCGTTGGAATCAATATACAGAACCGACAACCCCTATGAGCACAATAGTAGGGTGGCTCGGTTGTAGCGAAACGCTGTCCGGACCGTTCTTTCTCCGCGAAATTTTCCCAATCGGATACTTCTCTCTGGAATTCACTCCCAGTCGCGCACATTCAGGATTTAATCTTATGGGGAGCCGAGTTGAGGGGATAAAAAATACTTTCAATGCAAGCTCGATAAAATTGATTAAGTGATGAACGGTGGTGGATTTATAAAAAAAAAGGCCCAGATGGCAAACGTTCTGCGGAGCCCATTTTTTTTTCGGGAAAATGAAGAGATAATTTACTAAAAACTGGGCAAGGGTAGTAATACGAAAAAACAAAATATGGTGTTTGGATATTTATAACTAATCATAATTTTTTTGAAGATGGGGCCCTGGGGGACTTATTAGTCGCCCTGTTAAATCCCCCACTGATGATGAAGAAGATAATCGAGCTTCCATTTCTTCTTACGAAACCCTGGAATTACTTGATTCGTGGTTATTAAATTCTCATTCCCACGTTCTCTCAATTAACTACAATTTTCTTTTTTTACAAAATGATTATCTGTAGCAACGATTTCGCCGTAAATCTTCTAATACTTTCGATACATTTAAATGAGCGAACGGGAGAAGCGAAGTTGCGTCTGAAGGTTTTGAAATTCTCCAAAGCGAAAACCATCGCTCCCTTTATTTCCCACTGCTTTCCCTGGCTTTTCCCCTCTTCATCTTTGTTCCCAAAGTGTTCTCCATTCTCGAGCTTGGCAGCTCTCGATTGAGTGGCACTCTATAGGACACCCCTTGAAAAGTTCCGCGCTATTGATTATCGCTGGAATTCGATAGCTGGGCTATGACTTTTTTCGAGCCTGGCACCACGTGGTCCCGATGCTTTTTCTGCGTGTCGACAGTGGGATGCGGTGTGGGGACACCAGCCAAACTCCGCTGTCATTATTTCAAGCTGATAATCTAGTGGTGGAGAACTATCGATGGTGCTTACGATAGTTATCGATGGTTCTCACTATCAAAATTTGTAATAATATTAGAAATTAAATTTGGGATTCTGAATTTCAGCTGTTAGGTATTATTTTTCAATTGACTAAACTACGATTTTCAATACCGATAATTATCGATAGTGAAAATAAGCCATCTATAGTTTTAGAATCTATGGTTCTCACTATCTAAATTTGTAATAATATTAGAAATTAAATTTGGGATTCTGAATTTCGGCTGGTATTATTTTTCAATTGACTAACCTACGATTTTCAATACCGACAATTATCGATAGTGAAAATAAGCCATCTATAGTTTTAGAATCGATGGTTCTCACTATCGAAATTTGTAATAATATTAGAAATTAAATTTGGGATTCTGAATTTCAGCTGTTATTATTTTTTAATTCACTAACCTACGATTTTCAATACCGATAATTATCGATAGTGAAAATAAGCCATCTATAGTTTTAGAATCGATGGTTCTCACTATCGAAATTTGTAATAATATTAGAAATTAAATTTGAGATTCTGAATTTCATCTGTTATTATTTTTTAATTGACTAACCTACGATTTTCAATACCGATAATTATCGATAGTGAAAATAAGCCATCTATAGTTTTCTATAGTGCGAACCATCGATAATTATCGGTATTGAAAATCGTAGGTTAGTCAATTGAAAAATAATAACAGCTGAAATTCAGAATCCCAAATTTAATTTCTAATATTATTACAAATTTCGATAGTGAGAACCATCGATAACTATCGCAAGTACCATCGATAGTTCTCCACCACTATAATAATCCACCGCCACTTTAATATCTAATTCTTATTCATCTCAGCCGTCTCGCCTTGAGTCGCCGTGGCTCAGGGCCGCCTTTACACTGTTTTTCCTATTGTTGTTTACGAGGAGTAAATTTTCAAAACACAGCCCTGCCGCGGACAATACACGCCTCACAATTCGCCCGAAAATTTCGAGCAACGTAGATGATTTTTTTATTTCATCAAACGATCGAATTACTGCCGCGCCGCGGCAGTCTGCGCTGGAAGGCTCATCAGTTTTTCAGATCAGCGCGCTCGAATTCAATGAATACGAATCACTTCCGGCGAGACGCGTGCCTCGCCCTGGAAAATGAGAGAATCCCGAATAGACGGATAGAACCGCTCCGCGCGGCCGCCGTTTGTCAACTTTTTGAAATATCGATCGCTGGAAGTTGGATGCTCCTGCACATTACGAATTTAAATACTTGCCCGCCGAGCATAGTTGCAGTTGGCAACTTTCCCCCGCGATCCGTAACTTTCCAGCGGATACGCCGGCCTCGATTCCGTGATTGTTATTTTTCCAAAGCGTGCCCGGCAGGATGGGGGAGGCTGTAATTTCGCGCCCGGGCGCGAAATTGCTCTAACAGAAGTTCCCACAGAATCGTGACGAGGTACATATTTCTAGGCCCTTCGCGGCTGATCCCGCTCGGGAGCATCCGAGCGCGAACCGTGTCATTTCGCGAGTGTTCCCCTCGGCATTGCAGTTAGCTTCGCCGTCATCTATTTATTTATTAAGGTGCACGTGAGTAATGGCTCGTCGCGACGCCTTAACGAATCTCCGGGACCACTGCGATTATTAAACCTTTGGAATTTATTAGAGAAATTGGCAGCTGCAAGTCTCCAAAAATAATCAAATTGTGTTATTAACCCTGTAACTCCCAGTGTTGCACCGGTGCAACACTCATTTTGAATGTGCGTAAAATTCTATCGTCTGTTTATATTTAACTTTCGGCACGGAATGGAGAAAAATTGAAATAATCAATATTCAATTTTGATCTAGTTATCCTATAGAACCATTATATGTATATATAGACTAATATATATATATTATCTCACAATTTTGAAATAACGGCTCTGGGCGTTAAAGGGTTAAAATCGCGTGTGAGAATTTAAATTAGTAGAAAATACTGCGAGAGGTGAAATTCTATTGGGCAATCGAGGAGAATATTTTGCTTATATTTGGTTGTTTGAGTTGTTTGAAAAAAAATTGTGCCAGGGTTAAAGCTGGAGCTAAGAAGCTGGACTATGGAGGAGCAGTTTAAAGGTCTGGGCACTCGTCAGTTCCGCGTCGGCGTGCCAGTGGTGAGAAGAAGACCATTTATCCCCTTCTTGCAAGCTGGCACGTAACTGACGCAGAGGCCTGATTTTTATTAAATAGTAGAAGATTATTATACACGTTTGCTTGACTCAGGTATGGGGAGTGTCGTCGGCAGCAACGTAAACGTAAGCAACACGACGACGAGGAGGATGGACTCGACGACGTTCCTGCCGGAAGCGACGCCGACCCTCAGCGAGCGGGAGCAACTGAAAATCGAGTTCTACAAAACCTACGACGTGATGACCGGGGTCAGAATCGCAGCGACCCTCGGCGGTTTCTTCGGACTCATGATTCTTCTGCTTGTTTATAAAAGCAGGCAAGTCACTTTCTTTTTCCGAATTGGCCGAGAAACGCCATAAACTCAATGGACGTCTTCGAATCTTCTAAGATTTATCTGAATTTTTCCGAAAGCGTTCATATAGACGTGATCCCCTAATTATTTTCAAAATACTCGCGTGACCATCGAGCGACAGCTACTTACAAGGGAAGATCCCGAACCCGGATATTCAAAAAATTCTGAAACTTTGTGGATATATAGGGAATTTCCTCTTGATTACAAGGCAATTTTTTTTGCTGCCCAAAATCACTCTAAGGGGGTGAAATTAACCCCCGAAAATTCGGTTATTTTCCGATTTTGTGTTATAACTCGTGAAATGTAAAATAATTTTTTTTACCAAATGATAGATCTAATTAAAAGAAGTAACTTCTGTCTTGAAACTTTTTTTCTATCTCGTACAGTTCGCGAGTTATAACACAAAATCGGAAAATAGGCGAATTTTCGGGGGTTAATTTCACCCCCTTAGAGTGATTTTGGGCAGCAAAAAAAAAATTGCGTTGTAATCAGGAGGAAATTCCCTACATATCCACAAAGTTTCAGAATTTTTTGAATTTCCGGCTTCGGGATCTTCCCTTGTAAGTTTTATCTGAATTTTTCCGAAAGCGTTCATAAACGCGATCCCCTAATTATTTTCAAAATACTCGCGTGAGCATCGAGCGACAGCTACTTAGTTTTCTGCTCTTTCAACCGCGGGGTCCATATTTCTTCCATAATAGTGGAGCGTCTTCTCTTCAAGAAAAATTTTTGATGGAGAAATTGAAAATGGTCCACGCGTCCGCCAGCCGAGGGTTAACGAAATGGGAAGATGACGGGGTGAAAAGAAGCAAAACCTGGCGGGGTTGAAGGAATCCCCAAGCGGAGACGGGTAGCTTGGCCACATTTCGCGTGCATAGTCAATTTTACTTTGTAACTTCATCCAGAATCCGTATCTCCGCCAAGAGTTAACGCCAATAAGAAGTGACACGCGTGGTTTAATATGTAGGCCAGGTCCAGGCGGAGACCCCGCGTCCGTCAACTGGCGGTTAGGGTAGCTAGCTTCTGTATTTAAGACAGTTAGGGGCAAAGGTGAAATAGTGAGATAAAGTTATGCGGTGTAGGTGTAAATCGAGCAAGCAGCTGGCGGATCCGAGACTGACCGCAGCAGCGGCCGCAGCGGTGGCTGAAGCAGAGGCCGAGGAGAGAGCCCTCGCCGCCGCCCTTGAAGCCATCGCCAGATTACCGCCAAGACCAGATCGGGGCCCTAGGAGATCCCTTTGCGTCGAGGTCAGTCTATTCGGGAAACGAGCCAAAGTATATATCTGTGATTTAAGGGGTTAGCTACCGTCAGGAGCTAGAAAAAGAATCGATTCTTTGGGAATTTATTTCAGAAACTACATGCATATTTTTATGCAATGGTTTTTTTATTCAGATGTGGGACACTTTTTGTTTTGGTATAAAATTATTTATTTATTGCACAATTACAACTGATTTCCTGGAAGCTGTTTTTGAAACGCGTTTTGCAATGACCAATATTATTCGGAACTGAGCCATCTGAATTAAAAAAAAAACGAAGGAGATTTAGTTAGTACAATAGTTTATCTGGTCTTTAATCGTTCCGTTTTATAAAATATTTATCTGAGACAAAATGGCAAATGTTATAAGTGAAATGATCGATTTTCGTAGAAAAAATACTCATTCTTCATCCATAAAATAAAAACTATGCATTGGGAAAACAAATGCTTCGATTAGAGACTAGATTTGAATGTCTAGAAGTAACTTACAAAGTTTCTGAAAGATTGGTGAAGGGGTTTTGGAGAAATCGTGGTGACCGCGAAACGTATTTCTAAAAACAGCTTCCGGAAAATCAGCTGTAGTTTTGCAATAACTAAATATTTTTGTACCAAAAACATAATATAATTACCTATTAAAGTGTCCCTCATCTGAATACAAAAACCATTGCATAAAAATATGCATGTAGTTTCTGAAATAAATTCCCAAATAATCGATTCTTTTTCTACCTCCTGACGGAAGCTAACCGTTTTCTAACTTTTAACATTGTTTTATTTTTCTTAATGCATCTACTACGATTACTTTCCAACGCTCTCTCTCTCTCTCTCTCTCTCTCTCTCTCTCTCTCTCTCTCTGTATCTGCTTTTTTTCACTGTCGCACAAAACTTCAGAACAATAGCTCGAGATACAATAAAACAGTCTGCCAAACCTCAAATTAATCTATCGAACAGTTTCTATATAAAAAAATTCACAAATAATTACCTGTTTTTCGGCTCAACAAGGCACAACCCCCCTGAAAGGGGTTGCATACGTTTAAGCGCGGAGAAAGTGAATGATTTTGCGACATTTCTAGGGGTTTTTAGAAAAAAAAAAAATAATAACAATACACTTATTACACAATATGATTTATTATAGCCAGACTGAAGTGTACAGTGTTCGGTTGCAGGTAAGTCAAGCGCATTCTCCGAGGATCGGACCGCGTTTCGCGTCAGTCGGTGGTGGATACGAAGCTCTGTTAACGGCGCCGACGAAGCATCCGAATCTAGCACCGCCCGAGGAACAGAGGAGATGCAGTTTGGTGACTTGCAGCAGCACCGGAAGTAGTTATCTCGAGAGGAGGGGTTCCGCGATGCCGGTGCCGTGTCTGCCGCTGCAGCCTACGTTCTCCACGAAACACGCTGCCCACCACGAGCCCTGGGGCTTTTATTATCCCATCGATATTCAGGTGGGACTCAAACGCTTTTGCCTTCCTTTGTCCTGCTACGTTCACCCTGCTTTCCGTCGCATTTGGAATTTGATTGACAGTGTAGCGATACCTCGGTACTCGCCACAAGATGGCATTTGTACCGATCCCGCTTTCTCGCAAATGTTCTCTCAACCACCGGTTTCTATGTGTATTTATTTCGTCTTAACTCCTGACGTCCCCGGGTCTGTTAGGTAAGCGTTACCTAAGGTCGGGGCCAGATATATTGGCCGGTGAGTTTCGTGAGGAGTATTCTTCTATTCTCAACGTTTTCTGACTCGCTCTCGTGTTGCCAGAAAAAGAGTGATCCAGAAGTGGAGGGGATAGCGCCGAGCTCTTGACGTGTAGGCCAAACCGAGCTCTTAGCGTAGAGATACATACATCAGAATAGGTTTGCGTTGTGAGGAGTATTCTTCTATTCTCAACGTTTTCTGACTCGCTCTCACCTTGCCAGAAAAAGAGTGCGCCAGAAGTGGAGGGGATGGCGCCAAGCTCTTGACGTGTAGGCCAAACCGAGCTCTTAGCGTAGAAATACATACATCAGAATAGGTGTGCGTTAGCTGCGAAAACGAATTCACCGGCCAATATATCTGGCCCCGACCTTAGGAGTCCCTTTAGCAGGCCCAGAACGAAAAGCAATCTTCTTTTCTTTTCTCTCTAAAAACCTGCCCTACCTTCACCTGCACACGACCAGGGGCGGGTTTTTGAAATTGTCCCAAGCCTGTCTATTTAAACCTATCCCAGTTTCTTTCGTTCAAAATGTTTCGACCTTCAATATTTTCTGCACTCCAAAATTTATCGCTTCCCCAAACTGATCACTCTCCAAAATTTGCTACTTCCCCAAATTTGATGCTTCCTAAAATTTGCCGCTCCCCCAAATTTTATGCTTCCTAAAATTTGCCGTTCCCCCAAATTTGATGCTTCCCAAAATTTGCTGCTTCCCCAAATTTGATGCTTTCTAAAGTTTGCCGCCCCCCCCCAAATTCGATGCTTCCCAAAATTTGCCGCTCCCCCAAATTTAATGCTTCCCAAAATTTGCCGCTCCCCCAAATTTTCCGCTCTCCAAAATTTCCTGCTCTCAGAATTTATCGCCTCCCCAAATTTATCGCCCCCAAAATTTCCGGCTCCCTAAAATTTGCCACTCCCCCAAATTTGAACGGTTCCCAAAATTTTCCGCTACCTCAAATTTGATGCTTCCCAAAATTTGCTGCTCCCCCAAATTTGATGCTTCCCAAAATTTTCCGCTCTCTGAAATTTGATGCTTCCCAAAATTTGCTACTCCCCCAAATTTGATGCTTCCCAAAATTTTCCGCTCCCTAAAATTTGATGCTTCCCAAAATTTGCCGCTCCCTAAAATTTGATGCTTCCTAAAATTTGCCGTTCCCCCAAATTTAATGCTTCCCAAAATTTGCCGTTCCCCCAAATTTAATGCTTCCCAAAATTTGCCGCTCCCCAAATTTTCCGCTCTCCAAAATTTCCTGCTCTCCGAATTTATCGCCTCCCCAAATTTATCGCCCCCAAAATTTCGCGCTCCCTAAAATTCATCGCTCCCCCAAATTTGAACGGTTCCCAAAATTATCCGCCCTCCAAAATTTGCCGCCCTAGTCTTCAGCCTACCTAGCCTATACCCAAATCCGCCCCACAAACCACCCTACCTTCTCCTTCTTCACTAGATTTTATTCCTCTCCATATCCGATGTTAAGAGGTACTTTACCTTATCGCGACAGGTAATCCAACCAACCCCGGAGCTTTCCCCGTGCACAAGCGAAGCAGGTCTTTACGCGAACGAAGTGCTGATCGCAGGGACCACTGGCAAACGGGCCCCATTGGCTTCCATGGGCAGCGTCGATCCCCCGGAACCAGACTCTTCAAGGTTAATAACGATCTCTTCATCCAAACCTCTCTCGATGTCTTCAATCTTGATTTCATCTACACAAATAATTTTCGATCGTGGTCGTTGAAGGTCGCTCGGCTCCGACTCAGTCTTCCTGAGAAACGACGAGCAAGAGGAAGACGAGTGCCTGGGCACGGAGGACGAGGTGTCCGGGTTCTCAACCGACTCCGAGGCACCTGGGCCCAGCTGCCGACGATTCCTTCGGGTCCCGGCGAAGAAGAAGGAAACGGTGGAGAAGTGGGACGGTTGCGCTGGATGCGTTCCTAGGCGACGACCTGGAGGGAAGCCCTGTAAAGCTTGCCACAGCATCAGCGCGGCTGTCGAAACCTCCAGGTAGACCTTATTCCTGGCTCTGCAACCTTTCGATGGCATGGTCATCTCTTCAGCAGTTTCTCTTTTTCTATTCTGCCTATCCGTGTCTTCTTTCGCCCACAGCGTGTACCATAATGGAAGTTTAACTTCGTAGGTGATCAGAAAGCTCATATCAAAGAGAAATCCTTCGAGCCACTAACCATTTTTGGTTCAATAATTCCTTATTAGTTAACCCAAGGGTAGGAAAGATTCCTCAGCTATTTATAACAAAGCTTAAGGGGAGGTTCTGGTCAGAGCCCCAAAGAATAGGTGATATTTAGGAATTAATTAAAGGAAAACTACTATATATAATTTAATGGGACTTGTTGCATTGTATTAAGGATGTCTTATGTTATAGAAATATATTTTTTGTTTTATAATTAATCAGTGCAAACAGCCCTGGGGAGTCGTTAAAGTTAAGGCGTCAAAAAATTGATCCAAATCGGTGGGACCTGTATCTCTAAAAATTATTATCCGATTCGACTGAAACCTTTTTTATTTTGAAGATTACCCTATTCTTTTTTCTAGAGGGGAAACTAAAAAAAAATTACAAAAATTACATTTTTTTTTAGAAAATAACGACACTTCACGTTTGAAATCACTTTCCCCTGTATTTTTCGTCCTTTCAACGCCTTTAAAAATTATAAATTTTCAACTTTTTGTAATTTTTTTTAGTTCCCCCCCTAGCCAGAAGTATATTCTTCAAAATAAAAAAAGTTTCAGTCGTATCGGATAATAACTTTTGAAGATACAGGTCCCACCGTTTTGAGAACACTGTCTCGAGAAAAACGCGTTTGAAGTTTTACGTGAGCGCCGAGTGGCCGGGTTTTTCCCATGCATTTGCCGCTACTCAAATGCCTATAACTTCGTGAATTTTACGAATTTCAACAAATCCTTTTAAACACGTTTTCCTAAAAGGTTGAACATTCGAAAAATGAAATAAAAAAAAAATCGACATTTAGACCAGAACCTCCCCTTAAATCTTCACATTACGATCCCGACGAGTACAACTTTCTTTCAGTATTTTTGTGACTAATTCTGGACAATTCCAATTGCTCGACGAGGTGTTTGACGAAGTACCCACCTCGGTAAACTCACTAAACAGTAAAAGTTTCTTATTCACCCCCTCCCGCAAAGAGTTTGAATACTTTAACACCCAACACCGAAGTTTCCTCATTTTATGGAAAAGGCAAAGGGTGCAAATCGTTGTTGTTGGAATGTCGACAGGTCTCAGACAGCCTCTGCGAGTTCAAGCAGCCAAAGTAGCCTCGGTTCTCCGCCGTGTTCGCCAGCTATCGAGCTCAGGCACAGACCACCGCCGGTGCCGTTACCATCGAGCCCACCGGTCTGGTCGCAAGAGACGCTCTTTTAGTTATTTAAAAACATACCAGAAGGCTTTCATGGACGGGCCAGCAATCGCACAAAAGCATCCCTTCCGAAGAGAACGGACTAAGGTTGAAGGGAACTCCGCAACGGTGGCTAGGAAGCTGTGACTTTGATGGTTCTTAGCACCGGTTCCATTTCGAATGCACAGCAGGAGAAGAAGAGGCTAAAAGGGGGAGGGAATTGAATTCTGTAGCCGCTGGTGTTACTATGATAGAGGACTAAAAGAAGTGGAAAGTATAGGAACTAGTAATAAGTAATATAAATCAAACACTCGCTGAAATCGAGAGCTGACGTGGGAAGAAAACGCAATTGAAGGGGAAGCTTACAATTGGATACGTTGATAAGAAAACGGCTGAGGAAGAGGATCGTGTAGAGTCGAGGACTTTAACAAATGAAGAAGAGTGGAAGGTGGAAGAAGAAAAAAAATAGATCTCGTTTGAAGTGCAAGGAAGACGGATACGAATTTATCGCAGAGGACAGCGTCGTCGAATTCTAGTCAGGTGGAAAATTACAGAGAACCCAGAACTGTGGTAGGGAGAAGAGAAAATGGACTTCAAGGGAGGAACAAAAGCACTGTCGAGTCAACAGAAACATAATTAGATAGTAGGAGGTAGTAGAAGAAACACAATCGTGGATTGCAGCAGGTGGCAACAGATTCGATCGGGAATTATTTGAGTCCAGTTCTCAGGCACGTCGACGTTACGAAGAGGAGAGAGGCTACATTGTATCAAGAACGAAGCGATTGAAGAAAAGAAGAATGAGTACGCTGTATACAAGGAGAAAGAGGAAGCAAAGGAAATGCCAGGATGTTTGTATAGTAGCTTCTAAGATACCAGGAAGAAAAGGACGCGATAACTAACAGGCTAAATATATCGTTAAACAAACTGTTGTAAAAAGAAGAAGAGGGTAGCGTGGCATAGATATACTGTAAATAAGAAGAAAAGAGGGGATCTCGACCTCCTCTTTCTCGCATTCGAGAAAGAGGGAAGAGACCGTGTATTATGTTTGTATCGCGTTAGAGGGAAAAAAATAATCAAAACTTTTAAAAAAGACGTTGATCTAGCTGTGCGTGTAAAGAGCAAGAAAATGAAAGATACTTCGACTTATCGTTATCCAATTTTTGTTTTTTTACCATGTATCCATGTATGTACGTACGATATGCGCAAATTAAGATTAAACAAAACAAAAAAAAAAACAATGTTAGATTACTCGAGTCGGAGTAACTTGAAAAGAGGAGCGACTATTGGGATTCAACGATTGCGTTACTCGCGGCGGCTGGGAGAAATATTTTTCGAGCGAGACGGCTGGCGAGATCGTCTCGCGGAAATCAAACTGTTACGAAGAAAACGACTGTCTGGTTAGAAATTGGAAGGTCGCGAGCGTTTCGAAAGTTTAGTTAGGTCATGTTTCTTCGAGGCGTGAAAAACGCCCGCTTTGTTAGCTTCGGAAAGTTCGTCCTCTTCCAGCGGAGCGAAATGAAAAATGGAGAAAAAGAAATAGAGCGGAGGGAATGCACCCCGAGGATTTCTCCGACGTTTCTTTCTGCGTATATAGTTTGATTCCTAACTTTCTTGTGCTTGATTAAATGATTAATTAAACGACGCTTCGATGACTGCCAATTAAGAAGCAGGAATCCTTCGTGTGTGCGTGAATGTGGCTTGCGGTTCGTGCGTGTGTGCGCGTGTAAAATAAGAGGAGGCGCTCGCACACTCGCGTGTGTGTGTATAGGAAACTACTTAGATAGAAGATCGAAGCCAAATATTTAATAGTGTTGTGAACTTTTCCATTAATCGGGCCGCGTTTATAATTAATTCAGTCTCTCGGTTGCCGAACCGAACACGCGAACTTTGTACTTCCACTTCTCCAACACGAAGGTCGCTTTAAAAGTTTAAACGACGTTTGTAATTCTTAAAGCAAATCGAAGAGAATCTGTAGCGGGGAAATGTGTCTGTCGCTTTTCTTTTGCAAATGAAACGCACTAAGCTTCGTATCTCGATCTCACGATACAATCAGAATCTACCTAAAATTTAACGTTCTCTTCCTGCGTATCAAAATCCATCGGAAGAGAAAGATGCCCGATTCGCTTTATCAGTATTTCAATGATAAGTTTCGCAATCTCAAGGATCAATTTCGTTAATCTAATCTACTGTACACACCAAGGGCTTCCGCACATTTTTCCAGACTTATTTCCACCTTGAAAACCAGTCAAGTTTCAAAACCGTCGATTTGTTGCTTGTTTCGGCCCATTTTGTGGCGCCAATTTAATTAAAAAACTTAAAAATATTCTCTCTTTCAGTTGAAATTAGTTTTTAAAAGTAAGCGATTCTTCCTGAATTCAATCACTTGTCCACCACTGCGGATGCCTATGGGATGTACGATATTAATCGCGATTCATCGCTTCAACTATATATTCGCAAACCCTTTCGTTCGGACATTAATTTCGCTGCGTTGAACTATTGTCTCGCGTTACGTTGCCAACGCCGTTTGCATTTTTATACTAACGAACCGTCGCGCGGAGGCGTGTTGTAAACGCGGGCCCGATTATGCGTTTAATAATCGCGTTGCAACGCGATTACTCCTGTCGGTGCCTTTCCGCCGGATCTTCTTCCATCATCGTTTGCGAATCGCAAACGACGGCACGCGGCCACGGTGACGGTAATCACAATCACTGTTCACGACCACTCTTGCCATTGTAATCGCGGCAGGCTTCTATACCTGTTAACCTGTGACAGATAGAGTTGATGGGATTAATATAGCGGAAGGCAGTGATAAGGAGGAGGCAAGGAAAGTTACTGTAGATCTCGCAAATCGAGGACCTCGCACGAGGGGTGCAGCTCCATTTTATAAAATTCTCGAGTTACCACGTCTGACATACGTAAAAGAAAATTTTACTCCAAGGTGGTAAAGATGGAGCTGCACCCCTGCAAGCTCCTCGATTGGAATCGAAGGGTGAGAAGTGAGAACGACAGAGAATGGAATTGGGGATGATGGATGGCAATGGGGGTGATTATGATTGTGACGTAGGATGGGCCGCGATCATTGAAACAAGCTCCATCATTCTCTCGTGATGGTTCCAGCGAGTCCTCCCTTCTTGTACGAACAATAAAACCTTCGCCGTTTCCTACTATAATTTTCTTTCGTCGCGCCCTCCTCTCGCGAAGATATTCTTTCATAGACTCGGGCGGTTTTTAGAAGCCGGCCACGGGACGTTTCTATGTTCTATCGGATCTACTGGCGACGCGCTCCCAATCGCAAAGGGAGATCTGGATAGAAGGGATGGGGGAGAGAGAGAGAGAGAGAGGGGTAGAAGTTGTGAATTATCTCGAGGACCATGCACCCCGTAGGAGACCTGTTTGTAAAAATGTACCCTAGACGAATGAATTAAGGCTCCCCGTTGCATGGCCGTCGGGATAACGATAATGGCGATGAAAGTAACCACCTCTCTGCTCCCGTGTATCTGTGCGAATCGTTTTACAAGGGATGTGTACATGTATACCTCGACTTACACCGTTCACGATGACAATCCTTACGACCTTTCGTCTCAACTCCTTTTTCCACGAACGAATGGTAGAACACTCGTTTTCTTCGCCGTGTCTCTATTTTTTCAGGATACAGAAATAAAATGTACGTGTTGAACATAAAATGTTGATGATGTTACAGTATCTTCCACGATTCTTTATTTAGCGATCCCTCCGCCGTCGGAGGCTTCTCTTCTGTACCTCTAATAAGCGATGATGGCACTCGGCCGAGGAAAATGCCACGTTAATGGTGAAACGTGTGTACTCCCTCTTGCTTTGTAATTTATTCGCTTTCATTCGGAATATTTTTGCTTCTTTATTTTGCATCCGGCGCTCCTTAATTGCGAGAAGATTAATCGGTTGAGTTCGCTTTATTATGCACCAAGATCGGAATGAGGAACGGTTACTAGTATAACACTGATAACCCTGGATATTGATAAGACCGTGGTTTTTATTTCGATTGGCATTGAATACTGTTAGTGGTCGGAGAGCTTTCTCGCCAACAACCGACCAGCACGCGGCTCCAATTCGCGATTTACCGAGTGTCGACCAAGTGTTTAATTCAATGCAGATCTGTTTTATAAAATATTGGTAGCAGGGTGTATAATCGGGCCAGTTTATTGACTCCAGTGAACGTGAACGAAAGTAGAGCTGTGAATATTGGAATAATTCGAATGATTTCGAATACGAATAGTTTCTTCGAATAATTCGAGTATTCGAATAGTTTCTTCGAATAATTCGAGTATTCGAATAGTTTCTTCGAATAATTCGAGTATTCGAATAGTTTCTTCGAATAATTCCAGTATTCGAATATTTTCTTCGAGTAATTCGAGTATTCGAATATTTTCTTCGAGTAATTCGAGTATTCGAATAGTTTCTTCGAATAATTCGAGTATTCGAATAGTTTCTTCGAATAATTCGAGTATTCGAATAGTTTCTTCGAATAATTCGAGTATTAGATACTCCTAATTATTTTAATATTCGAATACTCGTAATTATTTTAATATTCGAATACTCCTAATGATTTTAATATTCGAATACTCCTAATTATTTTAATATTCGAATACTCCTAATTATTCTAAAATTCTGTTTCTCTGGAATCCGAATATTTATCTTAGATTATTCGAATATTCGTTACAGCTCTAAACGAAAGCAATCGGGTCGTCGAACTATCTGACTTATAATAGAACGAATTAAACTTTAATATCCAATTTGAGGCTGGTTCGAAGCCACTCAATAACTGATTAAAGATCCAGCAGGTATTAATCATGGATCTGACGAGGTTCTTCACGAAACTCACGAATAGACGGAAGCCTAGCATTCTACGCGAATGGGGTGAGCACCACTTGTAATCTTCACATTAACTTACAACTTTAATTTCAATTCTAAGGGGATATTCTCATTAAAATATTTTCCGAAAATCGTTTTTTTAATTCGTAACGATATAGATGCGGTACACTGTAGTCTGTACAGCATGACAGAAGAAATTATGAACCGATTTCGAAAATCTTGGTGGCATTTCCTTCGCAACTGAATTCACTATCGTATCAACCTTCGATCATAAATTTCGAAGGTCATAATTTTTCGTTATTAACATTCTTACGCGTAAAATTACTCCTTTTGTGGCATTTCCGTGTTCAAACGAGCACGAAACATCGTCACTTTGGATTTTTTGACCTCTTAAAGGCGGACACGATAGCGATTGCTATAACACATGAAAATATATTTGATTTCTTGATTTGCGACAATCCTACGTCGAATTATACTAGTCACCGTGGATTCCCCTTTTTGTGGAAACAGTGCACAAAGCGCCACGTAGAAATCGACCCCCTAAAAAAATACCGAAGAAAAAAAAGATTTTCATATCCTTGAATAACGAATAAATAAAGGCCACAAAGTTTCTTTGCTTCAAATTGTATACTTTCGTCCAAAAAAAAAACGAACCACTAACAAATACTGACGAAAAAAAAGATTTTCATATCATTGAATAACGAATAAATAAAGGCCACAAAATTTCTTTGCTGCAAATTGTATACTTTCCTCCAAAAAAAATTCTAAAGAGTACCTATTTTTCGATTGATTTTCTGGGAATGTCCCTTTAAACAACTGGTCGATCCGTTTGAGCAAGCACCGTTGATATCACGATCTCCTTTGCGATACAGCGGAGAAATTCTTGAGGTCTCGGAACTCCATATCCCTGGCGAACGGGATGCCGAATGCTGAGACCTTTCCCTTCGAGGAGATTTCTGTGACTTACAAGGGCGGCACTAAAATCAAATTGGTGGGGGAGGATCTGTCCTGGTCGCTTCAATACGGTCCCTCCCAGGGGTAATGCTCTATAAAGTGGCTAACAACCTCGCCGGGGCTCGCAAATCGCACGAGGACATTTTTCGATTCTATTTTCCTAAAAAATAACGGCCCCACTATTCAGCCTCCGTCGATTCTCAATTTATACTCTGAATCCTCTTTGATCAAGATACACACCACTATTAGAGGAGGTGCGAGCGTTCCAGGAATATTGGCACAAGCCCGTGCAAAATTATTGGGACGTGCTTGTCACGGCGGGATCGATGGAAGGCTGCAGCAAGGTTTTCGAAATGACCGTGGAGATCGGGGACCCCGTGATGGTCCAAATGCCAGCTTACGACGGAGTCCTGAAGGCGGTAAATTCTGATTTCCCCGCGTCCCTGCGCCTTTATGTGATCCGCCGCTCATTTCTTCTCGTTCGTTCAGCTTACGCCGCTGATGCCAGATTTCATCGGAATTATGCAAGACGAGGACGGAATAATTCCGGAGGAGATAATGAAGATTTGCGAAGAAAGATTGCGCGACGGGAAGGCGATGCCAAAGGCGAGCTTAACTGAAGCATCAATTTTCTAAATTAAAATTCCGCTTCTTTCAGCCGAAATTCAAAAGAAAGCAAGAAGAAATTCACAATAATTCTTCTTCAACTAACAAGGAGAGTATTTTAGGTGTCCGCCTTCGATCATTTTGATTTTTGGATATGTTATAGAGGACCGAAAAATAAGAAATACGTGTTTTTTTTATTTTTATAGAGGACCGAAAAATAAGAAATACGTGTTTTTTTATTTTTATAGAGGACCGAAAAATAAGAAATACGTATTTTTTATTTTTATAGAGGACCGAAAAATAAGAAATACGTGTTTTTTTATTTTTCCCCGTTTTGATATTTGGGGAGTGAAAACTGCGGTCAAAGTTAGGATTGAAAAATCATTTTTTGGGGATATCTCGAGAACTATTAGAGATAGGTGAATAGTGTGAATGGACGAATTTTGTGTCTTTGAATGCGAAATATGACTGACTCACCAGATTTTCAAAAAGTCCCCAAAAAAGATTTTTCAACCCTAACTTTCAACGCAGTTTTCACCCCCCAAATATGAAAACGGGGAAAAATAAAAAAACAAGTATTTCTTATTTTTCGGTCCTCTATAACATATAAAAAAATCAAAATTATCGGAGGCGGACACCTAAAATACTCTCCCTGTAAGTAGTTTTTATTACGACAATATCAAAATCTTTTAATTTCACCAATTTCATTTTTACACATACTTTATTTCAATTATTTATTTGCTGAACAATGATTATAGGGTAAACGCACTAGTACATGAACAGTTAGGGCTAATGAATGAACACTATTATAAAATTATGTTTGCAGCGCGATTGATTCCACGTGCTGCAAAAAATTGTTTGGATAATAAGCAGGAAATGAAAAGAAGTCTCTAATTAATTAGTTGCTTACTTTAATATCTTATTTTACTCATTTTAATAAAAAATGTTCATTCACTGGTAAGTGTTCATTTACTGGTACATCCACCCTATTTCTATACTTTACTACTTGGATCAATTTTAATCAACGAATCCATTATCGTGTTACTTTATACCGCCTCTTTTTTTTAGTACAATGAGAAGCTTTGATTCCGCAGGTCCTCTACGTAAATCCGACAGGAGCTAATCCCACAGGAACAAATTTAACAGAGCCTCGACGGAAGAAGGTGTACGAGTTAGCTCAGAAATACGATTTCTTGATCGTCGAGGACGACCCTTATTATTTCCTTCATTTCCTCGACAAAAGGCCCACGTCGTTCTTCCAGCTGGACACCGACGGTCGCGTGATACGTTTGGACTCTTTCAGTAAAATCCTCAGCGCCGGGATGCGGTTGGGCGTAGTCACGGCACGCAAAGGGTTTATCGAGAAATTGACAATCCACGTGGAGACGACGACTCTGCACGCCTCGTCTTTGTCGCAGGTAATTAATAATAATTAATTAATGTCGCTGCGCTTCATTAATCAATTTCTTCATAAACTTTTACCGGGACGAGGAGGGGGAGGGGGCAAAGGTGCCTGGAACCCCCCAAAGAAGAGTCTTTGTAAAAAGAAAAGAAATCTGGATTTTATTTATCCATTAAAAATATTTCTATCCCTTCAACTCGCCTAAACCAAAGATTAAATCCTCAGCGCGATAGTGATTCGGTTTATGCAAATGAGGAGGCGTTGATCGGTCCGTTCACTGCTCGCAGATGTTGCTGTACAAATTATTGGACGCGTGGGGCATGCAGAGGATGCAGCAACACTTTGATGATATTCAAAAATTCTATCGGGAGAGGCGGGACGTTATGCTGGCCTCGATCCAAAAGCATCTTACGGGTAATTTGCTCCTAGTTCCTTCCGCGATCCCTTTGCTCTGCTCTAAATTGGAGGATTACCAGCAGAGATGGGCAAAAAATTATTTGAAATAAAAATTTCGTACACAAATCTTCATTTCAAATAATTTTTTGCCCATCTCTGATTACCGGAAATGAGTTTGCGATTCTAAGATCGTATGGAAATAGAATGATGAAATAATTTAGTAGGTATCGGATATTTATTTAGTGTTTCATTTAGTGTAACTTGAATACTAGGGTTCACGTATTTTTTTACAAACCCCTTCCCAATCCTGGGGACATAAATTTTCAGATATACTTAATCGAAAGAGTCCTTGTAGAAAACGCTAAGAGACGAATTTCAGAAACAATTTTTTAGAGGAAAATTCTCTACGTGCTCGTGATTTCTACAAATAGAATTCTTTTTGTCATCAATTTTCGCTATATTAATGCGAAAAATAGAAAATTCTGTGAAGCATGTGGGTTATTATATACTTAATCAAATTAAAGTCAAGGAAGTGTTTCCTCTCTCCTGAAAAATTAAAATTATAGTATACAATAAATAAGTTACCAATAACCAACACCACTTCTATAAAAAACAACGTAAGACTCGTGATTTCTACAAACAGAATTCTTTTTGTCATAAATTCTCGCTATATTAATGCGAAAAATAGAAAATTCTGTGAAACACGTGGGTTACTATATACTTAATTAAATTTCGTGAATAATTTAAAGTCAAGGAAGTGTTTCCCCTCTCCTGAAAAATTAATATTATAGTATAGAATAAATAAGTTACCAATAACCAACACCACTTCTATAAAAAACAACGTACCTAAGACTCGTGATTTCTACAAACACAATTCTTTCTGTCATCAATTTTCCCTATATTAATGCGAAAAATAGAAAATTCTGTGAAACACGTGGGTTATTATATACTTAATTAAATTTCGTGAATATTTTAAAGCCAGAGAAGTGTTTCCTCTTTCCTCAAAAATTCTATTTCCGACACTCGCAGTGTTTTCCACAAGAACTCTTTAATTCTCCTTAATTCTGATAGAACCAGCTCGGATCTGTTACCATTCGCAGTTTAATTTTTCTTCGTGCCGCCACTGCAATCCCGAAGGAAGGAACGATTTTTCAATTTATTTTCTCTTTTATTTACATGAAACGGTGCTGTTGCAGGTTTGGTAGAGTGGACGGTGCCAAAGGGTGGGATGTTCGTTTGGGTGAAAGTGAATGGGATCGAAGACGTAATGGAATTGGCAAGTGTGAAGTGCATCGCCCAGGGGATATTCCTTATCCCCGGGCACGCGTTCAATTATGATCGCTCGAAGCCTGAACAGCATATCAGGCTTTCCTACAGCTACGCGACGCCGGAGCAAATCGATAAGGTCACTCTTTGCTTCTCGTTTTGCTTCATTCGTTCCTCGGCTTCAAATCTCACAGAGATATATCAGTTGGAGTTTTAAAGCGCAATCTGTTATTCTAATCTTCTCCGTCACTGTGTTTTCCTGTTTACAAGAATCGCTTTTTATTTCCAGGCACTCGCGATTGTGGCAAAGTTGATACGCGAGGGCATGGAGGAGGGGACCGGAAAGAAATCGTGATTATCTATTATTTCTTTAAAATTAAATTCAAATAGGGTAAAGCAACCAGTAATTTACCGCATACTAGTGAATTCTTAGGCAAAGAGATATCAATTATAAATTTGAAAAATATTATATGTTTATAAATGGACTTTTATTATCCCATACTTTTAGTTACGCGCATTAAGCAAACATTAATAAATACAATTCTTACTGGGCTTCTACACGTCTTGTATTTTATGTTTTTTTTCTTTAAAATTAGGATAAGAATGAGTAATTATTTTTATATAAATTTCAAGAAAAATGAATTTAAATGCAATTTCAACAGATGTTTTGTTTTTATACATAAATATATACAAGTTTTAATCTCAAAGGTTCATAAATTCAATAATTCGGTTATTCAATGAAATAATGGTAATAATATTTCTTGGTGGATATGTCCAGTGAACCTAATACCTATTCTGTAATTAGTAAAACTTAAATTAGTAAAACTTCTGTAAAAGTGAAACGTAAACTTGAAACTTAATTAGTAAAACTTCTGTAAAAGTTAAACTTAAAAATCGTCATAATTTAGGAGTTGCGACAAGCATTTTTATTGGCGTGGGTTCGAAGCTAATTTTCAAACTCTCGAAACTCCAATCCGAAGATTTTTTAGGCTTCGAAACTGTCGAAACTTAAAGCGCTGATTCAGTTCTGCAAGCGGTATATCTTGCTTTAAGAACTGGCGCCAACAGAATTTTCGCACAAATCTCTGTTGACCATATTTAAACAGAATACAAACAAAGATATACCAGTGTACAAATTCTCGAGGCGCGCTGCGAACGATTCTTTATTCGTTGACATTATACTTTTTCTTATCTGAGCTCTGAATTCTCTAAACACGAAAGTTATATTTATCCAATTTCAACTGGAAACGTGATGATATCTTAGGAACATGGGGAACACCCCCGTGGCTTTGAGAAAAAATCGCTTATTTCGCAAAACTGATTTTTATTAAATTTATACTAAAACGGGGAATATTTTTAAATGTCGGTTTTAAATTTTTAATTAAATTGTCACTATAAAATGGGTTAAAAAAAAAAGTAAGGGGGTATATTTTTCTTTATCATCTCAAAGTTGCCCCTCCCTGGAAAAAAAAATTTCCACACGCCTTTGTTTAGAAACAAATATTAAAAATATTTACGACGTCCATAATAAATGCTAATACACGCAGCTGTACACTTTATTACTCAGCGATATTACAGTAAAAACTCTAAATTATTAATCCATTTATCTAGCGCGAAACTACCAAAACAATAAATGTACCATTGGCTCAAGTTTTTGATATTCAAACCCACCCAGAATCGATTCGATATCGAAACGTCAATTTCTCGCAAGCCGATAGGTATCGAACTCGATCTCGAATCACTGATCGATACAATTTTGAATTTGCAAAATAGAATTTCCAGGCGAGCAAGATAAATTGAGACGCGGAATCCTATTCGACCCAGAATCACCGAATCGCCACGATGTCCCGTAATCAACGATATAAAAAATAATATCATCAAAAATAAGGGTAAGTCGTGGGAAAGGTTAGGTTATCTTCGTTTACACCGATCAGCTGTGCCAAGTACGAATCGAGTAACTGTGATAGTTCGTTAAGAAGTACCGTTTCTCTATATTTATTTAGCGTTCGATTCGATTTAGATTCGAATCGCTGTTCAATCGAGAGAATAGTTTAAAAAAATAAACGGGGAAGTTGTAACTAGCAGTCGCGGCGCGAGTAAGTGTCCCGCTGAATAGAAGAAATGAGCGAGGTTCAGGAGACAGAGAATGACAAAGTGGAACCGAGCGTGGTGCTGGAAGCTGAGGAGATCGCGGAAAGCGAGATTGAGAAGCTAAAAGGAGATACTGTGGGAAACACTGTTTACAGTGGTAAATGGATAATCAATACTTTGCTTTCCATATCGAAGGTAAAACTATTAAGGCCTTTGTTAGCTTTAGATTCAAAGCCATCCTAAGTTTGTATCGGTTTGCGCTCCTCTTCATTGAAACTCTGATACGGATTAGAGAGCTCTATTCAATTTTTAGTTACAACGATAATAAGTTGCTCGGATCGAATATTATAGACAGCCAGAGACGGCTTCCTTTACTAAAGTTCTGTTTAGAAGATTTTATACTTTCGAGAAGTCTTATTAGTATTCCCGATGTTGATATTTATAACATCGTTACGATTTAAGTAACTTCGACGAGGAGGCGAATTAATGAAGGCGTAATCGATTGTTCCGAAGGTTCACGAAGATGGCTGGAATGAGAAACTGGAAACCGACCTATGCACTTTGTGGGACATGACCACGGAAAAGGACATTGTCCAGTTTCTCGTGGATAATGAGTTTTTCAAAATTGCTGAGTTCGCTTTAAACTCGTGCGAAGAGCCCAGATTAATGGTACGATTTGCTTCGACATTATTCCAACTCTTAAATCTGTATTTCATTTATGTAATAAAAGGTTCGCGAAGTATTCCCAGAGTGCGGTGATTTGCGAGCTTGAAGAATTGGTTATTCTTAATTTTTGTATTCCGTAAACTTCTTCTATTTATTTAATCCCTTGTTTCTTCATTATTATCTCAGGGAAAATGAAGGGATTTAAATAAGCAGTTCGCAGATCCTTTTCTTCTTTCACGATTCATGTTTCGCCTGTATTCACTCAAATTTTCAATTTCGATTTCTTTCTGTGGAACACAGGAAGCTTAACGATGGGGAACATTAATTTTTCTTATAATAGTTCTAAACATTTCTAAAAGAAAAGTACTTTAAATTATTAATATTATATTTCATTCTTTGTATAAGATGTACACTTTGGATCTAGAAGTCTTACCTGAAAATTATCTTCCAGAAATTTTATTCACCACTAGTAATGGTTTTGCAGGAAATAATTTTAGGAATACTTGGAAATATGACTTGCGAGCCGTTAGTACTTGAATTATTGGGATCGAAGGAGGAGCTTCTCGAAACGATCCTTCGTCACCTTTCCTCCGAAGACACTGCCACGTTGGTGCAAATTCTAAGACTCCTACGATCTGCATTGTGGAATATTCAAAATAACCCTGAATCGAAGTGGAGAGTTAATTTGAGAAACTCTACTTACTTGAGGGAAGTAGTTCCTTTTATTTTGAAGAGCTCCACAAATGGTAAGTACTTCCTTTAATTCAAGCTAGTATTTTGTCCGATATACTAACCATCGAATGAATCGTTACAGAGGAACTTCTAATCGCAACGACAAGTTTCCTGCGCTCTTCTGTAGAAATCGATCTTCCATCTGGGAAAACGTTATTGGACGAACTCTTCGAGTCGTCCAGTTTTCTACCAGGTATAGAATTGCGACTCTATAAATGTGTTATTCGATTATTCGTTGAAAAATTCATTTTGAAAATTCACAGGCATGCTAGAATCTTTCGAAGAGGTTCTGCCACAAGACGAGGCTCCTTATTCAGCTCCTACTCTGAAGTACCTCGAAGACTGGTTGGAATTGTTCTCGAATCTCCGAAAAGGACATCGGATTCATCAGGAGATCGTTCAAGACGATAATCTTGTTCGAACAATAGAAATCCCGCAAAGGGTTCTGACGAATTTCATCGAACCGTGGAATCTTTTCCCTCTAGACGAAATTAAAGCCTCCTGTGTCCACAGATGCGCGGAAATGATCCTCGATTTCCGATGGAAAGGCTTTTTAAGGGCGGACTCCACGGTAGACATAAATGCGACGATACTGAGTATTATTTGCAGCATCAGAACAGGTGAATAACTGTTTAAGTTTCGGAGAATCTTGAGAGATCACTCTGGTTCTTCCAAAAAATATCGTTACAGAAATCCTATGCGTCGTTTTCAGCGATGAAGGAAGAAGAAGAGGATTCCGAAGAAATCATGGAAGAGTTGTTAAAGTATCTCGAGGGATATTGGGTGGAGATAGCAAAGATTTCCACAACAGACGAGATTGTAAAGATTTTAAAGACAAATGAAAAGGCAATTACGGATCACGCAATGAATTTGTTGAAGTCGAAAATTCCTGGAGAAAAAGTTAGTAGCATAGAAAGTGGGTTATCGAGCGAATAGAAGGGGAATTCCAAGTAAACTAATAAAGAGGATTACTAAATTAATTAACCGAAGAGATAACACTTCCGGTGTCGCCTGATAAGACGGCGGAACGAGTTCGAGTTCTTTAATTATTTTCAGATAATTAAAGACATCTTCTTTTGTTTCGCGAGGAAGCACTTTCTTTCGCAGTACGTGCAAATCTCTCCGCGCTCAGAGAATTGTGCATTTCATCCAAGTTTTATATCGTCTTGTATACGTTTACAGTTTACATCCTTCGTTCGTATTAAAATGTTTTCTACCAATGCAATCAGGAAATGTTAAATTTCCCAGCGGGTTCGCGAATAAGAGTACACACATTGTTCTACAATTTTATTGCAATAAAAACTTGAGTATTTTATGTAGTACATTAACAATATACAGTTTATAGGTACAAACGGAAGATCAGTTCTCCCTTCTCTCTATTTCTTCGTCTCTCTCGTATTAATTCTGTCCGGTCCTTAATTATTACCATCTTACGCATAAACACCTCACGTTTAATTTTAATCCTTGCACGTCCTCCGTTTCGTCTTCTCCGTCAACTATACGGAGTCCCTTCTATTTATTCGTCTATAAATCCCCGTACATCTCGTCCTCCGTTACGCGATCACCTAGCGACCTACCTCCCTCTCACTCGCTTCCCGAACCTGCTGCGCGTTTTAACGCGACAACATCTTGTTAATTCCGTTTATTCTTAATCCCATTCTCCGATGTACATCGCCCTCGGCGCAGGGGGGATCGCACCTCTAGTCGGCAATGGAAACCTCCCGTATATATGATTATACGGCGACTCATTTCTACCGTCCGAGTCTGCAACGAATAGAATAGGAAGATCATTATAGTTTGTCCACGCCGTCAGGCAACGGGCAGCGAGCCGCTACAGTAGCATTGGCTTTGTTCAAACGTTGGGGGGATTAATCAGGTATCGGTCTTATTCCAATTTTAGCAAAAGTAAGTACCAAGTCCGCTTTCAAAGCTTCTCGCGTGATACATAATTGGGGGTCGGTTCCCCGGTAAATGGCCGTAAATTTGAGAAGACTGGCTGCTGGCGTAGCCGGTGCCAGCGTATGTGGGCGCCTGGGGAGCCCTCGCGTATCCCCTCGACGAGACCTTGCTATTCTTCGCCATCTTCACGAAGTTAGGAACACGGGCGCGTAATCCGCAATAGTACGGATCGTCTGCAAAGGCGATGTCACGTTTAATATATCAAATTCATGAAATTCATCTCCGAAACAATGCTCCCTCGAATTTACCGTATTTCTTTTTGTCGTCTCTTCTCTTCTCTTCGTTCATTATCAGCGGTTTCCTGGCGTAGTCGTCCTCTATGTCGTCATAGTCAGGCTGAAATTTCAGAATCGAGGGATTAATCTGTGCTCGGTGTTTGCTTAGAAGTGGGTGGCAAATGAATTGGGGAGGAAGATATCGACAGAGAATTTAGGGCGAAATGGAATAAGCACTTTAGGTATGTCATGGCCATAGACATTCTCCCTCGGTGGCAGTTTCGGCGGTCTCTCGCCTCTTCTTTGTCGGCAGCCAGTGGATTGAGCGTAGATCTGCTCCCGGGTTTCCCGATCCTGCTGGAACGGCTCGGATACCCCGATGGAAGACGAGACTCCTGCCACGCTGTATGGGTCCTCGTCGGGAATCGGTATCCTAGGTCGATTCTTTATGTCCACAGGCCTTTGTAGGGCTAAAACTGATCCATTCGCAACATGAAAATATACTTGACCTTGACGGCTAGAGGATACAGACTGTCTCTATTAGCGAGACTACGTCACGGTGTTCTTTCATAAGCATACAGGGAAATGCAAGGAGGTTAGATCGTGCACTAAAGGCAGCTACAAATCGCTTGAACACAAGCACGGCTGTAAGTTAGGTTAGGCACAAGCTTCCCTATCGCTTCTCTGTTGATAGAGAATCGAACCGGGGCCGGCGCGAGTTGCGAGTAGGACGAGTGGCGGATTTAACAGGGTGGCTGATGAGCAGTTGCCGCCTAGGCCCCTGCGCACAAGGCCCCGGTAGGGCCCCATAACCAAATACAGTTATGATTAGGTATAGGAGTCCAAACACTATATTTTTTCGTACTACTACACATGAGCCGATTTCATTAAACTACCTCTTCATTTTCCCGAAAAATGGGCCCCTGCCCAGAAGGCCCCCAACGGCCCCAACATAAAAAAATTGCGATTTTAACCAAACACTATATTTCTTTTCTGTGCTACTATACTTATTCCGTTTTTAGTAAATTGTCTCTTCATTTTTCTCCAAAAATGGGCCTCTCGGAACGTTTGCCACCTGGGCCTTTTTCCATAACCAAATACAGTTATGATTAGGTATAGGAGTCCAAACACTACATTTTTTCGTACTATTACACTTGAGCCGTTTTCGTTAAACTACCTCTTCATTTTCCCGAAAAATGGGCCCCTGCCCAGAAGGCCCCCAACGGCCCCAACATAAAGAAATTGCGATTTTAACTAAACACTATATTTATTTTCTGTGCTACTATACTTATCCCGTTTTTAGTAAATTGTCTCTTCATTTTTCTCCAAAAATGGGCCCCTCGGAACGTTTGCCACCTGGGCCTTTTTCCTTAAATCCGCCACTGAGTAGGACTGTTACAAATATTCGAATTTCGGATTGCGGCGAATAGGAATCGGAACATGAAATACTTCTTCACGCTTTATCGTGAAATTCTTTGTGAAACATCAAAACTCGAGAGAAACTTGCTCCGCCGATCCTGAGGGAACCCCCCAGAATTCCCACCGCTAATCAAAACAACACCGTGACGGGATGTAGAAGGCTGCTTCTGTACTGCACCTGGCGGCAGCTTGGACTTCAACATGTCCAAACCTACGACATTAACGATCAGCACCCAAACGGGACACTGAAGAATATCCGCCTCGGTTCTCACGAAGACAATAGCGCTCAAGCACTGCATCTCCAGCCTCCGTCTGTCCGGGTAGGCCCGCCGAGTCTCCCGCAAAAGATTCGTTTTAAATTTGTTCGTGTCAAAGACCTGCGAGCATTAACAGCTGTTCAACTAACAGTTACTAAAGAGTAGCTAGATGGACCGAGGGATCCACTCACTTTCCCCGGTTTCTCGTGTTCCAGCGCTCCCTGGGAGTTGCGCGCGATTTCCGCCCCGATCGCGTTGTCCTCCTGGCTGGTCGGCTTTATGTAAACGTTATTCTTGCACAGCCTCTTGATCAGTATGTTCCCGTGCTCGTCCATCTTGATCTTCACGCCCTGGTTTATGTGCTTCTTGGCCTCCTCCGTCTTCGCGTCTCTCATAGGGTTCTCGAAGCCGCACAGCCCTATCCTGCGCGACCGGAACAATCGAGAATATCAGTTCTCTCCCTCGGAAGAGCGGACCTTCGCCGCGAACCACGTGCATTCACCCTGGTCTCACCTGAAACCATCGAACCCGTCGTTCGAGCCGTTGATGGTGAGGACCGGCGCCCTGGCGTACGCTTTCGCCACCCTACGATTCCTCTCGAAAACGATCACCTTCGCCCAGATCTCGTCGTCTATCTGATTCCATTTGTCCAATACCTCCTGGATGTGGTCCTGAAAGGTGTGTTAGCAATGTTAATCCTCCACCTCGAACGGTACCCCGATACGTTTCAGTACAGAGAGGATGAAGTTAACCATTCGCGGTCTTTGCCAATATCTCTGCGAATTTTTGGGCCTTAATAATATGATTTAAAAATTTGGTGAATTTTAACAAAAAAAATTGGTGAATTTTAACCCCCAAAAATTGTGAATTTTAACAAAAAAAAAAGGTGAATTTTAACAAAAAAAAATGGTGAATTTTAACAAAAAAAATTTGGTGAATTTTAACAAAAAAGAAATTGGTGAATTTTAACAAAAAAAAATTGGTGAATTTTAACAAAAAAAAATGGGTTTCATTCGCAATTATTTTTTCAAATACAAATTTTAAAATATAAAAATTTACATTTCAAGAAAAAAACTATTATGAATATACAATTATCACTGAAATGTTAAAGGATTCAAAACTACCAAAATAGTAACTCAAAAATGACGCTGGGGTGCGGTGAATCCCAGATGACCAATTTATGATTAGAAGGTGTGACCACGGAGGGTTAAAATTTAAATAATTGCTCGTGAAACCCGCTGCTTAAAGAGATCTTCAGCCTTGCTAATGGAAGTGTTGGCAATTTCTGCTCACCTTGTACAATTTATCGATATTGTACCACACGTCCTCTTCGTCCTGCTCCTCGTACTGGGATTCTACAAGGTTGTCCCTCGATCGAGACAGGATCTTCCGCCTCGATACCATTGTTCGCCGGAACACGCTCGATCTAGAATCTAGGCCAATCGAGTACTCTTACTCCTCCGACATTTTCGTTTCCTCCCACGTTTAAAGTTACATATCACCCTATCAGTAATAGTCAGTGGCGAGTTTGGACCACCCTCTTCCACAAAAAAGATTATTATTTTATTCGAACAGTATATTTTCTTTTGTTTCTTCAAACTTTATTTTGGTAATAAAATTCTATTACGTATCCGCCACTGAGTATAGTGCAATATATCCGAGAAAACTTTGCTGCGAACGTTTGCCTCGTACGAATAACTGTCAAATTGACGATTATAAAATTTATTCTATCGGTAGAAAGAATTCGGAAACGTCATATGTTAATTGCAGAAAGGGGTCTTCGTAAAAAGAAAAGAAAACTGGATTTTATTCTTTAAATAAATTTTCATAATCACCTAATGAATTTTATTGAATTTGTATTAAACGAAATTACATTAAATAGATTCTTCTTAAAAATATCTTTATCCTTTCAACTCGGCTCCCGCCAAGATAAAATCCACAGGGCGCCACTGGTTCCCCGTCTATTTTTGCAACATGGATGATTAACGAGGTTAGGGCAGAGACGCGCGATCCTTTCCGCCGAAATTGTTTTTGTCCGAGTAACTGATCCGCGCGAAACTCATCCTCGGCGGCTCAACCAGTGACAATTGCAGCGGTTACTTCTAAAGGCGGTCGTAATTGATGACGAATGAGGCCACGGCGGAGATTTGTGTCCCTTCGATCGAAAGTTACCGGCCGTCGCGTAATAATTCGATTTTTATGGTAAACGCGAACTGCCGGGTACTTTCACCGCGCCGGCGGCTTCCACGATGCGGTAAGCGCGAGCGCTGTGAATTCTGCGCGACCAATTATTAAGTGAACACCATTAGGAGCGGCAAGTGCGGAGATGATATTGAGAAGGAAAGGAGGAGCCGTTGTCGAAAGAGGCGACTCATCCTCCCCGGAGGGATCCTTCACTTTCCATTTGCTCTGATTCATCGAAATTCGGGGAACCACGGTGTTACCGGGATTTAGTGATCTGCGATATTGGTCCCAACTATCGATAATCTATTTCTTCGTTCAATATCGATGCATGAAATATATTATTCAAAGAGTATCGATATTGATAACATCGGTACGAAGATCGTATAAATTTATTAATTAAAAAATAAGCTACATTTATTCAAGAGAACATTATTTTGGATTAAAAATAATTTTCTAAGATAAATTTTTTTATACAATTTACAGTATTAAAAAGTTATTTCATTTATTTTACTATCGAAAGAAGGTGCAGTAAAAATTATCGATATTTTCACCAGAATTATCGATACCTGTAATTATTAGTGTTTGATATATCGATGGTAAATATTGATAGATACATCGACAGGCAAATAGCGATATATACAGTTATCGATAAATATCGCGCATCACTACCGGGATTACGGCACAGTTCCGCTGGTAACACGTGAGATCGAGTCGGCCGTGCGTGTACGCAAGCACGTAGGAGGAAGAATCCGTACGCGGAACGCGAAATACTGCGCGGAGGCACCGTGTCTCGTTTGGTTTGATCTTTACAGAATTCTTGACGAGGAGAGGCCCTCGGTCACAGGAAAAGAGGAAATCGCTTCCTCTCGCACGACGCGTTATCTCCTCCGAGTGGCAGCAGTGAATCAGCTTTCGGCATAAACTCCGGAATTAAATCCAGTTTCGCCCGATGATCAGATCGACGCTGGGTGGAAAGAAGATTCCGCAGTTACCTACTGCGTAACGAAAATATATATTCTGTCGTCTTCGCGAGTGACTATTAACTCCGTCAAGCTTTCTCTTCTGGGCGAAGCTCAAAAAATCGTAGGTGCCGAAAGGAGAATACTTTATAGCCACCAAATATTAAGAGGAAATTCCTTGAGAAACGTAACAAAGGGGATATTTCTCGACGTAGTTTCAATTTCAGCTTCTCGAATTTCTCGGCTCGAAGTAGTAGCGAAATCCCTGGAATCCTCGCCGGGGGACTGTCGCGTATCGTACGTTTATCGTTCGGAGGAGCGTCCCGTGTCTCCTTGGAATATCGCGTGGAGGGGAACGGACGGGCGGCGCGAGCGGGTCCGTTGTTAAAAATTTTCTAAACGTCTTGCGGCTGGTGAAGGGGGCAGTTGGTACGGCTCTGCCGGCGCTCAGCCTTCGCATTCTTCGGAGAGAAGTGAAAGCCAGGAGTTTCAGGGAAATTCTATGCGGAATCGAATCCCTTTTTCCATGGTGCCCGCCATGGGCTCACTACACGGGGCTTTCCTTCGACCCACCGAAATGTCCCACCTCCCACGAAGCCAATAATAATCCACGTACACTAATAATCGCACAAAGCCTCGCAATCTTCGCCTCCATCTTGAAACTGTTAATCCGAAGAATTGCATCGAAATTATCTGCTACCTCACATTTTTCGGGAAACCGAGTTAGTAGTAATAAAGTATTCCAATAGGCTGTGCTAATCAAATAGGACAAATTATTTTTCTTCGATGTGGGTTAGTGCGTTTTTGTTCTTAATGTATAATATACAGGGTGGTTAAATTAATTCGAGGTGCTAGAAGTAACGTTTAACGATCTTTTCTCCATAAGTCAGCCGCTACTGCGTGCGATAGGAATCTTTTGAAGGTAAATTATGCGTAGGAATTTGAAGGAAGTGAACTTTGAAAAGGGCGATGCTCCCGAATCAATTGGAATCTCTTCTGAAAAGAGGTCTCAGTGAAGCAATGATAACTCCTATATAAACGATTAAAAAATGCTAAAAAAAAATCTGCAACTTCTTAAAAGATACCTAAAAACATGGTTGAAATTTCAGGCAAATAGAATCGCTAGTTTCTTAAAAAAAAAATCCCAAATTCTACTATGTTCTTAGCCGATAAAATGGGGTTGCACTTTCAAACAGATCGTTAATGAGGATTGTAATTTATTGTTTAACCGTGCCAGTCATATACCGTTACTATTAATAAAATTCCTATGGTAGTATAGCGTATAGGGGGGCACGGTATATAGAACACGACCAACATACCCGGGGCGGAGAGTATTTATAAATTCACGCGGCGCCGCGGCCAAGATACGCCGCTCGGGCGTGCAACCGCGCCGGCGTATCTCGGAGCTTGCGTGTCGACTCGCGAGAGATTTCGAGCATTTTTAGAATGTATCGACCGGTGTCGGTTTTTCCGCGCCGCTCGGAGATACGAGCGCCCGGTGCCGCGAGCCGCGGACGGATCGAACCGAATGGCTCGCGGGCGCGCGTCCCGTGAGCCGAGTACGAGCTACACCCGAGCCGTCCGCGTCCAGCGCGAATGATCGGTTGCCTGAAAATTCGAGCTATGCAAATCTCATCGAGGCTCGGTCACTTTCGTTCAACGGGCTTGAATTGGTCCAAGAAATGTCGGGGGTGTTGCGAGTAATCGGGAGGGCGAATAAAATCGACGAATAAAAGAGATGAGAAAATTGAAGTGAATTAGGGTAAAGGACCCATTTGAGGACGTTTTGAAATTAAAGAAAAGGTGATATTCACTTCCGCTGGCGAGAGATTTTGAAAATATGCTCCTTTGGTTGTAGATAACGGGCCAAGTTGGGGTAAAACGCAACTATGGCTTGGTAGTTTTGATAATTAGAGTAAAGGACCCAATTACTGGGTAAATTAGGCTATTTTACTTAAAATAACGAATAAATAAAGTATAGTATATAATTTATAGCATAGATTATAGGTTGAATTACATCATTCTTTTTGTGTATGACTTTACAACGTTTATTTATTTGTTGTTTTAAGTAAAATAGTTTAAGGTGACAGTAATTGGGTCCTTTACCCTAGTAGAATGTCAGAGTAGGGAGATTTGAAGCATTCAGAACGAAAATGGACTGGCCAATATTTTTGGCGAAATTGAATTAGTACTCTAGCATGGGCGTAGAGCGTAGGGGGCGCGCGGCCCACCCCTTGGTAAAATTAAAAAAATTAATTTTTCTTCACATATAAAACAAAAAGCTTCGATATATTTTTGTGTTTGTCTGTCGTACAAAAACTTTCGAACGATGAACTCTGGGATCGCGAAATGCGCCTCGGCGCATTATGCCTGACTAATCCAAATGAATTTTTCACCAAAAAAAAAATAAACTAGAATTTTTTTTATTATAAAAATCAGAATCTAAATTTCAGCCGAGTAGCCAAGCTAGTTACAAAATAAAAATAAATTAAATTGTGAAGTAACTCCTGATTCCACGGTCCCAGTTATTTTGACTCCAAAATCACGTACATAAATTCCAAATTCGGTTTCACCATTTTTTGCCCCTCCCGGAAATGAATCCTGGCTACGCCCCTGGTTAGTAACAATAATGTATTTAAATAAAGACTGTACTAATCATATAAAATATGAAAGATTAATTTTTTGCAACGTGCGTTATGCCGTTTTTGTTCTCAATGCCTCGTTTGATAAACGTGAACTTACTATCGCGACATCGCTCGCGCGGGTTGCCCCGCATTGAGGTCTCCAGTCGCTACCGAAACCCGCGCATTGTGCAGGCGAATCTTTTTAGAAGCCCGTGAAAATCGGGATTAATGTTTATCGGTTGGTTTCGCTGTGCTGCGCGAGAATGTAGAGGCGTTACGAATGCTTTTTGTATTAGATGAATATTATTTAGGAACGTGGAAAATGCGGGTCAATGTGAGGGGGAGTGTTCTCGATCGTTTCAACGATTCGCGAAACAAATAGAAAGCGGAAATGAAGAATATTTGGAGCAGCGGATGTAGAATTGTTAATGGAAAGAAGAAGAGCGCTTCGAGGCTTCGCATAAGTATCAAATATCCGGGAGCTGTGTGGCACGCTTCTTAATGTTACTCGAGAGTAATATTTTCATTGAAACGAAGGGCAACGTTGATGAATATAGAGTAGATCTTATATAAGGCCCTTTTATCGTTCATTTTACGAATTTTAAAAGAAGAACAAAATTCTGAAATTTTGAAAAATTCGATTTTTAATGTTAAGAGCCCATCAAGCCCAAGGGCGTCCATTTTTTTTTTTTTTTTTATTAAACGCGCAAAGCGATGAAACGGTATAATGAAAATTATAATCCAAAAATTAGTTCCGAAAAAATATTCCAGAAATACTTATTCGTGTGAGCTTTCGAGCCGTCTCGAATTTTCGGATCAACTAATTTGACCTTTTATGAAGAAATTTCGATTGTCGTGCAAGATATTTTATCATTGCTGGTACTGCTGTCGGCACTATTAACGATATTATTGTTACTATTACGAAAATATGCCTTCGATACCAGCGTACTTTCACTTTCATTAATGGCCGAATAATGTAAAAGCTCTGAGCGCCGACTATTTATAAAACGCACCTATATCGAAATATTATATTCATCGCGGATCTAAGAACCGCACTATCGCGTAACCTTTTCCCGGACTCATTAGCTCCCTGCACATTTGACATTTCCGAATTCTTAAACCGCTGACGCAACACCGGCAAAAGTATTACTCGCTAAATTTACACTAAATTGCGATCCATTCCTTTTCATCTTCGCGAGATATTATTGATGAAAGAGGAAAAAAAGTTCCAAAGGAATTCCTCGATCGGCACCGATATCCGCGTATGAACCAACTAATCCCATATGTTATACAATTCGCATCGCAACTGCTTTGGGATCTCGCGACATTCACCGAATTCGAATTATTACACTTGCACGTGATTAGAATTATTTCTGCCCCTCGAAATGGCCAGCCTCGGCGCAGGTTTACGCTTGAGATTCTAATTTTTATAGTTCGAACCACGATGGAGCAAGATAACCATTTGCGCGACTGGCATTCAAATCGCCGAGACGAGAGCGCACAACAATGGGCCCTGGATGCTTCGCCTATGAGCTATCTTAAAGTTAAACGGTCCGCGGGAGGATCCGGCGACAAACGTGTCGCCTCGCATTCCTTTTAATCGGCATACCTCAGTTTGGCAAACGAAACTTCTCCAAATGCCTTTCAATATGGTTCGCAAACGTCAAAGGCACTCGCGTCTTCTCCGTTACCCATAATTCACTTCCTGAAACCGTCGGGATCACGCGCGCCGCCCGTCCGACGTCACCTTAATCGAATTAACCGAGAGAAACGATAGTTACTGCCCGGACGGGAACGAAAACCGCCCGACCGACCGATAAACTCGCGAGATGTTTCCAAGTTTTTTTAATATGGCGCAGCTTTGAAAGAGCCTTGCCCACTGGAGAGTGAGAACCCAGCCGCCATCTTGGTGAACGCATGCGCCGTCCTCGAGAGGAGTCGAGGACGAACGCCGCGCATGCGCGGTGACTCGCCACCTCGTGGGACTCCTCCGGGCCCCGCGGCGAGTCTGACGTCAGAACTGGGACAGTGCCAGCGACAGACTCGAGAATCGCCGTGCGCGAACAAATTACAATCAGTTGCGCACTCGCTCGCGTTACGTTCATTATTTCTCCCAGATGGATTCTTAACCGATCGCGATCTCTCTTTTTACCGAGAGTTTCGACGCGAAAAACAGGAGTGCCCCGCTCCAAGTATTTACTTCCGTTCTAAGTTCTTATCGGAAGATATAAACAGGCTGTTGTAGCGGCTTGACGAAGGTGAACGAAACATGGAGCCATGTTTAATGAACCAACGAATAGTCGACGTTTAAGTTTTTATTTTATTAAGAAACGCATGAAAGTAATTAAGCAACGAGGGCGCTAGCCGTGGAGCTTTCGTATTTCCAATTAGCTGGGAGGGTTCCCTTCGACTTGTAGTATCGGGCGAGCCGATGGATTCTGGATTCTACGAGAATCAGCCTGAACTTGCTGTCTTTGTCCTTGCGATTCCTCTCCAAGTGCTTCCTAATGGCCACTGCCTTCTTGATCAGGTAGTAGAGGTCCTCCGGTAGATCCGGCGCCAGGCCCATGCTCTTCACGATCCTCAGAATCTTGTTCCCAGTGCGGAAACGCACTTGAGCTACTCCGTGAGAATCTCGGAGGATCACACCTGGAAGTTTTTATCGATCGTTACTTTCTTCCGAGGAATCGTTGATTTTACTGGCAAAAAAACTAAATAGAATCGAAGAGATACGTGGAATAACGATGAAGTAAATTAACCGATAAGTGACCGCGCTTTACTCTACGTTGCAATCTTTAATGAGGAGAGACAATGATAGTTTACTGAATCCTAATTAACGGGAGTTCGCGTCGTTCGAATAATTTGAAAAATTTACCAATCTGAGACGGTGTATGGCCCTTCTTTGCTAACTTGAAAATCAAGTCCTTACAATCCTCCGGTGTCAACTTCAGCCATGTTGGGACACTGCGTCTGTACGGCAATGCTGACTGGGATATACCCTTTCTATAACATTGGAAATATTTATGATTAAAAGTTCCACTTTCATTGTACTACGAACCACCCGAGTTAGTTCGGTAACGCCCTTAAATGTGCTACAAGTATATACGTTGAGGTTATGTTCAGCGATAAATAAAAAACATACGATGTTCTGGAAAACGGTGATTTTCTTAAAGTTTTACATTAAAAGCTGTTCGAAATTGAATTGAATGCGCCTGAAAAAGTGCTGAAGCGAGCAAATGAAACGAAATTATCAATTTGAGTGAGAAACACATGGTCGTCAACAAGAGGTGACTTCGTCAGTTTTTTATGCCACGTATTCATAAATTTCTGCCGGAATAATGACGAGGAATTACAAGGCGCGTCGATAGAGAAGCTTGGAAAATTCTTCTGGAGGGTAAATTATATTGTAAATTTAATTTACTTTACCCTGGTGCGTGCATACGACCCATCTTTCCGTAGTTTTCTTCCACAAAAGACAGCAGCGCTCTTTCAGCCTAGCCAGCAAGCAGAGGTACCATCCGTTTAAAATTTACGCGGGAAAACGAGTATCAGGGAGGAAGTATAACGAGTATTAAACACCAGTGCGAGGAAATTACTTGACCATTTGAGAATTAAATAATTAGAAAATTAAATTGCTTTCAATCCAGTTAAAGCGCACCTACCTGGAATTATCAGTGCAAAGTACATCCTTTAATTAATTCTTCACGCGACAGTTAATATCGCGTTACAAAACGACACACCAAACATTATGTAAATTATAATCGTACCGCAGTACGAGAAGCGAATAACGGACCGGTGTATATTAAGAAGTGGAAGCAATCGCTGTCGCGTTCTTCATAAAAGGAAACTTAACCTTCCGAAGAAAGTTCGTAAAACGCAAAAGTCAAACTCACTGCTCTCTTGGCGCTTCCGGCGGATGCCTACCGAACGTTCAAGCGACCATCTACAGAGTCCGTGGCTTCTAAACCCAAGAAAATTTTCTACTGGAATATTGCGCGCAAGGAAATATCCTCCAGAACGAATTATTATTTATTTCGCGCGAGTGGCCACAGAATTCACACGTTTCCGGGCGATCGGCGGGGCAGCTAGAAAATAGCGCAACGTCGCGAACGGCGTCGGCAGCCAAAATGTCGGCAGTTTCTCAACTTTAAGCGTACCCTCTGTCAACATTCGTGAATCTCCATCGAAGTCAACATCGAATCGGACTGTAATTGAATCGTTGATGATGTATGATCGATATCAGGTCTCCTTGATACAGTGATAAATCGGAATCCTCGGAATTTCGAAGGTAAATCGACGTTTTCTAGGTTCATCCTCGATACTGCTATGTAGATCCTTGTCCTTTTCTCTCCGTGCATTTTCGTCAAGAATGCTGGCGTGTTGTTGCAAGGGATATCTCAATGGTTCCAGGAGGATGATCGCTTAGATGAAATATTTCCCAGCCGTACTGCTTAGAGAGTAAAATTCCCGATTCCAAGAGATTTTTCGAGCGAAACAGATTTATATACAGTGTTAATGTGGTTATATACAGTGACTCACAAAGTATTTCAATGAGTTTTGAGTATATAATTAAATTCGGTATCTAAAATTTCTTAATGCCTTTAACGTCCGAATGGTGAATGTAATTAGTGATTTTCAATTCATTTCAATGCGCAATGAATTCGTTACGGCTTTAATTCCAACATGCCTGTATAAATTTACAGTAATTTAATTATAACGTTGCATTTTATTTTACGCTGTTGTTACAACTTCGCATGTACTTGCCTTCACTTTTATTTACCCAAATTATATAAATACATTTAATTTAATGAAATTTTTCTATCGTTGCATTAAATATGATTTAATTATGACACTTATTTTGTAGCTTTCTTAATAAGGCTACATTTTAGTTAGTATTATTTGGATAACAATTCTAAAATTAATGGCGTAAAGGAATGAATTTTGAGTAAATACGTCGGCATGAAAGTTAAATATTAATGAAAATATTAATCGACATTAGTGTTTAACGATCTTTTACTTTTTTAATTGCGTACAGGACATGTGACAAGGCGGGTATGATTTTACAGAGAAGTTAAAATGTCTAGCGACAACGATCAGACTCCCCAGTCCGGGAAGCGGAAAAAACTTGTCGTACATGATAGCGAGGATAGCGATGAATCTGTTGTGCAATCTCGTAGAAGAAAAAAGACTTATGTACGTACAGGCGTTGCGCAGCGGCTTAAGATAATAAAGCTGTTAATTATTATCTGTAAAGTAAATACACATTTCGCCAGATTCCGTTCGCATCTGTACAACGTTTAATTTCGCTTTTGCAGAGAGTTATTAGCGAAGGTGAATCTAGCGACGAAGACAGCGATGTCCAGAGACCTACTCTCCGCAGGCAGAACCATGTAAGCCGATAATCGAAGCATCGATTAATTTTCATAAGTAATATATTGTAAATATGTGATGGATCATAAAACGTGTTGCCGTTTTGTGTTTCAGAGAGTTATCGCAGAAGACGAGACGAGATACGAAGCCGGCAGTTCGTGCTCGAATAGATATCAATGTGGTTAGTTTTAACAAATTAATTTTAATAATTGAGTTATTGAACGATACGAGATTATCAATGGCACAAAATTAATAACTGTAAATCCTCTTCGACTCGAATAAAAAGAACTCTTTTTCAGGAGAGAGTAGCCAGAGCCCAGAATGGCAGTCTGATTGGACCAGCTCGTCAGAGTCAGAGAAGAAGTGTCCAGTGAAACGAAAGCTTCTCGGCAAGTCGAGAGCCAAAAACCCTCAAAAAATTGTGTCGGACACTTCGGATACAGACAACAGCGATGACCAGTTGGAAAAGTGTCCGATATGCTTGCTACCGTTCAGGCGGCAACAGCTTGGCACTCCCTCTTCCTGCGAGCATTGCTTTTGTTTAGAATGTCTAATTGAATGGAGCAAAAATATAAATACTTGCCCGGTAGATCGTCAGATGTTCACAACCATCCACGTTAGAGACGAACTTGGTGGCCAGGTACGTCCTTTTGAAATTAAAATTCAATTGTTAATTGTAATTAACGGAATTACAATGATCTTTTCTTTCTTTTTTGTCGCAGATCATAAGACACGTTGCGGTTGAAGTGACTCCCCGCGTGGAAGATGAACTGGAGGATCCTACGTTCTGCGAAGTATGCCATCAAAGTGACAGAGAAGATCGCATGCTTCTCTGCGATGGCTGCGACTGTGGCTATCATCTGGAGTGCTTGACTCCTCCGATGAACGAAGTGCCCATGGAAGAGTGGTTTTGCCCAGAGTGTTCGCAGAACAGCCAAAACGATGCAGAAGCTGTAAGATTCTTATTATCCCGGCTAAAAGCCGTACTCTAGCCATTTCATTTATAAATAAGAGTGTCTGTTACTTTTCGGATCATAATTATTTTCAATTTTACAAATCAAAGTTGTCCCCTTGAAGTACGCGAACCTGAGAATAGTTTAATTGGTCTTAAATAATAATGAGAATTGAAAGGAATTCTCCCGAGGCCCTTACATCTTCATTTGAATTTTATTATTCTTCTCTTAAATAGGTGGAAATTGATTTGGACGAAATCTCAGATTTAATGGAAGAGGCTCGTAGACTCGGCGTCTCTTACGGCAGAACACGCACAGGTGTGGCTGAGAATTCTCAACCAAGGATCGTACCTCGCACCAGACACACAGAACGTGTCAGAGCTACTATTCGCAGGTACTGGTGAAACAGAGAATACAGTTTGAAGACGAGATAACGCAAAAGAATACAGATTTGATATGAAATAAAATATAAGACTGAACAAAATAGGATTACATTAGTGTTACGAATTTTATTGTATACACTTTTTGTATATTATCGATGTAAAACACAATAATTATTTGTGTTCGCAGAAGAAATAGAGTTTATGACAATACACAACCAACCCGACATCTAACACTCGATCCAAACCAACCTTCTACTTCTTCTGGTTTGGAGTCGTTCGGTGACAACAGTCGAAGTCGTTCCCCGAGCAATGCTTCTAATTCTTTGGGCTCCGGAGACTGGAACTGTTCAGATAGAAATTTTAGAAATTCTCGGAGGTCTCGAAGATTTAGAAGCAGCTCGAGCGATACCAGCGACGAGAGTGTTTCCACGAAATCCAGACAAAGGACAAGTGATAAAAGTAATTCGAGAAGCTCCGATAATAGTAAATCTAAAAGCAATTCTAGAAAAAGGGGAAGCACTTTGAGGAAAAGTAGTGGTAGCAAAAAATCAGCAAGTAGTTCGAGAAAGACCGGGACTAGAAATCGCTCGAGGAAGTCTGGGCGATCCAGAAATGTTTCTAGCGGGGGCACGTTGTTGAGAGAAGTTAGAATTACAGAATGCAACCAGGACGGAGAGGAGGAGGAGATTGTGACGTTTGTGAAGGTTGCTTCGATTGGGCCACGAAGAAAGACAAAAAGAAGAAAGGTATTCTAATCTTTTATTATCAATACTCCACGATCTAAAGTTTGCAAATAATTGATCGTATTTACTTTCGATTTAAATGAGTAGAAATACTCTCTTTTACAGAGGAGAAAGCGGAGGCGACAAGCTAGAACCGTGTCTAGCGTTTTAGCCAGCTCGAAGCAGAGGCTCGCAGTCTCTTTAGGAATTTGTAAGCCGGTTAAAAATGTTCCAGCTTTACTGCCTAGCGTTAGGAGCCGTACAGTTCTATCAGACAGAGCTTCGTTGAACACTGCCCGATATAATGCTGGAATCACACGGCTCAGCCTTCTCGGAAATGGTCTCGATTTGAGCTACAGTCCTCCAGGGTACGTGCAGTATTCCATTCTTAATTCTACAATTACGCCAAAAAATTCTAATCACGTATTACAAATATGTCGTCTACAGATCGGACACGGAGGAGTATCACGGAACCGTTGGTCCCACTATAACCATCCACAGGCGTTCCGTACTTTCTTCTCGGAGGCACCTGCGCATAAAAAACATTGCCAACCCACAACAGCCTCAAATCGATCTTCTGAGCAGCATAATAAATAATCAGGAAATTTGGCATTCGAAGAACAACGATGTGACCTTAAAAGCTGATGGTCTTCTCTTAACCGAGAAGCGGGCCAGTGTCGACCACGTAAAGAAGGAAAAAGTGGAGGAGAAGAAGTTGTCCGAGACTGAGGAGACGGGTTCTCCTGTTGAAGATAGAGTTTCCGCGACCGATGTACCGTTGGAAGTGTCTGGAATCAATCCAGAATTGATTACGCAAGCTCCGATGTATAACAATCCTTGCGGCGGGGGGAATAGGGGTAATTTCCGGGGTGGTTATAGGGATAATACAAGGCACAGTCACGGAGGGCAGAATTACGGGAGAGATTCTTTGCCGGGAGGTGGGAGGCACAGTTACGGAGGAAGCGGAGGTAATTTCGGAAGAGACTTCGGACCGCCTGCATTTTACAATCCTAATTTCGAACACTGCGGCCCCCCGATGTTCGGAGGGAATCCACCGTTTAGAAATCGGAATCCTCAACATTTTAGAAATGAAAGGTACCGACTGTAATTTCGAATAAAATGTTTCAGTTCTTTTTTTTTATATTTATCAAGTGCTAATTATGTTTAAATTCGCAGGTTCCGTTTCATGCCTCCAGGAAGGCCTCCGTTTAATTTCGGCGAAGGTTTCGAGCACCATTCGTTCCCCGAAAGGTTTAATCGCCCTAGATCCCCGCAACCCCCCGTCGAACGACCGCAGAACAGTATGCCAGCGAATTTACCAGAAGACACTCCAGGAACTCAGGCCGCGGAGCAACAGCCGCAGGACGCTGAAAATCCTTCCGTCAGGCAGGAAGAGGACTGTGACATTTATTGCGACATCGAGACGAAGTCCGATGGGGAGCTGCAGGACCAGCAGAATGGTTCGATGGCGCTATTACCGCCCCCAGAACCACCCTCGGGGCTCTTGGATTTCGAAGAAAATTCTAGGAGCGATAAGGACAGTGATCAAGAGTTAGTTATCGATGATAGCCAGAAGGATGACACTCCGAAGAACGATAAGTATGATCCTTTCTCTGTGGACAGTGACAGTGACAGTGAGGTAAAAAAGAACGAAGTGGCGGAGGAGGAGGAGGAGGAGAAGAAGGAAGAAGAGACTTCGGAGAGCGTAACACCGCCCGAGCCTCCGGATACGTCGATCCGTTTGTCAGCCTACGAAGATGAGGACGAAGAGGATTCCCAATCTGACTGCCCGAATTTCTCCATCTATTCTTCCCAGACGATGGACGTGGCGAGGCACACTGAACAGCAATTGTCACAACAAATTGGCCCTCTTGAGCCACCTCCTCTTCCACCTTCGATCCCAGACGACGACGATGTGATAGTCGGCGATGTTCAAGCTTGCGATCTTGCCGATATTCCAGAGCCGTCAGATCCGTATGTGGAATCTTTGAGGAAAGAGAGGCAGACGCTGAGTAAAATTCCGCCGAAGAAAATTTCTAATGACAGCAGGGGGAAGATCACTTTTAAGATAGGAACTAAATTGAAGATTAATAACAGATTGCTGGGACTGCAGGAAGAGGAAAAGGAGACCGAGGACGAGAAGAAAAAGGAGCCTGAGGTGGGTTATTTTAATGAGTTACGAATCACGTTATCTTATTTCAAACCGATATTTGATTTCTTGGTATTTTGAGAGCGTGTATAAAATATAATAATAATTTTTCCAGCAAGCGAAGGAAGAGGAGACGTCTATTGATCGCGAAGAGGAGCGGAAGAAAATCGCTAAGAGTAAACTTGAGGAAGAAGCTCAATCGGAAGAAGATAAAGCGGAGATCGTAGAAGAAACGTTGATATCTGCGAATACTGTGGATCTTACAGAAGAAAGGGACTCGAACGATGAAGAGAAGGAAAAGGAGTCCGCGGATGTTTCTACGGCCGATGTAACGGAGATCAATTCTACCGCGGTCGTTTCTGCGGAATTAATTCAATTATCTCCTAGAAAATTGGATAATGATTTCAGCAATGAATGTCCGTCGGAAGCATCGTCGGAAGAAGGCAGTGACATATTCCCCTCGCTTCCCAAAACGTCGAAGGCGGACGTTGAGGAAGACAGTTCAAAGGAGGAATTGAAAATCGTGGAGGAACCTAGCGAGGTGAAGACGAAGGGTTTTGACGACGCAGAGAGCGAGAAAGACGAGAGGGAGCAGCTTCGCATCGGTGACGCGGACGAGGAAGAAGATGACGATGAAGAGGACGACGAAGACGAGGACGAGGAGGAAGAAGACGACGACGACAACGAGGACAAAGAAAGATTTCCTATCGAGAAGGAGACGTCGGAGAAGAAGGACGTAGTCGAGGAATCCGGTGATCGAAACAATTGGGAATCCGACGGAGCCTACACTCCTTGCAAGGACGAGCTTCCCTTGAAAGAATCGAAATCCTTCACCGAGCTGCTGCCATCCATTGAAAGTGGCTTGGAGCCGATTACCCCGACGAAAGATAAAGCTGATGATCTAGACAGCTGCCGAACTCCGGTGGATTACAACGTCCTGGGCACCGAAGCTATTTCGGAGACGGATGAAGCGATGAACTTCGAGGACGAGCTAACTTTATTGACGTTGCGAAGGGAGAAGGAGATGGAAGACGGGGAGATCGTTGAAGAGAAGAGCATGAAGGAGAGCGAGAAGGCTGAAAAGGAGAAGGAGGAGGAGAGGAAACGTAAGAAAAAGGAGAAGAAAGATAAGAGCAAGGAGACGGAGAAGAATAAAGAGAACATTGCTTCGGAGAACCAAGTGGCATGGAAGAAACTATCGAAGAGCACAAAGGAGAGATCGTACAGGGACAAGGAGAAGAGATCGAAATCGAAGGAGAAGGAGAGGCTGAAGAAAAAGAAAGAAATAGTGAAGAAGAAGGAGAAAAGGAAAGAGTTGCCTAGGTACGATGTTAGAAAAATAGTCGCCGAAAGACCTTCGAGACCCAGGAAGGATGAATACGGAAGGGACATTCGAGAAAAATCGAGGCAAAGAAGCAGGTCCAGAAGCTGCAGTTCGAAGGGATCTAGATCGTACTCGAAAGTTCGATCCAGAAGTAGGTCCAGGACTAGGATTCAAAGATCCTGGTCTAGATCTCTTTCAAGAAGGCGATCTCTTTCTCGGGGTAGACGTAAGTCACCGAAAAGACGATCCTCTTCCAGGAAAAGATCAGTTTCTAGAAGAAGATCGAGGTCCGTTTCACGGAAAAAGAGGTCTCTGTCGAGAAGGCGATCTCGGAGATCAGTGTCGAGGTCGAGGAGATCTCTCTCAAGGTCCAGACAGAGAAGATCCGTATCGAGATCCAGGAGATCCCTGTCCAGGTCCCGTGACAGACGTAAAGACAAGAAGAAATACAAATCCCGGAGCCGATCGAGGAATCGAAAGAGATCGTCGCGATCGAAGTCGCCGAGAAAATCCTCCAAGTCTAGAGAAAGGAAGCATTCGAAGAGGAAAGCACAGAGCAGGTCAAGGTCCAAAGCGAGATCTTGTTCGAGAAACTGGGAACAAGTGGAGAAAATTGTGGAGCAGGACTTCTCACGAGAAAGAGAGGAGAGAAGAGACTCTTGGAGCGCTCAGTGGACGCCGTCCTGGTCGAGATCTAGATCAAAAACTCCTCAGCATGTACAGCAGGAGCCAATCGCGTCTAGGGAGTGGTCCCCCGTACTAGACAACGTCGCAGTTCCGCCGAAAAACCTTACTGTCATCTTAACCAATAAGGAAGCAATTAAAAAGAAGAAGAAAGAGCGCAGGAAAGAGAGCAAGAAGGCCAAGGATGAGAAGAAGAGGAAAGGTAAGAGAAACAGGACACCGCCACCGTCGAAGGAGGTTTTCGCTAGCGGAGATAATATCTTGGTCAGCGTGTGCTTCAACAAAGATAACGAAAATGTTCAGACGGGAGTCCCGGAACTACCAGAAACAATACCTTTGATCCCTCCTTTGAAGCGTCGCCGCAGGGAGCCGCTTCAAGCCGAACCCCCGAAGCGTTCCAAAAAGGAGAAAACCAAGGATAAACGTTCGAAATCTCCGAAGCCGAAGAAGGATAAGAAGAAGAAGTCGAAGGCCGCCGAAATAGCAGCCACGAAGAAGCCAGTCGCCGTGATTGACCTGGATCAATCACCGTTCAGGGAACAGACCCCGTCTCCGAGAGACGTAATAGTTCTCAGCGACGACGACGACAAACAGGTTCAACAAATCACCCCGGATCAGTGTCCACCCTCGCAAAATTCCCCGCAGCGGGAGCAATTTGTCTCTCAGGGGCCGAAAACACCTCCGGAACCGCAAATCAAGTTCTCGATAAATAAGCAGACTAGCAACCTACGACCATCCATGTTGAACCCGCTGTTGGACGAGGAGGAGGAGGAGGAGGAGGAGGAGGAAATGGACGAAAGGGTCGAAGAGGAATTAGAAATGAGGGCGCAAGAAGAATTAGAGCTAAGATTGAAAATTGGACCAAACACACCTCCGGAACCGCCAACCTCTCCGCCGACTAGCCCGGATGCTTACGATCCATTCGACCCAACCAAGTCTAGGTCGCCGACGCCCGATGTGAGCCAAGAAGCGAATTCTGGCGACGAAAGAAGGAGGTCCCCGAGGAAGCTTGACTCCGCGGACGGGAACATCCTCGAAGAAGAGAATATACCGAGTCAAGAAAGGCAGAGCCAAGAGAAACAGGTGGAGAAGCCTAAGATCATCTCTATGGTCACCATCAAGAGAGCATCTCCGCAAAGGGACGACGTTATTGAAAACGAGAACAACAAAGATACCGTGGCTTCCACTGGCAACTTAGAGGCCCAGCAGAGCCAGCAAAATGTTCAGGGTCAGAGTAATCCTTTCGCAGTGATGAACCCTGTACTCGCTACAGTAGCCGCAGCGGTGCAAAGAAGCGGAGTCTTCAACGCGTCGAACTCGAACAGCGGCCAGCGAAGCTTGTTGCAGGCAAATAGAATTTCGCCGAGCAACCAGCAGAAGCAACGTTCGAACGATCGTTCACAGGCATCGGCAGTCTTCGCGAATTCAGGGAAAGCTTCGAGGGGTTTGAAATCTGGACAAGCAAAGAGTAACGGGCAGAATGGAAATGACGCCGGCACAGAAGTAACAGACAACGTGGACATGTCTTCGCCGTATTCACCTGGATCAACGCTAAGCGATGGAATCTTCGATCCGCCAAGTCCTACGAATTATAATAATTCACCTGGAACCGGGGCAGGAGGTGGCGCGGGAGCTGTTGGCTCGCAGACCACGAAGAACAGTGCCTCTTCGAAGGCAGCGAAGAGTACGGAGAAGAAAGATGTGTTCGATACTCTGTTCAGTACTTTGCCACCCACGAAGACTGCCGCTAAGCCGTCTAGAAGCAAAAAGCCTGAGAAGGATAAGAAGAAGAAGCCGACGAATCCGAAAGTTGGTGTAAGAATGGATGAGAATCAGCTACAAATATTAGACGATCTTCCAAGCTCTGCTGTCGAAATGCAAGTCAAGGATAAGGTTTGGCTTTTAACATATACTAAAAAACTTTCATTCATTTATTTTGTCCTCTTTCACGTCGCAATTTAATCGTCAAGGTATTTTATAATTCGACTATCATAATTCTTGTGTTTGATAAATATTGGATCGCTTATTTTCTATACGTGGCATTGCAAGTGATTAATATCGGGCTTCATTGTTCCGTAGTTCCTAAAGAAATTGAATCGTCAAGAACGAGTGGTGGAAGAAGTGAAGTTAGTACTGAAGCCACATTACACGAAGAAGCATGTTACGAAAGAAGAGTACAAGGACATTATGCGGAAAGCTGTACCCAAGGTGCGAAGACAATATGGAAATTATCGTCTACCATTCACTTATCCAAACTCCCTAAAACATTTAAAACACCGACTACACTGTCGTGAATTAAAATCAGTTTACACTGACAATGAGATACTATACTTCGCAAATTCCATCGTTGTAGGTTTTACAAATCGTTCTATTAATTCCTTCTAACGTCAATTCTATTCTGCTACTAGATTTGTCACAATAAGACGGGGGAAATCAATCCAAAAAAGATCGCCCATCTAATAGAAGCTTACGTCAGGAAATGCAGAAGTAGTAAGAAGAAGACTACTGAGAGTTCCTCCACGAAGGCCTCTAAACCTGCGTAAGTAGTCCTGAAATTTTATATGCATTTAAAAACTGAGTTTTTCATTACGTATGCATTTCGTTAATCCCAAATAATTTGGTACACGTTTAAGAAATAAGAGTTTCTATTGTTCAGTTAAAAGGAATACTTTAATGTATGAATCGTATTCATTAATGCTTGCTCTACTTTTAAATAGTATAATTCCTTCTTTACGTGTAAAATTGTATAAATTTTTAACTCTTCATTTCCAAGTTTATATTAATCTTGTGACGATAGTTAACGAATTACCATTTAAAAGATTCTTCTTTACATTGTCTGTTTTAGAAAAATTTTATGGAGTTGATCACGAGTCAGCTAGGTGTCCGTTCAATTCCCTTCAATTTTGTAGTTCAGACGATCGTCGTGCTCGATGAGTGGTGAGTGAGCTTCGAAACAGCTAGTCTCTCCTCCTCGATGATGCGATGTATCTTGTATTCTCTGTAAATACGTAATTAATTCATTGATTGGTCAATTGATTGATTGATTGATTGGTCGATCGATCGGTTTGTCGCTTGATTGATCGATCGATTAACTTCTAAGAGTACCACTTATTATTTATATAAACGATACCCTTTATCTCGTCGGGGAATCCAATTGTCTCTACGGAAGATCCATCGCTTACATAATTATTGCTTTATTTTCTTCAGTTTTAAAGGATTCAGATTTACTTATTCGGCAATCATTAAGCGAACACATTTATTCAGCTTTCGTAAAAGCGTGCGCGCTTCGAAAATTACGAGAAACTGTAAACACAGTGTGCTTTCATCATTTATTCCACATATCTGGCGCATAAATCCAAATCTCAAGTTAATACATCGGCAAGCGATTGGCAGTTCCAATTTTCTGAAAATCTGATTTCTTCAAATCGTCAAAAGTGTATTATCTCTTTCTTGCTTCGCGTCTATAAATTTATGGAGAGCTAAGAATCTCTCATTTCGTAAGCTTCTTAAAAGAACTATCATCTATTTTTTAGTGCAATGATTCCAAGTGTGTATTGAAAATGTACATTGGTCGCTTTTCAATTAAAGTTTTCCACGCGCAGTGCATTAGTAGAATCTAAAGTCCTTATGAACCCGAAAGTGCGAGAACTCGTATGGATGAAAATTTCGGCCGAAAGCAATACACAAGCCTTACGGAACTTTTATTTACGCTATCATGGAAAAAAACATTAGCGCCAATGCCGTCTTTTTTAGATATTAAAAAAGATTACATTTCGCAGATGAATTACGTGTTCGTGCATGTCATCATTTTGATTATTTATTTAAATAACAGAAAAATGACGCTCATCTTTAATCCTTATTAGGAACGGTACATTGATAGTTGTGATACTTGTATTTATAATGCATAGAATTTATATGCCGTATGGCAATCTTGGCTTTTCCGCAGAGACTGTCATTTTCGTATTCTTAATGCACATGTAAAAATGCTTAAATGCCACGTTTGTAACGTACATATTGTAATTTCACTCTTTCTACAGAGTTGGACGTTATTCGAATAAATTATTACTCTTATCACCAGCGCTACTACTGTTACTATTACCACTACGTTTACCGTCATCTTATTATTCCGACTGTACCTACATTTAATACATAGATCATCGTTTAAGTTTAAATGAACTTCGCGTGCAGTAACCTATTTATTTGTACATTTATTCCCAGTTCTGTTTGCATCGATTACGTTGCCATTTCATTGCTTATCCGGGCTAACCTCTATTAACGTTAAAGTACAACTGAAAAGCTTTTCTAACAGTCTCGCGAAGTATTAAGTAAACGTGAAAGCCAGTTTCATTATTATTGACGCAAGAAAGGAAGAATCTTGCGTTGGAAATAATGTTATATCACTCGAGTGTATGCAAAGTGTTCAGCATAATTGACAAAATTTTTGGTTAATCGATTTTTCTGAAAAGTAAATAGTATCGGAACAGAGGCTGCGTTAATTTGCGGAACATTGATTAATCGAGATAAAGATAAATGCACGAACGAGGGGATTCCTTTAGATTCTTTGTTTCGTCGGTTCTTATTCGAATAAAAATTGTCCAACTCTGATTTTGTATAGCCATAAAACGTGTATGAGGATGAGAGAGATAGAATGAATGGAAAAAAAAATTAACCTTAAGAGATAGAAGATTCTATCTCGCGAGATTATAAAATTAGAATTTCAAGAGAATTTCACTGCTCGAGCACCGTGAGATCCCTCATTGGCCAGTATTGGCCAATCAGGCGCAACTTTATTCTCCTGACGATTCATCGGATAATGTTCGATTCTTTTCAAGCATGGACGGCTGAATGGGAGCGCAAAGGAAGGAAAACGAATACCGAGATCCTTATCATTTTTTATGTTTCAACTAATTAGAAGTCATTACTTAGTAGCGAAATAACCAATTTGTAATTATAATTAACAGCTGTAATGAATCCAATTCTACTCATGCCGAATTTGTAACTTACTCTCCTAAAATTGACCGCGACGGTTTAGCGGAAAGAACATTTATAATTCTTTAGAGGAAGCGAAAATGCAGGAGACAATGCAGTGATACCAAAAACTGAGCCACAGCATTGCTCAGCTCTGACAACCGAAACTTACAATCGTGCGTGATTATCTTTTGGGATTCAGCCCATTATACACCCATTCAGCTTTTAGGGTTGGTTAAGGGAAAGGTAGCCTTCGTTTGATATCACCTGTCTGGCTCCCGAACACCAATCGCGTCGCACAGATTGTATCCCGGTGTTATCAAACCCCCACCCTCATCCTTAATATATAAGAGGACCGATTTGAATGGACCGTCAACGGTCCTGATTCTTCAAAGCCATAGAAATGAAAGCAGTACTCGACTTGTCTATCCCTTTTTCGTAAGCGACTGACACTTACGACCCTTACGTTCCACTTAGCGTAGTTTCTATAGCAAAGGTGGGTGTAGAAAGGTTTTCGTCTTTATCCGCTCTACGTACTCCATTCCCGTCGTTAGGTGTCACTGTAATAAACGTAGATTCGAATCTAAGACGATCCCCCCCAAAACACTGCTATATTGTGCTAAAATAGATAAAGCCTAATCGTGGGTGTTGTTCTTCAATATGTGGATACTTTCTTCGCCCTGGTACTATTATGTACAAAGTATTCGAGTACCGAGGTGTGTCTCTGTGAAAATGTAGCGAGTTAAGTTGCAATTACAGTTCGCCGTAATTGCTCCTCTGTAAAAGGTTGCTAAGATGGCGCTCGCGTGTCCCTTCGGGAGGCGCGTAGGAGATCTGTACAAGCTCCGGAAGATACTCACGAACGGTGGTGATAAGAGCGTAAATCCGTGATAATGTATACAGTAGTAAATGTGTATTAAAACAGCGAGAATGAGAAACTAAGGATTAGCACGCCGAGCACTATGTAGCGGGCAGTGAAGAATCGAGAGAAATATCCCTAGACCGTGAGACTTTTATACTTTGAACCCCTTTGAACCCCTTTCGAATCGAACGAGGCACGATAAAAATGAACTTAATAATTGGCGATCTGCGATTCGATCGGTAAACGATCGAGTGGCTTATGATTTCAATTCAACAGCCTCGACGCCAGGTGCGATTAATTGCGAGTCTGTCTGCCCGTGCGCATGAACTTTTGTACTAAATAACGGTGTATATACAGCGAAGAGAGAAATATAGAATTTAATATTATCGAAAAGATGAAGAGTAAAATTGTTTTTATCGAGTGTTCTAACATTTTTATACACGCTTTTCCTATATATATATTCTGACGCGAGGTTGGAGTTCATGAGGATGGATAAAAAGGAAATTCAACGAACAAAATTACATTCGTGAATATGCTTCTCGAACGATAACTTATCGACGTAATCAATCGCATTGATTTTGAAATATATAGATTATTCAATTTATTAAGCCACACCCGTGCTTCCGTTTGGATTCGATCATTCGATCTCGATCGAAAAGGCGGCGCATCTGGTTATGCGATCGGAATAATTCTCACTTCTCGAGACATAACCTAGAAAATTTGAAAAACAATAGCGAGTTTGTCGTATTCACTGTTATTAACTGTTACGATGAATCCATGAAGATTAATACGCGATCTGTATAAAGTAAATACTACATTTCTATGTGTAATACTTTTATTAATTTAATATAAAAAGTATGGCTATCGAGAATGAATGTTACAACGATAGTATTTAAAAATACGCAATAGGTGCATATCGATGAAATAGAAGTGTCTGTTAACGAAATAACTGAATAGAAATGGAATGTAAAGGAGCATTGGAGAAGTTTTAAGCAATGTTAACCACCTTTTATCGTCCGAATTATTTCATTGCAAGTTACTTCGTAATACGAGTAAGTGTACTTCATCTCTCTGTAAATGTTTAATAAAATGGTGAGGTTACATTTGAATGTCTAATAAATACAATTAAACGACGTATTTTTCGATGGACACGTGTGTAGATAATTAACTTGAATGTGTGGAGAATATAAACTGTAGATCGTTGTTACAATTAATACAATTTGAAATTTTGGGAAGGCTAGCCACTGTTTGCAAAGGGCCAAAGTGGGAGACAATAAAATGCCGCCGAGCAGGGATGATCCAGTGATTAAAAAGTTAGACGACCCACTTTTTCGTTCTCTGTTCACGCCAGAACTTAAAATCTTAGCAGGATTATTTAAGGAGAGAAATTATGAATTACGAATTGCCGGTGGCGCTGTCAGGGATATATTAATGGGTCTGAAACCAACGGACCTAGATTTCGCGACCACTGCTACGCCGGACGAGATGAAAACTATGTTCGAGGAGGAACAAATCAGAATGATTAATAACAAAGGAGAGAAACACGGTAAATTCAAATTGTCCGTAGTTATCGAAGTGAAAACGTCCGCTTAAATAAGTTTCCTGAAATTTTTTTAGGCACAGTTACTTCGAGGATCAACGACAAGGAGAATTTCGAAGTAACTACGCTGAGGATCGACAAGATCACTGACGGTAGACACGCAGAGGTTGTATTTACAAATGATTGGAAGTTAGACGCTCTGCGTAGAGACCTGACGATAAATTCCATGTTTCTCGACCTTGAAGGAAGGATCTACGACTATTTCTTTGGGTACGATGATTTGCAGAAGAAACGAGTTGTTTTCGTTGGTAATCCAGCGACGAGAATTCAGGAAGATTACCTGAGGATTTTAAGGTACCGTTAAACGTTTAATCAAATCTGTTTTATTTTACTACTTCTGTATTTATGCAAGATCTCCATTATTCCGTAGGTACTTTCGCTTTTACGGAAGAATAGCAGAACGATCGGATTGTCACGAGGAGTCGACGATAACGGCAATAAAAGAAAATATACATGGCTTGAAAAGCATTTCCGGAGAAAGAATCTGGTGCGAATGGTCGAAAATCCTTTCTGGCAATTATGCCAAAGAGCTGACCTTAAAAATGTTGGAATGCGGTATTGCGAAGTAATGTTAAGTTGATTATAAGCTTTTCCTCTCAGTTGTTAGTTGTTTTCTCGCAGTAATAAACGTAAAATTCTTGCCTAATAGATAAATAAAACATTCCAGGTATGTTGGACTTCCGGAGAAGCCGGATGTAAAACACTTCGAGGATGTTTACGATGCGTCTAAGAAAAGCAACGTTTCACTGCACCCGATTTCTCTTTGCGCGGTGATGTTGAAAAACGAGGACGAAGTGATTAATCTTCATAACAGATTGAAGCTTTCCGCCTATGAAAGAGATCTAGCGCTATTTCTAGTACGATTTTGGGAAGACAGACCGTTGAAAGACCCTCTTAAATTTTATAAAAGCATTCTCGTTCATTGGAAGGGGAACACTATTAACGCAAAAAGTTACATTTGCGAGTTATTTAGGTGCAAGCAACTATTGGGTTTACTCGAAGAATTCGAGAAGATTACGATACCAAAGTACGGCGATAATGAATTTCGGGAATGCCAGATATAAAGTGGAATTTTTGGGTACCGTAAAAAACGTAAAAGCTTCGTCTCGTTTTCAGGTTCCCGGTTAGTGGGCACATGCTGAAAGATCAAGTTACGAAGCGAAAGGTAATGGGCATCGTCATCAAAGAACTGAAGGACATTTGGTTGGAGAAAGATTTCGATGTGACCGAGAAGGAGTTGCTGGAGAACGTGCCGCGGATTATCAGTGAAATAGAAGATAAAGGACAATGCGCGTGAATTAGCATAAATGATAGTTCGAAGAACCGGAATAAATTAATGCACGGCTACGCGCAAGGATTCAGAAAAGGAAATACAATTATACATCATTAACAATGCATAATTACGTAGGAAATATTTTGTATTAAGATTTTTAACAGTATAAGACACATTTATTTTCAAGAGCATCACATACTTGTGGTAGATTGCAATCCCTTAGAATCTATTTACATAGTAAACTCACGTGAAAAAACCCGCAATCGGACTCCTCAAAATATAATTTAACACTCGGTTCATTATTGAGCTCTTAATTACGCCGATGGAGCCTCATTTACTCGAGGGTTATTCTTTCTAGGTTTGATTTAAATTAACAGTGGAATGAGTTTGACTTCTCACGTTTGTTCAGCCTTTTAAAAGTCTTCCTATCTGAACCACTCAAAATATATCGCTGAATCACAGCTTCGCGGCGCAGGAATATGTTCTCCGTTAAATTCGAGTAACTGAGGATCCAACGGCATCCTTAACTCGAAAGGAACAAGAATTCTAATCGAGCCTATCGGTAATAACTTCAAAATAATTCTGGACATTCTTGACTCGTCAAAAATCGCTTCTAAATTCAAAGAAATTGTAATGTTTCTCGAAGCACACGTCTAGAGACAAATCTTTATATCAGTTTCACGTGAACACATTATCGAGGTCGATCATTTCAGTTTCATATATTATTCTTTACCATTCCGCGTCACCGTTCATTTTCTGAAAAACGTAATCCTTACCGCTGAGGTTCATTATGCCGTCTTTGAGGTAGAATTTCCATTTGTTTCTACTCCTTGTTATCTGAAAATTCATTACCCGCGTTTAATTAAGGATCATGTAATCGCTTTTAAAAGAGAGGCTTATTCTATTTTCCATATAATTAATTTCTAATGATTATTTAGTTCAGAAGTACCTTGTCATATTGACAAACGACTACATTATCGGTATCAAAAAGATCTGCAGGGTCGTCATCTGTTACGTCATCCTCTGAATTTAATGGTTCCTAAAAAAAAATAGAAGAACTGTTAAAATCAGTAAAATTCAAAGATATGCTTTGCGATTAAAAAATTTGTATCAGTGATGGGAATCTGTTCGTTCAATAGGAAAATTGAGACTCTTAAAATACGAATCTCAATACCTCTTCTCTTGCAGCAGCTTCATCGTTCTCCTCTTCTTCTTTATCGTCGAGATCTTCCTCTTCGTCTTCGTTATCTTCCTCCTCCTCCTCTTCATCGTCGTCAGATGAATCTCCAAGCGGCCCGTCTAATTGTGCTATGTTATTCTGTTCGCGAAGTAGTAAAAAGAAAGAATAAATTATTACTTATGGACCGAAAGCCGAATTCTACAACGTGTGTGTCGCACAGCTAATAAATTTCGACTGTAAAAGTAATAAAGCAAAATCCAGCTTATTTTACAGATAAAAATCTAGCGCTCTATTTTCGATACACCGTAAAACTATTAGCTGCAAAATTATCATTCACCTGATTTTGAACAGGTCGTTGAGAGACGTTATTTGTACTCTGCGTAACAACCTGAATAGGCTGACTAACTTGAAGAGGCGCCAATGTCGCTTGGCCCTGTAGCGTGGAATTAACGTGCTGCTGGAGCAATGTGGAAGCCAGATTCGCTGGCAGTCCCATCGCTGCTGAAATAACTGGACCCGTCAGGATTGTATGCAACTGATTACCTGAAAATACACGTGTTTCGATCGATTACGTTAATCATTCAGCTTTCGTCTCTCCAATGCCTAGTAGACTCTACGAATTTTACGATTCATAGACAGAGAGTTTACGATTCAATGCTATTATTACGTATAAAACCATTTCATTATACCTTGAATCGCAGATGCAGGAACCTGAATGGTCAGAACCCTTTGCGGAGCGTCCGGAACACCCGTCTGCGGCGGCAAAGTTATTTGAATAGGTACTTGGCGGTCCATCACCGCCGACGTAGACGTCACTAACTGCTGCACCGGCGTGCCGGTATGCTGTTGCATTCCGGTCGTAGTCGGATGACATTGCGTTTGCGTTTGTTGCTGAGGCTGTTGCTGCTGCGCCTGCGGCTGTTGCTGTGACGCTTGTTGGGGAGCCGAGTTCCCTCCCGTTTGTTGTACAAAGTGGTTTCCTACATTCGCTCCTACAAGTAGAAACTGTGCTGTCTATTTATAAATATTTTGCAACGTTTGTTATAATGTACTGTTTCTGACGAAAGAAAAAATAAATTAGATCGTAATTCTAATAACACGTTTGAAGGAGTAACGCCTATGTACCTTTATTAACAGACACAGCCTTGTGCGTATTTATTTGGGGGACCTGGGGCTCTGGAGGATCTGGATTAAGTTCGACGGCTTTGCTAGACATTAATTTTGTTTCCCATATTTGTTTGAGCTCCTGCAGTACTTGTTCGTCTACCCCCTCGTCTATAAAGGACTCCCTTACGCCCGATATAACATCCTCTATCACAGTATTATACAATTTTAGCTGCAACATTAATGTAAATTTGTATCGTCGAAGCAAACTATCGGAAATACTAGAATAACCTTATAAAACTACGCTTAATTAAAGTTTTTTCGTAAATTATATATTATGCCTGTCCTACAAATTTTCTATTTAGTTACTTCTAATATTTCGATATAAAATTACGAAGTAGCGAGTTTTATAAAATAAACGATTATAATTTTCAAATGTTTTATTAACTCGTTACTATACTACATTCTAAGAAATTTCATTCACTACGGCGAGTAATGGAAACGGTATTTGCAGTATCACGATACTGAATTTTTAATACAGTGTACTCGGGCCGTTTACAAAAGGTTAACCGGAATTACTGAAATTTCAAAGCACCACAGTAAATCCTAACCTATTGTCAGTGAATAGAATCTTTGGGATATGGTTTTTACGAGAAACAGAATCGCGATAAAGTTGGAAAATATTCGGTCCGAAGCTTCTGTCGGCATAGATGTTGTAACTGTAATATTGGAGCATGAAAAATTTACGATTCGTAAGTTAGAGGTTCGCTCTGTAACGCATGACTTAATTACGAGTAATTATAAGAACGTACAGGTTTGATAGGAGTAAAAGGATTAACGATGTCGATTACGATGATAGAGGTGATAAGAAAATATTAAGTAATAAAAATTGTCATCGTCGTCATCGAGATGATCGTAATTAACTATTCCTTCGATCGGTCATTGGTTTTGTTCATATTTGTTACTCACCACGCTTGTCTGACTGAGGGCCATAGCGAGGATAATTCGTATTGTCTAATTAGAGAAACAATAGGAATAATCCAACGAATAAATCAGCCCCAGTTCAGATGCCGATCCGCGGTAGCATCGCTCTTTTATATACTGTGGACACGTCTCCCATTCCACCTGACTCTACCGTGAACTGAGAACGGCCATCTCAAGGGAAATCAATATGCCCAACATCGAGGAAATAAAGTTCTGCAAGCTAGAAGGAAAACAACACCGCCCACAACTGCAGCCGGAAAATAACCGCTGATAAACGCGACTGTAATTAATGCTGGAAATCGGTGAACAATTGTATTTGTATTTGTATATTGTTTCTCCTGTTAAACAGGATGGCGTGAATAATTGAAAATACTGACGGTTTCTCGCGTGAGAAGCCTCCATTCGCGGCATTCACTTCTATATATTGGCGCGTTTCCACGAAGAGGTGGCAGGAAAAGTTTCGAACAACACTCGTCTAGGGACATTTGAGAATATTATTAATTACAACCACAGATTAGGTGGGTATACAATAGAATTAATAATGTGAATTTTTTTGTGACAGTTTTTTAGGGATCGCAAATTTTTAGCATTTTCGTGCGACAGCGAGACACTATTAGTGTTCTTTAGAGGATCACTAGACACTAAAAGATTACAGCGTCACTAGCGATAGGAATTGAAACTATATATCATGCTCGGTAATAAAGGAAACGCGATTCTATACTTATCGGCTGACAATAAGTTTCATAAATTATTGCACCACAGACGAGGTACAGAGTGTAATCCTATAATCAAGTTCAGTCGAAGACGATAGAGGGGATGCTTCCAATTGAGGAACTTCCGGCCAAAGGGCGCGAAGAACATCGGAGAAAAGAAATCGCAGAATCCCTGATTGAACTTCCAGGCATTACTGGGCTCGAAGAGCAGACTGAGTACAATTCGATAATCAACAAGCCAACGTTAATATATGTTTCATTAAGTGCTAAAATTGAGTTTTTACAGAGGAACAATTGAAATACAAGGCAGACGCGATTCGGACGAGAAAAAGCCGAAAAGTTCGTCAAAGTCCAGTTCTTCTTGGAATTTATTTTTGTAAAACAAACATAATAATCTGTTTATATTATTGTATATTTAAGGCGTGACATACATATAGGTAGATATAATACAAATACATGTTCATTTGCCACAAATTACTCTTAACACATTTACATTTATTGTAATAATCATATTACAATAATAGTTTTACAATAGTTTCTATATTGCGGTAATTAGTCGCAGCAGTTATTAATAGCGGATAAGGAGAAATTCTTTTTAAATTTTCTGAATAACAGGCTTTTGCTAAAAAGTTAAAAAAAAAAAGAACACTTTATTCGTGATGCAATCAATCTTTCATCGAATTGACTAATATCGTTTAAGGCATTCAGGAACATTGTTTTTTATATTTCATAATTTCAACATACAGTCACTGCAACTTTCTACGAAGATGCAGTTTCATTTATAGCAAATGCTGCTAGGTAATTAATTTAATATAAATTGTATAGTTTAGCGTGCTAGATTTATAGCTTCCTTGCAAAAATAACTGTGGATACTACTTCTAATGCAATGTTAATAATATTTATTTCATTACGCAAAGGTCTTAAAATAAAGCTTATTAAAATAAAAATATTCTGGATATATTAAAAGTTTATTTCACTTACGAAGACGATGCAAGCGAATCCTCGCCGAACGTTTCAACACGTTCGTTACTGATGTACACGTTGCAATAAAATATATATATATGTGTGTGTTTTAAGCATTTTTTATCCCAGTATTATTATTCGCGAAGCCTTGCTAGTCGCTGTGTAAGCTCATCCTGTTCCTGACTAACGGTGGAGGTCCCTATACTACTTATCTGTCCAGCTGGCAGTTCCATATTCAGTTCCAAGCTGTAAAGAATTGTACACAGTAGAGTTTGTTATTAATGTCATCGTACAACACCGTCTAACGTCAATAGACTGTTAAAACGCTCAAAGAACAGTGCTTACCCAGCTTCGTCCGCGACTTGTTGCAATAACGAATCCACATCGTTTTGCGGAACGTTGGTAGTTGTGGTTTGGGACATCGCGTTCTCCATGTACGAGCTTTGGACATCGAGATCCTCGAACTGGCTTTCGAACTTATCCATTAGACCTGAGATTAAATTTCAAATTAATACCATCGACGCATACGTATGGTGAAGTGTATATTCCTCCATCTTAATTTCACTTTCCCTTTCAAGTTCACGATGCAGCGTGACCAAAAATATTCACGCCTCCTCCGTTACCTGATATTTTCTCTAAATTCATCGATTTCATCGCTGCGTCCATTGCTTTAACCACTCCAGCCATCGACTGCGTGACTTTGCGTGTCGTCAAAGCAGTCTGGACTCGACTAGCCACGGCGTCCACCCTAGCGCTCATGCGCAGATAATTCAAGGCCTGATTTTTCTGGCGGATCGCGTTCTCCGCGTGAATCCGAGCACCCTCCATGTTGCCCTTTTGGATGGCCTTCTTTACTTTGGCCTTCTCCACTTTCTCCTCCTTCTCGCATTTCTTGGAGTTCCTCTCGAGTTCTTTCACCGCGAACTTGAGGTTGAATAAATTCTCTGGGTACTAATTTAGGAAACCGTAGCGAGAGATTGCGCGGAGATAATGAGACATTTATACGAGGAGGCTAGAAATTTTGGGGGAAATACAAACTCTAACCTCGAAGAAAGTCTAACCTTACTCGTAGATGAAGACGGTTAATGTTTTTTTTTTTTTTAATGATTCGAAGGAATGATACTGTAAAATGTAAGTAATACTTCGATGAAACAGTCAGCTGTTTCGTGAAGAATGAGAAATTAGCATTCGAATCTCCCTTAGAAATATACTCCGCTGAATTCGTAGAAAAGGATACTTTCCATCTGAGAGACGGACATGGCTGATTGTTCGGCCCCCGTTGTGACAAACTTGAGAAAAGGATAGACGTCTCGAACGGTAAAAATGACGAGTCCCTTTTTAGGAAAGAAGTTGATGAGTATTTGAGTTACGATTTGGTTGGGTCAATTGTCATTCAACCGTTCGTTCAACTGACATGACAATCGGTGACATCAACAGGCACTGCTGCATTAACGACGACTTTGATGATCAATTTAACAGACTTCACGTAAGGCTGGATTAGTCAGTGTTATTACTGTTATTATTAATCGTCTAGCTGACAGAAATGACAAGTCAGTCTCTGTAGATAGAAAGATTGAGAATACTTTTCGGTCCGCGAACTGCCATACCGACTGAGAAAGTCTCGAAATATGTTATTTATAGATGCGGGAATCAATTGCATTCCTTGAAATATATCTGAATAAAATTTTTTAGAAATATTAACGAATATTTATATTTAAACTTTGAAATATTAGTTTATATAAATGGGGATGGGTTTCTCGAGGTATCGAAACCTCGAAACCCAGGAAAGTTTCGACTTTCGAGAATTCGAAACTTTCCATTTTTTTCGCAATTCGAAAACTCGAAACCCAGATAAAAAATATATAAAATCAAATCTGGTTGACCCTGGTTCTTAAAGCAAGATATTCCACTCACAAAACAGAATTAGCAGCTCGAGTCTCGAGACTTTCGAAGCCTCACGTTTCGGATTCGAGAATTTCAAAATTAAACTCGAACCGACCCCTAATTTTAAACAACAAAATAAAATTAAACGCCAGTAATGTGGTATTTGAAATGTAGCATATAGATTTAGATAGAAAGCTCGTTCGCATAAGTATTTCATTGGATTCGATAAATAATAATTTGAATTTCCGAAGATCGTCGAACTGAATTTAAGAAAGAAACTCAGTCGACACTGTTTCGAGTGTAGCGAATGGGTGAACAAACTTCTCAAGAAAGGAATCAGAAATTTCGTTTTTAATGTTTCCATTTCACTTAACAATTCACAATTGTTTTACACCGATTCAAAGTGCACTAGTACTTTGAACATAAAAATATGCATCCACCGGGACTATTCTTGCTGCAATTTAAATACTTGATACGAAATTGAACGATACTGCGTTTGGGCTTCTTAAATTTCAATGTTTTGTTCAACGCGCGGTTCGCAGAAGTCGCAGTTACCTGGCGGCTTTGCAAATCACATGCTATTTCTCCGTCGTGTCCCGAAATGAAAAGAAAAATCATAAAATAATGGTCTATGATCACACTTAGTCTACTTATCCGCTGTAGTTCGTTCTACAGTAACTCTAAGCTTAAAGCTGCAGACTTGAGTATTCTAACGTAAGCGTAAGAGCCTGTGTACAGTAATACAATGAAACGGAGAATCGAACACTCGCACATTTTACCATGTCTCAATTAACTCGCAATTGTTTATAATCATAAAGATATAATGACACGTCGATATACACCATTATACAAATAAACTCTGAATTTTGTTGCACCGTCGCATTGCTCGTTGCACAAATAAATCTAAATTAACAAACAATAGATACGAACGGGTTACTATAATATCGATCTTATATATTTCATCGGAACAACGAAAGCCGGATACGTAGCAGTTTGAAATGAAATTTTAAAAGTCAGCGACTTTCTCAATTTGGCGTTCGATTCGCAGTTTTCTGTTGTATGTATAAATCCTAATGTATTGAATTCGTTGTTATTACACATATTTACAATGTAACGTATAATTTGAAACGACACTCTATCGTTCTAAAACTAATTCGGACGAGCAGTTGTTAAAGTCTACAAAAATATCTATTACATACTATGAGATGTGTTTCTGAAAAGAAAGCTGTATTCGATTGTCTAAACAATGATTCCTCCTGCCGCAATAAAAAGATAATCTCACATAATCCCCCCCGAACCGTGAACATCTTCTTGGAATAGTTCTTGGAATTAGACATTAAAAAGCGCACGATGTATTTAACAATCTTAATTCTGGACGATACAATAAATTAACTCCAGAAATAATGTAATTGCATCTTTTAATGTAAGAGCTCTGAAGGCCTTTATGCGGCGAGGAACATGTAACAATTTAATTTCAAGTATATAATAGGATATATAATTTTATAAATAAAGATTGTAAATTTTACAAACAGCAGCTTCAAGTTTACTCCAATACAAAGTACATCTTAATTACTTGGGAAAGCGTACCGCCCGTTGGATAATTAATTGCTTAATTGTCAAATATAATATTATAAAACTAATGGTCGATTAGAAATAGTTCAGGGTAATGCGGAATAAATGATACACAAAAAGTGTTACAGTCCTGTTAAAAAGTTAAAAAATTCGGTAATCATATAATTAATTAAATATCGACTCGTTTATATCAAAATAAATAGTAACAATATATCTGGGTTGAAGTAACAATATAACTGATAACCACTGTTCAAATATTAATGAAATAATTGATAATTAAGTTGGTTCTCTCTATCCCCCGAATAAATAAGCTTACGGCTCTATATACTTTTGAAGTTATGCATTAAAATTTTGATTCTATCAATCACCGTATGATTAAGCATTAGAAGCGTCGAGAATGAAGAATTGAACTGATTACCTCTTCAATTATTAATTATTTAATTGTATATGCTCGTAATTAATTACGCAAGTAGTTAACTATACACTCATGCTGCATTCGTTGTGTAATTAATTACAGTGGTCAATCGATAAGTCAATTATTCGGAAAATTGTAAACCGATCAGTTACAAAAATTTATTGACTTAATTATTTAGCTAATCTAAGTTGAACATTGTTATCGGAGTAATTGATAATTTAATCCAACCGTCGCAGAGCGGTGAATGAATTTTACCACAAACTTAAAATGTTAGATAGACGGGTCCTAAGGTTTTTAGTAACTCATAATATTGTTTATGAATGTCCTTAGCCATATCACTTCTGCTGTGTTTTATCACAGGACGGCATGCACTTGAATCTAACATCGTAATTAATTTGTTCTTCGGAAGAAAAAGGACTGTTGTCATCTTTCTCTACATCCTCCTCATTCTCTTTGTCGTCCTCATCTTCGTCCTCCTCCTCTTCGTCCTGTTCAAGTAATTGCTTTCGAGCCATCTGAACTACCTGCCACTCTCGATAATGGCGCTTCCTCTTTGCCTCAAATGCTTTTCGTTTTTCTAAAATTTTTGCGAATGGATTGATAATTGCCTTGTAATTTTCAACAACGTCTGTATCATTTCTTTGCTGTTTCCTACTAGATTTAAATTACCTATTACTTTCTTTCAAATATATTACTTTTACCAATGTACTTTTTTTTTAAACATACGACGTCCCATAGCGCGAGACAAGTCTGCGGGGTCAAGTTTATGTTGTATAGAGTTTGAAATGAAAGGTATGCGGTATTCATAACACTGTAGGTAGGAGAAATAAACCGAACATCATACCTCTTTCCTCCGGTGTTTCCTTCTCCTCTTCGTCGTCACTCGACTCCTCAAATATCTTTGGTTTACTGCTTCCCGCTAATCTGCAGAGGTAAAGACTGAATTATTTCCTATTCAGTTTGTAAAACCTCGGGTCACAAAGGGAAATATAATATTCGCTCTAATAACTTCAATTTTTAACCATCGGTACAGTAAAATATTTGTGATTAATGAGAATGTAAAACTTTTCTTTTTCAACTTGATCAATTTCTCGATAAATTGTATACAGACAAGATTCGAGTGGTCAGTTAAAACCAAAATTTTAATACAATAAAAATAAATTTCTAAGTTAATTATTATTAACTTCTGTGTTTCAAGTGTAATTTTAGTCGATTCTCATTATAATATAACGAACAATGTTTGAGCAAAAAAAATGTGTAAATATATATCGCTTATTTCGAGTATGACTGCAATAGTTACCCAGTTTTTTTAATAGTTCACATGCGGTTCCCAAAATAAGATTTAAAAATGAAACATCACTTATTAAAAAAATTGTGTAGCATTAAATCTCTGCTAGTACAAAGTGTTCTTCGACATTAAACTTAGGAAATATTAACGAAGAAGAATAGAAACTTCTATGAATTAGAGAAAATGGACTCTAAATTTAAGCATCGGGTTCATTAAGTACCAAAGTTACTTAAAACTGCTGTACGAAAAAAAATTGCTCTTACAGAGGTTGCAACATAGTAAATTATCTATCGCTCTTCTTTATGTATTTTACCGTAATAATCTGTACTTAATGAACGTAAAGCGGTAAGTGAAGATTTTAATCAAAGGATTTCTCATTTTTCGGACGTGCATGGTGTGTGTGTATATATATATACATAAATATGTATGTATTACTGTTTCTTCAATATCTCAAATTTCTACTATTGTGATTCAAGCTCTAATTAAAGCCACCTAACTATGCTCTGTTCTTTTTTTACGGCACATGCCAAATCCAGTTAAGTGCTTAAGTAACACGTGATAGAAGTATGTGTTGAAAAAAACGTATAGATACAAGAGTTCCTTGGCAGATGTGTAACACCTTAAAATAAAAATAAAACCACGGTTCGTGTTGATGAATTTCCAAGATTTTCAGCTAACATGTAGTTATGAATCTTTGTACGTTTTTTACTGTTAAAACTGGACGCTCGACTGACAACTTTGACGCTAGTAAACTTTTGAAACACAATTTTCAATGTATTTATTAGTAAATAAGTTTCGTTACTTTCGATTGATTCGGCAGATATATTATACAAAAAATTCTTGTTCGGCTCTTTGACTCTGCAACCTAAATTTCGCGAAAAGTGAGTACAACCTTTGTGTTTTTTACTTAGTCTTGAAGCACTCAAAAATTCAGATCTATGCGAACTTTCGAAACGATCGATCGAAAATTTTCTGCAGCAATTTCGTGTAGAATTGACGACGTTCGAGAAAATCATAACTATATGTCACGTAACTCTCGACTTTAGGATGTTACATACCCTCTGAAATATTCTGTATGTTTCTCGGTGTACGTGTTTCATTGAAATTGTTTAATAACTGTATTTGTACATACTATGAACCATTTAAAGTTCCTTTTTACACGAATTTTCGAGTCTAAAATAATATTATTCTGAAGCGTTCGAGTATTTCTCCACATAAGTATCTCTTTTTGTGTAGAATTACTGAAAACAATAAAGGAATATAACTCTAAGAAGGGAAAATAGCAAATTTACGTTCTGAAGGACGCTAAAACTTACCGATGGAGATTAATTCCGATAAAAAGAACAAATCAACATGAAATTCTACATAGACTTGCACACGTTTGTTAGATTATTAACATCTGATTCCAACACCAACGCTTCAACACTATGCGTATAACAATGTTAGAACCTACACGGTGAGATGTCGCTGCTTAGTAGAGAATAGTCGGACAATTTAAATTTCATAGCTCCCATTTAAGCCAATCCTGCTATAAAGCTTTAAACAGATAGTACAAATTAGACCGATTGAAGAACTTAAAACAGACAGAGAGAAAGCATAATTTAAACAAGAGCTCGAGTAAAATGCAATCGCCAAATTTCAGCTGGCCAATATAATTGTTAATTTATTTACGAATTATTCTTCCAAACGAAAAAACAGTCAATCGTTAAAGCCACGTAGTCGCTTATCTTACTAAAAATTTTACCACATATGCGTCGGTTTTATTTGGCAGTTAATCCTAATGATTTTATTTAAAGTGATGTATTTAAATGATTTACAAAAAAATCATTGTTTGGGCACCGCATGAATTAACAAAAATACTCAAATTATAAATCTTCTACTTGTGATGTATCTCATCATTTAATTAAGTTTCTCGCTAGAAAATAAGATAACTGTGATATATTTAACTGTGTACTTTAGATGGCAACGCATTAGTTAATTAAAATCTAACAGTATTACCAACAGTGAAACGAACGGAATGAAAGAATGAAATTAGGATCATCGTTTCTCACAAGTAAAGAAGATATAATCTTTCAAAACAATGCCGTACTTGATGCTATTAACTTTTCTTGTTACATAATAATGCACTCCTTGATCGCACGATGGTGCGCAATAGTTGTTCGTGAAAGAAATCAAAGAAATTAACAATAAAACATCGTTCTTCGACGTAACGCTTTAAATACTCACTTGGCAGCGACAGCGGTGGAATCTAATTGATCGAATTCAAAATCACTTTGCAGGCCTTCGTAGTTGTACGGGGTTTTTGGTTCATCGATCTTCATATGACCATAATCTTTCTCTGCTGGGTGCAGAGTCGCTATTATATTCATTTCGTCCCATTTCGTCTCTTTACTTTGCCTGTAACAACGATCGCAATGGAATATCACGAGCAACAGCTACGTGCGACTTTAATAAGTAAAGCCGGTCTACGATTCTACGTGGAGTAACGGAATAGATAACAAATAAGGTTGTTACTAACGACAACTTGTCTCTTATCAACGATGCGAAACTGTAAGAAAGAAAATAAACGGAAACCAGTTTGCGATCATCGGATTAATGAAATGTTAATACGAAAGATGAAAGTGCGTACGCGATAGCGATACATCCGCCAATTAACCTAACCTTAATGTACAATTCTCAAGATCGCGGTATTCAATTTCTTTTAAAAAACGAAAAGCTACCTTCGTCGTAGAAATTGTTACGACAGTGAAAATTGGATTCTACTTTGAGTACACATGCACAGATTTAAAACAATGAATTAAGATACTCCTCGGAGATTTGTTACCTAGGTGCGTCCGGGTTATCGAAGCTGCTTGATGTTTTCAAAATCCCTTTGGGGGGACGTTTCGAAAGATTTTCTGCCATTTTGAGAAGAGGTTTATTCACAGTCGACAATTATGAAACATGTCGTGTCTTTGTAAAGTTAATTTTTTCCGTCGCAACTCTTCCGCTCAAATTAGGGGCAATCAGGCTGACAATTGTTTACGAGCGAGCACGATTTGCCACCTTAAAAGTATCAAGTTTAGATCGAAAAATCACGATCCGTGATTGGTGCCATGTTGCACAACACGTTACACAGTGGAGAACGTTTCGGATACATTTCGTCGTAATATTTCGACGCGCTTGGAATCAGTGAGGGGGCATTAGAATTTGAACTTTGATTACCACTAAAATCTAATAGATGTGTAGCAATACAGACACAAGTATTCTGTTATCTAATGGCTGGTTAATAAAATTATAGGCTTTGTATAACAGCGAGTGGTTTTACATTACTGGATTAGTTAGAACGTCAGCGGACATCGGTTACTATAAAACGGAAAAAAAATAGCTCCATTGCCAACACAAATTTTTGAACAATATGCGCAGTAATTACTAGGAGATTCTCGAAAAACTCAGCTAAATATTAACGATACTATTTTCTGTATACAAAACACGCGTTTTATATCCTTTTAAGTCACTTCCTTAAGAATTCTTACGTTCGAATGGATTGAAATTGCAAATGATTAAAAAGGAGCAAGAAACGTATCGAGAGTGTGTTAAAATATATAAATGGTTTCGTAGCACGAAACTTTAAAATCTCTTTTCGAAGAAGCTATTAAAAATAACAGCAAAATTCTGATTTTTATATTTCGCACAGCTCATCCGGCTCCATTACGTGATATTCGTAATATTTATATTAGATGATCCTCCGGGAGCGAGGGTTACATCTCCTGTATTATCTAAAGAAAACGGATCGACACGTGAATTTTCTAAATTTCTAGGCAGTCGCTTTGGAAACTAGTGATATTTATGCGAGACAGTTTTTCGAATTTAAAATACCTTCGTCTAATGTAAATTTGATTGTATCCTCCATGTTTAACGATGGATCGTGTTTCAACGTATCGATGTATCGAATCAGACAGTATTTATCGATGCATCCCCCTCGCTGCACATGCGTCCCGATTGTTAATAAAATAGGAAATGTTAAGAGTGGTTAAGAGCCCGAGCTCCGAGCTAGGATAAACACTCGGACGTGACAAATACGCCCGGTAATTAAATGTGCGCTGAAACAAATGTAATGTCGGCTGTGTGTGATGGCGGGTAAAGAGTTAGTAGGCCATCAGCAGCAGTTCGTTGAAGAAATTAACTACGATGAAATTGAAACTGAGCAGGTACCTTCATTCGTGTAATAACTCCCCTGATTCCTCCGAACAATCGAATATCCAATTCTACGTGAAATCCGTCGGTGCTAGTCGCCGAACGCTGCTTTCCTTCCGTTGTTTTTAATCGTCCCGAACTTATCCTTATTGATCGTCGGATTTTTTCTCTCCCTTTTGTAACATAACCAAAACAACGACTTCCAAAGACTTCCCAATCAAATCGCTATTCCACTGGGTCGATCTATTTTGACAATTAACGCCGACTTCCGCGGGACGGAATTCGAAAGATCTTCGCGATTCACGGGATCGTTAATTAAAGAAACTGCGGGATTCCGATTTCAATGATTTGTTATTGTATTTGTTGCTTCTCTTTAATACGGCATGGATTACGTAAATTCACGTTAGTTTATGCCGAAAGAAGTTATCTATTTAATTCGAAAACAAGAAGAGAAGTATTAAACCCGTGTATTGATGCGAATCACTTTCGATTGTGCTAATTCACCGGTTCCAAGACAGTCGTTCTCGTTATGCAATTGTATTGTTTTTTACGCAGGTAGTAGGGAAAGGTTCTTTCGGAGTGGTGTGGAAAGGAAAATGGAGGGGGCGATACGTTGCTGTGAAGTACATAAACTCGGAAGGTGAAAAGAAAGCCTTCACGGTAGAAGTCAGACAATTATCGAGGGTCATGCACCCCAATATCGTCCAGCTTTACGGCGCTTGCACTAAAAACCCAGTATGCCTGGTCATGGAATATGCGGAAGGCGGTTCCTTATACAATGGTATACTTGTTCTCCTTTTCTACTTCGTCAAGCATTATTTCAATAATTCCCTTGTAATCCATATCTCCATGTTATTGCGATAATGTTTCGTTACCTCAGCCGCTACTTCAGCTCTGTGCTTAGTGCCTCATTAATCGAGAATCTTCCGTTTCGTTCTTACTTCGCAGTTTTGCATTGTAACCCGCAACCACGGTATACCGCGGGCCACGCGATGAGCTGGGCTCTCCAATGTGCGCGCGGAGTCGCGTACCTCCACAACATGAAACCAAAGCCTTTAATTCATAGGTAAGTTAGTCGCGAGCCGGCCGAAGCGTGACATTGCTTAAATATTCTTTCTTCTTTCCAGGGACTTAAAACCTCCGAACCTGTTGCTCGTAATGGGTGGGCAAACCCTTAAGATCTGTGACTTTGGCACAGCTTGCGATTTAAATACATACATGACCAACAATAAAGGTTCCGCGGCTTGGATGGCGCCAGAAGTATTCGAGGGTTGTAGATATACGGAGAAGTGCGATGTATTTAGTTGGGGTGTTATTCTGTGGGAGATATTGTCAAGGAAAAAGCCTTTCGATGAAATCGGCGGCTCGGCTTATAGAATAATGTGGGCGGTGCACGTAGGACAGAGGCCTCCTCTGATCGAAGGCTGCCCGAAACCAATCGAAGATCTCATGACAAGGTTTGTATCGAGATTGATAGCGATTTACTTGCAATTTCATGAAATGGCGACGAAAGGAATGTATCGACGAATCTTTCGCTCGTATGTAAAGCCATCTTCAGCTTTCTCTTCGTTACGCTTATCTCCGCTCGTACGATAAGGATGACCGAGGCTAATCGATGCACGTTGCGTGTATCTATTAGTAGATATTATATTTGAGAACGAATGTGTGAATGAAAACGATGCCTTGGAATTAGTTTGATTCTGCACTTAATGACTGTTTTAAAGCCGTTTCTTTTACAGTTCGATTGTACAGTTTCTCCGTCAGTGGGGACAAATTAATCATGAATTCGACGCTTGACTCGTATACACAGATACAAAATTTCTCTCATAACTCTGACTTTCATATGCGTGCGTACAGACAAATAGGAGATCAGCTGTAAATATTAGTTGGATGGTTAAAGAAACGAGCAATACTCCTCACAATGTTTCTCATCGTTTATCGCTGGTTAATGTACAGTACTTTTAAAATTTTCGTGCACACTGTGTCTGGTACACGATTAAATGTCTTGGTAGATTCTACAGGGACGATTGGTTCTCTTCGCATGATACACACGATCCGCAACTGAAATTATTCTTCGTTAAAGGACAAATACTGTTTCATTGTTCGGTTCAGTCGAGTCTGTATTTAAGGCACTCTCTATTTGTCCACAAGATGTAATTGTGGAGGCATCGTCGATCCATTATCTTTACGAGTTGAGACGTAAAAGTAAGGAGACAACGGACTAATTATGATTAGATGGAAGTTTTTGGAGGCTTGAAGATGGGGTCGTGAAACTGTTATGAAGGAGAACGTGGGTGCAGGGTTGATTGTTCACAGTTATCGAACGCGGATGTCAATTAGTCTGGTGTTAGGGTAATTTTAATAGTTTCATAATCCTTCGCTCTGCGATCGTTCTGTATCTCTATTTAGGGCTTTTCTAAATTTCTTCTTATGAATTTTAGGTTTTATCCTAGGTGAGGGTGGAGATTGGGGCACATAGTTCATCATAAAATTTTCATTAAACAAATCGGGGTCTTTTAGCGACTCTGGATTCTCCTTCGGGGCAGCGATCCACTATTTCATCCCCTTCGATGTTTAGGCACTGGGAGCAAATTTTAGTGGTAAGTGAAATTGTCTTCAATGATAATTTTCCATTGAGTCTAATTGACTCGACTACTTTCCCTTTCGAACGTTCTCTTGACGATTCTACGTTAGGAGGAACGATTTGACGAAATGCTCCCAGTTGTTTTCGTCGGAAACTTTTCTGATAATAAATAGTGGAAGGGAAAGTGTTGAACTCGGGAAAGAAGATTGAAAATAGTTAACGAGCTAATCGCCGATACCTATTAGAGAGGTGTACGATTAAATAATTTGAAAAATGAAAGTCAGAGTTACGAGCATCGCTGCTATATTATGTAGGGTAGTTTATCATCCAATTTAATTGTATGAAGTGTACATTCCGCGTCAAGTGCTAACAATTTAAATAATAAACTTTACCAATTCAAGGGTAATACCTTCGCAAAATATTTTCATCCGATGAAAACGAAACTGTTGACTTTTCCAGATGTTGGCACAAATCTCCAGAAGAGAGGCCATCGATGGACGAAGTTGTAGAAATAATGACGACACTGTCGCAGTTTTTCAATGACCATTTAGAACCCGTTGAATATTCCCGAAGTACGTATGTCAGTTGTAAATATGCAAAAGAAGAAAAAAAAAAGAATACACACGCGTGTAGTAGCCTCGAGCAAATCGGATGAAAATATTGTAAATAAATAGTTGCAAATAATATGCATTTACAGAGACAGATTCTCATGTATTTTTAATACCACACAGGCCTAGCGTCGCAAGAAGTTAACGAAAATCATGTGTCTAAAGACGACACCTTGGACGTGACTACCACTTTGGACTCTCAAATAAACGGATGCACCGCTAATGGAACTATCACAGCCAGTGTGCCTGGTCCCAAAGAGAAACCGGAGATTCCGAATGGAAAAGATAGTTCGTCCCGTCCATTATACAATTTCAGGGACACACCTTGCAACAATAATAATCCATTAAACGATAGAACGCATAAACAATTTCAGAATAAGAACTTCCCACCTCTTCACATTGATTGCGATCCGGTTAGTATATCTTGACATAAGTTTCCTATTAATCATTTCTTCGATATCAACGTTTATAATTTCAGAATGCTTGGGAATTGCCGGGTTCTGATCCTCCGTCGCAATCGTCGGTTTTCAAAGCAAAGAACACAGCTCCGAGTAAGTTGATACTTTTGTATGGATATGCAAGTAAAGGAGTATTTGTTTGATCTTCTCTATGAACTGTGCCGGTTCGTCACGAAGCAAACGATTAAATTGCTATTTATTGATGAGCTGGCCGTTCTATAACTACAGAGGAAGGGGAACTCGTCTGGGACGAGAGCTTCGGATTTCTGACTCACCGCGATAGTACTCTAATCCCAAAATAACGTTCCCTGTATGTTCTACAAAACCTTCCTTTTCGCGCGGAATGTATGTGCGCAGACCTAGTGTCGCCGTCAACAAGCTTTTTCCATATAATTTAACATACAATCGAGAAACACTTTCATTCTGCCCGTTAAACTTTTACGAAGTATATAAATTATGCTTAATCCTCTCATTTTAGAAATACAATATTGCTGGATTAATAAATTAAATTGCAAATTAGTAGTGCTATGTGTTAAATTAATTTTTTAAACGAAGCTCGAACTTAACACTGTTGCTTTTTAACAGGAGCATGTACTAAATTTAATTTACTGACACTGTTGTTTACGTAGATATAAGCAGCTATTTCTCTTTGCAAAGGGGCGTATAAAAACGGAATTGCAGAGGAAAAAAAAATCTCTGTTGCACCTGGCACGTTGTGGTTTTGTCATGACGAATTCCTTTGGAGTTCGTCGATCAGTGAAATCTACCCTGGCAAAGGGCCCGCGAAAATAGTCACATTGTGTGACTACAACTAAATTTAACTGACGACTAATCGGTGGAAGCTGTTCTTCATTCAGGCCTATCGACGGCGATAAAGGCCGCATCCTAAAAAGCTCTGAGTAAATAAAAACAGGCTGCTCCCGTTTGAGATTGCGTAGGACCGAGCGCCGTACCAAATAGGCGTTTGTCAATATTATCATGCAATTTCTTAAACACGCGAGAAGACTAATAAACTTCCCATTAGCAATGCGTTCGCGGTAAATCGTGCGTCTTTTTATTCTCCGCAGTTCGTACTTGAGATATTTAATCTTAGTTTTGTTTGTCAAAGGGAGTCGTAGACTCGTTAATATTTGAAGTTAATCCTTTCTATTAATTTCAGTCGTATGTTCTTCTTTCATAAAGCTGACGGATCGGACGCTCTGCTTTCCCAGGAGAAGTTTCCCAAGAAGCTAACGGCCTTCCGTTTAGTTGCCCTCTTCTTTGATTATTCACCGCGGCACAATGAGAATCTGAAGTTCGATTTAATCCAGCTCCGAAGATGAATTAAGAGCCGAGGAACCGTATTTTCTTCTTGGCTCGTGCTCGCTCGTCCTGTCGAGTGGGGGGATACCTCGAAGCAGGTGTGGCTGACTCACCAGGCCCAATATAGATGCACGTTTGTTTAGTGCTCTCCCGACCCACCACCAAGAACGACGGTCTTTCCTCCTCTTTCTTCTTTTTCTATCATCCTTCATATCGAAAGTCCGGTTTCTTCGGGGATTCTCTCTTTTTACCACCGGTTCTATCAGTCAGGTCTCGGCTCCCCCTTTTCGGAGATCGAAGTGGATGATATATCGTGGTCATTGAACGGTGTGACACCTTTCATGTGAGAACCTTGATTTTTATTATGAACGAAGCCTCGTTAGGCTCCAGCATTTGGAAATGTGCGAGGAATACCCGAACATCGTCGCCACGGACACCCTAAAGCGGTGCTGGGTCCTATTGCGTTAGTACTTTTGCCTGTTTTTATTTATCGCCAGAGGGGACGAGGTGTCTCGGCGTTAGGGAAATTTCAAGTAGACTGAGAGGAGAGCTTGGAGTTCCAGCCTTTCATTTCACGCAATGTTTATTAATGAAAAGATTACCCGAGGCTCACTTTCTTGTAATCAGAATTTCCAATTACTCACATCATTTTTAACTTCTAAATCAAACTAACTACCGATGCAAGATCACTGATTTACTGTCTTATCAAAATTGTTGAAATTATTATAAAGAAACATAGGCTTTCCAAAGAAATTTCTAGCTTCGATCCTCTGAAATTATATTTGCTTCAAAATATTTAGATATTTAAGCGAAAGATTGGAAATATTTCTTCGTTCTTGATAGTATTTTTATTTAAAAAAAAAAGAAACTCGTTTGTTTTGTTATCTTTAGAATTAACTATGTTGAAGCTTCTGATAGAAATTTCGAATGTCATTTCATCTTTATAACTCTTAAGAATCTCTAGCTGTTAGAAGTTTATTCTTGTTCATCTAAAGATTAACCCTCCTGTATTGTTATCGGTTTGCAGGTAATAGCACGACTAATGAAGACCTCGACAATGTTTATCGCCTCTTGGACGCAGACTTGAGGCCACTGACGCCTGATCAGACTTGCGAAAGATCGAAAGAAATCTTCGAAGAGCACAAACAACTGGCGCAGGAATATTTAAAGGTTCAAACGGAAATAGCGCTTTTGGGCCAGCATAAAAACGAAATGCTTAAAAATTTGACTATAGACAGTCTGAGGCAGCAAGAGGAGCTTCGAAAACTCGAAGACGAGAAGGTAGGTTGACCTCGCTAAATTTATTAAATAATTCCATAATTCCGTTCGGCTTGAAATTTACTCGGAATCTGAAGATACGAGTGGTTTCAATTCTTTCGGACACGCATTTGAATCAGGAATTTACCAGCCCCTTTCACGATTACAGGAATCCTTGATAAAGCTGTATCGGAATTTAAAACGCCAATTGGAAATCATGAAGAACCAAAGGACGAATAATGCCCTTCTGAGCAATGCTCAAATGGTGGGACCCGCGGTCTCAGGAAACAACGGATGGTTCGTGGTACCTTGTCAAGATCCTTCGAGACACTCCTGAATACCCAGGCAAATATTTCTTCCCCGTTAACTAAGCCTGAAGAAAGAATTCACTTCTTAGAAGTAAAATAATAAAAGATGAGAGACATCGATTTTGTTACGAGAGTAACGGAGGTCCGTTACAAAACAGAATGCAAAGAATCGGCTTTGAAGAAAGTAATACGTTTCACAGTACGATATACTGAAGGAATTATGCGATCCAAGTAATGCATTCTCCCGAGCATAATATTAAACGCGATATTACTTTCCCTTTGCATTTGATTGAAATTTTCTGCGAAGCTTCCTACGAATTTTCAGAACGCTTATTACGAGTTTTAAGGTTTTATCTTTAAATAAACAAAGTGTAGAAGATAACTTTTATTGTTCTTGTCCGCTTTCGTAAATTCGATTATTCACGAAATTTGTTCGAGGCCGATGACACAAGAGCGTTGCAGAGACCCTTTTTAACGTGTTTTCTACTTTGATCGTGCCTTAAAATGTGTCGTTCGAAAGAAAAGAAGATAGAGGTAATCGGAGCAACAATTTTTTATGCCGCGTAGTTTGGAATATATTTATAAGAACAATTGACTGTAGGCCGCTCGGTGAATTAAACGCGTAGTGAAATAAGCGCTTGCGTGTCTTGAGTCTGATTCTATACAATTTAGATGGAACGCGTCCGACATCTCGGGCAGTTGGTGAGAAATTAATCTAGTTCTGTAATTACACAACGGTTAGTCGATAATCGTCGAGTAGCCATTCACTTATCATCTAACTGCCCGCGATTTACCGATTAGCACGTTTATTTCTATAAGGATTAACACCGATAAACGATTAAGAATGTATCGTACCGTTATTTTCTTATCGGATTAATGTCCACTGGAAATTCATTCTCGTCATTACGGTTAATTTGTACAAACAATTAAGTATCTAATAACTGATCTAATGATAAAGTATTAATAACTATATTTAATTAAACAATTATATCCGACCTACTCCTAATAGAATTATTATTTCCAACCGTGTACATTTACTCGGAACGGAATAATTTTCTCCTATAAGAATTGATTCAATTCGATGAATCTTTACAAGTCAAAGAGATTCGTTTGTACAGGAAAGGAAAAACCTACCTGGCAAATATTATGTATCTATTTAACTAAATCCGAGTACGTGCAGCCACTTTCAACTTTGTTTCCTGTTTCCAATAAATGATTCTTTTTCTACTCTTCCAGTTTTAATTCCCCTCCGACGAGTCGAAGACACAGAACAACGATCGCACGCTAGGAACATAAAATCAATGGTCACGAAGCTAGAAAATTTTGCGCCACCAGCACACGTCGCTCCAATTACATTCCTTTCCACTGCCGCCTGCGTCTGACCATAAACCATACATTCCACTTGGAACCACGACTAACACCACTTCTCCGGCGACTGTTACCCTACAATTTTCCAAGAAAATTATAAAATCAAGATATCAGTCGAATGAAGACAGAAGCATACAAAATTCGCAGATTTGCACCCTTCGTCGACTATCAAGGGCGGAAGGGAAGGCGGATAGCCGGCTCGGAATGAGGAACAGTAAACCCGGCATACACGCTAAGGGAGACAACGCTCGCAACCCTCGATAACGCGAGGAAAACATAAACGCGGGATGCGCACGCACCGCCCCGTGCACGCCTGATGGTGCTGGAGGGGTTGAGGGCGGAAGCTCGCGTAGATAGGAAGGGTGCAGTCGCCTCAGACGTCTGCTTGGCCCTACTCTCGCGTCGAGCCTCCCCTTTAAGCTTTCCGTTCATTCGGTTTCACCTTCAATCCCTCCCTCTGACGAGCGTCCACGATGGCCCTGGATGCCACGGAGAAGAGCTACATCCTGGACGCGCGGAACAACTACGAGGACGTGAGTACCGTTGCCCTTAATTCAACGGCGAGCAACCCCCATTGTCCTTCGAGTCCTGGAGGACGGGCGGCCCGCGACCAAGCGACCTCGTCCTCGCTAAAAGGACGCCACTAATACGGCGAGGATTAATGCCTGCTGCAGCGAAGACGGGAAAAACGGAGCGGGCTGACTCGATCACTGGAGAGCCGGAGGTAGACTCCCCCGGTGATCCAGTTCCCTCGAAGCGGTCGGCGATGTCGGTCAGTGGATCCGCGCAATCCGGGACGAATTCATCTATCGTTCGAGGGTTGATTAGATTGCGCGGCTTGATTAAAGGGTGGCGATGGAAGTGGACACGTTAACTGCGTCGGGACCCGATGGGGAGTGTGTCGATGTGGCACCGAGGCTGGGAATTGACGGTGGCTGGTCTCAGGATTCCTTAACATTGCGGCTGGATTTTAAATCTCTTTGAACTCGCAACGTGGAGCTCGCTTGGAGAAACCGTAGGCTCTACTCTTCTTGTCGAATTCCGAAGTTAAAGCCGCTGAAAGCGATTCGAACTCGAGGCTTATTCGACCTCCCCGCGAAGAATTGTAACGAGGAATTTGTAGGGATATTTTTTTAAGGAATTTTTGCGAGCGACAGGAGACGAAAGTGCCGCGTATTTCGAAGTTTGCACGATGTAACGAAGGTGGAAAATCTATAACTCGTTACGTATGTATTTATGGATTCTCCGCCCACGCATTTCTCCTTGCACTTGTGCGCTGAGATTCCTTTCTTCCTCGTGTGTGCGTCGGAATTCCATCAATTTCTAATTACCGTCTCGGGTCGCTGCCCCACTTATCGGGGAACAGAACTGATTAAAAAATTCGCCAGCGACGGAAATTGAACGTCGCACGTTCGAGCAACGCGCTAGTATAAATTATTGCGATCCCCTCGTGTTTAATTCAGTTAATAACGAACGCCGCGGTGCGGTTAACGTATCGCGCCGCCGTGATTCGAATTAACTCGGTGAATTTGATAAACGTCGATGATATACACGAAGTCGTTGGTCCCTTCGTCTTCTTAAACTTGTAATTACATAATAATTCGTATTTATATTTGCGCCCTGCACAGACGCGAGGGTTTCTAGCGAAGAGTCTGAGTCTTAATTCGTGTTTCAAGGAATCCTGAGTCGGGAAGATGCGTCATAAACGCGTGTACAGGGTGGGGCACGTGAATAGAGCAATTTTGACACCTTTTATTATTTGAAACGCGATTAACCCTTCGTTGACACTCTGGGTGTGAGCCACCCATGAACTGATTTTGACACTCTGTACCTTGCATTTGCAAAATAAGTACCTCTTTCCAAAGCTGACTTACAAACTATTTGTTTCCTCAAAATATTATATCCGAACAACAACTCGGTAGATTTTTAACTTCTAATTCTGAAATTTATAAAAGTTACAAGCTTTTGAACAATTTCTTCGTGTTTTCTGGACATATGGTAATCTAGATTTTTTTGTGCAAAAACTGTGATAAAATGTCAATCAAAAAACTATTGGAATACATTCTAGAGACCCTGAAATTGACCCATGATTTTTTTCATAACAATTGGATTCTTTAGATGAGAGTGGCAGACGTTCAAAAATTGTTCTGGGTGTGAGCCACCCAGGTGTGTCAAACTTGATCGAAAAAGGAGGTGTGTCAACGAAGGGTTAATATTGTTTAGAGTAGCGTTGCAGCGAACGACGCAACACATTTTACTGCGAAGTCCTATTTCTGGAAAAATTTTTCTCGTGTATTTAAAAGGAATTATTGAACGGACTTCTGAAGCTTGCTAGAAAAATTCAGAACAGTCTTTTAATTGTATTTAATTAATCTATTCGAAATTTTTAGTTAGTCTATTTTAAATATTATATTGAATATTGCCGTCACGTTTAATTTCGCTGTGAAAATTAGAAGGGTATGCGAGACGAACGAAAAGAGTCTACTTATTTTCATTTCGAACAGGGTGGCAGCCTCGGCTCGGAGGAGTCTTACGATGACATGAGACAATTAGTCGGGGTAAGGAACGATTAAACCGCAGCATAATTAAGAGCCGTGTTTTACTAGCAATCAGCTTATACGCCGGGACTAACGAGGGAAGTTAGGCAACCCGGGGATTCAGAAAATTGTGCGATTCTGTTTGCAAGTAGAGTAGTTCGTGCGTAAGACAGGCGTATTTTTTAATGGAGCCGTAGTGCAGTTTTAGGGGATGAAATTGACTTCTTGAAGAAAATGCAGAAGTTTCTTTTCAGTGCGATAAGTATTTCGAGAACGGTGGGAGGTATTGGAAAGAAGTTTAAACAAAGATTGCATTTTTTTTATATATCTACAAAACTGCGTGAATGTAATTATCGAATTAAGGATTGGTGGTGGGGGTAACTCGAAAAGTATGGATTTTCGAGATTTATTTTTTAACGGAGTTTTGTAGATTTAAAAAAAGATGCAACTTTGGTTTATACTTATTTTCAATATCTCTCATCGTTCTCGAGATATTGCACTGAAAAAATTCTGAATATCTTAAGGGGTGGTTCCACCCCCTAAAACCACACTGTGGCACTAAACAAAATATGTTTGTCTTATGCATGACTCACTCTACTTGCTCGCAAAGTTGCACAATTTCATGGATTTTCGGGTCGTCTAACTTCCCTTGTAAGAAATATACACGGTTGCACGAATTAATGCACGCCACTTGCTTTCCCTCGTAGATGTATTGCGTAGAGAAATGAAATTTCTGTGTAATCGTAGCGGTAGATAACGATTGGAAATATTCAAAATCGATTTACAAATGAATCCTAAAATACTGTTGCTCTTTAATTTTTCTTTCTTCTCTATTTCATTGCTTCTGAATTTTCCTTTCCACCTTTTTTTTTATAAATTAACTTGCTTCAAATTTGGATGCTTTTAAATGTCTCGGACACAGCTTCGTTTCTAAATCACGTATAATCGATCGTTCTTATTATTGCCACTGCTTATTAATACCTCCCCTCTTCCTCGAACCCGTTTACTGTAAAGGAATCTAATTTTGTAGGAGAAGAAGGAAGAATCCGGCAAATTCAATAGTCTGCCTTTGGCCAGTTTCAATTTCATCAATTCCATTATTGGCAGCGGTGTCATCGGTAATCCGAACACGTGATTAATAAAATTATCCTTAAACGCTGAAGTTTGCCAACTTACGAGCAAGTCTCTCTGCTCTGTCCAACACAATTTCGTACGATGCCTGTGCGATTGATATGACAAATGTATTCGTAAAATAAACATTTTTCCTAGAGTCAGGTGACGTTCCATTCTTATCTATAAACGTGCATTTAATTATTTCGCATTTCAGTGGCGCGCTCAGCATTTAATCGATTTATTTAAACAGCAAAATCCAGTTTTCTTTTTACAAAGCTGTTGAATTGCTTCAGTCGTGGTTCCATCAATCTCCTTTTTCCTCGGAGGGTGCCGGAGCCCCTTGGTCCCCCATCTGGGTGCACCACTGTCGCGTTCACCCGCAATTCAACGTTTTACGTACGGAGCGGGGATGAGAAATGATTGTAAAACGTTCACCTTGGCCTTCTTTCAATTTGGGGATTCGTGCCCTCTTTGTTTTTCCAAGGGAGGTTGTTGGCACGACGCCCAACCCCTTTTGGACACCCGGTATGACGAATGATTCATCGGGGATCACGTATCAGGGTGCTGGTCTAGTCCAAAATTACTAAGAAATATGCAAACGCATTTTTAGCGAGGACTCTGTACTATAATTAACGAGAGGTAATTATTTTACGGACGCACTTGTCGGCCAAAGCGACGAGTAAAATTATTACAGAGGGGCCTGATTTTTCGAGCAGAGAGAAGAAGGCTACTTCAGTGTTGTAAGAATAAGTCCTAATAAGAATCGCTTGTAATCATCGTTGGCGGAGGTTGATGAAATTTTAATAAACGCTTTCCAGGTATACCCTATGCTCTTCACCAAGCTGGATTCGGCCTTGGAATAGTATTATTAATACTGGTGGCCGGCCTCACTGATTACTCTTTAATTTTAATGGTCAGAAGCGGCCACATCTGCGGGGAGATGAGCTACCAGGGTTTAATGAGAGCCAGTTTCGGTCGAACCGGATTTTATATACTCACGACCCTGCAGTTTATTTATCCGTTCATTGGTAAACCGGCGTTCTAGCAATTTATTATAATAATCCCACCAAAAAATGGCCAATCTGAAATTCCACTTGATCCTGTCCCCGCGAAAGGAACGCTTCGAAGCTCCGATCTGGTTTTCTGCTTAACGAAGCCCGTCCTGAGTTCATAGATCTGCTCGATATTAATGCGCGTGAAATTAAATTCCACGCGTTCCACCGCCGGCAAGAATCAAGATGCCATTTTCAGTGCCGTCTAAACAGAGGAGGAGCGTTTTATAGGCTAAGAGAGGTCTTTTCCATCCTTTCCAGCGATGGTCTCCTACAACGTCGTCGTCGGCGACACGGTGACGAAAGTGCTGATAAGGGTGACGGGGATGAGCGAGACGAGCATCTTCGCTCACCGGCAAGTGGTCATCTTCGTCGCGACAGTCTGCGTCACGATACCCCTCTGCCTTTACAGGAACGTGGCACGCCTGGCCAAGATCTCCTTCCTCTCGCTGGTCTGCGTCGCTTTCATCCTCTTGGCGATACTGATCCGGGTGGGCAGCATGTCCGCGATCGTGTGAGTGATCCAGATCTGCCAATGGCCCTTCGCTGATCGATGGTTCTCACTATCGAAAACTATAGATGGCTTATTTTCACTATCGGATAACTATAGATGGCTTATTTTCACTATCGAAAACTGTAGATGGCTTATTTTCACTATCGAAAACTATAGATGGCTTATTTTCACTATCGAAAACTATAGATGGCTTATTTTCACTATCGAAAACTATAGATGGCTTATTTTCACTATCGAAAACTATAGATGGCTTATTTTCACTATCGATAATTATCGGTGTTGAAAATCGTAGGTTAGTCAATTAAAAAATTCAGAATCCCAAATTTAATTTGTAATATTATTACAAATTTCGATAGTGAGAACCATCGATTCTAAAACTATAGATGGCTTATTTTCACTATCGATAATTATCGGTATTGAAAATCGTAGGTTAGTGAATTAAAAAATAATAACAGCTGAAATTCAGAATCCCAAATTTAATTTCTAATATTATTTCAAATTTCGATAGTGAGAACCATCGATAACTATCGTAAATACCATCGATAGTTCTCCACCACTACCCTTCGCGCGATCCGATCGATCAGCGATCAACCGTCGCGTAAAATATAATATTCGTGCCACAACTGACCGTCGAGTTTAACGTTCCCGAGGTAACGACGCGCTTTTGGATCAAGCGGTATTAAGCTGAGTTTACATTAGTTCAGTCGCTGGATCCAGCGAGTTGTTCTACTGGAAATTGGTCGATGTTTACGTTATTCCAGTCGCTGGATCCAGCGAGTTGCTCTACTGGAAATCAGTCGATGTCTTGATTATTCCAGTTGTTTCTGAACCGTTGAAAGTGGTAGACTGTAATAACAATGGATTCACGTAAAAGAAGGCTAAAAAACATATGAAACTAGCTTTAATGTTAATTTGTGAAGAAGTTATTGATACAATTGATGAAGAAATAAAGAAAAAAAAGCGAATTTGGATGCGGAAATGGATAAGCAAACACGTATCTAGAGACGCGGTAGCATCTCGACGCCAAGTACAGGAAAAAAGTACAGGAAAGACACCCTATATATGGCGACTGTCGCTACTGCTATACGCTGTACTACGCTTCAGCCGGCACTGGACTGAGCCGTCTAGACCAGTCCAGCAACGCTGGAATGTTGTGTTTCTCGATGGAGCGGGTAAACACTGGATCGAAAAGTAGACTTTCGATCCAGTCGAAATCTGCTGGAACGACAGCACTGTACTGGAACGAACACACTGTTTACATTATTCCAGTTCCAATCCAGTGCTGTACTGGATCACTGGACTGGACTAATGTAAACCCAGCTTTAATGCCGTTTCCTAGTATTCGGCGCGTCACCCTTCGCCGTGCCCTAATTCTGGTGCGAGTGGACTCGGAGGCCGGTCGTGACTGTGCGCCACACCTGGTGCACACAAGTCACGTTACGGCAACACCAGGAAGATATGTATCTGCTGGCAGCGCGTCAGTGTCCATCGATTTTTCAGGCCAAGCCAGGAGGACAGCTGGCGATTCGCGCACTTCCCCGGGATAGTGCCATCCATCGGGATCATGGCGTTCGCCTTTATGTGCCACCACAACACGTTCCTTATCTACGAGTCCATTGAGAGGGCCACCCAGCAGAAATGGGACGTCGTCACCCACTGGTCCCTGTTCACCTCGTTCCTCATCGCCGCGGCGTTCGGGATCATCGGCTACGCCACCTTCACCGCGTACGTGCAGGGCGACCTCATGGAGAATTATTGCTGGGACGACGACTTGATGAACTTCGCCAGGGTGATGTTCAGCGGAACGATTCTGCTCACCTTTCCCATCGAATGCTTCGTCACCAGGGAGGTGAGTTTCCGTCAGAGATTATTTTTATCTAAATAAAATTCCGAATAACAAATGAAAGTTAAAGAAATTATCCATCATGTGCCGAATTAAGTTAACTCGCGTTAACGAACGAATGATGATTTTTTTTTAACTTTTATTCGTTATTTGAAATTTTATTTAAATAAAACTTTTGCCCATCTCTGGTCTCCGTCGGTTCCGTGACGCTCCAGTGGACTTCGAGGGCACGATGCTTTCACGAGTCTCTTGATTCCTTAGAATTCTCCTCCTATCCTGGGAAAGACACTTCGAGCGAATTGTCTGGGAGGGAGAGAGTTAAAGGGGGCGATATGCATGGCGTGGTTTGCGATCTGCAGCGAAATTAGAGGATGTCCGCGTACGAATGCAGTTAGGATCCGAGGACGATGGGGGTGGTATTGTAATAACCGCGGAGCAGGGTGAATCGTAAAGGGGAAATGGGGGTGGATGAATTCAACGAGCGCGGGAATTAAAATGCATAGGGTGTAATACGAGTTAAGGGCAAAGAAGATTAATTTGCATCGCTGCTACCATCTTGATCATTTTTTTTAATCCATTTCACTCTGGAAACACGCATAGGGGGTGTCGTTAAATTACGTAAGGGTAATTTTGGCGAATTCTTACCCCTCCCAACCCCGGTATTTAAAAATTCATAAGATTTGTTATTCCAACACCCAACTTACGCAATATTTTTACATTAATTTTTTTCAGTTATTAAAATTCTTTTAAAGGTTTATATAATTCGTTTCACTCGGTTTCGGGAAATTGAAACTTACGCAATATTTTTTACATTAAATTTTGCCCAACCAACCCCGGTATTTAAAAATTCGTCAGATTTGTTATTCCAACACCCAACTTACGCAATATTTTTACATTAAATTTTTTCAGTTATTAAAATTCTTTTAAAGGTTTATATAATTCGTTGCACTCGGTTTCGGGAAATTTAAAGTAAAACTAGATACCTATTGTACAGAAATATTAGCAAATGACCGAGTTACCTATGCGTTGTTCCGCGAAGTTCCTCGTAGCAGTTACACAGTGTAACCGACTTCCATCCGTCACTGGGTCACTAATAATTACAAAGCCAACACAGCAGCACGCAATCCTAGACTGCGAGAAGACCTCGGTCCCATCGCTAATTGATATTTCTCGCCAGGTGGTCCTGACAGCGATTAAAGGAACAGACGAGTTGGAGGACCACACGGCGTACGTTCCCAACTCCGACAGGAGATATCTGATAATCACTCTGGCGATAGTGATCGTCGCGTACCTGATCTCGATGTCCACGGACTGCCTGGGTCTGGTCCTCGAGTTGAACGGTATCCTGGCAGCCGTACCCCTAGCCTACGTCCTCCCTGGCCTCTGCTACCTGAAGCTCGAAGAGGGGCCGATCCTCTCCCAGAAGAAGCTCCCAGCCCTCGGTCTGATGTCCGCCGGAGTGTTCGTCGCCGTCTCCGGCTTCCTGCTGCTGATCATCAACAGCGACACCTCCAGTTCCTGTCTGCACGGAAGAGGGATGCCGTATTGCATCGAGGAGTCCAGCAATTCCACCGCCAACACCTCCACCGTCTCGATCTAACTCCCTCGCCGGGGAGCGACGGCTCCTTTATCCAAAGGCAAGTATGTGTATGTACTTTTCTCGCACCGAATCCGTTTCCGTTTCCCGCGGCTCCTTTGCCAGTTGAGGAGACGACGAGGCTGGCACTGGAAGCATTTATTTGCCACTTCTGGTCTCCTCGTCGCTGTCCAACTATTGGGAAACCAAGTGGAGGCGTGGCTTAGATTTCAGCGCTGCGGTGGTGAGTTGGCGAACTATTGGAAGTAGGCCCGGATCCCACCAAACATTCCGAATAAGTATTTATTAATCGAAGAAGTAAAGATTTATTGTTGAAGAAATTTAAAAACACTCGTTTTTCACAAAATGTCGGATAATCGTATGGACTTCAACGGATTTCGGCCTACTCACAGTAGTTTCATTTTCTGTCACTAGTTGGCGTATCGAAATTCTTGGTTTCCCAATAGAGGGCCCCGGGATAATCAGTGCTGGATTTACCCCTTAGGGCCCCGTTTAGCTGGGGGCCCCTTATTCTAAATTTTTGCTTCGAAAAATTTATCAAAAAATCTTGCCGAGGGTGAATGTTATATTTAGTTTCGATATTCAATGTTAATTTTGAAATTAAACTCTTATTTAGATTACACGAGTATTATGATAAAAAAAAATGGAATCAGCGTTATTTTATTTTTTATATTTAACCGAGGGCCCCCCGAATATTCAGCCTGGGGCCCCTGAAAAGGTAAATCCGGTTCTGGGGATAATTCAAGGAACTTGCTTCTCTTTAATCGAACGACGAAACTCAAAGCACTCTCTGTACTGTTCGTTAACGCTGGTAGAAGGAAGGTGGCTCGATGGGACCGGATGGATACTTTGAAGATTTATAGGCCCGTTGAATTTGTCGGCATTCTATACTGTTGAACGCGTGGAGTCGAATATTTTTCAAACCGATGATTGCGGACAATATTGTACCTCTACTATATGTGTTTGGCCATAGAGATTTCGTTCGGTGTTTAGGGGATTCTCGGGGGGTATGTATTTTGAATGCTGGACGGGAAGCTTCGTTGCTGTTATCGCTAACTTTTGCTGTTAACTTTCGTACACCCCGATACGAGCTGAGTGGATCAGATTCCCCGAACGGTAATTCGAACTTTCCAACGATGCGAATTATCTATCATTGGGTGGAGATTGTAGGGATTTGTGTGTCGTTTGCGAGGGCTCAAGTGTTTTACAATATTTGGCTGAATTTAAGTATACTTTGAGCAAGAATATTATTAAAAATTCGTGACTTTCTTAATCCTTAACTGGTGACGTCCCACTTTGTGACGTCCACTTCCTCCTCTTTAATAATTTGACACTGTCAGGCCTATTTTTAAGATACTTTTGCATCCTTCGTTCGACCAGCGGCGGTGGCCGTGATGGAAACACCGGTTCTCGTTAGATCACCGATGTCAAGCATCACGGGGCGGGACTAGGGAAAGATGGGTGACCACCACCTTTCTCCCGGTACTCCGCTCGCTGCTGGGACCCGAAGGGAGAGAGAGGAGAGAAAAAAAAATAAGTGACTGTATAGTTCGTTGGGAAATGAAGCAAAAATATGCTTGAAACGCCATCTCTGTATATACAAGGAAAAACTCAAAAACAAACAAACATCTTTCGCTCGAAACCACTGAAAGTTGTCTTCGTGAAAACGACACGTTGCCAAATGAAAATCGAACGAAAAGAGGGAAAAATAATTCTCCAAGAGTTTTCCACACTCCCTGTCACCAGTTAAGGGTTAATATTAAATGATCCTTTGAGAATTCTTAATTGCAAAAAGTTCTCCCGCTTAGGATTAACCCCAGCATTCTTCTAAATGGTCTTAATTAAACGCTACTCAGCTGTTGTTAATTGAAATTTACGAGGTACCTGGACGAGAAGTTGCGCGAAATACGTGCAATCGATCGAACTAGTAAGCAATTTTACAATTACCAGAATACACGCTAATTACAGTCAGGAATTGGATGGAATGAAATTTCTCGATTAAATTATAATTAATAATTCTCGAATGGAACGAGATTTTCCCGTGAATTGATTGGAAAAACAATAAATTTGAATTAATTACGATTAAGGAAGGATTATTTATTATCGGTAGTGTTCCATCTAACGTGGACTTAATTACACGTAATATTTATTAATAAGCGTAGCTGCCAGTAACTTGATCGTGAATGTTATGCAACTTATTTGAATCAGCGTTGCTTCGTTTACGAGTGTTACAGGCAAATTTAATTTGACGAGGCAAAAGTTGTACGAATCTAGAGATGGGAAAGTAATATTTGCTTATGCGATTGTCGATGGACTCGGTGAGATAAACGAAATAGCAAACAGGGGATGAGAATTCTATTCTTCGTTTACGGATATTGCATAATTCAGTTGATATATAAACAATGGATGTCCAATTTCCATTGGACAACAAACTCGATATAATCAAAATATATTGTTTGTCGATGAGAAGAATACTCATTATGATTACAGATGATAAATAATATTAAGCTGTTACAACACTATTTTTCGAATCTTTATCGTAAGAGCATATAATGAAAAGAGGGGTAGTACACTACGATTTTGTATTAAAAAAAATATATAGCACGGCGATGTTCATTTGACGGTACGCGAAACACGTACTCGGTTGTGAATTTACGCGTCTATTGCTTTATATTATTTACACTTGCTTGGTGACCATTCGAATACTTTATTTCTGTATTTTCATTAACTATTGGTGCCACTACTGTTCAATAAACGACTAAGTATAGTAATGTATTAAAAAAAAACTGTACAGTTTTTCTTTTAATACGAAATCAAACTATTTGCTTTCCGGAAAAGTTTTAGGTGTAATGGAATAAATAAATAAGGACGTTTCATAAGATTCAGAGCGATCAGAAAATTAAGTGCTTGTAAGTGTAAAATAAAATAATTTCAGCCACTTTAATTTAACGTTATTAATATCATTATATGTACACTGCTACTATGTGTTATTTTTTTTTTCTATAATATTTTTACACTAAGAAAACATTTTCTTCCCCTTCTTCTCGAATTAAAACACCCCTTCAATCATTTTATTATTACACACAAATTAATTAATCTGGCTCGAGCGACAAGTTGCAAATGATTAGATTTAATTGCTGAAAGCTACTAAATAACTGAATTATTTTATTTTAAACTCGGGGATCCCTTATTTTTCTGGTGCGCTGAATCTTAAGCATTAGGCCTAATAAGTATTAATTAACATAAATGAACGCTATTTATTAGAGAGGAACAATCAGAGACCACGATAACGAAAGTATTTAACGAAACTCATTAAGAGAACGAAATATTTAGCTTGCGTTCCAATCGAAGTCTTTACGGTACGAAGTTCGCGCAAAAGTCACCGGGTGTCCGAAAATTTGTACATAATATATATATATATAAATGAGTGTATCTATGTGTATTTAGCTTTTTGTCTATCTATATAGATTATACATATTGTATAATAAACTATCGACGGTGCGAGTGAAAGTATTACGTGTCACCAAGTCTCCCCGCGAAAAATTTTCACCAGTAATAAGAAAAACTACTATTTTTACCCTCTCGAAACAAATCGGTTACAACTAACTCCTCCAACTATAAACTATATTTTCATTCTCTCTACAATCTTCGGAACGTTTAGAAAATGTAATACCTTCGTTCGCGCTGAAATACCACACCACGGTGTATTTTGAAAATAACCGGCGCCAGAAACGATTCTTCCGGTCATGTCTACTCGAAGTTTTCATATCGATCGGTTGGAGACGTTTGTAAAATAAGATCCCAATTTCGTTTATTGGCGCGTGGGAGCGCAAGTATGCGAAACGTCGGAAATGCCAATTTCCAATAAAATGAAAACTTGAATTTTTCGAACGCCATAGGATTCCACGGTAGTCGGGAATTCTTTATCTCCGAAAACGTCAGCCGACGATTGGATATGAAACTCGAAAATTCCTAGCGAACACGAAGCTTCGTAGGTGAGAATGTCCGCTTGAATAATTTCGCAGCGTTCATCGGTGTCCGAGGCGTACCGGAACGCGTACGGCAGTGCAATAATTTAAAGAACCAACGAATAATAGAAAACGGGACTCCTCATGATTTTTGTAACGCGACAAGATGTAACGCTTCGTACCAGAATTTTCGACGAGGTTATAGCACGTAGAATGGGAATGTATCGCAAATGAAACTCGGTCGAGGTGGCGCTCTGATCGTAGTGCTCTGAGCATGCGCGTGATGACGCCGTGACGTCAAACCAATCAACGCTAAGATGAGCTTGGCTCTGCGCTGGCGTTGATTGGTTCAACGTCACGGCGTCATCACGCGCATGCTCAGAGCACTGCGATCAGTGCGCCACCTCGACCGAGTTTTATTTGCGATACATTCCCATTAAAGCACTGTAATGACGAGACACACGGTAGTCGTTAGGTATCGACTTCACTGATAGAAGTAAAGATTAATGCACAAGTGGCGAAGATATATTCTAAGGACACTCGGTATTTTTTTAATTAATCCGAGCGAAATGAGATTGAAAGTTGAAGATGGTGTAGGATGCGGGACGAATGGAGGACGTAACAGTCATTATTGACAATCGTGCATCGCAGACCAACAACTAAGAGAAAGGATGAGTTCCCTAGAAAATGAAAGTTTTTTGAAAAAAAAAAGAAAAAAATGAAACAGGTTCCTAATTCCCGCGATGGTCGCGTGGTCTTTCGTTTACGATAGAACCCCTTCGAAATCTCCATTCTTTCTAATTCCGAAAGCCTTCTTTTTTAACCGCGTGGAAGGTGCACAAATAGATGTTTTGGCGAGACAGTTTGTACATAGCCTCTCTGTTTTTGTGGAACAATCGAAGGGTGCCCAATATTTGCTTGTGGTCTGACCCGTTAGGCGTAGAACGTAACTTGGGAAACATCGTTAAGATAACAGATGCTTTATTTTTTAATAAATAACTGACAGAGGCTTATTAATTTTTGCCAATACTGTAATATTGTAGATCTAACGGGTTGGCGATTCACCTAAGATTGTTCTAATTATTCGTTACGCCCTGCTCGCAGTTAATAATCATTAGATATACAGAGATATTAGGGAATTGAAAAGTCAGTTAGCTGATAGTCTTCAAATTTCAAGCACCATTTGCTTAAGAGCAAAGTCACACTTGTACAAAGTTGAAAGCATAGCAGACAAAAGATATACATACACATAGTGTTTAGTAATTCTCGCGAAAGACTTAACACGATTGTCGTTGATTTTTATAAGTATATAAACAATTTCGAACCGAGAATATAATTGAAAGCAGAGTTTACTGTTGATATATATATGTGCGAACATGAAAATGCCTGCGAAAATTGTTATCAATTCCAAAAGTTTGATGCTCATAGTATACTGCATTTTTTCCTTATGCAGCAATTTGAAAATTTTGAAAAGCTTACGCGTTAGAACATCGGTCTCCCTTTCTTTAAGAAGATAAAATAATGGAATTTTTTTAAATAAATTATGTTGTATTTTAGGGATGAGTTTCTCGAAGCGTCGAAATTTGGAAACCCTAAAAAGTTTCAAGTTTCGAGGATTCGAATTTCGGGAATTCGAATTTCGAGAATTCGAGTTACGGGATTTCGAGTTTCGAGAATTCAAGTTCCGAGACTATCGTAAACTATGGGATTTCCCCGTTTATAATAATAATAATAATTCGAGTTTCAAGAATTTAAGTTTCGAGAATTCGAGTTTCGAGAGTTCGAGTTTCGAAAGTTCGAGTTTCGAAAGTTCGAGTTTCGAGATTTCGAGTTTCGAAAGTTCGAGTTTCGAGATTTCGAGTTTCGATAATTCGAGTTTCGAGAGTTCGAGTTTCGATAATTCGAGAGTTCGAGTTTCGATAATTCGAGTTTCGAGAATTTAAAAATTAAGTTCAACCCTACCGCTACTGTATTTTAAAAATTCCAAATACTTAAATATAAATTTAATTAAACATCAGAAACTACCAAATAAAGTGAAAAAATGAATATAGCATACCATTCGAAAGAATCAAGAGACTGCCCTCTCCTGGGTGTACTACTTACTTAGTTGCACCACTAATCCCGTGGGAAACCCTTTACCGAGTTCTCAAGTATAAAACAAACATTTTGTTACATAGTTTCGAAAAAAAAAGAAAAACAATGTATAATACATATTTGCATCCAACTTGAATTGACGACTGAAAAATATACTCCTGCCCCGACAGTGGTATATATTTCGAAATTCTCGGCGCATAAGCGAAAAGCGACGGCACATTATACGCAGGAGAAATGCATCGATCATTGCGCAAAGATTCCTTCGTGTGCCACGTGAAACTTTTATTGCCACAGCCATTGCGATACGTTGCGCATAATTCTCCAGCAGGTCCACGAAACCGTATACATGCGACGTTGTCGATCGCTGTACATATATTTTTATATTGCGACCGGTATAATCAAACTTAATTACAGTTACTCCCAATTATTTTTATATCGCAATATACCTCTGTGGACTGTGACGCTTCCGTTCCAATTTAATTCAAACTACGCGCGGTTATTCGTTAATCGTTAACTTCAAGCCACGGCAAACACCGGTCTTCGAGTATCGATATGGTTGTATTACAAAATATCGAATGCTGGTGTTCGCATTTTAGTCGCAATTCGTATAGTTTGCGATTTCGATGGAGACTAAAGTGTTATGCGCGCACAACGCTCTAGGAACATAAGTCGCGATCGAGTCTTTCCAAATCTGTGACCACTTTTCTCATCGCGTTTGTCGATGCAAAATTTTTTGCGAGTTAAGGGGACGTTTTAGTTAGAGCGACTTGCGTTTGGATGTAGTAGGTAAACTAGATACTAGATGGATTCAAACGAGACGCGCGTGCGCACAAGGCGCGGGCTGCCCAGTGACGATCGGATGCGCGCGCAGCGTACTTTGCAATTTCAATGCACGCGAACGTGTGGCAGGATTGTAACCGCTTCTGTTAAGTCACTTTACTTTCGATTAGCTAAATTATCGACGATCGTTATTCTGTAATGAAAACGCGCACGAATCGATGCAGAACATATTTTACTACCCACGATCGTCTCTTTGGCAGAGAGATTTCTCATTTTTCCGAACGCATCGTTAAATCGTAAAATACCTACTGCGATGCCATCCAGATAACTATCTTTAATTGCAACAAGACTATATGTATTAATTTCAACTCGAAATTACGAGAGTAAAACCTAGAAGCGCAAAAAGGACAATAGGAATAGATCACGATTCTAATTTAAACTGTGGATTATAACCGAAAAGTCCCTGAACAAATGCAATTGTATTTTTACTCTGTGATATGTGTACAGACAGCGTACATACTTGTATATGTTTTGTTGAAACAAGTCTACATTGAAAATCTATTGTAACGTTGATTGGACTTGAGTAATAAATTCGAACAATAAAAAATGAAAAGCATTCGAAACCAATATTATAACAGAGCACTTCCGTAACTCTCCTTCCTCGTTTCTCTATAGAATTTCCTTTAATACAACCTAATTACGAGCCGAGTAATTAATATTTTGGTAATCGAAGAAAATCACGCGCGTCAACGATTTGCAAGCATTATCGTTTTATTCTTAAAAGATTTGGCGATTGTACTCATATTTGTTACAGACTCAATGTATACTTATTCATAGAGAACGAAAGTTAAATTTATCGACTTTACAATCGCGTACGCACATCTTTAAAGATGTTGAATGCAAATCGGAGGTTAGAAAAAAAGAGATAAAGTATCGAAAAAAGAATTCACGCAACTAAACAGCACGAACGTTAAAATTTGCTAATCTTTTAAGGAAAATAATTACTACGGACGAGTTGCTTCGAAGTTCGAACGCTTCAGCAGAGTAGAACTGGTTACGAATGATTGCACGCGAATTAAGCCACTTCACCTTTACCTCAAATCGAGCGCAATTGATTTTAACGATGTTTCCTTCGTATTTCACCACTGGCTCCGTTATGAAATTTCTTTATAATATTCCTCGGCAGGCTTGGACGATGCGTGCTTTCGATAATTACAAATACGCTGGGCATGAAAAATGTCAAAAACATCCTCGGTTCCCGAGGAGGGGAGTTCGAGTCGTAACTTGACTTCCAAATGCATTAAAATGGAAGTTTCGAAAAACGACCAGTTGGTCGATACGTATCAGAAAACGTACGGGGACGAATGTCGGATTTGCCTGAAAAGGGCTGTTGAAATTTGTGAGCTATTTCGAAATGGGGACGCTATCGCTCGTAAACTTATGGCCGTTGCTTCTGTACAGGTTAGTTTGCCACTCTTTCCCTTATAATAACACGTTGTAAACAAATCTCTTTCGATTTCGATCCTCCCCTTTGCGTGTTCGTGATAATTTCATCCTCTGTGCTGTTCGAAACAGCGTGAACAGGCTTTCGGAATAGGTATGCCTTGTCCTATCAACTCGAAATGACTGAAGCCAACACAAGTGGATAGAAACTAGCTCAAATCCCTAAAACACGAAACAATTAGAATTCGCTGTGCTTACAACGAACTTGACGTTCCGAACTTGCATCTATTCAATTATCGCGAACGAATCGCGATGTATATCGTGCGTATAGTCTTGTGTTAAAAACTTTGTACTTTGAATAATAACAGTCCTTCGATAGCATTTGTTATTCCTTACAAGTTTGAATATAAAAAAATTGAATTTTATAACAATTCGTTTACTTTAAGAATTATGTTAACTACATGTATAAATAATACGTCGAAAGCTCTCTTAATAAACTGTTTATATTTAAAACGATGCGTTCAAGTTTTTACGACGAGGGAGCGTAAAAAAATTCTGGATTTACTGGCGAAGCTAATTCTTGATACGTGATTTTTTCCTTTTTAGGTGGACGAAGGAGACGGTTTGCCGCCGGTGATATGCTTGCCTTGCAACCAACGTCTCGACGCGTCCTACGATTTCAAATGTCAAATACAGAGTTCGGACGAGAAGCTCCGGCAGCTTCTGAAATTTAAATCCGCTAACGATTCTGTCACCAGCGCCAGTATAGTCACAGCTATAATCGCCGACGTGATATCCAGTGTGATATCCTCCGAGAAGGAAAACACTCAGAAGGAGGTGGTTTGCCCGACGAGCTTCTGTCCCGATAACTTCTGCTTCGCGAAAGACGACGCGTCCTTCTGCCTGAATTCGGATAAAAGCTTGTTCTGTTACGAGAGAGACCCGCAGAGTCAGTTGGGTAACGGCGAGCAGAAAAAGAGTGCGGAACACGCGAACGTTTATAAAAATCTGTTGGAAGATTCTCAGAGAGAAATCGAGTCGATCAAGCAAGAGGAATTGTTGCTGTTCGACCAATGTATAGAGAACAATAAAGTAGATTCTATAAGGCAAATTAATTCGATTAAAGAGGGTTTGAGAAGCGACGATGGATTGGCTCTGTTCCACGAACGTATGGAACGGAAGAAAGATTCTTCGTTTAAAGCTGCTGCGAATAACGATGGACTATTGGAGATAGGAAGTCAAGAGATATCGGAGGAACTGTCGAAACCCGATGGAGCGCAGGACGAGGAGGAGAAGCCTCTCGTGTCACGCACAACTAGATTACGATGCGCGCAGTGTATCAAATCTTTTCGTACAAAAGTTGCCTTACAGAGGCACGCCATTGTACATAAACGGAAAACTAAATTACGATACGTTTGTTACATCTGCGAGAAACAGTATTCGACTCATGCGAAAGTGAAGGAGCATTTAGCGAATTGCCACGAGACGCACGACAGGAAAGAGAATATCGAGCATAAGAGAGTTAGCTACGAACAGGAGAAAGAAATCGCGAGCGTACGAGATAAAAGGATCGGTAACGCTCACGTAAGTATGCCGCAAAATATTAGTTTTATTTCAATGTAACGATTTTATCACCGGGTTCCAGGAGAAAAGACAAAAGCCGCAGAGGAACGACGACTCTTCGAAAGAACAACGGAGAAATCTGAAATTTACCTGTAAAGTCTGTTCGAAGCAATTCACTTATCAGAAGTCTTTCGTGACCCACGCCAAAAGTCATTCGGAGTATAATTCGGAAGAATTGGAGGAGACCGATCGATGTACGATGAAAGAAAGACCGGCGGAGAACGTCGAGGAGGAAGAAGAGAACGAAGAAGAAGAAGACGACGAGGACGACGAGGACGAGAACCTGCCTGCCGAGAGCCTGCAGTGCACTCAGTGTGGAAAACTGTTCGCGACAAAGAGGAATCTGAAGAGGCACGTCTCCACGCACAGTGGATTAAAGTACACTTGCGGTACTTGCGGTAAAGGGTTCTCCAGAGTGGACAAATTAAAGGATCACGAACAATCGAAGCACAAGTCTGAAATGTTCGAGAGCTCCGATCTAGACGATAAAGAAGATACGGACAGTGTAAATAAGGAGGACTGTTTAGAGCGAAGGAAGAAAGTAAGTTGCTTTTCGAATACTTAGTTTCGTCAAGTTGTCCCGAAAGCTTTCTTAATCGTACGTTAGAGTAATTTTACAAAATTGCCGAACTGTTCCAGGAGCGTCACAACAGACCGCACAAGTGCGCGCTGTGCCCTAAATCCTTCGCGCAGGCTCAGTCTCTGGCAAATCACATAGAGCGTCACAAGCGCGTCAAAGAGACCCAGAAACGGTTTCTTTGCGAGGTTTGCAGCAAGTGTTTCGCGCAGAGTGGCTCCCTTGTCGCGCACATGCGTACGCATACGGGGGTGAAACCGTATGTTTGCAACGTGTGCAGCAGGGCTTTCACGAAGAGCACTTATTTACAATTACACCTGCGCACGCACAGCGGGGAAAAGCCTTACATTTGTCAGTATTGTAGCAGAGCGTTCGCGCGCGCGAACACGTTGGCGCGGCACATAACGATGCACACGGGGGAGGCGAAGTATCATTGCCAGATCTGTACAAAGTCGTTTAGAAGGCTGACCTCGTTGAACGAACACACGTACACGCACACTGGTCAGAGGCCGTACGCGTGCAAGATCTGTACAAAGAGATACAATAACGCCGGCTCGCTTTATGCGCACAGAAAGAAGTGCAAAGCGCAACAGCTATCGAATGCCGGCTACGCGGTTTCCGTGGAGAACACCGTGCCGCAGCAGGACGCGAACGTTCCGCAAGTCTTGATCTATTCGCAAAGGAAGCTGGTGGAAGATGCGACTGTCGGCCAAGTTACGCCAACGCCGCAGTACATGCTCGCGAATGTGCACAATCAGAAGAGCCTCGGATCAAATGTCATCCAACCGTTCGCGGTGGAAGACCCAAATGTTTATACGATCAATTCGAAGCAATTCAAGAATCCTTACTATACAATTTACCCAAATATGTAAGATAACAACCAGTGCGGGAGATTGAATAAAAAAAATGTCTTTTTTAGAGCCACACATGTATAGAGTTTCTCTTAAACACTGGTAAATACAAACGCGAAGATGGGAGGGGCTAAATAATGTAAATTAATGAATCGGGAAATTTATAAAATACGGGAAAGACACTAGTGCTCCAAATTAAAAACGATTTGAATAAATAATTTGGTCACGACAATCCGAATCGTTTCTCGCAATCTGATTCTAATAGATCTTTACTGTTCCTTGTTTATTACGTTTCTCTCCTCTAACCCGATTACTTCGAATACTTACTGTTCTAATTCGGCGATAAAAAGTATTAGTAATTCTACTATCTGATGTCAGAAAAATATAGTTTAATCCACATCACGGAATATTAACAAATTTATTTGTTCCTAAGTGTCATTATACTTGGCACGATAAGATTGCAATATATATAAATAATTAGAATAGTTCTTACGAAATATACGATAATATCGTGTAATCGAATAACAAAAGAATACGATTCTTACTTCTTATCTTACGTTTCGTAATTTCTATCGCGCGCATTCATTCACGATTCAAGGAGTCATTCCTTCTTGGCAGAACTTGTTTCATCGTCGAATACATCTGATACCGTATCCTCTTCATCGTCGTTCAGATGCTTCAAGTTTGGCGAGCTCCTCGTCTGAGGGAATATCTCTTCGATAGCTGATTCGTCGTCTATCGTTTTGCTTCGATGCGCCTTCATGGTCTGTTTCCATTGAACACCCTTCTTTTTGCTAGTTCCCATTGATTTGTGCCTTCTAACAAGGCACTTGGGGCTCCCGCTTTTAAGCACCACTTTCTCTGTAACTGGCAATTTTGTTTCCGGCGGCTTTAAATGATACGTATCGGTATGGCGACAGTGACAATGCCAGGTGCCCGAGCGTGGGCTATCACTTGTGCTCGCGCTGAAAGTACCAGGCACGTGAATATCTTCGAAATCACAATGCTGTTCCATTTCTAGAAGCTGATCTGGAGTTAGCTGGTCCAACGAGGGTCGACGCCAGATTCTGTGAGTGTATTCCTTCCAAGGATTCGCGTCGCCGCTGTATACCACCGGTGTATCGACGAAGTGCCTCGTAGGGCTCGATAAGTTAGTCGCGCTCGGCCAAGGCTCTAGAAGCACCTTGGGGCTCTTCGTTAATGTGAAGAATGGCTTTCGATTCTGATCGATTCGCTGCGATGAATATTTCCCGAGGTGCGAAAACTTCTTCACAGCTTCCGTGATGCTGCTTGATCGCTGGTCCGGTGGTGGGTCTTGAATATCGAATTGTAAAACTGTCTCAGGAGAGTTTTGATCAGTCTTTGTAGGTGTTTCAGCGCGTAGATTGATCTGGCTGAAACAAACGAGCCTAACTTAATAAAGTTTCATCGCGCGAGTGCTTTCCAAATACTTAGTGAGGTTGTACCAGAGCTTCAATATTTCTGGAATCCTAACAGAAAACAGCTTCTCTCGAAGTGTTTATGCAGAGAAAAGCCGCGTGACAATATCTTACCGCCTTTCAGACGTTGGGCTGTCAGCGTGAGTAGCCAGGCTCATGTTCGACGTATGAAGAGAGGGCTTCAGATCTTCATCGTCTTCTTCTATGTCTGGTAAAAACATGGTTTGCTTCTCCTCGGGAACGCTGTAAATACGAGAACCTACAGTATCTCATTAAATGGATCGAAGCTAATAAACAAAAAGAATGTTCAAAGACACTAACGTCATTTTTGCCACGCTACCGCGGTACGTTTTCTTCTTGTACGCGGCTGCTGCTTCTGTGTACGGTAGAGTCAAATTCTCGTCGTCGAAGTAAATGTCTTTGACCAGTGGCGGACACCTGTTCATGAGAGTGTCGACCCCAAGATACGATACCTGGTAAAAAATTTAAGAAACGATGTGATATTAAAATAGTCTTAGGAGTTACACGTGTCTAATCACCTTAGTATGACGATCAATTATCCAGTTCAACTCGAAGTCTTCGTCGTCATCGCCGAAAGGATTAATTAATTGTTCAGCCACCTATTAAAATAAGATCCAAATTTTAACTCGCACACGCTTCATCATTGAACGAAGTATTTAGACTTTGGTCACAGATTTTACAAGTACCTTTAATAACCCCATGAAGAAGAAGAACTGCAGAATGGTAAAAACAGGTATGTAGGTATCGATCTCCAGTTGAAATTGCTTTTCATTACCGTCGATGTATTGTCGAGCTAGCAAAGCAACAGCAAAGAAACTGTACGTGGCTAATGTCACGACTTGCGTATAGACTAATGGGATACATATCCAGTCGAAGCTCCACAAGAGGCCGCATTTCGTGCGAAACTCGCTAAATTCCTGTAACAATTGTTAAGCGTTTAATAACGCCTGCTTGCCTTGCTTTATTTAATTAAATACCAAATAGCGCGCGTCTCGTTTTGTACCTCCATAACTAACTTTAGTCCCTGAGGATCTGGAATCCTGCGATTCTGACGCGCCTCTTTCAGAAGATTGATAAACCATGTGCAAGGGATCCAATACGTGTTGAATTCCGAGCTTGGTACTGCCAGAAACAATTCCAATTCCAACGACGTCATAAATCCTGTGATATATTATTTTATTAGTTATCCGTTACCCAGGGACCGTAATATTAATGTTTAATCACGTCCGAAGATAAATAGATTTCATAGGATTTATGTATTTATGCAGACTTTGTGCAATATCTAAACGAACAATTAGTCTAACAGTTAGTCTAATAGTGTACGATTCTTTTTTAAGGGAAACAATTAACACAGATTTAATGAAATGCATAGATTTGTTAGTTCAGTTATTTTCTTACATCTTGGAATCTTCTACTTTAATTATTATTCTAAACTCTATGAAACGTTCTAAATTAGAATAGCGCTCGTCAAGCTATTACAGATCGTTTAATACGTATCCATAAATCTTATGAAATATCTCAGATACTCCCTTATCAAGTGTAACTTTACTCCGCTTAATATATAAAATTACGTTCGATTTTTATAAAGACGTATAGAACAAAAATAATGAAAAAAGATTAGAATTAAAGTATACCCAATGCGTATAAGGTGTAACTGGCCAGAAATGTATTCATCTTGGTCAAAGTATTCTTTGTATCGCAACTAGATGACTATATTTTCTAGTCTCACTTTCTAGACTTTTGTTTTATCATTGCCGGCGTCGATTTACCGTAGCTCTCGTCTCGTCACTCTAACATTCTTCAATGTAAGCAAATGCAAAGTGCGCATCCTACTCGAGCGCGTGCTATGGGTTAAAATTAGTAAATTCATGTTAGAGAAACACTTTTCTAATCGTGGAAGGGTCCGTTTCTAGTTTGACGATGGGGCATAGTTTACCAGAATCCACAACATGATCGAGCGTTGGAAATCGTTTTTTCACCGCTGAACTGATCGATCGTAAGACGAGTATTAAAGACAGATTCAAATAACGCATGAGCGCCCTTCGAAGCATACGACTATATTCGTCGTTCCCCGTAACATATAACGCAATTAAATGCATCACTCTGCGGAAGAATATTCGTATGAGACATCATATACATCGGTTTCGGCGCACTGATTCGGTCACTATAATACGATTAATTTATTTATTTAAGAATAAAATAAAATGACACAGCTATTTAGCAATTAATTATAAAGCTCGCTTTAACGCTGCGACAGATTTTTCATCAGCAAACGCAATATTATACATTTAATCTCACTTTCCTTGAGGAGGGTTCAAATCAAGAACCGAAACGTCGGATTGCTTTATAATTAATTGCTAAATAGCTGTGTCATTTTATTTTATTCTTAAATAAATAAATTAATCGTATTATAGTGACCGAATCAGTGCGCCGAAACCAGTTTATTTAATATTTACGGTCGAAAATTTTAATTTGAATATTATCATATACATCGTTCAGAAATTTATTCTTCGGACTCACTTGTCGGGCCAAGGTATCGCTTGGTATTGTTGCCACCATCTGTGAGCAACGTAGGACACATAGAAGCCCAGAACGAAACTTAATGGAATTAAATTAATGAAATTGTCGCAGTAAATGACGATCTGCTCGAAATCCCTGAAAATTCAAAGTACACTGTAGTAAAACGATTATTAGTTAAGTTCTCTTCTTTCTCGTTAATCAACAACCAGTGACGGGGCAAATATAACAAGAATATGTTTCCCTTACAATTATAACGCATTTGTGACATTAACACACCGAAGAAATCGTCAATTATGAATTTCATTTGTATTTCAAAGACTCGCGCCCCCACTGGTCACAGAATCTCTCTGAACGAAGAGTATATAACTGTTGAATTGCGAACTTTTTTTGCGCAGCAGTAAGTAAACGTCGGTAAATAGCAGATAGCGCGCCAAAGAGGATCAGAAACAGGAGGAGTTCTCTATAGATGAGCTTGTAAAGTGAACCTCTCCACATAAAAAGCAGCCTCGTGAATCCGCCGCTCGTGGAATTGGCAACTTGGTACTGATACGTCACCGTCATCTTTCCTTCGTTCAATAGTTACTACGTTTGCAACGAAGGTAATTTTGTCGTAGGAATAGTAGCTTCTTCCTTTTCATCGTTATTATAAGTTTCGCCTCAGGGAACCTGGGAATAAATTCAAACCAAAACATGGAAGCTCGAGTCGTTCTTACATGCAGTTTTTACTGTAAGCTGCTTACGATACCTCAGGCGCAGTGGAATGAATATGCGGTACTACAAATCGTCTTAGTTTAACAAAAGAGATGCGACGCGTGGTTCGTCCACGATGAGTTGTCCAACAAAGGAATCGTCAATTTCGAGTCCATTTTGCGTCCCTGGAAGTAAACGCGAATAATATTACTTTCGTCAAAGATTCGTTACAAGTTTAAACACACGATACTAGAAACGACATTCATTTATATGTTTAACACGTGCGTTAGTCTACGCAGGGTACAGAAAAATCAAGGAGTCTTCACGTAGCGAAGGGAACGCCATCGTTAAGGCATGAGAATTGTCGTCGGAGAGTGTAGGCTGCGTGGTTTCTTTAGACTATGCATCGTAAATAATGCTGAGTATTTACGGGAGTCGCGCCAGAATCCACCGGCACTGTTAAATATAACTTTGGACATTGAAATAACTGCTGTCTTAGTAAACATAGAACTTGTGCGAGGTTTCCGAGTAGACTGCAATCCGCACTTCTAGTCTGAGTGATAATTATCGTCCTTAACATACTTTCCGCGCGTAGAGGCAGATTTTGAAGAATTTCTGTTCGACGCTACTTTAAACGAATCCATGGTCAACGATCGCCGCAGACTGGATGTCACTAAACGTTCGATTCTTACCGCCAAAAGGGTAAATAGCTTTCGGCACACGTTACGTTCGCGTGGGATGCTTTATTTAGATTTCCATTTCGTAAATTCATTTTCTCGTCTATAATTGTTTTATTGCAATCGTCGATGCGATTGAAAATATCGGCTCGCCTGCAAGTGTCGTGTGTGTAACGACACGTGCGCGGCGTCATTGTGTCCAAGAGATTGTCTGACGGCCACGAGACGCTCATCGAGGCAGCGGTCTAAAAATACGTCGAAAAGAAGCACGCGACATTGGCCGAGCTGTGAAACGCTTCCGTTCGGATTTTAATGCGATACTATAGTCTGAGGCAGATAAAACTAACTCGAAGCGGTTTGTTTTTTCGGTGTAATACATATTTAAACGACCGCACGACACGACGGGAGTATCGTTTCCTGTAAATAGGAAACTATAGTAAGGAATAAATAAAAATAAATAAATGACTCGAATAGCTCTGTTTCGGGATAATTAATATTACAATATTAACACATTCCTGTCGACTATTTGTTGTGATAGAAACTGTTATAATTATTGAAACACGAACTCGCGATAATGGAAATGCGTTAAGTTTATCTTACGAGAGCTCGTAGGAATTTACGTCAGTTAAACGTTCGGTTAATTAAAATCGGGGATTTGTTAGTTACTAATATTCTTAAACGCGTATAAAATATATTCTTCTGGCGCGTGAAGAGCGGAACTACCACTGAAGTCGGCGCCTGAAGTTGAAATTCTTTCACCAATATCCCGAACGTGAATTATACTTTATCGGTCGCAAGCACAGGTATGCGCTCGAAGCTTGTAAGCGGCAAACTGCTTCGCTAAGAACATCCGCATCGTCATTGCGAATGTTAACATTGACGCTGGTAAATTCTGATCCGATGGCAGATGCCCAAATCTAAAAGGGGTCGAATGTCAGACTAGTATCAGACATTGTAGTACGCTGATACCTACATGTCTGAATGCTATATACCCTTTTCGTAGAAAAAGGAAAGGGAAGAAAAATAATTGTTCTCATTGAAGTTATGTCGGGCGATTTTAACTATCGACGAAATTTACGACTTTGTTACTGCACTGTCTTTTGTTTTGAATTAGATCGAAATATATATAAAATGTGTTTTGAGACATTTTTACTTTCTTTTTTCAATCTTTGCCTGGCAATGGCGACTATTTCGGTTAAATTTCGTTAAATTTTAACCTGTTCCCTGGCATTGGCGCGTTTTCACGCCAACACCACTGGAAAAGTTTTGGTCCACATTTGTTGTATAATTCTTTCTAATGCATAATTTTTTACGTCTACAATTTTAGTCCTAAGTGTAGGATAGACTTATCATCTTATGAGAATTCGCGTCACGCGCTCTGAAATGCCGACTTCGTGAAACACATCTTAATTGCGCCCTCTGCGTTTAGGAGCGGTGGTTTTTGGAAACACATTAGTTTAGGAAATAAAAAAAAATTAGAGTTAGAGTATGTTGAAATTATAAAATATAAAAAAAAATGTTCCTGAATGCCTTAAATTAATAAATTCACTGCAAGTCTGTTATTCAGAAAATTGAAAAAGAATTTCTCCTTATCCGCTATTAATAATTACGACTAATTACCGCAATAAAGAAACTATTGTAATATAATTATTAAAATAAATGTAGTAAATGTATTAAGAGTAATTTGTAGCAAATGAACGTGTATTTTTATTATACCTATATGTATATCACGCCTTAAATATATAATAATATACAGTTTATTATGTTTGTTTTACAAAAATAAATTCGTATAAGGAATACCTAGTTAAGCGTTATATTTTTATGTAATTAAGTGCTAGCTTCTGAAGAATAGGTGGAATACTTCTCGATCCAAATTGTTTCAAAGGGCTCAGCCTGTTTCAAAATTATAACTCTCTCCGCTTGTAATTCTAAAAAGTTATAATAAATGAAAATGATTAATGGAGACAAAAGAAAATTTAATTGAAAATCGAGAAATCACGATATTTTTTGGGATCATTGTGTTACAGTTAACATCTAATTTACCTAAGCAGTATTGAAACGCACAAGAAGCATCGAGTTTGTTGTAAATAGCTGGCGAAATTATATCATTGAACGAAACTAGGTCTCTGTCGCGCCAGCTAATTTCCAGTAACGCATGTAACTCTTTTTTGGCCAAATATACGTTGAAGCTGCAATAAAATATAAATTAATTGTCATAGAATGATGTAAATACATATTTTAATGTTACATATGACTTTGAAAAGTGAAAAGAAGGCTGCTGACCAAGAAGAACTGGATTTTGACGAACTTTTCGGCCTTCTCTCGTCCGAATCGCGTCTGCCTTGTATTTCAACCGCTCCTCTGTAAAAACTCAACTTTAGAACTTAATGAAACATATATTAACGATGGCTTCCTAAGCAAATCGATTAAGCGAGCATCGAATTATACTCAGTCTGCTCTTCGAGCCCAGTAATTCCTGGAAGTTCAATCAGGGATTCTGCGATTTCATTTCTCTGAAGTTCTTCGCGCTCTTCGGCCGGAAATTCCTGAATTGGAAGCATCCCCTCTATCGTCTTCGACTGGCCAGTCGTTTCGCTCGAAACTATCGGTAATTTACTCGACAATTCACCCGTTTTGTCTGGCAATTTACTCGACGCATCCGCGCGCATGGTCGTCTCGTCTGTGAAATTAAAGTCGCGAGATCAAATATTCCTTCTTCCAGCTGGAAACTGCTACAGCTTTCGCTACTCCCTAGAAGCTTCTACTCCGGAGAAGCAGAAGCGTTTCGATGCTCACACATTGTTTGCTCGGCTTCAAAATCGGGCACGTCCGGAAATTCGTTCGGAGCGATGAAACGGTCAGTAAGATGACGATTGTACAATCTGGTGAGAGCGTTTCCCCACGATTTCCCTTGAATTTTCACCGACGGTTGCGATATATATTCGTTGATTGATTGCAAAACGACAAGTTTCTTTTGTGGCTGAGTAATAATAAACAAGAATTTCATTCGGTTAGTTGGATCGGAATGATCTGCTTGTATCTTTAATCTGTGAATCGATTCTTTTAATATTAAGTAACTCGCCATGGTGTGAACTTTAACGTCCGTAAGCCATCTCTTCATTAGGTTAGTGGATATCTGAATCTGTCCATCGAAGAGTTTTCTTCGTCTTCCCTTTTGCCTCGCTATCTCGATTAATTCTGCATCTTCGTTGATAGGAGGTTCCTGTCGCGATTCAGATTCTAACGCATCTGCAGGTGCAGGTGCCTGCGCAATTTCTGGCGCAGGTGGTTCTACAGGTAGTAGGACAGGCGAAGGTGGAGCTGGAGGTACTTCCACTTCTTCGGTGCTTATCTATAAAACGACGTGTTAAATTTTAAAACCTAGGAAGCAATCGTTAACAAACAAATGAATGTTAACAGTCTCGAGCTCTACGCTAAGGCTGTTTGAGTAGCTTGAATATTCGAGTAGCTTAGAGTTCGGACCGAGCCGAGCCGAGTAGCCGTAAAAACCGAGTAGCTCGATAAATCCGAGTAGCTCGAATTTTTTTGGAGCGGCTCGAATATACTTCGAGCAGCTTCGGGTTACGTTTATCTACTGGAATGTAAATAATGGCTGCTCGAAGAAATTCGAGCTACTCGGTTTTTACGGCTACTCGGCTCGGCCCGGCTCGAAAATATTCGAGCTACTCGGCTCGGCTCGGCTCGGCTCGGCTCGAAAATATTCGAGCTACTCGGCTCGGCTCGGCTCGGCTCGGCTCGAAAATATTCGAGCTACTCGGCTCGGCTCGGCTCGGCTCGAAAATATTCGAGCTACTCGGCTCGGCTCGGCTCGAAAATATTCGAGCTACTCGGCTCGGCTCGGCTCGGCTCGGCTCGGCTCGAAAATATTCGAGCTACTCGGCTCGGCTCGGCTTGAAAATATTCGAGCTACTCGGCTCGGCTGGGCTTGAAAATATTCGAGCTACTCGGCTCGGCTCGGCTTGAAAATATTCGAGCTACTCGGCTCGGCTCCGCTCGGCTCGGCTCGAAAAGATTCGAGCTACTCGGCTCGGCTCGAAAATAGTCGAGCTACTCGGCTCGGCTCGGCTCGAAAATATTCGAGCTACTCGGCTCGGCTCGGCTCGGCTCGGTTCGGCTCGGCTCGAAAATATTCGAGCTACTCGGCTCGGCTCGGCTCGGCTCGGCTCGGCTCGGCTCGAAAATATTCGAGCTACTCGGCTCGGCTCGGCTTGAAAATATTCGAGCTACTCGGCTCGGCTGGGCTTGAAAATATTCGAGCTACTCGGCTCGGCTCGGCTTGAAAATATTCGAGCTACTCGGCTCGGCTCCGCTCGGCTCGGCTCGAAAAGATTCGAGCTACTCGGCTCGGCTCGAAAAGATTCGAGCTACTCGGCTCGGCTCGAAAAGATTCGAGCTACTCGGCTCGGCTCGAAAAGATTCGAGCTACTCGGCTCGGCTCGAAAAGATTCGAGCTACTCGGCTCGGCTCGAAAAGATTCGAGCTACTCGGCTCGGCTCGAAAAGATTCGAGCTACTCGGCTCGGCTCGAAAAGATTCGAGCTACTCGGCTCGGCTCGAAAAGATTCGAGCTACTCGGCTCGGCTCGAAAAGATTCGAGCTACTCGGCTCGGCTCGAAAATATTCGAGCTACTCGGCTCGGCTCGGCTTGAAAATATTCGAGCTACTCGGCTCGGCTGGGCTTGAAAATATTCGAGCTACTCGGCTCGGCTCGGCTTGAAAATATTCGAGCTACTCGGCTCGGCTCCGCTCGGCTCGGCTCGAAAAGATTCGAGCTACTCGGCTCGGCTCGAAAAGATTCGAGCTACTCGGCTCGGCTCGAAAAGATTCGAGCTACTCGGCTCGGCTCGAAAAGATTCGAGCTACTCGGCTCGGCTCGAAAATAGTCGAGCTACTCGGCTCGGCTCGGCTCGAAAATATTCGAGCTACTCGGCTCGGCTCGGCTCGGCTCGGTTCGGCTCGGCTCGAAAATATTCGAGCTACTCGGCTCGGCTCGGCTCGGCTCGGCTCGGCTCGGCTCGAAAATATTCGAGCTACTCGGCTCGGCTCGGCTTGAAAATATTCGAGCTACTCGGCTCGGCTGGGCTTGAAAATATTCGAGCTACTCGGCTCGGCTCGGCTTGAAAATATTCGAGCTACTCGGCTCGGCTCCGCTCGGCTCGGCTCGAAAAGATTCGAGCTACTCGGCTCGGCTCGAAAAGATTCGAGCTACTCGGCTCGGCTCGAAAAGATTCGAGCTACTCGGCTCGGCTCGAAAAGATTCGAGCTACTCGGCTCGGCTCGAAAAGATTCGAGCTACTCGGCTCGGCTCGAAAAGATTCGAGCTACTCGGCTCGGCTCGAAAAGATTCGAGCTACTCGGCTCGGCTCGAAAAGATTCGAGCTACTCGGCTCGGCTCGAAAATAGTCGAGCTACTCGGCTCGGCTCGGCTCGTTTTTTCCGAGTACTCGAACGGCCTTACTCCACGCTTCTCTCAATTTTATTTATTTCAATTAAACCCTTAAAAAATTCGAGCTACTCGTATTTATCGAGCTACTCGTATTTATCGAGCTACTCAATTTTCAATTAAACCTAGAGCTAGACCTACTTTACTCTTTTTCGTAGGAGTTTCCGCAGGGGACTTCAAAGTCCTCTTCTTAGGAGTTGAAGGAGCAGATATTTTAGCTCGATCTGAAAAAGCATCATGCGTTACTAGGTACATCTCTCCCGAAATAGAAGCATCCCAAGATTTACTAAAATTCGAAAACCTTCAACGACGACCAACGATTCCCTTTTGTCCCTCCTAGCGGAAGCTGCTCGCGTTTCTTTCTCAATCTCGGAAATCTGGAACTCGAAATTGTCCGTGTTGACCAGAGGGACTTGCACGGATCCCTCGGTGATTTCTTCGGACTCGTCCCAACCGAATCTTCGTATCTCCTTCCTAAATAATACGTATCAATAACTTTACGAGTGTTAACAGAGAAAGCGAGCAAGTGAGCCAGAGAAATTTGCAGAAATATTAATTGAGAAGATGTAATTAAAGTGTGCAGGAGGGGGAGGAGTACGATTTACTTCCGTTCATTCCAATTATAATAACGTTTGAAGGGGTTTTCGTTATTTGAAATGAAAGAGAATGAAATTCAAACTTTTTGAACTTTGATGTCGGGAGGTGTTAGAATTGTGGAACTTGTGGAAACACGAGGAACTAACAGGGACGATTCCTCTGGTCCGGGTAGCACGAATTGCTCCATCTCGAAGTTCGTCAACGCCCCGAAATTCATTTGGTGTTGCATCTGCATTCGGATAACATTGTAAAGGAAATTTAAACGGTCCGTGTGTAGGAATTCTCGCGTCGCATTTACGTTTAAATACTTTTCATTAATCATTCAAGCAGTTCGATTTGGCTTCCTTACCATGTGTTCCACAACGCAAGTGTAAGGTTCTTCCGCGATGAGATGTAAATTCGCAGGAATTTCCGCATTGCAGAACGCCTCGTTTATCTCGGGAGGTTCTGGTGTGTTTAAAGCCATCACCACATTAAACTCGTCTCTGTGGCTAACAAAAGTAACTTTTATTTATAAAATAAATTCAGTGCTTCGCGATTTTAAAAATGGATCTTAGTTTGAATTTAAAAGACATGGTGGATTCATAAAAATTTGGAATTTTTCCAGACTTAAAAAATTATTAAAGGCGGAAGAAAACTACTATATCGATTGAGATCGAAATTAATTAATCTCGATTTACATATCTCTTCGTTCCATAATTACCTGCGTATTTCAAGTATGGCCCAGTTCATTTGAAACAGGTAATCTACAATAAAAAATGAAAAATTCGTAACTACAGTGTACATTCTAATTAATTTCGGAGACGCAATGAAATTACCTTGGAAGAGTTTCGTCTGATAAAAGAGTAGCTTCGTAGCGCCGTACATTAATTGGGAAGAAAGGTAAAGACTAAATCTGCCGTAGCTTCTACCGTCCCGTATTTCGATTGTCGATAAAATCTCCTCGCTGAGAAGCCGAGAACAAATGAGCCAAATAATTCAGGGAAAATAAACAATCGGCCATTAACAATTAAAACAACTGCGAAGAAAAGGCACGTTTAAACCTTTAAACAGCGCGCCGAGTGTCTAAATACATCGCAGCTACACTCGAAACAAAAGATAACAACCTCTGAATTTAATTAAAACGTTACCCCCACCCCATTTTCACTTGCGATTACATTCGCAAGATCAATATAATTTGCACCCGAGGAAGTGGCCTTGGCCCATGGCTTTTCAGAAAAAATCGCTTATTTTCCAAACCTAATCTTTATTGAGTTTATACGAAAAAAATGAATATTCTTAAATTTCGGTTTTAAATTTTTAATTAAATTGACACAGTAAAATGGGGTTGAAAATTAAAAAGGGTATATTTTTCTTTATTATCATCCCAAAGTTCCCCCCCCCCCCCTCAATTGGAAAAGTCTACGGACGCCCTTGAAAATGGCATTTAATGGTAATTTCGTAGTTCGTATTTGGAAAGTTATCCCCCCTCCATCGCGATTTTCCGTTGGTCAGGAATTGAATTACTTTGGATACTTGTCTATGAAATATCCTATTCTGCCTTTTATTCATACATGCCATAACGAGGCAACAATAAAAAGGAGCACTGAGCTCGAGACTCGTGAACGAATGCGTATGAAAACGATTTTACCAGAGAACGGATACGTCGATTTTCCTGATGGATGCTGGCTTGCATGTCTTTTTAAACATTTTCTCGCTAATGGTCGCGGCCATCCAGCATCGCGCCAGTTTACCCTTTCGTCGACGGGTAAGCAGCTCGACCGAGTAAAACATCGTGAGTCGATGGAGTTAAGTAAAAGCTCGGACTGCAACTGGTGTAAAGAATAAAATGGGAGTCGTCGCACCGCCGAGTTTTGTTTCTGGTAGATTTAACGGATACTCGAAAACGAGTGTGATCGAGTAGCTGATCGATCGATCGATTTATTGGCGAGGCGCGCTCCATCTGGTATTCGAAAATCATGCATCGCCACTCGCCTATGCTTACCGTCGTCCCCCACTTTCTTCCTTCGCACTGCACACAAGCATATTCCTTCTGCTGTCCGTGTGCGCTGCCCGTGAATCGCGAGTCCCCTAACCATTTTTGTGTCACACCCAACGTTATCGATTCAGTCTGAAATAGAAATACTCCTGTCACAGAGGAGGTATTGTATTGTATATTGTTTTTTCCTGTGTTTTAAGCAAGTCAGCGTTTCAAGTTTATCCATTTTCTCTCTCCTTCGGGTCCCAGGCGCACCGGGAGGAAGTTGGTGACTTTACCGACTGAGTGATCGAGTTGAGTTAGTTCCCGGAGTCAACGGTCCTAAATGTAGAGGGCGCGTGTAAACCATTGATCTTTCACGAGGGTCGGTATTGCAGTTCGTGTGACGCGCACCCATAGAATTGTGAAGCCTATCCTGTGTTCAACTAGTCCGTGGTGGTGGTGTCATCTTCGTATTTTTACCCTTCATGGGTAAATGCCCACAAACAGCTGTTCGATAGGAGATGTTTATCACAACTTCTTTGGGATATTTTTCACTTTAGAAGTTCGGTTTCTGTCGGTTTCCGAGATAACAGACGATAGTGATGTAGCGTTCAAAATGATAGCCGTCGCGTAATTAATTACTGCTTCTTAGTAAATACGTAACCTCCGTCACTCGTAGAATTTGTAGGGAAATAATCATGGCTCAATGTAAGTTAACCCCCCGCGAGTTTATAAGTAACGCCTTCTCCCCTCAAATCGCTGCGGTATGTTCGATCGCGGCGGACGCGACTTGTCAGAAAAATAATTTATCATTCGTTGAGCTACTGCAACCGTTCTGCAAATTAAACACGGAAGGTAAGGAAACATAGCCTTGCAACATTCTCGATGATCGCCGATAGTTTGCATTATTACACTGCGCTCTGCGCGTTTTTCTCGTGCGTATAGCTTCTCGAGATAAATCGAGAAAAGTATTGCAATCACATTTAGAATTAATTGTCCTTTAACATCGCTATAGAACAACGGAAACAAGCCGTTTCGGGATGACGATAAAATGTAACAGATTTGTGTATCGTCAAGTCGAATAAATATACTGTAACGAATCCTTAATCGTCTTTAGATATGTTTTACGCAAACTGAACTTCTCGATGGTATCGTTGTGTGTATTCGATTGATACAGCAATTGTACGGCATTGACTAGTCGTTTCATTATCATAGGTCATTTCAAAGATCCGCAAGGGAATACCGTAACAGTTAGAAATCTTCGACTTTTTATACAAGATGTTAATGCTCAGCCGCCGGAACCAACCGTCGCTAGGAAAATGTTGAACGAAGCGGTTAGCTCTGTTACGTGCGAACATACGACTTGCGTAAGAATCGGAACAACGGAGCTGGACATACCTGTTTCGGTCCCTTGGTTCGAAGCATGGAGGGAGATGTTTCTGAGCGTCCAATTCCCGTCGGACCACGAATTCACCAAGCACTTTCTCGCTTGTATGATAGTCGTTTCTACGGCAGAAGACAATCCATTGGAGAAGATACAAAATATGGGTGCGCAGTTACACCAAAGTATACCCGGAAAATTGCCAAAATGGTTCAATAACAATACGCTTAGATATTACATCTTAGTACACGATACAACACAGGATGATAGGAACAAGTATTTACCTTTTATTCTACAGACTACATCGAGCCCCGTTTGTCCGAAACTAATCGTTCGCAATCTTTCCAGGGCTGAAGTAGTTTTTACAGATATGAAAAATATCTATGGTGCTAGCAACTGTTTCTTGTTGCAAATGAACTCTAGACCGCCGGGTCAGTCTGACGACAATACTCATTTGCCGGATCCTTGGAGTCAGTTTCTGATAAAGCATTCAGAAACATTCGCGGGCAGCGAACAAAATAGCTCTCCTCGTACGCCAGCGGACACTACCGGCGTTTCTGCTATGCCGAACGAAGTTACGACAGATACAGACAAGTGCGATTAAAGATCTCGTATATCGTAGATAAATTAAGACGCAAATTACTCGCCACGCATGTTTTTGGATTTGTATATTTGAATTTTGTGTTTTAGGACAAGCCAGGCCGGAACGCCAGTGAACCTACAAAATTCTGCACTGGCTTCGCCGGATGTAAATAGTACTGTTAATTTCTCATCCGAAATATCCGAGTCGGCGAGTACGCATTTAGAAGTTGGACAAGAAGCTGTGTCCGTTACAATTCATCCTTTAAGTCCGGCAGCCGAGAAGCCACAGAATACAAGTTCCGCTGTACATATAAGAGGGCAAGGAGTTAGCGACACACCGATAAACGTGAACGTTTGGGCAGATTCTCCTAGTTACGTAACGACGCAGCATGGTGCTAGATTGTCTACGCAGGACCTCGAGAGATTACGAACATTAATAACAGAGTTCTGTTTGAAAAGTTTATTGCCTTACGTGGAGAAGCAAATCGGTCTACTGAACGATGTTATATCGAACAAGAAAGGTGTCAGTAGATCAATTTTCAGTGCTACGAGGCGATGGTTCGGGACGAATAAACCTGGGATACCGGGACCTACGCCATCGAACGCTGTAATGTATGTTGTTCACCAATCTTTAGTGTAGTTGTTACTCGTACATGGTATTAGATTAGAAACAAAGGTTCTAGCATATATAAATATATAAAGTTCCAGCTTGTTTGGATTTCAGTTATACAACAGAATCTCCAGAATTACAATTGCGTCGCTTAGGTGACTTATGTTTCATGTTTGGTCACTATTCTCTTGCTTACCAAGCGTATCATAGCGCGAAAAGAGATTTTGCAGCGGATCAAGCTTGGCTTTATTACGCAGGTGCTCTCGAAATGGCTGCACTGAGCGCATTCATGCAGGGCGAAACTAACAGAAAGACAATTGAATACATGGACGATGCGATATTAACTTATTCGAACAGTTGTAAGAAGCCTCAGTTCGCGACGAGGGCAACGTTGCTCAGTGTCGAGTGTTTGAAAGGTCGAAATTTATACGGAGACGCTGCGAAACAGTTGATTCGCATGACCAGCGAAGATTCGGACTTGCGCTCGGCGCTGTTGTTAGAGCAAGCTGCTTATTGTTTCATCGGGCCGAAGATGATGCGCAAGTATGCGTTTCATGCTGTTCTTGCTGGTCATAGATTCTCGAAAGCGGGCCAAAGGAAACATTCTCTACGATGTTACCAACAAGCGTACCAGGTATTCGGCGTTATTTTAACGTTAAAGTATTCGGATAGGTGAATTATTGTTACTACGGTGGATAATTATTGTTACAAGGTCTACAGCGGGAGAGGCTGGTCGCTGGCTGAGGATCATATACATTTCACCATTGGCAGACAGGCCGCGTCGTTGAAACAAGTTTACGACGCGGTTCAAGCGTTCGAGAAACTATTGAATGCTTACAGTAAGCAACCGGCACCGCAGCAGGCTACGTTTCTACGCGAATTCCTACATATCCATAATGTAGGTATAGATATATTATTACGCGAATCTTTTGGTCCACGCGTGTTCCGTTATTTTCATAATAATCGGAGGCTGCGCGTTACAGTTACTGTTTCAGGAAGGTTTAGCGAATCGTCAAGAGCTTCCTACTTTGCCTTTACCGTTAATAGATAGTAATAATATTAAAGTATTGCATGGTCCTGTAGCCAAGCCATACGAGAACCATATTCCAGCCAGCCACGTTTCATTTAATACCGAAGAGTGCGACGATGTGAGATGGTCGAAGATGGAAGAGATGCTGATAACGGAAGCTCAGGGATCCTCGTCTATGATATTCAAGCCGACAGTTGCGTTATACTCTGGTACAAGTAATAATAGTGTAAAACCGAATGCAGTTTTAGACGAGCCAGTACATTTTTTCATCGAATTGCATAATCCGTTACACATACCTCTGCCATTATCTAATGTTACTTTACTGTGGTTGTTCACTACGGCTGACGGGCAAATTACGAACGAAATGAAACTGCCGGAGACCGTGAAACCGGCGGAGGTGCAAGTAATCGAAACAATGATTCTGCAACCGGATTGCAGGCAGCACATAACGCTGTCTCTTGTACCGAGACAAGTAGGAGAGTTAAAAGTGTTAGGTTTAAGCTATGATTTATCTAATCCGACACATGCGATAGATCCGCCAGTTGTTAATCCAACGATAGCCATTACTGGGAAAAGATTGTTCGAAATCAGAGGACCTAGGTTAAAGAACGTTAAAGAGAAACCGGGTGTAAATATGTATGGCGTGGACCATAGATTGGATATGAATGTTATCGAGAAGGCACCGTTGATGCAGGTAATTCGAACACAATTATCTGTGGAAGATTTTTCCAGTGGAATCATGAATATTTACTTTCAGGTCTTCTTTAGTAAATTGTCCCCGAAGATGTTGTGTGGCGAAATTCAGAGAGCAGAGATTACTTTGAGAAACGCGGGTAACGCAGCATTATCTAATATCTACCTGGCATCTACGGACGCTAAGCTGATCTCGTTAGGGGACGCGCAAATGAGCACTCAAGAAGGTACAGTTAATTTTCTAGCTCCGTGTAGGTTTTAAATTTCAGAGAATGAGTATTTATTATCAATTATTGTTCCAGAGCACGCGACGAAGAAAAGTAATAAACTCGTAACGAAAATTCCATTACCTTCCAATAGAGATATATTGAATATTAAAGAGACCCACACGATACCATTGTGGATACGTGCACCCCACGAGAAAGGAGCGCATCGTTTAGATTTACTTTTTTACTACGAGAATAGCGATCCAAAGAGCATGATAAAGCATCGACTGTGCAGGCACACGTGGCATTTCACTGTCCTGGATTCTATACAAATTAGCGCGATCGCTTCGAGGAGTGTGTTATTCAAGGATATTTCGCCCACGTTGAATTTGATAGTCTGCGTTAAAAACGCGAATCACCTTCACGAGTCCGTTACGAATGAAATCATGCTGTCGAATGTGTCGTTTCAAAGTAGCGCGTGGTCCGTATTCAGCTCGTCCGTTCTACCGATCGACATTAAAATAGAACCTCAGGAAATGTTTCACTTGATGCTCAAGTTAAGAAAGAAGATCGAGGGCGAGTCGATATTTTCCGACGTGTCGTTGACCAAAGAAGTCGATGGCACGTCGAGCGTGGATTACCCGTACATCAGTTTTATACAAAGGAGAAATATCACGTCGTTGGATACGAATGAGAATTTCAGCGAGATGCAATTCCAACGGTCGTCGCAAAACGCGGAGCAGCTGGCCTCGTCCGTGACTATGGCGCTAAATTCCACTTTAATCGTCAGATGGCGAGGGAACGTCGTCGAGGGCGGTGTAGCTATCAGGCAAGCGATCGGTCAGCATCATCTTGACATCGAGTATTTGAATAAAATCTACAAGCATCCGAAGGAGATTCAAGCGGAGTCGAGCGAGTACGGAGGGCGCTTGAAGATCTTTGGCCCGGACAAAAACGTGCTCGATTCTTTGGCTGTGACTACTAAAGAACAAATTTTAGAAACGGAATTCATGAAGAACATAATCTCCTTCTCGTTGTCTCATGCTAGACAGATCAGCCATAATTTTAATCGGAGTCGATTGTGTTTCGTCCCGGTAATAATGTATATACAGAATCATTTAGAATCACAAATCGATGTTAAAGTCAATACAATAGGTACTAGCAGGTAAATATTCTTACACGTAAAACATTACTAAAAAAGAAGCTCTTCACGTTTCGTATACAACCATGCTCGTTTCTTTCCAGCGGGACGCATCTTCCGAATGTAAAGTCACAGTTGTATTCCCCGCAAGCTTCGACGTTCTACAGATACGCTTGCCATTCGGCGATCTGTTCTCACATACAACCACTCACCAGCAATACTGTAAAATTACAAGCTGTACTTCCGGCCCCTGGGACGTACGATTTAGCAGCGCGCGTAGAAGTCTCTGTAAGAACTGTAAATACTAGAGAATTCATCTTGCAGAAATGGAGAATGGAGAGTATATGTATTATTAACGGTGATAGTAAATAGTCGTAAACTATAAAGGTATTATTATTATCATTATTACGTAATGTAATAAATTAATTTCATTTATGTAATTTAAAGTCATTCCTCGATAACTATGTAAATATCTAGTACAAGTCAAATTATTACTATTAATCGTAGAACTCTGCTGCGTATTATTTAACACGTTCCATACTTTCTTGTATCAAACTCCTTTCAGGTAGCAAACCCGTTGCAAAATCTCGTGCGTTACTGGACGTATTAACCATTTGTTACGGCATAGCGCTCGTTTCACACGGAACAGCCGACTTTCAAAAGCATCGTTGTAAATTAAGCTATTACAGATCGATACATTAAAGTCATTTTATGTAAAAGCATGCTCGGTTATAATCCCTCGAGTGAATATCGGAATTGTAGCGGGGAAATTCTGTCGTATAAATATATTTTAGCATTTCATATCTTCGGAAGGAGAATAAACGAGGCAATTTGTGGCAGCGTAGTTACGGAATGCTGTAAAACGATAAATCATACGTTTCTTACAGTGGCAAGCAAAGTCTTTGTACGAAGATGCGCGTTGCTGTGCCGGTGAAACGACGGTGTAATTAAATGCAAGAATAAATGTTGCACGGACAGAATCGAACATTGAAATAACGAATGTATGCGGGCATCGAAATTGATTAGCAGTGGTACGAGTCCACGATTCGTGCGCCATATCATGTTCTAAGTGGTAAAAGACATTCATAGCGGGGCATTCACCGAGTAAGTAGTATGAGCCTGCATAAAGCGGGCGACCGATGAGATTGAATGGTAGCATTCTCGAATATTTATTTGTAGAAATTCCGGATAGAGAAATATTTAAAAGTGATGTATAATAGTCAAATGCAGAACCAATAAATTTAAAAGGATATATATTCGTATAACAATGACATATGTCTGACTCCATTACTTACACACAGTAATATATATATATATATATATTTTATACGTTTAACATCACACAACAAGCGCGCCAAACACTTTCACATAAATTGCTAAAGCAGTATAAAATCTTACGTTACATAATTAATAAATTATACATGCACATAATCATTTGCGCGCGCGCGCGCGGATACAGCAATACATAATTACATTAATTTTTGACATAGCGTTAGTTCTGCACAACAGCTTAACATTTTGTGTACAGTTAATATCACGTAACGTTGTAGCAAGGTTCCTGAGTTACTTCGTAATTGTAAATACATAGGTATTGTTAATTTAAGTAAAAAAATCATATATATTATTTGCGAAAATAAGGAGCAATTGTACGAAAATGTTATTATAAAGTATTTGTATATTCGCTTCGCCCGTATAGCATTATTATATATACTTTTATATTTGTAGAAAAACTATAAACTTCTTTTTATCTGTTTCTTCGTTTGATGAATTGCAGTGGCGAGCGGTGCAGGCAATTAAGCATGTTGCTCTGCAGATGTGTACTCTTTGATTCGTACTTCTCTGCTGTTAAAACTGTTTGTTGTTTTATACAAACATTAAACCTTCTCCTGTGAAATTAAGGACAAAGCAAAAAGCCCTCCGATTTTTCTCAATTTTACTACGCCGACTTCCATATGCATATCGCTAAATTTCCGGCGCAGTACATGTAGAGGAGGTGTTTTAGCTGATAAGTGATTTCGAATCCATAGCCTTCCCCTACGACCGTGTGCCACGACGCTCCGAATCTCTTATCCATCGTCTCTTTGATCATTCGCGAAACGCTTTCGTAATTGTCCGCGTATTTTTCTGCCGCCGTCACGCAGAGCTCCATCGCCTCTTGTTTCATCTCGTCCGACATATCGCATTTCTGTAACGCAGTAGGTAACTTGAAACTTTTCCAATTTTTTTTAAAAACAACTCAGTTCCAATGGCAAAGTAACGATTTTAAAACAATTAAACATTATTCTACGTATAAAAATAATGTTTCTCGCATAATAACCACCTCTATTGATTAAACACTGCCGACGGACATCGGATTTATTTCTTCTCGGCATAGTTCGCGAAACGATATTTGCAAAATGTATTTTACTTACTCTGCAGAGAGGATACGTGTGCAATATTTTAACGACATCTTCTTTCTTCACTTCGGTCATCTCTTTCTCAATTAATGTCCCATAAAAATCGTATCTGCCACTGACTCGTTCCTATTTCAGAGTCGGTGTAGAAATTGCCATCTTTCAGGCGCACGCTTACCCCCGAGCCCCTAAGTCAGGGGTTCTCAAATCGTGGGACGAACTTGGGGGTGGCTTGATTCGAAAACAATGACACATGTTGACTTGCATTATTTTCAGTCGCTTCACGTTTTCAGGATACGTTGAAAATATGTCGTTGTATGTTGTCGAGTAATAATCCACCTATTTAAATTATCTGTTTGCCTTCGTTAAACTTTCTAAATTGTTGCCACGTAAATTTTGATTCGCGTCATTAGAAGATATGTAAAAACGAATGAATCATAGTTTGCCTTCGCAAATTTTCGAGATCAACAATCGTTCGAATGACAACTGAATATTCGCTTGAAAAAGTATTCAAATGGTAAATGCATTGTTTATATTTGGATGGTGATTTAATATTATCACTCTCAATTAGACTTTTCGTATCATTATCTTTATTTCACACGATCACGTGCAACGTATTCGAGCACTTGGATATTTTCCGATCGTGAATGAGGTTAGATGTTCAGCTACAAAAATTGATTATTGAAGCCTGAAAAGTTTGTTATTTGCAAGGTTTTCAAATAATTCTTCGATATATATCGAATGCACTTTAAATAATAGAAGTAAGCATTGTTATTAGCGAATTACTATTAAATAAGTCATATTGAAATCTCGTGCGATAGAATAGATAACTTTAAAAGTTATTCAGCCTCAAATATAAAATATCTTTCAGGCAGCGTATAACAATTAAATATCTCTTTTCAGAAAAATGGCATCCCGGTTTAGCGGAGCGTTACAAATTACCAATCTGGATGATTTTATCACTCCTTCGCAGGTACTCGTATTGTTTCTATTCGTTAACATGTATTCGTTACTATTCAGCTTTAATTTACACAAAGCTTAACTGTTTTTCCAATATATATGATTACAAGTGTTGTTTCTTTCTAATAGGAATGCATAAAACCCATAGAAATCCTAGCGTCGAAGAGCAAAACTGGTGCGAAAATAAAAATCGAAGAGGACGGAACACCTGCTTTATTAAACAAAGTATACGTTACAGTCAGATATTTATTTGAAAGCTTCGCCATACTTCGCTTCCTAATTTCTTATTTACTTCGTGTTTGCTAGGCTGGGGAATCCGAGAAACTACAGAAAGTCGAAATCACGCTCTCCGATTGTTTGGCTTGCAGCGGTTGCATTACGTCTGCGGAGAGCGTGTTAGTTACTCAACAGAGCCAAGAGGAGTTGCTGAGAGTATTTAGAGAAAAAGTCTCCCAATGTCGCGTAATGATCGCCAAAGAATTTTACCCGTTACACCAGGCGTTACGAGTAAACGAGTAACATTTTACGTGCAATTTTTCAGAGCGGCGACGGTACGTGTTCGACGTACATAGTAGTCAGCCTTTCCGTGCAGGCGGTGCTGTCCGTCGCGGAGCGTTATAATCTGAGTCCAGAACAGGGGCTGCGTAAACTTGCCGGTTACTTTTATGAATTGGGAGCAGACACGGTTCTAGATATGACTGTGGCCGATGATTTTGCTCTTCTAGAGTCTGCGAAAGAATTTGTGGAACGTTACAAAGTAGCTAAAGGGGGTTCGAAGAATCAGCTGCCGATGTTGTCTTCGTCTTGTCCAGGTAATTTATATGATTTCAACTATATACCGATAATACATAATGTATTATTGCAAGAGACGCAAAGTAATAAAGTAATATTATTTGTTATGTACGCATTTTTAAAGGCTGGGTGTGTTACGCTGAGAAAACCCATGGTAATTTCATACTTCCGTACATCAGCGTAACGAAGTCCCCTCAACAAATTATGGGATCGTTGGTTAAATATCATTTAGCCGAAACTATGGGTCTCTCGCCGGAGCAGGTATATCACGTTTCTCTTATGCCCTGCTACGATAAGAAGTTGGAGGCATCTAGAGAAGATTTCTATAACGACCAAAGTAAATCCAGAGACGTGGATTGCGTTATAACGCCGAGTATGTATTTAAAAATTTATGTACGCTGCATACGTGTATCGTATTTACTTATTTATTTATTTTTTTTTATCTCGTAGTTGAGTTGGAGCAGATGCTTAACGAAAACGATGTTCCGTTAAGTGAAATAAATGAAAAGGAAGTTCAGAGGCCTTTCGAACCGCAAATGGGCAAGTTAAAGAATGATTTATATGGCCACAGTGGTTCCGGATCCGGTGGTTACGCCGATTTTATTCTTCGCTACGCTGCAAGGCAACTGTTCGACGAAGAAGTTTCAACGGTCGAGTTTAGAAGTCTGAGGAATCCTGATTTTCTGGAAGCATATTTCCGAAAGGATGGAGAGACGCTATTAACATTCGCGATTGCTAACGGATTTCGGAACATACAAAATCTGGTGCAAAAATTGAAACGAGGAAAATGTTCGTACGATTACGTTGAAGTTATGGCGTGCCCTTCTGGTAAGTTACATTCGAGGAATGCTGAAACGAGATTAATACGCTTTACCCATGGATTCTAATTTAATTACTAGGGTGTCTTAACGGAGGAGCTCAAATTAGACCGTCGAGTAACATCCAGCCACGTGAATTGGTATTGAAATTGGACTCTGTGTATCACGAGCTACCCGAGAGTAATCCTGAGAAAAATCAGGTTGTCCAAAATTTGTATAAAACTTGGCTGGGGGGAGAGTTCACTGACAAAGCTCTGACATTCTTCCACACGCAATACCACGAAATTAAGAAGATGAATACAGCTCTCGCAATAAAGTGGTAATTATAACAAATTACTTTGGTAATTCCGATTAAAAATACGCGTCTACGTTTCACCTCGTTCATATATTACTACATAAAGCAAGTACTTAAAATGAATTATGCGCGGTGTTAGTAATGGTAAAGAAGACGTAAGAAGAATCTATTTACTCGAATAGCATCGATTTCACGCGTGTGTTATGACAGAGGAATATAAAAAACGCTTTTTGTAAATAGCTTGTAAATAAGTTTAATAAAAGGATATATAGATAAAATACAACGATGTCGTTTAAACAATGGATTTATTAAATATACAAGTATTTCACAAAAAGTGCAACATATAGAACAACGAACGTAATCTATGCTTCTCTATAAAATAATTCACTTGTATCTCTGTTCATTCGGTGTAATGCTAGAATGTACAGCAAATATAGAAAGTCGCGTGGATTGTATACCAATATTTTTATCACGTACAGTACATAGCGATGTGTCTGTTCAAAGTACAAAGATTGTCTTTTATAGATCCGCGTATTGTTTAATTCTGTAATTCATTTTTCCAAATAAATTATTATTTTATATCCTTTGTTTGGCAGTATAATTGCACTTTGTACATACTATAATATAAAACAATGTATCGTTAACTTATATATCCGCGACACGATATCTTAACATTATCTTTAATAATAGCGTATTACTTCCAATAAAATAATACTGGCAAAATAATTATAAAACGCACAGGCAAAGAGTAAGATGCACCGAAATCAAAACACTGGGAACACGAATTTTGTTAAAACAATTAAATTAATATCATCGTATTCGTTTTAAAGACTGGACTACTATACACAGCGTGGTATTTACAAAATAAACACTTTATGCTTAAAATATACATTATTCCGTTTAAATAAATACGTATTTCGATCTCGTTTAAAAGTATCATATATATATTACAAACATTAACTTACTTTTACAATTACCGCAATGAAAGTAACGCGTAACGATTTCGTTACAGCGTTACATCGAAATTAGGAATTAGTGACGCATTATGCATATATAATTTTAGCATGTTAGAGATTTTTTTTGGTCGCACAAATATCGCGTGATAAATTGAAGAGTACAAACACATATTCCGAACAAGCAAGCTATCGACGTAAACCGAGCGTAAGCGATTATTCGCTTTATTCTCTTGTGCAAGAAACTTTATACGCAATATTCGTTATTCTCATTTCCTTTTTACTCCTCTCAATTCCCCCGAACTCGAAACGTTCGCATTAACGATCTATTGTCACATCCATTCTAAATTTATTTTGGCCTTTCGATCTAAATTTATTTCAAGCGTCGAATATATGGTTGAAAAAAATTAAAGAACTTCGATTACCTAGAGTTTTTGTTATCTAAGGTTTCCTCGTTCTCGTTCATTTCTTTAGAGTCTTCTTTCTTCAAATCCGCAACAGCGAGGCTATCTTCGATGTAAGTGATCGAATCATGGTCCATACTAATTCCTTCGTTACTCACGCGCGTATTTACCAACCACCCTTGGCTGCTATCTATTTCCTTCGACACGACGAGAAACAATTCCTTCTCCTTACTGTCTATGTGGTCCTTTAGGAATATAAGCAAGTCGCTCTCCTAATAAAATCGTTAACGCGTTAATTTCAATCGAGTAAACACATATATCCAAAACTTGAGACGGAGAGTCGACCGACCTTCCCTATAAGTTGCGGAGAATCGAGCTTCGAGTCGAGATTGTAAAAGGTGCCGTGAATTTTTCTCAGGGCGATCCAATGACGTCTCTTTAAAGGTAGTAATATGAATCCTAATTTATATTCTGCTGGCACGTTTAATATAAATCCCTCGATGTTGTCGAGACACAGACAATTGAGATCTCTGAAAGAATTCAAACGTATAAACAAACATTTCTAAGCCTCTCCTCGCAACGGCGTAGCGACTCGTTCGCTCCACGAACCTGCGTTTGTCGAACCATACCGCTTCGCGCCCTCTTCGTTGTAACGCTGCCATAATGACGTTGATATCGTAATTACCGATTCCTAACAATGACTTGTGAGGATTAATCCACACATCTGGGCTTAAGCTATAACAAATTTGGTCCAATTCCTCTTTGGTGTATCCTTTCTTTTGGAATAAATTATTTAATGCGTGTAACGCGCAGAGCTCGTTCAGCTACAACGAAGACGAAAACAAATATCGTATAAATGAGAATATACCTTCGCGTATTGCGCATATATAAATAAACAAATTACTTGTCTCTCATGGTATATGGACCCGGTCATATCGGCTGCCGTGCTCGCAACCATCGTATCTACATAATTTCCCTTCGATCCTGTATTGCGAATATTATTATTTCTCCGAACATTCAACGAACCTCGCAGACTGCCATGTATCGATAACCTTGCGTACCTGATAACTTTCCGCAACACCAAACGGTTATTCGCTCAAATTCGATAACAGTATTTGTCAATTATCATCGAATTATAATCGAAATACAGTGCGCAGCGAAAAGCAAACACTGTCACTTTGGAATACGCTAGAATTCTCAGAAATATCCAGCGAAAACGATCGCCGACAAATACCGATGCGATATGTGGACCGTTCGTTTACGTTCATTCATAATTGCAACGCGTCAAGTACGACAAGGCAGGGTGTGCAATTACATTCAATTTTGTATTCGTAAACGCCAGCGTTCGACGACGATACGTGGTGAGATACGGTAAGGTATGAAAAATGGTTTGAACCAGTATCTTTCCTCGAACTAGAAAATCAAATTGCCCATTGGAGATCGTCGGTCGCGACTGACTGAAAACACCTCGCGAAACACTACATCACGAAACTGCGAGACCTTGTCGAGCTTTGAATCCTCCAATTCAACGTAATCGGCAGGCAAAACTGATTTTACGTGTCGAATTTCATTTTAATAATTGCAATCCTACTGACGCAATTTAACTCAACAGTGTATGCAACAATGCGAATACGACGATATTGGTCAACCTGTGCAATTTAACATGCGATGCACTTTACGATGTATACACACTTATTTAGGTGCAAACAAGTTTCTTGCAATTAAACCTTCTTGCCTTTTCAAAGATGCTGCAAGATCGTCGCAGAGAAATAAACATATCAATAGAATCGAGAATATATTTGCCGCTGTTTTCAAACAGTTTTACTTTCAGGTGACACTTTTGAATCGCATTCAAAATGGAAGTTGAATACAGATTCGTAAGGGAGATAGATTGTAAACAAGGGGCTGTAAGATCGGTACGGTTCAGTGGTATGTAGCGTTTCTCGCCTGAGATTAATATTTTTAAGCGCGTAACTTGTACGTAATTCATTCGCAGTTGACGGTGCATATTGTATAACCTGTGGGTCGGACAGAAAATTGAAATTATGGAATCCGCACAGAGGTGTTGCTTTAAAAACGTACGGAGGACACGGAGACGAAGTGATGGACGCTTCCGCGTCCTGCGACAGCAGCCAAATCGTGTCTTGCGGATTAGACAAGTCTGTTATTCTTTGGGACGTATCGACTGGAACTCCGGTCCGTCGTTTGAGAGGCCACGTAGGCGCCGTTAACACAGTAAGGTTCGTTCTTGGAAATCTTACACGCTACGTTACTTCCCACATTCGTAATTAACATCTTTCCATCGAGCAGATTCAACGAAGAGTCTTCCATGGCTGTTTCCGGGTCCCGCGACAATTCAGTTATGTGCTGGGACGTGCGTTCCAGAGGACACGATCCCGCGCAGTGTCTAAGCGGAGCTAAAGACTCCATTTCTAGCGTCAGGGTGTCGGATCACGAGATCTTGACGGCCTCGTTCGATGGTAAAATACGTAGGTACGATATACGTGTTGGCGAGATGTACGGGGATTATATGGGAGGTCAGTAAACGATATAACGCGACCCCAAGGGAAAGAAATGGAACGTAAATTTTATTCAACTTGGGAAAAACTATTACAGATGCGGTGACATGCGCGAGTTTCACACGAGACGGGCAATGTATAGCGGTGAGCTGCGCCGATGCTGCGATAAGGCTAATGGATAAGGATTCGGGGGAGTTGCTCGGAGAGTTCACAGGTCATATGGCGAACAATTTGTGCTTGGAATCGAGCGTCGATGCCCAAGATACTCGTGTTCTTTCTGGATCGGCAGATGGGAAATTATGGATATGGGATTTAGTTTCCCAGAAAGTGGTGGCGAAGTTATCGGGGTTGAAACCTACGAAGCATCCCGTAGTATCGTTAAGTGTCCATCCGCAAACGAACTGTTTCTTAGCCACTAATGGGCCGAGCGTATTAATGTGGAGTACCGCATCCGCGGTACAAGAATAATTCTCTTACCCACAAGCCTGTAACCACGACTCCTACTAATATTATAAACTTTTGAATACTCGCTGCATTGGTAACTTACTACACTCCTAAATAATAAAACACGGAATGTCCGGCGAAGAGTAATCGAGCTAGCCATTAAGAAAGTACTTTTGAAACGACGAACGCTTGATTATCCAGGTGTTTAATACAAAAGATCGGTTTGCCGGAGATAAAGGCCGTACTCGTCCCCGCAAGATTCCGCGTTGAATAGGTACGTTTCACCTGTGTAGGAGAGAGAGATGGAATATGGGTTAGGTTCAGTTGGGTCACGGTGTACAGTTGAAAAAACAGGCTACGAGTACGCACGTAGCCGTAAGTTTAAACAGGGACGAGAGAGAATGAGAGAGGGAGAGCACCTGCGCGCGCAGGTGGCGCGATACGGTGCGTCAGAATCAGTGGTCGCCACCGTCCTCGCCCGGGAGAGGGAGCGGAAAAGAGAGAAGGAAGGAGCGGCTACGAGGGAGTCGAAGGGAAACAGAGCAGCTGCGCGAGAGTAAGAAAGAGCGACGCGACTTCGCCGCGTGTGAGAGAGACAGGCGAGAAAAGAGGGAGCCAAGAGATATACAGCGAGAGACACGGAGGTGCTCGCACACGGGGCGGGCCTGCCAGTCTCAACCACTTCGTGGAGTGCACTTTTTATTCTGTGCTCGAGCACGCAGCCACTCTGAATTGTTGGCTGTTTGCATGTACACACGATCGGGGATCCGTGGCTCGCCCGATGCAGAGTAGAGGCTATTGGGCCGCGTGGTCTTGCGAGACTTTACTGGCGATCGGTCAGGACTTGGTGTGCGAGGATTGTTGTTGTTGTTGTTGATCGATTGCGCCTCCCCCCCCGGTAGGCCGGCTGTCAAAGTCACGGGGAGACACGGCTGATAGTGGCCGTAAGCGAGCTGCGGACTGTTCGCGAGCCAGTATTCGAGGGATCTCGGTGGCAGTGGATAGTGGTGGAAGAGTGGTGGTGGAGGAGGATACGGAACGGCGACGGGTGTGCGACGAAAGAGGGTTGTTATGGGGCGAAGCTGTCGTCTGCTGCTACTCTCGCCGCTGCACTTGCTGACTATATTCGGCTTCCTCGCGGCGGCTGATGCTTTCTCCACCGACAGTAAGTTGCATATTTCGAATGTCGAATTGAACCAAATAGGAAGGGAAAGTATACAAGGTGAACGCGGGAGGTGGGGGGGAGCAGGGGGGAGGGGGCTAACGTTGAACATCGGAAATTGTACGCGAGATGAAGCGGTTGTTGATTGACAAAATATACGTATGGGATGTGCCATGCGCCGGTGTGTCGCCTTACATAACCGACATCCTTCGCCGTGCATTTTCGTTGAGGTAGTTCCTAGAAATCGGCCGACGTGGGACGCGGGAAAGGGGGACGGTCGCCGACAGTAAAATATCTAACGTTCCGGGCTCGATATCTATGATCTCTATGGGGGGGATGCTGGTGGTGCGTGGTGCGTTGGTCTGAAAATGGGGGTAGACAGCGATAGATGGAAGCACGTGAAGATCTTCGGTACGCTGTACGTGTATATATACACAGTTCTCGTTTGGTGTTCGGGGTATTTTTGGGAAAACCGTTGAAAGAAGTGTACATACGTTATTTATAATTGTAATTCAATATTTTCTCGGGAATTCAATTACGCGAACAGTAGGGATGCTTATTTTTCGCGATACTAATTTAACGTGTGAACGCTTTTTTCATCGAAACGATTTTCCACGGAAGGTCGTATTTTTGTTGAAAAGTTGAATGATACAATGTTTTCGAGCAGCCAAAGACATGATTCTAAACTGTTATAATGCTTGAGAAATAGTAACGGTAATTGGGCATTAAAATGAATATACTATTTAGAAGCAAGCTAGGCTGTAAGGCCACCAACTTTGCATATACATGTACACGTATTAGCTTATCGCAACTATATGAATTTTACGAAGTATATACTTTTGAGAATGCTTCAAATTTGCATGAACGGATAAATCAACAGATTCGTTTCAATAAGTTGGTAATATATCGACTAACTTGTACAATTTATTGGACGATTGATATTTATTAACTCTTGTCGGTTGATTACTGCTGCATAAGATATGAAGGGATCAGAAATTGAGATTTTAGAAGAAATGGGATAAATATTGAAATGATCGAAGTTACAAAATGTAGCAACGTGATTAATTAAGAGCGATAAGGTGAGAATGCTTCCCTGTACTAACCGTAAATTAAATTTAAAGGCAAATTATTGATTATACACGTTTTATGTTCTCGTTTGACCACGTTTTTCCATTGACATTTAGTTTGCTTCAACGGCTAAAGTAACATCTAAGCACGTCCGTCGCGAAAGGTATTTAAACACATTCGTCGTATATTATACGCCGTAAACTACGAATTATCAAAGTTGACCACATATATAAATCTCAAAATTCGTATAATTATTCATCACATTTATCGCTGGTTCTCCATCATACGTCTACGTATTTATAAAAAAAAATATTTCGTGATTAGAACTTCTATATCCGGCATTAACTTTTTTCTCTAAATAAATACATTTATATACACGATAATGGTTTTCAAATAAATCGAGCCTTCGGATAGTCTACGAAAAGTCTTCGCTGATCAGCTGTTGATTTGCCGAAGCAGAACCGCGTCGATATATGTATTTCTGTCGCCCCCTATTATCACTATTCGATAATTTCTCGGAGCAACATATGTATCGGCTGATACGAGCAAAGAGAATGGATAACTCTTCCCCCGGGGGAATTATATCGGCAAATTATTTCAGACATTATGGACGGTACGCGTCAAAGTACCATGGCACAGGAAACAGACTAATATCCGAAATGCATCAGTATGCACGTAGTTATATCGAATCCTGCTAATTTGCATAGAAGCGGATGATTGAATTATCGTTGCAATTTGTATCTTCGAGGCACCGCGAATCGCTTAATCTGCTTTTATTTATCGTTTATTGATTCGTCCTCGAATTGTTGTCGGATTAAACGAATGGGAACTGCGATTTTGATGCGGCAAACGGCGAACGCGTACGATCGTTTTCCTTACCGACGAGATAACAACGCTCCCCGAGCGTGGCGATCGTGTTTTAATCGCAAAATCGTCCAATACTCTACGGCCTACGCAATTACCATCATAGGGTCATTCGTCGCGAACACTAAATCGCGAGGTTATGTACTTATTTCTATAGAAGAACGTTTTAGAATGGTATGCTTTCCCCGGTGTACGCTAGGTTCGCAAAGATATTGTGTGTACGTGTACGTTAGGATACCAATATTGATCCTCTTATCCTGCATCCCTATTTTTGTCTCTGGAATAACGAAACGGGTGGGGAAAAGGCAGTTGGAGATATTCCGCAGGACTCGAGCGTTGTATACGCCGGTATGTATATCAGATTCGTGAAATTGAAATGATACAGTTCTATCGAGCTTTCAACTTGCGCCTGATCTCATTCATATTATTCGATTGGTAGTAACGTCGGTCCTTGGAATCTTCTCCGTGTAACCAGCAAGTGCACGTGCAGCTCTTTCGTCAGACGAGCATCGACGGGCTGTTAAATATAATTTTCAGCGGTAATCTTTCGATATAAAAATGCAGAGATATCCATACGGCCGTGGCAAACGTTTTATCTCTAAAAACATTTTTCGATATTTACATCAGGCGCAGTTAACAAGATACGAACGCCTGTGCTCGGTGATGCGCGTAATTAGGCTTCTTACGTAGATGGCGCCATTAGTGTTCGACTGCGAGGTGTTTCCTATTGTAAATACTCCTTAATCATTTCTTCGCGTCAGATGATGTTCTTCACACGATAAATCTTGTAATAATAATCTTACTAGTTAGATCGCAATAAATCCATTATAAAGCAGCAGATATCCGTCACTGAACAAACTCGACAATCTCAAAAAATATTCAGGTAAATCGTAAACAAGGAATCGCCACGCCGAACGTGTCGTTGCGTTCCACGCTGGGCGATAAAGGGAAGCGTTCGAAATTTATCGGGAACAGATCAGGGAACAGTTAACGTTACCGTTGGTAAGTTACTTTTAGTCGATTATTGGGAATCGCATGGAGATTCGAATAATAGTTTCGAACGATTATTATCTCCAATTGGCGAGCACGAAAGCGTATTATCCTGTCGAGAGTAATAAACGTCCCCCCCTCATGACACATTGTCGCCGTTTATGTCGATTTTTCGTTTCTGCGGTGTTCCGTGGCGGAGGAGGGCGCGATTAACGTTTTATTAATTACGCCGATGTCAGCCGTTAATGAAACAACGATCGCGAGGGGGCGCGACCCGTGTTCCCTCGAGGTGCTCGGTTCGCGAGGGGCGACGTGAACCGAAATTAGAATTAACTCGTACGTGTCGCCAGCGATTTTAACGAGGCGCCGTATGCCGCGATCGTACATCTCGAACGGAACGTGCTAACCTGCGGTCAGGACAATTCGCGGAAGGTGCTTTTGAGAATTTCCACGGAGAAATGAACGAGGTGTCGCACGCGGCGAGTTAATATTTCCCCGGGAACTATTCGCGTCGCTCTGGTCGATGGAAATCGAATTGAAAAAGCTCGGGGTCAATTATTACTGGTCAACGGCCGCCATATTCTTTCTCCCGGCAGGGAGAGCGCGGGTGCGCGTTAATTCTTGTGAGAAGGGTCTGAAAGAATCCGTCTCGCGAAATTCAATCGTAAAATTATGAATCGCGTACGTCGAACGTGACGGTCAAAGAAATACAAGTGGACACGCGCGGGGGAATAGTTTTACGCCACGCGCGTGCATGGATCGTTTGATGAAATTTTCTCCGCGATAGAGTTTCCTCAATTTCCGTTGAAAATCAAAGTGAAAACCTGCAGGGCTAAAAGCTAAATGGGCCTCTTATCTATTCCTTTAGCCTCGGGTGAATCGAAAATTCCGTTTGAGGAGTTCGAAAATTCCGTTTGAGGATTTCGAAAATTCCTTGTCCGCAGTTAGGTGGAACCTGCGACCGTTGCGTAACAAACCCAACGTTCGACCGCGACGCGCGTCAACGTCGCGCGTTTCTAATTTTCTCTTTTTTAAACCACGTTCTCTCCCTTTTCGTGTTTAATTTAATTTCTCGTTTTCTATGGTTTATTTCGCAGCGCTTAATGTTTCTTTCTCTTTCTCCTCTCTACGGCCGCTAATTACGTATGGGATTTGATTTTTTTCCTCGTTTCTCGTTTCGTTTCAGGACAGGCGTGTTCTTTAAGGCAATTTCGATGTGCGAATGGTAAATGTATACCGGTCCCGTGGGTCTGCGACTTAACAGACGACTGCCTAGACAATTCCGATGAATCCGCCGAGGAATGCAAAGGTGAGCGATGGGACGGCTACTCAAATAATATATCGTGCACCTTGTGACGCCGGCCAGCGCTGATAATATGGAAGACCTCCCGCGGTTAAGTGTCGAATAAAATATAGCCACTCGTGTGTCGGGCTTTTTCATGTCGCGTCCGAATGAAAAAGCGATGTCCGATCCGTGTGCCGGGAGGGGAAGGGGGTTGGGCCAATTAAGCTTTTAATGGATGATGGTAATCAGGGATTTAGTTTTATTTTTCTGAAACACATTACCAACGATTCCGAACGATTTCACGTAGGGGAGATCGGGGCTAAAAGTTCCGGGGGTAAGTTGTTCCGACAGTTCTATCTTCAAAATGAAAAAGAGCGTTGTACTTTAAATTATTTTTTCCGCGTAAGTTGATCACGCCACTCTATGGAAAAAATAATTTGAAGTACAACGATCTTTTTCATTTTGAAGATAGAACCTAACCTACCTTATTAGTATGACGATATCAGTTTCGTAATTCAGCTAGTAATTTCGTCTAATCTATTCGAAGTAACTGACCGGCTAATAAACTCGCTCGAACAGATCCTGCTATCGTTCACCTTACAGAAATCTCTCTTAAGAAGATAAACTTCAAACGCAGCGATGAAGATAAATCGCTCTCCACGGCTTTCAAAAGTTGCTAAAGGCTGTATGAAACTTTGAAATTGAATCTAGTTTGTATGGGGAAGTTGAGTCCATTGGAATATGAAGCATCCGTTATTCACCGCGCGTAAACGAAATTTAAAAACTGCATCGTGAACAGCAAGGGAAACAGAAGTGGATTGCAGTCGGAACGAAGTCACTCTCGGTCGTCTTCTTACGTGAACCTACAAAGTGGGGGTTGCTGTCAACTTGCAAAGGTTTCCTACAATCGAAGGAAAGTTTAAATTGCGAACGATAACAAATTTAAGAGAGTTCCAGTAGAAACAATTATATCCTAGTGTCAACCTTTTTACGTATTATTTAAACATTTCTCTGACCGCCACTTTAATTTCGATCCAGCTCTCGTCGTTTCAATCTTACGGCGACAATTGAATATCGCTATTCCATAGATTCCCTGTGCAAGCAGACAATCGATGCCATCGACGGCGCGAGATCTTATAGTGCCTCTCCGAGTTATAGTGACTTAGGTGTGAATCCCTCAGCGGGGTCTTACCTGACACCCTGCTCGGTACTGGCCGCTAGACGTGCCCCCCTACTACATCTTGCAGGACTGTGTTTAGAGAAGACTAGGACAAAACTGGGGCCTTAGGGCCTTAGGGCCCCGATTTTGTCCTGGTCTTCTGTAATACAGTCCTGCAAGACGTAGTAGGGGGGCACGTCTAGCAGCCAGTACCCAGCAGGGACAAAATTGGGACTTTAGGGCCTTAGGGCCCCAGTTTTGTCCTGGTCTTCTCTAAACACAATACTGCAAGAGGTAGTAGGGGGGCACGTCTAGCGGCCAGTACCCAGCAGGGACAAAACTGGGACCTTAGGGCCTTAGGGCCCCAATTTTGTCCTGGTCTTCTCTAATCTCTAAATACAGTCCTGCAAGAGGTAGTAGGGGGGCATGTCTAGCGGCCAGTACCCAGTAGGGACAAAACTGGGACCTTAGGGCCTTAGGGCCCCGATTTTGTCCTGGTCTTCTCTAAACACAGTCCTGCAAGAGGTAGTAGGGGAGCACGTCTAGCGGCCAGTACCCAGCAGTGTGTCGGGTAAGGCCCCGCTGAGGGACTTCACACCTAAGTCACTATATCTCGGAGAGGCACTATACAACTACACACGTCGCGGATAGCAAACGCCAGAAACCACCCTTCGCCGAACGGCAGAGTAGTTCTCCGTGCGGCGCTGGGAATCGATCAGAGACTAAATCGCCTCTCGCCGCCGTAAATTCTTCCGGCCCAACAGCTCGCGAAACGAACTATTCCCGAAATTAAATTCGTCCGCGGCGCTATTGCTTCCGCGCGGCGGCCAGCCGCGAAAACATATTTCGCAAGTTCGCCACCGCGGACGCGTCTCCCCGGCCGACTCGACGCGCGTGTACGCTTATTAAACGAACTATTCAGTTGACAAACAAGATACGCGCGCGCGGTATTTACTCGGCCGCCGCGCTGATACGCCGTTACACAGGCGGTAATGCATCCCGCCGCGCGTAACGCGAAACTGTATTCGAAGCGGCGCTGCGTTAAATATAGCGAGGCCCCTTGGCCGTAAAGCGAGGAGAACTGTGGCCAGGGATTAATCACCGGGATTTGTTTACGGAACCTGTTAATACCGCGCGTCGCGGTAATTTAATTGCGCCTTCAATGGAGTCGTCATCGCTGTCGCGTAAAACATTCAGTAAACGTACAACGATCGTGTTTGCAACTCCGTTTTCCATCGCTCCTTGGCTCGCAGAAGGTTCTGGCCGCTGCAGTTTTATTATTCGACGCAGGAACTGCCTCGGGCCCTTTTTGAATGAAACGCACAATTAGATTCCTCGCTCTTTTCTGCATATGTTCTCTAAATTTCATTGACGTATCTTTGAAATTGACAGAGCTATTTTAAAATAGGTGAATCGGTGTTGACCAACTGACTGAACTGACCCTAACTCCTATCTAAGTCAAGTATGCATCAACCTGAACACGGCACTATCTATGACTATTGTTACGACTATATTTTCTCAAACATGCAAATATTAAATAAATAATGAGAGATAATATTAGAAAATATTTTCTTCTAAATTTCTCCATTTTATGCGAAAGGGGCTGTTATTACAATTAATTTCAATTATTAATTCACTACGATCGAATTCCACTTACGCTCAAATCGCCCGTGATTTTTATTAAGGGAGGTTTTCCTATGCGCAACTGAACGTCAAGAATTTCAAAGTCGATTTTCACGAAAATTAAGAACGATATAAAAAAGAGTTACGTTTTTTCTACTTATAACAAGTAAATATCTAAGTCGAGAAAAGGGAATAATATTTCTTGATATCGCGCTTTATTTTCGAGAAAATCGACTTTGAAATTTTTAACGATGCGTCCAGTCGCCTACCCTAAGTGAAATTCGCCCTACATAATTCTGATTGTAATAATGCAACTACAAGGGAGACGTATGAAAATTTTAAATATTATTTATAGACAGTTTTACAGTTTTAGCAACTTCATTATGTATAAAAAATATCTAAAATCTTTACAGATACTTTTCTCGAAAGCGACTTTTGCCAGTGACTGTTCTTCTTGCATCCAAGAGTACTGTGCATCGTAGGAAAAATGTTCACATACATAGATATTCTCCTCAATTAAGAAGCTACGCTCTTCCACTGTCTTGGCTAATTGGGAGAGTTAGAACTTTTAGGCCCCGGAATCCGTTAGCACAATAGAGACTCTGAGTTGGAATATGCTTTCAAGCTCGCTCCTTTCGCTGCACTCATTTATGGTACAAAAGTACTTCAAGTTTTTGTGCAAACGGCAGAGGTTCTTCGGTATCACGTCCGCGGAGAAAGAATCTCTCTGAATACTTGGATCGATGGGAAGATCGAAGTTTAAATCCCGGCGATTCGATCGCACAGATTCTTTTCACCCTGCTAACTACTTAACAGCCTCCAGACTTCCGGAGTTTCTTTCTATTCCCGGTAGCCAAATATCGGAAGCGCGCGCGATTGACGAAGTCGAATCGGCGATCTATTTCTTTAATCCAAGACCCCTGCAACTTCGTACCTACATCTCCCGCAGCGAGCTTGCCCCGGGGTCGGCGAGTAATCCAGAAAAACTCGAGAGGCTTTAACGCGCTTGCCTGTATCTCTGCCCCTTTGACGGAGCAACTCGGCAGCGGAGAATTAGGATCTTCGTTTAACGGCAGATTAGTCGCTTAGTAAGAGCCATTTGGAACTTCGAACAGAAGCTTTCAGACTCTAAAATTACTTGCGCAACTGGGCCCGGAGTTAGTCGATCGTTTCCACTTGCATATTCGGTTGCACAATCCCCGAAACGCTCGTAGAATTACTTCGGCGACGAAGCGTCGGTTTGTTTAACCATCCCGAACTTCGAACTTCCGAACCATCGAGCCCTGCGACTTAAATCGCTTACAAGGGAAGATCCCGAACCCGGAAATTCAAAAAATTCTGAAACTTTGTGGATATTTAGGCAATTTCCTCCTGATTACAACGCAATTTTTTTTGCTGCCCAAAATCACTCTAAGCGGGTGAAATTAACCCCCCAAAATTCGGCTATTTCCCGATTTTGTGTTATAACTCGCGAACTGTACGGGATAGAAAAAAAGTTTCAAGACAGAAGTAACTTCTTTTAATTAGATCTATCATTTGGTAAAAAAATTATTTTACATTTCACGAGTTATAACACAAAATCGGAAAATAACCGAATTTGGGGGGTTAATTTCACCCCTTTAGAGTGATTTTGGGCAGCAAAAAAAATTGCCTTGTAATCAGGAGGAAATTCCCTACATATCCACAAAGTTTCAGAATTTTTTGAATTTCCGGGTTCGGGATCTTCCCTTATTCGACCCGAGATATCGCGTTAGAAATCGAATTGATAGTAATTTAATTTTCACGATCGGAAAGCCGGAGGCTCGGTTGATTCTATTCCTCCCTGGGCGATCATGTTGTTTTGCTGTTGAAACGCTAATGGTCCGCAATCGCCTCCGATTGGCGGGCAATATATGGTGAAGATCCGATGCGACGCTATCGACGACGGTTCTTTCACAATCGAACGTAATTATAGAAATTTCTATGCTGCGCCAGCTCGTTTATCAGCGCGGTTACTCAATCCCGCGGATCCGTTCAACCGATATTGCATATTGAAATGTGCCATTTTTTCCCTGTCGCGGTTAAACTGCACGGAGGACAGTGGAAGCTTGCCTCGGCGGGCATTGATAGCGGGGAGGATCGCTCGACGACGGGCGATCGAAGCTGCAAACGAAAAGTTTCAGACCAGAAGTAATGGCGCGTATCGGATGGTTGCCCAGATAGCTTCGCGAACCTCAATATTTGCGCGAATTTTCAGCCCCGTTTACCTCCCCATCGAGATCCCGATGTACACCGGTGTACACAGGCAGAGCCTGTCTTCTTCCTCGCGGATGTGGAGTATCGCGGAGGGTCGTAGAGAACGGTTACTGCAATATCCTCTGTTGAGTTTCAGGTTTCAGCCGCGGAAAAGTGTCTTATCGGGGGATGAATAGCTTTGGGGTGTTAGTACTGATCCCGTTTCTTTCCCAGAAGTGTTTGGAATTCGAGCAAGCCTGCGCTCCAATGCACCATCTCCACCGAGTAGTGGCGGATTTAAGGGGTCATGCTCAGTCAGGAGGCCGAAAAAAGGGTGGTCTTTGGAAATTTTCTTACTCAAAAACTATAACACATTTCTCAAAAAATCTTTTTCCTGTTAAGGATTGCATCTAGTACCGTGCATCGTAATTTTTTTATTTACAAATATTTATCAATAACTAAGTTATTGTCCATCACTCGAAGGTTCTCTCAAATAAAAGGCTTCTGCGGTGACCAAAATATTTAAAAAACTATATTTAATAAACTAGTCTTTGAACGAAGGATTTTTTTTCCGATGCTTAGTTTTCTTTTAATTGACGAAAATCAGGTACGATTTATGATAAAAATTGTAACTTTTACTTTAAACATCAGCCATTTTTCCCCAAATCAATATTTCGAAAAATCCTTCGTTCAAAGACTAGTTTATTGTTCCTATAGTAAGCTTGTAAAATTTGAAGCAAATCGGTTGAATGGTTTTTTAAATATTTTGGTCACCGCAGAAGCCTCTTATTTGAGAGAACCTTCGAGTGATGGACAATAACTTAGTTATTGATAAATATTTTTAAATAAAAAAATTACGATGCACGGTACTAGATGCAATACTTAACAGGAAAAAAGATTTTTTGAGAAATGTGTTATAGTTTTTGAGTAAGAAAATTTCCAAAGACCACCCTTTTTTCGGCCTCCTGACTGAGCATGACCCCTTAACGGGAGAAACCAGAAGGCCCCATTTTAAAAAAAATTCTGATTTTATACAAACACTACTTAGGTATATTTTATTTTTCTGTGCTACTACATTTAGCCCGTTTTTTAGTAAACTACTTCTTTGTTTTACCGAAGAAATTGGCCCCTGCTTGGAAGGCCCCCTAGGGCCTTATTTTAAAAAAATTCTAATTTTATCTAAACACTATGTTATTTTCTATTGGGAAACCAAGAATTTCGATACGCCAACTAGTGACAGAAAATTAAACTACTGTGAGTAGGTCGAAGTCCATACGATTATCAGTGTTTATATAGATATTTCGTGAAAAACGAGTGTTTTTAAATTTTCTTGAACACTAAATTTTTACTTCCTCGATTAATAAATACTTATTCGGAATGTTTCGTGGGATCCGAGCCTACTTGCAATAGTTTGCCAACTCACCACCGCGGCGCTGCAATCTAAGCCACGCCCCCAATTGGTTTCCCAATACCGTTTTGTACACTTAGCCCGTTTTTAAGAAACTACCTCTTCGTTTTACAAAAGAAATTCGCCTCTCAGAACGTTTGCCACCCGGACTTTTTTCCTTAAACCTGCCACTGCCTGCGAAATCTCCGCAGACACGTTTCCCTCGCAAATAAATCCTTCCGATAAATTCGCGCAACGTTATAACAGGTCTGAGCTCTGTCTCGTTATGCCATTTACGAGAAACAAGGACATTTCGCGTTTAAAAAAAAAAAGTGGCCTCGGAAAGGATATATTCACGTTGGCCTCCCGATGCTATCTATTCTCTCGCGAAGGTGTTCTGCTTTCGACACGAAGCAGCAGGTAAAACTGACGGAAGTGCGACGAATTTAGCGCACTTCCTTCGATTCAACTTTCTGACCTCTTTCCGCGATTCTTCTATAAATCTTGAATGTCCCGCGGCGCTGGACAGCGTCAATGGGTCTTTTCTTCGCTGGCGTTCAATAAGAGGTGTGTCAAGGTGGTCCGTTGCACCATCCTGTAGGGGCGAGCTATCCCCCGGGGCTCGGGGCTTGTATCAAGGGTGGCTGTTCCCCAGGAGCGTGTCCCCGGGACCGGGAAGTGGAGATTCCAGGCTGTAGTAGTTGAAAGAGGTACAGCGATCCGCTGACTTACGTTATTTCGCACTTACGTCGTTTCTGTCCGCTGCGCGATAGAAATCTGTGTACTGTGCGCGTCTGTATCGCGTAACAGATTTATATCTGTTACAGAATTATATCACCAGGTGATGACGGTAGCTAATATCGGCTAGCAAAAATTTAGTCACCGTTACTTGGATAATAATCGGTGTTTGGGGACGCAATTTGCTTCGGTGCGAAGAGAAATTATCCACGTTTCACGTGGCGCAGGTAAAAATCGTTGGGACCTACAAATTTTTAATTAGACCTCAACGCGAAAATCGGGTTCTGGGTTCTCGGGTTCAAAAAACGATGTTCATACTTTATACGATTCTGTAATTAATTCCGAATGTCTAGTAAGTTCTCTGCAAATGCAAAAGAGATAGAAGGAAATAGGAATACATTAACGTTTTTACCTAATCCAAGTATTCTCCTTGGTTATCTACGATCTTCTGCCAGTTTTCTGGTAGAAGTGCAAGTAGGGTAGATGTCCTTGTTACTTCAGTGTCCCTGTTACTGCCACTTTATTTATTTTGCTTAATAAAAATGTAACGTGTAAAGAATAGTGTACAACAATAAAATTAATAATAATAAGAACAGTCACAATTTTATAATAATATCGCTTCGGTGCTTCGATCTTTGGGACATACGAATCGATAGAAGGGACTACCTAGTGGTGGAGAACTATCGATGGTTCTCATTATCGAAAACTATAGATGGCTTATTTTCACTATCGATAATTATCGGTATTGAAAATCGTAGGTTAGTCAATTAAAAAATTCAGAATTCCAAATTTAATTTCTAATATTATTACAAATTTCGATAGTGAGAACCATCGATTCTAAAACTATAGATGGCTTATTTTCACTATCGATAATTATCGGTATTGAAAATCGTAGTTAGTCAATTAAAAAATTCAGAATCCCAAATTTAATTCCTAATATTATTACAAATTTCGATAGTGGGAACCATCGATTCTAAAACTATAGATGGCTTATTTTCACTATCGATAATTATCGGTATTGAAAATCGTAGGTTAGTCAATTAAAAAATTCAGAATCCCAAATTTAATTTGGAATATTATTACAAATTTCGATAGTGAGAACTGAGAACCATCGATTCTAAAACTATAGATGGCTTATTTTCACTATCGATAATTATCGGTATTGAAAATCGTAGGTTAGTCAATTAAAAAATTCAGAATCCCAAATTTAATTTGGAATATTATTACAAATTTCGATAGTGAGAACTGAGAACCATCGATTCTAAAACTATAGATGGCTTATTTTCACTATCGATAATTATCGGTATTGAAAATCGTAGGTTAGTCAATTAAAAAATTCAGAATCCCAAATTTAATTTGGAATATTATTACAAATTTCGATAGTGAGAACTGAGAACCATCGATTCTAAAACTATAGATGGCTTATTTTCACTATCGATAATTATCGGTATTGAAAATCGTAGGTTAGTCAATTGAAAAATAATAACAGCTGAAATTCAGAATCCCAAATTTAATTTCTAATATTATTACAAATTTCGATAGTGAGAACCATCGATTCTAAAACTATAGATGGCTTATTTTCACTATCGATAATTATCGGTATTAAAAATCGTAGGTTAGTCAATTAAAAAATTCAGAAACCCAAATTTAATTTCTAATATTATTACAAATTTCGATAATGAGAACCATCGATAACTATCGTAACTACCATCAATAGTTCTCCACCACTAGAAGCGACACATTCGAGGCGATAACGATGAGAAGCCCCCGAATCGGCAGCGTCGACGATTTAATTCAGGATCTCGCCGTACCTGAGCTCTGTCCCCGTCGTTCCTTCGGTCACCCGAAGATGCTCCACTGGTATCGTTCTGTGTGCAGATTTAGCGCGCACCGCTCAACAACCGCCCGGACGACCTCGTTGCGAACTCGTGGCGCGCACGCAACGATCGGCGAAGAAAAATTGCTTCGTATCTCGATTGACCCATTATCGTGCGGGGCCTTCGATTCCCCGAGATTGATCCCTCGGCTGTCGAGCGGCGCGCGTGCGTGCACGCGTATCGCCATTCATCGATTTTACAAAACCACGGCAATTACCGGGTTTCAAAGATCAGGAAACCGCGCGAGTTGTGTGCGCGCCCGGCGATAACACGCACGCCGCCGCGGAGCTGCTAAGCGTTTATTTTATGCGTCGCGGGACACGGCGCAGGAGCCGCTTATCGCGGCCGGACAACTTACGCGGATGATAATTCTAATAATTTAACGAGCACGCGATTATAGGCCTGGCGTTGGAATCCAAAGGATAGACGGATAGAGTAACGTAGCGGCGTGGAGGAAAACGGGGCCGGGCGTCCTCGCCGGTCCCTACGGTTCTCGCCGCCGTAACGATACACGGGAATCGGCGACTCACGTAGGTTCGCGGCGATCTTGCGTCAGACAGGTTCGAACGTTTCTAAGGCAGTTTTTCCAACGGCGCGGGAATGCGCCCGTCGGCCCCCCGGATCATCGTTCGGCGCTTTCGATCGGCCACTGTAAACAGGTGTAGAAAGCGGGATGATTCCATTGAAATCGTCGGCAGTCGGGGACAGTGAAACGGGGGAAAAGAGTCGACGCGGCTCTGTAACTTTGTTCTTCGTGTCGAGTGGCGCGTTCCGAGCATTGATTTCTCGACCCGGGCTCACGTAATGATCGCTCTTAAGTTGAAATGTCGATTTTGCTCGAGCGACGCGCACCTTTCACTGGCTAAACGAATTATTCCTTCGTTGTCGATCTCGATTCTCAGACGACAGTCGCAGCAGGAATTCGTTTTAAGGGGATGAAAAGCAGCAGAATTATATTCAACGCTCGGGAAGAGTAATGCTACGTGACATCCAGGCTACGTTCCTCCCAAAATTGTTGCATTAATCACGAGCCTCTCTTCTGACGATGCCGCGAATGTGGGAAGAAAGTGGCATGAAGAAATGATTGTACTGAGTGTTCCACAAGTCACAACTCGTAAATCAATGTGTAGAGCTTGGAAGAAAGTTCACCGTGTTTATTATAATTTTCATTTGTATTTTAGTGCAACTTATTGCACTAAAATACATGAAAAGTGGTGGTCACTGTTTTCAGAAGTGAATCAAAATCTCTGGATTGGTGGGCGTTGGTGAAAGAAACTTGGTTCAAAATTGTTCGTAACATCTAAAGTTAATAGTAAATTTTTAGTTTCGGCGCAATGGTTCGGTCAATTTGAACTGATAAATAAAACAACTATTTTGCAAATTATATCTTATACTCTTTCGACGTTTCGATCTGGATTTAGATCATCCTCAGGAAAGAATTATAAATTATATTGCTATTGCTATTAATATTCGATTAATATTCAATCACACCGAAACTAAAAATTTACTATCAGTGATTGAATATTAATCGAATATTAATAGCAATAGCAATATAATTTATAATTCTTTCCTGAGGATGATCTAAATCCAGATCGAAACGTCGAAAGAGTATAAGATATAATTTGCAAAATAGTTGTTTTATTTATCAGTTCAAATTGACCGAACCATTGCGCCGAAACTAAAAATTTACTATCAATTATTACGGTCGAAACTAATTCATTTTGTTATCTAAAGTTAATGTTATTTTTTCTTTTACATCAGCGTAAAAGATTCTGCTCACTAAAAGGTGAAAAAGTCTAAAAGGAACCATTTCTGGTGAACGCACCGTTTTCTAAAAAAAAAAAAATTGATAAAATTTCAATGGTATTTAATCCATTTTTCACGTTTTTAAGAAACCGGTGCATTTGCAACTCCTTCGAAACTTTTTCTCTTTTTTTAAAAATGTCCATCCATCCATCCACCGGTGTAGATTCACCCGTGAAAGCAGTGACCACCACTTTTTTAACACCCTGTACAATATTTTCCTCACCCAGATGTGGCACCTCGAAGCTACTCTCATTTAGATTCTTCGAGAGAAATTGTCCACAGAGATTTAAATACATGAAACCATTGAAGTGACCATTTTCAATTTCCTTTCACCGAAACCGGGTCTATCGATTGCCCTTTGGTTCGCGCGACTTTTGGATCGCCCTGTATTACGTCGAGGGATGAATTCAAGCATCGAGATGCCGGCCAGCGATGCCCAAGGCGGAGTCTGGAAGTTGCGTAGACTATGCAGAAAAAGAGCAGCAGAGATGAGCATCGTTGAAGGAACCGGACGTCAGCCATAGAGGCGATAACTTGGCCCTTTTGCTTCTGCTTCTCGGAACGCGTCGATCATTTGCACGCAAACTCTCCCCGTTTCAAACTCGGGTCCTTTGCTTGGTCTCTTCAAAAGTGTCTTTGATAAACCAAAACACGAAAAGCTCTTTTAATCCTCTTTAGAATCGAACTTTCACACAGATTCTTTATCTCCACTTAAGGGGTCATGCCTAGTTGGCAGGCGTGATTTTCGGGAATTTTTTGTGGAAAATCTAATGTATATTTTTTACAACTATTTGCTTATTTTAAAAGTACATATATTGAGCAACTCTCAATAATTTTATTATAGAAAAATATTAAAAAATGAATGAATAACAGCCACTCTCCCGGAAACTATTTTTTTTGCGGTGAGCACGATTTCTCAGAGCCGGATCATCTGATATCGAAAAGTGAAGAAGATTCTATTAGTATACGAGTTTATCTAGTTCGTGAACGAAGGATCATCCCATAAGACATGACCCCTTAATCCTGATCTTCCCTGATATATAATTTAAAATTCACTTATTTTTCAAAAATGTACCCACGCTCTTACTTCCACCCACTTTTGCATCTCTCTCGCATACTTCGCGTCTTTTAGCTATTATTTATTAAACTTCCCGCTTTACTTTATCCACTTCACATTTTCTTTTTCCCTTCACGTACTTCGTTTTCATTTTCTCCCCTCTCCTTCGTTTTTATTCGCTCCCTACCTTCGGTCTGACTTTTCCCTAGCATTTCTTAACCATCTTACAACCTCGCAACCTTCGTTGTACCTCCAGCAACGAGCTTTAACTCTCTGTTCAGCGTGTTTCTGAGTATTCGATTACAATGGGCGGAGTGTTTGATCCAGCGCTACAAACGAGGCGGAAAAGGCTGCCGGATTTGGCTCGAAATTAGCCAATCTTACTTTACAAGCCGACGACGGATGACTTTTATTCTACAGGTGTTCGTTTTGTGCCCGGGCCCCCGGTTGCTTTGTTCCCCTCCCGCATCTCTGTTCCCCCTTTTTCACTCTTCGCATACCCGTTTCCTTCGTTTGGCTGTATACCTCGCAAAGCTCGCTCCGACTTGCATCATGCACCGGAGCGTCTACCGACTCGTGAACCGCACAGATGCCCGCTGACCGGAGGGAGAATATTTTTATTTCTATGCCAGTGAAATTTCGGGGTTCTCTTGCTCCGTGCCTTTTCTCCAGCGCCCTTTCTTCGCGTTCGTCGTCCGTGGATAATAAAGCGAGTAATTTAAAGATACGTACGGCTTCTTGACTTGCGTCAGGACCCCGCTTCTGCTCAGAATTTGTATTTTCGTCTATCTAAATAAAATTTGAAGCGAGGTTTTTCGGGATCACTTTGCCTCGGGTCCTCTTTTCGGGAGTTTCTTGCTCCAGCTTCGTTATTCTTGGATACGCAGGATACGCAGTCTTTTCGAGCTTCGCACGATTCCAATTTTCCCAATTTTAGTATTATTATTATTATTATTAAATGTCTTTATTGCACCATTACAATTAAATTACAATTTCGTGTAAACGAAAAATTTGTAAACGATAGTTTTCAAGTCGTTTGGATTTGTGGTTATGGATGATATATATTTTGATGACTGAGTAATTTTTCAACCCCTCAAAGTTAATTTGTTTTTAAATATTGTACTGTCATCTAAACTACGCACGCGTGTAAAGTTTCAAGTTAATTGGATAGTTGGAAGTGGGTCAAATTTGAGTTACCAGATTTGAACCATACAAATAAACAAACAGAGGCTCGAAGTTGCATAAAATCGTTAGATAATAATAGTAATAGAAAAAAAGAAATATTTCCAGTCACATATCAGTTCCCTCCTAAGAAATAGATAGTAGATAATAGAGACACCGCAAATACTACTGGAAGTACCAGTATCTAATCACAAGCACCCATCACTATCAGTCCCATATTCCTCCGACCGGTGTAAATCCATACGCACAGTCGACGCTATAGAAAATCCTCCACCCGAAGTTTCATAATAATCAGAATTTTCGGTTTGGGACCGTTCCCTTGTAAGCCACTTAATTAACCCAACATCCTTTTTGGGCCCCAGTGTCGCGGCCCCGAATTTTCTCTACCGTTGACTATATATAGTCCGCGTCCCGCAATTTCAGTCCCCCGAAGAACTTCAATCCCGAATCTGCCGAAGTCACCGGGCGACCCATCAGCCGAAACTTCGTTGCGGCCCGCCGGTATTCGCGGCGAGGAGTGGGGGGGGGGGGGGGGGCCTGGGCCAGCGTTTAGAGGGCCCCATTCGTTTCGGCCGCGTTCGCCGTTCGCGGACCAGACTTGGCGATCCCCTCCACTCTTCCCGCTCGCCCTGTGACTTTTTTCTTGCTCCTCTTCGGCCCGTTCCCGACTCGCTTGGGCCCCGTCGCCGCGCCTAGGGCTATCGTAATTTGTAGCGCAAGGCTTGCACCGGTTGCATCAGAGTCTCTCCGCCGTTTTCTGCGACCAGCCGATTCGATTCGGCGCGGCGCGGCGGGGCGACTCGCGCACGAACCAAGCGGGGCTGGCCCTCGGTGTGCGCAGCATATAATTACGGTGAAAGCCAGTCCCGCGACTCGGGCATGGTGTGCGCACTAGGGCACTCGCGCACAGCCGCCGAGTAGAGCCGAGCGGCCGGCACATCGGCGGCCATCGATTTTGCTCCTTCGTCGCTTACTCAAGACGAGCGGGGTGGCCCCCTCCCCCCCCTCCCTCCCTCTTCCCTCTTCCCCGCTGCATCATCTCGCCCCTCGTCAGCGTTACTCCGTCGCTTTTTCAGCACGGTCGGCCTTCGATTGATCCCAATTGAGTTAGAAATCGTTAACGGGGTCCGATTGGTCCACATCCGACTGAAAAGCTGCGAGCAGCCTGGTTCACCGTCGCGCCTTCCCACGACGAGGGAGCGAAGCGTTTGGTGGCATCTGCTACTCGTTGGATCTAAACGGATAGAGGGCGGGCGGCAGGAGGGGGGCTGATAATCGATACGATTGTTCTTGTTCGGTTAACGAGGGTAATAGTATTCGTATGGTTCCCGTGTCCCTGGAGGGGGGGTCGGTGGTGCGAAGAATTCGTCGGTTCGGACGACCGGTTGGATGTCGTTTAAGGTTTAAGGGGTCGCTCTGGTTAGCGCGCCGATAAATTCACCGATTTTCAGGATTCTATTGCGAAGAGACGAATTATAGTAATGGAATAAAAACAAAGGGTGAATAAAAAATTTAAAAGGGTTATTGCGGGGTTAAGAAGAACGCAGATAAATTCATTGAACCTTGTTTCGTTACTGATGGACTAAAGTACCTAATAAAACTTAATATTCTCGATAAATCTGCTCCGCGACAATTTCTGTTTTTTTTTTCTCTCACCCTTCGTATAGGTATTCTATATTTTCCTCGAATGTCCCCGAAATCATTATTTCGTGGGCAGAGGCTCGCGGAGTAGGGGAAAAGATAGTTGATGACAGTTTTTCTTTTTTATTAAAATAATAATAATGCTTTGCTTTGTTTGTATTTAATTATTTGATATGTGATCATGTATCCCCGCTGATCAACTATCCCACCTTTCCCCTACCTACTTCGATAATTTTTCACCGCAAACCCGATGCCCCCTCCCATTTATTTAAAATACCACTCCACGTACGAGATAGGCGCCCTTTCCTCGAAATTTTTATTCCTTTATTCGCGACGTTCGAACGCGACACGGTGCGCCTCCCGTCCCGGCGCGTTAAAAACAGAAAATTCCCCGCTGTAAAGTCGACTGTCAAATTAATGGCGCGGATGTAACTGTTGGTATACACGATTGCGCGTATCTTGGCGGCGGATCGCCGGGGCCAGCTAAATTTCAAGCACCAGCATTGTGCACCGCCCGGAAAGACGGGATATTACGGGCGGCCGTTTTATAGCGGGCGTTTTACAAGTGCCGCGCACACGGACGCGCTATGAAAAAGTAGTTCGAGATCCCTGTGAATTGGCCTCCTCCCGGGGTGGATGACGTTAACGGCGAGAGGCCTCTTCGCAGCTCTGCCACGTATACCAAAGTGGCGAGAGGAAGACTTTCGGAGGGCCTGGCGTAACCGGGGCATGGATCTGCAGCTTTCGGCTTTCAACCGGCGGCGGGAGGTCACGTGCGGCGATCGCGCGAGACACGTAATTGCCAACGTCATCGGTATCGCGCACTGGTGACGCTCCACGCTCGCTTAAAAGACACACGCGTTTATTCCCGGCGCCTACAGGCTGCTCAATTTTCAATTCCACGTACGAATATCTCGGTAAAATCTACGATCAATTATTGGAAATCAAGGGAATATAACTAGGGTAAAGCAACCAGTAATTGACCGCGTGCCAGTAAATGACCATTAGGCAAAGAAATGTCAATTATAAATTTAAAAATTACTATCTGTTTATAAATAGAGTGTAGTTGCACTTTTAATATTCCATATTTTTAGTTTTGCGTATTAAAGAAACATTAGTAAGCAGAATTCTTAATAAAAGTATACGGTCATTTACTGGGCTTCTCATTCAACAATTCGGTCATTTACTGGTTTGTTTACCCTATGTTAATTACATTTTTGTCGAAGCAAAATGCGATCTAGGTACACAGAGTCGATTCGACGATATATTAAATCGGTTGAGAAAATTCATTTGCTCACTTTTAATAATAATAGGCGATATTAGCTGTACGGAAATATTCTTTTTACTACACCCGCTTGTAATTTCACCAGAAAACTGGCAAAGGGAATCTTAATTGCCAAGGAAAGTACTTTGATTAAAAAAGCATTAATACCTATTGGGAAACCAAGTGGAGGCGTGGCTTAGACTTCAGCGCTGCGGTGGTAAGTTGGCAAACTATTGCAAGTAGGCCTGAATCCCACCAAACATCCCGAATAAGTATTTATTAATCGAAGAAGTACAAATTTAGTGTTGAAAAAAATTTAAAAACACTCGTTTTTCACAACATGTCTATATAAACACTGATAATCGTATCGACTTCGACGGATTTTAGCCTACTCACAGTAGTTTAATTTTCTGCCACTAGTTGGCGTATCGAAATTCTTGGTTTCCCAATATTCTTACTTTTAATAAAGCCTTTTGCACCGGACTGATACGTTATTACCTCTTTTTTCGGTTTTCATTTTTAATATTATAGCTTCTCGAGATTATCCGGCCACCTTTTTTGCAGCCCCCGGTAAATGCATTATCTTGCATCTGTCCACGTGCACCGTTCTGTTTGCTCTCGCGTGACGGCGGCTAGCGTGGGCGATAAAAATTGGGCACGGAATAAAAATCATTCCCTGGAAAACTTGGCAAACGGAGGAAATCGCTTTTTTCGCCGTCGCTCGGCCAATATTAAATCCGATATTAAATCTGCGATACGCGTTTTGTTCGGTCCCGTGGGCGTGCGCGTTCGCAAAGAGCACGATGGCCGAACGAAACGCAATAACACGGGATCTCCGGTGTCAGAGGTGGGCGAGAAGCCTCCCGTTTGCCTAAATAATACCTGTAAATATTTTTCCTTCCCTCTCGCGGCACCCGGCCCGCAATCTTTACATAAAATTTCCCCCGGCTCCCCATTTAATTCGCATTTCTCGAACGCTTTCACGATGGCGAGACTATTATCGAAAATTGCGGGGAAAAGCGTGTTATAATACCGGCGCCCTGGTTTCAGAATTCGCAATCTCGCGCCGGCGGTCGCCATTATGCAACAAATGGATGCGATAAGCTGTTTATACAATTTTCCCTTCTACTTTCAATTACTTTTTTAATTTCATTTCCGTTTCTCTTAACGCATCCTCGCGATGGTAGAATACTATTTAAAATCGCGGAGAAGAACGCATAACGATGCAGGCTTATTGAAACCAGATATTTGCAATCTCGACATCGCGGTATTCGTTAAAGGCGGCGCTGATTATTCTCCAGCTGTTTATTTAATTCATTTATTCGTCCGATTCTATTATCGACGTTGAAATTACGTTCGGCGAAGTGGTCTCGGGATAACGGAGCATCGTCGAACTATCTCGTGGAAAAGTGCGTCACAATATCGGTGTTCCCGTTTCAGAATTCCCGATCGTCGTTACGGGAGATCGGCACGATAGGCTGTTTATTTAATGTTTCCCTCTACATGCTCGCTCTTATTTCAACGCAGCTTTTTATACGCTTATAATTTGCAATCTCGCGATCTTGATTGCCGCCCCGCAACCTACCAGTACGACAAGTCTGTTTAATTTTTTCCTTTCGAGATCTGCATTTCCCGGCCAGTGTATTACGGAAGATTGCTTTATATAATAGCGCTGGGCGCCCAGGCCTCGAAATTCGCAATCCCGCGGTCGAGGCTCGCCATTATGCGAGGATATCGATTCGCGCGTTCGCAGAAAAGCTTTCGACAACTCGAAACACGGAATATAGACGCGACAATAATCACAGTCCACGCTATGCAAATTGCGTAGGTATCTTTGGAAAAAATTGTGCCTCCCACCATTGTTTTCGAGCACACGCGAGTCTCGGCTCGGGGATAACTTCTTCCACGAGATACCAAGATCTCAGATTCGAAGACAGCGATTCATTTCCACGGATAGGGTAAGTCGGGTAGAGATGGCCCATTTGTTAAAAAAATCAGCACACCGTAAATTTAGTGGTTTTATAAAGGACAAAAATATATTTGCAAAAGGAGCGTGATCGAGCCATCTCACCCGCAAGGCCATCTCACCTGGAATTACTCTAGTTGAACGAGTCGCGAGAGTAAAACGATTTCCTCGAAAATTGATTTTCCAATGCGACATCACTTGCCGCGTGTTTTGCGGTTCCTGAAACTGATTTGAAACGGTATTTCGTTGAATCTGGCGGCGCTCGAAGTCCCTCGTTACGATCAATTGCGATCCCTTTTAGTCTTCAGCGGCAAAGTCGGTCCACTCGGCGCGGTTCTCTGATCACGAACCAGTGCAACAAAACACCGTGGCCTCCTCTACTTCACTGCTACTCAACGGTGCAAGCACGACAGACGGCGGTGCATGTGCAAGCGCATTCTCTTCGCGTCCCCTAAAAAGGAGGGACGCGCTAGTTGCGAGCCCCCGTTCGCCTCGGGAACCTCGTTCTCTACCCGCGTCTCCTTACGAGACCGATAGAAGTGTTACTCCATCGCCTTAATACCTCCAGTCGTCGCTCGACTTCCTGTTTCCTCGTGCGTCGCCGTTTTCTCGGCCCACAGTCCTCCAGCGAACTCCGCGGGAATTCTTTCCACGACACTTTCCACTTTCAATTTTCACCGCGAGAATTCAAGTCGAACGCGGTCGTTGCTTTTTTTTTTATTCAGAACATCGACGGGCTAGAGTATCGAATATTGAGGGTTATTCGCTTGATAAAGGGAGGCTTTGCATGGGATGCTGTACAATCGACAGTGGGAGGCAACAAGCAACGGGTCTATGCGAAAAAATATTTCGCTTTCTGTAGGGAAACTTGAGTCTACAATTTTCATTCATTCGATTAAGGGCGCAACACTATTTGGGAGGCTAGGAATAAGGTGATTGTTGGGAATTTTTTTCTAAGAAACTGTTAAGTGGATTTTTTCTAAACTTTCGGGGTATTTTAGTTCACATTCAAACAATTAAAATTAAGTTTTTCATTAGATACTAATTGTAAGTGGTCGGTAGAAATCGCAGAAATTTGCGATTGTAATGGTGGCCCCAATACTTCCCTGAAATAAAAAAACCAAGGATTTTCCTTATTTCTAGTATAATCTCCATTTTTACCGATCACTTTGCAACGAAAAAATTAATTTCTATTGTTCGAATGTGAACTAAAATACCCTGAAAGTTTTGAAAAGATCCGATCACGAGTTTCCTAGAAAAAAATTCCCAAAAATCACCTTATTCCTAGCGTTCCAAATAAGGCTCCGCCTTAATCCCAGGGAATATTCGTCATGACTAGAATTCTCCATTTTTACCGATCACTTTGCAACGAAAAAATTAATTTCTATTGTTCGAATGTGAACTAAAATACCCTGAAAGTTTTGAAAAGATCCGATCACCAGTTTCTTAGAAAAAAATTCCCAAAAATCACTTTATTCCCAGCGTTCTAAATAAGGCTCCGCCTTAATTCCAGGGAATATTCGTCAGGACTAGAATTCTTCAGTGTATAATTCCCCGCGCCCCCATTGGATTCTCACTTTCCGTCGATCCTCCCGTCCACCGTTCCTCGTGTTTCACCTACTCGTCGATTATATAATGCCCATTGTATCAAATTTGCATCCGTCGCAGTCGGCGAGCTGCGGACCGCAAGAGCCTCGTTTCGTATCGCGTCTCCGATTAAAAGAGACGGGACCGCAGTCGCGACTCGAGCCCCTCCCCTCGCCCTTCGATTAACAAAATTTTTCAACCAGTTCCGCCGGGAAGTCCGCGACACGGAATCGCGTGCAACCCGCCGCGATTTCGCGGACGCGAGTTATGACGTAGCCGACTCTGTTTCCTGGATTCCGGTGCTATCTGCTCCGCGGACGATTGTGCAACTCCCGAGGACGCGACTCGCCGTATCAGGGGTCGAAGGAGAAATGCACAGATCGGGTTCTTATCGATTGCCGCGTCTAATCGACTCCAGACCATGTGCGCATCGTCCGTTGCTCTCGTGCTCCCATCGCGTTTTTAAGCGCAGATACTGCGCTTTAAATTCGCAGTATCTCGCCTCGGGACCTCCGTAGCGAGAAGCTTCTTTCGAGGTTGCTGCGGCGTCTCCGGAACTGGGCGACTGCTGGCGACTGGCGTCGGCGTGCTTCCGCGCCGAGGAGTTTGCGCGTCGCGCTTCCGCGTCGATATTCTCTGCGTCGAAGGCATTGTTCGAGAGTCCTTGGCTGTTTACTTTGAGAACTAACCAGCCGAGGGATTCGATTTCTACGCTTTGTAGGGAGCTCGTCGGAGTTCTATGTGGGCCGAGTTAGGGAACCCTCAGAGTGACGAGAAGTTAGTTAAATACAGTACAGACTCCATAATTTTCTGATGTTTATTCCGCAAAACATTAGCAACACATAGAACGACTGTTAAATTATATAGGGTAAAGGATACAATTACTGACACCTGACCAATTACTGTCACCTTAAGCTATTTTATTTAAAGTAACAAATAAATAAACGTTGTAAAGTTATACGCAAAAAGAATTATGTAATTCAACCTATAATCTATGCTAGAAATTATATACTATAGTTTATTTTTTCGTTATTTTAAGTAAAATATCTTAATTTACCCAGTAATTGGGTCCTTTACCCTAATTATCAAAACTACCAAGCCATAGTTGCGTTTTACCCCAACTTGGCCCGTTATCTACAACCAAAGGAGCATATTTTCAAAATCTCTCGTCAGCGGAAGTGAATAGGTATCACTTTTTCTTTAATATCAAAACGTCTCTGGCACGATTTCGATTACATTTCGCGAAAGGCCCCCCGGGGTCCGAGGCTACGCGAGCTCCTAGCGTTTCGCTCAACCGACCCGTGTTGGGTTTAACCGAGACGTTGGCTCCGCGTATCTGGGTTCAGCCTAAATAGGTAATTCAAGCTCTAGGTATAACCTGATCGGATGTCGCTCGACTGTACGCCAAACTGGAGTATTCGAAATGGCGGAAAGAAACGGGGGAGCGAGGGTATGCGAAACCTTGTAACTTGTTCAATTTAAGGGAGGGAATGATTTGCTGGTAATGCCAGAGGGGTGAGTGTAATATTTGCCGCCGGTAAAGCGAGTTAATTTGCCTGCAAACCAGTGGGGAATCGTCCAGTCGATCCGCCAATTAATCGATATTAAAGCAGATGCAGTCAACGCCAACCTCGTTCAAGCTAGTCGACGCATTTGAGCTTCTGCATGATGTTTAAATGTGGACACGATGGAGTTCGAGCCAGCAGTCCCTTTTAAATTAAATAAGAGGTTCATTAATACCACGTTAAGAATTTTATAGCCAATCTAAGTGGCAAGAAATATTTAACGACGGATTCTGACCGTTGGAGAAAAATGTCTTGGTCCTCTGCAGGGTAAGCTTTAAGGGTACCTGCTACTTAGGGAAAATGGAGCATTTCTTTTGCAATTATAAGCTATAAAAAAATATTTTTCTTTAGTCAAAAGTAGGCATTGTATATGACGGTAGAGATGGATTATTAAAGAGGCTTTTCAGAAAAGTTTCTTTTGCTTTGCAGCGATTCTGACGGAACGATACGAAATTCAGTGACCTCATTGGTCTGCACTGAACCTATAAAAGAAGAAAACTATGAAAATGACAGCAACGAAATGGCGATTTTTTTAAAAAAGCGCGTGTATCAGCAGACAAAGTTTTACTTTCTTTTCATAAAGAATATGAGTTTTTATTGACTTCAATTTAGGTTCAGACCGAAACTACACATTTTCTGAACATGTTTGAATTTTGATTTAAATCGATTGGAATCTTCAGTTTTGAATTACCACTGCAAAACGAAAGGAACTTTTTTAAAAAGCGCCTTGACTGATCCATCCGTGGCGTCATAATATATAATGCCTATTTTTTTATTAAACACAAATGTTTCTTTAAAGCTTATGATGTTAATAAACTTTGTGTCAAAGGATAAGCCTCAGCTTGAATTTATTTCTTTGTAATTAATTGGAGAAGAAATGCTTCATATTCAACAAAGAACGACTGCCTAGTATCCTTAAGGAAAAATCGCGAGTACGATAATGCAAGATTTATAGGGATGGCACACTGCTTTGAGGTCTCGGTGACGTTTTCGCAAGAAGTGGTTCTAGTGTTTACAAAAGGAGAAAGCGAAAAAAATTTATTAGCAGGATTCACTTCGTTGACACACCTCCTTTTTCGATCAAGTTTGACACACCTGGGTGGCTCACACCCAGAACAATTTTTGAACGTCTGCCACTCTCACCTAAAGAATCCAATTATTATGAAAAAAATCATGGGTCAATTTCAGGGTCTCTAGAATGTATTTCAATATTTTTTTAATTGACATTTTATCACAGTTTTTGCAAAAAAAATCTAGATACCATATGTCCACAAAAAAAAACAAATAAAATGTTGAAAAACTTGTAACTTTTACAAATTTCAAAATTAGAAGTTAAAAATCTACCGAGTTATTGTTCGGATATAATATTTCGAGGAAAAAAATAGTTTGTAAGTCAGCTTTGGAAAGAGCTAATTACTTATTTTGCATATGGAAGGTACAGAGTGTCAAAATCAGTTTATGGGTGGTTCACACCCAGAGTGTCAACGAAGGGTTAACTTCGATGACGAATATATTACGCGTTACCCAAGACGTTGCGCACTTGTCACACCGTTAAAAACTGCAGAAAGCCGCGATGCTTCGAAAGCACCTCGAGTCTCGAACAATAGGCTCGGCGATTCGAAAGGGGACAGTGGCTCGAATGGCTGGTCGATCAATGGGACCTTTTCATCGTGCCCCGCCGATTGCCAACGAGACGTTTCGAAGCAGACGCGCTGCACGCTCTCGTCCCTCGAAGCAAAAGGCATTCCGACGCCCTAATCGCGGCGGATTGCGTGGTCAATCGACGGCGAACGGTTTCATTGCCACTTTATCGTGCGCGGCTCCACAGTCGCGTAACTCCACCGCGGTCCTTGATCGTCGCGTTTCCTGAATCAGCGAAATGGCGACTTTCTGTTGCACGCGCTGAAACGAATAACTATCGCGTTCGATTCGTCCTCTCTCCCCCTCTCTCTCTCTCCCTCCCCTTTTCTCTGTCCCTCCGCGACGGTACCGCCTTGCATCGCGTGTCCGCCATCCCCCGGGGCCCATATATAGGGCCCGTTCGCTCGGCCGCCGACTTACAGCATCTGCAGCCGCTGGCGCGAGTGCATCGTCGGTCTTCGGAGGTCTCGTGTTCACGGCGAACCTTTTGGAACGTTTCCCTCCCCGCATTCCCGTGGAGTTCGCGCGAGTGCCAGGCAAAGTGCCATTCACCAGGAAGATTACCGAAACCCCGGGCCACGATTCTCCCGCTGTGTTCGTCCAGTGATTTCAAGGGGGGGACAAAGGACTGCTCGAACCGCCGCGAGAAGAGGAGTCCCCCCTTCCGGAAGGTGATCGCGGGTCCGAAGTGACGATTCCCTCGGAGAGGATCCACGGTTAGCGAGTCGGCTCCGGTCGAGGGGTGGTCCTGATCGAGTAATCGGGCCTGGAAGGAGGTTCTAGAGGATCGTGACACGTAGAAGGACCAAATCCCTATAAAAGGAACCCAATTGCACGGCGGATCCGGGTGACTTTGTCCCAGCAAGATAGCGCAGACCGAAGAAGCTCGGGGATTCTTGAATAGCAGCCTGTCCGGGTGTTGTTTCGGTGGTATCTGCACTCTTGCCTCGTTGCCTCGACCTGGCACAGTTTCCGCGGCACGGTGATCGCGTTTTATCGCAGCGACGGCTCGCTGGTAGCCACTCGAGAGCTCGGGCAACGGCGACGGGACGGTTCCTCGGCTGGCTGATATTAAAGGGTTGAGGCGAGGGCGGGTAGAGTGAGAGCGCGCTGGGAGCTTCTCTCGGGCGGTGATTAAAGTAGAGGCTGGCCGGAAGGTGCACGGAGGCTCGGGGAACGCGGGGAGCACGGATACTCGCGTAATAAGCCCTTCGCGGCCCCGAAATCGCCACCGGCGGCGAGCATGCGGTTCGTCGGCGGCGCGACGCGCCTCTTACCAGCGTTCCGCGGCAGGTGCACGCTGATGCAACTCGCGTGCGTCTCGCTCGTGGTCGTATGCATCGGAGCGGACTTCTTGTACGGCCAACCTGACTTTCCAGGTATACACAAGTGCACCGACTCGGAGTTCAAGTGCACGAACGGCAGGTGCATCCCGGCCAACTGGCACTGCGACGGGGACAGGGACTGCCCCGATGGCTCCGACGAGGACTCGACGGTTTGCAGTAAGTCTATTTCAGTCTTCTTTTCTAACTGGGTTTAAGGGTGAACTTTTATCCTGTCGCGAGGGACTTTGGGTCCCGTTTGACCCAGTCGTGGCCACGTGTGGTTCACCCTGCTACGACACCTGGCTTCCCTTTTCAGCCAAGTGTTTTTCTCCTCCGTGGAGATTTGTCTGTGGTCTTTTGATTTTGTGTTTTATATGTGGATCGGTAGGTGGTCGTAGAAGGGTTGATTCTGTTGGTAGATGTATGAGTTACCGTGAACTGAGGGAACATTGGCAGATAATTAATGTGTATTAACATTTGGGAGATGAACGGTGCACGTGGTCGCGTGAGACGAATACAGACGGGAATTATTGAATATAAAATTAATGAATTAGTTAAAATAATAGAGGAAGTGCAGCATTTTTGGAATACTAGATTGTTTAAGGAAAATAAAAAATTATGGCAGAGGATGGGAACAAATAAAACTACATAATATCATAGGGAAAGTAATAAACTTTATTTAAATATTTCTTAGTGTCAGTAAAAATAAAAAACAAAAAGTAACTGAAACTGTGAAAAATGACAAGAAGTATTGATTTCGTTAGTGCGCAGGTAATTTGGAATACCGGGTATTCCAATTTACCTTCACTTTATAAACTTAAACAAAACATGTAGATAATAAAATTAGTTTACTATAATCTACGGTGTTCCAAATTAAATAGCGTTAATAAGTACTTAGTTTATTAGATACTTTGGTGTTCCAAATTACCATCAGTATTCCAAATATGCTGCACTTCCTCTAAAGAAATGAAAAAAAAATTATTTATATACATTTGATACACAAAATTCGGGTATCTTCTTTATCGTTTTACAAATGAATTTATAATTGTCATTGCCGAACTACAAATATAACATCGTGATCGGCTTTGTGAAAGTTGGATCAAAATGACCCTTCATTCATTGTACAGAGACTAAGGAAGGAAAAGGATAAAGATTATATGCATTTTGACACTTTTAATACAATCATAAAATATGCAATGTTATGATAGGGTTCTTAAAACGAATGTAGAAATGGTAATTTTTATATTATACAACAAAATGTCCGAAAAACATGCCAAAATTCTCTCAGTTGTCGGCAGCCAATAACCACAATATAGTTTTAATGGGGTTTTTCTGGGGACGCTATTAATACGCGTTCGAGGCTTCTAGCTGTGACTCGTTACGCAGATATTTGTGCATTCCACAATACTGATTGCTATTTCATTACCCACAAAAGTGCGTAGATAAGCTTCGCGCAGTATCACACTACTTAACAATATTTCTGTCTAATAGAAGACTTAAGAAAACAGGACTTGGCTCACGCCTGAAAGCCTCGAACGGTATTAAAAAAGTCTCGTTACACAAGGTGTTTCAGAATGACACACAGAAATTTATTCAACCAAATTAAAACACCCCTCTAAAATTACCTATCCGAAGATCCCTGAGAAATAACAGAAACAATCTTCAACCATAATTGTGAAACACCTTGTGCATCCAAATTTATAAATGTATTAAATTTCCTAAGCGCCTTTACTCAGCATTTTCTTCCCCGTAAACGTTTAAAAATGATATCACGTAGAGTGCACCCAAAGGAAAGAACCCCGAGGCGCTCCCATCCCTGTCACGCCGAACCAGGTTTCGGCGACCGAGCGAATAAAAGCTCATACGTGTGCCAGCAGTGAGCATTTTATTCCCCGCGCTAAAGCCAGTCATAAACACATTCGTAACGCAACAAAACGCGCATCTAGTCGTTCGAGGCGAATGGAGCGACGTGCTCGTAAACGGTTCGTTTGTCACGTTTAACGACCGAATTATTCGCGGGAGTAAATCGAACGAAATTATTTCCTTTCGCGCGTGTTTTATTTAAATAAATATCGCCCGGGGGGATGAAACATTAATCGGCGAGTGCTGTTCCCGTTCCGCGGATGTGCAGATACAAACCCCGGCGCCGCGTCGTCCTGATTGGTACGGTTGATATAATTCTTATCGCCGATGTATACGCGGCGTGTTGCGCCTCCACATATTGCGTTACTCTCCTGCTAGGCGATTCGGTAGCGCGAGATAGCGAATATTTAATGACAACGAAACAACAACACGCGTCGCTCCGATTTCGCCGACGAATCCGGTGGGTATTAATATTCGCGAGCCGCGTTTGGTAATTAATATTCGATTATAACGGGCTGGTATGCAAATACGGGTTTCTGTGCGCGGCCGCTGATTACTTTTGCGTTTTGCCGATTGTTCCGCGTTTGTCGTTCCTCGCGAGTGATTAATTATTCGCAATGGCGTGGCCGATTAGACTGCTTAAGTTCGTTTCACGCGTCACGAGCCGTGGTTATTATTGTGTAGCCGCCGGGCTGTCACGTTAGACGAGAAGAAGTCTTTTCTGGCGTCACGCGGCAAACGAAACGTTCTATCGCGGAGATCGGTCAGTGAAATAGCGCGGAGACGCTCCTGCGAGGATGTCTTCCCTCCCTGCACGCGCGTCGGCGCTGCGTTAAGCCGGGTTCCCACGCGCGCGCGAGTTAAGCGACTGTCAACTAGGGGAGACGAGTTAGAGTTCGATAATTATATTGTAATTTAATAATTGCCGCGGAAGTATCTTATTTACACTCGGAAGTAACGGGCGAATTGACTGCTGGGTCGTCCGCAGTTCATAACTTTCAGCGAAACAGGCTGATCCCCTCGCGATCGTATTTAAATACCCGGAGCTTGTTTCTCGACGCTTAATGACCTGGCGAATTAGATAAAACGCCACTTCGTTGCGCACTGCGTGGGGAAAGCGAGCTTCTTTGAAGTGCTTGGAACTTTTAGTGCGTGGAACTAGTCGAGTGTCAAAAACAGGAGTTGAAGTACGAGTTGGAGGAAAATTTGAACGGCTCGGTGGTTTTCATTAAAATTTCAGCAGCACAGTTATTAACTCTTGTTATTAACCTTTCGTTACCCGCGCTTTATTTTACAAACCCACGATTTTATATATTTTATATTTTTGAATCTGAACCTCTTCTTTGTTTCTTTAATTATAAATTTTTTTAAGGTAAGAATACGACTTTTCTTTGAAAATAACTTTATGTTTATTAACTGAGAAGCGATGTAGTGGTCATTAAAGAAGAAGAAAGACGGAACAGTGTACCTAAATTTATTACTATTATAAAAAAGTATTGTTTTATTCATTTTCCTTGCTCTAGTGACACCTTTCACGCAATAGTTCCACTTTGAATTCTGTTTAGCCAATGAACTTTCACACCCGCATTACACTTTCCACGAAATTACCACTTTTTCTCTCTTCAACGCTATAATCTCCTGAAAAAAGACGAGATTTTTCATAAACTGCATAAAGAAGGCGTAGCTAGAGGATTAGAGAAATATTCGAAACCGATTGGTCGCTCTCAGGCGGAAAAAGAAAAATAATTAACAACTGTTGTAGTCGCAACAGCGCGGGTATCGAAAGCTTAACCCTTAACTGGTATCCTGGGGTCAGTGATGACCCCAAGCACGCAAGGTTCGCCGCAAAATATTTGGTTGTCTAAGTTTGTAAACTGAATTTCTAATTAATTTCATAATAATAGTTTAACTTTCTACGTTTCTATTATTTTATACATTACCTAAGAACAAATTAGCTATCAATAGAGGTTGATCTAACGTCGACTTTACAAATTTCTGTGTCCTTTTTTATTTGGGGTCTGCCACGACCCCAAGATACCAGTTACGTTTGAAAAAACAGTATACAAGTTAATAATAATAATTGTTTATTAACGGAATTAAATTCCACTTGTACATAAGAGACGGCATTAAAGCTCTTAAGCCTACAACAAAGACATCGCGGGTACCTGTGAAGTTAACAATTTTATGACGCTAATAAGGTAGTTGACCCAGTCGTTGATCGGTACCCAGTCGTCGATCATTTGAATTAATATTGAGATTTTATAAGGTTTTTGAACAATATTGTGTAAAGGACAAAATTGCAAGTTAATATTTAAGAGACTTTACCTACATATATCATCACAATATTGTTCAAAAACCTTATAAAATCTCAATATTTAAGTGATCGACGACTAGGCGTAAACCGATCGGCGACTGGGTCAACTACCTTATGCTGCTCCTCTCAGCGCCAATTTAATTTTTGACATAAATGTACCAAAAGAATTGGAGAAAATATCCACATTTACTGTGCTCCGATGGAAAGATGAAACTCGAAATGTCAGGGGGGCGAGAGGGGTTCTACGCTCCCACCGCCTCACTCTAGAGTTTCTCACGTCTCTTCTTTCCATCGGGGCACAGTAGAGCTAGACGGTTTGCTGTATTACAGACTCTGTCTGACAGAATCTATCTCGGCCAGATTCGTCCTAAAGTAGCGCGATTGAAAAAGCTCCCCGTAGCGGAGTAATCTGGCTTGAGCATTGAGGCCAACCAAACACACTAATTCCGGACAATTTATATCGTCGTGTATCAAATTACGCAAAAAGACAAGATCCAGAGCAGTCCTGCGATCTTCCAGTGTGTCCATATTCAGCCACGACAAAATCGGGTTAAAGTGCTTCCGAAGTGCCTGGGATCGCTTCGGCGCGAGTGGGAGCGCGGCTTTACGCCCCCGGCGAATGCGATGCGCCATGACTCTGCCCCGTCGATTGCGAAATTTATGTCTGGCTTGCGCGGGAACGTGCAGGCAAACGAATTTCCTCGCGTCGACTTTGGGAAGAAGAATCGAGACGCTCGCGATTCAAGGCGATTCTGGATCGACCCGTGTAACGCGACTCCCCGCCGGCGGAGGTATGTGAAAGTGCAACTTTTCGGACCGGTTTCGCGCAGGTGAGGCGGATTGATGCACGGACGAAAGCTACCGTTAGCTTCAACACGCTTTGGGCCATTTCTGCTCGCCCTTCTCTCGCTCGAATTCAGGGAGGACCTCGAGTTACGTTGACCCTCTTCAACATCTCTCGCGATCGGCTATCTCGTGAAAAGAAAATCGGGGTGGTAGGAGGTCGGGTAACGATCTCGTAGAAATTCCGCTGATTCCTATGAATGGCAATTCGCAGATGCTCGCCGAGCACGTTGCATAAGACACGAGCAACTACTGGCGCAAGTTTATATTTATAGTAGCCGGTGCAGTGGGCTGAATTGATGTTTCCAACCTACACGGCGATAATATGATTAACCCTGTAATTCCCAGTGTTGCACCGGTGCAACACTCATTTTGAATGTGCGTAAAATTCTATCGTCTGTTTATATTTAACTTTCGGCACGGAATGGAGAAAAATTGAAATAATCAATATTCAATTTTGATCAAGTTATCCTATAGAACCATTATATGTATATATAGACTAATATATATTTTATCTCACAATTTTGAAATAACGGCTCTGGGCGTTAAAGGGTTAAGCAGTTACACCACTTTGGAGCGTAAAAGAAGCGGCTGCTTTTAAGATTTTTTTATTATTATTATTATTATTATTTCGACGGGAGAACCCTTTAGTGTACAAAGATTGAACATATCAGTACAACAAGCATAGAAATACAACATAAAATTAAAAGTAAAATAAAACAAAACAAATAAACATAACATAACGAAATTTAACTAATCGAAAAATATATAACAAAGCATTTATTGCGCAACTATTGAAGCACACGGAAATGTTTTTGTTTTTTTTCCTTTGTCATAAAATGGAGTCGTTGGGACCGGTTCAAGTAAGCTTCTTTTTCGGACGCGCCAAAAAGAAGTGTGCAAGATAACTGCAAACGAGTTAGACGTGGAGAAATAAACCCAACATTTTCATTTTCTAAATATGATATTTACTAAAGAAATATATTATGGAGATTTTTAAAAAAAAAAATTTTCTGCAAGTGGTAGACGTTTGAAAAAAGATGCCATTTTTTTATCCAAGAATTGAGTATAAAAGAGTACCTAGGCAGGTCAATTTTTAACTCATCGCAAAACTTCTACGTATATCTTTAGCTAGTTAAGTTGAAAAGATCCTCTCAAATATTCAAGCGAATCGGACGAAAATTGTAGAAATTGTGAAATCCTCGTTTCGAGAAAGACGCGTTTAAAGAAAAACATTTTTTCTATTCTCAAAGTGGTGTAATCCCTTAATGGTCGGACGCGAGCATCAAAAAAATCGATCGAGATCAACGTCGATAATGTGTCCACGTTAATTGATCATCCATGATCCCTCAAATGTCTCTCAGAAACCACCCCCTTATTCTTGAACTTAAAATTCTGCAACGAGATTCTACAGCAAATTTCGAAACCGAAATCAACGATCACCGGACAGGCGACAAAAATCGAGCGCAGCCGAGGGGTAGGTGCGACAATCTTTCGCCGACCTTATCGTTGCGCGAAGAATCGAGTAGTAGTTGCGTTCCTCATTCGTCCGCGATAGTGAACGTGCACAGCTCCGTCGGAGCTGCGAGGCAGCGCACATTCTAATCTCCTAGAATTACTTGCCCCGATAGAATTACGCGGCGATTTCGACACGGGGATCGAGGAGTCGGTGGTCTGTAATCAAGCAGCGCGAATAGAACCGTAATCACGAGCCTTCTGACCTGCACTTAAGCCGCGGCGCCGATATTATCCGCTGGTAATTAAACAGTATTCCGCATCGACAAGTCGCGTATCGCCGATACGCGCGCACATGATTCGGCAACGTGACCCAGATGCTAGGTAACGGGCACGTACATACGTATACAAATCAATCTCTCCCTCCGACTCCTATTCGTCGGCGGGTTTTACGCTTTGTGCCGTGCCCGCGGTTAATGGAATAGTTTCGTAATGACGTTCGATACGTTTGACGATAGAACTTAGGCGTAGGTACGTAGATGCACCGTGACGCCCCGCCGAGGCTGACTGGAGCGAGGTACACAGGGCCAATCATTTAGTTAACCCGGTGTCGGTTGCCGAAGTTATTTTCATTACCGCTCGAGTTCCTTTGTGGGGATCGTTTGTAATTTCAGCGGGCGCTGTCGCTTTATCGTTGGACCGGCACGGGCTTAAATGCACGCGATCGCGATCGGTGCACGGCTTTCCAGTGGCGGCGAGTGCCTTTCGTTTGATGCGTACTCGCCCACGACACAGCCGTGTTAAGGGGACATTGTACCTAGTGGTGGAGGACTATCGATGGTACTTACGATAGTTATCGATGGTTTTCACTATCGAAATTTGTAATAATATTAGAAATTAAATTTGGGATTCTGAATTTCAGCTGTTATTATTTTTCAATTGAGTAACCTACGATTTTCAATACCGATAATTATCGATAGTGAAAATAAGCCATCTATAGTTTTAGAATCGATGTTTCTCACTATCGAAATTTGTAATAATATTAGAAATTAAATTTGGGATTCTGAATTTCAGCTGTTATTGTTTTTCAATTGACTAACCTACGATTTTCAATACCGATAATTATCGATAGTGAAAATAAGCCATCTATAGTTTTAGAATCGATGGTTCTCACTATCGAAATTTGTAATAATATTACAAATTAAATTTGGGATTCTGAATTTCAGCTGTTATTGTTTTTCAATTGACTAACCTACGATTTTCAATACCGATAATTATCGATAGTGAAAATAAGCCAACTATAGTTTTCAATAGTGAAAATAAGCCAACTATAGTTTTCAATAGTGAAAATAAGCCATCTATAGTTTTCGATAGTGAAAATAAGCCATCTATAGTTTTCGATAGTGAAAATAAGCCAACTATAGTTTTCAATAGTGAAAATAAGCCATCTATAGTTTTCGATAGTGAAAATAAGCCATCTATAGTTTTCGATAGTGAAAATAAGCCAACTATAGTTTTCAATAGTGAAAATAAGCCATCTATAGTTTTCGATAGTGAAAATAAGCCATCTATAGTTTTCGATAGTGAAAATAAGCCATCTATAGTTTTCGATAGTGAAAATAAGCCATCTATAGTTTTCGATAGTGAAAATAAGCCATCTATAGTTTTCGATAGTGAAAATAAGCCATCTATAGTTTTCGATAGTGAAAATAAGCCATCTATAGTTTTCGATAGTGAAAATAAGCCATCTATAGTTTTCGATAGTGAAAATAAGCCATCTATAGTTTTCGTTAATGCGAACCATCGATAACTATCGTAAGTACCATCGATAGTTCTCCACCACTAATTCTACCCTTTCGGGCGAAAATTCTCGGTCACTTTTCGCTGATGGTTTTTATAATGAAACAAACTCTAAACGTTTTCGTATTTTGCGCGATATATTCTACCACTCTTGAAATACAAGAGAAGCCTTTGTTTATTTCATTTGTTTACGTAAATATTCTGCGTCACGGGAAGTGTTACGTCGCTTGTATATAGATCAGTTGCCCATCGTTGGACAAATCGACGCGCGTTAAGGCTGGAACAGACACGTCCAGTAATTTATTCGAATAGCGAGTGATTTAGTAATTTACCATTGTTTTACTAAGCTACTCGACTAAATTTTAAAGTTCACACAGGAAAAATTACTAAATTATTTGCTACTCGACTAAATTTTAGTGTCCACACACGAAAAATTACCAAATTATTTGCTACTCGACTAAATTTTAGTGTCCACACACGAAAAATTACCAAATTATTTGCTACTCGACTAAATTTTAGTGTCCACAAACGAAAAATTACCAAATTACTTGCTACTCGACTAAATTTTAGTGTCCACACACAAAAAGTTACCAAATTATTTGCTACTCGACTAAACTACTGGACGTGTCTGAACCAGCCTTTACGAAAAGTAGCAGGTTTCATTTTTCCTACACGCAGTTGTGCGTAATAAAAAAAAAATAAACGTGTTACCGTTCGTAACGCGCGTCGAAATAATGATTGCAGTGAATCGGATGCGTCGACGTCAGTAGGTAGATCAATTCGTTTCAGCAATACATATTTTGCAACGAGAGGTCTGACCCATGTCGAGGATAAGCTACTGACTATTAAGCGTGCCTATCGATTAGCGCCTCTTCGCTCGATTCCGCCGCACGGATTTCCTGTAAACACGACTTGCGACTGTACGAAGAGCAAAATCTAACTTTCGGAATTAGATATCGCGCGCCGAGAAGTGGGAGGCTGGAACTTTCTTTCGCAGAGTTGAAAAGATGCGGCTCAATTTATTATGCAGAGTATCCCATAATTAGTTTTGTTTGCGAAAAGAGGAGATACTTAATTATCGAAACTTTTTGATTTTATCCCCGGAGTCACTGGAACAAGTTAATTCGCGTTTACGCAAACATCTATCGCGTAGTTAAACGAAAGAATCAAATGAACCCCCGAGCAGCTGGAAACTTTACTCGAACGTATCAGAGCTTCTGCGGGAGCCTCTGATCGATCGAAAAATAAGCGTCCCTGAGGGAGCTCGTGTCCTCTGGCCTCGTCCACGTTCATAAACGAGAAACGTGGAAAAACCAGGAGTTTGCCAAGTCCGCGGAGTGTCGGAGGGATCCATTTAATCGAAACTTTTAGATGCACGCTTAACTCGACTAGTGTAGAAAATAAATTTCCTTAAAAGCGTCACTTAAAAAAAAAAGGCTGACATTTTATCCGTTCGAAACGGTCCCTTTCGACCATCCCACAAATTACAGGCCACTCTGCATAGTTCCATAAAAAAAAAAATCGCGATCAGTCGTGAAAGCGGAATTAGAGTTCGGAGAATCGAGAGAAAAGGTACGAGAAGATATCGGGAATTGAAATAACCGTTCTCGTCATGTCAGACGGCGAGATGTCCGCTTAAAGAAAGCCTTTCATAAAGATTTTCATTAGTGGAGTGTTCGACAGCGTCTAAAGGTACGACGTAACGTTTCGTAGCTCGTTACTTGACCTCTTCGCTATCCGCATTTGCAAACAAAAGCGGCGATACAATTGCCATTACCTTGGTGACGTCGAGGCGCGTTCAATTTCCATAAATCCTCGCTCGGCGTAACTGCTGGGAAGGACTCGAGTGTGTCGCGTCGGTTCGACCGGCGCCGATCTTAAAACCGTGACGGAAGTATTGGCCCAGCAGGGTCCTGCGGCGATTTTAATATTAATTCACTCGGAACCCGGCGCGACCCTTTCGTCCGCTTTCAATCATTCACCGTTTCCAATTTCGCGGAGGCAATTAAACGCCGGTGTCCGATGGAAGACGAAAAATCGGTGCGGCAGCCACGAGGCGCGCGGATGCACGTGAAAAATAATGGAAAAGGGAGGGGGGCGAAGGAAACGGAAAAGATTGCCGATGCTCCAGTTATTCGCTCGCCTGGCGGTTGATAGAAAATATTCGGAACCATTGCAAAATGCTCGCTCTGGAAATACGATCGACGCCGGACCGATATTTTACCGTAATTATCCGAAACGTCCGCGGCGGGAGATCGTAAATTGTCCCCTGATTTTCGGAGTCGCTGCTTAAAATCGAAAACAATGGCGATCGAAGCGACGTGTCGAAGGTCGGCGCGGTACCATTGCGCGGATATAAGGTGATGGTTTATTTAGAATTTACAGGGTAAAAACTCTGCTCGATATCGTGTCAAAACCGTTTAACCCTTTAAGGGGTCGTTCCGGTTAGACGGATTGAAAAAATCTATTTTGTTTAAAAACATTTTTCGAAATTACATATCCTCAAGAATGTAGGAACCAGTGATCGGACCGATACCGTATCAATACTATCGATACCAGACCGGAAATTATGATACGGTATCGAAAAGTATCTAAGACGTAGGTATCACAAATATTGATCCCTGTTTGATACTTCTATGAAAGTATCGATACCCGTTTCATATGTTTCGATGTTTTGGATACAAATATGCCTTGGATACGTCCTATACGAAGTATGCTCAACGACGCGTTTGTTGATTTCTGCGGTATCAAACGAGTATCGATACTTTCGTGCGGTATCAAACTAGTATCAATACTTTCGTGAGGTATCAAACTAGTATCGATACTTTCATGAGATATCAAACGGGTATTGATTCGGTGTAAATACTTTTGGAATTGATATCGATTCAAGAAGTATCAGTATCGAAAATTGATACCAAGTACCTAAAATTTCAATACGTACCGATATTGTCCATTGAGTACTTTAGTATCGAATTGATTGAATATCATCAATAGTATCGGTATCGATCCGATCACTTAGGAACTGTTAAATTTTCGTGGAAAAATTCCAATTGTTTTAGCTTCTTCATTTGAAAGGCCATAATTTCGTTACTTTTGTATTTTTTATTTACGGTAGAAATGTAGTTTAATAAATAGAAAAAACGTTTTATTCCATTGCTATAATTATTTCCGTCGCAACAAATTTCTGAAAATCGCTGAATTTTTCGGCGCGTTAACCGGAATGACTTCTTAAGTGGCGTCGTCGTGTTTCCGTGTCCCTGGATTTTTGCACCCTCTGCGCAGAGATGTTGGAGGGTCGATTTTTGGGAATTGGTTAGGCGGCTGACCAGAAAACCGAGGATCGGTAAGATCGCGGGTTTCAGTCCCGTCACCCGCGAGGTAATTTTTTTCCGTGCCTTTCACACACTGGAAAAATTGAAAAACCTATGTTCTACACATTTAAATTAAACCAAGCCTGAGAATTCAAAATCCCGATTGCGATCAGATCACTCGATTCTTCTCCCAAAGACCAACAACGTTAAAGGAAACAGAGTTTGCCTGTCCCCTCGCGAAAATACCTACGCCTCTCCTTACGAATCCCCGAAACGCTCGCCCCGTTTATAGGCGCGCGAAGAACGCGCTCTATTCGAGGGTAGAGCGTATAAGACACTTGAAAAGAGCGGAGATAAAAAGGTAGCAGGTGAAAGGACGGGTGAATGATAAAACGCTTGGTGCATCAAAAGGGTCGAAACCGTGCAGCGAGACGGAGTTCGAGTGCAGCCCGGGGGAGTGCATACCGAAAAGCTGGTTGTGCGATAATCAGCCCGACTGCACTGACGAGCAGGACGAGAAAAATTGCCGCAGTAAGTTATCGATAAGTCTCTATAGGTCGTGCAGCGCCGTGGAACGAGCCAGCGGAGGAGAACGAGGGAGGAGACACCGGCAGCGCGGCAGTCTGAAAACTACGGAACAGGCGACAGACGAGATTATTAGGAGTGGAAGAGAGAGAGAGAGAGAGAGAGAGAGAGAGAGAGAGAGAGAGGGGGTGGGATTCCAGTCTTGGGAATCGCAAATTGCATCCCTTTAACCGGTGAACTCGTTTCCCATTGAAACGGAATTGCGAGCTAGCCACTGGAAGCAAAACAAATTACCCGGGAAAGTAAATATCAGGTTTCCAAGACCCGCGGGGTTCCCGAGGAAAATCTCGAGGATCTTGTTCCTTTTCGATCTTTCTCCGCACACTCGCGAAATCTTGGCCAACGCGGTGTGCGCGCCGGTCTCCAAAGCCACGCAACGACCACGCGATCCTTTGGTCCTTGACTGGTAACGTGGTGCTCCTTTTCGCGACACGATGCCCGCGTCATTACAGCGATCTGCATAATCAGAGGGGCCCGCGGGAGCGCAGGACGCCGGACCATTTTAGGGCCCGCTTAGCATGCGAGTTTGTTGCACGTCGGAATATATAATCGCGGGGCGAAAGATCAGGCATCGACGAACACGCCTGTGGCATCCTGTCGCGAGCACAAGGGGAAACGCGTTTTTCACGGCGATAAATATGTAGCTGGTGCCTAGAGGCCTTGAGCAAGATCGAAACCAGAATCGCGGGAATTTCGCGGGAATAATGAGCGAAGAGAACGGAGGTCACTGCGTTGCCATTTTCCGGCTGCAACGGGAAAGGGGAAAAGAGGAAAGGGTCGTGAAGTGGCGTTGGAGATTGCGTGAGAAGTAGTGGTGGAAAACTATCGATGGTACTTACGATAGTTGTCGATGATTCTCAGAAATTAAATTTGGGATTCTGAATTTCAGCTGTTATTATTTTTTAATTGATTAACCTACGATTTTCAATACCCATAATTATATCGATAGGGACCAGCGGCGGTGGCCGTGATGAAACACCGGTTCTCGTTAGATCACCGAAGTGAAGCGTCGCGGGGCGGGGACTGGGGAAAGATGGGTGACCGCTACCTTTCTCCCGGTACTCCGTTCGCTGCTGGGACCCGAAGGGAGAGAGAGGAGGGAAAATAGAGACTATAGTTCGTTGGGAAATAGGGAAACACAGGGAAAATACTCAAACAGAAACATCGATAGTTGAAAATAAGCCATCTATAGTTTTCGATAGTGAGAACCATCGATAACTATCGTAAGTACCATCGATAGTTCTCCACCACTAGTGGAAGCCTCTCGGATGCGATAGACCCTGGGGGATGCGATTCGCGAGTCCCCAGATATCTACTCCTCTCTTCCGACGAAAATAGAGCACGACGACGCTCGGTCGTTGTTGCCGCACGTGCTGGAACGGCGCCTTGTCGCGTCACCGTGTTAAAAATCGGTCTAATCGATTGTCATCTTGTAGGACCGAAGAATTGCACGGCGGAACAGTTCACGTGTCACTCGGGGAACGGCGAGTGCGTGGCACTCACATGGATGTGCGATGGCAACCTGGACTGTTCGGACGGTTCCGACGAGGCTGAGTGCAGTAAGCTTCTGCACGGGGGCTCCTTTAACATTTACGCTTGTGCATCACCTAGTAGCTCTGCTTTCTGCCTGTTCAAACGCTTTCACCGTCGTAGAAGAAACACGTCGCTGACGAACGTAGCATGCCAACAGAACGGAGCGATTTTAAAATGGCCCGATCGGTTTAAACAAATCGTGGAATATTGATCGGCAACTCTCAATCTTTAATCACACTTTAAGCACACAAAAATTACGAGGGAGTTGTCGAGCGCGTTTGTAAAAGCTAGATCTAAATGAAGGGAACAAAAACTTCTTTATTGAAAAATAAAGAAGTGGTAAAAGATCTATAGTTACTAGATCTATAGTAACTATAATAGATCTATAGAGGTAAAGTTACATTTTTCTAAGAGAAAATGCCACTTTTTTTCTTTATAAATAATAAACAGGGAATCGGAATAAAAAAGCCCTCGTTGGACGATGTGGAATCTTATTACGATCCTGCATGCAAAATTGGAAGTGAATTGGTTGAACGTAGCGCGAGTTTTTGGGCCCATCATTTAGCTGTCTAAAATCGAGAGGCTTTCGGATATGTATGCGTAACTTCCAAAAAACAATAGTTTTTTACCCGAAACTTTTTTTAAAAGTAGTTCATAATACTATGTAAAGATAATAAAAAAACGGGAAATCTTCATCAAGCCGTTGACTTGTAAAAAAATCCACAAATTGTACAAATTTTCCGAGGGTTCAAACGGATATACCCCTTTAATTAGTAAATCTTTTCAATAACCGCGGAAAAACCATTTTAAATCCACTTTTTATAAAAACTGCCGGGAAGTTGACGCCTAATATTCTAAGATTTGTTTATACCCGTCGGGCCCCACATTTCCACACCAGTTTCATTGAAAAATCGCTCGTTCAGTTGGCGTGCCACCCTCGTAAGCCCATTTTCCAAGCCCAGCGCTCTATCATGCCCTTGTTCATTCGTGCCGACCATTCGAGCTTCCCGTGTAGCTTACAAGAAAGCATTCTTGCGAGGGCGATCCCGCGCTCGAAATTAGGTGGAAATTCTGCAATGCATTTTTCTCGCGCGAGGCTTCGTTTTCGAGAAAATTGACTTCGACTTAACTGATCGAGTGGAGTACCAGTAAATTGTAAATGAAGTGCAAGCAGATCGATTTTGTAGTAATAGCAAGCTGAGTTTCTTATTTCCTGCAATTTTATTACGTCCGTTCTACACTGCCTTTCTTAATTAAAATCTCCTATCTAACATTTGAAAACAACCGAGAAAACTGAAGTTCTATTCTTTACTTTCTGTCGTCCCTGTTTTCTTAATTTAGTTTAAAAAATATTCTCCTTGTTCCGTAGCAGCCTAATATAATTTTTTGTAATAGATAATAATGTTGTATTATCGTAGCAATTAATTAAATGTTTCAAATAGTATATTTTAATTAAGAAAGGCACTGTAGTGTACGTTTCATCGTGTCAGTTCAGAATCGGTATTTAACGGGGTCCATGATAGACACGCTTCTTCCAAACTGTAGACGAAACAGAATCCACTCGTCCCTCAATTCCGTTCCAACCCGCTTTACTTAAAAAACACCATCTCCATATAAACACAACAAAAGTAGACTTCTCCTCGAACTCTGTTCAAAAGCATGCCACCGCTTCGTCATCCCTTCCAAGTCAAGGCTAACGTCGATACAGAAAAGATACGTTTCAGACATTACCCACGCAACGCAAAATGTAATTTCCTTCCTCGGCAAAGTGAATCACGCGTAAAGGAATACTGATCCGTCGTTTTATTCATTCCGATTACCCTTCATTGGCTGACACCGCTATGCGGCGGAATATTCCCGAGTTACCGCGAATATTTAACGCCTCGGTGAATTCGAACATAATAGCCTTCTCTATTCTCTTCGCGTGTTCCTCAAACGTACGCCGGACATTAAACAGACATCTCGCGTTACGGAAGAAGCGCAAATATATCGAGTCCCCTGTCGCCGCGCTCGAGGGCCACGCGAATTTATCGATTCGACACGTAGCCTCGGCGAATTCGAACGTCTGGGAAGTTCGCCCGGCGCAATTGCTATTGGGCGACATCGTTGAACAAAGATCCGTCGATGGACCCGTTAATGTCTCCGTCGCGGTGCTCGTCGCGCGCTTATTAGGCTGGATATTAAAAGTTGCCAGCGCCGAGGGTAGCGGAAGAAACGCGACGGCGGAGCAGAGTGAAACGTCGCGTCTGCTTCGTATTTCGAGGATTAATGCGGAACATCGTGTGCCCCGTAATCGCAGCACGCTGCATGCTTCTCTCTAATTAATAACTGTTGCACGTACGCGGATACAGCAGTTCGGTGCTCGGATATTGCGGCACCTCCGTTGTCCTTTTTATTACGCTCCAAATATGATTATTGCAATTACGAGGACCGTTCTCATTCTCTGCTAATTAGTCACTTCCACGCGACCGCATGATCGCGAGAGAGTAACACTCGGCACCTCTCGATTCCTGTCCTTCGTCTCACTGCTGCATAATTCTGTTCCTTGTATCTTCCCAAACTTCTACGTTCACGGGTATTTCGCATTCTTTTTTTTCTCGCGTCCTCAGAGTTTAAGAGGGACATTTTTACTTTCAAATTTTAAGAATAATTCCAAGTTTTCGAGGTAAATGTTAACCAGATTGACGTGGAATAGATTTTATCTTCTTCCTCTTCCACGCTTTAAAAGCGACTTAAATGTCTTCGAGCAATTTGTGGAGTGTCATTATGGACGCCTGCCTTTGCCGCGAATATCAATTTCCTTGTAAGTGTTTTTTTTTCTCTTTTTTTTTGGAACTCCGTCGTGGAAGTGTGCCTGCTGTAAATATTAATTTCCTCCGCGCAGAATAACGTGTCGTCCTTCGTTAAAAAATTTGGCATTGGGACGTTACCTTCGCTTTCACAAAACGCTTGGTCAAGCTTCAGCGGGGAGAGCTTTTCGTCGGACGGCTCGTGGGCAGGATCGCACGAACCACGATGCCCACGGGCTGCCGATCGCTGTTCGATTTTTCAAGTGACGCAAAAACATTTGTTCGCCGTGGCGATTCGCGCGCTGTCGACGTCGATTACGCTGTTTCCGTAGTATTTCTGTTCTGTTTCTCCCTTCGCTCCTTCGCCGGCCTTCCTGCACAGTAGTGGTGGAGAATTATCGATGGTTTTCACTATCGAAATTTGAATTGATATTACAAATTAAATTTGGGATTATGAATTTCCGCTGTTAGGGTAAGTCGGGGAGAGATGGCCCACTTTTTAAAAAAATCAGCACACCGTAAATTTAGTGTATTTATAAAGGACAAAAATATATTTGCAAAAGGAGCGCGATCGAGCCATCTCACCCGCAAGGCCATCTCACCCGGAATTACCCTATTATTTTTCAATTGACTAACCTACGATTTTCAATACCGATAATTATCGATAGTGAAAATAAGCCATCTATAGTTTTCCACCACTACTGCACACTCGCCCTTCGCCGCTCCGTCCGTCTTTCGTAAAATCGTCCGAATTCTACGAAACACAAAAGGGCCGAGAAATCTAAAGACACACCTCGCATCTCGAAATCAAAAGCCAAGAATCCCGAGATGCAGAATGCACTTACCAATTTTCTAGCACCGCTATGGAATCGTGCCGTGCGATATACAATGCATGGAATTCTCTATTTCCTATTTGGCTCGAAACGAGATCGAGCTGCGAAGGGCGAAAGAAATTTCAATGACATTGAACCCCGCTCGGAAGGAGATCATCCCTCGAACCTCTCATTTCGCAAATTCCATGATCGTGTGACATTGTTGATTTTTAGCGAACCACCCGCGCCAAGTAAGTATCTTCTCAGAGCGGCCGATCTTTCTCCCCGCATTTCGATCGACGCGAGCCGCGCGCGTGTCCCTCGCGGCGACGATTCTAGTCCGTCGCATTTTTACTCGTACGCCGCAGAGCAATGTAAAGCTGGGTTTACATTAGTCCAGTCGCTGGATCCAGTGAGTGGTTTGACTGGAAATCACGTCGACGTCTACGTTATTCCAGTCGCTGAATCCAGCGAGTGGTTCCACTGGAAATCAGTCGATGTCTTGATTATTCCAGTCGTTTCTGAACCGTCGAAAGTGGTAGAGTGTAATAATAATGGATTCACGCAAAAGAAGAAAACATAAAAAAACATAAAAGTAGCATCGAAAAGTAGACTTTCGATCCAGTCGAAATCTGCTGGAATGACAGCACTGTACTGGAATCAACACACTGTTTACATTATTCCAATTCTAATCCAGTGCTGACCAGCGGCGGTGGCCGTGATGGAAACACCGGTTCTCGTTAGATCACCGATGTTAAACGTCGCGGGGCGGGACTGGGGAAAGATGGGTGACCACCACCTTTCTCCCGGTACTCCGTTCGCTGCTGGGACCCGAAGGGAGACAGAGGAGAGAAAAAAATAAGAGACACTGTATTGGGAAACCAAGTGGAGGCGTGGCTTAGGTTTCAGCGCTACGGTGGTAAGTTGGCGAACTATTGCAAGTAGGCCCGGATTCCACCAAACATTCCGAATAAGTATTTATTAATCGAAGAAGTAAAAATTTAGTGTTCAAAAAAATTGAAAGACACTCGTTTTTCACAAAATGTCTATATAAATACTGATAATCGTATGGAGTTCGACGGATTTCGGCCTACTCACAGTAGTTTAATTTTCTGTCACTAGTTGGCGTATCGAAATTCTTGGTTTCCCAATAGTTCGTTGGGCAATAGAAGCAAAATATGCTTGAAACGCCATCTCTGTATATAAAAACACAGGGAAAAAACTCCAAACAAACAAACAAACATAATCCAGTGCTGTACTGGATCACTGGACTGGACTAACGTAAACCCAGCTTCAAGCAACGTCGCCGCGGCCGCACGCTACGTCGCGCTTCTCGTCGATCAAGCCGCGGGGTTAATTACCCTCGCTTAAATACACGGCCGCGCTAAGAAACTTATTTCTTCTCCGCCCTGTCCACTTGAACGTGCAAATAGCTCGCTGTGTAATTGAAACGCGGCTGCCTTGGCGGCTCCGCGAGAATCTTCTCTGCAAACTCCGCGACGCGTACGTAGATTTAATTTAAACGATTAACGCGACGATCCTCGTGGCGGAGGAAGACGTAAGCTCGCGGTGTACGTTCGGAGCTCGCGTGTTTCGCAATACTCGCTTTGCTTTCTATATTTCGCTCACGGAGACGCTCTGTAACATTCATACGAGCTAGCAGCCGCGATTTTTCATCATGTAAATGTCGGTTTCTCCTCTTTGACCCTCTGCATCGAAGAGACACGTTTCCTTAGACGCGCCATTGATAAAAAGAAGCACGCGAATCATCTGTTCAGTTATAATTATGAATTGCTTAAACAGAAAAGTCTGAGGTAACTCTAAAAAGATTCGCTTTTTTTTGTCATGTAGCAAATTGAATTTAAAATTGCCTCGACTCTTTTAAATTAAAATTTAAATATTTGATGGTATTTTGAAGTTAGTTTATTTTTTATAATATTTTCTATAATTTTATTAATTGAAAATTATTCATTGTAAATAAATAAATAAATCAATTTTGAGCAGAAGCTTGTTAGCCTTGGGACGTGAAATCACAAAATCTGCCTTTAATAATAATTACAATTAGTTATCTATTCCCTTCTCTGGTTTTTCCTCAGAAATCTACAGTTCCACCGATCATTCCCCGTATTTCTTCAAAACGAGCTTTCACTTTCCCGCTCGAAATGACGCACCTCCTCGAAAGTGGAGAGTGCGCTTGATTGTTTATAAAAATTGCACTTTGACTTCAAAGTCGTGCTTCTTTACAGTAGTTATGTCTCTGTGTCGTGGTCGTAGCGAGTGAGAGTTGCATCGTGATGGTCCCCGGTACCGTTTAACTCTGCTTTCCTTACCGTGAACCACGCTTTCCTCAGACGAGACCTGTCGATCCGACGAATTCACGTGCACGAACAAGCACTGCGTCGAGCAGAAGTGGGTGTGCGATAACGACGACGATTGCGGGGACGGCAGCGACGAGCAGGACTGCAAGCCAGTCACCTGTCGCCCTGGAACAGAATTCGCCTGCTCGGGGAATTACTGCATAACGTCGCATTGGAGATGCGACGGCGACTATGATTGCCCCGATCGTTCCGATGAAATCGGCTGCAAGGTATGGTAACTTCTAACGGACAACCGTTCCATGTCCGCCATTTCCTCTGAAATCCTCTGAAAATTAAAATTGCCTCGGTCAACAATTCTCAAATTCTCTCAAGCGTTTCCGATTGGAAGCATACTGTCCCCTAAAAATTCTTTTTAGTTTAAACCTAGGTAGATTCTTTATTTCTTTTTAAACCGACTTCAAATAAAGAAAACGTTCACAGTTCGATGTGTTTGCATGTATTATGTTTGTCCGCGAATTTCTCCTCATTTTCGTTATTGCACTTAGTTTAGCTTCAATCGACTTAGATTGTGCAAAAAGAATTATCAAAATCGGTTAAGTAGTTTCGAAGTTACAGCAAAAATAACAAATCTGATTCATTAACCGAGTTTATTAATAATAATACTAATTATTAAACGAACTGAGTTTTACTTTTGCATGCTCGTTCCTTGTAAATATACGATATCAGGTGAATTACACCTAAATTTACTTATCCGTATAATTTCATTACTTTCGCAAATTCTACGCGGGTTAAAACGTGAATAGTAGCATAGTCAGACGGATGAAAACCTTCGCCCTTGGATTAACGTGATTTTTTAAAATCCTCAGGATTATCCGAACAGCAGGCGGCCAAGTCATTGCAGCAAGAAAGACTTCGATTGCGACGACGATGTCACTTGCATCCACCAGAATTGGGTGTGCGACGGGGAGAAGGATTGTCCGAACGGCGCGGACGAGTCGCCCCTACGGTGCCACAACGTCACGTGCAGGCCTGATCAATTCCAATGCGAAGATCGTCATACCTGCATATCAGGCACGTAACAAGCGTATCTCTTAACTCCGCCGAGAGCTCCGCCGATCGAACGATCTCGTATCTTGAGCGACAGCTCTGCCGATCGAAGGATCTCTCCCGGTGATCAGAGCCGTCTTAACAGATTTGAGCAACCTGGGCTGAAAAATTTTGGCGCCCTAGCCCCCAAGGGTGCAATTTCTTCGCAATCGGTGCAAGGCAGTACATCAGAACCCCGGGTCTCCACCAAGACAAACACGAACAAAAATAATAGAAAACAATAGCATATTTGATTCTTAAGCGCCCTTGGATCACAGGCGCCCCTGGGCTATAGCCCACTTAGCCCAGTGGTAAAGGTGGCCCTGCCGGTGATTCTGAAATCTAGACGCTAATCGCTTTAATGCCCCAGGTCACCTGTACTGCAACGGCAAGGTGGAGTGCTCCGACGGCAGCGACGAGAAGAATTGCACGAGCAAGGCGCAGCCGTGCGACCCGCTGACTCAATTCGAGTGCAGCGAGGGCTCGTGCATACCCATCGACAAAGTCTGCAACAAGAATCGCGATTGCATCGGCTGGGAAGACGAGAGCGCCGCGCTTTGCGGCGTCAACGAATGCCTGAAGAACAACGGCGGGTGCTGGCAAATCTGCATCGACCTGCCGATCGGTTACAAGTGCGACTGCAGCCCGGGTTACAGGCTGATTGATAATCGAACGTGCGATGGTAAGGAGCGCGCATCTCGGAATACATTATTTAACCGGTTAACTGGCACGGTCCTTTTCACTATTCGGGCCCAAACTGGTACCATCGAATAATTAAGTGAATCACAGAAAATTTGGTATACAGGGTTTTTTTGAGTCGCTGAACCGATTCGGGGGGTAATTTTTTTCATCTGACACCCCCAATCCCTAAAAAAATAGAATTTAGGGGTGAGTTTGTCAATTGGCGGTAATTTTGGTTCGCCATTTTGAGTCTGCTATATTGAAATTTAAAATTCCGATGCGAAATTCAGATTCAGCGACCCCAAAAACCCCTATATACAATTTTTCTATATCCCGATAGTATTTTAATGTTTGTCAGCCAATTTGGTTCGGCCATTTTGAGTCTGCCATATTGAATTTTACAATTCCAATGCGAAATTCAGATTCAGCGACCCTTAAAACCATTACATACCAAGTTTCATTCAAATCGATTGAAAAACAAAAAAGTTATTCCATTTGATCATATTGGGAAACCAAGAATTTCGATACGCCAACTAGTGGCAGAAAATTAAACTACTGTGAGTAGGCCGAAATCCGTCCAAGTCCATACAATTATCAGTGTTTATATAGACAAGTGGTGAAAAACGAGTGTTTTTAAATCTTTTTGAACACTAAATTTTTACTTCTTCGATTAATAAATACTTATTCGGAATATTTGGTGGGATCCAGGCCTACTCGCAATAGTTTGCCAACTTACCACCGCAGCGCTGAAAGCTAAGCCACGCCTCCACTTGGTTTCCCAATATGATACATTGCCAGAATTGGCCAGATTTTTGTTTAATCATATATGATACATTGCCAGTTAACCGGTTAACGCGATCATGTCCGGCACGGAAGATAACACGTTTATTTCTTGCTTCAGATATAGACGAGTGCCTGGAGCCAGGCAGCTGTTCCCAGTTCTGTCTGAACGAGAAGGGCACCTTCAAGTGCAGCTGCGCCGCGGGCTACCTCAAAGACCCCAGGAATCACACTCGTTGCAAGGTGGCGGAGGGCCACGCGAGCCTTCTCTTCACGAGACGACACGACATCAGGAAGGTGGCTTTAGACCGCCAGGAGATGACGGATATAGTGAACAGCACGAAGATGGCGGCCGCGTTGGACTTCGTTTTCCGCACCGGCATGATCTTCTGGAGCGACACCAGCGAGAAGAAGATCTACAAGTACGCGTTTATTCATAAGCACCTCGATCTCCGGAGCTGCTTTCTTAGCCGTTTCTTATAGCGTTGTATGATCCCCGTAGAGCTCCGATAGACGAGGGTAACGAGCGCGCTGTCGTCATCGACGATGGTTTGACCACGTCGGACGGTCTGGCCGTGGATTGGATATACAGTCACATCTACTGGACCGACTCCGCTAAGGCGACCATAGAGTTGGCGAACTTCGAGGGGAACATGAGGAAGACGCTCATACGGGACCGTATACGGGAGCCCAGGGCGATAGCTTTGAACCCATTGGAAGGTTGGATGTTCTGGACCGATTGGAGCGACGAGGCTTGCATCGAGAAGGCGGGAATGGACGGAACTCATCGAATGGTAGATTCAACAGAGATATAGTTACGCGTGGTTGGGGTAATTGGGCGACACCCTGGATCGGGGCCGGTTAAAAAGTTACGTTGTTGCAGGTGATAGTGGATCACGACGTTAAATGGCCGAATGGATTGACCTTGGATTTAATTGGCAAGAAGGTGTTCTGGGTAGACGCGAAGTTGAATATGATAGGCTCGTGTAACTACGACGGCTCGGGTAGGCGGACGGTCCTTTACTCGCCCGACGCGCTGAGGCATCCGTTCAGTATTACCACGTTCGAGGATTACGTGTATTGGACCGACTGGGACAAGGAGACTATATTTAAGGCGAACAAGTTCACCGGCAAGGAGGTCGAAGCTGTCACCTCGGCTCGAACCCTGAAACACCCGATGGTCGTTCACGTGTATCATCCGAATAGACAGCCGGATGGGATGAACCATTGCCAGGCCGTGAACGGCCATTGTAGCCACTTGTGCTTGCCGGCGCCGAGGATTAACTCCAACTCGCCGCTTCTTAGTTGCGCCTGCCCCGACGGCCTAAGACTGTTGCCTGACGGCTTGATGTGCGTGGAGAAGGGTAAGCTGAACCGAGTATCCGTTCCAATGCGAATAGGCGAACCACATGCATTGCGTTAATATGCACGCGTCGTCGGAAGTCGGAAGAATGACGTCAAATATGAATTGAACGTGTTGCATGACACTAGAATAGAGTAACGCAGTGTTTCCCAACCTTTTTTTACTCAGTCGCGATCCCCTTTTATAATATTCGAGTAACCTGCGATCCACCATATCAGGTAAATTTGATAAAGTAAAGAGAGCACGTTAAAATCAGGTATTTCAGAATATAATTTTAAATGATATCGAAAGAAAACCCCCGAAGAAACCTTGGCGACCCACCGGGAAACACTTCGCCACCCACAGGTTGGGAATCGCTGGATTAACGCTTGTGATACAAATTCAGATTTAAAGGGGAGCATGCCAAAGATTTCAATTTCATTCCCGTATTACTACTTCATCGTCGGCTTGCATTAGATACGTTTCTCTAGTTTAAATGTCGTACGGTTATTCCCTCGGCGTCTTACGTTTATTACTCTGTCATGTATTATATTGTTTTGCATCGGTGTTGCATGAATATGGGATATTCCAGTAACCACAACTGTAGCACCCACCACGCAAGAAATTATTAAGCCATTCAAGAGACTCGAAACCTTCAACATTACCACCACTACTGTCCGTAAGTATATTTGCACGACTACCATCGCAGTTACATCTGTATGGCTTTTGCTTATACATACTTTTCGATATACTTGCGTTGCTGGTAACGAGTCCTATTTTATTTTATTTCGTATATCAGTGATGAACGGCAAGCTTTTGACGATGATAGTTCGTAACGGTGCGCTCTTTATCTATGCTTGTATGTTGCCGTTCCCTTTCGTCTAATGGAACAATGTTTTTGTAGATCCAACAAACTCAGGAGACGGAGATGGGAAAGGTCTAGCGGCCGAATCGACAGACGCTGGTTTAGTCGCTGGTATCGTGATAGGCGTGGCGACCTTAGGGCTGTTGCTCCTCGCATTAGTAGCAGTATTATGCTATAGGCATTATCTTCACCGTAACGTAACGAGTATGAATTTCGATAATCCTGTGTACAGGAAAACCACGGAAGATCAATTTAGTCTTGAAAAAAATAGGTTTCCGCTCCCCACTGCTACAGTTGGAGAAGAGGTAATTACACTATTCGACATATCCTGCGACAAATAGAATCGTATTTGTTGTATATGGTACAGATATACAGTAGCGGTAAAGAGAAAGTTTAAACTGTGAACGGGAAAAAGAATTAAGACGGGGATTATCGTTGTGATATCTTAAAAATACGATAGTATTAAGTTAAAATGATAAAACTGCGTTTTAAGCTTTCTTTGGACCGTTGCTGTATTTGATAATTTCTAACGTTGGAATACATTCTTTAACATTTTAATTCCAATAGGCTCAGGAACCCTTAACGAGTCCGGGAACTAATGATTACGTTTAAGACTCAATCTGTCAATGATACGGGCTTAGCAGGCTATCGAAGTAATATTGACCAAGTAAAAGAAAAAAAGAAAAAAGAACGAATCATGTAAAAAAAAACGATGAAACGCAACAACGTCGAGCGAGCCTGTCCAGTAGTACGCCTGCGTTTGCCCGCCTGCCTGCCAACTCAGCTGTGATTATGTTTATTTCTTCTTCTTTTTTTTTTGTACTGTGCCTACTTGTTTACAAATTTATGCATCTTGTCATTCAACTAATATTATACGTACGTACGCGCAACAATTTAGATTTGCTCCGAGGCATAAAGGGAGAAAATGTCTAGGCGAACTATCGATTGTTGCCGAATAAGCGTTTAAGCGCGAGTTTTCGAGTAGCTCAATAAGGTATCACAATTCCTACTTTCTAGCGTTCCCTTTTCGGTTTACATGCGCGGCATGTAATAGCGCCATTCATCATTCTAACGTGGGGCAACGTCAACGTCTACGTTTAAATTTATATAAATATAAATATATATATATATATATATATAAATACATATATAGAATATTTTTATCTACGTGTAAGATCTTTAACTTGTTATTGTTTCACTATTTATTCTTTAAGAATATACTTTGTCGAGAATAGCTTTCAGTTGGAGGTACTTGGATACTGTTGCATTATTAAACTCACATGTATATAACACACAAATGTATCGTAGGAATAATTTCGAGAAGCATTAGTGACGATTATTGAATTGTACGAGAACTTTGCGTGATCCTTTAGGAATTTGTTAAATTATTTATAGTGCGTTCTGAAGTGTATCTAAAAAAAAAATGTTTTTTATAGTGCCAAAAGATAAGAACGTTTCAGAGGTTCTCGAATGTATTGGTATTTATGGTAATCGAAAGTTTTGTCCCAATCCGTCGCAAACACCTTTTCGTTTCGGCATCGTGTAGACGTAAGATTAACGATAGTTATATCCAATCCCAGTAATAGTTGGAAAGTGTGCCGCTCGGGGCATTTGTAAAATCTGTAACTGATTTTTGTACATGGAAACAGATTTCTCCTTTTATGTCATTTACCCGACGGATTCGCGAGCAAGTGCTTCGAGCACGTTTACAGAATTTTTTAATAGCTGCCCGCGCGTAGACGCGGGCGGCCCATATCATAGCGAATACACTATTTTCACGGATACTCTGTTAACGTTATGATTGTAACGGGATAGTTTGGAAGCCAATTAGATGTAATAAGATCAGCTCAATGACACTAAGTGTGACTGCGTGTCTGTTAAAGTAAAACTGTTGTTTAGGTATTTCAAAACGATTAAAAACGAAAAATGAAAAAAAGATCAGTGTATATGTATAGAACTATTGCCACGGGCTTAAGAGTTTTACTTATTATATACTTTATGATTACTGTATTAAATAATTAAATGTGAGACAGACGTTCTTCTAGATAAGGTTATTAAGAAGTATAATAATATTAGGACGAACCAAGAGCTATGTATATTAACAAGTAGCAAAGTCTTTGTTATTCATTCCTAATTTAGGCAATTCCGAATTGTGAAATGTTGATGTTGCTCGCAACGAGTGCGTTTCTCATGTGGAGAAAAAAAAACTATTATGAATTCAAGCATTAATACCGGTATTTACGAGAAGAATTTATATATCTTAATATACGAAGCAGAAAGTGTTTGTGTGTTTGTCTGTCGCCTAAAAACTTTCGAACGGTAAACTCTGAGGTCACGAAATGTGTCCCAGCTCATTATGCCTAGTTAATTCAGACGAATGTGACTATTTTCACAAAAAATCAAATAACAATTTTTTTTTATAAAATCAAAATATAAATTTCGGGCGAAACTGAGTAGTAAAGCTAGTATATATATATTTCAATACAAGATTATTTCCAAAATTTCTGCGTAGCGTACACTAACGATTTATTAAGCTTAAATATCGGGAGAGGCGTAAACAAGTGCTTGCTACTTTTTAATAATGCACATGTTCTTACCTACGAGTGCAAGGAAGCAAAGTCCAAAATTAAAATTATAGAGGCTCGGTGGTGATTTTAATCAAAAGATAGCAAGAGTGTGGTGAGTATCAGTTGCAATTAATTGTGTGAGTCACAAGGCATAACTTAGCCAATCTATTCGCCAAACTCGTGTCAAACATTATTTCTATGCAATATATATTATCACTACACGCGCATAATATAAATATATATTATATATATAATTTATTATAATGATTATTGTATAAATAAACATACAAAATAAATCACACTACCGTCATTATTATCGTACCTACAACCAGTGCAAATTGTATAATTTGTAAAAAATTGTAATTCAAAAATACAGATTAGTGAATTAGTGAATAATTCCCCTTCCGAGTTTATAAGCCACGTCCAGTGTTAAAATATTATTTCACGTTCCCGCCAAGAATTTGAACCGACGATTTGAGATATATCGAAAGCGATCGATAGAAGAACGATATCTCGCAAAGTAGAGTCTGAACGAAAATTTCAAACCTATCCAAATTCCAACGGTTTAAATAAAATCATGAACAATGCTCCAAATTACCCTTCTTGTATAAAAATTGTAAGTATTTCACACGCAAAAGAAGCTTTATATTTTGACTGTGCAATAACGGAAATTACGAGAGGTTAATATTTCTTTCCAGCCATCCACAAATTCAAAACAAACAATGGCAAGCACAATGTTCGCCCAGAAATTTGACATTAAGGAAGCACTGACATTGAATAGTCAGTTAATATCATTAGCGAATCGAATATTCGGCGAAGAGAAATGGAGTCACTCAATCACTAATCAAACAATTGGTACACATTCTTATTTTCATTCATTCTTTTAGAATATTCTCCTACACTCGCTTCTCATTAATCGAACTCATTTCAGATTTCGTCGAAGCTTGCATGGGCAAGTATGTTTGCGGATGCACGACATTTGTTAAGATTCAATTGCAGAATGGGCCTTTTCACGAGGATATGGGATACTGCCACGCGGAAGGAGCTATGAAAGGTTTATCGATACAGTACGCACGAGCTGTACGTTCACCGTTTGTTGCAGTCCAATATCTACGTTAAGATAATACTTTTATAATTGTGCGTAGGGTTCTCTTACAGAAGCCTTTAAAAAAGTCCTATCATGTTTCGGCGAGACGATGCAAACAGAGGTGCAGAAGCTATTCCAAAAGTCACCTAATTCGCAAGTGAATAACATCCCGAAAGAAGATTCCCAGTTCTTTCTATCGAATATCGAAATTGACATGCTCGAACCATGCGCGCAATCGACCCCATTTCTGAATTGTAAAAAAGAGGAAGCGAAGGATGGACCAGGTTCTTGCAATATTTTCTTGACGATCGACTTTTGACGGAGCCGTCAATTAATTTTAGCTACATTTCAGAGAATGTGTGTCCTACGAAGAGCGCATGTGACGAAGCAGAAGGAACGTCAGCGCAGCGAGCAATGGTAAAGTCACCTTCTAGAAGAGAGCTTCCAATAGAGCAAAAAGTACCCTGTATTCCATCAAAGAATTCAAACGACACCAAAGCACAGTTGCAGTCGAATGGTACAAATCTTCAAAAAGAACCTGAGAATGCTCGAAAGGGACAGGACCAGAAGAAAGGTAAAGGGATTAAAGATGTATCTAAATAGATGCTAATTTTAAAATGATTTTCAGCAGTAACCGATGAAGAATTTTTACGAATGGAGCGAAAACGGAAACAAATGGAGAAGCAAGCGGAGTACAAACGACTGATGACAGAGAAGGGGCTGTACAAGCCTAGCGAGAGCAAAAAGCCATATCCCAAATATTAAAGAAGCAGCGTGAAATATGTAATATAAGATTAATGATGATATTTGAATTGTAAAGCGTTACTTAAGATATATATATGAATTACATATAGTTTCGTAAATATTTGTATGTTGTTCGTTCAAGTTATGTAGAAATGTGGTAAACTGTCAAATAACTATTCGACAGCCGGTGCCAAAACATGTCCGATATTTACTGTAGATTGAGGTTAGGGGCTCCGTGAAATAGGAAAGTGTATGTTTCGAACGTAAAGAACATACCTACTCGAAAGTAAAACAGTACTTCTGTCATATCTGCGCTTACTTTTTTGTTGTGAAAGAGTGGAATACGAAAGAAGCTTTTAAATAAATCGCAAGCATGGATCAATATTTTAAAAGTTATGAGGAATTGAACGTATGTATAGATGCTTTGTGTGATTTATTTAAGTGTGAAAAATATTGTTTCTTTATCGAGGTATTTGCAGGTACATCAGTTAATGTTAAGTGATAAGGCTCGAACTCTTGCTTACAAGAATGCAGTAATGAATTCTAAACATATATTTGACGACAAAGTTGTTATGGATGTCGGTGCTGGGACAGGTAAAAATTTATATTCGATCGAAATTGATTAGTGAAATTTGAAGGCGAATAGTATAGCTGGAAGGTATTGGTTGTCTCTAGGAATATTATCAATTTTCTGCGCCCAAGCTGGTGCGAGAAAGGTATACGCGATAGAGGCGAGCGACTTGGTGAAACTTACCGAAGGAGTGACGAGGGAGAACAAACTGAACGACAAGATTACAGTAATCCACAGCAAAGTAGAAGATATTGATCCAAATAACATTGAGAAAGTTGATATAATTATTTCAGAATGGATGGGCTTTTATTTAGTACACGAGGGAATGTTGGACTCCGTCCTCTTCGCTAGAGACCATTTCTTAAAAGAGAACGGCATTCTATTCCCGTCTGTTGCTAAACTGTACGCGTCGCCGTGTCAATTGCCATCCATGTACGACTTTTGGGATGACGTTTATGGAGTCAGTATGAAGTAATGAGAAATATTTTATTACAGAGATTCAAAATGTTCCGTTCGCCACGGTGTGAAATTTATATCCTCGTGTTCTTGTAGATGCATCGGAAAGGAATACAGAGAAACAAAATCGATGAAACCTGAGATATTGCTCGTAGATGAAAAAGACCTCTTGTCGGAAGGTAAATTATTGACGTGGTTAGATTTAAAGTGCGCCGACGTACAGGAATTGAATCATCTCGGAGGCGAGGAATATGTTTCTGTTTGCAAAAAGGATGGAAAGTATCAAGGAATTTGTATTTGGTTTGCCGTCGAGTTTCCAGACGGCTCAGAATTATCCACGAGTCCCTCCGACGAAGTTACTCATTGGAAACAAACTGCCATCGTCTTGCCCGCTGGCATAGAAGTAGGAGAAGGCGAACCTATTGCCTTCAAATTGGACTTGAAAAGAAACTCTTGTAAGCCTAGGCAATATAATATGGAAATGGTGTTGTTGGATGCGTTGGAGACTGAACACGAAGTTCCTTGTCACTGCCATATGACCAAGTGTATTGTTATGAGAACATATATAGAGGAACAGACGGATGGTGATCCGGTGAATTAGCGATATTTCAATTAAGTCTACGTATTATATATTTTTATTAAATAAAAATTACATACATTGAAGAAGCGAGTGTGTGTTTTGCGTGACAGTTTCGATATACAATTTAATTTATGTACTCGGAGAAAGTGATTTAATTTAAATTGTATTCATTTTTTAAATTTAAAAGACACTCTTCTGAATACTGAGAGATATAGGCTACGTTTATCTCCTACGCCCCACGATTCTGGCATCACTGTCTGGGTCTGAGACACTTCGGGATCAAGGACTTACAATTTACAATTGCCAGTGAATAAATTAATGAGCCACTTCGTTTCTGGCAGCGGGACGTTTGAGAAGAGGTAAAGTCTCCCCGCCAAATTCAAGTTTTCAGCGTTTGCAGTGACGCTTCTTTTGAAATTTGAAAAGATTGTAGCTCTAATTGATTAGTTACTAACAAATATGTTATGGACGAGAAATCACGTCGACGCCAGGCTTCAGCAAATTTCTTAATTCCTTACATAAGACTGGCACTCTGGCGTGTTTTAACGCCCACTCTAGTTTACATCATTCACCGCTACGCGCCGCTAGCATTTTCTGTTGCTAAATGGAAGAAATTTGAAAAATACTTTCTCAACCAATAAATTAACTATTGACTATTAAAAACTCTTTTACAATGAATTGTCGTACACCTCTGATAGGTTTGAACGCGCAGAATAGAAGAAATGAGATAAACACGTCCTGATCACTATTTCTCGTATTCCGCACTGCTCTGCACTTCAAATCGAAACGGCAGAGGTGTTTATTAACATTCATTTCCCTTACAATTCAATGATTCAGCTAAACCATACGGCTTTATTGTCAATTAATATCGTGCTAATATTTTCTTAGATTGCGCATTAATGAAACGTAAAATATGTGATTACGTAAATATAATATGTATCAGGTATTAGAAAACTAAGAAACTAATATGGCTGCTTCCATGGTTAGATCATATGTTCAATTTAGGTAAGTTTTTCGTCTAAGTACATTCATTCTTAATCTCATATTTCGGTTACGCGGTATACGCAGCTTTAACTTCACTTGCAGTACTGTTTCATTCAATAACAATAACATGCAGTACATTAACCGTTTTCTGTAACTCCATGCAATAGCCTTCATACCTAAATATCTGTAAGTTTTGTAAATAGAATTAGTTTCTCATTCATCGTCTGCTATAAAATAGCGTCTGCGTTAAATTATGAACGAGCAACATGGATGTTTCTCTCATGCAATCACTCTTATTTCATTTCAAAATACAGTCCGTCCTACGAGTACCTGACCGATGTAATTGATTTACAGTTTACTGAAGCAACTTCTATTGGACAATGTGTGGCGTGAACAAAGCACGAATCATGTTCTACAGACCCTTTGTATATCGCACATTCAGCACCAGTGTTACCGTGTGACGCCGGTGTGTTTAAAGAAAAGGAATGCCAAAGACAATAAGGTATAATTCCGACACGTTTGTGCGTGCGTTTAATAAACGAAAGACAATAGTAATTTGTTTCCAGAGGGTCAGAATGCTACTAAAAGATGAAGACTTAATGAATTTGGAGGTGAAGAAATCAACGAAGCCAGTGAAACCGATAGTGGAAGTGTGGAACAATATGACGGTGAAGGACCTGGCGGTCTCTGCTCAAAGGGACATAGACGACGTTTTAGATGTGCTTTACTTTGTCAGTAAAGGAGCGACGTACGAGCAGAATAACGTTCTGCAGGATCTCGCTGTGATTAATGAGGCTGTTAAGAAACTAGGCGCTAAGACTAAAACCGTCGCGACACCGGGTGAGAAGGATTTAAAAGAATCAAAATACAGCGATATAGTAAGAAGGTAATGCGGAGATAATATACTAGAACCATTCGCAGTGGCGTAACTTGTGATAACAAATTATAAATTCCAAATAGGCCGCCTGACCCGTCGAAATTAGTGAAACGGCACCCAGTCGTGACAATTATGGGGCACGTCGATCATGGTAAAACTACTTTGCTAGATGCGCTACGTAATACGTCGGTTGTGAAAACAGAGTTTGGTGGAATTACGCAACACATAGGTGCCTTCAATGGTTGGTATTAAGTCTACATTTATAAAAACAGTTTATATCGATTCGGTGACAGTGGCATTAATAAATGTACAAATCGTATGTTGTAGTGACGTTAAATTCTAAAGACCGTGTGACGTTCTTGGACACTCCTGGACACGCTGCATTTACGGCTATGCGATATAGAGGTGCGCATATGACGGATATCGTAGTACTGGTAGTAGCGGCTGACGATGGCGTGAAGGAGCAAACTTTGCAGAGCATAGAAATGGCGAAAAGTGCAGACGTTCCAATTATCGTGGCTATCAACAAAATCGATAAACCCGATGCCGATATTGTAATGTTTCTTTGATCTTGAAAATAGTGAAAGTGCTAAATTATAATTGCCGTACTACTGGGATCTATTCTGCTTTAGAATCGGACCCAGAACATGCTCGCAGAAAATGGTATCGTGGTGGAAGCACTGGGCGGCGATGTGCAGTGCGTGAACATATCCGCCTTGAAAGGGACTAACTTACAAGACTTGATAGAAGCTGTTGTTTTACAAGCTGAATTAATGAACTTGAGAGGAGATCCTGAAGGTCTAGTGGAAGGCGTCGCTATTGAATGTGCCAACCATCTTGGTCGTGGAAAATTAGTGACAGCCTTGATTCGACGCGGTACTTTAAGAAAAGGCAACGTTTTAGGTAAAAAGCAACCGTTGATCTTTGCGAAGCGAAACATTCAAATCTAACGTCTGCTCGTATTGGTTCTCTAACAGTGTCTGGACTAGCGTGGGGGAAAGTAAGAGCTATGTTCAACGACTCCGGTTGCCCAGTCGTGGAAGCCAAACCGTCGGAGGCTGTGCAGATCATTGGATGGAAAGAGTTGCCCAGCGTCGGAAGTGAAATATTTCAAGTAGAGAACGACAGAGAACTGCAAGGGGTTCTGAAGTTCAGAGAAACTCAACGCAGCGATGCTTTAGCTAAAGAACACAGCGAAGCTGCTAATAAGAGATTAGAAGGACACCTTCTGGTAATATAGTATCCGATATCTACGAGGCATTCAAGCTTTTATCAACTAAAGATATGCAAACTCAGTTACTCGTACGATCAAGCTGTTTCTTCTTAATTGCAGGAATATAAAAAAATTCTAGCGATAAAAAGAGAAGTTGGAATGTTTCACCCAGTAATGAAAGAATTGTACAAAAAGCAGAAGTCTCGGGTCGTCGAGGAAGAAGAGAAAGTTCCTGAAGTCAATGTCATTATAAAGGGCGATGTAGCCGGAAGTATCGAGGCGATATTAGATATTTTTGATACATACGCGCAGGATAAAATGTGCCGTTTAAACGTCGTCCATTATGGTGTCGGCGCGGTCACTGAAACGGACTTGGAATTAGCAAGAACGTTTAATGGTAATTTAGCGTCGCGTAAACGTTCTGTACGTTCCAACCGCATCTATTAAACTGCTTTATGTACTTGCAGCAATAATTTACCGCTTCAATGTCAACATCAACCACAAATTGGAAGAAGAAGCCAATAAAGATGGCTTGATTATTCGAAATTATAAAGTTATATACAAACTTGTCGATGACATTAAAGAGGAAATTAATAGCAAATTGCCTGAAATCGATGCCGAGGAAGTATTAGGTACTGGCAACGTAACAAACACAGAAACTGGCAACATATTTATATACACCTGCGAAAACGTCTCTAATTGTTTTCCTGTTTTCTTGAACGCAGGCGAAGCAAGCGTACAGCAGGCATTCAAAGTCACGGAGGGAAAGAAAAAAGTGTCCGTGGCGGGTTGTCGTTGTACAAAAGGTGTTCTCCAGAAAGCTGCAATGTTTCATTTAGTAAGGGGAAGTGAGACTGTCTACACAGGTAAATAAATACATAACAGTCGATACATTGGTCTTATCAATCGATTGGTATTTTAGAATTATACAAAACTTGTTTCCCCCTCGTCTTCACTGAAGATCGAAAGAAAGTATCCGTCGCACGAAGTCTGTATCAATCGTTGCTCCATCTTTATTCATTAATCCCCACTTCATTTCACTTCCCAGACAGTCATCACAATACTCGGCTAATCCGAATACTTTGTTACAGGAAAATTAGCGTCGATGAGACATTTGAAAGACGAGGTGTCTTCCGTAAAAGTTAACATCGAATGCGGTCTTAGATTAGACGATCCAACCGTGTCATTCCAACCTGGAGACGTTTTTGTCTGTTTCAAACCGTATAAATCGGCTCAGAAGGTCGACTGGGATCCTGGATTCTAAGTTAATATATATATATTTGTACATAAACGAGATAATTGACGTCTAATACAAAGTGAGAAAAAGAAACAAAGATACACGGGCGCGAAACATTCCATCCCCCTTTCCACAGTTGGGAGAACCAAATCAATTCGTACGAAATGCATTTTTACAAAGTGTAAGTACAAATTCCTTTATTATTGCCTCTGTGATGCAACATCGCAGTTCTTACATGTGTGCCAATGCTGGAGCCTTAGTCTTCTGTAAAATTAGCGGATCCCCGTTCCACGGGTCAATGATCGGGGGACTGTATTCGTTTCCTTTTGTGTCTTTACCTCAGAATCGTGTAGAACCATCGTATTGTCGCGACGTACGAAAACAGCCGATTTTGGCGATGCGCGTTCAACAATCAGTGGCAATGTCACCTAAGGGGAGCGTTTTGGTTCGAGAAGACGGACGTAAGTTCGCTTCCGTGGACGTTAGGAGGCGTAAGTTTCTCGAAGGCGGCGCTGAAGGTGATGGTACGCGGTCAGGACGCCGCGTTTTTTTTTCTGCAGGCGGCACGGCGCCGATTCCTGATTGGCCTTCGCGATCTTTGTATCCAAAGGCTCGATGGGAGTGTTATCGTCCGGATGTACGAAGAAGGCAATGGAATGGCGACCTCGGCCGCAGTGCTCCGGGATGACAACCCGGTGTCTCAAAGCCGGCAGCTGATCCTTGGTCCAGTCGGCTAAAAGGTCGCCGGTGTTCACCAGAATGGCACCTGGAAGATGCCCGACGCGTCCCCATCGTTCTCCGAACGGAGTTTGTATTTCCAAACCTCCCTCGCAGTCCTAGAAAACAAACAACCCGTCTAAGATAGGTGGAAATAATGTTTCGCCGTGTTGCTTTCAACTTATTCCAAAAAGTACACACGAGCGATACGCTTGAAGTCTAAATTGAAGTTCAAGGGACGGAATGCTTGAGCATGTGCTGATAATTTATGCGGTTCAAAGCTTCTCCACTGCACCCAGCTTCGTCGGGAGTTTGCAAATGAATCGGGCATGGGACGAGAAGCGTATTGGGAAACCAAGAATTTCGATACGCCAACTAGTGGCAGAAAATTGAACTGTCAGTAGGCCCAAAATCCGTCGAAGTCCATACGATTATCAGTGTTTATATAGACATTTTGTGAAAAACGAGTGTTTCTAAATTTTTTTCAACACTAAATTTTTACTTCTTCTTTTTACTTCTTCTGTTTGGTGGGATCCGCGAGCCTACTTGCAATAGTTTGCGAACTTACCACCGCAGCGCTGAAATCGAAGCCACGCCTCCACTTGGTTTCCCAATAAAACAGCACAGCAGGCTCGATTTAAGTGGCGAATGCGAGAGAACTCTTGGTACATACCTGCGCCAGCAAAGTGAGAGTGCCATAGTCGCAGTGAGCCCCGCAGCGAGCCAGTCCAGGCGCCGGGGCGCCGAGAGGTGGATAGTAAAGGAGGCGAAGGGTCGACTCGTTGCCAGATTCCAGCATGTGGGAGTGCTTCGAGAGCAGGAAATCAGGGGATTGCTCTAGGCCCACGGCCAGAGCCTACAAGGCACACATCACACATACATTGGCCTCTATTCATACTTTATACTACCTAACGACGGCTGTGAAGCAACCGAATAAACCAATCGCGTTAGTCTGCCTGCCGGACAGATTGGTTTGTAGGGTTGCTTACAGTTGGAGATCTGCTTACATTCATTGAACGACCCTCTCAATCAACAGCTTCGGGATCGTCGCGAGCGATGGCAGAGGAGCGAAAATTCTCATACCGTGACTTCGCAGAAAAGGAAAGAGGAAGTGCTTAAAAGAGCAGGCGACAATTGACATTACAAGGATCCCAAAGAGGATGTTATCACTATCTCTACTCGACACGTCTACGCAGAGTTTCGTTCGGACGACGAGCAAGCCTGTTTGAAAGAGTGTAGGGCTCGCTCAATCTTTCTTTTCTATTTTTTTTTTTTCCAAGAAGAGGCGTAAAGACCTCGACGCGAGAGCCAGACGAGTTTAAATATTTACGTGTCCTCTAAACAGCCGGGATAGACGAAGCCTCTACTCACGGATTTCCATGTAAAAAAGGAGACGACCGTTGCGGAAATAATAATACACAAGGCCTGGCTCTTGCGCGAGGCACTTTGGCCGATCGTTTCAGTCGAGCGCTCTTGGTAACAAAGGATAACTCGAAACGATCGTCGATCTGCCGCGCTCGGAGAGAAAGAAAACCGTCGGGATAGAAAGAAAAGGCCATTACAGTTAGGAGCATGGCAGAGAGTTGCTTGAAATCTCGTGCGAGTTCGTCGACCGCCGATCTGAAGCCAGGCACCTCCTCGTCCGGGAGGATCCCTCCGCTTCCGGTCACGTTGAACACATGACGAACCTCCTTCTCGTCGGTGTATCTGCGTGAAAATCGAAAAGCGAGGATAACCCAGGGCTGCCTGGACTACTGGATTCCCCAACAGATCTGATCGCCGATCACCAGATCCAACGATCTTCAGATCGCGGTGATCTCGATCTAATCGAGGGATCTTGAACAACTATTGTCGGCGGGTTTCTTCGCATTCTTACTTGGACGGTCCAGGCTTAACGTAACCGTGGCTGCCCTCGTTGCTGCGCTCGTATTTGGCTCGCGCCTCGTCCGGAAGCTCGCAGAACGCATCGAAAGCTCTGTAGCCAGCCTTCATCTGCGGACACGGAGAAACGGGTACCATTAGTCAATTATACACCAGCTTTGGATTCATACAACATTTCTACGTAATTTGTTCTCCCATTCTTTTAGGCTGCCTGAAATAATTAAGGGATCGGACCACTGCAGTGGCACTTAGATTACAATCCTGCGCTGAATATTTATGATACACTGCAATTTACTAAGAGCTGTATAGGCACCGTATCAAGCATACAATGTTTCTTTATCTTTGATGTACGAGATAAGTTAAGACGCTTTCATCGTTCAGTTGAATTATTATTTATACTGCCTGGAACCGAGATGTAAAGAAGCGTTTCCTCTCGCATTCAAATGAACCGTGACTAAACCGCAGCCAGTATTTACGACCATCACAGCCTCGGCGTAGATAAAATTGGTAAAAAGGAATAATTCATCGTGGCACGCGTGTCAGACTCAAGGGGATGAGGTAATCCTTATCCGTTCGACCCTGAGTGGGTAAACACTGGAAACCCTCATTCTTATTCAAGAACTTTTGCGTTCGCGAAGGTAACTCGAATTCCGCTCGATTCTAATTCGACTCCAATCGTCGATACTTTTCTTCAAAGGGTTAGGAAGAAAGCACTAGTGTTCGGAAAATTCGAGCGAGTTAAGGAGATAAAGATCCAAGTGATCCGCGCGGCTTCTCGGAACGTTTGAACTTTAAGCGCTTGATAATATAACGCAGAGCGGTTTGATGCGCTCTTAATTGGACAGGTCATTATGTAATTAAGGTATCTGCTCGGTATCAGAAGCATGTCACCTTGGCAGGTGACATACCCGAGTTATCGATAAGCAGTGACGTCGAAATTTGTCATCGCGATGATGCGTGCCACTTTCGTTATCGCGGCGCGGTCGCAAGCTCGTGAATTGCGAAATTCTACGAACACTGCGGGAAACTTAAAGTTGTCCCGCGATATTCATTGAACCTCGTTCAGTTATTCCGGTTGAAGGATTATTATTATTATTATTATTAAACGTCTTTATTACTCAATAAGAAGAAGAAACCTATATTACATTGGCGTAGCCGATAAGGTAAAAGAGTAAAGGCGAGGCTGCAGTGGTAACACTGTTATGAAGCCTAACCGTGAACAATAAACTAAACTAATTAAAAATAGAGACAAAAACAAACAAACTTAACAAACTTAACAACATTAGAATAAACTAGACTAAGTTAACTTAAGACTTAAAGTATGAGAGACGCAATGAGTAGAAGTAAGTAAGAAAATTAAAATTAAAAGTGTTGGAGAATGTGTTGCCGCACTGCGTGTTTGAAAGAATTGTAAGAGTCTAATTGTCGAATAGTAGCAGGAAGAGAATTATAGTAATGTGCCGCAGTATAGGAAAAAGAAGATTCGAATTTAGTGGTGCGATGCATAGGTATGGAGGATCTCAGTAGGTCGCTAAAACCTCCGGTCGTTTAAATTCTAAATTTTAATAATAATAATAATAAATCGTCTTTATTCACCACAAGTTACGTTTTATATCTGAAAAATGAAAAGTCTCTATTTCGAGCGACTCGGCTTCGTGATCTTTTAAAAAATCGATAAATCCTCTGTTTCGGCATAACGAGTTGTCACTAATAACAGGAACCATCGACCGTTTAACGACCACCGAGAGCTCCGACAGATCACTAAATCACTCGAGCAGGTTTTAAAACTAGTCGGCTTTGAAAATAAGCTTCCGCCACGGGCCTGTCCCGAGTTTGGGAATTCCCGACGTCGGTTTCTTTCTGAATAAAATGAAATTTTACGCGAGGTAACTCCGAGGCGCCCGCAGCTGCTAGGGAGACCTACTTGCAAACTGAAAAGTGTCGCCATCACTTTTAAATAATTAATCGGACCACTTAGAGCGGCTCTAGGCTTACGTAATTGCTGCGCTCGCGCTCAACTTTTACGCATTCCGCTTCTAACAAAATCGCGACGATGGTTGTTCCATAGAATCCATTTTCTCGTTAGAAACCTCGCCAAGCAATATCAATCCGTTCCGCTAATCGTCCTCAGGGGCTGATTTGTATATATTCAAATTTTTGGCGGGAGGAATTGAAAAATGCTAAAACACAGAGGCTTGAAACAGTTTTAAAATTTTTTAATTGCAACTTTAATTTTATTAGTTCAATAGTTCTGATATTTTTTTGTTTTATTGTTTATTTTTTTCCTACCAGCTCTTCTTTTCTATCACACTGTTTTTGTGTTAACTATTATTATAAATAATAATAATAATAATAAAAACAATTGTCTTTTATTTCATCCAGAAAATTAGCAACAACTCATACGTGAGTTATCACGTTGAATTAATTTTAAAATTGTCTCAACTCTTCTAAATTAAACTATTTCATATTAATTCGCGAAAGGTGCGTCAGACGTTTGTTAGCCCGGGGTAGCTAAATCTCTAAATCCGCCCCTGCACTCTCCAATCGATTCATCGAAGATTCAAATTTCGATACAGATTCGTATCAGGTGTATTCAAGCGAAAAGCACGGGAAGCCCCGCGAAGTTCTCAGCAATTTTACAGGCCAACGCGTCTCTGGAATTATCGTCGAGCACGTTTGTAATTCTTTATCGAGTACATTGCGTAAGAGGGACTGTCTGTTCCAGCACAAGATATTGTGGCACATAGCGCACAGACGGTGGCCAAGGAGGAGAGCACGCTGGTTATCCCAGAAGCTGCAGATCGTCACACCTACTCCGAGGTCTCTCTGCCGGCTGTTGTTCGGTTTCCACTGACGTCACACGGTGTTTCGTGTTATCAGCCGCGTGTGTATACGCGCCAATTGGCTGAAACAGGCCCGTCGCTTTTAATTATCCTCGCCCGGAATCGAATTAACAACCTCCCCCCTCCCCCGGCGGAGAAGTCTAGACGCGCGAGCAGAGGCGTCTAGGAAAATGCCGTGCTCCGTTAAGCAATCGTAGGACACCGATGATGGCACTGTGATACCCAGAGGAAAGTTACCGCGGAGAAGTACTCGGCTCCCCCATTCTTGAGGCGGAAAAGGCTCGTTCAATCGCGAGGTAAAATTCTACTTCGCGCGTGTCTCCGTTTGGCGGAGGCTTCGGCCCGCCAGTTCGTTGGGATCCCCCGAGAACGAGGACGAGTCGAAAAGAAAAAAAATTGGAAAGTTCAGTTGCCCGAAAATTCTTCCCCGCCCGACAGTAAACTGTAGTAAGACTGGCGTTCAGTGGCGGATTTAAGAAAAAAGGCCCAGGTGGCAAACGTTCTGAGGGCCCATTTCTTCGGCGAAGTGAAAAGGTAGTTTACTAAAAACGGGCTTAGTGTAATAATACAGAAAAAAAATGTAGTTTGTATAAAATCATCATTTCTTTTTTTAAGGAGGGGGCCCTAGGGGGGCCTTCTGAGTAGGGGCCCTTTTTCGGCGAAGTGAAAAGGTAGTTTACTAAAAACAGGCACAGTGTAATAATACAGAAAAAAATATAATTTGTATAAAATCATAATTTCTTTTTTTAAGGATGAGGCCCTAGGGGGGCCTTCTGAGTAGGAGCCCTTTTTCGGGAAAATGAATAGATAGTTTACTAAAAACAGGCACAGTGTAATAATACAGAAAAAAATATAATTTGTATAAAATCATAATTTCTTTTTTTAAGGATGAGGCCCTAGGGGGGCCTTCTGAGTATGGGCCCTTTTTCGGGAAATTGAATAGATAGTTTACTAAAAACAGGCACAGTGTAATAATACAGAAAAAAATATAATTTGGATAAAATCATATTTTTTTAAGGCGGGGGCCTTGTGGGGCCTTCTGGGCCCAGGCGGCAACTGCTCGTCGGCCACCCTGTTAAATCCGCCACTGCTGGCGTTACAGTGGCGTCCACGAAGGTTGCCGAGTTTTCTTAAGCGGGGCGGTTGCGTTCTAGCCCTCCGCGAGATTATTTCCTCCCTCTGCGATTCAGCGTACATCTGAATGCATTATTTTTCGCGGCAAGGTATCTTCTTCCTAGATAGAATTGTTTTGCCGCGGTGGTTCTCGTCGCTGGCGAATCTTTCCACTCCACGGGAGGACGACGGGACTCGAGCGTGCCAGATGTTAAGCGTCCCCGCGAGATCGGTCGTCGGTTGTAACATAAACGCGTCCGTGGCAAGCGGATTCGCGCACGCGATCGTTGGCGTAAAGATACACGATAAACGTGCGAGCCCGTTTATAGTGCAGCGTAGTACGTAATGACCCTCGCGTGAATTATTATCGCGCGAAAATGTAACGAGCCGGGGGACGATAAGGCTTTCTTCCTCGACGCGAGGACTGAAGCGCGGGCAAGGCCATCGCTAAATCCCACAGCGCGGTTTATCGGCGCACCCTTGGATAGCTAGTCGGAGCAGCGACTCGAGATACGGTTCGCCAGATCCTCGCGTAATCCCTGAACAATCGGATTTGCGATTCCTCCCACGTGAAACGCTCTTGCCTCGGCCTACGACGTGTCTTTTCGGCTCCGCCGCGTCCGTTGCCTTGACTCCTTTAATTCTGGTTCCAAGCGAGACCGTAATTTTGTAACGCCACGGAGGACACGGGTGGCGAGGCCGACGTGGAGGTAACGCGATCAAGTGTGAGGGAACTGACCGGCGGGATCGTGTTGACCCTGTCGAAGAGGGTGCTTGGGTATTTACTGGCAATTTAAATTGGGCAGGCCTGTTACACGGGGAGCAGTTGAGTGCCTTAAGGGAACTAGGTAGTCGCAAAAATCGAGTGTTTTTTTTTATTGCATTTTCCGAAACTACTATCTTTTTTTAATAAAATGCCGCTGTATTATAATAATAAACACTAACATTGGGTAAAAGGATACATCTGGATTTTCTTTCATTTTTTTTTTTACGAATACATTGAAAAGAAAGTGTTTCTTTCACGGAAAACGCTTGAGTAGATACCCTAAGTAGGGTAAAGATACCAGTAGTCGACCACTTTCAGAAAAACATAAAAAATAAGGTTTTTGGAAGTGACGATCTTTTGAACAAAGTGCAGTTGAGAAAAACATAAAAAATAAGGTTTTTAGAAGTGACGATCTTTTGAACAGAGTGCAGTTGGAGAACTACACTTTGTTCAAAGGATCGTCACTTTAAAAAACCTTATTTTTTATGTTTTTTCTCAACTGCACTTTGTTCAAAAGATCGTCACTTTAAAAAACCTTATTTTTTATGTTTTTTCTCAACTGCACTTTGTTCAAAAGATCGTCACTTTAAAAAACCTTATTTTTTATGTTTTTTCTCAACTGCACTTTGTTCAAAAGATCGTCATTTAAAATCGGTTTTTAAAAGTGACAATCTTTTGAACAGAGTGCAGTTAGAGAACTGCACATTATTCAAAAGATCGTTACTTTAAAAAACCTTATTTTTCATGTTTTTTCTGAAAGTGGTCGACTACTGATACATAGTCGAGTACTGGTGTCTTACCCTACTCCAGCCAATTGAGTATCACGAGTAGGTACTCAATTGCACCAAAATGAGTACCCGAATATCCCAGCCACCTTGAATACTCAAAATATCCTCCACCCAGACCAAACCCCGATCACCTTAACTACCCCGTGGTTCTCAAGTAGGTACCTCCAGCATTCCAAGCAACAATTTAAGCTACTCCAACTCCCCCAATTACTCAACTACCACTACAGAAGCTACAAACCAATCGTCGAAATGATTCCACCGCCCGAGCTCGATCAAGTGATCCTCCACAAAGCACAAGGTACTCGGAACCTTCGACTACACCCATCGCAATTGAAGCAGCCGCGCCGACCTTAACTCCATTCGCTTCAGCCGACCGGCTGGACGGCTCCGATTTTTAACCACGATCTTCGCTCCCCGCGTCTAATTACACCGAGCCAAGGGCGGCGCTATTACCGGTGCTCGCTCCTCGATCGGACCGATTACACCGGACGAGTATCGATGGAAAATGCGTACCTTGCATTCCGGAATGCCGTGGTTGACGAGCAAGGCCAGTCCTTTCTCGGACAGCGCCCTTACCAGCTTCGTGGCCACTTGCTTCACGACACCCTTCTGAGGACATCTCTCAGTCCCTGGAAGAAGAAAAAAAAACGGGAATACGGTGAGACAGAGGCGACTTGGCGGAACGGCGAGCCGCGGGATGCTTGCCTCCTATCTACGGCCACGCTTTCTTCACACATCGCGCGACACATATTACGATAATCCCAGCCCCCTCCCCCTGCCCGAATATCGATTAATTCTTTCATTGAGGGAGCACCCATTCACAGATACCGCGTTATCGCGAAGCGTAAAAAGGCGAGACCGTCGTCCCTGCTCGCGAAGAGACGGTGCTCGACGTCACAGCGTGCCTCATCCTCTCGCGATACGTGGCCAATGTTCGAGGAAAAGATCTCCCCCTCTACTTGGTAATGTATATTCCATCGTAAACGCGCGATTATCAGGCCGACGGTGACTAATTCGCCACACTTCCGCGGTAATTATTAATAGGGATCACGCGTCCGGTTGATGACTCTGTTGCGAATTTTCCTTTCCAGAGGACTGAATGTGCGAAAGAATTTCCAAGGTGTAGGTACTTGCCGAATATGAATAGCACTGTATAAGTATTCTTCGGATAAAGATTACGCCCCTTTTCACTCGATGATTAAAAATTGAAATTTCAGGAATGTCAATGGGATGCTGGTGGAGAACTATCGATGGTACTTACGATAGTTATCGATGGTTCTCACTATCGAAAACTATAGATGGCTTATTTTCATAATCGGAGAAATTCAGAATCCCAAATTTAATTTGTAATATTATTAAATTTAATTTGTAATATTATTAAATTTAATTTGTAATATTATTAAATTTAATTTGTAATATTATTAAATTTAATTTGTAATATTATTAAATTTAATTTGTAATATTATTAAATTTAATTTGTAATATTATTAAATTTAATTTGTAATATTATTAAATTTAATTTGTAATATTATTAAATTTAATTTGTAATATTATTAAATTTGTAATATTATTAAATTTGTAATATTATTAAATTTAATTTGTAATATTATTAAATTTGTAATATTATTAAATTTAATTTGTAATATTATTAAATTTGTAATATTATTAAATTTGTAATATTATTAAATTTAATTTGTAATATTATTTAATTTAATTTGTAATATTATTTAATTTGTAATATTATTAAATTTGTAATATTATTAAATTTGTAATATTATTAAATTTAATTTGTAATATTATTAAATTTGTAATATTATTAAATTTGTAATATTATTAAATTTGTAATATTATTAAATTTAATTTGTAATATTATTAAATTTGTAATATTATTAAATTTGTAATATTATTAAATTTAATTTGTAATATTATTAAATTTGTAATATTATTAAATTTGTAATATTATTAAATTTAATTTGTAATATTATTAAATTTGATTTGTAATATTATTTAATTTGTAATATTATTAAATTTAATTTGTAATATTATTTAATTTGTAATATTATTACAAATTTCGATAGTGAGAACCATCGATAACTATCGTAACTACCATCGATAGTTCTCCACCACTGCTCGAGAGTTTCGTAAAAGATCTTTGTTCCGATATATTTAATTGCTAGAGAAGTTTATTTCGCACTGATTAGAAACGTTGAAATTCTTTCGGAATGTACAATCCGTCGTAAAATCGAGCGAAAAATTCGTAAATTTTTCGCGAAGTACTCGTCCGAGCGAGCGTCGAACGATGGAACGAGGCTGGACGTTCGCTCTCGTTTTTCGCCAGATGCTGATAACGAACGTTATCACGAATCACGCACGGTGCACTCGGTTGCTTCTCCTCTCCTCGGCTTACAGGCCCGTTCTCGCGTTACAGCGACACGCGGCGACGATTGCTTTCTCGCCACTTTTTTTTTTCGAACTTGATTTCACTTCGCGACACGGCAGACCCAGATAACCCATCTCGAGAGGCCACGACTCCTCTGGAACGCCGCGACTTTTCAATCCCGCGAGCCGGACGAGTCTCTAATTTCAATTTTCGCGCCAGATTGTGAAGCTTAAAACAGTTTAAACGACCCGCTTTACCGCTCCGACGCTTTCGAAAATCCAATATGCCGCGTAACTTTGGATTTTAATGAGAACCTGTGTAATTTATAATTAATCTGTATCGCGACAATGTTCATAATAAAATAAGGTTTTCGTAACGTTCGTTACTAAAGGTGGGATGGTAGTCGACAGAACAACAGATATTGAAACAGCCTGTTTTTTAACGATAACGGTGTTTTCGAAATTTACACCACAATTTGCTGCACATTTAAAAACAGATAAACGATTTCGCTTGTAACCCCTTTTTTGCCACGTTATCTCGAGCGCAAACGTGGCAGAGCAACATGCAGTTATAACATCAGCAACGTATTTACTTTTACCCCGAAATGTCCTATGATCTTGCGTTTGCCATTTAGCTCGGTATTTTTGCGACGTCGCGTGGCAAACCGGCAAGGGAGAGGAGAGCGAAGGAAACTGGGAACTGAGAAAGAGAGGGAGTTTCCTCTTTGAGCCTCTGCGTCCTCGAAGATAACCGTCGCTGGGCGTCGAGCCAATGTTGCGAAAGTCGAAACTAAGGACCTTCTTTCTGGAACAGCTTATAAACTCTTCTGCTTTGAAAGCGCGTTCTCCTCAATCAAGACAAACACGTACTCCGAGAAGATGGGATTTAAAGATTCCATTTAACAGGAAAGAGAGTTGTAAATTGTGCTGAAATTGTTATTGGGAGAATTACTTAAAAGATGAATACGAAAGATCGATGGCTGCTGCGTTAAATTAATTTATTTATAACGCTTTTATCGCGTATGTATTAATAGAAAGTATTTAATCGGTGTTTAGACTTTTAGAGGATTAGACAGTTAGCTTCTGTACAATTTATAATTTAAATACGATGTAGACTGTGGATTCTTTGTTCCCGGAGAATTCTTAAGCAGCCTGGAATGACTCGCGGCGTTAAAGGGGATTAAAGAATTTCACCTGAGCAAACCTTTTCACAGTCTATCGGAAGAGCCAACGTTTTAAGCTTCGCCGATCAATTTTCCTTATCGAAACTTTATCTGTTATCGTGAAAGAGCGTCGCGTTAATTTCTGCTTCATTCTTCCGATTAAATCGTCGACTTTACGTTTCTTGGGTTATTTCCTCTGCCACCGCAGTCGAGCAGTTGCTTAACGCTGCATTAGGATTGTCATCTTCGAAATATTAATTTGGGGATTTTAAAAGCAATCACGGAACGCGCCGGCTGCGCGAACGATTTTATCGCTAACCGATAGTAGAGTGGAGATGGAACAAGATTTTTTTCTCCAGGAAGAGCAAGAATTTGATCGAGACTTTCTTTAGGGTAATTCCGGGTGAGATGGCACCGCGGGTGAGATGGCTCGATCACGCTCCTTTTGCAAATATATTTTTGTCCTTTGTAAAACCACTAAATTTACGGTGTGCTGATTTTTTTAAAAAGTGGTCCGTCTCTCCCCGACTTACCCTATCTCTGCGAGGTTGTACGCGCGCTCGACTTCCTGATATTCGAGTCTCGTAGCTATCAGTATTCAAGCGGCTGTTCCAGGAAAGGACAACGAGTGGAAGAAGCTTGATCCTGAGTCCGAGGATAACGTAAAATTTGCATCCGCAATGATTCATTGGAACCTTGAACGATATAGCGTGCTAATTTCCGCGGTACGAAACAGTTGGGCAAACGCGGAATTATTTAACAGGCCTGGCGAATGGTCCCACAATCGGTCAAGCAGATAAGTTCGGAATGGCGCCGAGGAGTGTTCAACGTAACGGTGAAACGACACGTGGAAATGAATGATTACATCGGTCGAAGCTAACGGGTTATATACAATTTCCTGAGCACGCAATGATACAAGTTCGATGACATAGATAGGCTAGGGAAAGAAGAAAACGAAATGGAGATAAAGCTGCTCTGCCATTGGTCTTCTGTGAATTGATTAAATATAACTTTCCTTCGAATGTTTGAGTGCTAGAAATTTGAGTTGAATATTAGAAGTTTGAGTTGAGATGAGTCGAGTACTAGAAAGTTGAGTTGAAATGAGTTGATTATTACAAGTTTGAGTGGAAACAACCGAGTACTAGAAATTTCTGTTGAAATGAGTTGAATATTAGACGCTTGAGGTGAGATGAGCCGAGTACTTACTAGAAATTTGAGTTGAAATGAGTTGAATATTAGAGGTTTGAGTAGAAGTGAGCCGAGTACTACAAGTTTTAGTTGAAACGAGCCAAGTACTAGAAATTTGAGTTGAAATGAGCCGAGTACTAGAAATTTGAGTTGAAATGAGTTGAATATTAGACGTTTGAGTAGAAAAGAGCCGAGTACTACAAGTTTTAGTTGAAACGAGCCAAGTACTAGAAATTTGAGTTGAAATGAGTTGAATATTAGACGTTTGAGTAGAAAAGAGCCGAGTACTACAAGTTTTAGTTGAAACGAGCCAAGTACTAGAAATTTGAGTTGAAATGAGTTGAATATTAAACGCTTGAGTTGAAATGAGCCGAGTACTAGAACATTGAGTTGAAATGACTTGAATATTAAACACTTGAGTTGAAATGCGCTGAGTGTTGCAAGTTTGAGTTGAAATTAGTCGAGTACTACAAGTTTTAGTTGAAACGAGCCGAGTACTAGAAATTTGAGTTGAAATGAGTTGAATACTAAACGCTTGAGTTAAAATGCGCTGAGTGCTCCAAGTTTAAGTTGAAATTAGTCGAGTACTACAAGTTTTACTTGAATATTAGAAGTTTGAGTTGAAATGAGTCAAATACTACAAGTTTGAGTAGAAATGAGCCGATTATTTTTGTAGCACTTGGCGTAGTGAAATGAGCATCTATGAGTATATTGAGTACTTCAGAAACATAAAGTACTCTAGAGTCCAGCTACCTCCAATACGTTGAGTACATTAAATTACCTAAATATAGTTCTCACGCTAAATCTAAAAGAAGAGGAATAATGATGAATCTATTCTTCCATTATTTTTCAATGTCTACTTTCTTCTAGTTTATTATCAATATTTATGAACGAACAAAGTGGGAATAATATATAAAATCCCTGTAAGATCCAACACCGACTTTCTCCAATGAAAAGCGAAGGTGAACGCAACACAATGAAGCATAAACGCAACAGCTAATTAGCTCCTCTGAATAAATAATTAGAGTCCTTCGAACTGGTTAGCGATTTTCAATTTTTCCACCGCACCGTGTTCATGACTCACTTCTTATGCAACGCCGGGAGCTCGAAACTAGAGGGCCTTGTCCACCGGAATTTCACTTTCGGAGCAACACTTAATTAAAAGAAACCCTGCGCGGTTCGATGCCAATCAATCTAAGCTCACTAAAATTAAAACTCTGACCAAATCCCAGGCTTCGACCAAGAAATCTCAAATCTCCCACCGACGAACACGATCCTCACCAGGAAATCGTTGGACAACAGCCGTGACTAACGCAGGTCTCGATAAATTAGTAAACACCGAGAAAAATCGCGCAAACCTCGCGAACGGCCATAGGTTCTGCAAAGATTACCGTCGCTGAAGGCGAAGGTCTTTCGTCACATGCGCTCGTAAATCGTTTCCCGTTCTCCTCCTAATGATCGCGCGTGATCGTCACGGCAGATCTACCGTCGGAAATCCACAGCAAATATCGCGGCTCGCAGCGAATTCTCCCGCCCCCGTGCCTCTGAATCCCTGCCGCACTCTTTATCCGCGCGAAGACACGTGGACGCGGTGATGCAAGCGCAGAAAAATGCCGCTGAAACGCTTTCAATCGGTCGAGTGGCTTTATCGATAAAGAGAGAGGAAGGGAGGGGGGATGATTTATAGGAAGAGCGCAAATTCTATTGTCCCCCCCACTGATTTGCCACAGTAATTAGCAAAGAAGCGACACCCTGGGTATCGCGACTGCTTATAAAATCGAACCCCTTATCTCGCCATTTACTTTCGCATTGCCGGTGCAGTGGTGTGGGTGTTTAATGAAATTAACTCTCATTCGATACGACGAGTACGTATGCGTATGCAAAGTGCAATGGCGTTGGAGGTTCAAGTACGTGTTTCTCTTTCGGAGATGCGTGAATCACTTTGAAAACCGAGCTGGGGTATTTTAGAGATCTTGCGATCCAAGGTGGATCGTTGACTTCTCGGGGGCTTAAAAGTCGATGTTAGTTGTTGGCAAAGCTGAGCGAGAGTAGATATCTGTGAATTTAACAGCTATTTACAGTCGCAGAATTCCAGCGAGGAATATTTATTAAAAATTCTAGCAGTAGAGGAAACGTTTCGAGCGAGTTTTGGTTAGGTAAGGCGATAGAGTCTTCCCGTAAAAATGCGGTTTTCCTGAGAACGGAGCCACGAGGCGATAAAAGCGGCCGGCTATCAAGTTTGCGCGTACCGCGCAAACTTGAATATTCCGCGGCGAAGGTAAAAAAAATAACGTATCGCGTGCGAGGCAGAGCGATACGGTCGAGCGTGCATATCAGCGACAACGTTGGGATGCAACAGGCTGTTGCGCGGGCCGCTATCAGTCCGGGCGGGCTGTAAAGTCGGCTTTAATCGGGGCGAATGTATTATCCCCTTGGACGATGACGGCAGCTAGTACGTATGTGAAGAGGTATCGCTTGGTAACGGTAGATTCGATCGTTATATAGCGGGCGAAAGTATCGGTGAGACTGCCGGTGCCAGGAGAAACTAGCGAAAATTTTCTCTCGGTCGCGTGTGCACCCTAGAAACTCGGTTTCAAGTCGATACTCGATCGTCGATAGCGATCTCAGATCTCGGGGATTTTTATGCACGGCATATACGTTGTTGTATCGCCACGATTGGGAAACACTATCACGATCCCCTAGGTAGTGGTGGATAACTATCGATGGTAGTTACGATAGTTATCAATGGTTCTCACTATCGAAATTTGTAATAATATTAGAACTTAAATTTGGGATTCTGAATTTCGACTGTTATTATTTTTCAATTGACCAACCTACGATTAATAATATTAGAAATTAAATTTGGGATTCTGAATTTCAGCTGTTATTATTTTTCAATTGACTAACCTACGATTAATAATATTACAAATTCAATTTGGGGTTCTGAATTTCAGCTGTTATTATTTTTCAATTGACCAACCTACGATTAATAATATTAGAAATTAAATTTGGGATTCTGAATTTCAGCTGTTATTATTTTTCAATTGACCAACCTACGATTAATAATATTACAAATTAAATTTGGGATTCTGAATTTCAGCTGTTATTATTTTTCAATTGACCAACCTACGATTAATAATATTAGAAATTAAATTTGGGATTCTGAATTTCAGCTGTTATTATTTTTCAATTGACCAACCTATGATTAATAATATTAGAAATTAAATTTGGGATTCTGAATTTCAGCTGTTATTATTTTTCAATTGACCAACCTACGATATAAAAATATTAGAAATTAAATTTGGGATTCTGAATTTCAGCTGTTATTATTTTCTAATTGACTAACCTACGATTTTCAATAGTTAAGAGTTAAGAATAAAAAATTAAAAAAAAAAAATCAAAACCGACTTCAGAAAAATAAAAATGCACCAAAATGTAAAAAATAACCTTTTCCCTTATTTAATCTACGACTCTCGTATTTTTAAAGTCGGCGCCTCATCATTTGCACCGTATAAATCTGGCGTCGACTTAAAAAATACGAGAGTCGTTGATTAAATAAGGGAGAAAATTATTTATCATTTTTATTTTATTGAAGTCGGTTTTAATTTTATTGTCGTGACTCGCGTACAAGATAGTTCTTCCCCACCTGACTCGTCAGAATTGAAGAAAGACTCGGTACGGGAACTCGCAAACGTGATAAATATTCACATAGATTGTCGAGATAGAGCAGAAAATGGAAAAACAACCGCATCCGCGGCTGCGTTTCCGCGAAGACGTTGGGTTCATGCTCGATCTGTAATTTGTTTTGCAAAGTACACACATACTGCGCACTTATGCCTGCAAACAATACGGAAGCGAGTGACGGGTTTCAACGGAGCCGCGTATTTGCGTAGCCCGCCGAGAAGTGTGTCATAGGGACGTGTGTGCACCGATATTTGCGAAACTCGGGATAAGTCATTGGTATTAGCGCCGAGCATCGAACTTGGCTCACCCTCTCGAGAGCTGGAGTAGCGGTCAAACGAAAGTTTAAGCGGTGGCTACCAGCGCGGATAAGATAGTTCTGTAAGAAAGGATTGAAACTTCTTTCTCTTATATTGAGAATTGCCAGGATTGGTCAGTGATATTAAAAGAAGATATAAAACCTAGTACATATTAAGTTTTGCACCATCTCCCAAAGGCGGAGCGAGTATTTAATTCAGGGAGCGGCAATAAATACTGAAACCGAATTTGAATTTATGTACGAGATTAGGAATTAATATACCAGTAGTCGTGGAATACAGAATTACCTCACAATTTAATTTACTTCTATTTTGTGATAAATGAATTTAATTTCGGACGCACCACTAATTTATTACGTTTGAGATGGAGATGACGGAAACACGGAGATGGCAGATCTCCCAATTGGTATTCCGCGAATATAAAATTTCGGGTTCCACGAAAGGGTACCTAATAATAAAATTCAAATAAAAAAAAATGTGTAAATTATTCAACGAGAAACATACAGTTGACTGCAAAAATTGAATCAACTTTGAAACTTTTGAAGTTTGTACAAAAGAAAAATATAAAGAAACTGTTCAGGTGATCAGCTGATCTGCAAGCTCGATCGGCGGTTATTGTACACGGATGGTTCAACTCGCGGCAAGGGGAAAAACAGCTCCGATAGAACGGAGATGATAAAACCGCTGATCGCGACGAATGATAACGGTACACGCGACTACCGTGTGAAAACAAACATAGTCGAAGCGTTGCGCGTGATATTGGCAGAGTTCTGCCTTTCAACGAGAGATAGATCGTACTGCGAGGGATTCTGTCTCACTTTCGTCCGGGCTCTCGCGAGCGCGTTACGTAAAAACTACTCGTTGCATGGAAATAACAAGGGAGCAAGGAATTTCGATAATGAAACAGTAATTAGGTAAATGAGAATCGACTAAGGGAACAGATTGAAGATTTCCTGTGCGGAGGAAACGAGACAGTAGTGGTTTAACTAACATGATACGTGGATTGCAAATTAGGGCAGCATAAGTGCATTTTTATAGAGAGTGACTAAGAATTATGGAAAATAGTTCTGTTCAAATGAGTTTGATATTTGTAGCAACTTTTGTACGGGAAATAATAAGAAGTGACCGGGGCTAGTTGTTACATTTTTCTATTGTTTATATTTTTTTTTTGCATTCCATATTCGATACTATTAAAGACTCTCATTTGAGGTGCGTACTTTCCTCTACCGATGACCGCTATGTCACGCAATGAAACCAAAACCATGACTTGTGTATAATGCATTGTGTATTCTTATGTAATTGTTAGGAATCTGTAGCTAAAAGAACACTAATTCAAACATGGTAATATTAACTTACATTCGATTCATATTTTTTAAGTTTGCGTCAGATTTACACGGTGGGAAACGATGATGAGTCGACTTAAAAAATATGAGAGTCGTAGATTAAATTAGGGAAAAAATGATTTTTTACTTTTTAGTGCATTTATATTTTTTTAAGTCGGTTTTAATTTTTTTTTAAATGTTTTTATTGTTGACTTGTTAATTTTATATATATTGACACAATATTCTGAGGAGATATTCGCGTACGTACATAAAATAATACTAATTAGGTAGCAATAGTCTTTATTATTAACCAGAATTGACAAAAAATATGGCATCGCCCTCTTTCATCTAAAAAAAAAAAAGAAAAAGATTGTCAAAATGGGTTCTCCTGGTGAGAAGTTATGTGGGAACAAAGATATAAAAAAATATATACGGGTCGAATCTATAACCTTCTCCTTTTTGATGACGGTTAAACATTTCGATTACCTGAAGGCTATTGGAAACGCCTCCAATGTAAGAATTCAGGAATAAAGAGTATTGAAACTAAGTTGGCTTTCCCTAGTTAAATAGAATATTACATTTTATCAGAAGGTGTATCAAATAAAGAGGAGCAGTAAAACGAAGTGTGAAGCGGAAATTCTGGCAACCAGTGCTTGCACTTAGTAGCGCAAATATCAGCCAGTTGAAACGCGATTGCAACGATGAAAGTGAACTCGATGATCGCGGGTCTAAATGATTGATTTCACCGTTCCACAATCGGATTGCCGACTTCACGATATCCCTTGGAGAAGCTTCTGTCACGTTGCCTTCGATGACGTATCGTCGTCAGGCCTCGTGTCGGTGAAACGTGACGCCACCGAAACAAGCATTGTTCGGAAAGCATCGTTTCCATCGAAACGATGGACGTCGACCATCTTGACAATTCTGCGGTCGTCGAGCGTGCAATTCACTTGAGCAATTCGAAAACGAGTTGAAAAATTCAGCATTGAAAAGGAAACGGAGAATTTCTAAAATAACGCAGGTTTACTTGAGGAGGTATTTCACTATAGGACTTTCGAAAATTCGATTTTTCTTTCGATTTTCTAATAGCTGGGGGTGTCGAAAATATGTCCCTTAAATATTAAGGTGAAATTCGTAGAACTCCCAGAGTTATAGGGGCTTAAAGTCGCAGCGGGGCAGGTAGTCGTTCCTTTGACCCTTGTATCTAAAGGTGTGCACTGTGCATCACCTGTGCGAGGCTTCGTCGCGAGAGACGCCTCGCGGAGTGGAGAATCTGGACTCCAGAGACGAGAATTTGCCCGTAGCATCCAATTTTCCATGTGTTAATTCGATTAAAACAAAAATTCATTATTTTTTTAGATGAATAAATGTATTATTAATTAAAAGAAAAATCACATTTCTATCTATTATACTTGCGCCACAATCTATCTGCAAAAGATCTATCTTCAAAAAACACCTATTTTTAAGGTCGTCACACTATTGGTCACCCTGAACTGCCTGTAAAATTTTACCCAGTCATTTTCGAGATGTAGAATGAAAAAATGCAATTTTTTTACGTTTTGACCAACAAGTGCCCCCAACTAACGCTGTAACCAAAGCGATATTTTCTTTAAAAACGTTACACGCGAATCGCAAGTTCCCAGTTACACAATTAAGCGGCGATGAAATTGTTACCTAATTACAGGAGATAAAACTTAATTATGTGGGGCGGAATTCCTCAAGGCACTCCTCACCTATTTGTTTTCTTTCCTCTGGAACTTGCCGCGCGGTTTTCCCGTTCCCAACCCGACCGACGAGTTATCATTTCGTTTCGCAACACTCGCGTCCGGTACGCCTTTCAGGATTTCAATGGCGTTATCGCCGTTGCACGCGAAATGAGCCGAGAAGAGGTAAAATCGTGCGCGGCCCCGTTCCTTTCTTTCAGGTTTTCACGGCCAGTGTCTGGTAGCGAGGGACGTTTTGGGGATACCGAAACCTTTGTAGCGTGTAACAAAAAAATCGACCACGTTTATACCTACGTTCGATCGTCAAACAAATTTACATGGAAATTTATAGGAATAACGCACGACGATAGTTGAAGAGTAACCGCGCAACGAAATACAATTGCAGTAGGCTACGTCATCTAGCCGCGTCCCCGGCGAACGATGCTTGCGCAAGCACGAATTTTGCAACAGCTACTGCTGCTGCCTACGTGTTTTCTCCAGATGCCGATCCCCCGACATCTCCCGGCGCATACCGGCTTTCCACGGCACCGAAGCCAAGGGTGTCAAGCTCGGCTCTTTAGATAGGTTCGCTGAGGAGACAAAAATACCAGTCGGAGGATTTCACAGGAAACAAGCTGATTGCGCTCACCGATTTGTCTATGCTTCCTCTGCAATAATATCTCCGTTTCCAACGGGAGAATAAATGAAAATAAAGAAGACTCTATTCAGAGCGTGCAAGTTTCTCTTGACAGAAGTGAATTCGGATTTCTCTAATTTCATTGTCTTCGAGAATGACTGTATAGCACTGTGCACAGCCAGTCCAACATGGCCGCCCTGCGCCGAAGACTTGGCGAGCCGTTGAAATTGCTACCGGAAATACGGCGCGAGAAAGAACGTGTCCCCCGTCGTTGCAAGTTCGTCGCGCCGGGTTCGGTGACGCGGTTATTATTATCGCGTTTCGTGCCGAATCCCCGATGGAGCCGAGTTACTTTGTAAAACCGAGGCTCGGGGCAATTCGAAGGCAGAAGCCTCCGCTGTCGCGCGGAATAACGAGGCGTACGACAAAGAAAGCGGGAGGCTTCCGTGAAAAAAACGTTTTGAAACGCGCGTCACGGTGTTTTCTCCGTTACGAACGCGAGACTATCGACCGAATTCTTTCGCGATGAGTGGCGCGGAACAATTAAACGACCGCTGGAATTGTTTTGCCGTATCGACGCTGGCGAAACGGAAGAGCAGGCTTCCCCCTGTTGCACGGTTAACAATGGCACCCGAATTCCTGAAATGTTACTCATTACCCGACTAAGGAGGTCTAAATTAACAGCACTCGAACCATCAGTGGGAACACTACTCGATTGAGTCGTTAGTTAGTACCGCTACGCACGCAGGAACGTCTTTCCATGTAGAGAGAGCGCAACCTTAACCTCAAAGCCACGGAATAGTTGCCTATCCTTGTCTCACTTTAATTAACAAAGTGCTCATTATAAAACCACCGAAGACAGCGTTATTAATCTCCTCGAAGGCAGCGACGCCACGTGTCGCCACGGCTAGATAGCCGAGGCAGGAGAATCCAGGGGAATCGGAAATGTCAGATGGTGCTAGGTTACTCACACGCCGCGACTGCAGACGGGAATGATTTTTTTCTGGAGCCCGGGGATGCACCGAATAATCAATTTTAATGCAGTGGCGACGTAACGCGCGAGCGATAAAAATGCAAGCTCCTCGAAGGTCTATTCTCGGAGCGTGTGCACAAGCGTTCACTTATCCGCATCGTTGCGTATCGTGGCCACGGGGGGACAGGCACGTGCAAACGCGCGCAACGGACACTGGGAAAAAACGGTCGCGAGAGCTCGCGCATGCGCGCCTACGTGCCCGCGCAACACGAAAAGTGAACGGCTCCCCGCGATGTTTATCGGACAGCGATGCTATCGCCGAGCGAAAAAATGCAGTCCGCACGAGCGACGTTCCATAGCAGAGTGGACTGCAACGAGACGCGAGTAAGGACGGCCACGATAAAAGGGGAGCGCGAAATTTTTTTAATGATTCTGACTATAGAATAGTGGTGGAGAAGTATCGATGGTACTTACGATAGTCATCGATGGTTCTCACTATCGAAAACTATAGATGGCTTATTTTCACTATCGATAATTATCGGTATTGAAACCAGCGGCCGTAGCCGTGATGGAAAACACAGGTTCTCGTTAGATCACCGAAGTTAAGCATCACGGGGCGGGTACTGGGGAAAGATGGGTGACCACCTTTCTCCCGGTGCACGCTGCTGCTGGGACCCGAAGGAGAGAGAGGAGAGAAAAAAGAATATATGACTTATAGTTCGTTGGGCAATATAAGCGGATAAAGCTTGAAACCGCCCATTCTGTTTAACAGGAGAAACAATATACAATACAAAATAAAAATCGGTATTGAAAATCGGAGGTTAGTCAACTTAAAAATAATAACAGCTGAAATTCAGAATCCCAAATTTAATTAAATCGATAACTATCGTAAGTACCATCGGATAGTTCTCCACCACTACTATAGGAGGGAGGTTATTAACGAGGATGAGATTTCAAGTTTCCACGGAGGAGATCGCGATATCGTCGAATTACTCCGAGGACAATCTGACGAATTTTCTGGTGGCGTTAAATCGCGAGGGGAATCTGGAATTGGCTCTAAAACAACACACAGTTCTCGGCGGCGAAAGAGCGCTTCCGGGAACGTAGCCATTACTGGCCGATAGTTACCGCAAATTGCTAAATCGACAACGATTCGAGTTCTCGGAAGGTAAGGGATAAAAGTACCTTCGGAGAGCGTGACGTAACGCGCGGGATTCGAGTGTATGATTTAAGATAAACGGCGGGGAGGAAGTTGCAGAGTCACCGAGGCGGAGGAAAACCGCGATGAATGGCGACGGCTGGCCGATCCGAATTGTAACGACGCGTCAGACTTGGTGGCGTTTTCGCGATGAAAGTAAGATCCCGGGATGCGAGCCCCGGGCACAAAGAGCCGGACAAAGGAAGGTGTCGTGACGCGCCGAGCGTGTGCAATCCGGGAATTTCATCTGGTAAGTCGCGGTAAAGAACGACGCGAGAAAATATCTGCCTACTGAATGCAATTGAGACTGAATCGACCCAGCGGCCTTCTCGCGAGAACGAATTGTGTACCAAGCAACAAGTGGCTGCCGTCGAAAGAGAGTGCGCCAAGCTACCTATATACATAACTGAATCGAACAATACGATATGGCACAAAGAGATCGCTGATGACTAAGGGGTTCCACTTGAGAATTTCAATCGACTGTACCCTCGCGACGATTTACATAATCGATGACTAACGGTCGCCCGATGCGACGATAATTTCCGTGTCGATCGTGATATCGCGTTAGTGAGACACTTTAAAAAGCTCTAGACGCCAGGGACCGTTCAGTAGACAGCCGTTGTTGCCGTGCCCGCGATCGTTATGGTCGTTGGCCTGTCGCCCGTGCTCGAAATGTACGGTCGCGAGGCAGGGGCAGACGAAAGTAACGACCGAACCGGGCCGAGCGTGTAGGACGACGCGATAAACGGGGGGAACGTTTTGTGCGCTTTATAAACGTGGATTGAAACGCGTCAGAGGCTTTTTCGTTTGCACACGCCGACCCATTATTCTCGGGACGGCGTTCGACCGTTTAAATCATTGCCCAACGCATACAGTTACGGTGGCACAAAGGCGCGCGAGATATTTCATTCGAGTGGTTTCATGCATCTTGCATACACGCGCATGTACGGCGGGCACGTTCCTGCCGGCCAGCCTTCGCGATCGGTAACTCATACGCGCGCGACCATGGGAACCGAATGATAGGCATCGTGAAATAGTCCGCTGGTACCTTCTTCGTTGCAAAGCCTCATCACGGCCGTTCAGAAGGCCCTGCGAATATTATTTGCATATCCGAATATTGTCAATATTATGCTTGACAACAGGCCCGCGGCAAGCGCGTCAATGTGTTTTATCAATATTAGCGAGCGAAGCCGGCTTGTTTGAGCGCACGCAGGCCTCGCCGTCCCGCTCCAAACTTGTTTGACCATCATTTTAGCCGTCGAGCTCGCGGAGAGATTGGGAACGGCGCGCGAGAAAGTGATCGATAAAACAGTGACCGTCCGGCAAACACTCTTCTCGATGTGAACGAAAATTGCGATAATGCAGCTGCACATTAAACACTGGTAGATATCATTCTACTATCGCTCGTGAATCATTATTAATTAAACGTGGTCTTAAGACGTGTTATCTTGAAAGCATTAATATCTTCATGCACCTTTTCAATTGTATTGAAATTTAAACGATCTTCGTTGCAACAACATCTACGTCAATGAATATATTACAACAGAAAAGCTGACGTAAAACACAAATTAAAAAACCATGTGAAAAATTAACCCCTACAACAAGTTTCGAACCCTGGCCACTCCGATGATAGACCCGAACGCTACCGTCTAACCCAACAGTCGTAATCAGAGAAAGGTGGTTTAAATTGTGAGGTAGCTCAGGCACTAAGTGTTTGTGAAATTAATTTTTATGCTACGATTATCTATCTATTGTCTAAACTAAACGGTCACTAAATCGTAAATTATCGAAAGAAAGACGGGTAGTAAATCACGAGACACCCTGTATGAGTGGAGGAGGGTGGCAAGGGAGGGGCCCTTCTTTGTGAGGCGGGCTCTGACCTCAGCGGATCGTCGGGCCCGAGGTAGGCGCCTCCGACTATGAAACCGCCGAGCCGTTGCCCCGCTGCTGCTGCTTGCTCGGCTCTCTGTCTGTCTGGCCAGTTGCCTGGCCTCGTTGCCAAGCAACCGTAAAAGCGTCACCCCCTTTTGAACCTCCCAAAAATTCCTCGCGCTTTTGGTCGTCTGCACGGGCGAGTCGATTACGTCGCGAGCCGGATCATCGCGCTTTCCCACGTGGGAAAATCGCGTCACGTTAAAAATACTCGCCGAAAGGCCAACGGTTTTCGATCCCTCGCCCCGCACGGATATATATATTTAGAAAGCGTCGCTAATAAGTCACCAAAGCGCGAAGTCGGCCGCCACGATAAAGGCAAAGTTCACGATTTCCTCGGCGCTGGCATTTAACCGCCTCGAAAGAAACCTGTTCGGTTTCACGAGCAGGGGGACACATCCATATCCGCTCGCGTATACGTGTGACTAAAAGTTCGTTTTACCGTCGATCCTCTGCGCAGAACGTCGATTGATCAGCGAGCAATGCAACCATGAACTTTCCGCGCAGAGTCATCGCGCATATCGAATCATTCAACCATCGAGCGAAATTACATAGCTACTTCTAGCATCGAACACGCCACGTGGGATCGCGATTAAAGCTCTCGGTGCTATCTGTTAACCGTGGTCGGGTAAACGCTCACAGGCGTTCGGGGCATACGGTTAAAGGTCCAGACACACTTGTCCGTTCCGTGTCAGTTCCGTTCCGGCGTGCCAGTGGTAAGAAAAGAAGAAGAGACCCTCTACGCCCCTCTCCTTCTTACCACTGGCACGCCTGAACGGAACTGACACGGAACGGACAAGTGTGTCTACACCTTTAGGGACCAAATCGAACCGCGGTGAATGACGGTGGCATGGAAAAAGGTGTCAACAGAAATGTTCGTAAGTTGCCGAGTGACGGGCCACGGTTTCGACAATTTTTATACAGTACAATTAGCGCGCGACCGATTTCGACGATTCGGCGATAACTACCGGCAGTGGGAAGGATAAAAATGGAATCGGACTCACCCATGTGAGCGAGGTCGATGATCGGCACCTCGCACTTGCTGAGAAGTGTCTCGCAGGTCTGGGTTACAATCGGGGCACTCGTGCAGCAGCTCATCTTGCTTCGCGGCTAGTTACTCTCGTCGAAATGAGATTTCTATCGGTGTCCTTCTCTCTCGCCTCTTTCCTCGCGCCCCCGTCCCTGTCGGTGTTCGGCTGCTCTCGCAATTTAGTATCTTGTCCCCGATCTTTCCGTCCCGTTCACCCGATCGGTTCCTTTTCGCCCGTCGGCCTCAGTCTTCTCTGCTACCCTTCTGTCCCTCGGCTTTTCCCTCCTTCGAGATCACTCCGCCGCTCTCTCGCTCCCTCTCTGTCGCGCTCGTGGATTTGGACCGCGATGGAAGATGCGTGCGCTGGACGGTCGCTTACGCGTGTGCACACTACCACTCACCACGTGGGAATTCGCCCACCCGATACGTTCCCGGAACGAGTTTCACTAGAATATCCAAGAAGAAATCATGCCTTCACTTCGCACGAACGTCGACTCTTTCGTCGTTCGGTGGCACAGCCTGACGACGCTTTCCGCTCGATGACCTTTCAGCGGGCTGAAGAAAACCGCCGGGACCCTTGGTGGCGCTGCCGGTTTTTTTTTCTTTCTTTTATACAAGACACACGCAACCAGTCGCGATGCACACCGGCAACCCTAACGGTAGCCGTAGGAGACGAGTTTATTGTGGGGCTGGTGGTGCGACAGGTAAACGTATACGCGATCGCGAACTGGTTGGCACATGCTACGATATCGACGGTGTGGACGACCGAGAACCGAGAAAACAGATGCGACAACACCACGATCTTCGCAGACAGGCGAACGCTCGTTGACTGAACCGTCCGGCGTCCGCGTTTCCCAGCCACCCAAGCGCGCGCTTATTGGCGCGACGCTGCCCGAAGTGGTACGGAGAGGCGCGAGCGCTGGCGACTGGAGCCGAAGCGACTGCCGAGTGTCGCGAACACTGCCGAACGCGCGAATTGGAGAGGATGCAGTTCGCGCGCTTGGCAGGCGGGCAAGTAATCAATCTGTAGGGGCTTGCGACTTTTATTTTACTAATTCTAATTTTATGTACATTTTAATAATACTAATATGTATATATATATGTATATATTAATATGTGTTATTTATACTATAAAGTGTAATGTTTTGTAGTCAAATTGCGATACTTTATTACAAGTGAAAATTTGGAAAAAATAATTTGTTGCGGTTGTCATTGAATCGAAATATGTTTCTAGTTTAAAAGACTGTTTTAGTAGATTGTAGATGGAAAGAAGAATGTAGAATAAATTTCTATTCTACTTTAGTTATTATTAACAGAGAATGTGTTTAATTTCTTACACTTGTTATAATTATTTTTCTCGGTTCTAAAATATTCCAAGGCTAATCGAAGTGTCTAGAGATTATATCTAAGTCTTACAAAAGTTATATCGAGTAGAATTGGCGTAGCTTCTACCTACTCTTTACAAACCTGCGTTTTCGCGGGAAAGAAAGCACGAAGGAGGACACAGGCGAGCTTGCGTTTACCGAATGTCCGCTTTCCACGAAGTTTCGAACCGTACTGCACGTCCATGGACGATCTTCAATTACTAAAGCAAGATTCGCCGATCCCCACCACTTGCCACGACGTCGTGGCTTACCTCTAATCGTTGCAATTAGTATTTCGTTGTTATCGTCGACGCGTAGTTCGCTAAGTCCTACGTCGACTTGATCCGGGCATTCAACGAGGCTCCCTTATCATTCATAATTTATACAGCATGTTCGATTTAAGTGTGCACACGCGATTATTTCTCAAACTATTGAAAACACGAAACAGTGGCTGGTAGAAGAGTTGTCCCTACATTATCGTGATCCTCGAAACCCAAAACTCCCGAACCCAACATCCATTTCCAAATCGAACCTTCGTCAAAACGATCCCTCATCGTCCGTAGCTTCGAGCTACAACCACCTCCACATTATTAATCCAAATATACAAACCGATCTCCAGAACTCTGCAACTAGTGGTGGAGAACTATCGATGGTACTTACGATAGTTATCGATGGTTCTCACTATCGAAAACTATAGATGGCTTATTTTCACTATCGATAATTATCGGTATTGAAAATCGTAGGTTAGTGAATTCAAAAATAATAACAGTTGCAATTCAGAGTCCCAAATTTAATTTCTAATATTATTACAAATTTCGATAGTGAGAACCATCGATTCTAAAACTATAGATGGCTTATTTTCACTATCGATAATTATCGGTATTGAAAATCGTAGGTTAGTCAATTGAAAAATAATAACAGCTGAAATTCAAAATTCCAAATTTAATTTCTAATATTATTGCAAATTTCGATAGTGAGAACCATCGATTGTAAAACTATAGATGGCTTATTTTCACTATCGATAATTATCGGTATTGAAAATCGTAGGTTAGTGAATTCAAAAATAATAGCAGTTGCAATTCAGAGTCCCAAATTTAATTTCTAATATTATTGCAAATTTCGATAGTGAGAACCATCGATTGTAAAACTATAGATGGCTTATTTTCACTATCGATAATTATCGGTATTGAAAATCGTAGGTTAGTCAATTAAAAAATTCAGAATCCCAAATTTAATTTCTAATAATTTCGATAGTGAGAACCATCGATAACTATCGTAAGTACCATCGATAGTTCTCCACCACTATCTGCAACTCCCCGCTATCAATTTCCCCGAGCAAATATCCTCCACGACAATCCCCAGAGTTTCCTCCGCGCATCTGTTTCATTCCCCAATCGTTCCTCGAAGCGATGAAAACGCGATTCCACGCGATCACCCCCCCTGTTCCTCAGATGTCCCGTGAATCCTGGAAGTCGACGATAAAGCGTCATCGACGACGGAAGACCGGACGGTGTCTGGCACCCGATCGTTCCTTTAACGCTGCGTTCCATCGCCTCGCAAAGGCTTCTTGGATATCGTGTGCTCCTCGTGGGCGCTCGGACGGATTCTGGCCGCGTCGTGGACCAGCCTGGCTCGCTCGTCGCGGTTGGACACCGGGGAGGTGTCCACCGTCGTCGAGGAGCTGCAATCGTCTATTGCGCTGCTCTTATTTTTACAGCGACCGTATTTCGTCGATGACCCGCGCTTTATCTTTCTCCCGCGGCGCGCATCGGGCCCCTTTGTTTCTCCCATCCGCCGTGTCGTCCCCCGGTCCGAGGGGGACGAGCTGCTGTCGCGTCTCTCCGTCTCCGAACTGAATTTAGAACGACACACCAAGGTTCAGTTTATCTGAATTTCGTCCTTCCTTTCCGTTCGCACCAGCCTTATCCGCGAGCGGGACGCAACACGGGCGAGAGAAATCGGGTGGCCGGTGACCCGTCTCCCCCTTATCGCCGCGGCTCGTCACAATCGAGACGTCGATTATTAATTGAAATGGCCCCCGTTGATTTGCGAGCATCGTCTATTTGCGTACGGCCCGCCGCGGATTTATTATTGAATTTCGATCGGTTCGTTACCTTGTACCGAGCAACGATACGCTGGTGGAGTCGTCGGCGAAGGACGTCCGAGGATGATAGAAACGGCAGGTCCCGCATAATAGTCTGCGCATTATCTGGGAACATAGGCGAGATCGTGCCCGGTCGTTTCGAGAATGCCCTCGTGTCGGGCGTTAAAAGATTTAACGGCGCTCGGGATGGCTGGAAACGAAGCTTGGAGAAATAAACACTGCGAGTGGGATAAATCGTGTTTCTCGTTGAAGGAACTTGGGTGTAGGTAATGTTCTTAAATGGGCCACTAGACGCTGATACATGTGGCAGTGAAAGCATAGATACATTAGTGGTGGAGAACTATGGATGGTTCTCACTATCGAAAACTATCGAAATTTGTAATAATATTACAAATTAAATTTGGGATTCTGAATTTCAGTATTTTTGAATTGACTAACCTACGATTTTCAATACCGATAATTATCGATAACTATCGTAAGCACTATCGATAGTTCTCCACCACTAATGCGAATACTATTCGAATATTTAAAGTATTCGAATACTATTCGAATATTAAACTATTTGAATACTATTCGAATATTAAAGTATTTGAATACTATTCGAATATTAAACTATTTGAATACTATTCGAATATTAAAGTATTTGAATACTATTCGAATATTTAAAGTATTCGAATACTATTCGAATATTAAAGTATTTGAATACTATTCGAATATTTAAAGTATTCGAATACTATTCGAATATTAAAGTATTTGAATACTATTCGAATATTTAAAGTATTTGAATACTATTCGAATATTTAAAGTATTCGAATACTATTCGAATATTTAAAGTATTCGAATACTATTCGAATATTAAACTATTTGAATACTATTCGAATATTAAAATATTCGAATACTATTCGAATATTAAAGTATTTGAATACTATTCGAATATTAAAGTATTTGAATACTATTCGAATATTAAAGTATTTGAATACTATTCGAATATTTAAAGTATTCGAATACTATTCGAATATTAAAGTATTCGAGCCAAGAGGGTGAGCAAGATGCATGAATCAATGTTTCACTACGACATGTATTTATCAGCGTTAGAGGCCCCTTAACCCTGGAACGATACTCTGGGATCGCCGGAAAAATTTCATTACTCCCAGAAAATTTACATTATTCTAGAGGCTTTTTAGAAATTCAAGCTTCCTCTCCAATTCGATTCTCTTACTGTAAACGAGAACCATATTCTGTGAATATAAGAGACCACTGTCCACGTAGTACCTTCGTCATCAGAAAGGCAAGGAAGACTTGAATGATGACCAACGTGCTGGTCATAACGTACGCCACGATGACGATCCTAAGGAGAACAGGGCTGACGACTTGGGCGCATCCGTGCGTGTTGATCGTCCTAATCTCGTGGTCGAGAATCTCCGTGTGCTCGCACGGCGCCATGGCGCGCAAATTGCAACAGCTGAATGGCACTCCGCGGTCCCTGAACCGTTCGTCCGACACGGGGCTCTGAATCGCCATCTCCTCCCTCGAGGCGTAGTCCACCCCCTGATCAACGGACAGCCCTTTTACACCGCGAACATTGCGCCGTTCACGAGCATTTTATACCGTGTCGCGGAGTTACCCTTCCTGAATCGCGGATTCACCTGCCAGTCGAAGAGGAACCAGTCCGCGTAGGACGAGTGGCCGCAGCACTGGAATATGAACTGTATCTCGTCTATCGCGTACTTGTACGAAGCAGCGCTGGCGTACAGCTGCATCGAGGTATTAAATATCCCGATCAACGACTCCCGTCGAACGCTTATGTGATAACCGATCGAGGCTAGCGTGGCTGCGTTCATCGTAGCGCACAGAGCTATCACAATCAGCAGGCACTTCAACGCCCGCTTCGTTTCCGCGCAGCAACGCGGCACCTTGCGTCTGAAACGGAGGGGAATTGATCTTGGTTACTGGTTGTACGGTTCGTAGAAATTCGTAGAGGTTTAGGGACGACCGATGGAGTTTTCAAGCACGGTAGAAAAAAAATTTCATTGCCTTAGGGGCCATCCTGAAATTACGTAATGGTAATTTTGACGATTTCTTATCTCCTCTGCAGACAGGTTTATTATATAATTCATTTAACTCGGTTTCGCGCGTGCGATGACACCTTGTTTTTTTTTTTTTTTTTAAATATTACGTAACGCGTTACCTGATTTATTGTTTTCCCTCTGTAAGATAACGCAAGAGATTCGTGATCCTCCCCGAAAAGTCTTACGTAATTTAAAGACGACCCTCTTATGTGAAGCAGAAAGTTCGATACAGTAAATCCTCGTTAAGAGCTCGTTTCTACCACGCGTTAGGAGCCCGGCGACTATCCCCACCATTTCTTAGAATCCTTCGGACGAGAGTGGAGGAACCCGAGAGGCTCTTCCGTTTCCTCTCGCTCGCTCATTGGGTTTTCTCACTCGCGCGCGGAATAGTGTCCAGTCGCGTTAAGAGCCCGCCGCCAGCCCCGTTCGTCGGGCTCTTAACGAGTATCTACTGTAGTTGGAGGTGTCAGATATTCCAAGGGACTCGATTATAATTGATCGTGAATTTTGATATATTGATCGACACACTTACGAGCGTATATTACGAACAGTGATCATAGCGGTGGGCAAGCCCAGGCTGACGTTTACCAAGGTGAAGATGACTGGCCTGAGGCCGCCAGCGAATCGAATGATCTGCCACTCGGCGAATATCTCTAGGATCAGCATGAAGAACCGTTTCGCCTCGAAAATGGCCAAGGTTACAGCGACACCGTAACCGAATCTCAATTCCCATCCACAGTTGCACGGCACCCTCGCCTTTCGTTTGAATACCACGTTGCTCCTGCGGCTGCTCTCGTTGCTCGACATTCAACGATCGTTCCGTCCTCCCGGGATTGTTTCCTTAGCCACCTCCGTTCACCAGAGCCTCGCCGGCTTACCTGAAAATGTCTTCTCACCAGTTCTAGCTTCATTCTCTATTCAATTTCGCGGGTATTTCGAGCGCGGAATAATCGTGGATCTAACGTCCTGCTCGAAATGAATTTCTTCGATTTATATAAAACCTAGGACGGCAAATTTGGGGCGAAAGAAATCGAAAAAGGTAGGGAAATGTTTTTATTCTAGCTGTTTCCACCGGGTGAATTCGCTTTGTCTCGTTTCCTTCAAAAAGACAGAGAATTCCACGAGGTAGTAACGAGGCACCCACTTTGCCCCGTTATTTATTCTACAATTTACGACGAGGACCCGTGGGACCCATCAGAGTCATGCGACACGGATGTTCGACCGTGATGCGCGTTCATTGAGGATAATTTCGACCGGAAGCCGGAGTCGCAGGGAAATCATGTTTCCTCGAGGTCGGGGCGCAATTTGTCGACTCGTGACCATAATTGAAGCTGTTTCCCCGAGCAACGTAGCATTCACCTTGCAGAAAAATTTAGCAAGCGAACGTCGCTATTCCGTAATCCAGTCGCCGGGATATTTTAAATCCACAGAGCTGGTCTGTTCTACCATCCTAATGTTTGTCACAGTGTCGCACGCGGTGAAGCACCAAGGTTAATAAACAGCACGCAAGCAGACTTCTTCTCGCGCCACGGTTCTCAAATCTACTTAAGACACACTGATCCAGGATTTGTTCAACGGCAATCTTTTAATCGGAACAGCCGTGTTTGCCTTGCAAAAAGTCTGCCGCGGGTTAACGTGGCGGAGGAGCGTCGAAAAAAAATGTTCAAGCAACTTCTACGATCTTTATCGAGGCACCAAGGGACACTCACCAGACGCCATGGTGCGAGAGATAAGGCAGCCTCTTCCCAAAAGTTCCCCGAAATGCTCCGACGGTTTTACGGATTGCCTTGAAGACTCACGGGTTCCATGGCCCGCGTCGATGGGCCATTGTCTTTCTCCCACAGCTAATTTCGCCGCGGTGAATAATTTATTACTGCGAAGCTAGATACATTGCGGGCTAAAAGTCTCGCGAGACTTCTCGCCTCTATATTTACACGAGGTAGGTGGAAAACGATTCCTTAACAGCTACGGTCTTAAAGTAATGGCATTTGCTTAGATAAGTTTACTTGAGTCCCCGCGGGAACCTAAGTCGATCGCTTATCAATTATTCTTACTATCTAAATTGAGCTTCGTGGATGCGGTTTCGTCCATTTCTTGGACGCGGTAAGTAAAGACGAGGCGTCGCACTTGGTACAACGCAGTGATTCGGCGTTTAATTTCGCGCGCTGACGGAATCGCTAAACGTTCGATTGCGAGTACGCTTCGAGGTGAGAGGAAAGGAACACTACTGCTGTGCTTGACAGGGTGAGCACGGAATATGCCGTTCAGATCACGCGATATTTGTATATGTCGACGTAAGAGTTCTTCACCCCGAAGCTCCAGAACGCTAGGAAAGGTAAATGCTCCGTCAGATAGATCGCTAGTTGCATGTTTGCGTTGAAGAATGCCCTGAAGAACCATGACCACCAGTAGGTGGGCGGCAGCAAGTACTTGTGGATGAACAATTGCAGGCTCAACAGGCATCTGCCGTACAGCGATAGATTCGAGGTATCTGAAAGTGTCGTTCCATTTAGACATTGTATTTATTGATAGATAGAAGCTTGCACGGTGACCAGCGGCGGTGGCCGTGATGGAAGCACCGGTTCTCGTTAGATCACCGAAGTCAAACATCGCGGGGCGGGTACCGGGGAAAGATGGGTGACCACGTTTTTCCCGGTACTCCGCTCGCTGCTGGGACCCAAAGGGAGAGAGAGGAGGGGAAAATAGGGACTTGGGTGGGTTCCAGTTGGGCCCAAAGCGACCGCAACGCCCGTGTTTCTCGTAGAAAAACGAACTATATAGGGTGCGTTTCAGTTGGGCCCAAAGCGACCGCAACGCCCCCGTGTTTCTCGTAGAAAAACGGGCGTTGCGGTCGCTTTGGGCCCAACTGAAACGCACCCTATATAGTTCCTTGGGGCAATAGAAGCAAATTAGTGATCCTCTGTAAACCAGAGAAAAACTCAAAACAGAAAAAAAACAGCTTGCGCAGCGGAAAAGTTACCTATCTTCAAGGAATGATTGTTGTTCGTGGCAGCCGAGGACGCCAAGGTGAGGGTGAACGCGATGAAGGCGGCTGCGTCCATGTAAGGATTTATCGGCCAGAGGGCTTCTATTAGCACGCGACCCATCTCATCGAAATCTTTGCTGTCTTTGGCAAGGGACGGTAGGAAAACCTCGTCGAGCAGTCGTCTGCAAAGGGCTCTGGCCTCCGCGACGCTTCCACTGCACAGGTTGTACCTAATTCAAACACGAATTCGAAGTCATTCATGAGTTACTACATACAAATCTCGGGCCTGAAACTCGCTGAAGATAATCCGTATTATACTTGGTAGTTTCTAAGTAATCTGTTTATTTTTTCGCAAGGAACTTTGGTTTTGTAATTAAAAGGTAGACATAGATGTCGGATAGAGATTAAAATTCAGACTCCAGGGTACGAACTTGTCTTCCATTCCCAGCATGCTGCCAACAACACGCCAGAAATGAATCAGTCCCTCGAGTTCCTCGGAACTGTTATTCACCCCGAGTTCGTCACCGGCCACGAGGGTGAATCCCATAAAACCGAACTGAGCCAACGCCATGTCCAGCTGGGACACCCTGCCGAGGCCAGCCTCCGAGCTTCTGCGAAACGCCACGCAGTGTTTTTTCCTCACGATCTTCAAGGAGTCCAGGAACCTGCAAAAAGGTCACAGCTGTTATGAATGAATATGGACAACGCTGCTAATCGATTCTTTTAACTACAAGGAACCCGGTTTCGCTTCTCCTCCTTTTAATACGCTTCTAATTTTTGAAATTTATAATTCTGAGGACCAGTGGCGCACAGAGGGGGTCCAAGGGGCCCTGGCACCCTCCAAAGAAGGGGCTTTGTTAAAAAAAAAGAAAACTGGATTTTATTCTGTAAATAAACTTTTATAATCACCTAATGAATTTTATTCAAATTAATTGCATTAAATCCTGAATACGCCACTGCTGAGGCGCACTTTAGAGTAGAGGGATTTTATTCAGCAGAGTTTCATTTATATTCGGAGATTCTTTAGAAAGATATTCCAAAATGTGATCGACGAAGATTTCGGTAAAAAGGTCGACTATAGTATTTTGGGTTTTCCCAGCCTTCGGATCACATTTACTCGGGCGCGCGCCTGTCCAGGAATACATGCAGCAAGATAAGTCGATTAAAATACCGGAGCTGCACGCGTCCGGCGATTCCTCGAATGCCAATGAACCAGCGCGTCCCCATCGATCCGCCTGGAACGCGTATTTCCGTCGCGCGAGAAAAAAATCCAAATTCACTTTCGCCGAATCTCTACGACTACATATATGTATACATCTGTTGTCGGAAACCTTCAACGAGGAACAATGAATCATTGATAGGAGAGTATCGGCAGATTTCGTGTGTACAAGTCGTTATTAATAGCGTCGAGTGACAAGAATAGAAATCTATTTAGAGGAAGCGTTAATCTTAACAGATATCACGTTTCAGTTTAAATACAGACCACGCTGGGAAGGCTTGCTATTTTTATTACAGATCGAAACCTTTGTTTTATCAGTGCCAGAATTTCTCCAATGTAACATACGATTTTTATCATATTTTAATTTATCCAATTTTTATTAAAATTCAAAAAGTCGAACTCTGTTTCAGTGAAGAAAAAAAAATTCTTTACGAATCCGCCATTCCCTTATTATTTAAAATTATTCGAATATCTTATGTTTCATTCGAGAAAATCTATTTTTCTTTAAGTCGAAATAAGAATTTTTTATTCTTTATGTTTCAATCGCTGTTGGTGCTGGGGTCCACCTGACGATACGTGACGGTAGACAATATTGTAATAGTCCGCTACTATAAAACTTTAAGTAATAAATAATGTATGGAAATAAAGTTGAAGTGTTGCCTAACATCTCCCAAAAAGATCTTGATATTTCACACAGAAATTACCTGGGAGAAGAAATTTGGAATTTTACCAGTCTTTCAGGCCTACAGTCTGTAATCCCTTAAGGAAATCGTCAGAGGGTGAAAGAAGAGGCACTGTGATTTAAAACACATAAACGAGAAGAAAAAAGTTTTTTTTAGAAGAAATCGAGTAAGACAGATTAATTTATTTTACTTACTCTCGCTCAACGCCAGCTTTTTTCCCGTACCAGGCACAATTGTGCAGAATGGTGGACGCGTATCTGCGGAACGCCACGCAGGGCGCGCCACTCTGTCTGGTGAACTTTAAAACATCCTTGATCGACGGCACAGCGAACAAAGATAGTAATCCGCACAGTTTGGCGATCATCATGGTGAAAGCGTTATTGTTGAACATCCGCTGGCCGAGGTGGAACTTTTTCTCGTCGAAGAACGACGGAAATTCAGGCTGCAACCACTCGAAGTCCATGAAAGTGTTGGCTCCCTCTTTCAGGAGCGTTTGCAGCTTCACCTCCACATCTACAAGAAACAACGAACGTGTATGAAGCAGAAGCACACTCGGGATTTAATATCGAGGGGGGCCGAGTGGAACGGATAAGAATATTTTCATTAAAGTTCATTAAGAGATTATAAAAATTTATTTAATGAATAGAATCGAGTTTCTCTTTCTTTTCACGGAGCTCTTGAAATACTTCAGTCGTGGTTGCATTAATCTCCTTTTTCTTTTTGTTTGGGGGGTGCCAGCGCCCCTTAAAAGTAATTTTTAGTAAGTTTAAAGTAATTAAAAGATGGAGATGGGTGCCAGCTGTGGTGGAAGTGCACACTGACGTTCTCCATGATTGTTAGAAGATTAGTGGAACGTAATACAAGTTCATAGGGAACTCTGGGGCGTTATAAGGGTGTTTCTGAATTTTTGGGACCTGATCCGGGTGATTTCGGAGTCGGGGAATTCGAAAGAGGCGATATTAAATTCGAGGGAAGTAATACAGACGTCTCTGGAGTCTAAATGGGTTTTGAAAGTTCTGCAGGGTGTTCTATGAGATTTTTAAAAATATGAAACGGTTTGGGGGTTCAGAGCTTCCACTGGGTCTGAAGGTTTTAGAATTTTTGTAGGTTCTATAGGTTGTTGGGACTTGCTGAGGTTCTGGAAGGTTAAGCGACTCCAAGAGTTCGAAGTCTATTCTTCTAATGCTTCTATTCAATCGAGTTCATTGCAGTTGGAGCACGTTTGACCGGGTCTGACTAATATGGTCCGTTACTACTGTGCTGCAGCTCGCGTGCTCAGCCTGTAAGTGTTCCTTTACCTTTCTGAAACTTCTGGAATCGTTGGATCCCTGGAACCAGTGCCGGATTAAGACCTTTAGAGGCCAGAAGCACTTAAAAGATTTTGAGGGCCCCTTATACAGGGTGACTGTATATTTCTTTAATTCAATCTCAATCATTCCTCGATCGTCAATTTTCTCTAGTTTTTTCTCTCTTTCGTTTGTCACTTCTTCTTCTCTCTCTCTCTTTCTCTCTCGCTCTGATCCGCTGATCTCTCCACTCTTTTCTTTCTTTCATAAACACTTACTTTTATAATATTATTTCTACTATGTAAAAGATTTTAAAATTCAGAAAAATTCAATGCTGTCTCTCTCTCTCTCCCGACCCCCCAAGCACGTGCTAATTTTCTTTATTGGTCATTCCAGCACTGCCTGGAACACCAAAACCTGGACTATAGTATCCTAAAAACTACCCACAGATCCCTCTGCAACCCCAGAAAATTGTAAATACTTCCCCAAGCTCCGAAAGCGTTTGCACAAATTCCCCTGAGTTCAGAAACCCACGAGATTATTAATACCCGTAAATTACGTTACACAGAAGTTATTATGGTCCACGGAGATTTGTAAAACGAGCCGGTATACACGACACGTACGGCATGTGGGTGATCTTACGATTCGATACGACAGAATTCATTTGGTATTCAGAGCCAACGAAAGTGGATACATCTGTGCAGTGGACGCGACAGGAATATGAAAATCGACGGGCACCTATAATGAGGCTCGAGCGAACAATGCGTTTACCCTTGTTAACACACACTACCGGTTTGCTGGAGAAAAAAAAATAGATTAAAGGACGATTCCATTAAACATAGACATCGTTACTATTAAAAGAACTTACGAAGCGCATAAAGAATCGTCTTTCCTGAGTCATTCTCACTGCAAGATTAATTTACTTTATTTATTTCTACGCTTAATACGCACACCAACGTCTTCGTTCGATCGCAACGCTCCGCTGGTATCGATATTAAATCAATACCGGCGTCTGCATTTAATGTACCGCTTCGTAAACCCATCCTGAAATGTATTTCGCGGCATCAAGTTTCTGCGCACGGCTAGTAGAAAGTTAGATCATCGAGATTATGTCACTGACGTCCTTGCGGGCGTCAAAGGTCTCGCTTTCACAGAGCTACGCTTCGATTCGTTCCCCTATCGATCCTCCTCTTCTTTAATAATATTCTTTTTCGGTGGCAATAACGCGCAACGAGATCAGTAATGAATGCAGTGCACTCGCCTTCTCGTAGCGGCGAGATGCGCTGCATTCGGAGCTAGCCGCGAGGAAAGTAAGCCGAGGCCACGCGTTTCTATTCGCACTTTCATTAGGTGCTGCATGTTTAGAACCTATGTGCAACCTGGTCGAGAACGGAGACGTTCAGCGACGTCCCGCGACAACCGGCGACGCCTGCAAACCGCGCGAACAGTCCAGTCAATTGCGAGCGCAATTGAAGAGTCCTTGTAAAAAATAAAGTAGCTAAGAGCCAGGATTGGCACCTACTGTGCTTGCTAAATTAATTATTATTACATATGACTGAAGTGATTTTTTTTTACAGCTAAGTGAAATGTTAATAAACACGCGTGGAAAATGCTCATTGCTGAAAACTGTGCAGTTTCTTTTTGTGAATCGTCCCTAAAGGAAGGCAAAAATTGGTCTTCTAGACGAGAATATTCCCTTAAGCATATTTTCCAATAAAAGAAAATCAAATTTAGTCAATAATTTTAAGTCAAGCAAGTTGTTTTTCTCTTCTGAAGGATTCGATTTTTGACACTCGCAGTGTTTTCTGCGAGGACTCTTCAATTGTATTAATTAAAGAACCATTAACTGGTGGTAAATTAAATGCAATTAAGTGCGGCGCAGAGAGTAGATCCGGCGAACGACCCAGATTCAATGATTGAAAGAAACCTAAATACCGTGCATTTAAGGCAGAAACATTTTCATTGAGTATCCAATTTATACGGCACGCCAGTGATTAGTTTTAAACACCGCGCTGTCGATAAAATTGACGCGTTCCTAGCCAATCTGGAATTATGGAGTGAAATCACTGGCCAGTTGCGAAACTCTCCTGCGAACGTCCTTCGTCCAGAGGAGCACCGAAGCCTGACGAGCGTTTCTGCTTCTTTGTCCGCGCGGCTGCTCGCCCCGTGGTTTGATAGACGAACGAAAGTTGGATCGGAACGAAGTAGCCTGGCACGGAACCAGCGTAATCGTGAAGTCACGCTCGTTAGGAGAAGCGACTTGTTTCAGGTAAAAGCGAACATCCGGGTTCGTGCGCTGTATCTTTCACTTCTTAATCCCGCCGCTGTGACGTCGCCGATCTTGGAGATATAAAATTCCACGGGAATCTCGAAAGGGAGGTGGCTTGAAACTCCTTCGACGCTCGCGTCATAAATTCCTGCCGCGGGACCAGTTTACTAGAAAAATTAACCCTGGCGTGCGGGGACGGGTTGGTGTAAAACACAAAAGCCTCGGACAACTTTAACGGCGATTCATTGTTTATTTTTTTTTATGTAGAAAATCAATAGCAACTCATATGTGAGTTGTTATATTGAATTAATTTCAAAGTTGTCCTCACTCTTTTGAATTAAAAGAGGTAATAATATTCCGCGGGAAGGGCGGCAGAAGATTGTCAGACTAGGGGTGGCAAATCTCTAAATCCGTCCCTGCCGACGAGTATTTAACTGCATAAAAAACGAGTTCGTAGAAACGGCGAATTTCCGCTTCTCAGTCGAGAATATTTCAGCACTCTGTAATCTGTATTTCGATCCTTATAATACTTTCGAAAAATCAGCGACGAGTACAGGATTATTTAATTCGACGACTTCAATATTTTAAAAATTTCCACGTGAATTACACACTCAGTAAAAGAAATAAAGAATTGCACTTTATATACAGTTTCTGTTGCCTCTGATATTCGATGCTCCGAATATCGATGGCTCTATCCGTAAATATTGTATGCCGAACTTTTGTGAAATTTGAGTTTTTATATGCAATAAATAGTTTTCCCCTGTTTCTTTATCCTTATCCCCACTAATATCTAAAACTGAAACGTTATCTGTTTGTTCTTCTGTCAATGAAATTTTGAATATGCAATACTTACGTGCTAGATTAGATTACTGGTTGTTTATAAATATGCAATCTTATAAAATGACAAAATAACAGTAAACAAACCTGGGAAACATTACAAATAATTCTCAGGTAGCTACTATTCTTTCTTTTCTTTCTATTCTACTGCTTTCTTTCTTTTTCTGTTTTTTCTGTATATTCTCTGTCTTTATTTTATTTATCTTTATATCGTTTTTCTATATGCTTTACCAATTGTATTACTTGTTCTAATTTTTGTATTCTAAAGGGTTCTCCCGTTAATTCAATAATAATAATAATAAAAATTACATTTATATCTATTTCATACATTTTCCAAAAATAATATTTTATGTATCATGTTTGATATTTTATGTATCATATTCTCTGTCTTTATTTTATTTATCTTTATGCTTTACCAATTGTATTACTTGTTCTAATTTTTGTATTCTAAAGGGTTCTCCCGTTAATTCAATAATAATAATAATAATAATAAAAATTACATTTATATCTATTTCATAAATTTTCCAAAAATAATATTTTATGTATCATGTTTGAACCCGTTTTTTTTTTTTTGAAAATACTAAAAATGGCCCTGGATATCTCGGGAGCTTCACTTTCTCGTTCATCGTACACAAAGTGACCACAACCATCTTGCCTGACCTACGAAAGGTGGCAAACGGGACGCTGAACTTGGTAAAACGACACTGACCTGGCAAGTCCCTATCTTCCTCGTGCCTCTTAACGCGCTCGATATTCTTCATCTTCCCATAGGAGATTCACGATAACATCTGACACGATCTGCCCCGTCTACAATGCCCGCCGTCAGTGCAGTATAATCAATGTCACTGTGCAGCTTATATTGCTGAAGAGATCCCCAATCACGCTCGATATAAACACGCACGAAGTGACCGAGCAAAAATGGTCGTTATCCGAATGGAATTTGCCGCGAATAAGAGGCGCAATGTATCTCGCCCGTTGTCCCCGATTATACTAGCTGCGCGTAGTACAAGAGTATGAAAGAAACAGGTCCCCGACGGGCATCCAGAGAGAAAGGTTCGTCTCTCCTACCTTTCACTTACTCCTTCCTTCCTTTCTGCCATGGAGCATTGCTACACTTAGCGCGCGGTGCATGTGCAGCACTCAGGACCTCCTCGCGTCGCGAAACCACCTCGAGTTACCGTTAAGGAACTAGTTCTTGATCAGGCACTAATTTTTTATCAGTTCATGAAATAAATCGTTCTTTTGAGTTTATGTCAATAAATAAATGCTTGGAATAATTACTAACATAAAAACTGATAATTCAAAAATATAGGTGTTGTCTGTGAAAGCAGTTAGTATTGTTAATTTTAGATGATCAAAAACTAGTTCCTAGTCACCTTATTATTTCATACCTTATAAATAATTAAATTATATACTTATTTTCAACTTTTTAAAATTTTTCCTTGAAGTTTAAACATTAATTCAATTTTTAGTATAAAAAAAGTCTATGGTTTAATGTTTTATTAGGTTAAAAATAAATATTAAAGCGGGAAACCCTCTAAACTGATCAGAAACTAGTTCCTTAACGGTACCTTTTAATTTTTCTTTTGCGCTAATAGACTCCACTTCGCGCTACATCCAATCTGCGTTAAAAAGAACCACGCGGAACAAACGCTCCGCGTAAATTTAGGGTTGAGTTTAACGATGTAGAACGTGAGGCAATTATCCGGTTTAAATATTTTCCCGCCATTTGTTCAGGTTCGTAGCTCAGTCGGTAAAAGTTTCTTACCGACAGAGCGAGTAAACTCTGTCCGTAAATGGCGATATGATCATTCCCTGCAGATTCCTTCATTACCGACGGTGCCTGAGACGCCTATTCGGTGAACCACGGTGAACCGAGTGTCAAAGGAGGACGATGCTCGTTGCGTGAAAGGGAAAGTTTCTTCCTTGCGTTCGTGTTTTATCGCCGTACACACCGTTATGTACGTACACGAGACTGCTTGTCGTTATACGTTGGTGAAAGTAGCTGGCATGTTTTCGACATCGTTGGTCGCGTTGCCTCGCTGTACACGTATTACAGGTGCTTCTGATCGAATGAGGTAACACGGTGCATCCATTATGTTACACAATGTTGATCGGCGATATCGATCTATTTACGGTGCGAAACAATTACGAGCCACGTTCTCTGGCGAGTGGGTATTATCGGGGTCGCGGAGACAATGATGTATAGGGATTATGGGTACTCAGTTTTAAGGGAGTACTAACGCATTGGGCTCCTCGTGGATCGGTGGTTAAACGTCTTCGGAAGTTCTCGAATCTTCTTGGTAAGTTCGTGACAGCGCCGGTTAGTAATAATTAGATAGTTGTCAAGGGCAGATATCGTAGGTAGGTATTTAGTATCACACAGCCAGATGTTTTGAGTACCTGAAGTATGTTACATATGCGGCGTGACGCAAGACGAAGGATCGTTTCGTAAGCGTTTTATGGAAGATTTTGGATAGCATTAGTTCCGTCATTTAATCAGTCGCATTTGTCATTTTCAATGACGAATCAGTTTCACAATTGTAGCTTCTACGGCTGCCAGCATGCTCGGCTTTGTAATTGGGTATAAAAGTATAAAGCTTCTCGGTGGAGGAAGCTGTCGAACGCGTGCTGCGTGCGGACCATCTAGAATTCAATGCATTAGTGATACTAGCCGGACGCCGGTGCGGCGTTCGCAGCACGTGCGGCACGGATCACGCCGTGGACTTTTGACATAGAAATTTTCGTAGAAATGAAGAGCATGGGGCGAGCTTTGGAAAAACCATGTATTATAGAATAATAATAGATTACATTGTTCGTGGTAATAATGATATAATAAACCAGAATATACCTGACAATAATAATAATAAGAATCTAAAATAACACGAATACTGAATACATATTATTAACAATAATGAGGAGGGACTTTGGGGGAGGCTTGTGTTGGCAAAATGGAAGGGGCCAAGCCGCTCAGAACTGCGTTTCAAATAAAACAAGAAAAAAAGAAATAAAAGAGACATGAAGATAGAGAGAGATAGGGGAATAGCAATTCGATAAAATGAATAAGATCTCTGGATCGATGAACTGACATCTTCAACGTGTCTCGTCGCGACTGAGCATTTAAAAAAGAATTGACTAAACAGCCCGCCGCGAAACGATTTCAATCACGTACAGATCGGCTCCTCCGCGAAATATACATACACGCTCCATTGTACGCAAGGAAATATCGTTTTTCAAATCGATGGAGCAAGGCAGGCGCGGCGCGGCAGAGAGTAAAATGAAGAGAAAGAAAAGCAAAACGAGATACAATGAGGAGTGTCAGTTGGCTGCGGCTTTAAGACTTACTGCTAAATGAATTACAGTTTTAAAAAAGCAGCGCGTCCAAGGCGCTGGTTCCATATAAAATGTACTAATCCTTGCTTTTTGAAAAAAATAATAAAAATAGAGAATTTGCTTGTCTTCTCTCCGATTAATAAGCGTGAAAAGTCTTTCACTTGCTGCACTGTTAAAAAAGAAATAATGGGGGGGGCAAAGCCTGTATATACACACACACACATACACGCGCACACATACATATACATATAGCGGCGTACCATGAAAATGTTTCCTTGCCAACATTACTAGTCGGCGCGCGGAAATTTCTCACGGGACGAATCACCGTGCATTTCCCTTTCACACAAGCCGAAAAGCGAAAGAACGAAAAGAAAAAGTAAACAGAAAAAAAAAACAGATCGATTAAACTTCTCCTTTTTCCACCCGAGAGCCAGCTCGTTTTGGGAATTGTTCGTTAAGCTTCCAGACATCTGGAAGAAAGAAATCGTTTGATCGCACCCTGGTCTTGCGGATTGGTCCTTTCCCGCCGGCGCCACGTATCGATACTAACTAATTACTCACGAGCTGAGATCTTAATCTTACTAAACGAAAGCACCTCGAATACGCTAAACGAACAAAAGAAAAAAAAGAGGAAAAATAAAGAAGAGAATAAAGGAATGGGAGCGGTGTCCGGAAATTAAAAAGAAAATCGGAAGAACGACACAGGAACGAGGGATTAGCTTAACTTGGAAGTTAATTGGCTCAGTTACACGGGACAGATTACGCTGACACTTGCAGTTATTCGGTTCCTTCTTTCGAACGTTCATCATCCTTCTATGGAGTATAGTTTGTCGTGTTAAAATACGAAAGCATGTGGTGGTCCGCGTGAACGCACGGCACGACAGTGGCCTAACAACGCTAAGTAAATCGGTCGGACGATGTCGTCTCGCGGTGGCAGCGAAACCCTTTGTTCGTTTAGAATGCAAAACGGCACGTCTATCTTTCTTTTCTTTCACAGAGGCCTCGCATTATAATTCGATGCAACTAACGCGCCTAAGTGACTCGCGCGCGTCGCGATATTTATTAATTGACCGTTCAATCTCTATCACTCTAGACCAATGACGTAAAACGCGCTACATCTGTTTCCTTTCTTCCCCTCCCTGCGTATATACTTTTTTGTTTGTCCGAACCATCGAAAGCCTCTTAGGCGAGCTGAAACGGCCACGCGTGATTCGACGAGAGATGCTGGTCAATCAATAAATCCTTTCTTCGCAACGTCCCTTCGGATACCACTGTGTTATACGACTCGCGAAGGTTTTGGCAGCTCTGTGTTCGCAGCTAACAGATTATGGCGTATTGTAGAATGCAATGTTAGAATGAACGAGTGTGCCGGGTAGGCTAACGCTCGCCGGTTGTTCTCGCTGGCCTCAAAACGCGCACTCGGGGTCCCCTTTCTACGCGCGAGATCTTACGCGAGCATACGATAAAATAAAAGAGGCGTAGAGGTCCTCGTGAGGAAGCACTGACGCGTAGACCTGGGACGCCCGAGTGCGATTCTTAAAAGCTACGCTGATAACGCTTAACTACGTGCTACGATCCGCGGCATAGTACCTGACGCGTATCGATTCGTGCCACTCGGTATATGTAATTCGCAAAGGTAATCCCTCTCGCTTCGTTGGAAGGTAAGTACGCGGTGAGCAGCCGTTCCTCCGTCGTGAAACTGAGTTCTCCAGCTAATCTACGGGTACGACTCAATGTACATACATATGTCACCACGGCATCGGGTTCCTTCAATCTCAGCCAACGGTATATTCGGAAACTGTGCCGTATCGGGCGTGTATCTAGTGAAATCCGAAAAGCGGGGGCTCCGATTCGTTTTCGCGCGGCCGGCATAGGAACGTTGACGGTGTCCCAGAAACTCGCTTCGACAGCGTATCACTAATTCGTAGTTAATATCAGTTTTCTGTCTCACTCGTAGACCATCGACGCGGCTTTTCTGGAAGCAATATCGTTCGACGGGCGTCCAGTGATCATTGGAGTTTGTAACTGGGCACGTCCGATGGCTAAATTAACCCGACGAATAGTCCAGCTGCGATAACTGCGGTAGTATCTCTCATCTTCGTTTGCGAAGATTCGAAGAGAGAATAGGCATTATCACTTTCTATCGGCGTTCGGATTATCGAGGCCTGGTACCCGAGCAACCCTCACTGCGATCCGCCTTGCCGTAATTACACGAAGGAAGACCAGTGGATTCGTCAAGAACTGAACTGCGGTCAGTGAAAGCACGTCTTGATAGTTTGGTATGATAGTTGATCTCGGACGTGTCGTGTTTTCAGAGTCCCCCTCTTAGCGTCTGCTTCATTCTGACTTTTTTCTTTCCTTATTGGTTAATGTTCTACCTATTTACATTGAATTCATTGCTCCTTAGCTGCGAGCCGGTACTTCGTACCAGCTAGGAGCTGGGCTATCACGAGACCACGGGACTAACTTCGGCCGCGTCTTTGCAGTCTTGAATAGATATCTGAGCTAGCTCGGTTGCCACCTCTTCCTGAGTAGTCGACTCCGATTTCTTCAGTATCGTGTATCCGTGTTGCACTTCATCATTCTCGCCGTTCGCTTTAGCGTTGTTCTTTGCTTGGCCGTTGGTTTTTCGCTTGCCCGACGACTCCTCGCCGGACATTCCCGGGTGGATCTTGAAGACGCTCTTGATTATGCTATTCACCGTCGTCTGAGAACGCTTCGGGCTGTCGTTCTTCTGGTCGGAGACGAACCTGATGCGGATCGTTCTGTTGTTCTCCGTATTGTCTTTGCGCTTGTTCACTTTATAGCTAATAACCTTCGACTTGGAGCACTTCTGCTCCGACGGGCTCTGACCGTTTGGAACGTCCGCGGCTCTGGTCTCGCGAGCTTTCTCCTCCGACGGAGCTACGTCTTCCACGGAGTACAACGCGTCCCGCCCGGTCGTCGACGTGGAGTCGAAGGTGCGAGTATCGTTCGGCTTCCTAGACGACTCGTGCGCGTCTCCCTCGAAGTCGTTCTTCTTAACTTCCTCGTCGAGATCCGTCACCTGCACGCTCCTCGTCTCTTCAACGGAGCCCCTCTCCGCGGGTGTCTTACTGTTATCCGTAAACGCGTGGCTGATGGCGTCCTGTCGGTCGTTCAATAGCGACTCTCTCTGCAGCACCTTCACCGGACTCTTCGGTTTCGTGCCGCTGTCGGGTGTGTCTTTGTTCTGGCAGTTTGTACAGGAGGATTGCTTGGAATGAGTAGGCGAGTTCATCTGTCGTTTGCTTGCGTTGTTCTTCTGAGCGACGCCCATGTGCAGTCTACCTAATCGGAGGACCTTGATCGACGAGGAGGTTTGAAAGTTAAACGACGTCGTCGGCTCGTACTGCAGAACCGGCTGCACGTGATTCAGGTGTATCTGCTGCTGTTGCGGCTGCATCCGGCGCATGTCCACGTGCATCGTGTTGTCCATTCGTTGCTGGTAAGTTATGAACGATTGGAAAGGTGCCGCTAGATTCGCGTTCATTCCCGGATTCACGTTCGCGTTCGTGGTCGGATTGTAGCTAAGGTTCGCGTTCGGATGCACGTTCGAATTTACATACTGAGGTACCATCTGCCTGGGCAACTGCTGGAACTGGTACTGCGGCGTCGGATAAGCGGGGCAGTTCTGCTGGGGCATGCTCTGCACTATGTTCTCTCTACCGCGCTCTCTGTAATTGTAACGGTCCTGGGCGATCCGAGGAACGTTCCCGTGATACTGTTGCTGCATTATCTGCCCAGGCTGGTACATCTGATCGTTTTGAGGCATCACGGAATTCTGAAGCTGATGACTGTAACTGTCGTAGTGCATGCCGTCGTTACTCATCGCCTTGGCGTACGCTATGCTCGAATGATACTGCGGCGGTTGAGATACGTAGTCCTGCTGCTGGTGATCTTGGTACTGAGGATACTGGGGAACAGGTGGCTGCGCGTCGATCCAGGTCTCCTGTTGCATAGGCGGTTGCTCCATGTCCCTTTTGGCCTGCACCGCATTCCAAACTTCTTTCAACTCGCCCGTGATGTCGCGATCTTTCAGTATCGTGTACTGCCGCGTGAATATTACCCCCGCGTTCACCGTCTCCACGAAGTCTAGTAAAAGCTCTATTAAACTGGAACGCTTCTGTAGGAAAAACAGGAGCATATAGAATAATTACTCTTCGCGAATACTCGCTGGCATTATAATTCTGGTGGCAGAAGTACCTTTGGATCTTGAGCAGTTTTGCCGTTCACTCGGAGAACCTCCGGATTGGCCATTACTGCGAACACAACGGCTTCCTTCGTACGTGGCGGCCGAACCCTCATCCCTCCGTAAAGCGGCACAGGCTGAGAAGGCTTTAAAGGCATTCCAACCTTCTCCCAAGATAAAACGTTTACGTAACATGGGACTGTGGTACCCTACGATAACGACCCATCTTACTTTTAACACCAGCTCCGATTAAATTACCATAGGCGTAATAAAAGGCCAAGCATATCAATAAATCCCGATAGAGCGTCTTTAACAATCAGAGCCTTTCGGCTTCTCTCGAATGCAACGCCTTTTCATTTATAATTTGTTGGACAAACATGTACCTGTAGGGAGTCTTGTATACACATGTGAGGTTGGGGAGGGTTTTTGAATAGACGAGTGCCATTGCGCCTCATTCTCGGCACACCACCCTCTGTCATTGCGCAACTGAAAATAAAAGTACAGTCAGACATACACTCATGCCCCGGCAATTGAAAGCGACGCACGACGTAGACACTGTTCGCGGCCGATTACTATCTAAGGAATCATGAGAGCTACACGACAGCATCCAACGACGGCAACGTTACTTCGCTATTGCCATTCAAAGCTCTCCTACTAGTTTGAATCTACCGTGTCGCACAATCCTGGATGGTGGAGTCCTACCTTTGGAAAAAAAACTCGTCGAACGGCACTGTGGATATCGATTAAAACGAGGAGCGAAACGATCAGTTACCGAGGATCAGCAATCACGTGAGCGTTATGGCACGACTGTAAATCGGAGCGGTAGAAGGGGCGGCTGAAAATTCTTAGCGAAAAATGTGGCGGAGCGTATTCGTCAAACTGCATGCTGGCACGCTTTTCCGCGTACTGCTGCGCTCGGAGTGCGGATAAAAGGGGGACTCGTCGAGTGGAGCTCACCAGGGGCGAATTCGGTGGGAACGGTCAGGCTCGGGGACGGTTGGGAATTTCACGATATCCCTGACGCATTAGAGACCCCTCGTAGCACGACCCATCCGTGGATTGTCAATATAACCTCAAAAGCTTGTTCAGCCTACACGCCAAATGCTCCAGCGTGCGCGAACGAAGGGGCGCTCGGAACGGAGAAATACGTTACCGAGACCACGTGTAATCCTCTGTCACGCAAACTCACCCCGCGATGCTGTTTCACGCGTAAAAACACTCAAACAAACGGGTACACGACGCGATACATTATCGGGCAGCTTCGGTGAAAAAGATCCATCGCTCCTTTTGTTTATTATTTTTCCGGAGTTTGCGCGATTAAATCGGCAAGCAGCGCCGCGCTGCCTGGTGCGCACCGCTCGCGAACTACGGCGTCCAAGATGGCCGAAAGCGGAAGTCACGTTTCAGGCATCGGTGTGAAGTGGGCTGAAAATCCACTAGATTCAACTTCATTTTCGTTTACGATATTATCTTCACGTCGACGTTAGTTTTCTGCCAAGGATTCGGGGGACCCCGAGTTTCTTTATTAAATGTATGGTTTGAATAATGTTCTAATAGTTGCTGGTGAAAAATTTGGAAAATCGAATGACAGTTGGATCGATACAATCGAGTAACAATCGAACCGGTCAGTAGTGTGATTTGGCGGAATCCATGGATACACGGTATGAGATTTGTTCTTCGAATATCAGTTTCTAATGATGTTTTAATAATATATTCATTGTTGGATGCTTGAAATAATGTAGCACATGTTCACGTGATTTGTTTCTCGCGATAGTTTTGCGGTGAGTGAGAATTAAGGGGAGGTTTCGGTCTAAATATCGATTTTTTTATTTCATTCCTCGAATGTTTAACCTTTTAAGAATATGTGTTTAAAAGAATTGACCATTGTCACAAATCCATATTTAAATTATAGGAACCACTTAAGACTTTATGCCAGTCTGAAAGTTTTTAGACCAAGTTACAGAGCAAGTTACATATTTGAAAGACAGATATGTTTATTTACACTATTCCGATATTGGAGGTTATAATATGCATAAAACTATTGTGTCGTCAATGTTTTTCGTTGAAAATGAAAATAAATATTTGAAATTATCGCACGCTGTAATTTATATATACCGAAAATTGCTTGGGCTTTGCTTTAATTTGCACAAAACGACAAAAATGTGAAAAGCAACGATGCCACAATTTCTTTTCCAGAAAGTGGTCGAACTCTCCCGGACTTACAATATATTCACTATAACCACAATAATTCATCGAGCGATGTTTCGAATTCTAGGAAGTATATACAAATCATTACCTCATTAAACCTGCCATTATATTCATTACTACTATTTCACGACTGGATAAATATCTCCCGCAACATTGATCCCCGCAATTCCAAACAACTCCAGAGCAATTGTTCCGCCTAAACGATCCGCGTTAATCTCACAATTTATCCCGGCATAAACATACTTTCAATCACCGATACGAGCAATTAACTTGCAATTACCTGTTAATCAGCGGCCGTGACCCGACACCACCGAATCGATTATCTCCGCGAAAAACAATAAAACACTCCGACTGCCTTCGAATCACATTATATCGGACATCGGCGAAGAGTTTCATCGGGAGGTCGCCGAGATCGGTGTCGCGCCTAATCGACGCGATTTACAGGGAGGAGGAGGAGGAGAGGGGGGAAGTGGGCCCTATCAGTCCATCGAATTAGTCGCGGCAATTAGCGGGATAATAATTACGGTGGCCGTTTGCGAATAAGTTATCGCCGGTTTATTCCCCGTTGGCCGATCTTTTGCCGATCGTTAGTGGCGCCACTTGTACGCGATCTCCGGGGCCCGCTGTAACGCGGTGGTGTCGGGGGAGAATCGGGCGCGGGGCACACCGACCGGGCCCCACCGTATCATTATGACGCCTCGCAGGCAACTATCGATCCCGATCGATGATATTAATAGTCGCTAACTACAGTCTTCCACGCCGCTCGCGTTCTACAGCGTGCTCCAACGCCTGCAACGATTTTTTCCCCACCGCTGGTGCGCGCTCAGCATCCTGGGACCTACGGAATCGTTGTTCGAGTTTCTCGCTGTTCCGCCGCGATAATCGTGCCATAAATAAATTTGCTGCTTATAATAGAGAGAGTGGGGGGAGGAGTAGGACAGAGGGGGGAAGGAAAACTCGATGAGCTTCTGTAATAAATTACGGGCCCCGTGGGACGGGGACCACTGGCAATTACGATCCGAACGGACGAAATTTAAGCTCGTACCTTTGAGCTGCCACGTTTCCATGGCGTTTGTGTAGATCGGAGGAAATTTTTTAAGTGGAATCTTTCTGTGGGCCCTTTGACGGGCCCTTTATGTTGGTAATTCGGAATACCGAAGGTGAAGGTAATTTGGAATATTCCAAAGATTATATTATGATTTTTAACCCCGATTAGACTATAAGAAGAAAACAATTTTATTATCTATATGTTTTTTCTAAGTTCATAAAGTGAAGGTAAATTGGAATACCGTTATTCTAAATTACCTGCATCTTAACGAAATCGATACTACCTGTCATTTTTCATTTAGACTAAAGTTTCAGTTACTTTTAGCTTTTTATTATTACTGAGAGTTTGAAATATAAAAGTTTACTAGTTTCCCTGTGATATTACGCACTTTTATTTCTTCCCATTCTCTGCCATAATTTTTTATTCACCTTAAACAAACTGGTATTCCAAATATACTACACCTCCTCTACATACCTATAGATGAAACTATTTTTGTGCTAACTAACAGCAACAACTCGATTTAAGCGAAAGTTGCAGACACGCCTTTTCGAATTAACATGGAAGATTCGTGTTCCCACCGTTCCGCGAATACCGATCTCGCGCCTGCTGCTCCGCGAACCACGATTCACAGACCACCCTGTACATAGCTTCCCGAGGAACATGGCCGTTCCTCTCGTTCCGTATTCGCGCGATCCAGCGGACGCGTGAAACGGCACCTGTGGAAGCTGCCGGTCATCTTGCGCGATAGAGAGCAGCCACGGTATCGCGATCGTACATCACGCGGACCGTTTTAATTACGGTGTTCGCGGCTGCTAAACAATTATCCACGGAACGGATCGTTGCGCGCGCGCGCCGCGATCGCTTTCCCCCCCTTTTAATTTCCGACGGGCGTGTGTACGTGGGCCTTCAGGTGGCGGGTGGGGGAAGGGTCCCGAGGGTGGAACCACGGGGTCCAAGTCTCGTGTAATTTTCATCGAGTGGGTGGATCCCCATTATTTCGCATTACAGACACCTTACGGGGCACCATCGTTCGGCCGAGTCGCGACTTCGCGTTACGTTCGCACGTCTTCCGCCTGTTAACGCTTCCTCCTAGCCCTCGCGGCTTCGATCTCCCTCCGCTGGTGAATGAGGCTGAGGAACGCGGTGGTTTCGGGTCGCAGAGCGCATCACAATCGCGGAAGACAATTACAGAGATCGTCTGTATTTTAATTTGCTATTGTCTTCGATATTATTACTCATTGGCGTTGAAAAAGAGAGGTAGCTGGGAGAATTCAGAAAGTGAGGAGAGTATTGGGGTTGGCAAGAGTGCGCAATTAAAGTTTGGACTTTATGTATTAATATTGATTCCCAAAAATGAGAATATTACATCAGAACTAACGAATTCAGTACTTGCCGCATTGTACGATAACAAAACGAAGCACAGCTACATAACTCGACACTGGTGACTCTACCTTGGTCGACAATTCACTGTCACTCGGCAGGGGCAACTGCCACAACTCAAACAATGAAATTCGCATGCTGCCAACTTTCACCTACGTCTACTCTATACTCGAGCTCATTTTAGAAGGAACTTATTTCGCGCATGTTGAATGAGCTCATTGGTTCCAAGGGAGCATTTGTTTCATGTATAGCCAATAGTAGCCAATTGGCTGCGCCAACATGCGCAGAATCGATCTAAACTCGTCGGTCGACAAGTTCCTTCTAAAATGAGCTCGAGAATACACGTGGATCTAAGGGTACCGTAAACTGGGGCGACTTTGCCCGCCGGGGTGACATTGCCCACTTTTTTACTCCGATTGAAAAATTACCATACGATTGAAATCACTATTTTTTTTCGTTTGACCTTGGAGAAATTATTGCTATCGATTACAAAACACCATTGTTCTAATTATTTCACAATAAAATAAAATAAAGTCTTTCCAAAAACTGGGCAATGTCACCCCAGGCGGGCAAAGTCACCCCAGTTTACGGTATCCTAGAAACTTCGGCGGGGTTGAAGCGTTCCAATAAGTCAGGGGTTCTTAATCCACATCCCACGTAGATCCCACAAATCTGTTGATCGACACCTTCACAAATATACCCCCAATTTTCTTTAACATTCGAAACTCCGCATTCGACTTTCCGCAAAGCAGTCCTCCAAGCCGGGAACGAGCTTCCCGAGCCCACCAAAAGGAACCCCTGCGACGAAAAGAAGGTTAAGAACCCCTGGACCAGGTGCACGTGGGACCCCGCTGGTTCAAATGAACCGTGGCGGGCTGCTTATGAAAATTAATTGACATATCGATCGGTGGCGATGCGTGCGCACGGCGGGGGCTTCGCGGCGAACCGAGGCACCCTAAAACAAAAGAACCCTCTCGGGGACGAAAACAGCGCCGCGTAAAAGTTATGCGCGACTGACAGGAGGAGGCCGCGGATGATCGAGGGCCGGGATTGACGGAACGAGGACGGACGCGCGTAATTACGGTGCGCGGGGTATGTAACGCGACCTTTAATCGCGTGGCGAGATGAACGTCGATGAGGGCGACCACCGAGCGTTATGCTTTCGCGTCACGAAGGGTTGGAAGGGATCGCGGCGGTCGTAAAAATCCAGCCGCTCGTAATTAATTCACACCTACGTGGCGGGCGTGGCGTAAATCTTGCGTGCACTCGAGAGAGGCTCGTACGTCGAATGAAATTCAACGGTGAATCGGCGCGATAATAAAAACTCGCTCGTCGCGCGCGGTCTCGTTCCCGTATTTGTTTATCGCGTCTCGTGCCAGGAACGACGAGCACGCCCGGACGGCCGGCTCTCCGCCGCGATTAGGAGGAGCAGGCTGGATAATATAATAACCGAAAGGAAGAAAAAGGCGGCGTAGATATAAAAATAAATAGTCGGAGGAGCGGAGAACCCGACGTGCCACACGCAGAGACCACGCGAGACGTGTTTATAGTAATGAGCCTTGTCGTTATTTGTCCAGCGAAAGGGATTTATCGAGATACCTCGGTGAGATCTTGTTGCTCGATCTTCTTCTTCTTCTTCTTCGTCGTCGTCGTCGTCGTGGTCTTCTCTCCTTTCCCGTCCTCTACCCTCGATGTCTCCTTATTTCCTCTCCGCCGCTTGCTTTTCTTTCCTCTCTACTTACGGGTCTAGTGATGGCCATTCAATTCCAAGCGTCGCTGCTCTCCGAGCGACTCGCTGGTAAGTATGAAGGGTTCGAACGGTCGCGGAGGATCGTTTAGAAAAATTCGAGGTGGCCCGGAGACGCTGGAATTTCTCGATTACTTGGAACGCAACGGGGATTGGCGATGGGTATGGATATGTCTCGCCTGTCAAGTAGAAAATTTATTTTTAAAACAGTGCTAGTTATTCTCTGCGGTTGTTTAAACCTTTGCGAGAGATTCGGAAGCTTTCGGAGCGTTTAGATGAGTTCGGAGGAATATCCGAGATCGTTTATCTTCGAACAATTCCTCCGCCTCTGAAACGACTCGACGCGTCTCGTGCCCATCGCTAGCCTCCAGGCTGGTGGGTCCGCCGGGTTCCCTCGAACGGACTAAACTTTCGCCTGGTGATTATTAGTGGTGACGAATGCTGACAACGACACCTTGTTAACAAAGGTAAAGATCGCCAACGAGTTAAGATCGGGGGAGCGCTGTGTTCCTTTTAGTAGAGGGGTCTTTTTGTTGTTCCGCTTTTTCCTTGAATATGCATCTCTCCTCTCCACTCTCGCTGGCTATGCTTCGAATAACTGCGGCTCTTCTTGTTTAATTAAAAGAGTAGAAGGGACGAAAAACTTGTGAAAAATGTTGCAAGCTTCTTCCAGTAAAATTCAATTGCGACACTTCTTCATATTCATCGAGAGTGTTTTCTTAACCCTTATGTCAATAACCGGGTACAGCTGTACCCACCTAAGCATTGCCTCCTAAAATTTTTTATGTTCCCGTTAAAAGAAAGTTTCATTTCGAGATACATGCGGAAAGTCCCGTATACCTAATAAAGGTCTCCCGGCTCACCTCAGGGTTGCCGAAGTCAAGTATAATTACAAAGTCAAAGAGTAGGGATAACAAGAGGCGTCACTCCGGTCGGAACCTTTGAAGTCCTTGCTTGACCTTGGCATTTAAATTGGTTGTCTATTTCGAGCGGGATATTCAAATCGACTAAATGTACCTTACCACAATTGGCTGATTATTGCCGAAGTTTACCGATCATTGCCGAATGGGGTCGAATGGGCATTTAAATGGGTTGTCTCACTAGAAATCACCGTTTCCCTAGATTATTTCTGTCCTTGTCGAGTGACGCCTCTTATTATACCTCCTCTTTGACAAAGTTACGAATCACCCCTCTAAAGAGCCTTAAATACATGATTTCACCACGCGGGTACAGCTGTACCCCGGTCATTGAACAACGTAGGTAAAGTTGGTTATTGACATAAGGGTTAAATATACCAAGAAAATAAAGCTACAATAAATAGCCTACCGTGAGAAATAATTGCAGGTTCGTTCCCTTAACAATTCCCTTAAGTTGAAAAACAGTCTCTGACTGAACTTCGCCTTTGCTTTTGTCCTTGTTTATTTTCTCTCTTTTTTATCTGTTACGTTTGCAATATAAACGTTTAATAAGAATAATAATAATAAATTAGCAAAGCTATACAGCGCTAAAATCAAATCTACCTTCCCCCTGAATATTTCTCCGCTTCACTGTATATCGCTTCCACGTCCACCCAAATTTACAATTCTCTAAAAAAAATCCCCGAAGTTACCAGCCCGCCAAATTACAGAAAAACGAAACGCACACGCGTTACTGAGAGGCGTAAAAAATTTCCCATGCAGAAACGACAGCTCCGCTCGCCGCAGCCCCCCCGAAAACACAAATCATCCGAATCGTCACGCATTAAGAGCGTATTACAGTGATTGGAAAGTGATAACCGTAATAACCACGGCACGGAATACCCGTTGTACAGGCGGGTCGAGGAGGCGTCGACCGATCAGGGAATCAGCTTTAAATCGCCGATAATTTCTTTCTCCATCCTCGTCCTACGTGAGGGGGACGTGCCGTGGGTATCGAGTGCCAGGTACCGGGTGATCGAGTCGTAAAATTTTCTGACAACCATATTAACCGAATCTTCGAATCGTCCAGTTCGTTAACCAAAAAACCGCGACCACCCTTTTCCGCTCAAAATAAAACCTTCCAAAAAAATCTTCCAAAATCGGTATCATCGACCAAAGAACCGGACAAAAAAAAACCACCGCTGACGTGGTATTTACAAGTCCGGGAATAAAATTCGAACGGAGACGAGCGACTTCCGCGTGAGCTTCATACAAATCACCAGGATTGTCGCACATTACGCGGCGTATTACAGTGATTCCCCGCGAGATAGCCTTAATAACGTGGCAACAAAGTACATGTATATAGGCGGGACAGTCGAGGCGTCGACCGCGGAGAAAATCATCTTTAAACCGCCGATAATTTCTTCGTTCCTCCTTTCTCCGAGGGGTCGGTAAAAGGGGTGGCCTCGGGCGGAGGGTGGGGGAGGGGGAGGACGAGCGGTGCCCCGTGCAAAGTATATCGAAAGGCGCGAGGGTCACGAGGCGGCACGTTCGGTGCCCCATCCACGGTGTGATCTTATTATACGCGCGAACCGATGATGACCGTGTTTAGGTGTTGGCTTGCCAGATTTAAGAATACACCGGGGCCCGTTCTGCACCGACGATTATGGTAACGAGGCCTCTTTAGTCACGTTGACGTACACCTTATTCGCGCGTTCGCGTTCACGCCGCCTTACACCTTCCGCCTGCACGGGCGTGTGCGTGCACGGCCGTTCGTATACCGGTTTCCACGGCGGTTTATCCGTAGCCTCCTTATTGAAACTTTGTGGTTACCACGATGGCGGACCGGTCGCCTCGGGAACTGTCAAAAAGCGTTAGACACGGGGTCGTAGCGACGCGTCCGAGACGATTCTCGATATTTCGTCGGGAGGATTCTAAGGTAGCTTCGCGACGTCGAGAACTTCGAAGTCGATTTTCTCGAAAATCAAGCGCGATATGGAAAAAAGTTACTCTTCCTTTTCGACTCGCAAGGAGTAAATGAGTCGAGAAGAAGGAATAAAATTTTTTGATATTGTGCTTCGTTTTCATAGAAATCGACTTTGAAATTCTTGACTACGGCTACGGCTTGCGACTAGCCGAGGCTGTGGTTCTTGGTTGTTGGGGAATTGAATTTTTCAATATTTAGAGACGCTTTCGTTCTCTGTTTCGTTGGGAAGATTGTCCAGCCGCTTGGAGACCCGTCGATTGGCGAGAGGTTTCCCGGGAAGGGATCTCCGGCTTGAGAGGGACGGGTATCGATTCTATAAAGGGTGTCGCGAACGTATCCAGCTGACGTAGGAGGGATCGCGTATCTGCGTGTTCGGATAAATTAAAAAGAATTGATTCACGGGGAAGGATGGTTGGTCAGGGTGAACTGGGGGGCATGCTGAAGGCTTCGCGGGAGACTCGGATGGGGGTGAACTTCTGTAATTATCCTTGGAGTGGAACCTAACATATTTTTGCGTTCTTTGATAGTTCGATGTTGGTAACTACTTAATTTGCCAAAATGTGAAGGGAAAATGATAGGCGGAAGGTGAAATTCAAGTTTCAAGCTTCCCCGTTTGGAAGTTAATTGATCTAGAGACGCGGTAGCGTCTCGACGCCATCCCTTTTTCTGAAGTTCCCTCGATCCTCGACGCTGCTTCTCCGTGACCCGATGTCGTCGGAGGTATCGCGAGATTTCTCACGAATTCAGGCACCAGTTACCAGGGGGGGTTGCCGTCCGCGAGGGTGGAGGAGGCGTTGGACGATGCTGCAGGTACGCGCAGACGCGTTAATGGCCGCGAGAGAGCCGAGGCTTCGATGTCATTTCTTGTTTGCGATGTTCTGTTGCCGGTGTGAGATATATCGGGCCTAATGACAGGCCACGTAGCGCCGACGAACGCGAGCCTCGCAGCCCGGAGCTTCTTTCCATTTCGAATCAAGCGAATCCTTCCTCTTCCCCCCTGCGCCGCGGGCTCGACCGTCAATTTTCATCGCTTTCCACCATCGTTCATTAAAGCTAGTGCCTCGACTCCGTCATCGCAACTGTCAGCGGCTACTCTAAAAAATCAGATGAACCCGATATTACAACGATTACTTTTCATCTACAACTTCAATTCCATCAGCGGAACTATCAGTGAGTAAGGAGCACTGAAATCAGCTGTGCCGAATATCCCGAGATTTCTCCAGAAATATTCCAACACACTGTATTCCCTCCATCCGCAGTGAGGAAGATGACTGCAACTTTTTCCCACCCGTGACGCCACCAGCATATATTCACATTTACCTATACATTCCACAAATGAAAAATTCGCGCGCAAGCAATTCACACATACGCAATCAGGCACATCCACAGTACATGCGCTAGTGGCGCCATCTGCGCCGAGCTTTGCGTCATCTTCCCCATTACCCGAAAACTGCAAACCGATCCCATTAATCGGTCCGCCACCGAACTCCAGCGCCCTCTTCCGCGTTTCCCGAAAAGTCCAGCGCCCTCTTCCGCGTTTCCCGAAAAGTCCAGCGCCCTCTTCCGCGTTTCCCGAAAAGTCCAGCGCCCTCTTCCGCGTTTCCCGAAAAGTCCAGCGCCCCCTTCCGCGTTTCCCGAAAACTCCAGCGCCCCCTTCCGCGTTTCCCGAAAAGTCCAGCGGCCGTGATCCGCCGCGAAAGTGTCCTTAATCGTCCAGCTGGCGTGATCGATCAGCCCGTCGTTGGAGCGGCAGCGTCTTGGATCTGTATCTGGCCGACGAAATCGGTATTTTTGCTTAGGCGACGGATAGAGCCCGTGTGCCAACGAAGATCGTATATCGCGTTCGAGGAGCAGAGGTGGCCGGCTGCGGCGGGTTTCCTCGCGCTGGCGGCATACCTAACCGCGATCGCCGTGTCTTGCCATTTTCCAAGCTGGCTGCTTTATTATTGGCACGGGGCCTTAAATCTCACGGCCGCTCGTAGGCCGGTGCTGTTCGTCGAAGCGTCCGCCGTGGCAGCCGAGTTGTTGCTGGCCATAATACATTATGCCTACCTAAGGCTGTTACTGGCCACCTCGTGCTGGCGCGTTAAGTTATTAGAGAATCAATTACTCCTTGCTATTGTTTATGACGGCCCAAGGGTCTGACGTGCCCTCCCGCCTCTTCCCTCGCTCCCCTCCCCGCCTCCCTCAGCCGGACCGTTCACCCCCCACCCCCACCCCCCCGCCGCTGCCTCTCCTCTTTTCCCATCCATCCCTTCGTCCTCGTTTCGTTCCCCGTGCCATCCTTTCTCCACAGCCGTTCATCGTACTGTCGGCGCTCTTCCGACCGTCTAAACAGGCCTCGTTTGTAGCTCCGCTCCGAACACCGAACATCCATCGAGCCGTTCCCTTAACGAACGATCGTCGATCACGACTCGCTCCCGCGACAATCGCGGAACATCCTTCCCCTTCCCCCTCCCCTCCCCTCCTCCCCTCCTCCGAGGGGAAGGGTGAAGGATCGAATCGACGTTGGAAGCTCGGTGGACTCTAGGTGGAACCTAGACGATGCTCCTCATTTTGAAATAGGTAGGTCAACTTGGTCGTCGTAGCTATCTATCTACTAATTCTACTTATTACGATCGCGGATGAATTTTCCCAACGAAAGCCGGTACGACAGGGAAAAGGGTCTCGCGGGATGACGTACAGGGGAGACGGTGGACTGGCTCGGTAGGACGAAGGCTGCGATGGGTGGTCGATCGTGCATGAATGTTTCATGGCTCCTAACTATCCACGAAACATGATCGATGGCCGGTTAGCACTCCACTAAGCCCGAGCCCTTATGGCGGGGGCCCGCGGCCTGTCTTCGTTGCGTGCGTGTGATTACACAGCCTCAGCGGTCGGGGCCCGCCCGTACGTGTCCCTGCGGTGTGGTTGCGCCGGGCGTAGTTCATAAATACGCCGCCATTTGGCAGTAAATCTTGGTAGCCACCGAGAGAGCGGCGGCCGAAGGTGGTCTCTCTCGTCCTCGTCGCTTCTCCGCCGGCCCTCTTCGTTGTTAATTACCGTGTTTTAACACCTAGCCCCCACACCACTTCTCGCCCCGCTCGCTCTTATTCCCTGGCCGCCGGGGACCGGCCGACAGGGCCGTCTTCCGCTAAGCTTTCTAACCGGTGCATCGGGCTTATCAAACTCCAACCGCGTGACGTTATGGATTTTAGACCGACGGTTGCATAGGCTTGCGGTTGTGGGGAGACATCGCAGAGGCAGGGGGGAAATTGGGTGGGTGGTTTTTTGGGGGATGAGGGTGAATAGATTTGAGGTTGCAAGGCACTGTTTTCTACTTTTTTGGGGGCTTTGAACTCCGTTTCAGGGTAGGGGAAAGGTGGGATAGTTGATCAGCGGGGATACATGATCACATCTGTTTATATCACAACACAAATAATTAAATACAAATAAAGCAAAGCATTATTATTATTTTAATAAAAAAGAAAAACTATCATCAACTATCCCACCTTTCCCCTACTCTTACGATTAGTAGACCTGCTTCTTCGTTGTCCTTGTTCTTCCTCAGTGATAACGGACAGTGGATCATTTAGATCGCGATTATTACGTATATACACTGAATTTGGTTTATCTGTTTGGGGACTGAGGAATGTTTAAGTATGATTAAGTTAAGGGGTGGATTACTCGAATCGACTGAGGTAGTGATTGATTTCCTCGAGCATAGGTAAGTAGGTGGGAGGACAATCGATCGGGGGATCGATCGCGGGATGCCCCGGCCCTGGGGCGACGAAATCACTCGTCCCAGAAGCGACCGCGCCCAATGGGAGCTCGAATTTCAGCATTTTTTCGAAGCAGCCTGTCGGGCCCGCCGTTAATTATACATTTGGCAGATATTACTGCTACCAGTTCCTCGTAAATCCCTTCCACCGAGGCTGCCTCGGTTTTTTTTAGAACAGGCCCAAATAGAAGCGCGACGATACTCTATCCTCCAAGTTCCCACGTTTGCTTCACATCTCACTCTAGCACAACCCCTAATAATATCCAAATTATTTTCCACCAAAGGACGTTATTATTCTTAATAAAAGGTGGAGTTTCCTCGATAGACTTCGATACGATGAAGAAGCCTCTCTTATCCTCTGAAAGCAGAGCGTTCGAGTGGTGCTGAAGCGCAGAACAGTGTATCAATGAGGATTTGCCAGAAAATTTTCACTGCTCCACTGCTTCAATCTTATTCTTTAATATTTGAATTTTCTTTCACTTTATAAGATCAGACGAACGAAGTGTTTTTAGTGAATACCAATTTTCAATTTTTCATCATTGAAAAGATATTATATCGCAGGGCCTTGTAGTCCGGTGTTAAGGAGACAGTACCTACTTTCTTTGCCCGAAGATTAAGCATCCTTTATGAATTTTTTTTCTACATCGAAATGAAAAGCTAGAAAGGTGGGGTTTGTTACAAATGAAAGCTCTCTGTTTGCAAGTATTAACAGAATTTTTATTTAAAAAAAAGCAGCTGGAGCGGAGCAGCACGCGAAGCTGGAATAAAAAGTGGGTCCGCTCCAATCCCCTTGACGCTTAACTACCCGAACCGCTAGATCTTGACTACCTATTCCGCGGTAGGTACTCGCTGGAATTTATACTCCACGCGGCTGGTCTCTTCTCTGGCCACTAAAGAATGCCAGAAAAATTCTTCCAGGAATCCTGGCCCTCCTGATAGCGTTCCGGACAGCCAGCATTTATCAAGACCAACGGGCGTCTCGTTAGCTATATATGCAACGTATTCGCACCGGCGTGTCGGCCGACAGATAATAACTGTGCCTCCTGTATCTCTAATTGTCCAGGAGAGGGTAAACGTAGAGGCGGTGGCACCTAGTTGAGGCCTCTTCGCGGCTCCGCCGCGCGTTGGACGGAAGATAAGGATCGGGGTTGTTGGCCACCTCGGTTCAACCTCCGGCACCGGCTACGAGGAACGGCCGCTTTCGGTTAGACCGAGCCACCGAAGAAATATGGCGGTTCGGAATTAATATGCGCCGGGTGGAATACGAATAGCGTTACGCAACTATAAGTCAACCGGCAAATTGATAGTAAATTGGGGCTGCTGGCGGAGACCGTGCCTCTCTGACTCTTGCCCCGACTAAGATTCGATTGAAAGGAAACTTGCCACCCTCCACTTCAATATTCCCAAAACGGCTAAACTGCCCCGATTTACATTCCACCCTGTACAGAATACAAGTTTTTGAAGAAATATTTTCTGGAATATCTCGAGAATTGTTAGGCCTAGATAGTACGATTTTTATTTAAAAATGAGTCCAGCCCCCTGCTCCGTATTTAGAAAATTTTAGAAAATATGTTTTTTATCCCCGAGTTTAGAGACTATTTTCACCCCTTCGACATGTATGTTTGCCGCTGAACGAAGAACAGGCGTGAAATATTTTTCACTATTCTGCAAATCTGTAGATTCTCAATCGAAATCGACGCGTGCGGCTGCGACATGTTCCCTTGTCACATCTAGCATCACAAAAGACGATGTGATGTTACATCCAGCATCACAAAAGACGATGTGATGTTACGTCCGGCATCACAAAAGACGATGTGATGTTACATCCAGCATCACAAAAGACGATGTGATGTTACATCGAGCATCACACAAAACGATGTGATGTTACATCCAGCATCACAAAAGACGATGTGATGTTACATCCAGCATCACAAGAGACGACGTGATGTTACATCCAGCATCACAAAAGACGATGTGATGTTACATCCAGCATCACAAAAGACGATGTGATGTTACATCCAGCATCACAAAAGACGATGTGATGTTACATCGAGCATCACACAAAACGATGTGATGTTACATCCAGCATCACACAAAACGATGTGATGTTACATCCAGCATCACAAAAGACGATGTGATGTTACATCCAGCATCACAAAAGACGATGTGATGTTACATCCAGCATCACACAAAACGATGTGATGTTACATCCAGCATCACAAAAGACGATGTGATCCCTCGGCCTAAATGAGGCGGAAAATTTTGGCAAAAAAGCTGATTTCATTGCCCCGCGACGTATCGATAGGTAGTCGCGATTGTCGTGGCGCGCTGGCGCGCGAGAAAAAGGGCGTGACGTATGGTACCCCGGGGTCCTACGATACGAAAGCGCCTCTCCCCAAACAGCACCACCACCGTGGCTGCTTATATTATTACCGGCATACATATTTATGCGTGGAACACGCGAGGCCTCGATGCCTGGTGGAGGGAGTTGAACGGAAGAAGAGACGAAGCAGGAGTACGAAGGGAACGAAGAAGGGTTAGAGGGGGAGGGGTGCGCGTAGGAAACGAAGAAGAGGAGAAAGACGAAGAGGGCGAGGAATGCGCCAGAGAGAGAGGACAGCACACGTTGGTTCGGTTGAGTTAGTTATTACTGAATCAATTACCCGCTCGTATTTATAGAGTGTAGCGTGTTTCTTTTCTGTTCCTCTCGACGCTCGCCACTCACTAGCCCTTCTTCTTCTTCTTCTTCTTACCTCCCCCGACCACCCCGGCCGCCCCCACTTCGCCTGACGTTGTCTTCCAGCGCGACTCTTCGACCGGATCGAGAAGAATCTCCGCCGCGAAGATTGCGTCGAGATACCAGCGGAAATTCATGGTGCTCCACGAAACATACGGTGTCCGTCGCTGGGCGGACGCGACTCTTGCGCGGGGTCAACGGATTTCCTCTGCACCCCGCGCTTTTTCGGGGATACCTCGGCGAGGTTGCGTTGGAGGGTATTGGGTCGCGGTTGCTTAAAATCGAAATTTTCATCCAAAGTAGAGCCGATCTTCATTTATATCGTCAATATCTCCGCGACATCTTCGAAGGCTGGATCGATAAGTGGAAATAGTCCGTGTGAGGCATTGTGGAGCAAGAACGGATTAAGGTAGAGGCTCAGTAGTTGACCATGAATGAGTAGTTGATGTTTGTTCAGAAAAACATGAAAAATAAGGTTTTTAGAAGTGACGATCTTTTGAACAAAGTGCAGTTAGAGAACTGCACTCTCTTCTAAAAATTTTATTTTTCATGTTTTTCTGAACAAAGGTCAACTACTGATTCATGGTCAACTACTGGGCTTTTACCTGAACCCCAAATTGAAAAAAAAAAATACTTTTTCCTATTTTATATAATTAATGCATCCTACTGGAACATTAGATTATTGCTTTCGATGCCTCGTATAATGGTTTACCATCGCGTCTACCAATACCCCGTGAATTACACTACTTAGCCACCAACACCCATTCGCGGTAACAGCCTACCTCACTCTTTCCCTTCATCCCCAGTTTCGCAGGTTTAAATTGCCCCCGACTTGGGGCCATTTTGGTCCCATCGCGATAGAAGCTCCTTATCGTCCTCCGACCTATCAATCGGTTATCGAAGATGCGAACAGGAATTGCGACGGTGGAGTTCGCGATAGACCACTGGCAGACCCCAGCACGTTCCTTGTGCCAAGCTTCCCATGGTACCCGCAACCGGCAACGGCACCAACGTTAGCAAAACAATTACCCAGCGCCTCTGTTCCTCTACCGCGCGCGCGCGGCCCCAGCAAGTAGCCAGGCTATTTACGACTATTGCCTGTTGCCCTGGCTCGTTTCATTAACGATGCATTGCCGGATGCCGACGGCAGTGGTCCCCAAAGTCACCGGCTCGTAAATAGAGGGAGAGGAGACGAGCCACGGGACCCCATTGTGATCCTCCGCCTCTCGCTGCCGCGTCATGAACGCCCGTCCCGCGGCTAGGAAATTGCATTTCAGATTACGGATTGGTCGTGCACGGGGCCCCTGGGTTAATTACCCCCCGACGGGTGTATAATGCCCGCTGAACGTCCCAACGATCGCCGGTTGATTTCCTAACCATAGACGCGCGCTAGGAGGCGATCCGACGATCGATTGGTCGGTTTATGGGGCCCATTACGCGTGTGCGGATGCACACTGGAATTACCATTTTCGATTTAGATGGATTGAATTGAACGTGCAGAGGCAGCTACTTAGCTTAGTTGTAAATTGTGCTTTGAATCGTTCTTCTAGTAGGTACCACAGATCTGTTTCCTACACAGGGTGCGGATGAAGGATGGTAGAAATGGGCAGGACTTACTCCCTTGGGCTAAAATAAATCCAAAGTGTAGGATAAAAATTCTTCACCCGAGGCTTCAAGTTTTCGAGAAAATAATTTTTCATATTTTCGAATACGGAATTCGACCGCATCCTGTGGGTATAGCATGCATAATTAATTAAATGGGCATAAGTATGGACGTCACTTATTACACTTTGTTTAATAATAATATATCAATACAATTGATAGATACAAAGATCCTCACCTCATTCTGGTCCGTTGTGCAGAACTAATTGAATCACTGACACAGATCAGGGCGTCCGAGTGCCCAGTTTTCAAGCACAGGACACTTGGTGCCCCAAAAAGTAGCGAAAGAAAACGCCCCCCTCGTAGACCCGGTTCGATTCGGTGTCTTCTCCGAGGAGGACCGTCAGCTAGTGGACCTGCCATCAGGTTGCAACAACGTTGGCATAGTCACAGCCGATGGAGGACGACTCCCGTTTCACGGGACCCGCCAGCGACGACTCCCACGTCGTGGGACACGACAGCGACCACCCCCCGAGCTGTGCAACCTAATAGCGACGACCCCCGAGTCGTTTGACTGGTCGTACCTACCCAGAAAATCCCCTATTACACAATTAAATGGCTCCGTCGAAACGCCACTAAAATGATTAAATTCAGGAAAGAAGGATACGTACCTATCGACGAAGAAACGAGGTGTAATATCGAGCCCAGCCAGCGAAAGGATCAATTCGTTTGGACACGATAATGAGGGGCTCGTCAAGCCGAACAATGATCCGCGTGTGGCTCGCTCCCCTCTCCTCTGCGCCCGTCGCTCCTTTTATCCTTTAATACGCCTCCGGAAGGCGCATCAACGGGATTCAAAACCGAAATCACGGGTAATGCAGCGGCGCCACGTGCCACTAATATCCGTGATAATGCTCGCGTGCTGTGAATCTACTTTCGCGAACCACTAGTTGTCGTTCCCAGTCTTCCATCAGCGTTGTGCAACTCGCAGCGTCTCTTCGGTGAGAATACAAAGCTTGCGACTATTGAACGATATGTTTATGTTATGTTTTGAGTTTTTTCCCTGTGTTAGGGAAAGAACTATAGGTCTATAGAACTATAAGTCTCTAATTTTCCCTCCTTTCTCTCCCTTCGGGTCCCAGCAGCGAACGGAATACTGGGAGAAAAAGTGGCGGTCACCCATCTTTCCCCAGTCCCCGCCCCGCGATGCTTCACTTCGGTGATCTAACGAGAACCGGTGATTCCATCACGGCCACCGCCGCTGGTATAGAACGATATTTCCTGTAAAAATGCGTACAGGTCCACTGAGAATAGACGCTTCTACCGTATCCGTTAAAAGCTGTGACTCTCGGGGTTCCAATTTTCTGCGGACTTCGTGGTCGCAGAGAAGAGGCTCGCCGACGCCACGGGCCTCGCCGAGGATTTTCGCCTCGGACCTGTAAATTCCACGGCCGCGTAATGCTGTCCAATTAACGCGCGACCGTTTCAACTGAGCGCCACGACCCAGATCTTCCCTCCCCGGACCTGTTGTGTACCTGTTCGCGCCGCGACCCTCGTACGTCGTACGCGAGGACATACGACGTCGTTAATGCGTGCACGGAAGTTTTCCTCGTAACTGATACTTGTCTCCGTTCTCCAGTTACCGCGGAGGAATGGTACCGCGCCAGGGTACCATGACCACCTCAGCCGTCGCATTCGTTGCGCTCGAACGTGCAATTTCGAGACGGGTGCCCCTTCCTTCCACTTCGTCTGCTGCCCTCGATACGGTTCTTCCCTCCGGGCCGCGTCGATCGTCTTGAGAATCGTTCCAGCCACCCGTCCAGCCCCGGCGACTCGCTCGGCGTCCCACATTGCTCGCCTGGAACAATTGAAAGTGGTGTACCGTGGGACGTGGAGCATCGAAGACGAATGGCCACTCGAACGGCGCGGTACAGTGGCACTTTGCGATGCCGGTTGCTGGCTTGAAATTCCAACCGAACGGGCGCGCGGCGAGTTCGGGGCAGCTGAAAGTGGACAATGGGGGGACATTTTTTAGTTTAATTCTAAAATGACACTCTGGAGAAAATCATAATTTTCTGTATAAATTTGTTAATGGATGATGGAATATCGAGCTTTCACTCCCAAATTTTCGAATCTAATTACTGTAAAGGATAACCAGAAGATGAAGATTCCTGAAGAGAAATTTAAAAATAATTGTTCGGGAATGTTAAGTGAATTTTGAAAGATTCCAGTTTCAGGACCTCAGAGTGTCGGACACGCTTTAAATTAATCGCAGTGTCGTTCTATGTATATTTAACGTGTTATTGAGATTCAGAGGGGAGTTCTTAAGATCCCCCGACACCCTTAACGTCCTTAACATTCTATAACCCCCGGAGAACCCTTCTACCACGGAAAGTAAAAGTCCCTGTCTGAGAAAAGTTGAAATTCACGAGCCACGGGTTTCTCATTTTAATGAAACGTCCCCCCCGGCAGGGATGATGGGCAGAGTGCCTGAAAGGGGCCCTTTCTCCATGTGTACGAAACAGGAGCCACTCCGTGGCATCGAAACCACGAATTAGAGCGAATCACAAGAGAAGACAGGCTCACACGACCTACCCTCTTGGCGCTATGATCTCGTTACGCGACACCCTCGCTTGTTACCCCCTGTCGGTGTTTGCGCCGGTCCCCTTCGTCAGCCTCCGCCTCGCTATCTCGTATAGGAGCACGGGTCGGGCACGTTTCACGGTGTGCACGTGAATCAACACGTGGCCAGAGGCGATGGATCTCGATAATAGGTTTTTCGGAGGCTTGTCGATGCCGATCACCGTTCCCTGCGAAAAATCTCGCCTGACAAATAACAGTCGGTTAACTACGCGTAACGTACTCCGCGATTTCCATGGCATGACACAGCGTCTTCGGAGTTCAAGCTTTCAATAAATAATTTGTAACCGTAGCCTGAGGACTAGTGGTGGAGAACTATCGATGGTACTTACGATAGTTATCGATGGTTCTCACTGTCGAAATTTGTAATAATATTACAAATTAAATTCAGAATCCCAAATTTAATTTAAATTTAATAATATTACAAATTAAATATAATAATATTACAAATTAAATTTGGGATTCTGAATTTAATTTGTAATATTATTAAATTTAAATTAAATTTGGGATTCTGAATTTAATTTGTAATATTATTAAATTTAAATTAAATTTGGAATTCTGAATTTAATTTGTAATATTATTAAATTTAAATTAAATTTGGGATTCTGAATTTAATTTGTAATAATATTGCAAATTAAATTTGGGATTCTGCATTTAATTTAAATTTAATAATATTACAAATTAAATTTAATAATATTACAAATTAAATTTAATAATATTACAAATTAAATTTGGGATTCTGAATTTAATTTGTAATATTATTAAATTTAAATTAAATTTGGGATTCTGAATTTAATTTGTAATATTATTAAATTTAAATTAAATTTGGGATTCTGAATTTAATTTGTAATATTATTAAATTTAAATTAAATTTGTGATTCTGAATTTAATTCGTAATATTATTAAATTTAAATTAAATTTGGGATTCTGAATTTAATTTGTAATATTATTAAATTTAAATTAAATTTGGGATTCTGAATTTAATTTGTAATAATATTGCAAATTAAATTTGGGATTCTGAATTTCTCCCATTATAAAAATAAGCAATCTATAGTTTTCGATAGTGAGAACCATCGATAACTATCGTAAGTACCATCGATAGTTCTCCACCACTACTGAGGACTCCTACGCGATATTTCTTCCACTGAGGAATTCGGAATCTCCTCATCTTCCTGGCGACAGAAGCTTATCCTAAACCTTCTTCTCTTTAGATCTGCAACTATAAAATCTTCCACTATCAGCATAGGTTTTAATAATGTACCTCGACTATTTTTAATGATGGGAACGCCTGGTTGGACCAATTAGTTTCCTTTCTATGCAGGAAGGCATCGTTAGGTGGCCAGGTTGCTTGGAGGTTGTTTATCGGAGGGTGCTGGGCATTTAGGGGATGATACGCGAAGGCAACAGTACATGGGGTGGCTATCGAACACGGTGTTCCACGTTACGGACACCCCTCGATGTGTATCGATTATACACCCCAGAGGACGCGGTCGGGGCTCGTACAGGGACCGTTTTAATTATCCATTGGAGTAATTACGAAAGGGGCCCGGCGGTCGGTAAGTCACGAGTGATTTCACAAACACCTTTCGCTCTGCCTCTTGTTGCTCCTCGGCACCGGCGTGCTCGTGAATTATTTCGGCATGGCGGAGCAACGTCGAATACCTTGAAGTTTCGCAGTCGTTTCCGCGGGCACTCGCGGAGGCTTCGGGGTTTTTAATTAGTCGCCCCTTACCGCTGGAAAGTTTTAATTATGGCGGAAGAAGCCTCGGGAAGAATTTCATAGGGACTGGTAATTATCTCTTGGAAAATGGTAATTGAAGATCCCCGCCGCTCCGTGGCTCTACATTTTAATATTATATTCAACAGACATTTCCAGTTCTCTGGAACACAAAACGCTTTTGTCCCCCACCTAGTGCTTCTCGCGCGAATTACGATCTTCTTGGAACATTAGAAACTTCTCCGCACACTTTCGCCTCAAAGGACCATCGTATGTTGAACACTTCTAACGCGCATTTCTCGCCGATGCAGTCGTAGCAGCTCCTTTTTTGGACTCCTCAAACTCTGACATAACATTGAACGACGGTTTCCATTTACATCAGCGTACCTACACCAGCCGAATAGGTGTAGGTTATAACCAGTTTTGTTGCTCTGTCGCACGTTCCTCGGAAAAACCGCGTCGCTTATGGGACAGCCAGACACACAGGTATACATCGGTGGTCAGAGGAAACTTTAAAACTCGCATTTTTATACGTCCGCGAGTCTAACTTGATATTGCGCTTCAAGTTATTATCTTAGCATCGCTCAGCCATTAGAATCCTACAATTTTTCGAGCACAAATTCTAAAATATTAGTTCGGTGCAGAAGTTTGTTGAAAATAAAAATACAATTCCTGTTTCTATTATCTGAGTGTTTTCTTCGGGCATCTACGAACTTTTGCCATTTTTTCTGATAAAAGTACCAGCACTCGAATAAACTCGAACTTCCCGCCGACGACCACAAACCAATAAAAAAAATTCTCTGATTCTAAAATATTAGTTTGGTGCAGAAGTTTGTTGAAAATAAAAATATAATTCCTGTTTCTTTCATCTGAGTATTTTCCTCGGGCATCTATGAACTTTTGCCATTTTTTCTGATAAAAGTAGCAGCACTCGAATAAACTGGAACAAACCAATAAAACAAATTCTCTGATTCTACTAGCTACTAAATCAGCGAACGGTTCGTTCTTTATTTCCGCAGCGTTTAAAAGTCTGTCGCAAGTGAGAAATGCCCGAAGCGCGGGAATTTCGGGACAGGTATGGCGCGACTCCTAATTAAGTACGCGAACAAGGGCGTCGGTGGTTGCAAAAAGCCTGCCGTCAATCCTCACCCCGTGAGACATAATTGAGTTCTCCCGCGGCCTCCCAGCCGCGGGGGCTCTTCCCCGAGGATGAAGACGAGGAGGGTACGCGGAGGTATCGCGGTCCTCTCTGTCCCTCCGGTGGGCTGACGGTGCGCGGATGAGTCTGCGGGAGGATGGATCGTGGCCACGGGAGGACGAGCAGCCGTGGAGGAGGCTGGAGGAGGTGGTAGGAAAAGGAACGGAGGCGGGTAAAGGGGCTCTCACGTTACCTTCGGTGCGGCCAGGTGTCGGGTTACCTCCGACCTCATCTTCCTCCGTGCCTCCGCGAGTTTGCCACCATCGACATCGGCCGTCTGTACGTCTGTCCTTACGCACGCCTACCATCCGTCCCTGTCACCTTAGTTTCGCACATGTCCCCGGTTTTCAGGGGCCCTCGACGCCCTTGCGCTCTCGTCCGAGGGGATGATGATCCTTGGTAGTCGTGGGCGTTCCATCCTCGATCGTCACAATTTGTTTGTCGGGATGAGCTGGTTTTTGAAGATGCAGGGTGTCGTCCATTTTCGTGGAGGGTGGTTAGATGTGGGTTCTTGTATAGACGAAGGGGGATCGTTGTTCTATTCTTCAATCGTCTTGATTAATCAAATTCATTCTCATACTTGCGGGGCAAAGGAGAAAAAGGAGGATGGAATCTTATTTATTATTATTATAATTAACGGGAAACCCCTCTGCGGAGCATTGAGAGTAATTAACCCCGCTAGGTCCGGGATTTTACCAAACCATTAATGATTTTGAACAGAATAACCATATCAGCAATCTGTCTGCGATCGGCAAGAGTGGAGAGTTTTGCGGATTGCAGGTTATGTATTGATTTAGACTTTGAAGCAAGTAGTAATTGTACTTTTGTACCTTAGATTTACCAGGGATGGTACTAAATGGTACTATTACAGATGGGACTTATAAGTCCCTTCTATATTTAGTACCCACAATACAAAAGACACGTTCTGCTACAACGCAGAGTAACCGAATGACAAGCCCCAAACGACCCCGTTTCGCTATCACCAATACATCGCCCAGGATCCATTCTACACTTGCTCGGTCCCCCATCTATGAGCGGCCGGCGTCAAGATGAAGAAATCTTAGCGTTCTCACGGCCGTAATAAACGTGTCGCGAAATTGAAAGCACCTGTCGCGATCAGGCCCCGTTCTAAGCGGCCGCTAGGCCCCGCGGAGCCGAGAGGGGTCCGCGGACGGAGTGAGAGGAGCGCGGTTCTTTAAAATCCATCCGGCGAGGGCCCGCCCAGCCGCTGGCCGGAGCACGGTCCGCCGTGGCTGGCCCGTTTGCGGGACACCCGGCGGCAGAAAAATGCGTCGATACAGTTCCCGAGACGGTAGGTTAAGTAAGAGAGTTGCCACATAGGGGCTCGCGGTGGTAATTCAATCCCCATTGGGCGTAGGTAGGTACGTACTTACATCCAGCGGCGTACATGCTCCGCAGTACGTAAGATCGGCCGCACGCCGACAGCTGGAGGCTGCGGGGGAAAGGACGCGGATGGTGGGGCGAAGTGTTGGCTATCGAGGAGGACGGAACGAGATCGTAGGGAAATAGAAAAGTGGCGCGAAGGGAGGCCTCGTCCGGCGACGGTGCACGGATTACCGAGGACGCGGTGACAAGTGCAAACTATCGCGAAGAGTGGCGAGGAAAATCGAGAGATACGTATTTTCTTCGGTCCCCGAACCGTCACCTTCTTTCGAAACAGGAAGCCTCCTTTCCGTCTTGCGCATATTGCCTCGTCGCATAGAATCTGTTACAATAAAGACTAGTGGATCGGTGCACGGAAGCTCTTACACAATTAACGAAGCACAGAGTTTATTTTACAATATAATTTAAATGTATTTACAAAGTCAAGCTCAATAAACTTAACAGTTTGGAATAATTATTATACGCACGTTTGGTTAGTTATTACTAAAGAAGTCTTAGTTTTAAGTGAAGCGTGCGAAGCAAAGTCGCAACGCGTAGCGCATCGAAGTAGTTTCGAAAGAAAGCGCAAGCAAGGTGCGTAGTCAAAGTTTTAGTATCGCGTACAGTGAGCGTCTGAATTCCAGGAAATCGGCAGTGATTTCCTGGAAGGAAGAAGAGTCCCCCTTCCATCGATCGCAGGTTGATGGAAGGGGCAGTGATCGACGCTCCACATGAGTCAGCGGGCCGTTACCATTGCCTAATTACCGGTAGGCCTGGGAGATGGCGTAAATAGTGTCGCTTTCGCGAACAGAATCTCATAGTCTCTCGACCGCGGCAACGACGGAGCAAGCGGGAGGGGATATCGATCGCCCAGTTTCTTTCGAGACACTTACTGTAGCCGCCACGTATCGCAGCGGAGCGTAGACCGCGGATGGACCAGCGAGGAAGGAGTGGAAGTGGAACGGGCAGGGCAGAGTCAGCCGCCGAAACACAGCCAGGGGAATGGGACGGGCACGGTCAGACTCGTTACCCAGGCCAGACGTCCTAATCCCCTAACTGTAAGACGAGCCAGGCGGGCCGCGTTCCTCGCGGGGGCCGCGAATGCATTCGAAAAAGCGGTATCATCGCGGAGAGGTGGGTAGGTGGCGAGTAAAAGGAGCGAGGTCTGCGCGCCTGGCGGACGGGAGAGGACGGAGGAAGACGGAAGGCTGTTGGGCGACGGGGGAGGAAAGCAGATGGGAGCGCGAAGGAAGCTCGAGTGGACACGCTGCCCGCGGAGACACCGGGGGGGGGGAGGTGGCGGGCGGGAGGGGAGGAAAGGAGAAGGTGGAGGGAAGGAGACGGAAGAGGTGCACACGAAGGAAGCTCGCCTTGCATGGCGGCCTCGAGTACCCACCGACTCCCACCGACTGGCTGCACCATCGCCATCGCCTCCACCTTCTTTGCCCCACCTCCTGCCTACCTATCCTCGACGCGTATCCTGCACCTTCAGGGTGGCGTCACGCTCAAGACGCTTCCGGTGTTAAATTACTCGGTGCCTCTCTCTTTTTCGCCCTGCCACCTCACCCTCCGCCTACTGCCTCGTCTCTCTTTGGCAAACTTCTTCACCTCCATCACAGTTCTCTCCTCATCTCGGCGTTTTTGTCCCCGGTACCCTTTACTCATTTTTTTTTCCTTCAACCTCCCCACCCCTCGTTTCTCTACCCTGCCAGTCTTTTGTTCCGTCACGACTTCGACGATCCTATCGAGGATTTTTCTTCCCGTTTGGTGGGTTTAATGGGTGTTAAGTGGAGCCGTTGGGGGTCCCGCGGGTGACGGTCCCAGAGGCGATAGGCCCGATGTCTTTGCCACCATGTCTGACTGTGGTACCCTCCGCTTCGAAACACCCAGCTTGGAAGTACAGTTACAGTTTTTACATAAGAGGACTTCTCGTGAGGGCCAACGACTTCTCGAACTGACCACGTCGCCTCGTCAAACCTCAGCTCCCAAAAAACCTCCGTGTGCGGTAACCACGTGGATGTGGAAGAAAGGAGGGAAACGTTTCCCATTACAGAGGGGGGTTCAGCGGTTTGTTTACAAGCTGTTCGGCGGAGGATCGACGGTGGGAAGAAAGAAGGCTGATCGAAGGTGTCACGGACGCGCGTTAATGAAACACCTAAATAGAGTTTCCCCGGTAGGGGGAGGGGGGAGGGGGAGGGGGGGAGAAAGGATCCTGCACGGCCGATAACGCATCAGAGGCCCGCGGGCCTACGTTCTAGCCTCCGAGCATCCCTTAACGAGCCCGATCTCACGACGTAAATTACAAATAATAAATATCCGGCCCGTGGGTTTATCACGGCCGAAAGATCGGGATTTCGGGATCGGATAGGGCGCCGCTGTTCGCGGCGATGTGGGCGGGCATCGGGGCCCTTCCTCGGAGGCCCCCCACTGACACGACACCGCGTGGTGCCCGCTGTCCTACCTGACCCTTTCTCGCCACCCTGCCTACCCCCCCTCCATCCTCGTCACCTCGAGAAAAAACAATGCTGCCAACGGTGAACACCTGACCTGCTCGCGAGAAACTGCCTCCACGATCTCGTCACTCCTGTTGCCGATTTTTCAGTGCCCACCCCGACCGCCCCTCTTTCCAACAGAGATACAGATATCCACTGTTTTCCTGCGAACATCTCGAGGGACGTGCATAAATTTGTGCATTGAAAGTGTGAAATTCTAAAATCTAAAGGGGGTGAGGATGCGGGGAATTATGTGAGACTTGGGTGTCTAGTCAGAGAAAATGTGTTGCTGAGTGACGATTGTGTGGAGTGCCTCGAGTTCTGTTGGGTGGAAATAGGTTTGGGAAGTTTGGGAGGGAATCTGTTAGAGAGCTGAAGATGATTTTTAATACCAACTTCAATACGTTGAGGTGTCTTCTTCTTTAGAGTACACTTAGATCCTAGTAAATTGAAGCTAGAAGAATTTCAACGACGACGATTCTAAATACATCGCCATCTTTTTACTTGCACCCCTCATTTCCACCCATCGCTTGGATCAGTCCCGCCACCCCTTTCGTCCATTTCCCACGCTGCTCCACCAACTTGCGGCATCCCAGCCGAGGCCGATACTCGGTTAACGAAGATCCCCAGGTTCGCGGACCTAATCCATCGGAATTAGCATTGTCCCCGTGGCGGGTACGTGGGTGTGGAACAGACGGACCGACGTGATAACTTTTCGACAGAGAGGGGTGCCGGGGGGACAAAAAGAGAGAGAGAGAGAGAGAGAGAGGCCGTTTTACACGCATTCACGAACGCACGCGACGCGGCACGATTCACGAGGTAGGAGACGGCGTGGTGCGTGTGCCCGGTGCACGTCGTTGCGTGCCTGCGGCGGGTGTGTGGGTGTCACGGGGTGGCCACCTGTCTAGCGAGGTATGCGCCGATAGCATCGCCAGGGAGTGAGAAAGAAAGAGAGAGAAAGAGAGAGAGAGAGAGAGAGAGAGAGGCGAACGGAACGAACGCCCAACGCTAAGCAAAGACAAGGGCGGTAACTCACCCCGACAAATTATAGAGTGGCCAGACAGCGCGATTCTCTCCACCTCCCTTTCTGTCTATCCCCCTACCACGTTATCGCCTTCTTTTATTCCTCCCCCTACTTCTCCTATGCCCTTTTTTTTCTCTTAACACTTTGCGCGGCGTCGGCGCGAAAACACGCCGAGGGATCTCCAGCCTTCATTCCGCGATCCCCCCGCATTTCTGTATTTTCGAAAAACGTGTCCTCCGAACGGGTCACTGAAAAGCTCGATCCACTCAGATCGTTAATCCGCATGCCCTCATATGGCCGGCGGTCGTTTTCCAGCGATGATCGAAGCCAGGCGCTACACCACCAAGCGGATTTAAATGGAAGAAGGTGTGAAAGAGCGCGTCGGACAGTGGCGTCGTTTATGGCGAATGGGGTCATGGTTTTGCGACGGATACGTTGCGAAATCTGTGGGAGCAGTTCTTTGAACTTTCCTTGCGGTGAGGGAAACCGATATTTCAAGCGCCCGCCAGCGTGTAATTATTGATATTACGCCGCGGTGAATGCGACGTGCGCGGCGCGGCGACGAGCCCTAGATTTCACTTCTGAAACGTCGATCGCGCCGCCTGGTGCAACTCTACCGCCGCTCTGATCGGCGTCAGATGCATCGGGGCCCTGTATCGCGATTCGTTCGCGAAACGACGGGGAACGAATCTACGCGGGGGATGGCGACTGGTTGCGGTGGGGGAGGCTAAGGCTGGTTTCCATTTGAACTCGTAGCATGATCGGGCGTAGTTAGTTCGGGACCCAGGCAACACGCATCCCAAACTTTGATTAAACGAGTCGCAGGGACCCGCGGCCCGACTCATTTGTCTGCGGTCCTCCTTTTCCCTCCGACCTCGTCTCTTCCTTCTTTTCACCATCGTCCACCGTTCCCACCCGCCTCCCCCTCTGTCTTCGTGATTCCTCCACGCTACCAAGAATCGCAACGATTCCTTGAAATTCGCCCGCGAGGGTGGTCAAAAGTTTTCGGGGCTCGTTTGGAACAGGTGCTCGCGCGATGACTATCTGTGGCTCCCCCCGTGCTCCTATATCGATCACCGTTGCAGCTTCTAAGAAAATCGGGGCCGTTTCCCTGCGAGACAGATCAGAAAGGGTACTTGTAGCCATATAAATTTCACCCCGGCTGGGCGATGTTAGAAAACAAGGGGCGGGGGTTTAGCTGGTTACCAGATGAGGGGTATCAACGAACTGGAGGTCACGGCTGTGTGGCAACAGTGATTTAAGGGGGAACACTACTGTGACGGTCGGAAATGTAAGTCATTTTTAAGAATTTTTCTTTTTTTTTTTCAGAAATAATTTACAGTTTTCATCGAAAATTTTTATTACCTACCTTTAGTGCGCTGTCTTAAGAAATTATACAATAGAAAAATAAATAGAAAAACATCCATAAATTTGATAATATATTAATTAATCTTCTAGACCCATCCACGCGAGCTGGTCGAATCTCTAACTATGGAACAGCAGGTCCGATATCAAATTTCATTTATTTTTTTATAAACTATATGAGTGTAGTTTCCGTTGTGCGTACCGATTTATTAAACAAATTATTTTCTAAAAATTTAACGTTACCCTTTAGATTTCGATTATTGATAACTAGCTTCTCCACTCGGCTTCCTCCGAAATTTAAATCCTGATTGTATAAAAAAATTATTTTCAGTTTTTTTTTTGGTGAAAATAATTAATCTGTATTAGTCAGGCATAATGAGCTGAGGCCCATTTCGTGGTCCCAGGGTTTATCGTTCAAAAACTTTCAGGCGACAGACAAACACACAAACATATAGAAGCTTTCTAAATGTAATTTAAGGATGAAGTGACATGGATTCTCCAACTCTACCTACCATCACCAATCAAAATCTGGTTATTAACTCTAAAGATGAATTCAAACATATCAGTTCCATGACGGTTCATTGGTGTCACAGCGAGTGTTAAGAAATATCGTTTCCCTGTTTCGCAATGGAGCAGTTTTACTCACACTGGCGTAACTGATGCATGCCAAAACCATCTTTAAAAAAGTCCTCGTTTCTTGCTCGAGCAGTTCCCTCGATTACAGGCCGCGCTGTTCCCCGCCGCACGGTCGTTCATTCCGCCGCCGTTAGTACTGTAATTACTGAAAAGTCCCGTCCACGTTCAGCATGCCCCGCGAAAAGTGGCCGCGAGCCCGCCTATGGTCAGCGATTCGACGCGCGCCTAGCGGAGCCGATGACCGTTATCGATGGACCACTGGATGGGTGTAGAGGCCGCGAAACGGCATTCCGTAAACGGATAATGGCACGGCCCTATTCCCTTTGGAACATCTGTATGGGAAGCCGTCTGCGGGGCCGTGGATGGCGGCGATATCGGGTTACTAACGTCATCGTTGGCGATGCGCCCGAGGACGAGAGGGACTCGAGCGACGAAACAGAAGGAACGGGGGGACAACCGGGGACCACACACGGGACACGTTTCCACGGGTGCCAACTACCGTCGCTACTTCCTCCATCGCCCGCCTATTTGTACGGTCGCGGGTCCGTCGATCGCCGTTTACTAGACACGCATCGAGTGGACTCTATGCCGTTGGGACCATTAGGTGTCCATGAGGATTGGGTCCCTGGTTGATCTGGGTTCTGAGGATTCGAGTCATCTTTATTTATCATCTATTACTATTCTATTGCAGGGCATTTTGCTGGTGTCTTGGGGCCACAGTGGAGCAATGGGGCAACCCCAGGACTACTTGAAATTAGAGCTCTTAGGCCGGTATTCATAGTCGCTACTTATTCTTAAGCAAATGCTTAAGCATGCGGCATCTTCTACTGATCTAGTAGCTAGTAAAGGATGCCGAATGCTTAACCCTAGGATGCATAACGTGGGTATTTCATACCCACACGAATATTTAACCTCCCACCCACCCACTTGTATAATGAAATAATTTCATGGGGCTTTGTGTATTCCTTCCTTGCGATTTCATGTACGTAACAATGACTTCTTAAGCTTATTAACAAAATAATTAAGAAAAAGAACGGTATGTAAATCTGATGAACGCCATAGTCATGCATCCTAGGGTTAAGCATTTACTTAAGAATAAGTAGCGACTATGAATACCGGCCTTACTTTTGACCCGTCGGGTAACCGGATAGCCGGAAATCACCCGAAACAACTTCAAGCCATTGAATGTGGTATTGTCCAATCATATTTGGCTAACATCAGACTATACCAGTGGTGTGGTCCATGATGTAAGGACATAAGGTGTGCTCTTGCGCAAGCATTCCAGATTAGCCAATAACGTGCCCTTCCCAAGATCCTCCATATTGGATCTCAACCAATAGAATAGAATGAATTTGTCAACATTTCAATAACGCGTCCGTACACATACATATGCATTCATATCCATATATATTTTAATATGACGGAAATTGGGAATGCGCAGTGGAAGACCAAAATGAGCTGCCGGTCGAGTACACCTTATGTCCTTACATCATGGTATAGTCTTCAAGCCATTGAATGTAGTATTGTCTGTGGTATAATATATACCATATACCATATAATATATGGTATAATACCACAGACAATACTACATCCAATGGCTTGAAGTTGTTTCGGGTAATTTCCGGCTATCCGACGGATCAAAAGTAATAGCGAATTTGGGAGACCCGCACTGGCCGCACTGAGTGCAACTTTTAGCCAATTGGAAGCGAGAAAACTCGCACTCAGTGCGGCCAGTGCGGGTCTCCCGAATTCGCTATAAGAGCTCTAAATTGGGGCAACCCCACGACTACTTGAAATAGGTCTGCAAAATTGAAGGTGGAGTGAAATCGTGTCGAAGCAATGCCACTGGTGGAAGGCGCCACCGGAAGCCTCCCTCGGAACAGGGATCGCCGAGTCGGTGCCTCCAGGAGCAGAGTGTAAAAAAGTACAAAATGGGGGCCCGTGTATACGATTCCCTACCGGCGATAAACGTCCCCGGGATTGTGGGTTCGGGGGGAGGGGGAGGTTTCGCGTGACGGAAACACGCAAGAGCCTTGCATACATGCGCGGCTCGTGGGTCGACGCATCGCGTCGCATAAAGTAGGTGGATATGGCTGTCCCGAGGCGGGCGAGCGCCTCGTAGATAAGCAATTACGATGGAATCCCGAGATAAGGGGACAAATTCGAATTCCGAGATTCGGGGCCCCGATAGGATCGACACGACACCCCTCGGCTCACCTTCCCCCTCCTCGGGCCCCGCTAGCTTCTCCGCCGTCTCTGTTTCTCTTCCCGACGGTTCCCACGGGACGATTCCTCTCCCTCTTAAATAGCGCCGTACCCGCGCCTCGTGCTCGTATCTTACGTCCCGGGAATTCGCCGTGCACGCGCTTACAAGCAATAACTATCGCCCAAGGAGGGGAGGTGACAGCGCATCGCGCGGCTTCGCACGCTGACGCTCGGATGGAAGTGAATGATAACGATAATGATGGAATTTGAAAAGGTGCTTTGTTCGCGTGCTGCGCGGAGTCACGCAGACGAGATTTCTCAGAAGGTACCAGCCGCGTATAAGTAGCCGGGTGTCTAATCCAAAATGCACACTTCGACCTGGCGTCGTCGTGTTTCCACCTGACGCGCGGGTTCGTCGGGTTTTCATATTTTCTGAACAGCCCGAGAGTATTGTTCTTGGTGTCCTCGAATATTTACTCGGGGAGAGTTTAGCAGAAGATTCTAGGCAGTAGCGATCGCTCGTTAACCCTACTCTGCACACGTTGCACGGACATATATTTCCAAATCTAGGAATACATGGATATTTTGAGAAAAAGAATTTGGACTGCACGTAATCTATTAGGGTAAATCCGGGAGACGCGGTCGACCTAATATAAAATGGCTATTAAAATTAATATAGAAATTACTTATTAATCAGAACAAACCTATATGTTCAGAATTTTATGCTAATTCAGAAAAACTGGTCGATACCTATTTGCTTTAAGACAATATTTACTGCAAAACGGATTGCTTTTACTTTAACGCATTTTTATGTACAAAGTCCGAAATATAGCAACTCGACCAACTCTCCGGCCCGCCCGTGTCTCCCGGATTTACCCTACACTCATTGTTTAGTAAAAAAAATATTTAATAAGAAAATTAAATGCTGAACCAATATCTCTTTAACGCTTATCTGGTATTTAACAGTATCTGAATCTTCTTTCAATATCACGAGAACTCCTGAGTTGTACCCACGTGTGCACCGTGGGGTTGAAGCCTCGTCGCCTCGGAGGGGCATTTTCCAAAAAACTATTAACAAAATTATTCCTATGTTTATGTCCCACGCTCGGACAGAATCCCCATCGAAGCTCAAGCTCCACAAAGTCTACGCACACCAGCGTACTTTGGCCAGGAAAATTTTTCCAACAACCTCTATACACGTATACTTGTCCACGCGATACGTGCGGACGCGTACGTTTGCTCTTATCAACGCGGGACGCGACCGATGGATACGTGCGGCAGCGTGCATACACGCCGCAGACACGTTCGCGTGCACGTGGAGGCGAGCACAAACGTATCGCGTTACGATGGAGCAACGCCCATCGGTTTCGGATAGCAGAGAAACGCACGAAATCGCCTAGCTGTACAGATAGTCGGTCGCAATACGCGAAACGTGTCCGCGTATGGACACGGGACGGGCTTGACATCGGCTGGGACAGCGATTGCCACTTTGACGACACCACCGCGGGGGTCACGTTGTCAGAGGGACACGCGAGCGGCAGTCCGCGTTACATGCATTTCCATGTAACCCGTTCGTCCTTTGAGAGGTGTCCGGTTTAGAATTGCGGGAAGCTTCGCGCTTTGGCTGCAAGCGGGGGTGGGGGGGGGGGGGGGGGAATATTGGAATGATTTGTATCGAGTCGGTGCAAAAGTGATGCTAGGTAGTAGGGTAGATGCACCATTTGTGGCCACTTTAAGGATTTCAGTGACTTTCATCGTAATTTTCTTTAAAACTGTACTTCAAATCAGGAAACTAAAAGCTTTACTAAATTTTACACTATCTTTACTATTAATGTCTAAGTTACCATTAACTAGAGAAATCGTTAAAGAATTAATAAAGTTCGAAAATATAAGAAATCCATTTTTCACCGTTTGTGGCCACTTTAAGGATTTCAGTGACTTTCATCGTAATTTTCTTTAAAACTGTACTTCAAATCAGGAAACTAAAAGCTTTACTAAATTTTACACTATCTTTATGATTAATGTCTAAGTTACCATTAACTAGAGAAATCGTTAAAGAATTAATAAAGTTAAAAAATATAAGAAATCCATTTTTCATCGTTTGTGGCCACTTGCCACTTTTCACGTAAGCAATAAATGTAATCTTATATTTCTGGTGGTATACTAAACAAAATATTTACGATTTGAAATTCTACACATAATTAAGTGTCTGCAAGCAATTTCGAGCTAAAAAACGCGATAATTATGCACATGGCCAAAAATGGTACAATGGCCACAAACGGTACATCTACCCTATTTATATGAAAGCAGTTAACCTCCTTCGGGATTTAATCTTGGAGGGAGAAGAGTTGAAATTGATATAAATTTGTTTGAAGCGAATGCGATGAAACTAATTTGAAGAATAAAATCCAGTTTTCTTTTCTTTTTATATTGAATCACTTCGGTGGAGGGTAGGGGAGACGGAGGCTAAAAGTTCTGGGGGTAAATTGTTCCGACAGTTCTATCTTCAAAATGAAAAAGAGCATTGTAGGTAATTTAAATTATTTTTTCCGTGTAAGTTGATCACGCCACTTTGTTGAAAAAATAATTTAAAGTACAACGGTCTCCCCTACATTTGTCACGCATCTGATGTCATCTGATGGAGTTCTTTAGAACTTGATTAGCTCCTCATAGGAATGTTGAAATGAGGTGCTCCGAGTTTAAATCCTTTTAGGGGGTAGTTTCCAATTTCTACGAGTCCATACATGTTTGCGAATGAACGATTAATTGTGTGACCTTAAATTGAAAAATTCAATTTAAAAAGAGACTTGAAGGTACACGTGAGAGAGGAGATGTGACAAGAGGAGATCGGTTGCAGAAAGCAGAACTCGTTGCTCGCACCCTTGGACGTGACGTTCGCTCGAGGATTTCCTTATTGTTTGTATAATCGATAAATCCTGCGGCTAGGGGAACGCGTACAGGATGCTTCACGATGCAAAAAGCATCGTAATCTACTGCCGTTCGTGGGCGGGGTAGGTATCGAGCAAGAAACCAGCAACGAGACACTCGGAAGGCAGTAAATCTTCCTCGTACCAGCGCGACTTCCGGTTTCCCTGTCTCTCAGAAGACGTCGATTCGTGGTCCATACTAAAAACAACGTACTCGAACATTCAGACTTGGAAATATTTCTATAACAAATATTCATGTGCCTATTCATTTGCACGAAGTCCAAGCAATAGGGGAGAGTCGTGCAGTACCGACCCCTTTAAGTTTTTTTGTTATATCTTGGGATAGAGTCGATAAAAATCAGAAATTCAAACACGTGTTTGTAGTATAGATAGAACTCAGTAAAAGGAGTGAAATTATTTTTATGAAATTTAATAATAAGAATTAATAAATCGCAAAAGTAAAAAAGTTGTAATTTCTAAGAAACGAAAAATTGTCGTCCAGTACCGACCAACTATTAAATTACTAGATTTTAGGCCTAAATGATGACCAATGTTAATAAAAACACATTTTATTACTACAATACAAGATTTTTTTGAAATTTTATTTGTACAAACTCGCAAGTAAAATAATTAATATTGCCCAACCATCACATTCGGTATACTACACCCAATCTTTGTCAAATGATTTCTTGCAAGCAGAGATGGGCAAAATTTTTATTTAAGTAAAATTTCTAATAACGAATGAAAAAATTAACTTTATTCGTTTAATAAAAAATTTAACTTTTTTCGTCCAATAAGTTCTCATCGAATGAAAAAATTAAATTTATTCGTCGAATAATCTAAAATTAAAGTAAGTTTTATTTAATCCTTATTTACATAATTTTTTATTTAGTTAATGCCCAATTCTGCTTGTAAATAACACACTGGATAACTTCTTCATTAAATCCCAGCTTCCTGTTTGTTAGGTTATCATACCTATCCTTATTTACTTTATTTTTCTGCGGGAAAAGCTAGAAGGAAGGCTAAATGAACATCTTAAAAATTAATCTGAGTTGTTAACAGATTGAACTTACTGATAAGAAAAATTTGGTCTCTAGTGGTTGACAGAGTCTGTTGGTCGGTACTGCACGACAGTTGGATGGTCGGTACTGTACGACAAACACGGGGAAACATTTTAGATCATGGTATATTATGTACAAAAAAATATTGCAAAACTAGGACGTTTTAATAAACTTAATAGTCTAGAGATAGTATACATAATAGGATAAAATCATTTATTTACACGAGAAACAAAAGATCAGGTTTAAAAAATAACTTTTAACCTCCCAAATATCAACGTATACATTTAATGCCTCAGAACATCGAGAGCAATGGAGTAAATAATATGGCCCCGAAATATGTTATAGAGAATTGGAATTTCCATTGGTTAATTCAAATAAAGTGCTAATATTTGGTCCAAGAAGCGAGAACTAGCTTTGGTCGGTACTGTAAGCTGGTCGGTACTGTACGACTCTCCCCTAAGTATTAATACATTCTAATTAATACCACGTAATAGGTACACATAAATATTATTATTTATGGAACGTTTAGTCATTGAGAATAAAATAAAATTTATTCTGCGTAGAAAATCATTTCCACATATGACTAATTTCTTGATATCTCGAATTGTATCGATTATAGTTAATAAATTTATACTACTTAGGCGGATAGAGTAAATGTTGTTAACATTATTTGTCACAGTAATAGCTAGTGGAATGAATATTTTAGCGGAAATCTCAATTTCTGTCGAATTATTACCTGGCTTATTTCGCAATTGAAATTAACCGTGAATTTTTCTTTGATCTCTAGCGTTGTTTCGCGATGTGGAGAGTCACCCACGTACCTCCAGATCCTCAGTCGCCGCCGATCCTCCGGGGCGGCAGGACCTCCGACAACCCGGGAGCTCCTCCTTTATAGAATCTGAATTTCCACCTCGAAATTTCTTTAACACGAGACACTGGATCCAGGTTTCCTCTCAACCCTCGAAAAAAAAAACACGCTATCCCCTTTCCTGCGCTTCGTTTTTAGCAAGCAGGGTGACCGCGAGCGCCCCTTGACACCTCAGGCTTAATTAATTTCGAGGAAAGTTAAAGTCCGGCGACGTGCAGCCAGCAACGCGAGCGACTGCACTCGAGCGAGCGGTGCTGGTAACGTAATACGGAGTCGGGCTACCTGACCGATCTGACGGTAAGCTCGAAACAAAATCAAATCGGTAGGAAGAGCATCCGTACAGCTGGAGCTCGTTTACAAACGACCGGGTCCCCTTCCCTTCGAATCGATTAAAAACGAGGGATGAAAGGGGTGAAAGGAGCTTCTTCCTAATCATTTTCTTTGAGAAAACATTAAACGTCACAAGGGTCGCTCGATCAAATCTTCGGATGAAAAATTATCGAAATTATACCAACGCAAATTCTCATCCAAATAACTTGCATACCTACAGCTATTCGTTATTTAAAATTTGTGGAAGGTTTAAAGGAAAAGGGGAAACGACCAAGGAGGTTCGTCGACGTATCGATGACAGAGGTGCCATTTAAAAGGGCGCAATGTTTCGCGAGCAGTTGGTTATAGGTGCAAGGTTTGCCGAGTGGTTGATGCAACGGATATAAATATTGCCCCATTTGCAACGCCGTTGGAGGAAAATATCCTCCTTTTCCACGTTGTAGCGACGCGAGCAGGAAAAAGGCGGATGCGCCTGTCTAGAAAGGCGAACGGTCTCCCTCTATTGGTCCATCCGTGGTTTCCATGGACGCGAATCATCGATCTGTTCCCCGTTGACGTTTGTTTCCGGGACGGAGCATGCTCCAATGGAGCTTGGTCCCTCTCTGCGTCCAGGCGTTTCAGGATTCCAGGACAGGGGACCTGCTGGAGGGTCTGGCTCGGAAACTTCCTTCCTACCAATTAGTGGGCCACCTTAGAATCGCGGGGGACACGTGCGGGACAGGGATTATTCAGTATTCGCGTTCTCTTCGCTTGTGTAGATTTAATTGTTTGATGAAGCAAGTACTTTTGTACTCCGAACTTCGTAATATGAAAGGTTGGATACCTATATACAAAAGATATTTCACAGAATAAATGCTGTTTGAATTTTTTAATCAACCCTCGAGGGTTCAATCACTTTGGAAAATTTCCAAATTTAAAAATCAATTCCTACTAAAGAGGTGGAATTCACCCTCGAGGGTTCGGTATGATACAGCAAGATACAGTAGATATTTCACAGAATACTGCTGCTTGAATTTTTTAATTAACCCTCGAGGGTTCAATCACTTTTGAAAATTTCCAAATTTAAAAATCAATTCCTACCAAAGAGGTGGAATTCACCCTCGAGGGTTCAGTATGATACAGCAAGATACAGTAGATATTTCACAGAATACTGCTGCTTGAATTTTTTAATTAACCCTCGAGGGTTCAATTACTTTTGTAAATTTCCAAATTTAAAAATCAATTCCTACCAAAGAGGTGGAATTCACCCTCGAGGGTTCGGTATGATACAGCAAGATACAGTAGATATTTCACAGAATACTGCTGCTTGAATTTTTTAATTAACCCTCGAGGGTTCAATTACTTTTGAAAATTTCCAAATTTAAAAATCAATTCCTACCAAAGAGGTGGAATTCACCCTCGAGGGTTCAGTATGATACAGCAAGATACAGTAGATATTTCACAGAATACTGCTGCTTGAATTTTTTAATCAACCCTCGAGGGTTCAATCACTTTTGAAAATTTCCAAATTTAAAAATAAATTCCTACCAAAGAGGTGGAATTCACCCTCGAGGGTTCAGTCACTTTTGAAGCTCTCCAAGTTCAAAAGTACCCAAGTTTAAAATAACCTATTTAGTCAGAGTTACAATTGCAAAATCGAAGGGAGGAAAAATTAAAAGCTCCCTTCCCTTCGCGTTTCCGATGAAACTGGAATCAGTTACTTTTCCGATCCAATTGAAATGCGTGTATCACTCCCCCTATGCTATTCAGTAGTCCAAGTACTTTGAGAACTACCGAGTTCTACTCATTAAGACATTATCCCTCGCGCTTCCGGAACAACGTACCTACTCCCCGGGATATGCAATCAAGTGCACAGACGCGCAGTTAAATTACTCGTCGGGAGAGGAAGAGAGAGGGGCAGGTATCTGACGTGGGACGAGAACTTGGCTCGTTAACGTGCCACGAAATCACCGCGGCCAAAAGTTTCGAATCCCGCGACGCGCCGTTTTCGAATCGACTAACGAAGGATGCGCGTAACAGCTTCTATTCCCTATTTTAATTGCTCGAAAATAATATTCCACGTTACGGATAGATTTCGTAGGCAGGCGAATTTTATTTAACTCGAACCTTAATTGTTCCCAATTCCTTTCTTCTTCCTTTTAATAAAAGCCGAGGGATTATTTCGCGAAGGGTTGCAGCCACTTCGAAATCACAGTGGAATTGCAACTTTCGAATTCTTTGTGTCGCTGCTTTTTAATTAAAATTCAGGGATCAGTTTGCGAAGAACTGCAGTCACTTCGAAATTGCAGAGGAATCGCAACTTTCGAATTCCTTTGGAGAATTATTTATTAATCAGATTCTTCTGATTTCCCATTTAAACGGAAGTGTGACGCCGTTAAGCGGACCATCGAGTGCAAGCCGATATCGATTACGATTCGTTCGTGTTTCGCCGTCGTTTTCTTTGCCTGCCGAAAAGTAATTCATACGCGTGCCAAAAATTCCACGTTTACGCCGCGTCGAGACGATGCGATCGACCAAGATATCCCCATTCGAGCAGGTTCATTAATCCCGCTATCGTTTTTCGTAAAATGTAAAATCGTAATTGCTCGCAGAACAGCCCAGAGGATAGATTACCATAGAGACTGGAAATGAACGAAATCAGGGCGTTGACTTCTCGATCTTTGGTGCCGAGACTGAAAAAATCGTCGTTGGTACTGTGCCCCCTTTACTATCAACCTCCACCCCTGACACCGCTTGCTCTATTCCATCAATCATCTCACTAGAAAGATTTAATTCCACCATTAAGGGGTTACATACACCTAGAATAATAAAAAAATCAATTTTTCAGATTTTTCCAATAAAGAATTCAAAGAAGCTAGAATATCAAAGGTAGGTCAATTCTAAGGTCTCGAAATCGACGATTTTCTGAAAGTTCAAGGAAAACATTTGTCTCAATTTAACCTATACCTTAAACTTGAAACGCTGTTTTCTTGAAATTATATTTTTCCAATCGGTGCCAGTGAAATTTCAAAAACTACTGAACCCATTTGAATGAAACATGGCACGATTATTCCTCCTATCGATATTTTAGTCTTCATCCTACAGACTTTTTTTTAAAAGCCACAGTTTGTTATTAAACATTAAAAAACTGATGCAATTTCTCTCAGAAATATTCTCTTCTGGTGTTTCATCAGTTTTTTAATGATTAATGACAAACTGTGGCTTTTAAAAAAATATTTGTCTGAGGAGTAATCATGTCAAATTTCATTGAAATCGGTTCAGTAGTTTTTGAAATATCACTGACACCGATTTGAAAAACATAGTTTCGAGAAAACAGTGTTTAAAATTTCAAACTACAGCTTAAAGTCAAATAATTTTTCTTTGAACTTACAGAAAATCTTCGATTCCAGAGCCACAGAATTTACCTTCCTCCGGTGTTGTAGCTTCTGAGAATTCTTTTATTGAAAAAGTCTATTTTTTCTACCATTCTATGTGTATGCATCCCTTAACTACTCGGGATTAAATCCTCGAAACTTCCGATTACATTATTAACTTTGCACTCTTTCGTCCAAACGACTGATCGACCCGTTCCCTCGAAAGGCGTATAGCTCCACGCAAACGAGATCATGGGAACCGTTTCGGTCGATGTACGAGCAGTGGACAGGAGCGACAGGCGAGCCCTGCTGGGTGGAAGTTCTCATGCCGCGAGATCGCCTAGCGAGGATGCAGAATCGAATGAATCGCGGGCCGTCGGCGAAGGAGGGCTCGAGGGTCGTGTTCGGGGTTCGGTGCAATCGGCCACCGCCGAGGATCATTCGGGAGATGGCGGACGATTTTCGGAGGAGGACGCTGAGGCATGTCTCCAGAGGCTGAAGTACCCGCGTTCACGTAGCAAGCACGGCGCGGGAAAGAAGTCTGGCTGTCGAAAGCGCCGAGTAACGTTCGCCGTCTGATTCCCGCGAGAAGACAAGCCGAACGAAGAAGCAAACGAGCTGCTCGAAACACTTGGATGCATTGAAATTATATGTGTTATACTTGTATTCGCGTTGGCGGTTAGAAATGCTTGAGAATAAAGTGGACGATACATGAGAAAGAAGCTGTAGACGGCGTTCATTGATTATGAAGTTATCGGGGGTGTCGATGTATTTAGGTTTAGACCACGGCCGTCTCTAATACAGGCCTCCACTTTGCCAAAATGGCAACGCTGTTCAGAAGGCCGATGTGAAGTTGTCTGAAGCCTTTCTTTCGCGCGTTCTGTCACCATCTGTCACTGCCAGTCACTGCCGTCGTGGTTATGATGTAGTGTAGTTATAGAAGTGTAAAGTCTGTGTACGGCCGTCTGGTACCGGTCTGAACATAGTCATCGGCCTCACATGCGGTGTTGCAACATCGTAGGTAGAGGCCTGTATTTAGAGACGGCCGTGTTTAGACTCTTGCCGATAGGCGTCGAACGTAATCGCGAGTGTAGTATCGAGTATAGATTGGCGGATGTTTCGGTAACCCTGGCCGTCGATCCCCTATTGTTCTTCAAGCGATCTGTCGCACACCTTCAAAATGCCACGGAAAACTCAGGAATGACCCTGACGCGTACACATCCCGTTTGAACAGCAATTTAATCGTCAAAATTCTAAGTGACTACGTCTGCAACGCAACAGTAATTTCTACACACGCTTTAAACACGCTTCTGCAGAGATTACAGTGAGAGACGATGAACGGCTTCAGGACTTTGGTTTTCCAGGATCTTCCCCATGTTTTGCCCCCGAAGGGTATCCAAGTAAATGGACATTCATTTAACTTTCAATTTAACGTTGATTTAATTACAATGTAAAAATTTCTATTATGAACGTTAGTTGTCCTCGTCCCATTTGCACACAACCTCGTCGACACGTCGCTTCTGGAACTTCTTCGAGTTCTCCGGCAAGGAAGAGATCTGTCGCGAGGCTAGGAAATGCGCTGCGTCGAAGGACCTCGTCTCCGCTTCGTTGACCGCGCACCACGAGCTGGAGGAGGCGTCGAGGGGTATGTCGAGCATGCCGCCGATCCCGGCGATCACTTCGATGGCGCTGGCCCCAAAGACGCACGCGTATCAGTTCGACCTGAAAGCCACCCCCATGAACTGCCCGAGGATCCAGGCTCCCACGCAAGAGGACAACTTGATGTCCCTGCTGGATGGGAACCCGGTGCCCAGGACCCTGAAGTGGAAGCTGACGGGCTACAAGACGCTCCGGAACGAGCAGGCCGGTGATTTCGCGTTCGTGCCCGGCGGGGAGGCGTACGATCTTGACGTTCTGTCTCGCAACGATTGCGGTGAATCGGCGAACGCTGCCAAGCCCGCGAGGGTGGACTCGAAGCATCCGGAGCAGGAGAAAGTGAGTACAACCTCGGCGGAGATCGCCAACGATCCTAACAGCGCGGACACTTTGTCCCTGACGACGAAGTCGATCGAGAACAAAACGGAGACGCAGGACACGGCAAAGCCTCAGGCTGCGGAAGTTGGTGTCACTGAGCCTCCGAAGGTTCAGCCAGAAACGACGAAAATCGAGGGTTCGAGTGGCTGCAACGATCAGACCGGCGCGATCGTAGGTGAAGCAGCTGCTCCTTCAGCGCAGAAGCTGTTCACCGCGCCGGCCATGAAGAACGAAGGTGTGAAGTATTTACCGATCTCGAAATCGGAATTGGCACCGAGTCAGATGAAGTGTCAGGCGCAGCCGTCGGTGCAATATTCCTCACGGCCACCGAAGGGGATCTCGAAGCCTGCGCAGCCAGTGCTACACCAACGTGCGGAGAACCTGACGGACACTGCGAAGCTGACGTCTTCCATGGAGCCTCAGAGGCAGCAGCCGCCTCACAGCTCCTCCACAGCTTATCCGACGGAAACCCCAGGTCTCGGGAAAGCTACCCAAAGTGCAACTTCTGGATGGTCCCCCGTGGGACAAGAAATAGACGGAAGCATCGCTCGGGGTTCTATGAGCGCAGAGAGGAAAGCAACGGAGCACGCAAGGGAGGAAGATGTTCAAGCTGCGCAGCCGGGTGGCATCCAATTATCTCCGAGAAATCCTAAGGAGCGCGACGAGAATGTATCAAATAAATACGCCGCCCAAGATGCTTTCGAAGCCACGGAGAGCAAAGGACACAACGCGCAGTCATACTTTGCGCCCCGAGCATGGAAGCAGTCCGACAGTGTCGCGTCCAACCAGGCCCCCCGCTTCGACAGCAAATCCACTCACGAGGCTCTGAACCAAGTCTACGAATCGTTCGGATGGAAGAACAGAGAGTCGGCGCTGAAGATCTCCAGCCCCCACGAGCAGCAGAGTACTTCGCCCTGCGCCGCGACGCAGGCCAGACTCCAGGGGAGCCCTGCCATCGGCGGTGCGCCGCAGAGTCAAGAAGCTGGCGCCTTGGGTTACGACGGCTCCTCCATGTCCGGGAATTCCAACGGCGGGTCGCGAAAACCACCCTCGTATCCACCGGTCCCGCCACGACGAGCCTCCTCGAACAGCTCCTCGCCTCTGGGCAGGCTCCCGGCCGCAGGTACCCGGAGCCTGTCGAGAGGATCGGGCGCCCGGAGGAACGGCGCCTCGAACATCTCCACCGCGTCGATGAACCCGTCGCCGAGGCGATGCAAAGACGGCGACGAGGGTGCCACGGAGGGCAAGACGATATGCACGAAGCCCAGGGAGAAAAAGAGCTCCAGGGACAACAAGTGCTCCAGGAGGCGGTCCTGCGACCGGCAGGAGGACAACAGAAAGTGCCAGAAGGAGAGTAAACCGAAGAAGACCTGCAAGCGTTACTGCTGCCCGGCGTTACAGCAGTCGGTGGAATGCGACTACGACTTGTCCTACTGCCCGAAGGATGGCAAGCAGCAGCCGAAGAAGCCGAAGAGGGACCCCTCGTGCCTGCCCAACGAGGAAGACCCCCACTACGACGAGAAACCGAGGACCAACAACGCGGGGGGCAGACAAATTTGCACCGACCCCTCCAGGCGGTCGAACAAATGCGAGCGAAGGCCGAGGAAGTGCGACAGGGAAAGGTATTGGGCGCTTGGGTCTGCTGGGACGTAGGGTTTCGCGGAGCTTCCAGGTGATCTGGATCCTTAATAGTTAGGGAAATAGGCAGGGTTAAGGGGTAACGCGCTAATAATAGCGTAGAATCGTGGTGGGTTGCAGGGTTATACAGTGGTTGGCGAAAGGAGAGTTTAAACTTAGCTTACTTTTTTTTTAATCATCATCTACTGTGTTGCGCGAGATTTCATGAGAACGTTCCAAAGCCGAATATTCTGCTTTTAATGAAACTTCGTGTGAATGCAGAGAATATTGAAGCACGCAAGGAGCAATTCTTTTCTCTGTGGAAATTCACTCCAAGGGAGTGAAATCAGTCCTCAGAGTTATTGTTCTTATCTTTTTCTTCAGCAGTAGGAATCTGAACGATTCTCGTAGCTATCTAAAATTTTCCTCCATCTCGCAGTGTTACAAAGTTGCATTAAAAGAACCAAATACTATAAGGATTGATTTCCATTCACTGGAAGTTTCATTGAAATGTCGGGAACGTTTCCCCGCGAGTTGCAAGGGGTAGGTAATTGGAGAGCCTTTGTAGAAAAAAGTGTACCTAGGTGCCAAAAATTCAATTCTATACATTGACACGATTAACTTTTTTTTTTAATTTAGTCACAATTTAGTGTTTTCTACAAGGACTCTTCAATTACGTATGTACAAGTTTGAGAAGCGCTTACGTCTATAGAATAAGGAAACCACGTAGTCCTAAGTTTTATAGAGCCCTTAAAGAGTCTCGAAACATTTAGGCGTGAGCGAAGTTGCAATCAAGAACGGGATAGCTGCCGACCTAGGGAAAGATCCTGCAAGAGGCAGGAGCGTCAGAGTTGCTCTCGGGGGGAAGAGAGCAACTCTTCCGGGCGAGAGATCTGCACGAAACCGAGGCGCAGGGAGTCCTGCAGCCGTCGAAGGAGCGAGGATCGCGACTGCGGCAATAGGTCGGCGAAATGCACCGGGAGAAGGCACTACACTCAATCGGCATCCGCGGGGCGAACGAATCCGGGCAGGGACGTGAAACGTTTCTCCTCGCTACCGCTGCTCAGTGTCTCCCTTGTCGGCGTTAAACTGCAAGGGATGAAGTCTGGGCAGAACCTCGCCGATCCTGCTTGCCAGGAAAGATCCTACGGCAAGCATTCGAAACCACCATCTTGCAAGGCGTCGGCCTCCGGGAAAAAATGCAAGAAACCCCCAGCCAAGTGTCTGGATAAGAAAGGGAGCGCGTGCAAGAAGCCCCCAGCCAAGTGTCTCGATAAGAAACCGTCCACGAGCACGTGCAAGTCGCCGCAGACCGAGTCCAAGTGCAAGCAGACCTGCGGCAAATCGAAGCCGAAGAAAGAGAGCTGCGGCAAGGGTACGAGCAAGTCGGACGAGTACTGTGCCACGAGGAAGAAGCAGCTGGGCAAAGGTGGGTACTTCCAGCTGAACTTGTGTAAACAGACCTGTCCCTTTTCTGTGTAAACATGAAATCGACTTTGTGGGTCCAGCGGGACTACTGGTAGCGGTCTATCATACATTCGCTCGGGTCGATTTGAAACTAGGGGGTGTTTGGAACAGTTTGCTGGGCATGGAGAGTGTAACCCTCGGGTCGCATTTTAATATCGCAACCACGAGTCCTTCGTAGCCGACTACTTTCTCAACAGCCTTAGCAAAGCTGAGGATCTCAACCCTTAACACTTTTGACTCCCCTGGTCGCAGATAAGTCAGCGGCGCAATCGGAGGAGTCCTCGGCGGACAGGGCAGCGAGGGAGAAAAAAGAGATGCTGGAGTGCAAGAGGGGCAGTAGCAAGCCGAAGGGCAAGGACAAGAAGGCGAAGAAGACTGGTTTGGAGCGCGTCGTCAGCTCTTGCAAGCAGAGGCAGATGAAGAAGCCGGGCGGAACGTCTGGATGCTCGTCGACCAAGTGCATCGGTGTCCCGTTCAACTGTTTGACCAGCGCCGACTCGCTCACGTTTATGAGGCAGGGAAACAAGCCGTTCAACGGTTTCCTCGATCGATCCTACTCCACCGTCAGATCCACTAGTTCCGGCGAGTTCGAGACGGAGGTGTTGTTCTCCGACCAGTCGGGAAGCCTCTTGAACTTCGCTGGGGACGATATCCTCGGCACGGAGGGTGAACTACCCTTGCCGATCGCTATTGATAACCAAGAAGAAGCGGCAGAGGACAACTCCTTCAGACAGAATTGGTTCCTCTCCTGGTTCAACGGTGCCAACTCATAAGCGACGACACCGCTGCAGCAAACTGATAACGGAGGAAAATGGTAGAAGGTATAGTCTGCTTTCAAAAAGACATTCTAAACATCCACAGCTACCCCAATCATCCCAAACTGGGTCCGATATAGCTCTTCCGCCGCTCTGGGCAATAATGATTTGTGCTGGGCATTGTATTTAATTGTAGTTTTCAACACTTTTTCAAATAGTTTTACTTTTTTTATAGATCTTATTTCTCTCCTTCTACCAAGTCGCTCTGAGCAATTGCTCTGCTCGCGCACTCCTACATCAGAAACAGAAGTTCGTTCGTTCTATCGAACCAAAGTTCTTACAAAAAGAGTACCTCAGTTCACACGTTTCTTTAATCAAAGTATTTCCCTTGGTCATCCACAACCTTCCATCACTTTCCTAGAAAAGTTGAAAATAGACCCAGTAAAGAAGGACATTATTGCCTAACAGTGAGCGAGAGAACTTTTGCGTCGTCCTAATAAATTAGGCTCCCTCGTTATCATCTGTCCTCATCCTTCCCAAGAAGTTAACGTCCCTTCGAAGACCCGCATCCACCAGTCTTAAACCACAAGTACGAAACGCTAATATCCTTCCAACTACCCCTCGCTACCATTTATTCCGCCTACGACGTCGCCTCGCGCATCATCCTCAGCAGCACAATGGTTGTCATTACCAGCGACGTGTCCGTGGCCGCGTACAGTTTAAACAATCCGGCAGCGGTGAGCATCGGGGGCCAAAGTTCGCCGGTGAAATCGGTGCTCGCGAGCAGTTACTCGGGCGACGGTGTTTGCACAATGAACGAGGGCAGGACAGAGGCGCGCATAGTGAATGGAGGGGTGGCAGGCGGTGCAATTATAGGTTATTCAGGTCTCGCCACGGGATACCCGGGGTGCAGTCACCATGGAATTTTTCGTGTACGCGAGTATATACCTGGCGCCTCTTCTCGGCCCCCTTTTCACGTGCGCGGATCGCGTACATTATAGCCACGCGGGGTTGAACGAGCCGGCAAAGGCTGGGGAAAGGGAAGATGCGAGTGTGTGGAAGAGAGAGAGAGAGAGAGGTGGGGGGAGGGGAGAGGACAGAGCGAAGGGGAGGAAAACGCGTGGACGTCTCCGCGGGGATCCCCGTGCCTCTGCCACTTATGGGAACGTGATATGGGGAGCTTTTCGTCGGATGCTCTCTTGCGTTTTCGCATTGTTGCGCAACCACGTCGTCCTTTCGCGTCCTCTGCGCCCTCCGCGTCCTCCTTTCTCTGCCCGCGGTTCTTTTTCCTGTCTCCCGTGCCGCGCTGCCTCTCCCTGACAATGGGAATCGATGTCAATGGCGAGGCTTTGTGCCCGTTTCTTTGGCTTCCGGCTCGTCCCGCGAGACATCGGAAATTCGTGTCTGCGACGACGCTGGAAACGGGGCTCCCCCCTCCTCCGACGGGAGTGCTGGCTTTGGGAGTCCCTGGTATCGTCCGTGTTGTCACGGATGCGTTGATAAATTCGAGGTTGACGGGCGTAGGAGGTTTCTGAGATCTTGGAGAGGTTCGATTTGAAGCGAAGAGGGTGGATCGTGAGTTACCCCTCACCACTTCACGTCCAAGTTAATTGTTGGCTAATGGTCGAGCTCGCTCGCATTTAATTCATATGATTTCTGTTGAATGGCATCTCGCAGAGAGATCAGTCTTAATCAGATCGTTCAGACTGGCGCGTAAGCGAATATATTTTCCAACGAGTTGTCAGCGGCAAGATCGAACGGTTGATTTCACGGTTGCTCGAAAGGGGGTCGAGGAGGGTCGTGATCATCTCTGGACGTCATATTACGATGTCAACGACTTCTTCCTGGACCACAAACCGCCTCGAGCTCTTCCAGGATGAATGGTGACGCCACGGGTGGCACCCTGCCGTAGGGAACCGCAAATACGACTGCTGGAAATGTGTCAATTGCGTTGGAATGATCCGAGGACGCGTGAAAATTCTATTGTTCAAGTCGACTCTGGCTGGCTTGGAAATTCACCTTCCTGAAAATCGTTCGAAGCTTCACAGTTTTATGGTAGAAATTGCAGGGTGGTAAACTATCAACTGAAGCATAATAATTGAGAGAGACTTATCACTCCCGATTACACAACGCGATTCAGTCACCATTGCCAATGACTTTCGAGTGGCGGAAGGACTTAAAAGCAGCAAACATCTCCAATATGGTACGCGTCAAGGAAGTCACTTGACGGTTGTGAATTCTTGTTCTAGGAACATCGGACGGCTCCTACGTCGACGTGATGGACGGTTATTATTTTTGTTTTTCGAAAGCGTGGAAAGTGCCCTCGAATCGCGGAAGCGGCTCGGAACGAGGAGCAGAATGGTTTTCCACGAGCACACGTGCGACGCCCGATGAAACGTCCCATGTCAATCAAGAGGAACGAAGGAGGCCGCTTCGTGCCAAACAAACCACGTCCTCGCCAAGGACGGCCTGAAAATCTGGCGGACACTCTCGCCTTATTTCAGACCGCGGCGCCTTGTTTTTCCAAAAGTCCTCGCCTGGTCTGTAAAAACAAGGTGCTCTTTGTCCTCCCGCGGCATACGATTTCCGTCGAAAGCTAAGTACTGAAAAAATACAACGTCGAGAAGCTGCACGGTGTATCGCCGGACAAATGAGCCCTGTGAGATATTTTGTAACGCTCGATTGGTCCACTTTTGTCCCGTCAATATTTAACATGTTTCCATTTCACACACTATATTATGTACAGAACGTATCGCTGCGACCCGAAGGACAAATAAACGACATGGAACACGTATTATATTGTTTGGTGACAAGGAACCACGGCGTTGCTTTGTTATACTCGTTACAGGGAAAATTGTGGGCGTGCTTACCTTTTGTTTGTCGTCTTATTATTACTGCGAGGTGATGTTGCCTATATTCGTTGAGCAGAAGTTTCTGACAAACTCCCCCACATCTGGCAATTGAAGATTTATTGCGATAAAAGATACATGTATCTATTTATTTATTTATTTATTATTCATGTATCTATTTATTTAAGTAACGAAAGTGAACGCACCGACAAATAGTCTATCAGACAAAGCATTTATTTAGCTTCTAAAGATTCCAGCCCGAAGATAAAGCTGCATTCTAATTGCTCGATTGCGATATGACTGTTTAACACGCAGATAATCAGAGATCCCTAGAAAGTATGATTGCAAGAAAAACCCTATGCTTTTTTTTAGTAACGCTTTTGAGGTTACACAATGTGGTCCGTCGAATCAGTTGCAAGCCCTGTTTCTAACCTTTCATAACCCTCGTCGTGAAATCTGTTGCCACCTCGTGTAAGTCTCGAGTATTAATTAACAATTAAATACACTACAATGTTGAAATGTGCAGATCCGCGAGGTTATGCAATCGACACGATCCAATTCAATCCAAAACCGTTTAACCACGCGCAACATATTAGTTCCATGTGGAGGCATATTGCACGAGCTGCAGTCGGTAATAACGTCGTATTTCAATTAGCGTGTTACGTAAATGGAAAACGCTGATTAACCGTCGACTTCTTCCCTGCGGGAAAACTCGACTCAGACGTAAGTAAAAAAATCTATTTAATACCACTCGCATGTTTATGAACATCTCCTTCTAAGAAGAAACATAGAAGATACGTAATGACAGAAGTCGGATAGAGTTTCGCGAGCGATATATCTCCGGTACGTTTAAATTTTCCAGGCTGCGCCCATAACCCCACGAGCGGTTTCGTTCGAGGACGAAAAACCCATGGGAATAAACAGAAAACACAAAGGAAAGACGAGAGCGAAAGCATCGAATAGATCGAGTCAGTACGAGCGCGGATACCAATGCCACCGATAATATTTAACGACGCCCGGTCGATATTGCACCTGACAATCCCGTTGCGAGTCGATCTCGACGAGACGAGACTTCGTAAAGGCGGAACTACACATTCGGCACTGGGTGGAAGCCGAAGCTATAAACTCGCGTGCATCTAGCGTTTGTTAGGTTATGAAATATCTTCGCGAGCTTCTGTGCGAACGTGTCTTAGTTCCCGATCACCAGTCGAAGGGCTCCCCACTTTCGGAATAAGTGCACGGTTGCGAGGATATATACGCGAACACTTCGGCGAGCAGTGCGTCGAATGCCGAGTGTGCGGTTCCGCCTTAACGGACGGGCTCCCGTTCGATCGATCCCGGAATCGCCGGTAACGTATCGACGTCTGGTCGCGCGAAGTTGTCCGAATGACGCGACACGATGCGCCGTCCGATTCCGCGGCCGTGCACTCGAGGTTATTCATAGAGGGGCAATTAAACAGCGATCCCGGGGTTTAACGAGCGACAAGGAAAGACGGGAAGAGCGCCGGGTACGGAATCCGTCTCGGGATGGATTTGTCGGATTCAGTTGCGCATCTTTTCAGCTACATTCGCGATATACAGTGAAAGAAGCGGGGTATACAAGTCGGGGGTGTAATGAGGCTTATTTATCGCGTCGCAAGCCTGGGCCAATGGTGAGGCGGGATGGTGGTCGCGGGCATGCCCAGCAGCCAATGGGTGCGCGCGCCGAGTAGCTGTCAGCGGGGACACGCCCCGGCCAATCGGCGCTCAGCTGCGCATGACAGAGTGGCTCGGTCTCGGTGCACGCCGGAGCGGCAGTCCCTTCTGGTGCGTGCGTAGGAGAACGTCTCTCTTTCGCCCCGGTCCACGAGTGAGAGAGCGAGAGAGAGAGAGCGAGGGATCGGAGATCTGACGTTTCCTTATCACTCTTCGAGCTGTCGAGGTGTCCTCGACGTCCGCGAGCCGATAGCCGCGCGTCGACGTGACCGTGCCCGCGTGTGGCTTTTTAAAGTACTGCGGGGTCCTGCGCGCTGCCTTTCCACCGGTAGTGCTCGAACAGTGCCAGATAAACAGTGCTCGCGGAGGCGTTCTCGCAAGTGCATCGTGTGTTCGTCGCGCGTGCCATCGAGGGGTCTTGCAGAGTCGACGACACTTGGTGAGTGTCCTCACCCGCCCTCCCCCCCTCCTCCGCCCCTTCTCCGTGGCTCGATAGAAACAACGGGCAACGAGGAGAAAGAGAAAGAGGGACGGAGAAAACGGACTATTTAACGCGCACCTAATAATAGCCGGTGCGCGTTCGAACGCGAGTATACTAAGCGCCTATAAATACACACCTACCACGGGCCGCGGAAACACGAGCCCGTGGATTTCACGGTGCAACCTGCCACGAGGAGATAGAAAAGACGCGAGCCCGAAGAGAAAAGAGGGAGGAATAATCTTTGAAGGAGGGCGCACCTGGCGCTCTAAGAGAAACTTGCCATAATCGGATCTAGTCGGAGGCAGTAACGCAAGATAATCGGCGCGGCGTCACGCGGGGCGTGAGGGATAGAGACGGAGGAAGATAGAGAGAGAGAAAGAGTGAGAGAGAGAGAGAGAGAGAGGGGAATATAGTGTGGAGCAATCGGTCCACACCGGGCCGCGCTGGTGGTACCAGTCTGAAAGCAGATTAGAGAATAACCGCACCCGGAGTGAGATTTTATTATTCCACGGGAGTATACCATTTCTTTCCATCTCGTAACACGAGAAACGTCCCCGCTGTGGAGTTCGTCGGGCAGCCGAGCTTGCAGCAACTCTCTACCAGCGCCGGCCTAAAAATACCTCCTTCCTGCATATTCTGACGCGTTTACCACCGTCACGAAATCTCGCTCGTTGTTGCTCTCTGCCGTTCTGCGTGTACTTTTTCCCCCCCTCGCTTCACCTTCCCCCCTTCGAGAGCTCGCGACCACTTATCCGACACTCGGCTCTGTCCACGATCGAACTACCAAGCTATCCCGACAATAACGATCCGAAGTAGCCATTCACCATAGCGCGGGATCTTCGCTGGGACCGTCCGTCGAGTGAACCGTCGAAGATGCCTCGCGGAAAGCCGTGCGCGGAACAGTACCGTGGATGACCGACAGAGGTATGAGGATCATCGTGGCCGAGTCAGGGTGTCCCAGTAGCGGCTCGCGCGTACGTAGATATTCGCCGTCGGAACGATCCACGAGAGGACCCAGGTCCCGTCGGTGCGCGGATCCCTGGCGAGGGGCCCATAGAGGAGGTGAGGGCTCGATCGCGCGACGGGGAAGCGGAACAGTGTGTGAAACCGCGCAGTGCTAGAGAAGAGACGAAGTGGTTCACGGTGGAGGGTGGAGGGAACGGTGTGCAGGGGGTCGCCACCGTGGGCCCCGGAGATGACGCGATGATGGCCTACGGAGGAACCACCGCCGGGAACGGGGGCGCGATGGGACCTTCTTCTGGTGGCGCGGACGTGTTGGGTACGGCCGGCGACTACAGCCCGCAGGGGACGCCGACGTCTCTCGCTGGCCACTCGGCAGGGCCCGTCGAGGCGAGCACCTACGGTCCCGGCACAGGCCCAGCCAGCTACAGCCCCCAGGATAGCCCCGCGAGCTCGGCCGGCGGCGGCGGCGGCGGCAGCGGCAGCAACGGACAACTGCCGAGCTTCGGCTTCACCCAGGAACAGGTCGCCTGCGTTTGCGAGGTAAGTCTTTCCCCTATACGGTGATGGTTTGGTTGAAGTGTGTTCTTTTTCTGTGCTTTACTTCACGCTGCCAGCTTACGAGTACCCGAAATTCCAATGGAATCTTCTAATCTCTACTTCCAATCATGCCCCTCGACTGTCTGGAAACGGCGTTTCAAATTCCCCGCGTAAATCTTCTATGGCGAGAAACTTTCCAACCACCCGAAACAATCCGATATCGCCCGAAGTGAAATTTTCGGTTGCTCGTAGAGGTCCGTTTGCAATAACTGATTAGTGTATGTCGATTTCTCGCGCGCGGTGCTGGCTGGCCCGATCCGACGGAAGGGTACCCGGTGTCACTTTTACTTGCTACTCGATTTAGGTAATGCCGCGCGCGGCATAGTTTGGAAATTTATATCGTTTTCTTGTGATCATTGTGGACGGAGGTGTCATGTTTGTGGCATTGGTAAAATTACACGCGAAGCACCACTTAACCTCTCAGCCGCCGCGAACGACCGTCGGCGAGACACTTAGCAGTATCCTTAAGTTTAATTTATGCACCTTGCAACGGTATGACGAAATTGGCCCTGAAATTTTCTGCACGCCCCCGTGGGCATGCATCGTGCTCAACATTGTACAGCACCGCGCGCCAAGATTCACTTGCGTGTGTCACGCGGCTAATGGAGTTGATGCGTTTTTACTGCGTCCATAAATTGTTTTGTGCCGCGACGTTTACGCTCCCCGCGTCGAACTTGTCTGCGACGCGTGTGCCGGAATATGCTTTCTTGCGCCCAAAGCACAATATTCCGGTTGCCGTCTCCGGGGGGAGTGGGCCCCATCTTCGGGCCCGGGGAATTAAAATTCCGTTAGCCTCTCGCAAGAACGGCGAGGAGAACAGTAAAAATAGCAGAATGTTCAGCGCCTAAGAAAGAAGCTGATGGTATTTCGAGGATGCAAGTCGCTACAGGGAAGTAGACGTACTCGCGGGGAGCGTTTACATTTGCACACGCTTCCCATATACACGCTACGCATACGGCTAGACGTTTTAACTCCTTGCCCACGTCACATGGATATTCCCCGTAATTTACGGCAGCGTTTCGCGTTTTCGATGAACTGCTGCGCGCCGTCGGAATGGAATCGTTTAACGGGTAATTACGCCCCGGTCATAATAAGGAGGCTCGGGACAGAGGGAGAGAAAGAGAGAAAGAGAAAAAGAGAGTGGCTCTGAAGCGTTTACGACCGCGTCTCCCAATAATTCAAGCTATCGTTTAAAACCGCACCGCGCGCCTGACATTTACAGTCATTAGACAATCAGGCTTATCGAGTGGCACGTTGCGTCTCCCCGAATCTAAAAAATCCTCCGGCAGTCTCCGCTGGGTGTCGCTTTTAACAAACACCCGTGGTGCGCGTGTAGCGTTTAACTCGCGATTATCCCGTGCGACGTGGGCGCTAGTTGTCTTGTATCATAATGTATGCATCGAAATGACCGTCGACTAGACACGCCGGTGAAAGAAATCGCGTTTATCTGTGCTCTTTTTTCGCTCGCCGGGTGCCAGAGCTTCGGCTCCCCCCCCGTGCTACCTGTCTCCGGCACCGTCGATGACGAATCCGAAACCACTGGAACGAACGATCCCCCCGTACAGTCGGGACAAACGGTTCTCGGTTCGCTCGTCGCGCGTCCGTTTGATTTGTCGTCTCGGGCCATCGAAAGGCTCTCGCGCGTGCACCCGTCGTCAAGGACCCCCGTGATCGCGATCTGTCGTCCATTTCTCCTCGGTGCTTTGGACGCCCGGCTCGTTTCTCATTATGCCCGACGATTTCTCGCCGGTCGTGATTAATCGCTCGTCAGCGGGGACAGCGGTGCGCGCGAGAACAAGACGGCAGCCGGCGACGCGAATGAAGAAGCAATCGTGGCAGGTGCGCGAGACTTGTACCGCCTAATGGCGGCTCGTCGTCGGTAATTTCGGCGTAATGATGGATCGGGGGGTCGATCGTTTCGCCGCGGTTTCGATCGAGCCCTGCCTTAATAGGAATTTAACGTTACTTTTTCTTTCCTGTTTTTTTTTTTCTCTCTCTTTTAATTCGATCACGCGTCGAGGCTCGTAGAAGGAGTACAGTTTCTTTTCCGTCAGAGTGCGCCACTCGCGCGCAACGAATAGGGTAACGAGACAATTAGCCCGGGTGATTGAGAAATCGGAAGAACGATATACAAGATACACTAGAATAAGAGGAGACCGGGATGAGTTCTGCCGACTAACAGTGTGCCCCCCCTGTCTATCGTCTTCAAGGCGATGGTGTCGTCTGTCCAGGTTCTCCAGCAGGCAGGCTCCGTGGAGAGGCTCGGCAGGTTCCTGTGGTCCCTGCCAGCTTGCACCAGGCTGCACCGGCACGAGAGCGTGCTGAAAGCGAAGGCGATCGTCGCCTTCCATCGGGGCCACTTCAAGGAACTGTACAGGATCCTCGAGAGCCACACGTTCGGCCCCCACAATCACCAGAAACTCCAGGCTCTTTGGCTCAAGGCCCATTATATCGAGTCCGAGAGACTGAGGGGAAGGCCCCTTGGTGCAGTCGGTTAGTATCATACATTTTGGATTTCCCGCATAATCGAGGAAACTCGACGGACCTCCTTCGTTCTCTACCGCGATCTAAAACTGTGTTATCATACAGGGTGAAATGTAATTCAGGCTTGACAAGCTACCTGACCCACCCTGTATAATAAAGCATAGGTAAAAGTGATCTTTCGTCGAAATCATTGGAAAGACATTTAACTAAATTTAACTTTCGGCAAGGTGTTTGACGCTTCGAAAGCTCTGCGTACTTAATACCTAATTCTAACGCAGCAGTGCTCGCGTCAGTGAGTGTGGCTTCTGACTTCCAAGCTTAGAGCATATAAACATGGAAGAAGCATGCAATAGGCAAAAATGTGGACGGCGGTAGAAAGAGAAGGATATACAAGAGGAACACCCCCTCTCTTTCTAGCGCCAGCGTTTTTTTCTATGTTAGAAAGAGAGGGGGTGTCCCTCCTGTATATCTTTCTCTTTCTATCGCCGTCTACATTTTTGCCTATTGCATGCTTCCTCCATGTTTACTTATATGCTCTAAGCTTCCAAGCGTTGCGTTGCTAACGCAGGATCTTTTGAATTTCCGCTGGTACAGTTATGATTGTTAGTGGAAGCAGGTGTGTACAGTAAGAGCGATTAATTAGCAGTGGTAAAACAGAGTTGCCTTTGATTTAGTGGTGTAATAGTCGAATAGTCTATTTGTGTGCCGTGTAACTGGAGTAACAGGCGTTGGCGGCGAAATGATATACAGACGGCGAAGAATATTTCTAGGTTAAGTACGTAGCTTCCATCCCCGTGTACATATACGTAGTATTTGCTTGATCCTTCCGCAGTTACGTTTAAAATAGTGGATCTTCCCCTTGTTTTAACCATCGTACCATTTGTACACAGTACAATAGATTGACCGTTCACTGGATACAAAACGATAATCGATTTAAACTCATTCGCCGCTGTAGCTAGCTTCCCTTAACACGACTGTACGTCGAGTAGTGGTGGAGAACTATCGATGGTACTTACGATAGTTATCGATGGTTCTCACTATCGAAAACTATAGATGGCTTATTTTCACTATCGATAATTATCGGTATTGAAAATCGTAGGTTAGTGAATTAAAAAATAATAACAGCTGAAATTCAGAATCCCAAATTTAATTTGTAATATTATTACAAATTTCGATAGTGAGAACCATCGATTCTAAAACTATAGATGGCTTATTTTCACTATCGATAATTATCGGTATTGAAAATCGTAGGTTAGTCAATTAAAAAATTCAGAATCCCAAATTTAATTTCTAATATTATTCCAAATTTCGATAGTGAGAACCATCGATAACTATCGTAAGTACCATCGATAGTTCTCCACCACTACTTATTTTCACTATTGATAATTATCGGTATTGAAAATCGTAGGTTAATTAATTAAAAAATTCAGAATCCCAAATTTAATTTCTAATATTATTCCAAATTTCGATAGTGAGAACCATCGATAGTTCTCCACCACTAATTTTCACTATCGATAATTATCGGTATTGAAAATCGTAGGTTAGTCAATTAAAAAATTCAGAATCCCAAATTTAATTTCTAATATTATTCCAAATTTCGATAGTGAGAACCATCGATAACTATCGTAAGTACCATCGATAGTTCTCCACCACTAACATCGAGCATTACCTACTGTTCCACTCATTCCTTTCTCGAGTGTCATCATAGATTCCATTTTTAGATACATCGCGACTCGTTACTTTGCTTTCGTAGACTCCTTACTATCCATCGGGACGATTCTTAATAGGAAAATCGAGAATATAGTCGCGGACGCGTGCGACACACGGCATCCCTGGGCCCATCGGAGCCATCAGCGATAGTAACGGCGGGCTTCGCGAGGGAATAATCGCCGCGGTGCCGTAATTTCGCGCGGAGCCTGCCAGTTTTATTTCTGTCGCGTGTTGTAAACAGGAGGACGGCGAGTTTAACGAGCTGACATTCTAATTAGATCTTTCCATTTACTTTTGCGAACCAATTCCTGTCATCCGATCTCTCGCGCGCTCTAAAACCAGACAGCGAGGAGAGAGAGGCCGTCGCTTGACGAGCCTCGAAGATTTCCTGTCGCTTTTCAGGCGAGGCTCGCGCAGTTCTCGGCAACCGTACCCACGCGACAGCTCTCTGTCCCTCCCGGCGTCCCCCAGAAGCTCTGCGTACCGAAAACATTTTATGCCGGTCAGCAGCGGCGTACACACACTTCCCCGTGATTTCCATTAATCATTCCCTATTTCTATATACCTAATTGCGTCGCCGTCCGTATTTACAACGGGATCGACAGCTGGTTCGCCGGAGGGGCAACGTGAAACAATGCACGCGTGTACGCGGCGCGATCGAACGACAGAAATAAAATCGTGTCTGTTCCGCGTGCAGCGTTTCTGTGCGCCGGTTTCGAAAATACCGCGCCGTAATTTAGAGGCTCAGTGTCTTTAACGCGACCGGCTAGTCCACCCTTGACGCGTTTCTTTGTAATTAATGGCAGCGGGACTTCTTTCCTTGCCAAGCAACAACGGTTTGTTGAAGCGATGGCGGGTGGTATTCGCGGATAGCGTTGATAGTAGATTTTGCTCGGCGAAATTAAAGATCATTCGAGCTCAAGTGTTTTTTTTAATAACGACGATGCACCGGCGGCTTATTTTCGTAGCTAACCAAGGGTGCTCGATTTGCAGGGAAGTACCGCGTCCGGCGCAAGTTCCCGCTGCCCAGAACGATCTGGGACGGCGAGGAGACGTCGTACTGCTTCAAGGAGAAATCCAGGAGCGTTTTGAGGGATTGGTACGCTACCAACCCTTACCCATCGCCTCGGGAGAAGAAGGAACTGGCGGAAAGCACCGGCCTCACCACCACGCAAGTCAGCAATTGGTTCAAGAACAGGAGGCAGAGGGATCGGGCAGCTGAGCATAGGTATGTGCCACAGATCCTCTTACAATTAATAGTACAGCGTAGCTCTTTCAGGCTAAACTACAATTTTATGCGATAGGTAGGGTAAACGCACCAGTAAATGGACGCTTAACGCTAATAAATGGACACTATTAAAAAATTATGTTTGCAGCGCGATTGATTCCACGTGCTGCAAAAATTGTTTGGATATGAAGCAAGAAATTAAAAGAAGTCTCTAATTAATTAGTTGCTTATTTGAATTACTTATTTTACTCATTTTAATAAAAAATGTCCATTCACTGGTACATGTCCATTTACTGGTAGACCCACCCTAATTAGTTGCTTATTTTAATTACTTATTTTACTCATTTTAATAAAAAATGTCCATTCACTGGTACATGTCCATTTACTGGTAGACCCACCCTAATTAGTTGCTTATTTTAATTACTTATTTTACTCATTTTAATAAAAAATGTCCATTCACTGGTACATGTCCATTTACTGGTAGACCCACCCTAATTAGTTGCTTATTTTAATTACTTATTTTACTCATTTTAATAAAAAATGTCCATTCACTGGTACATGTCCATTTACTGGTAGATCCACCCTACGATTACCTAGAAGTTAGGTCTCTAACATTCTAATTTATTCTTCAAATATTTACTGTTCTTATCTGTTAGGCAGGTGGTTTCGAAGTCCAGCGTTACTCTAGAGTAAAACTATACAATACGCCCCGTTTGACAAAATGCTCCACCATTTTATGTTTACGCACACAAACAAGGGTGCATCGATGCGATCATCAGATTCGAACTTGTCTCAGTATTATTATTGCCGCAGTTGTGGGCGATTGAGACAAGTTCGAATCTGATGATCGCGTCGATGCATCCTTGTTTGCGTGCGTAAATTAATGGGGCGTTTTGTCAAATGGGGGTATTTGTGTAGCTTTTTACCCTAACGTTATTTTGCACGCGTTGTCGTGATTTTTCAAACTATGCTCCTGATTCTTCCTAATACTTTTATCTCGAAATATTTCATTGAGAGATATTCTCCAGAACAACGATACTTTTAGTTCGATACGGTAGAATTCTGTTGGTTAGCTGCGAAACGAAGGCGAGACTATGGGGAGCTGTTACATAAGCATTTGCAATAACCGAATATAGCAGCAGACGCGTCTGCTTGTTTTGAAGCACGCAGGCCCTGAGAAACGCGGATGGTGATATAATAAGCATCGTTACAATAATATCCCCTCGGTGTTTCGTCATAGCATCGAGGGGGTGTTCGCGCATAGGTGTGCGCATATATTTTTTCGCGGCTGGTCTTCTTGTTGGAAGTTAATCGACGGTAGACGTGGCTGATACACGTGGAATTCGCGGAGGGCGCAGGCGTAGGAGTTTCGTGTTGTTTGGAAGGTCGTTGCTCTATATCCGATTTTAGAAACGACCGAGCAAACTCGAAGACGGCCTCATAACTGCCTCGTAACGTAGAGCTGCGTGTCCCTCGCTTCACGTGATCCGCCTTTCCTCTTAGCGAGCTGATACCATCCACGAAAGCCATAGCAAGGAAGCAATATCCTTCTATCCGCGATCTTCGCTAATCCCTGCAAACTCGATTCTCCTAAGATCGATCTTCTAGCTTCTAGAGAAGTTCTGCTTAATTTTGGATAGCGACGAAGTTGAATTAGACAGATGGTAACCGTGAATATTATTCCATGATTTCTTACTCCCCCGAGGCTCTTCTTTTCCACGCCTAAGCGATCCTCCACTCGCTTCGTATATTCATAATTCTTAGCTTAAGCTGGGTTTACATTAGTCCAGTCGCTGGATCCAGTGAGTGGTTTGACTGGAAATCACGTCGACGTCTACATTATTCCAGTTGCTGGATCCAGCGAGTGGTTCGACTGGAAATCAGGCGATATCTCGATTATTCCAGTCGTTTCTGAACCGTTGAAAGTGGTGGAGTGTAATAATAATAGATTCACGCAAAAGAAGGATAAAAAAAACATAAAAGTAGCATCGAAAAGTAGACTTTCGATCCAGTCGAAATCTGCTGGAATGACAGCACTGTACTGGAATCAACACACTCTTTACATTATTCCAGTTCTAATCCAGTGCTGTACTGGATCACTCGACTGGACTAATGTAAACCCAGCTTTAGAGTAATTGACCAAAAATACTCGTCAGTCATCTTAGGGTTGAACGAAGAACTGGCGTTCTTCCTTTTCGCCTTCACTTAACCCTTCGTGGTCACACGGGGTGTATTGTACCCCAAGAGCAATTTTTGATTTGAAATTCCACACCTTTACATCTTACAAAGGGGATTTATCGCAAAAAAAAAATAAAAAACTTTTTAAAAAATCTGTATTTTACCACGACGATGGAAAATCCATCGTTTTCAACTACAAATTTTAGCATATCAAAATTTACATTTCTAGAAAAAGACTATTAGACCATGACTGTATAAGTATTACGAACGTAGAATTATCACTGAAAAGTTAAAAGATTCAAAAATACGACAATGGTAACAAAAAATGACGCTGGGGTACAGTGAACCCCGTGTGACCAACTTGTGATTATAAGAAGGTGTGACCACGAAGGGTTAACCAACCTCGAATCAAGAGAAACTAGCAGTCATTTACTCCCAGGGTGAAGGGCCAAATTACTGAACCTAACCAGTTACTGTCACCTTAAGCTATTTTACTTAAAATAACAAATAAATAAACGTTGTAAAATCATACAAAAAACAGAATTATGTAATTCAACCTGTAATCTATGCTATAAATTATATACTAGGTATAGTTTATTTATTCGTTATTCTAAGTAAAATAGCTTAAGGTGACAGTAATTGGTTAGGTGGCAGTAGTTTCGTCATGTACCCTACAACGATTCGAAAAGATGCACCGCACTTTCTATCCGTGAGTCCCCGTTTTAAGGACGCGCTATAGAGGCGAGCGATTCAACGATGACGGTGATCCCCGAATCGCCGGGGATACCATAAATATACGAAGTAGAGGAGAGAGGAAAAAAGAAGTCAGTACGGTCCCCTCCCCCTCGATTTGGGAGAATCCATCGATGCGAATCGGTGGCCAGGATAGACGGGCGCTTCACGTCGACGAGAATTTCGCGAGGGAGGAAGTGGGAAGCACCACCGTGGCGAGGCCCAGTCCGGTACACAGCCGTGTCACGCCACGGGGAACGTATCGAATTTCTTATGGCTTCTGTGTATTCCCATGAACGGAGACAGAAGGTCAAAGAGAGGAACAGAGCGAGAGAGGGAGAGGGTGGCCGCGGTGGTGGCTCCTATAGTCCTATCCGATGGCTTTGGGGGTATCGTGGATACGCATGGCATCATTCGCGGCATATTAATTACAGGAAATCCCACAAAGCATTCATACCACCCTCCCTCCGCGCAATTCGTTCTTCACCCACCCTCCCCTCCCTCCGTTACTGCAACATTGAACGGGGTTCGATCGTTGCGGCGCTCCCGTTGCCCTCGATCGCAACGTATTTACAAAAATTCGATTCTTTTCGCGCGAGCGATTAGATATTTTAGAATGCCGTCGGTGGACGGTGAAGATTTAAGCGCCGCTTCCTCGTAACTCCCGCGAGTATAGCCTCCACTCTGCGCAAGCTGTTGTAAATTAAAGCTGGATCACGCGTGCAGGGGCGGAAACGTCGGTGGTATCCGGCCCCGGGGGACTGGGGCGTCTCGTGGGCGTCCCAGTCCCCAGCAAAAAAGTCCACTCGGAACTCTGGGATGCAACGTGTGTATTCTCCCCCGGGAGCCCTTATCGAACGATTAAACGGCCCCCGATTAGGCGCGATACGCGTAACGCACAGACGCAGAACAGACGATTTATTCAAGGGTTCGCGTGACTGCCGAGCTTCTGCTTCGGAAGGCAATAACCTTCGACCAGTTCGGCTATCTGGGCTTCGCGAAAACTGATCTTCTATCGCTCTCAAAGTTCGACGACCTTGGAGCGTTTAGCGGACTTCAGTGAGCATCGTTGGGGGTAATTAACGGGGAATTCAGTGAGACAGGGGAATATTCCCACTTATCCATGGATTAAGAAAACTGATACTATTATCTAAATATCTGGGGATAGGGGAGACCGGGGGTAAGTTGTTCCGACAGTTTTATCTTCAAAATGAAAAACAGCGTTGTACTTTAAATTATTTTTTCCTAGTAAGTTGATCACGCCACTCTGTGGAAAAAATAATTTAAAGTAAAACGCTCTTTTTCATTTTGAACGGAACAATTTACCCCCGGAATTTTTGGCCCCGGTCTCCCCTACTTATTTCTTATAAAACACACCTCGCGTTTTCCAACAAGTGGCTCCAAGTTTGTCGCATATCTAATATACCTAAATTGGTTATTCTTTCTGTCGCAATATTGCTTCCGTTGCAAGATCGTTCGGTGTAACGAGAAACAACTGTGCCACCATTTTCTCGTCTTCTGGCTGCGACCTCGCCATCTCCAGACACCCGAGCATGCTTGGAATTGCGTAGAACAAAAGAGGTGTTGCAGATAACGAGTAGACGGCGCCGAGCCGAAATCTCGCAATCAGCATCTTCCCGCGTTATCATCCGTTCGCGCGTTCCTCCAGTTCGCGCGCACGTTCGGTCACCGGACACCGTTTCGCCCCTCGACGGCCGAGCCAACGAATTTCTGCCATCGACAGCACCGCCGAGAAAGCGATGACGAGTCGACGGGGGGGCAACGATAGCTTTCTGTTTCGAGGTAGACTCCCTCGAAACACCGTCTTCGTTGTTCTTCGCTCTCCCCAGAATTTCTTGTCTCGTCGAAGCTTTCTCCGGGTTTCTTGTTTCTTCGGTTAATGGGAGGTGTAGGACAACTCGCGTGAGATGTGATACGCCATTTTGGGCCTCATCACCTGGCAATGAATAGGTATGTACCGTCAAGGACCCAGTTCCTGATCACTGAAGATGCAAAGGGAGCAGTTTCTGATCAACCTAAAACATTTTACTATAAATTTAAAAATACTTCATAATTATTCAGAGGCGGATTAAGGTCGGTTGGGGCCCTAGGCGCAAAAGAAAATATTGGGCCCCTTACAAAAAAGGGAAAGACAGGAAGAATAAAATCACTCTGTCTTACAATATGAAATCAAATTTGGTGTCATTAAAAAAAAGTGGAAAGTTGGTTTTTGTGGGGCCCCTCCGAAATCGGGGCCCCATGCGCGCGCCTAGTGCGCCTTATGGTAAATCCGCCTCTGTAATTATTTAATAATTTTTTCGAATAAATTTGTATCGTGATAATCTTATTATTTGGTATTTATATACTAAACTGATCAGGAATTGGGTTCTAATCAGGAACTGGGTCCTTGGGCCTGTATAAAAATGAGATCACGATTAGTGGAAAGTGGAGATTTATTTTCAAAGTTCATCTCGAAGCGGAGCATAGATTTGCTGATGTGCACCTTTCTGTGACGAGAGTTTCATTTGTTAGAATTGTAAGGAATTTCTGTCTCAGTTTTGTTGCGTAAAATTTATTGGATTTTGTGGTAGTCGTTTATTGTGATTAGCTGTGGGTAATATTTTCGTTTGGCTCCGTAATAATTGTATTGTCGTCGTCGATGGTGAAGAGAAGCGGTGAGCGGTTCTCGCGCAGGGCAGCAACTTTATCTGATAAAGACTACATAGAAGGCACCGCGAAACATAAACACGCAGCGCGGATCGCGCTGCTTAGACACGACGGTAAGCAATTCTTATCGCCACGCACTGCTGCGAGCTTTGGTCCCTTCTTTTCTTACCCCGCTTCGCCCGTACTTTCGGTGAGCGCACGTGTGACTCATTAATTCCGCGAAATGTCTACCTCCGCGCTCTGTATTTTCATTCCGGCGAATTTATCGCCGAGCCGCGATCAAGGTTACATTCCGAGGGTCCTGTCCCGCGATTTCCAAAGAGTGGTATCTAGGTACTAATCCGAACTGAGGAATTGGAGGGAAATTTGAAAATGTAATGCAGTCTTCTACTTACTATTGAACTTGAAAAAACGAATTGGGAGCAGGGGGAACTCCTTAGCTCTAATTCTGGGGGGAATAGCGGGGCTTAGATTAGATTCGAAAGCTCGAAACCTTAGTGTTCTTTATTCCTAGGTATCTGAAAATTTCAAATTTAAGTATTTCCAAGATCTCTAATTTTAATACTCCCAATATCATAAAGATCCAAATTCCAGTACTCCCAATATCCAAAAATCCAAAGTTCGCCGGGCATTTGCGATAGATGCTCCACTTTTATGCGGGACTAAATAATATTTTTAATGTTAAAAATACAAAAAAGTGTTTCAAAATATATACCGTGATACATCATGGAAAATTACTTATTTTTTAATGACAAATCTGATAAACGAAACATATTTGTGGGCTTTTTACTCTTTTTTATATTTTATTTTTATTTTATGTGTATTAAATGTGGAAGGAAGACAAAAAGACAAGCAGAAATAATATCTGTAACTATTTATTTTTCCAATTTTATTGTATTCTGTAACTGGATACCTAAATTAAAAAGTTGTTTCATTTTACTTTGCTTTTACTATTTTTTTTTAAATAAAAAGTTAAAATTAACAAATTTAACTGGAAAATTAAACGTTTCTCGAAATGCGTCATCACTCCCGCATCTGCGGCATCTCCCCCAAGTTTCACTTTTCTAAGGGTGACAAATATTAAAAAATTTTATTATGTTTAATGCCAGTAGTACCACAAGATGTTCAACTAATAATATATAGGTATCCCTGGAAAAAATTTCCATTGCAAAATTCAGACACTGTGACAATTTTGCGTAAGGTGCGGCAAGTCTCCTATAATTCTCCTATCCCAATATCCCAACAACCCAACCCCTCAAATTCCACTACCCGCAATAACCCAGCCCCGGAAATCACACTAAACACCTTCAACAACCCAACACCCGAAAGTTCCAATATTCGACAACCGTCGGCATCGCCATCCACCTCATTTCCCTCTAAATATAGGTCTTTATAGCCCTCGTTATACGTCAGAAACGAAACTGTCGAATCTCGCGGCGCGGTCTGGCATTTTCGTCACGAAGTAGCGTGATATATCGCGGCCCTCGAAAGATATACGCACCCATTCTCCAAAGCGTAAAACGTCGGGAAGGGAGTCGGTGTGCCTGATTCCCCGATGCATTGTGGCTTCTTAGCTGCGCCCTAGACGAAAATAAACGTCTCTTCTCTCTGCACGTGCTCGCCGCGACAAATGCTTCTTTTTTTTTTTTTCGTCCCGTTGCAAAGGCGCTCTTGTTATAAACGCCGCTTAAAGCGGTCTTTATTACTGGGCCACGGCTCTAATATCATCATCGTCAGCTCGTTGGAAGAGAGAAGCCCCCGGATTCAGCTTCTCGCTCGCGCTTCTAATCTTCGAAAAACCCGAGCACCCGTGACCCGTTCCACTGCCGGTCGAAGGGTTAAGAGCAACACTGGCCCGCCAAAAATAAATAAAGCCGGAAGAGGCTCGCTCTTCGGCCTACGTGTCGCCCAGGCGCCTTCATTCATTGGCCTCTTCCGCTTCGTTTCTGGCTCGTTCTCATTAAAGTAGAAAAATAATCAATGAACGAGTAGAGATACAGAGACACACACACACACAAATTATGGAAAGCTTGCGATAGTTAGATACTCACAGCAATGGGAGCAGTTATAGATTGTAGATTTATAGATTTAGTATAATTCTACCATGTTCGCGTCGTTTTACTTGCAGTACTTATGTAGGTAATATTCCTCTACTGATCTTTACTATTCTGAATGTACCAAAGGGTTTTCCCGTTAATAATAATAATAATAATAATAGTACTAAGCAATTAGAAGCCAAGATTTATAGCCACTTTCTATAGAAACTACGCATCACGTTTTATACACCTTCACACCCATCAGAAGAGTAGAATTCTTCTCTCGTATCGTCAGAGAATTTTACGCATAATGCAACTTCCACTAATCATGGGTATTACGACAGAGAAACAGGAAGCAGAAATGCAGGGCTATCTGTACATAGGTAGTGCGTATAATACATAATACACTTGGCCAAGCGTGTGCCACGGGTTCCTTCCTCCGCTCGATGGATCGAAGAGGAGCCGCGGCTGCACCGGGGTCGGAGCCCCAGTAATGGCTCTGTCGTTGTTCTCCAGTGTCAACAAAACATTGCTAATGTACCCACTCCAGCACACAAACTCACCCCTGCCTCACCCTCGTTGCGCCACTGTCAGCGCACCCTCCGTCTCTGACGATAAATCGAGGGCTGGCGGCGAACTAGCCGGTGAAAATGGAGGACGCGTTACTCGCAACTGTTCTTTCCATCGATTCCCTCAAAATTACAGACCCTTCGTCAAACTTTCACGCCGCCGCGGCCTCGATTCTCGCGATCGCTTATCGAGCGTCGATCGCGACGATATCGGAAATTTCTTTCGGTCATTCGAAACGTTCAATGCTCGATTATTCCATTATCGGTTCATTAACGCTCGTTTTCTTACTCGGATTCTATTAGGTGGCTGATTCGCCGGTTTACATTATTAACCAGCCTCTTTTTAATTGAATTAATTGAATTAATTGATCGCCTTCCATGGTCGATTGCTTCGCTTTAAAGTATTCCGACAGGCATTCTCGTAGGAATATCTACTCAGAATTGATTAAATTTTACTGTAGATACTCTTAACTAGTGGTGGAGAACTATCGATGGTACTTGCGATAGTTATCGATGGTTCTCACTATCGAAATTTGAAATAATATTACAAATTAAATTTGGGATTCTGAATTTTTTAATTGACTAACCTACGATTTTCAATACCGATAATTATCGATAGTGAAAATAAGCCATCTATAGTTTTAGAATCGATGGTTCTCACTATCGAAATTTGTAATAATATTAAAAATTAAATTTGGGATTCTGAATTTCAGCTGTTATTATTTTTTAATTGACTAACCTACGATTTTCAATACCGATAATTATCGATAGTGAAAATAAGCCATCTATAGTTTTCGATAGTGAGAACCGTCGATAACTATTGTAAGTACCATCGATAGTTCCCCACCACTACTCTTAAAGCTGGGTTTACATTAGTCCAGTCCAGTGATCCAGTACAGCACTGGATTAGAACTGGAATAATGTAAACAGTGTCTTTATTCCAGTACAGTGCTGTCATTCCAGCAGATTTCGACTGGACCGAAAGTCTACTTTTCGATGCTACTTTTATGTTTTTTTATCCTTCTTTTGCGTGAATCTATTATTATTACACTCTGCCACTTTTAACGGTTCAGAAACGACTGGAATAATCAAGATATCGCCTGATTTCCAGTCGAACCACTCGCTGGATCCAGCGACTGGACTAATGTAAACCCAGCTTACCAGTTTCTTGGTTTCCCCTTCCAAACTCTCAAATTCTCCCTCGCTTGTCCCCCCAAGTTTCTCTGTTCTTCCCATTCAAATACCACCACCATCATCGTTATCATTCCAAAGGGACAGAGTTATCAATCCACCGATCCTCATCCCTTTGACCAAGACACCACCAGCCACTCGCTGCCTCTGAAATCCAAACTAAACGAAACTCCACAGAACCACCGAGAACATCTCGGAAAATTAGCCAGCAGGTCGTGATCGTTACCCTTTGGTACCCGTTCGGGTGGGCGTCGCGGTTAAACGGGTTCATACATCAAGAGGGAGGCATCCACGGAATGTCCTCAAAGGTTCCCCCGTTCGAAATAACTCCGGGATCGTTTCCACCGCGCGCGGTTCTCTCGCTCGTCGGCTCGGCCGATAAACATCGCTCGTGCTTTTATTATCCGACGGATTATCCGCTCGGGATTAGATTAGGTATTCCGCTCGTCCTCGATGGACGCGCTCGGGAGTGGACGGTCGCGTTCGTTCGCGTGGGCGTCCAGCGCGCTGGCTCTCCCATTAACGTTTCCCGCGAATTGAATTTAACGACCCTCGCATACTGCGCCACTGACACCGCGCGGAGTGACAAAAATTCTTATGAACAGCGCCTCTCGTGGGGAGGTTTCCGTCCCACTCTTATTTGAATCTTGGAACGAACTATTAACTGTTTGGAAAAAATCTCTGGTGCATTTACTTTGATAAATCTTGGTGCCTATTATCGAAATGAAGTAGGTATTTCCTTCGAGGACGTTGGATTAAACTATTGCACATAACACGATATGGAACACGAAACTTATCGCGGATACAGTGTCCATTATCCTACAATATTTTGGTACGACCCTAATCTGAGCGGGCAGAAACACAGAGAGCGACCCTCGGCGCACGGCGAAAAGCCCCTGCTTGGTATTAAATGTCAGTTATTCAGCCTTAATTAAATCGGCCCCATCGAGTGTTACCGCATAAGTGGAAGATGGAGCCGCGTCAGATTGAAGTGGCCGCTGATCGGGGTGGGAGGGGGTGGGACGAAGGGGAGGCCGTGGGGTTTCAGGAAGGGATGCCACTTCCCGGATGTGGAGGAGGACAGATGGGGAAAAAAGGGAATGGAGTCAGTGTCGAGAGGGCGTTACGAAGGGGACACGGTCGGCCGTCTCTCTCGGTAAGGGTTGGACACGCCGGGGGTGGCTGCGCCAATATTGACTCTTTCTGAAAACCCCAGGGGAGGGTTACGCCGTGACAAAGAGGGTGGCGCTACTTTACCTCGCCTTTTGTGCCCACCGACGCGACGGTGGACATGGCGCCTGCACGACCATCGAATTCGCCATTCCACGTCCAGCGAATTAGCTTTTAGAAAAGGCTGCTTTTTTCCTGGCAGCTCGACGAAGTGAAGATTCCATTATGTTACGACGACTTTCAACGGGAAACGTTGTGTAATATTTCCAATGGATTCTTTCGAACTTGTTTCTATTGGGAAACCAAGAATTTCGATTCGCCAACTAGTGGCAGAAAATCAAACTACTGTGAGTAGGCCGAAATCCGTCGAAGTCCATACGATTATCAGTGTTTATATAGGCATTTTGTGAAAAACCAGTGTTTTTAAATTTTTTTGAACACTAAATTTTTACTTCTTCGATTAATAAATACTTATTCGGAATGTTTGGAGGAACCCGGGCCTACTCGCAATAGTTTGCCGACTTACCACCGCAGCGCTGAAATCTAAGCCACGCCTCCACTTGCTTTCCCAATATCACGGAATATTATCATCCCTTACGAACTCCACCATTCTCTCGACTGCTCATTCCTAGTTCCTCTCGAGGACCTATTTACAAATTTGTTGTAGCCTCTCTCGCCTAGAAATTAGTGCAATTTAAAACTCAGATCGAGAAGGTCTTATAATTATACACACGTGTATTGCGGGGTGTGCTTGGAAAAGTTTAGCGGCCCTGAAACATGGATCCCCGATGGACGAAGACAACGCTGATGAATCGACTCTCGCCTCTTATAGCCCTGGCTGTCCGCAGCCGGTAGCGTGGGTCGACACCGCGACTCCTCGACACGTCGACGATCGCGATCGATTTCCATCAAAGTCGATGTCGAGAGCTTTGATACCGATCGACTTCCATCAAAGTCGAAGACCTCGCCCTGTTCACTCCCCCCCTCTCTCTCCTTCTTTCTCTGTGTGCTACGGGGGCGCTCGTCCCCCGCTGCGCGCGGATGAATCACGACGCGTTTGTCATTCGACTCTGATGTTCTACCGCGATTCCCTCGTACCTTGTAGAAATCCTCAACGTCCCTGCTGACAATTGCCCTTGCGCCGGGAATCCGTCCTGACGCCATGGGGGTCTCGCAGACCAATTATCCGGAAAATTAGAGGTCAACTCTGTGGCGAATTAGAAGTCAGGTATTGGAACTCGGAAGTAAGAACTTGGGTGTCCATGTGCCAAGGAAGACTTGTTCCAGATTCAAGCTTCCACCGTTTTACAAAGTCTCCATTCGAATAACCCCTGCTCCAGTTAACCATACATTCCCTGAACTTAAACCCTTGCCTCGCGCCTTCATCGCGCTAAGTAATCACCTTCAAACACGTCATCTTATACCGAATACAAAACCCCCAATTCACTCAACTCTTCCATCTTCGCTAACTTCAAAACCGCCCCCTAATGCTCACTTAACTCTCACATTGGTGCACCGAAACGGGGACTTGGAGCGCGAACTGCCTTCATCTATCTCGACCCAGTGTCTGCATCAAACCGTTTGAACCCAGTCCAGGTGACCCGGGAAGAGCTGACGGGCCCCCCGTGGCTGCGAGGCTTCATCGCGCAAATAAAGATGCGTTCGGGTCAAGCGGGGTAGACACTCCGTTGAAATCGTTCTCGCGATGCCGACGTCCCCGAAATAGCTAGGAACACTGTCCCGCGTACCATTGCCTGGTTTACGGTTACAGCATGCACGGTGTCTGGGCAACGCGCTCTGCGTATCTGAAACCAGAGAACCCATCTCCTCACCACCGTGTCCCTCGCTCCGTGCCGCTCTCTGGCGGGGTTCACGGGACCGTTGCACGAAAAAGGCGACTTTCGGAGCCGTCGCTCCGTCCAGCGACTCCTGTCCCCCGTCATCTCTCCATCCGGTTCCGAATTCTCGTTCCGCTGTTGTTAGCTACGCGTGGCACGCTGGGTCCTGGAGGACCTCTTTGGGGTTCGAATGGACAATTGAGATTTGGGGAATACTGGGATCTTGAGGAAGGAAGAACTTTTTCGTCTTAGATGGTTACAGTGTCATGGGACATAGACCTGGGAATCATGATCCTCAGCGATGGTCAGTTTCTCTTTCAATCTCGCTTCCCGGGGATCTCTGTGCCGTTCGAATAGCAATTGGCGGAGGTTTTAGGTTGGCACGCTGGGTCCTGGAGGACCTCTTTGGGGTTCGAATGGACAATTGAGATGTGGGGAATACTGGGATCTTGAGGAAAAGCGTGAAGGAAGAACTTTTTCGTCGTAGTTGGTTACAGTGTCTTGGGACATAGACCTGGGAATCATGATCCTCAGCGATGGTCAGTTTCTCTTTCAATCTCGCTTCCCGGGGATCTCTGTGCCGTTCGAATAGCAATTGGCGGAGGTTTTAGGTTGGCACGCTGGGTCCTGGAGGACCTCTTTGGGGTTCGAATGGACAATTGAGATGTGGGGAATACTGGGATCTTGAGGAAAAGCGTGAAGGAAGAACTTTTTCGTCGTAGTTGGTTACAGTGTCCTGGGACATAGACCTGGGAATCATGATCCTCAGCGATGGTCAGTTTCTCTTTCAATCTCGCTTCCCGGGGATCTCTGTGCCGTCGAATAGCAATTGGCGGAGGTTTTAGGGATTACTATAGTTTCTGTATTAATGTTGGCGAACCGAGGAAGTTTTTCTCTCCATTCGTTTTTAATATTCCCCTCGCACTAGACTCCAATGAGCGCCAAGCACCGGGAGCGATCGGTCGACACGAAGTTACACAACCTCTGAATCACTTCGCTGACGGTCCCAGGAAACTTTAAACACGCGGCAGATGTAATCCAAGGAAACCGAATTCCGATGTTTCGTTGTGTATAGCCGTTGGCGTCGCCGTGCTCCATTCATTCTCGCGGCGATTTCACGGATTCCCTGGCCGCCGGGGCGTATAAATAGCCCCTGTGTTTCACGTTTACGCGTTTATTCCTGCTTGACGGATTCGCGCGTTCGACCGCCTAAGCGTATCTGTGCAACGATTTCTCATTCAGATTTAGGACCCGGCTGCGACAAGGGAGGTTCGGCGGTCTGTTTAAAGAAACCGCGGCCCGCCCTCGAGGCCCGTGGTTCTGCATAACGATACCGCCACCGATCCGTCGGGTTCCTGTAGCTCCACGGACGGAGACTTCGTCTCGACGGACCGGCGGGCAAAAACGGGCAGACGACCTTAGGCGTCAATCAGTCGGCCGTGTTTTCTGCGCCGGCGTATTAGGGGCGGACCTACGAAACCCACCCTGCCCGCGAATTCGTAAGAAATCATTAACTCGAAATAGAGCGCCTCCTTCGGCTTCGTCGCTCGCGGTAGCTGTTCCGGGATCTGATGCAGCGTGTTTGCGCTTCTGAATTATCGATGGATCTCGGCTGCGTGTTGGGGAGGAGTTCTCCGGGGAATTGGAATAATTGGAATTTTATTTTATTTATTTATTTCACGGGAAAATCCCTTTTAAGTACAAAAATGACAACACCTTACTTGGAGTCTTAACCCTTTATATCCATAATTGTTGAGGTTTGATGGGGACTTTAGTGTTTCTCACCACAGGGTTGGAAAGCATCCTCAGCTAGGTTAGCTATTCCTAACTAAGTTAGCAAGCTGTACACTGTCTTCTAGTAGATATTATCTTCAGCAATCGTCAAGTTTCTTTGTCAATTGGGGCAGAGATCCTTTCGCCACCTGTTCATCTTTTTACCTACCGAGTATTCTTATGGCTCTTTAGATATTTTTAGTAGAAAACGGGATGTGAATCCGTGGACACGTTAGCCCAGTTCCGTGCCAGCATGAATAAGAACGTGTAGGTCGCGTCGAAAGGGTTGATTTCATTTTGAGCGACGGCCCAGCCTATCAGGCGTTCTATATCTCTTTCTTCGCGTGAAATATACGAGATTGCAGGAAATTACGCGACGAATTATTATACCAAAGCAGAATAGCCCGGGGTTCTATTTAAATTATTTATGCTACCCGGCCAGTGACAGTTATTCCCTGACACACGAGCCAGTGAACAAGGCATCTTTGGCGTCTATCTGCTGCTAGCTAATAAAGCTGAGGCTCATGCTCGCGAGCGGTACTGGTCGGTTGAATAACAGGTACCTTTTTACGTAACGCGAATTTCCTAAACGTAACGCAACCCCATTTCAAGAACAATTACTGCGATCTACTAATTTACACAGCGCGTTAATTGCTTTCTTTCCACCCCGACCACCGATACACCACGACTCGTCCATCCAAAGTGGCATTTGCCCTGAAACTCTTATCACCTCTGAGAAACTTGCCAATTACATTCAACTCTCAATCCACATCTCGTTCCAAATTCTTAAAATCTTCCTCTAACAGACAACGATTACCCATCGACTCGTAAACCCTACACCGTCCCGTTCCCGTTGCCCGCAAAAGAACGATCGATGGCAGGTGTCGATACAAGGGACCCAGACCCATCTCCAAACAGACAGACAGGATTACCCTCCGATCCAACGCTCCCGCCCCGCAAAGACAATTGGAAGCAAATTTCCTCCTGGGCCCTAAAGGTACCTACCTACACGCTCGCCGCGCTCTGCCCGCGGAGAAGGACACGTCCCTCGAATAATACCTCTTAATTCGAGCTATCAAACGGCACAAAGGATGCGTCCGAGAAACGAAAAGGACGGCGTTCGATATACCGCGTTCCACGGGGGCCTTGGGGCCAGAGGCCGCGCGCATTGCAGGGGACGGAATTGGGGCTCTATCCCCCCCCGATGGGTTCCGACCCCTTTTTCGTACAAGGGGGAGAGCGCGGAGGGGCGGCCATGTTGGGTCGCCTCAGCCATTTTTCGGGCACACACGCCGAACAAAAAAGGCGGGTATACGGGGCCTCGGTGAAAACCGCTTTAAAGAAGACCACGTCAAATCTGACAGGCCGGAGGGAGGGGCAGGAGGGGCAGGGGAGGGAGGGTGGCATACACATATGGCCACGTAAGGGTCCGAAAAAGGGGCCCGCCTCGGCCCTAGTGTGCACGTCCCGTCGTTCGTTGCTGCCGCCGTCGTTGCTTCCATCGTTGAAAAAGAACAATCCGCCGTTTCTGCGGTCGCTCCTCTTCGCCGTGTTCTTCCTCTTCATCTCGACTCCCTCTCCCTCCTCCCCCTCCTCGACCTTCCCCACGTTTCCTTGTGTCGTCCCGCGGGCGACAGAGGGGGCATTCATTCATGCACGCATTCCCAGAATGCACTCTGCCCCGTGCACGCGCCCCGTCTCTGTGTATGGCGCATACGGATCACGGAACGGCGGGGTACGAGTTTTCCTTTCGTCTCAACGGGCGTAGGACGATTCTTTGGATGGGGGTGGAGAGTGGGGGTGGTTGAGGCCTGTGGAAATTAAGTAGAATTCTAGACCGAATAGGTGGAATGATGTGGGGACACTTGAGAATATTGGTCTTCGGCTGATAAATCTCGAAAGACGAAGGGGTTGGACTGATTTTTCAGTTTTCGTTTTGCAAGCTCGATTGGAAAATGAGATTTGAGAATTTTTTGTTGGAAAAATCTTTGGTTATATTCGATTAAACTCGTATGGAATATAGGAGGCGTCTTTAAACTGGCAGAAAATATTTTTTTATGTCGATTCTTCTTATTATTTATTAACTATTGAGGAATTTTATACACCTCTTCGACGAGGTAACTCTTGTTGGACAGTCATCTGATCGCAGAAGAAATAGAAGTTTTTTGAAATTAGATAGTTCTCGCTCGAATTGATCCACTTTAAAGAAAAAAAAAAAATTGAAAAATTGGAAGTGTTATAGCGTTTGAAAGTAAAAGTAAGTTTTTACCTTCGACAAATTTGTCATATTATACTTTATATGGATGAAAAAAGTATTATAAATAAAAACTAAAATTAAAATTGTTGGCCCAATCCCAGCGTAAATTATTTAACTTTAAGAAAATGTGTAATGCAATATTAACAATAGATTTTTAAAGAAAAACTCATAACCCTTCGGGGGCTGTTTCACGAGAATCACCCCTTAAATAGGTGACATTAGGTATCCGAAACTGTCTTTCTTCGTTACACTCGTACTTTAACCAGAAAACTGGCCAAAGGTTAAACACACCCGAGAAAAATACTTCCATTAAAAACGTAAAAACCAATATATTTTTACTTTTATTAAATACCGAATACATGAACGTCATTCTGCCTCGTTTAGAATTTCATTTACTATTCGGATGAATCAAGGATGCCTCGACCTTGACGCGGCAGCCATGATGGATCTACCCACCCCTTTACGGGGGCGCGGGGCACGCGGAAACGCGCGTTGTCGGTGCAGGAAATTGCCCGTCGCTCGCGATTCGTATCGCCGAACGATTTCCTCGAACGTTTGCGCGTGCCTGCTCGCACAACAGGCCCTGTTTCCAGGCGGATTAAATCTGCCTCTGCTCCGCGAGGCTGGCCGATGCAGCGGAACGCAAACGGTCCAGAACGGCCACAGCCACGAAGACACATAGCGGAACGCGCCAGGCAACTGCCAGAGGCTTTTCTATTAGCCACTTTTGTTGCATACTGTTCCACTGGCGCTGCCTCCACGCTACATTTGAATCTCATTGTTCGTTACGACTCTCTGCTAGAGCTTCGTGGAAGATCGTGCCCTGCATTTTTCTTCGTCCAGGAATACATTGGTCGCGTGATTTTAATGACGACTGATTTCAATTGACCGCGGCAATGCTGGAATGGCCTGGCCCTAGTTACTCTAGTAACTTAGGACTCTTTATATCTGGTTGTTACTTTTATTCCATGCTCGTTATCTATTTTATTTGCGAAGGGTAGATAAATTGTGCCCCTATCTTCTTCAGATTTCTTACAGCTGTTTATTATAGCTCGTTATCTATATAGGTAGGAAGGTACTGATCACTTTATTTCATTTCCATAAAGTAGTAATCTTTGAAGTATAAAGAGGAAGAGGTGTTAATGAAGCTTCATAAAATTCGTTCAATTTGGAAATTTTGAATAAGGGTACGGCCACTTCTGTAGGCATAGATTTTCTTTGAATTTCTGATGAACATTTCGTTATAAGTAGGTACGTATAAATTTGGACTACTCAAGTGTATATTAAATCTGGCGGGGCGGATGCGAGATCAATTTAGACGATCTAAAATATCAAACTACATGTATTAGTTAGTACTCCTGGTATTACTTCCTGAATTGGTATTAGTTTTGTATCAAAACTTGTATCAAGCTTATTCTGAGGTGTCTAAGAATTAAACCGTGGGTCAAAGTCGACCCCGCCATCCGGCGTGGAATCGAATTATTCGTCAACCATTAAAATGACCCTTAAACCGATGACGCGGAGTCTTGGAACAGTCCTGCAGAATTATTTTTCTTACATTCTCCCTCTTTTCATTCGATCCTCTTCTGCAACATGTCGTGTCACGGAGATAACTGTCAGTGGCTTTGAACAAAAAATGCGAAAGTATCTTTTCAAATATTGAATACCTAAAATCGCCGAGAAATTATTAAAGAGAAGACTGCGAGACTCCACGCCACCGTTAATCTCACAAAGTTCTACGTCCCCGGTTAAGAGTTAAACAATCCTTGATCACACATTCGCGTAGCGTTGAGCGAGAGTTCTCAGTGATCGGCTGCCATCCGTTTCTCGTTCGAAGGTCGGGAACCGTGGCCCCCGTTGTGCGCGCCCCGGTTGAATGCGTTCGACGTCTATATCCGACCCGTGGCTCCTTTCTTCGTGGTCTCTTTTTCGTGGTAGCATCACCGCCGGCGGAAGCATTTTCGTATGACGTGTACGAACGTATGCAACGGTACACGCACACGTTCCCTTAAACGGTGTCGAGTTACTCGTCAGCTCCGGACACAAAGCTTATGTAAGTACGCCAAGAAGCTTCGATCTTCGCGGCCATGGCCCACCTCCCTCGTTCTCCTCCCGATAAACTTTCAGGCTACGAGCATACAACTTCCCTGCTAATTCCCACACACATTTCACGAAACACGCTGCCAACGTAGAACAGCAATGAAATTCATTTTAACAAAGTTTGCGTTTCTGTATCCACACAATTGCAATTAACACCTTCCCTTGCGATTTTTCTCATCATCCAGAGTTGGATTTTTAATTTCTACGATGCGGCTTAGTGTGCATTAAGAATATCAATTAATAAAAAAAAAAAAAAAAATGAATAGACATCATTGAATAAATTTAAGCCTCGTTCACACCAGTCAAGTGAATTAAAACTCCGAGGCTTTAGCGATTGATTACACAGATCAAACAACCAGTGGTTCTCAACTCCAGCATACATATACGTAATCCATATACTGTCACTCGCGATTGCAAGGCAAGGGGTTAAGATTTCGACGGCGCAGCAATGCCTTCCCCTCGCGTTATATTTATACATTCCGAAACACCCTACACCTCTCCCGTCAGACAGGCGAATTATTATAACTGACGGCCTGTCTGTCGCAACTCGAACGGCCGAAAGACACGTCCAAAGCGTGCATCACCCGATGCTCAGCCAAATGCGTCGCGACGCCATTTCTGTTTACCCGTGGCTCATCGTAACAGCCCTTGACCACGAATTTTATCGCGCGACATTAGCCGTGTTTTACGAGGAGATCAGTTCACAGAATCATCCATAGTCTGCGACGCTGAAACAGAGAAAGAGAGAAAGAGAGAGAGAGAGAGAGAGGGGGCACGTATCTGGTGCCCCGTTCGTTTTAATAGATCGCGGAGAATACGCTGCGAGTGGAGCTCGGCCGGTGGGATTTATTCTCTCCCCGCGACTGTAACTTAGAAGCGAGGGTGTCGCACAGCGGCAGCATTCCTCTCTCGCGTTTCCAATTTATGGTAATATCGTCCGGCGTGATCTCCGCGGCGGAAGCACGCGCTACTCGAGCTGATTCTCGATCGCCGGGAACGAGAGTCAGCCGGGGGCCCATTACGATATTCGGTGGGCTTGTAATGCGGACCATTAGAGAGATCCGAGCGGCATGCGCGCTCGCGTATCCAGGGTGCATTCTGGGATGTTGGAGGAGATTTACGGCGGACGTCGCCGCTCATCGTTCCTTCTTCGAGAACGAAGGCTCTGGCATGAAAATGCCGACGTTTTCTGGCAGAGGAGCGCGCGCGCGGGCATTCTTCCGTGCGATTATTCCCGTCGAAACAACCCGATCCCGTCGGACGGGAACGCCGTTCGTCTGGCGGGCCGCGACGCCGCGCGCGGCTCAACCACCCCGCGCCTCGATAGATCTTCTCCTCGGGCCGCTGGCTCTCGGGGCTATTCGTCTTTCGTTTCGTTATCCGTGTTACCTTTCGTAATTATCGCGCCGTTAATCTCGGACGGCCGCGGGGGATCCTGTTTCGAGGCGACACCTTCGAATTAGTATGTTCAATTGGAGAGGGACTCGCCGAGGAGGACCTTCTTTCCGTTGGCATCGATTCAGATTAATTGACACGTTGCTTGTCACCCTGACAATAAATGGGGACTCAATGATTCGAGGAGAGTCTGAAAAGGGGACTAGTAACGGAATATGTAAGGGATTTCCTCCTGATTAAAACGCAGTTTTTGCTTGCTGCACAAATTCGATCGAAGGGGGTGAAATTAACCCCTAAAAATTCGGCTATTTTTGTGTTATAACTCAAGAACTTTAAGAGATAGAAAAAAAGTTTCAAGACAAAAGTTACTTCTTTCAATTAGATCTATAAACATATTATTTTACAGTTCACGAGTTGAAACACAAAATCTGAAAATAACCGGATTTTCCAGGGGTCAATTACACCCCCTTAGAGGGAATTTGGGCTGCAAACAAAAATTGCGTTGTAATCAGGAGGAAATCCTCTATTATATATTTACAAGGTTTCAAAATTTTTTGAATTTTCGTACGTAGTAGTACAATTTTCATAAGTAATCGGCACACCGAATCCCTAAAGTAGGAATAGAGGAATTAAGCTTCATTTAAATACGACGAAGCGAAGTTGCTTATGGATGGACATTTCGATTCAGCGTTCTGCAGCCTTGTGCTTAATTTATAGAGGACCATTCTGCGCGAGTAACAGCGATTTTCGTAGAGGAGCTTGGCGTTTCGGTGTTGGGAAAGAATTCAGCTGGTTGCCATAAATCTGCAGAGAGGTCGCGTCGATTCGGTTTTATCTGTGTTTCTTCATCTGGCCGACGATCGATTTGCATATATTCCCTTTGAACGAGGGGAAAGGACGCTAGTTGGGTGTTCCGGCGTCGGCGCCCGGCGTCCAGATTAAATCTGTTTCGCGCCACGGGATCGATCAACCGATCGTTGACATGATTATTAACCGCGGTCTCACGTGTGCGGCAGAGGATTCGTGCCCCCGGTGGGGATCCGCCTTTACGAGGGAGGCTGGAAAGAATAGAGGCGACAGACGGATCCGATGGCTTGTGTAACACGGTCTCGTAGAGACGAGGAAGACTACCGAGTGGCAGGTTCAACGTAATCCGGATTAAAGCATTCCGGAACACCGAAAGCGTTTTAACGCTTTGGCCCTGTTGTCGGTCGACGCCGGGGACTCCTGAGTTTACCTGCCGCGATTTTATCGCTCTGTCACTCGCTTAATAATGGCCAACTACCGATCTGTCGATGGGGCGATGTCCACGTCGCGATCGGTCTATAAATGGTCTCAGAACCGCGCGCAATTGCTACCATTACTGGATAATGGTATTTTTAGATAAAAATCGGGAGAATCCTTCGGTATAGCAGTTCTACTAGGTCGGGAGTAGTGGTGGAGGACTATCGATGGTACTTACGATAGTTATCGAAATTTGTAATAATATTAGAAATTAAATTTGGGATTTTGAATTCCAGCTGTTATTATTTTTCAATTGACTAACCTACGATTTTCAATACTGATAATTATCGATAGTGAAAATAAGCCATCTATAGCTTTAGAATCGATGGTTCTCACTATCGGAATTTGTAATAATATTACAAATTAAATTTGGGATTCTAAATTTTTTAATTGACTAACCTACGATTTTCAATACCGATAATTATCGATAGTGAAAATAAGCCATCTATAGTTTTCGATAGTGAAAATAAGCCATCTATAGTTTTCGATAGTGAAAATAAGCCATCTATAGTTTTCGATAGTGAAAATAAGCCATCTATAGTTTTCAATAGTGAAAATAAGCCATCTATAGTTTTCGATAGTGAAAATAAGCCATCTATAGTTTTCGATAGTGAAAATAAGCCATCTATAGTTTTCGATAGTGAAAATAAGCCATCTATAGTTTTCGATAGTGAAAATAAGCCATCTATAGTTTTCGATAGTGAAAATAAGCCATCTATAGTTTTCGATAGTGAAAATAAGCCATCTATAGTTTTCGATAGTGAAAATAAGCCATCTATAGTTTTCGATAGTGAAAATAAGCCATCTATAGTTTTCGATAGTGAGAACCATCGATAACTATCGCAAGTACCATCGATAGTTCTCCACCACTAGTCGGGATAGGAGTTCCCCCGCTTTATCGAGCCCGAAGTGTCTACTGGACCTAGAAATATATTTTTTCTAAATTTTTCTTGTGTTCGTATGACCGTTTGCCACTCTTCCGATAGAAGTAGTTGCGTTATCTAGGCAATTCTAAGACCATAAGCTTCTCGCCCCATGAATCAACTCTCCACGCGGAAGGAAGGACTTCCCCCAACTCACGCGGAGACAAAAGCTTCCCAGGGTCAGCGTGACCGTTCCCGCGTCTCGTATTTTTATACACTTCTGGAGGGAAACAGACGCGCAGGAGTTACGACGGGGTCGATCGAGGGTGGAGGTGGAAGAAGATTTTTTCCCGTGAAATTGCGCGCGACGGTTAGATGTAGCAGGGTGGCAGGGGGTGGTCAGGTAGAAAAAAAAGCTGGGCCCCTGGTTGACCGTAGAACAAGGGGGGAGAAAGATGGAGGAAGATGAAGGAAGAGGGAGAAAGGTGGGTGAGCCGAAGTTTGTAAACAGAGGCGGTGTGTACACGGTAGGCTGCATCCCCATTATTTTAGGCCGAAGAAATTCTTTGCTATCTGCTTATGGAATCAGCTGCTGGGCCCCGGGTCCCTTCTTCTACGCTTCCTCGACGTGCTCACCTGCCGAGCAGCCTGGATAGAGAGACCGGAGGCTGCGGGGCCCCCCCTCGGTATATACTTGGGAAAATCCTCCGTGCGCGTCCCGACAAACTGGCCAACCGATTTTCAATTTGCTCTGCTGCCGGGGCCCCCTTCACCCACGTCCGAGAAGTTTGTTGCCTTACTGCCTTCTTGGCGGCGTCGAGTAATCCGGGGGCACAGGCTTCCCCCTTCCCTCTTCTGTTTGAGGGAGCCGACCCACCCTCACGGATAATACCGTGCCCCTTTAATTCGCAGGTAATCTCGTGAAAGTTCGTGGAGCAAGTCAAGTTTGCGTCGATTCCTAGTGTCTTCTACGTGGACCACCCTTTACTGGGGTAACTAAAGTACTAAGGTTCTCCAACCGGGGGGATATATTTCTTGCAATTCCTTGGAGGCAGCAGAAGAGCGATCTTCATTGTGCGTTAATGATTTAAAGAGATTTATTTAGTAGGCGGGCGATTCGCGATTTGGTTAATCCAATTATGGGGGGTGCACGAAGTGGGGTGAGCTTTTGACAAGTGGGTCGGTGGAAGAATTTATTCTCCCCACATTTGAAGAATGCATAAAGGTAAATAGACTCTTACTACAACTCGCCTTGGCTTATTTTATTCTTACCGTGCTTTTCGTACGCACGTTAACAATTTCACTTAGTTGTACCTCTCCTCGAGAATATTCTGAGGAAGGGCGACGAGTGTCACAAGCGAGGCAAGCTAAAGACCTCGGATCGAGGAAAATCGAGGCAAAGCGAGTTTAGATGCGAGTGAGAAAAGAATCCTCCACTAAGTCCTGCACGGTTCAAAGTACAAAGGCAACCGCGTTAGAATCCTCTTGATTCCTATCCCCAGCGTCTTGACCGTCTTTAATCAAACGAAGCTCGCGTTCCCCGGCCGCCCCTCGGCGCTTTCTCCCCCTTTTTCTCGTTTTTCTAACGCGTCTAATAATATTGTCTCGCGTTTCTAACGCGACGACGAGCGCGCAATCGGATCGCATCTCCGACCAGAATAGAAGCCCGAAATCTCGGATCCCCGTTGGCTCGGCTTTTAAGCCGGCTTTCCACCGGGCTGTTTCTACCTCCCGTTGTCCGCCGTGACCCGCGATGGATATCCACGGGATCCCACTACCCGCGGCTCGCGTCCTCGAACCTCCACTCCGGCCGGCTCGTGGTCGATCGTGTCGTTGAAGAATCACTTGTAGAGTCGCTGAAAAATCGCCAACCGGGCGTAGAACGATCGCCCAGCCGTTGGCGCGAGCTCGCGATAAAGTTGGACCAGAAGGGAACCAGAGGACGCGGGGACTGAGGCTCAGCGGAGGCTACAATAGCCAAGCGAATGGGACCTACGGGCCGGAGAGCGCGTGGATGGGTTGGGTCACGTGACGTGGAAAATAATAACGTCCTTAAAGTTGCCGGGCGTCTCGGGCAGTTTGTTCCGTAATTCAGTTTATCGCGCCACATTCGAGGGCATCGTCTTTCATCGGCGAGCGCGCCAGCGCGAATGGTGGCGGGTGGGTGGCTTGTAATTTGACAACCCCATGGGACACATTATAAAAGAAGACACACGGCCGATGGGTTAGGATCGTATCTGTCAAGGAGCGATCGAACGACAGTCTGTTGCTGCGTTGGCTTTCTCGCGTGGGGCGGAAAGGGGAATAGGCGGGCGCAAGGGAGGGTGTCGGTCAGGGATTAGCATAATTCGTAATTTAATTTCCCGATAAATTTGCTATGGCGTCACTCGCCCCGCTCGGCCGAAATGAGATGGTATCGGCTTGCGCGATTCCACTAATTCGCGTCTAAGTTTATATCGGCCTGGAGAGAGCAGCAAGGGGTCGAGATACCATCTCCCTTCTGTCTTTCTGTCTCTATCCTTCCTCCCTCCACCCTTCCCCCTTCCAATTTCCTTCTCCCTTGCTCCCGCGGCCGCGTCGTAAAATCGGATTATATCGGCTCTGTCGCCCCTGCGCTGTCGCGCACTTTATTCGAGCCACCACACGATATCGCCCCCCTCCAACCCTCCTCCTTGCAAACGAGCGGGGTCAGGGTTCGTCGCGACGGTACCCCGTAATCGCGTTTCTCCTCTAATCACATTCCCCGGGACGATTTCTGCCGATCGCGCGCGTCCACTTCAGGGGCGGGCTTCTTTTTTATTGGTCCCACCCTTTAGTGGTTTGGTAGCTGTGTGTTTTGAGAAGAGAACGTGTTACTTAAGAACTACTCTGCGTAGCATTGAGTTGGAGGTGGCCTCGAGGCAATGAAGTCTCGATTTAGTAATTATTACTGAAACAGGGTCTCACTTCCACGCAATTGATAACACAATTAGGTAATCAATTTGGGGCCCAGGGTGACCCAGAGATCGACAAGGGCCCAACAGTCTCCCACCGCCCCGCCTCCCCTCCCCTGATCTCTCCCCGCTACTAAGACCCAGCAGCAATCGCGGGCCCACTGTTTCGCCGGATCGAAGGTTGCGTCGCTGTTAGGATCCTGCGAGCGGGACGCGACCTCGAGGACGCGTCTCCGTTGTTTCTCGTTTTGCCGTCAGATAGAATCTGTCCCGTCCCGCCTCGAAACCGTTCTCTCCACGGTCCGTCGTTGCCCGTTTCTGGAAAACGAACTAATCGATCTTGCCGCGAGGCGGGCCCCGGGCCCCTGCGGAATCTCGAAGGCGAAGCTTATTTACGAACTGGTCGATTAATAAAACGAGCCGCGCCTTCGATCATTATCTCCGCGCCGTTTAAAGCGACGGAGCCGTGTGCGCGACGGCTGACGCCATAAAATCGCGGGCCCCGGCAACGGTTTTCGGGGCCACTTTGCCCGGTCCGCTGCGCCGAGGAGGCTGCGTTGCCGTCGCGTCCCGTCCCTGGAACGGGGAAATAATTAAGAATAACGGCTGTTAAAATTATCCGCCGCTGGATCTCCCGACCATCTCGCCTCCACCGGCTCTTACCAAATTTCGACGGCCATCCTCGGTTAATTGAAGTCTTTTGCTGGAGTTATTTCCATTACACCGTAAGTGGGAACATTTGCACCGTGGCTCCGGCTGGAGGAGGAATGCATCGCTTGTACTCTTCGAATGCCCCCACTCTTTAGTGTTAATGTTCCTCCGCGAGGAGAAGGAATTAGAGTCGGGAATTTGCATTGCAATTAGAGCAGGAAGTGGAGTGAGGCGCCGCATATTCAATTATATCCCACGTCGAAAATCGTCAATGAATTTTAAGCCTCCGATATAATTCCTCCAACAGCCACCCTCTAATTTATTCGCATGTTCGTTCAGAGAACAAATTGCTCCCTTATCGGGAATAAAGGGGGAGGGGGCACGGGTACCCGGGCATCAGAGCAGCGAGCGTGGTAGGTGCCAGAGCGAGCGTGTCCACCGAATAAACGTCTCCTACGCTCGATGAGTCACAAATCCTAATGAAAATAATAATGCCCGAAAGATTCCGTTCTTTCGTGGCCGCGCGGCGCAACGCGGATAAATTTACTGCGCGATCTCTCCTCGGATAAGGCATACCTGGGGACACCTCGTCTTGGGGTTATAGACCCAGCCATGCAACGGGTGGCGAAGAAAGTACCGGTGGAGACGAGCCTTCGTGCCCCCCTGACCCCCTCTCCTCCCCCCCCCCCCCCCAGCCATGTCCCCTGTTACCTCCTCGTGAGCTACGTGTGTCGTTCCACGTGTGGGATCCGTCGCGTCTCGTGGAAATAATTCTTGTCCCTCGACGAGATACCGGGCAGACTCCCCTGCAACCGGGCCCCAACAACGGAGGGACGAGATTTTCACCTGCCGAACGGATTTATCGCCGGCCTCGAAGGCCAGTCCTCCTTTCGGAGGATCACCCTCGCCCGTGACTCGTCTATTTTCCCCTGGAGATCCTCCTCCGGGGCCACCTCGTGATCCTGGCGCGGATAATTTCGTGACGATGTGACGGGGAGATTCCTCTTCACCCGGGAAGCAACACCTTTCCATCGTGGAGCGGGGTTTCCTTCAATTGGGTGGATGACCGAATTCTGAGCCGGGAGGATGTTCAACGGGATATCTTCTCGATTCCAGCGAAATTTTGTTGCATTCGTTTAGAGAAACAAAGGCAGATCTGTGGAACCATTCGATACTAGACATCCTTCTTCGAAACTGAACAACTTGTCTATGACTCGCGCGGAAATGTAAATGTAAAGGTGGCGAGTTGCAGCATCCCCGTATTAAAGCATCGAGCACATGTGCGCAAAACCCGAATGGGGTTGGAACCTCTAAGCAAGATATAATCGTAGGCTCACACGAGCCTTCAACACCCTGCACCTTTTCCAACCACGGTATCTGTCGAAGTAGCAGCGCTGCCTCCCACCTCTGGCCCCTGTTATCAGCTCGGTAGCCCTGCAGGTCGAACGAATCGGGGACCGGTTCTCGAAAACACCCCGTAGACAAGTGTCGTGGCACTTGCAGTGCCGTATCGCTGCGGGCACGTCTAAACGACTTGTAAAACAAGCGCTTAACGATTGCTCGTACCTGGACACGCGGAGATCGTGGAGGAAGGTGGGACAGAGAGAAAGAGAGGGGGCCGAGAGGGGGCCCAGGCGAGAGTTGAGGGCCAGAGCCTCCTCTTCTGGTCCCACGTGCTTCTTGCTTCGAGGAGGTCCAGCCCGCTAAATCGAGTTTACGAGACGTCGAGGGCGTCCCTCTGTCTCTGCTGCTCCACGCGATTCGCTTTATATTCCTATTCTTCCGCCGTTTTTACACGCCCCCTCCCCCTCCGGCGGGCCCCGGCCACCCTTAATTCACAGGCAGCAGGGGGAAGGGCAACACTGTTCTCGGTAGTTTACGCATCGCCGCGGGCATTATCTTAGCCGATATTATTCCGTGCCCCCTTATCCTCTTCCGCTTCGAGTCACTGCGGATCAGCTGGACCGCGACTATCCTCAGCTGCGAGGGTGTTTCGTTCCGTAATTATATTAGTAGGAGCTCGCTGGAAGACGACCGGGGAGCCTGTTGGGCACAGGGAATCGCGAGAGCGCGAGTCAGCTCTGCTAAGATCCGCTTGGGATATTAATTGGAATAGGACTGCGACGTGGTTGGCCACCGCGCATCGTTAACTGTAACGAGGGCCGCGACTAGGATTATCGGGGAATGTGAAACGAGAGGATGATTATCGTAAGGGTCCTCTGCTTGCTGCTAGATTATCCTAGCTTTTCAGTGCTCTGTAAGCGGTTGGAATCGAGCACTCTGTTCAGGGAGGGAAAGAGGGATCTTGGGGATTGCGAGTCTTCTATCGAAACACGTTGTAGAGAACCTCTTGTTTCCACCATTTTACTAACCAATTACTAATTCTTTTGTTACAGTGGTCAGAGGGAGGACAAGACCCATGGCGGGAGGCTAGGCGATTCCAGCAGCGAGAGCGGCGACGAGGCGAAGAGGCAGGCAGTCGGTCAGCAACAGCCCACCCAGCCCTCTTCGTGCGCGGTCCAGCAGCAGCAGCAACAACAACAGCAGCAGATGGTGGAGCATCAGCAGACGTCGAGCATGTACCAGCTACCGCCCCCAGTCTCCGTCTCCAGCCCTCACTCGTACCACCAGGGCCACGGCTCCACCTTGAGCCATCCCCACACGCCGACGCACCACATGCAGCACCACGACACGGGCAGCGAGAGCGGCGACGACAAACGGAACGTTCATCATCAGCTGCAGCATCATCTCCAGGTCGGTGCTCACGGTACTCACGGCTTGGTACATCCCACGGCGACCCTGCCGCCGCCACCACCCAGCTGCGCCCAGCAGAAGAGCCAGTTGGACTATATGCAGTACTATAGTCCACAGGTATAGTGAACCGTCAAATAATCAGGGGGTAGAGGGGTGTTGTTCCTGGTGGAGGGACTCTGATTCTTGTAGTCCAACTCTGAGCTTCACTTTCCGGGGATCTCGGGAGGTCTTCTATGTAAATCTGGGGGTGGGTTGTAGACGCTTTAGGACACCGAAGTGGTGATTCGGTAGCAAGTAGAAGCACCGAAGTGATAGTAAAAGTTACACCTAAAGTGGATCATTAAAAGACAACTTGTAGACTTAATGAAACTTTCCTCTATGCATGCTTACTTTGCTAGGCGGTAGAATAGAAAGATTGATAGGAATCCTTTTCCCACGAAAAGGGATTAAGCCTATGAGTGGCTTATATGAAAGAGCAACTTTCCCCTTATCCATCAGCTAGTATCCCGTCGACCATTTCAACCTCCATAGAAAGAATACACAGTACACATACTCGAAAAAACAAACTACCCAACCACAAGTCCCAGAGTTAACGTGAAAACTTCTCTGTAGACACTAGCAAGCGTAGGAAGCTGAACTTAGTGTCTACAGAGAAGTTTTCACGTTTTCGCAATTTACAGTACATGGAGGAAGCTGAATTTAAATTTCGCCAACCCGAAGATACAGTCTGTGGTACACTGCTACGAATCCGTCAGGTACGACTGAGGAACCAGTAGCCATCATCACTTCCTAATCCATTTTCCGATCAGTCTTCAATCCTGACAAAGCTCCATGCCTCTCTGAATCGAACGAAGCACGGACACCAGCCTCCAACCCCCGTCTTCCGTCGTTTTCACCGGGGTGAAGCGTTTCCCGTATTCAAAGCCCCCTTGTTGTTTTCTGCTGCAGGACTATCTGATCGGCACGCCGACCTCGGCGGACCTGCAGAAGTCCCTTCCGCACACGGCCACGTCGATGCAGATGGGCGCTATAGCGCCATCCATGGGCGGGCTGAGCCCGATGGGCCCGTCGACGATGCTGCCGAACACGATGCAGGGTGTGAACACGATGAACAGCATGTCGATGAACGGGATGGGCATGGGCGCTTACCAGGGCATGGGCTCGATGGGCATGTCCACGTCCCACGGCAGTTATCACAGCGGCCTAGTGCTGGGCGACTACCACTCGTTGTGACCCTGGGCCCCGGGCAGCCAGGGCAAGAGGAGCCAAGAGAAGACATAATCGGAGGCGCTCGTCTCGGCTCGTATTGGGATGCGGGCGCGAACCCCGGGCCCACGAACATGGCGCCCTGGGGGAGTGGAACGCTTTCGAGGCCGCTCGAGAGACGTTCGACTGCCGCGCGCGCACCCTGGACACCGACCCCCCAACACCTTTTCCGCTCGGAGGATCTAGGTAAATTTAGAGAGGGGTTTTCTCGTAGAGAACGTTAGCTCACGGATCCCTGTTCCCCCGATCGATGGATCCTAGAACACAAGATCGTCGCCGTTCGATCTCCCCGGATCTTCGAACGTGGAAGATCGCAGCGGGGGACGTTTACGGGGCGTTGAAAGTGGGACGTCGGGGTAGTCTCGATCGAAGTGTGTTCTGCCTCGGTAGGATTCGGGGGCGCAGATCGTCGAGGTAGTCGCGATCGCGCGTACAGTTGAGGCCGTGTTTGGGGGGCCCGGTAGCGCAGTGGTTCGCGCGCAACGGGGGGAGAATCGAGGCAGCAGGGAGACGCTTCCGGGTGAAATAGCAAAAGACATGTTTAGCATTTTTCTTTTCGCGTAGCGCGTTACGCGGCGACAAGGCAGAGCTCGTACACTTCCAGAAACACGGTTCCAACGGGCCCGTGTCTATTTTTCGCGGATCCATACCCAACCACCCCCTCCCCGTCACTCCTTCTAATCTCGTAGCGTAACGCCTGGTACCGACGGTACCAGGAGCAAAGAGGGAGCGCATACGTTATTTACGGTTACCAGTAGTCGGCTCAGACTCCGTACAAGCCTCACTGTGGCTGGCATCGCCTCTTCGAACCTCCGCGAACGTCGTGTTACGGTATCAATCTCTCTCGGCAGTTTCTTTTCTGGCTGCACGCTGGGCCTTTGAGATGTCGTCGGGAGAGGTTGAGGGGTAACTAGGGTACATCGATGGCGGTCATTCTGACGACAGTATTGGGGGAGTACAAAGCGAAATTGTAGAAGAGTCCTGGAATGATGTGGCCATTGAAATATTTTGGGGCGAAGTAGGTAATTGGAGAGTCAGTTGGTCAAAATGACTGCAAGCAGATTAGTTGAAAGTACTACAAGAAATTGATACAGAATCCTAGGGACACACAGCTACAACGGGTCCGAGACTCATTTATTTTGTTCTAAATGAAGTTGAAAGTGTCTTTGTATTCTAAAGAACAGGGTGGTAGATTGATTAATGGTTTCACGACCCCTTTCATTCACTCCCATGAGTTCTGTGTGTCTCTGTTAGTCTTGCTCCAAATTCTGTTTCCTTCAGAGCCATTTAGAGTAGATAAGAGGAACTTCCATGTTACAGGAAAACTATATTTTTCCTTCAAATATCAAAATCTTTGGTTCCCGATCTTTGGTACATTCCACGGATTTACTCGGAAACTCGACACCCTTAATTCCAGCACCTCTAATTCATCCCCTTTACCAGCGACAGACTCCCTCCCCCAAAAAGGAAGGGAACCAAAACAGAAGAGCCGCGACGAATAAACGCAAGAAGTAACACGACCGACGTTGATGGTTCACCATAGCATTCTCTGGATGTGGAAGCGAGGCTGCGTAAAAGCCAGCTGAAAAGCAGAGAAAATAGGCGCCGATCCCTGAGGCGTGTACGGTTCCTGAGCCACCCGCTAATTAATTAACGTCGCTATAACGAACCACACACGCTCTTCACACACAATCTTCTTACACCGTACGCTTCTGTGTTTGTCCTGTGTACATATGTAGATAATACACATACACACACATAACACACACACACACATACAAGAGACACATGCATTCGAGAGATGATTAAGTTAATCTCGTTTGTATTAGGCGAGCGCGTCGAGACGCCTTCGAATCTAGCTCGCGGATCGCGATTTACTAGCATCCCCTTGCCCCTGACACGCTATATCGTTCGTGAAACGATCTTTATTTATCACCCTTGAACGGTCCCGTTCCGAGAGCCCGCGTCTCTATCGATTCGGGATCTTTCGCCGTACCTGTGCTCGGGCTGTCCAAGAATTCACACGTGGTCTCGGCTGGCATCGGTAAACGTAGCCAGATGATGCCACTTGGAGCGGCACCTTTGGTAGAAGCAAAAGGAACGGCGGAAAATAGTCTTAATCGGTTGGCAAGTGTTGGCGGATAGGAAGAAACGCGTAGATTCTGAATGGTATGCAAATTAGCTCCGAGCAAAGCGACGTTAGTAGGCGGAGCAGCTGTTTCCTGCCAACCAATTGCCTGGTGCCAATCTTTCCATCGCAAATAGAATCAGCAACACCTTCCGTGAACACGGTGGCTGTCTGCCGGTACCGGTGAATCATGAATTATACCGCTCCAAGTGGTCAGGGACTGCGTCTGGGATGTGAATGAAATACACCGCTGAGAATAGTCGAGGGAGTCGCCCTGGTAGGTGAGAATCATTGATCGGCGAATTATTCGATGCGGTACGGGGAGGCGGAAATTAGTGGGAGATAGCATTGTACGAAGTGGAAGCTGTTTTCTTTGATTTCTCATTTGTGGAAGCTATAGTTGCTGTGAGCTGAATACGCCAGGCTAGTGTTACAGCATCGAGTAAGAGTGTGCATGCTCGTTAGCAGTAATTGCGCAGTTATTCCACGTACTAGGTCATACTGCTTTCCTAGTAATTCACTCTAGGTCCATTTACACCAGGGAGACGATGAATATTGAAATTTCTTTCGTTGCTGATCTTCAGTTTATTCAGAATCGAAGCTTGATAAATTATAAATATCATCAGCATGGTTACTTGATTAAGAAGCAAATTCTGATATTTATTATACTCTAAAGAAAATATAAAAGATTGTAAAATAATCCAAGGAAAATTGTTCACTACTGGTCTGCTATTCAGTAAATACTCAACTATGGTAAAAATAAGAAAGTCCTTCGAAATATCAAGCAACTACTTAGAGAGATACAGTAAAACCTAAAAATGAGGCTTTCGCTCTTGAACCTCAATGGCCAGCACGATTCCCATTGCGAATTCTTGATCAGGCGAGCACAGAGACCCGCTAGGAAATCGGTCATCGTCTTCGTATCGCCGCGAATAGTCGGCGCAGAGACGCGAGCCACGGTTCGAAGCAATCTCGCGCGCCTCTGTATAAGGTAAACACCGATCGTAGGTTAAGTTAGCCCTGTAAGTTATCATTTAGTCGCAGTTCGCAGTCTGTACATAGCAGTGAGAACGGGAGAGCGTGAAAATGCGAGAGGTTGAGAGAGGAAAGTTGTGAGGAGCGAGCAAACGCGGAGGAACGATTGTGAGACCAAGAGAAAGGGTTGCAGGAGGGAAAGAAAAGACGGCGTGTGACGCGAGAGGTGACTCGGGGGGAGAGAAGAGCTATCGGCTCTCTATTCGAGGGGCATCTCTCGCGCGCGGATGCCCAGGAATATGTATTTCGTTGGCTGCGACATTGCCTTGTAAGATTCTTATCTAGGATGCTGAGGAGGGAGAAAAAAAGGATTTCCCTTTAGAAAGAGTCCTCGGGACGAAACAGGGTAAGAAAGTGGGAGAGGTGGAGAGGAGGAAGAAGAGGAAACTTATAACGTATAACGAGAGAGGACCGAGCGAGGCGGTTTTCCATAGAATTTTACATCCTCGACTCTTAGCAGCACCGAACTCTCGCGCCAACCGACAGACGAGAAAACCGTGACTGGCTGACCAAGCCATTTTCAGGAATAGTCTTCTCTTTTCTTCAGTTTCTATTCGTCTGTCTTTAATTGATCCTGGGCCCTGTAGCTGGCACACACTGCTCAAGCTTCTGAGGAGGAACGATCGTTTTTATAATCCAGGGGACTTCTTGAGAAACCCGTACCACCTTTTTAATCGATACTATATGCTATGTTTCATTTTAAATTGTTTTCGACGCGGTGAAGTGTCTGATTGCAAGCCAACTGGGGGCAATGCTTCGATACTAGATCGCCGCAACCTCCAATCTTGTTCACCGCAGCCCCCACAGGCTTGGCGCGAAGAGGCAGTTCTAGGTATAGGCCCAGTGTTGCACTACAATTCTACCTATTTGTGAAAAGATCAGGCATACATGTTTCGTGTTTCGTTATTTATACACGGTAGGCAGGTATTATTGACTGTCGCGCAGTGTCTCTTTTCGGTATTTCGATCGTGATTTTTATACGACCGCGGGTCAATACCTTTCGATTCACGCACAATCTAAGCTTCGTACGCCACATTATACACGTACACTTTGTTACCAGGCCTGCAAGTTTGCGACACATTCGCGAAAGCTGCGCTCGAACATGGTTCGAGACGAGCCTCGAGGATATTTCTCTTCTTTGATGAATTCGATCAGACTTTAGATCCGCGCTGTATTTTATTTTCTTTCTGGATCGACATCAAATTTTAACGATTACGCGAAACTGAGAAGGATCATGCCAATCAGTTTGCGTCCGGGGCAGACTTTTATCGCGAACTACGAGCACAGTTTTTAGAGACCTTATTCTCGGTTCTATGTAACCAAGTTTTACGAAAGATCGATCACCATTTTTTTTTATCTTCCGCTTTTCATTTCGTCCGAATGCACTTCGATACGTAATCGTGTTTTTGTATAAAACTCTACTAGACTCTGCTAAATGTAGCCAGACTTCTAATCAGCAGCGTAGCTTTATCGCAGTTACGAATCATGTTGAGGGTGGCATATCGACGGTAGAGCAAGGACGGCGTACAAATGAAGCGCAGCACAATATGAAATTTCTCTGTCCACTCGAGTCCGAAATTCGCCGCTCCAAATGTTTAATGAAACGACCGTTCAATGGTCGAACGCAATGAGACATCACGAATCGTTTAGCACAAATTGTCCAGTCACAATAACCAGCTTCCAGCTAAAGGAGAGAGCGATCCGGTAGACGGGAGACCGCGTGAGATAGAATCGGATAATTAAATCGAGGAAACACACGTACGGCAAATAGGGACACGCAGAATCCGACACAGAAAAATGCTCCGCGACGCGAGGGACGATTGATCGAATGACCGGCAGAGTTCTTCCCAGCTTCTTCTAATTCGTGTATCTTAGCGGAGGAGCCTAACGTTGCACAACTAACTAAGGAGAGATTGCTAAGAGAGGCAGAGACAGAAAGGGAGCGAGAGCGAGGGAGAGAATGAATGGTATTATCGCGTATGAGTGTGAATGGCGGCGAAACGAAATGGGAGGCATGATAGACAAGTAAGAAGATCACCGATGTACGATCGAACTGTAATCGAGTAAAGTTGATGTTATTTAAAGTAATAAAAGGGAACTATTATATACGTTCACGTGCGTGCATCCTTACACAAGTCATCCCGCAAACCGTGGATCCCTCGCGGCGAGAAAAATTCATATTTCATCAGCGTGCCTGGAGAAAAGAATTTCATTTGGAAGAACGTTAACGCTCGGATGGATGAAATTCTACTGGTTAACGCTCATTAATAACGCTAATTTTATTTAAACAAACCGTAGAGGTTTTGAGAAAATCGGCTTCCTTGTCGGAGCGGAAAGGGGCATCGTTGACGAAACTACCTGCAGCAGCTCAGAAAGATCGTCGAACGATACGCGGCGAGTAATTATTTGAAAACGAGCATCGGTCCAGTTCTATTAGCTCTCTATCAGCGATCGACGATGACAGATAAGGTCGGCCCGCCCTTTGTGCCGATATTTGCCGGTTTGGGCGCGTAACATGGGCCCCTCGTCTATCCATAGATCGCCGGTCGATCCTGAGGAAGAGCATCTGGCTCTTCCACGTGACCCGATCTCTTTGTGCCCGAGCGCAACGTCTTCTTGTTCCTCCTATCCGTCGATCGTCACGCTCCCTGAGCCTCTTCAAATTAACAGCGTATAAACAGTAACAAAGGGGGTGGGGTGGAGTTGATTTTCAGGCTGAAGAATAGGAATTTTCCTTTTTTTTTTTTCAAAGACTGCTCGAAGAGGCTTTTCATTGGAGATCGACGGGGGCTTTGGAAACTGTCGAATAGTGGAGTAAGTGTAAGTGGAGTAAGTCCTTGAGTAGTGATCCTAAGACAGGGTAGTAGTTTGTTCCTCTTTTAATATTATCAAAATGTTTGTGAAGGTTTATATTTTACTACTGGAAGATAATTTTAACTCTATATTTCCACCCTCCTTTTAACATACAAATTGCTTTTATTATTACAGAAATTATTCGTCTATTTTTAATTCCATTATTATCTTTTATAATATTGGGAAAGCTGTAGGCAATACTGTGCTTCTTTGAGATTTCATAACACATAAATGTCGACCTATTTTTAAGAGAAAGATCTGTACAGCTCTTTATACCTTCCTCCCGGATCGTGTTTGGCTTTTGGGATTTAGTGTATCCTAAAAAGTATCCAAAGATCCTTTAATCGGCTCCCTGGACCGTCGAACGACTCCACTGTGTTCCCGATTCCGATCCCTCCTCGGCTCGATCTTTTCCACGATCCATCAGCCGGGCGGAATAAGAGCAGTCGACGCATGCTCATCGGCCTGTTATAATTTCGGTTCTATTAGGCTCGTAGTGGGACCATAAGCCCCGAGGGGATTTCAAGAGATCGTAAAGTTAAGCCTGGACCCCACAGAGGTATATACCACCGTGCCTCTCGCACCGTGTACCATCTCCACTGTGTTAGTGTCGAAATACGCGCGGCCTTTCGATGCTCTTTTTACGTAGAATCTGCCAGTGGTACTCCCAGCAAAATACCCTAAACATAATATTCAGCATCCCGCGTAACAATTCTCTACGAAATTCGTTTGCAACAAGTATCGTGCCGAGGAAGGTAATTTATTAGAGCAGCTACCTAAAGTCTGAAAAATTTAGTGAAATTTGTAGGAATGGGAGATAAACGACTTTTAGTCTTCCGCGTTGTTCAAGCTTGTCAGTTGCTACCGTTTTCTATTAAAATAGTTGAAGAGCAAGGGGGAAAACAGGGAATGGCAAAAAACAGCTTTATCGAGAAAATTCAGTGTTTTATTCCAGTGCAGAGTGGGCTTTATGGTAAACAATCCAGTAAATGACCGAATTGTTGAATGAGAAGCCCAGTAAATGACCGCATACTTTTATTAAGAATTGTACTTATTAATGTTAGTTTAATACGCAAAACTGAAAATCTGGGATATTAAAAGTGCACTCTATTTATAAATAAATAGTAATTTTAAATTTATAATTGACATTTCTTTGCCTAATTGTCATCCACTGGTATGCGGTCAATTACTGGTTGGTTTATCCTACCTGTTTTTAGTTGCCACCAACAAAATATGCTATAAATCCCAAAATCACGAAAAATCACGAAATCACGTTCCGTGTTTTCTCCCCTTACTTTTACGGTCAACAGAGAACTCGACAACGAGTAGTAAGCCTGTTGAAAATGAGATGGTACAGTAATTGGGAGAAGTGAACGGTTCGTACAGTGAGTATCACTGGTTTATATAGACACGGAATCTGGAGGGCCGCATAAAGGAGCGAAACCGACTGTGAAGAGGGTCCGTTCAGGGGTACACCGTCAAGTAGCATCTTGACACGAGGCTCACAATGGCTACTTGTTAGCTCACCGCGTCAACAGAGAAAGGAAAACGGCCCCTGGTCCCCCCGATCCCAGCTTTTCATCGTCCAAATACACTTGTCAAGAATAGGAACACCTTTCGACATCGTGTATGAACTTCAACGCTTCTACTGGACTTGCCATCAAAGACGAATCACACGAATCTAAAACCTCGTCTACATATTACTCGTTCTCCAAAAGTCTTCCACCCGTTCACCCACCAATTCCAAGGAACCCCAACATGAACTCCCAAAGCCTCCGTACTATCTTCCAAAGAAAAGGCTCATCGAAAAACTAATCAAACCGCGCACTTCGAAGACGTTCCATCGCGGAAGCAGCTACGTTAAAAGCGATACACAGCTGTCGAGCATAATTACCCCGACCCCGTTTTCCCTTGGGTTGTCCCTCCCGTTTCCTCCCCGCCCGACGACTGTATTTAAACTTTCGCACGGGGCCCGGGCCGAAAGCGCGCGCCCAGGGGAAGGCAGGTGCGGCCGAAAATCGCGAAGACGCTTGGAAAATTGGAGGACGACCGTTTTGCAGGGCACCGGGGGCCCTCCGGTTGCCGAACAAACCGGATAACAAGTTTGACGTGCGTTACAATGCAGTCATTACGCGCCGATAATGACGGGGCATTGAAGCGCGAACGGCCAAGGTGGATCGCAGTGCAGCAACGGGCCCCCATCAGCTGCATCTGTCCGGCCGACAATGGACGCAACGTTGCGCCACCCTGCGAATCGTTACGCGGAAATTAATGATGCCCCCCCGCCTCATCCCTCGCTCGGCGTCGATGCCTCGTCAAAGTTGCATCCCCCCGGCGCCGGGGACGCTCGCCACCGCGATCGATTATCGAGCGCGGCGGGAATAATAGATTCCAGTGGATGCCGCCGCGGTAATCGTATCAATACCGGCGACAGGGTAATCGTATCAGCGGTTAGAAGTTTGTCAGACGATTGGAGATTTTAAACGGGTGCTCGTAACGATAATTGGCGGTAATATTTTATGCCGGGGGGATTTTTTATGCACGAGGTAATGATACCTGGTGCGTGTATTCGCGGAATCCGGGGATGGGGGGTGGGAGTTCTTCAGACACGTGGGAGACATCCTGGGTCTATTAGATATTCTGAGACATGGAGTATTATGAATTGAAAGAGGGATAATCGAGGACTCTAGCGATCGTCGTGAAGATCCCGCGGAAACCACCCCATGGGCGTTGAAGGGATTAATATGCAGAGAGACGAAGAGGAAATGGCCATAGAGTTAAGGTAAATGATAGCGGAGCCAGGGGGTCAGTGGTTCCAGGTGGCGATTTAAAGCGAGTCGATCGATTTGTCTGATACTTCTGCTGGCTGGTCGGCGATGGGGGCGTAGGTGAGGGAACGGCTATTTACCGGGGCATCGGCGTAAATTACGACACGTGGAACGGGGGTTAAAGCTAAGCTCTACGCTTAGACCAGCGCGGCCGTGGTGGGAGAGTGATTTCGAAGGGGGGAATATTTATGGGCAGACCGGCTGAAATTAATTTATGCAGCCGCATAGGCTGCCACGTAATTTATTCGCGGTGCCCGCGACGATCAGTCACTCTCTTCACTGGCTTTTGTGTGTAAGGAAATCCTTGCCCATTAGAAACGGCCACGAGGAGAGCCTTCCCTCCGCCTATACGCGATCCCTCTTCCCGTTTCTCTTCCACCGGCGCTCGATAGCCGGCCGCGTACACCTTCATGCTGCTCCCCCTCTCCCCCCAACGTGGAAGATCTAGAATCGTGACTGCTGGATCTATAGGTAAACGCAGGAGGCATAGATCTGGCCACTGGTGTGTGATCTTGGACGGGTCAATTATAAGCTCCGAACTGGAGGATGAACTGTGCTCAGCGTTCTCCTCGGACCGATGATTGTACTTGGAGATTCGGTGATACATTCCTTCGACATTACCAGTGCTTCCCTTGGTATCAGATCGAAGGCCTACTTGTGATCTATCGACACAGAAGACACCGCTGTTCATTTCTATAAAGAGGTGTTATTGTGAAGAAGCTACGAGGAGCTAAAAAGCTGAAACATTTGAAGGAGACTCTAACCAACTCCAGAATCTTCTGCAATCCCAAATCAACCCTCTAAATATCTTCCAAAAACAGCTGAGACTACAAAACTGCAAGGATGCGCGAGGCAGGTCGCCCGGCAAGGCCGCGAGGTCCCGAGGATCTCGAAGGAGCGCAGTACTCCGAGAATCTGGAACAGACGGAGCGGTTTCGGGAGCGAAGAGAGGAAGAGGATCGACACGGTGGGGCCCAGAGAAAGAGGGAGGGAGAGGGAAGAGGCCAGGGATCTCCGTGGAGGATCTGCTGTGCACCCGCGTTATGATTTGTGGGGGCCCAGATCCTGATCCTGTCTGCCTGGAAGAGGGCACCCACGCTTTCCAGGAACCGCGTCCTCCTCGTGTGGACCGACCGGCCGGCGGGCGGAGGAGCAACGCGGTGGAAAAGGCCCACGAGGGTGGGGGAGGGGACTGGCCCGTGGTGGGACGGATGGTGGGGGAGTGGGGGGAGGACGTCTTCGAGATCAGCCGACCCGATTACACCGAGGGTGTAATGGACGGACTAATTTGTGAAATTTAAATTCCGTCCCCGACGTTTTACCGCGAGAGGCGAGCCGGTGCCTGGGGGACCTCGTCCACCGAGATAAATCGCGACCCCCTCCTGGACTTCATAGAATCTTACGGGGACAATCGGGCGGATCTTTCTGGAAAATCGTAGGTGGGCAGGTTTCGCGCTACGAAGTGCTGGCTGTCCGTCTGCTCGCGCCGCGGTGGTATCTAGATTTGCATTTCGACCGGGGCGCTTTTACCATTCTGCCTGGCTGCTTGTCAGATCGCTTAATCCCGCAAATCGAACGGGCCCCTCCCTTGGGACCTATGATGTCGGTTAACTGTGGTGGGATGCCTGTTGATACTGGAGTGGGCGGTAATGAAAGCATAGGGTTGAATGAGAGGAACAATTGGGCCCGGTGAGAAATATCCTGGGTGTATTCTCACTCGCAGTCTGTCTCACATTACTCACACATCGGTAACTAGCGTTACATTATCTAGAAAATAGTGTAAATATCTATGAACGCTGAAGCATTAAGGATATAATAAGTATATGACAGATCCGAATTCGATGGAACAGGGCCCAATGGCAAGCGTCCAATGAACGCGGGGCCCCCTTGCGATGAAACAATGGACGAGGGACAATAAGACAGTGAGAGGAGCAGAAAGAAGAGAAGGGAACACCAGGAAGGGAAGTGGCGCAATAGCAGTGAAAAGGTAGGGAAAGGGGGAGAAAGAACATGGCAGGGGAGAAAGCGAGAGATGGGAGCATCGGGAGCAAGACGTCGACGTAGTGGCGGATTAGAGGCGGCTTCTCGCTGTATGGCGAGCGGGCCCCCATTGTCGGGGCCCGGGCATAATACGGTTATGATTTAGTTTTCGGCCGTGAGGATACGCGAGCGAACGAACGAAGGAACGGGCCGAGGGGGCCTGACGGGCCTCGCTTGGATGCAACATGGGACGAGGAGGGGAAGGGTGGCAGAGCTGTTGGTGTCGGGTTACAACGGGGCCAGGGCCCCGCCTGGACATCCACACGTCCTCGTATTCCGCGGACCCACACGCAGTCGGGCCCTTTAAGCGTGCCCATAACTGCGTGTACGGAGGGCCCACGATCACGCGTGTCCCCCTCTTTTATACCCCCTCGTCGCTCCTAGTTATCTCCGTGCCCTTATTCCGCTCTCTCTCTCTCGCTCTCTCACTCTCTCTCTCCGAGGGACGCTACCTTTTGTCGAGCCTTTCTTCTCCTTTTCGCAGGCTGCCTCCCCCTCTCCTTCCCCCTTCGCAGATCTGCTTAACTGTTCCCTCCTGTTCGGCCCTCCCCTCCCCCAGATGATTTTCATAGATAGGGAACGTTCGGGGAAGTTTTTCGGAACAAAAGTGAGGGTTCCATGGAGGATGCTGAATGTCGGGGCAGTCTGCGGACTTTGTGTCTGCAGGGAAATGAGTGTCTGTTCGTGTTACAGACGATGGGGTGTATGTATGTAGGTGTGGGGTTGATGCTGTTAGGAGGGGATCGTTTTGCAATCTTCCTGAATTTTCAGGAAGCAAGTGTCGCGGTGTTCTTCGCTTCCAGGGAACAAGAAATCGCTTCCTTTGGGCATTATTAGTAGCTCACAAGGGAACATTCCGAACCCGGATATCCAAAAAAATTCTGAAACTTTGTGAATATGTAGGGAATTTCCTCCGGATTAAAACACAATTTTTGTTTACTGCCCAAATTCGCTATAAGGGGTGTAATTGACCCCTGAAAATCCGGTTATTTTCCGATTTTGTGTTATAACTCTTGAACTGTAAAATAATTTTTTCGCCACAATTCTGCGATTTTAGATCAGATACGCACCTACTCCGAACAGCATTGCTATGGCCACAGACCATCTGTTCCCACCGAATCGACCTACGGAGCATGAAAACCTCGAAACAGGAGGATCGTGCGGTGGAAAGAGAAAGTGCAGAAAGTATTTACGCAATTTTCTCTATCGGTACGATCCGCTGAATGATTGCAGAGTTTCTCCGCGTAGTTACGGCTAGGTTTTTCGACGGAGGGGTAAAATAAAAATAACCCCGTCACCTTTTGCCACAATGTCCTTTCCTCGCACGGCGCGGGTGCACGTTCCGCGAACTCGCGAATTATGAATATGATTATCTCGGACGGGCTCTTGACGGGAAGCCAGACCTGTCCCAGAGGTGTCACCTTACATCCTCCCCCTCCTTCATGGTGTCGACGCTCCTAGGCCCCCTCGGGCTGCTCTCTCCCGTTCCTGACTTGGCGCGTGACGTCGCCTCTCGTAACCGAATCTCGCGAATAATTGGACCTCCGCGCCCCCTCGCTTTCCTTCCGATCGCCTCTCTATCATATCTTCGTGAAAAAACGCCAAAAAGGTCCGCAGTAGTCCAGTGGCGCATACGGGATTTAATCTTGGGGGGAGCCGAGTTGAACGGAGAAATATATATTTGACTGCAAATTCAAGGAAATTCGTTAGGTGACTATAAAAATTTATCTACAGAATAAAATCCACTTTTCTTCTTACAAACCCCCTCCTTTGGGGGTGGTAGGGCCCCTCATCCCCCTCTGGGTGCGCCACTGCTCTAGTCACCCTCAAACAACTTCCGCTGACAATCCATTAAACGTATCATAGAACCCTTTAACTCCGATTATGCCTACCCTCGAATCTTACAAACTAAAACTCAAATAATTCAATACAAGCTTCTCACCAACGTGCCTGTCTCTTCATCTACCTTCAACTCTTAGCAGACACCTTTTGACGCCATCGCTGTCTTCGAGCCCAAGGTTTTGACAGTCTGTAAAAATCCCGTCGAGTGGGGTACGCACTTCGCGCGAGTAAAGGGGGGCATGACTGAAAGGGGTGGCGTAGAGGGGCGTAGGGGAGAGATGCAGATGGGCCGGCAGCCTCTTTTCCGCAGGGGCCCGCAATAAATTTAACGGGCCAACGAGGGGGGCTGGGCCGGCTCGCAAGCGCGGCGCGATAACGATCGAACGAGCGTCAGAGAAGTGCTAAGTAACTACCGATCGTATCGGAGATAGAAGGTTCGCCTGGCTGCCTCTAACCCCCCCTTGTACGGTGTGTGCGTGCCACGGTGTACATACATCATACAGAATTTTCTTGGCGCTATCGACGTCACCTAAAACTGTCACCGATACAGGGGCCTCCGGTCCAACAATGGGTGCCCCAGGAACGGGCTAAGCCAGTTGTGTTTGACGTTTATGAATCGAATTTCTTCTACGCCCCACCCCCCTGCGACAGATACTAGGGGGAGATAGCGGGGAAAAGAGGCCCTGTTGTATACACGGGGACCGATTCATGATGCACAGCCGATGACGGGGCACGTCAGTGGGCTCGTAAACTGTTTCAACAGTTGGAGTTTGATGGAGGAAAGGTGGAGCTTGTGAGTGGGCTTGGAGATGTTTTATTTTATGGGCCTTATGTGTTTCATTGGGATTGCGGAGATTTGGGGATTGGGGGCGCGTTAATTTAATAGGTGAGTGATTGGTGAGTTATGGTTACGGTGGTCGGAGTCGTTAGGGGATGAAGTACTTGCGATATATTATAATAATAATAATTGTTTATTAACGGAATTAAATTCCACTTGTACATAAGAGACGGCATTAAAGCCCTTAAACCTACAACAAAGACATCGCGGATACCCGTCAAATTAACAATTTTATGACGCTACTATGCTGCTCCTCTCAGCGCCAATTTAATTTTCGACATAAATGTACCAAAAGAGTTGGAGAAAATATCCGCATTTAGAGCTAGACGGTTTGTTGTATTACAGACTCTTCTGTATTATAGAAGTTCTGTTTCATTTATTATCGTGCTTATTATTAAAAACTCGAGGCAGATTATTTGAAATTAAAGATTCTCAGGGGAACCACTTGTCGGCGATACTCCCCTCGATGATCCTCCCATCAAACTAGCATTACCATCCCCGAAGTAAGAGCTCATTCTCCCCTCACAAACAATTATCACAGCCACCCGTGAGACGCATAAATACAATTCTCCTAATTCACCGTATCATTGTATGCAGGGTGCGCCAGCCCCCTAATTCTCTCTACCCTCGAATCGCCCCATAGAAACCCGCGGCCGCTTGGCTCCGGCCCGCCAAGCATATGTCGAACATCGTCGCCCCCTTTCTCGCGCAGTGACACCATGGAATTTCGCGCAGACGATTGGCCAGTGGTTCGTCCAATGAAACGCCCGGCGAGCAGGGCGAACGTTATGGGGGTTGACGGGCAGGCGAGTCCCTCGGGGTGGTATCTATGGGATTAGAGCTAGGGTGAGGCGATGGTAACTTCGTTATCATAACTCGTTCCCCTTTCTTCCTCCATTCGCGTGACTATACCCGCGTTGTAGTGGCCACTCGGTTCGTGGTGTGATGTTTTAACCTTCTTCTTCGGTTCCTCCATGCTGATACTTCAATCGCACACCTAACTCAGACATTCTCTATTCGTTAATCTTGCATTTCTTCCGATCGCTTCTGAGGAATCGACACGAAGCTAAAAATAGGGAAGAGTGTTTCTAACGGGACCGAGGGGAGTGCGCGGGGAGGGGCTGCGCGAGTCAAAGTGTCAGGTGAGCGATTACGGAGTCGATCCTTGGCTGCTTGTAATTCTAGACAGGAATTAAAGCGGCGCACTGGCCGGCCGCAGCCTCACCTTTACCAGCGGCACCGTGGAGAGAACAACTCTGCGACGATCACCTGCGAGCTTCGACGTCGGAACCCAGAGACTCGAGTTCTACAAGACTCTGGCATCCTGGCCAGAGTGACATCTGAATTGTTGATGAAGGAATGAGTAGCCTGAAGGGGATGCGGTAGCTTATGCCACTTCGACGAGTCTACTGACGATGTTAGCAAGGCATCGGTATGCGAATACATACCACTGGTGCAACTTTACACCCGGAAGTGTCGAAGCACGTTAGCGCACTGGGACAGTTCGTTAGAATTCCTTTGATAAATTCCTATTACTGCCTCTCTGACCGCCACCACGTGTCTGAATCTTCAGCGCGTACACCCTGAAGAGACGCTCCCCTCGCAAGCGATAAGAAAAAGTGTCTTCGAAGCATACACCTGTCCACCAGCGACCAGCCTATTTGGACCAAGACACCTGACACTAACTAGCCGCTTGCGAAAGATCGGCCATAACCCGGCGACAGTCGCGAATCTCGAGGAACTAACCCTTTCACCGCGCACGCTGCGGCCAGAGGAAGACGTCGCGCGAACAGCTGGGAACGCCATTGACCGAGGTCCATTCAGAATGCCCCCGTGACTCGACAGCTGAAGGACGTTGTTCTCCTACGACAAATTACGCTGCTTTCGGCTGGAGCTACACCACCGTGGACGCCAAGCGCGCACGTACGCGCATACACGCGCGACCCGCTCTCTCCGACCTACCCCACCGAGAATCGTGTTTCAATACGGAAACCGAAAACCATATCATTACGTTGAAGCTCCGTTTCGTCGCTCACGAAACACGCTCGCGCGACTGGGAAGGTTTCGTTGCGACCTGCGCGCGCCAGGCGTCTCGCAGGTGCGTGAGCGACGCTGGGCGCCGCGCGGCATTCTTCTCGGATTCGATCTTCCACCCCCTGTCGCGAGCTTTTCGACCGGACCAGGTCGGGGGACTCTAAATACAAGAGGTGCGCGAGGTTACGTCGGGTCATTTTCGCGTGCGGAGGTTGGGGGTTGCATAGTGGCTGGGTTGTAATGGGGGGATGATGGTTAGGGGCAATTGGGGTAAAACGGAACACCAATGTTTCTGTTAGATAAGAGCTGCGAATGAGTTGGTACCGCGTGACATGGAACCAAAGGGTCCTCATAGCATTTCATGATAGACCATAGATCCCTGCGGTACCAACTCATTCGCAGCTCTTATCTAACAGAAACATTGGTGTTCCGTTTTACCCACGCGTTCCGTTTCACCCCACTTTCCCCTACAAGGTGATACAGAGGAATAATTTCTACGTGTACGTTAAGACCGTAGATCCTCGACTACCGATCGTTGGCAATTGACGCTCAGGAATAGAGAAGTAGGGTAAATCCGGGAGACGCAGTCGGGCTGGAGAGTTGGTCAAATGGCTATATTCAGACTCTACATCTGTGTATATGTAAAAGTGTGTTAAGGTTTAGAACAATTAATTCTCTACGAATCAACTGTTTCGACCAACTCTCCAGCCCGACTGCGTCTCCCGGATTTACCCTATCTGAAGAAGCTCCTCGGTGAGCTAGACCCCTCAAACATTTTTCTGTGCGAATTGAGGCTTGCATCTTGGCTAGGATTGCGATGGGGGATAGAAAGGGCTAGCTTCGACGTGCACCTTAAAATTTAGCTCCTCGATGGCAATTGACGCTTAACAGGCTACCTCCCTCACACGTTTCGATGTACGAAGTTGGAGGGCTGCGTGGTGGGGACGGTAATGGGGTGTAGGATGACAGAGAGGGGTAGTCTCGAAGCGCGCCTTAAAACAGTAAATCCTCGAGTAATGATCGATGGCCATTAACACACACGAGTAGAGAAGACTCTGAAGAAACTCTCGCTCCTTTACGGACCACCTTCATGGTTACAGTTTTCCATCGAGCACCTTATCTCGCGCCACTCGCCTTCGAAAACCACATCTCTCGGCCATCGATTGCTCAATACCATTTCTCGTGGTTTCTCTGTGGTCTCCGGCTGGCTATTTTTCTCTGGTTTCGGGCAGTAGGTATAACGTTGCTGGCTGATCGTTCTCATAGAAACTTAGAAACCTATTCGAACCACCATCGAAGATATCCAAATTTCTATCCACGCCTGTTGGAATATTACAGAGCTATTCTTAGCATCCGTTTCCTTGGTCTGAAGACACCCACCGCTTCGGAAGATTAATGCCTCATTGAGACCCCGTGGTGTTAACTTATAGGTACTTATGCACAGGGTGTATCAATTAGAGAATGACCTGTTACGGCAGCAATTAACGGCTCAGTGGGAGCGACTGTGCCAGCCAGCGGAGTAGCGGCACGTTTTTTTTTAAGAGATCACTGAGAGCTGCGGAGGGTGAGCTGCGAAAGTGGGGCAAAGTGGGAGCCCGTAATAGAATTAGTTCCGAAAGCCTGGGCCCGTAGGAACGGGACAATTGGCGAACGCTGGGCAAAATTGGCCACGTTGGTTACATAATGGGCCTCCTCGCGCATCGTCACATGGTGGGCAGCGCGAGTATTTAGATGAGTTGACTCCAATTGGCGTACGTACCGTGAGAATCCCAGTATCTAGCGCGCCGAGCGTGGTGTGAACCGGCCGACTGGCGAAGAAAAATGGGTGAACTAATCATGCAAATTGGGCACAATGTTACGTAATTCTGGTCTATCTTCGGCCATCCGCCGCCTAGAATCTCAACGCGGCGTGCTGCCCAGCAAAATGATTTGCATTTCGCTGGACATATTCGTTTCATTTCTGAAGCTACGTTTTCCACTGCAACAGTGGGCCTTCGAGGAGAAGGCTTCACTATTCTGAGGAACTCGCGTAGTCGAAGAACCTTCTTGGATCAATCGATTCATAGAAACTATTACCAAAGGCTATACGTTCCTCCTTCAAATTTACTTCCACTTCTGAAATTCGATCACCTAAAATTCGCCCCTCTCTCTCTCTCTTCGGCGGGGAAGTCACTTTCAGTGGACCTTGTGATCGCACAACTTCCCTTTCTCGTGCCATCGATCCTCCTACACCGTCGTGGAAACGTAATCGATTGGGGGTTAGTTAAAGGAAGGATTTGACGGGCAAGGCTGCGGTTGGTGATGCGAGGACGGCTCGCGGGCAGATTTGAGCGAGGAACGGAAGAGGTTCGGAACGATTATGCAGCACGACACGGTGCGCAACGAGGAGGAGTGCAGTGCACGCTGCGAGCAATGTGCGAGGCTTCGCGCGGCCGTCAATTACGATTAATTAGAGCGGAGACTGACAGCGGACGCAGCGACGGCTACTTAATACTTTAACTTGTCCCCAACCCTCCACCCGTTCACTTCCTCCGCCGTCGTCGACGACGGCGAATCGACGGGAACGCGTCTCGTTCATCGTCGGCCCGTGGCTCCCTTCTTTCTTCCTCGTCTTCCGTCGTCCATTCGCGAGTACCGAGATCCACGCTCCGAGGGAAGCGTCTCGTGGTCCTGCGGCGAGAAAACTCGAGCGCCGAAATATCAAGCTCGTGGATATTGGCTACTTCCTGCCCGGATTCTGTAGAAATTCTTATGTAACGAGAGGAATTGTTAATGGTAGGTATGTAGGTACTGGAGACACCGAAGAAAACAGAGGATGGGATGGAGATGTGGGAGTTATTGAGGGATTACGTCCACCTAGAGGTCCGGAAGAAGCATACAAGTTCTGGATTTTTTGGGGGAAATGTATGAGTGAGAATCATACACAATGTTTTTTTACTAAAGGATACATCTTTTGACTATATTATTCTAAATTTTCGTGAGATGTTATTAATAACTAAAGGAGATATCCGCTTGGATACGAGTTTCGTTTTTGTTTTAAGCATTAGAAATCATCTGAAAGCAAAAATTCAAATAGATTTTAGAAATAAATAACTTTCTGATGTTCTCATATTTAAGGGGACTAAGTAGGCAGTCGTTTTCCATGAAAAAAAAAACTTTCTTTTCAATGTATTTGTAAGAAAATGAAAGCAAATCCAGATACTTATATCATTTTATCCAATATTTATTATTATCGTAGAGATTGAAAAAAAGTTGGCATGAAATATACATGTGCTTTGAAAATGACGGTGCCGAGTGATAAATATGTTAACGTTCTCCTGTGGTTTTTCTGTAATATTGGTCTTAAAACGTGACCAACGTACATTCTGTGTAACTGCGCAATTAATAAAAACTAGAATGAAAACAGAATTATTAAATGGATGGCTGAAAACCGTCGATTATTTCATGAAAAATTCGATCGTGTTTGTGTGCTACTAAAAACCGCGAGTTTTTAATTTTTTTATGAAAATCTCGAATTTTTACGGACCGTATCACAGGTTGCGCGGGAAATGGCACATATTTTATACATCCTGTAATTTTTTCAACTCGATCTGAACCTCGTCCATTCGCAACTAGGGGAAAACCAAGACAAAAAAAAAATTCGAGAATAACGCGGTTAAAGTTTCTGGGCAAAATCGAAGCTGTAAGTTGCCGCTTGACCTTCTTAGCTGCCAAGTCAACAATTTTGCGAATGTTAATATAAACCAAGCGCCAGTTTATTAAAAAAAGATAGTACCTACCTTCGGAAAATACAATAAAAAAAAAATCGATTTTTCTACTGCCCAAGTAATCCCCTTAAAGAGAATCTATGGTACAGGAAAATGGTATCTGCACATAGCAGCCCGAAATTTGAGACTGCCAGTGGTTCGGAACCTGATACAAAATTGGGAATATTTCTTTTTAACCGACGATAATTCTATAAGCAGCAATTAAGTATTATCTGCAACGCCGCTGGTTACTGGTGTAATTAGAACATCCACCAGTGTTAATTATCGGTACTATTCGTTGCCGTAATACAATATCGTAACACAATCTATATTTTTAAATATTGAATTCCGCTGTACAATATCGGAATTGAATTTACAACAGGGATCCCATAAATTGCACGCTCGTTAACACCGTTCCACGGCTTCCAGGCTCCTAGTCGTCACGCATGGCATCTGTATCGCATTAACCATCGCGATTTTCTACTTGCCACGAGCACTCGAGGACCATAATTATAAGGGTAATTACCAGTATCAGCTGGATTGCATTATAAACTATATATATACATATATATGCGCGCCACGATTTACAACTTTCTCCGACAATGTAATAACGATCCGCTTAAAATTATACAAATTACGAAGAAACGAGAGCCACATGCTCCGCAGTATCACTCCGCGTCTGTGTCGGCGATTATAAACTATCAAGTGGTTTGACTCAGAATTTAAAAAAATCGAATTGTAGGTATTTCTTATTTTGTGTCGCATCGATTACAGGAGCGTAGAAATCTAAATACTTACTTCGAGGCGAAGGAAGGTACGACTTACTTAGTTAATTTTCATAATCACTGTTCGGTAATTGCTTGGAGTTCGAGGGGATTAATTTGACTGTTTGCGGAAGAGTTCGACGGGTGGTTGTCGTAGTTGGAGGCGACGAGGATGGAAGACGAAGATGGTATTCGAGCGATTGCGCTCGTCGTCGGTCTCGTTCGTTAATTGAGCCATTGTCTAGGTCCGGTTAGGCACGTCTAAGAGCCTAATGGCCGTTTCCTAGAGACGCGCCAGCCCGAATACAGAACGAATTAGAATAATTCGTTCCGTCTGGCCGCGTCACTAGACAGTGGCGTACAAATTTGCCCGAACGTCGCCAAGAATCGGTGGCTCCGCTTTAATTTCCACGCTTAACCGCCGTTTCAGCATCGTCCTGTCGGCGTCCCGTATCCCTGCCATCCGCAAATATCACTTCTGCACGGGGCTGTTTAATTAAAACGAGCCACCGCCGCCCCGACCGTGTTTCATCGTGCGCTCACGCTTTTGGTTCGGGCGAAAATATTTTATGTTTTAAAAAAAAAAGAGAACACGTGGCGCATCCCGTGCAGACTCGGCGGAACGGTGTGGCAGAGAATCGTGGGAGAGTTGCGTTTTTAACAAATTCTACCTGCTCTCCTGGGGATTGTAGGAGAACTTTGTAAAATTGTGCTACACTGGCTTTTGAGGCGGAAAGTGCCTCTGAGATTAGTTTTCTTCAAATTTAATTCTATATGTTGAAAGCTTTCGATCCTCGGAGCTCGAGAGTTTTCTCAATTTCAAGATTTCTCAACGCTCTGGAGACATTAGAAATCGATCCTACAAGTTGATAATCGTTTGTACTGTTTTCCACGACTCCAAAGTAGTGGTGGAGAACTATCGATGGTACTTACGATAGTTATCGATGGTTCTCACTATCGAAATTTGTAATAATATTAGAAATTAAATTTGGGATTCTGAATTTCAGCTGTTATTATTTTTCAAATGACTAACCTACGATTTTCAGTACCGATAATTATCGATAGTGAAAATAAGCCATCTATAGTTTTAGAATCGATGGTTCTCACTATCGAAATGTGTAATAATATTACAAATTAAATTTGGGATTCTGAATTTCAGCTGTTATTATTTTTGAATTCACTAACCTACGATTTTCAATACCGGTAATTATCGATAGTGAAAATAAGCCATCTATAGTTTTAGAATCGATGGTTCTCACTATCGAAATTTGTAATAATATTAGAAATTAAATTTGGGATTCTGAATTTTAGCTGTTATTATTTTTTAATTGACTAGCCTACGATTTTCAATACCGATAATTATCGGTAGTGAAAATAAGCCATCTATAGTTTTCGATAGTGAAAATAAGCCATCTATAGTTTTCGATAGAGCAAAAATAAACAATCTAGTTTTCGATAGTGAAAATAAGCCATCTATAGTTTTCGATAGTGAAAATAAGCCATCTATAGTTTTCGATAGTGAAAATAAGCCATCTATAGTTTTCGATAGTGAAAATAAGCCATCTATAGTTTTCGATAGTGAAAATAAGCCATCTATAGTTTGCGATAGTGAAAATAAGCCATCTATAGTTTTCGATAGTAAAAATAAGCCATCTATAGTTTTCGATAGAGCAAAAATAAGCAATCTAGTTTTCGATAGTGAAAATAAGCCATCTATAGTTTTCGATAGTGAAAATAAGCCATCTATAGTTTTCGATAGTGAAAATAAGCCATCTACAGTGTTCGATAGTGAAAATAAGCCATCTATAGTTTTCGATAGTGAAAATAAGCCATCTATAGTTTTCGATAGTGAAAATAAGCCATCTATAGTTTTCGATAGTGAAAATAAGCCATCTATAGTTTTCGATACTGAGAACCATCGATAACTATCGTAAGTACCATCGATAGTTCTCCACCACTACTCCAAAGTGATCTCCATTAAATACCCGAGACTCCAAAATACACTGTGCCCATTCCCAAGTGTCTCTTATTCCACGTCTACCCTTTTCCATCCTCATTTCTATCCACCAACTACCACGAAAGCGCATTGATCCCTAATTCACCGCCAGCCGCGATACTTGCTCTTTTCGCCCACGCAATTGCGCCCGATGAAAACCTCAGCGGTCCGTGGCAACGTTCGAGCCAGCAAAATAAAGGAATTCGGTGTAGAAGACGGTCGATCGATGTTCCTGGAAAAGCTGGGCCACTCTTGATGGCCCGTGGAACGAGGCCTTCCTCTTAATTTCTAATTTCATTACGTATAGCCGAACGGGCCCCAATAATGGGCCCCGTTACCCCATAGGCCATCTGGCACGATCGCTTCGGAGGATCTGTATCTACATACCGATCGAACATAATCGATCGATCGGGGATCGATCGGCGGAACGACGCTGCTGCCCGGACACCGGACGATCAGCCGCGTTTTTAGTCGGGGGCCACGTGTAATCATGCTGGCCCCGTCGAATTTACATGGCAAATTGCGCGAACGCGGGGCGTTTTCTTCCTGTTGGCAGGAATAACCCAGGCATTCACTTGGCCTACTTGGCTTTACGGAAACGCGACCCCGAAGGCAAAGAAGAACTCGAAGGGAGGCATATTTCCAGCCGGGCAGGCTGCTGGTTACACAGTTTTCCACCCTAGCCTCGATTTCACCCCGTGAAAGGGAACCCAAAGGAATCGCGATTGAGACATTAACACATTTTTAGTGTCCACTTTTTAATCACTATGGATACACTTGTCTGTGTTTTCTGTGGACAGTGAAATTAACACAGAGTGCTGCGGGCGTTTTGGCATCGCGTGGATATTTTCTAGAAATCGTCTCCATTTTGAAAACGATGCAAGGAAACAATTCACTTTCTATATAACAGAGGAGGTTTCGAAAGTTTGCGCAGCTACTTACAAGTGTTGTATAGAGATCCCCTAGACTCCTCTTAGATTAGTCACCGATTTTATTTAAACAAAAATTTCGAATAACGAATAAAACTTAAAAAAAAAAAAAATAACTCGTCGTGTGTCGATTCAAAATAACACGGGTAACTTTTTTTCTAACTTTTATTCGTTATTGGAAATTTATTGAAATGAAAATTTTGCCCATCCCTGTGTTCGTAGCTAACGATTTTCTCGATTGAGATGTTTGCACTCGATGTCACGTACACTTCGGTCTCGTGTTTAATTGTATCAAGATCCGAGGATGCTGCGATCATCGTTTAATGAACAGATATAAATGCGATCCCGTTTGGAAGGGGGAGGGGGTGGAGGAGGAGAGTGTTACGTTTCGTGCCCTCGTAGCCGCTGAATAAGATTCTTTCCAGGGAGAGTGGCGACGGCAGGGGTCTTACTGTGAGTCGATAAGGCACACATTAATTGAAGAACAACATCCGGCAAAAGAGCTGGTGGCCGCTGGCGTGACATCATTGTTTACGGCGGAACGAAAACGGAATTAAACGGACCTCCTCATCGGGGCCGGCCGATTCTAAAGGGTAATTTCAGAGTGATAACGGGAGCTCTACTTCCTAACATCGATACCTTTCAATACTATCGATACTTTCCGCCCATAACCGGTCGCCGCTAATTCACACGACGTTGATATACGATATCCTAAGTATTAGTTTCTAAGTAGCTGCATCAATTCAGAAGTACCTATATACTCGGAGCCGTTGAGAAATTCGACGCGAATTCGACGACGAACATTTTACCAGTCAGCTTAAAACTGTATTACATCTTGATGATTAAAATTTCAGATCTTCAACGCAACCATTATTTTCACCGCTGGTGGGTCGTGAGACGTTGGAGTAGTGGTGGAGAACTATCGATGGTACTTACGATAGTTATCGATAGTTCTCACTATCGAAATTTTTAATAATATTACAAATTAAATTTGGGATTCTGAATTTCAGCTGTTATTATTTTTCAATTGAATAACCTACGATTTTCAATACCGATAATTATCGATATTGAAAATTAGTGGTGGAGAACTATCGATGGTACTTACGATAGTTATCGATGGTTAATATTAGAAATTAAATTTGGGATTGTGAATTTCAGCTGTTATTATTTTTCAATTCACTAACCTACGATTTTCAATACCGATAATTATCGATAGTGAAAATTAGTGGTGGAGAACTATCGATGATACGTACGATAGTTATCGATGGTTACTATTAGAAATTAAATTTGGGATTCTGAATTTCAGCTGTTATTATTTTTCAATTCACTAACCTACGATTTTCAATACCGATAATTATCGATAGTGAAAATAAGCCATCTATAATTTTCGATAGTGAAAATAAGCCATCTATAGTTTTCGGTAGTGAAAATAAGCCATCTATAGTTTTAGATAGTGAAAATAAGCCATCTATAGTTTTCGATAGTGAAAATAAGCCATCTATAGTTTTCGATAGTGAAAATAAGCCATCTATAGTTTTCGGTAGTGAAAATAAGCCATCTATAGTTTTCGATAGTGAAAATAAGCCATCCATAGTTTTCGATAGTGAAAATAAGCCATCTATAGTTTTCGATAGTGAAAATAAGCCATCTATAGTTTTCGGTAGTGAAAATAAGCCATCTATAGTTTTCGATAGTGAAAATAAGCCATCTATAGTTTTCGATAGTGAAAATAAGCCATCTATAGTTTTCGATAGTGAGAACCATCGATAGTTCTCCCCCACTACGTTGGAGCTTCTCAATCTTCCGCTTTTACTGGAAACCCCCAACGTCCGACTATCGCAACGCTTAATAAAGTTGGATGAAGCGTTCGCGACGAACTTCGAATTCTAAATTCTGCATCCGGGAGCGAAGCGAGGGGGGTGGACGAATTTTGTTGAGGATGATTCGACCGCGACGAAGGATGGAGCGAAGAGACAATTTCGCAAGGAGAGGAAGGAGAATGGAAGGGCTGTAACTGGAGCGACCGCGTCCCAGGGTCATCGCGGAGGCCCCCGTTTTACGAGCTTCCTTCGAGCAGCAGCCACACGATGAGCAGCCGAAGGACTGGCGAAAGGAAGAAGAGGACGACGGAGGTGGGAGTGGAAGGCCGCTAGAGCGAATGGCTCTGCCAAATTAGCCATGATTTATGGGCACGGCCGGCCAATATTCCATTCTATTAACATCACATTATGCGTCCGTAAAATTATGTACGTACCATCCGCCACGGATTTCGGGAGCCCCGTCAGGGCACAAAGTAATCTCTCCAGCGGATGGCGATCGGTCTCCTCGATCACCTGTTCGCATCCTCGGCGAGCTTTGCGCCGACTTCAACGATCGATCGGATTTACAGTCGGGAGACTAGAAGCGCAGAACCCAAGGAGACAATATTGTCTCTCAAAGGGAGAGGAGAGGACCTGTACTCACCGATTGGAACGCAACTTTGTGGGTTTACAGAGTGACTCGAGACAAGAAGAACGGTGTGCTTCATTCGGGCTCTATAACGATTTAAGGGGGTGAAAATTAACTTCAAAGTCGAATAGGCACTTCCACTTTTTCGCGTATAATTGTCAAACTACAACAGGTAGAAAAAAATGTTTCAAACAAAAGTTTCTTGGTGCAATGAGCGCTGCAAACTTGCGTTACCAAAATTTTGAAAAAGGTTTTCTTTCGTTCAGGTATTTTTTTTTTAATTCTTCTAAATTTTCTTAACTATTTCAGACCCCAAAGAGACAATATTGTCTCTCAAAGGGAGAGGAGAGGACCCGCACTCACCGATTGGAACGCAACTTTGTGGGTTTATAGAGTGACTCGAGACAAGAAGAACTGTGTGCTTCATTCGGGTTCTATTATCCTTTAAGGGGGTGAAAATTAGCTTCAAAGTCCAATAGGCACTTCCACTTTTTCGCGTATAACTCTCAAACTACAACAGGTAGAAAAAAATGTTTCAAATAAAAGTTTCTTGGTGCATTGAGCGCTGCAAACTTGCGTTACCAAAATTTTGAAAAAGGTTTTCTTTCGTTCAGGTATTTTTTTTTTAATTCTTCTAAATTTTCTTAACTATAGCAGAGAGGATTTTTTATATAATAAATATGAAACAAAATCAATCTATCTTTAATAAATAATAACCTCACATATGTTACTGTGGACTTCCAGTGCGATCAAATCTTTGGCATACTTGTTAATGACAATAAATAAGTTAATTATGCGATGTGCACAAAAAATATACATTTAAAAAATAGGATGTCGTTTTATTTTGTACTACTTTCCCGGAAAAATACCTTTTCACAGTGTTCCATGTCTTTTTTATCACATTTTCCCGTAAAGTATTATATTTTCCCGGAAAAACCCTAATGCGTGTTGAGATTCCCCTTACTTCGTGGCGAAGGCGCCTTGATTTGACGAGTGATTCTATTGTTCCAGAAATTCGTCTATCTCCCTTACATTTCAGCTGGACAGTGGAAGCTCCACGAGAGTGATGTATTTTTCCACGTAAGCGTCAGCAACAACATATTTACCACCGCGCGATAACATTTTTTGCAACGTATCAATTTGCAAACGGCAAACACCCGTCCATTCGCGGGAACGATGGGCTCGATGGTTTCGTTTCGGGGTTAAATAAACCGACGGGGAATTTGTTGCTCGGCCAGTGGACGGTGTTTCCATTGCGCTTTATAAAAAAAAAAAATGAATTCTATCGCGTCTTTGGATCCTGCATTATTTATTCCCCATTCGATTTCTATTATTGAACGTGATCGGTGGTACAACATTATCGGGTTATTGGCCAGTCGATTTTCTAAAATTTTTACGCGTCGCGTGTAGTTCGCGAAGGCTGCAAGGTGCACTGGTATTCGATTGTACAATGACCGATCGGCGATCGACAGTTCGTAGCGTCGAATAGCTGCAACGCACAATGTTGCACTCTATTGCAACATTATACGTACACGTGGCACAGGCATCGAGTTGCATGCCGCGATGCGTGCGCCCGTTTAATTAATTCCATGATAACCACCCCATGTGGGATCCATTCTGGGCATTCGGCGAATATCCTGGCGAATACTAAGCATTAATCTCGTTGCAGCAACGTTCCAGCCGCGAATTTTTTTTTGTCCGGTTAATTAACGATACTCGATATAGTATCGCCGCGATCAGGCGGGATGGAATAGGGGATGATAGAGCAGCGAAATGTTTAAAAATGGAGCACTCGGGCGGGGTGATTCAGCCCCCTTGAATTCTATATAAATCAATACAAGAATAGAAAATACGGCCCTCTGGGATAAATGTTAGTATACCACCTATTATTATTCTCTATACTCTCATTGACTTTATATGAGAGCGTTGACGCGGACTCGGAGCTGGAGCGTGGAGCAGTTCCAGATTATTTTTATTACATGAATTTTTTTTTCGTAAATGCGGATGAGAAGATTTTTTTAAATACTAATTCTCAATTCTTCGCGATTGAAAAATATTGTTCTAGGGCCCCGAAGCCCGGTGATAATCAAACAAATACCGGCGTTGCCTAAAAGCTGCGAAATTGATCGCCGGGTTTGCCACGTGCAAACGTGTATCACTGGTAGCATGAAGCAATGATAAAATTGGTCGAGATTTCGCCTCCGACCGATTCCCCGGTCACAAAGCCGAAAGGTGGCACAAAGGAAGATCATACAGCTCCTCGATCTCTTCCCCGTCGTATCAATCAAGAGGCCCCCTCCGTTTCGACCTCCTTCGATCCAACGATCACGCCAACTCGGTCGGACAGTTCCCTAGATCGCGTTCTACGATCAAGTAGTCTGGCTGGTTCCCGAAAAAACGTAGCGGCGCGCGTTGGGAATCGGGGAAACCGTGTATCGGATAGGGCCCAACGGCGGGCCGGAGTGATCGCACGGTTTATATTATGTATGCATCGGTTGCCCAACGATGCGAACGTCGGTAGCCATTTTGAAGCCGGGGCCCGGTTTCGTGGCTTCGCTCCTCTGCTCTGGGCCGGGGGAGAGAAAGGACGCGACCAGGAGGAAGAGACTTGTGGGCCAGACGGGGACTTGGAGCGCGGGGGCGAAGGAGCGAGGGGGAGAGGTTACGGGAGAGGGTGGCTTCTGGCTCATTGGGCAGACGTACAAATTCGTCGCGACGTATCCGTGGATTACGTGAGGGCCCCGCACCTTTGGGTCCCCGAACTTCTACGGTGCCACTTCTCCACGGGGCCCGGCGCGACCAGGGAACGCCGCGTCGCGGGGAGAGGGAACACGGTCCCCGGGGTCTTATCTTCGACATCGGCCCCGAGCTTCCTTCTTAACGGGTGACCGGACACGAGCTACGCGCGTACGCGACGCGTCTCCCTCTTCGTCCTCCCCGTTGCCGCACCACGGTACGGTGGGCCTCGAGGTTAATTTCGTCCGGGGCCCTACTCCAGCGTCCTCGGGTGACTCGATTACGCGAACCTTATCGAGGAGATAAGATAACGCACCCATTGGCGCTGTCATTGGTGAAAAGTTAAACGCAACGGCCACCTGCCCGCTCCGGGGTAGGTATAAACCGCGACATCATCCTCCATGGGAACGATTCCCTAATAGACTCTCGGTAGAAAAACTCGGGGATGCTTTCCCGATCCGAGGGAGATCGATACCATCGGCTCCACCTATACAAACTCCATCCCCGAAATCACAGGTACGATTGGGTTGCCCGCAGCTCATCGGAAAATTCTAATGTGAATGGCGGTAGAGGGAGGAGGTCGGGTAGGGGGGTGGCGAGAGTGACGGAGAGGCAGAGCAGGGGCCAGCAGGGCGAGGAAGAGAGAAAGGAGAGCACGGAGCTCGTGTTTCCGGCCGGGTGAACAACAATGCCCGCAGACAAATGAGCATCCCGCCTCCATTGTTCGCTTCATCGGCACGGCGCAGCCTCTCCCCTTGGTACCCACCCCGGTCCCGCTTTACGCCCCCTTCCTCCCCTCCCGGCGCCGTGATCGTAGGCCCCACGTCGTCGTCGTCCGCGTCCTCGTCGTCGGCGTCGAGCCCTCGAACACCCGGCTGGGGGGTCCTCGATCAACCTGATGCGGGCCAACACCGATTAAACATCTCTGCTTCGTCGAATCTCCGTCAACGGCCACCCCCTCCAAACCCTCTTGCTTCCCCTCCTCCCCCACCCCCTTCGCCCCTCGTGCTGCTCCGGCTCTCGCTGGTGCCGGGCTGCTCTTTTGTCTCCTCGCGGTAAGATCCTACCGCGTCTTCTCCCTTTATTTTTACCCTCATTGTCTCCGCCATGCTCGCTCGATGAAAATAACGTATATATGCGTCGACGTCTGCTCGGGTAGCTCGTCGATTCTTCCCTTTTTCCCCTTGTCCTCTCCTTCCTTTCGCTTCCTTTTTCACTCCCGCTACCTTCCCCCGTCCCGCTCTCCGCCTCGCCCCGACCCGCGATCGTTTATTTGCCGCTCGATGCCAGGGGGGGTTCGACGTTGCGAATTTCGTGTACGAATGCATCGGTTCGCGGAGGGTGGGAGGGAACGATGGGTTGTAGATCGATATACTTATTCTTAGTCCCGCGGGGTTGCTGACGCTTATGAATATCACGATACTGGTTTCTTGAGAGGAAACTTTGCATTGGATGGGCAAATGTGTTGCTTCTTCGGTGAACGAATGCGGTGGCTCCGTTTGGTGTTGAATAAGGGAAGCGGGAGATGAGAGTGAGGTTAGGTTCGACGAGGGAAGGAGCTTTGAATTTTAAAGGAAATACAGCCAGAGAATGTAAAGGATTTTTGGAAATACCGCGCCGAGGGAAACAGCGATATCGTTTTCGACCACCCGACATATTAATATTGTTTAACCCTTCGTGGTCACACCTTCTTATAATCACAAGTTGGTCACACGGGGTTCACTGTACCCCAGCGTCATTTTTTGAGTTACCATTTTCGTATTTTTGAATCTTTTAACTTTTCAGTGATAATTCTACGTTTGTAATACTTATACAGTCATGGTCTAATAGTCTTTTTCTAGAAATGTAAATTTTGATATGCTAAAATTTGTAGTTGAAAACGAGCGATTTTCCATCGTCGTGGTAAAATACAGATTTTTTAAAAAGTTTTTTATTTTTTTTGTTGCGATAAGTCCCCTTTGGAAGATGTAAAGGTGCGGAATTTCAAATCAAAAATTGCTCTTGGGGTACAATACACCCCGTGTGACCACGAAGGGTTAAATAAGGCTTCGCAGTGTGCGCCGTCACACGCCGTCGGAGGTGAATCCTAAACGAGATTTATCGAATCATCCGAGCATTTTCGATCTCGCATTGTTGTACCACTGGTATTACTATGTTAGCCAAACTGTATCGCGGTTAATCGACGTTAACGCGGTTTTACATTATTTACCCACTATCGTGTTTTACAGCGCCGCCCGTCGACCGACCTCCCGTAAACCTAACGAACTCGCAATAACGCGTAATTCATCGGGATACATTATTTTCATCTTTCAATTTCGCCGAAATGTAACATAAATAATGATAGATAGCTGTTTCGAAACATCGGTTAATCGTCGATGCGGTAGCTAATTCCCATTCGATGGCCAGTAATCGTTCCATAATGATCGTTCAACCCCTCCACTTCCGCTTTTTATCGATCCCCTCCTCCATTTCCTCCAACATTCCATTAAAGCACGAAACCAGTGTCTACTACGCAAAATTTTCTTTCGCGATCTTTCCCGTTCCAACCCCTTCGCAATTCTCTGCGTGTCTCCAAACCTAACAACTTGACACCCAAGTCCACATGAATTTTTCCTCCCACGTGAGACCAATATCTACTAAAGAAACTATCTTTCCCCGATTTTCCTCGTTGTCCCATTTTCAACCCCCTCATAAAACTCCATGTTGAAAAACAGTCGTGATTGAACTTCGCCTGTGCTTGTGTCTTTGTTTACGTTCGTTCTTTGTTATTTTCTTGTTTGCAATAAAGACGCTTAATAATAATAATAATGTATCCCCGAAAGTGAAAAGAACTTAAGGAACAAGTCCACGTGAACCTCCTCTCCCGTTTTGGGTGGCCCTGCAACCTCCCAGGGTTTGCTGGTTAAAACCGGAAGTAGCCTGCGCACGTTCCGCGCGAACCGACCAAGTGGTGCCCGCACAGGTACACGCGGATTCCGCCCGGCGTTGCACGGCCATTTAAAGTGTGCGTTTTAGGATGTGCAGTGGGTTGTTAATAAAACGGTAACGCGAGAGACTCTGGAGGACCAGATGTCGTGCAAGGATCCAGCATCCTCTGGTTCCATTCATGGCTCCCGTGGCGAAGCACCTTGCTCGGGGCCCGAACAGCGTCGACCTCCTGCACCACAGAAATTCGATACTGCTCGGTACCTCGGGACACCGTGCGTTATATTCCTACTCATCTGTACTCGGACGTGTTCCAATTTCCAATTCCACCGAACAGCCAGAAGCTTGCCCGAGTCCCTCCCGAGAGGCAGTTGCCATCGATATCCCCCAACAAAATTTCCGTATCTGCGTGAATGTCTGCATTTATGTTACCGACGGGAAGCAATGTACACTGCCGCGCTTAGGGTGACCGATTCCGTCGACGATTTGGATAGCGTCGATTGGAGGAAGCAGTTCTGTTGGCGGGTGAGATACTCGGCACCCCTGATCAAGAGGAATTTAACATCGTGGTTCTTTTTCCTTGTAAGGGAATCTAAAAAGTGCGGTGCCATATTGGGGATGAAGACTTCCTTTCGGTCTAGTTGTGGATGGCTTTTTGTTTGATCGTCACTCTTTCCTCGTAGGCCTTTATGTCGTCCAATAGATCTTGATAGGGTTGTTCCACCGTGTCGGCGAATTCTGCGGATCTGAATGAAATCGGCTGGGTAATGGAGCTGAATTTTAATTAAGATCGCGTTACTTACATTTACCTGTAATTCACATCCGCATGGCAGACCTTGCACGTTTCACCTGCCGCAAGTGCTAGTTTGTCCAAGCCGTGTTGCTGAAAGACTTTTAATTGGCCGTGCCACATCCTTCTGCGTGCCTTTGGAGCTGATTGATCGGTACGCTCCACTTTCGATGATTTTTTACCTATATACATATGTTCAAGTTTCGATAGTTAAATTAGATTGGATATTGTTGAGGTTATGTTCGGGGCTAAGTATGTCAGATGCTACGATTTTATTAATCGTTATCTTTCTCGTTGTTACACTAATTTCGTTATGCTATTATTCGGTGTATCATTATTCGACAAATTGGTTCAGGTGATTATTACTTGGTTTTACTACGTGAGGTTTCAAATGATTAGTAGAATCCATGAAAGCCCAGAATTCTTTCACCTTAGTACGCTGGCTTAAACCGAGCTGCTTATTAAAAGCTAGTTCCATGCAAACTTTATCAACTTGTGCCATGATATTCGAGTATAATGCCGCCAATTAAATTAAATAGCAAAAACGTCACTTCCGTTGGCGAAAAGTCACTAGATGAAAGGGAACACGTATGAATCGGCCGTCTAGAGATGTTACCATCGCAACGCCGTCGATAATGTAACTTTCTACCGCGTATGTAGGTAAAACTAAATTTCCATCGTGTCTAATTTCAATTCTAACCGCTAGTAGGATTACCTCAGAATTCCGCTCCGAATCGATAATGTTGCATGCGGCACGAAAGTGCTTAACAACAACATCCCCGTCGAGCTTATTTTCTTAGTTAGGACACAGACCAGGTACAGGCACAGAGTGGTTTTACACGTGTTGAATTCTAATTCCTACCACGCGTAGCGCTACAATCTGTTTCGAGACTTTACCGGTAACGTTGCATGCGACACTAAAATGGTAAGATGGTCCTGGGAACCCTTAAACTGGTGACAGAAAAATGCATTGGTTGATGGGTCTATCCTATTGGAAAACCAAGAATTTCGGTAAGCCAACTAGTAACAGAAAATTAAACTACATTTTATGAAAACGAGTGTTTTTAAATTTTTTTGAACACTAAATTTTTACTTCTTCGATTAATAAATACTTATTCGGAATGCTTAGTGCGATCCGGGCCTACTTCCAATAGTTTGCCAATTTACCACCGCAGCGCTGAAGTCTAAGCCTTTGTATAGGTCTTTGGTTCAATGCTTTCAATCAACTGCTGGTCATGCAGTTTTCCAATTCTCCCTTTACCAGCAGAAGGGAAGTTCGATCCTTAATTGCGCTGCGATCTTATTCCATTCTTTACCGTTAATGTCGAAAGCGACACCAAAATGACACGAGGACTCGCGAGCCCTCGAATAGAGCGAGCTAAAATTTGCATTGTGTATTACGTATAGGTCTCTGCCATATCTCGCCTGCGGTAATGAATGCGTGAGCCCAGTGTCAGGGGATCGCTGAAGCGAAGGGAAAAGAGAGGACGGGAAACACACGTCGATAAAACTCAGGTGAACGCCGCACCGGTGAACGTACGGTGCGTCGTACCCCCGTTTCGGAGGCGAGTAGTTAGTCCCTCTCTCCTTGCAACCAGCCAGGGACGGACCGAGAACGGCCGTCTCTGAATGATTTCTAGAGCCAGTAGGTACGTTGGGTGCCTGCTAATTATTCCTCGGCGGGCATAACGGGTCTTTTAAAAAATTCATTTTCTTCACACAGCACCTTCGGCCACCGAATCACCTGTAACGTTCCATCACTATCGATTGCATATTCAAAATATTAACGTAGTGGTACATGTCGATGGCCACGCGTTCTCTGCGCTACGGCGGAGACAATTGAATCGGCACTATTTAATTGCAGGAGGATTCTGGTGACTCTGATGACTATTAAAAGACTATGGAAACCTTTCGATCTATTTTCCAGTAAAATCTACTCACTGTTAAAAAATGATCGTTCTATTTGAAGACCATTGATGCTCGCTCATCGGACATTCGCAAGTGTCCCCGTGCACTTCACCTTGATATTTGATAGTTTCTTCTTAAGTTTCACCTTGAGCCAGGAGAAGGTGTTTCGGCGTATTCCTGCCTATACTATCCCCGATTCGCGGAGTAAAAGTTAAAACCGTAGCCCGACATTAACACACCTATGCAGGATCGAACTCGAGGCGTGGCGTGTTAAACATTCCTTGTATCATTCTCCAGCGTTCCCCTCGATATCTCCCTTCGCAGCACAAGAACTCCGCGTCCGTCAGCTACGATTCCCTCGTGCCGCGATGTACAGTTGCCGGCGTAGATAAAAGGAAAAGGTGGTCCGATCGAAATTGCTGGGGGAACGAGTCCGCGTTCATACGTACTTGCGCGAGAGATAACGAACGATAGTAATTCGCATGTTTGGCCGCGAAGAATTCGTGGCAACCAAGTCGCGTTGCAATAACATCGACCGTCACGTATCCTACCTAGCGAGCAGGCTTACTTTAAACAATATTATTAGCTTGGTGCACATAACGAGTCCCCATAACTTCGGGTATTACCACGCAGTGACACGATACCTACGATCTCATTCCCCGCATTCAACAAGAACAGCTTAGCCTTTCGAGGAATGTTAAAACGTCACAGGGAACCTGTTTCAATCCTCCGTTTGGAGCCGCTCAGCAAAACGGTACCCCGCATGCACCAGCCTGAAAATCGGAATTCGGCGGAATGGTGTTTCACCAAGGCGAACAAGTTTCCGCGCGATTACGATCAGCACTGTCCACGGCCGAACGGTGAATTCTGAGAAGCATGGTTTGGCATTCCTCCATCGAATTCCGAGCTACACCCCGGGTCCCGTGATCCCTGCTATTCAACGATCTCGCGTATCGGATGGATCCGCGGACTCTCACCGCGATCTATACCGCGTGGACGTTCACGGATCTCGTGGATCGACGGAGCGGGTCGGGCACGCCGGCCGTCGACCACGTCCCTGGCGCGGTCTCACGGGCGAGGGCCTTTCAACTCGATCCGTATATCCACTACAGTCTCTCGTAAGGTGTGGTTCACGGCGTTCTGGTCAGAACTATGCTCGCCCGGAATCAACAAGTGCTCCTCGAGACTACGCCGGGAAAACACTTGACCTAACCGAACTTAGTGAGCGTCGTTCCCCTGTTTCGTCGGCCTGCGGCGTGGAACGAGGAAAGACTCCCGGAGTCCCGTGGTAGTCCGCGCATAGGTGGCAGAAACGTTGGACACTCTGCGGCTACGGAAGATCGCTGGGAGTCGGGACGATACCGAGGGGCTGGCCACGCACCAACGTTCCTGCGACCTTTTCCCCCCCGGAGGATTCGGTCACCTTGGAACGGGTTCGGGATCAAAGTCGCGGCGCACACCGGGCTCCTCGGTGATCAGTGGCTCGATGAATCATTGGCTTTTCCGCGTCCAGGCGAGTCTGTGACGCGCGTGCTCCTTGGCGAGGATCGGCGAGGATTCTGCGTGTCGGTGTTCAGCTGCACGTGACTTCTGTGCCCGTCGACTCGGCTGCTTATTGCGATTCGAATAGAAACCCAACGGGATCGACGATCGACGAGGGATAATCTGGCAGGATGAGGCACCGTGAGTACTACCCGTGAGGATCCTCTTAGAATAGCGGCGACAGTCGAGTCCCGCGTCCGGTGGAAATGGAAATTTAACGGGATAGGTGGATTCCGAAACGTAGGGAACGCCGTGCGGAGGAGTCGCTTGTTAAAACGGAAACGCCGCGCGGAGCGTGGCCTGCTTAAAAAACAAGTTTCCCTGGTGCACCTGTCGCCGGCCGAAGCGTTTTTCTGTCGGTGCACGCGGCACCACCGACCGCTACGTCGGAACGAATGGAAACGTTGGGTTCTAACGCGAGATCGGGTTCGTTACAGCGCGCCAACGCTCTCCGCCGCGATTAAGAAACAAACGCTGCGGTAATATTTTAGAAAGCTAGCCCGCCAAGCCGCTGGAAAGTGCCGACGGGACTTTCTTCCCCGATCCCATCGGTAACTGGCTCGGGATCGATTATCGACTACGATGCGATTAAAATGTAGCGGGTTCCTTTCGATAACCCCGTCCGGGAAGAAAGTGAAGAAACAGAAGCCGCTTGGAAAAGCAAAGTTCGAGGGGGGCCGGCGTTAATCTGTTAGGTTGGCAGCTGGAGGGGGCAGGCTGAATTATCCAATAAATTTCTTGGAAACTTCCTTTCTAGATTCAATTTTTCCTGAGAGAAAATCGATCGCTGGTAATGCGTCAATGTCACGCATAATTTAGGACAGTTCGCTGGGGGCCCCTTCGGCTAGGCTACTCCAGCTCGCTTGTTAGCAGGGTGGGGTCAGTGTGACCCCGATCGCGGGAAGAATGAAGTATAGACACTTCGTTCAAATGAATTTGTAGTTACATTCACGTTAACGTTTCTAAAAGTATTAACGATGGAGTGTAAACTACTGTTATTCACGGTTTGTAGTGGGAATTACCAGTGGCAGAATTAAGAAACAAGTTTGTGGTTCAGTGTAATAGTGCAAGGAACCCGGGGCAACGTTTGGATAGCTGGGTGCAGAAGCAATAATAAGTAGGCAAGGTGTGGTAAATGGATAAAGCGTCGAATAGATATAGCAACGAGCAGTTTGACTCGCTAGCGCAAGAATCTAGGCACAGTGCTCAATGAGGAATTTCTAGGACAAGCGAGCAACGTTACTATGCCGACATGTTCGCCAAACACAAGGTTTACGACCCGATTGTAGGTATCCAAGTATTTCTGGATACGCGACAGGTTTCGTGGAAATCTATTATTTTCATTGAACGGTGTTTTCCTTATTTATGCCGTATCCTCTGTTAGCCTTAATTCGGTTTCCTCTAATTCGCAGCTGCTGCAAGAGTGACAGTGAATTATTCATCGAACTCTTATTTTTAAATATTCGGCATTACCTACTTTCTTTTCATAGGTCAAGCGTTTAGTATATTTTCTGTTCAAGCAAGTATTCGATCAATAACTAAATAAATAGTAGTCAGTAAAGGATATTTTAGTGGACTTCTCTTTTCATTGTTTTACATTTTATTACTTCATTCTTACAAAGTATTACTAATCAGCTTTGCTATTACTAATATCAAAACTGCATAGTTGTTATCAGTTAGTTGATTTAAACGGACCAAATATTAAAGCTACTAATTATAATATATCAATTCGGTTTTGGAACGAAATTCGCCGTATCTCGTGGGGATTTACACACTCCGCTGCGTATTTGCCAGCAATTAAAATTGGAGGAAAGAGAAACGACGCTGGATGCTATTTTATTTGTGCAAGTGACGCGCAGCGTATAGTATGGCTGAGTCATCCACTCTCCACTGTCGTGTATAATTCATGCACAGGCGCATGATAATACTCTTAAATCGCGGGGCGATTAACTTTCTGCCTCTATTTTTAAAATCCTCGCAAATGGCGCCATTATCAAGCCAGAAAGTCGATGATCGCATCGCGATTCCCTAACTCATGATTCCTTTTCTTCCGATTAGAATAATAGTCTAAGTTCATCGATCGCCCTCGCGATTTTTTAAAACGATGCCGAGAGATTTAATTATTAAACTTCGTACCTTTTCACTCGCAAAAATTCTGTACTCTCAAGGACCATTTCTTTGTGTCAGAACCGAGATTGCAGTAAACTGCGGTTCGCTGGATTGCTCGTAGCTTGGCGGATTAAGTTCAGTGCCCGTGGCTGCAGTCTCCGTTGCACCGATGCAACCGCGATCCATGGATCGACGCGCTGGCATAGCGCACGCAGAGCCGAGGGAGAATAGGCCGCAGAACTCGAGGCGGGGAAGCCTTGTGCTCGTTCCTTCGAACAATGCCGTAATGATACATGATAATAGCCGACGAAGCGCGTGATTACCGCGCGCCTTAACTCCCGATCTGTCATTCAAACGCTATTTTAATGAATGGATTTTTATCCCCCGGTTTTTACATCGCGACGGGAACTGGCGAAAGAACAATGTCCCCGTTTCGTGCCATCGTCATACGTGCGCGCGTACTTTTAACTGTTTCCGGAATCGCATAAAGCATCGTTCTCGAAACACTTGGCGATGGAATCGAGCGCCAGTCGATTATTAAAACATTGAAGGAATTACTATTGTATTTATTAATATATCACGTTTGGTGCGTTAAATTTTCATCCTATTTTCTATTCCTCTTCGTCCGTGCAATTCTTTTTAATAGACGATTCGAGACAGATATTAATCTATCGGTGCTTCGCGTAATTAAATGCTCGCTGAGTTAGTAGAACGAGGTCCCGCGGATCGATTGTTCAACGACGATGAAAAAAAGTCTCATTGTTCGGACGTTTCAAGGAGCAAATCGCCGCGAGCTGTACGATTTTGATTCAGCCGCGACGAGAAATAGAAAATTCAGAGTACACTCGCGCGCTCCATGTTTTGCAACAATCTGTCCCTTCTTCTATCCGCGGTTATTCTTCTAGCTTGAACACCAGAATTGCTAGTGACAATACGGAGACTCTCGGGCTTATAACATCCGTCGCGAGCGGGGACGTTGTCAAAGGAAACCGCCTGCGAGGAGAAAGATTCCGTTTCGCAAGTGTCTTGCACGCCAGCACGCGTTCCGAGCAAATTGAGGGGCATTAAAGGCGGCGCGAAGTGGAAGTCTCTGAGAAGAAGTGATTATTTCAATACCGTCGTTGTTATCGAGCGTTAAATTCATTGAAATTCAAGCGTTACAGTTCGCACGACGGGAATAGGGAGGAATTTCTTTTTGCGATGCAGGCGTTTCGATTCAGGGCCAGTTTCTATTTGGGACAAGCTATGCTGAAAGCTGCGAAACCACGATGGTATAAAATTGAGTTTTAGTTTGAAGATTTTAATTGTTAAAGAAAGGTAGCTTCAATTTTTATTGGGTATATAGTCGAACTTCGATAATTCGAATCTCAAGGGAAGAGAAAAATTTATTCGAATTGTAGAGCTTTCGGTTTATCGAATTTTCGAGTAAGAGATTTCGTTCACCAAACGAAAATTCGACTTGTAGAGGCTTCGTGCGATTTTTAATTTTTCGACTTGTGTCAAATTCAAGTCTTAAAGGTCAATTATACACTTATAATCAAATATACTTTGAACTTATGTACTACATATATAAAAATAATTATAAGACACATTTTACCTATATTCGAAATATTACTCTTTATTACATATCAAAGAAAAATTGTGATTTTGCTTTGTGCTAGTCTTTTAGTGTATCGCGAATCAATAGTATTTTTTTAATTGCGAATAATGCAGAGAAAACATTTTCCTCATTATTTTGAGATCTTCCAAGATTTTTTGCAAAAAAAAAATGTCACAAAGTTATGGGATCCGTATTGTGTTTAAGTAATTTTTAGTAATTCTGAGGGCTGGTCTCTGCATAATTTTCCAAATTGTTGCAGTTTACGTGCAGAAGATGGAGTCCTGACAAGTCATTGGTCATCCTTTAGGCTCCCTAGTACTAAAATAAGGGAAGATCAATCTTCACGTCAGTCGATCTGTCACGCGTGATCCCATTAATGTCCACATTTTGAACGAGTTCCCCCAAACGTTCACCTCTTGAACACGAAATTTGGCTATTCCCGCCGCGAGAAAGTAGCTCGTTATAGCGCTGATAATCAATTCAGCAGACGAAAGAGGCTTGATTAATTATAAAGAGAGCACTGCAATTTGCGCAGATCGAGCAGAATATAACAGATACAAAATAAACGATACTTAATGGGGCAAGCGGAAACGAGTATTAACCAAAATTCAATGGCTCTCTGCTGCAATCGCGAGCTTATCGAATCGCATTCTGTCAGAGGTGATCCAAAGCTTATCACGGACAGCGCGCGATTCGCTGTTGGCGATGATTCAACTGGCGGGCAACGTGTGCGCAGCGAGTGAATGACTTAGGATCCAACAGTCGCGTGCAACCCACGCACGAGAGACGCTGCCTTTCACCTATCGGGATTTTACCAGGCGACCCACAACTTTTCTCCGCTTGCACATTCCTAAACGACATCGAAACACCTTACCATTACCTATTACGTAACCGTTTCAAACGCGACCCTGATTATATTGAGTAATAAATTTCTCCATTGCGTCCATAAAGATTGTAATAAATCGCTCGAGCCCAGAAGCTGAGCCGTGAAAATTCCTACTCGAAGCGATAATGTCACGCTGATTGTGGCGAAAGAAACAATACTTTTTCACCTTCCTTTAGCCTCGAATGTGAAATCTGTTCTGCGCTGAAATTCCGATAAATATGCAACGCTCGTTTCATTCTCCACGCTTCAACATAAATACATACACAACTTGCCAATTTGTGGATACTCATTTCTAGAAGTCATTTATAATAATTCCTGAGTGTGACGCGACGTTACGCGCGAGGAATATCAATGCGAAGTGAGTTATACTCCGTCGTGGATTTGTGGTGAGAACGTCCGGAGTCGAATGAGCCAGGTGTACAAGGAAAGAATTGGAAACAGTGGGTCAGCATTAAATGTCCGAGAGCAGTTCAGAGAGAGGAACAGCAGGAAATTGTGGTCTGCTAAGAGCGATGACTAACGCGCTGCATTCCTCTGATTAAACAGTTCAACGAGTGACGAACGCGGAAAACCAGCCGCGCGAGTCACAGATTCCTCCGCAGCGAAAGAACTGCGGATTCTTAAGCATCATAAGATCAAGCCCGCTCAATTATGCATGCAGATGCTCCCAGGAGTTGGAGCGATATCCTTGTACGCCGTATCTTCCTCGCAATTATTCCTCGGTCTGGGGCGCGTAAAAAGTAGATTGAATAATGCGCGGCTGTCGCATATAAGGATAGATAGTCGGTGGGATATGCGCTCTTGGAAAAACCAGTCCAGCGAACCGGCACCGCTGTCCGAAGGAAGACTTTGTTCGAGGAAGCACCGTCGAATTTAAAAGTCGAACGATCGATAAACGATTGAACATCACATTAGCTTAACAATTAGTTCAACCCTGAAAACTCTGTATTACATATCCTCCAGATTAGTGTTCCTTTTTGAGTGCTTAGGGTAGATGCACCATTTGTGGCCACTTTAAGATATTGTAGGGGAGACCGGGGCTACAAGTTCCGAGGAGTAAGTTGTTCCGACAGTTCTATCTGCAAAATGAAAGGAGCGTTGTACTTTAAATTATTTTTTCCGTGTAAGTTGATTACGCCACTCTGTGGAAAAAATAATTTAAAGTACAACGCTCTTTTTGATTTTGAAGATAGAACGATCGGAACAACTTACCTGCGGAACTTTTAGCCCCGGTCTCCCCTACCAGTTTTGGCCACTTCTTACAAAATATAATATTTTTCCGTGTAAACATTAAATGTAACCCTACATTTCGGGCGGTATACTAAACAAAATATTTATAATGTGAAATTCTCCACAGAATAATGATCTGCAAGCAATTTAAAAATAAGATATTTATGCACCTGGTGAAGAACAGTGATATGGCCACAAACGGTACTTCTACCCTATTTCTTATTTCGCGAGAAATACTGCTTTTCATGAGAATCTTAAGTGTAGGAAATCGCCAACGTATAAACACATTTGTAATTTATAATAAATCTTATTAGTAATATTAGAACCTATATGAATTAAAATAGAAAATCTCAGTAGAGAAGATTCGACATTATTGACTGGTGAAGGTGCTCTTAAATTCTTATTTAACAATTTAGAAGAATTTATTGTATAACTACTGAATTAAGTAGTGAGTTTCTAGTGGCTATGAAAGAAAAATATTGAAAAAAAGACACAAAACTATTGTATCCCTTCTAGTATAAGTTCTATTTGCAAAATGGATAGGAATGAAAAATTACCTAGTTAAAGTTTTCTTGTGTTTTTGATAAACCTTATCAACGTTATTCCAAAAAAAATAATTTTCTAATATTTTTTTCTCAATTTCTCTAGAATTTTCGAGAATCCCCAAGGTGTATGCTCTGATTTCTGATTTCTCGCGAAGGAACAAATATCGAGAAATCAGGAACACCGCTCCAGATATTATTCCCCTTATTTCTAGCAAAGCGTTTGGGTGCAGTGCAAATAAATAACGAGAACCTTGTTTTTCCTTGCCGAAGAAATGAGGGGGACGCTCCTAATCTTGCTGAGTATTCTCTCCACGAAGATTCTCGGCTTACCGAATGGAGCGCCGCCGGATGCGTGCGTGGATCTGATGCCCCGCCACCCCGGAAGCAGCAACCAGGCAACTCACCCTCCCCCTTACCAAGTTTTACCAGCCGCGGGACAAGGCAGAGTCCGCTTAATTCTGGGAAGTCCTCACGGCCTTGCCTACGAGGGCTTCATGATATTAGCGCGTGACGCCGACACCGGCGATTTCGTCGGGGAGTTCGGGAATCTGCCCGAGGAATGGGCCAGGACCATCGAGTGCACCCCGGGTGTAAAGGTAAGCCACGTTGCCACTTCAACGTTAGGATTTTATCGACCTCCAGCGGAGTAGAACGATTGTTCCTTCTAGAAGCCAACAAGGTTTTCCTGGAATGATTAGAAAGTTCGATAACTCGTAGAATCATTCCCGTAATGGCGTCTTTTCGATCGCAGTTAAGGGGGGGTTCTACTTTGTGGGACCGAAAAGGTAGGTGATATTTAGGAATTTTTTATAAAAAAACCGTTGAATGGATTTATTTAAAATTTGACAAGTTGTTTTACTTGTACTTTGTAGTATTCTATCAAATTTTTATGAGGCCATACAAAAAAAAGGGCGTGTGTAGAGCGTCGATTGCAGAATGTTGAAAAAAAAACGGCTCGTGCTGGCGTTGAAGAAAAGTGTCCTATGGCTTATCTGAAATACAAAAAGGAATAGGGATTCTTAATCTGCATGGACATGGCTATCTATGGAACTAGAACAATTCAGAAAAATTAAAAATTGTTAAAATGGCAGCCTTTTGAATAAAAAATTCAAATGTTGTCCAAAAATTGCAAGGAATTATTTAAATAAAAAAAGAACGGTAACAGATACAGTCATAATCCTAGTTCCAGAGATAGCCATGTTCATGCAGATCAAGAATCCATTTTCCTTCTTGTGTTTCAAATAAACCATAGGACACTTTCCTTCAACGCCAGCACGAGCCGTTTTTTTTTCAACGTTCTGCAATCGACACTCTACACGCACACGCATTTTTTTTCTATAACCTCACAAAAATTAGTAATAATACTTAAAAGTACAATAAAACAACTTGGCAAATTTCAAATGAATCCGTTCAACAGTTATTTCTATAAAAAATTCGCAAATGTCACCTACTTTTCCGGCCCCACAAGGTAGAACCCCTCCTTAAGTCCGAATTCAAGGCTGAATGATTCACGTGTCGCGCGGTGTTCTCTTTTTTTTTTCTTTTTTCGTAGAAGGTCGCGGACAACGCGCCCGCGTTTTCAGCCGATAAAGTGTATTTCCTTGTTTCGTTAAAGAACGCGGTGACTCACACCAATACCAGCAAGAAGCACAATCTTGAGTTGGACTGGGAGGCGCCCGTGGATTACGAGGGCACCATTGTCTTCAAGTGAGTATTAAACGATTGTAATTCTGCTTTTAACCCTGGTGATCTCGTTGATGAGATTATGGGCCAGGCTGGAAGGTACGATCGTCAGCGGGATGGGAATATTAAGGGGTCATGCTCAGTCAGGAGGCCGAAAAAAGGGTAGTCTTTGGAAATTTTCTTGCTCAAAACCTATAACACATTTCGCAAAAAATCTTTTTTCCTGTTAAGGATTGCATCTAGTACCGTGCATCGTAATTTTTTTATTTAAAAATATTTATCAATAACTAAGTTATTGTCCATCACTCGAAGGTTTTCTCAAATAAGAGGCTTCTGCGGTGACCAAAATATTTAAAAAACTATATTTAATAAACTAGTCTTTGAACGAAGGATTTTTTTCCGATGCTTAGTTTTCTTTTAATTGACGAAAATCAGGTACGATTTATGATAAAAATTGAAACTTTTACTTTAAAAATCAGACATTTTTTCCCAAATCAATATTTCGAAAAATCCTTCGTTCAAAGACTAGTTTATTGTTCCTATAGTAAGCTTGTAAAATTTTAAGTAAATCGGTTGAATGGTTTTTTAAATATTTTGGTCACCGCAGAAGCCTTTTATTTGAGAGAACCTTCGAGTGATGGACAATAACTTAGTTACTGATAAATATTTGTAAATAAAAAAATTACGATGCACGGTACTAGATGCAATCCTTAACAGGAAAAAAGATTTTTTGAGAAATGTGTTATAGTTTTTGACTAAGAAAATTTCCAAAGACCACCCTTTTTTCGGCCTCCTGACTGAGCATCACCCCTTAATCGTCAGGTTTACGTATTCGAATTTCCAAGGGGCGCGTAAGTGTCTGTACTTTCGCCGTTAGACCCGCGTAAAGGCTATTAGGTTTTATCGGGAGCGTAATTAAGTGAAGCGGGTTCGCTTTGACCGGGTGGCGTGCAGCGCGGAAAATGCGCCGCGGCGCCGCTACGGTCATTGGGCGTGTAAAGGGAATAAGTTACAGGAATGCGGAACGAGGCTGAATCGAGTCACGAAAATCAAGCGCGAGCCGTACTTTCACGTTAACTTCTCTGATAATCCGCGTCAGCCTACTACGACCTGTTGGCTCTAAAGGTCTTTCGGTCTCAGCGCCGCTTCAAACTCGCACCATTCTTCCGGCCATAAAATCATAGGCTATCGATTACACCGCGATCGTTGCAAGCCGGTGAACTTGTTACGTTATACTTTACGCGCATGTGCTCGATACTATATGGATCAAGGTATTCCACTTTCTTCTCGTCTTCTCTGAGAATCCTCCCAGTCTGAGATACAAAAGGAGCAAATCTAATCTTGGAATTAGCACGCTGAGTGCAAGAAATTTTGAGAACGATGATAGACCACTATACAAGCATTATCTATCGATTATCTATCTTCTTTTCCGATTCTATTTTGGGTTAGGCATAATAACAGCTGCGCTGACAAGGGGACCTTCAGGTGTGGCAATTTCAGAATATATTGATACTTGGTGTACTTGAAGGCCTTTACCTGAACATTAATTGCCCAAAACAGTAAGACGCGCTTTTCTGCCAAATTCGAGAAAATTGACTTTGAAAAATTCAATAAAACGTACGATTTTTCAAGCTAGAGATAATTTAAAATAAGATGTGAGTTTTTAATTGAAAATTATATTTAAATATCTGTTCATTCGCACGAATTTGTGTAGGTATTCAAATGAATAAAAAAAACTGTCAATAGTAAGACTAGTCGTGAGAGCTATGGACTGACCTCAGAATTTTTCAAAGTCGATTTTCTCGAATTTGGCTGAAAAGCGCCCCTTACTGCTTTGGAATATTAATGCCAGAGCGAAGATCTTCACGTACACTAAGTATCAATATTTTCTGAAATTGCCAAACCTGAAGGTCCCCTTGTGAGCCTCGCCCGTTCTGTACTTTGCGTCTCAAACTCAACTGCGTTGTAACACTTAGTATAAAAGAATAAAGACTTATTATTATTATTATTATAATTATCTATATTCTGTAAAATAATCGAAGCCCTCGGATCGAGGAGGGAAAAGGTGGGAGTCAATGATAAGAATGTTGGGAGAGTACAGTCAGCATCCACTGGCTAATAACGAAAAATAGTCTCGAAAGAAAACAGAGAGAGGGGAAGGGTTGAGTTGGAGTCACGCGAGAATTACGAAGTTCGAAGACAATTTACGTCGAACGGCTTATTTATGGTTGCAGGCGTGAACTTGGCAAGTTTTAATAGGGGCGAACCTCTGTGCCGGCATTAATTGAGCATTCAGGGAAGCCTGGGGCGCCGATTATGAGCGGAAAAGTTTATAACGAATGTCCTAGGCGTTCGCTCGCACCGTTATGCGCCGTTTATATTGTATTCCGTACACACTGTGCCGCGTGCCACGCGTTCGTTCCTAATCGTAATTCATATGCCGACAGATCGTGGCGAGATACGTGCCCGTGCTACGTCCTCGATGCTCCCGAGACCGAGTTTCCCCCCAGAAATTAACCGTTCAATTAATCGCCAACGTGCGGGTCATCGGCGGTAACGTTAACGAATTCTGGTTACTTCGAAGACCAAGAAGCGTCGGGGACTTTATTACCTAACTGTATGATCCGCTTCCCCTGGTTCCTCTATATATAGTCAGTGATGGGTTAACCAATAAGCGAAATAAGCGCGTGGGCTTATTATTTTATATAAAAATTTAGTGAATTTTTTCCATTGTATAGTTTCGATTTTAGCAACAAGAAACAGCGGTTAATGATAACCATGAAGCTATTTTTTTGGTTGATTTAATCGAAACTATACATTGGAAAAAATAAATGCTTTCGTCATTCAATAGATTTTTATATAAAAAATGAGCCCACAAAATTTCAGAAATATTGGTGCAGTAGTTTTTTAGATACCTTGCTCGTAGTTTGGGAAACGGCTTCTTGAATGGCTTTGTATTTTTATTGTAAACGTAACTATTTTTTTACCAAAAAATTACCAAATGTTCTTTAAACGTTGCTCTTTTAAGTGCAAAAAGTTCTGTAAAAATATATGCTTCCGCTTTCTTAAAAAAAATCGTCTCTTCGGCCTCCTGACTACGTATAACCCCTTAAGTGCTTAGGACCTACGAGCTCCAATGAAATACCGCCTGGAAAACAGTGGAGGTTTTCTTTCCGAGGGCCCGGGCCTTACGGTCAGCTTTCCATTTCAGAAATCGGTAGTCGAGGAGCTAAAGATTTCAATCCGCCTCTGCATATAGTGAATTCAGTTGGGGGTACATATTCATATATCGATATCAGTTAAAATTTACAAGGAAGATATTAGTCGACACAAGCCACTTCTATTTTGTCTTCTTCTTCATTAGCAGTCAGTTCCTCGTCCGTATCAGTGAATCTTAGTACATACATAATTATGTATCTAGAGCAACGTAACACCAGTCTGGCCGAAAACTTCTCACTTCCCTTTCACCGGTCAGACAGTCTGACACATATCGACCGATACCACTGATTTCCTTGTGCCCCGCAGGTCCACGTTCGCGCAGGATTACAGTACGTACTGGGTGAACGTGGAGTCGCCGAGAGTGAACGTTGGCAAGCGATCCATCGACGTATTGACCTCGTCCACGCCGGTGACCACCCTCAGGACAACCACGCCGCCCTATTACAGCCCGACCGTCGATTACGAGGTAAGCACTCGCCCATTACGCTCCCGACTGCTGATCACGCGGCAACCATGCTTTTCGCCCCCGATAATCACGGCGACCGGGGAAGATCATCCCGGTCGAGAAGCGTTGCGAACTTCACATCGAAACGTGCAACTTCGAAATATCCGGCGGACCCTTTGATGCCTGTTTCGCAACTCCCGCCAGGCCTGTAACGAGGACAAGCCGTGAAATTCCGCCGCGAGATTAGCCCTGGATGCTCGCAGCCGACGAAACCCACACTAGCTTCTGTGCAAGTGCGATTAAGCTGGATAACGGAATTAACGTTTTCCTGTAAACAGGGGGAAGGCTCGCCCTGAGAAATTGTACGTTTATTTCGAGATAATTGGCGGGGTTTCCCTTCAGGCGGGAACGGAGTGGGGAAGTCAGACGCGGTAGCTCGCGGAACGCAGTGATAACTGTTGAGATATTCACGAATCGAAAGTACGTTCGTGTTTTAACGAATATTGCCTCGCGACGCCCGGCCGCATGTATTATGCATGTACAAACGTGTGCGCGCCCGTTGCAGTTAGCTGTACGTACGAATGCATAATTCCGGCCGCTAGATACACGCCGCAGGCTTTATGGCTTATGTACTTTCGCCGTTCACTTTCCCGCCGCCTCGCCTGTGATTTTTACTAACGTCATCGCCTCTCTATTGTCCATCCACTTTTACCCAGTCTCGTCTTTACCTCGTCGATGCGCTGCGAGCTAGAATCGAGCCAACGCTAAAACAGTGGACCACGCGAGAGTCCAGAGATTGCAGGGAGGAGAGTAAACACCCAGTCAGAATAATCTCCCTCAGTTTTCCACGGGCGATTCTTCTACGTTGCAATTACGCGATATTACGCCGAGCGGAATGCAAATGAAATGCGCGAAACTGTTCCACGGGTTCAGTAATGACTGGCAACAGCCACGCCACTGTGATTACCCTGTTTCACGAGGTGTGTCTAAGTTGAAGGCTGGCGGTCGCGCTCTTCCCGCCGCGGCTTCGACTTCCGTTTTCACTGTCGTTCAAACACGCTCGCAATTAGCCGTACGAGATAATCAGCCGGGGCCAACGGAGGTGGGTTGGAGAGTCGTCGGGAGTTTTCCTCGCGGCTGTCACTGGGCGAGTGTTTCGCGCTTGGCATTCGGGGCAAACGCTCGACCAGATCGACGCGGGATAAATTAAAGAAGATACGGCTCGACGACGCCTTTTTCTGATTATCGCCCTCATTAACCGGTTCCACTTTCGAAACAAGATCGCCGCGAGAAAAGGCGCCGCGCGCACCAATCTCGGCTCCGTACTTGGAAGCTTCGTCGAACAGTCACCAGAATAGGTCTGCACAACTCCATTTGCTGCTGGACGCCAGCTCGTTATACATACACGCGCCACACGTCGAGGAATAGGCCGTTCGACTCTTGCCGGTCGATGGAGATAATCCCGAGCCTGATTCATGCTCGCAGTTAAATCCTGCCGCTTGTTCGTTGCTGTTTATTCGGGAGCACTTTCGATGCGTTGCCATTTCTACTTCGGGGATCCGTTCTTCTCTATTTTCACTTCGTACGCTTCTAAGCTCACTGTAATGGGAGGCTTTCAGACATGAAAAAGGAGATTGGTCCTTCTGGAAAACTGAGGGTGTTGGGTCTTTCACTGTATCGCATTGCGAGGGTGTAAATACTCACAAGGGAAGATCTCGAACCCGGAAATCCAAAAAATTCTGAAACTTTGTGGATATATAGGGAATTTCCTCCTGATTACAACATAATTTTTTTTGCTGCCCAAAATCACTCTAAGGGGTGAAATTAACCCCCCAAATTCGGTTATTTTCCGATTTTGTGTTATAACTCTCGAACTGTACGAGATAGAAAAAAAGTTTCAAGACAAAAGTTACTTCTTTTAATTAGATCCATCATTTGATAAAAAAAGTATTTTGACTTTCACGAATTACAACACAAAATCGGAAAATAACCGGACTTTGAGGGGTCAATTACACCCCATTCGAGTGAATTTGGGCAGCAAAAAAAATTGCGTTGTAATCAGGAGGAAATTCCCTACATATCCGCAAAGTTTCAGAATTTTTTGAATTTCCGGGTTCGGGAACTTCCCTTGTCAGTTGTTATACCAGTGAACAGATGATACTCATAATGAGACAGTAATATATTTCATGGTTAGTCGAAAATGATGGAGCGAAAGGTTCCATATTGGGTTATTAAAATCGATCGAACTATGATGAATCTCGTAACGAGGCGTGATCGTCGGGCGCGTTTGCGTTTCAGGCGAAGGAGGCAGAGGATCCCATGTACAACGGATGTGGCGCAACGAAGAACTGCTTCGGCACACCTGCAGGATGCGTAGAAACTAAAAACTGCATGGCGATGGTGACCGTGCTGGTTCGCGGCGAGCGATATCTCTTCGAGCTGCAAGCACGCGACAGTAAATACGTGGCCGTTGGTTTATCCGACGACAGTAAAATGGTAACGTTATCCGCATTAAAGCCGACAGGTTTTAACAATTCTATGATCGATATAACTGGCTCGGGTTACCGTTCGTTGCCCGAGGAGTCGCTTAACGCGAATGATAACTAAGGTCGGGGTCAGATATATTGGCCGTTAAGTTTCGTGAGGAGTATCCTCCTATTCTCAACGTTTTCTGACTCGCTCTGGCCTTGCCAGAAAAAGAGTGATCCAGAAGTGGTGGGGATAGCGCCGAGCTCTTAACGTGTAGGCCAAACCGAGCTCTTAGCGTAGAAATACACACATCAGAATAGGTGTGCGTTAGCTGCGAAAACGAATTCACCGGCCAATATATCTGGCCCCGACCTTAAAAATCTGAACAAAAATCCAAGTTAATTTCAACTAAATTTACTCAAATTCAGCTCCTCGAACTAAAAATCTGAACAAAAATCCAAGTTAATTTCAACTAAATTGACTGATATTCAACTCCTCCAACTAAAAATCTGAACAAAAATCCAAGTTAATTTCAACTAAATTTACTCAAATTCAGCTCCTCCAACTAAAAATCTGAACAAAAATCCAAGTTAATTTCAACTAAATTGACTGATATTCAACTCCTCCAACTAAAAATCTGAACAAAAATCCAAGTTAATTTCAACTAAATTTACTCAAATTCAGCTCCTCCAACTAAAAATCTGAACAAAAATCCAAGTTAATTTCAACTAAATTGACTGATATTCAACTCCTCCAACTAAAAATCTGAACAAAAATCCAAGTTAATTTCAACTAAATTTACTCAAATTCAGCTCCTCCAACTAAAAATCTGAACAAAAATCCAAGTTAATTTCAACTAAATTGACTGATATTTAACTCCTCCAACTAAAAATCTGAACAAAAATCCAAGTTAATTTCAACTAAATTTACTCAAATTCAGCTCCTCCAACTAAAAATCTGAACAAAAATCCAAGTTAATTTCAACTAAATTTACTCAAATTCAGCTCCTCCAACTAAAAATCTGAACAAAAATCCAAATTAATTTCAACTAAATTTACTCAAATTCAGCTCCTCCAACTAAAAATCTGAACAAAAATCCAAGTTAATTTCAACTAAATTTACTCAAATTCAGCTCCTCCAACTAAAAATCTGAACAAAAATCCAAGTTAATTTCAACTAAATTGACTGATATTCAACTCCTCCAACTACTTAGTGTGTCGTAACGATAGCGCTAATTAAGTTCGCACGTTTAGGGCGGAGCGTCTGCGAATCGGCTGGCGAACAGCGGCAGCCGCCGATTTCGGTAGCTCCGCTTGTCGACGATGGTTTTAACCCTTTCTCTGTTGCGCAGGGCGACGACAGCGTGGTCGAGTGCACGAACGAAGGAGGAGAAATTGCACTGCACATGTCTTGGAACTCTGGAAAGCATAATACGCGGCAACCCATGGTTTGTACCCCAGCGCTCGCTCTGTCGAAACGCTCACCGCGGCCGGTATACCTGTATTCATCCTGCGGAAATAATGAGCCGTCGAAATAACAAGGTTCATTCGGTTATTGTCCGAGGCTAACAAACAGCCAGATCAATGGGTTCGTTAATGCCGCTCTGTACGCGTTATACCGCGCGCGTGTCAGTGTTTGATTAAAATTTTTGATAATCATCTTGCTGCGAACAGCTCGGAGATAAACTCCGGCTTAATTTGTAATTGCCACGATAATTCTCTCAGAATCGCTGCTTCAATATCGCCCGTCGTTGCTAATTAGAATCGGCGGCAAGTGTCCGCGCGCGGAACAGTAAAAAGGCAGGCTAGAGGCTTCGGAGCGTAAATTATCGAGGCCAACGTTACGCGAGCACGCGACTCGAAGCAGGGGAAATTAATACGATCCCGATCCAGCGAATCCAGCGGTGTGCCGGTCGACTTTCGCTTCTGCGTAGCCCCGTCGCCGATCAATCTTTCATCCGCGGCTTTCCGAGAGACACGCACCCGCGACCTTGCTCCATTTCCCGAATTCCGTTGCAGCAGGAAGGGGCCGTCCAGCTGGAGGCGAGCTCTATCAAAGATGACACGATCTCCTGTAAATTTTGGCGAGAGAAGACTACGGTCGTCCAGGGACGCGAGTACGACCTCGTCAACACGCCGTATAACCTCCTCGTTGCAGCTGGAAAAAGCTTGAAAAGTGCGTAATTTATTATAATTCCAGCAGAACTGGCGATGTTGAATGTTATTTTTAATATGGAGATGGCTAATAACTGGGTTCAAACAGTTGCATTTGAAGGGCCCTGTTTCCAGAGTTTTCTAAAAAAAATTCATGGTATAGTTGGATTAATTATTCGCAAAAGTAAATAGAAAGGTGCCGGTGAAGGTGGGTTTTAGAATCAGCCGTTTACAAGTTACAAAACATTCTTCTCTGTCTCCACAATTAAAGTGACAATGAAAAAGTAGGGCATCCTCGACAACCTTCATACCTCACGTGAATTCAGGATTAATGATCATAGAAAAACACTGGGAAGAGGCTTCCCGTTTAGCTCTCTCCGCGAACTGTTTCCTCGCGGGCAAGTAGAAACGCCTCGTACGTGGTCAGACGCGGGTAAACAGTTCTCGAGACCATCCGTTCCGAAAAAGGAAAGCTTCGTATCATAATTACCTTTGCTGCTTTATCCTTGGCCAAACTACATCCCACTTTCCTCCGCCAATACCTCCGCAAATTCGAAATAAAATCGCACTCCCAATTAAAAAAAAAAAATGCAGATCACCTCAAACTAGGGCTGGGACTATTTGTCGAATTTTTCGGTATTCGAATATTCGAATACTTCAGTTGCTCAATTATTTGGCGAATATAATTCGAATATCCAAGTATTCGAATACTATTCGAATAGTATGGTGTGAATTATAAATCAAGTTCTTTAGGTTCATTTGTCAGGGTGAAATCTTATACGCTAATTTTGACCCACTTCACACCATACCATTCGAATATAGCAGTATTCGAATAGTATTCGAATATAGCAGTATTCGAATACAACAGTATTCGAATATAGCAGTATTCGAATACAACAGTATTCGAATAATAACATTCGAATACTGAAATATTCGAATAATAACATTCGAATACTGAAATATTCGAATAATAACATTCGAATACTGAAATATTCGAATAATAACATTCGAATACTGAAATATTCGAATAATAACATTCGAATACTGAAATATTCGAATAATAACATTCGAATACTGAAATATTCGAATAATAACATTCGAATACTGAAATATTCGAATAATAACATTCGAATACTGAAATATTCGAATAATAACATTCGAATACTGAAATATTCGAATAATAACATTCGAATACTGAAATATTCGAAGTTTATTCGTATTATTCGAATACTTGTAAAATATTCGAATATTAAATTATTCGTATAGTCCCAGCCCTACCTCAAACCCCTTCGATTGCCTAAAAATCTTACAAAATTCAAGTCCAACAAGCTCTTCCAAATAGTTCTAAATAATTCAGACTAAACGTAACGTTCGATCAGACGTTCTGTCTCGAAACACCGAAGTGCTCGAAGTAACCGTCCGCCGAAATGTTTCAGATAATGGTGTCGGTTTCCACGACACGGTTTTCGACGCGACCGGCGGCGCGAAATTGTTGTCCGACGTCGGCGGTTACACAACGGCCAGCAATATTCTGATTCGCGTGCACGGCGCTCTGATGCTGGCTTCGTGGATCGGCACCGCGTCGATCGGCATCCTCCTCGCCAGATACTACAGGCAGACGTGGGTCGGCTCGCAGCTGTGCGGAAAGGACCATTGGTTCGCCGTAAGTATCCAATCTTTCCCGTAATCAGGCTGGACGAGCGGGTCCGAAGGAGAGATCCCTGTCCGTGGAACTAATGACCCCGAGGTGGTGTCAGATGCCGCCCGCTCGGCGGGTCGATGCGGCTGTCCGTGAGTCCATGATTCTCTGATCGGGGCGAACCCGAAGTGGAACTGCGATCCGATGATGTCCCGCCATTCCACACCTCAAGAAAATGTAGCACCGACGCGCTTCCGAGCCCGATCGCCCACAGATATATTAATTAATGGGGTTCGCTGTGACAACTGTTTATTTTATAAAGCGCGCAGTTAATTATTAATAATTATCGCTGCCTTAATATTCATACGGCGCGACGCAACTGGATATCGAATTATCGGGGCAACGCTCGAGGGACATTTCGGGAATTATTGTTTTCCACGCTCCGATTATCCGAGGGAGGTATTCGCACGGCGCTGCGCTCGTGTTTAGCCCGTTTCCGTTTTTCTGAAAGCAACGCCACTCTTCGCGCTGCCGAGTGGCCTCTGAAGGGTGTAAACGTTCCCGGGGAACGCTCGAGCTTGGCTGATGTCCAAGGATAACGGTGAAGTTGTCTTACCTGGCCGAATGATACTTATGCTGTAATTGAGCGCGAGGTTTCTTTACCTTGATCGTTTGTTTTGAAATACGTACGTTTCGAGTATCAATACTGTAACGCGCTGCTACCCTCGTTTTTTACGGGCGTGGCGACTCACTTCGCGTTAACTAAGTCATTTTTTAAGAAATCACCCTACGAGCTAATCAACGTCAAAACGGATAGAGGGGAAATTTAGTCACCGATTCTCTTCAAAATTACAGCATTTGTCGATAACCTTGCAAAAACAAAAAACAAAAAACAAAATATTCTAAATATGGGTTGAGAAAGCATTCCTTCAGCTTTAAAAAAAAACAAAATATTCTAAATATGGGTTGAGAAAGCATTCCTTCAGCTTTAAAAAAAAAAAAAATAACAATAAACAAAATATTCTAAATATGGGTTGAGGAAGCATTCCTTCAGCTTTAAAAAAAAACAAAATATTCTAAATATGGGTTGAGAAAGCATTCCTTCAGCTTTAAAAAAATACAAAATATTCTAAATATGGGTTGAGAAAGCATACCTTCAGCTTTAAAAAAAAAAAAAAATTCTAAATATGGGTTGAGAAAGCATTCCTTCAGCTTTAAAAAAAAAAATTCTAAATACGGGTTGAGAAAGCATTCCTTCAGCTTTAAAATGAGCCCATGACGGAGACATTATCTTTAAAAATAACCGAGATATTAAAGTTTAAGTGATGACTCGACAGCCGATTTTGTTCCAATTTTTAAGACTTTAACATTAAATATTTCGAAAACTATTTAACATAGGTCTTTAAAATTCAGTACACTTTGTTTTTGCAAGGTTATCGACAAATGTTGTAATTTTGAAGAGAATCAAAATTGGTGAAACTAAATTTTCCCTCTATCCGTTTTGACGTGGAATAGCTGCTAATCTCGCGCGTTATCGCTGAGAAGAAGTCTCGCGTAACATTGTCCTTTTTCTGTTAAAGTGGCACAGATTCTTCATGATACTGACGTGGTCGATGACGCTAGCGGCGTTCGTGATAATATTCGTGGAATTGGGTGAATGGAGCTCCGAGGTGATACACGCGTCACTGGGATTAGCCACCACGATCTTGGCCTTCATTCAGCCGTTCATGGCGGCCGCGAGGCCACATCCGGGAGCCCCGCGAAGACCTCTATTCAATTGGGCTCACTGGTTCGTTGGGAATGCAGCGCAGATTTGCGGCAGTAAGTTCCGCCGGCGATACCGACGGATGTTTTCTTTTCCTTTCTCTCCTCTCCACGTTTTTGTATTATTCATTTTACGGACAATGGGTTAACCGCCGCGTTGAAATTCCTTTCGCAGTAATCGCGATTTTCTTCGCGGTGCGACTGAACAAGGCCAAACTCCCGGAATGGGTCGACTGGATTCTGGTCGCTTACGTGGTGTTCCACATCCTGACTCACCTCGTACTCACGGTAAGGATGATATTTAGATATTTTTACGAAGCAGCATATGCAAGCATCACTGGCTTCTTTTATCCGCCCACAGCGTGTCCCGGTTTGATCTATAAATCGATATCTTTAAAAGAAAAAAAAATGGAACACGCAGGTTTTAAATGTCACGGAGGAAAGTAGATAGGGGAGGTGTCAAGGGTATTCTGTGCGACATTCTTCAACCCTTGCATGCTCGATATCCTTTTATTAATAACTCCCTGTTGAAGATAGATCGACTGAGAAATCGATATTTACCACGGCCTTGTACGTGTGTACCCTAAATTTCCTGGATAATAAATTGTCCATGCCATTCAATTAATATCACTAATATTAAAGTGATTCAGCATGAGTTACTAATATCCCAAAGCAATTAGCTCGAGTTCCCATTTGACACACGTCATGTAATTTCCTAAAATATACTATCATCCATTTTATATAGACTATGTAGATACGGAAAATCGATGTTACAAACCCGTGACGCGAATTCGTTCCGATTTCGGACCGTTTTCAATTTTCGGCCAACTATTCGTAGAATTCGGTGACGTAACGATGGGGATCGATATCTGTTATAGTTCGTCGGATGCGCCTCTGACAGACAGGCCAGCCAGAGGGTGAACTCGTTCCCGATGAAAGACATGCATTCCCGTGGCTCGATGGTCCATCCAGACGCCAGGCAGGACTCACCCGTAAGTCTCTCTGTCTTTAAATAATCTCCCTCGGAGTCCAACTAAGCGAGTTTCTGTTTGCCGCAGCACTCGGGCATCCGAAAGTTCATCTTCGCCGTGTACTTCGTGGCGATCGTCCTGTTCGCCGCATCCCTCATCGTCATCACCGTACTGGCGCCCATCGAGGACACGTGGGCCACGTTCACGAACTCCATTAAGAATTACTAAGCACCGTCCCAACGACGATCCCCGTAATCGCGGGTGTATTTGCATCGGCTGATTGCCTGCGAGGCCGTCAGAACGCCTCGTGGCGTCAGGTGTATCGCCGTGATCGCGGCAAGTCTCGAACTCCTTCGGAGTATATACCTACATTCGTCGAGTGACTGTCTATATGTAAATGAGCCTGGAAGTGACGTAAGTCGTCGTTTATAGAATAATACCGGAGGGTGGATTACGCGACAGTATCGGCCGGCTGCATCGAACGTCGGGGAGTAAGTTGGAATTAGTAGAGGCAGCCACCACGGCAGATGGTGTCGCCGTGTAATTAGCGGCAGTAGGGCACGGCGAACAATGGGACACCAATTCGATTGCCACCTCTGTTGACAATGCCACTTTTCGTCACTGCTGCCATCGCTGACTGGCGTTACGAGCCTCTTGAATCGGCTAACCGCACGAATACCCGTCCGGCAACACGGTTACGAGCTAAGTGCACGGTAGGGGAGACCGGGGCTGGTAGGCCAATTTTTCAGTTTTTGATTTTTAATAAATTATATGGGCGAAATATCATTAAATCGGCTACTATATTTGATAGGGCATACATTTGGCTATTTGAATAAATTATTAACGTTGACTCAATGTAACAACATTTAAGGCATTTAAATGTTTTTCTAACACCTTACATGCTGGTCAACCAGCCCCGTGGTCGGGGTTGGTAGACTAACAGTATGGGGTAGGTTGACTATAGGTGCAATCAGTTAAGAAAATTTTGTTAGCAACTTATCTGAGTGGTAATAACATAGCACAATGTCACGAGAGTTGTTTTATAAAATATTTATTACTTTTTAATAATAAATAACAATTTAAACCTTTATAGTAGCAATAAATCTTATATCTAGTATTATAAAAACATTCGCCATCTTCTATCAACTAATTACTATCTTCACAATCTGATGTGCAATTTTTGCACTCATAGAAAAGTATATTTCCTTTTGCGCATCTAGAGTGCACCCACATGTTGCAAGAAATACATTGAACCCATTCTTCTCCAGGAATACTTTTTGAATAAAATTCAGTGCATTCAACGCACGTTGTATCGTCTGCATCATCAGAGGAGTAATTAGTGTCTTGTGTCTTCATTTTCTTTGTTTGTCTGTCCCTAGTGTCTCTACAGTTTTCTTTGGGGTATCACTGGGGTTGGTTGACCAGCTTAGTCATGTAACCCCGGACGTTATTAGTCAACCAGCCCCGAACGATCATTTTGACTTCAATACTCTATACAACCTGTAATTATTTATGTAAAATCAAAAACGCAGTCTCAATAGGTCGTTTAATAAACAAACTTTAAAATAGTCCCTTCACCTTTATTCTACTGTGACTATATAGAGCGTGGAAACATAAAATCTTTAAGAAAACATATTTACTTATGTAGCCAATTTTTCGATAAACGCTGGTAACTGCCAAACAACGTGTAATGGTGGTGTCGGACACAAATGAATGACATAGTAGAAGTGACTTGCTCCTACAGAAAATCGCTCCGCGGTAGAGCACACGTCGGTGGAAAGTTATTAACAATTAGTCAACCTACCCCTGGGGCCAACCAGCCCCGGTCTCCCCTATACAAGCGGCGTGTAATTTTCCGCGCAGAGAACGAGAGAAAGGCATTATATACTTCGTTTGTAATTTTGCGATATCCAGCGCGGCCGGTGCGTTGTTGCTTGTTTAGAACCTCCGTCGAGAGATCCGTCCGCAAGGTGCTTCTATATTTAAGTTCTTGTCCCGGTAAGATATACACAGAGACTCGTATTTATGGTAACGTTTACAGTATTAGCTTTTATAATAACGTATTCTCGATTTTTACACGTGTTTAGATCTATATTGTAACACGGTGCGGCGTGGTCCCGTCTCGCGAACGCGGCCGCGGCCCGTTCGCGAGACGGGACCACGCTTACCTAATTAACAGAGGTGTAATTGTATTTTTCGTACGTTAACTGTATTGTTAGATAAGTGAGTGTTTATGTACAATCGCACAAGCTGCAGAGAGTAATATAATTCGGTGAGAAATATCCTTGTGTCTCAGTGACTGCGCGGCCCTCGCGCGAGGATCGATACTACGCGTGTGCGGCACGTTTCTTCGGGAGTACAGCGATCGCCTTCGGTGACGTTACGACGATTTTCATTCCGCCGCGGGCAGTGGATTTAACAGGGTGGCCGATGAGCAGTTGCCGCTTAGGACCCTGCGCACAAGGCCCCGGTAGGGCCCCATAACCAAATACAGTTATGATTAGGTATAGGAGTCCAAACACTACATTTTTTAGTACTACTACACTTGAGACGTTTTCATTAAACTACCTCTTCATTTTCCCGAAAAATGGGCCCCTGCGCACAAGGCCCCGGTAGGGCCCCATAACCAAATACAGTTATGATTAGGTATAGGAGTCCTAACACTTCATTTTTTCGTACTACTACACTTGAGACGTTTTCATTAAACTACCTCTTCATTTTCCCGAAAAATGGGCCCCTGCGCACAAGGCCCCGGTAGGGCCCCATAACCAAATACAGTTATGATTAGGTATAGGAGACCAAACACTACATTTTTTCCTACTACTGCACTTGAGACGTTTTCATTAAACTACCTCTTCATTTTCCCGAAAAATGGGCCCCTGCGCACAAGGCCCCGGTAGGGCCCCATAACCAAAAACAGTTATGATTAGGTATAGGAGTCCAAACACTACATTTTTTCGTACTACTACACTTGAGCCGTTTTCATTAACCTACCTCTTCATTTTCCCGAAAAAGGGGCCCCTGCCCAGAAGGCCCCCAACGGTCCCAACATAAAAAATTGCGATTTTAACCAAACACTATATTTATTTTCTGTGCTACTATACTTATCCCGTTGTTAGTAAATTGTCTGTCCATTTTTCTCCAAAAATGGGCCCCTCGGAACGTTTGCCACCTGGGCCTTTTTCCTTAAATCCGCCACTGGCCGCGGTTTGCTGCGTGATTCCCATCGCTTTCAGTTCCCCCGCAGCAAAGATTATCCGTTTATCCTTCAAGGTGCCACAGAACCAGTCGGCGGTTTGACTCGATTAACGGCGAGGGACTGTTGTTAATCGGTTTAAGCGGAATTTGAATTTACTCAAACGACGAGCGAAAGTCTCGGGCCAATCACGCCACCGAGGCTCGCTCCCTTTTTACAGGGAGGAGCAACCCTCGCGATGCAACGTCTTCGTCGCCTTTCGCATTCGAACTTCCAACCAGCCAAATCCCCTCAAATTCTAGCCCTTTGTACCCCGGCTGGATTGTTAACTAGAAATTTGAATTCCCACCGTTGATACGTTCCATTGTTTACGCATATTGTGGTGCATCTGAATAGACGATTTGTGTATAATTTACTGCGCCCACGCGTGTGCGCCAAGCTTATTCATTCTGGGCCCTATAAAGGGTAAATAGGCTTTTATTTTCGCGTTGGGGGATTACTATTACAGCATATTCGAGTTCCTGCATAGAATTTCTATTAGATTCACTAACACGAGTTCTTTTCGTTCTTTTCAAAATTAACCACCACATCCAGTCCGAGCTCTTTCTTTCTTTCACCTCGCATTTCAATTATACTTCAAACCTTCACCCGGTTTCGAAAAGATTTACAGCCCCCCTAAGAACTTCAAAATTGAAATCAAAGCGGAACCTCCTCGATCCTCATATAAAATACATAAAATAGCGATATTTTCTCCAGAGACCGATTTCACCCCTCCACCCTCCTCCCCTTCTCCCCCTCTCCGCGTCGAGGGTTGCACGGCTCCGTGCTCCGATCGGGAAACAGCGTGTTCCGGGCGGAATGTTTTCAAGGGGTTAGTAACGCGGGTATCGAAAAAAAAAATGGCGGCCGATCGAAGGCGGTGGCGTTATGACGCATGCTGCACGGCGACGCTCGGCGTCCCTCGGCGGCGCCACCGTCGACCAACCCCCGCAGTTCGATTGGAGACACCGGCCGGCGTCGACGGCTGCCGCGGAGCTCCTTTCACGTTCGAGTTCGCGTGTGCGCTAAACTGCTTCTGGACATCGTATCGTTTCTCCCTTCCGTCCCCGAGCAACGACCGTGAGGCTTCTGCGACAGGTAGAACACAAACACCCAGGAAAAGTGTTCCCCCGTTTAACCGGCGCCGCTTCCGATCGCCTCTCTCTCTCTCTCTCTGACGCTCGCTTCCACCTCTGCACGCCGTCGAACACGTCTCCACCGTGCGCGCCGCGTCCAGGTCAGATCGGCCCCTCGATCGCTACTTTCACCTCCGAAATCGAGCTTCCTCTCTCCCCCGGTTTGTCCGCGTCGCTCGCGTTCGCTCTCTCGTTCGCTCCCGGCGGCTGATCGGCGCAGTCGGGTCGCGTTACATATGTAACTACGCTCTCGAGCAGTGCGACCGCGGTCGTTGAACTTTAGAAAGATTAAAAGGAAGACGGAGAGCGCGTGGGGATAGTTGACATTCGAGCGTCGGGTCACTCGTGCCAAGGTATCGCGTTCGACGCGAACGATGGAGGAGTCCTATACCTTTCGTTTGGAGGAGTCGCGGAGGCTTCGTGCCCGCCGATTCGCTACTTTCCTTTCAATATCGAGACACTTCTGATTGCACTCCGTTCGAGGATATTCATTTATGCACGCGATGCCGTGGGAATCGCGACAATGTCGGAGGTAGCTAGGTGATTAATTTCTTCGTGCGTTGGTTTCTATTCAGACGCCGGACACTTAAGACACATGGGGAGTAGGGGAAGTTAGCTTGACTCCAGTAGTCGTGATTCAAAGTATTTCGCGTGGGCATGTGTGCCCACGAAATGTCCACGTACTCCGCTTTTATACGGTCCCCTATTCGTTTTATTTCCTCGGCAAAGCACATCGCCCTTTGAACCGGTCCGCGGCTGAAGTATGCATACCGGCATCGATATGCGTGCCGCGTCGAGTGAATTTCCATCGGGCATCGTCCGGGAAAACGGGGAGACCGATGATTCCGCGGACGGCTGACGGGTTAGGTAAATATCGCGAGGGTCTCGTTACACGCGCAACTGAATGTTAAATTGCAGAGAAGTCGAAAGGGCTCTCCCTCGAGAGAGAATAGGTGGGCAGGGAGGAGTAAAAGAAACGCAGTCGTAACTGTCGATACGGGGTGTCTAATAAATCCAGGTGTCACAAACTACATGGTGAAACTTTCATGTTCGATCTGTCCTAGCTTCCTAGGAAAATTTATTTATTTATTTAACGGGACAAGCCCAATAGTAACACGACAAAAATGTACACAATAGTGTATTATGACAATTGTATTCGTGTACAGAAAATAATCAATACTTAATTGACTTCGGCGTAAACCACTGTAGCCGACCTTGGGGCACTTTCGTTGTGAAAAATAGATCAGTCAACAATACTCGCGAACTCTATTGGAATTATCCTTCTTTTGTACGAAGAAAGCTCCTCTATATTACCTTGAGGATCTAGATTCATTGAATCACAGACACACGACTGATTAAAAGAATTTATGTTGCTTCGGTTCGATATAATTATTTGCATCGAGAGTGGAAGCGAAGCGGTTCCCCACGTTAATCGACGGTCTGACCAGTCCTTTGCCACGACCCCTTGCCCCGGTTCCTCGGCTCCGTCGGTGTTTTGGTCCCGCGGTCGTGCCGCGACGTCATTTGACCGAGTGCCCTCGCGCTGCTCACAGGGGACGAGACCGAAGAGTGTTCGACGAGGCGGTTGGTGTTCTTTTCGCGGTGCTCGTCGCGCGGCCGTATCGCGGCGATAAGTGTCCGTCGCACGAGGGATTCAGTGCCGCGGTTCCTCGCGACCGGCGAGCCCCGGGGGAATCAATCGGCAATCTGCCGCCGTGAAATGCGAAAGTGAAAGACTGTCGGGGAGGGTTGTGCGTGTACATCGCAGGACGATGGCTGAACCTCGTGTCTGCCGGCTCTTCGTGATCCTTGCACATCTAGCGATCGTCCTGGTGCTCGCTCAGAACCCCATCGAGGAGAAGACCACCTTCGAAGCAGCATTCCAGGGTAAGCCAATTCGCGTATTCGTTAACGTTCCTTCGAACTTGTCGCAAGCAAGTTGCATCGCGTCTCGCGTGCATCGAGGATTATTTAATACGTGCTACGAATTCTATAGTAAATAGGGGTGGTATTTATGGGAGTTCGAGATTAATATTCATCGCTCCCCTGATTTTTTAAATTCGACCTAAGCTATGGGACCGCATCGAGGATTAAAAAATTCTTTGTCTGAGCAAACCACAAAACAAAACAAAAATTGAAGCGGAATGTTACCTCCGTTGCAAATAATTTCACTGGTAACGGTTTGCAATGCTTTACGCGAAGCATCCTGCACGAGACACACAAACACCGAGGCTAGGTTATTTCCACCCCTTTCAACAGGGAATTAACGAATTATCGGGGAATAGTACTTACCGCGATACCGCGTTCGGTATTAATATTATACGCGGGGAATAACAATGCTGTTATTGTTACATCCAGTCCTCGTTAATCATTAGAGCAAACATTTAAGTGTAATAATTATATTTGCCCCACCCCCGAACGTGTTTATCTCGGTTCCATCGGACCCGAATTCGTCCTGGCGGGGATGAGAATTTTAACGCCGCTGTCTCGATTTATATTCTCCGGTTCCGCCATTACCGAACCATTTGTCATCGCGGCGTAGTATCTCGGGCAAGAATTTTTATAACGGCGAATATGCCCCGCGTCCGGGGCAGCGAAACTTAATTAACGATCGCGTATTTACCGACCATTTCATCCGCCGGCGAATGAATCCGTATTGACGAAGTCGTTCGAACGCATTAGCGAAAGTTTCGAGAAGCATTTCCGGCGCGTAAACGCAGCGGGCGGGCAAATAGTTGGGGAGGCGAGAAGTGTTTGCGCGTGTAACGGGCACGAAATCGCGAAACGCCTCTCGTGCGGATTGATTCATCGTCGCGGCACGACAGCGTGCCTCGGACCAGCGATCGCTTATCAGCTCGATAACAACCGGGGGGTGATCAATCGACATCCCACGGCACTCGTTAATACGCGACATTTGTCACGGGGCGAAAAATTCGCGAGTAGGACGCACTTGGGGATGCGATATCTCATATCGCCGACTCCGCGGCGTATCTTCGTATTTTGTAGCCAGCAAAAGTCTCGATACGTATTTGAGTCACATGGAAAACGGCTCGATTAAAGTGAATTTTAACTCCGTACATATCTACACATGGGATACTCTGCCCTCTTTAGTTAAAATGTCCTATTTAGCATTTTGAAAGAACCGAGAAATATGAAGTTTTATCATTTCCTTTGCACCATACTTATTTCCCTTCTTTCAAATTAAAACATGTTGTCATTATTTCGTAATAGCCTAATATCATTTTTTGTAATAGTTGTACCGGTGGGGAATGTATTATTAACGTACCAATTAATTAATTGTTTCAGATAAGGTATTTTAACCATTTTGAAAAAAGTTAGGTTAAATACATTAGACTGTTTATAAATCTTTAGGAAGCAAGTAGACGTTTCTAAATATACTTAAAAGGTAAAAGACGCGTGGAACTTAAAATATTTCAATATTTCTCAAAAAATGTAAAAATGCTAGATAGGACAGTTTAATTAAGGAGGGCAGTTAATTGTACATATTTTTTTTCAAGTGTTTCGTGGGGTTTTCCGTAGATTCGTAGCTTCGGTTAAACGAGGAACAGGTTGCTGGACTATTTTCAGATCATACGTGACCTCAACGAAGCTATCCTCATCGACACGTGTAATTCGAGCACGCGTACACGCGAAGCAGCTTACTTGGAACACGTAAGCCAGCATATTGCGTCGCGTTAATGTTAATGGCAAACTGCCGTATGGGGCTGCCACTCCCTTTGCGAGATCTCCGAGGTACTATTCGCTAATAGCCAGAAAGCAATTAATATCACGGTCAGTTGCAACCCTTTAGACCTCACGGATGCGTACCGAGCCAGCCAGCGGCGTGCAGGCTTCGGGGCACAAACATTTCGCTGCAACAATGCTTCCAAAAACTTTCAAATTACGGGATTGTCTAACCGCGGTGCCAGAGGCGTTTCAGTTTGTCCATGTGTTTCCGTTTGTATTCTTCTGAACGGAGGTGTACAGTTAGGTTTACTACTCTTCCCGATTTAAGAGGGTAGGTAACCCTCAGCAGCCCCAAATCAGCCTCCTTTTCAAACGCGTATTCCGAAGTAATAAATGAATATAGAGCTAATTTTTCTTTTAATTTTTAATCGGCATTTTGTTGACTTTAACACGCACAAAGAAAATTTTAGATATCTTTAAGGGAAAGAAAGTTACAGATATAAATGTGAGAGAGTGTGCGCGATGCACTGTCTGATGGTGAATACGATTCTGGGCAGGTGAATTACTTAAAACAGAAACTAAAGGGATTTTTAGAATCTGTACGACAGTCCCCATCTTGTGTTGGAAGCAAAAATTTGATAAATAAATTATAATACAATTTTTATATCGATGTATATGATTGTATCCTTTTTCTTGTGGGAAAAATATTTTTTATCTAGTTTGTAAACATTTATATTGAAAATCTGTTCACGACAGATTGTGGGGAATAGTTTTCTGCACCTCCCTATAAATTTTCATTCAAATCGTTGGAGCGATTTTCGAGATTTTGTGTTTGTCGTTGTGAAAACGTAGTTTCTGGGAAATCACGTTTAAAGCTGGACATGCAGTTTTGTCGTTATGCGGTCTCACGTGCAGGCTCGTATATTTTTGGCTGCAATCCCTTCAATTTATTGGAATTTTGAACAATGTGTAACTAGCGGAATATGCAAAAATGACAAAATCGAATTTTCGAAAATTTTGAGGGTTACCTATATCTTTAATGCTAATTGCAAGTAAATAGCGCCACCTGTTCATTTTTTTTTTTGAAAATTCGGTTGAAGTCTATCATTTTTGGTATTCACACACGCGTAGGTTACTTCACGCGCACTTTGCGTAAAGTGTTACTATATATTTACGTACCTAGTCGTTGTTCTTCGAAAATTTCGAATTCATTCTGGTTTCTACTCGGAGCAGATTAGAACGTTCCGCGGAATTGACAATTTGAGGAAACAGCGTTATCGAACGGGGGTTGAAACGGCGACGGGGGCGACGAAGTAGCGTTGATCCTCCGCTTCCGTATTCGCGGCGCGTAATTCTTGGCCGGGCTCAGAACAATAGGGAATAAAATGGATTAACGATCGATCGATTTAGTCTCGCGGCAAACAGAGGTGAATTATGTATTTTCAAGTAGGAAAACCGAGACGTGCCTTCCTCTAAACGAACGAATTTCGTTCGTTCCGCCTTCTTGTTTGCTCGAGTTTCCTGCTCGCGCACTCCTCTCTGTCTGCTTGCTTTTCTCATTCTTCTTCTCGCTGCTTGCCAGAAGCAAAAAAAGACAACACCCGGCCTCTTCACCCTTGCTTATTTGCTACCAGCCTCCACCCCCCTCATCGTCGAGAAGGATGGGCAGGCACCTCGTCGAACATGATACCGCTGCGAAGCAATCATCGGCTCGCAAATGTACTCGAGAAGTAGTTCCATCGGCGCTGTCGATAAAATCTTATGAGATCGGCTCGAAGACGCGGGCGTAGGCGATAAAAATGCACCGGTGTCGGTGGAATCGAGTCGATTTGCTGGGACTTTTATGAGTTGCGTTCCATTGCGACGGATCCGTGTGGAACACCGATGCCACTCGCGATGGAAGCTGAGTATTCGAGGCATTAATCGAGCATCAATGATGCTTCAAATACAGAAGTGTGCGTTTTAACAGCGATACTTAGCTGAAGCAGAACGTGGATGTTCAGGTGACGTAGTAGATACTTAATCGTTGAAGTTGTAATTAAGAGTTTCATTGGAAGCTCCACGTGTAACAATAATATTTCAAATATTTCTCTAACATTTGATAAGAGAGATTGGCAACGAGAGCTCCACGATTGCCAGCCACGACAGAAGAATTTGCTTGCGTGGGGAATCGAATCGATTCGAGGCGACGATAGAGCTGTTCGAGTACTCGAATATTCGAATAGCTCGAAATTCGAGTTATTATTATTATTATTATTATTATTAACGGGAAAAACCCTTTAGTTACAAAAGATACAAAGCTTAAAGCAAATATAAATATAAATGTAGGCAATCAAGATAAAATTAAAGTAACTTAAAAAAAGTAAGGTATAATAAAATAAAATAAAGTAAATAAATTATCGGTGTGAGTACCTACTTAGTATAAGATTAACGCATCAGGGTAAGTGACCTATTGAGTGATGATGAACGCCCATACAAAAGTGAGCCGGGACTCGGTTTTCGAGCCGAACCGAGTACTCGAATGAAGCGAGCAGCTGGAAACAATGGTGTGGCTCGAACAATCCACATGTTTCGTTCGTCTATCGCTACCTTCACTATGCAGTGTACTCGCTTTTTAATCGAGCCGCTCGCTTTTTAACCGAGCCGCTCGGTTCTTTCGAGCGCTCGGCTCGGATCGGTTATTCGAACCGAGTATATCCCGGCTCGCTTGTTCCGAGTACTCGAACAGCTCTAGGCGACGATAGACGAAGGAAATTTGTATCTTCGCGATGTTACGTGTCGGCTTTGTAATTGTACTTATTGCTGTTTGTTCTTCTGTTCGTTTGCTTCTTGTATACAACGCGACGTAAAAGGGTTGCCAGGAAGCTTGAGCATTCTACTTGTATCGTTTGATCGTTGTGAAACGCCAGTAATAGCGCGCTCTTCTCGTTTCTTTAACCACAGCCGTAAGGAGAGATATTCTCCTGAAATCCTTTTTAAGATTGATGGCGGAGGGAGGAGTCGGAGTCGTATTTAGAGAGCAGGAAAGTAAGGCGAAAATAATCGCTGATACCCTCACGAAAGATCCATTTGGCATTGTTCGTGCTTAGGGGCACTTGGATTCTTTATACGCGGCCCACGTTATGAACGGAACGGGTGAATAATGGAATAGGCTGCTCCCGGGGAATTTAAATTGCGTTCCGTCCGCGGCACCATTTCACGTTCCTCGCGAGGCACCTGACGAGCAAACGTATTCCGCGAATGCAAGTTACTGTGTCTTCGCTACTCCGCGGCGGATATCGACTTCTTCGGATCTAGAACACCGGGGAGCAAGTATCGGGCACCGAATATTCACCGGCGCACCTTCCCCCAACAATTGGAATACTAAGTATCCCGAATACCAAATACCTCGAATATTTCCAATACCTCTTGCTATTAATACCGAGCATCCCTTAAAATACAATTCCCAAACCCCGGACGGTGTATTAAGCTGTACAAATTACCTCAACGAGTATTCAGTTCGAAAGGAACTGGTGTCCAGATGATGTAAGCCGGTGCATCAGAATTATTTGCGAAATAATCGCGGAGCCGAAGCTAGGGCCGCACTCGTGATTAATGCCTCCATTCAATTATTTAACGCGTCATCTCGGTTCGTTTGGGTCTATTTACGATTTAACGTTGATTAATGGATACACGCCGCGGATACGTTGCGGCATATACGGGCCGTATCGCTGGAATACCGATTAATCTTACTAAGGATTGCCCATTGTGCCGAACAGCCCGCACGTTTAAGGCACACGGCTCTAATACTTGGGCGCGTTTAGCGTGCACGCCGCGCTATATGTTAATGTTTGCCGGTGGCATACGACGTTGACAGTTGGCCGCGCTGGTACACGTGTACGCTTCGACGTCGCGTGCACTGCGCCAGTCGTATCGAATCGAACGGGGACGTGGGGACGGACTTAAGGCAATGGTACACAGTTTGCGAAGCTCGCATACACAATGCATCGCTGCTTCACAGGCTGTACATAGTGTACAGATGGCATATATACATTCTGATTGGTTGATTCACCTACCACCTACAGGCAGAGAATCAATTCTGTTATCGTGGCTCGTTGGAACGGCACAACCGATCATTTCACTTCTCCTTAGGCACGCTAACTCCATACGCGGGCTTACTTGCTCCTCTGCTTCGCGTATTCGTAATCGTAGGGGGAGCCTCTTTGCGTTCGTGGCAACGATCGGAATTATTGTCTCACTCGAGCATACGCGGTTGAGCTGTTCGGGTACTCGAAAGAATCAAGCCGAACTTAGCTCGGTTCGGTTTGCCGAAACATTCGGGTTACTCGGATCCGTTCGGGTAGCTCGATTGTTTCGGACAGCTCGATTCTTTCGAGTAGCTAAAAAACGAAGCGATCTGAACATTCTGTAGGACGACGGCGACAACGACGGTACCGTTTAGAAGATGGAATTCAGAGTTCACTTTTGACACTTTGAGGCTGTGTATCTCCTAAACGGCTGGTCCTACGTCGTTTTTGACGAAATTTCGAAAGAAAACTCAACCAACGAAAGGTATAATCTCCTCCTTTTAAAACGTCCCATGTACTTTAAGCAAGCAAACTGCCCGGAATACGTTCGAACTGTTCGAAAAAATCGAACTACCCGAAAGAATCGAGCTACCCGAAAAAAATTGAACTACCCGAAAGATGCGAGCTACCCCAAAAAATTGAGCTACCCGAAAGAATCGAGCTACCCCAAAAAAATTGAGCTACCCGAAAGAATCGAGCTACCCGAAGGAATCGAGCTACCCGAAAGGATCGAGCTACCCGAAAAAATCGAGCTACCCGAAAGAATCGAGCTACCCGAAAAAAATTGAACTACCCGAAAGAATCGAGCTACCCGAAAAAATTGAGCTACCCGAAAACAAATTGAGCTACACGAAAGAATCAAGCTACCCGAAAAAAATCGAGCTACCCGAAAAAAATTGAGCTACCCGAAGGAATCGAGCTACCCGAAAACAAATTGAGCTACACGAAAGAATCGAGCTTCCCGAAAAAAATTGAGCTACCCGAAAGAATCGAGCTACCCGAAAAAAATTGAGCTACCCGAAAGAATCGAGCTACCCCAAAAAAATTGAGCTACCCGAAAGAATCGAGCTACCCGAAGGAATCGAGCTACCCGAAAGGATCGAGCTACCCGAAAAAATCGAGCTACCCGAAAGAATCGAGCTACCCGAAAAAAATTGAACTACCCGAAAGAATCGAGCTACCCGAAAAAATTGAGCTACCCGAAAACAAATTGAGCTACACGAAAGAATCAAGCTACCCGAAAAAAATCGAGCTACCCGAAAAAAATTGAGCTACCCGAAAAAAATTGAGCTACCCGAAGGAATCGAGCTACCCGAAAACAAATTGAGCTACACGAAAGAATCGAGCTTCCCGAAAAAAATTGAGCTACCCGAAAGAATCGAGCTACCCGAAAAAAATTGAGCTACCCGAAAGAATCGAGCTACCCCAAAAAAATTGAGCTACCCGAAAGAATCGAGCTACCCGAAGGAATCGAGCTACCCGAAAGGATCGAGCTACCCGAAAAAATCGAGCTACCCGAAAGAATCGAGCTACCCGAAAAAAATTGAACTACCCGAAAGAATCGAGCTACCCGAAAAAATTGAGCTACCCGAAAACAAATTGAGCTACACGAAAGAATCAAGCTACCCGAAAAAAATCGAGCTACCCGAAAAAAATTGAGCTACCCGAAAAAAATTGAGCTACCCGAAGGAATCGAGCTACCCGAAAACAAATTGAGCTACACGAAAGAATCGAGCTTCCCGAAAAAAATTGAGCTACCCGAAAGAATCGAGCTACCCGAAAAAAATTGAGCTACCCGAAAGAATCGAGCTACCCCAAAAAAATTGAGCTACCCGAAAGAATCGAGCTACCCGAAGGAATCGAGCTACCCGAAAGGATCGAGCTACCCGAAAAAATCGAGCTACCCGAAAGAATCGAGCTACCCGAAAAAAATTGAACTACCCGAAAGAATCGAGCTACCCGAAAAAATTGAGCTACCCGAAAACAAATTGAGCTACACGAAAGAATCAAGCTACCCGAAAAAAATCGAGCTACCCGAAAAAAATTGAGCTACCCGAAGGAATCGAGCTACCCGAAAACAAATTGAGCTACACGAAAGAATCGAGCTTCCCGAAAAAAATTGAGCTACCCGAAAGAATCGAGCTACCCGAAAAAAATTGAGCTACCCGAAAGAATCGAGCTACCCGAAAGAATCGAGCTACTCGAAAAAAAATTGAGCTACCCGAAGGAATCGAGCTACCCGAAGGAATCGAGCTACCCGAAAGAATCGAGCTACTCGAAAAAAAATTGAGCTACCCGAAGGAATCGAGCTACCCGAAGGAATCGAGCTACCCGAAAGAATCGAGCTACTCGAAACATTCAGGTTACTCGGATCCGTTCGAGTCCCGGCTCGGCCCGAAAAATCGAGTCCCGCTCGGTTCTTATTTCAAGCTACTCGAATATTTCGAGTACCCGAACAACTCTAAATTCCGCGGCTACAACTTCGAAGCCTCAGAATTCGGTATAGGAAAATTAAGCACCGATAGATTTGCTCGAATCGCTGCTCAATCGTTCGCACCGCGGTTGAACCGCGCGATGTGGCGTAATTTATTCGGAGATACTTATCAGCGACAAAAACCAGCGCGACGGGGTAAGGAGGGAAGGATCGCGGGCGAGTATTGAATAATTTCACGGCTGCTTTACGCCGCGTCCGGTCGGAGCCGCGCATCGCGGCCCGCTCCACTCATCCGAGCCGTTCTTTTTATCGCGATCGTATCGGGAATATTTTCACCGGGCGAATTATTTAGCCCGTCGAATAGCGAACGCGCTCGAAGCGGCTCAACAACCCGGCCGTTTACCCACCGGCCGGATCGTTACAAAATTGATCGCATACCGACGGACCCACCCTTTGGCCCAGAAGCGAGCCGTGTCGTTGCCGGTGCCGCGCAATATTAAACGAAAGCGCGGCAGAGCTTTTGCACACCGAGAAAAAAACGCAGCATTGTTGGTACATTCGGTTTACAAAGCTTTCATTTGGCCCCCCTGTTTTTCACTGTCCGCGGATGATGGTCGTTCGTTTCGGTGACATTCGTACACGCGTAACTGTGCCCGGGGAGTATCAGGAATATCACGAACGATGGCTCGGTAAAGATAATGAGATTTCGAGTGCTCGGGAGTAAGAGTTTCTGTTTCTGGGCTGAGCTATGGGTTTGCGGAAGTGGACTTGGTAGATTGATTTTGGATGAGACTTGCGCGATAGTTCGGAATAGGCTTCGGTATAAGATTGATGCAGTCGGTGAAGAATTAGTGTATCGAGATTGAGGATGCATTCGCGTAGAATCGAAGTATATTCTTAATTAGATGGAAGCTGTTAAAGAGTTCGAGGAATTTTGAGTTTTCGCAGAGTGGTTTGAGGCGTAAGACGAAGGAAAATAATTAAACATGTGGTTTTTCAGAATTATTTAATTTAGAGCACTTTTGTGTACCGCGAAGTCCGAGTTATATTTACAACTCTATACACTGGAGGATCTGTCTAATTGTACAGAAATGTGTGTTCACTCTTCTGGAATGAGTGAGGCTTGACATTTGAGGGAAGGCAGTGAGAGAGACGGTTACAAGGGAAAGGTCACGAGATTCGAAAGAATGGAACGAACTTAGAATAACTTTGTGTGGTTATATTTCATTTTCTCACTCTTTTCTACCTTTTTAAATAAATTTCACTTTGCTGCTTTTTGCGTTTCCAGTATCTCGCACTCGTTTACGTTTCTCCCTCTTTGGATGGTGGCTCGAAGAGTGTCGAATTGACTGGCACAGAAATAGAGCAGAAAAAAATGGAAACCAGAATCAGAACACGCGTAGGTTGTCGACAAAAATGGCTGATACTTTTTCACTTCGTAGTGTTGCACTCTGTTTCAACAACGCGGTGGGTATTACAACAGAGTTCACGGGAGTCACTCGGAAAACCAGCCTGAACACGTCGCGATCATTTTGCTACGGGGGAAGCAGCGATTCGCGAGTGTCGTAAAAAATGTAGCACTTTCAGCCGCGTTACAACAGTGATACGTGCGACGCGAATTATTGCCATTTCACAGTCAGTTTCACGACGCACTTGGAAAGTACATCGAAGCTCTTTTTGTCGTCCATTAATTTGTTTGAATGTTTCGTCGTCTGAAATCGATTTTAAAAACGGTGTTTCCAGCGGCCTGTTTCCAGTAACTTGTGCGGAACACAATTTGAAGAGTCCTTGTAGGAAACACTGTAACTGGCAAAATTAAAAAACTTTACTTTCTATGGGAAAATGTTCTACGTGCTAATGGTAATACAACTGTAGTATAGAATTTATTTATTTATTTATTTATTTATTCCGGGACAAGCCTGAATTTGATTTCTGACATTTATGAATAGAACTCTTCGATTAACCAACTCTCCTTCAATAACCAACTCTCGCAATAATTGTGGAAAACACTGTAACTGGCAAAATTAAAAAACTTTACTTTCTATTGGAAAATGTTCTACGTGCTAATAGTAATACAACTGTAGTATAGAATTTATTTATTTATTTATTTATTTATTCCGGGACAAGCCTGAATTTGATTTCTCACATTTATGAATAGAACTCTTCGATTAACCAACTCTCGCAATAATTGTAGAAAACACTGTAACTGGCAAAATTAAAAAACTTTACTTTCTATCGGAAAATATTCTACGTGCTAATGGTAATACAACTGTAGTATAGAATTTATTTATTTATTTATTTATTTATTCCGGGACAAGCCTGAATTTGATTTCTCACATTTATGAATAGAACTCTTCGATTAACCAACTCTCGCAATAATTGTAGAAAACACTGTAACTGGCAAAATTAAAAAAACTGTACTTTCTATTGGAAAATGTTCTACGTGCTAATAGAAATAAAATTGTAGTATAGAATTTGATTTCTGACATTTATGAATAGAACTCTTCGATTAACCAACTCTCCTTTAATTTACAATTTATCTTCGCAATAATTTACACAAAACCCTGTCATCACCGTGTTGACAAAATTAAATATATTCATAAAATTAAAAAACTTTACTTTCTATCGGAAAATATTCTACGTGCTAATAGTAATAAAATTGTAGTATAGAATTCGATTTCTGACATTTATGAATAGAACTCTTCGATTAACCAACTCTCCTTCAATTTACAATTTATCTTCGCAATAATTTACACAAAACACTATCATCACCGTGTTATCTCTCAAAACTTTGTGTCCCACCACCCTCCAAAAATGTCCACCAAATCCTCCCCGCTGCTCCCTCCGAAAGAAATTCGAAATTCTCCAAAGTGCCTTCCAATCCGGAGAAAAGGCAGGCGGTGCGTCCCGCCGCGTTCTCCCATGCCAGTTCCTCCCCTTTCTTCCAAGCTCCCCTGTCTCTACGTCAGCGTACCTTTTTATTCGCTTGCTACGGCAATAAAGCCGGTCCTGCGACGGATGGAAAGAGGTCCCCGGCCTCCTTCGCCACTTCCTTTTTTCGTCATTTCATTTTCGCCGCGAGGGCAGCCACTCTCCGGCGCGTGCTTCTGTCAGGATGAGTCTAAATAAGTAAATAAACGGGCAGGAATAAGCGACGCGGCGACGTTTTGAGGTAATAAACGTCTGTTCTCTTGGCGAGGCTCGGACAGCCGGTTTCCTTATTCCACCGAACGAAGTGACGCCTAGCGTTTCCGCGCGAAAGAGGGCAATATCGTCGATGTTTAATGCGAGCGCTGTCTCGTTGCAATTAAATGGGCAACTTGGATCGATGTATAGGGTTTCCAATTAAATTCCCGCGCCACGCTCGCCCGTGGAACGGCCGCTTTAATCAATCGCGCGACTCCTGTGTGCATAATGGTTTGATTAATCGTAGGTTTGTTTTGTTGTCCTCGCTTCGTGCCGTAGTCAGTTTGCCCGTGTCGCGGAAATATATTTTATAATATTTCCCTGCCGTTCAATAAACTTTTTACAGAAGAACACGGGCTCGAATTCGCATTCAATAACGGGGGTTTCCCATCAACGGCGAACACTGTGTTGCATTCATCCGCCAATCGCGCCAGACTCTGCATGGAATATTCTCATTCACGAAAACGCAAACCCCGCTGTGAATAAATACTCGTATCGTAATGGGATAGACGGCAGTTTCCATGCCTGGCATTTTTTTTTTCAACGCGGGACCAGCGTTGCCCGGCGCATAATAGGTGCATTCTAATTGGGACCGTTCTCGGTGTCCGATACACCGTCGAACGCCTGTAATTCACAATCAGTCGATCACGAATAATATATGGATGTTATGCGAAAAACGCGGATTCTCTGATGCACCGGCTGGAATAACTGGATAATCAATTCGCCGTGGATTCTGGATACCGTTTTCATGGGGTCTGCAATTTCGGTGTGGAGTAAAACGCGCGCGCATATGGGTTATCGTGCTCGGCTTCTTTTTCGGATGCAATATCGATCTCGAACTTAAGACGTCCACGTGAACGCGCAATGTCGATACGAGTCCGAGGGAATAAGGTGTCTTCGCTTTAGAATGGAATATTACAGCCGTCGCGCGGGCCGGGTGCCCAGATTTCACGTCGCGCGATATTGGAGTGTCTCTGTCACAGGGAATATCTTCCATGCACGCGCTGGGACTATTGATTCCAGAACTAGAGATTCGTTGATCTTCACAATCTGGAATCTGATTGTACTGCACCTGGATCGGCGGAAATTTCTGCGAAAAACTGGGAACAGAATTTTTCATTAGTACTCCTCCTTTGAATCAAGAATTCTAATTAAGGGGTGCGTTCATTTTTTTCTGTGAAAATATTTTCGTACGGCGTTAATGATTCCGGGCATTTCTGCATTATTCTTTTCTCGTTACCTGCCATAATTATAAATTTATACGCGCAATTGAATCTCCCTCGAGTCGCGTTGTTTCACCCTAGGCGATTTAATCAACCGTTGCATCGTTTATCGTCGCTGAAATAATAAATCGATGATAGATTCGCGCGCAAATTCCCTCGCAGCTCGTCGGCATTGTCGTTATGGTTCTTGATTTCGAAGAAAAGGGCGACTCGACGACAAGAAACCCTACTTGACTGGGGAGCTTGGTTGGGAAGAGAACGACCCTCTGCCCCCTTTTTCACGGTAGGCAGATGAATCGATCGCGGCGAAAGAAGCTAATGATGAGCCGCGAGTCGATGGCCGACTTCATTTCTCATTCGCGTCGGGCAGAAGCGAGTCCCCCGTGCAACTTTTCCTAACTCGATCAGCCGAAACTAATAGAAACTCAATGCGTTCCGCGGATCAGAAAGGGACTTGGCCAGTTCCTTGACGATTAACGAACCGGTGAAGGCAGACTCTGATTTTTCAAATTGGTATTTCGTCATCGATTCCACTGAGTTTAGCTACAAACCTTCCCCCGTGGATACTCGGACTCGTTCGACGCTGGGATTTCTTTAGGGAGGAGTGTGTGTATCTACGATGACAGTTGTGGTCGTCTTTAGAGTTGAAAGAAGAATTTATAGCTTTTATATAATAATTATTATTATTATTATTATTATTATTGAATTAACGGGAGAACCCTTTAGAGTACACAGATATGAACAAAATAATACAATTGGCATAACTTATAGTAAAATGATATAAAGAAAAATGCAATGAAGGAATGTAAAAACAGAGAATGTACAAAAGAAAAACACAAGAAAAACATAGCAGTCTATAAAACGCGCGAAAAACCAACACAAATGAATATGACACGTAACACTTTAGACTTAAGACTTAAGGAGGCGACAGCCCCATAAGCACACGGTTCCTGAAGACAGCTAAGGAACCAGTGAAAATGTCGATATCCGCAGGGAATTTATTTATCTCATCCATAATAATAATAATAATACTAATAATAATAATAATAATAATATAGAAACAGGACTTAAAACAGTAAAAAGTCCTGTTTCTATATTATTATTATTATTATTATTAGTATTATTATTATTATTATTAACGGGTATAACCCTTTAAATACATTAATTCCAACATAAGTAGAAAAAAAAAATTTTGTAAGCTTTAACGTTTCTCTGTCATATTTATATAAATTCAGGGTTTCCTTAATTCCAGTAATTGTTTAATTTCTGTAGAAAAACATCCGCAGAGGGACATTTTCCGCTACTAAATTCTGCTTCATCGTCCCAGAAAATCAGCATTAATGTTACAATAATTATCCTCAGTGTTTACGAGCGAAGCCGCTAGAAGTCACAGTGCTTCTCCATCGAATCACGATTATTAAATTACACGCTGCGCAGACTTATATTTACGAGAAACCCGAGTCCGATGCCACGGGGAAAATTCATTACCGTCGAACACGACACGATCGCGCCTTCGCCGGTGGAATCAATTAACGAACGAATCCGAAACGATGTTTGAAGACCATTCGCTATGCAAAAGGGGTTTTGGATTCACGCGCTTTGGGCTGCCCCCGTTTCGCCCAATGTCCTTTAACGCAATCGGACGGGGTTGAGAATTTTTTTCGATTTATCGGGAACTCTGTTCGCCGGGCGTCTTTGTGCCAATTAATTAACCGCATTCGGTAGACTCGTTTCTCCGAGCCAAGTCCCGAGCTACAGCTGCCTGGGAAACGTGCAAGGGGGATATTTTCGCCAGAGAACGGAGGAAATTAAGTGACCGGGGCTGTGTACCCTTGAGGTCTTAGGAGAACTTTAGAGGACTGCCATCGAGTGGCCGGTGCGTTGGAGCACGCGAGGAATTTATATGGCCAATGAAAAGCCTTGAATTCGAGAGTTCCACGAGAATGCGACGAGGTGCTCTTGGGAGTGATAGGAAGACCACCAATCCGGCTTGTCAGTTGCTCCAACCCCCCGGCTAGTCCGTCAGGATTAATTGAAAAAGAAGATGACGGACGTCGAGGGAATGTCGGTTGTAAAAAAAGTCACCCCTGCTGGTCGAGTAATGTGGTTCGATCGGGTCTGATGGGGGAATTAATTACTGTAGCCTTAGCGTTATTGCGAATTCTACTGTTGAGATCAATTTTCTAGAAGCTGTTCCTTGAAGGGATATTAGTTCCTTTATTCTGTCCCTGGTACTTTCATATCGAAGAACCATGGGATCTTTATTAACGATACTGTTAAGTTTTCCTATGCACATTTTGTCGAGTTGAGTAATATAAAAGGTATTAAAGTGACAGCCCCAGGCTGGAATGAAAAGTTTCTTCGAACCTGCTTCACAATCTCCAAGCTTTGGATCACGAACTTGTCGCATTATAAGTTTTCAGGGGAAGCCGGAAATAAGAAACCATTTCAGGTTTCAGAATTATTCGAACCCAAGAGCATCTACAACTAGTGGTGGAGAACTATCGATGGTATTTACGATAGTTATCGATGGTTCTCACTATCGAAATTTGTAATAATATTTATTTGGGAATATATATTAAATTTGGGATTCTGAACTTCAGCTGCTATTATTATTTAATTGATTAACCTACGATTTTCAATACTGATAATTATCGATAGTGAAAATAAGCCATCTATAGTTTTAGAATCGATGGTTCTCAGTATCGAAATTTGTAATAATATTAGAAATTAAATTTGGGATTCTGAATTTCAGCTGTTATTATTTTTCAATTGACTAACCTACGATTTTCAATACTGATAATTATCGATAGTGAAAATAAGCCATCTATAGTTTTAGAATCGATGGTTCTCACTATCGAAATTTGTAATAATATTACAAATTAAATTTGGGATTCTGAATTTCAGCTGTTATTATTTTTCAATTGACTAACCTACGATTTTCAATACCGATAATTATCGATAGTGAAAATTAGCCATTTATAGTTTTAGAATCGATGGTTCTCACTATCGAAATTTGTAATAATATTACAAATTAAATTTGGGATTCCGAATTTCAGCTGTTATTATTTTTCAATGGACTAACCTACGATTTTCAATACCGATAATTATCGATAGTGAAAATAAGCCATCTATGGTTTTCGATAGTGAAAATAAGCCATCTACAGTTTTCGATAGTGGAAATAAGCCATCTATAATTTTCGATAGTGAAAATAAGCCATCTATAGTTTTCGATAGTGAAAATAAGCCATCTATAGTTTTCGATAGTGAAAATAAGCCATCTATAGTTTTCGATAGTGAGAACCATCGATAACTATCGTAAATACCATCGATAGTTTTCCACCACTATCTACAACCCTAAATGCAAGGCCAATTAGAATCCACGATCCCATAGTTTTCTTCTGTCACCGCGGTGTTTTGGATCCACTCCCCGAATCCGAGCTAACCATTAGTCAGAACACCCTGTATATTTATCCACGGTCGTTCCGTTTATACGGTTCCATCTCGCGCGACACACTCGAGCGGTTCAATTACGACGAGCGTAAAGGCAGGGGAACACGATCGTTCCGAAGTACGACTCGAAGATGGTCGGCCACGAGTAGGATCCGGAGCTCGAATCTGAAACCCCTTCTGCCGGGGATAAAGCAATAAAGCGCGCGGTAACGCGGCGCACCTACGAAGCCTTTGGCTTGTCGCAGCTTGTCGAAAGTGGATTATAAACGAGGGACCCGAATCGAGGTAGGCGAGCGAACCGTAGACGGCTATTCCGAGGAGTGTGCGTAAACCGAAGGTTATTGGATAATAAAATGATCTTCCTTCGCTTTCAGGCCCGTGGATGCGTTCAAGTGGAACTCCGACGTAAACGCAGACGTACCGCGTTGCTGCGCGAGGTACATTCGAATGTTGCTGATTGGGAGTCGTGTTTCGCCGCGGAGCTTTCGATAGAATCGATTCGAGCTGGTCTAATTGCAGACACTGGATAAGCTTGTGTTTCATCCAGGCCGTTGATGGCTGTAATTCGTATCTGCTCAGTAGAATACCTTGCTCGAGCAACAAACCTACTTCCAACGTTGTTCACAAATTATCTACTCTATATTCTGCATCCCTCAGAGTTCTTATATTCTACGTAGGGAAGACCGGGGCTACAAGTTCCGAGGGGTAAGATGTTCCGACAGTTCTATCTTCAAAATGAAAGAGAGCGTTGTACTTTAAATTATTTTTCCGTGTAAGTGGATCACGCCACTCTGTAGAAAAAATAATTTAAAGTACAACGCTCTTTTTCATTTTGAAGATAGAACGTTCGGAACAACTTACCCCCGGAAATTTTAGCCCCGGTCTCCCCTACTCCATTTCGGTAAATTATTAGAGGATAATGAAGTTCGATTTCACCGCACGGTGGATGAAGAAATGGACGAACAAGCGCGAAGTCTTCCCAGCGCATTCTCTTCCTCGGTGGAGCCTTTGTTCTCGAAACCAGGTCGCGTTTTAAAAGAATATCTTACCTCAACCATCCCGCGTCACATACCCGCGATAAATTCAAATTAAAATATGTAAAAAGGAGTCTGCCTTTTATGCAAACGTCACATGCGATCCCCGTGGCCTCGGGACTTCTCGTCGCTCGTTAACAACCACTGACTCGGTGGGGAATTCGGTTACCACGGCGGTATTAATATGTACGATATCTTCGGGAGGCTGCGTTCTTTATTCCCACGCCGGTTACAACAATCACGGCAGCCTCGCCTCTCTGTTTTCGCCGCTGACCCTGTTATTCTAATTCGGCCGCGGGGTTAAAGGGTAGCGATATTCAAATGATAACGAAGCTCCGCGGCTGTTTATGCAACGCTACACCGTCGCGGATGGAATTTTAACGCTCGAGTTTCTTTATTTATGCCCCGACCTAGTTCGATTTATACACGCCCGTCCCCGAGACCGTGCATCCTGGCCATTAGCGTTAGGTAATTAGACGCGGGCCGCGGCTCGCTTCTCCGGGAGAAGGCGAAACAATTTTTGCGTGGCAAAAAGCAGGCGAAGACTCGGCGGATCGTTGGCCGTTCTCGCGCTGCCTGGGTAAATAGCATTTTATCTCCTCTCCAACGTAGCTCGTTCGCAACGCTTTCTTCGAATCGGCATGAATGCTTTTTAAGCGGATTTCGTACTGCCTTCGTTTCGCTCTAATCAAAGGTAACTACGCTAATTGCAGTTCACTTTGTATTATCAGTTACGGAAATATTTGTATGCCAATGCAGCAACGATCGTTCCTCCGAGACATCTCACTTGTAATTACACAGATGTTTAATGGAACTCGACGAATGTCGATCGCCCCGTCGACGCACGAATACGATTTTAATTAGTCGGCGAGTTCAAACTTAGCTCTGCTTAATTTTGTCCCTCCTTCGACGTCAAAATTGAGCAACGACCTCCGACTTCCTGCCACAGTTGGGGCGCTCATTAAGAGCATCCAGATTGCGACGTCTTTTCCGGGCAGCGGGTTATCTGAGGGTGGTCCTAGCCTTTCCTTTGTTCCATTTTGTGTATCTAAGCAGGTATCGCTTATGTAATCGATTCGTGAGAAGTTTCAAGCACGAGGTTCCTTTTAATAGTAACGAATAAGGAGCAATCGGAATATGTAAGCGCGCGGGCGGCGGATGTAGATTAAGTGGAATAGGTCGGTGAGTGGTCAGACAGCAAGTAGAATGAACCGGTGGATAGTCAGACGACAGTGTGGCGAGGGCACGAATGTTGAAAATAATTTTGTCAGTGTTGCAGTTTGGGTATGCATATATTATTATTATTATTATTAAATGAACGGGAGAGCCTTTTAGTTACAGAGTATAACAATGCTAATTAATACGAAGATAAAGATAATATGGAAAATATGTACAATGAAATAAAATAAAATATAATACAATGAAATGAAATAACGTGAAATAAAATAAACCAAACAGTCTGAGCGCGAAGAACATTTGTTGAATGTCCAACCTGACATTTGTTCAACCTAAATTTTTATATCAAGCAGGTAGCTACTAATCAAAATAAAGTAAAATTTAGTCTCCAACCTAAATTTTTATATCAAGCAGGTAGCTACTAATCAAAATAAAGTAAAATTTAGTCTCCAACCTAAATTTTTATATCAAGCAGGTAGCTACTAATCAAAATAAAGTAAAATTTAGTCTCCAACCTAAATTTTTATATCAAACAGGTAGCTACAAATCAAAATAAAGTAAAATTTAGTCTCCAACCTAAATTAATTCATAAATCCAAAAATTCAAACGTCATTTGACAGCAATTATGTTGAAAATCAGAATGTATCAGGAGTTTACCTATTAGACATTTTTAAACAGAATTCTATAGTTTCGAATTCTCTCTTTGAAATTGCAAAAGTCATCAGTCTGGATTTAACATTTCGCGTTAAAGAACCCCCTTACTTCGTTCTTGCAACGTCTCGCGTACTCGGCGACATAATAATCCCTGTCTAGGCGAAATTTCTGGCGAAATCGTTCCGGGGGTGTCGGATGGCACAAAGCACAGTCGAAATTGTGCCGCGGAACAGGGAATTGTACAGCTTACGGACGTAATAAGATCTCGAATCCGGCATTCCATGCGCTCTTCGCAACACCTGTACACTCGGTCTCCGCCCTCATATTATTCCATTACTTTTTATTCGACCACCTTACCCCCTACATCTTTCATACGTGCAACTACCCTGCGACCGTCCCCGAGCGTTCGCTTCGTCCCCACAGAAGCTCTCCGACACCGTCGCTTTAAATTTCCATTACAGCATTCCTTTCCGAAAAGCCCCCGAAACCAGAGAGTGGCGTTTCCACGTGCCCGCCTCGAAACGCTGACACACCGAGCCCCCCAATTTCACCAATCACCGCCCCGAAAGTTACTCCCCAATTTCGCCTTGAAATCCACCCCACGTGCTCCAGAGGTTAACTCCCTCTCGTTCGTCCGGCCTGGAATCGTTTCGGCCATTAGCGTCGGGTAATTAGTCGACGCGACCTTTTACACCGAGAAGAATAACCGCTTGCGGATTAATCGCGCGAGATCGGTGTGTAAAGCGGGGTGCTGCCTCGCAGGCGCTGGGGGGATGAGAATCGGGGGGAGCGCGATGGTCGGGCCCGGTGTGTTTCAGAGTGGTTAACGATATAACAGCCGGGCAAGTTTATAATGGGATACAGAGAGAGAGGGAGAGAGAAAGCTACAGGATAGCATCGTCGGACGGCCACCTATAGCCCGTGGTTAGTTCCACTAACAAATGAGACTCCGAGAGGCGATGCAAGTATTTACCGATAGTTTGTCCGCCTAGAAGCGGAGGGGTACGGGAGGTGGATGTCGAAGGCTCGGTCGGAACGAAGTGGACCGAACGGGGTGGAGAGGACGGAGAAGAAACGGGTAGAAGAAGCAAAGGGAAACAGGACGGGGCAGCTGCTTTGGGAAAAGGGACGGAAAAGTGGAAAGCAAGACGGGCGACGCAGAGACGGAGAGACCTCGAGACCCACGCGGGAGATTGCTTTCCTCCGCGAAGCGATCCGAAACGGGGACGCGGACCACTCCGGGGAGGGGACAAAGAAATTCGGCTGGGAAGGCGCGAAGATTTCTGCGGGGACGAAAGTCAGAAGCCTGTGGCGTAGCGGGGGATGAATGAAATTGGAAAATGCAGGCGACCGAGATTGACGTTGCATCGGGGACACAATGCGCGTTTGTCTAGGTATTCCTGGGCGTCCTCGTTTCCGCTCGAGGCGCGGCGGTGCTGCACTATTGAAATTAGACGCAGGGGAACTGCGCCGACGAGTCTGTCCGTGATACTCGAAGGATACGCGAGATGGTCAGGCGCGATTCGTGGTTTCGAGGGAATGTTCCATTCGGGCTACGATGATTCACGGTGCTCGTTTAGCCGTGGTTTCCGGTTGCGTGCAAAGGTCGCGGCAGTTGGAGCCTCGGTATCGATTAGCGACTTCGTTCCGACTCCGCCGATTACGAGGGTGCGCGGGGGCAACTTCTGGCCTCGCGTTAAGTGATACCTTATCCGAGTCCGATGGACTTCATTAATCTCGATCCCTCCGGGGACAGAAACGGAGGCGCCGCTCTGGTCGGCGTTTTAACGATCCTCGGCTCGCTAGTCGAGGTACAGGGACCATTTTTTACGAGGCACAAATCGTTACAAATGACGAAATAATGGCGAGCCTGGTGTATCAGCTCTTCGGAATTGTCCGCTGGCTGTCGAGTGTACGGAGAGCTCGGTTTTAATCTACAAATGAATACACCTTGGAAAATATTTTTAATGACCCTTTCGACCCGCTTTCACCTCAGCGTGCTGGGATCTTCCTCTAATTTCGCGTACGGTTTCGAATACATCCATTTGTAGATTAAAATGTGACGCTCGACTCGTGCATTAAGGGCTACTCGAAAACAGGCGGGGGAGAATTATTTCTCGTCGCTCGGACGAAACAGACGAATGGCATTTACGTGCCTCCGGAATAATTGGCACGATTCTTCGTTCCGGTGTTCCGTTGTACGCCTCTCTGCTACCGAACCGTGTCGTGTCGCGGATTTCTAGGAACAAAGAAGCACGCGTGCCGTTGCGCGACCTACGAACAGTTGAAAAGAACGCCAGGACCGTCGCGGAGCTTTTACAGGTATTTGTTAACGCGAAACCGTTTGTCCCTTTAAAACTTCTGTACACGTCCTCGATTCCCGGTTGGTATTTCGTGCCGTCCCGATAAGCCGTCTCGAGATATCAAGTCTTTCTTTCTCCTTCACTTATTCCATGGCACTCCGTGTGTCGTACTTCGTTCCAACGGAGCAGAATATCTTCGACAACTTGTTTGTTCAACTATAAGGTGATAAAATTTGATAATAAGAAGACACTCGAAACTACAAAACACCGCGGTTCGAAAACAAAATTTCGATGTATATAAATCACAAGAGACAAGTCTGAATACTGTAGAAACTATTTTTGAAAATCTCTGCTTCGCTTCCAAATTCGTGGTGGAGATAGGAGAAGTTTCGATCCGTTACACAAAAAGAAATAAAATCTACGAGGAAATTCCAAAACTCGTTAATTCAAAAATCTTCTCTTTCAAAGCTCCACCTTCAAGAACCAGAAACGCAAGGACACTGCGCTCGAATTTTACAGCTAACAGTGTCCAAAATTGCCCTCTTTCTCTATCCACGGATAACTTCCACTCGCTATGTATTCATAACAAAATTCCGATGCATATACGTCACAAGAGACAAGTCTGAAACTATTCTCGAAAATCTCTGCTTCCAAATTCGTGGTGGAGATAGGAGAAGCTTCGATCCGTCGTACAAAAATAAATAAAATCTACGGGGAAATTCCCAAACTCGTAAATTAAAAAATCTTCTCTTTCAAAGCTCCACCTTCAAGAACCAGAAACGCAAGGACACTGCGCTCGTATTTAACAGTTAACAGCGTCCAAAATTGGTCCTATTCTCTAAAATCTCTGCTTCCAAATTCGTGGCGCAGATAGGAGAAGCTTTGATCCGTTACACAAAAAGAAATAAAATCTACGCGAAAATTCCAAAACTCGCTAATTCAAAAATCTTCTCTTTCAAATCTCCACCTTCAAGAACCAAAAACGCAAGGCCACTGCGCTCGAATTTAACAGCTAACATCGTCCAAAATTGGTCCTATTCTCTAAAATCTCAGCTTCCAAATTCGTGGCGCAGATAGGAGAAGCTTCGATCCGTCGTACAAAAAGAAATCTAGAGACGCGGTAGCGTCTCGACGCCAAGTACATGAAAAACACCCTGTACATGTCGATGTCGCTACCTTGTATCTTTACTCGTCGCGGAGCCACTTTAACCTAATAAAATCTACGCGAATATTCCAAAACTCGCTAATTCAAAAATCTTCTCTTTCAAATCTCCACCTTCAAGAACCAGAAACGCAACGACACTGCGTTCGAATTTAACAGCTAACAGCGTCCAAAATTGCCCCCTTTCTCTACCCACGGATAACTTCAACTCCCCACGTATTCACCCAGCAAACAATAAGTGCAGCGAGGGGCGAGTCGTTACCAGCGTTATATCGACACTTTCACGTGGAGATGCAGGTGATGCTATTACGGCTGCATTTGCACGGGGCTCGCGCCACGTGATCGATACATTGGACGTTTCCGTGACACGCCGGTGGGACGGCAGAAATAATAGCGGCAGTTTTTCGAACGCGACGTCGATGAAGCAATTTTTCGCGCGCCCACCCCCTCCGTCCCCTTCCGGAAAAAAATGCGACGCCGGGATGCACGATACGCCGGGCCGTCGGATATTGGAGTTTTCGACGGTTGTCAAGCACGGACGGCGAACAAGCATGAAAGTACAGTGGATCGGGGGGCAACGAGCCGAGTGATCCGCTTCGCGTGATGATCGGGCCTCTTGGTGGTCGAGAGGGTCGAGTTACGAAGCTGGCTCAGGAGCAGACGACACACGATTACGGATCGATGGCAGATTTTATCGGCCGGGTCTTGGTCCGGGGCACGGGGAGTTATTCCGTGGCTCTTGTCGCCTCGTCCTGCAACCCTGCCTTCGATATCTCTGGTACACATCGACGGGAATCGCGGACGTTATTGCAGTTGGTGGAGCTGCCAGTGGGATGGATCGAATTACACGGTTAATTTCCAGTCGATCCTCGTGATCTGTGAATGTTGTGAATGTAGGTTACGTAATTGTAGGGGTGGTTGCTGGACGATGGGGTGCCCTTTGAATTTCGAGCCTCGGTTCAGATCGCTGGTATTTACGTCGGAGATTTCAAGCAATGTTTTATTCTTTTAATGTTTCATCTTTTTCCTTCGTTCTTCTTCTTTTTCTCTTATTAATTCCACGCTGTTGATGTTCCATCGATGCAGAACGGATACGCTTCGGGCACAGTCATTTCACGTGCTCGTTGAAAGATCGCGGCTTCACGCCCCTCGAAGCGTTTCCGTTTGTTCCCAGAAGGGAAAGCCGTGTTCTTTGTTCCGCACCTTGTTACACACCCCCGACGCTCAATGGACCGGGAATCCAATACAGGACACGCCGTTACAGCTTCCGGAAACACGGAGCGCGGAATATTATTGCAGGTTTTTTCGAAGGGTGCGCGAGATCTGTGCGAAGAAAAGAGCCCCCGAGGACAGAACGATCCTCGACGTATCTTCCTTGACGATCATTGTCACGACTTTCAACGGGGAGGGTTCCATCGAGAGGGATTCCTTTGTTTCGCGCTGACTGAAGTCTGTTCGTCATAGCTGCTTGTTGTGACTTGCGCGTGCATAGCGACGGGGCCCGAGTGGAGTTTCGAAGAAGATGTCTGGGAAAGATAGGGGGAAGTAGAAACGGATTTCTTATGGTGTAAATTGGGTGTGGTGGGGAAGTATAGTCTCGGTAATGATGCCTTATTATCAGAGCCGGATTTACCTTTTCAGGGACCCCAGGCTGTATATTCGGGGGGCCCCCGGTTAAATATAAAAAATATAATAACGCTGATTTGATTTTTGTTTTTTTTCATAATACTCGTATAATCTAAATAAGAATTTAATTTCAAAATTAACATTGAATATCAAAACTAAATATAACATTAACCCTCGGCAAGATTTTTTGATAAATTTTTCAAAGAAAAATTGTTAGTCTAAGGGGTAAATCCAGCACTGCTTATTATTTGCTTCATTATTGTTCTATGAACTCTTATTCCTAGTCATTCCCTCTTCGAAGCTTTGCAACTCCCTTCATGAACTCTTCAGACGTTTCGATTTACTTCTGGAAGTTTAAAACTCACCGCACGTCCGACGTGTGTTTTACTGCTGCGTAACGGGTAGCTCTGACAGATCCATGATGAATATTGTATTATAGGAAACGCATGAATTTAAAGTTAGCTCAGGTGCCTCGTCTACCTGACTGTAAACCACGGCATGATCAAGTAGGCACGTGAAATTGACAATATAGCTACAGTTCCTTGAATTTTTTGTCGTAGCAGGGGAATGAGGAAGATGACTGCAACTTTTTCCCACCCGTGACGCCACCAGCACACGTTCACATATATACACATTCACACATACGCAATCAGGCACATCCATAGTATATGCGCTAGTGGGGCCATCTGCGCCGAGCTTTGCGTCATTTTCCCCATTGAATGAGATCTCAAGCCAGAGTGTTATTATTATTATTATTATTAATATCAACGGGAAAACCCTTTAGAGTACACAAGTTTACACAGATAAGTACAATATTTAGAATTAAATACAATATAATATAGGAGCCGGAAAAAAAGGAAAACCACTCTGCCGGGACTCGAACCCGGGCCTCCCGCGTGCTGGTCAGCCGCCTAACCGATTCACCCACGGCGACTTCCCGTGGTTCCTTAGTTCCGAACTCCTAATTAACCGACGCCACCTATGGGCCCCCACTCTAACACCATAGGCCGTCTTCCGAGCGCCAAAGTGCCTACAATAATAAACTTACAGAAGAGTAACGAGTGAGGGATCGTGTTCTATCGATTAAAATTCTAAATTCGCGCAGGTATAAACCTCTAGAAACCCTGCGCAGTGAACGGATAGATAAGTGATTTTAAGAATTTCAAAAGCACCGCTGATTTTTCTCCCACACTGGCACACCAGGATCCTCATTACGGTCGACAGAGTCTGCAACGACAGGAATTCGCCTTGTCTCGATTCGCCCCCATCCCCTCGATCGCTCCCAAAGGTCATCGCCCGCCTCGATGGTATTCGATGTCTATCCACACTTGGCTGAAGATCGCGGAAGACCTCTGGGATCGTCGCCTGAACCACGGCGCAGGCTCTCGCTTAATCCGGATTACGTGCTTTGACGAAGCGGTCGGCGAACTTATCGGTAATCCGTCCCTGCTAATAAAGCGTCAATAAATATTTACGTACCGTGGGTCCTCGCTGTGTGAAGTGATCGCCACTTCGCGACGGCCTGGCAGCTCCATCACCGTTCAATTTAATGAATTCGACGGTTCACGCACTTGTGAGTGGCTTCCGCTTGAATATCGTTATTAATGAGAGCAATCGGGAAGTTAATTTGCATCGGATCTAGTATGGACCTCTGCGTGACTGAGGTTATAAGCGAAACGATGAAAGAGTTAATTGCGGTTTTAGTGGATCGTTGGGTTTTTGCGGGAATTTTGTTAAACACTGTTTTTTTTGGAATAGGGGGTTGTTACATATTAAATTTGAAGGCTTTCAAAGAATTTTCGTTACATTATAGCAGCTGAGGAAAGGAATAATAAAACCTTCGGATCTTCCACGATCTGTTAAAAATAAACTCTGTGTCATACTTATCATTACTTTCCACTTCTCTAAATTTTCCGGCTCTTTTTCCTTTACAGCATCTCATTTTTATAATCTTCTTCCCGATGATATCACTCCCCACTCTTCACTCCTTCAAAAATGCGGCCCAAGCTTTTCTTCTCAACCATCCACATATGGCATATAGTTACCTACCGCTGATTCATCTAATTGTTTATTTTTTCATACTCCGGCCCCTAATATATCATTCTTGTTCTCTCTTCTTTTCCGATTCTATTTTGGGTTAGGCATAATAACAGCTGCGCTGAGCCTCGCCCATTCTGTACTTTGCGTCTCAAACTCAACTGCGTTGTAACACTTAATATAAAAGAATAAAGACGACTTATTATTATTATTATTATTATTATTTCTAAACCCCTTCATGCCGTTCCTTCTTCGTGACACAGAATTTCGTTTCCCAACCACCTGCAAATTCCGCCCGCCATCGTGGCGACCGTTTAATCGATCGCCACCTATATCCAGCCGCCCATTGAAAATTACAAACGACCGCGTTCAATGAAGTCGATTACCGGTTAATTGTCCTCCGCGTACTTTCTGACTCGTCGAACTCACTTATGAACCCGATTGCACGGCCCTTCGGGACGTCGACAGCCACGTGGCCCGTCCTCCCAGTGACGCGACGGTTTTTTCGTCAGACGCAGCAAGGACATCTCGATTCGTCGGCGCAACAAGTTCCGAGCAACTTCCGTTTCACCGCGTTCACGATGAAAAGGAAAACGACTGGCAGCCACTGCTTTACACCCGGATAAACTTATTGAATCGCCAGGCTCGAGCTCCGCAGGTCCTCCGTCGGATTCATCCTCCGCAGTTCATGTCTGCCTGCGTCAACGCGGGAAAACGTCTGTTCGGAACTATGTTCCTGTTGCAATGTAAATTGGGTCTAGTTACGCAGAAACCTACGAACTCTCAATCATCTGAAACCGAGTAAATTTAGTTTGCAGACTTTAATTGTTAAAGAAAAGTAGATTTATTTATATTTGGTAGATTGTATTTCTCGTTATTGTTTTACAACGCTTTTTAATTGGTTATTTAATAAGGAGTGTTTAATATTATTTCAAATTTAATTGGTTATTTAATAGCGAGTATTTAATATTATTTCAAATTTAATTGGTTATTTAATAGCGAGTATTTAATATTATTTCAAATTTTCAATACTTTTTGAATTTTAACACCAAAATGGGACTATGCCTTGGTAGTTTTAATAATTCTATAATGCAAGAGTTGTTCCACCGGTTGATAATTTTTTATCAAAATGAAGATCACTAAATTACAGCATTCGTACTTCGTTTAATTAACTTTTTGTCATTTCGAGGGTTGCTAGCTATCGTTGGAAAGGATTTTCCTCAGAGAAATCGAACAGAGCTGTTTTTCAGGTGGACACCAGGTGGTGTGCAAGTTTGCGAGAATATTCCAATAATTACGTCAGACACACATGTTTCCTTTCTCTAATATCGATGGGTAATTGTTACAAGAGTCTTCTTCGCAGGACAGTTAATCTCCCCGTGTTCATTACGTCGTATAGCAAGCCAGCAATTAATCACTCTGACAGTCGTCGGAGTTCCATGGACGCGAGCTGTTTTCCACGAGAACGTTGTCAACTATTTTAAGTTGGGCAGATATATCACTGGAACTCGGCCGGAGGGATGAATGTGCGCGAGGGAGACTGGTGGTTCGTTCGTAATTTCTTTTGTCCGCTTTTTGCGAGCTACGAGGGAGAGAAGCTCGTTGAGGTATAGTTTGCTGGGTTCCAGCGTTCCTTTAACAAAGTTCTTGACGTTCCGACGTTTCCGTTGACGCACTTCGTACCGCGCACTTAATCGAATTATTCGTCAGCTTTTACATCACCGCACCTTTTAGCCCTTCTATTGGCACCGAACGTTAGAACTCAGTAGGGGAAAGGTGGGATAGTTGATCACAATTTTTCTTTTTTATTGAAATAATAATAATGCTTTGCTTTGTTTGTATTTAATTATTTGAGTTCTGATATAAATTGATGTGATGTGATCAACTATCCCACCCTATACTACTTAGCCGCATCTGTGAATTCAATTTTGCTCCCTTAAAGCATTTACCGTTGATAAATTCATTGTCCCCGAAATGTCTGTCTAATCCCGCAGCGCGGCTCGTCGGTCCTCTCCTCCATAAGCTACAGATTACACCCCGTACGTAATTAAAAATTAATTACGCAGAGGGGCGGGGGAGGGATTAAGTCTGAACTTCAGCCAGCTCCGGCGGAATAAGCAATGTCATCGCTGTTTTCACCCCTGTTATCAGCGCCGTCCGCGTAATTCAATGTCACCCCCGCGACCAGAGCAGCAACAGACTTCTTCTCTCCCCGTGAAACCCTCCCGTCTTCGTAACGAAGGAATTCAACCCTCTACCGCGCAGTTTGAGTTTATTTGCGACGACACTGTGCGTCGCATATTCATCCCTTTTGGATACTGCGCGGAGACCATTCGAAAGTCGTAGAACTTTTTTCAGGAATGTTTTATCAAATATTCGGAATGCAAGGAGACGTGGACTGCGTCGAGTCAATTCGATACGAGGCCGCGGAGATTAAAGGGGCGCGAGAGGAACCCCTCGCGTTCGGAAGTGTAGCCACGTAGCGAGGGTTGGAACGCAAGGGGTGGCTGATAAAATTTTATCGGGGCAATAAAATCGAAGCGCGGAGATACGCGCAGGAATGCGTGCTACGGAGAAATCCAATGGTCGGAGTGCACGGCTGCTTCCTTTTCTAATTTATTTCTTGGACGTCGGAAAGGTTGCCGGGGTGTCTCGGGGCGTATAACGTCCTTGATACATGCGCGGGACTTCCGTTTCTACCCTTGCAGCCATAAATCCCCCGAAGACGAGTCGAGCACTGCTTCGGGGCACGGTTACGAGATCACCAGGTTGATGTGAACGGTTATAAAATTACGTAAAAGGAAACGAGCTCTGCATGGTGATTCTCTTTCTCCTTAAGAATTTTGTATCACTTTCGGGGCTCGTTGGTTAATATTTAGTTTTCACTCGACGAGCATTGTGCCTCGCTCGAGTTCGCATAGTCGTCGTAATTTCGCAAAGAGAATGTACAAAGTTGTCTTGCGCGGCAAGTTTCGTCATTCTGTCAATTATTTATTAATTCCCCGACGAGGCTTATACAGGCGAGGTGTAACGAAGTTGTCAAGATTGGACGTGGCAATTTATCGCGCGATAGATACACGACGCGTGCACGTCAAAACAATTATGTTTCGCTGGAACATATACGGGGCACCTGACAAAATTAAACAGTTTAATTTATACGAGCCGCGTGTACGCGTCGGCCGCGCGAATGCAATTTACGGCCCTCACCACCGATCGGATTTCTAGCTATCGTTCCAAAGTCCAAATACCCCACAGTCCTGCTAATACTCTATCGCATATTCCATTACTGCGAACGCTGGAAAATTCTCGGCCTCTCGATCGTGGTCCTTCTGAACGCCAGCTGGAAGTACAAGCGTCTCAAATAGCATTATTATTTTCAAAGATAAGAATTTATTATATACTTCAATACTGCAGTGAACCTGTCAATTACCGAGATCCACAGAGCTCCAAATTTTCCACAACAAATTTTATTATAAAACACTAACTTATCCCAGCCTCGCAAGCGTCTCCAATTTAGTGGTGGAGAACTATCGATGGTACTTACGATAGTTATCGATGGTTCTCACTATCGAAAACTATAGATGGCTTATTTTCACTATCGAAAACTATAGATGGCTTATTTTCACTATCGAAAACTATAGATGGCTTATTTTCACTATCGAAAACTATAGATGGCTTATTTTCACTATCGAAAACTATAGATGGCTTATTTTCACTATCGAAAACTATAGATGGCTTATTTTCACTATCGAAAACTATAGATGGCTTATTTTCACTATCGAAAACTATAGATGGCTTATTTTCACTATCGAAAACTATAAATGACTTATTTTCACTATCGAAAACTATAGAGTATAGATGGCTTATTTTCACTATCGAAAACTATAGATGGCTTATTTTCACTATCGAAAACTATAGATGGCTTATTTTCACTATCGAAAACTATAAATGACTTATTTTCACTATCGAAAATTATAGATTGCTTATTTTCACTATCTAAAACTATGGATGGCTTATTTTCACTATCGAAAACTATAGATGGCTTATTTTCACTATCGAAAACTATAGATGGCTTATTTTCACTATAATCGAAAACTCTAGATGGCTTAAGCCTGCCCTACACGATGAGACTTGTCTTGAGGCATGCCTCGAGACGAGGTCTCATGTCTCGTGCTGGCAAGGTGGAGAGAAGGAGAGAAAGAGACCTGCCTCAAGACATGTCTTGAGGCAAGTCTCATCGTGTAGGGGCCGCTTTATTTTCAATATCGATAAATATCGGTATTGAAAATCGTAGGTTAGTCAATTGAAAAATAATAACAGCTGAAATTCAGAATCTCAAATTTAATTTCTAATATATTACAAATTTCGATAGTGAGAACCATCGATAGTTCTCCACCACTAGTCTCCATACGTCACTCGGCGCAATGGAATCCCAGAAAAATTATTTCCCCTGAAATACACGAAGATACCGTCCCCGCGTTCGGGCACCGAAGATAAGGGAGGAACAACGGGGGGAAAGAAACCAATTCATCGTTCCTGACAGCCTCGGGGAGCTGCGACAGCACGGGGACGCGGATAATGCTAGCCAGGATTCATTCAATGTTCAACTCGTATCCGTGTTTCCGCGGCGAGAAGTGGAGCGTGACGGTGGATGACGATAGACTGATTTTCCAGGGAAAACCGCAGCCGACCCGATTGCGACGCGTCCTGCAATATTCATCGTACACCTTGCTAGCGGTCCCCGACCAGCGGGCTCGCGGTTACAACGAAGATCCCTCGCAATTAACGCGCGCTAATGTGACTTGTTGCGACAATAAATCATCCCCCTCGGCTGGCCGGATAATTTTGGCCCGTACGAGAACCGGTCCGCGTATCGAGGCAACCGCTTCGCTAACTGCTGTTTGCACCCCCATTTTGCCAGATAGAAGTCGCTGCGTACCTACGTTGCAATAATCTGCTCGCCACGGGGAGTGCAAGTTAGCGCGTTGCGTAATTGGCTGGTGGAAATTATTCACGCGGCGGGGGAGCGTCTGTCGCGAATGTTGAGCTGTTGAAATTAGGAATCGGATTCGGGATACTTGAGAATAGCGGTGGTCTGACGGGGAACTGTAAATTGTTGGAGATTCGGTTTTCCAGTGCTGCCATTTAGGGTGAGAGGAATTTTTATTTCGAAATTTATCCAACTTCCTCAATCAGGATTCTATTAATTTATCACTATCATTGTACAATCGTAGAGATAAATAACAGAGTTTATAATCTGCCCTCCTTAGTTAAACTGTCTTATCTATCACTTTTTCATTTTTCGAGATATGTTGAAATATTTGAAGTCCCACACGTCTTTTACCTTTTAAGTATAATTAGAAACGTCTACGTGCTCCCTAAAGATTTATAAACAGTCTAATGTATTGAACCTAACTTCTTTCAAAATGGTTAAAATATCTTATCTGAAACAATTAATTAATAATACATTCCCTACCGGTGCAACTATTACAAAAAATGATATTAGTCTATTACGAAATAATGACAACATGTTTTAATTTGAAAGAAGGAAAATAAGTATGGTGCAAAGGAAATGATATAAAATTTCAGTTTTCTCGGTTCTCTCAAAATGCTAGATAGGACATTTTAACTAAACAGGGCAGTATTAGTGTACAACGAAATTTGTCGTTTAATCCTTTATCCTATCCAAAGGCTGCCACGAATGTGTACATTATTCCGTGCAACGTTAACCATACAATGGATTGTACAACAGACCAGCTAAAGCTTCGAATACTTCATAATGAAGACGCATTCTGTCCTGGGATTATGTAACAGGGTCAAACGCCACCGTCCGTCCATATACAACACACAAACGAGAGCTTTCGATCTATTGAACGTCGCTGGGGGATTGTTAAAAGAGCATCGTAAAAGGATGAAAATTACCGGGGAATCGCGTTCGAATGGTAAAAAGGCTGCATTCAAACTTTAATTGGCTTACGCCCCTCTTAGAATTCGTCTAAGAGCAAATAATAAGAGCGGGAAATGTTTGTGCTTTTATACTCCTCCGCGACCCGCCTGTCCCCGCTGCGCCGGGTCGATACCTAGTTGAAGAAATCGCCGTGATTTCGCCGTAGTTTCGTCGTCCTCTCCTCCGCACGTAAATGATTTCCCATTGAAAGTACTTTTGAAAAAAAAAAAAAAAAATCCACGAGCTTTCTTTAACAATGTAGGTCCCCCGGGGCTGGTTTTGAAAAGGCATAGAAGCTTTCGTTAATTGTTCCGGCTTTTTACAAGCGAACGTAATTGACTTACATTCTCGTTTCGCCTCGCGCAATTTTATTACGCGTGACGGGAGTAAAACCTTTTCACGGGGGCTTAATAAACGTGTTTTTGTTGCCTTGAATTGTCGCCCATCGTCGAATAGACGCGGGGTATTCTTAATGCAAACGGCAAAGAGTTCCTCCTAGCGTGGCGTGCCGTTTCCAAGGATTCTCTCGTCTGTCGGAATCCCTTGCTATAGAAATTCGATATCGCCCGGCGATGTTGAGGAGGAGCACCGAGGTCCCCGTTCCAATTAGTTTAGTGCGCTAATAATCTTCTTTTTGCCGGGGATTAGCTTATCCGCTTATCAAATAATTAGATAGAATAAGAGGAAATAACAGCGATAGGAAAATGTTTGTTCTTCTTTTTACGAGCCACAACCGCTGGAGTTGCTCCGCCGCGATCGATATCGGGTTAAGGGGATTATCTCGGTTCTTTTCTTGGTTATCAAGAATAACTATCCCGTAAATAGCTCAAACTTTTTTCTGATGGCGCACGTTTATTCACCAATACCTCGACTGGTCGAAATTCAGTTATCCCGATGACGCGGAAGCAGCGAGCGAAAACATTCGTGTCACTTGCAACTGCATTTGTCCAATTATTGGGGGTGTCCGATCTCATCATTTAAAACGTCGGGTGACAAGCCGAAGGATTTTTAATTCACGTTGTTGGATAAATTGTTGAATTATTAATTCGTTGAGAGACGTTGCATTAAAAAAAACACATTTATTTATTATTGATCCTTGAACGTTAACAGGAAACGTAAACTATATATACATGTATAATAGGGTGGTTCTTATTTTTCAACTTTAAAATTTGTATTGTCTGACCCTCCTAAAATCTTCTATTTGACAAAACAAAATATCTTCGTGTTTTTTATTTGTATATTTTGATATATAAATCTACCATAGGGTGGTCCTTATTTTTCAACTTTAAAATTTGTATTATCTGACCCTCTTAAAAGCTTCTATTTAACAAAACAAAATATCTTCGTGATTTTTATTTGTATATTTTTATATATAAAAAGGTCGCTCAAGGACTTTATATTTCGCATGTACATTTTCAATACCACTGAGCGACCTAATAATTAAGCCCTAATATACTTTAACAAAATTTTAGGCGAAATTCTTTTAAACTATTTGGAAGCTTCTGAGAGGGCCACAAGAAAATTTAAAAACTTTGATTTTTTACCATACATATAAGAACCACCCTAATCTATAAGGAACGTTAGTCTTTTCGACGTTAAACAGAATTTATTTTCATAGTACAACGTGAATCTTCGCGGTCAAGACTCTCTCCCCAATTAATTCCTTAATTTAATGATCCAAACGAGCTTTTTGGACCTACAGTCGCGGAATAAGGCGACAATTACTTTACCTGCATCTCTTTGATGCACGATCATGCCTCTTTATTGCTGTTTCAATCCTCCTTCTGCGAAGGTCTTCCCAATTCAAGCTCGATTTTAATCACCGTTTTCGCGACGAGTCCGCTCAGATTCGCAAAGTTCCTCGATGCAATTCTTCCGCAGTTGGCAGCTCGTTTCCCCCGGATTCGCTTCGTCGACGATTTTCCCGTCCTTCTTTGCGTCGTCGTCGGTCGTCGACTCCGTCCGCAATTAAAATAAACGATTAATTAGCTCGCCCTCCCCCAGAGCGAGGGTGGGAGCGCAGCTTGACCGCGTGCACGCGCCCGCACGATCGCGGGATTGAACTCGCTGGCCAAGGTGGCCTGTCTGGAGGCCCGTCTGACCTCTTCAGACGACTTCAGCAACGCTCCTCGGGCTGGGTCCACTCTGCACCCTCGACTCGAACATCAAAAGAGCAGAAGCTATTTCGTCTGTAACGGTTGCTGCCTGGCTTTCGTCGGGGTTCTGGCACTTGTTGAGCCTCGTGAACCGAAACGAATTCGGTGCGTCCCCTATTACCTGCATCGCGGGCCTTTTTAAGCCACTAAAGTGGATATTCTGCCGTTTCGTCGGGACTCAAGTTCCGCCACTCGCCCCTCGCGATTCTTCAGACCTTTCTTCGGATTATTTATACGATCAACCCTCGACGAACTGCAACGATGAGACAAGTATTTCCAACCCATTTCCTCGTTAAAGACACTATTGCATAGAAAAATATAGAAAATTGGCGAGTACGCGATAAAAGTATCTCAATTATGAATTATTATTATTATTATTTATTTATATATATATCAACGGGTTAAAACCCTTTGTTGCATAGATGAAACGGAATATAAATATTGTAGAAAAGTAGGTAGAAATACAGAAGAAGCAATGATAGAATTCTTACAATTGTGAGCTTGTAAATTCGAAAAGGGTACCGTGAAGGACTCAGTTCCTGATCAGAACCCAATTCCTGATCAGTTTAGTATATAAATACCAAATAATAAGTTTATCACGATACAAATTTAGTTAAAAAAATTATTAAATAATTATGAAGTATTTTTAAATTTATACGCAAACATTTGATAGCTCATAGTAAAATGTTTTAGGTTGATCAGAAAGTGCCCTCTAGTGCATAGATTTTTAATTCAGTTGGAAAAATGAGTTTACTCTCATTTGAGGATGAAAATACCGAATCCGATGTCAGTTTTCAATTTGGAGGAAATAATAATAATATTTTTTGCAGCGTGTGTAGCTCAAAAATGCACTTCAAACTAAATTTTTGTCAAATTGAAGACTCAGATTGACATATTTCTTAGACCAATATGTGCGCTGTGGCACTATTTTTGGGCCGGCAAATGAGAATTCCCAACCCCTGGACTAAACAGGGGCCCGTCTTAAGGCAGGCGTATGCACTAGAGGGTTAAATGATCAGGAACTGGGTTCTTGACGGTATCGTTGGTAGCGCAGGAGTGACACGCGTTGCCACCGCTTTTTCTCGTTGAGCGCGTAGCTTTTCCACCGGATAGATACGTTCGTTTTTTTATTTTGATTTGCCGCCGTTCACCGGCTGATTCGTATTTATTTCGGCCGCCGGTGCGGGGGACCAGAAAGAACGGTGTTTGGAGCTGCATGAATTTTTCACGACCACCGTTCATTTGCCGGGTGAAGTTTCCTACACGCTCGTACCTACATACGTGTCGCACGGGAAATTTACGCACGCACGTGCGTGCGTCGCACATGCGGGATACGCCGCGATGAGAATCGATCGGCAGCCACGCGTAGAATGATATCTGGACGAGGAATAATAGCCGCCAGTAGTTGGCCGGAACGACGGGGATCTCCTGCTACGCGATGGGCCTGCGACGTTACCGAACTCGGGGCGACCGTGTTGGTTTATGGGGGAATTAATTGCAACGGACTCAGCTGAGACCCGTTAATAACGAAGGATATAAATTTTTCTCTTTTTCTCCCCTTGGGTTCCCCTTGTGTTCTACTCTCCTGGAAAATCTCGTACTGTTTGGCTGTAGGGAAACGTGGGGAAAAAGTCGGGTGTCGAATGTATTTTTCCAGTCAGCAAAAAGTCAGATGGCGAAATAAAGTTTGGATACTAGAAATCTTAATTGGACTATATGGAATCAGGAAATGAGAGTCCTTCTTGGAAAAAACTATTTGGTTAAGGTTTGGATACTAGAAATCCTAGTTGGACTATATAGAATCAGGAAATGAGAGTCCTTCTTTGAAAAAATTATTTGACTAACAGGAAGAGAAGATTTCTCGGAAGTATCCTATTAAAAAAAAACGTGTATATCTATAATATAATTATAAAACTTTTATTAGTATTATTATTCAGAAGTCTATATCTATAATATAATTATAAAACTTTTATTAGTATTATTATTCAGAAGTCATAAAGAAAGTTATTTTAGCAAATATTAACTTGGGCATCAATTTATTTCAATTTATCTAGCAAACAAAAATCACAAATAAAGATCTCGTCGCAACACAACCCTGGAACTTTTCAACTTGAAATTCTTAAACTTCAAAATTCTTTGCTCTGCGATTAATCTCATACTGTCGTGAGGTCCACCCGAATGTAACACAATACTTTGGCTATATATCCTACCGCTTGTCTTAGAAAAACAGTGATAGGTACCTGGTCTGAGCCGCGTACCCGGTTATAACCCACTTTCTCCTAACTTTGTCTTGTTTCATATAGGGTATTCCTCACTTTTAGGAGGAATATTAAAATACTATTCTGGCACGTTTTCTGTTGACAGCCGAATATCTTTGTGCGTGGAGACTTAATTCGTCCGTCTCTTACCACCCAACTATCTTCCCAAGCAACCAGTTTAGTTGCTTAGTAACTGCTATTCAATCTGCTCCCCAAAGCAAAATTCGACATCGCAAGCGGAGTTAGAAAATCGGTGGTTGCGCGCACGAGCCATGTTTCAGGCCACCCATGTTCGAGTACGTACTTAGAAGTTATGCCGCGATTGTTCGAACGCAGGTAGCATAAATCATAGCCGAACGCTAAAACAGCTCCCGCGCGCCGAGCAATCGGTTGCTGCCGGTTCGTGGGAGTTGGTTAAATCAGTCCGGAGCAATATTTCCTCTCGGCAGGGCTGGTAGGTCCGCGAAGTCGGGGACGGAAGCTCCTCGAATAAATTCAATGCGCTGGGGAGAGCGGGTTTGTTTGGCCGGGATTTTTGACGATCGGTTTAACACGAGAGTTATCTCGAGGCGTTCCCGGCTGGCGCAAACTCGGCGAACAAATCCTCCCGGACGAGTCCGCAGATCCAGGCGAGCCGTTAATCGCCCACGCCTTCGGAGCTGCGGGATTAACGATCTGAGGTTCTAAAACAAACATCCCGGTCTGTGGCTGTGTCAGCAGCGGCGTGTGTGACGATTGTGGCCTCGTCGCGTCTGACTTCGAACCTCGTTTCCTGCCAGCTTTCCCCGCCCGCCGTGGCCGCTGGCTAGCTGGAAATTCAACTCGCCCAGAAATTCGATGCCCCTCGCCGTGGCTCATTCATTATGCAACCGACTGAATCTATGCTCGCTATAATTTCTATTTGCCACGTTCCTACCTTCGAGTCCTTCAGCTGATCTTCAATTCAGTCGTTTTGGGAGGAATTATTTGGACGGGGTTGGGTTTTCTCCTGAGTACTGAATCGAATCTAAGTCTCTTTAAAGCGCAGCGATGGGAACAGAAAAGTTTATAAATAATTGCGTAGCGATGATTAGTTAATTAATATTAAATTGTTGGATTCGATTCACTTCTGCGTGCTTCGCCAAAATCCGCGACGGTTTTTAGAATTTTCAGGCCGAGTAGTCCTCTGAGATAGTCTCTTAAATTCGCAACTTACGAAGCTGGTGAAGTCACGAGGATCGTGTTTCTATTTGCCACGTTCCTACCTTCGAGTCCTTGAGCTGATCTTCAATTCAGTCGTTTTGGGAGGAATTATTTGGACGGGGTTGGGTTTTCTCCTGAGTACGAATCCAAGTCCCTTTAAAGTAGGGCTGGGACTATTTGTCGAATTTTTCGGTATTCGAATATTCGAATACTTCAGTTGCTTAATTATTTGGCGAATATAATTCAAATATCCAAGTATTCGAATAATATTCTAATATTAAAGTATTCGAATACTATTCGAATATTAAAGTATTCGAATACTATTCGAATATTAAAGTATTCGAATACTGATATATTCGAATAGTATGGTGTGAATTATAAATCAAGTTCTTTAGGTTCATTTGTCAGGGTGAAATCTTGTACGCTAATTTTGACCCACTTCACACCATACTATTCGAATACACCAGTATTCGAATATAGCAGTATTCGAATAGTATTCGAATAATAACATTCGAATACTGAAATATTCGAATAGTATGGTGTGAATTATAAATCAAGTTCTTTAGGTTCATTTGTCAGGGTGAAATCTTGTACGCTAATTTTGACCCACTTCACACCATACTATTCGAATACACCAGTATTCGAATATAGCAGTATTCGAATAGTATTCGAATAATAACATTCGAATACTGAAATATTCGAAGTTTATTCGTATTATTCGAATATTAAATTATTCGAATAGTCCCAGCCCTACTTTAAAGCGCAGCGATGGAAACAGAAAAGTTTATAAATAATTGCGCAGCGATAATTAATTAATTAATATTCAATTCTTCGCTTCACCGTGTTTCGCCAAAATCCGCGACGGCCTTTAGAATTTTCAGGAATTTTCAGTAGTTCTCTGAGATAGTCTCTTAAATCCCGAACTTACGAAGGTGGCGAAGTCACGAGGATCGTGTTTCGAAATTTCTCGCCTACCCGTGCTAAGCTGATTACTGGCGGAGCCGAAATTTCCTGGAAGGCTACCGTGTTTAACCACCGATCGATATCATCCCCGTTTCCAATGGGACCCCAGCTCGTTTCGTCCAGAGGTCCAGGGTCGATGCATCACTCTCTCACCTCCATTGATCTCGCTCCCCGAAGGATAAACAGAAAGAAGACCCTCGTGGACCTGTATAGCCACCTGGCGACGAGCAGGCTCCTCGATTCGCCATTTCCAAATCGCGAGCGATGCCACTCATTTCAGGGCTAGACGACGTGTCCGAGGGAGTACAGCCGCGTTGCTATAGAAACCCACCCACCCCCTCGGCTTGTGGGGCGGGTGTCAGGGGTTCTCAAAACACGTCGACTCCTCGAATCGGGGCCAATCGAAATCTGGCTGGTGGCAAAGGCGACGCCGGAGACAGAATCACGGGGCCACGGGACAAAAAGCCGGAAGAGGGGTGTTCGGGTCGGCTGGAAACGACAAAGAATAGAGGATAATGAAATGAGAGTGCTGCGGACGTAATAAGAAGATGAAAGAAGACCGCTCGAAAGACTCGACGGGGGAAAGTCTGCTTCTATTCGTCGATGGAGCAACTATGATTTACATATGTAGCTGTTGTTTGGTTCCTGGATGTAGTTGGATGAATTAGGATTTGGATCGGTTGTCTGGTTAGTTCTCCGATGAGTTATGGCGCTACAGGGAAAGATAAAAGCTTAAGACGTGGAAGTCACTGAACTTTGAAACCCGCCATTCAGAGGCGGGAGTATTTTAGTGCACCAGACTTGTTGGCCACGTTCTCATTTTTGTACCGTCCACTTCTATTTCCGGCACTGATTCCGCGATTCTTCTGTGATACGGGAACGGTGTAAAACTGAGTAGGTACTAGAATACAGAAGCAGCATACTTCGATTATCGATAATGGTATCGGTACTTTCCAGTGATTTCGTGATACATGGAATCCATAATTAAAATCAATTCATTCCTATACACAATAGGTACTTTAATATCCAATTTATCTTCACCGAAGTGTGCAGTGGCCCTTATTTCCAACCTGTGATTTCTTCTGCTCTCACTCCCTAATATGGTTTCATTTCATTAAGAAATAATCACTGAAAATGATGACTGTGTTAAAAGTGCTGACCAGGCCTTAAAGTTTAGAATTCAGTAATGGTCTGAATTTGAAAAATTTCTCAAAAATGGCGAGGCCTATCGAAATTTTGTTCAAATAATATTAAAAGAGCTTTCAATATTCTACAATTATTGTATATATAATTTTTTCGTGCTTCGAACCACTTGTACGGCATTTACCACTTTTGAAAAATTCTTTAAATCCAAACTATTGATGAATTCTAAACTCTAAGGCCCGGTCGACACCTTTTCCTGTTGTCCTTTTGCAATAAACTTTTTCAGGGACTATTTTTTCATAAAATAACACCGTTATAGTAGTTGAGAGCGAAGAAATACAAAAAAAAATTCGACACGTATAAATAAGGGCCACCTTAGTGTTCAATACCTTCTGCAACACACTTGAGCTACCAAACTGGGCTCCCCAAATACTTTCTTCCTCCTCCAATATACCCGAACGTCTGCGTCTCGCGACGGCGAAAGATTCCGTATCCAGCGTGGCAAGGAAGTAGGACAAACTGCTCAAAGATTCGGTTCGAAGGAGCCATCTCGGTGTTCGAAGATCCGCCATTTTCCTAAATTCAATGTTCCACTATCGCCACGGGGATTTCCCTGGAACCGACGCATTTCCAAGATGAGCCCACGCGATATCCGTGCGGCGATAGGGGCTTGGAAGGGGAAAACGGATGGCAAACCCCTTCGCGAACAAAACTCTTCCTGTAAAATCCTTCGAATGGGCCACATCTCGTCCTTCGACCCCCGCCAATCTGTCAGGCAAGATACATCCAGAAAGAAAGAGAGAGAGAGAGAAAGAGAGAGGGGGACGATCCGTCTCTTTCATCCCTCACGAAATTCGGGTTATTTGTCGACGGGGAGACAGGAGTTAGCGCGCTCGCAACGTCAGTTCTCGGACAATCGGATCGACGGAGTCCCTTGGACTATTTCCCTGGGAACCCATTGCCAGCCAATCTAGATGCCGGACCAGGACGTGCCCGTGTCCCAGGACCGTGGACTTATTGTTAGGGGGTGGCTTTTGACCCTGCGGCTACTTCGTATACTGCGATAAAGCCCGGAGATGGAAATCGGAGCCCGTATTTACGGGCGCCCGGTCGCAACGCGAATTTCTTCCCTCGTAAAGAGCGCAAACAGCTCGATCGACTTCCCCCGCCGCTACTTCATGCTTCGGGCCTGCTCGAGTTCCCCCATGAATATAGTTTCACCATGAAAGTGTAGGTAGGTACTGTCTCGCTCTTTCGTTGCCTAAGTCGCTACGAGTCAGATCTTAAAACTCGGGGGAGAATTAAATATATGTAAGTGTGACGTTCGTAGGTGAACTCGATCGAGCGAAGCTTCGCGCGACGGTGGATTAAATGTGTCCCCATTACTGACCGCGTCCCCATTAGAGACCAATTATTCATTTATATTGTTTATTGCAACACGGAAAGCCAAAATATCAATCAGAAAGTTCAGAAATTATTATTAGAGATATTTCGTTATTTATGCAGCCGTACATTTATTTTTAAGTAAATTCACATGTAAATTTTACAGACTCTAATAAGGTGAGGTTATACTACAGATATCATTAAACTGGCAAATTTTACAATAAAAATACACATGGATCCATGCAGTAAGTTACTCAAATTAACTGGAAATATATACAGAATTATTATTATTTTTTGTATTATTATTATTATTATTGAATTAAAAATTTGAACAAAGTAATACAGTTGGTATATTGGCATTTTATTTCATTATTGTAGCAGAGAATCGATAAATTGTACAAGTTGGTCAATAAAGGGGAAATCAGGTCCAATATAATTTTCCCCATAATTATTGTATAAATAGTCAAATATCACTCTAAAATCAATTTGATTAAGAAACTAGAGACTAAATAAATTGTACAAGTTGGTCAATAAAGGGGAAATCAGGTCCAATATAATATTCACCATAATTATTGTATAAATAGTCAAATATCACTCTAAAATCAATTTGATTAAGAAACTAGAGACTTCAAAAAATACAATGATCCATACTTCATTCAAACATTGTCCTATATTACTAAAAATTACTATTTCGAACCAGTCGCACTCTTAAACGGTCGCTAATGGGGACATTTACCTTATTGTTAGGTCAGCTGTCGCTGCAACGAACCGTAAAACGAAGGCGGCAGGACTTCGTTCTGGAGGATATTGCGAGCGAAATGGAAGAATGCTTGCAGTCGTGGCATGGCCAAAAGAATTTCGCCGAAACCAGTTACCGCCCAGTGTATATGACGGATGCACACGCAAAACCACTACCCCCCTCCGCACGCCACCCCCGCGTTTGCCAACCCCCTCCCAACCCTTGTTTTTTTCTACGGACTCGTGTTTGATGGATTGTTAGTAATATCGATTCCCTTCGGCGTGTTTTGTTACCGAAACTACAGCGACCGCTGGTATTTTTCTCCTGCTAGACCGGTGCCCCCATAGATGGCTGTTGTATTGTTTTCGAAAAAAGTGCATTTTCGATGTTTAATGTCGCGGCGGGAAAGGGATTTGCGGGCTTTTTCGTCGCTGACGCGGTGATTTAGCTTGCACTTTTTCTCCACGGAATTATGGAGATCGCGGGGGGACCGGTTGCTGGAAATAGTAGATACAGGAATTTGTTGACGAGTCGATTCCCTCTCCGCACAATGGTTCGCGGGATAGATTCGACGCGATGCTGAGCCATTTAGAAGATTGAAAGACCTCTCTTCGGTATCTTTTTCGGTCACGAGTGGCGAAAAATAGAAACAACGGTATTTCGACTTTGTCCGACTCGCAGTTCTATTCTACTTTGATCGGATCAGGGACGTCGGGGGTTGCTGTGTCGCTGGGGATGGTCGTCTTTCGTTACCGTTGGGCGACCCTTTTATGCACAGCTTTAATGAACGGTGGATAATACAATTTTTTCACTGGGGCTTTCATCCTTCACGAGGCTAACGTATACGCGAACCAGGCGTTCGGAACTGCGGATAGATCTCCATCTAGTCGAAGTTGAACGTCTCCGTATTATAAGTTTCTTATACGCGACTGGACGCAACGTCAAAAATCTGAAAAACCAACTTTTTCGAAAATGAAGCGCGGTATGAAAAAATTTTATTGCTTTTTCTCGAAAATGAAGCGCAGTATGAACAAACTTTATTGCTTTCTCTCGAAAATGAAGTGCAGTATGAAAAAATTTTATTGCTTTTTCTCAAAAATGAAGCGCAGTATGAACAAATTTTATTGCTTTTTTCTCGAAAATGAAGCGCAGTATGAAAAATTTATATTGCTTTTTCTCAAAAATGAAGAGCAGTATGAAAAAATTTTATTGCTTTTTCTCGAAAATGAAGTGCAATACGAAAAAATTTTATTGCTCTTTCTAGACTTATTTACTTGTTACAAGTCGAAAAGAAACAGTAACTTTTTTTTTTATATCGTGCTTCGTTTTCGAGAGAATCCCCCTTGAATATCTTGCCGCTGCTTGACCTCTTCGTCGCCGCTGCGGAACGACGGACACCTTTCCCGAACGACGATTAACGCGCAGTATGTTTGCGGTCCCATCAATCGGATTCCTGTTCAGGACGTCTCATTACGAGTGAGACGGCATAGCTAGCCCAGCTTTGTCCGGGTTTACGCGCGTCGCCCCTTGGTTAATGTAGGTTAATCAGCAGATCCGTTGCACTTGTCGCTGTGGTTCGGTGCTGGATGTCACGTCTCCCTCGCGTCGAATCAAAGGGGCAAGTGTCGGAGTGTTGATTCGAGCCGGGAACCGAAGAACATCGAAAAGATTTATCCGGCGTGACCTGCGTCCTTAAATAACCAGGATGGTGTTTGCACAAATTAACTACTTAGGGGAACTTACAAGGAGAGTGTTTTAGATGTCCGCCTCCGATGATTTTGATTTTTGGATATGTTATAGAGGACCGAAAAATAAGAAATAGGTGTTTTTTTTATTTTTCCCCGTTTTCATATTTGAGGGATGAAAGCTGCGTTCAAAGTTAGGGTTGCAAAATCATTTTTGTGGACTTTTTGAAAGTCTGGTGAGTTAGTCATATTATGAGATACAAAATTCGTCCATTCACACTATTCCCCTATCTCTAATAGTTCTCGAGATATCCCACAAAAATGATTTTTCAACCCTAACTTTGAACGCAGTTTTCACCCCCCAAATATGAAAACGGGGAAAAATAAAAAAACACGTATTTCTTATTTTTCGGTCCTCTATAAAAATAAAAAACACGTATTTCTTACTTTTCGGTCCTCTATAAAAATAAAAAACACGTATTTCTTTTTTTTCGGTCCTCTATAAAAATAAAAAACACGTATTTCTTATTTTTCGGTCCTCTATAAAAATAAAAAAACACGGATTTCTTATTTTTCGGTCCTCTATAAAAATAAAAAAACACGTATTTCTTATTTTTCGGTCCTCTATAAAATATCCAAAACTCAAAATGATCGGAGGCGGACACCTAAAATACTCTCCTTGTCATAGCTCTAATAGAACTTCCCTCGTGTCAATCTCCCTTTTACGATACCATTTACAGAATATCCTCATCGATCTGTATAACGAAACCGGACTCGTAGCTTTGCACCCCATACGGGGTCAGGAAGTTGGAGGCTTAACGACAATAAAGCGATAGGAAACTTTTCCACTTGCTTCTGCACGCTCGAGGGCACCGCGGACAACGGGAGGCGTTCTTGGGTCCGCTCGTTCGCCACGGGGAACGCGGAATGCGGGTCACGAATCCTTGCGAGGGGAAAGTTTCGCGACGTACGCGGAATCCCCCGCGATAATAATAGAAGCGCCCCACGTCACGGGCGGCGGCGGCGCTGACGTTAATTATCCTAATGAACGAGGTGCTCGTCACCACCGCCGACGATATTATCCCCGCGAAACCGTACCGCGCGGCTGGTCCCGCCGTCGTCGATCTTCGAGCGCCGCTGATAGCCGAGGAGCCGCCGCGCCGCGCTCGTTCCCGTCCTTTCGTTTTGTCACTGTCATTGTGCAATACGAGCCGCAGAGGAGTCTCGCGTGTCCTGTGGTTAGACGGCCGTAATTCGACGTCGTAGGGGAGAAGGCGGCGCGGCTCGGACGGGAACGCGAGAAGAATAATGCGATGCGAAGTAACGATACCGGGAGGAAACGTTTGAACCCGTGGAACAATGGCCGCGAGAAGAATAGCGCGACACGCCGGTGCTGGGAATTTAAAGGAATAATCTCCGGGAATGTTGGCCGGGGGAAGCGTAAAAGTAATCACATATTTCCTCGGGCTTTGTTAGGAAAACGGCTGGATAGACCGCGGGCATCCGTCGGGTTGGTGGGAGGCCAGATTCTTTTCCCTCGTGGTCTTCTTTGCCCACGAAAGGATTTTTACTATGAAGCTGTGATCCTCCCGGATGGGTTTTGGTACAGGGTGGTGGACCGTAGCAGTGGATTAGGAGCTCTAAATTCGGTAGCGACACCTGAAAGTCTACAAACCTGTTCTGTGATCTTCTTAATTGAACACCTAAGTAAGTTAGCTCATGTCGATGGAGTACCGTAAACTGGGGGAGCATTGGCGGTTCCTTGAGGGACTTCAGTCAGTTCACTGTGACGGTTTGGAAAATTAAGCTATTTTTTTTCTTCGTAGATACAACATATAGTGCAATAAATCTTTTTGGTATTTATTAAGCTACTGTTGTATTATACAGAAAAATTTAGAAACACATCAGTGCGATATATATTTTTAAAAAATGTTAAAAATTTAAAATAGATTCTTTTTTATACTGTCAATAAGTGTATTAATAAGTAGACACAACGTTATTCACGTTGGACATTCCGTTTACTAAACTTAAATCCTACAAAATGACAATTTTTCGCGACTTCACAGTGGACTGACCCCTTGACACGTATTAAAGAAGGAAAGCGCCAAAAAATTGATGTATTTTTACATAATTATCCTGTTAATTGTACTATCATGCTAGGATACTTAAACAAAACGTTCATTTGTATATTAAATAGTATAATGTTCCAAAAACAAGCCAATGTTCCTCCAGTTTGCGGTACAAATATTCCTTTCGTTCTCGTTTGAGTTCGAAACGTGAGCACGATTCAATAATAATAATAATAATAATAATAAATCGTCTTTATTCACCACAAGTTACATGAATCAAGTGATAAATGGGCGAGGTTCAGCATACCTGCTGTTTTGCAACCTAACCCCAAAAACATTACATATAAGAATTAGAATTAAAATTAACAATGCATCAGAAATGGTTCCCCATCGAAATTGGGAATTTCCGCAGTGTTTGAATTTTGAAAGCTTGATAAAAAACCATTCGCCACACTCCGAATTTTTAATCAGCGACGCGTTTAGGTACGAGCATCCTATCGACCAGTCGACAACCAAGCGTTTATCACCCGCTGATTACGACCGGTAAACATTGAATTATTTCGTGGCCCCGGCTATGGGCTGCCATAAATTACGTTACGAGCCGGCCACCGTATATATTCGTTGGTCCGAGGCGGCGGCAGCTTGCAACGTGCCTGGCAAAAGGTGGATACTGGCCCGCGGCTTTATCATTATTTATTACGCGAACAGGGCGAAAGACGCGGCGCGGCTTTCACGGTGGTGCCGACGAAGTTATTCCAACAGCGGTGCCGTAAAAACGCACGAAGTAAAGGGACACGGCGGACCCCGACTTCGCGGAGTTACCGAATCATACATTTTTCTTCGCCCCGCGGATTTATGGAGCGTTTACGCGGCTGAGACTTTTCGAATAAATTCACTTGCGGCTCGCCTGCTGGACGGGAAGAGAGTCGTTGATACTCGGGAACAATATTATCGCGTGCAAACAAAATTCGTAATACAGTCGAGCTTTGGATTTAACCAGTGGCGGATTTAACACGGCGGCCGATGAGCAATTGCCACCTGGGCCCCTACCCAGAAGGCCCCCGGGGCCCTATACTTAAAAAAAATTATGATTTCAACCAAACTATTTTTTTTCCTGTATTATTACACTAAGCATCCTGACCTGACCTTATGGGGCCCACTAAGCAGGGGCCCATTTTCGGGAAAATAAATCGGTAGTTTACTACAACCAAACTATTTTTTTTTCCTGTATTATTACACTAAGCTCGGTTGTAGTAAACTACCGATTTATTTTCCCGAAAATGGGCCCCTGCTCAGTGGGCCCCCATAAGGTCCTATCTTCAAATATACATTATGATTTGATCCAAGAATTATATTTTTATTTCCATACTTTTCTGTACACCTGACCGCTTTTAATAAAAGCTCTTCATTTTCCCGGAAAAGTGGGCCCCACAGCACGTTTGCCACCTGGGCCTTTTTTCCTAAATCCGCCACTGGATTTAACTGAAAGTTTCGAAAATCTGGTTCGTAGTTAATATTTCCAATGGCTGCTGAAAGGACTTATCACTTTCAGGGGAGGGGCCGCGTAATTATCCACAGTCTGCTGCCTCGAATTTATCAAACTGCGGGGTTAAATGGCCGCAATTCTCTCCCCGCTGTACCGGGGAGGGTGGTAAATCTCTCGGTTTTTAAACGTACCCTTTCAGAATCGTGGGGAAAGCAGTTCCCATTTATCCTTGAATTATTCCACGAGTCTTCCCGTCAGAACGCTGGCTCAGCGTCACTCCTTTCGCGCCCGTTTCAAGGATCTCGCGGCGACGGTCGATCGACAAAGCGACCGCCCAGTTCGCCGGAATAATTCACGCCTAACCGCGAACTTCCTCCAGGATTACAATTTCCTGGTCGTCGTAACGGCACGCTCTATATCCTCTTACCATCCGACCGTTCGCCGGAGCCTGATTACCTCCGGCAGTTTCCCCGACGGCGATAGTGACCGTCTTTAAAGGGACTCTCGATTTCCCGCAACCGTCCGCCGACCCCGTGAATCTCCAGCCCAGCGCCTGAATTCAATTCGACGGAACGGTGGTCGACTTTCCCAACAACAGCGTCACCGCGACCCTCGTATATCGCAGGGACTGTTGCGCGCGATTACTGAAGGGGAACATCTTTTCGGTGAAAAAGAAAATAAATGAACGGTCACAATTTTTTTTAAATTTTCCTAAATTTTTGGAGATACTTGGGTATTGAACGAATACAATTTCTACGGATTCTTAGCGTTAGTCCTGTTCAGGTCGAAGGAATCGGAAACAGGAATAGATTATTTCAGTGTTTCTCAATTTTTTTTTTAAATAACCTTCACCCATATAAGGTAAGGTAAATAAAACACATTTAAAATAGGTATTTCAGAATATAATTCTAACTTAATAATATTTAATTATCATAATACCTACGTATATTAAATATTCTTAAAGAAATTTAATAAGTACTTAAAGATATTTAATATATTCAATTATCTTATTTACCAGCGTTTCCTCTTTTTTCATTTGTAAAAAATCAGTGTTATACATCATTAATAGAATACGACAACGTAACCATATTAAAATAAATAATTCCAATGAATCGTCAAAGAAAAATAACCGCGGAGACCCCTCAGAAAACATTTCGCGACCCACAAGTTGGGAATCACTGGATTATTTATTCCACTGCCATTTTCACGGTCGAAGTGGCAACGGAACTCGACAAAGGGACTTCACTATTCTCTGGAAATTTAATTTCTTCGAATTCAATATTAGTTATTGACTGTATGGCTAGTCGGATGGCCGGACGACTTGTTGGACTGAAAATGGCACTGGATTCGCGGAAAATTCTATTCCCTCGTCGAGAAAATTCGCGCCTCTTTGACGGTTGTCGACGGCTCGGCTTACCCGACGCGTCGAACGTTATCCGAACGTGCTTTATCGGTCGTTTCGTTTGTCGCGTCGCGGTTTTCTCCGCCACGAGTGCGTCTCTCACGGTGCCGATTGTTTGCATTTGCAGGAAGATGCGGTCATGGGTCGCCTTGCGAGCAGCTCTGCTACGAGCTGCACGACGGGATGTACGAGTGCGACTGCAGGGACGGCTACATTCTTCATAAAAATGGATACAGCTGCGCCGGTGAGTCTACCGCGAAGTGTTAGCGGTAATCCTTCTTTACGATATCTCGGCTTTCCATGCTGCACCTTTTTGATTTCCCTGTAGACGAATTTGTTTATTCGACTCCTCGGATCCGCACTTGGCGGAACTTTAAGATTCCTTGAAGAATCGCCGTTGGTAACTAGTTCGCCCCTCTCGGCTCTACGTGAAGGGATTCTGCAAACACTTGAGACACCCACAGGTGTCAAACTCTGTGTGGTTTATGAAATTTTACGGGCGAATCGTAGCACAGCTTACGCCCTTAGTTTTCTCAAATTCCGTGTCCACTTCGATGGAAACAGGTTTCCAATTCGAAGTAACCTCGCAACTCTGATGTGAGAAGCGTTTATTAATGCCAGTAGGAATTTTTCTTGACCGTTACTTTGCGTGTCCCCGTTCTGTCCATCACCCGTGCATTATTTAACACCCACGCTATTATTCCCTCGGAAATTAGAAACCCAATAAATACTGAAATTCACTGAACAGAACACTTCCATCGACCGGTCTTCCGCACTCTCGCGACCAACACCGATACAACCGTCATACCCAGTACACGAGCAACGGCCAGTAACGTTTCCACTGGCCAGAGATGAAGTCCTTTGACCGAGACACGATCGAAATGTCCGTAACACGCTTCGTGCAGTCGATGGCTGCTCGTAGAAAAAGAACGATGGGGCTGCCACCCCGTTGCGTGGAAAATCATATCGCGACTGGTGCACGAGCGGCAAATTTTTTTGGCCTTCATCTTTTTTTTTCCCGCTGGCAACGACTTCCTCGCCACGGCTCGCAGCCTGCTCGACGTATCCTAGCGGGGAGGAAAAACGGACCTTGGGGTCCGTTCGAGCGCGATAAACGCTGCGATCCGACGTTCAATTTCCACGCGAGCCTCCGCCCGACTCGAGACACTTTCCTCGTGTTCCCCGTCTTTTTTCCGTTCGCTTATCCCGGCCCTGGATGGCTGGAATTCAATCTTAACCGAGCGTCCCGTCGATCCCGTCAAAATCACTATGTTCCTGACGCTGAAGCCTCGGCGAAATGGGCTGCCTCGTCCCTCGAAATTACCTTCAGCGCGTCCCAATGACGGGCATGAAATTCTCCAGCTGAAGAACACAACTGCGCGTTGTTTCTAACTGGTTATTAGATGTTCGAGGTGGACCTGTCGTTCTCAAACTACACTGTAGGGATATGAAAATATCATGGAAATGGAGTTTTCCAGGGAAAGAAGGTTTCACGAGCACGATTTTTAATTTGACTTCTAAGCTTCGAAGATTTGCAACTCTAACAAGGAGAGTATTAAAGGTGTCCGCCTCCGATCATTTTGATTTTTGGGTATGTTATAGAGGAGCGAAAAATAAGAAATACGTGTTTTTTATTTTTATAGAGGACCGAAAAGTAAGAAATACGTGTTTTTTTATTTTTATAGAGGACCGAAAAATAAGAAATAGGTGTTTTTTTATTTTTATAGGGGACCGAAAAGTAAGAAATACGTGTTTTTTATTTTTATAGGGGACCGAAAAATAAGAAATAGGTGTTTTTTTATTTTTATAGAGGACCGAAAAATAAGAAATAGGTGTTTTTTTATTTTTATAGGGGACCGAAAAGTAAGAAATACGTGTTTTTTATTTTTATAGGGGAATGAAAAATAAGAAATACGTGTTTTTTATTTTTATAGTGGACCGAAAAATAAGAAATACGTGTTTTTTATTTTTATAGAGGACCGAAAAATAAGAAATACGTGTTTTTTTATTTTTCCCCGTTTTCATATTTGGAGACTGAAAAGTGGGTTCAAAGTTAGGGTTGAAAAATCATTTTTGTGGAATATCTCGAGAACTATTAGAGATAGGGAAATAGTGTGAATGTACGAATTTTGTGTCTTTGAATGCGAAATATGACTGACTCACCAGATTTTCAAAAAGTCCACAAAAATTATTTTTCAACCCTAACTTTGAACGCAGCTTTCACCCCCCAAATATGAAAACGGGGAAAAATAAAAAAACACGTATTTCTTATTTTTCGGTCCTCTATAACATATCCAAAAATCAAAATCATCGGAGGCGGACACCTAAAATACTCTCCTTGTAAGTATCAAGATGCTTTTGATGAAAGTACATATTACTGGATGCAAAGACAGCAACTTGCTCCACCCGATGTGACCAATATAGTGGCGAAAACTCTGAGCACGAAACCTCACGCCGTTTCCCGAGGAAACTCGCCTCCCTCCTAGGTCCATCGTTAGATTCCAGCGTCCTCTGATCTTTCTTTTTTTATTCATGCCGGAAGCAACGCCGCTTGTGCCACTTATTAATAATACGAAGGCTCGGCGCTGTGCTCGCAGTTCGTAAGCGCCACGGCTCGTTGGGCGCAATTTTCGCGATCTTAATCGTGCACAAAGGGGCCGTCGCTTGCAAAGTAAATCGTAAATGATGCTTAACAGCATTCACCGATGCAAAGACGCCTTGTCTGGCGCCGAGGAGCAGTCGCGTTCCGCTCGCTGTGTACCCACTTCTTGCTTCTCGCCCGTCCTCCCGTTTCTCCGTCGGAAGCACGGATCCCTCGCGGAGAAACGAGCCAAAGGAGCGTCGCGCCGCGCGCAACGCCGGCGCCGAACTTTGACGGGAGCTTGTTCGCGCGTGAACTGCGTCAAGCTTGCGCTCGGACCGTTTCGCGCGCGGTTGAAAGACCGGCGTCCGCCTCGCCGCGTTCCCGGGGCTTCTGCAACTTATCGGAAGTAGTTACACACGGCGCGTCATCGGGATCTCTGATGCACCGAGGGGCGATGCTCGTTCGGATCGAAAACACGAACCACCCGCCGCGTTTATGACGGCAGGCTCGCGAGAAGTTCGCCGGGTTGAGTCCCGCGACGGGCTCGCTCTCTCGGAAATAAAGTAACAGAGTTCCGAGCGGAAGGAGGAGTTCCACTGCTGGCGTGGAATCTCTGTTTAACCAGGAAGCTCGCGGGGCATTGTGGAAAAAAACCGGGCTATTTAACTTTACAGCCAGTTGGACGAAGTTCGAAGGCTTCCGCGTGGGCGACGCCTGAATTCCAGCAAGTTTCGTTTTTGTAGTTTCGATCGGGAACTTCGCGCAGACGAAGGGAATTATTGATAGTTGTCTCGTGTCGGTGGTATTACATCGGTGGCTCTGCTTTTCCAACAGTTCGGTGTAACTTTTATGTCTTCGGATTGTGGGCTGATGCACTTTTCACAAAGTTCCGAGGTGACATCGGTTGGACTTCCATTTTGCCGATGAGTCCTGTATAAACTTTATACAAATTACTCGGTAATCCCCACAAACCAATCGATTCCAAGTTCCTTGCGCAAACGTGATTCATCTTTCCTGGTCACTTTGGGTCCAACGGACCCGCTTTTTAATTCTGAAGCTTAAAACCGGTAAGTTTCTGGCATTGAAATGGCATTTACCTCACATTTTACAGAAATTTTAGGTTTCTTCTTCCGGTAGAAACCGCTAAGTAGTTTTTGAAAGCGAAAGTTCGTTGATGAGCGACAGTCCTTACAAAAACATTGGTTTTGAGTAAATTTTGTATTGTACCGTAAACTGGGGTGACTTTGCCCGCCAGGGGTGACATTGCCCACTTTTCGGAAAGACTTTATTTTATTCTACTGTGAAGTAATTAGAACATATGGTGTTTTGTAATCAATACCAATCATTTTTCCAAGGTCAAACGAAAAAAAAAAATAGCGAATTCAATCATACAGTCATTTTTCAGTCAGAGTAAAAAAGTGGGCAAAGTCACCCCAGTTTACGGTACTGTATTTGTAATTTCGAGTAAAAAAACAGTATTCCCGCAATCACCGTCGCGCCATACGTTGACTCGTTTCACTCGCTCCTCAAATTTCTGCCGCCCAACGCCGTCCACGGAGTCCAGCTCTTGGCCGGTCGGTTACGTAAAAGCGTCCTCGCGTTACCTGCCTTCCGAGAATGTTTCTCCTCGCCCGAGTGGACGAAAAGATGGATCATAGGTGTAATCGACGCCGGGGCGTCGAAAGGCATTCGAATCTGTCTCCCGTGGAACGGCACGCGCGTCAAGCTTTGACAGGCGATCGTTTCAGCGCAAAAAGCACACGTAGCTCACACACGCGCTGCCCCGTTTGCCGCCTCGGCTGCATTTTCCCGTTCATCGCGCCACGTACCGCTCGCATTGAAATAGCCGTGCATCAGCCGTTTACACGACGGGAATATGGGATGCCATTGAAACTTGCACGCGACGGCAAGATTATCGGAAAACCGTTTGTCGTGCATAAAATGAAAACGAGACGCCGCGTTACCCTCGCCCGGCGAAAGTGGTCGTTGGATCCTGTTCGCTGCCTCATTAGCTGGATCAAGCCGTACCAAGATACCGTAGCCAATTTACGCCCTCATCGTTTCGATCGACGATATTCCGCTCCGATATTCTTCCTTCGCACCGCAGAGAAAAGTGTTCCGCACGTTGTTCACAGAAAAAAACAGCTCTTCCATTTGAATTTCCCACCGAAATCATCTTACCGCTTCCTCGCCCACTCGGCACTCAAAGTTCGTCGTCCCAGAATCCTCGCGAACCGGTTATCGAGCGAGAAGATGGAGCCTGGACAATGAGCCACTTTGCTGTTCACCGTCCGAGACGCTCAGCGCCGTCGACGGAGGGTTTCCGAGTGCCGGGGTCGTCTGTGGAACGTCAAAGGTCGGTTCTAAACGCGACGCGTTAACGCGCGTCGCTCGGTTAACGCCGCGCTGGCAAACGCCTGGCCGAGACGACGAGGCGGGGGCGAAAGGAGGGCGAAAATGGAAAAACAGAGGCGCGACAGCTGCTAATGAGAGCACATTGTCCCGATGTTGCGCTACGCTGCGCCGGACCACTCGGCGAGACCCGTGCACGGCGAGGCAGTCGACGCACACAATGGAACGGCGCACGGGTCGCGTGTGGAACGCGAGTCCCTGGCACTGGCACCTCTTCTCCTCTCCGCAGGGCTGTGTTGGTCCATTTGCCGTCCCCGCTGGACCTCCGCGGGTGTTATTAACGTACGTTTGCGAGGCCCGACGGTGTTTTCAACAACGCCATCGCAGCGCCCCGTGCATTTACGCGGTCGATCCGCTAGCGGAAGTCTGAGGGCGGAAAGGGACTCGCTGTTGGGGTGGATTAATTCTGCGAGGGTGTGCTGTAGCTCTAACTACTGAGAATTTTGAAGATGTAACCGAGGAGGTCTGTGGATAGATGGAATGGTCGTTTGGTGGCGCGAGGGTTCGTGTGCAATTGGAGTTACTGGCAGCGGTAGTTGTGGTTAGTAAATGAATATTATTCACGAACTAAAAAGATCGATGATTGGGTGGAAGTTCCAGAGAATAGTCCCTGATGAACCACTCGAAATCTAGAACTGTACAAACTATAGAACTGCCCCTACACATGTTCCATACGCCTAATTGATGCAGCAGCCACTCTCGAGTAACTCCGTTCCTCAACTCAGGTACTAACTCCTACCTGCAAAGTGGAGGCCAGATCTTGGAGCTTTCTAACCAGCAATCCATCGGCATAATCTCAGAACGGTGTCTGAAGGACGTGCCTAAGGACCAGCCGACTAATTTCGTCGGTTGTGGCTTAATCTAGATGGATTCAAGGCTCCGATCGGAGCTTGTGGACTTTTGCCTGGACAGTTGTGAGAACCAGCCAAGGGTTGCTACTGATCATCGATGGCTGATTAAATAACTCGATCGCGGGACACTCATTAAATTATTTTCTGTTCGGTGTCCCAGTTTGTAGGGGGAATTACAAATCTAGACACAGAATGGGAATTATCCTAGAGAGCATTTGAAAAAATAATAAATGTGTTCGGCCCTGTCACTATTGATTTATTTTAGCCAAAAAAAAACCAACAGACACCGATTTTCTAAAAGTGCTGTATAGTTCGCTAAATATAAAAAAAGCAGTAATGAAATTCAAAATTCCGGCCGGAGGGATCGATAGAGAATTTAATTGGGAAGAATTTAAAAAAAAAATCGCCAAGTTTACTAAAAAATTACGACCTGTACGGTGATTTGAAGAAAAAGTGCGGCGAACCGCGAAGTAGATTGATCCCATCAGTGTCAGACATCAGATTCGTCACAATGCCGAGACGGGGAACGCGGGTATTCTTTATGTAGGTTAATTGGAGGCAATCTTTGAGGAGAGTGGCGCAAGCGAGCTCGATGGACCCCCCTCGCCGTCTCCGTCGAATGGCGAGTGCCAATTAAGTCTGTTTGAATACGAAAGAAACTTCTGTCCGGGCGCAGCATTTTGGATCCCAATAACTCGACGCGATTCAAGTCCCGGAGAAGTCCGACGGGCGGGGCCCGACGCGATTCAATTTAGGGACGGCGCGGATTGAAGTCGGCGAAGGAAAGCGCAACAAGGGTCACTTCAACAATTCAACATCGCGACTGTTGGGATTCACTTGAAATTCCGCGAGCTGGTCGAGGATGTCGGGGACGCTGACTTCGAAGCCCCGACGACATTGCACTTTCTTTATTGGATTACGAAGTTACATTATCCGACAGGCTTGGTTATCGTGCGATTAAGTCAGGCTTGGTGGTCGTTGACCAAAAATTGGATGACAGAGGATAGATTTGAGAAGTGATGGTAGACTCAGCTGCTTTGTTTGAGAAATCGTAGTTATCGGTGCAACTAATAATTTGCGACAATGGCATCACTCAACGGTAACATAAATTTGGGGAACATTGACATGTCTATAGAAGATTTTGCTATATAATATAAAAATTCACATTTATAATATAAAAATTCACATTTCTAATCTAACGATTCACATTTATAATATAAAAATTCACATTTATAATATAAAAATTCACATCTATAATAAAAAAATTCACATTTATAATATAAAAATTCACATTTATAATATAAAAATTCACATCTATAATATAAAAATTGACATTTATAATATAAAAATTCACATTTATAATATAAAAATTGACATTTATAATATAAAAATTGACATTTATAGTATAAAAATTCACATTTATAATATAAAAATTCACATTTATAATATAAAAATTCACATTTATAATATAAAAATTCACATTTATAATATAAAAATTCACATTTATAATATAAAAATTCACATTTATATTATAAAAATTCACATTGCATATTTCGTGAATCTACTACAAGTGTCAAAATACATAAAATTGTTATCCTTTCCCTTCTTCAATACATGTTAATTAGGTGTCAATGTTCCCCCAGTTCACGGTTACTCTGAAAACACTGTATCCACAAATTTCCTCCGCTCCACGTTTAAATTTCTGTACACCGCTGTGATCTGAATAATTCTGCAGCACGAATCGACCACTCGGGAAGTAAAGAAATATTAAACCTTCGATACAGCGATGTACTAACAGAATTTCAAGACACCCCGTGGCGTACCGAGCACCAAAGTCGTTCAGGCGCCGGTCTAATTAATTTGATGCGAGTTCGCCCGTCTTTTCGCCGAACCGCCGATACTGGGGCAGGAATTCCTGGCGACCCGGAGTGCAGCAATTCATGCAGCGCGAAAAAGAGGTCTCGCGCCAGCTCTGGGAATCACTGTATAGATGGTATCGTGGGAATAGCCTTTCTTGCCCCTCTCCACTGTTCCATTTCTTCGATTCGATTCAAGTATCGAAAGAAACACGCGCGATGCGCGGAAATGAACACTCGCAGGGGCTCCTCTGGGGTTCGGTCTCCCATTACTCGCGGAAACGCTGCTCGTATCCGGCAGAACCCCGTCGTTCTATTAACGTTAAACTTTATTTATCGCTTTATTTTCCTTAAACCGTGCACCGCAGATAACTGCTGCAGAATTCATGCACGGTGGCTGAGTGTGACGCTTTATTAGAGGAAGCAGAAAATATTTTAAAACCATTGAAACAGCATCTTTGCACAGAGCGAACCTGGGTACAGAATAAAGCACTTTAAATAATTTTACGGATTCTGTGTCTACTGGTACGAATGTAAATATTTGATTGGTCTTCGGAGGAATAAAACGCGTAAATACTCAATGTGCATTGGAAAAACCTCGAGTTGGGTTTTAATTTATACACATTTTTCCGAACAGAATCCCAATGGAGTAGTAAAATATAAGAATTTGCAAGTGTAAATTCTCCAGGTGATTGAATAGCAAGGAATATCATCCAGGCTTGTTAGTTCCTTGTAGTGCTAAATAGACTTCGAAGCATTAATCTACAATGTATCCAATTAATCCGAGTTCCAAAGTAAGCTGAAAGACCTCCGAGACGTTATTCTACCCCCGATCAGATTAAAGCGATACTATCCGTGTAATTAATAGAGTCTTCAGCTCTCCTTCCGTTTACTTAATCTCTGTTCAGCGACGAACGCCAGCGGCGACAACTTTTATCCATGCATTCGAAACGAACGCTATTATTCCCGGCTTTGATGCTTAATTACCCCGTCCTCGCCCCTCGATTGCGCGCTCCACGCCTCCCCTGTGTTTTCGTGTATTTTGCATCGTCGTTCTCTTATTTTGCCCGCGGCTGTCCGCCCTCTCTTCCAGGTTTACTCGTCGTGACCTTCGGGAACGAAACTCGATTAGTCGTTGATTAATCTTGCCGTATCGGGACTTCTGCTCGGATCCATTGGATCCGCGTTCGCACCTCCCACGGGATTTGTTTTTGCGGAACAAGACGAGGCGAATGCGTAATTGGCTCGGTGTTTCTATCCCGTCTCGCTTGCTGCGAGATAAAATTATGGCATTCGTGACGGACGGCAGTGGAAAGCGAACAGAAGCTGTCTACGGTTTTGCTTGAATCACGGTGGCAGGATTCAGGATTCGTTTGATATAAAGGACGTAAGAAGCGAAGAATGTTGGAAGCTGGGGGAACGTTGCTAATCTTAATCACGACGCTGACCACTCCGAAATCCCCGTATCGGAGAAGTTCGCTGGAAATGTTGAGCCCTGGAAATCCGCGTTTGACAGATCGATCGTCGCGTTACCGAGATTAGAAGTACTTCTCCTGGAATTTCCTCTGGGGGAAGCGCCGCGACCCGTTTGTTGCAGATCACTGATCGACTGCAACCTCGTTACATTGACGCGGCGGCTGGCACACCATCAATTTAAATAATTGCTATCGACAGTCGCGACGATTCCGAGTAGGTATTCTTGCGGCATCGATTCGGAGTATAAAATTAGAGGGTTCAGTTAGATTCTATTACCCGATTTCTTGGAATTTTCGAAGGGTTCGTGTCGTGACGTTTGAAATGACACGCTCGCGAAACAGAAATCTCTCGAGACATCAAAGTAATAATAAATCGGTCTAAGATATTCAACCCCATTCTCAATCATGCTCGCCCTGAATGTTCGGGGCGAGCATGTAATCTAAACATAACCTGGTTTACATTCATTGATTAACCAATTACATGCAAGGGTCGAGCGATAAATATTTGCCATTGCACGAGTGCCAGTGTTTCGACTGCTAGCCGCCAGGTTTGGCATTAATCACTCAGCAACATCTGCATAACGACGCCCCGGCGAAGCTACAGTTCCGCTGGTCTCTGGCGCTTTCCAGGCTCGACGAAACGGGGGAATAAATTATTAGGACGAAGGCGGTATAAGAAGGACTGTAATCAAACTTCGAACCGCTTTTTTTGTAAAGCGTGTTGTGCAATAAAGAATTATTATTATTATTATTCGTGGCGTATAAATATAATTCTTATTTCAAAGAATCTTCACTTCCCTTCCGTTCATTCGTTATACAGATTAATTTCTACCAGCGCGAATAATCTCCAAAAATCAGCGCGTAATTCTCCAGGCGTCCGACCGAATTTCACGTAATTATTATCGATTCATTCGAAACGCAACGGCGACGAGCCACCCAGCAGCAGGACAATAGGAAATGAGAAATGCCATCGACCGCGTTCCTTTTTAATAACGAAATTGCGAACAGTCCGTGGAATTCGTCCCGCTATGGGCGTCATTCCTAAATCGACCCTGGGAATTGCATTCCAGTCGAAATTACCAGAGCGTCGCGCATATCCGATCGATGACTGGGATCGTTAAGCGGGGGTTCTTGGAAATTTTTGAATATATTCATCGTGGGACCGTCGTGTTTCGAACATGTCGCGCGTACCGCCGAATTCGGTGCACCTTTAGTGAAGTTCCAGCGAGTACATTCACTGCCATTAAACATTGCATTCAGCAGAAGCTGGAACCGTGAACGCTTTAACTACCGTTGGCCTTTTTTCCGGATTTTTTCGCAGCCAGTGGCTCGTTGCTTTTCAAAAGCGCGTACGCTTCCCCTTCCTTGAAAAATACCTTGAGCGGACGTGTGAAAAAAGTGGTGTCACTAATTGCCGCAAAATGGATGGTCTATTCGATCCGGTTTCAGCAACGGCGATTCACGGCGGACGAGTCTGCTCGGGAACTGTCGCGTAATTTTTACGGAAACAGTTTCCCAATTTTATATCCCGGGTTCCGCGAGGAGATAGGAACTCCTTTATAACGCCAGGCGCTGTACAAGCATCAGACTTAACCGCACAAAGTGACTTTCGACGCTCTGTCTTTTCTACCGGTTTCCCGATGCTTTTCTCTGGCCCGAGCGCGGCTCTTATCGTGCTCCTTCGTCGCACCATCGCGGCAGGGGAGCGCGGAATTTATGGCTCAAGTTTTCGCGCACGTCCGACGTCTTTCTCCAGAAATAACAATATAGCCGCTCCCTCGCGTCCCGGGCGCTACTCTTTTCAACTTGCACACGAGCCACTCGCTTCCGCCATTCCGCTGTGCATGACCCCCCCCCCCCCCCGTGCACGGGTATTGGGCGTTCGAACTCGTTGCGCGAGTCAGAAATATTCCCCGTTTCTCCCTTTTCGGTGGCAAGTTTGCGCCGTTACCGTTCCATATGCTGATCTCCGGCGACGTCGCGACGCCGTGGCAGCGCAAATCCCTCGTAACTCCGAGGCCCCCTCGAAGTCTGCGGGGCGCTCCCAGCAGAGACGGATTTACCTTTTCAGGGGCCCTAGGATGAATATTCGGGGGGCCCTCGGTTAAATATAAAAAATAAAATAACGTTGATTTGATTTTTTTTTATTATAATACTCGTATAATCTAAATAAGAATTTAATTTCAAAATTAACGTTGAATATCAAAACTAAATGTAACATTAACCCTCGGCAAGATTTTTTGATAAATTTTTCGAAGAAAAAATTTAGAATCAGGGGCCCTAGGCTGAAGCCTTGTTAGCCGAAGGGTTAGGGTTAGGGTTAGGTTTAAGAATTTAATTTCGAAATTAACGTTGACTATCGAAACTAAATGTAACGTTAACCCTCGGCAAGATTTTTTGATAAATTTTTCGAAGAATAAATTTAGTATTAGGGGCCCTAGGCTTTAGCCTTGTTAGCCGAAGGGGTGAATCCAGCACTGGTTTCTAGAAATTTCCACTTCCGCTAGGGGTTGTTCCTCGCGGGAAATAATCCCCGCGCCACGCGAATCTGGCATTGCTCGGTCAATTCGGCGCGAAATTTTGACCGCGGGGAGTCGCAGTTTCGACGACGCTTCAGCCCTACCGCGACTCGATATTCCGGGAAGTGCCCCGCTTCAATTCTCCCCTCGACGGGGCTTCTGGCTTCTCCCGGAGCAGAATCGGCCGCGATGGAGTCCCGATCCGCCTGCGTCGAATTATCGAGCGTCTCTATTAATCCAGGGGAATGAAAAGGTGAAGTGGCGCCGCGCGAAGTGGATATAGGAAATTCTGCGATCCTTTCAATTGCGCGGTTTAATACGGGCCCCACCGCTGGCGATTCGTTTTCGGCTGGTGCTCTTCCATTTTGCGGACCAGCACGAAGTTACCCTTGTCGCCATTCCGGGGATTCCCTCCGCGGAGCTAACTGGCGCGACGGGTTGCATTAGCTGGCGAAAGGAACGGCGGAAGAATTCCTGTTTGGCGGATTGGGTTTCGTTCGTGTGACGCGTCGACAACGGCTCTGTCAGCGAACTGTGTTGAAATGGTGGAGTAACGGTTTCATAAAGTGTCGGTGAGATGGTGGTTTTAAGAAAGATTTTTTGGAAACTGTTTGAAGTATCCAAGGGGGCAGGATTTATGGAGTTTCGATGAATTTTTACATTTACCACTACTCTCCAAGGAGTGGCGGATTTAAGGAAAAAGGCCCAGGTGGCAAACGTTCCGAGGGGCCCATTTTTGGAGAAAAATGAAGAGACAATTTACTAAAAACGGGATAAGTATAGTAACACAGAAAAGAAATATAGTGTTTGGTTAAAATCGCAATTTTTTATGTTGGGGCCGTTGGGGGCCTTCTGGGCAGGGGCCCATTTTTCGGGAAAATGAGGAGGTAGTTTAATGAAAACGGCTCAAGTGTAGTAGTACGAAGAAATGTAGTGTTTGGACTCCTATACCTAATCATAACTGTATTTGGTTATGGAAAAAGGCCCAGGTGGCAAACGTTCCGAGGGGCCCATTTTTTGAGAAAAATGAAGAGACAATTTACTAAAAACGGAATAAGTATAGTAGCACAGAAAAGAAATATAGTGTTTGGTTAAAATCGATTTTTTTTTATGTTGGGGCCGTTGGGGGCCTTCTGGGCGGGGGCCCATTTTTCGGGAAAATGAAGAGGTAGTTTAATGAAAACGGCTCAAGTGTAGTAGTACGAAAAAATGTAGTGTTTGGACTCCTATACCTAATCATAACTGTATTTGGTTATGGGGCCCTACCGGGGCCTTGTGCGCAGGGGCCTAGGCGGCAACTGCTCATCAGCCACCCTGTTAAATCCGCCACTGTCTCCAAGGAGCCTTCAAGACTCTTAATATTTTCTAATATATTTTGGCGAACAACTTTGACCCTAGGATTTAGTCTGAACCAACTCCTTCCGCCATGTTATTATTCTATACATACTTTTTCTTTATTAAACTGTAATAGTGTTCCCACCATCGACATTTAAAACTTTCTCTGGCCCGCCATTGCATCCCGATATGCACGTAGTGTGGAATTGTTTCGGCCTGCCGCACTTCTGGATATTTGTTTAATATTGATGCAAGAGCAGCGAAACGCAGGCAGTTGGGAGGTTAATTACTGACTCGGCTTGTTGGAAAAATTTGAACGTGTAATATAGTTGGAGTTTCATGCGCGTGGCTGGCAGAAACGGCAGGAAACAGGAGTTGAAAAATGGGAACGGGAATGCTGTGTTAAACACCAACAGATACACATCTTTCTCGTCTTTCTGTGGTGATTTGTTCAGTTCCAGATATATAGCTTCACTCTGGACTGTAATTGATAACATGAATTCCACACTGTTTAATGGATTCATTAATTAGGTACGTTAAAAGAGTGTAACTCGAGCGAACCACTGTTTTATTTTCGAATACACCCCGATGTTACCAATTAATAATTTCCCTAATACGTTCGTGCATAATGAGATCTATCGAACGTTAATAACCACCTCGCTCATTATTCATCCCTAGTGACGCATTTTGCGTCGCTGTTTGGGCGTTTAATGGTTGCATAAAGCCTATGCACGTTTCGTTATGGACACAGATGATTAAATTACTATCGTTGATTCTGCAGACGCTTTATTGGACGTTGAATAATTGTGATACACGCCACGAGGCCACATCTATTCAAATATAACTTCAATTACCGTTCACGGTTCTTAGCGAAAAGTTCATCCGTTGAATCTTTAATTTCCCACGTCATTACGGTACGAAATTCTGGCTGGTACGTGATCATAATTGTGAACGCGACGCGGTCTAATCGGCCCGGAAATTTAATTCAATTTCAAGCGAGAAATTCGGCCGCGCGGCGAATCGAACTTGATTACCAAACTCGTTGGCGCGAAACGGTTTTACGAACCGCTTCTAATCTTTGCGCCCCAGGGGCGCGTCGAATGAACTCACCGATCCACAGATGCCACACCGTATCGACCACCTTTCGTACACAAATCGAACGTGTCGCGCGTTCAGATGCGACTTTTCCACTGCAGATGAAGCTGGAATTCACGTGACCATCATGGCCATTTTTAAAAATCTATTCCTACGTGTTGGAGGCCTTTGACCCACGATATCACTCTGTCGCTATGTAGATTCATAAATAATCACGGAAGGAGTGTTTCCAAGAGGAAAAGAGGCACAACGATGTCTCCGCCAGCATGCCTTCGAGTTGAATTCAATTCGGCAGGCACGTTAAGGGGGGACGCCTACCTAGAGCGGTCAAAAACAATGCGGTTCTTTGGGATTTTTTTCTAGAAAAACCGTTACACTTTTTTTAATAACTATTCATCTATTGTTAAGAGTACATCTGAACGACAGTTCAGTATTTTTTGCATTAAAAAATATCAAACAATGTGAGAGTTATAGGCGATGACCTGAATGTCTTTTATTTTTAAGCTTTTTGCGGTGACCATCGTAGCTCGTTGCAGTAGGTATTATCTAAAATGAAAAATACGAACAGTTTTAGATAGAGTATGAAATTATCTCTTCATTCCCAATCTTTCCTACTAGAGCGAATGGAGTTCCTAAAAATCTGAACAAAAATCCAAGTTAATTTCAACTAAATTTACTCAAATTCAGCTCCTCCAACTAAAAATCTGAACAAAAATCCAAGTTAATTTCAACTAAATTGACTCATATTCAACTCCTCACACTAAGGTCGGGGCCAGATATATTGGCCGGCGAGTTTCATGAGGAGTATTATTCTATTCTCAACGTTTTCTGACTCGCTCTCGCTTTGCCAGAAAAGGAGTGAACCAGAAGTGGTGGCGATAGCGCCAAGCTCTTAACGTGTAGGCCAAACCGAGCTCTTAGCGTAGAAATACACACATCAGAATAGGTGTGCGTTAGCTGCGAAAACGAATTCACCGGCCAATATATCTGGCCCCGACCTTAGTAAATATAATTTAAAGTCAAAGCGACGGCGTGACTGTCGCGACACTTGAATCCGCTCGGTAAACGTTTCAGTCGCGAAAGAGAACGCAACATCGACACTGTGCGCGCGCGTCGTGTTCCTTCGCGAATGGCTCACTTGACCCGCCTCGCCGTGCGACGAAGATGAAATCAGGCAAGACGAGCGATGCGCAGCAGCTCTTTAGCCCGAATGCAAATGCATAATAAACGAGGTTGCGCGCCACCGAAGCCTGACAGCCGTGCATCGCAATTTGAAACGACCGACGACGCGCCGCGCGGAACGCTCGCCCCTTTAGTCGGGGGGAGGCGGACCAGCGGGCAAGGGTTGCCTGTTCGCGGGACCGCGTACGTTTTAATTGGATCGATTCGCTATTAATTTAACGAGGATCGACTCCAATTAAACAACAAGTCGCTCGTGAAATATCAATCAACCGGTCGAACGTCACGGCGCAACGTTTATATTCTTCGCCCCGATTCTACCAACGAAGCTTCGGCACCTCGCGCGATGGATTTCTCTGTTCGCCGGGCTCGCGTTACGATTACACGGCCGCGCTCGGTTTAACCCGGCTAGCCACGCGTCCCGAGTATCTCCGCGCAATTTCATGGCCGGCTGGCAGCTCGCGGCGGCCGTTTTATCAGCGATATTTCCGCTCGCCCGCCTATTCGGAAAGTTACTTTGCCCCGAACGAATGCATTATAACCGGGAACTGAAGCTCGAACAATTAACCAGCCCCGTGCCGCGCTCAACAGCGAATTTCTCGCGGGGGTTGGATTACGTTTCAACGCCGGGACAAAATTGCTTCCTCGCGAGGTTGGTTAAATACCTGCCCGCCTTTAACTGGAACGTTTTCGAACACTCGCGACGAAAGTTCGTGTCTGGAAGCCGCCTGTTTCGCCGGGCTCGATTCAACCCGGGTATCGTAATATTTGCGTAGAATTCAGGGAACGATGAATCAGAGGGAGACGAGGAGGAGCGTACAAACGTGTATTAATAAGTAGAAAAGCGGCAAATTAATTGCAACAATTGAGTTACGCGATACTGCTCGCTACTACATCTCGTTACCGCCTCGCCTTTTTATTCATGCAATTAGACGATCTCAATAACACCGCGTCAACATTCTCGAATCTACGTGTAATTAATCACCCTCCACCACTTAAAATCGTTTCGAGTATCCATTCACGAACCACTTAATCTACAAACGGGTTTTTTCGACTTTCATTACAGCCTCACAAGAAATGTTTAAAAAACGACATTTACTATTTCTTTTTGCCATTCCGTTCAATTGTATTTTTTTCAAAACGTCGAAATAGGTCACTTAGCTAAATAATCCTTCTAGCTTCTCAAAAAAGCGTCTTTTGGACCAATTCTGAAAAAGTTATGCGATTTTAAGAGTTGGAAATTTTCTTTCGTCCGCCGTTGTATGTATATGTGCGATAAAAAGTTCAAAAAAATTTTCAGTATTACTTCAAACATACCTTAATATGCAGGCAAAATGCTAGATTGTATAAACTTATAGTTTTCGTTTAATAAATTCCGGAAGAACGCGTTGAAAAAGGGGTAGTTGCACTAGATTACCCTCTTAAAATCCTTGTGGAGGATACATCATCCCACTCAATGAAGTTCCAAGTGATCACCAACTACCTATCACCACTCGCACCGACCGCGTAAATAATAATAATAATAATAATAATAAATCGTCTTTATTCACCACAAGTTACATGAATCAAGTGATAAACCCCACCCTCCACCGAGTTTTACCCAAACACCCCCTCGTCGGTATCTCAGCTTATACGCACCGTCCAATCTCCCCATTGCATTCCCGTAAATCCAGACGCGCGTGTAAGTAGCGCCGGGAAATTGCGACGATTTCCTCCGGAAACCGTTCGCGCGCATCTTGCGCTCCCATAGCTCGTCTCGTTTCGCGGAGCAAGCCAATCGGGCCGATGGACTCGCGGTCGTGTTCCGCGGTCCGCGTCGCCCACCGCGAAACGAGTACGCGCCTGTCCGCAAATGAGTTTGACGGCCTAACGCCTACGCGCGAGGCGGCGCGTTACACGAGCACGCGGGATATCGGCCTTCTGGTATATCGGAGCTGGACGGGCTGGGCGTGCGGTCGCCATCGAGCACGCCACCTCTTCCCCGGCGTTCGATTTAATCTTCCAGGGGGAGGAAAACAAAGCGACGAGCGTGTCACGGCGCAAATTACGCACACACGAAGTCACAAAGACTCGTGAACCGGGCATTCTTGGACAGCCGTGAAGCGGTCGCGGCAATCGGGGACTGATTGTGAGTTTGAAGCGTCCGTATTATTATTATTACTATTATTAAGCGTCTTTATTGCAAACACAGAAAATAACAACGAACGAAAGTAAACAAAGACACAAGCACAGGCGAAGTTCAGTCACGACTGTTTTTCAACTTAACCTAAAACGAGAACTTAACCTAGACTTAAATTAGATTAGTATAAGCTACTATTATTGCATAATAATTATTGAAGAAGAGAACAAAAAAAGGGTACACTGGCCAGACCACAAAGTAATATAAGTATTATTATTATAACGGATGAAGCAGCAGGAAAGATTTACAAGCATTGAAATGTGGAGGGAAGTTTCTCTTTTGGTGACGTGGATACTTGTCGCGAAGTATATTATTGTAGGGTCACGGAAAAAGGGAAGTCGCCTCAACGGGACTCGAACCCGCGATCTCTAGATCCGTAGCGTAAATGGGAAATTTGTAATAATATTAGAAATTAAATTTGGGATTCTGAATTTCAGCTGTTATTATTTTTCAATTGACTAACCTACGATTTTCAATACCGATAATTATTAATAGTGAAAACAAGCCATCTATAGTTTTAGAATCGATGGTTCTCACTATCGAAATTTGTAATAATATTAGAAATTAAATTTGGGATTCTGAATTTCAGCTGTTATTATTTTTTAATTGACTACCCTACGATTTTCAATACCAATGTAATAATATTACAAATGAAATTTGGGATTCTGAATTTCAGTTGTTATTATTTTTTAATTGACTACCCTACGATTTTCAATACCAATGTAATAATATTAGAAATTAAATTTGGGATTCTGAATTTCAGGTGTTATTATTTTTCAATTGACTAACCTACGATTTTCAATACCGATAATTATCGATAGTGAAAATAAGCCATCTATAGTTTTCAATAGTGAGAACCATCGATAACTATCGTAACCACCATCGATAGTCCTCCACCACTACCGCTGACTCCCAAATCCTCGCTATTCCGTGCCCTCTCTTACGGTGGGGGTTCCAGATCCCACATTATGATTTTTAACAGGACACCTCGGTGTCTTAAGGTTCAATGTAGACGACCCAAGAGTGACACCAGCCAGTAGTAACCTCCCTTTAGTGTCGTAAAACTGGATATCGACCACTCTCGCGTCGGTGAATGTAGCAGTGGCCTCCGAACGGTAGAGCATGGTATTGAACATCACGAATTCATTGATGTCGATGGCCACGATTTCCACCTTGTAGAACTCGGTCGAGATATCTGAATCCAGAACTCGATATTGATGATCCTAGAATTGGGCCAGCCATTGTGACGATTCCTAAATTACGGAACCCAGCGTCGACGGTCTGGCAGTGGTGGGATCGAATACCGATGACCTCCGAGAGCCGTAGAACCGGGCGCTCGCAATCCTTCAGTCACGAACGGCAACTGTGACAATTGCCAAGTTACAGAACTCGACGTGCGGCAACACCAGTAGGCTGCGGGATTCTACCCTTAATGATCCTATACTGTGGTTTCGACTGTCACGAGTCGGGGTTGTTAGTATTCATGTCCCCCGACTCGGATACCGTCACCCATTACTCCAAGTTCGTCGGCGTTGACTAGCATAAACCCAAGTATCCCCGTGTATTACATCCACCAAACTCTATTTCTCCCACTTCTTTCGTTACACGTATTCACTAATATTTATACCCACGATCGATTTCTAAACGAAACGGGATCTGAAAGACCTTACCCCGGGAATAGTCCAGTGTTATCGTTTCATTGAACGTTACCACGGGAGGGCGTTATCGTCACGTCCCTAATTTGCATTCATCGGCGGCACGTCCTTCAAGGCGGGCGATAAAGGGGTCGTCCGACGACCGGTTTTATCCGCGGCGGTCGATTTACAGCGGCGAGAGTGCGTGGCATCGCGAAATTACGCGGCCGGCTCTGCTTCACTATCGAGGCTGACGTATGGCACGCGTTCATTCTCCCTTCGCTCTCTAAGCGAAATTGTAAATTTCTCCGTAAGCGACGCGCTAAATCTAGCAGATAAGTGCGCCCATCCGGGCTGACGCGCCGTTTACCCCTTTGAAATACAACCTTTGAGGGTGTGATGTAGCGCAGTAGTTTCGCGGCCATCCGTCTCATAAACGTTTCAATTAAAAGTAAAGCGTCGCGCGGCCCGACGAGCGTCGCGACGCTTCAAGCTCGTGAAACCGGTTACCACGTATCATCAAATTTAGGCGTCTTACACAAGCGAAATGGCTTCAAGCACCTACTTGTCAGGTTAAACAATTGTTAGGTGCAGTAATGAACGTAGCAGATGTTTAAGGAAGCTCTGAAATTCCATCGACAAAGGGAGGACACTGGTAATTCACCAGGACAGTGGGATTAAAAACGATAGCGGCAGTCGACGGTGCAAGAAAGAAAATTCCAAATTCCGTCCAATGAGTCGCGATGAATGATGAACCGAGAGGGTTGCAGAGGGCGGCAGACAATGGAGGCCGAGGGGGAAAAAAGGAAAAGTGAAGAGTCAAAGGCGAGGGTGGGAAAGTCTGGAGAAAAGATCCCGGCGAGGAGGTCCCGTTGAGATCAAGAGAAATGGAAAGTTGAAGAGAGAAAAAGGGACAAAAGAGCCGTCTAAGCCGACTCTGGGCGCCGTTCATAAGAGGGCGCTTAAATTCATGCAAATTTTACGAGGCGGCTAAATGCACCGGCTGGATTAGCAACACGTTCGCGTAAACGTTGGCTTGTGTCGAAACGGATGGTTCTTCGGCTCCTTCAAGATTATCCTCCTGCCACTTCCGGTTTTAGCAGCTTCCCATGCGCTACGGTAGGATTTGGCTAAGGGAATTTCGACCAGATTTTCTCTAAGCGTACGTCTGACTAATGACGGGACTTTCTACTAGCCGGCGATCTGCTTCGAGTAGCGATGAATCATTCCTACGATATCGATGCTCTCTGTATATCTAAAAGCATTTAGCACAGCATGAAACAGCCCCGGTAATCCTGTATTACTATGAAAACGATTCTACGCCTCCGTCGACCTCGTTTCACGAATTTCTACTCGCATCGAATAAAACGATTCGGCATACAAGCTGTAGCCGTCGAATCGTGTTAGTTTTAAGTCGAGCATTGCTTCCCCGCCGTGTTGTCGCGATTCCGAAATGCTGGAAGACGGGGCGGATCCCTCCGACACTTAGCCTTATTACAGTGGGAAACACGGAGACCGTCTGGGACCCTCGGTTCAGGAGACATACGTGGCAATTCGCGACAAAGAGAATTATCCTTAATTCCTCGCAGCCGATGACACCACTCCGGCGAACTTCCGAACTCCAGTTGGACTTTGCGCGTCGGGGTGGCTACCACCCTTGTTGAGTTAAGTCTTCTGAGTCGCATGCTTCCACGAAATCATTGTTCCCGTAACAGCTGCCTGCGCGGAATTTCGCTGATGGATATTAACGAGGTATATAAATTAATAGAGAAAACGGAGGTCAGTGATTCAGGATATGTATTCCGGCACGATAATTCAGTTTGGGACTTTGTACAGTGGTAACAGAAATTTCAATGGTTCTAATTAATTTCTTTGTTCCTCCTAATAAGCACTGGGTCGGAGGAGAGGTTGAAGAATTGAATTTCGATTGCGTACATAGGCGATCGACGAGGGCAAGATTAAAGTAATAACTACTCGTGTAATTCCGTGAAAAGGAGTAACGAACGAGTAACAAAGAACAAAAGGATCGTTCGTTTCGACAATGTTAAGCGATTCATCCGTGTGCGCGCCAAAGGAGATCGTTGGCGGTATTATTTTCAAGAACCATTCGTTACGAGCGATAAAGCGTGGAACCGTTCGACGCTCGGGAACCGTCAATACGGTCATGAAATCGATTCTCGTTCATCAGCGAGCAGAGTGAATGCGCGACGATAAAAAGGTTTCGCACTCGATTCGCAATCCGACGGAGCGAGAAACGGCGACTCGACGCAGTTGATTTTTTTTTCTACCCGCCTCGGAAGGCCGCGGAGTTGGTATAATAGATTAAATAAATTCGCGACGTCGCTGGAACAAACGCGGCCGTTGCAAATTGAAAAATGACAATCTGTTTTAATTAATGTGTCCGTCGTTACGTGTTTCCTCGTTAATTCGACGGCCAGCGGAATGCCTCCGCTCCGCGCTTTATTTATTGAAATTAAAACCGCGGTTTCATTAAATATCGCGCAATTATGGAGCCTCTGTTCCTCCGCTTCGACGCCTCGAAACCCGTTCCGTTCCCGCGGTCCCCGGGAATTCGCGCCCTGCGCCAGTCCATTCATCGAATATGCCCGGAAATAATTCCACGACCGCTGATCGATGGAAATATCATCGATCTTCTGCAGGGAAACTTTTTTGAAATCTGTGGGACTAAAAGAATTCGAACGAGGCGAATTTTGTGCTACCATCCCTTAGCAAATCTTCACCGAACCAACTGCATTGATTCATCTTTAAAGCAGTAGTTACCCCACCGAGTTTCTTACATCCCTCGTGAGTAATGTTACAAGTCAGCAGCGCTTCTGGGCGTTTACCGAGATTCCCGTAGAAATTTATATTCACCATTCCTCTCGTTCCACGCCGTTCTCCGGAGTCTCTTTCCTTTTCACCCAGTGCACTCGACTGTTCGATTGCGGGCCAATCGAGGCTGCCCGACGATTTCGACGTCGAGTAGCCTTCAGAATGATTCTTCCTCGAGACGAGTCGAGACGGAACGATTGTAGCAATTAGCGCTTAATTGCCGCTGCTTCGGACCAGCGAAACGTTCGGAACCTCGAACAGGCTCTCAAGCGTTCCTTTCTTTACGACGGGCGAGCATTGTGCGCCTGCTTTCCCGTCGATTTATCATGCACAATATAGACGTGCCTGCCACGGATCCTCTGGCCAGGAGGAAACGAGGACACGACGATAAGCCGGCCACTTAAAATTTAATAAGCTTGTGTCGGTGGATGCGATCTTCGGTCCAAGCGAAATATTAATTTTCGCCGAGTTCGGGTCGGGGGTCTAGGCTGTTGCTGTTTTAATCCTTCCCTCGCGGAACCTTGCTTATTTTGAAATCAAGCACGGATTTAATCTTGGGTACCTTGGGACGCTTCTGATGGTATTCTTTGAAACAATTTATTTCGCGTTATAGCTGCAATACAGCATTGCGCGTCGAATGAATATAGGTACGGGTAGAATATTTATTGCTTCACCTGCAAATCAAGTACCAAGAAGTTGCTATTCTACTTGTTTTAAGTATTAGTACTTTATAGGGCTGGGACTATTTGTCGAATTTTTCGGTATTCGAATATTCGAATACTTCAGTTGCTTATTTATTTGGCGAACATAATTCGAATATCCAAGTATTCGAATAATATTCGAATATCCAAGTATTCGAATATTAATGTATTCGAATATCCAAGTATTCGAATATTAATGTATTCGAATATCCAAGTATTCGAATATTGATGTATTCGAATATCCAAGTATTCGAATATTGATGTATTCGAATATCCAAGTATTCGAATATTGATGTATTCGAATATCCAAGTATTCGAATATTGATGTATTCGAATATTGATGTATTCGAATATTGATGTATTCGAATATCCAAGTATTCGAATATTGATGTATTCGAATATCCAAGTATTCGAATATTGATGTATTCGAATATCCAAGTATTCGAATATTGATGTATTCGAATATTCAAGTATTCGAATATCCAAGTATTCGAATATCCAAGTATTCGAATATTGATGTATTCGAATATCCAAGTATTCGAATATTGATGTATTCGAATATCTCAGTATTCGAATATCCAAGTATTCGAATACTTGTGAAATATTCTATATCCAAGTATTCGAATACTTGTGAAATATTCGAATATTAAATTATTCGAATAGTCCCAGCCCTAGTACTTTATTACATTGTATTTATTACAAGTATTAGTACATTAAGTGTTAGTACTTTCCGAGTAGTGAAACTAAACTAAATAAATATTTCCACGCCTGTATGTAGTTATATCTTTGCAAATATCATCCCCTATAATGTCTCATTCACGTTCTCTTTTACCCTCCATTGCCACTTTTCTTCAACCCCGTCCGCGCAGTGTCTCCTCCGCGATAGAACGTCTGAACTCGTTCTTCACTCCCAGATACTTTCTGCTCGTCGGGCTCTGTTTGATCGCGCGATTTGTGGATCGTCGCGAGGCCGCGAGGCACCCGATTCCGCGGTTAGGAACCGCGCTGTTTTTCGATCGAATTTCCGGGTTCTCGTGTTTCGCCGGGCGCCAATTAACGAAACTCGATCGCCCCTACGCCACGGGCACTCGCCGCCCAGCCATTCGGCTCTGCCACTGGCAAAGTTGGCGGCCAGAAGTTCGCCGCTTTGCATTTTATACAGGCGTGCCCGGGGTTGCGAATGAATTGGCTTTGCTGGGATGTTGTTTGCCGCCAGCACAGGCGCTCGTAAATCAGCCCCGAGATCGGAGGGGATTAACTTGCCATTGGAGTAATGAAATACTTCTTTACCCCTGAAAAACCACGACCCGGAGACGGCTGGCGTGTTTCTTCGGCTCGTTGCCGGTTTGCAAGCCTTTCCTCCGATCGCTCTCGCGATCCTCGAGTTTCGTACGCCCCGGAGAAATCGAGGGACCTAGGAAACTCGCAATCATGGGATTCTCTACTGATGTTTAATGAGTAGGATCGAGTTTCAACTGCTAATTTAACGGAACTGCCCTTTGTACCTATATTTGCAAAGTTTCCGCTGCCGTTCATCCGAGTCGGCTGCGCGATTCTTTTATTTGCCACTTTGGCGCTCTGCCGTTTAATCAGTCTAGAATTCCTATCGTTTTACTTTAAATATCTGTTGGTTCTTCACGATCTGAAGTCTATATCTATCATCCCTAAATGCATATAGAAACTTGAGGCACTGATATCAAAATGATCGTCTGAATATTTCTGTAAATCACTCGTTCACCAACGAAAAAGTATTCTTCGCCATTTGAAATGTTTCAAATCCAGAAGCTTGCTGTCCATTCCCCATTGTACCCTTCGCCAATGACTACAAGTAGTTCGATTGGACTAGATCGATCCCGCGGTTTCGCTTCCTCTATTTCAGACAGGAAACCAGTGGAACGGTGCAATGTTCTTTAGAACTTGGTTCTGTTCCAGAGCTGAACTCAACGTCCTCGACCAACGAGCTGGGTGAATTGATCGAGGACGTCGAGAACGACGAATTAAACAAGGACACGGACGACGACGACGACGCTGTTGAAGACATCCTTTACATGCGAGGCGCGTCTTTTACGATACACTTGGACCCGCAGCCAGAGAACAGCACGTCGAATTCGACGAAGGCCAATGATGAGACCAGCGTGCCTCTCGATCGCGTCGGTTTGCGGGCTACGTCCCAGGTGGGTGATCGGATTCATTAAAATACTTTTGCAAGTATTTGGGGCAAGGTGATTCGACGAACCACGCTTTCGCGACTCCAATTTGAATTACGCTCCAAAATCGGGGTCGCGAAAAATTATCAAAGAGATAATAGGTGCTCGTCTCTGCTTTTTAGTTGATACCATTCGGCGCGATTGTCAATGAACAATCTCTAAATCAATAACGCAGGAGATTGAATAGCTGGAAACATTTGCGCCCTGTTTCATTCATATAGTTTTATTTATTATTGTTTTTTGCTCGTCGACGGTTTCTCTATTATTCTCTGCATTTTTTTTTTCATTTCTGTTCTGATAATTGGAAAATTGTTGAAGTTTTTTTTTATACCAATAATTGTTGAAGTTATTCGCCGGGCTTGGTTTCGATCTCGATTTTAGTTTCAGTATAATTATTCGCCAGTAGGAACGCGAGCTGTGCACGCAACCCGTTTTCCTTCGATTCCGCAATGCATTCGAATCTCTCCACCCCTCGTATCCGGTTCGTTGAAAATCGTGTTCGCTGGTCATTGTCCGCGTCGAAAATTCTGCCAGAATTTGCAACGGGCAGCTGCGATGTCGAGAATGTTTCGAATGGAATGGTATAAAATGGTTTTCTTCTTTCTGGAAAAGTATTATAATTTCAATTTAAAGGGTTTCTAGGTCGCTCTCAGTTCTTCTTATGCTCTTGCTAGCTAACAGCTAATAGTAATTATGAGAAGAACGAAGCACTGCTTTTCTATTGACTCGGACTCAAAAATATTTCGCCTTCAATCGTGTTTATTGACAAAGGTGTATTAATCCAAAATCCACTTGTATCTTCTTGAAAGCAACGGTTGTTTTTAGAAACCTCCCGTCTTTACCAGAACCTGGACTTCCTTTACCCTTATTCAAAAGGTCTAGCAAATAAAAACGTCGCGACGCCAGCAACAGGTCCGTGTACCAGTGTCGGTTCGTTCTTGGTTTGCCAGGGTCTCGCTGTTTCTTCCAAATTCGCCATAACTGTGAAAAGTATGGGTTTGGCAATAGTGGCCGAGGCTTTTTATCTAGGCTTTGTTCGTCTGCAATATTCAGATTTGTTCAGAATACTTGTGAAAGGTATACTATGAGTACTGAAGAGAAAAAGTATTGAATAGAAAATAATGACGATTTAGTTTTGTTCTTGTGTACAGAGTATAATTTGTAGTAGGCATACTGGCATTTAGGCAACGGCCTAGTGTGTGATTTAGCACATAGGTGGCGTCCATTTAGGAGGAGTTCGGAACTAAGGGACCACGGGAAGTCGCCGTGGGTGAATCGGTTAGGCGGCTGGCCAGCACGCGGGAGGCCCGGGTTCGAATCCCGGCAGAGTGGCTTTCCCTTTTTTCCGGCTATAATTTAATAGAAGTTCATATCGGAATATTCAAAAAAGGAAACCTTAAAATAATAGCGCAAATATAAACAAATATTGTGTTCACCTCCCTTCTCTAAAAATTCTTGTCTTCAACCATTCCTGTGGACCATCGTAAGATACTCTACCAACACAAACGAATCCCCACTAAAATCCCAAAAATTCAGAAAACATAGAGATTAGAGTCCCAGAAAGCACAGAAATTCCCAAATAACGTGAACACTCTCCCCATCCCTTCTTACCCAAAGAAAGACCGACACCATCTCCCATCTCTAAAACGCCCACATATCCCTCGAACGTTCAACAACCACAATACCATATCCAAAGCATCGATCCACTGTTCGAAAATTGTAACGAGCACCGGTTCGCTGTTCAGGGGCCGAATTTGGAGCAGAAGCTTCCCTCGACGATGGAGAGCATAGTGAGCACGGAGCCAGCCTGCTCGCTGGACTGTGGGCCGGCTGGAAATTGCTACATCGAGCAGTCTAGGGGCGACGACGCCGACCTGGTAGCCGACGACGTCGACAACGGTGCCGACGACGACGCCTCTATGGCGATGGATCTCGAAGGGAACGACGTCGCCCCGAGACGGAGGCAAGGGTCCTTCAGGCAGAGGTGTCAATGCCCCCTTGGCAGGGGCGGCGATCGATGTCAGCTCGGTGAGTGATTTTCATTTAACCACGTAGTTTCGCCTTCGTCGTATCGCGCCGTGTATAACGCCCTGACCCCCGTGTTTGGGCGGCGGGGGCGGGTGGCGGTCTTGCGGGTTGGGTGAAAGTATCTCGTCGAAGAGTTCGTTGGCATCAGCCGTCACCCTTACGAGGGTCGCCGCTTGGATGAGAGCCAGTGCTCGAGTCCCGTCGGAATCCATCAGCCACGACGGAGAAATTTATCGAATGAGATTCGATGGGCGGATATTATTTAATTAGAGAATTTCATTATTCACTTCATCAGGGATTAAGTTTTTTTTTTCTCGAAAGGTCACTGTTAAAAGAAACTACATATCGATAACGTTAAATTTTCCACGACTTCGTCACGTTGTTATCACGTATTTACCTACGAGAGGAATGCAAATTTCATGGCAACCGTTCACAAGCAGGGCAATATGCCACGCCGCGCACTATTCAGATGCAAACCAATTTAATAACTGTAATTTTTTATCAGTCGCTTCGGATTACACGTTGCGCCCGGTAATTTCATTAAAGCTGCTTTTTCGTGGCCCCATTGTGATCTTGATTCAGGCTCCATCGGAACTCGATTACGGCTGTTTGCGTTCGTGTTTCGAGTCCGATCCTATCATCTTTGTTTAAAATGCAGATATCGCGTGCATTTCCTGCGTACAGCTAGAGATACCGTTTGCCCGCGATAGCAGCGGAAAAATTTGCAAACAAGCGATGTCTATCTCGTGACCGTGTCGTCGTGGAAATAAAAACCTTTTGTTCTACGTGAAATCAGTAACGTGCCTCGACTGTCCCGTGCAATATTTATTCCCGCGATACGGATATCCATAAATATAAGTGGAAAACGGGCCACGGATCGGCTCGAGCTCCTATAATCTTTCACCTCCCGCTTCCGTATTAACCAGATATGTCGAATCGTTATTGAAGCCAATCTAACATCCCATTTTCGTTAGTTTCGATGATTGAATTTTCAACGATAAGCCACGGATCGCGCGAAATCCCCGTCCGTCCGCTCGCCAGTTATTTATCTCCCGCCTGGACCGTCCATTTCGCGGTTCCGAACAGCGGATAAACATGGAAATGCATCGGGAAAGTTGAGCGAAAGCCGACTAAACCTCTAAAACGGCGGATAATCGAGGGGAGGATTCTTGCCGTTCCGGCTGATCCGGAACGCGTTGAATATGAACAGCTCTGTTCTCGAGCGAAGGCTGAAGCTCGTATATTACGGATAAATAAATAAACAGCCAAGGAGAGAGGTGCTTTTTTCAATATTTGCCACCGTCCGCTGGGGAAACGAAGGATTTCCCGCGTATTGCACGCACCACTGTCTTGGCGCTGAATCACGTTGACCGGGATTTATATTTATCGGGCCCGGATGCGCCGAGCGATGGAAGCTGCGAGGCATGATCTCTGCAGCGGCGATTGGTAATCTGAGGGGCCGCGGAGCATCGTCACGTTCTGGGGATTTGTGTCCCCTGTTTGCTCGTGGAATATTCTCGCTGCCTCCAAGAATATATCCGCGAAACGTCGCGATAGTTACGAGATGATTATTTTCTAAATAATATAACTTTGAAGGCGTCCAACGAAAGACATTTGCTGTAAATGGTGCCATTAAATACTCGTGTCAGAATTTTTTCGAATAACGAATGGAGTGGCAGAAGCTCGTAAACGATTCGACGCGGTATTTCCGAGATTCCTACTTGGAGGTGCACTCATGAACACTGCAGTTCCTAAAAGACCGAAACACCGCGTTCACTTCGTAATTATTCGCGCGTTCCGGCGCGTATCATCTCCGCGTGCGCTCGTGAAATTAAACTCGGGGTGGCTCGATGCAAACGAGCAATATACCACCCACACAGGTCTATGCAGCGCAACACGCCTGCTGAGATAAAATGCTCGCAATCACGAGATTCGTAAGATTCATGCCACGGCCTCGACGGTCAGACCGAATGCCTCGGGATTCGTTGCGAAAATGCTATGTGGGTCTTGCCTTTTGCGTGCTCGGATGCTTTTCCACTCGTCAACTCTGACACGGCGTCGGGATTTTAGAAAAAAATCTTTGTTTAAAGAAATAACAGACATACCAAGGATATATAGTTTTGAAAGTGGATTGTATTTTAAAGCTACGATGTCGAATTCAATGTCGTTTGATGAGGGAATTATAATTGACTTGGTATATCGATTAATTGTTCGAGATTAATTGTTCGCGAGTAGGTAAGAAAGGTAAACCTTTACGCAGCGAATCATCGCCCGGCCTTCATCAACGTCGGGTAATAGTGGCGCGTGCTTCAGACGTGTATGTTGATCGGGAACGTGGCTTATTGGCTCCCATCGGCTTACTTTGAACATCGGATAGCACATATTTGGTCAGAGGAGCGAAATCATGGCGCAGGGCCATTCGGATCCCTCGGCGATCCTTTAACTGCCCGTGGCGAATTTCCTCGGATCCCCTCGGTGATGAAGTTAGCCCCGGATTTAATGAAACTACAATTTATTTGCGCTAAACTGTTACAGCGACTGTGTGCAACTCGCCGGGCAAATATTTGACAAACGTTAGTCGTACGAACTTCGGAGTTGAACTTCGGTACGGAATCAAACAGTTCTAATTGATGTTTCCCATTTATTGCTGTTTGCTGAATAGACGGGCAGCCGCATGATGCAACGCGTTAAAAAGATACTTCCTCATTGGACTGGCTCATCCCTAGTAGGGTTTCAACTAGTGGTGGAGAACTATCGATGGTACTTGCGATAGTTATCGACGGTTCTTACTATCGAAATTTGAAATAATATTACAAATTAAATTTGGGATTCTGAATTTTTTAATTGACTAACCTACGATTTTCAATACCGATAATTATCTATAGTGAAAATAAGCCATCTATAGTTTTAGAATCGATGGTTCTCACTATCGAAATTTGTAATAATATTACAAATTAAATTTGGGATTCTAAATTTTTTAATTGATTAACCTACGATTTTCAATACCGATAATTATCGATAGTGAAAATAAGCCATCTATAGTTTTAGAATCGATGGTTCTCACTATCGAAATTTGTAATAATATTACAAATTAAATTTGGGATTCTGAATTTTTGAATTGACTAACCTACGATTTTCAATACCGATAGTTTTCGATAGTGAAAATAAGCCATCTATAGTTTTCGATAGTGAGAACCATTGCTAACTATCGTAAGTACCATCGATAGTTCTCTACCACTAGTTTCAATTCTATCCCCTTCTTCTTTATAAATCAATAGAAACATTTCACAATAAATTCTTGCATGGATTTAAAAGCTTTTGAAAACCCTCGTGCATCGTCCGCGTTTCCCCTCAAAATCCTAGAAGCTGCATTTTACCAGCGAAACTATTACATCTAGACGTACAACCTCGAACTTCCAGATGCGCAGGACGGGACCGCAAATTCCGAGGGTGGTTGGCGCGTGAATCGCGTTACATCGCCGAGGCGGGCATTATCGCCCCGAGTGTAATCCCCCGACGAATTGTATCGCCCGTCTTAAAACGCGATATCGCGAAATTAACGGGGCCGAGGGCGTCTTGACTGGCAGAACAGCTTGCCAGCTTCCCGGCTGGTGCTTAAGCCTGATGCATAGGTGGCTGAAACGTTACCAGTCGCGCGATGACAGACCATCGTGCTAGTCACGGGGGTGGGCTTACGCGAGCACAGCTTCTCCGCCTTTATCGCTATTCAGTTTCTCACATTCGCGCCCACCGATGCGCCAACATTAATCATACCTACCAGCGTCGAACCGTTCGTCCGGGTTCACGGCTCGCGAGACTCCGCCGCGGCTTTCCTTCCAGCCAGCTTTTCATTCGATACCGTGATTCATGTCGCAGGCTCGCGCACGAAGTTAACTTTTTCAATTTCAGGATTGTTCGCTGGCGGAAGCGTGGGAAGGCAGTGGCGGAAGGACGTAGATATTCGAGGCAAGGTCTTTGTATCGGTGACTGGGGAAGATGGCGTCTGCAGTGGGAAACAAATGTCGCTCATACTTCCTCAGGTTTCTCATGAGATTCCATTGGATACGTTTCCATTTGCTTGCCTGATTGGTCCGTGAGTAGGGCTGGGACTATTCGAATAATTTAATATTCGAATATTTTACAAGTATTCGAATGCTACGAATAAACTTAGAATATTTTAGTATTCGAATGTTATTATTCGAATACTATTCGAATACTGCTATATTCGAATACTGCTATATTCGAATACTGCTATATTCGAATACTGCTATATTCGGATACTGCTATATTCGAATACTATTCGAATACTGCTATATTCGAATACTGCTATATTCGAATACTATTCGAATACTGCTATATTCGAATACTATTCGAATACTGCTATATTCGAATACTATTCGAATACTGCTATATTCGAATACTATTCGAATACTGCTATATTCGAATACTATTCGAATACTGCTATATTCGAATACTGCTATATTCGAATACTATTCGAATACTGCTGTGAATAGTATGGTGTGAAGTGGGTCAAAATTAGCTTACAAGATTTCACCCTGACAAATGAACTCAAAGAACTTGATTTATAATTCATACCATACTATTCGAATACATCGGTATTCGAATACTTTAATATTCGAATAGCATTCGAATAGTATTCGAATACTTTAATATTCGAATAGCATTCGAATAGTATTCGAATACTTGGATATTCGAATTATATTCGAATACTTGGATATTCGAATTGTATTCGAATACTTGGATATTCGAATTATATTCGAATACTTGGATATTCGAATTATATTCGAATACTTGGATATTCGAATTATATTCGCCAAATAATTGAGCAACTGAAGTATTCGAATGTTCGAATACCGAAAAATTCGATAAATAGTCCCAGCCCTATCCGTGAGTAGTCTCTCGGGAGAACCGACGACGCTGACTTAATCACAGGTGACGAGTGAAAGTAGCGTACTACCTAAAACTCTTGCGAATTCTTGTCGTCAACCCGACGACGAAGGAATATTTATATCACCGCGGCATCATTTTTCAATATCACGAGTACCACTTGGGAATACTTGCTTCCCATGATGCACCGAGGCCTGCAGCTTTCAGCAGGAGGACGTTGAAAAATTAAAGCCAGCTCGCCTGAAGTATCTGGCACAGGCGTACAATGCCTGAGGGGGTTCCCGCGGGGAGTCCCTCTGCCAAAATCACAGTCGTTAAACTTGCAACGTCTCCGACCAGAGTTGCTGAATTTTTCAATGAAAAGCTTCGAGTGGCGTTTATACTCCCCCGACGGCGAGCAGCACGTACACTGGAACGTCTAGAATCTGGCTGATTGGAGGCGCACCTTCGCTCGCCTTTGTATTTGCCAGCGGCATATATTCCGCAGGTGGACGGGGCGAGAGGAGAGGCGCTTATCTGCGGCAATTAATCTCTCTTCTGCGCGTACACAGTCCGCGCGCGCCAGCTTTGAGAGGAAATCAAGGGAAAAGCTTAGCCTTCGAGCGGCTGGACAGAGATTAAAAAGATCGCATCGCGTCCGTCGGCGGAACTTTCCTCTCCCTTTGTTCGCTGCTCCTAGAAAGCTACTCGATGATCGGAAGGCATGCGATCCTCCGACATCGGACCTGGCCACTCGTCACGGTACCATCGCAGGGGATTTTTTTTCGCCCGCAGCCACTTCTTGGTTTGTACTTGTTCTCGAGCGGGCTTCATCAGCTTCCAGGCAACTGCTGACGAACTCGATCGAGGGGCCACGTAATTGCGCTTCTTAAACTTCTCCGAGACAGCCCTTACGTAGTTACCCGCCGCTTCTGCTCGATGACTTTAACGAAACTTAACTACTCGCCTTCGAGATCTGTATTGACGTTCCGCTCCGGCGAAAATCGACGGACGATTGTCTGTTGGTTGTTGGAGGGGCGTAGTTGTTGCTTTTTTGTGCAGTATGTTTTGTGGTGTGTTTCTTTGGGGGAGGAAGGTTTTGGGTAAGGCTGTTTTAGTACTCGGAAAAAGCGAGCCGAGCCAGGCTCGGTTTTCGAGCCGAACTGAGCCCAGTACTCGTAAAAATTGAGTAGCTCGATAAATCCGAGTACTCGTAAAAATCGAGTAGCTCGATAAATCCGAGTACTCGTAAAAATCGAGTAGCTCGATAAATCCGAGTACTCGTAAAAATCGAGTAGCTCGATAAATCCGAGTACTCGTAAAAATCGAGTAGCTCGATAAATCCGAGTAGCTCGAATTTTTTCGAGCGGCAATTATTTACATTCCAGTAGATAAACGTAACCTAAAATATTCGAAACGTTCAAGCTTCAACCTTGAAGTTGCTCGAAGTATATTCGAAAAAATTCGAGGTACTCGGATTTATCGAGCAACTCGGTTTTTACGGGTACTCGGTTCAGTTCGGTCCGAACTTCAAGCTACTCGAATATATTCGAGTACTCGAACAGCCTTGGTTTTGGATTGAGTTGGGTATCATCGAGAGAAATTTGACATAGTTAATAGAGCGGAGTCTATTTGGCCTGGATAGGAAGAAGACTTTATTTGCATTAATCGTAGAGTGGGGGAGTTCGGGGAGGTCTTCGATGTCCAGGTTGTCCCAAGGGTCTAGGAAGTCTAGCATGTCTATGGAGATAGGCATCTCCTAGACTCGTGACATTGTCTAGAATCCCTCGAGATCTTTGGAAGCTTCCAAACCTCTTGGAAGCTGCCGAGAACCCTGAACTCACCCACGACCCCAGGGTTAAACCTCCCGCCTTCGGGCCTTGTAATCTGAATATCATCGCATCTCTTTGATTTAGTCTTAGACAGCAACCCCCACCCCTTTTCTTAGGATTAATGTCGAGGACTTCCACGAAGAAGAATCCATTTCTGAATCCAGGGCAGGTCCTTAGATCTAACTCCGTTTCTCTTAAATTCCTTCGACTTCCGAGGGAGCCGATTTTCGATTCATGAAGATTGAGAATGCATTTGCATGAGGACCCCCATTTACTTCGGAAGATCTAATGCACATTCGCTAGCAAGGTACGATGAACTCTGGAAATGAGCTTCCGATCGATTCCTCCATTTGATGGCATTATTACGAGGGGTGCTTTAGGAAATAGTTTGTTCGAATTTGAAAGTATAAGTGAACATGTTGAAATGCACCGGCACAATCAATTACTGCAAAACCGTTGCCGCAGTCATCATTATTTCAAAACGAGCTTGCAGGAAGCCAACAATAGGCCAACAGAATTCAATTTTAAACATCTCGATGTAATCACAGCTACCAGTAGAATCTCTCAATTATCGATTACCTGCAAATCATTTAGATACAAGCTTTAAACTACCTACGGACCCGTCTAGGAAAAACGATATTCCTCTTTGCAAGGCCCCGATCCTAAAAAAGAATGGCCACAGGGGCATAGTAGAGCGGATAGCAATTAATCTCTCCATCACATCTCGCAGCTTTGAGGACAAAACTGGCCGGTTTTGTCTCGCCGCGTCTAAAACACTGCTGCCAAGTTGAAACTGAGAAGTTCCCGCTGGCTTGTCGCTCGCGGAACCTGGATAAAATCTCTGCCACGCGGGGGCAAGTTTTTCGCCCGTCTTTCTTACCGAGCTTGAGAAACTTGCCAAAGATTCGAGATCAGAGAATGTCTGTGAAGTGTTCTTCGCGCGTCGACCCCGTTTTAATCACAGAAATCGTTCTTATTTCCCATCCAATCATCCGACTTCGAGTTAGAAACGACCAGAAAACACATCCAGTGGAACTTCGTCATCCCCCGAGTATCTTAGCATGTAAATCAATTTCTCTTTAGAAGAATACACTCGGGAAATTCGTAACAGTGGATGATGCAACGCGTAACGTTTAACTCTGCGTATTTCGAGGAATCTCCCTAATTTTGATTTTTCTGGAAACATCGTGAAGCGTTTTTCGTTTTTCTGTTGCTTTAAGGGGAGGTTCTGGTCTAGAGCCCCCCAAAATAGGTGATATTTAGGAATTAATTAAAGGAAAACTACTATATATAATTTAATGGGACTTGTTGCATTGTATTAAGGATGTCTTATGTTATAGAAATATATTTTTTGTTTTATAATTAATCAGTGCAAACAGCCCTGGGGAGTCGTTAAAGTTAGGGCGTCAAAAAATTGATCCAAATCGGTGGGACCTGTATCTCTAAAAGTTATTATCCGATTCGACTGAAACCTTTTTTATTTTGAATATTATTCTTTTTTCTAGGGGGGAAACTAAAAAAAAATTACAAAAATTACATTTTTTTTAGAAAATAACGACACTTCACGTTTGAAATCACTTTTCCCTGTATTTTTCGTCCTTTCAACGCCTTTAAAAATTATAAATTTTCAACTTTTTGTATTTTTTTTTAGTTCCCCCCCCTAGCCAGAAGTATATTCTTCAAAATAAAAAAAGTTTCAGTCAAATCGGATAATAACTTTTGAAGATACAGGTCCCACCGTTTTGAGAACACTGTCTCGAGAAAAACGCGTTTGAAGTTTTACGTGAGCGCCGAGTGACCGGTCGTGACCCATGCATTTGCCGCTACTCAAATGCCTATAACTTCGTGAATTTTACGAATTTCAACAAATCCTTTTAAACACGTTTTCCTAAAAGGTTGAACATTCGAAAAATGAAATAAAAAAAAAATCGACATTTAGACCAGAACCTCCCCTTAATGGAATTGAAGTTTCGTTCTTCTACCACGCCGTTCGTTACTTGGAAGGCAAACGGAGATGGTGGCTAAGTCGCAACAATAGCCGGTCTTCTTTCGTGAAACTTCCACCTGCCTCGAGGCGAATCTTTGACCAATTCTGAACACACCGCCCGAAACATTCGGCGCGGGGATCAGAGCAGGTGTCCCGGGGAGACGAAAGTTCGCCGGGGAGAATTAGCCGCTGGTATCCGGCAACTTTCGAAATTATTAAGCAACTGCTTTGTTCCGGCTAAGTATGGCCAGTCTCCGCGAAGTTTGTCGCTTTTAATTGTCCCTCCGTGCCGACCAGAAAGTTTCGGCTCGCGTCTGGCCGTGAATGATCCTGCAAGACTCGCCAGCCTCCTTTTAATTGGTCCGTTTCGAGACGGCGGTTTTCTGAAATCAGCTATGCTAATTGGGATCGTCTGACGGCTGTTCCGCTGCCACTTCCCCTGGGATTTTTCCGTTTGCACGGGTACTTTGAGGGGACAAGTGCTTGTTACGTGGCACAAATGATTGGATAGCTTTTTTCCTTTTTAGAGGAATCTTCAGAAATTTTATACAATTTCGGGCACAGTCTATTATAGATGAAATCTTTATGGAGTACTTGATGTAGATTTTATTCACAGCGAAAGTGGTGGGGACGTTTCAAGTGATGGTTGAATTGCAGGTTTTATTACGGATTTGTACAGGAATATTTTAAGGATAAGGGTCCACTTCTATTATTATCAAAATAATGTACACAGTGACGATTGAGGGTCCTGACGTAGTGCGAGTTTACACTAATCAGAAATACATAGAACAGAAATACCCATCTATTTGTTCTTTGGGGTCTAACTTTTCTTTCATATCGATTATTATTTAGTTTCAAATATGTTTAGTATTAGTATACGTAATATTAAGTAATTTTTAGTTTATATTATGGTTAGGCTTACTAACAGTTTATACTGCGGCCCTGCCTTTACTCTAATCTGTACCACATCACTTACTTTTATTTTTTCTGTCACGTTTAAAGGGTAATAAAATTGAAACAATAAAAAAATAGTGTAAATAGGAAGACTGGGTAGATTCCTTATTTTTTTTCCAGTGGAGTGTGTTCATTCCCTGTTTTTAATCAGTACACCAAATCTTTAATATCGTCTAATGTGGACATTTCTACTTTATAACCCTTCGTGATTCAACAGTTCTGTAGCCCCAGTTGCCACTAAAAAAATACTAAAAATGGACATTCCCTGTTTTCCCCCTCGTCCTTAATTCGAAGGGAGATAGAAATATGTAGGTACGAGTAAATAGTTTATTTATTTTTATATAAATCTTTCACGCCCGTATCACACTCCCCTGCAATAACGTTTCGACGAGGGAAGAAAATGGACGAGGCTACAATGGCTCGCGTGAAATCGCACTTTTATGTACGAATGGAGGTGGAAGTAGCGCCAACAACTGTCGTGTCTATTGCGGTTTGAGAAAAATCGGTATCACTAGTAGCCGAGCGGTCGAAAGGGCAGAATCTAGGCGCCGGCCACTTGCGGTTGTTTGATTTGCGGTTGTGGGTCAAAGCTCTATTCGGGCTCATAGAGCCCTGTTCCAACCTCCGGCTGATTTCGCCGTTTAAACTCTGCCCTCGAAAACTCTGTGTCACTGTACCACTCACGAGAACACGGGATATAATTGTGAACGTATCCTGAATCGACCCTCCACCGTCGCAGAATTAATTTATCGATCTCACATTCGCTTCACCGCTTTCCCAATATCACTCGTCGAGTATAGTAATTTGACACGACGAAAATAACCAAAACGGCACAGCTGAGTGTGATAGTTAAACGATGGCGATAGTATTTGGTTGATAGCGGGAACTCAATAGGTCACTTAACCTGATGCGTTAATCTTATACTAAGTAGGTACTCACACCGATTATTTATTTATTTTATTTTATTTTATTATACCTTACTTTAATTTTTTCTTGTATTGCCTACAATTATATTTTGCTTTAAGCTTTGTATCTTTTGTAACTAAAGGGTTTTATTGTCCGTTAACAATAATAATAATAATAATAATAACTTCGATCTGCTTCATTTTACAACTCTCTTCCTGCTGATATTCGCTCTATTCAATCTTTTTCCTCCTTTAAATGTGCTGCTACAACTTTCATTCTAGATCAGTATTCTTAGCTTTAGTTACGGACAATTCTCTAAATAAAATAAGTAGTCTTATCGTATGGTTAGGTATACAGCAGCGTACACGCTGAACCTCGCCTTTTGCTAGTTATAACTATATCGGTACTGTTCACAGTACCTGCCTGTAAATATTGGCTATATGTTTGTATATAGGTAAATGCAATAAAGACGTAATAATAATAATAATAATATTGTATTTCCAACTTTCTAATACGTTTTCGACCCTCGTTCACCGAAACGGCCACCATTTCCATGCACATCTGTGGATATACTCGAAGGCTCCCACGGCCCCCCTTCAGCGAGGCAAACTTACCTGGAAAAAGGTTCCCTCTCGCTACCCAGAATCTGTTATCTCTCGCGAACGACCATCGCCAGGAACTTTCCCTAATTGTCCCTTTCATCGGTCCAACAACTTCTGGAGCACGTCCGACCATAAATGATCCAGGCCAGTCGAAACGACGTCTTCCCCCAATAAGTCTAATTCGCCAGGCTGGTTTTCGGGATCCGCTATGTAGATCAGTTTGTCCCTTCCGCCAGACCGGCCTGGAAACTCCATTCGAAGTTCGTGTAACGTCTAACTTTCGATCCACGGGGAGTGTCCTTTCGCTCGGCCATTTGATACACGACGCTTAGCGATCTTTAAGCTGCTCCGGATCGCCCCTCCGTCTTGCTTTGTCCCGGAATTACGTCGACGAAATTCCTGGCCACCCGGGGGAAGCATCGATAACAATTAAAGCCAGTATTTTAGCGAGGTGGGGGTGTTCATCCTCGATCGAGTCGCGAAAGAAGAGAAAAGTTCCGACCGTTCGGTCAAGAGGGATCGAATCGGCAGAGTTTGTCGTTGCTGGGCAAGATTCCACGTCCTCCGAGGAAATACGAGAGTTGAAGGGATCTCGTTTTATTTACTCGGCTAGTAGTTTTTGTACCGTCCAAGGCCTCTGGACGGTTACGTCGCAGTCGCGATGCTTACCAGCGGGCACTTACCTACTCTTTGTACAGCGGGGCAAAGTGGAACAAAGCGTAGAACCGAAAAAGATCTAAAGAGGATTTCGAGATCGGGGACACGGAAAGTTTCTTCGAGGCTATAATGCAGCCGGGAACTCCGCTGCCGTCTCGAGGGTCTGGCACCAATCCATTGCGTAGTAAGTAGGTGTAAACAGATCAATAAGGCGGACGTGCAACGTCGAGGATATATTTTCTGGGAAACGGAGAAGCCTCCTTTCCCTTGGTAGAAACACAGAACGATTTTCCTTCGACGGGGACCAAGAAGCAAGGCGATATTCGAACACTGGGAGGGGAAGGGAACTCGTCTGAGTCTTCCGGGCGAGATTTAGAGCGAAATGTAATGTACTGTATAGACAAAGACAGAACAGCGGCGCAACAGTCTCGCCGGGGATCGCGGTAAAACTTTTGTAACGAGTTCCGTGGACGTCGAATCCCCGATTCTCCGGAGTCTCTGTCCTCGAAACCGAGTAGTTTTCAGCGTCGCGCAAACAGCCAGAGGCGTGGAAAGGGAGGAAGTTCGCCTGGTGGTGGATGCTTGTGGAGGTCGTCGATGTTCGCGAGGGCGCACCTTTCGCGAGAAGAAGGCAAGGGTCAGGTTTTACGAGGCACGATATCGTCCCGCAACTTTTCGAATAAAGTAGCGCGAAAACGCGCATGAATGCGAAACGGACAAGTGCCAATCAAGTAGAGCTGTTCGAGTACTCGGAACAAGCGAGCCGGGATATACTCGGTTCGAATAACCGATCCGAGCCGACCGCTCGAAAGAACCGAGCGGCTCGATTAAAAAGCGAGCGGCTCGATTAAAAAGCGAGTACACTACATAGTGAAGGTAGCGATAGACGAAGGAAACATGTGGATTGTTCGAGCCACACGATTGTTTCCAGCTGCTCGCTTCATTCGAGTACTCGGCTCGGCTCGGAAACCGAGTCCCGGCTCGACTCGAATTTCGAGCTACTCGAATATTCGAGTACTCGAACAGCTCTACAATCAAGATCCCCCATCCTTCGTCGCTCGGACGAACTCGAGGGTTAGCACTTCCACGGGAGAAGAGTCATCGAAGCGCGGACCAACTAAACGCCGGTAAACAGCTGTTACGCGTCGGAGTGTAACGCTGATACATCGCGGGCCGCTTTAATTTGGCAAAGTGCAGCTTCACTCATAACTTGCGAACAGTGCGTCATCCACTTTCGTGAAGCGGACTCTCCCTGTCGCCCGTGATTTACCGTTGCGGCTGAAGTGACGCGACGAGGGGCGTTGAAAATTTTTCACTGGGCACGAACGACACCAGTCGTTTCCATTTTGCTGTCGCGGTTATGCCGAATCCAAGGGGGCGCCTGTATTCACGCTGTATCAATTTTTGAGACCTCTACTCGAGACTTTAGTCGTTCATCGTTTAGCAAAATATCTGGTTTACGATTTGTGGAAGAAGGTAGGGTAAACGCACCAGTAAATGAACAGTTAAGGGTAATATTATTTATAAATTTCGACCGTATTAATTAATATATATCTAAAAACAATAAAGACAAGCTATTTTGCAATAATAATTATATAATCTTCCGCCGTTTCGATCTTAGTTTAGATCATCTTCAGGAAAGTTTAGAAAAAATATAAAATACTGCTTTTGATATTAGATTGAGTCACTGTGCTATTGTATTACGTGTGACCTGCGAGTCGGTTGGAATAAGACAGTATAGCACAGTGACTCAATCTAATAGCAAAAGAAGTATTTTATATTTTTTCTAAACTTTCCTGAAGATGATCTAAACTAAGATCGAAACGTCGGAAGATTATATAATTATTATTGCAAAATAGCTTGTCTTTATTGTTTTTAATAGACCGAATCAGTGCGCCGAAATCATATATGTTAAGGCTAATGAATGAACACTATTATAAAATTATGTTTGCAGCGTGAATGATTCCACGTGCTGCAAAAATTATTTGGATATGAAGCAAGAAATGAAAAGAAGTCTCTAATTAATTAGTTGCTTACTTATTTTACTCATTTTAATAAAAAATGTTCATTCACTGGTACGTGTTCATTTACTGGTACATCCACCCTAACGTTCAGCACTCGTTCAACGTCTGTACATTCTCACGCGAGGTTTTCCCAATAAATTAGTAAACACCGAGGAGCAAAATTAATAGCCAACGAGATAACGTTGCTGCGGTTATCGATTGGTCGAGTATTCGTGGCCACCCTGAATTTCCAGCCACGACGGGCGTCTGTTTTCTCCCTCGAAACGATCGCTCGTCTTTGCGGGAGGGTCGCGTGGACGATCCTTGGCTCGTGCCACCCTTCTGGAAATTGAGTTACAGCGAAGATGTAGGGGACACGGACGAATGGCCGATCGGTAGCGGCAACAAATGGGTCGTCGGAAGCTGTCCCATTCTGAACGCTGTCGTGACGCTTTCCCTTCCCGCGGTGGACGGACCTCTAACACTGTAATGGATAGATGGATAGATCCTCCGCGGGACGTTAGGTTTTCACGCGACGCGACTGACGACCGCGGGCAGAGGAAGTGCTTTCCTCCGAGTTCCCGGAAATCCGCCCTTCCCCGTCCGCGAAATTGGATCGACGAGGAATTTGATTGCGTCCCTCTCGGGGGCGGCGGCCATTTTTCGGCCGAAGGAAGCCGGAAGTTACGGTCCCGGCGTGGCGGCCGCGTTCGTGGGGTCCTTGTAATTGTGTTTTTCTTCTTCTGAGAAGGGAAGGGAGGAAAGCGAGATGGGAGAGGGATTCTTTTTACGGGAAGATTGGCCGGAGATGGACGGTGTCCCGTGGTGGTGGTCGGAATTTTCGATAAAGATGGAAATGAGGAAGGGCTCCGGGAACTTTGATGGCTCGCGGAAGGCTTGCAGATAACCGAATGCGAGTGATTTGCTCGCGTAATCGATGTTTGCCTGTTTCATTTCGCCGTGGATGCATTTAAGGTGGTAGCGGGGAACTGTAGGGGGAGTTGGGGCACTTTGATGCAGGGGACACAATGGAACATTAATATTATTATTATTAAACGTCTTTGTTACTCGAGTAAAAGGCGAGGCGCAGCTAGTATGCTGTTACTATGCCTGACCTTACTTATAAACAACAAAAAAAGAAACAAAGAAATACAGCAATATAAACACAAACACAAACATACCAAAAATAATAAAAGTTAAACAGAAGAGTTAAAAAAAGAAAAGGATTTAAAAGATTGTCGCCATCTAGAATTAGATTTACGCATGATATGTGCTTATATGGGAAGCAGCAGCGTGTTTGAACGAGGAAATAGTAGGAAGGGCACGAATCTCGAGAGGAAGAGAGTTATCTTGATATCTACAGGGTGTCCCAGCTAACACTGGACAGAGCTATATCTCCTAAAGTATTGTTATTAAAAATCTGAAAAAATTAGGGAATGCATGGTACGAGGGGACCATCTTTTTCGCCCGAACGAATTTTTTTTTCGATTATTATTTTAAAAGATACGATGGTCAAGTTCGGATTTTCAAATGGCACTAACTTTTTGGAAGTCCTGAGTTGATAGTGCGTTAAAAGACAAAATCAATAAGCTATAATGTATACACTTTATTTCCACTGGTTTTTAAGATATTTCGCTTGCAAATTTCCTGATTTTCAGTGGAAAAACCGTCCCTGGACTGGCAAGGACCGGGGTCAGTTTTACTGTCGTCACGGGTAGCACTGCCTTTTGAAATAGATACCTACCTGCCAAAGGTCTACCCCGGCCCACGGGCTGGACAATTCTTTTCCGTCAGAAATGCCACTTAGGAAGGTACATCTGCAGTATCGAGAAGCGCACCGTTACTTTTATTTCGCACTTGCTTCTACGCTCGGATGACCGGTTCTTTTGGGAGGGATGCACGTTCGATTGATTAGGTTAGAAGGTGTGAAAGTTGCTAGACAAAATATCAACCATCGGAATATCAGAACCAATCGGATTTGCATCCCTCACAAACGGCTGCTCTCTTGAAGAGGCCTTCTTCACAGAAATACCTCCTCCCCAATGCCCGCCTTCTCTCGCACGGAATACGTCAACGCATGCTTCTGTTTTAATATCGGAGCTCGTGTTTATACTCGAGAGGACCACGCGTGGACAGCGGGTTACCCCTTTTCTTCCTGTGTCTCTCCACGAGGAGTATTGACGGTGGATTGTAGGAGCGTAGATGTCTCGATGCCAGTTATTGAATTCAGGAGAGGATAGAAACATTTTATTACAAAACACACATGTACTATAATTAAAGTAAATCGTATTCCTCTCGGGCAGGAGTCGCCCGACGGTCGTCGACGAGATGCGGCCTGGTACCCCGTGGCGGGGACAGTCCTTCGCAGGGCCTCACTCGATTTTTATGGCTTTTTCCGGAAAAAGGTACGAATCCTGGGTCGAGCGCAGCGAATTAGGGTCGAACCCCGGCAGTCGAGGGTCTAATATCCATTACAACGTCGTAAGAAATTTTTTTCTTCATCGTATCGAAAGGGAAATGACGCCGATGGATTCCTTATGTTTTTCCGATGAAAATCATACCAAATATCATGCAGATCGGACTACTTTGACACAACCTTATGTAAAAATTGTCCGATTTACGCGAAATTTTGTAGGATTTTCATCAGAAAAGTATAAGGAATCCATCGGCGGCACTTCCATATCCATACGATAAAGTATAAGGAGTTATTTTATTTCTTAAACAGATACAGGGTAATTCTGGAGCAACGCCCGTCAAGGAGATGCGGCCTCTGGTACCCCGTGGCGGGGACAGTCCTTCGCAGGGCCTCACTCGATTTTTATGGCTTTTTCCGGAAAAAGGTACGAATCCTGGGTCGAGCGTAGCGAATTAGGGTCGAACCCCGGCAGTCGAGGGTCTAATATCCATTACAACGTATTAAGAAATTTTTTTCTTCATCGTATCGAAAGGGAAATGACGCCGATGGATTCCTTATGTTTTTCCGATGAAAATCATACCAAATACTATCATGCAAATCGGGCTACTTTGACAGAGGCTATTTGTACACACTGATGTAAAAGTTGTCCGATTTGCACGACATTTGGTATGATTTTCATCGGAAAACCCCAAGGAATCCATCGGCGACACTTCCATATCCATACGATAAAGAATAGAGAATTATATTATTTTATAAAAAGATACAGGGTAATTCTCTCGCTACGCCTGTCACCCCGTGGCGAGGACAACACCCCGCAGTGCCCATCGAATTTTATGGCTTTCGGTCCTCGGAGGGTTTGGAATATCATTAACACGTGAGATTTTTATGACTTTTTCCGGAAAAAGGTACGAATCCTGGGTCGAGCATAGCGAATTAGGGTCGAACCCCGGCAGTCGAGGGTGTCACATCCATTACAGCATATTAAAAAATTATTTTCTTCGTCGTATCAAAAGGACAGTGCCGCCGATGGATTCCTTATGTTTTTCTGATGAAAATCATACCAAATGTCGTGCAAATCGGACAACTTTTACATCAGGTGTACAAATAGCCTCTGTCAAAGTAGCCCGATTTGCATGATATTTGGTATGATTTTCATCGGAAAAACATAAGGAATCCATCGGCGTCATTTCCCTTTCGATACGATGAAGAAAAAAATTTCTTACGACGTTGTAATGGATATTAGACCCTCGACTGCCGGGGTTCGACCCTAATTCGCTGCGCTCGACCCAGGATTCGTACCTTTTTCCGGAAAAAGCCATAAAAATCGAGTGAGGCCCTGCGAAGGACTGTCCCCGCCACGGGGTACCAGGCCGCATCTCGTCGACGACCGTCGGGCGACTCCTGCCCGAGAGGAATACGATTTACTTTAATTATAGTACATGTGTGTTTTGTAATAAAATGTTTCTATCCTCTCCTGAATTCAATAACTGGCATCGAGACATCTACGCTCCTACAATCCACCGTCAATACTCCTCGTGGAGAGACACAGGAAGAAAAGGGGTAACCCGCTGTCCACGCGTGGTCCTCTCGAGTATAAACACGAGCTCCGATATTAAAACAGAAGCATGCGTTGACGTATTCCGTGCGAGAGAAGGCGGGCATTGGGGAGGAGGTATTTCTGTGAAGAAGGCCTCTTCAAGAGAGCAGCCGTTTGTGAGGGATGCAAATCCGATTGGTTCTGATATTCCGATGGTTGATATTTTGTCTAGCAACTTTCACACCTTCTAACCTAATCAATCGAACGTGCATCCCTCCCAAAAGAACCGGTCATCCGAGCGTAGAAGCAAGTGCGAAATAAAAGTAACGGTGCGCTTCTCGATACTGCAGATGTACCTTCCTAAGTGGCATTTCTGACGGAAAAGAATTGTCCAGCCCGTGGGCCGGGGTAGACCTTTGGCAGGTAGGTATCTATTTCAAAAGGCAGTGCTACCCGTGACGACAGTAAAACTGACCCCGGTCCTTGCCAGTCCAGGGACGGTTTTTCCACTGAAAATCAGGAAATTTGCAAGCGAAATATCTTAAAAACCAGTGGAAATAAAGTGTATACATTATAGCTTATTGATTTTGTCTTTTAACGCACTATCAACTCAGGACTTCCAAAAAGTTAGTGCCATTTGAAAATCCGAACTTGACCATCGTATCTTTTAAAATAATAATCGAAAAAAAAATTCGTTCGGGCGAAAAAGATGGTCCCCTCGTACCATGCATTCCCTAATTTTTTCAGATTTTTAATAACAATACTTTAGGAGATATAGCTCTGTCCAGTGTTAGCTGGGACACCCTGTATAGGGTATCATCTTATAATCTTATATCATCTATCATGATGATAATTTATACTGTCTTGTGATCATGTTTTGAACTTCTGACTGTTTCTAGATATCAAGAGAATATTATTATTATTATTATTATTATTTCAACTTTATTACCCTTTAAACGTGACAGAAAAAAAATAAAAGTAAATGATTAACACGTTGCGTACGGGTGACGTGTACGGTCACGTCATGGAACTCTTGGGCCCGGTCCCAATAAATGTGGAAGGTGAAGAATTTTTCAGGTACCGAATTTTCCTTTTGCATACGCATTCAGTACGAACGTGTTCATCAGTGTGTGCATGTCGTTCCAAATTTGCAACGTTTTTCACCATAGTGCAGCTGTTTCTTGTATTTAGGTGAAGGTCAACTATTTTTGGTGCCGGACGCAACGTGTTAATGTAAAAATTAATGCTTCATTGTCCCCCTTGCACCAAAATGCCCCAACTCCCCCTACTACCAACGTTCAGTAGTACAGCCTTGTTTCGACGCGACGCCAGTAGTGGAGGTAAACGATAACGTCGACCGCCTTAATTGATACAAGCGTGGGAAAATCTGAATTCTAAATACCTTGCGCGTGGAATGTAATTCGACGTTTAGAATATAATATGATTCTACATTTTCCATTGGGACTCGAATCCCATCGCTTCGCCAATTACATCTACCCGGCCCATAAACGAATCCCTTTCATCCAAGTCTCCGCCGAACTCCCCCTCAAGTTCCACGCCCAGACGGTTCCTTAACGGTCGATCCCGCGACACCGAACAATTTCAGTCGACCGGGAACGTAATAGAAAGCCGGTCGGCGGAACCAGCTACGTCGACGAAAACCCTGGCGTCGATAATGGCCCCGTCGCGGGGAGCTGGCTTGAACGATTCATTATCCGCGGGGAAAGGAGCGAAGTTTCAGCGCGCTGGTAGCATTAGCTGGCGGGAAGTAAATAATCGTCGGGGAGCTCGGAAAAAAAAATGACGCGGCCGAAGTTACAGTTTCATTACGGTCGCGGGGAGGCAGGCCAGCGAAGGTGAGTTATTATCGTGTTTTCCGCGACAGAGTGCAGCTGCGAAGACGTACGCGAGAAGTGTGGAGAGAGCCCGACGCCCGTGATAAATCAACGGAATTAGGTCGGCACGAATTTATGGCCGTGATTACTATGACTGATTACGTACAAATGGCATCCCCGTTCGTTGTGCATAAAAGAGGAAACACGACGCGCTGCTACTTTTCTTCCAGGAAACACGCTTATAATAAGAGTGGGTCTGGTGTGCACGTTGCTGGACGTTGAACAGGATAATTCCTTGATACCTGGGGATTCTCTGTACATTTGTTATATGGGAGGAGCACTTGTTTTCTGTGAAAATTAGATACACGGGAATGCTAGTATTTTGGGAAATAATATATTGCGGAAGTGCGGGTGCGTTATGGATTGGAATTCTGGAGTTTAGGCATTGAGGGCCATTTAGTAGGGGAAACCGGGGCAGTTTTCAATTTATTTCATTCCCTTTTTTCATTAATTATTTAACAACAAAAATGCTAAAATATACTTCGGTCCTTCCTCTTTAATATATGCTAAGCGAAAACTTGATAAAATACATACAAAATGAAAGAGAAAATGTTATTTGAAGGAAAACAAAATGTATCGATTTACCCCACTGAGGGGCAAGTTGACACTGTTCTGGGGCATGTTGATACATTTGTCAAATATCCGTTTAATGAATAACTAATAAATTCGAAAAACATGATTTTGATCTGAATACCTTTCCAACAATATAAACTAAAAATAAACAAATAGACTTCGCGTTAGGTTAGGGGTTAACAAAAGGTCCTATTGAAATGCAAAAAAGTCTCTAATTAATTAGTTGCTTATTTTAATAACTTATTTCACCAATTTTAATAAAAAAAAAATGTTCATTCTCTGGTACGTGTTCATTTACTGGCAATTCGTCTATATCAACCTGCCCCTTTCTCCCCTAATTTTATCTCCTTAGGGTGGCTTGACGGAGGAAGCAGAGATGTTTCTATACACTCATTATTTCGTGCCTCGAGTAATGTAGTTTCTAATGGAAAGGGTTGCATCTCAGTTTGCCGTCCGCCGCCGTAAATAATCAAAATCGGCTGACGAAGCTAATGCAATGAGGCGCGAGAGCGGATGGATCGGGGCCACCAATTTATTCAGACACAATTCAGCGATTCCTTTTCGCCCCCAGTCCTGTAGAGTCATCGCCTTTCTAGTTCTCCTGGCCCGTTATCGTTACCCCTCGAGTTTACTCCCCGTATTTCCTTAGACTGATACCACCAGCGAAGAGCTCTCTGCATTCTGCTTTCACGTTTTCGCCCGGCCACGTTGTCTTACCTGTCCTCTTTGCTCGGCCTTTGATTCAGTTCCCATTTCCTATTTCCTCGTCTGTCGATATGTATTTTCTGCTCTTGGTCCGCTTGCTCGTCCCTTCGCCTTTTGTTTCTTTCACTTCGAACGGGCCAAACAGCTGTCGGTCCATTTTCGGAGTTACCTACCTCGGGGAATAGTAACGAGTGACTTTTCTCATTCCGAAATGGAAGACTCGACGAGAAATAACAGATACGTATTTGGGAGTCAGATTTCGGGGGGTGGATTAAATTAATTCCGCAACGAAATTGCGAAATCGGCGGGGTTATCGGGGCAAGGAGATATACGGGGCGAAATTTCGCGCAGGGGAAAGAGTTCTTATCTAGAAACACGTATGTTCATTGTCCATAAATCACTCCGCAGCCGCGGGAGTTTCCGTATTTGCGTTTTGCGTTACAAAACAGGCTTCGCGGAATTTATGCGCGCTGTTGCGATGCATTCATTCGTTTGCGAGGATCTTCTCCGTGTTCATAGAAGGGAAGGTAGCAAATAGGCGAGCGGAAATGTTACAGTGACTCATATATTTGTGGATGAAGAGCAGCAGTACATTTTATTGAATTCGAGAAACTAGGGGTTAGAAGATTGAAGATGCAAATAGGAAAAGGCCGTGATTCTCAACTTCAGGAAGAAGTGGAGAAATTTACGAATAAACATTGGTCTCGTAATATGATCACGCTAGTACCTCTATAATCTGCGAAATGTGGAAGTTGGAGGAAGCGTTTGTGTAATGGAGGGAGTATTAAATTAAACCAGTTTACGGGAGCTTAAAGTTCCGACATAAGAAGTGCAACTGAATCGCCTGAAATATTCATTATTTTACTTCGCTCAAACTTGATTTAAATCGCCGTCTACTGTTGCCTTTCCGGTAAGAAAAGCGTATTTCACTGGCCAAATTTAAGTGAGAAGGAATCTTAGCAAAGGCTTCTCCTCCTTCACAGTCACATATTCATCTGAATTGCTCCGCGATGGAAAAGAACGCGTAGAGTAAACGCACCAGTAAATGAACAGTTAAGGTTAATGAATGAACACTGTTATAAAATTATGTTTGCAGAGCGAATGATTCCACGTGCTGCAAAAATTTTTTGGATATGAAGCAAGAAATGAAAAGATGTCTCTAATTAATTAGTTGCTTACTTTAATAACTTATTTTACTCATTTTAATAAAAAATGTTCATTCACTGGTACGTGTTCATTTACTGGTACATTCACCCTACCCACCCGTATTTAAATACCTAACCGAGGGAGATTATGAAAATACAGAAAGCGCCTTTGTCTCGCGAGGAAATGTCGATTTACCAAATTCCTACTGCACGATAGTTCTTCCAGCACCGCGTGTACATTCCTCCTTTCAAAGGGACGCATTAAATCATAATTCCAGCGTTACTAAAATTTCCTGCGGATTTTACGAACTTATTATTCCCCTTTTCCTCTCCACTTTATTATCCCCAATGCCCAGCGTACGGAATCCCCGTTTTCTTTTTACCCTTATATGTTGCGGCCAAGTGCGTTTTAGTACTCCGAGGCGTTCGTTTCATCGGTGACCAGCTTCCATCGCGCAGTCACGAGAGAGTTATAATAACGCGGCGGCAATAAACCATGTTTATTACTACCCTTATTATGACGCACGCGGAGGGAAAGTACGGCACAATGGGCTCCGCGGGGTGGAAATATGGTTTCCACCGGGCCGCGGCACGGTTCGCTTCGCGAAGAAACGCAGTTTCTAACTAGACCCCGGCGCGGCGGGGCGGCGGAAATTTCGCCGAGCATCGGGAACGCTAATAAATAAGATAAACGCGTAAACAAGATCGCGAACAACGTTACGAAGCGAAGGGAACGCGCTGAAAGTTCTCCCAGTGCGTTCCAAAAACGAATCACATTATGTATGCTGTATTTTATTGGCGGAGTCAGACGCGGAATTTAAAGATCACCTGGGCTTAGATGAATAACTTGCAAATGCCTTTCTTGTCCTTTTCCTTTCTTTCTTTCATTTTTTTACCTCCCAACGGCTTTTTAAGTTAGGTTGTAGAGCAGCAGTTAAGGGGGTATTCTGATCTAACGAGGCGTTTTCGTCGCGTTATTTCGGAATTTTTTTACAAAGAACCCATCAATTTTATTATTATTTAGTTTATTGCTACATGTTTAGTGATGTTTGAACTATCTTTACAAATTTTGTCAATGGAAAAGAATTAAAATCAAACGCAGTTGACTGTTTTAAAGTAATGGTGAAAAAAAAAACATGGTGTCACGGTGTCCATGATTGGGCTCGTTCTAGTGATCTATAACAAAAAATGAAAAGAGATTCTATATCTGTATGCCTGTGGCTATCGTCCCTACCAGAATTATGATAAAATATTTTGTTTTTAAACTTTCACAGACCTTTGAAGTTGAAAAATTGTGCGAAAATCGAAACTTAATTTTCAAACCGCCGCCATTTGCTTAATTTTCAATATTTTATCATAATTCTGGTAGGGACGATAGCCACAGGCATACAGATATAGAATCTCTTTTCATTTTTTGTTATAGATCACTAGAACGAGCCCAATCATGGACACCGTGACACCATGTTTTTTTTTCACCATTACTTTAAAACAGTCAACTGCGTTTGATTTTAATTCTTTTCCATTGACAAATTAAACCTAAATAATAATAAAATTGATGGGTTCTTTGTAAAAAATTCCGAAATACCGCGGCGAAAACGCCACGTCAGACCAGAATACCCCCTTAATGCTGAACCTGGCCTACTCGCCATTGTAATTTAATTTAATTTAATTGTAATGGTGCAATAAAGACATTTAAAGAACAGAGAAATTCCGCGAGCTCGGCGATAGCGAGAAAGTCTCAGGCCAATCGCGAGATCTCCATAGAGACCGTGATCCTCCGCAGCAATGAACGCGTTGATATCGCGACGCGCGACGGCAACAGTTGCCTTTAAAGCCGGCACGAGCTCTCCCGGCGAATTCTCCATCAGAGTCGATCTGTCCTCGCAGAGGAAAGAATGCCCCCTAATTTTCGCGCGATCACCTCGGAACGGCCGACGTTACGGTCGCTCTTGAAGCGAACGCTGCAGCATCCGGCTACGAATCCCACGGCGCAATCTTCGCCGTGAGCGAGCGACACGAAAAAACCTCGACCTCCTCCGTCGAGGCAACAAGATTTTAAGTCTCCATCAAAGCTGGCGTCTTCCGACGGCGCTTTTATTTCCCCGTGCCTCGAACGTGCGGAGCGTCGGGTGCTTTCGGTCCAACGGCTGCCCCCGTAAAAAGGGAAACAGCTTCGAAACTGGTCCGGCGGGGCGAGCTCCGGCATCGTGGGCCCCCATTAAGCGTACCGGCCAGGGCCACGAACTTCTCGAGGGCTAGCTGGACGCCACCAGGAGTGACCAGCTTGCCTGGCGAACGGCCAGAGCGCTGGTCCGCACGCTAGATTAAGTGGATTAACCGCATTTTGCCTTTGTGGATTGTACGCGTGCCGCGTATGGCCGGCCAGTGCGGTTTGAATATCGCTAAACTTCGGTCGTTCGCCGATAAATCGGTAGATTCGCAATTTACAATCGTTTCGTAGGGATTTCCTCGGTAATATGGGTTTAACTTTTTCCTAGTATTGTTAGAATTTGGGGTAGATACTAGTGCGGGGTACAATGTGGTGTCCTCGGATAGTTTTTAGCTTCCAAGTTCCGAAGCGTTTAAAATGTATATTATTATTATTATTAAATGTCTTTATTGCACCATTACAATTAAATTAAATTAAATTAAATTACAATGGCGAGTAGGCGAGGTTCGGCATTAACTGCTGCTCTGAAACCTAATTTAAAAAGCCGTTGGGAGGTAAGAAAAATGAAGGAAAGAAAATAAAATAAAATACAATAGGAAATTACATAGGGAACTAGGGTAAAGCAACCAGTAATTGACCGCATACCAGTGAATGACCATTAGGCAAAGAAATGTCAATTATAAATTAAAAAAATACTATTTGTTTATAAATACAGTGTAGTTGCACTTTTAATATCCTATATTTTTAGTTTTCCGTATTAAACAAACATTAATAAGTACAATTCTTAATAAAAGTATGCGGTCATTTACTGGGTTTCTCATTCAACAATTCGGTCATTTACTGGTTTCTTTACCCTACATAGGAAACCGCGAGAGATGAAAGAACGCCGAGCGCATTCCGAAATTTTATTAATTTTAATATTCATTGAGTGTATCGTTACCTCAGTGTAGACGTCTTCATAGTGATCCAACGTGACAGAATTCCCAGTCACTGATACCGAAGCTAAGAAACCACGAAAGCGATGCGGAAGCAAATCATAATTGCTACACTTTGAGAAATTTCATAAGCGACGGGGGACAGGCGCGATTAATTCGAACGAATTTCTCCGTTTTTAACGAGGGCCCGAGTCTGCTATCGGCTAGGTTCCCCGTCAAGTTTAAACGTTAGTAATTGCTCGTTGTTTGTCGATAAATCCAATCCTGTCGGCGGTTTAATTGGTCGCGGCGAGTCTTCCGCGCGGCCCGCGTCGTTTGCCCTCCCCAGTCAGGAAACACTGGCGTCACGACGCCCCATAATGACCAGCACGACAAACGACGTTTTTCCATTATTCCCCGTTCGCAGTTACACTGGAACGTCGTTCGTCGGCCGCCCCTCGCTCTTCGGCCCCTGTCCGTTCGTTTCCGAGTCTCCTTCGCCTTTTCTCCGTTTCCACTGCCACTTTTCCAGTGCCCGGCAACCGTTCCTTTCCGCCACGTCCATCAGACGGAAAACTACGTCCGAGCGAGCTGCAACAGGCTACCTCGATTCATAAATGCAATACCCGGGCTATTCTTTCGCCCGCGTCAAACGCAGTCGCGGAACTCTGCTATTGGAACGGGAAGCTAACAGCTTCAACCTCGAATGGCTGGAGGCAGTTCGAGAGGGAATTGTGTGATGTTTAGTTAGAAGAAAATGCGGGGCGATTTGGGTGTTATGCCTGTTGTTATGCTGAGTGATTTCGAGGAGGAGAGAATTTTTTTAGGTGGGATGGAGAAATTAAGGTAGCTTAATGATTCAAACATTGTGAATAGTGTATTTTAAAAAATATTTAAATATGTTCCACCAACCCGATCATCCTACAACTTTTATAGATGATAGTTAGATAATCGGGTATCATTCCTGATTTTTTTTGTAGGTGTGAAAAAAACCATCAAAGACTAAATTATTTTTTCCTACTCGTAATAAATGAAACAAAAGAGGGAAAATAGCTACATATTAGCTGTACTTCATATATTTTTTTCTGGATTGTAAATCAATTATTAGATGAAGTACAGCTAATATGTAGCTATTTTCCCTCTTTCTTTCATTTAATTATCTCAAGTCGTAATCGAGAAAAGAAATGATAAAGTTATGGACTTTTGCAGTTTGTTTCTGACGAGGAGCATTGTTTAGTAAATAATAAGAAGAAAATTTGTCTTCTGTTAAATTGTAGGATACACATTTTTTTTAGAGGAGCTGTCGATGTTTAGACAAATCCATTCTATTAATTTACCCACATTAAGTGTTAAGCTTTTCTGTTACACGCTTTGTATTTTCATTTTTTGTTCTTTTTCTCTATTTTCTCTTGTACACTAATGGGACTTTATTACAATTAATCGTTTGATTTACGCCGAAGAAAGAACTCGGAACAATGGGACACAATTTAGCTGAATAATTACTTTAACCGGGCTATAATTTATTTTCTTCTTTCGCAACGGCACAGCGTTCTCTAGCGAAGTTTCAGCGACAATTTAGCGTCGCTTCTGCGGGCGGCGGGCCTGTAATTTACATTTTCATAAGTTAAACGTTGGTGGCGGACGAAAAGCATGGGCAAGAAGCATCAACGAGTCGGAAACTTGGCGATATCCCGCGGAGATGTGCTCGCGTTCCATGCACGTACGTATACGTCTTGCATATTGAATACCGTTCTTCCCGTGTTGTCTCTAAGTGCATCCTCCTAGCGAACGTCAGCGTGCAGCCGTTATTCAGCTGTCACATTATCAGCTCGTAACTTCGCCGTCATCAGCCGCCATCGGTGTCGTTCCTTTGAAATATTCATTCACGGTATCATGAATATCGTACCACCGTTCTAATTCCTCTCGGTGCATCACTCCAGCTTCCTTATTTAATAAGGGAATATTGCTCCAAGCCTGCCTTATTATTCGGTGGCGTCAATATAAATAGCTTAACTGTCCCCATAATTAAGGTCGACGTTATAAATATTATAGTAATTATATCACACTAGGTATCGTATAAATTTTACATCATAAGTTTACTTTAGAAACATTAGAAACTCGGTGCACAGAAATTTGCAGAACTTGTGATTTGTCCGTCTGAACTGTAATTCCACTATGTACACTAATGGGGAACTATCCCCGTTTATTATTAATAATAAAGAAAATAAGTCAACGAATGTGTCTAATTTAGGGGTTGCATCGGGAAGCAATTCGAATATTTCGACCACCACTTTACTCGCACCCCGTGTAATTCCCATCGAAAAAGGTGACACTAGAAAACACCTGATCTCCATTAATGATCGGAAGGTTAATTACGAAAGAACCATGTCGCCCAATCATCGCTACTTGCGGGAGCGCGCGCCCTTGTCGCGCGTAACATAATGGGCGGTTCTTGCGCGAAGGAATTCGTGGACCGTGGTGGCTCCGTCGGCCGAATGCGGCCTCTGATATTCCGACGATGCGAGAAACGTAGTTCGTTAGGTCAGTGGATAATTAGACCCGGCACTTTGCCTGGGGGCGATGTAGCTTTCTTGCACTACGGACGAGACTGTACTTGCTGCATACAAAGTTCCGGAGAACGCCGCGTCCCGAGGCTTTGGATTAGCGCTGTCTGAAGTTTTTGCCAGCTACGTTCTTCTCGTCCCCCTTTTTCCCCGCTCCACCTCTCCCCGAAACAAAGGACAGGCTCGTATAGGAAAATAAGAATCGAGGGGCAGGTAAGAAGTAAAAGTAGAAACACCGCGCCCCTAATTTCCGCCACTTGCTCTTTCCACGCGGGGGTTGAACGAAACCCTCGCCTGCCGTCCAGCATCGTGTTCCTCGGGTTTCCCGTTTCGCGTTTCACGAATGAACACAATACCCCGCGCGCAGCCGTGAAACGAGGCAATAGCCGCGAATCACCAGGACTCGTACGAGTTCATTTGCCAGATAGCGCATCGGGGTTGAGCGAGCTTCTGGAAAATTCGCGCTGCTCATCGAGGGGAAAATGGCCCGAGCGCGAACTTCATCGTATCCAGCTCGATATTGTAATTCCGCGTGACGCTCGGCTGTCGTATGATATCGGCTCGTAACCTGTTCCCACTGGTTCGATCATTCGTACGCGCGTACCACCCCCGCGCAATTGTTCAAGCGGAATTCTAGCTGCTTCCGGCCGATTCCGCGAGCAAAAAAGGCGAGACGAGGTGGTTCTGGGGAGTTCGAGGTCGTTGATCCCTGCTGCCCCCTCGCCGCGTTCCCGTCCGAGGGCTTTTCTTTCGCGCAACGAGCCGAAAAGCCCCCTTCACTGTTCCACGGAGTCGTCTAGACTAGGGCTGGGACTATTCGTCGAATTCTTCGGTATTCGAATATTCGAATACTTCAGTTGCTCAATTATTTATTGGCGAATATAATTCGAATATCCAAGTATTCGAATAATATTCGAATATTGATGTATTCGAATATTGATGTATTCGAATATTGATGTATTCGAATATTGATGTATTCGAATATTGATGTATTCGAATATTGATGTATTCGAATATTGATGTATTCGAATAATATTCGAATATTGATGTATTCGAATATTGATGTATTTGAATATTGATGTATTCGAATATTGATGTATTCGAATATTGATGTATTCGAATATTGATGTATTCGAATATTGATGTATTCGAATATTGATGTATTCGAATAGTATGGTGTGAATTATAAATCAAGTTCTTTAGGTTCATTTGTCAGGGTAAAATCTTGTAAGCTAATTTTGACCCACTTCACACCATACTATTCGAATACATCAGTATTCGAATACAGTAGTATTTGAATAGTATTCGAATATAGCAGTATTTGAATAGTATTCGAATATAGCAGTATTCGAATAGTATTCGAATAATAACAATCGAATACTGAAATATTCGAAGTTTATTCGTAGCATTCGAATACTGAAATATTCGAAGTTTATTCGTAGCATTCGAATACTGAAATATTCGAAGTTTATTCGTACCATTCGAATACTGAAATATTCGAAGTTTATTCGTAGCATTCGAATACTGAAATATTCGAAGTTTATTCGTAGCATTCGAATACTGAAATATTCGAAGTTTATTCGTAGCATTCGAATACTGAAATATTCGAAGTTTATTCGTAGCATTCGAATACTTGTAAAATATTCGAATATTAAATTATTCGAATAGTCCCAGCCCTAGTCTAGGCGCACTGGCGGACTGCTAGACATCGAGAGTCTAGCTGGAGGTTGATAAAAACCGCGAATGCTTTGTACACTGCGTAACACAGTTCCATGTTTTAAGTGGTGTCTTCGGAATCGATTTCAGTAAATGGAGGAAACAAGCGACGAATTGACGAAATAGAATCAAACTGTATCACGGAGAAAGCTACTTTCTCGAAGGTAAATTGATAGGTCTGGGCTTGATAAGCTTCCCGCCAGGACGTAATAATTTTCGAAAAGGGACATCGAGGAAATTGCTCGCTGGCTTTCGCAGCGTTCTCCCTCCGGCGCGAAGAAGCAATATGTCTGGGAAGTTTCAGAAGAATGGCTGGTAATTTTGGAAGATTTCACGGTAGGAGAACGGGGTGGGGATCCTTAGTGGCCGCGATGACGAGGAAATATCGCGATAATTTTATGAAAGGGACACAGGCGTAGGCGAAATAAACAGGTCTTCGAGACGTGTCCGTTTTCATTATCGCGGGCCAACGGGGAAAAATGAGATTGCGCTGTATGAACAGACTTCTATTCCAGGCCCGCCGCCTATGTTCCTCTAGATTCTAGACGCCCCTCTAGATCACGATTTATTCTTACGAGCGAGAGCTCCATCCCACCGCGCAGCCTTCCAGCCGCTTCGAGTTTCAGGTTTGCTCGGAGCGATACGAATAGGGGAGATCAGACGCTCTCTGAAAATTCTATGACGGTGGGGAACGTGACGCGAAACTCCGCGCTGTTTACGCGAATTTACATATTCAATTTGAACGTGGCCGAGAGGGGATGCATGAATAGAGACATCTTCTTGGGAAATGGCGCTTGATGAATGAAATCGAAGCCCGCGACAAGCTGAGAACCCTCTGATCTCTGTTAAATTCCTATGGAAGTGAAGAATCATCTACTTTCTCTATTTAAATTCACTAGTTTCTGAAAACCACCGTTCCTCTTCTTCCCTCGACTCGGATGACTCATATTCATAGAAACTACCCTCGAATCCTTAAAGACCACCAAGAAAGAGTCGACACAATTGCCCGAGGACCCGGAGAGTGTGATACCGTCCGGCTTTCCCGGCGATAAAAGTGATTTCAGCTGTGTTCTCAGCGTACACGAAAATTCACTCCCCCGCACAAAAGCTAGCCAAGGAAATTGAAGGGCAACAATGGCCGAAACGAAGCTCGCGGCTGGCCTCTGGCCCGCAAAACAATGGAGCGGGGCAGCAGCAGCGACAAGAAGAACAGTCCGGGGCTCGTATCTACGCACACGCTTCCGTTTCACGTGCCGCGACACGTGTTTGGCGTGGCTGCATACGTGCCGTGTGTGTACGATTCACATGCTCGTCGTAAGTGCTTGTCCGCCGGCAGGGGGCGTATTTGTCGTTTCCATAACTCGGCACCAAGTATGTTTTTCAGTCCGTATGACTGGCGAGCGTGAGTATGCGAAGAAGCCCGAGCTTCCATTCACGCTGCACAATCGCGCGACTGCAATGTGGAGCTTTATTGTCTGCGCGGTGGGGTGGAATTCGTTGCATTCGTTGGACTACTTGGAGGACGACGATTTTATGGTCGTCAGAGTGAATTGGAGAATGTGGAGGGAAAGTTGGCCGGATTCGTCCAATTAAGTGGAGTAACTATGATTTAGATGATGCGTCTGACCAATACTGACTGTTTCTACTTGCATCGTACTACTTGGCCTCTTAGAGTATTTGACATTCTGGAAACTCCTTCAATATTCCCATTGCATTGAATAACACTCAATCTCGATTCAATAGCTCTGTAGTCGTCGATCTAGATGCAGACTCGTCTCGAATCCACGCTCCAGCTTCGAAGACACGAAACTTAATAAATTCAGAGGCTTGAGAGGGAAAGCGTTCGCTCATCATTCGGGAACGGCTCGCGAAGATGGTTGAGAGCGTCGACGAGAAGTAGTTTTCCACGGTAACAACGCGCTCTTCTTATTCCCCGCGTCGAAACAACGTTCCCTTTTTGCGCCAGGGAAAGCGGAAAGCCGCGCAACAGCAATTTCCGTCTGTCCTTGCTGGCGCGTGCTGTTCCCCTCGCGGAAGTGAAACTAGCTTTCCGTGAACCTTGATATACACTTCCAGATATATATATATCTGATATTACAGTGGAATCACTTTTTATAAATCTCCTCGAAAATCGATTTAAATATGGTATTATGGCAAGTTACTCATGTTTCGTGTAATAATTATAGGGATTAAAGCTGCACCCTCATTCCGAAATAAATACTCGCTAACACGAAGGTCGAGAAACTCTGTCAAGGGGCGAAAATTCAAAGTCATCGAAGCTATCGGGGCTCCGTTCTCCATGGCGGTTAATTCTTCCGCGGCTCTACAATGCGGAGGCATTGTTTTTCGTTTGAAAAAGGCAGACGAGGCCTCCATTCGGCCCCATTGTCACAGCAGCACGGTGTCTTCTTTTTCGGTGTCGCCTTACCACTTCCCGTTATTCTCCGCGGAACCCTCGATTATTTTCTATTCAAAGCCGGCGCCAGTCGTTCTGTCGAGTGGCGTATCGTTCCCCGGCAGAAACTTCCTTTCTTTTCAGACGTCTTTCTACGGCAGTGCCGCCTCTGAATCCCCAACGATCTTGCTACACGTTGCAACGGCATCGTTTGAATATATATTTGGAAAGTGTGACGCGAATGTTTTTTTCCTCCCTCGCCTTTGCACCGTTGACCCACATAAACGCGACAGCGAACTGAGCGCCGCGAGGATTCCTTCCTCGGGATTTTATTCGCATTGTTATGCAGCTCCGCGTGCCATTCGGCAAACAATGTGATCGATTTTTCTTCTTCCTTCTAGGTGTGCCTCTCTCTTCCACATTTCTTGTCTCGTAACGAGGATGAAATTGTCTTCTTTCTTCGAAATTAATGAATAAATCCGTTCCAACGCCTATTTTTCACGAATCATAGATTAAAATTTCTTCACACAGAACGCCGCAATATATAAAAATTCAACATGGAAGTTCACCAAGCACCTACAAAAGCGAAAGATAAGCCGATCTCACCCTCGACTTAAATTCCCGTCCTCGAGTTCAGCGAACTCGAGGAGGCGGGAACTCGAAAGTCAGAAATTGAAGCACGCAGAAATCCGACATCATCCATTCAGACAGAACATCTTTGACGTTTCCGGCCTCGAGAATTTCTATGCATCGTGCGATCCCCCAGACCGGCGATCGATACTTCCTCAAAAGGCTCGATCGTTTCGTTCACCCGTGATTGCGTTGCAGGGGATCGTGAATCGCGTACGTCGAAACTCTCTGTCGCTAGTGACGGCTCTTCCATTCGCTCTTTCGCAAGTGTTCAGCCAATTCAGCGCTGCCCTACTTCGAATCATCCCGAATAAATCCGAATATTTCAAAAGTCCCGGCGAGTCTTTCATTCTGCTAGAATGCTGGAGATATTCTCCACTGGCAACTTGTCGTTTCGTTGCTATCAAGTGTTGCAGAACTCGCCACAGCTTTCGACACCCATTAGGGGAGAAAATATTCCGAGGCTCGAAGCGATTCGAAGCTGGCGTGCGTGAAAAACAATTGGAAGTATGTCGAAGCCTATCGCCGTCCGTCGTTTAGGCTTCCGCGAACAGGCAGGACTATTCGCCACCACCCTCGAGCTATCTTTGTCCCGGAAGCTTTTTCTGTTCGCGGTGTAACGACGTAACTTTGCCGCGAGGCGTGCGCGCGTGCCTAACGAGCAAGGAAGTTTGAAGGGAGAGCCTCGTTTCGCTCCGGGAACTCGTGTCCGCGTCGACGGGCGCCGATGCCACCACGAGGGTAATTCAGCGAATAAGTTGGCAAGCGTGCGCGGAGCAGCAAGGCCTGCCGTATAATTGCACGACACCGTTTTTCCACCTACGCCGCGCCGACTTTCGGCCGCTGGAAACGAGGCTCGTCGAGGATCGCACCCCCCGAGGAGGGAAGTTACGTAACGCTCTGGGTAACGGGGGTAAGTTCCTGGAGCCGCCTCGACGCAACTTCCTAATCCCGCCTTACCTTCGCCGGGAGGATAACGCGATTGAAAGAGGACGGTAAGAAAGATTTCGCAAAGATATTCGTGAAATTAGAGAACGGGTTAGGGAACGTAATCTCGTAGAGAACTGTAGCCTGAGTTTCGAGGGGAGCCACTTAATTTTATCTCAACATCCAGAAAGGGGTGGAAATATTCGTTTAAATGCAAGTAGATTCACAATAGCTTTCTCGCAGTTCTGCTCAGACTGTCGAGTATTCTTGGCGTTCTGTCACCAAAATTCTATCGCAGTAGTATCCACTTTCAAAAGCCTCGAATTCCCTCGCAAGGTAAGGCTGTTCGAGTACTCGGAAAAAGCGAGCCGAGCCGAGCCGAGTACCCGTAAAAATCGAGTAGCTCGATAAATCCGAGTAGCTCGAATTTTTTCGAGTAGCTCGAATTTTTCCGAGTAGCTCGAATTTTTTTGAGTAGCTCGAATTTTTTTGAGTAACTCGAATTTTTCCGAGTAGTTCGAATTTTTTTGAGTAGCTCGAATTTTTCCGAGTAGCTCGATAAATCCGAGTACAGTAATGCCTCGTTAGAATCACGACGATCGGGGCTGGCAGCGTGATACTAACGCGATGCGGATACTATTTCGTGCCGACGACAACTTCGCGTCGACTCTTTTGTTCTCTCTCGCAAATATCGGATTCTCTCACTCTCGACTGAAGGATGCCATGAAATGGTGGGGATAGTGAGCGTGATTATAACGCATGGTAAAAACGTGACATTAACGACGAATTACTGTAGCTCGAATTTTTTTGAGTAGCTCGAATTTTTCCGAGTAGCTCGAATTTTTTTGAGTAGCTCGAATTTTTTTGAGTAACTCGAATTTTTCCGAGTAGTTCGAATTTTTTTGAGTAGCTCGAATTTTTCCGAGTAGCTCGATAAATCCGAGTAGCTCGAATTTTTTTGAGTAGCTCGAATTTTTTTGAGTAACTCGAATTTTTCCGAGTAGTTCGAATTTTTTTGAGTAGCTCGAATTTTTCCGAGTAGCTCGATAAATCCGAGTAGCTCGAATTTTTTTGAGTAGCTCGAATTTTTCCGAGTAGCTCGAATTTTTTCGAGTGGCCATTATTTACATTCCAGTAGATAAACGTAACCTAAAATGTTCGAAACATTCGTATTGCCCGAAGTTACCTTGAAGTTGCTCGAGGTATATTCGAGCCGCTGGAGGTATATTCGAGCCGTTCGAAAAAATTCGAGCTACTCTAAAAAATTCGAGCTACTCAAAAAATTCGAGCTACTCGAAAAAATTCGAGTTACTCGGATTTATCCAGCTACTCAGTTTTTACGGATACTGGGCTCGGCTCGGAAACCGAGTCTCGGCTCGGTCCGAACTTGAAGCTACTCGAATATTCGAGTACTGGAACAGCCTTATCGCAAGGCCAACCCCGGGTCCTTGGAGCACGGAACTGGGGGAGCATTAAAATTAATCGCCCGTCGAGAGTGTCAAAAACTGCGAGTGGCTGGTTGAAGAGGAGAGAGGCAGAGGCTAGTCCTTTGAATTTTCCGCTCGAAGGGCGGGCGATGTATCTCGTCGCCCTTCAGGCGGCGCCGAGCCACTTTCATCGCGCGAAACGTCGCGGAAAAAAACATACCCTCGCGTGTTTTACAGCGGCGCATGCCGTAACGTGCAGCCACGTACTTTCCCTCCGCCCTCGCCAGAAGACGTACAAAGTCAGGGGGTAAGTATCGGGGCTGAGCCACGGCGAAGGGTTACCTTGGCGAGGGTGGCGGCCGCGTCGCGTAACTCACGCACCCCCCTGTGTTTTTTCACGCAGCTACGTTTACGAGCGCCCCGTGATAACGAACAAGCCCCGTCGTTCCCGGTATACAACGATTTACACGGCCTTCCCAGGAGTTACCGAGCTCCCCAGGCGAACCTACGCAGTATCATTTTTCCTTTCCCCCCTCCTCGTCGGCAGTCAGCTTTTTTTCTGAAAAGGAAGAAGCCTTCGCTCTCCCAGCGAAATTCGGAAAGAGATCGCGCAGGAACGGATCCGAAACGTTCGAGTGGAGCGTCGAGCATTTCCTTTCAGTCTTTCAGAGTTTACTTGGGCGCGTCGAGAAATGGATGAATACGCGTATTCGGGGAACTTTAACGATCGTTGAAAACACGGCACCGTCGACATTCTCAATTTATTCGAATTACAGACGCCGAAGTTGTTGATGTTGTGTAATTCTACTAACGGACGATGCTCGAAGCGGAGGTTTTTAATAACAGAAATATATTTGGATTATAAATTTTCATACCGCAACGATATTTTTATTGTATTTTATTTTATTTTGTTTTCTTTCCTTTTTCTTACTTCCCAACGGCTTTTTAGGTTAGGTTGATTAGGTTAGCCTCGCCTACTCGCCATTGTAATTTAATTGTAATGGTGCAATAAAGACATTTAATAATAATAATAATAAAAAAATGTTACACGTATCACAGTTTAAATTCCCGCGACCTCCCGCAATTCCCTAAAAGCGAATTTTCCATTCACAGCGACGCACGGCGGCTGCAGGCGCAAACAAAAAATTGCTGATGGCCCCCGGGACCCCCATGATGATCTCGCGAACGATATCCCATAATAGTTACGTGAACGTTCCTCCAGTGTCTCGAAGCACCGTCGCCCGTATAAAAGCGCCATTCTGAAGGTGGATGGAATTACGTGCATGGAATTACACCGGGGCTGGAAAAAGGGGTGGGTGGAAACTGGCGGGGGGGAGGGACGGGCGGATCGAAGGGCCGGCGGATTCCGTGACTAAAGGGATTTCACGAGTTCGCGTGTCCAGCACGATATTGCCTCCGCGCCGACAATGTCTGACTCGCCAGCTTATTACCATTTCCATCGAAGCCCGCGATACGGCACGCACCAGGAAAGCCAGGCTCCCGCGCCGGCTTATCGGCAATTTCGTCGTTATCACGAAAATCCCCGCGAGAGCTTTATCCCGCTTTCAGACCCGCGGCTCCTCGATTTTCTACTTCTCCTTCCCCCAACTGCGTGTTCCGAACAACCCCCCTTTTTTCTAGATTAGAAACTGTAACAATACCATTGTTTGTACCCGTTTCGCCGTTGTAGCGAATGGCGATATTGAAAAAAAAGTGTCTCACCACTCGAATCCTTTCAAGCGAGGCTTTGAGGGCGTCACATTTTTTTACCCGTTCGATGTGTACCTGCATTGAACGCGAAAAGTGGGATTGAAACAGCGCTGCCAATGGGGGATGTTTGAAGGTCTTGGAGGTCTGATGCGGATATTCGTGGTTTCAATGGGAAACTAAGGGCACGATTCGTTAGCGTTTCTCTTCTTTGGTGCAGCATTTCAAAGAACCGCCACTCTCTTCGTTAATCTCGCCTGTTGTGTACATTCCGCGAGCCCCAGTCGCGCGTCTGCCACTTGATTATTCCGGCATTGACACCGGGGACGATGGCAATGAAAGAGGCGAGCTTTTTCCCGGGGAGAGATTACGTCGCAGGGAAAATTTCAGATTTTTCCCTCCTCTTGCATCTTTTTTTAATGGCATCTCGACGGCGAAAGTTAACAACGAAACTTTTTCATACCGCCTCCCTCGACACGTACATTATTCGCGGGAAATGTTAAACGCGACGGGCGAGCACGGTGGCGGCCAAGTAGAATTGGTCGGTCATTAGTCGGACGCCTAGATTCCGTTGTTCGAATAACAGCTTCTGACTCTGCGAAATTTACAGGAAATGAGGGGAATTAATTTGCAGACTTAGCTTCGATGTGGATCGATATTATTTCTGCGTTTTGGAATTTTTAAAATCCTTTATTTGGTGCACTAGGAATAAATACGTGATTATTCGTCGCACTCGTTAATTGGACCACCAATAGACACGCAAAATTATTCTCGAAACGTGACGAAAAGGAGAGGAGCATCCTCTGTTCGAGAATATTATTATAATTATTATTTCAACTTTATTACCCTTTAAACGTTACAGAAAAAATAAAATATCGAACACAGCGGGCGGTTTTGCAGCTTTGAAAATGGAATACCCGGTAAAAATGATTATCTCAGGTGTAATTCTATGGGGCGCGGGGTGACAGCGCTTGTATTATTTATACACACCGTGGCGAACGAGCCGTGTGAAAACTCAATTTACCGGAAACGTGACTAAAGCTAAGAAAAACGATATTAAGTGACGCCTCAGCCGGCACTAACTCAATTTGGAGAAACGTGAACAGGCGGTCGTCGGGCCGTTCTACTAGATACGTTCTACTGCGTTCTACTATGTTCTACCGCGCTCTATTCTGGACGAGTACACGTAAGAGAATAATGGCGCGAAGATTGGAGGACATGCACGCGCACAGAGCGCTTACGGCCGCAGCCTAATGCACCCGAAAAGCGCATACCGCAGAATTTTCGCTGCATCCCCTATATTCAACATGGGAGTAATTATTTAAACAAATATCTTTTCTTTTGATTCGCGTGAACCAGCGGGTAAAAAGAATCGTGCACGCTTACGTTCAAATTCTCCTGTTGCGTGCAATGCAATTGCGTAGATTAAAGGAGAGAAGACCGTATAAATCAAACGATAAATAAAAACAATATTTTTTCAGAAATCGCTTCTGAAATATTTTAAAAATGTAGTCTCAAAGTTATAGGTCGAAATTCAACCACGTATCGAAATTATGTATAGTCTGGTGAATCAGTGCGCCTCTGAGCGTCGAGCATACCTAAAACGCATTTTAAACGCGTTTTTCTCGAAACCACGTTTTCAAAATCCGAGCCGGAAATAACTCAAATACTATTTGACCAATGAGCTTAAAATTTTAGACATTTTTAGTTTATAATATTCCTCAGAATATGAACTACAAGGTTTAACTAAATTCTTAATTTTTATTAACTGTTTTTAAACAAATAAAACGCGATTTTTTGGCGATAATCACACCTAATTAATTAATTGAAAAAAATTGATTGGTCTGTTTTAAATAACTACCAAAGACGCTACAACCGGCGCCGAGTTGCATTTCGAAAAAAATCTATTTCAGATACTGCTCTATTTCTATTTATTATAATTTTACTGTTATAAAATTTCTTTTTACTTGTTCGAATGTTAAATAAAGTACCCTTAAAGTTCCGAAAGGATTAACGTACTGGTACCTTTGCAAAAACTTCCTAAAAATCGATAACGAACAGATAAGTGATTTGCATATTTCAGATACTCTGTTACACAAGTTTAACTTATACATTACTAATGAACCTGGACTGCTCGTAGCACACAGCTTGCCAACATAGTGGACTTTACGCGGTTCGATACGTTCCCCGATTCCCATCTTCGATTTCATCGAATCAACCTTCCTTTGACGAGCCATGCAAACATCGATTCGCTCTGTTTCCTCGAACTGGCTCCTCCATTGCCTGCGAGGTACGAGTGTAATCCATTTGATAACGCCAATATTATATTCCGTGAGGCAAACACATTAGCCATCTGACGATCTGAATCGTAGAAACATTGTGACTCGAATCCACAGATTTCAGACAACACTTGGAAGAATCTATCGTAGAACTAACGAAAGAGTGACCCAAAAATAAGGCCTTTTTTAGCCCCCTTTTGGTCCCACGATTTTGGAACTGAATTTCATGAGAAACGATACCTTATGATGAGACATCCATCACGACAAACTTTCAAGTTGAGGTAACAATTAGTTTCTGAGATATGGCAGGTGAAAGAAGTGAAAATTCAATAACATGTCAGCCCATACGCTCCGATGTATAGCCTTTTAAGTCATTCCGATAATTTAAACAATTATTTTCAGGGGTTTTCCTGACCGCTAATAACGAATTTGAACTTAGATTTTCAAAATTCACGAAAAAAAAAATCAAGAAATATAAATGTCTGTGTAGTAGGTTCGTTTTTAATATATCGTCCACAATGTTGAACCGGCTATTTAATTTTTTTTTCGTGAATTTTGAAAATCTAAGTTCAAAAAGGCTATTTTCAAAAATAGGAAAATCTAAGTTCCAAAGGGCTATTTTCAAAAATAGGAAAATCTAAGTTCCAAAGGGCTATTTTCAAAAATAGGAAAATCTAAGTTCCAAAGGGCTATTTTCAAAAATAGGAAAATCTAAGTTCCAAAGGGCTATTTTCAAAAATAGGAAAATCTAAGTTCCAAAGGGACCAAGAAGGGGCTATTTCTTGGGTCACTCCGATAGTTTTGAAGGGGATAGATTATAATGCCTCGGCACACCAGCTGGCGCGAGTATTCAACAACTCCTACAAGAGTTTCCGGTTTCGTCGCGAAATTTCCCCTCGACACGCGGCGCTGGATGAAAAGTTGGCTCGTTCGCGGGCTCCCATGATTCATCAGCGCACGAACGGCCGAATTATTCGGGACAGTCGAGGGCCAGAGGGGGCGAGAAGGCACTGGAACGACAGAGCTATGCATATTGGGGAAATTAAGAGGGTCGTCGCGGTGCTTCGCCCGACGCCGGGCGTCGTGATATTTATAACTTCCGTGGACTCCTGTTCGCTGTCTGTGGAGGCATCTTTCCGAGGGTGGAGGCGCTGGGAAGCCCACCAGCTACCGACGAGCAATTATTACGAGCAGCTGTCTCGACCCTACGCCTCGACCCTCGTGAAACGTCTAACCACTCGACTACTCGCGCCAGTATGCACCGTTCTCTCCGTACATAAACGATAATCGTTTCGTCGATATCTTCAAAAGCCTCGGCTTTCCGCGGCACGCGATTCCAGAGAATCCACTCGCGTCCAGCGATTTGTCATTCCCGCGCATCGAACAAAGAGAATCTCGAGGGCGAGCGAATGTTTGCAGTTTAACAGAACTGCAAACCCTTCTTCGACGCACCCCTCGACTCCGTATCGAAGCAAAAAGTAATGTGACCATGGGATGCTCTCAAAAATTCAGTGCTCGATTGCTCGCCCTTGCGATACTTTTCCGCAACACTTCGGCAAAGTGAAACGACGACGCGCAACCAAGGGAGTAACCTATTATAATCATAATATTTATAAAAAAAGTAATTTATAAATCAAGCAGGGATTCTAACCCGCCGGGAGCGGGTTACTAGTAGCATAAGACAGTCTAGTCTAGACAGCCACCTAAGGGGGTACTATGGTTATCTGGCCGAAAAATTGAGCAAGGCACAAGTAGATAAATAACGTGTAAAAAGTTTCGCATGATTATATTTGTAATTCATTGAGTAAAAAATTCATAAAATTGCACAATTTTTCGGCCGGATGACCAGAGTGCGTTAAGTGGCTGTCTAGACTAGACTGTCTTATGCTACTAGTAACCCGCTCCCGGCGAGTTAGAATCCCTGAAATCAAGTCCTTTCGTACAAAAATTTATTAATTAAATATAGGTATAAACCGATCTGACTCACACCGATCTGAACTCAAATCATGTAAGATATTAAAAGTCGAACAGACTTAAAATTGAAACTACTGCATTTAAATTAGGTATATCTTAGTTCAACATCGAGGTCGCAATAATCTTTATAAATATGATCTCTTCAAAGATATTACGCTGTTATCCCTAAGGTAATTAAATCTAATAATTTTTAATAAACTATCTTTTTAAACAAAAGTAATTGGATAAAATTTTTTACAGTTAAATAAATTTAAATATCCCCCCTTCGTTACGGAACACGAGACAACGAACGTTATACCATGTGCCACGCGGTCGGGAACGTCTTCTTCTCGCACTCGTCGTCTCGCGTTACCTCGGGACGACACTCCGGTTCGAAAAGGGGGCTATCTCGTTACACCCAGCTTCCAGGGGGTTGAAGACGGGGGATGGCCTAGGTAAGGAAGGAAACATGGGGCAGGAGAAGGTGCGCCAGGCGACGTCCTTGAGTATTATGACCCAGCATAATACAGCGGGGCTCGTACAAACACAATTTGTCGCGTCACAGCGGATAGTGAATCGATTAGGTAGGTGATGCAGGGTGCGCCACAGGTGCATGTGCAGCACATGCGGCCCACGGATTACGCCTGTCCCGCTCGCAGTCTCTCCCATAATTCCGACGACTAACGAGTCGATGCACCGCCCCAATTAGACGCCGCCGCGCCTGATACGATCCGCGTATCAATTGCACCGACCTTAACGAGAATCAGATACCTGGAAATTTCATTCCTCCGCCCTCTATGGCAACGTTCAAGTTTTCGTTCACACCTCGATCCCGTTCTTGTGGGCTACGATGCTTCTATGTAGCTCGAAGAGGCTTCAGGGGTAGACGAAGTGGAAAGAAGACCGTCGGAATTCAGCAGCATTGATTTATTATTATTATTATTATTAAATTGACGGGAGAACCCTTTAGAATACAAAAAATTTAACTGGTTAAGTACAGAACGTATAACAAACTAACGTACAAAAATGAAAAAATAAATAAATAAAATATACAAAAGATAGAAAATAAACGAAATAACGACAAAATTTTTGCTTCGATACGGAGTCGAGGGGTGCGTTGAAGAAGGGTTTGCAGTTCTGTTAAACTGTAAATATCAGTCTACTAATTTACAAACACAGTACCACTGGTACGAAATTTAAGGAGGTGTCAGTCTCTTTAGCAGTGAAGTCCTAAACGAAGCGAGGGTGGATGAGATTTATTAAATAGGGGCCTGTGCTCACTTGTACAGACATTCAGCTCCCTTGTCCTGAATTTTATCGCAAGTACATCATGCTTCACGAGTGGCGAACCAAAGAACTGCCCTGAAAATGGCCAGCCAGTAACTTTCTAGAATTACTCATCCGCCTTGAAATTAGACTGGAGATAACAATTCTCGCTCGAAAAACTCTCCGCTTCCCTCGTTTCACGCGGCATAAATAGTACTCGCGATAACGAGCGCGGCAAGACAGTAGAAACTACGAAAAACTCTCGGGAGGAGGTAAGAACCAGCAGAATGGCGGCTTGCCAAAGATCGTCCGGTAGAATTAGCCATCACCCGGCACTTCGTACGTGCTGGAATGTTACATGGGGAGAATGTTGCCCGCGAAACTGCTGCCAACTGCGTCGACCGTTGCGTCGAAAGCTAGCCGAGTCATCGAATGAAATTTCCTACCATCCACGCTTGCAAACTTCCGTGACCCGCGGTTCATGTACAGTGGTGGACAAAAGAAACACTAAAGCTCGCATCTCTGCAAGTCTGTACAACTAACTTAATACTAGTCTTTACGTTCGCAGTTCCAACTCTCTTTTCATCACACAAAGGTGGATGGTGAGACGTAAAAAAATTCCGTAAACTTAAACGACCAAAATTTACGTTCTTACTCTTCGACTGAAGTTTCGATACAACTAGCGTCACTTTTATTCCTTGAATTTAAGGGAGGTTTCTACCTTGTTGGGTCAAAAAATATTCGATGTTTCATCAATTTTTTTATGCGAAAAGTATTAAATATAGAATGTTGATATTTGGTATGTTGACTAAGCGGTCTTTATTGAATATAAAAATATTTTTTAAAGTTTGACAAAACATGGTAGTGGGAGTGGGAGAAGTCTTGCGCTTGCGGAAGTCCTAAGTCTCGGACAGGCGATCTGATTCACAAAAATGAAGCATATTTTTACTCTGTACAATATTTTGTATAAGTTGACCTAGAATTGTCAAAAAATATTCAAACGTTTTCATTTAATGAACAAAAACCTGCAAAAATTTTTGGTAAAAAGTATCAACTTCCCTTCGATCGCTCAGTATTGTTTTATTTTCCAATGTTTCTTCTTGATTCTAGGTCAACTTATTTCAACTTGTTTCATTTTTGTGAATCAGATCACCTGTCCGAGACTTAGGATTTCCGCCAGCGAGGAATGTCATCGCCCGCGCACCGACATACGTGGCTCCTCCCACCCTCACTACCATGTTTTGTCAAACTTTAAAAAATATTTTTATATTCAATAAAGACCGCTTAGTCAACATACCAAATATCAACATTCTATATTTAATACTTTTCATATAAAAAATTGGTGAAAAATCGAACATTTTTTTACCCAACAAGGTAGAAACCTCCCTTAAGGGGACTAGGCAGTCAGATCGCTCGAAAATCAAGTATTTTTTGCGAATTAATTACAAGGAGATGAACACACATTGTGACTTGTACTTTTGGGTAATGTTTATTAATACGATAAACAGTAAAAAAAAAAAATTATTTCAATAATATATACATATGTATAACAACGCTACAGTCATCTGATGTGTAAGCGTTTTTTCTGGAGCCGCTGTAATTTTGCAGTGCTTCTGACCGTAATAAATTTAATTTCGACCTCTCCTTTGAAATTTACATTCTGCCTTGGCCCCATTCTGCCCTGGACCTATTGAAAAAGAAAAAATATCAAAATTGTGCAAATCGCGGCTATAAAACGCCAAATTTTAAAGAAACGTGATTTTTCGGCAGGAAAAAGAGCTATTTTATTTTTTTTTTGTCAAAACAGAAGTTTTCACAGACTTATGCTTAGGTCCAGGTCGTAATAAGACATGTTTTACATATGCCCAATTTTTTTTCAAATTGATTTGGACCTCCGTTTTTTCGCAATCACTGCAAAACGAAGAAGAAATATGATTCCGAGAAAAACGCGTTTGAAGTTTCGAAAGAGCGCAGAAACGGTATATGGCGCGCTCGACCTTTTCGGCTGTAAAATCCTTAATTTTGCGAATTTTAACATAAACCAAACGGCATTTTACTCGGGAAGAGTGATACTTTCGAAAAATGCAACAAAAAAAAATCGAGTTTCCGACTGCCTAGTCCCCTTAAAGAAGAGGGGCCTAAGAAACGGTGAATAGATCTCAGCAAACTGTCAGGGGTGTGTTCGCAAAGGGATGGCGTTTAAGAGTCCCCGCTGCAAGGTAATCTCGTTGCACAGCCACGTAACCGTTCGCAAGACGTTGCTGCAACTCGTTCCGGGCGCGTGTTCCGCGAAGAAACTGCACCAGTTGCATCGCTCGCGATCGTTCGCGCTGCGAGAAGTTCCGCGCGGCTCGTTTCCCGGAAGAACGGCCGGGAAAAAGGGGTTGTTCGAAAGTTCCGCTCTACCTTTTTCCCAGCCCCGGGTAACTGTTGCAGCGGTCGGAGTGTACCGTTTCGCCGCTTCGTTATGCGTAACGAGGAAAAACAACGCGGAGAACTCCGACGAGCAACTGGCGGTGTTTTTCGGTTCAGAGGCGGAAATTTAGAAGTCGAGCATCCCCGGGGCTGCGGCTCTGAAGGTTAGTCGAGGCGTGTGATTATTAGCGGCGTTCGCTCGGGTCCTTTGGGAATCAGATACGTATTTTCAGCTCGCTGTCGAATATATTCCACCGTACACACGTGCTTGTTACACTTGCACAGAGAACAGTGATTCTTCTGCTATCGGTTAAATTAAATGACAGTGGATGTGAAATGGGGGCTATAATAGTGATCCGGCGCGTTGGAGGGGTAAATTTTGTCATGTAATTAGGGAATCGGGATGTGGCGCGTGGGTCGCGGGTTAATTAAGTCTCCGACGTAATTAGCATCCCCTGGCGCAGACTTTTTCTCTACTCGTCGACGTTGAGGGAATCGCGGATATATTCGCACGCGACACGGGAATATTAATCCATAATATGGGTTCGTAATCCCCGGCGATAACTCTCAGGAGAAAACGTACCAGCGGACGGCACGTGTTCCTAATGGGCCATCGATTTAGCATACGATTATTGGCGGTGTCCATGTCACTAGCCGCTACCGTCCAGTCTGTTAATTGTCAGTGGCATGTGGAACTAATTATTAGGGCATTTTCGACCGCGGCCACGGGAGGCGGGGCGTAATTGTCTTCGCCGTGCACGCGAGATTTCGGGATTAAAGTCGTCGGGCTTCCATTAATTTCACTCGCGACGCTGGCTATTAAAAGCCACTAACGGCGATTAAAATCGTCTCGTCGGACTGCGAGCCAAGTCGTACGTGTTAATGGGTGGATTTCAGCAAACGGAAGATCGAACTCAATCGATGGCTCGATAGGTGACGCGGATACTGGCGGGCTGCCAGGTGGAGCTGGATTTTGTTTCTGGTCAATTTGAAGTTACTTCGAACGCTTCCATCGGGGAGATGTGTGCCAACTTGAGGGAGGAAACTGGGAGACTGAGGTGGGTCTTTTATTGGAAGATGTAGCGAGATGAATTATTGCTAATATTGATTCTGGTGGGAAATTAAAGACAGGAATAATTAACGCGAGGGAATACGAATTCCTGAAACTTTTCTTGAGATGAAGTCAGAGTTTATTCAAGAAATTGTGTGCTGATTTAACCCTCTGACTAAAATTCCCAACAACGTTACTCTGCCCTCCTCCATTCTTTATTTATTTATTTATTTATTTATTTATTACGGGACAAGCCCAATTTGTACAATAAAGAAAAGAAAAAACAGTGGCAAAAAGAAAAGAGAGAAGTAGTAAAGTTAAATACTGCCCCTATCTAAATCTATGACAATTTTGTGCAGATTGCTTTAGAATATTTGCAATGATCCCCAAAAAAATTCTTCCTATTTCTATAAAATCCATTTTATACCCTCAATCACTCCAACGGATCAAATTAAAAACGCTACCTTTTAAAAATCCCACTTCCCACCGCGAAGAAATCAATCTGGATTCCGTGGTCAGCTGCGATTTCTTATTTATACTTATTTCGTTCGGCTCCCGAAACAGCCTCAGAGGCCCAAAGGGGATGGTTTCGCGGAGATTCGGCTGCCCCCTCGCCCTGAATCGATCTGTGGCGGAGGAGGGGGATCCAGGCGTCGGTTAAGGGCGCTCCCTGTCCACGGGAGAAAGTGCACTTTTACCCGGCAAGGGGCGACCGGGCGGCGCGAGTAGGAGCGTGTTCAAAACCATTATCCCCCGGCGAAATTGCGCTGGGGTGGCATTAATGGTACGGCGGCTGGTCCGCGACCCTTCTGCGAATATATCCGACGTTCTTTTTTTCGCCCGTTGCATTTTTCATCGCCCCCGTGAACACGTGAACTCGCGCGTGCACGCAGGCTCGCGGCTACTTACCCTCTCGCAGCCGCGCCACTCGCCGACCTCCTCCACTGCCTTCCGAATGTGAACCCTCCTTTTTTTTTCTCTCCACCACCCCTCTGGCCGTCTACCCCGTCGTGCGTGTTTTATCGTCGCAAAACGATGCACTTTCGGCTGGCCCCGCCATTCTGCGAGCCGCGGGCCAACGTTTTGTTGGGCAGCCCTTGGCGAATTTCGGTGTTGAAGGCAGTTGATTCAGTGGAATTAATTTTGCTGCCTGTGGCGAGCATCGCGATAATATTGCAATGCTTTTGTTCGTTTGTTTATTCTTGCTCTAATGGATCATTCGTCGGCGTTAATGGGTTCAATCGACGATACGCAAAGCCTAATTAACCAAATTGAAATTGTACTTGTAGCAGTTATAATCATTGAGATAATTAGGTAGTTGAGTCGAAGCAGTTAATGATAGAATGAATGTGTTTTACAGATGGAAGATTCGCGAGGGTATTAATGTCTTTTGTGCGAAATGTAATGGATTGTCTTTCAGCCTTTTGAAATATCCTGCCAGTTTGTCGGTGGGGGTTCGTCGACGTAACGTCGGTGCGCACGGCGGAAGAAACGGCAGGGTTAATGAAGACGAGATAATCTGGATCAAGGGGATAGGGAGGGGGCGTAAAAACAGCGAACACATTGTTTAAATTAAATTGAGCAAAACCGGGACTGCCGAGAATACGGAATCCCCGAATGAGAGAAAGAAATCGACTTTATTTACTGCTACACTTTTGGCAACGGGGAAAACTACGTTCCCCTCCATTTATTCCGCTCGGTTTTTCCGTGCACGCGCGCGACCCGGGCTCTTCTTATTTCTCAATTTACATGCTACCCCCTTTTCCTTCCCTTTATAATGAATTTTTCCGGCTCCCCTTGATTTCCACGGAATTACTCGTCTCTTTTATAATGTCCCCAGGATTTCTGCCTTCGTTACTCGCGCTACAAACCTCAGTCGCTTTGTTTATAATTAACGATTACTTGGAATGCACCGCGGCGTAGCAATTAACAGGTGTGTCACTAAAACTTCATTAATTGCCCCTCTGCGTGGAATGATAAAGATATCTTCGCTCCGTGGACGAATGATAATATAACTAATGGAGTTTGACATTATTCGCCGAGGCAGTATAATTTTGAGTGAGTGTAAACCTTTTTGAATGTGGTCGCTCGCGGTTGTAATTTAATCGTACAATTAATCTACCTGTTAATGCACGTAGAGTGCTTGCATCACTCATATATTACTGTAGTTCTGCTATGAATCGCTTCGGTGAATTGCGTAAACAAAAATCCCAGATTAAGAATAGGGACATCGGTAATTATTGAAAATTATTTAACCCATTGAATCGGTAATTCATTCGCCGTAATTGGAACCGAGAATGGGTATCGCAATTTTGTTTTCAACAATCGATGTCTCGATTTAGAACTCTTAGGATGCGCCTTTTACCAGCTGCCTCGAACTCGTTCCCACCTCACCGGCATTGAAATAGAATCGTGTTAACCTCTTATTTCCCTGTATCACGGAAATCTCATAATCACACAGCGCGCGCTGTAATTTCCGATAAACCAGGCGCTAATTTGACGCGCCTGGATCAGATTAAATCGAGAAAACTTGCTCCCTCCGAGATCTCGTGTTTTGCATAATTACAAGGTGCGTGATATCGATGCTCTCTCGCGTACGTCAGCCCTCCGCCAAGCTCCTTCCAACGTAACTTTCTACATCGCCGAGACTTTATCATTCCCTGGTGCCTCTAAAGAAACAATGCACACGAAACTCGAAGCTGTAACGTCGGAGTTGAATAAAGAAACTTAAGACGCCGCAATAATATTACCGCTACAAAAAAGAACCGCCATAAACAATAAGTCCAAGAACGAGTAAGAATAAAATCGTAACAAGGAAACAAGATCCAGATTTAGTGAAGGGAGAAAAAGAAAACGGCGACCGAGCGATTTTTTAACGAAACCGGGCAGAAACTGTTGAGACCGATGTGTATAAACAAATTCCAGAATATTAGCTGTGAATGGTCGGCCATTTTTATAAAAAATGGCTTTAAACATTAAAATTATGAAGTCGTCGGATCGATTTTATTCTTCATTAAACGGTAGATAATAATAATAATAATAATAATAATAGTTTGTCTTTATTCATCACAAATTCACATGAATTAAGGAATTAAGATCTTGATGAAAGGAATAAAAAAGCCTTATATTGACACTATGGCAATAACACATAAGACTTTTTTTATTCCTTTCATCAAGAATAATGAATAAATTGAATGAAGAATAAAATCGATCCGACGACTTTATAATTTTAATGTGTGAAGCCATTTTTTATAAAAATGACCGGCCATTCACAGCTAATATTCTGGAATTTGTTTATACAGATCGGCCTCAACATTTTCTGCCCGGCCAACATTTTCTTCCCTCCTGAGTGGAAATCCAAAGTTGCGAGGAAGAGAGACGAGGAATACGAGGGAAAAGTGGGAAGAGAAGGGTGGCCGCAGCAAAGAGCAGAAAGGGGAAAGGGTTATTAGCATTCGTGTTGTAGGACATCGCGACATAAGCAGCCAGTTTGCGAAAGCTCCGTGTCGGAGACACCGGGGAGGCCTTTTGATCCTGCTAATTTGCATGAAGGCACGCCCCGAATGGTAAAGCGATCAATCAAGTCACCGCGGTGAACAAGCACCGTCGCCCGGCCACGGTCGTTCTCGGCGAAAGCTCGTGGAAGCTCCTTCGTCTAGCTCTGATCGACCGCAACCCACGCCTCAACGGGCTAGTTCTCCCGCACGCCTCGGTGAATCTTAAATTGACCGCGCTTTCGCGCCAGAATCATATTAACCGGTTAGAGCTTCCGCTTTTATGCGCTTCCTCCCCCGCGTAACGGGGCTGCGTTGTTAGCCACTTTGCATGCAAATAGAGGGCCCGCGGTCGCCCGTGGCCGAATTCTTCTTTTTCCGTCCTCCGAGAGAGGTGGGCGGGGCGGCGGACATTAGAACCGCGAATTTTAGAATTTCCAGCTTGTTTCGCCGCGCGAACTCGTTAGCGAGCGAAGGTCTTCACTTTGCGCGGCGCTCTGGCGCGAAAATCCTAACGAAATTGTTCGCCGGGGTTAAACAAGGGGGCCGCGAGGGCGTTAATGGAGCGACCCATCGCAGCTATTCGGCGTTCGAGCGAGACAGTCGGGGTGGATGCGTGTGCAGAGGTATCGTGTTGCAAGGGAGGGATGAAAAGGCTCGATGAGTGAAGGTAAGAGAAACTCCCGAGTTTACAGGTCGGATTGCCTGGAACAGGCGTCGAACTTTAGTTCCGTTTACGGGACCGTGAGTTTCGTTTACCCTTCCTGTCGGTCGACGATGGTTTCTGGGTTATGTGCGTATTAAATTCGCGGCGCGTGGCTTCGCCCATTTCGAATAATAAAAAAAAAACAAGTATTGGGAAACCAAGGGGAGGCGTGGCTTAGATTTCAGCGCTGCGGTGGTAAGTTGGCGAACTATTGCAAGTAGGCCCGGATCCCACCAAACATTCCGAAGAAGTATTTATTAATCGAAGAAGTAAAATTTTAGTGTTCAAAAAAATTCAAAACCACTCTTTTTTCACAAAATGTCTATATAAACACTGATAATCGTATGGACTTCGACCTACTCACAGTAGTTTAATTTTCTGTCACTAGTTGGCGTACCGAAATTCTTGCTTTCCCAATAGATTGTTGAAGGGGGCGAGAGAAGGAGGATCCTTATCGATTATGTGAGTTATAAAAGTCGTAAATATTATTATTATTATTAAATGTCTTTATTACACCATTACAATTAAATTAAATTAAATTAAATTACAATGGCGAGTAGGCGAGGTTCAGCATTAAGTGCTGCTCAACCTAACCTAAAAAGCCGTTGGGAGGTAAGAAAAAGGAAAGAAAGAATAGAACAAAAAAGGAAAGAAAACAAAATAAAATAAAATACAATAGGAAATTACATAGGTTGGATTACATATAGATTGGATAGGTACTAAGGTCGGGCCAGATATATTGGCCGGTGAGTTTCGTGAGGAGTATCGTCCTATTCTCAACGTTTTCTGACTCGCTCTCGCCTTGCCAGAAAAAGAGTGCGCCAGAAGTGGTGGGGATAGTGCCGAGCTCTTGACGTGTAGGCCAAACCGAGCTCTTAGCGTAGAGATACATACATCAGAATAGGTGTGCGTTGTGAGGAGTATTCTTCTATTCTCAACGTTTTCTGACTCGCTCTCGCCTTGCCAGAAAAAGAGTGCGCCAGAAGTGGTGGGGATAGCGCCGAGCTCTTGACGCGTAGGCCAAACCGAGCTCTTAGCGTAGAAATACACACATCGGAATAGGTGTGCGTTAGCTGCGAAAACGAATTCACCGGCCAATATATCTGTATGTAGATACCAATGTCTGTCGAACAGTTCCCAAGATTCTATCAAACTTTCGGAATGGAATCGGTGAACCGCAACGCTACGAGGTCGCGCGGAAACTTGTCGATTGCGACACTCTTCTGTTCAGCCTGGCTTGCAAATCTTCGCCGGCGATAAATCGCACCCCGTGGTCCCGGGCAACTGAAGTGGTTAATTGAGGCAACCGGCGAGGAACTGCTCCTGGCGACCAGCCAAAGTCACGGATCATACGCGTGGAACAGTAAAGCGGAGGTTGCTGGTCCTATTCAAGCGATTATTCATAACGTGCGGTAGAAAAATCCCAGTAAACCGCGCAGCTAATAAGGCGGTTGATATAGGAACACTTGGCTTTCGATTCTCGTTCCTGCAAGCTCGTCAGTCCACTGTGACGGTTTGAAAAATTAAGCTATATTTAAATAAAAATTCTACGTAGATGCAAGGTATAATGCAATTAATTATTATTATTATTACGTCTTTATTTCCTATATACAAACATATAGCCAATATTTACAGGCAGGTACTGTGAACAGTTTTCGTATTTATTAAGATACTCTTATGTTAAGCAAAAATAAATTTAAAAGAATTGCTTTCGAATTTTCAATCGACAAGTTTCGACGAATTTTATTCAACAATTCACAAAAGCTCCCTCTTTTAGTTTCCACAGAGAACCGATCGTCTCCATTATTTTACGCAGCGTTGGCACTTCCGTGGATGCAGTTCATCTTGACAGACCATTTGGCGCGGCAGCCTCGGGGAATCAAAGCGATCCTGATTCGAATCTCCCTGTTTGCCGATCTGATCTAGCGGTTCTTCGCTCGCCTCCCGCGTTTCGCAAGTTAATACGGATAAACGGTGAAACGGACGACGCGTCCCGTCGCGTCGCGGTAATCCGTTGTATAAATTCGTGGGCGGCGAGCAAACACGTCGTGTCCGTTTCGTCGTGGACGGTAAAAATGCGGGGGCACGAGCGGAAGTGCATTGCGGTCACACGTGACGGCAAGCAGAGGCGCCCCTGCCTGCAGACGAGCGCCGTTCCCTGATCCATTTCGCTCGATTAGCCCTCCGTCGTACCCCGTAATTTCGGGGTAACATTACGCCGTCGCTGCTTTAGCCGACCCGTATTTTCCTGGCCGTCGTCGAACGATTAAAAATGCGAAACACCGAGCCGGACTCGAATTCGTCGCGGTAATGAAGGCTGACCAAGAAAACAGTGAACTGGAAGGGTTGAACGTAAAGTTCGTTTTGTGGAAATGATGCTGCTGAATTCTTCCTACGTTGGAATACAATCAAAATTTTTCTAAAATTTTTGGCAAAAATTGCTGTGCCATTCTGTAGCAAGGGTGGGAAATTTTGGAAGTTCAAGATCCCTTCTGCGACTGTGAATCGGGATTTTGTTCGATAAGTAGAATACTTGTGAATTTATGAAATTAGAATGGAAGGAGGAATGAAAATAGAATTGTATTTTCTCTGCTTATTTTCAATTTTCCCTTCCACCCTTTGCGTATCGTCTATACTTTTCTTCCTTCTCAATTCTTCCTACTTTTCCTCTTCACTCCTTCAGTTCTCTCTCCCTTTCACCTCTTTCAATCCAACCCCGCATCCCCCCCGCTTCACGTTCTCTTCTCTCAAACTTTCCCCTTTTTTCACAACCACAAAATATACCGCAGTTCGTCAAGTAACTCTCCGTTATACGACCGCCCGAGAAGATCAGTAGATGTTATTCTATTTCCATGTTCCTCCGGCGCAAGTTTTTCCATTCCCTTTGTCGAGCTGATTTATCGCCGCCCTTATACCCGCTTGTACTACTAGCACGGCCCTTCTTCTCCTCTGCCCCCGCACCGTCCCTTTGACTGATAGTCGGCTCCGCATCGCCAACGGTAACGGATGTTCCGTAAGCTTCGCACGTCCCTGGAATTCCCGATTCCCGGCTTCCTGTCTATCCCTCTTCCGCCCCCTCCCCTGACTTTAACCATATTTCTTCGTTTCCTCGGCTGCTCCAAGGAGATTCGAGGGAGGACTGAAGGGGTCGTGGGCGACCCTCGAGACTAATAGGGGGGCTCGGTAATTAAAACGAATGTACATAACGAAATCTATACACCTGTATACACTTATACACTGAATCGGAAGCTACTGGTACTTGCAACTTCTGCGTTATCCTTGCATCGTCGCGTCGAACTGCTACTTCCATCCGCAATCCATTTGATTGGCCAGAAACACGCTCGTTAAATACACATAAATTACGGATTAAATTGGAGGAAATGTGGAGCAATAATTGTTCCTCTTAAAATTCAAGTGTCGAACCACGAATGCTGTATAAAGACACTTCGGAGCCACTGGAAGGAACGTGCTCCCGCGGGGAAGGCACGGTGCATTAATGCAACGCAAACGTCCTTGCAAGGGAGCGCAGAATTGTTGCTAAATTGCGACGGGGACGTTGATAATATCACGGGCACCGCGAGCAGGATGTCCGCGAATAATCCACGGCGGGCGGCGCGATTTATCAAGCGCATTTACGTCGCGTTAACGCGTGTCACGCTCGATGTGGAATGACGATAATAATAATAAGAATAATGAGGCACTCCTTGTCCCTTTTTCCCCCTCTAACGATGGTAATTTTTGCTTGCAGAGGCCGAAGTGAGATCACCCCGTTTCACCGGCTCCGGCTGGCTGGCGTTCCCCGCTTTAAAGGCTGCTTACAAGCACGTCCAATTAGAACTGGAATTTCGCCCGGAGGCGTGGGACGGAATTTTGCTTCTTGCCGGGGAGAGGGACGATCTCCAGGGTGACTTCATGGCCTTGATATTGCATCATGGCTTTATCGAATTCAGGTAACGATATCACGTCATAAACCTTCCACCCGCTTAAAGGGTGTAGTCGCGATAATTGTGCCACGGAACCGGGACGACGTACCGAAACCCTCGGCTGTTATAATTTCAGGAAATTCTACCTTTGACAAGCCGAGTCTCTGAAATTTCAGGATGACTTCCGAGATCGATCTACGTTTAATAACCAATTTTCCAGCTGTAATAATTAAGGAGCGTGAATCATGATTCAGATTTGTTGTGCATTTCAATGAAATTGCGAGTGAACTTTCCCTCGCTTAGGTAATCGTAGATTATTGGATCTCGTAAAGTCCACCGTGCCATTAAATCGTCGCGAAAGAGCGAGTCGAACGCGAGTTTGCTGTCTGACAAACGCGTTCGCCCTAAAATCGAGGACGATGCTAGAAGTCGATCGATCGGAACGGTATAACGAGCCCGGTGTTCGTTGCACGCCACGCTCCGTCGCCGACGTGCATCGCCGAATTATGCCTGGCAACTTTCCCCAACTACCGGCAATAACCAAAGTTTCCCCGGGACTTCATTGCCCTATTAGCGGCAGGACATCAAAGGATTCGCGCGAGACCGCGATTTACTTCGATTTACCGCGATACACCGTCGCCCGTCGGAGGAGGACGCGATCTGGGGAACTTGCGTTGAACTCTGCTCGAAGACAGTGTCATTCCGTTCTCCGCGCTCGTCTCGGCGGGGATGAAGGCTAATTTCCATCGATAGGGCCCTGTGTCTCAGGATTGCGTTCGTAGGGCTACATGATGCTTTGCTTAACTAGCTTTCGACCGGAGTCGCGCTCAGATGTACATTTCACTTTGCGATCGTGTTTCCTCGCGTGTGTTTGCTGCAGGCATGCTTTGGCCTCTGAAGATATGTAAATCTTTGAAGCTACACGTGGCGAAAGATCGCTGAGATCAGCGAGCAGCTAACGAGGAGAGTATTTTAGGTGTCCGCCTTCGATGATTTTGATTTTTGGATATGTTATAGAGAACCGAAAAATAAGAAATACGTGTTTTTTTATTTTTATAGAGGACCGAAAAATAAGAAATGCGTATTTTTTATTTTTATAGAGGACCGAAAAATAAGAAATACGTGTTTTTTTATTTTGGCCTACTTGACTGTTTAGGGGGTGAAACCACCCCTCATAGTTACCCTCTAATAACGGTGACTGACGACAAGAACATCGTCCATACAGTAAATTATGACGCAAATGTACCCCGTATGAACTTTGGAGGGGTGGTTTCACCCCTTAAACATTCAAGCAGGCCAAAATAAAAAGACACGTATTTCTTATTTTTCGGTCCTCTAAAACATATCCAAAAACCAAAGCAATCGGAGGTGATCACCTGAAAATATTATAACTTTGGGGGGTGGTTTCATCCCCTAAATATGAAAACGGGCCTCTATAAAAAAACACGTATTTCTTATTTTTCGGTCCTCTATAACATATCCAAAAACCAAAGCAATCGGAGGTGATCACCTGAAAATATTATAACTTTGGGGGGTGGTTTCACCCCCTAAATATGAAAACGGGCCGCTATAAAAAACCACGTATATCTTATTTTTCGGTCCTCTATAACATATCCAAAAATCAAAATCATCGGAGGCGGACACTTAAAATACTCTCCTTCTAATTGCGCCGAGTCGATTAACTTTTGAAGCAGTTAATTGTAATAAGGCACACCGATTGTTTCTCTTATAAAGAATATTAGAGTTCCCTTGGTTGGCGTTCGAAAAAATATGAAAAATATTCAAACGAAATTTCAACTCGTGCTCCATAGAATCCAGCCTGCAAAGGGCGGGACTGGTATCGTATAAATGAAGTTCGCCGGCAGTGGATTTTGCTAACGTTGAAGGCACGGGAGCGACGAAGTTTTCCGGGGAAGTTTTACGGGACACTTTATCCACGTAACGTACTGGGCGGTCGTTCCGCGAGAGTTTGACGTGATCATTAATTAAGAATTCCAAGCGGGGTCTAATTTTTCGTTTACAGCTTAATAACCCGTGACTGCCGGCGGAGTAGCAGCCGATTTATGAAATTCAGAAGTTCCGTTGATGGCGCGAAAATTTCCCTGTCAACACGTCCGACGCACAGCACGCCTCGTCTCTTGTACCATTTATTCGATGAAATGTTGCCGATAATGTATACTTCACTGGAATATTAACGTCACCATGGTCTCGAATTAGGAGCAACGTAATCAAAAGTTTTCTGAATATGAGATAGCAGTAGAATTTTCTACCCCTAAGAAGAATATTTATAATACCCTGAAAAGCTCGTTCAGGAAAATTCCTTGTTAATTACCGAGAAGTCTGTAAATGATCGAAACGCGTGGTAATCATAGAAGCTCCTTCGACCGAGCTGTTTCTGTAATTTATTCAATACTGCCGCGACGATCGTACATTGTTCCACGGTGTCGTTTCCATAATTCATTAATCGGACGCTAAATGACTGGCCGAGGGATTTATCGTTCTGTCAAGCGGGCATCGATGCGGAACGCTTCTGCATTAATGACTGGAAAAGTGTGCAAGAATAAGCCGCGTGACAGATTGAAGGTTGAACGAAGACAGAGCATTCCGAGGCGCATGACTTTAACCCTTTAGCGCCAAACGTATCATATATGATACATTCCTTTCTTTGCCGTTTCGCCGTTTGCACTCGCATTTCGCTGTTTGCAATAGTTTAAGTGAACCATGTTTAGTGTAGTTTTATTCACTGAAGAAAGTTGGACCTATCTTAACCCTGTATTCCTTGGTTTTACGTATTTTGACCTCTGAAAAAAATAAATTAAAACAAAAAATTAATTTTTTTTGTATAAAAATATATAAATTCAGACCATTTTTAACGATAAAAACAAAACGGGATATTTTTCCTTCAACGGCATCTAGGTGCGGGCGCTAAAGGGTTAAACGCCGAAAGGGGTGGAAATACAAAAAGGAGTGTATTTTGAAAGGAGCACTGCCAAAATCCCCCAGGGATCCCAACAAGGCTACCAAAACATGAAAAAGCCGCTCGGAGAACTATAATCCTTTAAAACACGTTTTGTCAACGACCACGCTGGCCTTCTCGCGAGGCTCGAACCGGTAATATCAGCTCCATCCGCTAATAATCTCTGATGCCACTTAAACGCTACTTTTCTCCGCGGAAATATCGAAGATTTCGCGGGCTTTCAGTCGAAATGAAATTCTCGCGCGAGCGGAGCCGACGTGAAAGAAGGATCCGCCGTTATCCTATACGTGTATGTAGTTACCGTTCGCTTTCAGCGAACGGAACAAAATCTCCGCGCCCGAGTTTTCCGGCTTACCTATCTCCGATCCGAGTAGCCTTTTCTTCGGTTAAGCCGCGTACACGTATCACGCGGTGGTGTGCGGGGGTGGGTTGGGGTGTCTTTCCAGGGCGGATCCACCCCGTCGGGGGGCTTCAAAGAATCACTTTCACGTACACGGATGTCCGCATTACGGTTACATGCACCGGCCCGCGCGGATGGGCGTCGCGTTCGGAACGGAAGTAATATCCTACGAGCGGAGGATCGGACAAAAATAGAAATTGGGTCCTGGAAGGTGGCCAAAAGATTCTGTTAAAGGAAACGTGCTACTTGCTACGTGTACAAGTGTGCGTCTGTCTGTGTGTGTGTAGCTGTTTCCTTGCCCCTTCGTACGCTCGCGCGAGAGAATATCGTGTATCGAGGGAAGAAACTGTTTAAACGGTGACCTCCTGAACGAAGATCGAGCCCTTCGGGAGCTGGAAGGTGTATCTCGGATATTCGTAGAGCTTCTTGCTCTTTTTGTGCACCTTGGGGAAGTAGAGTCTTAGCATCAGGGTAGGTATGAGATGTATGCTAGTGTATTTATATTCAGAAGTAGAGGGAGGAACGGAGTTTTGGGTATAACGAATTATTATTATTATTATTAAATGTCTTTATTGCACCATTATAATTAAATTAAATTAACCCTTTCGGTACGAGTGACGGATATATCCGGCATCCATCTGATGACCTGTGTGTCCGAGTGCCGGATATATCCGGCGGCACGGGACGAGCTGCCGCTCCTAGCGCCAACTTTAGTCGGCACTTTCGATAGTTTAAAAAAAAAAAAGGCACTTTTGCGGAAACGGACGCCGTAGCGAAAGGGTTAAATTACAATGGCGAGTAGGCGAGGTTCAGCATTAACTGCTGCTCTACAACCTAACCTAAAAAGCCGTTGGGAGGTAAGAAAAATTAAAGAAACGAATGACGTGTGTCTGTGGGAATCCAGAAATAATGAAATCACAAAAAGTCTCAAGGTATCTTCACCTTTGAGAGTCCACCAAATCTCAAGGATCTCGGTATCCCAGTTGTTAATAGGTTAATATTAGGACCAATGGTAAATAAAAGCAGCAGAAACTGGTTTAGATGTATCATGAGATGCTGTTAACTCCAGCAAAGCCCCATGTCCTGGCAATTAATTACTCATCACGAGGCCCGTAATTTTAGCAGTTTACTGCTCTCAGCCGTGCCTGAAGCTGCGGAACGTGACTTCGCCCGAGTCTCATATGTCACACCGTCATCGCGAAAATGTCAAGTGCGCGCACCGCGGCGGGGATTGCGAAAAAAGTGTCACCCCGAAAGAAGGTCAGGGTCAGGATCCCGCGATACGCCCCCGGTGAGCGCTCAATTATTTCCCAGGGTCCCCACTCCGCGAGAGTAGCGGTTCTTAGGTGAAACTAAACGGCTCTCGAACGGAAGCCGGGAAATCCCCGTGCGTTCCTCGGTCTCCTTTATCCCGCCGTGGGACTTTAAGAGGCATCAGCCTCATACATATGTGGCAACAATGGCCGAAATTGAATTTCTGTTTCACGGCTTCCAGCCTCGAGTTATCCCCCTCCCGGCTCGCTAATCGGCTCTCTAGCTATCCTGTCGCATGCAAAACGAGCAGTCGAACTTAATTCGGGTAGCGCTCGAGCGTTTGATTGCGAGCGTGTTATGGAAATGCGGCAGCCATGACAGTGATTTGCTTTGGATAGAATTTAAAAAAATCCTGAAATCCAAATTGTAGGATCACGGAAAAAGGAAAGTCGCCTCAACGGGACTCGAACCCGCGAACTCTAGATTTGCGCGCTGGCCAGCCGCCTTAGCCACCTCGGCTACCGTCGACTTCCCCAGTCTTAGTTATTCCGTGTCCTCTCTTATGCTATGGGGTTCCTGATCCCACACGATTCTGTCTGAAAGTTACCCGGGAACGGACTAATAAAATTAGGAATCATGGAGAACCCAGTTAATCAAACACTATCCACACTGATTAATGGATACGCGAAGAGATTGGACCGCATCCACCGACAATCATACACGAAACACGTTCAGTTTTGAAGCTCGAATTCGCGAGCGGCTGGAGCCGCGGCTGAAAATTCGCGGAGCGGCGCGGCTATTAATTACGCGCGTACTTCAAGCGCGTGGATTTACGGCGAGCGCGGTGTAACTCGTTAAAATTTCTCATTAACATGTCGTTTATCCCCCGACGGCGATGATTACCGAAACTTGGAATTGAAGACGCGGTGACTAAGCAGGAAACTTTCCCTCTTTCGTTCGACTCGCGCGGAATCGCGCCCTGCGAGACGAGCCGAGTAAACTGAAGGGAGGAACAGGGGGGGAGGACGACTAATAGCGCGCGAATAAATTAATGGGAATCGTGGAAAGCATCGGTTGTTTGTAGCGCTCGCGAACCCAGTCGCGGGAACCGGGCGCGCTTAGTGTTAGTCTGTAAATTAAGTGTAAGTAATTATGATGATCGCCGCTTAATGGCACGCGAAAGTTACTTTATTGCACGGCAACGTGATAAACTGGCTTCCTTGGACGCTAGCAAGCCCATTTGCCTGCGCTTAACCGAGGGCCCTTAATCATAAGCGGAGTAATTAGCCAGGATAATTCTCGGCGAGGGAAATTTAAACCTGCCCTCACCATTTTTCCGACCACGATGACGTGGTACTATATTCTTCTGCATTTAAGAGCAAGGTATTTTTAAGAGGCATCAGAATTTGTTCGGAACGCTCCTTCCATTTACCTTGACCACCTTGAATGATTGTACTTTTATTGGTGATATGGAAACATGTCTCTGATGGAAGCTCTTCATTTCTAGGGACAAGATAATACAATCGGGTACCCACATATTTGCCTCGAACTCACGGCTAGTGGTGGAGAACTATCGATGGTTCTCACTATCGAAAACTATAGATGGCTTATTTTCATTATCGATAATTATCGGTATTGAAAATCGTACGTTAGTCAATTAAAAAATTCAGAATCCCAACTATAGATGGCTTATTTTCACTATCGAAAACTATAGATGGCTTATTTTCACTATCGAAAACTATAGATGACTTATTTTTACTATCGAAAACTATAGATGGCTTATTTTCACTATCGATAATTATCGGTATTGAAAATCGTAGGTTAGTCAATTAAAAAATTCAGAATCCCAACTATAGATGGCTTATTTTCACTATCGAAAACTACAGATGGCTTATTTTCACTATCGAAAACTATAGATGGCTTATTTTCACTATCGAAAACTATAGATGGCTTATTTTCACTATTGATAATTATCGGTATTAAAAATCGTAGGTTAGTCAATTAAAAAATTCAGAATCCCAACTATAGATGGCTTATTTTTACTATCGAAAACTATAGATGGCTTATTTTCACTATCGAAAACTATAGATGGCTTATTTTCACTATCGAAAACTATAGATGGCTTATTTTCACTATCGATAATTATCGGTATTGAAAATAGTAGGTTAGTCAATTCAAAAATAAAAACAGCTGAAATTCAGAACCCCAAATTTAATTTGTAATATTATTACAAATTTCGATAGTGAGAACCATCGATAACTATCGTAAGTACCATTGATAGTTCTCCACCACTGCTCGCGGCTCTTCGAAACTCCAAAGTGTTTAAAACGAACAACAAAGAGACCATCTGAAACTGGAATTTTTATTCTCCAAATTTTCAATCACTGCGTCTGGAACATATTCTGTGACCATTTTCCCAGCACCAATACCCACTTCATCGGTTTTACGTAACGAGGAGGCGCGAAGATTGCGCGATAATCACGAATAATCGCGAAACCAAGGCCGAAACGTTATTAGCGAGTAATTCCAGCGACGAATCGAGTTGCCCGTTTCGATGAATTTCTCTTTCACGACATTTCGCGGGACGCAACCGCGCGCCCGCATTAATCTCTCATTCCGCCTCCGATGGGCGACCACGCTATGGAATAGTTAATAGATAATGCCTTTTAATTTCCGCTGCGACGCGCCTCGCGACAGTTCTCCCGTTGCATCGCGGCCCATTTACCTCGAATTACGCTTCTCGCGGGAAATTCGGGACAGGTTAAACGGGAGAAGGGTTTCACGCGGGACGAAGTCGGTCGAGTATCTGCGCGAGGCTCGCTAAGGATCCGTTGGCGAACGCGAGGCAGTCTCTTCGGGGAGACGTGCTTTACGAATAATGGCTCATGCGTTCACTGAAACATGTCTCAGCGTCGTAATGAATGATTATTGCGAGAAGAGGGAAAAGGAATCGCATTTCGCTCTGGGTTTCGTTGTTTAGCAGGTTGTGGCTTTATCTGGGACACTATGCGAGAATTATTATAAACACGAGAAGTCGTGAGTCTAATGGTTGAGAACTATCGATGGTTCTCACTATCGAAATTTGCAATAATATAACAAATTAAATTTGGGATTCTGAATTTCAGCTGTTATTATTTTTCAATTGACTAACCTACGATTTTCAATACCGATAATTTATTTTTATTTATTTATTTATTAATTAAACGGGTTGCTCGATAATTATCGATAGTGAAAATAAGCCATCCATAGTATACGATAGTGAGAACCATCGATAACTATCGTAACTACCATCTATAGTTCTCCACCACTAGTCGTGACTATATAAATCTGATAGAAAATTCGTGCGCATCCAAAGGTGAGTTGTGACCTTTTCCAGATAAGCTACTCCTGTGGTTTACGATTGCTTGTCGAGGTTCCACATATCCACTCTGTGTTCCTATCTACTTGGAGGGCAGTTGTCATCCAGTGAATGTGTCCCGAACACCAGTTGCAAGCCATTGAACGTCTCCTCTGAAGAAGCCTTAACTCCTCGGTCGATTGATTCATAATCTTCCCCCTCCCCTCCCCCGCGTCCTTATCATGAACTCGATCTTCGAGAGGTCCTGACAAAGTCATCGGCGACTTATCGAAAAAACGTTTGAGCCCCCTCGAGCGTTCCAAGGGTAGGAGGCTCGTTGTACTGAATGAAAGAACGAGGTCGACGTAATCGTCCTATTTGTTCAAAGGTTCGATTGCGGTAGCGGAGTCGGCACCGTCAGGAGCACGCAAACAGTCCGACTGAACGAATGGAACACCCTGACCGTCTACAGGCATCGATGGGACGCCTGGATTCAGCTGAATCAAGAGAAACGCGTGGAGGGAAGATCGAAGGTAAGGATGCCTCGTCCGAGGGACGCTTGTTGAATCCAACGATGCCGTGTTGGTGCCTCGAGATAAAAAGGAACGAGCGATTTTCGCGGAGATCGAGCTCGAGGACGGGTTGCTTAATATATTCTGCGCGCCGGGTAATTAATTACCAAACCTTTCCGGTGTCTACAACTTTCAAGATTACGCTAAGTCTTCTACTTATTCGCTTAACCTTCCGGCGGGCGCGCTCTTTTTCATAACGGGAGCGGGCGCGTCATGCACGAGGTACACTGTGAAAGAATAACACTTATTATTATAAAATAAACATTATGCGGTGAAAGTTTATGATATTTGAGAGCTTATTATTGATTTATTTGAATAATAATTGTTCCAAAGTATCGTATAAATATCGAATAATGAAAAGGAAAGTTATTTATCTTTTCAGACTAACGAATTCTCGGGTACTTTGTACACGAACGCGCTCGCCGGAAGGTTAACTACATAAAAACTGAAAAAGAGAACAGAGTCTCTTGGGTCCCATAATGCACGTCTGTTGTTTTTTTATAAATTAGGAGTTCCCCAGCTGCGATCTCTCCGTGAACATTATGCATCCCCTAAATTGAAACTGTATGTCGAAAGTCACTCATAAATTAGGCACGTCGTTGCTCCAATTTCGTCCGAAGCCACAATTTTTCCAGCAAAGATTCGCGGCACCGAACCCGCAAGCGACATCCACGCGAATCCGTTCCCCTCGACAGTAATTTTCTGCCAGTTAAAAGAGGCAACATCGCGCGCCGGTGTTCCCCTTTAAAGTTCCAGGCCGACTGACGTCTTTAGAGACGAGCAAATCTTTTCACGACTTGCCCGTGTATTCCTGCCTCGGTGCGCGCCGACGTCATCGTTATTCATCTGCATGCGATTCCGTCCGCGATACGCGTTTCCCACGGAAATGTTATTTTCCAGTGAAATCGTCCGTTTAACGACGGCCGCGAAACCGCGGCCGGCGATTATTTCCTCGAGACAGCATCGCGGCCGAATTTCACCGCGTTAATTACGTATCTTTTAATTCGATTGGTAGCAGCGTTTCATCTCTGCGGCGGGTATAAATTTCGGATTAAATTGTTCGACCAGTGTCTGAAAAAAATTGACAGTCAAATTCGACATAAATGCAGAGGTGTTTTACCGATAACACGTGGTATCTGTATCACGGTTTCGCTGGTTCGCTATTCGGTAATTAACCTGTCAATTTGCACGATAATTTCTCCACGATTCGATGAGTCCTTTCCACTTTTCGTTTCGTTATCGACGCGGTGCGTAATTGTCCGCGGCAAATTAATATTTAATGAAGCTTCTGCGCGACGGGAATAAAAGCAGGGCGATGCCACTCGGGGGTGTTTGAGGAATTTCTCCTCAAACGGCGCGTGAAACGAGCTACATTAAAGCTTCGTATAGAAGCTTCTGTATTTCGGGATTCAAATATTGTAAACGCAATGTTCAGATCGTAGGAGGATATTGAGTTACGACGAACATTTGTGGGAGGAAAAAAGGAAGGTTTCGTTTCGTTGCCATTGTGTCTGTCTCATTTCTATAATAAAATGAAAGAGGGTGGAGAAAAAGGAGGGAAAAAGGGGACAAATGTGAACCCGGCTTAGCATGAAATAAAACCGAGACGTGTAAGTGCCATTGCGATTAAAACAGAGCGTAGTGTAGTTAACAATAGTGCGGACGTGCGCGTTTGTTGGGAAAAAGGATCCCACTTACAGCGCCGAAGCACCGAGAGACGCGTCGAATAAGATTTCCTGATGTTTCTATCAGAGAAAGGTGGAGAATATTACTTCCAACTTCCGACATTTGAAAACGGCACCCTGCGCAGTCCGACTTTTGGTTTTATTCGAGGCACAGCTCGATTCATTTTTGCGTAATTTCATGTACGATTCGACAAGTGCTGAACAATAAATCGTGTACGTTAATTATAGATACCGTAAAATTATTAATCAAGAATCCCAAACTCTTGAAGAATCACCAGAAGCTTCTTAGGAACAAGTTAGCGGTTCTTCTTTAAGGGGCTTTTAAAGGGGCGGAAAGCCCCTTAAAAATTACCGTTGTTTGGAATTTCTTTTTGTCACAAAGGAATGTGTTTACTAAATTGAAGATTTTTTCTATTTATTAATATGTGTTTTGAGAATACAAAAAAAGGGTTAGTGTAATATGCGCTATAAAAAGAAGACGCCTCGACAAGAAAATATAACACATGTCCTTTTGCATTCCCAAAACATTAATTAATAAATAGAAAAAAATTAACCCAGCAAAATCATTCTTTTTGTGACAAAAACCAATTCCAAAGAACGGCAATTCACCAGTCACAGAGAAAAGACACCTTAAGCCAGCTGCCTTTAAGAAACAACGTCTTACAATCCCTCGAAGTGTGCTCCGTCCCCGTGGAAACGTGACTTTACTGCATTCATAAGCAGTGGTCATTCAAATAAAGACAGATGGCCGTGGCTGAAAGCTATGAATAATCGAACCACACCCGCGGGAAAAGGGACCGCGCCAGTGTGTAATCAGTAAAATGTACCCGCCGCCCGTAAAAGTTGCCCCACAGTTTGCTCGATTAAGGAAATTCACCGAGTCCCGCGATATCGCGTCGCGTTGTTTATCGATCCTTCCCGTCCTTCCCCCGTCACTGCTGCACGGAGCTAATTTTACCCTAATTTATGTGCGTCGCTGTAATGAAACTGGGTCGGCGGTGGCGTGACATCGGACGCGTGTGGTTTTATTAAAATTTTCGTAATACTTTACACCGTGGGATCTGTTGGTTAATTAACGCGTCGCGGGCTAATATCGCCTGGCGTTTCATAACGGGCTACAAAATTTCCTTGATTCATTTTACACGGCCCCGGTAATTACGAGGCCGCGAACGGGGATGCGCGTTTATCTCCTTAACGAGGCTTTCGTGGCGTTTCGATCTTTATTAGATGCCCGCCTTGTCAGAACTTAGTGTGAAGTTCGGTGAGATGACTCTTTAAGGGAGCATCGATACGAGACGTTCGATTAAACGTTAAACAGACCCGCGCTAATTAATGCGCTTCTATTAAAGTCCCCGTAGCGCCTAGTAATGTAGAGAGCTCTCTTGATTAATTAATGCCTCGTGGCCTGCTATTACGTTTTCATTTCATAATGAACATTGCAATCTGTCTAGCTATCTCACCTAAATGAGCACTCTTGTTTCTCTTATTACTGAGCTACATTTTGATAAATGGAATACTAGGATAATAGAATAATAGAAGAACTTTTCCCATAATTAGAACAGTGCAATACACGACGGGAAACGCGAACTTCGTCTAAGCTATTCGCGTTTTTAATCACTTGTAAACATCTCACTCCCCTGTTTCAACTTTTCGGCCAACTTCGCGGTAATTAAGCACGTTTTATTACATCGGACTGGCGTTTTCTTTAAATTACACCGAAGAATTGGCCGGCATTTCCCTCTCGAATTAAAAGTCTTTAAAAGCTCCCTACTTTCCGAGCGCCTCTCCCCTTCTCTTCACCTAAGGTATCTCAGTTTTTCCTTCTTCCTCCCGTTTTCTTCGCGCTTTCTCCCTCGACCTCTCTCATAAGACTTGCAAATTGTTTCGTAATAAGTTAGCACGCCGCCTCGGCAGAAGGAGAAAGAGGCGCTACTTTCCTCGTGGAACCAGAGTGCTTTCGAGTGCTCCTTTAAAAACAGCCAAGTTCGTCCACGAGCAAGTTCCGCGGAACAATCGGGGAGGATATTGTCCGCGGCCGCGGCTCGTTGGCGGAAAGAAATCTTAAACTCCGCCGACAAAAGTGTAGTTTTTTCGTGCGCAAGAATACGAATGCTTTATTAGCTAATAATTGTCACTTTTTTTGCGACGAACACGCATCGATCCTTGAATATTAATTCCGAGGAGCTACTTAGTTCCAAGTAGATACTTACTACTTCCACTGAATTCCCGCAAACATTACCTGATCCGAAACGAAAACTAGGGTAAACGCACCAGTAAATGAACAGTTAAGGCTAATTATTATAAGGCTAATTATTATAAGACTATAGTTAAGGCTAATGAATGAACACTATTATAAAATTATGTTTGCAGCGCGATTTAAAAAATTGCTGCAAAAATTGTTTGGATTTGAAGCAAGAAAGGAAAAGAAGTCTCTAATTAATTACTTGCTTACTTTAATAACTTATTTCACTCAGATTAATAAAAAATGTTCATTCACTGGTACGTGTTCATTTACTGGTACATCCACCCTATATCGAACTTCCACGAACTTCTCGAAAAACCGCGGGAAGCTTACACGTAAACAGCGAATCAGCAGCCTTCTTTGCGGGAAGCCCTCGATAAAAACCAGGAAGCGAACGAGTGTATCCCGCGTTTCGGACTAGTGTTCGGCAAGAAGAATCGACAAAGAAGCGTTAATCGATGGGCGGTCTCGAAGATCGCCCGTGACTTGAAAACCCTGCCCTCCTCCCTGGTTTTTTAACCCGCGGATGAGGCAGCGGGCGAGTTTAATTACCTCTAAAATCAGCTAGTAAATGGGTTCGCGAACCGATCCCACTTCATCCCGAAGTGCCATTAAGCATTCGGTGTCCTAAAGACAGCCTCGTAATTAGAGGACCCAGCGATTTGGCTTTCTTCCATCTGTCTCTTCTTCCCGACTTCCTTCGACCCTCCGCGATAGTTCCTTTTATTTTATTTTTCGGCTAGACACGACTCGAAACACGGGGTTTGACATTTCTCGCGACGTTGATACGATTTTCGGCGATTTTAGGTGGACTTTGTGTCACCTTTTTATAATTCAGAAATCAACTGGTGTATCATTGATTTTATTATTATTTTATTATTCATTTTCACGAATCTAAGTCCTTTCTTCCAGTAATTATCAGATTGCATCAAATGAATGAGCAAATTTAGCTCACTTCTGTGAGAAACTTCGCGTTCAATCGGTAAATTCTGCTGCTTTATTAAAAGTACGTATAAAGCATATTATGAGACAGGAATGTGTCGCTGGAGACACAAAGCGTGTTTCTTGGGCGTCTAATTTTCTGGACTCTGTAACGGGTCAGAGGGTAGCTGGTATCTTCTCGCAGCTGGTTTAATTCTTTTTTCCCGGAAACACCGAGCTAACACGGAAAGGCAAATAAGCTGACAAAAGAGAGATTTCCATGGAACCGCGACGTAACGTTTCATACGATAAACGGAATACAATACCTCGTTTTATCAGCATCCAGACAATCGCCACGCCAATCTTGATTAATCCTGGTTTAATTTTTCACTGCGCGTTACGTTTAATATTCGTATTACATGTACCACTACGACTGGCTTGTTTCATTTGTTTCACTTGTTCGTTTATCTCACCCGTTTCGCTGGCTTCATCTCCTCCGCTTGTTTTATCTTCATTTGACCCGTTTAAATCACTCAATCGACCCATCGTTGTATAAATAAAGAACAAAAGAAGTTTCAATGGAAGTGAAAAGAAGCACTGTGTATCGAACTTTTTCGCGTGAATCTTCATCTATCGAAGGTGTCAAGTAGAAATCAAAAGGAAGATGTCAATGAAGTTATCCAAACTTCAGAGGCTCATTCAAGTGAAATCAGTTTTTTTTAAATATTCATGGAAACAAAAGAAGAGAAAGGGAATCCAAGGATTGCGGAGGGTGGCGTTTTAACCCTTAGGCTGCCGCTATAGCCACTATATTGGCACGGTTCTACCCCCTCGACTCTATGGGACTTATTGACTACTCATACATAAAAATTTTTGGAAAAAAAGGACCCCTGTTTTTACGAAAAAATAGCAGCAGCCTAAGGGTTAACCCAAGTTCTTTTCCAAGTTGTTCACGCGCAGCGAGGTTCGTCAGGGAATAAATCTCAGACTTGTGCTTTCATGACTATCGGCTCCTCATATCGGAAACGCGTTTCAATCATCCCCTTTCACCAAAGAAGGTACGTTGATGCTTCCCCCTCGCGACAACGAGAAAGGGAAAGGGGGATACAAAGCACAATAACCCTCTTTCCATGTTCAACAGCGTGCAGAGAGAGAGAGAGAGAAAGCGAGAGAGAGAGAGGAGTGGAGGGATTCATTAAAAAGTGAGCTCCGCTGTCCCCATTTTACCTGAGGCTCTATAAACCCTCGAAGTTGCAGAAAATTAGCCTCCCCTCAGACAGGAGGAGCAGATTAACTGCATCTGACGGCTGATCGTGCCGTCAGCCGGCTCTCCACGGAGCGTCCTTTTCAAAGAAGCATCGGGGAATCCGATTGTATCGTGCCGCCTTATAAAGTCGCCTACAAACGACGGATTATCCCTCTCCCCCTTCCGTCCGCCCCTGATCCCCGTGGTTTCAGTGCGAACAAGCGGAAGAACGGTCGACGTTCCGCGCAAATAATGGGTCTTAGGCTGCGGCGTATCGCGACGGGGCTAATAAATTAGATGTACGTTAAATTATGTGCGCTAAATCTCGGGGAGGCTTTCTGACACGAACACGGTTGCGACTTTTTCCTTGCTTTCGTGGGATTTTAAGGCGGCTATTCAGAGCCGGGGAATTTCTGAATTGCAATCGGCAGGGCGGAGGAATTGAATGTCAGTCTGAATAGTTTTGATATAATAATAATAATAATAATAATAATAAGTCTTTATTCTTTTATATCAATCGTTAATTAAAGACCTTTATATCTTTTTACTATAAGCTATACCAACTGCATTACTTTGTTCAAATTTTTGTATTTTAATGGGTTCTCCCGTTAATTCAATAATAATAATAATAATAAAAGAGAAATTATTTTTCCCACCACTAAAATTCCTCCCCATTTCGCGGAGCCTCGCAGAAGAATAACACCGCAGCCTCGAACAATTGCACCACCTTTGAATAATTACTAGAATTCATAACAACGCGAACCAACAGGTTCAGCGTCTCCCCGAAATGACGTCCGCTGCAATTTGCTATTAATCGTTGAGGTCCGTGCAAATATACACAAAGCGGAGTGTGTATTTACAGGAAACCAGCGGTGGATATCAGAAATGAATTATTCCCCTCGTAATTAATAATTAATAATCGATGGCATCCTGTCGTCCTGCTTCCGACGGGTGGAGACTTCTCGCGAATTTCGGTGGCGAATTCTCGCCGGCTTAAAGACAACCGAAAACGGTGCCGAGATGAAAATTGAAGAGATTAAATTTGAATTTTTGAAAGGAACTTTTGGTAACCGTGCCTCCGCTCGAATCTCATTTACGCTGATGTTTGGAGTATTTCTTCTCACCCCCAATTTTAATCGCGCTCGTTTCGCCTCCCGTTGCACACCAATGCGGAAGACTGGCGCGGGGGTCCCCCAACGATATTTTTCGTAATAGCTTTTCACGACCCCTATACCCGGTGTCGGATCAAAAGATTTACCTCGTCCGCCTCGGCGAGCCTGTAAAAGTTCCGTGAAAGTTTCATAGGCCACGGGAACAGAAGCATCGATCGTTTAAACTTTATACAATTACGAATGGCTCTCTCGGAAGTTCATTCATCGGCAGCCGCGTTTCCGGGTGTACGTTTTGTCGCTTTTAATGGGGAAACCTTGTTATCGCGATGGCCGAGGATTAGTTAGAAAATGGGACGTAATTTAAGGGAACTCTCTGCTTTCAGCCTTCATGCCTCTCTATATTTTTAATCTTCCCTGGGTTCGCTACAGCTCCACTCTATATTCCCTGCCTCTATATTCTCTACATCCGCCGAGTTCGCTATGTTTCTTCTCTGAACTTTATACATTTCTCCGGCGATGCTTATTCAGTGGATATTATCGGTTTATAGGGTAAAGGACCCAATTACTGAAACCTAACCAATTACTGTCACCTTAAGCTATTTTAATTAAAATAACGAATAAATAAACTATAGTATATAATTTATAGCATAGATTATTGGTTGAATTACTGTCATCTTAAGCTATTTTACTTAAAATAACGGATAAATAAACTATAGTATATAATTTATAGCATAGATTATAGGTTGAATTACTGTCATCTTAAGCTATTTTACTTAAAATAACGAATAAATAAACTATAGTATATAATTTATAGCATAGATTATAGGTTGAATTACTGTCATCTTAAGCTATTTTACTTAAAATAACGAATAAATAAACTATAGTATATAATTTATAGCATAGATTATAGGTTGAATTACACAATTCTTTTTATGTATGACTTTACAACGTTTATTTATTTGTTGTTTTAAGTAAAATAGCTTCAGGTGACAGTAATTGGTCAGGTGTCAGTAATGGGATCCTTAGTTTGTCATGAGTGTCGCGTTAATTAACTACACAGAATCCTCCCCTGGAATTACCTCGCGTATCCGTTCCAAAGATACCCGAGTAACACAAGTATCGTCAAGTCTGTTCGAATCTCAGCTGCAGCGATAGTTTTAGTTTCCAAGTAAAACAACGCCTGTTCAGTTCTGAAATCATTAACGCGAACTTTCGACTGGATACGAGCCGAGCGGGCCAGTTACCGGCGGTGTTTGAATGAAATTAAAACACGGAAGTCAATTACAACTTATCATTAGCTGGGCGGATAATCAGCAGGAAGAATCCTGGCCTTTATTCAGCTAACGTTAAACAAACATGCTTCCCTCTGCGAGCGCAATCTACGCGTACTTAATTCTAACGCGAGTCGTTTTAAATGCAAACGATTTCCATGTTTATTGAAAATGCCTTCCGTTTCTAAGCAGACACTTCTGAAACCCCGCCGAGGGTTTCTCAAACAGAAGCGAAAGGAAGAGAAACTTGTGAAAAAATCTCGCCGGATTTCTCCGCAATAATCGAGAGGAAAGTTACAGGTCGTTGGAAACGTTGCCCGCGGAAGCTGCGCAGCGCCCGTCGCCGGGCTCCCGATCAAAAATTATTTTCCGTCTCGATCGGCCGCGGGGGTCGAAAGGTCTCGACGTAACTTTCAGCCAACGCGGAAGCCTTTCAGCGAAGAAGAGGGGCCGATGCACCGTGGAGAAAGTTCCGAGACTTTTGTAAGTGCATTAACTTGGGAACTGCGGGGTCGTCGCGTCGGCAGGATTCGCAGTCGTACGTGCACGACGACCCTCCTCCACCCTCGCGGGGGTGTGTTTGACGCGCACACACACAGCGAACTCCGACGGACCAGGATACAAGAATCTCTCGTCGCTACACTTAGCGACGGCTCGGCAAATATGGGCCACCTAGGCTGTATAATCCACGTAAATTGCTGCCATTTCCAACTGCATTTTGCCGGGCGTCGATGTCTAACCGACGCTCTCGACGCTCCAACCCCCTGCGTTACGTATTCGCGCCACGCGATGGTTACGTTTACTGTCGAAAGCTTTCGATATTAGATATTTATTTTTCTTATATTCCGCCCCCTAATATATCATTCTTGTTCCAGTGGCGGATCCAGAGGGGGGCGATGGGGGCGATCGCCCCCCCCTAAGAATAGTAAAATATAAAAATATTATGACGTTGTGTATTATTCTGTATAAATAATTAATGAAAATTTAATTATTCGGGCTATAGTATCAGATAGATATATTAAAATATAAATTACAAGCAAATTTTAAATCTCGTAAAAGAAAATTAAAAAATGTAGGTATGTAATTTTACACGTTTCGCCCCAAAGAAAGGCTCCTGGATCCGCCACTGTCTTGTTCTCTCTTCTTTTCCGATTCTATTTTGGGTTAGGCATAATAACAGCTGCGCTGAGCCTCGCCCATTCTGTACTTTGCGTCTCAAACTCAACTGCGTTGTAACACTTAATATAAAAGAATAAAGACGACTTATTATCATCTTCATTTGCTATAGCGAGGCTATTTTGGAACTGAGATTTTTCATGCAAAGTCGCTGGAGAAGTGCGGCGGGGTAATTATTCAAACGAATAAATAGAATTGGATCCAATGTTCATACAAAACTTCGCACGTCTCTGAAAACTCTCCACCGCGTTTTCTATGCGAATGTGCGTTTCGACTGAAGTTTCAGATTATTTCGTTTAGGAACGCGCTACGCAGAGCGTGCTAAACCAATTTCGTTTATTATGTCAGTCACGCGCGATTTGTTGAGATGTAGCTTTCATGGGAGATGTATTTAACTAGAGGCGTTTATCCGCGGAATTCGTCGAGCTATTACAAATTCGAACACTCCGCTACGTCGATATCAGCAGACATCTTCTGCTACGTTAACAGAATTCCTCGGTAATTACTTGTCCGGAAAATAATTCCTATACCATGCAGCGGGTATGCTCTCTGTGGCGACTGTAATGCCTCGTAACATGTGAACGAAGCTTGTTCAACTCAATTCGGAATTACGTATAATTGTGGAGAGAATTTCTCATTCCTGTCGTTTATTGAAAAACTGACGTGTCTAATTGTAAGTAATAATAATAATAATAAATCGTCTTTATTCACCACAAGTTACATGAAGCAAGTGATAAATGAAAAAGTAGATAAAGTAGAGCGTAGAATATTGAAATCGCTATCGTACACAGTGTAATAAAAAATTCAACAGTTCAATAAAATTAACCGAGGACGAAAGAAATTTTAATTGCGTGGCCGTCCTCCTTAATAATCCGAAACCCAGGTTATTGTATTCGCGGACTTGTATTTATGTGAGCGAATTTTTAACAAGCCAGATATTTAGAAGAGAAGTCTCATCTATTTTTCTGAAAATCTATTTAATTAAAATTTAAAGCCTCGAGATTCTCAAACACACCAAGCCTCGAGCAGGAATTGTCCGTTCTGAAGAATATCAGAATAATACTCCACAAAATAGAAGACACTTTAATTTGACGAATGAAAGGGTAGCTGCAGAGGATGTCGCGAGAGGAGATTGTCGCAAATAATTGAATGAACGATAAAACGGTTGTAGAGCAGCGCGAATTATACAGGGGCTTTTATACAGCGGCGTAAACCGGACGATTCTGTGTTTGATTGCAGGGCTTGTTTGCGAGGATTACCTTCCGCGAGCCTCTCTTCGTCGGCGGACCCGGAAACACAACTGGCCTCGAGCGACTTCCGGTGAGGACCGGATTTAAGGGCTGCGTCCGGCATCTGGAAGCCAATGAGCACCGCTATCGCTTCCCCCTCGCGCCGCAAGGGGATGCGGCGAACGGTTTCGACGTCGGTGAGTACAACTTACTAATTAAACGTTCTCGCGTCCCTCGACCTTTCCCCGTCTAATTCGTTCTCTCGACCGTTACGCGAAATCTTTCAAATTCTACGTCCACTAAGTTCTTTGAACCCTTCCTCATCGTCGAATACAAGAATTGGAAAATAAATGGACCACTGTATGTATTTGAAACGTGGAAAAAGTCTTGTCGATATTAATTATGGTATAGAGTACAGTAGTGGTGGAAAACTATCGATGGTACTTACGATAGTTATCAATGGTTCTCACTATCGAAAACTATAGATGGCTTATTTTCACTATCGAAAACTATAGATGGCTTATTTTCACTATCCAAAACTATAGATGGCTTATTTTCACTATCGATAATTATCGGTATTAAAAATCGTAGGTTAGTCAATTAAAAAATAATAACAGCTGAAATTCAGAATCCCAAATTTAATTTGTAATATTATTACAAATTTCGATAGTGGGAACCATCGATTCTAAAACTATAGATGGCTTATTTTCACTATGGATAATTATCGGTATTGAAAGTCAATTAAAAAATAATAACAGCTGAAATTCAGAATCCCAAATTTAATTTCTAATATTACAAATTTCGATAGTGAGAACCATCGATAACTATCGTAAGTACCATCGATAGTTCTCCACCACTAGAGTACAGTTTGGATCAGTGGAACGCTCAGAATTTAATCTTAGAGGGAGCCGAATTGAACAGATAAAAATATTATTAAAGCAAATTCAATAAAATTCATTAGGCGATTATCCAAATTTATTTAAACAATAAAATCACGTTTTCTTTTATTTTTAAAAATTCCGTTCTTTGAAGATGCCAGGGGCCCTTGTCCCCCTATGTGCGCCACTCGTTTGGATAAAAATAATACAACGAAGTAATTCCTTGGTGTTCTACGTTCAACGTGCAAAAGGCAGCCATTAAAAGCGAAGCACCAATTCGAGTTGCCGTGTCCTCTTATCGCGGAATGCCCGGGGAACGTCTCACGACGGGTCTATCGACTACCAAATCTCGATTGAACGGTTCAAGGAGATACGTATAATCCATCGGAGCGTAACCTCGCCGAGGGGATAGCTTTTAGGGGCATTCTCGGTTTCCCCACGGACGATAGACGTCCAGACCACTCGCTTCGCCGCGCATATCTCCATTCTTGGACAGAATGCACAATACATCAAAGAGTGGCATTCCTGGGGCCAGTGGATTTTTTGGTCGTCGAGTGAGCGCGGGCGCGCGGGCGCATTGGTCCTCGGCAAGGAAAACGATGCGGCTACGGCGAACGCGCGGCAAAGGGGAGACGCTGCGGACGATATCAAAGTAAATCGCCTGTAGCTACCCCACTCGTCGCGACTTCGTTTCACGAATGCTCGCTGGGAAAATGTTCCGTTTTTCCTTCCACTCGTCAGCAGCTTGCTCGGGAAAATAAGTCATCGCGTTCCTCTCCTTCGACGGCGGTGATCTTTTAACGAAAACTCGCCAGTAAAAACGCCCCCGTGCATAAAATCTCATTTCCTTCTCGCGTTCCTTTCGCGTTCAGCTTCGCGTCAGCTACTTCTCATTCCACGTATCACCGTTCGTGGAATTCCATCGCGCCTCCACGGGTGGAATTTTAATTTCTCGAAACGCCAGACTCTGTGTTCGGTTGCCAAGGAGAGGGGAACCGGTCCCGGCGACAATGAAGCTCGAGGGTGGAAGCACTCGCGGTGAAACGTGCCGGATAAAAGCTTCATGAACAGGGGATTACATTTGCTCGGTGATTCGCCTGGATTCCGCGATTTCGGGCTGGACAATAATGGCGGCGATAAAACACCTTGTTCCATAATTAGACGTTTTACAGTTACATTTTGTTCGGGGGGTCGTAGGAAACCGCGCTGTATCGAGCCGCTCGAATTAACTCCTGTATGGCGGAACACAACAGGTGTCACATGAATTTTCGCCAGGATATCCAGCAACGTTCGCTGTGCACGCTCTCGATTCACCGGCAAACATCTTCTTCCCGTTGTACGCGATGAGCTTTCCGCGCGAAGGAGATGCATCTCGTTAGCGAAGCGTCGGAAACGTATCCGTCGACTGTTGAAGCCTGCTACTTCGAATATGTCTATCAACGATCGTGGAATTCAATTTAAATCAACCGCTACAAAAATCTGTTTCAACCACACCCCAGTTGCGGAAGCCAATATCGTTGTATTCCCTGGTCATACGGTGCAGTTAAAGAAACCTAACATAAACCAGTGACGAGCAACCCGCGGCCGCAATTGTTCCAATTGCAACCAATTTGCAAGTCTGCGTGAGAAATAACAAATTCGCACCACAAATTAAAATAAAGGAATTAGAATTTCGACCGTATTTATGGAATAGTATCCAAAAAACACAAAGTGATATCAGCGCATTTGTTCGGTCAAAAACAATTTGGTTGTTGACCGAACAAATGCGCTGATATCACTTTGTGTTTTTTAGATATACAAATTAAAATTCTTCCATTTAAATATTCAATATTGCGGACCGCGTAGAGTATTAGGTTTCCACTTTGGGCCCACAACCAGCTACAGCTTGCTCGTCACTGACATAAACCATAGTTGTCTAGTGGTGGAGAACTATCGATGGTACTTACGATAGTTATCGATGGTTCTCACTATCGAAAACTATAGATGGCTTATTTTCACTATAGTGGTGGAGAACTATCGATGGTACTTACGATAGTTATCGATGATTCTCACTATCGAAATTTGTAATAATATTAGAAATTAAATTTGGGATTCTGAATTTCAGCTGTTATTATTTTTCAATTCACTAACCTACGATTTTCAATACCGATAATTATCGATAGTGAAAATAAGCCATCTATAGTTTTAGAATCGATGGTTCTCACTATCGAAATTTGTAATAATATTAGAAATTAAATTTGGGATTCTGAATTTTTTAATTGACTAACCTACGATTTTCAATACCGATAATTATCGATAGTGAAAATAAGCCATCTACAGTTTTAGAATCGATGGTTCTCACTATCGAAATTTGTAATAATATTAGAAATTAAATTTGGGATTCTGAATTTTTTAATTGACTAACCTACGATTTTCAATACCGATAATTATCGATAGTGAAAATAAGCCATCTATAGTTTTAGAATCGATGGTTCTCACTATCGAAATTTGTAATAATATTATAAACTAAATTTGGAATTCTGAATTTCAGCTGTTATTATTTTTCAATTGATTAACCTACAATTTTCAATATCGATAGTGAAAATAAGCCATCTATAGTTTTCGATAGTGAGAACCATCGATAACTATCGCAACTACCATCGATAGTTCTCCACGACTATAGTTGTCTCTCCTAAACACAGCGATAGAGAGCAACAGCACCGTCCAATCATAATAATCCCCGCGGTCGTTAATTTAACGGCAGTAGTGTAACAAGCACACGAACAGCCACATATACGAAAGCACGTTAATTAGCCGGTCTCGATAATATACCGCGCGCTATGACGTCGCGTTGTCGGCCGGCTACTCGGCGCGGGACGCGACGATATAAAAGCTCGCCGGACGGACAGGCTATTCAGTTTGTTCGCCGAGAAGGAATTTCGGCGATCCTCCCCCGTGGAACGATGGCTCCGATAATTGATTAACGCCCGGCAATTAACGCCGGCCCTTGATGCAACGGCCCGCACGATTAGCTGCGCTCGCGTCCTGACTTTGATCGCTGGCTACTTATCCGTCGCGAAAACTCGTCCGGCCGGCGAATTTCATTTAACGCATTCCTACGATAGCCGGTGTTGGGTTGATCAATGGCCGCGAAAGGACGGAGGCACTCGAGCCCTTCGAAGGGACCAGAGGCTCGTCTCTTCGCTGATGCTCGCTTGAATTTTTGAGCGGCTCCTGTCGAGGAGGAGATTCTAATCCAGGACACTCCACGGCGCTGGGCAGCGGAGCTCGGTCGCCCCGAGCAAACTGGAATTTAATGGGACAGCAAGATTGAATACGGCGGCACAAAAGACAAATTGTGTTGGTGATATCGTTAGAGGCTTCGGTGTACGAACTCGCGGCGGGGCGTGAAAAATTCAGCTCTACTTTAAGATTCATGGCTAAACTCTACTGGACCGGCTACGAAGTTCAAAGGGAACATGTGTTGTACGCGAACAACAGGAGTTTACATTGATAAAGTATCGTGAGACACGGTGGAGCGTAGGTTATACAGAATACTTGCTCGTAAGCCCTGAAGATGGACGTCGCGAACGTAAAACTTATGTTACGTAAGATATGTTTCACCCTTTTCGCTATTTTGAGGGAGGTTAGTGGGCTCGCGATTAGTTTCGACGGCTGAAATATGTACGATTCGGGGCGAGAAATAGCGAGGAAATGAAATGACAGCAGGGGTAGTGGAGGGGACGTGACTTTTACGGACTTCTTAATAATGAATGACCCAGACAATTTTTAAAGTTCTTTTCTTCGGGGTTGGGATCGAGGTTATTCGCTTCGATGGGGTCGGCGAACTCGAGACTAACCGAAATCGTCTGGATCGAAGTTTCCCAATTTACCAAGGCGTTACTTTTTTCTCCTCCTCGGGAACGAAGTTCCTTATGCATTAGTAAGGGTGGGCGAGTGAAGTGGACTTTTGGGGCTCGGGAACTTCGCGTAATACGTTATCGTGTAGAACAATTGAAACCCGCGTTAAATTTATAATCGAAAAGTGTGTTAAATTTAAAACCGAAGCTACCTCCTTTCCGAAGTTCTACTCTATATATATCTATCCAAGTTTCGAGTTATTATCTTGCAGGTTTAATAGAACTTCCACCTCGACTGCAATCTTTCAAACGCGCACGCCCATCCCTTTGCATCGTAGATTCTTAACATGCCGGATCTGAAATCACGAAGATCGATACGTGTTTGCCGAACAATTTTTTATCCCCTTCGACACGTTTCGAGAAACTCTACGTGAAAGTTCCGAGACGTTATTAAACGAAGTTGCAAAGATGAAAGATACGTCCGTGGGAAGAAAGTAACCTGAACTTCTTGAAGAATTCTTTATCGACCATGACTTAACTAGATTCGCGGAGAAGTGCATGCCAGCACGAACCCCGACTTATCTTGAGCCGCATGCAACGGGCAAAAACAGGATGATTGAAGAACAAGCTGGAAAAACAGGAACACTACTTACCATTACCACATTATTCCACATTTCCACTCTGAATTTTAGAGAATAGTACACACTTTCTGTTTATTTTTTAATCGAAAATATACAGACAGATATCTCGATATGTAATAAACAGTGGCCCGCAAAAATATTCGGACACTCTTTAAAATCGCATAACTTTTTTAAAATTAAAAAATCCCGCTGATTTTCGGGAAATTCGCGATTTTCGACCTTATTTTGCGATCTTGAAACGTGTGTAGCTCAAAACAACGTTAACCGATTTTGATGAAATTTTAGATACGTATATAACTTACTTAAATCTACAAACGGGTTTTTTGAATTTTCATTAAGGGTTCACAAAAAAAAGTTTGAAAAACGACCTTTATTATTTTTTTTTGCTACACAGCCCAAGTGCATTTTTTTCAAAACGACGAATCATATCATTTAGCAAACTGATCCCTGTAGCTTCTCAAAAAAACTCAAGTCGTTTGGATTAATTTTAAAAAAGTTATGCGATTTTAAAGACTGTCCGAATATTTTAGATCGTTACTGTCGCGGAAGGAAAGTTTCTTACTGGTTACCTATACCATTATTTATAAATAAATCTTTCGAAATTTCGTGAAATGTTGTTTACATGGAAAAATCGTCCAGCTTTCAACGGCCTCCCACAGTGTCGAAGAAAATCACGAGGACAAAGGTTCTCGGTGAAAGAAAGTGACTCGAACCTCTCGTAGAATTCTCTATCGATCTCGACTTAACTAGATTCACGGGGGACCGCGTGGCGGGGCGATTGGACAGAGAGCAGGTGAAAAGCAGTGGGAAGTAGCTTTCGAAAGCGAACCGTTTCGAGTGCCTCGAGCTTACCTTGACTCATATTGATCGCCACCTTAAGGAGGACCGAATTGAAGAGCTACTTCCAGCGACGGCAGAACAGTACGGGCAGAACTTAACTTTAATTTCTCCGGGAGAATCGAGTTATTTCGAAGGGAATCGTTTCCGTGCCGATTCACCCACTGGCTTCCTTCTGAATAGATACGACACGACGAACGACGTCTTACTTGTCCTACCAGATTGCTTCGTCTTCGCGTCCGCTATTTCCGTACCGCGCTCGACGTTCAACGATAATCCCTTTTAATTTCTGCTGATTAAAGTGTGGAAAAATCCGATGGTCGGCTTCGATATACTAAATTTATAGGGGCTTCGAATTCTTTTTTTATTCTAGCGAAGCGTGATTAAATTTTTCTTAAGGGATAAGGTCGATGCGAGACGCGGCGAAGTTTCATCGAACTGAAACGCGGCACGTACGAGAAACACAGGTGTTTTTTATCACGTTTTATTTTTAATCAGGTGCAAGTAAACGGTTAAATGAAAATTCTCGCTGTGCCTCGAAAATCGCGGAGCGTCGGCGTTGCTCTAAATTAAATTTGGCGAATTAGGGGACACAGCTTCTCGTTCTCGCTGGGAGGAAGCGGAATTAACTTGGTCCCAAAGTTTGTACTGTTTACTTTGGAATTTGTGGGGAGAAAGAATTATAGAAACAATTTCGAACCGAAGCTGGATAGCAAACGACCGCGACTTTCGACAAATTTCCCTCGTTTTCTTGATAGAAGCATGTCGGTGTCGGCGGGAATATCGATTTTCCGCTGATTCGTGTACCGAAAACGATTTTTCAAAAGCGCTGTTCCCAGCTTCGCACCAGAGGCGCTCGTTCGCGGGAGGAAAAAAGGAAGAATCTCCTGTTGGTTCGTCAGAAATTTCCGATAAAGCCACGCGAACACCAGCGAATGATAATTCTGCAAGCGTCTCGTCAATTTTCCGGGGAAACGAGAGCACGAAGGCTGCTGTATTTTTATGAAGTATTTACCGAACATAGGAAGCTAAAAAAAACCGAGCCATATTTCTCGCCTCACCCGAGGTGATTCCGAGGGACCGCGAGGACCCGACAATTCTCTTTGTTCTCGTCGATTTTCTCGATACGGGATTCTAGAACCCCGATCACCGTCTGATTTGTCATTGTCGTTGCAGAGGAATGCACGGCGGACAGGTGCAGCAAGGTGCCCTGTTCTCATGGCGGAAAATGCTTGGCTACTGGTGGTGACACAGCTGTCTGCCTCTGCCCTCTTGGATACACCGGCGACCTGTGCGAGACCAGGGTGGATTTGCAGGTAAATATTTGTGTTTACAGGTAGAATGGTTGCTTGGTAGGCAATGCGATTTTTCGTGTCTAGCATGCGATGGAAAAGGCAATTGATTGCCTCGCAATGCACAGATTTGCAGGTTTTAGAAAGGTAGAACCAAGGTTCTTCGATAGTGCAAATTTTTTGTGTCTTATTGCATCATGGCGTGCAGTTTCTCGAAAGGTACTACTAGTAGTGGTGGAGAACTATCAATGGTACTTACGATAGTTATCGATGATTCTCACTATCGAAAACTATAGATGGCTTATTTTCACTATCGAAAACTATAGATGGCTTATTTTCACTATCTAAAACTATAGATGGCTTATTTTCACTATCGAAAACTATAGATGGCTTATTTTCACTATCGAAAACTATAGATGGCTTATTTTCACTATCGAAAACTATAGATGGCTTATTTTCACTATCGAAAACTATAGATGGCTTATTTTCACTATCGAAAACTATAGATGGCTTATTTTCACTACCGATAATTATCGGTATTGAAAATCGTAGGTTAATCAATTAAAAAATAACAACAGCTGAGATTCAGAATCCCAAATTTAATTTCTAATATTATTACAAATTTCGATAGTGAGAACCATCGATTCTAAAACTATAGATGGCTTATTTTCACTATCGACAATTATCGGTATTGAAAATCGTAGGTTAGTCAATTAAAAAATAACAACAGCTGAAATTCAGAATCCCAAATTTAATTTCTAATATTATTACAAATTTCGATAGTGAGAACCATCGATAACTATTGTAAGTACCATCGATAGTTCACCCCTAACCACTACCGTTCGCACCAAACACTGACCTCGGAATTTTCTAAAGGAATATTCTATACGGCAGCAGCACGGTCAGTGGGCATTCAAGTTTCTCGCCCTGAGAGACCGGTAAAAATCAAGGTACGAGAAGGATGATTGAATCTATGCACGACAGCCCTGGAAGCTCTTTGAAAGATTTTATGAGCTGCGGCAGGACCTCGGGCAACAGCTCGCTCGACGCTTATGACCTCCGACGCATCGTTGCCCTCCTTTCCTTTCTCGCGGGCTACAGCAACATCCTGGTGATAAGCTGATCCCACGGGCCTGTACAGGAAAGTGACCCTGCATTATACGAAAGACCAGCAGCGCCACGGATCCCGCGAGAAAAAGCATTTCCTCGTGACGCCGAGAAAGGTCCTCACCGCGGAAAAGATATCCTCCGCCTTTGCTTATCACCTTTCCCTTCGATGTGACGAACACTCCCCTTGCAATCTCGCCTCTTCCTTCGCGTGGCAAGAAAGAGCTCGTGGCTTGCATAAATTTTTAGGTATTCAAAGAATCATTCAATCGTTCAAAGAATTCAGTTTCATTTTGTGAATGGAAAGAGGCGAAACGGAGAAATTATTGGTCGAAGAAGCTAGAATAATTGGATAAACTACTCAGGTTCCACTTAATTGTCGAATGGAACTAGGATCCATTTAATTCACTCCCGGAGGAATTATCTAGCAACCGTCAAAGCAATGCTTGAAATTGCAGCAGTAGCTATTGTAAGAACAACGATAGCCTCAAAGAAATGTTGTTACAATGGGTCCTAATAGAAAGCCGCTCTCCCTTGATTCCGATGACAAGACAAAACCGCGTGCCATCCAATGCGACAGTGCTACAGTTACATTCGTGGCCCGTGAATATATTGAAAGCGCGATTAATTAAATCTTGACTGAACGGGCTTTACGTTCGACCCTTTATGTCGACGGGAAAGGGCCGTCGCTACGTGAAACGAGCTTTTGAGGTATTCGCTGATGAAAGCTTTGAGAAAATTCGATCGAATCGTCGACAGTGTATATTATATGGAATTAAAGGGGCTGGCTGTATGGGTACACCGGAGTTCGAGAACGAGTTTGAGTTTCGAGTGACACTTGTTAACTTCCCGGCCCTTCGTGGCTGTTTGTGGGACCAGTTTAAAGGAAGTTCCGGTTCACCGGGAAATACAGTTATCCGGGATACGGAAGTTGTTTCGCCGTGGGCGTCGATCGATCGAATTTCACCGGGAAATTTTCAAGAATTAATACACCGAATCCGAACACAGTCAAAACTGTTCCGTCGAAGCCTGAAACCTCTGTTTCAGTAACCACCGGTCGAGTAGACACGAACGCGCGTTAAGGAAGGAGAAACATTTGAAAAATTCCCGTGAAAATTGTCCGGCGATTTTAAACGCGTCGAACCGACGGACACGTCGGTGTTCTCGGACGGAATATTTTACGGGGAGGCAGCCGGTGTCGCGGTGAGTTCCGCGTTTCCCCGGGATAAAAATGCCCGGGTCCTCCATCCTCCGTTCAGGATTTTAAGCGTTTCAACGGGACACGGAGGTATAATGCCGATCAATTTGTCCTCTCATCCGCAGACGGCACTCCGCGCGTGCACGCACGTGTGCGGGGAAATATACGGCGGATTATGCACGGCTGTAGGATCATATCGATTATAACAATGGCGGAAGCATTAGAGGCCGCGTGGAGGCGAGTCTGATAAAATTGCTATCGGCTTGTCGGCCGATATTACTTCCGGGACACTTGGGGAGTAATTTTAATACGAATTGGGTATATTCCTGAAATTCATACTCCCCGTTTCTCGATCCTCCATTCCCCTTCTCTCCCTCTTTCATTTTTCCTTACACGCACCGTCGCGTCGTTATCTCCCACGAACCATCCGTCGAACATCCCCTCCCCTCACTTCTCTCAATCACCCTTACTTTCTTGTTTTCTTTTTAATCAAGTTCTTTTCTTACACTTTCTTTTATCTTTCTTTCTTTCCTTTACTTCGTTCTACGCTTCCTGTCACGTACTCCCTTTTAATCTTCACCCCCTTCGACCCTCTCCCTTTCTTAATTTGCACCTCGTTCTCTTCTATCCGCCGGCTCACTATTCTTCATCATAAATTACAATTTCCCTTGTCGTAATTCTATTTCGTTATCTACCACCGGTTTCAAAGGTTCCTGGTAGGTTCTCCCTTTATTCCTCTCCCCCTAAATTGAAAAACAGCCGCAAAACAAAAGGTCCGGATAAAACTATCCGTCCCTGGTGCTCCACTTTATCTTCTCGAGCGCAGTGCGCGAAATTGACTTTTATTCTCATCATCCCCCGAGCGCCGCGCGCCCCACCCCGTTTCTTTAACCCTCTCGTAGGGTGCCGTTCGTTCCCTCGGCCCGCCGATGCTTCATGTAGGTGAAGATATAACGCCCGGCACACGCGATCGCAGTGGCTGGCTGGCTTTAATTTAACGCCTGTATCTACGTCGGCAAACTGCTTGCTCGCGGAACGGTCTTCCTGCTCGGTAACTACGTCATTTCGGAAATTGACGCCGCCAGATAACGGGGAAAAATAAGGGCCAGCCAGCGCTGGGGAAATAATGTCGCTGCCAAGCGACTGGAGCGGCCGACGACGACGAGGAAGATCTCGGGAAGCGAAATGGGCGCCGTGTGTCCGCGATTTCTCACTTTCGTCGATGAGAAATCGCTCGATTTACGAACCGTTCTCGCCTAACGGTTTCTAGACAGACGCGGGATCAAAATATTTCGCCCGTCGCGAACTGCAAGCCTTGAAACACCCCCGATAGCATGAATACTAGTGGTGGAGAACTATCGATGGTACTTACGATAATTATCGATGGTTTTCACTATTGAAATTTGTAATAATATTAGAAATTAAATTTGGGATTCTGAATTTCAGCTGTTATTATTTTTCAATTGACTAACCTACTATTTTCAATACCGATAATTATCGATAGGTAGTGACCAGCGGCGGTGGCCGTGATGGAAACACCGGTTCTCGTTAGATCACGGATGTCAAGCGTCACGGGGCGGGTACCGGGGAAAGATGGGTGACCACCACTTTTCTCCCGGTACTCCGTTCGCTGCTGGGTCCCGAAGGGAGTTCGGAACACAGGGAAAAGAACTCAAACAGAAACATCGATAGTGAAAATAAACCATCTATAGTTTTCGATAGTGAAAATAAGCCATCTATAGTTTTCGATAGTGAAAATAAGCCATCTATAGTTTTCGATAGTGAAAATAAGCCATCTATAGTTTTCGATAGTGAAAATAAGCCATCTATAGTTTTCGATAGTGAAAATAAGCCATCTATAGTTTTCGATAGTGATAACCATCGATAACTATCGTAAGTACCATCGATAGTTCTCCACCACTAATGAATACCGTAGCAGCGAAGTGACCTAACATCTATGAACTCACGATTTCTAAAGTGCAACTTGAAATTTCGAGAACTGACCGTGTGGAACGATTTCCCTGTCTACAGGTGCCATCCTTCAACGGCTCCTCCTATCTACGATACCCAGGATTGGCGGACACGTCGTTATCGTGGCTGGAACTGACCGTCACGTTGAAACCAACCGCCTCAGACGGTGTTATACTTTACAACGGCCACCATAGCGACGCGACAGGGGACTTCATCGCGCTGTACATCTCGTCGGGGCATATTCAGTTCACCTTCGACCTGGGCACAGGACCCGCCACTTTGAGGTAAGTCCATCCCGCTTATCATCGACTTCGTACAGTGTTCGACGTGGGGCTGCTTTACCCTTCGTGGAGCTCGATTCAATTACCTCGTTACTCATTTCGAAAGGGGCCGGCGTCTAATTGAGTCGTTTGCATGCTCGCCTCTGGCCACCTGACCAAGGAAGGTGAATGGATATTGCAATTTTATTGGGAACGCTCGCATGGAACTAGCTGAGGTGGAAAAAAAAAAGAAGTGAGTCTCGGGTGCTGCGGCACGTTCGCGCTTGATTGGACAGGGAAGCGGGTTTTAATTTGTTGAAAGTTGTGAAACCATTTCCTTTTATCCTGTTCCGTGAATGGGCAGAGCTTCTGGGCAATCAAAATCAGGCTTCGTGCTGTTTTTTATTCAACGAACTCTGGTACAAGTGTATTTCTGATAAAGACAAACATTACTTGCTGGAATTTTCTTGAAAGTATCTTAGAACCAAGTAGATAGCGAATCGTAGCACAAATATAAAAGGAAGGATAGAAGAAGAACGTTTGCTCTTTGATCCTGAGATTTGGAATCACCTCTCTGATTTCGTTTCGAATGTGTATCGCGATCACGAGCGAGATCGCGTCGATTACGTCGCGGTTGTAACGAGTTTATGCGCGATTCGATCGATTAACGAGGCCCGCCGTCGGCGCCGAAAGAACCGGCCGATCGTTTAATCCGCGCTATCGCCGGTAACGATGTATCGACGTGGATCGGCATCATCGAGAATTAAGCCTCTGAATATTCATGACGGAAAATCAGTACGCGTCCTCCAAGGCCCTCACTCTAGCGGGGATTCGATCCAGGCTTCATTCTTCCTATTTTCATTGCGTACGGATTAGCCGTTCGCTCACAGGAAATCCGCATAGGATCGGGCCACCGACTGGAGGACTATCGAGAATATTCTGCCCTCCTTCTGTGTCGTTAATAAATATGCGCATTACCTGAGCAAACACACTAAACCCAGGATCGTGATTTTTCCACTGTAATATTCCCCAGGAAAATTCAATCCGAATCTGCAGTTAGATTAGAAGACGTTAATTTATGCCACTTTGAATGGAACATTTTAAGCAAATATCCAATTATCATTTGCCTTCCATTGCAGGCTCTTAAATTTATTTTGTGTAAGAAACTCGACGAGAGGAGGGCAAAGAAAGGCGAAGATATTTCTAACGGGAGAGGGAGCTTGGGAAATTTGAAGGAACTGGAGAAGTGCGCTTGAAAATTAACAATATAAATACAGCGGCGTAATGGAGCAGCGTGAAGATTTATAATTGTAGGGGGCGAGTATAGAGCCGGTGAGTGAATGGCACTTGAGAATAATGTTAACTCGAGCAGCGGTAAAATGGAGCGAACCGCGAAAGAATGGAATAGAGCGGGGCGGTGGAAAGTCGACGGTGGTAATTGCCAGAAAATGTTGAATATAAGAACGTTTAAGGGCTGAAGGAGAATGAAGAGCGAAGGGGAAGGATTTTAAATATTTCCCCGAGCTGTGCAAGCTGAGAGTTTCATTGTCACGAGAGTATAAATCTTTTTCACACATTTTATGGGGCAGAACTGGAGGACAAGCTTTCCTAGTTCTATTTGCAAAGTTTCTTCAGAATTATTTGCAACTTTCCTTCGAAGGAAGTCCGGAGCGAGGCAAACGTCGATTCGAGGAATTAAATTAAACAGGCACTGGTGGGTTTATTTTTATCGATCGACGCCGGGCCCGTAATTAATCTTGCGATTCACGGCAACGGGTAGTTGTTGCGTTGCTTGTCATAACTTTGGAAAAATATTTCGCGTTAATTAATCCCGATTCATTTGGCGGGGACGTCGGTGGTGTGTTTTTAGTTTCGCGCAACGCAAACATCGTCCCGTTTTACACGCGGAAGCGAAGCGGCGGTGTTTGCTCGCTTTATGAAACTCTTCGATAAACATCGTTTTTATCCGCCTGGATCTTCCCAGCGCGGCGGAGCCGCCGCTACGAAATAATATCCGTGGGCAAACTTCATTCGCATTCGTCATGTCGGAGGACGAAACGGTTCCGCCATTATTTTCACCCTTACGACTCCGGCAATCCCTGAAAACCCTCTCGACCTTCCGTGGTCGATATTAACCAGCCCTGGCGAACGACGGGAATCTCGACGAGTACGCGAACCGCCCGTCGAGCTTCGTGGATTTTATCAGAGGAGATATCGGGATGTTCAATTCATTCGCGTTCACGCAACAGCGAACGCTGAAATCTATATTCGATCCATAAATAGGAACTGCGGTTGGTGCTATCCGGGCACTACTTCGCTTTATTAAAAGCGAGTGTTTCGATCGGTAGAGTTAATTAATGATCAGAAATATTTTATAAGATCGGGAATTGAAATACCGTGTTGTCTGCGAAGCGAACTGCGTCGATGTACCGCGAGGAATTAATTACTTCTCGCGCGGAGCGTAGAAACGCTAACGCGCAAGTAGAAAGCTCGAGGGATAGTCAGACGCGCTTTAATCACAGCGAATTTTCTCCAAATTCAGTGATTTTCGGGGAAAAATTTGTACCAAAATTTCCATTTATTTATTTCTACGCGACGAATAAGCCTGCTCCCCGGTCTGCGATGAATCACTCGCCCTGTTCGATCGCCAACTATCTCACCCTCCTCGAATACCGTCCCCGTTGCGCCCACTTCAGCGAAATATTATCCACGAGCAAACTTCATTCGCATTCACGACGTTCGGCCGGAATCACGGCAAAGGACTCCATTCTGCTCGGTTTCTTCCTGATTTTTCCGACCCCCGCTCACAATCCGTCGAGGTTTTATAACCACGGGCAGGAAACGTCACGTTCCTGCAACGCTCCAGAGCAGGAGGGTCTAAAACTCTCTTTTCGATTACGCTCGAATCGTATATTGTCACATAATTCTACGAGGGGTATTTTCACACACTCCGACGCGAGAAATACGGACTTCGAATCGAAAATATACGATCCCCAGAGGAGTAGATATCGCGATTGCCACTTCGTACGTCAATTACATATAATTAGCGGAATAGATAGTATTTTCGGCGGATTATAAATTCGACTAGAAATATACGGGTCACTGGGGGGATTTGAGGACGGATAAAAATTTACGTATTTTAAGAACAAACGTGTTCGAATGGTATATTGCCTTTAATCGAAAAGGGGGGTTGGAATTCGTGTGATAGAGGGATGACACTGTCGATCGATATTGCAGAAGCGAGAATCCGGTTCGACTCGGCGAGTGGGTCGAGGTTCGAGTCTCGAGGACAGGACGCCTGGCGTCCCTCGAGGTGGAGGAGGATCCTCCTCAGGAGATCCTGGCACCAGGTGCTTTCACGCAGCTATCCTTGCCGCTTAATCTGTACTTGGGCGGCGCTCCGGCGACGGACATGTACTCGCCGAAGATGAAGACGACCGCCAGCTTCGTCGGCTGCGTTCAGACCGTCATTCTGAACCGTCGCGAGGTAAGACTCTTGGTCTGCTATTCAACCGGTTAACTGGCACGGTCCTTTTCATTATTCGGGCCCAAACTGGTACCATCGAGAAATTAAGTGAATCACACAAAATTTGGTATACAGGGGTTTTTTCAGTCGCTGAACCGATTCGGGGGGTAATTTTTTTCATCCGACACCCCCAACCCCTAAAAAAATAGAAGTTAGGGGTGAGTTTGTCAATTGGCGGCTATTTTGGTTCGCCATTTTAAGTCTGCCATATTGAATTTTACAATTCCGATGCGAAATTCAGATTCAGCGACCCCAAAAACCCCTATATACAATTTTTCTATATCCCGATAGTATTTTAATGTTTGTCAGCCAATTTGGTTCGGCCATTTTGAGTCTGCCATATTGAATTTTACAATTCCGATGCGAAATTCAGATTCAGCGACCACGAAAACCATTACATACCAAGTTTCATTCAAATCGTTTGAAAAACAAAAAGTTATTCCATTTGATCATATATGATACATTGACAGTTAACCGGTTAACAACCATGGAAACCTCGGTTCGAGGCTCTAAATCGTCGACAGGCTACTCTAGTCCCAATATGTTGGGACCCAAATTAGTCCCAAAACACACTCTTTTAAATTACATCTGTTGTAAGGAATACTTATACACTTTTTAAATCAATGTTGTAACAAAAGTAGCACACAGAATGAAATTGAATAGCTTATCTACTATTAAAGACACTCTCGATTCAACTCAGATCGCGCACATATGCAGCAATTTCAAAGAATATTATGAACTACAGAGCAAATGGTATCGAATAATTAAACAGATTAAGGTATTGTGGGTTCAGGAAGAATTCCCTCTGGCCAAGTTTAATATTCGAAATGGCTAGGCCAAGGGAGCGAAGTTATTTATTAACGCTCCGTGTGATTCCACTCTCGAGGAAATTATCTTGCAGAACGGCCATGCATAAATATTTGTACGGCATTAGGCGGTATGAATGCACGCATTCCGTGCCGTAGCCACTTTTCCTGGCGGGTTCGGAGAGTTAAATCCCCTACGAGGGCCGGGGGCAGCTGCTTGCGCTTTTATTGCGCCAAAGTGCACCCGACTTGCATTTCCCTTTGTCGCGGGAGAACCATTGTCTACTTATAAATCCACGAATATTAAACGTAAGCATCGCATTCGAAGCGCGTTGCAACAGGATTCTTGAAATTTACGCGGCCGGATATTGAACGCCGGGTTCTTGTGGAAATTCGTTTCTTTGAAATTTACCTTTTCAGGAAATTAGTTTTCCGAAGAAATCAGAGTATTTATAGGTAAAAATATACTGAAGCTAATTGCATCGTCCTTTTAGAAAAAGATTGTGTATTCAGTGGTTAAATGTAAATTACAGATGGTTTGGAAGCATACAGCACGAGACCTTTAGCGAGGGAGTAATGTTTATTGAGAATCGAGTATTTTATACATAAAAGATCTGTTTTCATATTAGATATTCAAGCAACTAGTCAATTAAGGTGAGGGCGAGCGCGAGCAGTCAGTGAGTGAGTGAAAACAAGGTGAAATCATAAATTCGTGTTACGACCATTCGGTAGTTTTGTGCGAACATAAACAAGAAGGCTGCAATGAAGCACACAACGGTTACCTCAGAATCTTAAAACATTATCGTACACCTTCTCTGAAAATTTATATTATTATTATTATTATTTACGGGAAAACCCTTTGGTACATTCAGAATAGAAAAGATCAGTAGAGGAATACCTAGTACATAAAAATAAAAACACGAAAATAGAACACATAAAGCCAAAATGAAATAGTGTCGAGGCAGAATACGAGCAAAAGGAATAAAATACAATAGAAAATAATAGGAGTTAACGAGAACTATTAACCACCTTATTCGCCACTAATCAGGCTTCTACACGCTACATATAATATATCGCGGCACAAATTACGAAAGCTGAAGACACATTTTTTTTCATTTTTATTAAGTATTTACAATCAATTCCACTCAGGGAATCACAAGCACCTACCAAACTTAGCTTGTTAGTTACAGTAGAGAGTAAGACACATTCAGGGGAACGTTTATTCTCTCGGTGTAGATTGGAATCCTCGCCGAAGCTCTCGGCGGGGTGAACGTGGGGAATTGTGGCCACGCGTGCGAGGCGAGGCCCTGCGGAGACGCGGAATGTCGGCCACTTCGGGACAGATTCACCTGTCGTTGTCGGCCTGGGATGCCGCACCCGTGTCCGGCACCGGACGACAACACGATCCTCGGCGCTTCCCCGACGAAGTCGATCGTTGGCACGCGATACGAGAGATCTGTGCCGAGCTTCTCTGGAAGCGAGAGCTACCTTCACTACAACGACGCGGACACGATGAAAAGGTACAACTTTCGTGGCTATCATATTATCTTTTTAATAATTGAATTTGCTGTAACTCTTGCCCACCCTGGTTACATTCGTTTCGCACAGTTCTGATTTAATAAACTTCCACGGTGTTAGTGTGAGTACTACTCTACAATTTTTTACGTTCTCAAAGAGAAATTTTAATATCTCTGACTTCCACTGTGGTTTCTTTACTATTCGTATTGCATAGTACTATATTCTATACTACTGTTATTATTGTTTCACTGTACATTATTTATTTATTTATTTAATTCCACGGGTAAAGACCCTTTAGTTTATAATGATTAATTCATAATTTTAACAAATGATAACATAAACGTACATAAGCAAACAATAGTACAGGAAAATAATGAAACTAATTAACTAATACAATCAAAGTTAGAATAAGAATTATCGGGCGTGTAAAAAATAAGACGTTCGAGCGAGCCAAAACCCGTAAACGATGTTTAAAGGTGGTCAATGTGCTGCTAAAAAAATCAACATGTGCGTTATACAGGTTCGCTAATTTACATATTCTATTAATGGAGTTATTCATCCCAATACGAGGTGTTGTGTGCCGATATTTAAAAAAGAGAAGGCGATCTAATAGAAACAATAGGCGCATAAAGGTTGACCAGAGTTAAAATGTTATTATACCGTAAACTGGGGTGACTTTGTCCGCCGGGGTGTCATTGCCCACTTTTTTACTCTGACTGAAAAATTACCATATGATTGAATTCGCTATTTTTTTTTTCGTTTGACCTTTGAGAAATTGTTGCTATCGATTACAAAACACCATATGTTCTAATTACTTCACAATAAAATAAAATAAAGTCTTTCCGAAAAGTGGGCAATGCCACCCCAGTTTACGGTACATTCTACTTTCCATATTATACTCTCCATACAGCGTTGTGACTCTGCGTATATTTTTCCGTTAAATTTCAAACCCTCAAAGAGTAACTTCCAAGGAGTAATAATGCGAGGAATATTCCGTGCTTCTTCCGTTAATAGAAAATATTATCTTGCAGGATAATCAGCTACAGGGTGGACATCAATATGAGATTCCGCGCTAGCAGCAGCAGCGGTCTGCTGCTGTGGAGCGGACGACAGGCAGATCCCCAGGAACAAAGGGACGAGAACGACGATTTTCTTGCCCTCGGCCTGGATCGCGGTTACCTGACTTTAGCTTATAATCTTGGCTCCGGGGAAGCCGTTCTGCGGTACAATCTAACGAGACTGGACGATGATCTATGGCACCGTGTCCGGGCAGTCAGGTAACCACGTTAGAAAGTTGCGATCGTAACCGTATCAGCAAGTTTTAATTCGATTAGAGACTTTTTAATCGAGTTCCGATGCACTGAAATTGACTGATGCTTCTTTAGGAACGAGCAGTGGGCGTCGCTGGTGGTCGACAGCGGCACGGGGGTCTCGGCATCGTCGCCAGGACAGCTGAGACAGTTGAACACTGACACAGGTCTTTACGTTGGTAAGCGAAATAATATAATAAAATCTGCCACCCGCTTATCTGCGAAAATTTCATCTACTTAACGTGCATTATCCATGGAAAGGATTTAAAGCAGAGAACAGTCGTGACTGAATTGGGAATCTCCTTCCAACTTTGACGAGATTCACTTTTTTCTGCAGTCACTTTTATTAATACCAAGTGCTTCCGAATTGTGGCAATTTCTCTTAACGTAACAAGTTCGTAATTCAAGTCAGTGTGAATGAATAAGTAGTACAACGGTTGCGCACTGACAGTTCCTTTGAATTGTTGTTGGTACCATATTTCCCGAGGAGTCATAACTTCCCATGTTTTCAACTTTCGCAAAACCGTACATTTCCCCGTCAAACAGTAGCTGCCCGTTGTATCGTAGATTAACTGCGGCCAAGTTGCCTGAACCGACCTGTACAATCGCGTTTAGCTGTCGCTGAATTATTACCAAAATTACCAAGTGGGTCGTCCTGGACCGGAAGGGTCGCAGATTCAGGGAAACTTCCACCGAGTTGTTCAAGTCGTAAAGAAAGGGCTTGTCACGTTACAGAACTCGCGGAAAATTTGCGCACATCTAAATTCAAACTAACGGACCGTTTCGCGTTTAGTCGGCGATTAGAAATTCTCTATGAAATCGATGACACGGAGAGTGCCCTATTAAAGAGCTAGACACGAATCAAAATTAACACTATTCCTACCACGAACCGCTCAAAAAGACCGTTTTTAAAATGTCGATTAGAATTTTTTATATATATAACGTAATTGAATCGCCTTTAAACTTCACGACTTTCCCTCAAATATACGTAAAATACATTTTTGAATATTCACTTCTTGTTCTATTGTTTATTTTCTGAGAAAAATTTGGAGTCTGCCGTACCTAACGCGACCGGTCAAATGACGTGAAATGTGTCGGTAGGAATAGTGTTAATTACGCGAATACAGAATCTCTCCGGGACTTAAAGGGACACGCGACGACAATCCTATTCGGTATCCGCATTTTCTCCAACTCTTTTGGTACATTTATGTCGAAAATTAAATTGGCGCTGAGAGGAGCAGCATATTAGCGTCATAAAATTGTTAATTTGACTGGTACCCGCGATGTCTTTGTTGTAGGCTTAAGGGCTTTAACGCCATCTCTTATGTACAAGTGGAATTTAATTCAGTTAATAAACAATTATTATTATTTTCTAAACGCCTCGAAATCCTTCGAAACTCCTTCGAAGCTAAGACGCTTTCGGAGCGGCGTTGTTACTAGTGGTGGAGAACTATCGATGGTACTTGCGATAGTTATCGATGGTTCTCACTATCGAAATTTGTAATAATATTAGAAATTAAATTTGGGATTCTGAATTTCAGCTGTTATTATTTTTTAATTGACTAACCTACGATTTTCAATACCGATAATTATCGATAGTGAAAATAAGCCATCTATAGTTTTAGTAATAATACAAATTAAATTTGGGATTCTGAATTTTTTAATTGATTAACCTACGATTTTCAATACTGATAATTATCGATAATGAAAATAAGCCATCTATAGTTTTCGATAGTGAGAATACCATCGATAACTATTGTAAGTACCATCGATAGTTATCGATGGTTCTCACTATCGAAATTTGTAATAATATTAGAAATTAAATTTGGGATTCTGAATTTCAGCTGTTATTATTTTTCAATTGACTAACCTACGATTTTCAATACCGATAATTATCGATAGTGAAAATAAGCCATCTATAGTTTTAGAATCGATGGTTCTCACTATCGAAATTTGTAATAATATTAGAAATTAAATTTGGGATTCTGAATTTTTTAATTGACTAACCTACGATTTTCAATACCGATAATTATCGATAGTGAAAATAAGCCATCTATAGTTTTAATAATAATACAAATTAAATTTGGGATTCTGAATTTCAGCTTTTATTATTTTTTAATTGAGTAACCTACGATTTTCAATACCGGTAATTATCGATAGTGAAAATAAGCCATCTATAGTTTTAGAATCGATGGTTCTCACTATCGAAATTTCTAATAATATTAGAAATTAAATTTGGGATTCTGAATTTTTTAATTGACTAACCTACGATTTTCAATACCGATAATTATCGATAGGTAGTGAAAATAAGCCATCCATAGTTTTCGATAGTGAGAACCATCGATAACTATCGTAAGTACCATCGATAGTTCTCCACCAATAGTTGTTACACTCCTGACGCGTGATTGCAGGCGGTGCGCCGGACATCGTGAGGACAACAGGAGGCAGATACACGAAGGGCATCGTCGGTTGCGTGAGCGACCTGGTTCTGGACTCGGACTTCTCCGTGGCCCTGTCGTCGCCGGGGCAGGCCACCAACACGCACTCGTGCATCCCCTGAAATGCATCCGTTACCGTCCGTCATTAGGTGGTGTGGTCCGCGCGGGCCGTCGACTAGTATATGAAAATACATCGCGACGAATTGCTGGCTAAGCCAGGACGAACGGCGATGCAACGCGTTCAGGGTGCACGGCCATGTGACACCTTGAGCGCATTGTCGCTAGCACGCCGTGCAGCGGCGTTGCGATTTATACACCGATCACCACGGTTCATCAATTTTGTACAGACTCTCATCAACGACACGAAAATTCTCCCGAACGGGAATTAAAAGATAGGGGAAAGAATGGACGGGGGGTGGGTGGGGGATTTATGAATGATACAGGGGAGAGGAAAGAGGGCGGTTTGGATTAGTAGACAGCTTACTGTAAATATTAACGAAAGGTAATCGCGGTGTTGGAAGTTCTGTGTGCGTCAACTTCCTCGTCTGCATCGTCAACTCGATCGTAGCTAACTGAGATATTCTCTATCCGATCCTGAACGATCATTCCTTCAATCGGGGCTCCCCGCCGGTGTGTCCTTCTCCGAGTTCCTACGCGCTGGACGGAACGTTGTTGCGCGAGGGACGCGCATCTAGTCAGACAGACACTCGTGTCCACGGCCGGATTATTAAGAACATGACGGAGCCCGTCTCGAGGACGGCTTTCGGCCTAATAAGATTATACAGAGTATCGTAGAGAAAGTGCACGCGCCCCTCCCCCATTCCGCGTCAATTTTTATTAAACATCCTCCACCCTCACCGCTACCCCCGCACGATCGCGATGTAGCGCGAGCCCGATCCCCCACTTGATCGCGTGGCATCGCCTCAGTTTCGAACCCCGCTGCGAGGGAGGAAATTGGAGGACGCCGTTCTCGAGGCTCGAGAGCCGAGAAGCGCGTCGTAATACGTCCAAGGCACTTCTAGGCACATCCTACACTCTAATCGTCTAAGGGTTTCCTTTGCACGCACGATTCGTTTCATAGCCGCGTGAAAGACGAAACGTACTGTACATATACAGCTGCTTCACCGTCTCCAGCGTGCGTCGCAGTGCATCGCCGGTCCGAGCGAGCACCTCGAACGGCCGCGAGAAAGGGGTAGCGTCGAACAGCGAATTAAATCAATTACGAAAGGTACAAGAAGGACCAAAAGCAATTCGACATCCTTACAGATGCAAAACGTAGTTGAAAGTTTCCCGTTGAGAATAGGAGACACACTGTACGCGGAGGGGGTGTCCTTCGCCGTTCAGCGACACCGTTCTTCGTCGTTGGCTCGGAAGATGGCTCGTCGAAATTCGTGGCGACATCTCGAGGCTAAAATACTTTTAAAGGACATCGTCCTTCGAATTGTTTCTTAACCGTGCACGAGCAAAAAGAGGAATCACGACCATCGATCGAAGAGACGAGACTACCCCCTCCGTGTACGGACATCGATTTTTTTAAATAAATTCTCGTTGCTTTTGCGTCCACAATCGATAGGCACGCGTGAAGAAGAGGTTGATTGATGGAGAGTGTGCGTGAAGGAAGATCGACGCGTTCGCGAGAACCAACCATTGCTTGGTAAACTGTACTTCCGCAACCGGCAGTGTACGCCCCTCGACTAATCCGCTTAAGAAGCACGAGCCGCACCCTCTAACGATTAAATATCTGTATAAAAAAGAAGAGAAAAAGAAAAGAAAAACTAGCAACTTAATCACGGAGATATCCCTGCATATTTTCTTAACTCGGTAGGACTTTTCCAAGCGACCCTGAGCCATCGGATCTGATACACATATTAACCCTTCCAGCACGAGGAACATTTCACCCCTTTAAAGTTTAAACTTCGGTTACGATTTTCTGCTCCCGTTGATTTCTAAGATTCTACAGTCCCCGTCCCTCTAATTGTTCCTTTACGCTAGCACCGAATATATAGAAAAATCTTGTGTTAGAATCGCACTGCACTGCTAAGTGAATCTATGGAGAAATTTATACTTTGGTGCAGGGACTGTTCCATTCGAGTGGACAGAAACAGAGGCGCTGGTCGGTGGTAGTGGTGGAGAACTATCGATGGTTCTCACTATCGAAATTTGTAATAATATTACAAATTAAATTTGGGATTCTCACTATCGAAATTTGTAATAATATTAGAAATTAAATTTGGGATTCTCACTATCGAAATTTGTAATAATATTAGAAATTAAATTTGGGATTCTCACTATCGAAATTTGTAATAATATTAGAAATTAAATTTGGGATTCTCACTATCGAAATTTGTAATAATATTAGAAATTAAATTTGGGATTCTCACTATGGAAATTTGTAATAATATTAGAAATTAAATTTGGGATTCTCGCTATCGAAATTTGTAATAATATTAGAAATTAAATTTGGGATTCTGAATTTCAGCTGTTATTATTTTTCAATTGACTAACCTACGATTTTCAATACCGATAATTATCGATAGTGAAAATAAACCATCTATAGTTTTCGATGGTTCTCACTATCGAAATTTGTAATAATATTAGAAATTAAATTTGGGATTCTGAATTTCAGCTGTTATTATTTTTCAATTGACTAACCTACGATTTTCAGTACCGATAATTATCGATAGTGAAAATAAGCCGTCTATAGTTTTCGATAGTGAGAACCATCGATAACTATCGTAAGTACCATCGATAACTATCGTAAGTACCATCGATAACTATCGTAAGTACCATCGATAGTTCTCCACCACTAGTCGGTGGCAGTTGGTTGGAATCGTGCTGGAAGGGTTAAGAAGGGAGCCGATCGGGATCAATCAGCCAGGTCAATACGTATACACACGTATCATATCGTAACGAGAAGGAGGAGGCGGAAGAACAGGAGTGGACGACGAATATAAGGGGGGGATACGAAGGTAACACTTTAATTTTCTCCGTTTTGTACGGGAATGATTTGAACGGGCGATCGAACCGAACACATCATAAAAGCAATCGGCTGTAGTCAATTTTTGTACGGATGTTATTTTCTTGAAATTATAGGATGGGAATATCAAAGGTGAATGGTAGTTACGTAGAAAGTACAATATATAATATAAAAAACGATTATATTCGTGAAGTCTAGCGATACGTGAAGCGGATATTTTGGCCTGTCTCGAGGGCAACCCTCTTCCCTTTTCTTACTGTCTCTCCGTGCACAGTTTCATCGCCACGTCGGTGTGTGTATCCACTTTCGAGCGACTCCCCGAGCTTCTGCGCGTGCGAATGATTTTCCGTAGCCGCGCACGTTCCTTTTTCGCGACGTTACGAAACGCGTGGGCGTTTGTACAAAACAATCTCGTCGCGCATAAGGAATACACTTTGCTGGTTTCAATTCCCGTGCTCCGTTCGTTGCGCTCTTGTTTCCTGTGCACGCTTGAAATGAGGTTCCTGAATAATTCTTGCTACCGCGTGCATAGCGACAAGTGGCGACGTTCGTTCGCTTGACAATTGGTTTTTGGTGTTTCTTCTGTAAGTGTCGCACTTCACGATTGATTCTTAACGGAGCTAGTAGATTAAGCCAGGATAATTGTTTGCGTCGCAAGCTGTTTCCACTGAAATGTTTCACCGATGCACGAGTATTCATTCACACGTCGGGTTGTTTCACGAGTGACAATGGTTTTCAATGTGGTTCTTCGATAGGTGTTACAATTGGACTTCGATCTTAAGTGGGTGGCGAATCGTTCGAACTTGTGAAACAGCCGGATCATAAATACAGGATCGGTAAAGAATTCTTCAGATGATTTCACAAGGCTAAGAAACTTTCTAGCATTTCGAAAACCTACGGATTGTAACTTAAATGTATTAACCTCTGCTTCCTGATAATTTCTTAGAATTCAGAAGAACCCGCAGTATTCTTTCGCTTGGGCGTTCTGTTGATCAGTTGTGCAGTTTATTTCAAGCGAAACTATGAAGCGAGGCTTTCCGCCTCGTTTACCGTGTTTCCCAAGCAGCTCGAACAGAAGCAGATATAAAATTGCGTCGTGCACAAAATATCCCGGATATTCCACGACGATTTAGCATCCGAATAAGGCTGAAGCGAAACGTACTCTCGCATCGTACACCCACGATTGAATTCGAACGAGAAGAAAAAGGGAAAGGAAGGAAAAATTAATCGCTGGCTATCACACCTCGGACAAAGCGAGAATAAAAAAAGAAAATGGGAATGCTATATTGAAAACGAAAAAAAATATCATATACATATTAATATATAATAGATATTATATTATTACTGAATATTATATTAATATATGATGCTATATATTAAATATTTCTATTATGTCCGTCTGCAAAGTCTATTAGAAGAGTCTATCCTGTCGAACCTATTCTTGCGACCCATGCGAGTCTCCTCGAATATATATGTATATACATATATGTAAGTGTGTGTATGCATGTATGTGTGCATATTGGATGGTCGAAAATGAACTTTTTCATATTTCGATGCTGCAAAAGACGAGCACACATCATAAGACGACAAGACGTTTCGTATCGGAGATGAACGTGATACAATTCTCTTTCGCTCTCACCTCGGGTTATCATTATTATTATTATTGTTAGAATTATTATTGGTGTAGATCGTTCGACAATTAATTGTGCAAAGGAGCTCATCGGATCCGAAGGTAACACGCAATTGCGCACAGAAAGTTACTCGATATGTTAGTTGAAATTTCTTTTGAAAGAAATCGTCTGTTTGATTAATGGAACCTCGCAAAGTAATCTTGTGAAACATATCTTTCACTGTTGCATAAGTGTTTATAATTAAGCGTCTAGGGTTTGAATTACGATGGCAATATTGAATTTTTATTAGTTATCTTCAGAAGAAATGTGTTTCGTTTTGAAAAATTGTGTTTCGATTGTTTTCGTGTGCTTAAGTAAACGCGACGATAATTAATCAGATTGCAAATTAAGTTGTCTTGGGTTTCTATTTTAAATCGTGGTTCGAACCAAGACCGAAATGCTTAGAGATTATTGGAAATACTTTCTATAGTTTTGGGGAGAATTTATCGATTAGATGTATTGCGTTTGGGGCTTGTTTTACCGAATAAAACTATGGAATTGTAAGGAGCTTAAGTGTAACTAGGATTCTCTCGAACGATACGTTTCCATTGATCCTCATATCGAAAATACACGATTCTAAATTAATCTATTTCTTGGATCTAGGTGCCGCGCGATGCAATAACTTAACGAGTTGTGTATGTATATGTTGGAACACGCAGTGGTATAAAATTCATATGAGCAAATGTGTGTGTCTCAGCCCATGTTGTCGAAGCATCAATAAAAAAGAGATTTTGTAAATCAGGCGGTTATGGATTCTTTTGCACCTTTCCCATTTCCGATAAAGATAGTTAATGTGTAAAACATTGCTCTTACAAACACTCCACAAATACCAGCGGCGGTGGCCGTGATGGAAACACAGGTTCTCGTTAGATCACCGAAGTCAAACGTCACGGGACGGGTTCTGGGGAAAGATGGGTGACCGCCACTTTTCTACCAGTACTCCGTTCGCTGCTGGGACCGGTGGGAGAGAGAGGAGGGAAAATAGAGACTATAGTTCGTTGGGCAATAGAAGCAAATATGCTTGAAACACCATTTCTGTATAAACACAGGGAAAAAACTCAAACTCACTCCACAAATGTTGTAAAGCGTGAGTTTGTGAAGTATGATGTTATAAAGTGTGAAGTGTGACTTCTAGTGTGTAATGTAGACAACATGTGGGAGTTCTGTGGCAATTTATGGTTAACCATAACCGTTAATAGCGTTGTGATGGTATTCTATTCCGAATCGATAAGGCTGCATGCGACCCAAAAATGGTACGCTGACTTAAACCCCCGCAAAAGTTGTAGGAAAGTAGGAAAAAGGATTTTTAGGTCAAAGTATGAGATGTAGAAAGTAATTTCTTGGAGTAGCTTTGATCTAATCAATATATTATATTTTCTTTTTATATATACAAAAACATATGACTGATTACATACATCCCCGTACGCTGAATCCTGCATCTATACATCGTATTGCAAATCAGTAGTATTAAATACTATGAAAAGGAAGATATAGTACATGTAATATATCTAAAGCGAATCAGTACATTCATGTTTATACGATTTCCTGTCAAAATGATCGGCAAATTATCTCTCATCGAGATGCACAAACACATAGGATCGTTTCACGGTAACTTTGTTGCGAGAATTGCTATGTATTCCATTAAATTGCCAAGCGCGATATGAAACAGTTTCACGTGAAATCGCCATTCGCTATTCCGTTTACATTCCACCATCTCGTATCTACAGAGAACGGTAAATACATTCGCTCATAAAAATATATCGTTGCCGGGCATTCCGACGAATAGTATCTTTGTACAGAGATTCCATTTCGAGTGTCCCGTGAACCGTAACTGAAACTCGAACACGAACAGTAGTTCTACTTCCTCGACGCCACCGTGCTTTCATGAATGGAAGACAGTCCGCAGAACGAATCGTCACAAGAAATGAAACGCATCATACCGTATAGCTAATTAATAAATTGATTGTACATCGTTTGCAGTCATCAACAGAGCGGAACGTTAGAGCGTGTCTCCGGAAAATACTCTCTGAAACTGTATTCGCAACAGGAATTCAGAAATGATGTTACATTTTCGTAAAATAGATAAGAAACTAATTTGACTAGTAGGGAATACTTTAATAGTGACTCCTTTATATTCCACGATATCGAGTTCAGTAGGTACGACGAGGTTGTAAATACGGGACTATTTGAAAACGTTTGGCTAAGCGCGGGAGGTAAATATTATTCATAAAAATAAAACAGATATGAGTCGACATATCGTTTCCTTCGAACAACATTGCTAATCCCCATTTATTATTTCCTAACCCATTCATAAAGCAATCAGTATTGTGGAACTGGTGAAAACGATTATGAATTGAAATTATGCTGTGTTTCTTTAAATATACCATTTATCCACGAACAACCCTTTTCTACCTCTATCGAATTGAACCGAGAAATAGGGTCTTGTTATTAATAGTATGGCGCATGCCCGCGTAGGATTCGAGTTAAAAAATACCGTAGATGCATGACAAAAATAATTTCTTTTCACGGGCGACTACTGTATCCTTATGTATAAAAGTAGATTCATTTTAAACATTTAATTGGCGTTGAGTGGTTGAAGGGACGTTCCATGCGATCCCAAGACAGTATTATTAAGGGTCGGAGCTAGCAAAGCGACTTTTACAGCGACGTGATATAAAAGTTAGATCCAAGTATCTGGGGATATCAATACCAGACTGCCGGGGTATACGTAGGTATCACAAAGGAACAGAATTAACCACGTTGAAGATTCCCTAACGTACAATTACGAGCTACGAATCAAGGACTGACGATGCCCACCAGAGCCCGAACGTTTTAAAATTGTTGGTCCTTACGTTCATTCTACTGTACAGTTCCCACAACGAAATTACACGCGTCTGTGTTCTCTAAAAAAAAGAATTCTAAAGCAACCTCTGCCCTGTTAAACGCGATTCAACATTGGAACAAACGATCTTTCATTTCGTTACTCTAAGCTAAACGTACCTATCTACAATGTTTTCATGTCTCACCGTGCTACACCTACACGCTGATAATAATGGTGATACCCGAAATTTTGTAAGAACCCGAATTTGATTGTTCGTAAGTGCTCTTGCTGAACAACCCTGCTTCCCCTCGAACGTTAGGTCATGCGTCTTAAATTAAACTATAATTAAAGTATGGTCACACGATGACTAGACAAGTTGTAATAGAAACGAAAGTGTGAAGTGAAACTTAGATAGTATGAGATAGATTTCGTTGGCTGTGTTAAAGTTAGATATCGATGCTCTCCTATTTTCCCAGAGGTGCCCGCGAAACTCAGGTCCTCCGAAAGTCAGATACCATTTTTCGCTCGCCTATAAATCATCGATTTTAGTCAGGTACGCAGACGGTAATATATAGTTAGTAGTCTCTTTCGTCCTCTTTTACATGCGGGAAAATAATAATTGTATTTTTGTGCAAGTCGCTTGGCACAGTTTCGGCAACGTTCGAGAAAAATATAGAAAAGGCTCAGACGTGCTCTCCTTTGCCGTGTGTCGATCAGCGAGACAAATTCTGCAGTACAGTCGATACGGTTTACAGTTAGCTAGAATTATCGATACCTCTCTCACGACGATTCTCCTATTACCACGAACAATTAATTTTAACCATTTACGTTAGTCGACATCTTCCATATTCTGTTACTCCACACTTTGAACTTTTCATTAATAGTAAGTGTCGGATTGTGTATTATATTACAGACTTGTGTCACGACGTTAATCCTAGGACTCTTAAAGCTTCAGTGATTTCAAGAGATAGTTCGAGCCCGACATGTAAACTTATTTATTTGTACTGGAAAGAAGTCTGATTCCGAGGCGTCCCCGTACTCCGCGCTTGTAAATCTATCGTTCCTAATAGGATTGTATTTATTTTACTCGTTCAATGCGCTCTGCAAAGTACCACCCTCAGGAGCCGAAGGATTAAGCATCGTCGAATCTACTACAATTATAGAACTTCCTCTCCGACGTGATCGTTCTATGATCCCGTTAAAGACACGTCATACTATCACAGTCCAACATGAAAGTTCGATTCCAACTACACCACGATAATAATCTACTTCAGTGCGTTCCGTTAAGCGGGTAGACAGAATGATATTCCAGCTGCCCCTGAACCATTATAAAAATACAGACGTACCGTGGCCGGGTCATTGTACGTAAAATATTGTATCCAGAGGAGATTCTAAATGGACCACGTCGATATCTATCAATCGAATTCATTCACATGGACGAGCATCTATCGTACACCCAGCAACTTCCCTCGAACTTCTGAGAGGGACCTTCAGACTCTAACGCCGACGCCGTTGTCCCCCTTTATCTCGGATACGAACTCGAACGTGGGCGTGCAGATTTCCGTAGGCGTCGGCGTGGCGAGTGGCGCTAAGCGAGAATTTTTCTTACTGGACGTGTCCTTCAATATATAGTCTGCCCCAGGCCTGACTCTCAATCTGCTTCGGTGCAAGGACGGCTCCAACCGCAGGATAGTGAACGACCTGGTCGACGGGCACCTGCCGCGAAACACAGACTCGGTGGACTTGCTCTGCAGGTCTGCCTCGATGGTCTTCTTCCCGGACGGGGAATTGTACGGGGACATGTCTCGCTCCGAGTCAGGCGTGAAGATGGTCTCGTCGTTGTCCTCGAAGGACGTGAAGATCTCGGAGTCGGGCACGGACGGGGCGCTGAAGAAGGATTCTCGAAGAGATGACGTCAAGGCGTCCGGGCACATGAAAGGGTCCAGGGAGGTCAGGTCGTTGAGATCGCTGCCGCTGTTGCAAACTTGGAAGTTGTTCACGGAATACGACAAAGGGAAGGCCGTGTGCTCCGTCACGTTGGAGAGTACCTCCTGACTCCGCGACGACTCCGACCACCTGGAGTCCGACGGTCTTCTAGAGCTGAACCTGGTGGAGTCGTGCTCCGCGAAGATTGGCTCCGGGAGCCTGCCGTCCTTGCACCTCTCGGAATTCTTCATCAGCGCCTCGAATAGGTCTATGGGCTCCATAGAGTGTAGGTAGCCGGATGACGGTAGGTCGTTGGAGGAACCGCCGCGACTGGACCTGTCGTTGGCGTCGCGCTCGTCGCTGTAATCCTCGATGTTCAATAGAACGGATGGTATCACTGGGTCCGAGTGCCTGACCGGGCTCCTTCTGTTGCCCAGCGGGGATTTCGAGCGCTCCAGGTTAACGCAAGGGTTCGACACCTCTGGGTGCTTAGCGTCTTCCTCTTCCAAAGACGCCAGGGGTAGTGGGTCTATGGGACTCGGCGGCTCGGAGTGTATCGTCGGAACGTTCAGAGTCTCCATGATCCTGCACGGCTCTAACAGCCGCACGTGAGTCATCGACTCGATGGTGTTGATCGACTCGGAGTGCTTTAGTATCTCGGTGTTCCTTCTGGCCTGCAGCACCCTTGACACCGAGCCCATCCTCTGTTCCAGGCTTCTAGATGCACAGTTGTCTGCATGGACTAGGCTCGCCAGCCTGTTCGGGGTGATCATCATGCACTTGGGGGACGTCTTCTGCCTGGGGCTCTCCAGAAGACTCGACCTCCCGCTGTCTGGCGTGGACGGCGACGTGTAACTGCTCTGAAGACGCAGATTCAGATTCGGGCTCGTCCGATCGAAGTTGTTGATTTTCAAGCGTGGGCGAGGGTGAACGTGTAATCGCCTCTGGTTCTCCATCTGCCGGGACATGATGGCGTGCTTGGCCAAGCCGCCGTCGCACCTGCTGTGATCCAAATTCTGAACCGAGTATCTGTGGCCGTCTATCGCGTGTCCAGCGACTGGGAGCCTGAGGTTCACCTCGGACGAGTGACCGGTGGCTGCTTTAATATTCGGATCGGACATGGAACACAGATTCGAGTTCCTTCTCTTAGTGTTCATCGCGCTTAGACCGTCGTTGAAGTCCTTGGCGTGCACCATGGGACTGTCGGCGCTCAGCACTGGGTCCGACATCGTGTTCATTTGCATCGACTTGCGGTTCAGTGTGCCGTCGGTCTTCAGATTCTGGTACGAGGTGAACTTCGGCTCGGACGCCTTGGTGAAGTTCTTGCTGGTGAGTCGTTTGTGATTCAGCCGTCTCAGGTGGCGGATCTTGTTGAACGTTGGGTCTAGTAGGTACTTGATGTTCTTGATCTTGTCGATGTTGTGATTGGAGTCGATCATGTGGTTCCGATCGATGATGTACTTCAGGTCGAGCATCTTGGTCAGGTCGTGTATGTCCTCCTCGATGATGTCCGCCTGCCTGTTCTCGGAAGACGTCTGGTCGATGTTCCTCTCGGGAGAGATGTCGGTGTGCCTCGCCGACGCGTCGAGGCACCGTTTGCTGGTGTACAGCGTGGTGTTCTGCTTCGTGGCGAAACAATCCTCGACCGGATGGTGCCTCCTGCCGTCGTTGCTGTTGTTCACCTCCGCTAGCTCCATGTTCGTGTTGGAGCCCCGTCTCATGGGGGAGCAGCCGTATCTGCTGGGTGTCACCCCGAACAGGGCGACCAGCTCCTCGGTGATCTTGCCAGCCGCGACCCGCATCTCACCGTGATGGAACGCGTAGATCCAAGGATTCACGCCGCTGTGGGCCATGATGGGCAGTCCTAGCCACACGACCGCCCATTCCGAGAGGATGTTGGTGCCGCAGAAAATGTCAAGCAGCATGCAAGTCTGGAAAACAAGGTTATGCGGATCATTCTTCAGATATCTTTCGAGTCGAGATGTGTCTACCTATGTTTGCGATCCAATAGGCTGTGACAGCTTTTAAGCTGATTTGGAACTGATAAGGAACTCTTTCTTTTCTGTATTCAAATATTGTGTAATTTGAGGGTTCATTACCCGTTAAACAAATAAATAAATAAATAAATGAACGCATTGCCTTTTGCATTGGGGAAGTGAAAGGGTTTTCTTTGCGCGCGAATGAATTGCTTAATATTAATAAAAAGCTAGCGAACGAATTAATAATTCGCAGTACTTTTATTATTATTATTATTATTATTATTATTGAATTAACGGGAGAGCCCTTTAGAATACAAAAATTTGAACAAAGTAGTACAATTGGTACCTACTATTGCTTAATTTCTTTTACATAATTCTAGTGTTTTTTTTTCCTGTTACTGTCTATAGAAATTACGTGAAGGCTACAGATTCGTCGTGATCGTACGCACTGCTGAAACAGGCAAGGTCAAGTGAAGTCAGAAAATTCTCCTTGCCCCCGCGAGTATCTGCCTTTCATTCGGTTCGTCCGCGAGTGGGCGACTCTAATGTCTGTATAGCATGGACAATACGATCGAACTCCATCGTTCGGACGTGTGTGATATACGGACGTGAGCGTGGGCTATTTGTCTTGGCTTCCATTAATGAAAGTTGCCGGGCCGCGCACGAAGCCAAAATCTACGTGTGTTTGGCATTCGGTTGCTTCCATCCCCGCACAGAGCACGAAAAGGGCGACAGCATTACGCCATCCCCTCGACGCTGGCAATTAAGCAAGGGGCACTCACGACATTTCTTTATCCAACATATCCGTGTGCGAACCGCGATCATAAATTCCACGATGATGATCGAAATTGATTTCTTTCAACGAGATCCCAGTGGCTCAACATTTCCGCCGCACGTTTATCAAAGATGCACGAGCTCGCGCGTATAGATCATCGTCGCCGAAACTTACATTCTCCGATGAATATTTTACCACGCGCAAACAATGCAATTTAAAGTTTCACGGAGGAAATGTTAAGCAGAAAATGAATTTTCCCGGCGACGTAATGTATAGCTTGCGGAAAATCGCGATGCGATCGTGAGTCAGATGACAGCTCGTGTTACGAATACTGCGATCAGAAATACCGCGGCGCCTCGGGGCACGAGGTAATTCTCCGGTACAAAGCTAACTTAATTCATTTTCCGCGGCAGATGTCCCCAAAACGAATACGCATCGCGGCGAATATAGTGCCAGCCACGTTCGTCCGTGATGCAATGAAACTGTTTGTAATTGTCTTCGGGGATGGCTCCTCTTCCACGATTGCCAAGGAAAAGCTTAGCCAAAGGAAGAGTAGAAGTTGGAACGCTTTGCCGCAAGTTTGTAGAAGCTCAGCATCTCTCTCCTCGCGGTTGGCGAACGCTCGTTTCCGCAATTTCTTTGTCGCCGCAATTTCGAAAGTTACATCGTTTCTCACCCTTCAGCACCGCGGAACTTTCGCCCCAAAGTGGATTCGAGAGACAGTACACGTGGCGGGGGCCTCATTACCACTCTCACCCCTTCGAATCTCGTAACTTGAATCGATCATCAGCTACCTCGAGTCACGTAAATCGTTAGCTCTTTTTCTCTCTAAAGGATCGGCAACATTAAATTTCAAACGTTGCCGTTCACATGCAATTAACGTGCAAATGGAACTGCTTAATTTGCACGAAATGAAAGAATCGTTTGCAAAAGTCAGCGAATACACGGAGCGTGTATGATTTTTTACTGTTTCGTTATTTAAGCAACTTCTGAAACGGTGGTTAAATCGATGCCACCTAAACGCTGGGGAAATTGAACGGGAAACAGTTGCCTTTGAAATAAAATTAAAAATCGTTATTTCCCAGCGTTTGAGTTGATATTTTACATTCTTGTTTCAATTTAAAGTAAGTATATTCCCATAGCTACGTAAAAGCAAACATTGCGTCATCGAATGCAGGGAGAATGGGAGTGAAAATCGTTCAAACACGGAGTGAAATCAAATTTTATGCTAGTATGTACTTTTTTTCACGGTTATTCTAGGAAAATCAATTCGTTTGCCGTGTAAGATTTATTTTCTCGCAGTTTGTTACAGTCGTTTGCAGCTACCCGTATTAGTATTAAATCTGACGATCTCGTTTCAGAACTTTATGTACCGTGTTACGTCACGAATTACTTATTAAACTTTTTACACGCCGATCTACGGGTTGCGAGCCGCGGCAAGTACGACCGGACCGCGTCGTCATTGTTTATAACGAGGAACAAAGTAGATGTTACTCATTAGGACTGGAAATTATCGTTTGCAATCAATGAGGCAATAAATGCGTGACATATGATTGCGCAATACAGGAAGTGACACTGTTTTTCATGTACTAGCAATTAAACACACTGCAACGACGATCAAAGCGACGAACAAGGTCCTTTTGTTATTCACATTTGAAATCAAGACGCAATTTCTTGGCAACGACGTAGACAAAGGAATATACTTGCGCGAAGAAAAATTTAGCTCCAGCGTGCAGGCCACGCAATTCTTAAATTTCGTTATCAGACAGCGCGGAACCGCGCTGCCGTTGACAAAGTAGAATTGATGCATCGTATGTCAGGCGCCGCGCCAGTAGCGCGAGAGCGATAATAGTCAGACCGGACTGTAACACGTGCCGTACGAGCGAGCGCGGGTTAATCTGTAAAAATTGGTTTGCATCCGTGTGGTAGCTCTCATAGAGTATGAAAATTTATGCACTAACTCGCGTTGTTTCGCACAGAATCAGAAGAATAATCGTATGTGAAATTTCTGCCCCTATTCTCTTTCCTACGACATTCAGTTTCCTACGAGACTCCAGCTACAGTCTACCACAGAATACATACAGAACATATTTATTTCCGTTCCACTTTCACTTCCCCTTCTATTCCTCTACTTCGATTCCTCGATGCTCCGGGCACATCAAGGTGGACAATCCTTTTCACTTTACCGGTGTGTCTTAAAAACGCCTCGAACGTTTCAACCATCGCGGATGACGCTTCATATCCACCTGAACGTGCCCCAAGGATTAGTGGTGGAGAACTATCGATGGTACTTACGATAGTTATCGATGATTCTCGCTATCGAAATTTGTAATAATATTGGGATTCTGAATTTCAGCTGTTATTATTTTTGAATTGACTAACCTACGATTTTCAATACCGATAATTATCGATAGTGAAAATAAGCCATCTATAGTAATAATATTAGAAATTAAATTTGGGATTCTGAATTTCAGCTGTTATTATTTTTCAATTGACTAACCTACGATTTTCAATACCGATAATTATCGATAGTGAAAATAAGCCATCTATAGTTTTCCATAGTGAAAATAAGCCATCTATAGTTTTCGATAGTGAAAATAAGCCATCTATAGTTTTCGATAGTGAAAATAAGCCATCTATAGTTTTCGATAGTGAAAATAAGCCATCTATAGTTTTCGATAGTGAAAATAAGCCATCTATAGTTTTCGATAGTGAAAATAAGCCATCTATAGTTTTCCATAGTGAAAATAAGCCATCTATAGTTTTCCATAGTGAAAATAAGCCATCTATAGTTTTCGATAGTGAAAATAAGCCATCTATAGTTTTCGATAGTGAAAATAAGCCATCTATAGTTTTCCATAGTGAAAATAAGCCATCTATAGTTTTCGATAGTGAAAATAAGCCATCTATAGTTTTCGATAGTGAAAATAAGCCATCTATAGTTTTCGATAGTGAAAATAAGCCATCTATAGTTTTCGATAGTGAAAATAAGCCATCTATAGTTTTCGATAGTGAGAACCATCGATAACTATCGTAAGTACCATCGATAGTTCTCCACCACTACCAAGTATACTTATCATTACACCTCTATTCGACCAACCATTCACAATACTCACTTGGAATGGAAGCCAGAGAACGAGGAATGCACCCACGGTGACAGCCAGTGTTTGACCGTAACGGGGCAACGCCAGCGTCTGTGTCTGATGCCTGAACGATAGCTCCACCGTGTAGATTGCACGCGCGTGTGCACGCGCCACCAGGTACACGTACATGTAACAACCGAGGAGGACCAGGGCGCTCGGCGCCCATACTGCCACCACCAGGAACACCCTCACCGGGGGTAGTACGGCCGCCCCGAACCGGCAGTTGCCACTGTGACAGAAACGCAAATTGGTCTTACCTGTCGTTAGCCAGGCCCGTTGCGTAACGGCGACTCGACTTCAGGCTAATTAATTCGCCTCTTTGTTGCACGCGCCGCGCGTTAATTTAGAGGCACACGTGCGCTCGCTGGCGCGAGACGGGCTGGCATACGCCAAGCGTTCGATATCGATCACGAGGGACCGCCACGCGCCAGCGGGGAGGCGAATTTAAGGGAGCAGGATGGAACTTGAGAAGCTTCTTCTAAACTTCCGATGGTTCTTGAGTTTTAGAAATTCCGACCGTATAGTATCGACGAGGGGGTTCTGCCAGCTCGACGTCGATGGTTATCGACTCGTACAGCGTGAAATTCACGCTGCGCTGGTGTAAGAGGAGATACCGATGAGCTCCGGAGACTTGGGATCGGATAACGGTTATGATTATGTGAAGAAATACAAAGAAAATGGTCGACGAGATTTAGGATTCCTTTTATTGGATCTTGTTTCACGGGGTTCGTTCTCATTGGCTCGCGCCATTCCAGAATCTTTGTATTACCGTGGCTGGTTCATTCCGTGGATATAATCATCGGTATATACGCTCGCATGTGATGTTTACTCGTCTATTTATTGATTCCGTGGCGTAGAAGGTATCTATCCAAATTGCACATAATTGTTCCTTCCTTTCACACTGATCTCTAGCTTGGTGAGCAATGGCAATTCTGCAAACTCGACAGATCCCTCTATTGTTTGATATTCGATGGGCACAAAGGGACCGAATCGTGCTTGTTATATCGATGCAAACGGGGCACGTGTCAAGGTCGGAACTATGTCACTTTATATTGCGAGGGTAGTTATATGCGATTTCTATTCGGGCCCGTAACTTTTATGAGGAAAGTTTCCTTATATTTAATATAACATCGCATCGATATTGTTCAAAGGGATTCCAGTGACTCTTCGTGCTCGTCACCCGCACACTGATTCTATTAGGGTGCGGGTGAGTCGAAAGAAGTTGATTCTCAATTTATTCAATGTTCGCGACGATTATGACCGAACGATAAATTTGGATTAACTGGGAACCTCGCACGGTGTAGAATTTATAATTTACCTGCTCGTGCTTTTATGCTTCGATTTGTCTGTCGACTTACGGGGCCTCATGTTTGCAAAGCGCACGAGACACTACGGCGAACTCGTCGAAAGTCGATGCACTTAAAGCAACGTTAACCGTTCCAGTGTAACATAAAAAAGAAGAAACTGACAAAGCTCTTAAACTAATCTTTGAAATGATCATTTAAATGAAATTCGATTCATTTTATCGCGATAACGCGGGTTGGAAACGGGAGAAATAGGGGCGCGTTCTGAACAAGGAATGCACTGTCTATCTATTTCATTTCTGTTTGAGGAACGTGACTAGCCTGGTTTTAACAATTTTCGAGATGTTTGTCGAATATATACCAGCCGCCTTACAGATTCGGGAGAGCTCCAGGAAAAGCGTGCCTTTGAAATCGATGCCGTCGTTAGCGCCCGGAGGGTTTCAACAAAATCGTAAGAGATTTTGTAATTTAAGTGATCGCCAGGTTGGGGCAAAAAATTTAATTAGGGAACTGTGTACTCCCCTTTTATCGGAATTTTAAACGGTAACGAGCGCGAACGTTTTTCCAAAGGCTACATCAAAGTCTGCTTCCCATAAAAAAGATTAATCTATGGACCTACATAATTTCTGCCATGAATCTGAAATACCCTGAATAATTTTAGATAATTATTCGACGCGTCTGCTTTACCTGGCTGCTCGATAAATATTCAAACAGGTCACGGAAGAAACGATGGAAAGCTCGAGGAAAACTCACCTATGGGGCTGGGAGTCCGCGATCGCTTTCGCGTAGATCAAAGGCGATAGGCCGACAGCGATCGCGTAGATCCAGAACACGGCGATGTACTTCTCGATGCTGCTGTGCGTGATGATGTTTTTGTACCTGAGAGGCTGCGCCAGTGATGTGAGACGATCGACGGCGATCGCGACGGTGACCAGCACGCTCACGCTGCACAGGGCGATGACGACGCAGTACGGCAGGATGCACAACGTGGAGACTCCATTCTCCGGTAGGCCGGACAGCTCCAGCTGCATCCCAAAGGGCATGAACACTCCGACCTGCGCGAGAGCAACGTCAGATTTCCGTGTACCAGGATTTATAAACGAAATCGGAGAGCTGGGATCCTCTCCACCTTCCGTTGTTTCGGAACTTATGCAATAAACAACGGAGGAAATGCACGCGGGAGAATGAAAGATTTATGACACCGCGCGCCTGGAACCTGGCCGCCCGAGCCCGCGCTTCGGAGCTGGATATGAAATTAAACAAGACACTGAAGCGATACGGGGCTCGTGTAAACGCGCAACGGAGTCCCAAAACAGACGGGGTAACGGATTACTTCATTAACACGCAAAAATGTTTCATTCTCCGCTGTAGGGAGTTAGGGGAGGGCGGTCGTAACGCGGGAAACCGTGGAAGCGGAGGAACTAACGTCAACAGTGGTTGAAGATATGACAGGAATGTCTGGGGAGCGATTTTCCCGGGTTTTCAATTGATTGGGTGGCTAATTCGAATACCCATTAGTCGATCGAGCTTGATATATTATTATTATTCGTCTTTATTATTTGGAAGATACAAAGGACAGTAATACACGAAGAATAGCGAAGTAAAAGGCGAGGCTGCAGTACAATACTGTTATGCCGGGTTTACACCCAGGTGAACACGAACAAAAACAGTGTTCGCGAACGTTTTCGTCTGTTCTAGTTGTGTTCACTCCGCCTCAAACATGAACAAAACTCAGCGTATGAATCGTATGTGAATGTTTCGTTCTGTTTGCGCCGGTGTGAACACGACAAGAACACAGGAAAATGTTCGCGAACAATGTTTTTGTTCGTGTTCGCCTTGGTGTAAACCCGGCATTAGAAACCTAATCGTAGCTAAACAACTAAAACTAAAACTGGGGAAGAAAAGTAAAAACAGAGTAATCAGGAGAAAATTTATTGAGAGAAATTTTTTTTAATAAATATGTTTTAAAAAATATATAACGAGGCTCTTGAGCTGCAATGCCTCTTTCGACAATGAAAGTGTTCTTACATTTCCTAATTCGTAGAATAAAGCTTGTTTCTGCTTCTAAAATTTCTCTGCTACATTATTGCCTATCGTTTCCTATCCTGAAGTCCCGAATAATCATCGAGAAGAACTGAATCCGGCCGGTCAGCACGCGAGCGAGTTGAAAATTTAAAATTCCCGATCTTTAATGTGCCAGTATCGAGATTTATCGAGATGTTCTGATTCTTACCCCAAAGTCGCTGACTGCCAAAGAGACCAGCAGGTAGTTGGACGCAGTCCGGAGCCTCTTGTACCTATAGAACGCGGCCAGAATAATGGAGTTGCCGGTGACGGTGATCGGCGACAGAATGCAGACGATCGACACCGCCAGAATCACCGAAATTGGATTCACATCCAGCCGCGTGTCGATTTTGGTGACCGTCGGTATAAGCGTGGTGGTCAGTTCCCCGGAAACGGTGGACGGCAGCGGGTCCGTGGCAGGCGTTGACATTGTAATCTGCAAGCTTCCGACGCGATCCTTTCCCCGTGCGCTGCGCCTTCAAGTAAGATTCCGCTCGTAAACGTGCCCCTCGTAGGACGACATGACGCATCCGGTCAGGTCGGCAGAAATATTGCCAGATTCCAATTAACAATCGACCGTCTCGTGCCCCCTACGTAACGCGTGATACCTTTGCCTGTGCACGTGCAGACGTTCTGAAAATATCAGCAGTCGGACATCCATGTTACATCGTCCTCGTCAGCCGCAGCCTCAGCTCTTCCGCTTGCCATTTAGATTCTAATGCGATCATTAATTAACAAGACAGCGTCTATTACATGGTAAGCTCGTGGCTCGAGTGGAAAAGTCTTTCGACATTGCTTCAGGGAAGGTTCCGGTCTAAAAATCGATTTTTTTTTATTTCATTTTTCGAATGTTCAACCTTTTAGGAATACGTGTTTAAAAGGATTTGTTGGAATTCGTAAAATTCACGAAGTTGTAGGCATTTGAGTAGCAGCAAATGCATGGATAAGACCCGGCCACACGACGCTCACGTGAAACTTTAAACGCGTTTTTCTCGAAACAGTGTTGTCAAAACGGTGGGCGTTGAACCACCAAAAATTATTATCCGATTCGATTGAAACTTTTTTTATTTTGAAGAGTATACTTCTGGCTAGGAAGGGAACTAAAAAAAGTTATAAAAAATTAAAAATTTATAATTTTCAAAGGCGTTGAAAGGAGGAAAAGTGATTTCAAACTTTAAGTGTCGTTAATTTCTAAAAAAAAATGTCATTTTTGTAATTTTTTCTAGTTTCCCCCCTAGACAGAAGAATAATCTTCAAAATAAAAAAGGTTTCATTCGAATCGGATAATAACTTTTGGAGATACAGCGTCCACCGATTTGGATCAATTTTTTGACGCCTTGACTTTAACGGCTGCCCAGGGCCGTCTGCAATGATTAATTATAAAACAAAAAATATATTTCTATAATGTAAGACATACTTAATCCAATGCAAAAAGTCCCATTAAATTATATACAGTAGTTTTCCTTTAATTAATTCCTAAACATCACCTATTTTTTGGGGCTCTAGACCGGAACCTCCCCTTAACTGTAGATTCAACAGAGCATAGATATCAATTCTACTAACCTTTCAAGCTTTCACACGCACCGCCCGATGCCATAGTAAAATCCGACATTGACCTCCGTAAAGTTTGGAACGGCGATTTTAACCGTGGCGACAAACCGCTCGTGAAATCGCCGTGAAACCGAAAGGCAACGTCGCCCGGCGGGATGAAGCCCGGAAACTACAGGATTTCGGTAACAGCTCGCCCTTGGCCCAGTTTCCTTCGTCGTTTGGCAGCCACTTTTACGACTCCCGCCGTTTCACCTTTGCCTCGGAATCTCTGAAACAAACATCCCACGGTATTACAGCCAGTTACGAAACGATTTTTATCGCGCGCCCAGTTGCACGCCCGATAAATCAAGGGTGCACGCGATTACGCGCAACAGCTGCGATCGCGGTCGTGTTTATCGAACTCGTAGACCACTTTAAGCACCTCCCTGGACACTGCAATCGTACTCTTTCCGTGGATTACTATTATAAACCATTATAAACCGCACTTCACGACAGAGATGGGCAAAATTTTTATTTAAATAAAATTTCGAACAACGACATAAAAGTTAAAAAAATTATTCGTCATGTGTCGAATAAAGTTAACTCGAGTTAACGAACGAATGCCGATTTTTTTTATCTTTTATTCGTTATTCGACATTTTATCTAAATAACAATTTTGCCCATCTCTGCTTCACGACCGCGACCGTTACAGTAGCGTGCCCCGCTGATTTTTCACGCTGAAAGGGGGTTGTTCGTTTGCAAGAATGGATAGAATCTCCGGTAGGGTAAAGGCACCAGTAAATGAACAGTTAAGGCTAATTAATGAACACTGTTATAAAATTATGTTTGCAGCGCGATTGATTCCACGTGCTGCAAAAAATTGTTTGGATATGAAGCAAGAAATGAAAAGAAGACTCTAATTAATTAGTTGCTTACTTTAATAACTTATTTTACTCATTTTAATAAAAAATCTTCATTCACTGGTACGTGTTCATTTACTGGTACATAGTGGTGGAGAACTATCGATGGTTCTCACTATCGAAAACTCTAAATGCTTTATTTTCACTATCGATAATTATCGGTATTGAAAATCGTAGGTTAGTGAATTAAAAAATAGTAACAGCTGATCGAATTCAGAATCACAAATTTAATTTCTAATATTATTACGAATTTCGATACTGCGAACCATCGATAGTTCTCCACCACTGCTGGTACATCCACTCTACGTAGAAAATTAATTCCCTAAACTATATATTGTGAGGAGCTCAAATTTTTTACCACAAAGCGTCACTTTCGCGGCGGCTCTGGTATTAAATATTCAACGAAAATCGAGCGTTTAATCTTTTTTCCCCCCGAAAGTAGATCCGATTGTAACAGCGTCCGGCCACCGCGTGGAAGAAACGCCAAGTTGGCGTGCACAGACGGGTGCTCGTTTATATTCACCCGCACGTCTTCCATTACCTGGAATTTGCAATTCGGATGCACGGGGTGTTAAAGCTTCCAGAGACAAATGACCACCGGCGGGGTTAACCGCTCCCGTTCAGCGAGATCGTTTCGAGCTTATCAAAATCAACGTACGGGCGGTCCACCGTGTCCCCGGGCCCCGCTTCTTTCCTCGACAGTGGCAGACGTTTAATTAATTCCGACCCGCGAAAGCACATTTCGAGGCGAGGGACTGTTTTCTCGCCTCTCCGTCCATTACTGGCCCCCGTCCGCGCCCGCGGACATCGTAATTAAACCCACTAGATATGTTCCCGTCCACACCGACGCGATTTCATTTGCGGGACAGCGACACGTTCGACGAACTTCGCCGATCTCGCGCCAGGGAATCGTGCCCACGTGTACGCGGGGTTGACAGATATGTGAGGCACGTGGCAACTCGGCTTGGCTATGATGAACTTGCATTCAGGAATCAATGTAGGGTAGATTTTTACTGTCAGTGTCCCTATTACTGCCATTTTATTTATTTTGCTTAATAAATATGTAACGTATAAAAAGTAGCGTACAACAATAATACTATTATTAAATTGGGACTGTTCTTATTATTATTAATATTATTGTTGTACACTATTCTTTATACGTTCATTTTTATTAAGTAAAATAAATAAAGTGGCAGTAATAGGGACACGATGTTAACGATCCTGGTCGTTCCTCGGACGCGAGAGTGTCGAAAGCATTCGCAGTCGAAAGTGAGAGCTGTTGGATTGGAAATATTCCTGGCGAGTGAAATTTTTCAAAAATTATTTTACTCTATTTTGCAGCGTTTCTCGAAAAAATCGCGGAGTGTTAAATCCCTGGCGCAGACACTAAGATATTTTTAAATTTTTATCTACCCGGAGTGAACTTTTGATTCTGTGATTGTACCACATTTTTTTTATATTTTTATTAGAAGAAACCCCTCGGAGGCAGTCGACCGCGACGTTTAATACTCAGTGGCTAATGAGTAATTCTTTAACGATCCATTCCGCGCGAAACTCAATCTCGGCCCTCGAGACCTGCGGGTTGAATTTAATGGATCCCTCCACCTCGATCCACCATCGAGGCTTCGAACCGCGTCTTTCGAAGCTCTTAGCGCGTAGAACGTTTCCACAAATTTCGTTTATTACTTTGAAGAGCTCCCCGGCTCTCGAGCTTGTTACTCACGGCCGGTGTTACGTGCTCGAGGCGCTCCTTCGTTCGTAACATGCTCGTTCTCACTGATGCAATCATTTTTACGGTGAAACTGATGCGAGCCGATAAACGCGGCTAACCCTGGCAGAAGCTATTAGCGAAGCGATTATGTTTACAGCGAAATTACTCGCGCACTGTCTCAAGTGTATTTTCTCGATATCGATCCTTTCGTGCCAGTGAAAAATTGTTACGCCCTCGATCATGGCGACTAGAACCTAGTCGTTCCGTGTCGACAAAGGTGCTACTAAAGTTAACTAGCATTTTGCGCCGTGCTTCCTCGGCTGGCCTTCCCTATCGTGTTTTCACGCATCGCGGGGTAGCTTCAGCTTTAGCTCGCGCTAGGCGGCAGGTTCCACGTCGGTTGATCACTGGAACGGCCCTTACGCTTGCGTTCGCGTACCGTCCAGCAAGTTAAAAGAAAAGAGCGGATCGCACGAAGCAATCCCCGGCCATTTAAATTTTAATCCAGGGAAAGAAGGATTGCTATGCACTTTCGAGAAATCACAGTTAATCACACGATCGGAATTCTAAATACACTTGGAACGGTATGAGAAATTATTATTATTATTATTTCGACGGGAGAAACCTTTAGTATACAAAGATTGAACAAATTAGTCCAACAAGCATAGAAAAACAACATAACATTAAAAGTAAAATAAAACAAATGTGTATTTTTAGGGGACATTAGAGTATGTATCTGAATTTTTCACAGTTGTGGTTGTGATTTATTCCGAGATTTCAGTAGAAATCATGATGAAAGAAGCAAGGAGACAGGTTTCACGTAGATAGAATTGTATCCTGTCTATATATTTGCTCTATTTTCTCACCTCCAAATACCAGTGCACCAGTTGCGATGGTAAAAGACGAGCAAACCAGTTCAATCTTCTTGCCACACCGACCTGCACTATTTGGCTACCTGTTCCACAATCGTAATTTCAAGACACACCGAAACGGGCTGATTCTCTGCTTATCTCCCCTATCCACAACTGTCACTCACGGAAATTTACGTAACCCTTTCATCAGTTCGATAACGCCTTCGGCAGGCCAGTGTGCTCGAGGTAGCGAACGGACATGGGTGGATAATTTGTGATCGATCGAGCTTGGAACAGATGCCAGCTTCTGCCCTAAATACTATGAAGAAGTATTGGGGGGAGTCGTTCAAGTAGGTCTCTAAGTAAATTCGAATTGAGCGCACCATCGCAGAAATTTACCATTAATTACAATATGTAGCTAACTCAAATTGTGCTAGCTTGGACTTATTTGGTGTTAGTATAAGTATCTTTAGAAACTCGATGCACAGAAATTTGCAGAACTTGTGATTTGTCACTATGTACACTAATGGGGAACTATCCCCGTTTATTATTAATAATAAATAATAAATAATATAAATCGAGAATTACCATTCCCTCAAAAGTACTTAGCAAGTGCTTGTAAATTATAATACGCCTTTGAATCATAATTTCAAACTTGATGAGAACTTCTTTAAACAACCAACCCTCCACAATCGAAACGAATATTCTTCCATGAAACGTCAGCGATATTTAGCGATTCGTTTTAAATACTGCATCTGAAGAAATGGCACTGCGTTTTGGCGTTAATTGTTACTTAAATGGCATTTTACCTATTTTAATAGGGCATAGGTGCACGTGATTTCCGCTGCTGCTGCGAAGATTTTGTAGCCGCTCCGTCCGCGAATAAATCGCGTTGGTTTGGGGGAGTCTTTATCGCACGCACATTCTCCGCGTCACTGGTGACGAGTTCCCTTGCCATCCCCGCAGTTTTCCCGCTGGGGCGAAGGTGCGCTCGTCAGGAACGGTTTCAAAGGTGCTCCATGAACCAATCATCCGTACGGAGAACGAATTTATCCGGAAGGCATGACAAACAGTGCAACAAATTGGTGTCCACGCGCTGCCTTTCCCGTTCCGTCGATTGTATTCTTGACTCGAACCGGGGACCATTTCGATTTCCGATATAACCGACGCTTGATTGGGGGACGTTCGATAATCAACTTTCAGATTGAACATCGAGTTCAGCCGTTCACCGACCCTGACGTCTCGACGGGGCCTGGCCCGTTTTACCCGCTTCTGCCTCCACCTTTTTTTTTCACGATTCAATTAAACCCTTCGATGATCGGAAACGGGGGCGACGCCAGCCGTTGCAAATTCTGAAAACGCGATTAAGGAAACGCTGCGAAGAAGTGCCTTCAATTATCGCTCTTCCCCGCCCTTATTCTGTCCTTCCTCCGCTCTCGCCTCGTACCCCAAGTTTTTCTGCGCGTTACTATCGATTCTGCATACTGCCTTGGCGCTGGTCGAGCTTAAAAAGAGAACGAGCGCAGCTTCGAGCTTTACTGACTCCACGATCCTGCGATAGTAATTATTACGTGGAATCTTCTGCAGGTGCACATACTTTCAGGTCATGCATCACCGCAGCGATTTGTCTTGCATTGCCGAGTTGCTGGCAGTGGTGGAGAACTATCGATGGTACTTACGATAGTTATCGATGGGTCTCACTATCGAAATTTGTAATAATATTAGAAATTAAATTTGGGATTCTGAATTTTTTAATTGACTAACCTACGATTTTCAATACCGATAATTATCGATAGTGAAAATAAGCCATCTATAGTTTTAGAATCGATGGTTCTCACTATCGAAATTTGTAATATTATTAGAAATTAAATTTGGGATTCTGAATTTCAGCTGTTATTATTTTTCAATTGACTAACCTACGATTTTCAATACCGATAATTATCGATAGTGAAAATTAGCCATCTATAGTTTTAGAATCGATGGTTCTCACTATCGAAATTTGTAATAATATTACATATTAAATTTGGGATTACTGAATTTCAGCTGTTATTATTTTTCAATTGACTAACCTACGATTTTCAATACCGATAATTATCGATAGTGAAAATAAGCCATCTATAGTTTTAGAATCGATGGTTCTCACAATCGAAATTTGTAATAATATTAGAAATTAAATTTGGGATTCTGAATTTCAGCTGTTATTATTTTTCAATTGACTAACCTACGATTTTCAATACCGATAATTATCGATAGTGAAAATAAGCCATCTATAGTTTTAGAATCGATGGTTCTCACTATCGAAATTTGTAATAATATTAGAAATTAAATTTGGGATACTGAATTTCAGCTGTTATTATTTTTCAATTGACTAACCTACGATTTTCAATACCGATAATTATCGATAGTGAAAATAAGCCATCTATAGTTTTAGAATCGATGGTTCTCACTATCGAAATTTGTAATAATATTAGAAATTAAATTTGGGATTCTGAATTTCAGCTGTTATCTATTATTTTTCAATTCACTAACCTACGATTTTCAATACCGATAATTATCGATAGTGAAAATAAGCCATCTATAGTTTTAGAATCGATGGTTCTCACTATCGAAATTTGTAATAATATTACAAATTAAATTTGGGATTTGAATTTCAGCTGTTATTATTTTTCAATTGATTAACCTACGATTTTCAATATCGATAGTGAAAATAAGCCATCTATAGTTTTCGACCATAAGAACCATCGATAACTATCGTTAGTACCATCGATAGTTCTCCACCACTAGTTACCGGCTTCGATTAGAAATAGTGCTAGGGGAATACCAATAGATTAGAACCGTGATATTGGGAAGTTAGAGAGAAGCGATGTGAATTCATAAGTAACAACACTGGAGAGTTATTTAGATTGTGTGTCGAGCAAGTTCCGTTCGGCCGCGACTATAGAAGGGCTAAAAGGCAATGTGTGTTCGCCGCAGCGCCATATGGCGGTATCAGAACTACACGAAAATTGTCACCGCCGCCTTATGGCGGTGAATATTTGAAATTCTATCTTCGACGATAAATATTTAAGTCCCTCGCGGTCGCGAGCCTATTTGCCGATTCAACGAGCCGGATGTGAATGTACACCGCGCCGAGGCCTTCGACTGAAGCTCGCTCGCAGATGTTCAACATCGGGAAGGAATTTGGCGGCCTTCGCAGGCGGAATCGGCGATGATTCGTTTGCGAATTAAACCGCTCGGAACGAAGTTTACTCGCGTACGAGTCGGTGGCTGCGTTTCAAACGAAATCATATAAAGTTCGGTTAATATAATTTCACGCGGCTCGAGTGCCATAGGAAGCCGGAAATTATCGAATTGCGATACCGCGTCGAGATACGAGAAATATTCGCTTTTAATGCGCTTTTATCCAACAGTCGATATCGTTTCCGAGCTACCGAAAAAGATAACTACGAGGTCAACTTTACCTGCTTCATCGCGCGGCTTGGCATTCTGCTAGGATTTAACGGAATACATACGTGGTAAAGGATTTTTATATTTGCTTCGCGCCGTTCATGCAACCCCTGTTGCAGTCGATATATTCGAACTTCGACGGCTGCGAGCGAATAGAGATGCCCGGTGATGTCGGCTGTTTAATCCTCTGCGCACGTAAACAAGCCCGAAGAGAAATCATGGATTACACGTACATGTTCGGCGTACGGGAGTTGCACCCTTCGTGAAATTTATAGGGGACACGAATGACCGGTTTCAGTTTTAACGCATCGCTAACCAACACGCACTTGCGACGAGAATTTCCAATTGATTTCCCGCAAGAAGGACAATTATCCTCTCCCATCCGCAGCGATGACCGAAAGAGGCTGGTAACGTGCTCGAGACAAATCACGTTAAAAGGGTATTAATTATTCCGTCTCTCGTTCACGATCTCCTCGGTATGAAATTACGTTTACACTCGTGACGAAAGAACGCGAAGAAAATTCGACCAAGGCCTGCGGAATACGCGAGTGTACGCGGGGAGACGCGAGAATGCTGGAAACCAAACGCGAGCGAGACGACAGGGTGGAAAGGAAAACTACGTAATGCAAATGAGTTTATCCTTCGAGCCTTATTCCCTTTCCCGATACGTTCCACGATATTTCTCCGCGCGACGGAGGGTTTGGGGAATCGAAAATCTCTGTTCCCTTCTTCGTTGCTTTCGTCTGCGAGGAATTCTTCAATTCTGTTCTGTTTTCGGAGGGAAATCTTGAAATGGGTTTTTGGCGAAGGGATGAATTCTTGATGCAATTTTTTGTACATAAATTTCGTAGGCTTTACAGAGTTAGAATCTCCTACTGTACAGTAGTCCATGTCTTTATAATTCTATGCTGATCAGACGGCTTCGGTGACCCTGTCAGTTTAAGTAGTATAGCCGCGTCATTGGCCAGACGCTGCGTATTTCAGCTTCCAAGTCTGGAATGTCGGTCTGACTGTTTCTTAAACTGTTTTCTTGCCTTGCTAAGGCTAACGCTGCTTGCTGGGTGGCTATTGATTTAATAAAAATAAGGCGAAAGGGCGTTTAGAGTCCCTTGGACCGAGGGAGCGCACTGGGATACTGAGAAATCGTCATTTGTGTATTGTTGCTCGTGCGACGGGCTGCTCCAGGAATGTGAAAATGCAATCGCGAAGAGTCAATAGGGGAGACTATTTGAATTCAAGTTCCGGTGTTAACATACGCCACTGGGGCAAAGAAGTTTCAATATTACGTGCAGGAATGCTGCGTCGCGACGTTCAAACAGAGAACTCGGATCTATTTGAGATGAAGAGAGGCATTTAAATAATCAATACCGCGGGCGATAGAAAATTCAGAACACAGTTTAACCGATTATACCCCGTATTATTGTGCTCGCGGGACCGTGAAAAACAAGAAGAGCTGAAATTCTCGATTCGCGTGTCGTGAGGAATAAATTTTAAAAATCAAAGAGCAGAGTATCATTTATATAAAATTACTAAAAAGATGGCGCTACATTAACAATGATATAAGTACCAGTGTTTCAGAGAACTTCAAAGACGGTAAAGCCACTTCATTTATACGATAAATTTCAACTGCCACAATTAATTTGCAAATCTGGGTGCGTTCAAAGTCGACCGAATTCCGCGAGACGAGATCACAATCTCGCCTTCCCCTTTCATTTCACGCCCCGACGCTAAAATACCAGTCCGCCCTGTAAGTGCAACTTTCACGTTTCAACACACAGCAGAGTTTTTTTTATCCTTAATGAAACATTTCGCGTTCCCCCCGTTGGGATGTCCCACGAAAACGATCCTTTCACCCCGTCTATCTCCAGCCGCTTCGACACACTAACCATCCCTCCTTTGCCCCGATCCGTCGCACGTAAATGGCGATAATAATTGCCGTGGACGTAGAAACGACGAAGGCCTGCCTCTGGGGGTGTAAAATTCGCGAGATTGCGCTAGTTTTTGCCGCCGGTTCGAGCTCTGCTGAAGGGCGAGCGAAAGGGGTATTATTAATGCCACTCGGAGGAAAGTCTCGCTGCCAAGGACGGGCCAGCTCGCAATCCCCTGGATGAATATACATATATTCATAAGGCAACTCTCTGTGCACGTGAAAAACCGAGGGCGACGCGGTTTTATATCGCGTTTACTCGGGACAGTCGTTTACTTCGACGTGACCCGGTGCACGAAGTAGACACTCGGGTGGCGTAGGGTCCCGAAAAAATAAAAGTGGGTTAGGTAAACTCGGTTAACGATGAGACCCAGACGTTTCACAATGAAATCCTGCTAGTTTCTTAGCAAACCCCCGGCATTAAATTCGGACGTGGCTGTGATTCGATGTGGAGCCGTCTGATATCGATAAGAAAGGGTTGATATTAATTTAATAAACAGGGGTGGAAGTTTGTAAAATGCTCCCTGTGCCTCAAGTGTAGGAATAAATTGCACTTTATGTATTATAGGACTCTTTAGTCAATTTCTCTGCTTCGTCTCTTGTAAACCATGGGTATTTCCCGTATAATTATTTAAATAAATAAATAAATAAAATAAAATTATACTCCTAAACACATTATGCAATGGGACCACTCAGGTCAAGCTTGATAGGCTATGAATTCTTTCATGTCGGTATTGATAACAGCTGTTGACTTTTCAAGTACCTCTTCCATCGTCGTGCTTAATGTGGTTTTCTACGGTTCAGTTACAGGTCCCTTACAATGTTAAATTTCTCAAGATCGAATACTTTTCTCTCAGCAAGACGTTTAAATATATTATCCCAGTTTCTTTGCTACATCCAATCTGTACATTTACCTGCAACTCGCTTATCTGTAATTCAGCAGTTCGAGAAAGAAGTGGATCGAGAGGAGACCTACTGAAAAGTAGTATGTACCTTAATAGCCCCCAAGATATTATTATTATTATTATTAAGCGTCTTTATTCTAAACACAGAAAATAACAAGGAACGAAAGAAAACAAAGACACAAGCACAGGCGAAGTTCAGTCACGACTGTTTTTCAACTTAACCTAAAACGAAAACTTAACCTAAATAGACTTAAATTAGACTTAAATTAGATTAGTATAAGCTACTATTATTGGATAATAATTATTGAAGAAGAGAAGAAAACAGGTATCACTAGGTTATGATATGTGAGTAGATAGGGTCACCAAATAATCAGCCGCACAATGCTCTGTTACATTATGGGGCTGACAATACTCAATTCCTCCCCTGGTTTCATTTCACGTTCCGTGGCACACAGTCGTGACTGCCATTGATTCGAATTAACATAGAAAGGCAAGCAATCAAAGTTGCTTTCTAACAATGACTCCAGCAACCCGAACGTTATTATTCAACATGCTTAATCCTCATATTTCCCCACGCAAATTCAAGGGTCGTCACGTCCGCTGGTCCATCACGGAGGATCGAATAAACTCAGCCTTCCCAACTCTTTCCTGCTGTCTGCCCCGTCGCTGCATCTAATATCGCACTGGTTAGCGGTTTATTATTCGCGAATAACGCCGGCCCTCCCCCGTGTATCGCAACTTCTGCCCCTTCCCTTCCCCATCCGCGCATAGAATGCATACATTTGCATACGTTCCGTCGGGCTGCATGTGCCACGTGGGCGTTGCGAAATTGACGCGGAATGTTGCTCAACACTTGCTTCCACTGCATAGGAATTCACTTATTCATGACGGGGCGATGGGATCTTGGCAGCGCGGCTACTTTCTCCGCGCGATACCTCCTCCCAGCAGCAGTCTGCCCCGTGGAAAGAATTTCCTCCGCGATACACGCCTGATTCTTAAACCTAACTTCCTCGAGCCAGGAAACAAGTCATTACAAAATATATAACAGATTATCCGCTTTTTCCCACGCTCCACTTTCCATCGCGCAGAGGAAACAGGAACGAATTGCTCCTCGCGTTTTGCACGTCCGTACATGCGAAGCGAGTAAATGTAAATAAGGAGCCGCGCACAGAATCACTGCACTTGTAGATGAAGTTCCAAGGATCAAGTCGTTGGCGTGCTTTACGCTTAAAGTTCCGAGTCCGTGCTAGGTTCCCTTGCTCTTGAGACAGGTGGCACCTGAACGGCCAAGGTCTCGAGATGATTAAAAATTATCGTACAAGAAGCGACGGGGACGAGCAACGATTGAAGCTCCTTTGAGCCCGGCGTATCCTTTGCATTTTAAACGTGTTTCCAAATGGTTATCCGAGCGAAGAAGACGTCGCGAAATGCATTTCGAGCGGCTTAAAGCCTCCGTACGCTTTGGCTCGCTGGGTGGGGCGTTAACCGGAAACGAGATAAAGAAACTGGTAAGGAAAACGTTTCCTTTTCGCTTCGGAAACGAGGAATGGAAAGTAGGTTCTTCCCTGGGAGGGGCGAACAACTTAGTTATTCATTAGCAGCGTATCGACGTTATCGATTACTCAGACACGAAAGTTCAACAACTTTGAACCTGCCTTCAACTGTTAACACATTAAACGATTCTATTATAAGAGCCGTTTGCTTTCGTACTTTACTTTGCGAGACTTAAACTGACTGCTACAGTAGAAATATATTTACTGATAAAAGTCTGGTCACAAGGGTTCGTTAACTATCCGAGAAGATTTGAACAAGTTTCCTCGGCTTTATCCAAAGTTTCCATTAAAAGTGAGCGAACTATCCGAGTCGTTGGGAACGTTTCACGGAGCCGGGCGAACGGAAGCTCGTTCTTTTGCTTCCAGCTGAAGCTCGGAGAGTTTATCAGCCGAAGGATTGGTTGATCGCCCACGGTCGCATCCGCGAGACAATAAATTTTCCTTCCACGGCGCCCGACTAATTGCTCGCGAGGGTTCCCTTGTACCCAGCAGGCGGCAAAAAGTTCTGGCGCGATAAGGCGAGGAATACCGAATCACTCGACTGATTTATCCCCCGGCGGTGGCCTTGCTGCGATCTCGCGTGGCTCGTTCATCACACGACGCAACTACGAGTGTTCAACATCGTTTAATAGGGCTCCCTGCTCCTCTGACACTGGCAATGCTTTTGCGACGGTCGGCCCTTTCGTTTCTGCTAAGAATTATTTATTCGAACGCCGTCGTTTTCTTTCTGAATGGTTCATGGGATTGGGAGCAGCAGGATTTGAAAGCATTGCTATGCAGCGTGTTATAACTTTGGTGAGAGATGCTTTTTGGGAGACTGGGACTGCAAAATTAGCTGAAACAGTTGTTAATGAGGATGCGTTCTACCCGCTGACACAGGGGTGGAGTAATAGATCGAAGACAAAGTCCTCGATCCTTCAATCGTTCGTCGGACGCGACATCCGATCATTTTCACCAGATACTGCTGGTCGAAACTAGGGCTGGGATTATTTGTCGAATTTTTCGGTATTCGAATATTAGAATACTTCAGTTACTCAATTATTTGGCGAATACTATTCGAATACTGCTATATTCGAATACTATTCGAATATTAAAGTATTCATGTAAGCTAATTTTGACCCACTTCACACCATACTATTGGAATACACCAGTATTCGAATATAGCAGTATTCGAATAGTATTCGAATATAGCAGTATTCAAATATAGCAGTATTCGAATAGTATTCGAATATAGCAGTATTCGAATATAGCAGTATTCGAATAGTATTCGAATATAGCAGTATTCGAATAGTATTCGAATATAGCAGTATTCGAATATAGCAGTATTCGAATAGTATTTGAATATAGCAGTATTCGAATACTATTCGAATACTGAAAGATTCGAAGTTTATTCGTAGCATTCGAATACTTGTAAAATATTCGAATTTTAATTTAATCGAATAGTCCCAGCCCTAGTCGAAACGAAGTTTTGGGAAACGTCGTGTCGGTTATTTATGGAGGATCGAATACAGGTTCGCTGTACGACATACCTAGATGACTGTTAATAATACAAACAATGGGGCTCCATACACCTGTAACCACTTGCTGTTACATACACATATTTTATTGCCACCAGAGGGAAACGCAAATGGCTTTTTCAATCGAAAGTACTGGGACCAGTAACACGCAGAGTGTCGCTGAAATGGGGGTGTAATAAAGGCTCGCTTGATCCCGCGTGGGAATTCGCAGTCCTCGCACCGCCTCAGTCTTGTCTAGCTAAGTATTTCCCTGAGAAATAAATACTCCCTATCTAATCGAAATTGAACTTTCTCCTGAGTCATCTGAACGCTGTTATCTTAACTCTGCGCTGCTCCCAGCCCCTGACTCAGCGAATCCGATTCATACACCCCGAATCAATTTCCTAAGACTTTCCTGTTCCAGAAACCTTCGGAAACTCGATGCACCACTTCAAATGAATTTAACTAGATGAAACACTCGATTCAGTCCACGGTCACTTATGGATCTATTAAGTGCTCTCTTGCATCTCTTACACCTTCCCCACGTCCATTACCCCGTGTTCCCTACTCCAACTCAGCATTAACCTCCACCACACTTAACCAGAGCTGTGACAGATGCGTGCAAGAGTTAAATGTGCATTAGTGTGCAATTTCCGCCCACTTTAAGCTAATTGTACTTCACACGTATTCAACCAACGTTAAGGGGTGGTTTTCGCGAGTTTCGAGGGTCCTCGCTGGTCCTCGCGGTCTTTCTACCAAAATTCTACCGCGATTCGAAATAAGGGAATACGAACCCCCGCGTCTATAGCTCAGGTCCATATCCTAATTTGGGATTCCATCGATGAAATCTCTGTGAATCAGTGGTCCTTAATTGAAGTGGCCTACCCAAGTATTTCTTTCTTCCACGATCCGATACGCCTGGGAAATATCCTGCGACCGTCGAATTAATCCGCCTGGATCGGCACGGTGGACATTGTGGATCAAGGAGGGCGGGAATGTATCGTCGAATTCCATCTGAATCGATGGGCGAACCGCGGATTGATTGAGTTCCGTGCGGGAAATGGTCACCCAAATTGGGGTGGGTCCATCTTGGCGCGTTAATACCGCGACGAATTAGTCGAATCTCTTAAATGGAATCTGTTTAGTGTTATCCTGTCTCCGAGGAACTTGTGGAACGAGTAGGCAATTTCATTGATTGAAATAATAGTTATGAACTACATTAACTCTAGTTGAAACCTGGATTAACATTTTGTTCGTTCCGTGGGGACCCGTGGTCCCTTTGGCGGTAATAAAACGAGGGTCGTACACGTAAATAGTTATGTATGTATATGATATTCGAAACGCGACGCTTTGTGGGGTAAAACTCAAAGGGTAGCAAGTGACTGTCAATTAGAGATTGAGGGTGCTTGAATAATGTAAAGCGTTTAAATTATCGACGATGAAACAAACCGTGAATTAAACATCCGACTTTAGGGAGCTGTCTATGGAGCTTCCCCCGAGGGAACTCTCCGGGGGATGAGAAGGGTTGCGCGGCCGGAAATTGAATTACGCTGTTGCTAGATTTTTAGCGTGGGGGAAGCGAGAAAAATTAAACGGTTAATAATTAAATGGCCGTTTCGTGCGGTGAAGTTTAATTTCTTTCTGCTGCCTACTACGCGTTACACTTGAAATCAAGCATACTCGACGCCGACGTTCGCTCTCATTCCCGAACCAGCTTCTGTTGTTCGCTCCACGGAACTTCAACCACGTTTGGGCTCTCTGAAGCTTGAAGTGGAATTTTTAAGCGAGCTACAGCGACTGACGGGAATACAGAGAATTCGCGAATGAAAGAACTGGAAGAATAGGTCTTTTGACGCTGAAAGCTACATTAACCTGTTCCCGGATTACAGTAAAAGGATCCTCGGTGAATCTGTGCAGCACACTCTTCTAGCAATATCTATTAATTTTAATAAGAAAGCTCGACTTTAGGTATCTGCATCTCTATCGACAGTAATCTCTTATGAATACGAATCATATTTGCTTAGAAGAAACAGAAATTTTAATTGAACCTTAAGTATCTACTAGATTTGGGTAAAGAAACCAGTAAATGACCGAATTGTTGAATGAGAAACCCAGTAAATGACCGAATTGTTGAATGAGAAACCCAGTAAATGACCGAATTGTTGAATGAGAAACCCAGTAAATGACCGAATTGTTGAATGAGAAACCCAGTAAATGACCGAATTGTTGAATGAGGAACCCAGTAAATGACCGAATTGTTGAATGAGAAACCCAGTAAATGACCGAATTGTTAAATGAGAAACCCAGTAAATGACCGAATTGTTGAATGAGAAACCCAGTAAATGACCGAATTGTTGAATGACAAACCCAGTAAATGACCGCATACTTTTATTAAGAATTGTACTTATTAATGTTTGTTTAATCCGCAAAACTAAAAATATGGGATATTAAAAGTGCAACTACACTCTATTTATAAACAAATAGTAATTTTTAAATTTATAATCCGATTTTTCATCAGTCACACCACACTTCCGTTTTCAATAAGAATAACACCATCGACCGCCTGTGTAACTTAGCCAATAAGTTCTGTCATGTTGTTGACTTTTTCTCGAACACCAATATGTTTTTTAAGAACAAGCTCATAATACTAATGCGCAGCAACTCTGTCTAACTAATTTTGTAAACGCGTATACTACATCTTGTCACATGTACATATTTCCGTCCTTCAGCTCATGTACATTTTATCTTTTACCAAAGGGTGTCCACCCGTATATAGCAATAAATAAATAAATAAATAAATAATTGACATTTCTTTGCCTAATGGCCATTCACTGGTATGCAGTCAATTACTGATTGGTTTACCCTACGTGACATTAGAGGCAGTTAAAACAGAGGATTAATATAGTCGCTCTGGAAAGTTGAGAAGGGAACGAAGATCGTGTATTGTCGCCAGCAATCCGGCTGGCCAAAAATCCACCGATGAAATCGTTACTCTGCGCACGCTGAAAATGTTTGCTCGCTACACATCATTAAGGCTGCGGCTCGTTGAATGGAATTGTGGAGGGCCTCGACGCGGGTACGCCTACGTCACCGGAGCGTCGCGGCGCCACGAACCACCCACGGCACACAACGATCCTCCATGAATAATAACCGCGGATCACAGATAATCATCGTCCGGCCGGCTGAAAATTGACGGTGCAATCATTGGCCCCCGACGAGAACGATTGGGTATTGTAAACCGCACGCGTCGCGACCTATGGTCGTTCACCCACACGCCCTGTCGAAAACCTATTTGCATGCGAGCATCATTCACCGCGACTACAAAATTCCTCACAAACGAGCAATCTACTTTCGACTTTTTATTCGTGCCGCTCCGATCTCCGCGACTACGCGGGCCACTTAGTATTTAGATTTGATAGTCCACTTGTGCTCGTGACCTCCTTCCGCTTCCGAATATATTCAGATTACCCACGATTTTTCTTTAACTTGCGTAGTCCTCATAATTTCATTAATAATCAATTCAATTTGAGTTGTTAATTTTGCTCGAAGTTGCTTCAAGCAAAAACGAGTGGGTGTCAAGTTTTTCACCCTCTTCAAGTATGCGCCGCAACTACAACCTGAACTTTAATTCTACGCTCATTCGCGCCACACCAGCTGCCCAGAGCAATTTGCTGGTCGCGGAAAGAAGGCGAAAAATAGCCAGCCCCCCGAGAACTTTTAATTACTCCGCCTGTTATGCAGTAAACTTTCACGCATCGTCACGCTGCGTGTTACGCTTTCACGCGGATGTGCCCGGCTTCTAATTCAATCCGCCAAGCCGAGGAAGGAAGATTGCCAATCTGCCGGTCTCCCCTCGCTGTCCCTGGTGAAATCGAACCGCAGGGAACAGCCGGTTGAGACTTTTTACGCTTGACAATTGTCAAACGCAACAGCCGTCACGTTCGCTTTTTTCACAACAAGGCTCTCCTAGATCGGGGATCCCTCATGGGCAATTCCTATCGACGTTTCACGCAGTGTCGATTGCAGCGCGCACCTGCAGGCCAACGAGAATCGCCCGCATACGCGCTACCTTCGTGTCTCCCGAGGACCTCACCGCGATCATTGAACCCCATCGACGTCCCGTTCTTTCTCTCTTCTGACCGTCGTCGTTCCTCGGATCTTATCTGGACGGCTTACCGATCAGCATGCAAATAGGACGATAAAAATAATACTCGGAGGTCCGTTTCATTTCGGACCCGAAGCACGAAACTGTCGCAGGATCATCTTCCATGCGGCAAGTGGCTCGCGCGGCCTCTTATCTGTTGCAGCAAACTCCCCGATGTCGTTGCATTGTGCCGTTTCCAGTGTGGTTATCTGCCGGCTCGCCGAAGCTTCTGCAAAGTTGTCTCACTTCCATGACGGTGGATATTCCCCAACGATATGTCGGGGAATAACATTTTTTCCGTTACGAGGAGCGGGGAGGGAAGGTGAAGGTTTCTGGTTTAGAAACAGACGTACGATCTCCTTGCGACTATCGGGGATCTGGGAATGTAAAATTTCATTTCTAGCATTTTTCCGGAGCAGTTTGAAATTTCGATTATCTGTGGTATTTATTGGTATCTATAGTTTGTAGATTCTTATTTCAAGAAATAAGTATTTAAATAATCCTGTTCCGCAGGGTATTTAAATGTGTCAGAACCGTGAATATGAATAACTTTAAAAATGTTGGTGGATTCAATTTCATTTCTAGCATTTTTCCGGAGTAGTTTGAAATTTCGATTATCCGTGGTATTTATTGGTATCTATAGTTTGTAGATTCTTATTTCAGGAAATAAGTATTTAAATAATCCTGTTCCGGAGGGTATTTAAATGTGTCAGAAACGTGAATATGAATAACTTTAAAAATGTTGGTGGATTCAATTTCATTTCTAGCATTTTTCCGGAGCAGTTTGAAATTTCGATTATCTGTGGTATTTATTGGTATCTATAGTTTGTAGATTCTTATTTCAGGAAATAAGTATTTAAATAATCCTGTTCCGGAGGGTATTTAAATGTGTCAGAACCGTGAATATGAATAACTTTAAAAATGTTGGTGGATTCAATTTCATTTCTAGCATTTTTCCGGAGTAGTTTGAAATTTCGATTATCCGTGGTATTTATTGGTATCTATAGTTTGTAGATTCTTATTTCAGGAAATAAGTATTTAAATAATCCTGTTCCGGAGGGTATTTAAATGTGTCAGAAACGTGAATATGAATAACTTTAAAAATGTTGGTGGATTCAATTTCATTTCTAGCATTTTTCCGGAGCAGTTTGAAATTTCGATTATCTGTGGTATTTATTGGTATCTATAGTTTGTAGATTCTTATTTCAGGAAATAAGTATTTAAATAATCCTGTTCCGGAGGGTATTTAAATGTGTCAGAACCGTGAATATGAATAACTTTAAAAATGTTGGTGGATTCAATTTCATTTCTAGCATTTTTCCGGAGTAGTTTGAAATTTCGATTATCCGTGGTATTTATTGGTATCTATAGTTTGTAGATTCTTATTTCAGGAAATAAGTATTTAAATAATCCTGTTCCGGAGGGTATTTAAATGTGTCAGAAACGTGAATATGAATAACTTTAAAAATGTTGGTGGATTCAATTTCATTTCTAGCATTTTTCCGGAGCAGTTTGAAATTTCGATTATCTGTGGTATTTATTGGTATCTATAGTTTGTAGATTCTTATTTCAGGAAATAAGTATTTAAATAATCCTGTTCCGGAGGGTATTTAAATGTGTCAGAATCGTGAATATGAATAACTTTAAAAATGTTGGTGGATTCATTTCGCCCCGGGCACGTTTAATCGTACCAAGCAGTGGGTTTCAATTGCCTTATGCAGAATTATTATTCCACGCCTCACGTTTCATAATCACCGTGCAAAAGATTCATCGTTGCTCGCTCGTCGTCATTTATCCCGAAGATTAAATAACATTGGTGGAATGTGATCACGGTTCAGCCAAATTTATCCATACATTTAGATGCGCGATTATGCGCGGGAGTCCGTAGGCGTTTCCTATGAAAGCTCGTCCAGCACGAGAATAAATCGGGATGGTGTTAATCGCCGCTAAATCGCTGTCCATCGCGTTATCGCCGGCTGCAGCTTAACCGGGCGCGAGTGTTTATATTACAAAGAGATTTTTGCTTCCTCCTATTGCACGGCAACTGAACCCTATGCCAGCTGTCATCGAACTGAGAACTAAAATATATCTAACAAGTTTGAATTTAAAAATTGCACTTTTTGACCTGTGGGAAGTTAAAATTACAATTCATTTGAGACTATTTATAGTGGCGAGCAAAAATATTCGGCTACCCTTTAAAATAGAATAACTTGTTTAAAATTGGTTCAAATGACTTGAGTTTTTTTTGAGAAGCTAGACGAATTTAAGTCGGAATAGCCAAAAAATAGTAAATGTCACGTTTTTCAACCTTTTTGTCTGTGCTCGTAATGAAAATTTAAAAAATAGATTTTGTAGATTTAAGTAAGTTGTGTACGTGCTGAAAATTTCGTAAAAATCGGTTAACTCAGCTATGATATACAAACAGTTAAAGCATTCGGCAGTTTTCGGCCGAAATATACTACAACTTACTTAAATCTAGAGAAGGTATTTTTTAAATTTTCATTACGAGCAGAGACAAAATTTAAAAACACGACATTTACTATTTTTTTCACTATTCCGACTAATTGGAATTCTTTTCAAAGCGAGGAATCACGTCACTTATCAAATTAATCCTTCCAGTTCTAAAAAAAAACTCAAATAATTTTGATCAATTTTATACGAGTTATTCTGTTTTAAAGTGTGGCTGAATACTTTTGCAGGCCACTGTATCACTGACATCAATTAAATAATTAGTCTTCTGAACAACCCAGCCTTAAATACTGCCCCAAAGTACCTATATACCTCAACTTTGCAGAGCCTCAAAAATGCCCAATGATTTTCGTCTCCTAAATAACCTACCCTCAACTGATACCCAAAGGACCCCCAGATTTGCAGGACCCCAGAAATGCCCAAATGTTTCGGTGTCCTGAATAATTCGCCTATATATAATGCTCAATGGAACCCCTGCTTTGAAAAGTCCTAGAAACGTCGAAAGGCTTCCAAGTTCAGCAGGGTGGCGGCCCAATGGGAACAATTTCCTACATGCTTGAGAAGGATCCTATCAACACATGAATAGCTATTGACTTCCTGCATCGTGATTCCCTGTCAGAGGATAATCGCGAGACGGCGCTCCTCGTGGAGACGGAGTGCCGCCTGGCGTCGGCGTCGGCGTCCTTGAACCCGCCGCGAATAAGCTTGCTCCATTGGCGTTTTCTAGATTTCCCAGAAGGCCGCGGTCACCATCCGGTCGTTTGCTTTGATTATCGATCTGCTCGGCGACGAGCCCCGGAGAAATGTGCATTGAACCAGCGGACATTAATTATTCGCCCCCGACCCCCCGGCGGTGGTGTGCTTAATGCAATTCCATTGTCGGCCAGTCGCTCGTCCCGTCCGGGTGCACACGTAAAACTGCATACATATTTACGCGGCTCACCGAGACACGAGAGGCGGAACCACGTGATCGATCCTGAATACGAAACGTCCCTTTGTCCGCCTCGTTCTTCGCCCTCTTCTCTTCTCCGGCTGTCCAGTCGGCTGCCAATCATGTGTCATCGTGAGGATCATTGTTGGGTAATTATTACGCTCCACGCTGCCGCTGATAACCAGGAAATCGCTGGAGTATCGCTGCGCTTCCGGAGGTTATATCAATTTCCAGAGAGATCCTACGTTTTCCTAAATGATCGATCGTATATTTGTAATACTGACTGCTGTGGATAACTCTGCGCTCTGATAGTTGGGAAACCAAGCTGTAATTAGTCGTCCATCATTCGTGACGAAAGTTGCTGATACCTTTTTATTCCAAGGTGCATCATTCAGGATAGATCATAGTTAATAGTTATAATGTGAGATCCTGATGCTCCCACTGTTCGGTCACATTTCCCATGTCTCACATTTCTGCAACAGTGGAGAGACTTCCTTTCAAAGGGACGCCAAGGTGGGTGCCGATGTTGGAGAGATTAGGGTGTGCCGATGGTTGGCGACCTCATTGCTCTGACTGATCCAATGTTTGGGGATGACCATAAAAGGGAGCAAATTAGGGGAATCTGTCTGAGTCCCCGGACCTTTAGGGAGTGATAAAATACCGTGACAGACACTGGGGATGGGTGTAGATAGGCGAGATCCATCAATGTAATTGGAGCTCCGCGAATCAATCTTTAACATTATGAAACTGATTTAGCTGGACGTAGACGTAACGAACAAAGTTACACATTGACACGCGAAGCACAAATTGCAGTTTACCTGGAAACCTAAACATCCACCCTTCCCCACTGACCAAACACCAAAAATCATACCCCAAGTTATCATAAGCTAACGTTCAGAAAGGGAACTTCTCAACGCCCTCGGGTTGGTTAAATCGCTCTGCGCCCGAGGCGTTTAATTGTGCATCGCGCACGAGTTAGGGTGGATCCCGAAGCGATCGCGCAAAGAGGAGAAAAAGAATTTGATAACTCCGGAGGAACTTTTCCTCGGACGGAACACTCCGTCGGATCAATACCTCATGGCTAGTGAAACGTATACTTCTCCACTTCGCAGCTACTTCGCATCGCGAGAGCTCTGATAAAAAAGTAACCCACGTCTCGGTTCGATCAGCGCGAGGAATTCCGACGCGCCGATTCGTCGGATCGACTTGTTTTCTCTCACGAATTCACCTTGCGTTCACCTGATGACCATCCACAGGCATTCTGTGGCTATAGCGGCTGCTCGATGTGCGGTTGGATCACGATCGCGATCGTCTCCTCGAGCGAGCAGAGAAGTGCACGGGTTCGTGGGCGGTTGGCTGGCTGCCTGCTGAACTTGACCTTGCACTTGCACCCGAGCTCGTGCGGATCCTGCATCGGCCAGGGTCACGGTCGACTCCCTATTTTAAACGGAGCCGCACACCGACGCCCGTGCAGCTCGTTTCACATGCTTCGACACGTGCAACGATTCCGTGGCTTCTCACGCAGCTGCACGCGAAGCACTTTGTGTTGCAAATCAGCGAGGCCTCGGCTGTGCGTTGAAAACTGAATTCTCGATGTGTCGGTCTAATGCGGATGGAAAACAACAGCGGTGTTTAGCAAATCAGCGTGACGCTTCAGGCTCGCCAACGATTCCTCGAACAGAGCTTAAGCTGGAAAATGAGCTTCTAGGAATAATGCTTAGTAAATCATGGGATACTTGGAACTCTTTATCCTTATCGAGGATCGAGACGAGTGAAAACAATTCAGTTCCATTGGCGTTGCAAAGTGGAATTCAAGTTTCGCAACAATCTCTGCCAGCCTCATAATCGACAGTTCCAAGAACGATACATGCACTCTTCCGATAAAATCTATTCCCTTATATATTGGCACGCGTCCACTTGGACTCCCATTTCCCTGTCGGTCTTCCAGCGAGTCTTCCCCTTCCCACGCAAACAAGAAAACACCGTCATGCCCGTGGCATTTACATATCTCTGTCTTCTAACGTGCGCAATCTCGCTATCTCGAGGAGGGGAATACAAATTCTTCCGTCCAAAGAGCTCCGACGTCATCGAGACCATCGCCTTCTGCGCGAGCCTGACGGCCAAGCGTCTGTTTAACCCCGAAAGGCGAGTCGACGTGATATGCAACGAGCTCGACGGCCTGGGGGATGCAATCGCGAGAGTGTGCTCGCGGGACGGACCGATTTTAATCGGAGACCGAGTGGTGCCGATCGAAGGCGAACGGATACCGAACTACATCGTTATCGAGCACGGTCGATTCGTCGACACAAGGAACACGCTTTTGCGGGGGGAGTTTGGGTTACGCACGTTGCAGTATCTGATCGTGACTAAAAGCACGAGGCAGGAGGTGGCTTTAGTCGCGAGAGATTTGTGGAACGCGGACTACCGAGACGTGGCATTTCTGGTGTTCGATGACGGGGGCAACGGTACGATCATCCGTGCAAACGTGACGGGGCATGGGATTACATTGAAATCTGTAGGATCGTGCAATCCGTCTGCGAACGATGTGGATCGAATTCCAGCGTTCGCCACGGATTCCCGTCGGTTCTGCCCCAGGGGAGGATGCGCGGTGAAGTACGGAATGGTCGCGGACGCCACCGTCAGATTCTGGCGCAAAGAGGACACGCTCAAGCTGAAACGTGAGCAAACCACGGGGATATCGCGTTGGTCCAGTCGTTGGCTGGGAACCCCGCGTATTATTATTATTATTAACGGGAAAAACCCTTTAGTTACAAAAGATACAAAGCTTAAAGCAAAATATAAATGTAGGCAATACAAGATAAAATTAAAGTAACTTGAAACAAAGTAAGGTATAATAAAATAAAATAAAATAAATAAATAATCGGTGTGAGTACCTATTTAGTTGGCCGGGAACCCCGCGTATTATTATTATTATTATTATTATTAACGGGAAAAACCCTTTAGTTACAAAAGATACAAAGCTTAAAGCAAAATATAAATGTAGGCAATACAAGATAAAATTAAAGTAACTTGAAACGAAGTAAGGTATAATAAAATAAAATAAAATAAATAAATAATCGGTGTGAGTACCTATTTAGTTGGCCGGGAACCCCGCGTATTATTATTATTATTATTATTATTAACGGGAAAAACCCTTTAGTTACAAAAGATACAAAGCTTAAAGCAAAATATAAATGTAGGCAATACAAGATAAAATTAAAGTAACTTGAAACGAAGTAAGGTATAATAAAATAAAATAAAATAAATAAATAATCGGTGTGAGTACCTACTTAGTATAAGATTAACGCATCAGGTTAAGTGACCTATTGAGTGATGATGAACGCCCATACAAAAGTGATCTGAGGCCACTGAGGGACACACAAAACAAATCTATGTCAGGGAAACAGTGGTTAGCACTACTCATATCATAGTATTTAAGGTGGGAAGACGAAAGGGTGAAAAAGATCTATCGGTGGGGAACAGAGTGTCCAGGCTCCTGAAAGATTTATTAGTTTGCTCAGATCTTAGGTGCGATATGCGCGTTTTAAATTTCACTTGGCAACTTTGCGCGAGTCGAGGGGGTTCGAAATGCGAAAAATCGAGGGTGAGGGGGGTTGAATCTAACTTCAGAGTCTATGGTCTTCAGAAATTTAGTCGAAAGGTCTGTTTATAGTAATTAAGGGAAATACTTTTGGCTCAAGGACTTTGTGTCTACTGTCCGTGAATTTTTAGCAACCATTGTTCTTCGTTATCCTCCCTTATATCGCGAGACTCTGACACGGGGGGTGTGCCTTGAAAAATGATCACGACAAGGTCGCTTCCTTGGCAATGAATATACTACACTAGCCTTGTCGCAAGCAGTACCGAAAATGGAGCTTACTCATTCGAGTGATTTATCACGGTGCTCGGGAAACTCGGGGGAGGGGAGGGGCGAGACACATCAATTACCTTCCGAATTCCCCAACTATTGAATAATGTATCGTGATCACTAAACGATCTTATCCCTGCCGCGAATTAATTACTTTGATCAACGCCTTGGCCTTAAATTCGAATCCACTTGCGCCCCCAACTCTGGCGAATCTATCAAAATGCTTTCTCATTGCGTAAGGCGTAAGACAAACTATCATCACTTCTTATTGATCTCAGCCACCACTGTTCGCCTAAATTCTAAAATGCCCCTCAATTCCTCTGTATAAAAGCCCACCATATTTTTTTTCTCGATAAAGATGTCAGTGGTTCTCAAAGAGTTAATGCAAAACCTGCTCCATCACCTTTGTTTTTCATTCCAAATCACATTTTCTACCAGGAAACGAGACGCCGCCGGCAGTCGGCGGGCTGCTCGTCGAGCATTTCGGCGATTACCACGACCTCAGCATCGATTCCAGCGCCGGTATCAACATGACATGGTCGGATGCGTTATCGATGCTCATCAACCGTCGCGTTGACGTGATAGCTGGCCCGAAGCCAGAGGACTTGCGCGTCTTAGCCAACCTGGAGATCGTCTGCTGGTACATGTACCGCGACATGGTATTCACCGGTCTGGTGCGCCTCAAATCCATCCAGACCGATATGTTGAAGCTGTTGACGCCGTTCCACTACTTCGTCTGGCTGTGCGTGGTGCTTCTACTCGCTTCTTATATTCTACTATTGATCGCCCTGAAGAGGCTGTCCGATGTGGGGTTGATGAAGGAACGAGTGAAGCTCGCGCACGTTTATGCGATAATGCTCGGTCAAGGTGTCACGTTGCCGAGGAACATTGGACTCAGGCTGGCGGTTCTTCTGTGGATAGTGTTCTCGCTTTATTTGAGCATCACTTACAACAGCACGTTCACCAGCTCCCTGGCTGAAGTCGAGACAGAGGACTTGCTGCGGGATCTCAAGCAAGTACGTGACTCTGGTCAACCACTCGGCGGACCAGCCGTCGTTCGCTCTTACTTCAACAATGCCACCCAAGGCTTCATAAGGGATTTATACGAGAGGTAATTTCGTTGTCGTGGGTACATTTTTTACTCCCTTTAGTCTGTCGTTTTATCAGCTTTAGCTGGCCAAGGCTCTTGTAATCAGTTAATCATCTTCATTTTTTAATGATTTTTATTAATTAATTATAAGATTTTATTTAGCTTCGATCCTCTGTTTGTTTGTTTAACTTGGCAACTCTAATTTAATCCACATCCAACTATCCAATTTTCTTGAAACTTTGCAGGCGTGCATAGTTTGGATGACAATTCAATATTTAAAAAAAAAGTAACCCCGAGGGGGTGAAATAGTGCGAATAGTAAAACTAAAACTTTGTTACCATCGAAATTGTAGTACCCCCAAAATAATTATTTTTTAGTTTTTAGTGCATTTTAATTTAGTTTTAATACATTTTTAATAAAATCGTTTGACATGAATTTTTTTTTATATATTTTTTTGTAATTTCCATTAACGATAAGATTACAATTCCTAATTTTTTGATAAAATAGTGGACACAGATAAAAGAGAATAGTAGCCACAAATCCCACGCAATGAGATTATAATTAATATCTAGAACTTTCTATCATACTTATTTTTTAGTTTTTAGTGCATTTTAATGTAGTTTTAGTACATTTTTAATAAAATCGTTTGATATAAATTTTTTTATATATTTTTTTGTAATTTCCATTAACGATAAGATCACAATCCCTAATTTTGGATAAAATAGTGGACACAGATAAAAGAGAATAGTAGCCACAAATCCCACGCAATTAGATTAGAATTAATATCTAGAACTTTCTATCATACTTAAAACTCCGTGTGGGAACCTCTAAAGTCTAAACGATAGAGGAATCTTGATACAAAAAATCAATAGTAATCTGCAATAATCCTCCCAATACGAGTTACTCAACAAATTCAGTCTTGAAGGATGTCGCCTATCTTCTTGCAACAGGTACAAAGTCATAGGAGCGGAAGAAGCGATGGACAGTATATTCACGAATAACGGTATCGCCGTGCTGCAGCAGTTCACCGTGGACCGAATCAACTGGGACTACAGGAGCAACAGAAGCCTTCGTATGTACACGTTGCCGACACCTGTGCTGAGATTCCCAGTGTTCCTGTTCACAAGGAAAGGGTACGTGTATCGAAGACCGCTTCGACAACTTGTCACGAAGTATCGTGAAACTGGGATGGTGCATAAACTGGAGAACGTGCTCCTGATCGAGGAGGACAAACGGATATCCAATCGCCAATCCACGGACGAAATTCTCACGATCAAGCACCTTTATCCCATATTCCAACTATTCTTCATGTGCCAGGGGATTAGCTGTTTCATACTCCTCGTTGAATTGTTGCAAGCTCGTATCATGCAACCTTCTTGATAATTATTATATCATTCCTCAATACTGTAAGATTCAAAGAATTAAAGTTATCTTTGTAAAAGTAACTGTGTTGTAACTGAGAAAAGATTGTAAGATTCAAAGGAACACAGTTACCTTTAAAAAAATAACTTTAATTACTTAAATTTACTCTACAATTTTTTTCTGTCTCGGATATCTTGTTATTTTTTCTATTTTGTTTTTTTTAGCGTTTTTCTATCAGTTGCTAACGGCCGCAGTGATCAGAAGATCAGCGATATACAGGGTGTTATTGCAAGATATTATAATTACATATCTCACAATACTTTTGATATTCTTCTGAATCTTAAGAAAACTATATTCACCCAGTGAAAGTTTCGCAACACGTGCCTCACTTCCCCCGATGCAATTGTAACAAACTCAAGGCAGATAATTTAAATAGCTTCTAATTTGTACAAATCCAACCAGCTCCCATAATCCCTACGAATCGCTTTCCTGTTGTTCTCTCCGCCGAGACCGTGACGCAAGCTATTGTGTCGTATTTCGAAGAATTTCGCAGACATTTCCTTGAACGTACACGTGCGCCACTCCATCTCGCTGCACAGTATTCGAAATTGCCCTTGGAACGAGCTTTTGAAGGTTCCAACTCACTGTTGCGTAACGCGCCCGCTGTTATACGATAATTCTTCGATCGTGTACGTTTCCCGAGATGCATTGCTATGAAACGCATCTCCGCGCACTCGCTGCGGGCCTCTGTGTGTGTGCAAGGCCGCGCCGTGAATTTGTCGAACGAAAGGGAAACCCCCTTTCGCCATCGATCCCGTCAGCGATAAATCCAATTTTCTAAACTGCATCGTGCTCCGTTTTACGATGAACGGGTTTCCTCCGTCGCGTTTAACGTTTCTCCTTGATCCACTCGATCCAATTCACTTACGGAATCGTTTTACTTTACTTAGGCGAAGACACGGCCCCTGCCCCTTGCATCGAGCGCAAACAATTCGTTCGTTCCGTGGTCCCCGAATTTTCACTCACTCGACAGAAACACGACACACGTGCCCGAAAATCCAACGCAATTTGTATGAAATAGAAACGCAAATTGAATGCAATCGTCCATATAGACTATATCTATAAAGCTATTCTCCTAGTTGGTGGCCTTTTTTTTAGAAATTCCAGCTGCAGTGAACACTAACAATTTCCAGAACAAGTCGATTGTGCGACGATTGTACGATACTTAATGTGAAACGAATGTGCAAAGCGGATGACTTAATAGTAGGGGAAAGGTGGGATAGTTGATCACAGTTCTTCTTTTTTATTAAAATAATAATAATGATTTGCTTTGTTCGTATTTAATTATTTGAGTTGTGATATAAACTGATGTGATCATGTATCTCCGCTGATCAACTATCCCACCTTTCCCCTAATACCTAAAGGGATTAATAGCAAGTAGAAAATCTAGTACCTGAAGATAAGCTTCCACGCTCAATTTTTTTGATTAAGCCACTACCTAATCTACACCCCCGTGTATCGTCAGAAAATTCAAATCATCCACAGTCAACTCACTCCATACACCCATGAAATCTCTATTCGTCATGACAGCCTTGCACATTCCGTGCTCTAGCAAGACCCCCACGACAGACGCCATAAACCTTGCGCTTTCTTGTTTGCCACCCTCCGCGCGCCCCTCGTTTCCCCCCTGCACCACGTCAGCGTAGGATCTGAGAGTCCGAGGAAGAACGACAGCGCTCGAAGGCTGAGAGTTAATTTCGCCGCGCCGTATTGGACCTCGTCCGTGGTCGGTTCGCAGAAAATTAGCCGGCGGACAGAGAGATCCATTCAACCGACACAGTCAACAGCTCGCCGGGGGACGGACGCCGTGATTAGCGTGGCCGTCACGAGCAGCGTTAACGAGAACGCGCGGCTTTTCTCCGGTGGATCGGGCGTGGCCCCAGTGTTCCGTTCACGCGATGTCGATCACGAAACGACGATACAGCGTCTCCGTTTCTGCCTCGTGATTACTGCGTGCACACGCGGCCGTGGCAAATAAAGGTGAAATCCGCCGAGGCGTGCCCTTCAGTCTCCTCGGGAGAGCGACCCATTCTTTCGCACCTCTGCGTCGTAACACCTCCTCGAGCAACGTCTCGTTAATAGTGAATTTCGCGCGGCAAACTTCGCTTTCCGCGAGAGACACAAAGGAGCGGGCAAGCGGAAAACCGACGGGAGGGCGACGCCACTCGCGAGAACGGGTCCAGGAGCGCGTGCACGTCATCGATCCGTCGCGTCCCCCTCTCCGCCTCGCGGCCCCGCCTTTGGGCCCCGCCTTTGGGCCCAGTCGCGGGGGCAACTCGTTAGGCGGCCCTAAAACTACTCGCCGATGGACGGAGAGTACGCGGTGTCATGTTGGAGTTTTATCTTTCCCGCCAACCGTCGCGAGGATGGATTTAACGATCCCCTCGCTGCCTCGTAAACAAAGTTCCTCTCGCCCGGTGGTTTCTCAGAAGTCGATTCGACCTGGCGCGAGACAGTGCGGGATGGTATTAGTTGGGGCGGTTCTTTCTCGTACGCGTAGTTCCATGTTCGTCGCGTGGTACGAAGACACCGGCTGCGAGGAACGATCGAAGTCTCAAGTTGACCTTTCGTTTGTATGAAATCGACGGAGCAGAGAAATTGGCGATACGAAATGGCAGTGGCGGATTTAAGAGACAAGGCCCAGGTGGCAAATGTTCTGGGACTCTCTGTATCGTAACAGAATTAGTAGATATGAAAATTACGGGGAACAAAATGGGGAAATATAGTGTTTGGATGAAATAATAATTCTTTTGTGGAAAATTGAACTCTGAAAATCCGCCACTGCAAATGGCTATTTCGAAGGTCGCGATTTATCGTACAAATGGGCGTGGTTGGAGGGCAAAGTGTTGGTGTAAAAATCAACATTGGTGCACGAAATACATGCTCCTTTTTATCGGGTTTCGTCGATAGCCCATGACATTGCGATATCTGGGATCGCTGCTGGCGATGAGGCTTCCGTGACATCACGCTGAAAAAGCTATACACAACGGCTGGGTGGGTGCTCCCTAAATATATTCGTCGACAACAAGCCTGTATGATCTTCCCTTTTACCGTGACTACGAACATTCTAGCTTTCGAGGCTGTCGATGCCAGTTGCTTCCAGAAGATCAGAAATTAACTCATTAAATGATAAATTGATTGATTACGTGGAGATACGCGGCGTTAACTCGACCCTGTAATAGGAATTGAGGAAGGTGCGTCATGGTGGGTCGATCGATGATGATAATCGAGCCCGTATCGCGATGTCCTCCGCCTAATTGCGGATCCCTGGCTGCCGTGCAGAAGCGTACAGATATCCGGACCACGGTGTCACGTGTCTCTGCTTGATTGCTGTGGGCTTTCCTAATCGTAACGAACACGCGCCCCCCCTGTAATTGCGTCAACTTTCCGTTCGACGGTTTTGACGGACAGCCGAGCCGGAGCGAGATTAATTCTTGATGCTTTGCTTCATGCTTGGGGAGCCTCTGATGCGGAACGTTTCTTGTTAACGGATTAGCCTCGATGGCGTGTAAGCTTAGATGCGTTTAAATTTTAGATTGGGGTGAATATTCCGTAACGAAGCGTTGCATCCGTCTTGCAAAAGTAGATTCGTGGACCTCGCGAAGTATTCGTTTCGGGAGTATCTTTCTTGAGAATAGCCAGGATAGAAATTCGTCTCCATTTAACAGGTGCTTCATTCCTCCGAGTCTCTATGCAGTAGCTTTGTGTATAAAATGTTGAGTGGTTGTTGGTACGTTGAAGGATATTAATGTGCGCGAGATGTTATAATTAGGGCTGGGACTAGTTGTCGAATTTTTCGGTATTCGAATATTCGAATACTTCAGTTGCTCAATTATTTGGCGAATATAATTCGAATATTCAAGTATTCGAATATTAAAGTATTCGAATATTCAAGTATTCGAATATTAAAGTATTCGAATATTCAAGTATTCGAATATTCAAGTATTCGAATATTCAAGTATTCCAATATTAAAGTATTCGAATATTAAAGTATTCGAATATTCAAGTATTCGAATATTAAAGTATTCGAATATTCAAGTATTCGAATACTATTCGAATATTCAAGTATTCGAATAGTCCCAACCCTAGTTTTAATCCATCTAATCCATGCGTGTTGAACTTATCGAAATAAGTGCCTGTATCAAGGTATTTAGATAGAAGTAGGACGTCCCTTGTACGAGTGGGTATTTCGTTATGATGTTATACTGACGAGATGCCGTCGTAACTGCGTGTACGTATCTACGTCGACCGGGGATTTCTACGTCAGTCGTGGGGGCAGACAGCAGCCATTGTGGCATTAGGGTTAAGGAGAGACCTACAGATGGCTTAGGTAGATTAATTACGTGGAGTAGTCGTCTAGAAAACCGAGCCCTTCCTTTGTAAATGGCCCATTCTTTTTTTTCCCCCCGACTTTCCGAAGACTTTCCCTTGGAATGCGTTAGCTCGCCATAAACGATAATTAGTGGATCAACTTTCAAACAGTATTTCTCACACTTTCGACACTTTGGGGAATATTTTTTTCACCTAGCAAACCTTTTGTTTCGAATCAACTGTTCTTCATTACATTATAAGCTACCTTCAAAACATCATCGTTTAAAGTTTGTATAAAGGATTTGAATTGCCAGTTCGAGCAACCTCTATGGATTACGACGAACTACGAAGAGGAGACGTTTATTCTCGTCTCATTCATTATCTAATCAGTCCATTGTTACACACACTTTACTATTTCAGAAAGTTACGAACCTTCGAAAGTCACACCCCTTGGCCCATTCCCTTCGACCAGTGAGCTCGTGTTGGACCTTCTTCCCACGTCTAATTGATCGCAAGAAACTTTTATGCCCGCCGAACCCCGTCCATTATAGGTGCTGTCGAACCGAGATTAGGGGTGACAGTGAGCAGTAAACAGAACGACGTATACAGAATAAGGCACGAGCCTCGCCCACGCACGTAGACACCGGCTCACAGTAGGCGTCCTTCGTGCCGTGGCGTTCTGACATTCGTTCTCTGCCAATAGAAGTAATAGAACACGATTCCAACGTGACTCTCCACGTAACTCGAGGAAGAAATCGAGGTTCTTCGAAGTTTATTCGTTCTGGTCGAAACACCATCGGCTTTTCACGAGTGTTGCATTGTAGCGCAATCGTTGCACATTGTAACGCGCAAATAAGCAACTTTTTATCCCCGCAAAGTGACTGCCGAAAGGCAACTAAGTAGTTGATTGGTAGCTAATTGAAAGTGCAACCACTTTTAAGATTCCTGGAATAGGGGATGATCCTAGAATGGACACTATTGGTTACCTATTTGTAAAAATGTACCCATCAATCACATGACTGATGCTTTCCCGACTGCACCAAATTGTACAAACAAGGTTGGAAAATCGCTGACTAACGAAGTGTCCTCGTGACAGACGATAAATCTAATTTCGGAAGTGTCTTCCATCCGAAGCTTGATTATTCAATATCCCTGACAGAAGAGACCTGGTAAAGTGGGTCTGACACCGATCAAACGGCGATAGACGCACTTAATTCGTAACCGAAGGTTTCGGTGGGCGGGGGTGGGAGGGTGACAGAAATGTCGCGGGCCCGATACGGAAATTCATTATAGCTGTTGGGTAATTAAGCTCGAATAGAGGAGCCTTGACATTTGCACGGACGAAATGATACCCGACGAGGGTAAACTCGGGAAAAGGGATGACGAAGGAACGGAACTGACGTGGAGCCGACGATCGCTTTTTCGGATCGATGTAAATAAAGCTGATCTACGATGGCAAGAACTCGTGTTTATAGTGCGTTACGTGGGATCTTTTTTCGAGATGCTAATGGAGATTGATGTCAATAATGGATGACAGAAAGATTGAAGCGACAGTCTGAAGCCTTGAATCGATGAAAATACCACGACGGTGGGGGTAGATTCGAAACTCTGTTTCGAGCAGTGGAAATATAATATTAATCCCTGCGATATTAATATTAATGTATGGAATAATAATAATAATTCTTTATTGCACAACACAATTTACAAAAAGAAAACATATATGAAAGCGAGAAAGAAGAAAAGGAAAAGATGAGATTGAAAAGCACCTTTCACAGTATTCCATAAATAATTCTACGAAATTTCATGGAAAAAATAGCAATGGATTCGAGGAAGGGTGTTTCTACCGAATTTTCCGATAACGGAAGACACACTCTACACATCTTCTTCGCCACCCGGCGGAACATGCAATTCGGCATTATTAATGCCGGAAGCCCCTAGGAGACCAGAGATAGGTTTGCCATTATCGATTGCCCGCCGGATGGCAGGACATTTCCATACCTCGAAAACGAATTTTTTATTATCGAGGGAGCGTGGGCAGTTGAATAATTCCGACACCTGCACGGGTGGTATTTCTTGCGCGAGCGTTACGTGTGCCACTTGTTCCATTAGCCATCGCTCTGCAAGGAATATCGAGGATTTGGCCCAGCTCCAAATCACCTCGGCGCCATCTGGGCGCGGAGCACACCTTTCTGCAAACAAAATCCCTATTTTTTTCATTTCGACCCCGATGAATACCGATTACTAATAGAGCCCCCACTATCACGCTTTGCATTTGCTTCTGCCCCTTATGAGGTCTTTCCACTGTGACGCGCTGATAAATTACCAGTGTTTAGAATTTCTTTTTATCACAAAAAGAATGTGTTTACTAAATTGAAGTTTTTTCTATTCATTAATACGTGCTTTCAGAACACAAAATTATTTTTTTTATATTTTTTTAATGCTCGCTCGCGCCAAAATAAGTGGGTGTAATATGAAAAAGACTGAGAAAAAAGAGTTTCCTTCGGACCACAGCGACAGTCATACTGATACATTCTTTTCGTGACAAAAAAGTTCCAAACAGCTGTAATTTATCAGGGCTTCGCAGTTGAAAGACCCCTTAAATTATTTCCATTCCCCTCAATCTGTACACACCAATATCTCCCAAATATTCTAATACTTTCTTAAATAATCCACCGATCTGTCCCATGCGACAGGTCTTCCTCCCTAGACGCTCCACTTTACTCTCGCTGCACCGGTATACCAAATATCTTCAAATGCCCCCATTTCTTCAGCAACCCTCTTCACCGAACCTTCAACAACTCCCATCCGAACCGGCTTTCAGCTGCTCCGCATACTTTCCCCGCATTCACTTATCGTTCCGTTTAATTCCGAGGTTTCGACGCGACCGCGGCGATTCGCCTTGAAAAATGATTAAATTCCCGCGCGTGCACGCGTTCTTTTCACCTCGCGTCAGGGGGGACCAGGTGCAGCCGCCCGGGTTGCGCCATTAAAACGAACGGTCCCACCGTCGCGCTCGCGACGGTACGCTGCGTTATATCATCCGGCTCGCCCTTGGCCGCGAGCTATCGAGCTTTTTACAGCCACTTCCTCCGCTCGGATCGAAACGTCCTTAATATAGTTTCGCTATCGCGGCCGCTGTTATGTTATCGCCAATAACGAGACGCAAATGAGGGAAACAGAAGACCTCGCGTAAATGCGATTAACTGCGATGCTCGGGCCACGGAATGTAGTTCACGGTCATGGCGAAAATCGTGCTCCCCGAGTGGCTCGTATCAGCGGGCGAACGATGGCCGCAGAGGGGGAAGAGGGGCACAGAGAATCGCGGAAAATCGGCTTTCCCGGCCAGAGACGGGGAACCCCTCGTTTCCCGCGAAGAACCACCCAATTGAAATCGATGCCAGATCGATACACCTCCGTCGCGTCGTTCAGGCAAATCGCGGGGAAAATGTAGTTCATGGGCGGAACGATAAACCATGGACACCGCTGGATGGTGGGGAGACCCTCGAAACACCTCTTGAGTCGATAATCGAGGAGATTCAATGGTGTTCGCGGCCTAGACTTTGCGCGGGCTTTCACAGAATTCCGTTCTAATAGCGCTGGTCTACTCGCCGGTGAATCGAGAGCCCCAATATTCCCGTATTGTCGTGAAAGTTTAAAACGTCCGTGACTCACTGGCGGGTCTTAAGGTCCACGCACACATATCCGTTCCGTGTCAGTTTCGGTCCGGCGTGCAAGTGGTAAGAAGAAGAGACCCTCTAAGGTAGTTGACCCAGTCGTCGATCGGTACCCAGTCGTCGATCATTTGAATTAATATTGAGATTTTATAAGGTTTTTGAACAATATTGTGTAAAGGACAAAATTGCAAGTTAATATTTAAGAGTCTTTACCTACATATATCATCACAATATTGTTCAAAAACCTTATAAAATCTCAATATTTAAGTGATCGACGACTAGGCCTAAACCGATCGACGACTGGATCAACTACCTTACGCCCCTCTTCTTCTTACCACTTGCACGCCGGACCGAAACTGACACGGAACGGATATGTGTGCGTGGACCTTTATTCATTCAAGAACCTCTCCGGCGGCGTTCCGTTTCGACCGACCCCTCGCGTCCTCCGAAAACCTTCAACGGACCACCACGGGCTCCCTTGCATTGTGCCATTCTCGCAAGCCGGTTTGCATTTTTAAACGCACCATTCGCGTCCACGGCGCACGAGGAGCCAAGGAATTGAATTATTCGCGGCGTCTGGGTTGCGTCGGGGAAAGTTCGGCAAGGGTGGCTGGTTCTCGTAACTCACTAACTCGATTTCCAGCGTTCAAGCATCGGTACATACTTACTCGCATCAGCTGAGCCCCAGTCGGCTGGTGAAGTCGAGGCGAAGCGAATTCGAAACGCTGCTCCTCGAGTGATACCAGCCCCAGAGCTGAGAGCGACTCTATTTAGCCTCGGCGGCTGCAGCGTGATCATCTTCCGTATCTGTGCCAGTCAGCTATTAGAGCGATAGCGGCTAAACCCGCCGCGAAGGATTCCGCCGGCAATCGGGCTGATCGTGGAAGTTTGTTTTAATGAATCTCCGAGAATAATGGGGAATTACGGGATCCCCGCGAACTGCAGTCTCTGATCCGACCTCCCGACTCGCCGACTTTCACCTAGTTTTCAGATGGAAAGTGGATTTAATACTTGCGAATGTCGGGGGCGTGATTAAGTAATGGTGAATATCTGTTTTAACAATTGTACCGCTGTGGACTCTTTATTGCGAGGTAGGATAAATATTTAGAAGCGGAGGATTAGGATTAGGGTGAATGTACCAGTAAATGAACGCGTACCAGTGAATGGACATTTTATATTAAAATAAGTTATTAAAACAAGCTACTAATTAATTACATACTTTTTTTAATTTCTTGCTTCATATCCAAAGAATTTTCGCAGCACGTGGAATCAATCGCGCTGCGAACATAATTTTATAATAGTGTTCATTCATTAGCCTTAAAGGGGAACACCACTGTGACAGCCGGAAAAGTAAGCCATTATTCAGAATTTTTTTTCAGACATAATTTACAGTTTTCATCGAAAATTTTTATTACCTACCTTTAGTACGCTGTCTTAAGAAACTATACCAAAAAAAAGAAATAGAAAAACATCCATAAATTTGAATATATTAATTAATTTTCTAGACCCCACCGCGCGAGCTGGTCGAATCTGTAACTATGGAACAACAAGTCCGAAATCAAATTTCATTTTTTTTTAATAAACTATATGAGTGTAGTTTCCGTTGTACGTACCGATTTCTTAAACAAATTATTTTTGTAAAAATGGTGCGCTTTAGAAGAAAAGTTTCGAAAATCCGCGAATAAGATGGACAGTTTTTCGACCGTATTTCAAAAAGTTTTTTTTCAATAAAAAAAATCCGTACGTACAACGGAAACTACACTCATATAGTTTATAAAAAAAAAAACGAAATTTGATTTCGGACCAGCTGTTTCATAGTTACAGATTCGACCAGCTCGCGTGGAGGGGTCTAGAAGATTAATTAATATATTCAAATTTATGGATGTTTTTCTATTTCTTTTTTTTTGTATAGTCTCTTAAGACAACGTACTAAAGGTAGGTAATAACAATTTTTTAGGAAAACTGTAAATTATGTCTGAAAAAAAATTCTCAAAAATGGCTTACTTTTCCGGCCGTCACAGTGGTGTTCCCCCTTAAGTGTTCATTTATTGGTGCGTTTACCCTAGGTACGGCTTCGTGTAATTCTCATCGATCCTCGTTGTGCGTTCGTTTAAACGTGCCTGCTGAATTACTCAAAGCCTTTGAGTGCTGTGAATAATGGGGGAGCTACCGATCACGTGACAGAAAAAAGCGGAGGACGTCGACGGGCCTCGATAGAGCTCGGTCATATTATCGCTGGCGAATTAACACACGGCGGATCCCACTTTGCGCGGAATCGAAGCACAGACGCGGCTTTTGACGTGCTCGGATCTGTGATCGCGAAAACTGGGTCACTTTCGCTTCGAATAGGCTCGAACGATTACGACGTGATCGGAGCCAGGTGTCGAGCATGGAAATCTCTCGGTGAATGGCAGCTGTCAAAGTTTACGAGATCGAGACGGTGTCGGGTACGGGGATCGAAATTGGCCATGGACACTGTAACGATTCTTCGCTTCTCACACCGTTGAAACATAGAAATACGAATCCGCGTTTAACTACCGGGGGATCGACAAGCGAGCAAATAAATGTGAACGTGTATTTATTTCTGGCAGAAGCTAGAGCTTCAGTGAAATCGTCCTTCAACAAATCACCCGCCAAGCGACTTTTATTCAAATTCATCCCCTCGAGCAGCGGAGCGTATTTCACCTCGGCCTGTCCGAAAAAGGCCGTGGGTTCCATTACCTTAATTTTATCCGCGGCGCATTAAACGGCTCGTCTGCTTCCCTAATGAAAATTGCGCCATGGGACGACGGGGAATGGAATCGATCGCATAAATGGTGGAACATTCGGCTTACGAAAGGATCGGGATACACGCCAGTCGAATCTGTCGCAACGACAAATGTGCTGGATTGAAATCGAATTATTATCAATATAAATCCATAGCGAGACCCCAACTTTCCACCCTGTCCCCCGAAAGCGTCGATGCTATCTCCCGTTTCAGAGGGCTCGTAATCATGCTTTTCGCCGTAAACTGCGCGCTGTCGTGTCCGCGGGGGATGATCCTGCCCTAAATGCTCGCCGCGCTCGTGTCCGTGCCGTAACGACGAATCCGGGAAATGGCAGCCACGAATTTAGGGGTCGTAGACTCGCGAGGCCGATGGGAACGTAATCGCGTGCGTCAGCCGCCGACTGTAAATTCACTTACGCGCCGGAGATACGCGTGATTTAACCCTGACACACATGCCTCGTCGGAAGATACGTCAATTCGACGTAGACGGAGGAGGTTGGGCATGAACCGTCGACGCCGAACGCGCGAACCCGCTCCGGCGAGTGAATGCTTGTTTAATCGACCTCGATACGCGAGTTTAAACAATACCTGTTACGCGCTAAAACTGGAACGTTTATTTTTGCGGTCGATCGCGCGCCCTCTTCCTCCCCCAACGTCCACCGACCGGTCTTCACCTCTCTATGTGGCCCAGGAAGCTGTGGGCTCGTGTCTGCCGATAGTCCTTTCTACGATCCCTTTTTACTTGCTACGATTAGGGTAGATGTACCGTTTGTGGCCATGTGCATAATTATCGCGTTTTTTTAGTTCGAAATTGCTTGCAGACACTTAATTATGTGTAGAATTTCAAACCGTAAATATTTTCTTTAGTATACCACCAGAAATATAAGGTTACATTTATTGCTTACGCGAAAAGTGGCAAATGGCCACAAACGGTGAAAAATGGATTTCTTATATTTTTTAACTATATTGATTGTTTAATGATTTCCCTAGTTAATGGTAACTTAGACATTAATAGTAAAGATAGTGTAAAATTTAGTAAAGCTTTTAGTTTCCTGATTTGAAGTACAATTTTAAAGATAATTACGATGATAGTCACTGAAATCCTTAAAGTCTCCACAAATGGTGCATCTACCCTATATTGGAATTCTGGGTACAGACGTCAGAAAGGATTATTCGTTGTACCAGTTAAATATTGATATATGAGGGGATAATGTCCGTGAGTTGCTAAGTAGTCTTGAATATTGTGTAGAATTATATTTCCTGGAAGGAATACTTGGAATTTTAATGCAGGTAATTAATCATTGCACGCAAGCTAGTTCATATTGCGGTTTATTTTCATAGTCATGTAATGTGAGTCTGCAGTTTTAACGCTTTTAGGATCGAACAAGTGGACTGGAAAATGTACCGTTGAAAGGGGAAGTTGATTAAGACCGTCGACCTTGGTGGATATTTCGAGAGAGTGTTCGCCTGTCTGGAGAATGCCGCTGTAGGCCAAATATTTAGACAGCCCTTTATCAAAGTAAGATTTCGTTTATGAAAGCACCTTAGCAGTCTGTCTGTCCCTGAACGGCGGATATTTTAGACAGCCCTTGTCGATGGAGTTGGAATTATAATCGAATAAGGCATAGATCATTTCTCAAAACCATTGTAAAGAGCATCCAACTAAAGACCACCCCGAAGGTTCATGGAGTGTTCAAAGTATGGCTACTTAAGCTGAAAGGATCCATTTTCAAACCCCAACGATTTTCCGCTTGCAAAGGTGTAGCAACGCCTCTCCCCTTGGTCGCCTAATTGCTCGGCAGGACTCCTGGTTGTTCGATAAAAATCACTGGGCTCACATTTGCCAAGACAAGTCGCCCGGGGAGCAACCTTCGGTGTTAAGCCGCTTTTCGAGCGACCACTAAATTTGCTCGCCCCGAAATAGGCCGAAGCATTAAAAGTTTCGACCGGGAGAGTTTCAACGGCGTTCTTTCCTCTCCCGTGAAGCTCTAAAATATCGGTCAAGGTTCACGAACCCCATTTTAAATGGTCTCGAGGCAAAGGACAGGTGACCAGAGTTTGGAAAGGTGTCACAGTGATCGTCATATCGCCTTGCAACGAAACATGTCATTCTAGCACCCGGCGAGGGAATCCAGAAAAAGGGGTAAAGAAAGAATATTTTCCATTGGGAAATAGTATCTCCATCCACGGGTTCCTGCAGTCTTTTTTCAAACTCCAGAAAGAATTCTTTATTTCCTTCGCTTGAACAGCGAGTGCAACTCCACAGGATAGTAAATCAAATTTTAAACGCTGAGAACCCCTTCGGCGTGGGGGGCAATGAATTTCGAGGTGGCTTGGGGCTGGCGTCGTTATCGCGATAGGAAAAACGTTACCCGAATGCCAGCGAAAAATCCATTCGAGCTTTATCGTGGCCGAGGGGAGCGTCGAATTCACGATAAACGACGGGAAGAAGAGGAAGAAGCTGAAGAAACGAGGAGAACGCTACCACCCTTTCCGTAATAATATTTGTACTATTGATCCAAGCTTGACAGCGAGACACCCGATGATTGGTCTTCCACTTTGTCTTCTTAGAAAATCGAGAGATGTTGGAGTTGGCTAACAAAACGCATTTAAATTTTAATCCCATATATCCAACTTCATCTTCTTCTGTTCCTTTGTTTTTCTTAATAAGAAAAATAATCTATCAATTTTATCATTAACATCGCCCCATTAGGCGAGCGAATCACGTTTACTGGGAGAGTCGCCTAAATAGGACAGCCCCGGGAAAGTAGGCTGCTGGCCGATGCATCGTTCCTATTAAGGGTCCTTAATGGACGCATTAATAGCTCGTGAATCCTTCCAAACATTTCTATTAACACGATCGACGATGAAGACCCGGATGCCTGCTCCCCGTCAGCGTCAAGTAGAACGTGTCAATGTTTGGGCAAACGTACCCTGTTCACTGCAATACATCATTCGGCGAGCAATTACTGTCAGCATCCTCGCTGTAATTTCCTTCGATTCCGCATTTCCCGCGAGCTGCTTCGCATCTGTACCGAAAGGAATGAAAACCTACTATCGCCTTCCTCGCGTAATAACAATAATTTCCTCTGACAATTCGTCAAGCCCGTCACGTCGCGAAACTGCGAACCGCTTCTAAACTGTGTAATGTGCAATCCTCGTTTTGTGTTGCATGCCTCTTGTATTCTGTTCAGTAACGTCGCGTCCGGCGTAATTAATGCTCCGCGAATTAAACACACAATATTACATTCCCAGTAGGATGTAGGGCTGGGACTATTTGTCGAATTTTTCGGTATTCGAGTATTCGAATACTTCAGTTGCTCAATTATTTGGCGAATATAATTCGAATATCCAAGTATTCGAATACTACTCGAATATTAAAGTATTCGAATACTATTCGAATATTAAAGTATTCGAATACTAATCGAATATTAAAGTATTCGAATACTATTCGAATATTAAAGTAATCGAATACTGATATATTCGAATATCCAAGTATTCGAATATTGATGTATTCGAATATCCAAGTATTCGAATATTGATGTATTCGAATATTGATGTATTCGAATATCCAAGTATTCGAATATTGATGTATTCGAATATCCAAGTATTCGAATATTGATGTATTCGAATATCCAAGTATTCGAATATTGATGTATTCGAATATTCAAGTATTCGAATATTGATGTATTCGAATACTATTCGAATATTAAAGTATTCGAATACTGATGTGTTCGAATAGTATGGTGTGAAGTATAAATCAAGTTCTTTAGGTTCATTTGTCATGGTGAAATATTGTAAGCTAATTTTTACCCACTTCACACCATACTATTCGAATACATCAGTATTATACAGCAGTATTCGAAATATTCGAAGATTATTCGTAGCATTCGAATACTTGTAAAATATTCGAATATTAAATTAGTCGAATAGTCCCAGCCCTAGTAGGAAGTGTCACACAAGAGGGAACGGATCGCGGCAAGTTTCGCGCATTTGCGTTTCGTTGTTCCACCGTGCAGCTGGAATTCGCGGGGGCCACGGACGAACGCGCGATGATCGGCCGAAGATTCTGCCTCGTTCGGGGAACAATCGGGCCGCCCTATCAATGTAATCGAGGAGAACGTACGTGCCAATCGAGCCCGTACGGGATACGCGAATGCACCAGTTACGGTTCAATTAGACGCAAGTTACTCGATCGAATTTCAATTAATCCACCGTGAATTCCTACCCGCCCCTCTGCCTTTCTCTCCGCGTGCGTAGCACGAACGCCCACGCAGGTCGACGCGCTCTCCCGCAGGTCGACGCTTCGAGCGTCCTGCTCGCGGGGAATACAGGTCACGCTATTCGGGTCAACGGGAGGCGTCCTTCGCTCCTCGGCTCCCTTTATGCACTTCCATGGTGTCCATGGTTATTTCTGTACGCGAGGCTGCAACTGCACAGCGGTACGGAGCTCTTGCACCGGCCCCGGCCACTTCTGACCTGCGGTCTCCATTTCGTTTGGGCGGGGAGGTAATTCCCGGCAGGTCTCCCCTGCGAGACACCGTGTTCCGGTTTTATTTTTAAAGGTCTTCACGACGGCGTCACGGGAGCCTTATATCTCTCGCGGCGCTCTAATGAAAAGACTCGGGATACCCTTTCCGGGGATAAACGCTCGGGTCGAAATTAATTCTCCCTCCAGGGCGATCGAGAGTACGTTCAGAAGCTTAATATTCGGGGTGGGGATGAATCCACGGACGGGGACTGTATTTTCTAAAGACACGCGTTATCCGAATGCCTTGCAATCAGGCTGCTTTGGTACCTAAATTCGCCGCGCTCTAGAGAGCAAATATAGTCGTGGATAGAACGTCCGTTGGCTCCGATACGAGGCAGTGAATTTCATTCGACGGCATCTCCGGATCCCCGCGACACCGCGCGAAACGCTGGCCAGCGATTTAACGAGCGTGTGTTTTATCAATTTGCGGTTTATTCGCGACCAATGGAGCGAACGATGGGGAAGCGTAAGTGGCCGCTGATGCGAACGACGGAATGATATGAAGCGACCCGGTGCAGCTCGAAATTTACGTTGCACGCTCGTGAAGCACAAGTTGAATAAATGCCAAGAATTGCACCGTGGAAATAACACCGTGGCAAGAATAATCTTATTAGGGTACGAGTTACGGGGCGGAAGCACCAGCAGCGGACTAACAGGAATGGAAATTAAGAGTGTGTCGAGGCCCGTTACATGGAGATTATTAGCCCTGTCGCGTCTAATTGAATCGCCCGCGCCTCCTTTCTCGCTGTAAATACTAAATAACGTAACCCAAATACTGTTTGTTCCTTTTCCACCTAGCTTCAGTTTTCATCTTCTAACCATCCCTCTCTGTCTCTCTCACTTTCCTTCCGGTCGTGGATTTACGACAATTGCGATTACGTAACTTTCGTTTATCTTCAAAAGTCCATTTTCGTTAATTGTATCGTAGTAATTAGAAGACTGCATTGAAACGGGAAGTACTTAAGTAGCAAATTTGAACGAGAGTAGATATATGACAAAAACGACTGAGAAAGTGCAACTGGATGTTAATTAAATCTTCTGAATGAATGGCGAGAATCGTGTCTGTACAGTGGAAATTGGATGATACGTTGATCGAGTGGAAAGGTAGAGGATGCAATTTATAAAAATAATTCGATACAGGAGGTGGATCGAGGACGAAGTCACAGAGATTCTTGTTACCGGGACGATTCGATACTGTTAATGGATCGTGTCGAATTTCCATTCGCCATTGGCCGACCTACATTCCGATGATACGGCGAATTCATGGAAAACCCATTTTGCTTTCACCTGAAGCTGCTGGAAGCGCTTCTAATTGCCAAGAAGTAGGTATGTGACGCACTTAACCGGCCTGATCTTTCAACGAAAGGCCTTAAAGCCCGTTTCATTTTCCTTTCCTTACAACGGTCTACGCAACAAGAACTAAGTAGATGTTCATTGTATTCGTAATACTCTCTTAAGCACGCAAAATATATTTATTCAACTAGAGGCTAGGGCTGGGACTATTCGAATAATTTAATATTCGAATAATTTAATATTCGAATACTTTAATATTCGAATACTTTAATATTCGAATACTTTAATATTCGAATACTTTAATATTCGAATACTTTAATATTCGAATACTTTAATATTCGAATACTTTAATATTCGAATACTTTAATATTCGAATACTTTAATATTCGAATACTTTAATATTCGAATACTTTAATATTCGAATACTTTAATATTCGAATACTTTAATATTCGAATACTTTAATATTCGAATACTTTAATATTCGAATACTTGAATATTCGAATACTTTAATATTCGAATACCTTAAGATTCGAATACTTTAATATTCGAATACTTGGATATTCGAATTATATTCGCCAAATAATTGAGCAACTGAAGTATTCGAATACCGAAAAATTCGACAAATAGTCCCAGCCCTACTAGAGGCACGTCCAAGTGACGTTGAAAAATCCAAAAGATACATTAAATCCGTGTGCATTCATTCGTCGTCGCTCGAACTTTAATTAGAAAGGAATTATTAACGAGCATTCGGCATGCATCCGGCACGCATCCGGCAGAGGTTCGTTTACTCTCACAACACATTGTTTTATACTGATTTCGAACGTTACGATTAAATTAAATTTTACCATTCACCCGTGAAGATCGCCATTAAAATTGCCCGTTTCGATATTTCCGGCAAGTGTCGCCGAAACTTCCGGACCGTTGGATCTGGATTATTTAAAAATTATAATGAATGTCAATGCCTGCGTCCGCAGGCTTCCACACATTCGACTTCGCGTGGATCGTAATGCCTAAAAAGAAACGTACAATTTAATTCATGTTACGTTACAGTTAACTGACAATCGTTACTTCTTGCTTCACCTCTCGCGCAAATCTTCCGTCAGAAGCTGCTACCTTTTCTCGAAATTTGAATCTCTCGGGGACACGCTATCTTCGTGAAAGACAGTTTCACGAATAGTCGCGATACAGACGTGGGAGGCACCAAGTTGCGCCTTAATGTCGCGTAACGAGGGCTCGGTAATTACATAGTTAACTAGAAGACGTAGCTTATCTTGAGTGTTTTACGATGGCGCACGCCTATTGACCTTATCTAAGTGGCTTCTCTACGCAGAAGGACGGGAGAAGGGAAGATTTCGTGCACTTTCTTTTGTCTTTGTGGTGGAGGAAGTGGATCAGCGTATCCGTCAAGAGAACTGTCATCACCGACGCGCTTTTTATGCACGTGCCTTCGAAGGGGTCAATTTTTCTAATTAATGGACACATGATCCTTGCTGCGGCTCACAATCTCCACTCTGTTTAATGCTTTATGGCGAATTTAACGACTCCCAGATCGTCCGTCTTCCGAGAGAGCTTCTTTCTGTTAATCATTGTGCTGCAACTTCAGATTTATCGATCGTATTAAATTATAAATCACGTACTCGGCTCTCCTCCAATCTTCATTTATTCTAAGACTTGCGGACTATTGCGAAACTTCGCGATGTTTATTTATTATTCAGTGAGCGAATCGTCACCAAGAGGAAGGTGAATAAACACTAAAATTGGGTCAGTCTATGTATAAATCAACTAAAACGAATTGATCGAAGCTATTTTCTAACCAAGAAAAGGTTATCTATGATATTCGGAGGTTAACAGAACATTTTTCACAAACTAATGACAGCCATTTTCCTTAACGATAGTGTTCCGATACCCCAAGAAAATTATACTTCCCGAAAAGTCTACACTTTCCGCAGCAAACCAGTGAACTCGTGTTAAAAAGCTTCCGCTTAAGTCAACCTGAGCGTGAAACGGCGTGACAAGCAATCGTGCATATGAAAATTCGTCACGATGCACTTTACCGCATTAACCAGCTTCAGTGACCGGAACATCATTCGTGGCGACAAGATTTTCGTTCCAAAAACGAGGAAAATTTGTCCGACAAAGGCCCGGCACGCGCAAAAGCGGTTCTCAATTTTTCCACCAGTTTCCTTAACGAATTCCCGCTTCCTTGAACACTCACCTGTAATCAGGCGAAACATCAGAAAAGCGAAAGCTTCTCGTTTCTCCGCGGTTGCAGAACCAACTCAATCGACCAAACGAGAAGCGTCGCATTTGGAAATTCAGAGAACGTTCCACGAACTGACTTCGTTGTCCAGCTTCTGCCGATCCAGTGTCCAACTGGCCATTCGTGCGTCGGACAATCGGCTGGTTTCCTGGAATCCAAAGTTTCGCGAATACCACAGGTGCACGGCGCAGTCTCCTAATTACTTCTCGCGGCGCATAAAGCGTGGTTCGCCAGACTTCTCCGGGGATTTCGACCGTTTCATATAATTCCGCGTATCGCGCGGTTTAGGATCCAGTTTCGCGTGTAATATCAGTATTGGATTACCAGCGCGCAATCTAATTTGTAATATCGCCCGAGGAACATCGCGCCGCGCCGAATTTCTTCCCGTCGGATTTCCGCACCTCTGGCACGCTCTCTCGAGCGTTAGATTGTCTGCAAGTCTATTCCGCGCAAATTAACTGTACCGCGTAGCGTGAACATGTCGCATCCAGATTGTGCAGCAATGTTTCTGCCGCCTGCCTCGGAGAACTCTGCTCGAGACAGATGTTCGGCGACGGTGTAAATACTCATAGCAATATCCCCAGGAATGGATTTCTCCTGCCCATTCTCGCGCAACACCGAAATTACACCGGTGAAGTAATGTAAAGTTCGGCTCTGTTTCGCGGTAATCGGGCGAGGCGGACCGTAATTCAGACTTTCCATGGTTACTGGCTCTCCATCCACTCCTTTCTCTCCTGGAGGATTATAAATTCATGGCAGTAGACTCCCAGAGGAGCGGGTTCTCCTCTGCATTTTTGGTATAGTGTCCCTATTCTGGGGAATTCTGAGGAAATTAAATTTTTCGTGGAAAAGTACCGATCCTTCCCTTGCACAGTGGTCTGGGGATATCTACATTTAGCGGCAAAATTCTAATCTTTCTGAAACTTGGTGATTAAGGGTTTTTGAGGTCGCTGATAACGAATTTGGCTTCAAAAATTTAAAATTCAAAATGGCGGATTCAATATGGCGCGCATTGTGGTCCGGAAAGCGGTATTTTATAGCCAAACTTAAAAATCATAGCCGTACCAGAGAAAAAAAGAGAAAAAAGAATCTGTTGCAACATTATCCTTGACTTAAAAAAAATAAAATATTAAAAATACACGCGTTCGGGACCCCAAACACCTCGAGCGTCATTTCTAAAAGTCTGCATAAAATTGAAGATTGCAGGAGATTGCACTTGAAATTTACATTCTCTTGTTAACAATTGTGTAAGCTTTCATGTAAAATAAATCCGATGTTAATTTCGCTTAATCATTTTTTTATAAGCCTTCTCAAAGTTTAAATTCATATAAACATTGCACTATTTGTTCATTGACTAAAAAATGCCTATGACACATATAAATAACTGAAATATACTTCCTTACCTATATAACTGTATGATATAAACACGTATTTTGATGTTCTATAATGAGTAATTAAAACAATTAGATTCACATAAAATTTCATGATTTTCTCTTTGTAATATTATATTTATTCAAAGAATCATCTGAAAAGAGAAAGCTATGCGGATTTAGAAGCTCTGGAGGGTTGTCAATTCATAAAAAAAAATGACATTGTAAAGTTGAAGTTGAGAAATTGAATTTTGGCCACCATTCAGACCACTGTGCCTTGGCAGAAACAGTGGAGGCTTCACTGCTGAAAGCCTGGACCACTTGATGCTCCACCTGGGTAATGAGAAAATTCTATATTTTAATCCCCTATTTTGTAGATCTCTCAGAGCCGAGTGACTAGAATCCCATGATTTCTCGATGAAATGGAAGATAACACCATTCTCGCGGAATTACCTCACGACTCGTTTCGAATAGAAACGTTCCAGCAATTCGTTCCAAACGACCGCGCTGGATATTTCAACTCCGCTACTCGCCCCGATTGAACATAGAAAATTTCCACTTTATACCTCCAACAGTCACCGCAAATTTCACCGTTGTATGTCCTTCAAATAAACAAAGAATCTCGAATAACCAAGCCTAACTATTCCGATCGTGCGACGTTTCCTCGAATCACCCTTCCTCCTCGCTATTGAGCCTCTTCATCCGCGGTTTTCATCCCGAAATGTCAAACACAAACGATCCCGTATTGAATCTCGACCGCCCCTCGACGTCCGTCTCGCGTCGCGTCCCCCTCCCTGCGACGATTCTCTCCACGTGGATTTATATTTCTCGGGCCAACGAAACGGATCGAAACGATGTTGAATTATTGAACGGGTCAGACCACGAGTATATCCACCGTCGGTCGGATGCACGTGTAACCCTGTCGCATCCTGTCGCCCCGGCAATTAATCAATTTCAACGGGCCGCCGCATAGTCAGCCGCGCTTTTAATTATCCATGGCGGGGCGGTGTTCGCGCGGAGGCAGCTAAGTGAGCCTCCTACGGAAACGAACTTCGCCTTGCGTCGCGCACAGTCACGTTGCACCGCCGTCTTCGTCGTTTCACAACAAATTGAATGTGAATGTTGGAATGCGAAATTGCTCAGACTAAGTATTTCATTCGGCTCGTTCTTGTTTTCAAATTCCATGAGATTGGAATTAGTAGTATTAGGTCTCAGTGTACTTGAATTATGAATACTAATCGACTGAGGATTACAAGGGAATATATAGAACCCGCACGCGTCGATTTTGACGAAACCTGCAGACTTGCAGAATAGTGATAAATATTTGGTAAATTTTCTTCGGTAGCGACAATCGTCCACGTTGAAGAGATGAAAAGAGCCCCTAAAGGCGGAGGTCGGAAACACATTTTCTGGAATTTTAAAAAACTGAGCGGGGCTTGGATTTCCTTTGGAAAAACTTTTCAAACAAAAATGTGATCTACGTCTAATAGTTCTCGAGATATTCCAGAAAATATAGTTTCGACCCCCAACTTTAGGGGCTGCTTTCACCCCTTCGACATGATCGATTGCGGATAACAAATAATATCTAGTATTAGATAGGGTAAAGGACCCAATTACTGTCACCTTAAGCTATTTTACTTAAAATAACAAATAAATAAACGTTGTAAAGTCATACACAAAAAGAATTATGTAATTCAACCTATAATCTATGCTATAAATTATATACTATAGTTTATTTATTCGTTATTTTAAGTAAAATAGCTTAAGGTGACAGTAATTGATCAGGTATCAGTAATTGGGTCCTTTACCCTATGTGTGAAATATTTTTCGTTACTCTACACATCTGCGGAGCCTCATCAAAATCGGCGCGTGCGGGTTCGATAGGTTGCCTCGTTGCTCGTGGAAAATATTGAGCACACAAGGCGTGCACGTGCTCAGAACCGCAATTCCTTTCGGTTCCAAGTAACCCCGCCGGTGCAAATGTGCCGTGAAATGAACGCGGCTAGGCGACTAGATAGGTTGTCGAAATTTCCACGCGGCCGAACTAACCGATCCTTTGATTCCATCAATCGGATAACTGGAGGTCGGCAGTAAGAGCCAAACACCGAGACTATTATATGTATCCCGTTGATCCGACACACGCCACGGAACACGATTAAGCCTCGGGACGTTCGCAGAGTCTAAGATCGACGGCGACGGCGCGCAGAGTTTCAGGATAATGTACCCCGTCATCCAAGTTCGAACGGTCTATCGATCAAATCACGCCTCATTTACGGTCGGCCGTTAATTCGGCGGGCATCCTAGATTACGAATCGTTTTCACCGTCGGCGAGCCGTAATAACTGGTTTCAGGGAACGGCTGAAGGGAAATAGGGGCGAGCTGTAAAGTGCGTTAACGGGATTTCGAATTGGCAAAGATCAAGCGACGACAGTTCAGAGAAACCGAGGGAAACTTTCCAAGCCCATCCGCCCGGAGGGATTAATTGCGACTCTTAATAGGCCCCGGCGTGCCTCGATATTTACATCCCGCAGGAAAGGATTTTCGCGTCGGAGGCGTTTCCTCGTTCAAATAGCCGCGACTGCGACGCTCCAGTGAAAGCGAGCGGAGGAGTCGCGGCGTTTAACGAGGGGTAGTATTCTTTGCGTAAGAAATTAGTAGGCAAGACGTTGAATCATTGAATGTAAGGGAAACTGCGCAGCGGGCAGGGGTGTCGGGTAGAAAATATTAAAGTGCGAAAGCTGGTTCAAGTTTCGAAGCGAAGTAAACACGAAGTTGCTCGGGTAGCGGGAGTCTTGGCAAACTCCGCCGACGAAAGAAGCAGAAGGGAAGTCTTGGAAAGGAACAATCGCACTGTGCCGTGACGAGCCAGTTACCATCGACATTAACGATTTAAGGAGAGATAACTTGGCAGCGAGGGCGCTTCCTAAATGCACTACGCAGAGACAATTTCAATGAACACATTCGGGGTGAACGAAGACAAATGGGCAGATCGTTCGTGGAATTTTAAAGAACGATTCTCTGCCAGTTACGCCACCCTGAACTGCACCAACACCCCCGTTTCCTTTATTCGACCCGAGCAATCGAGTCGTTTAGGTTAACGAGGTTCTTCAACATCCAAGTTCTAACAGAATTCTTCGTCTACTTCTCCGAACTTGGTGCAGGTTCGTCCAACTTATTATTATTAAGCGTCTTTATTGCGAACAAGAAAAAACAAGCAACGAAATTAAACAAGACACATGCACAGGCGAAGTTCAGTCACGACTGATTTTCAACTTAACCTACCTTATCTGCGCGCGAATTCCGTTGCTGTACTAAATTCTCGCCGAGCAAAAACGCAACCCACCTTCTTCACGTGCGTATTTATCCGCTTCTATTTTAATTGGAAGATGGCTTTTCATCCGTCCACGCCAGGTCTCGGAATTTTTTACATTCAATGGCCGGAAATTTCGTCGCTGTCGCGTCTACTCGCTCGTAATTCGTAATTATGCGTTACACGGGAAGAGACCGGGCGTTGTGTGGGTTTCGGCTTCCGGCGCGAACTAAATTAGACCGTTGTCCCATTCCCGCGCGTTTCCACAATTTTTCTTTGACCGAACCACGACGCGACCTCGAGGCGAGTTCCTTTTTCCTCGAATCGGTAGCTTTGTCGGGGACAGAAAGGGACGAAGGAGACTGAGACGGGGTCGAGGGGGCGAGGCGAGTGGGATGGAAGTCAAGACGGACACCTTGGATCCCCGGCGAGGGTTGCTCGCTGTCCTTTTACGTAACCATCTCCAGTTTCCGCTTGTTCGCGTTCCAACAAAGATTGTGACGTTTCTGTTTCTCTTAATGAAGCTTCTGCGACTTTGTATCGAAAGGTCGGGCATTAGGAGTTATTGTTTCTCGATAATTCGACGCGTAGAAAATAGGGGATGAATTACTGAGGTCGAGCAAAATAGGGGAAGATATTCTACTTTGGTGGAAACTCGCTTTGTGTGCATCTGCAGTTAAGTCAAGATTGAAGGCAAGGGTGCACTTCCTTCTGTATCGAGAATGTAGGAAATAATTAAAACTTTAGAAATTAATACGGATTTTGAGAAATTTCAGGGAAATCCGGGCTACTCTTCCAAGTTTCTCGAACACTGAAGGGAAAGAACGATATTACGTATATTGCTTCTTCTTCGCCGTGCACTTAATTAGAAACGAAGAGTACCGTTTATTACTCTTGCGCATGGTATAATTAAATTACATGCACCGTTCCTTAATTTCACTGCGAATATTGCTTAGAAGTAACCATGAAGGAAATAATGAGTAACTTTAATTAGCCCTCGCGCGAGCGAGTAAAGTGGAGTGGCTTCTTCCTTTCTGCTCATTAATTGTTTCGCGAGAGACTTCGTGTGTTTCGTAAGCGATACTTTTAGAAATCGAAGTCCGCGAACATTATCCGACTAAATATTCGGTTTATCTAATCGTCCAATTCGTGTTTGTTTTATTAAAATAGGAATGCGACGGTCGTTTTAATTGACAACAAGTTCGACAAGATTCTCGTTGACATTTTCAGCTTAAATACCGCGCAGATGGGGATCCAATCAGCGATCAATTATTTGCGATAGAAAGACACCGTGAGCTAGTAGGTGGACAGCGTTAGAATTGGTTTAGCGACAGATTTTAATTATCAGAGTCACGGTAAATGGATCGTCGTCGATTTTCGCCAGTTACGTGACCCCTCGCGATTCGAATCACCGAGCGAATTATAATTAGCACCGAACTCTCTCGAGCACGTCTGGTTTCATTTACGCCACCGGCTGAATGCACTCCAGATGAGCTGTCACTGCTCGTCGCTACACCAACACGGTTCCTGTTTATGTAAACACCAGCACCACGACCGTTTTGGCGAAATTTCGGCACACGTGCTGGTCACAGAATTTAAATATCAACTACACAAACGCGTTCAAGAAGCGCCTGATTACCCAAAAATATATTCGAGTATGTATTTAAATATCTGCAGCGTCAAAGTCTATCTAAATTTGGTAAAACACAGAATTTCTTGCACTTTCAGAGACAATTGAAGACAAAGAAGTGCACCTATATTCGGGCGTCAAATTTATTCCCCGCTTCGACTGCAGAATCCAAGCGCTGTCTGTTCTTAGTTTCCTAATTCCACTGCGAAGTGTAGAACACGTAGCATACACTTAGCAAGAAGATCAATTATTAAACTCACTCGAACAAGTCAGGAATGAGGATCTTCTTCACTGGAATAATCAATCGCATTTGAACTTTTAGAAGCACTGAGAGGCCAGTCGACAGTGGCTATTCTTACTGGCGAAAAGTTTCGAATTAATACTCGCCTCCGTACAAAGTTTTTCAAACGAAAACGCGCAGTCTCTGTTTCACTCGTGCAATCATTGAATAGCCTTTTCACCAGTAAGCAGCGCGAAGGATAGGTGACATTTAAAGACAAAAAGAGTCTCGATCTTTTCTTGATTCAGCCCTGCGAAAAGTGTAAAGGTGAAAGGGATCCACGTCGACGAAAGCCTCGTGTAGCAAATGTCGATTCGGTATATAACAGACGTAAGTAAGCTTTTCATGAAGAATTCAATTCCTTCTTTATTCGGTGTCTTCCGGCTCCGAATAATCCTCCATTAGGGAACCGCTCCCTGCGAAGCTGATGCTCCTTTCTCGCGCCTTTGAGCCCGTCGGCGCCACTATAAAAAAACGGATATCCTCGAGCATTCCTCCGTGACTTTAGGAGGATAAACCGCGAGAATGAATCTTTAGAAAGTGGGATAATTCGAGAATTATCGGATGGTTGGTTAAAACTCGAATTCGATCGAGGAGAAAAATATCGTTTGCTATTTCTTCCAGTGATTTTATTCCTCTGCTTCCTTCAAAAGTAACATAGACAATTTTTTATTTAATTCTTGCGATCACTTCATCGCTTGATTCCAAGATTTCTAAGCAATTTTATATTTTCGTTATGTTATGTTTATTTGTTTTGTTTTATTTTACTTTTAATTTTATGTTGTTTTTCTATGCTTGTTGTACTAATATGTTCAATCTTTGTATACTAAAGGGTTCTCCCGTCGAAATAATAATAATAATAATATTCTCCAGTGGAATTTTGTTTTCAGGGATTTTGCGCTCCCAGAACGATGACAGTTGCTTTTAGGCAGTTTCCCGAGTACAGATATCGGGAGTAGGATGTGCTAGGTCTCGTTATTTCTCTGCCACCGTATCAAACGCCCTCAATCTATTACTACAGCCGCACGCCGTCCAGTTTTTCTGTCTTCGCCTTGGTCTGCCTGTGCCAACGATACCGACCCTCCGCGAATAACCACACGATCCTGTCCAAAGCACGTGCGTCGATGAAATATGGAGCACTCTCCCTGCGTGCGATTCTTTTCAGGAGCATCGATGACCTCGAAATATATCTATCTCGATCTGTAGCGTGGCGTAAAGGGCGCGGTTCAGAATGGACCCCTGCCGCGTTCTTCGTGGCGAATTCGTCGCAGGATGCAAACAGTTTCCTTTTCGGAAAACATCTCGTGGTATTTTATTGCTGTATTCCACTGCCCTCCTTAGTTAAACTGTCCTATCTAGCATTTTTTCATTTTTTGAGATATGTTGAAATATTTAAAGTTCCACACGTCTTTTACCTTTCAAGTAAAGTTAAACTGTCCTATCTGGCATTTTTTCATTTTTTGAGATATGTTGAAATATTTAAAGTTCCACACGTCTTTTACCTTTCAAGTAAAGTTAAACTGTCCTATCTAGCATTTTTTTCATTTTTTGAGATATGTTGAAATATTTGAAGCTCCACACGTCTTTTACCTTTCAAGTAAAGTTCGAAAACTCTACGTGCTTCGTAAAGATTTATAAACAGTTTAATGTATTTAACCTAACTTCTTTTAAAATGGCAAAAATATCTTACCTAAAACAATTAATTAATTGGTACGTTAATAAAACATTCCCTACCGGTACATCAATTACAAAAGATTCTATTAGGCTATTACAAAATAATGACAACATGTTTTAATTTGAATGAAGAAAAATAAGTATGGTAAAAAATAAATGATAAAATCTCAGTTTTCTCGGTCGTTTCAAAATGCTAGATAGGACATTTTAACTAAAGAGGGTAGTCTACTTATCAGTCCACATTTGTTTCACCCGTTCCGCGCAAAAAATTGCAAATCCTCCCGTAAAATTTGAATCCTTCACACCGTGTATTCCAAATTCCATTAGATTTAATAATTAATTCCCATGGGAGTCATTTTTCAACGGTCATAAAGTTCGTCCGCTGTTCTAAAATAGAGCAGAAAATACAGCAACTTGCGTGGCCGTAAAAATGATAAAGACGCGAATCCCGGTTCATAGTTCACCGATACATTAACGCCGGCGACGTTTCTCTGGGGGGAACGACTTTTAGCGTGCTCCTCGGGCGGCATCGGCGGTGGAAAAAGGCGGGTGCTTTAAAAATGATAGTAACGCAGTGAACAGTTACCGGGAGCGGGGGTGGAGGGTGTTTATGATAATGCCCCGGACGTTTAAGAGTAAAAAGCAGCCGGGGGGAATTGCACGGCGACTTAAATCGCGAGCATCACCTAAGCATCGCGTGTACCAGAAATAGAATCTGGGTTTATAGTGGAGCAATACCCTCTTTAAGTATCGAGCGCGGACTGTCACCCCTACGTGACATTTCCACCGCTTTTCCCGCCACCCCTTTTCTCTGTCCTCCCGCGACTCTTTGTTCAATTCTGATTCAGATTCAGGCGGTAGACCTGGCGTAAACGGCGCGGTCGGTGGCTGTTTAACCCCCTCCTCCTTTTCCCGCCGGTAATAAAAGGGATGCGGATGTTTGTCCTGTTCCCGTTGGTGCGCGGGGTGAACGAATATCGATGAATGCTTCATCGCCGTCCCCCGTCTCTGGGAAATATTGACCGACGATGATTAAACAATTGATTGAAAAGTTTAATGAACGTGTATTGTGCAGCCGGCATTACGTAAAACACCGACGGCCAGGATTTTCCGGCTGGCAGACGTTGAAGACAGTCCGCGGTGCATAATTGCCTGCAATTATCCAACAGCCGTTGATCACGCGTCGATTGTAAAATAATTATCTACCATCGGGGAAAGTTTAATGGTATCAAACATTCGCCGATTTCTTTCACATTCTGTCGCGGAAAATTGTTCCAATTAACGGCACGTCTTTATGCCAGATTTTGCGCGAGGCAAACATTATTCCCGGCGTCTTAAATGATTTTTCAAGACAGATAATAGATACTCTTAGTATCCACTTCCCATTTTTACCGCTCCAATTTGTTTGGAGAGACGCCACCCACAAAGAGTGCGACGGCAATAGAGGGGCAGAGACCCTAAATTCCTCGTTTACAGGATCCGACCAGCATAAGCCACACTCGCGGCTTCCACCCCTGACGAGTGCTAATTAGTCGAACGCTTTCAAAATCCTCGAGGAGTTAATTAATTTTCTACCGGTTGCCTAGATACGTTTATCTAATTGACGGCGGACAACGAACCGGAAAATTTTTCAGAAACAGCCCCAGGTGGTGAGCAATTACGAGTCGGCTTAAAGCTCACCGTAATTGCTACGATAACAAACCGAAGGCATCGCATGCAGCCAGGCGAAAGACACCCCTTTAATGCTCGCTTCGCCTCCTCTGCTCTTCATTCAGCGCAGAATATCCTCGAGTGTTGGATGTTCAACGACCTTACAGCTTAATATCCTCCATTAAATCGTGTTTAGTTACAGCGGGGAATATGATCTTTCCTCTCAATGGTAGTTTCACGTTTGTCGATGCGAGAGTGCACGTATTCCGTTAAGTTTAACGTACTCTGTGGCGAAATCGTGGGGGTGCGATAGTCTTCTTTCGAGGAAGTATCTTGGAGTAGTTTAGAAGAGAGGAATTACTTTCATTGTTCTCAAGTGTTTTATCGTTCACCGTTGGGTGCCTTCAGTGATAGAGGTACCTAAACGAGAGTTTCACCATCCACCACGGGCGGTTTTACCGTCAAGGACCCAGTTCCTGATCGGAACCCAATTCCTGATCAGTTTAGTATATAAATACCAGATAATAAGTTTACACATAAGATACAAATTTATTCGAAAAAATTATTAAATAATTATGAAGTATTTTTAAATTTATACGCAAACATTTGATAGCAAAATGTAAAATCATAGTAAAATGTTTTAGGTTGATCAGAAACTACTCCCTTCGCATCTTAAGTGATCAGGAACTGGGTCCTTGACGGTATAATCTTCATTAATTCAACGATATATAGTTTTTCGCCGTGGACCGTTCACGTTGCAAATTAGACTTCTATCCATGCCGATTAAAGCCACGATATTTCCCCGATCCCGGAACTAACTCGTTACAGGGTGATAGTAAAAGTGTCTTTGCTCAGACGGCGGAGCACTTAGGGGGCAAAAAATTCGTCGATCGTTTCGTTCCTTTGCGTAATTATCGCGGGCCGCAAAGCGTGTCTGAAACGTTGATTAAAAATCAAGCGAGTAGGCTGAAACGAAGCGGCTCGCAACCCTCTAGTAGTGGTGGAGAACTATCGATGGTTCTCACTATCGAAATTTGTAATAATATTAGAAATTAAATTTGGGATTCTGAATTTAATTTAATTTTTTAATTGACTAACCTACGATTTTCAATACCGATAATTATCGATAGTGAAAATAAGCCATCTATAGTTTTCGATAGTGAGAACCATCGATAGTTCTCCACCACTAACCTCTATTCACCCTCCAGTCTTATACTTTCCGGTACTATTAATTGCAAGCTTCCAGCCATTGCAAGTATTACATGTTCCTTCGCGCGGAAGAAATTCTTGCAGGCCTATTTCTATCCCCAACGATCCCCAAGACGTCATCAAAGGGGTCGAAACTTTGAAGGGTAATTAAACTCGACCCACCACCTCCGTCGCTAACAAATTGTACGTGTCGCTTAATTCCGCCCACATCCTATAAATATGTAATCTCCCATCAAATTCAACGTCGTACCTCGAACTCAACCCCCGTGAGTACGAAAGACGCTCGTGATAAAGTCACAACGAACGTCACATGCATAAATTAGAAGAAGACACAGGTCCCCCGTACTTATAAATCTAATCCTCGATTACAAAAAGTTTCGAAAAAAATTAGAAAATGTTCTTTACATATTGCTCTTTTAAGTGTAAAAAGTTCTGCAAAAATATATGCTTCCACTTTTAAAAAAAAATTCACAAACATTCGCCTCTTTTCGGCTTTCTGACTAGATACAACTCCCCGAACAACCTGGTTCCGCTCTACCTCCGCTTTTAAATGTTCGAGAACCTTTCCTCTCATCTTCGTCAACGAGGCTCCTTATATCAGAGCTGTGCACTCGGCCGTGCGCTCCATAGAAAGATATCGATTGATGGTCGCGTGTCGTTAAATACGTATACACGAGGGTTCGGTTCGGGGTTGATAAGCAGACAACGGCTCGTCAGAGTGGCTCCCAACATGCCCTCCCGCTGCCTTTGAGTCTGTGCTGCTCGAAGAGCGTGCACCAACCCGATAGACTCTTGGCAATGGTTGCACAAGAGCAACGTCTCTCAAGGAACGTTGCCAGAGACTTTACGTTACAATACGCCAACCCTGCTACCATCCACTTATTTTCCCCTGGAGCAAACATTCCGCGGAAGATTCTCTACCTGCTCTGCGCTACCCCTTCAACAACTTCGCGCTGTCGTACGCCACCGTCTCCCATTCTGCAAAATCCTCTAAATCCTGCTGCACTTTCGCGGACGAGCTTAGCCTTCAACAGGAACAAGAAGTCCGACGGAAACCTCTTTTTAAATTGAACAAATGCTTCCTCAATGTGTAACTGTATATTCCTTGCAAATACCGAGTCTCCCACTTTGGTTCCCGACGCAACGCCTGTTATTGCAATTCCGCATTCCCTTTGCGGAATCTCGTCGGTCCAACGCAGAGACAAAGTCGGACCCGCTTTGGGATTAGCCAGAAGTGACTGAGTTCAAGATTTATAGGTCGCGGCAATTTGCAAAATTGTCTACCGATGACCTAGACAACTCGATTCGCTGTTCCTTTTAGCGGTAATTGTGGGGCGTAGTTATGTGATACAAGGCTGAAGCGGGGAATCATAATGAATTGCGAAAAGCATCGGAGATCGTTGCTTTCAATACCTAATTGCTACAGATTATTCTTCCTTCTACAGCCATCTGCCACGGATTGGACTTAACGCCGGTTTTAATTGAATTTTCACGCCTACCAGCCTCTGATACTAATACCCTCGATACGATTTACGATATTCATTTAAATTCACGAGCCACTAGCGAGCCCGATAAATTTCAAGGGACGCGGCCAGTGAATTACCACCCCGACATAAATTCACCTGTAAATTTAATACGGGGGCGAGTCTGAGCGGACGCGTGGACCAAACACGACCACGGTAACTGATTTACGCAACACAACAAGGGTGCACGGGGGAGGATTAGAGACGTAGGACGAAGGGCCGTGTGCTGTCGAAACTTTTTTCGACAAACCCACGTCTCTGGAGGGATAAAAAAATGTTTAAAAATTTCGATTCCTGGCGAGAAAGCCACGCAAGGCTTCGGCTCGTGGCATTACGTATGTAAGTTCACCTACAGCTGTGGCCTGATTTACAAACTTTTTATTGCGTCGTACGTTTCAAAGAAGAGAACACGTTATTGTTGTTTGAGTATCATGACGGAGAAATAAGCTCCAATGATACGATGCCGATTCGCCCCGTGGTGAAAATAAAGTTTCACCCCTCCCACTGTTCGGATCCGCGCCACTTACCACGGACCGCTGAAGCTAATTTCTAGATCGCGACGAAGTTAGCGCCCAACCAACCCGCCCGTGAACTTTCCTCAGTTCCGACCCCAAGTTCCCAACTGTTTCGCCCTTCGTCCCAGCCAACTGTCCCGGTGAACGTTCCTATTGTCCGATTCGCTGCAATCCTTGGGCGGATTCAACGCATGATGATACATTGTCCTCCGCGGAAGTCGCGTTAGAGCCACCGAATTTCCGCCTCGACAAGAAAACATTGGCTTCGTTTACCTTTCCCTGCTTTCCTCGAGTTTCTTAGCGTTTTAGCGTTCGGTGGGATGTTTTCTGTTTGCCACGAAATGTTTGCACTGCTGTCATGTTTCGAATGACATCTATTCTTTCGTTCAGAATGATCATTTCGTAGGTATCAACTGCTTTCGACCAACCCTTCGGCTTGGCCGCGTCTCCCGGATTTACCCTAAGTGCAGCTGTTCTCTAAAAAATCCTTCGACTGAATCCTAGTAGCCTGTTGGATGCTCACTAAATCCATCACGGTAATCGAAACAAATCGAGGGTTTTCTCGGAGCGTCCTCGCGATAGATTTCTGGGAAGCCGACGGAGATAACCGTGAGTAGGAAGTTTCTTTCCATAGAAAGCAGCGGGAGGTTCTAAAGCACGCGAGCTCGCCGCACGTGTCAATGCCTTCGAATCGAACAATCGAAGGGCGCACGAGTCTGCACCGAACAACCGGCGATGTCTAGCTTCGCCGAAAAATCCTTGACCGCCAATGAGAAGGATTCCCGTCTGCTCCCTGACTGCGAGATTCACGGGGAGCGGGCGATAATTCCCTTTCTCCACTTCCGTCTCGTCAAACTCTCGCGAGCAACTTTTCGAGAGAGCTTTCCAACTTCGTGCCCATTACTCGCCCCATTTTCCACCAACCTTTCGGTCTTCCCCGTGCAATCATCTGCCCTCCCTTATTTGCCATCTCCAGTGGCGGATTTAACAGGGCGGCTGATGAGCAGTTGCCGCCTAGGCCCCTGCGCACAAGGCCCCGGTAGGGCCCCATAACCACATACAGTTATGATTAGGTATGGGAGTCCAAACACTACATTTTTTCGTACTACTACACTTGAGACGTTTTCATTAAACTACCTCTTCATTTTCCCGAAAAATGGGCCCCTGCCCAGAAGGCCCCCAACGGCCCCAACATAAAAAATTGCAATTTTAACCAAACACTATATTTATTTTCTGTGCTACTATACTTATCCCGTTTTTAGTAAATTGTCTCTTCATTTTTCTCCAAAAATGAGCCCCTCGGAACGTTTGCCACCTGGGCCTTTTTCCATAACCAAATACAGTTATGATTAGGTATAGGAGTCCAAACACTAAATTTTTTCGTACTACTACACTTGAGCCGTTTTCATTAAACTACCTCTTCATTTTCCCGAAAAATGGGCCCTGCCCAGAAGGCCCCCAACGACCCTATCATAAAAAAATTGCGATTTTAACCAAATATTATATTTCTTTTCTGTGTTACTATACTTATCCCGTTTTTAGTAAATTGTCTCTTCATTTTTCTCCAAAAATGGGCCCCTCGGAACGTTTGCCACCTGGGCCTTTTTCCATAACCAAATACAGTTATGATTAGGTATAGGAGTCCAAACACTACATTTTTTCGTACTACTACACTTGAGCCGTTTTCATTAAACTACCTCTTCATTTTCCCGAAAAATGAGCCCCTGCCCAGAAGGCCCCCAACGGCCCCAACATAAAAAATTTCGATTTTAACCAAACACTATATTTCTTTTCTGTGCTACTATACTTATCCCGTTTTTAGTAAATTGTCTCTTCATTTTTCTCCAAAAATGGGCCCCTCGGAACGTTTGCCACCTGGGCCTTTTTCCTTAAATCCGCCACTGGCCGTCTCCGTAGATCCACGGGGCAAACAGGCACACCGAGCGGCACCGGATTATCGCGGATTTTCGTATTTGTGCACGCGAATCTCGTCTGCGCTTGGGTTGATTTGATTTCGGTAGCTGCACGCGCTTCCTGCACACGCGTGTGACTTTCGCCCGTCGCAGTTATCGACACACCGATAAGAGCCGACTTTTCTTATTACTTCCCTCGCGAGAAACCGCCCCGGTTGAATACAGTCCCCCCCTCTATTCAAAGTTCCTCCGTGGGTGGCACAATATCTTCCGAATGAAACATATCCGCGCGTGACGGGAACGATTGCCACTGCACATGCAATTTGTGCAGTTCTCGCCCTCGCCGTTTCCGGTGCAGGCACGGACGGCTCGCGACGACACGTGTTCGCCCTCGACACGGGCGAGCGCGACACGGGCTCCAATTGCCCGGCTCGGGGAGAAAATTGATGTCTCGATTTCAGGCCACCCTTTCTTAAGTAAATTACTATTTATTGGAGTGAATCTCCCTGGGCGACTAGGCTGCAACGAAACGGTCTTCTCTCACAATGGAATGGAGAAAGTAAATGGAATGAATAAACACTTTCGTGGTATAGTCTGTCTGGGGACAAGTTTGCCCGACAGTCGATGTACGAATCGTTTCAATGACTTTCTGTCATGTGTGGTCTACGAATGTAGAACTGTGAATAAGAATAGAGCATTTCATTAGTCTGAAACAGTTATTTCTGTGTTAATATGGAAAAAAATCATAGCACTGACCCTACTTTCCGACCTGTCAAAGGTGTGTAACCCCTGAAATAAGTGTCTGATATATAGTCTGTGCAGTGGTGGTGAAGCAACAGTTTCAAAGTGATATTGATAGGTGCATGTATAAATAGGCTTTACATGTCGTGTTGGTATGAGTAGTGTAGTTTAAGGAACTTCCTCTTTACATGTCACCGTTAAACTTTCTTTTTACCGACATCACAACTTTGTTACTATTATTAACGTCGCTTATTTTACCCGGTATGGACAGAATAAATCTATTCAGTTGCTTGCAGTGCGCGCAAATGTTAAGGGGGGCACCTGGTTTAGGACGCTGAAAACGCGATGGTGTTTAAGAATTATTTTCTCAACACATATACAGCGAATCTTTCCAAAACTTTGAGGGTGTTTTACTGTATTTTCAGACAACAAAAAAAGAATTTATTCAAGAATAATTAATTTAACATTGTTTTATTGATATATCTTCGTAGCGTCGCGCCGCCGAAGTTGTCAAATTGTGTACATCTCAGCGGATCCAATTTTTGCCAGACATAAAAACCAAAGTTTTCTTAATTGACATGAATTTATATCTTCGATGAATTAAAAAAATAAGACAAAAGTCTAAAATTAACAAAGTAATGGGACATTAAAGAAAATGTTAAGATTTTGACGGAAAAATTTCGACGTTTTTATGCAATAAAATGGTTTAATTTAATTTCTGCATAAACGTTTTTCATTCATCGACGGTGGCTGGTCAGTATGTAACTAAAAAGCCCCGGGTGAAGTCAATCGATCAATTAAATTTTTCTCTATCGTGTATACAAGTTTAGAAACCGTGTTTTTTTTCAGAGAATTTCTGTCTGTAACTTTGGGAATACATTCTCCACGAGTATTAGTACCGACTTAAAAAAACAAATAAAAAAATCAATTTTTCAGCGACCTAAACCAGGTTCGTCCCTTAAACAAGAAAACAGTCTTCTGTTATTAATGTACCCGCTCAAGCTTTTCCACCTATCATCCTGAATTCACATTTCTACGGTCGAACGGATTTCGAACATGTTTCGTGACTGGTGCGAGCGTTACCAATATCGTTGGTGAATGAGACTTACACACGTACGTTTAAAAGCGTTGGCACACTGTGACTCGATTATGAAAAATGTGCCCTGTAAATCGAACACATAGCCTTTCAGTGCGTATTTCGTTCATGGAACATAATAAAGTGTATAGATTAATATTGATTAAAACACGAGCGTGTATAATGAAACCTCATTCGAGTTTGATAACGTTAAGGACACTGTATTATGAAGAAGTGAACAATTTTGTTGTTCATAAGATAATAATAAAAATAATAAACCAGAATAACACTCAGTCTAAAGCTACGAAACACGCAATAACACAATCTAAATCTTTCTTTCTCTTAGTGGAAGAATTCATCGGAACATTCCCAATGTAACGACCCTTGTCCATCGAAACTTTCATCCCCGAACCCCTGGCGATGATCTTCCCCCGTGAAATTTCACCGCCCGCACACTCAGCGCGTGCATGTGTGTAGCCTTTTAAACTCCGGGACATTATTCTTGAGGCAACGCGTTCCGCGCTTGTCGCTATCTTTTAAAATGCACTTTCGCTGTAAAGATAAGTGGCAGGTGGCTGCGATATGAGACGGGGCTCGAGGATAAAATGTTACGGCCAAAAGGAGGGCGTGCATGTATACGTATAAAATGGTTGTGCAACTTTCGGTCTGAAACTGTGCATCATGCACGCTTCCTTCTTCCAGCGGTTTCTCGTATCTAATACACGTTTAATAATGAAAAAACAGGATCAAGTAGGGGATCGATAGAATCTTCTTCTTATCTCCGCGCGCGATGAATTTAAAACAGTCCACGCTTGCCTAGATTCCCATCGACAGGAGATATTCCAACGTCGATCGCCACAACGAAGGCTTATGATATAAGCTGGAAGATAATTCGAGGGGAGCTTTCAACGTTTAACACAACGATCTTCGTGATCCCTAATACGCTGCTCCTAGGAAGATTCAACAAGGTTGCATAATTATTAACGAACAGCCGAAGGGAGGGACGAACGTCTGGCGTCGGTGACGCAACCCCTCGGGAGATTTCCGAGCCCAGACCGAAGGGTGGATTTCATTGCATATTTTAATTGTCGCCGAAAGGAACACTTAATTACTAAACATGATAGGTCCGGAAAGAAAGGGGAACGAGTGATCGATATTCAAATTTACGGAATGCATTACAATTTCTCCGGTTCGAATGTCAGAAGTTGTTGAACCCGAGATAATTTGTCCCCAGAAGGCGATTCTGAGGAAATACACTCGGGCATTGGACTTTCGATTGAATCCAGTTCTAGCGTCCGTTCATTGAACGAAGGTTTACGCGATTGCATAGAAGCGACGAATTTGCGGAACGAACGTGGTTGGAATTAGGTATCGGATATGTTATTCTCCTAAACGCGATATGGGACGCCGAGGAGGGTGTGCGGGGGAAATTTTCTTCTGTTGCTCGTCGTGCTTTAGCAACGCCGGGTGCGCCTGTACTTATCAGATCCACGGGAAAACGGATGAAAGAAAATCGTCTGGAAAATAAGGGCTCATGGGCGGGATAAAATGTATCAGGACGAGTAACAGTGAGCGTCGGATTACGAGAAAGGCGAACCGGGGCTGATAGAGGTAGGAATATTTTCCGGCTGATGATCATTGAATTAACGAGAGGATGTAGAAAAGCCAACGCTGAATCTCGTCCGTTCCTTCTGGGAATTTGGTGAGGTATTTTCAAATAAATATGTAATTCGGGATTTCATGCTAGATGAAGTTTGAGTATGCAGAGACCATTGTGTTACTTCTTCAATTCTTTAGATCATTTCGTAGCGATAAACTTTTTTTCTTCAATTGATCTTGGAAATGGTAGGAAGAACCTGGGTAGATGGTTAATTCGCGAGGAGAGATTGATTAAAATTCTTTGCTTAATTATAATACTAATTATGGAGACACGGATCGATGAACTTCTTCCGTTGCTTTTAATGGCAATTCTTGTAGATGGATTGATAAATGAATCTATCAGCGCAATAGTAGCGTAAACGCTAAAAGCTTTTGGTTTTAAATAACGACTAATGAAATTAATGACACTTTAAAGTCGTTGCTTAAAATTTCAATTTTTAGGTACATAGTTATGATTTTTTAATAAATATAATTGGTAAGGTGTATAGTATTAGTATTTAAATTAATGACCAATGCTGCACAAGCCAATATTGGCTTACGGACATCGACAAAATGCTCAGTGCAAAAACACGTTTCTATGCTGACATTTTGTGGATGTTTTTGAAAGGTTGCTCGGGACACTATAGAATCAAATTTTTGTTATCTAAGAAGTGGGTAACCATTGCGCTGATAGCCTCAAATTGATTCTGTTAATTTTCCCACGACATTGTTAGACGAATGTTTATTGCAAACTACAATTGACAAATTTGAATATTATATAAGTAAATTGAATAGAAATATATAACACTACTCCAATAACTGTCCAAAAATATGTGACATGGTACACAGGAATCTCCTCATTAGACAACTCAAAACACAATGAAATCATTTCCCCATTTCAACCCCATGGGAATCGACCGAAATAAATTAAGATATACAAAACCCTCAGTCAAAATCACACATCGAACGCTTTTAAATTATCCACCAGGATATCACTGAGGCATGCTGTGAAAAATAGTCTGAAACTTACCGGCGAGGACTGTGGAACCGTTCACTGACGCCTGCACTGAGGTTCAAGGACGGTCGAAGGGGTGGTCGTAGGAAAAACCGGCAAGAAAATCCTCCCTTCACTTCACAGTCTTTGTACAGATCACAGTTCACGGTGGATCCACGATGAAGGTGCACGAAAGAACGTCTCGCTAGTTGCCTAACGTTTACGATGTGATACGTCGCGACGCCGCGTGTCGACTGAGGCCGACGCTTTTCCTTCCCCAGAATCGAGTCGAAGGGTGGGGAGCAGGCGCGTCTGCCGACACTGGACGCCACCGTTCCCCACACGACGACGTGTACTCCCACGCCCAGCCAGGCGCATTCTACCCCTTCTATCCACCCCCCTGCTGGCGCGAATTCGAATCCACGTGGTGCGCAATCGTCGGGACCGGTCGTCGCTCGCGACGTCGGTCGTCGAATGGTCTTGGTACGAATGCACTCCCGACTTCGCTTTTTTTTCTGCGGGTGAGGGAACCGCGGCGGAGATTTCGTTTCGCAACGATGGTACATTCTTTCCTCACGGAGGGTGGCTATCGCAACGTTGGAAAATTATGAGAAACAATTGGCAATATTGAGTGCCACGACAGAATTTCTCCCCCTTTTTAAGGGACGTTTCATTTTACGTGAATCGGTAATGCATTACCCGTCAGCCTCGGTTCTTCTAAAGAAATTTATATTAAGGGGGTATACCCGTTTGAACCCTCGGAAAATGAGTAAAATTTGTGGATTTTTTTACAAGTCAACGGCTGGATGCAGATTTCCCGTTTTTTTACAATCTTTACATAGTATTATGAACTACTCAAAAAAAAGTTTCAGTTAGAGAACTATTGGTTTTGGGAAGTTATGCATACACATCCGAAAGTCTTTGGATTTTACACGGCTAAACGGTGGCTCTAAAAACTCGCGCTACGTTCAACCAATTCACTTCCAATTTTGCATGCAGAATCATAATAAGATTCCACATCGTCCAACGTAGCCGATTTTGAAAATTTTGAAAAATAAAGAAATGGTGAGGGAACAAAGGTAATGTTAAATTTTTCTAAGAGAAAAATCCACCTTTTTTCTTTATAAATAATAAACGGGGAACAGGAAAAAAAACCCTTGTTGGACGATGTGGAATCTTATTACGATTCTGCATGCAAAATTGGAAGTGAATTGGTTGAACGTAGCGCCAGTTTTTAGGCACACCGTTTAGCTGCCTAAAATCGAGAGACTTTTGGATATGTATGCATAACTTCCGAAACACACTAGTTTTTTAACTGAAACTTTTTTTTTAAATAGTTCATAATACTATGTAAAGACAGTAAAAAAAAACAGGAAATCTGCATTAAACCGTTGACTTGTAAAAAAATCTACGGAATGTATACATTTTCCGAGGGTTCAAACGGGTATACCCCCTTAAGCCAGTAATATCGCAAAATTTAGAACGTGGCAGATCAGAGCTTGTTAAAAGATGGCGAAGCGAAAGTTTTTTTGATCGAGACACTGTCTCTGATGACATAGTGTGGGCAAACATCGAACTGGGAAACGTGGTCGCGCCTGTCGTCGACGATGCAGTCGACGATCGATCGGTGCACACCACGTTCAGCGACGAACAAGGATAATACGGTGCAAGAGAATCCGGGGAGGTGAACGAAGATGTAACGCGGGAACCCGAGGGCGAGGGGGGTGAATCGGGGTGAGTGGTAGGCGGATGTGGAGGAAGAGACTGGGATCCAGAGTCGGAGAAGAGGGGGGAGGAAAGCTAGAGGATCGAATGGAACAGCGGTCGTAAATTTTGAAGTTGGAGTTCACGGGCTGGTGAAGGTCAAGTGCTTGGCCACGGCTGCAGCTCACTGGATGGTGATTTGGGGATGCTTGGACCGGCGTGCTGGCTCTGGCGCTGGTAAATAGCATGTTTTTCGTGTAATTTCCCCGAGTGCCTCTCTGCACTGCACTGCTCGTGTGTTCGTCGATGGAAAGAATATTATAATGGGGTTGCTGAAGCAGCGGGGGTGAGTCAACAGTCCAGGAATAAATTTCGCTGGGAATAAATTTTCAGTTCCACATAGACAACTTTCATTCATAACGCTTAACGCTGACAATAAACTTTTGTTAGAACACCAAATGCTTATTCAGATTATCATTCATCTTCCCTTTTCTCTGCGGTTCTCGTTAATGGCAGAAGTTCGGGTTACGTCGCTTCTGAAATTTATCTCCCTCCTTCGTCATCTTGCTGAAATTTCATTACTAATTTCGTAACGCATGCGTTTAATAGACCCGCAAAATGTTTACGCGGATGCTAATAGAAGTTACCAAACTGTATATGCAGATTTCGACCAATCTTGTGATTTATACCGCGTCGATATGAAAGAATCTGATAAATCGCACCGCGTACCGAACAACACGAGATTGCTTTCATAATTTCGATCGCATCTCAAGTGACAAAAATGATATTTACCGTTCGCGACGGTTCGCCCCGTAAAATCCTTGGACTCTATTTGCAATAACACATGTGACGTATACCACCTCGACCCGGTGTACATAAATATCGTCCTTGCCTTTATTTTTAAATAATTTCACACCTGCGGTGAGAACTGATTCGTGGAATAAACACGCAGTGCCCAAGTGACACAAACGAAATTATAATACAATTGCGATCCAATCGGGACTTGAGAATATGGCACAATTAGTTTATTGTGAGGAAAGCTTGTATCGGAAAATGTATACTCGAATGAGCCACGTTCTAATCGGAAATCATGGATTCTCACGGGACAATTTATAATTAGGTAGTGTGACAATATTCTTTATCACTTTCCTAAGAAGACAGACAATTATTCTGACGCGTTTGAAATCCTTCAGGAACAATCAATTTGATATATCCACCACTATGTTTTAGTTGTGTCGTCTCTTTTCTTTTCCTCCTCTCCATCACTTTCGTCCTCGTCCGCGGACACATCCGACCCGTCTTCATCCCTCTTCGCCGTCGTTTTCTCACCGTCCGATTGATTCAATCGTTCATTATCTTCGTCTCCGTCCGCAGTCTCGGGATTGTCGCCCTTGTCATCCTGATTTTCACTGATCTCGTAATCGATATCGTTCTCCACTACCTCATTCTCATTTCCAGACCTGCAATCGTATATTAGAAGACATTACTTGTCTCGATGACCTTTAAAAAAAAAAAAATAAGCTTTGCCTTGATCTCGGAATTATTATTATTATTATTATTGTATTTACGGGAGAACCCTTTAGAGAACACGTTATTAAATATATGTGCAAGCAATGAATGACAAAAATAAAATAAAACAGATAACTGAAAATAGAAAATAGAAAGTAGAACGGAATTCAAAACAAAACAAGAAACAACAAAAACAAAATTCTAATTCAATTCTAATTTAGCAAAATGTGAAACCCTCAGGATTTCAGGATCTCGAGCCCACGAATATATTTCTTATTTTAATCACCTGCTTCGCCTGCGAGACCTCGTTCGTCTCGCGGACCCGCTCCTCGATCTTCGCCTCCTCCGACTCCGCCTCCTGCGACTCCGTCTCCGTTTTCGTCTGCTGGCATCCTGCACTTCGTAATCTTCGAATCTAATCGGTGTCCGCCGAGGACTTCTGTCTCGGGACACCGCTCTACCCGGGCTTCGTGCTTTGCTCGCATAATTGCCGTCGCTCATGAGATCCGACGATACGCGGAGGACTTTGTACGCAGCGTCCTTTGGGATCAGGTAACCGGACTCCACACCGAAGTTCAGAGCCTTCTGGATGTATTTCTTCTTTTCCTTCAGCCCTGCAAGATACACGAAAATTTATTTCAATAAATTGTTACTCTAAGGACGATTACTCTAAGCCGAGTTGCTGAATAGGGGATAGGTGCTATAAAGGGGACACGTCTTAAAAGGGACAAATCGAATTTCCAAAGTTCTAAACGCATTACACATGCAACTTATTTTCCTGTTTATTACAACACTAGTGCCTAGTCGTTTGACGTAAACTTCGCTACGGTCTCACTTGCAACAGAGTAGTAATCCACGGTTGATGTTTTTCGGCAGTAAAAATGAAATTTTCATTGGTTTTCTGTGTCGTTTTCTGAGTTCAAGGTATATATAAAATGTTAAAGTGTTATATCATTAAAATAGCCTGTATTCAACTGAAACGAAATCGCTTATCAGGTAAGCTTAATTAATTGTTTTCTTTGCTTTGCGGATATTTTATATTAAACTCGCGTATAGTCGTAAAAGGGACAGCATAACAAGTCTTAAATGGGACAACCGTTTCATGGCTGTCCCTCTCATACACATGTACTGCTGATGTTTCCATGACGATGGAAGTCTATTATTTCAAACAAATCCGGGATTTTTTCTATTCCATGTGTCATTAATAATCAAATATTGATGATTTATACTACAAAGAGTTAATTTTTTCGTAGATTTCGTTGTTTTGTATCATTAAGATTTAGAATTATAATTGTAATACTTAATAAATTTATTTTTATTAACGTGTCCCTTTCATGACTTATACTGTCCCATTTAAAACCACCTAGTCGTAAAAGGGACATTTCCCACTTTTTTGTAAATCGAAGATTTTGTTATTTTCTATTACAATTGATGAGTTTGCAATATACTTTTATTGAAGGGAAATAAACGCGCTTTCTTGTGGTGTAGTTGTTTTTTAAATACCTATAACGACATTGTCAGAAATGGACGCTAAACAAAAGTGTCCCTTTTATAGCACCTCTCCCCTACTCCTCAAAATGTACGCGCAAGTGAGAATTAGAATTTTTATTAAACCTAACCTTCACTTCCGCCGCCTTTCCGCACGCAGCTCGCGAAAGTCTGGTTTCTAAATGTCTGTCGCCGCCTGGCGCGATGGATCTTGGAATTTCTGCCCGAGTTCTTCCGGGTGTTGGCCATGTTTCTGCCGTCGTTGCTCTCGGAATCCAGGGAACTCAAAACTTCGCCGCGGCGTTTCTGTCGCTTGCAAAAGGGGCACTTCGCGTGGCAGGTATGACGCGAGCTCCCTCCAACCTCGCTGTTCCCCAGGCTGAGGAACTTGTACACCAGCTCGGGGATGTTTGGTTTACGACGGCGGGACTCTGAAACGCGATTTCATATCAACCGAATGGAAGGTCGCTCCTACATCGAATTTCTTTCTCCACATAAAGTGACAAGTTCTGAATCACTTTCTACGTATGTAGAGCTACAACGTGTCACTCGGCGTAGCTCAAATAATAAAATAAATCTGACTGAGAAAAATTCTAAAACTTCTATCCTGCGGTGGTTGGAACGACCGAGCTGATTTTAAGAAATAACTACCGTTAAGGAACTAGTTTCTGATCAGTTTAGAGGGTTTCCCGCTTTAATATTTATTTTTAACCTAATAAAACATTAAACCATAGACTTTTTTATACTAAAAGTTGAATTAATGTTTAAACTTCAAGGAAAAGTTTTAAAAAGTTGAAAATAAGTATATAATTTAATTATTTATAATGTATGAAATAATAAGGTGACTAGGAACTAGTTTTTGATCATCTAAAATTAACAATACTAACTGCTTTCACAGACAACACCTATATTTTTGAATTATCAGTTTTTATGTTAGTAATTATTTCAAGCAATTATTTATTGACATAAACTCAAAAGAACGATTTATTTCATGAACTGATCAAAAATTAGTGCCTGATCAAGAACTAGTTCCTTAACGGTACGCGCTTATGAAAAGTCACGAGAGGAAGAGTGAACGGGATTCCTAGCCTCGAGGCGCCCGTTGCGAATATCGAAGCAACCTCGACATCGGGGTTCGAAGAAACCAGTAAAGCTGGTATGGTAAAACGTGCAGTGCTGAGGCGTGGGTGACGCAGGCTAAATATAGACAGAAAAAGAAAGATATCCAGACGACAGACGGATGGTTCCGTAGAGTTTGTTGACAATCGAGAAGTCGGTCAATAGCGTTTCAACGACGAGTCCATAGCGGGAGTGTTACATCCGGAAAAGTTCCACCTTAATTGCAATTATTCTGGCCGTCGTTTTGTTTCACGTGGAAATTAAAAAAACTCTCACAATCGCGCCATTTATCGAAATTTAACTAGCTTCGGATGAGTGGATAGAATTTTAGGTTATTCTTCTTAGTTTTTTTCTTTAATTATAACACGTATTATTTCATTTATTATTCTGTCAAGGAAAATAGCGGCGTTCGAGGATTGCATACGAATATCGTGAAACGGAGACGCGATTGGAATTCCTCAAGACGGAATCGAAAATTCGTTTCTCTCAACTCATTTTCAAGACGGATCACTCACTCGACTTGTGATGGCTTCGCGCCGGAAGACGTCTCTTTACAGGGGCCATTTTGAGCTTACAGTTCGATCCGGAATAGGTATCTCCGGGATCCCCTGCGCTCTCCGCGAGCGATCAGAGTTTCAGAGGGGCTCGTCGGTTGTTCCAAGTGTTTGTTGGTTTTGTGATCGGTCGTGACGCGAAATTTTGTCTGCGAATTTCCAGGACATTGATAAAAGGAAGAGAGACACGACCGGCGATGTCGTTGTCTTCTTCCTTTTTTCGTCTCTCCTGAAACAACGACTCCACGTTTCCCCGAGATCGATCCTTTGCTTTTCTTCCGTTTAATATAGCTTGCCAAGTAGGCGTTGCTTTCGCCATCTTCCTTTTTATTTTATTGCCTGAAGTTAGTGGAATTTTCCGTGGACCGAGGTGCCCTGACGGTCGATTTCTTCACCTTCAGTAATCTTCCAGTTAAAGTTATGTTTCACATAACTGCCAAATGATAGGATCCTATTGGCTTAAGCATTTAAATGCTCTAAACCAATTGGTCGTTCACTGACCGGAAGATTACTGAAGGTGAAGAAATCGGCCGTGAATCAAACGTAATTATACAGTATCGAACACATTTGATTCACGTTGTAATACAGTTTCGCGACAACGAATGTCATAACTCATAACTTTACTGTCACGTCAAAACTTTCAAAACGCATCATTAGTGTCACGTGAAAACGCACCTTAATACACCGAGGTATCGAATATCCTCACACTCGTATAACTTCGCTCAGAAGGAATGGCATCAACTACTTTCAGACTGTCAGATTAAATTCAATTTAGTAAGAATAGTTATTATATTTTTCTGCGACAGAAAGATGGTTTTCATTCGACAATTTACATTATTCCAGAACCGTCTCTACTTAGTCTATTTTACCTAAAAGTGGCACAGTTATTACAATACATTCCTCTCTCGTCCTTTGAACTTTCCCAAACATGAAAGTCAATAGAAACGATTTCCGTGTCGCAAAACCATGTCAATGACGCCAATTATGGAGTGATGTGACTGCTAAAAATTCACGAGGTCGGTTACTAACGTCCTCTGCAGTCGTTATTATTGACTCGAACTACTAGTAACTAGAACATCGTCCATATCGACTTGCATTTCGATCTATAGAATATAAGAATGTTATAAATATTACTACAGAGAATTTTATTCCACGGTAATTCCAATAATTTCACCGACAATTCTAAATACTCTCAAAATACAAAATGTACATTTTCTACAAAATACAGTAAAAGCATGAGATACGAAAGGGTGCAGTTAAATGCTGTTCTGAACTACGTTGTTTTCGTTAATTTCCTCGATGCTGGGGGGCCCCAAGTTTTCTTCCATTTCTCTGGCAGGATTTCCTGGCGACTCGTTTTCCTCTCCAGGTACGATCTCTCGACCACGGGACGTCGATTTTCGTCGCTCTATCACGGCCCTTTGATTGACTTCATTCTCGTCGGACTTCGTGCTGTCTTCGTCGCTCGAATCCAGATGGTCTTTCCTGGCGTTATCCTTCCCAACTTTCCGCACGAACGGAGATTTGGTCGTTCGAACTCTGTGATTCTCTTTCCTTCCTCTCACTTCCTCTTCGCGTCTACTTCGTGGTCTTCTTTCTCTCACTTCTTCTCTCTTCCGTCTCCTCACGTTCTCTTCGCTCTTCTTCGGCCGGACGGAAATCTTGGAATACATCATTTTGTCTCTGAAAATGCGTAATTAAAAGGAAACTATCTCCTTTACTCCTTTTACTTCGAAGATCGAAGAATTTTTTACGTTACACATGCAATAACTACGAAGCCACAAAGTTTTCCTCATAAAATAATGAATAAAATATTAAAAATTAAATTATCCACCAACTTTTTCTTCGTCGTCGCAGTATTTGTCTTCTTCATCCCTGCTTTCCGACCTCGGCTCACAATCTTCTTCTTATCGATCCTTCCTGTCGCATTGAAATTCGCGCGAGGGTTCCGCGATGCAGAAGTCTTTTGTCGCTTCCGTGGAAGCGCCAGTTCAGGCGTCACTTCGCGACGAGTGTTCCTCGATGCAGAAGTCTTTCTTCGTTTCCGTGGAACCACCAGATCAGGCGTCACTTCGCGACGAGGCTTCCTCTTCGTGGTCAGCGGGGGTGTTCCACGACGACGTTCTTTGCGGTCGTCGAACGGGTCTTCATCCCCGCCCTTTCGAGCCCTTCGACGGTTCTTGCGCGACTCCGCGGCGCTCCGCCTCGTTTCCGCCAACGTCGGGGACACACGGATCAGTTGACCTTGCGGGTCCACAGGGATTAAATGACCAGACTTCAAGCCGAACGAGATTGCCTTGCGGATGTACTTTTTGGCTTGACGTTTGCCTGCAATAGGATGACAGAAGTGAATGCAACGAGTCCTCGTCCGTAGATCTCTCGTTTGAAATTCCTAAAATTAATACTGTCCTCAAAATCTATACCGATATTTAAGGGATGAAAATTCTCCTAACGAAATGTCCTTTTGAGAAGTGAAAATAGAGGAAGTGAAGCGCAATATGCTTAATAAAATTCCAGGCCTTCAATCCGTGGGTTCTCAAGAGTGACGCCCTTGGAGAACCCACGCAAGGGTAAGAAAATATCGCGACACAGTTTCGACAAGCCAGAGATGATATTCAGAAGCCCGAAGGCGTACAGCCGAAGGAATCTGTATCAGGATTCCTCGAGCGTGAAGAAGGAACTCGTCTATTACTGCGCGGCTGACTATTTTCACGTCGATTCCCTTAGAGAAAGTGGAGCCGCTGTACGATAAGTGCGCCGTACCTTCCTCGATGCCAGCCTTGATGTAATTGTTGATGATCTGCACGAGGGATTTCTTTTTTAAGAGCGCTCTGGTGTTATCGATCGAGTTGGCCAGCGTGATCCGTTTCACAGAGACATTCGATACGCTACTGTTCTCGGAGCCCGTGGTCCCCGAGCTATTTCTGGCCTCCATCACCCTTGACAAGTTCTCCACGGACGTCGTCACGGATTTTGTGTACCCCGACCCATCGATGGACACCGAGCTTTCGCGAAGGGACACGGTGTCGTACGAGGGTTCGCGATGATTTTGGTATTTCCGCATTTTCTCTCGGAATTCACCTGTGCTTCTGAATCCTCTGCCACCTGAAGGAACGTCTCTTGTCATTGAACGTAATCGAAAGCAGCGGTGTTACTTAAAACGTGGACGGTATTTATTTCGTAGTCGAGTGAGAATTTCAGATTAAAAGGAATTATCAAATATTTTTTGACTCTAAGACGTATCTGTAAATTAATATGAAGTTGTTTGAATTCGATCTATGTTTCTTAGTAATTAAGATGACTCGAAATGACAAAAGGTAGCACACGTTCCCTATGGGACGCTTAGTTTCGATAGAAGACGGTGATTCCTGGAAACCTGTAATTAGAGAAACTGTATGATGCGCGACGAACAAGGAGGACTCCGAGAAAGCCCGGAAATTAATTCCACTTCCCCGAATTGACCGACGGCAACCTCGAAAAGGACGTTTCTACTTCTAATGGCTCCCCCCGTGCATTATGTGGCGCTCTTATAAAGCAATTTAATCCTCCTCCCCGTTTCCAACGAGCATGTAAAGCATTTTAGCCGTGAAAGTGACTTTAACCACTTCGTAGATTGGAATTCTTTCGCGATGACAATTTCCTCCCTCCGCTCCTCGCGAGCGACACGGGCAACGAACTTTTGGCGTAAGAGGGAGGATCAATGCGTCGACGACTATCGTTAATGCCGGTGCTCCATTTCCATCGAGAGCAAGCGCCCCCGTAATGAAACTAATCGTCGCTTTGCATTCCACCAAGACTGGTGGGTGTCACGCCACCGATTCGAAGGAGAAAAATGGGCCACCTTGGTTATGTTTGCTCCCGTTCAACAATCTGTACACCAATTCCGGTACATTGATAGGACCTCGGGCCTGCAGTTGACGCGGAAGGGTTGGCCGTTTACGATGTTGTCGATGGAGGTAGCGCGCCCCTATTATTCGCTCCTTCCTGGTCCCACCTCTCGTCTTCCCTTTCGGTGGCGCCATTATTCGATAATAGCGCTCCTCTTTCCTTTCCGTGTGGAGTTTCTTGCTGAAACAGCGGAGTCTCGGTCGGCGCCGAAAAAACGGACGTTCGATTTTCGACATGGGCTGTAGAGCTGTTCGAGGACTCGAAAAAAGCGAGCCGAGCCTGGCTCGGCTCGAAGAATCGAGTACTCGTAAAAACCGAACGGCTCCAAAGAATCGAGCACTCGAATTTTTTGGAGCGGCTCGAAGCAGTGGCGCACTCAGGATTTAATTTTGGGGGGGCCGAGTTGAACGGCTAAACATATTCTTAATACAAATTCAATAAAATTCATTAGGTGGTTATAAACATTTATTTAAAGTATAAAATCTAGTTTTCTTTTCGTTTTACAAAGCTCTTGAATCACTTCAGTTTTTTAATTTCTCTTAAAGTAGTTAGGTTTCTCCTAAGGAAACTTTTTCCTTTTTTCTCATTTTCTTTGGGGGGGGGGCGAGGCCCCCTGCCCCCCCCCCCTGAGTGCGCCACTGGCTCGAAGAGAACCGACTAGTCGATTTTTCTTTTTTTTCTCTTCGAGTACTCGGCTCGGTTCGAATTTCAAGTTATGGTTGCCGTCTCATTTTTGTTATGTTCTTAATGAAATTTATGTATAAGACACTGATTGATAATCTTTATTATTAATAATAAACGGCGATAGTTCCCCATTAGTGTACATAGTGGTATTACAGTTCAGACGGAGAAATCACAAGTTCTGCAAATTTCTGTGCACCGAGTTTCTAAAGATACTTATACTAACACCAAATAAGTCCAAGCTAGCACAATTTGAGTTAGCTACATTAAATGTTAGAATACTTAATGAACATAGTAATTCCATTACGATGTTTGATTTCATTCTGACTGACTTTTGGCAATGACGCCCTTCTTGCATTCAATAGTAGAATTATTCTGTAATCACCCGCGTCGAGTTTCATAACTCCAATTCTATTCCTATCCGGCTTTATAATCGAGAAGTCTGCTAATTCAGTGGCTCGTTACCAGCAAACGCAACGTCTCATTGATCCATCGTTACCAACCACTTGAGATTATCAGCTCGTAACCCAATAAACCCTATTTCGACGCGAGGTTTTCTTACTTCTTGTCCAACGATTTTGGCGTATCGCGATTAACAGGTGTTGCGGACGTTTATCTGGAGGCGTCGTTGTAACAGTGCCGCGGTGGACGTCAGATTTATTGTTGTTTGATGGCTGTTGAAACGGAGTTCGCCGAGTTGGCAGCTGCTCGAAGCCACGGCGGAGAGATCGCCACTCGTATACCACCCTTTGCTACGTAGACCCTGGTCTCTGTATCGATCACCGTGACCGAGGATGTCGTTCCACGGACGGGAAACTTTCAAGCGTCGTCCTTGACTTTGCGGAAGCCACCCTTCCCCCACGAATTCGATGTTCTTTTCGCTCCGCTGGCCAGGGTGGAGATCCGCGGCCCCGTGAATGCCTCTCCGCTGGGATTATCGCGGATTTCCGTTTCGTTCTAGCGGCTAGCAGCGCGGATCGGTTCGATAAAACTTAGCTCGTAGGACCGGCTGCACCCACCAGTCCTCCGATTCTGGCTCAACGAACTGATTGTCTGCAGCTTCCACGCTGACCAGTGTTCGAAAATTCTTTCGAATTCATTCGGAATTCGTATTTTATTATTATTATTACTATTATTAACGGGTATAACCCTGTAAATACAGTCTTGAAAACATAGGAAAAAATAAGAAAAACTTGAGAAAAACTTACTACTAGGTTACGAGACGTTGCAGTTAGCGTTGATTGCGCTTACAAATATATACATATATACAAAATGTACAGACTAGTGTCACCCCTACCGCCTTCAAGACACCTAAACACTGATGTTCTGAAAGATATCAGGGATCCAGAGAAAAGGTCCAGAGAGTCGCTATTAAGTTTGTCGAAGCAATTACAAATTCGAGTAACTATATCAGCTTATTTTCCTGGTTTTTACAGTTGGCTACTTTGGCCAGGCCCGTTCCTGGCGGGGGTGCAGAAGGTGCCTCCGCACCTGGGCGGCCAAACCTAGGGGCGGCCGCACGCTGTTTATATGTAAAATTTTGATTAATGAGAATTAAATTTTTTTCAAATTATCCAACGTTGGTTTTAGAAATAAAAATTCATAAGTACAATCTACTTTCACGAAATTTGGCAAAAATCAAAAAATCCAAGGCCTTGTATTTTTAAACAAATTCGAAATAGACAAAATGATTTAACCCCGCCCGCTAATTTCACGAGAACTAAAACATATTCCATTTTTAACAAAATCCCAGATATCAAGGGGCAAAAGGTGATTGATTTGGCGTGGAATGTTCCTGAAAACTATGTATATATAGATGTAAAAGTAAGCACTGCATATCAAATTCTTAATTAAAGAATATTAAATTAATAAGGGCGGCAATATAGTTTTTGCACCTGGGCGGCCAACAACCCAGGAACGGCTCTGACTTTGGCAGTCGGGTTCGTGAGTTTCTTTCTTGTAGGGGAGAAACCGATCCATTCTTAGTTAATGTATAGAGAATCACGACCGGTTTATAGTAGAAGCTTGAATTACGAAACTTCAATTTAAAGTTTCAAATAGCCAGTGGTAAAGTCACTGTATTGTCAGCCCTGCTAAATACTTGTACGATATTTTCTGTTATATTTTCACCGCGACCCGGTGTACATCTTCCCAAGAACAGATTCCCTTTGTGTTCTCGGTCCCTTTTCTCGCCGAGGTAAATGGATCTCACCCTACTTCCGCATCGCTGGTCCATTATTCCGATGCTCGCAAGGGTTACCGCAGAGGCCTCGAAGAAACCGTTTTAAAAGGCGTAAGCTGATGATCATCCCCATTAGGCGAGGAACACGAAACCCTATATCTACCCGAAACGTCTGGAATTGGTACGTGAGCGACGTCGAAGGACGAGCAGTTCGCAAGCCTCGAGTCTACTTTACCTTTATATCCAGCATTCCGAAAGCCGACCGATTCGGAGAGCGACCATTCGAGGATCTAACGTGCGGCCCGAAGGACAGGTGGCAATAGACACGAAAGTTTGTCGTGATCGCGGTGAAAGCAATGTACCGCGGTAATGTCTTCCTCGGCTGTTGGAAGAAATCGTAAACCCAGGCACTGCAGGTGAAGAACGACAAACTAAAGGGAGCGTCGAAGCACCGAGGGACCCTCGGGGGAGGCTTTTCTTTTCCCCCGCTGAAAGGCATTAAACCGAGGTAACGGTTCTTTCTTAAGGTCGTTGCTTGCGTCTGGAAAGTTGTAAAAACAGGTCAAGCATCGGGGAATCATTTAATGCGGCGTCGCTTAATGTTAACGATTAAACAGGGACACCGTTGCGGTTCGTTTGCACAAGAAATACCCCGAGCATCAATGAACCGTTGTTCCGTCGTTTTACGCAAACCGCTGGATTCGATAGAAACTTTCAAGGATTCTATAAATTCACGGCCACAACGCCCGTTCGTTATTTGCGACATGAATGGAAGTATAATTCAAGCGAACTCTGTGCTCGGAATAATGGAAATTTATCAACTCCAAACACGTGCGTCCCCAACGTAACCGTCTCTCCTCGATTAGGTTTTTCAGGAAACACCGATACAACGGATATTGAATATTTATTCAGCGACTCCGCTCGACGCCGGGCTGCGCGCATTTGAATCACAAAGATCCCCCCACGGCTGCTGTAAAATGCAACGGAAAAGCGAAGCCAGCGCGGGTTAATTCACGGCCGGTGTACACCCTATCAAGCCGCGCTGATTTATTGCACACTTGTGGCACGAACTTGCCTCAAGATTCAAGGACAGCCTCGATACATGGGACGCGGAGTCAAGTTCAATTACTCTTCGATCCTGAACGGCCGTCGCCGAGACGAGGGGGGCTGTCTCGAACTGATAGCTTTATTGCCCGTTGGAAAGTGTACGCAAAAGAATCGAGTAGGCGATACGTTGTCGGGAATAATTCAGTGTATCGTGGATGCGTCTCATCTGCGCGTTCGTGCCGGTTTTGAACAAAGAAAGAGCAAAAGAAATTTCTGAACTCCGACGAACCGAATTAAAGCTCTAATTTCAGAAATTGGGTTCGTTGGAATGGTGGTTCGACGTAGGGCTGGGACTATTCGAATAATTTAATATTCGAATATTTTACAAGTATTCGAATAATTTAATATTCGAATATTTTACAAGTATTCGAATAATTTAATATTCGAATATTTTACAAGTATTCGAATAATTTAATATTCGAATATTTTACAAGTATTCGAATAATTTAATATTCGAATATTTTACAAGTATTCGAATAATTTAATATTCGAATATTTTACAAGTATTCGAATAATTTAATATTCGAATATTTTACAAGTATTCGAATAATACGAATAAACTTCGAATATTTCAGTATTCGAATGTTATTATTCGAATACTATTCGAATACTGCTATATTCGAATACTATTCGAATACTGTTGTATTCGAATACTGCTATATTCGAATACTATTCGAATACTGTTGTATTCGAATACTGCTATATTCGAATACTATTCGAATACTGTTGTATTCGAATACTGCTATATTCGAATACTATTCGAATAGTATGGTGTGAAGTGGGTCAAAATTAACGTATAAGATTTCACCCTGACAAATGAACCTAAAGAACTTGATTTATAATTCACACCATACTATTCGAATAGTATGGTGTGAAGTGGGTCAAAATTAACGTATAAGATTTCACCCTGACAAATGAACCTAAAGAACTTGATTTATAATTCACACCATACTATTCGAATATATCAGTATTCGAATACTTGGATATTCGAATAGTATTCGAATACTTGGATATTCGAATAGTATTCGAATACTTGGATATTCGAATAGTATTCGAATACTTGGATATTCGAATATTATTCGAATACTTGGATATTCGAATTATATTCGCCAAATAATTGAGCAACTGAAGTATTCGAATATTCGAATACCGAAAAATTCGACAAATAGTCCCAGCCCTAGTTCGACGTTGTTAGCCCGCGGCGCCCGTGTCTCGCAGATCAAGTACAGGATGAACGACTGGGATGGTCGGCGGCAAAGTAAGGAAGAATTAATGCGTCATCGCGAACTTTATTTGTCAGGGCGGTGTAATAAAGCTAGGTGGAAGTTTGTGGCCACGGGAGCGTCGGGCAGCAGAAAAGTGAACGTAATGACAGGAGCAGCGACGCGGGAACGTCGTTAACCGACGATCGCAATTACAGCCTCCCATTTAATTACGCGAAAGATGTTTGTAAGTGTTGCGGGCTCGTAGCGTTTTACCTCGTTACGTGCAACGCCGGAATGGGATATCGTAAACCGACGGCTAAATTACAGCCTTACGGCGATGCTCTTCCCTGCAACCGGGAATTTCTTAATTAGTTCACTCTTTCAACGAATAATCTAACGATCGGCTGTGGAGTTCAGACAGCGGACGCGCTTCGGGGTAGTTTTCGTATCAAATTCAAAGGATCGACTTTTATTTGCTTCTGTTTGCAGTGACGGTTCACGTCTTCTCGTTTTTCGTTCCTAGAACCTTAAACGAGGGAACACGTGCAATCAAATTTGCAGTCGTGTAGTATTCATTGATTTCCCGCTAGATCGAAGAATTTCCTGCAAATACGTTCCCCTTTCCGCGACTGATTTTACGGAGCGATATTTCATGCGCGTGCTTCTTAAAACAATTCATCCCAGAAGGCACAATTCTGTCCACGCGGAGGCAGGAAACCAGAGATTGCGAATTTGAATAATATTTCTCTCGGTAATTTCCACGGTTCACACAAACTCGTTCGAGTAATTCAGAAATTATACTGAAACAAATATTATATAAATACACTAAACGTGTTAAACTTAAAATGTTTACGTCCAGCCGAACATGAAATCGAGCTTCCGATGTCCACCATTAGCTTTTAAATTTTCAACAACAAAAATGTGTTTACTTTGCAGAATTCGTTGATATTGAAGCCGTTGTGTCATCACGTTTCCCCGAATTTGTTTCTCTGTTATCACAGAAAAACTCTAGTAGCGTAGCTTTCGTATGGAAAATTAAGTCCAGAATCAATTGCATCTCATTAAAAGTTCTCCCGAGGAATCCCTGGCTATTTCCTCATCAACGTACGTCCGCTGGAAATTGCGAGCCGGCTTCAAGAAAAACTTCATTTGCATGTCAGTGACATGGCCGCGTTATAAGCCAGCCTTTCTTCCCCTGAATGAATTCCCCGTTAGGTTAGCTGGTCTTCTTGCTGCGGGAAAGAGAGACAACAGGCTAATAGTATATTTCAGCCACTACCACGCCCTTTTTGTGGCACACATAAAAGCCTGACACCGGTGCTTTGATGTAGCCTCGCTGCGCGAAGAAACGAAAGAAGGAGACAGCGGTGTAAAAGATTTTCCCGACGTGGACACGTGACTTTTGGTATTCTTATGTTGGTATTTTTTATGTTTTCCTTTTCTTATTTTATGTTAAGTATCGATATCTCTTTTTGTTTATCTTAATGTTATTTAATGCTCTAATTCGTTCTTCTTTATGTACTAAAGGGATTTCCCATTCATATAATTAATAATAATAATAATAATTCTGAAAACGAAGAAACGAACGCTTGATTTTAGATCGATTTTCGATTTATTTAACTGGAAACGGGGCTGCAGACTCTAATTAGCGGACGGAAGATTTGGAGCTCCCTTTCAATTCTTTGATGATGATTGAAACGTTGAAAATTCATGAGAACGGAGGTTTCCAGATGGAGACCGGAGCCTATGAGCCTTGAAGCCTGAAGACGCTTGAGAAGTCTTCAGATCGCGTGGTTCGTCAAAGTGAATGCAAAGTTCAGAGAACTGCCCAAGGAACCTTCATTGGGGACTTCGTTTTACTAAACATTTCATCGAACAAGCCTCCATTCCATGCAGAAGTTTGTGCATAAAATTCCCGATCGAGCGTATAAAACAGTTCGTCACGAATTCAACGAAATTTGCATCGCGTCCCTACGTACGTGCCACTCTCAGCTTTCGTTAACCGAATTTCCAATTTCGACATGCTCGTCCGTGAAACGTTTCGAAAAGCTCTTCACACACCAGAAGGACGTACCGACGATTGTGATCCATCGGACGGGCAGCGTTTATTTGAATAGCGGAAAAAGCGATTCAATTAAATTGTAAAAAATGTCAGGGTTCCGCGAAGCGTCGCTTTTCAACGAAGCGCGAGATCTGAAATTTAATAAGATTTCGAGTTACGCGGAGACGCTGCAGCTGCTATTGAAGAAAAAAAAAAAAAAAGGGAGAATAAGAAGTGCCCTGCTCGCAGCAGCGTCGCGGGTGAGAAGTGTTTCAAAATAAACGATCGCAAAGAAACGTCTGCTCAAAGAGGCGCAGTCCTTGAAGAGGAGTCGACGAACCGCCCGGCCTCGGAAGCTTGTTCGTCTCGTTTCTATCGCCGCGTGGATTCCCCGAGAACTGTCGAGCAAAGTGCACAGAAAGTACGAGGATAAAGGAACACTTTTAATTTTACACCCTCCGTAAAGCCGAACTAAAAATACGAGCCGAGCAAACGTCTCTGCACGCGCATTGATTAATCGACTATCGATTCCTCCTCAGCCGGGGCACAGTCGTCGCCGGAGTCACTCCATCGACATCAAATTTTAATCACCGCCTAAGTGTCCGAGCCGACTACCCAGCCAGTCAAGGGGAATCGCCGTTTGCTTTCATTATTTCCTTTAATTAACGAAGAGAAAAGTCGTCGGGGTGGAAAAAAGGGCGCGAAGGACAAGGTTGTAGCTGCAACGTATTCGAACCGTGTTGTTTCCAAGGCGAATTCTGACGCAAGAGCCGAAACACGTCGCAACTCTCCTGACAAATAAGACGACACTTCTCGCGAAACATGGAACCTATCCTTAATTCCCCAGTCGTGTTAACTCGCCGTCAACACCCTGTGTTATTAGCAATATACAGGTCGGTGGTCGTTATCGACGAGATCCGATCAAATAGGATCATCTATGTAGGATATGAGTATGCAAATGATAGCGGAGCACTGTCTCCTCGTGTTCCACGCACTGTTTCGTATGAGTCTGTTAGGGCGGAGGCGGGGATGAAGGCTCCCCGCGGAGCGAAGCGTGGCAATTTCACGCGAGATACGTTCTCGATCGGCGAATAAAAGTTACATTGGCGCGGGACGATGGAACGAGATCATCCGTGCGCTTAGGAGTTAAAGCGTCGCAGACTTTTAACGAAGTTTCGCGAATTCGTTCAGAGGGCAGAATTCAGGCACGTGCTTGCACCCCCGCTGGGGTATAAAATAGCTGCGGGCAAGCAGCTTGACGGAATCGTGAGGTGTATTTGTTAGAGGAGAGTCTAGAGTTCATTAGCAATTTTATTGTTATTGTATTATTTTAGAGGAGTCTAGAGGCGGATATTTTTGGTACGCTTGAGAGTGGAATAGTTAAGGTTTATCCTTGATGAAGGTATTAGAGTTAAAGTGGGGTTAACCCCGTCTGATATCAATAAATAAATAAATAAATAAATAAATAAAAGAATGTATGCACTACTTCCTGCAACCTTGTCCGTTCTAAAAACGTATGACGTTTCATTAAAAGCTTCATCCGGTGCTTTGTAACGGTTACTCTCGCGCATTTTCTCCTCGGATCGCGTGCTTCTCGTGTACCGATCGACGAGGCGAGCTTTTCATGGGAAATTCCTTTCGTGACTCTGAAATCTAATTTATAAACAACGAAAAAGTGAGATGGGACTCGGATTTTTTTTCATTTTTTAAAATAACTCGACTTCTGGGCGAGGAAACTCTTATTTCTCGTTTATCCAACCTAACTTTTCGTTGTTTCTTGAAACGAAAGCGCGACAGTTTCGCTGTTCCAAAGGAGCGTAAATTTTTGAAAGCTTCGAGGGAGCTCGACGAAAATAGCGCTGCTAGTAAACGCCAGGTTTCGAGTATTCTAACTCTATTTTGACGGCAATGCGGATTTCCAGCACCGTGTCGGATAACGATATAGAGAGGAACAGTTATCACGGGGATCGAGCCTTCTGCTTCGGCCATTTACGAGGCAGAACTCTTGCTCGTAAATGTCGCCTCTTAAGACATGTAACTGCAATAAAACTGCAGCACGTATGAGCGTGGAAACGTTCTGCGATGTACCCAGCAGCAGGAACGTCCTTTAAAAATTCTCACGAAGGTCAACGTAACAGTAATTTAGCACCTCCTTTGAACAATAACTCCAAAATCCCGTGCGGGTCCAGGGAATTTTTGAAAAACTCCATCTGCGGTGCAGGGAGTACAAAATCCATAGTAATAATTTATATCAAAGCGTCGTTTTGATATTAATCCCTGAGACTTGCTGGAAGGTGGAGCTCAGCCACTCTTTTCAGTCAACCTAGATCGAGGGACCTGCCACTGAATCTCATACATTTTTTATCCATTTTTTCGCATTTGTCTCGTGGTGCCACGACGAGTGCCAAGGGAATTCCGTGACGAGCTCAAGCTCGACAACACCGTGTTCTACATTCATGGTAAACAAGTAATCCTTCAAGCAGCACCGGAGAAATTTCAGTTTGAAGGACAACTACCAAGAAAGGATGGAAGGAAGCTCGTCGAATCGCCCTACTAATTTTTAATTCGTACTTTTGCATCCTTTCTGTTTCCAACTAGGTACTCTTCGCGATAAGATCATTTAAATTGCGAGCCAAGGCCTCGACGCCTTTTGCAAGTTTATTGGAAAATCTTCCCAAGAATTTTCTTAATTATCTCAGTAACAATAACAGTACTAAATTGAAAACTTCTAAAGCGACTTATGTTACACGATAAACGACCAAAGCCGCAGCGAACTCAGGTACAAAGAACCACCAAGAACCGACGCTTTCAAACTACCACCCTACATGGTAATTAAACAATTTTCAAGCTGAACAATAGCCCAGCACCGGCAACAAATAATTACACGAACAACAACGCTGCGGTGTAACTCAGCAACGGAACAAGAACCCAAGAACACGCAGGCTCTATGCAACTCAATTACGCCCAGCCGTGGAGAAAGTTAACTCGAAACTCTATCGAGTACCAAGTTCCTACAGGAGCACCCACCATCCAAAGGATCAAAGGACACTTTTCCCTAACTCTGCAGACGGTAAAGAGTCCCCTAAATTATCAGTGGTAGCTACCGCAGCCATCGATTTTCATTATCCCGTTCCCATTCGCTGAGAAGCGCCACGGCTCACCAATGACCGACCTGTACTACTGAAACGGGACATGCCTGCGCTTACCAGTGGTCGGACTTGTTTCAGTGAAAACTACTGTGCACAAAACATCGTCCACGATGGAGTTCTACATTGAATTGACATTTGAATATACCAGACACGCAATTTTAACCCACTGAATACTCAAAGCACAGAGTATTTTTCCTCCCTTAAAATACAGAAGTAGAAAAGCAGGCGAGAACGGAATAGAAATTCTGTGAGGTTGAGAGAAGATCGCAGTTACTCGTCTGGTATTAAATGCACGCAGACTCGGGGCGACCCGGCCGATACAGGGGTGTAGCCCAACGAGGCTTATCCCAACGCGCGTGTCTGATCAATACTTCATCCCGTCGCGTCTGAAGGAGCGTCGAACGACGAGGGTGCCGTGGCTGCTGGGCCTCCGGTTTGTCGTACACGCGTCCCGACATTTTCCGCGGCCGTTCCTGGGAACATGTCACGTGGGAATCGATAGCGTCGCGTTGAAAACGAGAATGCCGTCGGTCCCGTTGATCCTGTTCCATCGCGAGAGGCATGAGTGAGAAACGGCGGCGAGTGTTCGTCTCGACAAGTGCGTAGAAGGGTGACGGGATCGTTGGAAGGCTTCGTCCAGTTCGTTGGTGGTGAGGCACTCGGAACGGAAAGATGAAGAGGCCGAACGTGAGGACTCTGGCGCTGGTTGTGTGCACGTTCACGTACTTGCTGGTCGGGGCGGCTGTGTTCGACGCCTTCGAGTCGGACACGGAGAGGAAGCGTTGGGAATTCCTCTCCGGTGAGTCTTCCGTAATTCAGTAATTCACGGAATCAAGCCGAGTCATTATTCGCGGGCGATTATTTCTTTAGAAATTCGCCGTAACATGATGAAGAAGTACAACATCACGCAGGAGGATTACAGAATGCTGGAGATCGTTATAATAGAGAACAAGCCGCACAAGGCGGGCCCACAGTGGAAATTCGCGGGTGCCTTCTATTTTTCCACCCTCGTGCTTGCTATGATCGGTGAGTCACGGTTTTTATACCGTTTCATAACATATTGATACATTAAGCTTCATGAAACGCATCGTGAATGTAGGGCAGTGATTCCCAACCTGTGGTTCGCGAACTGTTTTCTGGGTTTCTTTTTAACCCTCGGTTGTCACACCTACTTTTTCGAACATCGTTGTCATACTGGGTCAAATTGACCCTGTCAATTTTCAATCACTTATTATTTAAAAACTATTTGTTAAATTAAGTCCCAAAAATTCTGAGATAATGTTTGAACATTGTAGAATATATGCCCATCGTTGAAAGTTGACATTTAAAGTGTCATCATGCATAAAAAAATCATTTGAAGCAATAGGAGATTCGACAAAAAGGTTTTTTACTTACAAAAACGCAGGGTCAATTTGACCCAGTGTGACAACCGAGGGTTAATATTATTAAATTTGAATTATTATATTCTGTAATACCTATTCTTAATGTGTTTTCTTTGCCTCACGTTACATGGGGAGGGGTGTCGCAGGTTATTTGAATATTATATAAGGGAATCACGATTCAAAAAAAGTTGAGAAACATTGATATAGGTTGACTAAAAATACTTCCCTGACCTTTTCTCGCTAATTCCTCTCGACATTCGCAGGCTACGGACACTCGACGCCAGTCACCATAGGTGGGAAAGCATTCTGCATGGTGTACGCCATGGTTGGCATCCCCCTGGGCCTGGTGATGTTCCAGAGCATCGGCGAACGTTTGAATAAGTTCGCCTCAGTGGTGATCAAGCGAGCAAAAACGTATCTACGATGTCTGAAGACAGAGGCGACAGAACTGAATCTGATGTTCGCTACCGGTTTGCTTTCGAGTATAATTATCACCACTGGAGCAGCGGTGTTCTCGCGTTACGAGGGGTGGAGCTACTTCGATAGTTTCTACTACTGCTTCGTCACATTGACTACTATCGGCTTCGGCGATTACGTCGCTCTTCAGGTAAAGACGAACCAACAAATATCGATTTATATCTCACTCGATCAATCCTTCCACCGAAAAATGTTACAGAACGACCATGCGCTTTCCAATAAACCAGGATACGTGGCCTTAAGTCTAGTGTTCATCTTATTCGGTCTGGCCGTCGTCGCTGCCAGCATAAACTTGCTGGTACTCCGTTTCATGACGATGTGCGTACTCGTTTCTCAATTGTTAATTAAAAAAATCATATAGGAATGGTCAGAAGCCACGAATTTTCTATAGGGGAAAGGTGGGATAGTTGATCACAGTTTTTCTTTTTTATTAAAATAATAATAATGGTTTGCTTTGTTTGTATTTAATTATTTGAGTTGTGATATAAATTGATGTGAAATTGACCTGAACCCACCTTCCCCTACCAATTCAGAGGGCGAAAAGAAATATTTTGCCAGTTGCCAGCTTGTTTTATTAAATAATATAGTAGAATTGCCTGAACTCCATTAATCGCTCGTTTCCCTCGGAAAACAGGAACACGGGGGACGCTCGCCGCGACGACAACGAGCTGGTAGTTGTTCCTCATCATGTTCCAGTGCTGGACGGGCAGGTAATCGCGGTGAACGGGCGACTGCTTGGCGGCCACGTGCCGATAATTCACGACATGGACGACTGCGTGAAGGTATGCTTTTGCACGTGCCTGCGACCGGCAAATTCGGAGCACTTGGACCAGGGTTACCAAGGCTACAGGTCTCCATCGGCCTCTGCAAGCCTCCGCAAGAAGCGCGCATCCGTCTGATGGAAGGAGTTCCGTCGTCGCAGTTTACGCCGTCGACTATCGAGGGCAGATAGCCGGGAGCTGCTCGGTATCGACGTGTAAAATCCACTCGAATCGAGAGTGCCACGGGTCTACTTTCACACGAAGACAGAAGAAGAGGAAGAAATGGTTCTGTGGGTGATTCACGGGATGGTATCCGCAACTGTGTTCTTAGGATCTACCTTAAGGCGTTCAGGGACACGTTCGAAGACGCGTTCGTTGATTTTTGAAGACGTATTTTGAGGGGCCCACCCCAACACGGGCTGACAATTTTAGGGTAGCAGTTCACGAATTACACGATCCATGTTGTATTATACTGATTGGATAGGCGTAGAAGCAGGAGACGATTTGTAGACGATTTTCTAACGATTTCGTACATTTCGTATCGTTCCGAGGTACCGGTTGTTCTTCACCCAAGTCGCTGGACTTCCAACGAATTCTCAGCGGAGCAGTCATGTTCACTGAACTTCGGATTCCAGACGAGTTACCGAAGTTCGTGTCGCATCGGTGTTCCTCCACGAATCAGGGATTACATTCGTCACTTGGAGGGGTTACTTTGCTTTCGACTTTGAGAGAGTAATATTTCTAACACGGTGAGACGTTGGAGGAAATGGTGCACTGGATTTTGTGGTAGAGTATTGAAAATAGTAATTGTAGGATCACGGAAAAAGGGAAGTCGCCTCAACGGGACTCGAACCCGCGATCCTCGTGCTCGTTGCGTGCTGGTCAGCCGCCTTAGCCACCTCGGCTACCGCCGACTCCCCGTCTTGCCTTTTTCCGTGATCCTACATAATGAAAACACATGTAACTGTGTACCTTTAGCATTTAATAGCGAAAATCTAATTGTGCTTAAGGTACCTTCGAGTCTTATGTTTATTTATAATGCATTGTCTGGCCTTAGGAAAAATTCAAATCGTACGATTTTAACGCGACACGCTATAAAATGAAAAAAAAAAACCCTCGTAAGAGACAAATGAATCTCGCTCCACGAAAATCGAAGCAACGAAGATTGTCAAGATCTGGATCCGCCCGAGATCGAGAACATCTCGTTAACCATCGTTTATATTTATATGAATGTATGCGACAGAACAATACCCTGACCTCGATTGTAAAATATATATATATACAATTTGATGTTTGTACCAGTAGACGTAATACGAAAGTCACCGTAACGCCACGAAAAATGTATGTAACCGTCGATCGGCGAAGGAAATCGATCTTAGTGGGTCGTGCAATTTTGTAGCCACGGGAACTGCGATTGTAAGTGGATCTGCAGGATTTCCTTGCACGTTTTACGCGTCGTCGATCCAACTGATTATAAATTAAGCAGACTATACGAATTTTATTGTAATCGCGACGCGAGCAACGAAGACACGCTTGATCGTCGTATTTTTTTAATCGAGTAGAGGATATACTAAACGACAAACAGGAATATCTGGCAAGACTGATAGTTGATGTTAAATTAATCGGGTAGTTATTTTTTAACGGACACGTTTTCCTAGGTGCGCCTTCCAACCTTCCAACGGGTTACTTGTAAATCAACTTCGTTAAGTTTCTTTCGTGTTCTCGATACTCAAATATATAATATAGGATCGACTACTTGTTCCTAATCAGAACCCTTGTTTTTAAACAGATCAACGTGTCAATCAAATTTGTAAAAACTGAATGGTTCCTAGATACATTCGATCTCTGAGTTGAATTACTTATGAGAGAAATTTGCTATTTTAACCCTTCGTTGACATATTTCCTTTTTCGGGCAACTTTGACATACCTGGGTAGCTCACACCCAGAACAATTTTTGAACGACTACCCTTCTCATCTAAAGAATCCAATCCTTATGAAAAAAATCATGGGTCAATTTCAAGGTCTCTAGAATGTATTCCAATAGTTTTTTGATTGACATTTCATCAGAGATTTTATAAAAAAATTCTAGATTCCCATACGTCGAGAAAACACGAAGAAAATCTTTAAAAATTTGTAACTTCTACAAATTTCAATATTAGAAGGTGAAAATCTACAAAGTTGTTGTTCAAATATAATATTTTGGGGAAAAAAATAGTTTGTAACTCAGTTTTGGAAAAAAAGTATTTATTTTGCATATTGAATATACAGAGGGTCAAGATCAGTTTATGGGTGGCTCACACCCAGTGTGTCAACGAATGGTTAAAACTTTCGATAGTCTGAGGGTCTCAACAATTGCACATGAAAGTTTCGAGGCTTCCTGTCCTTCAATAGCACTGAGTCCTCACTTATCCTCACGTCGTCTGTAACAATAAAAAAATACCCAACATGTCCTTCAGACAGTTTCAATTTTTTATCAACCGAGAGGTTCAAAGCACATTGGACAACGAAACCAGTTGGACGGTTAAGACACGAGTTTCGTTCCTTTTTCCTCCCGTTGTTCCAGCTCAATGTCGCCACTACCAACAAGCTTCTGTACCCCGCCGAAATTTTGATTCGTCAATTACAGCATCATTGGTCCAGGCGACCAACACACGCACAAATCGACACGCTCGTTTCCCGTAATTGCAGCAAACCACACATTGCCATCGTACACCATCATATGCACTGTGAATAAATAGGTTGCACCCTCGTTTGTATAAATGTATCTTAGTTCGTAAAATAATCGTTCATTGTGTTACAATGACGGGACGCGGTTGGCTATATTTTTTATCGTCGAGAGATTTTTAATAAACGACAGTTCACTACCCCTGTGCTTTACGTTCGTCCCTCCTGCTTTCATTCTTCTCAATGTTCACGCCGTTCCCGGATTCGTCAACTTCAGGTCGGTGGTGGAAATGCAATTCTGCTGAGAATCTCAATTCCAAATTAAAAACAACAAGGGAAAGGAGGAACTAAATATATACTCAAAGTGATAAACGAATTTCATCAAGCCTCCTTCATCTGAATTTCTCAAACTCAGGATTCAGTGACTCGAAACCAGAGAATATCAAAAACCCAACCAGTAAAGGTTAAAAGAACCAAACAGAGAGTTTGAGAATGAAGGAACACGCTTGTACATTGCCAACGACCACGGAGAGCTTCGATTTCAGTGACAACGCGAATAACTCGAAGGATCTACCATTCAAGCAAATATGGATGAACATCTGCAGGATCGGTGAAAATACTCCGAGGACGAAAATGTATCTGTTCAGCATGGCAGCTGTGTCTGCTGAAAGAAGAAGGCACGCTGCCCTTTCACATTGGTGGATCATACATCCCTTCAGCCACTCGAGGTACCAGATCGCTGTCGGTGGATCGATTCCCGAGTAAATAGGGGTGTTCGTTCTGTTTAAGAATGTCTTCAGGTTCGTCTGGGATGTAACGATGACAGTGGTACTGTTGCTTGCCTTTCTGACGATACCCTTTGTAATTTGCTTCGTCGTGATGTGCCACGACGCCATCTATTTGGACAGAGTGAACCCTTTAATTTACGCGCTCTGCTGGGTGGACATTGCTTGCAACTGCATCACTGGGTACAACGAGAAGAAACGCATGCGGGTCGTCTTGGAACCGTCGATGATATTAAAGTACTTCGCATTTTAACACAACGGATCTTTTTTTATCTACGTTCACCAGTTTCGTTATTTTCACACGATTCTTCGCTCAGACAGTACCTCAAGACTCTCCTTATACCGGATATCCTTTCTTCCTTGCCATGGGATTACATAACGCTGCCGTGGCGTCGGCTACCAGGAGAAAACTCCAGCCACCTGATCGTTCTAGTAAATCTTCTGCCCCTTGTGAAGCTCACTCGTTACGGTTACGCCAACTTGCAGATTTTGGAAATGTTCGCGGTAACGATTTGCCGTTTTAATATCAATAGATTTCAGCCTGGTACACGACATGCACATGATATTTCAGTACTTCAAGGTGTTGCATTTCTACTACGAAATGGTCACCACCCTCATGCTGGCCTTTTACATGATGTTCTGGTTCACCTGCCTGTGCTACTTAATTCCTGTCATGGTTCTCCAATTCATTAACTCGCCGCCCGAAGTAAGCGCTCGAAAATAGGGCTGAGACTATTCGAATAATTTAATATTCGAATATTTCACAAGTATTCGAATGCTACGAATAAACTTCGAATATTTCAGTATTCGAATAAACTTCGAATATTTCAGTATTCGAATAAACTTCGAATATTTCAGCATTCGAATAAACTTCGAATATTTCAGTATTCGAATACTATTCGAATACTTGGATATTCGAATACATCAATATTCGAATACTTGGATATTCGAATACATCAATATTCGAATACATCAACATTCGAATACTTGGATATTCGAATACATCAATATTCGAATACTTGGATATTCGAATACTTGGATATTCGAATACTTGGATATTCGAATACTTGGATATTCGAATACTTGGATATTCGAATACTTGGATATTCGAATACATCAATATTCGAATACTTGGATATTCGAATACATCAATATTCGAATACTTGGATATTCGAATACATCAATATTCGAATACTTGGATATTCGAATACATCAATATTCGAATACATCAATATTCGAATACTTGGATATTCGAATACATCAATATTCGAATACTTGGATATTCGAATACATCAATATTCGAATACATCAATATTCGAATACTTGGATATTCGAATACTTGAATATTCGAATACATCAATATTCGAATACTTGGATATTCGAATACATCAATATTCGAATACTTGTATAGTCGAATACATCCATATTCGAATACTTGGATATTCGAATTATATTCGCCAAATAATTGAGCGACCGAAGTATTCGAATATTCGAATACCGAAAAATTCGACAAATAGTCTCAGCCCTACTCGAAAATCGCCGAATAACGAAACCTTACCATGCCAAACTGCGAAGGAGTAAAAAAGTGGTTGAACCATGCGTTCCATTCGCAGGATTGCCACGAGTGCTGGATAACTGGCTTGCAGGGTAACACGATAGCCGGCAGGTTCCAGCACGCCCTGTTCATCGTCGTGGAGAAGCTTTCGGCTAGCGGTTACGGGTTGTTCGTGCCGGGAACCGACGGCCACACAATACTGAGCTGCATTCTTATGGTAACAGGAAGATTCATCGAGTGTTACATCCTAGGTGAACAGTTCCCCCAATCCGGCTACCAAATATCCCTCCCACTATCATCCAGTGGAGGTAATCATCTTCCCATTCACCTCGCTTCAGTGATGCTTATCCAGATAAAGGCTGGCCGAAAGTCGTCGAAGTCCAAGTTCCAGGAGATCATTAACCAAGTGGCGGCTTACACGAGGCAGAAGCAGCTTCCAGCGCACATGAAGAAACGCCTCTTGGCTTACTACCATTACCGCTTCAGGAACAGCTACTTCCGCGAGAAATTGATACTCTCCACTTTGTCAGGTACACGAGCTCCATTCGATCTCTCTTACGGTTCCTCTAATCTGTCGCTCGGATATCAGAGCAACTGCGCCAGGAAATCGCGCTCCAGTCGAGCCACCGTTTAGTCGAGAACGTGTCGATCTTCAAAGCTCTACCGAAGAACGTCCTACGGTCGATCATTAAGAACCTGAGGTTCGAGTTGTATTTGCCAAACGACGTGATAGTGAAAGCTGGGGCCCAGGGTGACTGCATGTTCTTTCTGTCCGCTGGGACCGTCGCTGTGTTAACGCCAACTGGAAAAGAGGTAACTTCCTCCTCCTTTAGACGTGGTTCTTAGTGTTCACCAGCGGAACGAGGCTAGAGTCTTCTGCTAAATAATTCGGAATTCAATAGATCTGCCACTTGGACGACGGTGCACATTTCGGCGAAGTGGCGCTTCTGGTCCCCGACCAGAGGAGGGTGGCGAGCGTGATCGCGATCGAGGTCTGCGAGGTGTATCGCCTGGATCGTAGAGATTTTCGCAAGTGTATCGCTGTGCACACGGAGCTGTTCGCTAAGATCGAGAGGATCGCCACGGAGAGGGTGGAGAGAGCGGTCGTCATCGAGGAACAACACAAACGATACCTGATGCGCAACTCCGCGAACATCGACGAGTCTAGAAGATGGAGGAGGGCTTGATCGATGGTGGAAGATCTTGAAATTCGTCGGCGTGTTGTAAAGACAAGCTTCAACATTATTTTCAGTGATAATAGTAGAAGATAGTGACTCGTTAATTATTAATAATAAGGGGATATAGTGCTGTGTTAATTTTTACATTGAAATAAAGGTTTGAAGAATGATATAAAGGCTCGTGAAGTAGACCTCTTCAAGTCGCGGTAACAGCACAATTTTTTTTTATATAAAAAATATGCCAAATTTTAGGATACCACCGAGTCTTCCTCAGAGAATAATCATGCTGATTGTTTAACCGTATATTTAAGGATCTTATATATTATTATTGTCCATACATTGTTTGTATAGTGGCATTCCTTTATGTCTACCTTTATTTTATAATTATATATATATATATATTATATTAATCGTTACCTAGGATACTTACAGTTACAAATACACTCACTAAAATCTTTAGCACTGTCGCGATGAGCTATGCTCGTATAGAATAATACACTGGAGACACGCATAAGTGATTAACTTTTCTTTTTGTTTTTTCCATTTTTTTTTTTTGGCAATTCTCCTTCTCGTGAAACGCTTAACCCTTCGCCCGGGTCCGTAGCGATGATCGCGAACGTGATCGACTCCCAGAACGTTTCTAAAATGCTAGACAGGATGCTCGGGGGATCGAAGAAGCATCGAACTGAAAGAATCCCGGGAAACTTTCTGTCTAAACGCGAGGTGTGTTCCATGTTCTTGCGAAATCTTACCCTACGATAATCAAATGGGACTGAATGCTTCGAAATCCTTTTCCTCAAATCTACGACACTTCTATGACCGAGCTGAAGGCCGACCTACGTGCTTCCAAAGATTGAAGAAACAAAGAGACGATGGTGCACGGAATCTGAGCATTCTTCTTTACATTCCCAGCTGATTTAAACCCGGAACTCCTACGCTAATCAACTTCGTTAAGTATTCCGTAGCAACTGGGACTTTCCTACGCTATGTGACTCTATATTTATGTTACAAAGTGAATGCTGTATTAACAATATCTCCACTACTATTAGGCAACTATTCTGCTATCAGGATATGGTTACTAGAGCCCCTCGAGTACTCCGATCACGTTAACCAAGTGTTTCAAATACTATTAAACAGACTCTATTCGCTTCTGATAATTTGAAACGTCGAGTACTCGACCAGCTCTAACGATTCAAAATTATCCTGTCTCATAAGCAGAACATATTCCCGGAAGGCGTTTACTAAAACTATCGAACGACCCTGTCACGATCACTTCTACAGACGCTGGAGTCTCTACGAGGAGCTTCGTTGCCCCATAAGATATGTCGTCTTTAACGAGTATACAGATGATAGTGAGAATTATATACATCTCTAGTGTAACAGTATGTGAATGGTAGGGCATTGTACAAGACTTAAATCACACGGTAGAAATATAAATTATTTACTATACGAACAAGGGTTGGGGTTGAGGGGGGGGGGGGGATCTACTGAAATGACGTTCACTGCGCGTACCTTGCGTTTCGTTAAAATCGATTCCTCGCCCACCTACGGTGGATCTATTCGTTCTACGTCCGATATGCGATCAGTAGGATATCTATGACTCGTAAACTATACTGAAACTAATTTATACATTCGCTAGATAGTCGTCGTGTCGCTACGTTACAACATATCCGTCACAATCGTGTAATATCTAGTTTGGTCAGATCTAGAGGAGCACGGAGGAGAAGAGTACTCAATATGTATTTATTCTATTCTTCTGTCCCGTTGGCCCGATTCCTCCGAGTGAATTGGAAAAGTCAATCGCGCCCCCGAGAAACTATCGCTCGAGTGGCGATGCTTAGTTTCTTCCGTGATATGCGTTCGTTTCTGATGCAGCAACGAGATTGTCTTAATTTTGAAATTTGGTCGAAGGTATAAGTGAGAAGCTTCATTTGGCGTGTCATCTGAATTGTTCGGTTCGAAGCTTTCGATAAAATTCTGTCCACCAACGGGGAGGAAGGGGAAGGTGGAGGAAGGAAGGTCGAATAGGAGGAATTGGTTCGGTGCGATTATCTGAAATCGAAACTTTGATGCTACGCTCGTTTCTCGAACTTCTCGACTTGTTCGTTCTGATCGTTCACTACGCTGTATTTACACTAATCGGTGTCCGTATGCAAATTTATATTTAGCACTCTTTCCCCGACACTTTCGAAGGGCATCTAATAAGGCACTGTCATTTACTGTGACTGAAACGATAAGGTGAAAGAAGAGCGTCCTTCCCTACGGTTCCGTGGATATTCCATCGACTCGGATCGATTAAGTAAAACTTACGTCTACGATATACATTATATAAATGCTTTTGGTACCTTTCCCTTCGGAATCCTGATATGCTACGAGCTACTAATATTCCTCTGGCGTTTGGGTTTAAGAGTCCACGTTGCCCAGTCAGCCCTTCGTACACAAACACTTCAACTCGAACTTAAAATTCAATTAGTAAACATGGCGTTCTCAAACAGAATCTTAGCTAACCGGAATTAAGCTCTCTAAATGAAACATTAGAAATAGTTCAGATTCAAATAAAATTTACAATGTACCTTTAATTTTACTTTGAAAATTTGATAATCCAAAGCGACATGAACTCGCATCCCAAAACACCAAAGGCTCACGACAGATGACACAGTATACATAGTAACGGTACGTAGTTAACATTACGATTAAAATGTTCAGGAACAAATATATAAATGCAACACGTTAATATGCCCATATGACGCGGTTTCGGCGCCGCAACTGATCGCACGGCACAATCGCGCAAAGATGCAACGAAACCTTTGCAGAAGCTCGACAGCCAGAATTCAAGGATTAAAAGCCCGGGCTGTTAACGCCTCCTCCTTAATTCCTCAATGCAAACCGGCTTCGCGAACGAAGCCAACGATCGCTTCCCGAGTGTTGCACCTTTGCCACGTTCGATCGCCCCTAAGATTATTATCGTTCAATCGTGATCGAGGACTATTTGGCGGCGGTACACTTGGCGGTACGTCCGAATATCGATAATGAATAAGTAATAACAGTATCATAGAGTATATAAATGGCATACAGCGTTAATAAACTATTCATATTGTACAACATAACGTGCGTATATGCTTCATACAAATAGGTACAAGTCTCCTGCCTCTGTTCGTTCGATCGCGCCACGCGACGGCCGTTAGGTAAGAAAAAGATGCGACGCTCCTACCTCAGAGTTCCATGCAACGAGGGTTACAAGTGGGTTCGCGGGATTTCCAGTGGGGTTCTTTTCTCCCCTGAGATTTTACGTTCCGCGAGATTTCTTGCGTTAGTGGCTCGCATCCCGAGGCACGAGACAGATTGGTCGCGTATTCTCGATGCGCCGCGACTGCGTTTCCAGGATCGCGATGATCTCTCGTCGAAGGTACAAAATGCAGATAGAACGCGCCAGAATTCTGCCAATCCTCGACTACCGTTAGAAAGCAGAAACGATTCGAACGCAAGTAGGTAAGATTGATATCGATAAGCCGTTTAGGCTTCTACCACGTCGCAGAGTTTGAAGCGCAGTCGCAGGTAGGTACCGGAGACACCAGAAACGGTGAACGTTGCACGCGAAGAAAAGGAAGCTGGGAAAGGGGAGAATATAAAATGGAGTACCTTCCGAGGTCCCTCGCGTCTCCCAAGAACAGTGATTAACCCGCCTAATATGGCTTCGACCGACTAGGATCCAGCGTCAGATCGTATATACATGGATGACGACGTCCGATAGAAGCAGCGACGAAACGTGGACAGCTTGCTTCCGTTTTCCTTCCCGATTCGCCGCGCATTTCTGCGTCTCTTTGCGTCTCTCTTCGCTGTTGCTTAATATATTAAGATACCTATGTATAGACGTTCTAAGGCTTTGGCAGTGAATTAAGGTCGATTATACGCAGCACCCCCCGAGACGCAGGTGTTCACTCGACGTCTCCATCCTCTGTTCCTCTGTCGTCGTTCCCTTCGCGTCTGCCCTTGATTAAGTGGATGTTTTCGCCCGATCGTGATCGCTGCTCGTCGCCGTCGGCGTGTCAGCCACGACGCGAGCAACGAACCCTCGATTCGGGGTGTTAGACGAGACTCTTCGGGGTGTGCCTCCGTCTCCTTCTCACGTTGTTCAGGTGCGGTCCCCTGGAGGGCAGCTGGCCGGCTTCCGTGCACGAGCGGCAACAGAATTTCGCGTAGTACTTGTGCTTGCAGTATTTCGCCTTCACGATCAGGTCGCACTTGGCGAAGAACGTGTTGTCCTGGCAGTTCGGGTGAATGAAGATTCCTGGAAAGGAGACACGCAATTTTTTGCAATAATTCTATTGGATTGGAAAATGTGGTGGAGATGGGTGTGAATATTGAAGCTGTGACTGGACTTTCAAGGAATATATATTCAATTAAAAAGATCTTTCTCTCCTTTCTATCCTTTTCTCCGATTTCCCGAAATAAAATCGTCTGAGTAAATTTTCAAGCGTCTCGTCAAGTCGTAAGTGTGAGATAGTTGCACAGGATGAATAAGGAATGAAATTCATAATTATAATTTACCGGCAACTTGAATTTCCACGCTGTCGAAGGCCGACGAGTGATCGTTGCTGGCCTCGCAACGATATCGACCAGAATCCTCTCGGTTCGCGTCGCTGATCACGAGTCTGTTCACTTCTGAAAAGTCAATTTACGTGGCGTGTTCAATTGGTGCTTCTCTTTCCCTTACTTTGCGATGTAGTAGCAAGTTTTTAATCCGGGTACACACCAGTAACCTGAATTCGATTGCTCGGCTGAATCAACTCTTCATCCTTGTACCACGACACTCGTGGAATTGGGTAGCCGTCGACGTTGCAGGCAATGCTGACGTCGCTTCCTTCAGGGAACTGGTTCTGTCCGACCGATATGCTCACATTGACAGGAACTGCAGAAAAATCACCTTATTAAGGACACTTAATAAAATCGATGGGAACGAAAAATATATGGAAAAGCAACTGTGCGATTTAAAAAAAATGTTGTTTGAAGGACCAGCCTCTTCCTTCGGTTCTGTAAAAATTACAATCAATTTCAACGCTGTTAATAAGCATGCAAGCAATCGTTAGAGTAGCCCAGCAACGTAAAATATGACCGAAGCGTTCGCAGTCAAGGATGCAAATGATAAAGAAGACCAAGCTCAATTGCATCGCCGTTTTATAGTTCAGATAAAACCTCGAATATTCACTAATAAATCTATCACCTCTCTACTAAAAAAACGAGTATAAAGACACACATTCCTTAGTTCCCTTTAGGACCTTCAATCAACCCACACCAACCCTTAACCCTTTAGCGCCCGCACATAGATGCCGTTGAAGGAAAAATATCCCGTTTTGTTTTTATCGTTAAAAATGGTCCGAATTTATATATATTTATAAAAAAAAAATTTTTTTTTTAATTTATTTTTCTTCAAAGGTCAAAATGCATAAAACCAAAGAATACTGGGTTCAGATAGGTCCAACTTTCTTCAGTGAATAAAACTACACTAAACACGTTTCACTTAAACTATTGCAAACAGCGAAATGCGAGTACAAACGGCGAAACGGCAAAAAAAAAGGAATGTATCATATATGATACGTTTGGCGCTAAAGGGTTAACGAAGAGCTCCAAAAACCGACGGTGCAATTGAAGCCTGAAAGAACCAAGTATTCATCCCCTCTCACCTCTGTACCTAGAGTTACCAGGCTCCAAGCTAGTGCTTCCTCCAAGAGGACTAACAGTGGGAATATGGGGCTGTCTGGAGGTGTGGACGGGAGCGTAGGTCTGATAGTCGGGAGTCTGCGTTCGATTGGGTCTGTAAGGGTATTGCGGTCTCTCAACGGTGAGTCTCCTAGGTGGTTGGACCAGGTATTTGGTGTACTGCTCGTACTCGGGTCTGACATTGTAAACGGGGCCAACAGCTTGCAGGGTGACCGACCAGGATGCCGCCCTGCCGATTGCGTTGAAGGCTTGGCAAGTGTAGACACCGAGGGTGGGCAGTGTCACCGATCGAATTAGGAGAGTGTAATCGGAGTCCTGCTCATAGGTCTCCGAGGACAACGGCAACATGCGATCACCTCGCCACCAGGTGACGAAGGGTCGAGGCCAGCCCATTGCGTAGCAATGCAGGGCTATGGGCGAGTTCATGGTGACCGTCAACTGCGTGCTTTGCTCCCCGATTATGGTGGCAGCCAGTTCTTGCGGATCTAACAAGGGTGCAAGAAGACAGCATGCACAGAGGGCGTTGGAAACCGTCGTCGAGTTGTTAGAGAAAGGGTGAAGAAGAAGTGTAGACTGAGTCTCTTAGAAACGGAGCGTTCGTTGTACTCTGCGATGGAACAAGTAGTTGAGCGCGAGATTAGGGAGACGCTGTGCCACGTCGTCGTCTGTTTCACTAGAAACACTGTAAGTAGTGTTGTGTGACGCTTGATTCTTTTGAATTTGAGAAATCAGTTCCCTCTCGGTTGAAAACAAGGCAGATTTTGGTATAATTTTAAAAAAAAGTTTTTAATGTCCGCTTCATTTCTGAGAGACCCGTGTTACCTCCACTTCAGCTTATTGTTTAACGCTACCAGTGTTACCATCCCTCTTCCAGATGCAAAATTAGTGTCTACGTTTACTATAGCAAGACAAGACGAACACGTTGGTGATTCGGTGAATCAAATTAGATTAACTACCATAACTATTCTTGTTATTTTACCAAATGACGAAACATTCACCAAACAGTAAACTCATACCCGTCCCATTACCTGTTCAGGCAACAAGACCGAACATTTGAATGACACACGTACCTGTGACGACCAATTGGTACTCCGCTCTTACCGGTGGCCCTAGGCCATTGTCAGCGGTGCAGACGTAAGTTCCACCGTCGTATTTGTACAGGCTGATGATCTGGAGGGATCCATCCAGTTGGATACGTCGTCTGTTCTCTGAAGAACCGATCTGCGGACACCAAGGTTCGTTTCAAAAACCGAGAAGACCAATTATATCCCGCCTCATCATTGACAGAAATTTAGAAAACTCTTTGGTAGCACTTATGAAACATTTTTTTAACTGAAATTCTTGGTATTGTCTCAATTGATTAGTCTACTATCTGTGAGGATTAAAAAAAGTCTCACCAAAGTCGTGTCCTTCCTCCACGTAATGGTCGGCCTGGGATTTCCTGTGGCCACGCACTTGAGCGTCACGTAACCACCCTCCTGAGCGCTGACCCGTGGCTCCTCCGGTTGCTGAATGACGGCAGCTTCCGCCCCAACCGGGGGAGAAGTGGCCAATGGCCTTGGCGAGGTCGTTAGAATCTCCTCAGCAGCTGGTTCCAGACAGGAAGTGCCGCAGCCATTGTTGCAACACTTCATTTCTCCGGTGCAATCTGCATCCGTGATGCACTCTTGTTCGCATCCAGTACTGTTCGACACCCTTGGACAGCGACCTGGTTTCGTGACTTTTCGAAAAGTACATTATTAGATTATCTTCCTCACGGGAGCTAAGAACGGTAAAACGGTGCAGAAGAGGGAAGTGACTAAAGAGATCGTAATTTCACTTTGTATTCGTTAATTTCTATAGCCATTGTGAAATTTCTTCATTAGAGGGGAGGGTGGGTAAACAGATTGGACAGTTACTTGATCTGCAGACACCCTTGTACTCGGTGCCATCCTTGGTGGCGACCAAGGTGATGGCGCATCTGTTGCCGTCGGGGCAAATCTGTGTCCTGCAAGGATCCACGCAGCGGCATCGCTCGCAATCCTCGGAGTCCACGAAGGCCTCCTTGCCGTAAGGGCAGCGAACGGTATTGCATTCCTCGCGAGCCTCCGCGCAAGGATCCTTTGTATCTTCCCCGGCGCCTACGTCGATCTCGTTAGTGGCTGTTAGAAAATTATTTCGTGGTTAAACCGAATAGGAAACTGAATTTCCTTGAAATAATCAAATCAGAAGAATCAAAATTAGAATTACAGGTGAAGAAGGAGAAAATACCACATAATGGTACATATATTCAGCGGTGTAAGCAATATATATATATACATCTTTACTTTCAGCGGAAATTTGAGGGTGAAAAATTTCGTGTAGATATAAAATGAAATGAAGAATTGGATAAATAGCCAAGGATGTGTCCGGCAGGAATGTATAGATAATTTCTTTGGAAGCTGTGAAGAAGCATGTAAACTTGAAAAAATGCGATATGCAATTGTGTGTGTGTGCAGAAATATGCACCACGATCGAAGCTGGTAGCTGAAGATCGAAATTAATAAGGAATCGTTTTTGTATCGACGATCTCGTTTCCTCGACTTACTCCCAAGGCAAGTATTAATGCAAGACTCGAAGGTCTTGAATCTGTTACGATTGCCACCGCATCCGGTGTAAATGAACGCACGACAGGTCTGTTGCTCCTCGTCGAAGTAGAACCGTTTGATCGTGAAACCGGAGGTACAGGACCCAATGTCGACCGGTTCCTTACACACCGCTGGATCATCATCGTTCAAATTCGTTATTCGAATCACTGATCGATTGTTATTGATCTCGAGAAAGCTCGTCAATTCACACCGAAACTTATCAAGCTCGATTGATTGAACAGATATTTGACTTCGTAGATAACGGAAGGCACTTACATAGATTCGAAACACTGGTGTCGTTTCCAGGTGGCATAGGCTCCTCGTGATGAATGCAAATCGACTCGCACTCGGCCATCGTGCTGAATCTGTTCGCGTTGCCCTCGCATCCACCGTACACGAATTCGCGGCAGATTCGGCTAACCGAGTCGTAGTAGTATTTCTGGAAGGAGCCTCTACAGTCGCCAGGCTCCACTGACAGGTTGCAAGTATCTGTGAAAATGTATTTGAACATTTTATATGATTTCGTTTGTTGGAAGTGTATTGGAGTGGAATTCTCTACTTGGGAGGTTGATAAATGCCACTTTGAGTCTAATAATCGAGAATAGTACGAACACATCTGGGCACAAGAAACGCTGAAAGTTTGAAAAGTAGGCAATGGCTAGAAAGTCGGGCTGGGACTATTCGAATAATTTAATATTCGAATATTTTACACGTATTCGAATAATACGAATAAACTTCGAATATTTCAGTATTCGAATGTTATTATTCGAATACTATTCGAATACTGCTATATTCGAATACTATTCGAATACTTGGATATTCGAATTATATTCGCCAAATAATTGAGCAACTGAAGTATTCGAATATTCGAATACCGAAAAATTCGACAAATAGTCCCAGCCCTGCTAGAAAGTAGGCATACAAACGAAAAGGGTGTACAGCAATAAATTATTAGATCAGTAGATCAATAAACCCTCAAATTAATAGATAAATATCAAAATACTCTTCCGAAATCGTACCTTGTCCCTGGAACCTTCCACAAAGACGTTCGCACTGCTCCTCCGTCTGGAAGCGATTCGCGTTTCCCTCGCAGCCACCGTAGAGGAACGCCTGACACATCTGGCTGTGCGGGTCGTAATAATAAGCAGTGATGTCAGCGTTGCAAGAGCCAGAATTGACAGCCATGTAACAAATCGGACTCTTCGAGATACCCTCGACTGGGGGCGGCATTGTGACGGTGACATTCGGAGCAGCTTCCGTTGGGGAGGCCTTCTGCTTGCACTTCCTCTCGCAGGATTCCCTGTCCTGGAAGCGGTTCTTGTTACCCTGGCACCCACTGTACTCGAAACCGTAACAGGAATCCGTACGATGATCGTAGTAGAACTGGCTGTCGACGCCACTGCAAGGGCCGATGACTTTGGGCAGGGTGCAAGGATCTGCGTGCATTCATGTGCAAAGTAATCATTTTTAATGAATCCTTAAATAGTATAATTGTTAGAACGAACAATCAAAGTTCAAATGTGGCGCGTTTATATGTTTATAAGAGTGCGTGCGAGTCACTCAATTTGAGTCGTGTGGTAGGTTATGAATTTCCGGTGAGAGATCGAGTGATCGAGTTTTAGTAGATTGTAGCGAAGTACCTTGACGAGCGCGCGTGCAAAGAGAAAAGTGTTAAAACCTCAAGTAAAGACTTATATTCGTTGCCTTAATTCTAACCAGATTAAGTTGTCATTAATAAAGGCACATTTATAAATAAATAAACTTTCTTTATTCCACACCACTGTGGCGAAAGTAAAATTTAATAACCCAACAATAATAGCCCAACGCAATGTCATATTAGCATAAAGTTACGAACCTTGAACGTCTCCACACCGATACTCGCATTCCTCCCTCGAATTGAAGTTGTTGCCATTGCTCTGGCAACCGCCGTATCTGAACTGCTTGCAGACACCCTCCCTGCTGTCGTAGAACCATTTAACTTCATCGCCGGAGCACGACCCATGCTCGTCAGGAAGAAAACAGAAGTCTGGAAAGTTTTTCGTGTCTTATTCACGATATCTCACAAACAACAAGGTATTATTTAACTTCGCGGTGTGTCACCTGGTTTAAATTCAACTCCCGTCGATGGAGCAGGCGTGGTGAGCGCAGTCTGACACCTGTTATGACAATCCTGTTCGGATTGGAAATTATTCTCGTTTCCACCGCAGCCACCGTAATAGAATTGCCGGCACTGTTGCTCGTAAGAATCGTAGTACCATCGTTGAGTGTAGTTGTGGCATTCTCCCAGCAGCGCGGGCAACAGACAGATGTCTTGCTCTGTGTCCGAGTGAAAATAACGTTAACGCAACCTGTCGTCTTCATGTTCGACGATGGAAACGAGAAGTTCTTGTAAGTGATTTCTTCCTCTCCCACTTCGAAAATGCGAATTTTGTAATCAACCCTCTTCTGCGTCGGAAGCATCGCGATTTCTTTTCGACACTCGTAAGAATTCCTCGCTTCCACGTCACGTTTTCTGACAACGAAAGCAGCGTACAACGCACAAGAATCTCCTGACACGATTCGCGTACACGAAGAGATTTGAGATAGTTTCTTTGACGGAAAGAATTTTGGCGCGCATTCGAAACGCAGCTTCGTGCTCGAACATTCGCGTGCATGTGGTGCAAACTCTGAGCAAATTGCGCGAAAGAAACATTAGTGTTTCATTGAACATCTCGTGCTGTGAGAAGCGTTAATTGTATTGTGAGAAGCAGACCTTGCACGACATTTTGGAAAAGTAATGTTGGCTTTCTGTTGAATGATAGTTTCACAGTGATTAGGTGAAGTCTTACCGATCTTAGGCGGGCAATCAGACTCGCATGCGTCCCTAGACTCGAAATTATTTTTATTTCCACCGCAACCAGTATAATAGAATGGCATGCACCGATTCTCCGACTGATCAAAGTACCATCGAGATTGCTTCTCCACGCAGTTACCCTCCTCGCGCGGCAGCAAGCAACTATCTGTTAATCCCATTGATTATTACAGCATGCAGAGTTAGACATGTCCTCGCATCAATCGTTTGCGATTCCCCAAATCAATTATATTCTCGCGATTCAACGTGTTATAATTAAAAATACAAACGTATGAATCGCAAACGGTTGATGTGGTATAAACTATGATTAGGTGATTAGATCTCCTGGACACCTGAAAGTGTAAGCGTTAAATCTTGCCATTTCCTGTTTCCGTATGGTATTTCGATATGAAAAAATTCCTGCTTCCCATTCTTAACGTATATTCGCGTCGAACTTGTACCAGTGATGCGCAATTATTATTTTATGGAATCTTATCAACTTCAAATTGATACACCACTAAACAGTAGTGTAAGTCAATCATAATTCATCCCAAGAAAGTAATACTAAAATTCTATCGTCGACGCAAATATTCACCAAAAACGATATCGAAGGAAATTGCCGTGATTCAGGGTTCTGATTCGAATGGAATAATGGAACAATCGTTTCCACTATACTCTCGAACGAGAACTCCAAAGCAGAACGAGTCGCCACAAGAAACAAGGTGGGTACATACAACGAAGTGTAGTGCGCAATGAGCGAACAAGTGTGCAGCCCAGCGCGAAGTGTGCGTAAAAGGCAACGTGTGCTCTTTAATTGCCAGAGAAATAGGCGACAACTGTAAGCCGGCAAATAACAAACGAGCCAACACCAATGACAAAGTCAAATCATCTATCGATCCACCGCCACCCACGATCCCCATAGAAACGACTTTCGTCGAGTAGAGTCCTTACTGCAATGGTATCCAAATATCCTGAGTACTTATCAGACATGTGACTCCATCTCTAAGATAACTTAGATCTAAATAATCAAGTACCTACGAGTAAGTACTCATTATCTTCCGAATTACTCGAACATGGAACTCCCGTTTTCTATATTATGCTTCGATACATGGATACTCGGATATGTAGATCTAAATAATCAAGTATCTACGAGTATTCATTCTTTTCCGAATTACTCGAACCTGGAATTCCCGTTTTCCATATTTTGCTTCGGTACATGGATACTCGGCTACTCAACCCTTGCAGTAACAACACTACCTTCTACACTGAAGCCCGTTCTCGTCTCCCCTTAAGCAATTCGACATCTCTCTTTCGTCCGCGAATTCCTCCATTTTCGCTGTTGGTTCTGATACCTTTTACAGGGCAGCGCTGCTCGCAGGCAGCACGCGTACGGAATCTATTCGCGTTGCCTTTGCAACCGCCGTAAACAAATTGGCTACACGTCTGACGCGCAGTGTCATAATACCAGCGCAACACCGAGCCGGGACAGGGCCCGGGATCTTTCTCCAGGACGCACACGTCTGTCAGTTTTACTGGAAATACGTTTATGCTTCGTTACTGACACGAGCCTTCCGCTCGACGAGGATGATTGGTGTCTATCAATGTTCGAAAGTGAGATGAACGCGTGGAAGTCGAGCCTCTTACGGCTCGAAAGCAGTGACGCGAATTAGTGCTGATAGAATCTTGGATACTTGAGTCGGTGCTAAGTCGCCGGTAACTTAGAGGCAAAGCTATCGTTCGAATTCAGTTTATCATGTACTAAAGTATATAAGCTTTGGTTTTGAAATTCTTTTGAAGTCCCCGGCGGTTTAGCTTCGTCGCGTACCGAGGTTTAACATGGTAACAGTATTTTAGAATAATTTTTGATAAATCTGAAGTTGAAAATGTTAGGTGTGCGGCAATATTCCCTTACGGAGGCTTTGCCAATTATTAATAGTTCAAATTCTATTCAAAGTTTCCCAAAGAGTATTACACAAATTCCTGAGCCTGTTGGTTAAAGAAGTTTCCATAAACCATCGAGTGAATTTTCCAGATATATATATTCCCATCCCCATAAGTTATGCTGACCCTTCTAGAGACACCATACCTTGCACACTATCTAATTATACTGTCGATTAGTTTCAATTCCCTGGCTTCTGCGCATCACAGCAATAATCACGAAAGTCAACCCGTGACTGGAAGAGAATCTCTTCGACGCAATCTATGAATAAAAATCCGACCCTTGTTCGGTTGTGCTCCTAACGGGGATGAAGAATTCAGGCAAGAAAAACCGAGCATGGTACGTGCTGTCCTGAAATGAAAGGGGGCGTGAGTGGAGGACTTACCTCGCCTTCTTCCTGGCTGCAGGCATTGCTGGTGACATGCGATCTCCGTGGCGAAGTTATTGTCGTTCGCTTTGCAGCCACCGTACCTGAATTCCTCGCAGGCCAGCGACTCCGCGTTGAAATGCCACCTGGTGAAGTTGCCTTCGCAGGGGCCTGGTTCCTTCGTTTGCTCGCAGGGATCTTGGGTAAATTGTTTGATTAGCGCTACGGTACACTTAGACAGAGTTTATATTTTTTGAGATCTACTCGATGGAACGGAGGCTATTAAGAAATTCAGGATGCGACGAAGTGGAGGGTATTGCAATCGGTAGATATTAATAAAGTACGCGAGGGCTTACCAAGATCGTCAGGAGTAACGCAAAGCTCTTCGCACTCTTCTCTGCTCTTAAACTTATTCGCGTTTCCAAGACAGCCTCCATAGACAAACTGACCACACTGTTTTCTGCCAGTGTCGTAGTACCACGTGGGGAAGTAGCCTTCGCAGGGTCCAGAGATTTTTGGTAGATGGCAGGCATCTATAAAATCGTCACAAAATTTGATACCTAAATCTACAGCGAATTCAATAAAAAAAACTCTAAGTAAGTAAAAAAGGTATTTGATGGAATAACGTCAGAATAGGTGCTTGAGAACGAATAAATATTTACAATAAAACTTTCGTTTTGTAATTTTGATTAATTGTAATTCAATGTTTACCTTTTCCTTTCGGCGATACGCACACCTCCTTGCACTCCTCTTGAGTCTTGAATCGATTATCGTTACCCTCGCAGCCGCCGTACCAGAATCTCGAGCAACCGCCGTATTCCGTGTCAAAGTACCACTTGACGGTGAAGTCCCTGCAAGAACCCCTGTCCCTTTCGAGTGCGCAGGCCGCTCCAGGGGTTGACGGAACCGAGAGACAGCCCTCGAAGTTCTCACCCTGCGCTTCCTCGACTCCGTCTGGGCAACAGCCATACTTCGAGGCGTCGCAAGTACACCCGGCGAAGTTCGGTCCCTTCGCTGGGGTTCGGCTGTCGGAGCAGCACTTGAACTCTGTACTCTCGCACCCGCAGCCTGCGAAATTTCGAGAATAGTACCATTAGACGACCTTCAATCGACCTTCGACGGTGGAATCCACTTTCTGCGATCTTGCTGCATAGCAGTGCGACCTTCTCCATAAGTTCCCATATTATGGGATTTGAAAACAAGTTAAATTCGAAGGTATATACTTATTCAGAGTCCTTTGCTTTCAACTCTACCTTGTCCGTGAGGTCCTTTGGCAATAGTGATACCATCGGGGCAGCATCCAAATTGGTAAGTGTAGCATGGACAGCCTTCGTAGTTCGGTCCAGTGGCCGGCGTGAAACGATTTGGACAGCACTCGTGGGGCGTGTATTGGCAGCCGCATCCCTCGTTACCCGGTCCACGCGCCGCGGTGGTATTATCCGGGCAACAGCCGAACCTTGTGTATTGGCAGCCACAACCGTAGAAATCTGGCCCACGTGCCGCCAGCACGTTGTCCGGACAGCACTTGTACGGTGTCGACAGGCAGCAACCCTCTCTGTTCGGTCCGTGTGCGGGTGTGACGCCATCGTCGCAGCAACCGTAAGTGCTGTTCTCGCAGGGCATGTGGCAGCGATAGTTGTTTGGTCCCAGAGCTATCAAAAAGCAATCGTTTCGTAAGAATTCAAAGTGCCTGGGTTCAACCATTCGATATAGACTGATGCATGTAGGGGAAAGTGGGGTAAAATGGAACACCAATGTTTCTGTTAGATAAGAGCTGCGGATGAGTTGGTACCGCGTCACATGGAACCAAAGGGTCTTCATAGCATTTTATGATAGACCATAGATCCCTGCGGTACCAACTCATTCGCAGCTCTTATCTAACAGAAACATTGGTGTTCCGTTTTACCCCACTTTCCCCTACAAAATAACGTAAGTATTTTCTGCAATCTACTGTAGCTTCTTGACTCCTGATATTATAGAAAAATGTAGAACATGATTGTATCACACCTGGTGAAACACCATCAGGGCAGCAGCCAAAGTATGACAAGGTGCAGTTCTCGGTGTTGATGACACCGCATCCCTCGAAGTTCGTGCCAGTTGCAGTTGAAACACCATCTGGGCAACAACCGTAAGTCGTGTTCGCGCAGTCTTCCTGCATAGTGGTCGTTTCGTATTCCTCCGTGATGGGAGTGACTGAAGTGATCTCTTCCTCGCAACCTGTTATCATATTACACAGGTTTTTTAATATTGAAAATCAGTTTTAAAATCTACATACAGATCCTCAACATAGATTATATAAGAGGCTCGACGCACCCTCGTCATCTGCGCCGGAAGCTGCCTTAATTCCATCCGGACAGCAACCGAATTCGGTGGCGTTACAGCATCCGAAGTTATCCGCTCCGGTGGCTGGAGTTTCGTTGTCTGGACAACACCCGAACCTGAAATTTTCAATTAAATAAGTTGTTTATAGAGTAAGAATGGAGCTAACTGGCCAGGTCGCTGGATCAAGAATCAATGAGCTCACTCTGTCTCGTTGCAAGGCTTCTTGCAACCCTCGAAATCGTTGCCTTCAGCAGCGGTGACTCCGTCCGGGCAGCAACCGAACAATGTCTCCCCACAATGCGACTCTGGGCATCCTTGGTTCTCTGGGCCAGTAGCTGGGGACACATTGTCAGGACAGCAGCCGTGCTTGGTCTCGTTGCAGGTCTGCGGTGTTGGGCAACCCTGGTCGAATGGACCTTCTGCCGCAGTGACACCGTCGTAACAACAGCCGAAGGTGGAGGTCTTGCAAGTTTTCTTCTTCCTGGGAACCTTGCACACGCGGTGCTTGGGCCTCTTGCCTTCTGGGGCGACGGTGGTCCAGAATTCGGATACTGGAATCAAAGTGCAACACTCAGAACGTAACTGAACCACAAATTTTCACTCAGTAGAAGGGATTGCAATAAATAATCAATGCAGTTACTTACTATGAGTCTTCTCGGTCATTTCCGTCTCCTCTTCGTCCGTGGACGGCGTCAATCCAGAGACGGTCGTCTCTGTAACCCCGGACACAGTGGTTTCAGCTGATTCAGTCGTGACGCCAGATTCCGTAGATTCCGCGGACTCTGTTGTAGCTCCCGATTCTGTCGTCTCTCCAGACACCGTTGGCTCTTCTGTCGTCGTTTCACCTGATTCGGTCGTCATGCCAGACTCAGTAGTTTCACCAGACTCGGTAGACTCACCAGATTCGGTAGTCATGCCTGACTCGGTAGTCATGCCAGACTCAGTAGTCATGCCAGACTCGGTAGACATGCCAGACTCGGTAGTCATGCCAGACTCGGTAGTCATGCCAGACTCGGTGGTCATACCAGACTCGGTAGTCATACCAGACTCAGTGGTCTGACCTGATTCGGTGGTCTCCGTCATGCCAGATTCAGTGGTTTCGGTTGTCATTCCGGATTCCGTTGCTTCCGTCGCTTCCGTTGCTCCAGACTCCGTTGTAGCTCCAGATTCGGTGGACTCTTCTGTGCCTGACACTTCGGTAGACAGCGTTGGCTCCGTAGCCCCCGATTCAGTAGTGCCTTCCGTGGCGCCAGATTCCGTAGTCTCCCCTGACACCGTTGATTGTTCCTCCGTCGACATTCCCATGGTTGATTCCTCAGTCACTTGACTGACGGGCGAAACGGTTTCCTCCGTAGACTCGCTCTCACTTTCGGACGACGAGGTCGTGAGACTTGACTCTTCAGACTCTGTCGTTGGTTCAGTTTCCACGGATTCCGCCGACGACGAAGCTGTGCTTTCGCTCGAATCAGTGGATTCTGATGTCTCGGATGTAACGTCACTCGACGTTGTCGCTTCCGTGGCAGCTGACTCTTCGGTCGCTTCAGATTCAGTCGCTTCCGTCTCACCTGATACCGTGCTCCCTTCCGTCATCGATTCAACAGTTGATCCATCCACGGTGGTTCCTTCAGAAGAGTCCATGGTCGAACCCTCGACCGTTTCATCCGTGGCATCAGACTCTGTGGTGCCGATGGAGTCGGTGCTTCCCCACTCCGTCGTGAAATCTTCACTCTCATCCGTCGTCTCTTCAGTCCCGCTTCCCTCGAAAGTGGTCCCGAACTCCAGGGTGTTGGTGAAGAAATCAGTGAAGTCCGTATTACCCCCATCGCCACTTCCCACTTCCCCAGGTGATATGTCTCCCCTGCTGTGACCGGCATCACCGAGCATTATGTCGTACAGATCACTCGCTGTGGATCCACTATCAGACGAGCTGAGAAGGGTCGCTTCGGTCACGTCGAGCATCGAGCTGGATTTCTCGTCCTTCTGAACAGAAGAAGTTACATCGAATCCTTCGAATATGTCCCCTTGCAATGATAAATCACCGAGGAAAGAAATTTTCAACAGTAACTACACGAAATTGATAAACTATTCGCGATGGGATGAGATCCCATCAAATTTACACGAAAACGGCGCGAAATGTAACGTTAGAGTAACGAATTGCGAGACAGGACGGCGCAAGACGTGTCTGATTAATTGCGACCCAGTTTCACTTACTCCGGACGCGAAGCTGGAGGAGACGGTTACGAAGTCTTCGTCTTCGTACACCTCGCATTCCTCGTCCTCCTCCTCCTCGGTGAGATCCTTGATCTTCTCCGGTTGGACTGGTATCACCTCGTCTGAAAATACAGGTAACATCTGGGACGTCTGTCTCATTACCGGTCTGTGGGCGAGACGATTTTTCACCGCGCGGAACTTCATTTCAAGATCAACTGATTGTAAAACGTTCGGGGGCATTGGTTGCACTGAGTTCGCAAAGCGGAGGACCTCGGCGCGAGAGCCAACACCGCCGAGCGGCCATAACGAGCAGAAAATCAGACGGAACGCTCGAGTGGGGCGCGAATTAATCTCCGCGGAGTTAACTCGAGCAGCTGGCGCCGGCTAAGAGCGAGCCGCGTCTCGTACCTTCTTCGCACGGCTGTTTGTTGCAATCCTCCGACGAGAACATGATCATGCTCGGGTCGCAGTTGCTCGTCGGTACCGTCATGTTGTCCCTCATGCAAATCACCTTGCGGTTCATGGTGCCGCCGCCGCACGGTTTCGAACACTGCAACACGGTAAGGTGATTAATGGAGGAAATTTGAGGCGCACGGTTCTTGCCGGGCTTGGGCGCGAAAGCCGTCGATGATATTGAGTTTCTTCAACGGCCAAGGGAGCATGGTGCGCGGCGCATTTCTCGCGGATGCAAATGTGTCCCCTCGGGGGGGTTTAAGAGTCTAGGAAAATTGATGGCCAGAGGGGCCAGCTCTTTTCCACCTGGGAGAAGCTTGACCCGCTGCGGGATACGTTACCTTGCTCCATGGTCCAGCGAACCATTCACCTTTGCACTCCTCCGCGGCAGTGCAGTTCAGCGTGTCATCGAATCTCTTGTCGGCCTCGCACTTCTCGTCTGGCACCTTCTTCACCGCCTCGTCGTCGAACGTGCCGCAGAACACCTTGCGCGTTTGCACGCCGGACCCACATTTCGCGGAGCACTGTGTGGGGGAAAAAGTAAAAATGAAAAACCTTGGCTGTGGTTTGTACGGAAGCAACTATTTTTCTTTGGTCTTCGACCTTTACAGAGATCTTTGGACATGGTTCGACAAATGGTCGATAAAGACACGTTGAACAATTAAATTAATTAACAACTGGGCTTCAACTGTAAATTGAGGTTGAATTATCTGTTTCACTTACGCTACTCCATTGAGAAGCAAACCACTGGACCTCGCAGTCCTCTTTGGTCTCGCATTCCCGCGTCAATTCCGGCTTCTTCTCGGCGTCGCATTTGTCATCCCGATAAGCGGTGCCGTCCTGGGTCGCGCAGTAAGCTGTCCTGGTCTCTTGAGTCAGGCCGCATTTGTCGTCGCACTGGCAGGAAATGAAGAAAGTCGAACGACGATTATGAAAGATATGATGGCACGAAAATAGGTCACTTTTCAGTTGTACACCTCGAAACGGGCGCTACGCGGGTCTCTTGATATTACTTGCCAAAAAGAGAGTGTTCATGAGACGAGAAGCTGTGGAAAGGAGCTTCTACTTTGGAAAGGTGAAAGGTGTACATTGGGTGGCATTGTATTAAAAAGTTGCGAACTTACTCCACTCCAATCCGAGGTGACCCAGTCGAGTCCGGCGCAGGGCCTCAACTCGCAAGCTTTCTCACGCTCCGGAACCTCTGCCTCGCAAGCATCGTCTTCCAGCACTTGGATCTTGCCGTCCACTTTCTTGTAGCATGTCACCTTCCTGGTTTGCTTGCCGGGGCCGCATAAACGATCGCACTGTCGGGCAACGTGACTTTTGTTATTTTAGCAAACTTCCAATCTCGGAGCACTCGTTAACCTCAACTACCCCATCTTAAAACTTAAAACTTAAGGAAAAGAGTCATGTAGGTGATCAAACTTTAACAACTGTATCAGTCCCATTTTACTCTTCTTCATGTTTGATATTATGTTTAAATATTTTCTCTCAGAATTACTTTACACTAGAGCTCTTACTACCCGCCCGCCCGGGTACTCGAGTACCCGGTGAGACCCCGGGTAGAAAAAAATTACTCAGGTACCCGGGTACCCGGGTAGAAAAAAATTACTCAGGTACCCGGGTACCCGGGTAGAAAAAAAATTACTCAGGTACCCGGGTACCCGGGTAGAAAAAAATTACTCAGGTACCCGGGTAGAAAAAAAATTACTCAGGTACCCGGGTACCCGGGTAGAAAAAAATTACTCAGGTACCCGGGTACCCGGGTAGAAAAAAATTACTCAGGTACCCGGGTACCCGGGTAGACAAAAATTACCCGAGTAGCCATGAGATACCCGAGTAACTGAAATGTGATGAGATCGTTGAGAATTTTTGTCTACCCGGGTACCCGAGTAATTTTTTTCTACCCGGGTCAAAACAATAGCTCTACTTTACACCTCTCAAGGATCCGTGTATCAGCTTTCTTATCAACAGATACCTAGTGTATTACCCATATCTTCCCTCACCCACTTAAAATTATCATCAACTGACGCGTTAAACATGTGAATCGAATGAATCGTACCGGTTTCCAAGGTCCTGCGTGGAACTGAGGGCACGGCACGTCTTTGTTACACTCCTGGCTAGTTGGTCCCTTCGGTCCCACCTTCTTCACACACTGGCTATCGTCCACCACGGTTGGTATTCCGCCAGAGATGACCTGCTCGCATTTGATCTCTCTGCTCTGCTCGGCTCCTTCCCCGCAGTGCTTGCTACAAGGGCCCCACTCGCCCTCCACCCACACAGGTGGACACGGGTCCACGTTGCAGGCCTCTGTGTCAGCTGGTTCCATCTGTGGATCGCAGAGGCTCTCATCCACCGGTTGGCTGTCCCTCCTTTTTACACAAGTCACTTGCCTCGACTGATAACCTTTCAAAGACGGAAACAGTCGCGTGAAGCACCGAGCCAGGACATGGTGGGTGTTGTATATTCAAAGAAATTGTAAATTTTCTGGCAATTCTTAAGGCAGACATATTATTTCCATTTAAGTGAATAATAGGTATTAAACTTTCGACACTTTGAAAATGAAAATATTTAGTTTTTGTGTAGAAACTGGTAGAATTATTCGGAAGATATTCTTAAAAATCGAGTTACAACGAACATGTTACAAATTAACTAACTTTACAGAACTCTGTGTTCCACTATATACGCTAAATAGAAAGCGTATCACATGATCGTTGAACGTTCGTTAAACCCAAGCACCCGGCGGCTGGCAAATAACACTATCAAATTTAGAACCAATAGTTCCAAATATTAAGCACGGACTATTGGATTATGAATTACAAATATTATAGATTCGAACAGTGGGATTATTTTTAGAATCAGTACCTCCACCGCAGTTCGCACTGCAGCTTGAAAACTCTCCGGTGATCCAGGCGTAGCTATCCGCGTCAGTTTGGTGCGACAACCTCTTTGGCATGCTGTATTCATAGTGCACCCCAACGTTGTGGTCTTGATAGAGCAGCTATCGAAAACGGAGATCGTCAGATTTGTAATAAGTGAAAAATAAAGAATCCACGCACGATTCACGAGGAGAACTGCGTAACTTCGCGGCTAATTGGAAGCTATGAAGGAACGGTAAGTTTTCCGAGAACCTCGTCAGTTGATAGCGACTCAGACACTCACCACCACGTAAATCTGTTCATTCGTGGATCCCAAAGCCGTGATGGTATCAGGCGCAGAGAAACCTTGCGGATCCCTGGAATAATGGAATATGGTCCCAGCGAATTTCAAGCTACGAGGGAAGTCTATCCTCCAGTTTCCGTTCAGGTAATAGTGGCCGGAGGTGTTTCTAATGGCTACCAGAACAAAATCGATTAAAATCCCGTCTAACGAATCACTATAACATCTTCCCGCACCTCTAACATCCAAATTCACCGACCTAAGTAATTGTTGGACGGCTGGATCTCCTTCACCACGATGTTCGACGCTCCCTTGGGGATCAGCAGGATGTCGATGTACCCTGATGGAGATTCAATTAAACACATCAACCTACACAACTATGAACGTACACATCTATCACGCTCAAACAGTCTAAGATGACCCATTGCACTTTAACCCCCGGTCCACCGATTCCCAGAGCTCCTCGAATCTGAATTTCTCGATTTCATTGCTCATTAATTAGCCAGAGATCAGCAACCTACCGACTTGGAGATCGTCCGTGTCGAATACGCCGGAGACAGTGTTGCAATCGGAACCGTCGCCGCCGCATTCCCTGCAAGCGTCCTCTTTGACGTCGCTCCCCAGCATCATGTCGCATCCAACGTGCTGGCAATCAAAGCAAATTAACGCTTGTTCGCCGATCGATATCGCAATTTATATTACGCCGCCTGACGACGGTGTCTGTCTCTATAATTATCACGCTCGGACAACGGCGCGGCACCGCGCGTGCAACGGGGTGCGCGCAACGGTGTCGCGATGAATCGCGGATCGTTAACTCACCATACATTTCCCTTCGACGCAGACGTCGTTTTTCTCGGGCTCGCAGGGCGTTCCGTCGATCACCGAGAGCTTGTGCCGGTAAAAGAAACGCTCGCCCCGTGGCATGCAATTCAGTTCGCACTTGTTCGGCCCGCCGGTGTAAGGGATCCAACTGCCGGTCGCAAGAAAATCATTTCACGCGATTAGTCGTGCGGCCAGCTGGCCAACCGTTCGCCGATCGAACGTTCTTTAGGGACATTTTCGACGACATTCGAGTACCTCGTTCGTTACTTGCCGGGGGCAGATAAATTGCGTCTCTCATACTTTAAGTCTTAAGTTAACTTAGTCTAGTTTATTCTAATGTTGTTAAGTTTGTTAAGTTTGTTTGTTTTTGTCTCTATTTTTAATTAGTTTAGTTTATTGTTCACGGTTAGGCTTCATAACAGTGTTACCACTGCAGCCTCGCCTTTACTCTTTTACCTTATCGGCTACGCCAATGTAATATAGGTTTCTTCTTCTTATTGAGTAATAAAGACGTTTAATAATAATAATAATAATAAAAATTCTTCTTCGGAGAAGTTCAGATTCAATGGAAGTTAAGTTATTGAGTTATTTCATCAATTACAAGGGGTGTTTATTCTCTGTTTTTTTATTTTTGGTTTTCAGTGATCTGCGAAATTATGTTGTAGAATTTTTTGTCTTTGATAGCTTGAAGCTTCCACGTTTGTCTGACTTATGGTTGATTCGACGCTAGGTGCATTTAGAAGAATTTCGAAAGCTCGTGTGATGCTTTGGTTCTTTTACGTGTGTTATCTTTGAATTTTGATTATTATATCTAGATGATCTCTAATTTCCCTAATTTAATATTGAAAAATAATTTTCGCGAAGCAATTTGTGAATCATTGTGACACTACATAATTCTTATTCTGACAAAAATGCACTTCTCCGCAACGATTTACAAAGCAGTCCGTCGAAAGACGATTCAAACGACAGCGAATTTAAGCTTCGATCGATCATTAGATCCCATCGAGAGATGGGAAAAGTCCGCGGGAGTACACGTTGCGTATGACACGGGCGATGAATTACATTCATCGAGTACCCGGGAACCCCGTCGAGATTTCGGGACGATTTTTCTCGGAAGGACGCGTCACAGAAACCATTTTCGATACTCACTTGTAATAAACCCCCTCGAAGAGGACGTTGTTGAATTCGGCGCACTGCTCTGCCCGAAAGTCCATCGCGTCTTCAGCACAGTCCTAACGAAAGAAGCAAAAAAATAAATGTTAAGAAAGCTTCAACGCTCGCCTCGTTACGTTTCTGCTTCTCAAAAAGATTAAGATGGCGATACTAAACATTAAACGAGAAATTGACTCCCCCGAAACCTTCCCGTCGAAACTGGAACATGGGGGTTGACGGTAATTACTGGGTCGCGAGGGAACTTGAACGGGCCGAGAAAAACTCCCCAATGCGAAAGCACTCGAAAAGCTTGCGGTTGCGGGTTACGAGTGGGCTCAGTTACGTGCGTTCGCGTGTTTTCCTTTCTTCGGCCCCTCCCGTTTGCACGAGTGCATTTCACCGTGCGTGCTCCTTCGCCGTGTTGGGAATAAATCGCGGAAGGGCCCTTCCCAACGCCGAGAAATATGTGCAAGGGGGGCACGTCGTTGAAGATTGGAAAATTTGTCTCGTCACGGAACGGTGCGGGGAGGGTTGCTTTCCTGCCGGGGACGAACTGGAGATGCATGCGAGATGATACAGCGAATTACATTCAGACGCCACTGGCATCTTCTTCATTCAGCCAATTTGGTTTACTAGCTTTAAACGAGCCTGCAAGACGCAGCGAATGATTTAGAGTTCTTAAATAGAAGAATTCCTTAGCCCTCGCGTCGTTTATTCTTAATTACTTATTAGTAGATAGAAATCCGTAAATCGCTGACAGCTCTGTTTTTAATCAACAACCATATAAGCTAAAAATCCAATGTCAATATTTGACCACGATTACTCGACAATATTAAACAAGGTCAACCTCGAAACATTATCTGCACGTAGAAGAATATCCGACCAATTCTTTATCTTTAATTTAATCAATAATCGTATTGATTGTCCCCCTCTTCTTGTGCAAATCAATTTCTACGCACCTGAACGGGTATTGAGATCTAGAGGAGGACTACAACCACTTAAATCCAGATCTACATATGGATTAATCAACCCAATAAACCGAATTATTGCTGACTCTAGCACTCTCTATAATAGTATTGATTTTTAATGGATCTTTGCACACTTTTAAAAGACAGTTACGTAATATTATCGAATAATGTTATATCTTGTGTACCACGAGTTTTTGTGCATGTCTATTTTTTGTATATTAAGTAAAGTTCTTTTTCTTCTGTGTAAACTTTTACGTAATAGGGCTTCGGTCCGTTTATAAATAAATAATAATAATTAGTCAATATTGCAAGAAAGTACACCAACGGAGTACTTTATAATTCCACCTGTCTCAAAGTAACTATGTAGACTCGTAACACTCGAAGAACCCTGACGAGTTCATCGAAAAGGGTTAACAAACCACCGACGACAAGGCCCGAATAATAAAAGAGATCCATCGAGCTCAATTAATCAAACCTCGCCCCCTCCCCCGCCTCCTATCATTGTTCGATACGACGCACACAGAACGGGAACACAGTTTACCTCTCATCGATCCACAAGTCAAACAAGCAAACACCATTCCCAATACCTCGAATGATATCGCGCGGGCCAAACGTACACACAGACACACATGTCCTCTAACATGTGATCCCAGCGCAAATATCGGACGTGTTTCTCGTTATTCCATGTTCAATGGACCGGTCGGAGAAATTAGATGGCCCGCGTCGTGGCCAGAGGAGGGTGGCGAGGCTCGGGGGTGCGCGGGTAATGTCGATAAATCGAGCAGAGGCAAAAGGACGAAGAGATATACCCGGCGGGACCGGAGCCACACGCGTGCGTGGGGATACGCAGGATTTATGACGGAAGATTTCTTGCGGAGACACCAGCCCGAGCAACGGGGAGGGTTTCGAGCGGGCCAGCCAGGCGGAGGAGGGCTGCTTGGTGACCGCAAAAGGAGAAAAAAAAAAAGATGGAGCACGAGACCCGCGATCCCGAAACGGGGATGAGGGATGTTGCTTCACGACCCCGTGATTTATGGGGCACCGTTTTTCTACCGAGTTTCCGATATCCCCCGGTATTGACCTTGATGCTTATTCAAATCGAGGATTCGCAGGTTGCGATTTTCGGGCTCGCGGGATCCTGTGGGAGCCTCGGAAGCGTCGAGGATGTATTCGTTCGCGATGCGACTTCTCGCGAGGAATTGTGCTTGATTTATTTGGAGACGGGTTAAGGATAATGAAGACGGAATACAGAGGAGTTCGCATAAGCCTAAGCCTTAAGCCTAAGTCTAAAGTGTTTTCGTGTCATATTCAATTGTTTTGTTCTTTGCGCCTTTTTATAGACTGTTATGTTTTTCTTGTTGCTTTCTTTCTTTTTCTGTTTTTTTTTTTCTGTATATTCTCTGTCTTTATTTTATTTATCTTTATATCTTTTTTCTATATGCTTTACCAATTCTACTACTTTGTTCAAATTTTTGTATTCTAAAGGGTTCTCCCGTTAATTCAATAATAATAATAATAATCTCGCGATGGTGTATCAGAAAATACATAAAGAACAAGGCATGAAACACGCATACGTTTGGAATACTTTCATCGACGAGAGCAGCGCGACCCTCGGATGTCCTTTTTATGTGATTGATGGTTACAGAAGGTATAAAGCTCGCACTACTGTTTTATCGTTCGCCTAACACACGAGGAACATAATCTGCAAAGAATACGCAATATTTCATCTCGAAACAGACGCAAATACGTGGACCGATCTGCTTCATCTATTCCACTCTTTCATGCGACCCTTGTTACACTCTCCAGCTGACGTCCATCGCTCAAGTGTCAAAATTTCTCAAGAGGGAAGAAAGGAACACGATAAATAAAGTGTAGGCGTATATGATACTGCTTCCCCAATTATTTTCCTGTGTCAGCCGTGGACGACAAAATCCATCGCGCCACAAAAGGGGATTGCCATGTTTCCTAAGTGAAGTAAAATAAATTTCCACGCGAAATCAAAACCAGCTTGACAACTAGAACCACGCTGCGAGCGCCAACCCCCTCCGGCAACTTGGCGCCAAGTACATCGCCGATAGGGTAGAAAAGTTACTGAAAAGTGGAAATCAACGAGCAGCCTCGTAAATACGCGCGCCGAGCTTTCCCGCAATTACGGTGACGGTCGTAATTAACGGTTGGCCTCGTTAAAGAAATCCGTCTTCCACGGCCCCCGCCCCCCCGCGGCCCCCATTTATTTCACCGAAGCCACTCGGCTTCTGGCTACTCGGGAGTTTCATCTGCCGTTAAACCGAAGTCCCTCGAGAGTTTCCGCCGTTCGATAATCTCTGTTTAGCCGGCAGGCATTGTTACTAATTACGAAATCCCCTGCACAAAGGGGGGCGAGAACAATAGAGCCGCGTTCGGGGGGAATTTTTGCAGCGGCCTGCGATTCGCGCTCAAACCGATCGTCTCGTTTGATTCTAAAGTGGCCCGGCACTCGGTCGTTCAACCCGCCAAGCACAATGACAATGACACTACGTCTTTACACAATTGCAGAGCGTATTACGTTAAGGTGAAAGAAATCCAGATAATTACGTTTAACGCGGCATGCGCCAACGAACCGGGAACTCGGTTCAACGACGAGTGAGAATAGTTGGGCGAGCGGCGAAGTGTAACTATGTGCTTCAATGGAATACAAAGGTTTTTCAAACGAACATTTCGGCTACCAATTATACAACGTCGGTGAAACAGTTTAATTATATTTTGGAGCAGAAGCAGAAAAAGGAAAATTCATCTGCGCAGCTTCGTATTGAAAATTGTTGTGTTTATAATGCCAAAGAATTCTTTAGGAATAATTGAAGTAGGGGGTGTGTTTTTATTAAAATCTATTATCTTCCTCGAACATATTGAAGCAGCAATCGATATCCGGTGGGTCTGCGAGCGGAGGGCTAACAGGGACGAGGCTTGCGGCGCGTTTCATTTAGCACGTCGCTTTAACCAAGTTAATACTTCGCGAGTTGATGCCGCATAATGGCCGGTCGTTCATAAATTTTAGCATCTCCGACAGTGCACCGCTGCAGTATCGCGCTCTCGGGCCATATCGTTGGGTTCGAGGACCATTAAAGCACCTTTAAGCCATAGAGGATTTTCGTCCGCCTTTCTGCATCGTAACGAGACTTCGTATCGACAAGCCACCTGCCTGCTTGCGAATAATAACTCCGAAAGAGTGGTACTTCTTACACAATGGAATTAAAAAGTCCTATAATTACGCTCGGCAAGTTTGAAATCGACGACCGAGGATCCTCGATCGAGACGATTTATCAGGAAAGTGATTCAAAATATAAGTCTCACGCGGGGAAAATAGTTTTATGACGCCTACGTGACTTTGAGAAATACATTTTCACCAGGAAATCCGCCCTTATAAAGAAATAACGTGGGTTAAGGAAGTGATTTCGCATTGGGAAACGGTGCTACGTCAACTGGGTCGACCGTTCGTGACTAAGGAAAATGAAATTAAAGCTCTGGATGGGGAGGCTTGATCCACGGAGTCCTGTGTTCGTGAAAATTGATGTTACCCTGTTTCAATTACATTGGGGGAACAGAAAACTGTTACAGAGAAATTTATTGATATCGTCGAAACAGAATTCCCGGCTCGAATGCTGGAAATATTAATTTAATACAGGATTATTGGATAGTTAATGAACGGAGCGGCGAAAATTTCAAAGTATGCAACACGAAATTAAGGCAGAATACCACCTTTGCACTGTAAAAAAATTGATATTTTTTTTTTGTTTTTAAAGTACTGTTTCAAGTGTATAGAATCGAAATTCATTCATTAGAAATGTGGCGGAAACCTTTTTCTTGTGTAAAAACCGTTTTGGAGCAGAGCGCTCTCTTTACTAGTTATATCTATATAAAACTTTAAACGCATTTTTCTCGAAACGATGTTTTTCAAATCGGCGTGTCAGATTACTCTTACAATTTTCATCAGATTCACTTGCAACTTTGCACAATTCTTCTCCGTGATCTAATCTAATGATGTACGTAGGACTTTTGCTGTAGCGTTGTTATTTCTTTTTTTTTTAGTGCACAATTTTATAAACTTTTTTACCCTAAAAAATTGACCTTTTTGTTAAAATGACCGCCATTTTCTTAAAAATCGAAATTTCGTAAAATCCCTACGTACAGCATTAAAAAATATTGTTGTTAATAGGAACATTCTTTGGTTTTTATTCTAAGAGCCACATACAGAGCGGAATTTGACACGCCGTCTAACGGTGATCCTTCAAAGGAATGTATTTTGGCGCCAACTACAACAGATTATTTTGGACTTTTTCAGTTACAAAGAATATGTAATTACAGATTAAAGTTACATTAATAAATGACTAAAACCGATTTTGTTTCTGCGCATTCTTTGTATGCAAAAAAAATTCATGAAAAACGCCTCCAAAATCGGAGTCGAAGGTGGTATCCTGCCTTAATTCTCCACCGATTTTAATCTGAAAATTCTGGGACACGCTTCGAATATCAAGGAAAGGAGGGAAGCTCTTAACCATAACGATTACACGTGCGCCTAAGGTTTCGGTGTTGCGGAAGAAGCGCCGCTGATCCCTGAAGTTAAAGACCTCTCGACGATCCACGAACGCGTATATAGATAGGTCGCGTATGTCGACGATTGCCGTCTCGAGATCCTGCGGCTTTAGCCCCGACGACCTTCTCGAGCACACCCCCGAGCGTCCTCGGGCAGGATTTAGTTGGAGACCCGCGGGAGACGATCTTTACTGTCGCTGTAAACTTTTAATCCCCTGCGTTGTGTCTCGGGAAGGGTCAGCGCGTCGATCAACGAAGGGCTCACGAATATCATCGAGGGATATATCAACCCGGACGGGAGTTTATGGGGTCACGGGAACCTCGTAAACTTCGTCCCCTCAAACACAGCGGCGGGCACCGTTCCAGGGACCGGTTGCTTGTCAGAGCCCGTTTCGTCCTTTGTCTCCTAATTATTATAATCCTATTTTATTTCCACTGTTCTGGGCAAACCTGTCCTCGATGGAATCGATCGTCTGTTCAGTTTCTCCTTGGCTACATCTCTTTTCATTTTTGTACGTCATTTTGTTATACGTTCTGTACTTAAGGGGGGACACCACTGTAAAAAATCTGAAAAATCGATTCTTTCCTTTTTACATTTTCTGAAAGACGCACATTTCAAGAATGCTGTCTCCAAATTTTGTGAAGAAATTCGAAAAATTGACGGAGATATAGTATGTTCTGTGAAGCGGGGTCAAACGCGCGACTGAGCCGCGCGGAACATTGAACGCGTTTTCCTCAAAATGACATTTTTCAACCGCGTTGACAGTCTACAGAGAAAACTATACGTCCAATTAACATGGTCAAGGACATTTCTTGTACGGAAAACCGGTGGCTATTACGTGACGATCAGTTTTTTTCAAATTTCGACCTGCTTCTATTTTTTTTATTAATGTTTCCCCAATTTTGTACCCCGAAAACGTGATTTTTTTTTCAGTGTTCCGCCATTTTGTAATTTTTTACAATTTTGACTTTTTTTGATCGTTTCGTAATAGAGGCAGGCTTCTAGTTTCTGAATATTATTGTGTTTTTGAATTCGGATTAACCATATGGCCAGGGCACTGTCAACGCGACTAGCATGTTTTTGCCACAGCCCAAATTTTGACGAAGAGTATACAGGAAACGGATTTATGAATTTAATTGTAAAAAAATTTTTCTTACCCTTCGATATGTACACTATTAACTATACTGAGCAATATATTGATTTACTTGCGTTGTTTGGTTGAAATAAATTCCCGAAAACACGCTTACATTTCGGACCGTTACAGTGGTCTCCCCCCTTAACCAGTTAAATTTTTTGTATTCTAAAGGGTTCTCCCGTCAATTTAATAATAATAATAATAATAATTATTAATAATAATAATAATAATTGAGGAATAAATCTCTTGTCGTTTTAGTGGAATTTATATGGTGTTTGTTGTAGTCAAGCTTTGAACTTCGTTCCTTGTACTGCTCTGATAAATGATAAGAGAGGGTGTAGGAGGCAGTTCGATAAATGTATGGAGTTATATCGGAATGCCATCGATTCTCAGATTAATCGACGATTCGGTTAATTCATCAAAATCACCGGAGCCCGGAGAAAAAAGAAACAAGATTTACCAGGATCGCGTTGATTAAGTAGTTTGAAATGAAAGTCTGACGGGGCTCGGCACGTGTGCCGAATATCGAGGCGTCCAGAGTAATATCGGATCGATTGGAACTGAAGAGCAGGAGGAGATGCCTAACAGAGCAACAAAAGTTCTTTCGCAGCCGGCCACACGTGAACAATTGGCGTCGCTCGAGAGTCTCGCGGTTCAGAGTTCATCGCGGCTGCGGCTGACATTTAACGAACTGAATTAAATAATGATATAAATCATTTTATTAAACACCGCTGAATCACTCCGGAGAAATTGATCGATATACGAAAGGTTATCGAAGAGCTTGAGAAATCGTAAGTCTTTGTCAGTGAGAGTCGATCGTCAAAGCTTGGCGATCCTTCCTTTTCCAATTGGAAACAATTTTAAACTGGTAAACTTGACGTTGGAAGCTTTGCAAAACTGCTGGTTGAGAAATTAAGGAGGGAAGGTAATTCGCATGAAAATAATTTTATAAAATTAATCACACAAAAAGTTAAGGTGATGGTTGATGGTTTGATTCAAAACAAACGTAAAAAATCAGCTGCAGTAGTAGTGGATGTTTTAAAAGTGAGAATGTTGAATTGCTCTAGAAAATATGCACTATCGGATTCGATTCATTGGTTCGAGTTCGCGTACAGATGCGAATAATTGAAGCCCGCGTCACGCGTCGATGCGGCGGCGCCTCTTGATAGACTGTCAAGCTGTTCGATCTATTAAAGCAAATCGCATAAATCACCCACAGCTACACGGCGATTAATCAAGTTCTAGTATGCATTCGATTTCACGCGTTTCACGCGGCGATTGTCACGGTGAGACTTTCGGGGATTTTAGTTTTTGGAAGAACAGGAAAGGTGTGAATTTTATTACAGTATGACTATTAAATCTAACATTCATTTTATTACGTTGGTACCCACTTTAAAAATAGCATTAGGAGAGCTTTTGGTTTTCAGCAGTTCAAAGTTTTATTAGAAGGGGCAAACGATATTTTCTGTGCACACCCGCTAGAATATTAACGAAGCAAACACCTTCCTACCGTCCTCCTTTGTTTTCATTCAATTACAAGTTACGGATAATGTTTGACGAACAGTGCTCACCTGGATGTTGCACGAGAAGAATCGCCTCGATGCCCCGCCACACCTGCCGTAGCCATTGTCGCTGTAACAATGAAACGATTTTACAGCGATTAACCTCTCTTCTCTCGAGTCTTGGAAGCGTTATAAGGTGAAAGGGCAGTGAGGCTGAAGTCCTGTGACTTTACAGATAGGGTAACTTGTAAAGGATAACGGTGCAAGGATCCATTTACCCCAAGTTAAAAATGAACGAACCGACTTGGATCTTCGCCTCGTTCTTAACTTTCTAAACGAATAATAATAAAATTACAAATCTAAAAGTACAAATCTAGTACATAATAGTAATAATTCTGCCTGTGGTTAAATGTTTAATCACGACAATTACTTTTCGTCTACTTTCATTCTGGAAGTCCCAGTTCATCGTACGGTTAAATTTACGGCATCCTTCTCCCATCTATCCTGCTTCTACTATAATTCTCTCCCCTGGAAATTCGTTCTATGTCGTCTATCTCCGCTTTTAAACGTGCTACCTTTTCCTTTATTTTTGCCCACTCTGCTTAACTCTCTTTGGCTGTTTGTCTTCTGCCTTACATTTGTGTGTCGATCCTCTACTTTAAGTCTATTTTCTAGAGTTGGATTTACAAAACAGCAGGGATGTTGAATCTTAATTATTCCTCACTTAATTAACGCATTCTAATAAATACGAATTATCATTATTATTTATTTAGAACTTGTTAAACGAATCTGAAGGGAACAACCGAAGCGTGCTTTTTCTAGAATCTAGTTTATGTCAGAACGGGTCTACTTCCCGATCGATTCTAATCCCGATTACACGGCCGATTCCAGCCAGAGATCTGGCTCGGAGCATGGAAACGCGACGCGATTCGCATCTCTAATCGGGAATTCACACTCCGTTAAATCGCGCATCGGCCATACCTTCCCGTTAACGAGCTTCTTCCGAGAGAGCTCGAAGGAAACGCGGGACGACGAATTTTTTCCTCGCAACCGTAAACCCTACCAGCACCACCTACACCGTGAACGAACACCCGAGGAAAAATCTGATCCGCCCGGTTGGTTTTTCAATAATTCGTGCAGCTCTCGCAGGAATTATATTTGTCCATCTGAGAAATTAAATCTTCGTGTGCAGAATCTATTCGAGACAATAAAACATAGACAAAAACTGTTTCTATGTTCGGTAGATTCAATGGGTTCGTAGATTTTAGAATTTTATGGTTCCGAGCAACAGACATGGAAAATAAGAACGATGGAAGAAAGAGTTATAGAATAAGAGTAATGAATTCGAAACTTCGCACTCGTAACTTTCATCTGGCAGGAATAATTCGAAAGTGTCGACTTCAAATTTACAGAATTACCCAATAAGTGACCGGTTGCGATGCAATATCAATTATGGTTCCGAGCAACAGACATGGAAAATAAGAATGACGGAAGAAGAGTTATAGAATAAGAGTAATGAATTCGAAACTTCGCACTCGTAACTTTCATCTGGCAGGAATAATTCGAAAGTGTCGACTTCAAATTTACAGAATTACTCAATAAGTGACCGGTTGCGATGCAATATCAATTATGGTTCCGAGCAACAGACATGGAAAATAAGAATGACGGAAGAAGAGTTATAGAATAAGAGTAATGAATTCAAAACTTCGCACTCGTGACTTTCATCTGGCAGGAATAATTCGAAAGTGTCGAGCTCCAAATTTCAAATTATCTCCCGGCACTGCAATACGACTTCCACCTGTCTCATTAACTACGGAATTACCCAATAAGTGACCGGTTGCGATGCAATATCAATCTAATAGCAGACTCCGGAAAAATCATGTCGAAAGACAGTGCGCGGCGGAAATTAGAAAAAAGTCTGTAAACGCTGCGCAATTATAGCACGTGCACGGAATAGAGCGTGCCTGACCCATGACACGATCTAGTCGATACCTCGAAATTATTCCCCGCATTAAATACTTTCACGATACGATTAGCCCGCTTTCTCGAATCCGCGGAAGCGTAGCATTAGCAACATTCGCTCTCAATTTCCTCGCTCGATCGGCCGATTTTCCTCCAGTCGCGAGCCTCATTACGTAAAACTCGCGAGTTTTAATCGTTTCGAACGGGGACAGGCGAAAATCCCCGGCTAGCGTTCTAGCGACGAAAAGCACATAAGTAGTGGCGAATTAATCTTGGCCCCGACCCCAGATAAGAGGGATTTACCGCGATTCCGACGGAAGTTCTGTCTGCCCCGTCAAAAATACCGGGCGAGACTCCCCCGAAGCGTGGAAAGCTCGTCGGAGCCGGATTGAATTTAAGAAAACCCATCTTCGCGGGAAATGAGGGGGTAAAAAATTAATTTTCCATCAGAGGACGACCCTCGGAGCGTTTTCCACGCCGTTCGAATTTAAAATCCCCCCGTTTGCCTGTCTCTTCGCGTTTATATTCTAATTAATATTAGCACGGCAATTAGAGGGGAAAAAGGAGAAGCCTACGACTGCTCATGGACGCCAACGGAACTGTACTTTGAAGTTTCAAGCGTGCCGCGACAATGTAGGGGAAAGGTGGGATAGTTGATCAGCGGGGATACATGATCACGTCAGTTTATATCCCAACTCAAATAATTAAATACAAAAAAAGCAAACCATTAATTGAGCTGTTCGAGTACTCGAATATTCGAGTAGGTCGAAATTCGAGTCGAGCCGAGTACTCGAATGAAGCGAGTAGCTCGAAATTCGAGTCGAGCCGGGACTCGGTTTCCGAGCCGAGCCGAGTACTCGAATATTCGAGTAGCTCGAAATTCGAGTCGAGCCGGGACTCGGTTTCCGAGCCGAGCCGAGTACTCGAATATTCGAGTAGCTCGAAATTCGAGTCGAGCCGGGACTCGGTTTCCGGAGCCGAGTACTCGAATGAAGCGAGCAGCTGGAAACAATCGTGTGGCTCGAACAATCCACATGTTTCGTTCGTCTATCGCTACCTTCACTATGCAGTGTACTCGCTTTTTAATCGAGCCGCTCGCTTTTTAACCGAGCCGCTCGGTTCTTTCGAGCGCTCGGCTCGGATCGGTTATTCGAACCGAGTATATCCCGGCTCGCTTGTTCCGAGTACTCGAGCAGGTCTAAGGCCGGTATTCATAGTCGCTACTTATTCTTAAGCAAATGCTTAAGCATGCGGCACCCTCTACTAACCTAGTAGCTAGTAAAGGATGCCGAATGCTTAAGCAATTGCTTAAGAATAAGTAGCGACTATGAATACCGACCTAAATCCATTATTATTATTTTAATAAAAAAGAAAAACTGTGATCAACTATCCCACCATTCCCCTACTATAATAAATTGAAATATCCCTGAATCGTTAAACAAACAGCGAGAACAGTTCGACTTACTCTACGTCGAGGCACTGCCTGGTCTGATGGGCAACTCCGCCGCCGCAGGACCTGGAGCAGGAGCTGGGGGACGACCACGGTCCCCAGGTCCCTCGTTCAGGCTCGTCCGTGTCGAGCAGGAAGCTGCTGGGCAGATAGCTCTCCCCATGTTGTCGGCGGTGTCGCTCGTGCCTCAATTTTATATGATGCTGCAACAGGAGCGGAGGCATAAATTTATGTAACGGCTGTCTCGGTCGGCGTGGCAGCGGGCAGGCATCCCGAGGTCGTGGCTGGAGTCGCGAAAGAAGACGCGCTCCCTCGTGGGAACGCCGGGGGAACGTTTCACGGTAAGTGGTCTCTTATTCACCTGCAGCCTACCTGCGGACCGAGCGTTGCAGCGGAGTCACGGGTGACCTTCGTCGGGGGGAAACAGCGTAGGCGTGATCCCCTTATCGGCTCCGTTCGATAAGGTATAGGCTTTTAGCGGTGATGGACGGTGCGCCGCGACAGGGGTGAAAACGTGAATTACGTTATCGTCCAGCCGCGGATATATTTTCCACGGGTTTATGGGACGATCGCGGGTTAAGCAGTCTCCGCTCGCGAAAGCGCGTTTCCACCCGGAATTTCTGGGAATCCTCTCGCGCCAGGATTCTCACGTCATCCGACGAATTTCCGCGATCGATTCGGATACCGCGTACTTATCTAATGGATGTTCACAGAAGGAATCGCGGTATAGCGAGCTTCCTTGGACTAGAGCTGTTCGAGTACTCGGAACAAGCGAGCCGGGATATACTCGGTTCGAATAACCGAGCCGAGCCGAGCACTCGAAAGAACCGAGCGGCTCGGTTAAAAAGCGAGCGGCTCGATTAAAAAGCGAGTACACTGCATAGTGAAGGTAGCGATAGACGAAGGAAACATGTGGATTGTTCGAGCCACACGATTGTTTCCAGCTGCTCGCTTCATTCGAGTACTCGGCGCGGCTCGGAAACCGAGTCCCGGCTCGACTCGAATTTCGAGCTACTCGAATATTCGAGTACTCGAACAGCTCTACCTTGGACATTGGAATCTGGATTGCAGGCATTTTGCTTTCTTGTATTCGATTGAAAATAGAAACTATATAGTACCCCGATGCCGAGCATCGGTCATTCTACGACCATTGAAACCCACCAACGAGGAGGAGTCCCACAAAGAAATATCGCAGCCAGGCGAGCAGAGCCCCGCGCGGTTGACCCAAAAAGAAAAAGCTTGAGATTAATATCCAAGCAAATGGAACGCCGATCTGGGGATCCTGCAAGCGCTCCTGCCCTCTCTCGCTCCACGTTTGTCCCTCCTCTTCCGCCCTTAAAGGAGAATCCATATAACATTTCAATGCTCGACTCCTTCTGGCCCGGCTCCAAAGCAGTTTGCATTCGCTCGGTTGTAAAGTGCATGGCGCGCTTTCCAAATAAAATTATCGGCCACCACTTTTTGCTTCTCGGCTTCAACCCAGATACAGCGACTTCGTCCCGTTTAACGATCTACCACGTCTCCGTCTAGTTTCTAGCCGCTCGAGGATCCAGCGTAGGCTGCCCCGCACGTAATTCGGGGATGCTTTTCCCGGAACTCTGATTGACGGAACGGAAGCCTCGACATTGTCGTGGAACTTGCGCCGACCTCGTATCCACTTGCTCCAGATTATTGGTCTTTGAAGGGAGTTGGAGTTGTTGGTAGACCCGGTTAGGAACTTGTCCCGTGGGGCAATTTGGAAAGTTTCCTTGATCGAAGTGTATCTTCGCAGCCGATAAATGGACGTGATAAATGAACTTCCCGGGGCCCGTTCATTTTTCATCGACTTTATTAAATTTCTTGTTGCCCGGCCGTTCGGAGCCGGACCGAGGTAATGTATTTATGCAGGCTGGATTGAGACACGTTGCGAGTAATCGTTCGTCGATATCGCCGGTGGAGGACCGATGAGAAATGGCTTAACACGAGAGAGCAGATTGCTTTAATTCCGTAAACGAATCGATGCGGACGGTGTGACTGTAGATTGAATATTATTCCCATGCGACTGCAATAACATTTCCTTCGATGGTTCTTGAATTAGCAGATAATTTATTTATTTATTTATAGGTAATCCAACCACTTTGAATAATATAAACGAATTACATAGAATCGGACAATTCTCTAGAAGCACAATAATACATAACATTATATGAAAAATATTGTATTTCGTATTGGGAAACCAAGTGGAGGCGTGGCTTAGATTTCAGCGCCGTGGTGGTAAGTTGGCAAACTATCGCAAGTAGGCCCGGATCCCACCAAACATTCCGAATAAGTATTTATTAATCGAAGAAGTAAGAATTTAGTGTTCAAAAAAATTTAAAAACACTCGTTTCTCACAAAATATTTATAGAAATACTGATAATCGTGTGGACTACGACGGATTTCGGCCTACTCACAGTAGTTTAATTTTCTGTCACTAGTTGGCGTATCGAAATTCTTGGTTTCCCAATAGAACCATTGACGATACATAGAAAGAAGAAAGTTTGATCCCAGTACAATTAAACCGATGTTTCGAGCGTCGGTGGATAATTGTTTCGAAATTGTTTGGTTGGGGGTATCGCCAGAACCAATTTAAGCTTCACCCGCGGGTTAACGACTACTTTGTATCCGAATAACGAATGGGGGACGGAAAAGAGAGAGCAGGGCTCTGGTTTCACCGTGTAATTGCACCGTGTTTAACGGAAGGCGGATTTATTGCGTTTCTATTGATTATGCCGCGCGTGGAACTCGGCCGATTAACAAGTTACAAGCGCCCGACTCGCGGCAGGCATTAAATCATGTCCCTTATGTACCAACTTTGATGGGATCGTGAAACGAGATCCTCCGGGAGTTACTTAGCGTATTAACGGTGTCTGAATAAATCTCTTCGCGCTCTACATGGCTTCAAGCTTAAGACAACGAAGATTAAAGCACGCATTCCCTCAGCAACTTCAAAGGACGATGAATAATAAAATTACTCTAGCCACGACTTTCGACGATGTCGGACCATCTTCACCGGATCACACGCTGAGCGAAGCGAGTTCTTCCATATCATCGGCGTATCAATCAAGAAACGATTCCGCGCGATATCTGCAAACACCGGAGGCGCTCTCCGAAAGGAGTTGCACGGAGCGCACCTCGCGAAAAGGGGAATGTAATTCCGCGAAGCTGCGGTCTGTCGGAGGGATTTGCATCGGTAGCGCGCGCCACGGGCGCAATTACATAGAAATCCACCTCGCGGAGCCCCCTCTTCCACGTTCGTTGCACGGTATCGGGCTTCAAAGGGAGAAGAGAGGCATCTTCGTGTTTCTTCTCCGTGACAACTCCTTGGAGGGGAGAGTCGGCGTAAAAAAAAAGAAATAAAGAGAGCCCCCAGGCCGTAAATAAGTTTCGGCTCCGCTCGGTGCCAGCTGTACCGTGGATTTTTCTCGAGCGTGGGAGAGAGCGTGTTCACGCACATGGGGGCACTCTCGCGGGGCGCGCGTTTCCGTGCGAAGCACAGTCGCTTCCTCCACCGGAGGCTTTTCTTCTTCCCCGGCGAGCATCTGCCTGGCCGCGACGCGACGTGTCGCGTGGACCGTAACGTGAGAATATACGACGATAATAACGGCACGTCTGCGACGTGGGTGACTATAAAACCTCTGGACGCGATTCGCCGTTGCAAAACACCTCTCTAAGAGGTCCAACTAACGCTATATAGATTAAAACACTCGCCGAGCTCGAGCTTTCCAGCCGTTCGGCGAATGTTATTTACGCGGTGCGATGCTCCGGGGACCTTGTTTCCCTGTTTGTCATTTAATTCGGGGCGTCGACCTGGCCAGATGAAGCTTTTTTTTCGAGGATTGTTCATCGCGCATCTGTCGCGGCGAAATAGGATCCCCCGGCTGTGCAGATTTCACGAAGTCGGGCACACATGGCGGCAGGCACTCCGACGGGGAATACCGATGACTCATGACAGCTCGGCGAGCTTTCTCCTTCATTTTCCAGCTATAAAGGGACCGTTCCCAGGGAAGAATTGGGTCCCCGGCTATTCTCACAGCAATGTAGCCGGCGATCGCCACCAACCCCGCTATAAATCAGCTAATTAGACCGGCGTCTTAAGCGGTGACTAACCGTCGCGTGTCGCGCCGACCTCGCCGTAAACCAAGGCAGCTGTGCAACAGGGTTTACATCATCGGGCGACACGCGCGCGAAACGATCGACGTTTCTGTTCCAGACCGGCAGACGTGGCCTGGCTAATTGCAAGGCGACATTATTTCCGCGACGGGGATGACACGGCCAGTGTAACTTGCACTTTCTTTAGCGTTAATTGCTGAGTAACAGTCTCAATTTAACCCAGTTCCCGCGACTTTTATTAATACCGGCCTCTATTTAAGGAACATTATTCAGAGAACGCTGTCAATGATCCACAAAGGTCCGTCTGGATTGTACAAATTCTTTCTCGTCGTAGATATATTGGCCGGTGAGTTTCGTGAGGAGTATTATTCTATTCTCAAGGTTTTCTGACTCGCTCTCGCCTTGCCAGAAAAGGAGTGCGCCAGAAGTGGTGGGGATGGCGCCGAGCTCTTGACGTGTAGGCCAAACCGAGTTCTTAGCGTAGAAATACACACATCGGAATAGGTGTGCGTTAGCTGCGAAAACGAATTCACCGGCCAATATATCTGGCCCCGACCTTAAAAATCTGAACTAAAATCAAAGTTAATTTCAACTAAATTTACTCAAATTCAGCTCCTCCAACTAAAAATCTGAACAAAAATTCAAGTTAATTTCAACTAAATTTACTCAAATTCAGCTCCTCCAACTAAAAATCTGAACAAAAATCCAAGTTAATTTCAACTATATTTACTCAAATTCAGCTCCTCCAACTAAAAATCTGAACAAAAATCCAAGTTAATTTCAACTAAATTTACTCAAATTCAGCTCCTCCAACTAAAAATCTGAACAAAAATCCAAGTTAATTTCAACTAAATTGACTGATATTCAACTCCTCCAACTAAGGTCGGGGCCAGATATATTGGCCGGTGAGTTTCGTGAGGAATATTCTTCTATTCTCAACGTTTTCTGACTCGCTCTCGCCTTGCCAGAAAATGAGTGCGCCAGAAGTGGTGGGGATAGCGCCGAGCTCTTGACGTGTAGGCCAAACCGAGCTCTTAGCGTAGAGATACATACATCAGAATAGGTGTGCGTTAGCTGCGAAAACGAATTCACCGGCCAATATATCTGACCCGACCTTAAAAATCTGAACAAAAATACAAGTTAATTTCAACTAAATCTACTCAAATTCAGCTCCTCCAACTAAAAATCTGAACAAAAATCCAAGTTAATTTCAACTAAATTTACTCATATTCAACTCCTCCAACTACTTAGTAAGTAATTTCTTCTTTGAACCTCGAATTTTCTTGGAATTTCCCAAATTGTGTCACCCGGAGTCGGTGTTTGTCGTAAAATTCTAGAAAAGGAGGAACTCTATGAGAATTGCAGAGGTTCATACAATACAGAGGGTCGACGTGGAGAACGAATGGAAGAATTTCGGCAGGGCTCGCGCGGAGAGAATCGTTTTACTGTCCATTTTCTAGCCGTGCCCGTTCTGAGTGACCATTTAGCGACGCGTGAATGCCGTGCCACAATTACGCGAATTATGTCGAAGAATGCGTTTAACCTCGGCAATGTTTCACGGTATGCGGTGTTGGCTACATTAGTGGCGACGATCATTCAACCGCTTCTGACACCAAAGCGTGGACCTTACAATTGCGAAGGTTTACGACGCTCCACGGGCGGCCAGCTAATTTATGCTAATACGGAATGGTTACCCGTCAAGGAAGTGCAATGTCCGCACCTGTGCGCCTCGGCGAATTCTTACGACGCGCACAGTATTGTGGAAGTGTCTACGAAAATTGCCCACAAATCACTTTTCCCACTTTGCGGGGTTTACTTCTATTTAATCCGAGTTCTATTTTAGCAAAGATCGACGTGTAATCCTCGGAGGAAGTGGATGTGGGAACTCTGAGTCTCGAACTCGAATGCAACCGGGGAATATTTCATAAAAATGACCAAATATTGACGAATAGAAGAAAGCCTTTTAGTACCTTTAACCGGTTAACTGTCATAGATATATGATCAAATGGAATAACTTTTTGTTTTTCAAACGATTTGAATGAAACTTGGTATGAAATGGTTTTTGGGGTCGCTAAATCTGAATTTCGCATCGGAATTGTAAAATTCAATATGGCAGACTCAAAATAGCGAACCAAAATAGCCGCCAATTGACAAACTCACCCCTAAATTCTATTTTTTAGGGGTTGGGGGTGTCAGATGAAAAAAATTACTCCGGAATCGGTTCAGTGACTCAAAAAACCCCTGTGTACCAAATTTTGTGTGATTCACTTAATTTCTCGATGGTACCAGTTTCGGCCCGAGCCTCGAAAATGAAAATGAAAAGGACCGTGCCAGTTAACCGGTTAAAATAAATTATTCCGCGGTGAAACGTAATCGAGACTCCGAAAGCTCACCCCTAACAGAATTCACAACCCCGCGCGCAGATCTTCCGTCGATTAATAGACGTGCCTGTCAGCACTTAAAGCCTCGACTTTATCGTGCCTCCGATCGATCGTCGAAGATCGGAGCACGAGCGAACGTTGGTACCGTTGATGGTGAATCCTCGCCAGCATTCCCATGATCGATCCCGCAGTCGATTAGCCGTGGCATTGGCTCCGCCGCGTTACACGTCTGCCGTAGTGAGATACGAAACGTAACCTGTTAACAGTGAAACATAATCCAATATCCTGGGGTGGGCGACGATCCGCGATGGAGGCTTTCTGCCGTCCGATCGAATGACTCTCTGCCGTGCCAACGCTTCTCTCCGCCCGAGATTAACATAATCTCGATGACAGTGAATTAGACTGGTCGATCGTGTACGCCTACCTGTCGGACTCGTTCGTTCGCACGCCGATAGAAACGGCTGCTGTGCAGATTAATCGCGTTACTCGCCGAGAAACCTTTCTCACCGCGAGACCGATTTACCACGCTCGTCGAGAGCTTCGGTAGAGACGGAGATTTCTTTCCAGAAATATCTGGAATATTGGAAAACCTCGGAGGCTTTCAATTCTAAAGACTTTGTATCGTAGTTTTCATTAGGGGAGGATTTATCGCTTCTGCATTCTTTCGGAGTAAAATAATGGCAGATTGGAACACGTAGGAATTCGATATTAGGTTCGATGCGGCGAAGTCTGCTTCTCTGTAGGTCACTCGAACGCGGTTCATTCATTTATTCACTACTAGATTAAAATACTCGGCGTTGCCCGGGTTTGTTATATGAATGTACGTTCGCATGGTCTTCAATTTAATGCGATAACATATTTAGTATATACACTCAAAGAAAGAAAGTGTTTGTGTTTTAATTTTACTTTGTTTGATTGTACTAATTCAGAAACCTTCGCGGGCGTGCACACAACAACTCACCAAAGTTTCATCGTAATTGGATGACTGGTTTAGGAAAGCATACGGGACAAACGAATAAAACATTCGAAATACACTCATTTGTTGAAACGACTCGCGTGCCACCTATTATAAAATGGGTTTACTAATTCAGAAACCTTCGCGGGCGTGTGCACAACAACTCACCAAAGTTTCATCGTAATTGGATGACTGGTTTAGAAAATCATACGGGACAAACGAATAAAATATTCGAAATACACTCATTTGTTGAAACGACTCGCGCGCCACCTATTATAAAATTGTTTTACTAATTCAGAAACCTTCGCGGGTGTGCGCACAACAACTCAGCAAAGTTTCATCGCAATCGGTTGAATGGTATAGGAACTAGAGCTATTGTTTTGACCCGGGTACTCGGGTACCCGGTGAGACCCCGGGTAGACAAAAATTACTCGGATACCCGGGTACTCGGGTACCCGGTGAGACCCCGGGTAGACAAAAATTACTCGGATACCGGGGTACTCGGGTACCCGGTGAGACCCCGGGTAGACAAAAATTACTCGGATACCCGGGTACCCGTAGGATACCCGACTACCCGGGTAGACAAAAATTACCCGAGTATCCATGAGATACCCGAGTAACTGAAATGCGATGAGATAGTTGAGAATTTCGATTTGACAGTCGATAGTCCATATTCCATCACAGATCGATCAACATTATCCGAATGGCGAACCCTATATCTATCGGAAAGCTTCTATACAGACGCCAAGGGAGGTGAAATAATCGCGGCATTAGTGGTCAGATAACCACGAACGGTTTTTACTGGCCACGTCGCCGCAATACGATAACTTCTCGCGACAAAAAGGCACTCATTAATCATGTACGCCGTGAATTCGCGTCGCGCAGAACGAAGTAGCGGCGAAGGCAAAAACAGAGATATAAATGCATCGATTTACTGCGCACCGAGGACGTGGCTTCGTGAATAATGGGAGAATAATATGAATTGAATAGGTCCGGAGCTGACTCACTGTGAGGCAACTTTCTTTGCGCGCATTTGGAGCAGTGTACCACAAGTGTTCCAAGGACACTCGGGAGTGTGACATCAAAGTGTCGTCGCCGGAGAAAGAGAAGATGGAATTCAACGAGCCTACGCACAGTGTTCGGCGAGATTGCGTGACGAAGAGTTAATTAAAGGGTTCGTGGAAGTGGATCTGGACGCGTCGGGGTCAGCCGATGAACCGTGAACACCGCCGCGCCTTTTTCTTAATAATTCTCGTGCATGCACTCTGGTTGCCCGGCTGCTCGTTGGGACGAGCGGTCGGACCGTGCAAATTGCGACGGCGATTTCGTCGGCGAGATCCCCGATAACGTTCGTCCGCCGAGATGTCTCTGACATAACATTGAATTATAGATATCGTTAGCTGGGGAGCTGAGTGAAATTGTCACCGACGCGTCGCACAACTCGCGATTCCTGTCTGATGCACGCTCCCATTCGGAAAGTCACAGATAGCGAGAGGCTCTTTGTGAATTTTTTCGTTAAATTTAAATCCAGTCGAGAACGTGACCCGAAAAATTAGATTTTGAATGATAAGCAGTAGGTATGTAGTTTTTGATTTGTGATTAAAATAATGTGAAGTCTTCGATGCCATGCCTCTCATAATAGGGTGAATTATCTTTCTATGTAATTAACATTTCCATAGCTTTTTCCAAAATGCAAAATTTCAGTTGCATTTCGCGGTCCCTTTGATGTCGACGGATAATTAAACGGTGGTCCAGTTGTTTTCCCAAATTATATACACCGTTCGCGGAACCGGGCACAAAGGACCGTCCAATCGTACGGCAGAATGCGAACAAATGAACGTTTTGCGAAGCATAAAGAATGCACACGACCGTGTAATTACGGAAACACCTGTACCAACTTTTCGAACCGCTACTTTGTTCTCCCCGGCGACGATATAAAAGCGTCCTTTAATCGCCAGAGGAAGGAGGGACGCTCTGAAATAAAGAGAGACGCCGCGAACAGCGCTTGAAATAAAATCCCACCGAAATTAGCAGCACCGCTCGGCAAGGGACAGTTCTCGATGCTAATCTCGAAATTGCGTCGACGACACTGCATTTCTCCGCGTGAAAAAAAATCCTTTCCCTTTCTTTGCCACGTCGAGCGTCCATGGAAAATGTACTCTATTAAAAAAGCCGTAAAACCTTTTCACGTTCGCTTTACGAGCCGGACGTCGCGCGCGAGGTAAAGAAAGGAACTCGTAAAAGGAGTTCAATTACTTCATCCCTAATCCGTCGTGCTTAATAGGCAGGCTTAAGCTCCTCGTAAATTCCGCGAGCAGTACTTTCCACCGTAAAACAGAGATTACGTAATCATTCCCTGTGTGCTCATTTGAATCGCCGCGAAAGAAAAACGAACCCGAAGGCCTGACAGAATTATCAGAATCATTAATTTTCTATTATTCTTAGGTATCACCGTTTTGCCCGGAGTTCGTTGAAATTTCAATATGCAGGTACTGTAATCAGAGAAATTGTGCTTTAAGACCACTGCGAAACTAAACCCTCGCTAATATAATTCTCATTTCAATTTTATGCGTGTCTTCGCGCTTCTCTAGTTTTCCCGGCTGCGTAGAAATTGAATTGCAGCGTCGAATCGTTTCAAGACACACTTTCTCCTGCCCTAAAAGCCTTCTAATCAGCAGGCTTTACGCTCAATTTCCAATAGACTCGATAGATGATTTGCATTCACTCGACGCGCTGAAGGAGGACGGCGGCAGACCACGAGGAGCCAAGGCTCGCGAAATTGGCGCGAGCATTTCCAAGATTTCTTCGCCCCGCTAACGGCCACTTAACTCGGATTAGCCACGCGGACTGGTATGGGGTTCGTTGATGATGGTAAAAAGCTGCAATAAGTCAGGAACCCTCTCTCCCTCTCAGCCCCGCCGCCCTTTCGCTCCCTCCGTTGATAATCTCATTGCCGATTGCCGAGATACTCTCGCTCGGCTGCGCCAGTTTTCCGCGGCAAAAATCCACCGGCTCATCCGCGGATTTATAAACGTAATTTCCCGGTGTCGGTTAAAATATCGAGCCGCGTGACAGCCACGAAACCGATACGATTTTGGCATTGGAAATAGACGGCCAGGATTTTGTATCGGTTCCCCTGTCCCGTCACACATGTTACTCGAACGTGGGATATCCTTCCCATCGATGATAATCGAATTGTCGCGGAAATGGAGCGAAAGTCTCTCCCGACGCGAGGATATTGATACGCGTAACTCCGTTTTTATTAATTCCCTGGCGATCCTCTTGGCTTTAACACTAAACCTACCAGAGCGGTCAAATGACCGCTTTGGAGACTTTAATCAAAACTATTAAATTCCAGGTTTTCATTTTCCTTGAACTTACTGCATGACTTTTTCTACAATATATAGCTATTAATTTTTCAATATCTATCTCTCTTCTTCTTTCGCTTTTCCTGATAATAATTTGTACTATACCGTTAAAAAAAAAATATAACGTTTATTTAATTAAATTAATTAAATTCCAGGTTTTCATTTTTCTTGAACTTACTGCATGACTTTCTCTATAATATATAGCTATTAATTTTTCAATATCTATCTCTCTTCTGCTTTCGCTTTTCCTGATAATAATTTGTACTATACCGTTAAAAAAAAAAAATATAACGTTTACTTAATTAAATTAATTAAATTCCAGGTTTTCATTTTTCTTGAACTTACTGCATGACTTTTTCTATAATATATAGCTATCAATTTTTCAATATCTATCTCTCTTCTTCTTTCGCTTTTCCTGATAATAATTTGTACTATACCGTTAAAAAAAATATATAACGTTTATTTAATTAAATTAATTAAATTCCAGCTTTTCATTTTTCTTGAACTTACTGCATGACTTTTTCTATAATATATAGCTATCAATTTTTCAATATCTATCTCTCTTCTTCTTTCGCTTTTCCTGATAATAATACGTACTATACCGTTAAAAAAAAAATATAACGTTTATTTGAAAAGCGGTCATTCGACCGTCATCGGTAGAAACAGGTATATATAAAATGTCGGTAGGTTTAGTGTTAATGATCAGTTGTATGAAACCCAGAGAATCCCGATTTATCAAAAATCTGTAGAATGCCAATGATTTGTTCCAGCCTCGGTGAGTAGAAACTTTCGTTCGTTGTTATTTTCTGTGTTTGCATTAAAGACGCTTAATAATAAAAAAAATAAAATGGCCCCGAACAATATCGCCTCCTCCGCGGAGTTCATCGAAATGAAATATTCCTCGTTCAAGCAAGCGGCCGCGCGCGTCCAACGGCCAAAACGGTGCTTATAAAGGCGGCGGGTAACACGATCCTGAGTTATTTCTCCCGTAAGTTATTTCCCGTGTAAGACGGATGCAAGGTGTAGGTACACACGCGGAACGGCAAAAGGAACGACGGGAACAGCAGACGCGCGCGCATACAACGAGATTATACCGCGGGCCGTTTCGTTCCTCGTCTCTTATCCTTCGTTGCCTGGCCTTCTTATTTTCTCGTTTCGCCAGGACCCCGAGACATCGCAGCGAAACCGAGGTAGATCGCGTCTTCCATTTTGTGCGCGAATTCGTCGGCACAATAAGCCAACGCGTTGTTCGTGCTCCTTCTCTAACATTTTTTTTTCTTCACGTGCCCCTCGTTTGTCGAAGCTGTTCCTCTCGGAATTAGGTGACACGCTGCACGAGCTAGCAGGCTGTTTCGACTTTAGTTATCAAGAAGGAGTGGCTTCTTCCTGTGTTCCTTTTATCTGACGAAGTCTTTCATTAGGAGGAGATTGGCGCAGGCGGCGACAAGAATTGAGAAAACTTGTTTTTTCGTTGATGGGAAGAAACAGATTGCTGAGATACCTTTGGCGCTGGTGGAAGACCCGTGTAGCATTTAGTAGGAGGATGTGCGTGATGGGCGAAGCTTAATCTGTATAATCTTGGACGGAGTTTAATTAAATTAGCATCTTTTGTGGGAAAAGAGGAGGGAGAGTTTAGGGGTAGATGTTAGGTGCTTCGGAACTGCACATTCACATCCACTTTACAGATTTTTTTTTATAAGATATTAGCGTTCTTCTTAATGCTCCAGCATTCTCCCTTTTATTACCACTGATCTGTTTTAATGAAATCGGATGCTGTCGGGTTAAATATTCCGCGTGGTTCGTTGCCAGTCGCCCATGAATTTTAAATAAAGATTAGTACATAATGGGCGAGGCTCGTTTCAGAGTCATCTGCATAAATTCTATATGGTAGATTTTCATAATTTGTTGGAGATACTTCGAACCGAACCAGACCCTTTGAAAACCAAAGCATTATCGGAGCGGTGCAGCAATAAAGCCTAAAGGAATGCAGCCAAAGGTGTTCCGCCGAAGCCTTTGTTTCAACTTTATCATCAACAACCATTGATCTCGTAACTGTACATCCAGCATCGACCTCGGGGAATGCGAAGCAGTCGGGCGATATACTCACGTGTTTTGCGAAGGTGTAGTGTGCACAGAGCCCTACGATAAATATAAGCACCACCGACGACCTGAAACAGAAAGAACGGGTTTTTCATTAGATCCTATATTACAAAGTAGAATATTTTGGCAGCTTTGAGAATGGAACTCAAAGGCCACAGTAATCGCACCCTCCTTTAACGCTCAATGATTTTCGCCCCCATAGAGACGAAGCACCCCTCGATAGTGGTGGAGAACTATCGATGGTACTTATCGATGGAACTATCGAAAACTATAGATGGCTTATTTTCACTATTGATAATTATCGGTATTGAAAATCGTAGGTTAGTCAATTGAAAAATAATAACAGCTGAAATTCAGAATCCCAAATTTAATTTGTAATATTATTACAAATCCCAAATTTAATTTGTAATATTATTACAAATCCCAAATTTAATTTGTAATATCATTACAAATTCTGAATTTCAGCTGTTATTATTTTTCAATTGACTAACCTACGATGTTCAATACCGATAATTATCGAGAGTGAAAATAAGCCATCTATAGTTTTCGCTCGATATTCCTTCCCTCACCTTCGCGTCATTATCAGCGACAAATTACGGCAATAAATCAGCCCGAACAGGCTCGAAGCACGCGAGTCTACAGTGGAACTGGTCGCAGCAACATTGACCCAGACTTTGATCCTTGCGTCAATGGGGCTCGTTACGTCGGGACAAGTTTCACCGCGAAGTTGTTCCGCAACTGGTTGCGTCAGCGTGGGCAGACAGTTACGCGCCACGCGGAACGTTCCTCGCCGTTGTCTCCGCCGGAGGAAAGTGAATCTCCTCGGACTGTGCGTGCCGGGCGACGCGCGCCCGGAGAAACGAAAACTGGAACGTGCCACCGGCTAATCGAGCCGATTGCACGCCGATTTATGGAGAACGGTACACGCCTCTCAGGGTCGTTGTTCCCCGGCCGTGCCGCAAGGGCGGCGATAAATTATTTCCCAGTCGCGGTTCTCCCAGCGTTGTTCGCTATTTACATGCGAGCACGCGCCCGCTCGCCCGATAAATCTACCGAGTGTCTGAAATTGTATGAATTAGTCGCGACGCCCGCTACTTTCTCGCCTGATTTATCGGGGGAAATTGTCGAGAACCGCTCGAAGGGAGATTTCACCCGAGCGTACGTGATTTTTCGGCAGATTAGTTACCTCGGGATGTGTGTTTCTCTCCGCGTTGATGATAGTGTCACGGAGCTGCTCGTGCACACCGATCTCTGGGGAATTTCGTCGGATTGGAAGGAGTGGTGGAGAACTATCGATGGTACTTACGATAGTTATTGAAGGTTCTCACTATCGAAAACTATAGATGGCTTATTTCCACTATCGAAAACTATAGATGGCTTATTTTCACTATCGAAAACTATAGATGGCTTATTTCCACTATCGAATACTATAGATGGCTTATTTCCACTATCGAAAACTATAGATGGCTTATTTCCACTATCGAAAACTATAGATGGCTTATTTTCACTATCGAAAACTATAGATGGCTTATTTCCACTATCGAATACTATAGATGGCTTATTTCCACTATCGAAAACTATAGATGGCTTATTTCCACTATCGAAAACTATAGATGGCTTATTTCCACTATCGAAAACTATAGATGGCTTATTTCCACTATCGAAAACTATAGATGGCTTATTTCCACTATCGAAAACAATAGATGGCTTATTTTCACTATCGAAAACTATAGATGGCTTATTTTCACTATCGAAAACTATACATGGCTTATTTCCACTATCGAAAACTATAGATGGCTTATTTCCACTATCGAATACTATAGATGGCTTATTTCCACTATCGAAAACTATAGATGGCTTATTTCCACTATCGAAAACTATAGATGGCTTATTTTCACTATCGAAAACTATAGATGGCTTATTTCCACTATCGAAAACTATAGATGGCTTCTTTCCACTATCGAAAACTATAGATGGCTTATTTTCACTATCGATAATTATTGACCAACCCGTTTAATTAATAAATAAGTAAATAAAAATAAATTATCGGTATTGAAATTCGTAGGTTAGTGAATTAAAAAATAATAACAGCTGAAATTCAGAATCCCAAATTTAATTTCTAATATTATTACAAATTTCAATAGTGAGAAGCATCGATAACTATCGTAAGTACCATCGATAGTTTTCCACCACTAATTGGAAGATCTATGATGGAGCTTTACTACTGACTACTGATATCGAGAATTAGATTTATGGATCTACAAACTATGGTGTTCGCAGGTATTAAAATTTAATAATTAAATACTGCTTCGATGCAACAACGGTGTCTGAAGACTTCACTTAGAACTGCCCCTAAGCTTAAGCATCAAAATAAAGAGTTCCATCGATCATTTTAATCTCAGTAGAAGTGTTGGATCGTTCCCACCATGCACCGATTGTTCCCAACGGGTTCCATTCAAGACTTAAGGCCCACTGTGAGACAAACGATGTCACGAACAAGCCAATGCATCGGCTATTCGCGTTCGTTGAATCCATGAATGAACGTGTTTTTCTGGCCCATCGGAGCGCGCGTTGTTGCGTAAGTTCTTTGAGTGGGCGTCATTCACAGGTTTGGAACGTTGCCCGGTAGTCATTCGCTATTCGAATCGTAGGATTCTGTGTGCGAGCGCGAAGCGGCTGCTATCGGTCCTATGCCATAGCACCCCCTATGAAAAATGGCTCGCCCAATGTTATTGGTCACGAACAATGCGGGATACCGCGGCCGTTTTAACGGGACAACAACGACGACAATCTTCCCTGGCTGGATATAAATTGCTAAAAAGCATGCTCCCATGAATTACGCGCCGCTTCTTCTCCGCGAATTATTCCTGCTGGTAGTTGCATCGTGGGAGAGGTTTTGTGCTTGTACTCCCCTCTGAGATTTATGAGGGTGAAGATTTGTGTTCACGAAGGGTGTTTATGAATTTTTTAAGAGGCATCACTGTTTTACCATTTTTTCACTTGAATCGCCTGAATAAGGAATGAAAACGTTACACGCTTCACTATGATATTTCCATGGTATCTGGAAATCTGCCTCAATAAATTCCGATGGATCGAGTAGATGAAACTCCAAGGAAGCTACTCTGTTGTGCCAATCGTTGTAGATAATTAGCCGCAGGTGCGAGCGGCCTCCTGAGCGAGATACCTACTCGCAGAAAACGTGACAGCGAGCCAGAGGGGGCGTTAATTGGCGCGGTGTTTTCAGTGGTTCTAATTGCGTCCGCGAAATCCTCGCGATATTTCTGCTCGTGCGTGAACACCGCGGCGACCGGTTTCGCCGAAACACGCTTGGTTTATCGCCTCTTGCCCTTGACACGGCTGAGCGCCTCGTGGGTGCGAGTAATTGATCTCTGGTGAACAATTTTAATTGGGCGACGGACGAGATATTGATGCTAAGTGGAATTAAACGGCTCCGTCTTATTATAATAAACGACAATATAATTACGTGAACGCGGTTTGCACACCGCGTTAGCCTCCTCGAAGCTTCAACCGAGGATCCCGAATGCGACTGTATTTAATCGAAAAGAAATTGCCGGGGACTGCGTCCTAGGTATGGCCTTAAAGCCGTTGCAGTCTATAATTTGCAATTTCACGAGCTAACGAGAGATCATTGGACCAACTCCGAAACGGAGTCACGCGACTACGCTGTTGCGCTCCAAACTTCCGAGGATCAAGTTTACGCTTTGATAGCTATCGAGACCCCGGGGGCGAGCACGTAACATCTTTTATGATTCCGGAGCTGAGCTTATAAACGTCCAACAGTTACCAACTGCGAAATTCACGATACGTCGAACAAGATCTGGAACGGCATGAATATGTAAAGCGGCGCCGCTGAACGGACCTGCATCCAGAACACTTCTAACGAGGACCTCCTGCGGGCCGGGTTCGTTACGGGGGACAAGTTGGTCGGCTTATACCGGTCGACCCTCTTGTTGGGCTTTCGAACAATTACAATGCGAACCCCATGACCGACGATGGATGCTGGCTTCAGCGTGCTTCGCGAACTTGCGATTACCTTTTATAAATTGGTTTCGGCGCACTGATTCGGTCACTATAATACGATTAATTTATTTATTTAAGAATAAAATAAAATGACACAGCTATTTAGCAATTAATTATAAAGCAATCCGACGTTTCGGTTCTTGATTTCAATCCTCCTCAAGGCAAGTGAGATTAAAAGTATAATATTGCGTTTGCTGATGATGTATCAGTATGACTGTCGCTGTGACCGGAAGAAATCTCTTTTTCCTCAGTCTTTTTCATATTACACCCACTTATTTTGGCGCGAGCAAGCATTAAAAAAATATAGAAAAAATAATTTTGTGTTCTCAAAGAACATATTAATAAATAGAAAAAACTTCAATTTAGTAAATACATTCTTTTTGTGACAAATAGAAATTCCAAACACTGGTAATTTATCAGCGCCTCACAGTGGAAAGACCTCATAAGGGGCAGAAACTGATGCAAAGCGTGATAGTGGGGGCTCTATTAGTAATCGGTATTCATCGGGGTCGAAATGAAAAAATAGGGATTTTGTTTGCAGAAAGGTGTGACACAGCTATTTAGCAATTAATTATTAAGCAATCCGACGTTTCGGTTCTTGATTTGAACCCTCCTCAAGGAAAGTGAAATTAAAAGTATAATATTGCGTTTGCTGATGAAAAATCTGTCGCAGCGTTGAAGCGAGCACGCGACACGCGAGTCGGTTGGAAGAAGACTGAAGTAAACAGTGGACAAAGCAGACGTAACTAGAGGTGACAATAACTGTGGCCTAAGAAGTCGTTGATATTTCAAATTATCCAAACAAAAATTTTTAAATCTATAATACAAGGCAAAAACCAAATTCTAGCTCATATGGTATTACCTTTTATGACTGATTCCACGATAATTCGGAGGGTGGCGAAGTGCGAGTAATTTAGTTTACCTCGGTAATAATAGTGCACCCTTGAAATCATTAGTGTCTTTAATTTAGAAATTTTACCGAGGATCTACTAGAAACGCGACGTGTTTGAGAGAATGCAAATATGTATTTTGTGAATTTCGAAAGTTCCCTCGATAATGACAGTTTCTCAGATCTAATTAACGCTTAGGCAGGTAAATGGTCCACTGGAAATTACGGGAATTGTGATGGAATAAGGTGCAGCACGGTTGGAAAGGTAGCTAAGCAGTGCGAATAAGGAGCACCGCGTTCCACGAAAATCGAGGCGTTTGAAACGAGCGTAATGAAGCATGTCTGCCCTGCAGTTTCTTAAATCAACCCCCAGTTAGCGTGGATGCTGCCTTCGCGTCGAAACGAGTGGTCTGATTAACGTAGGAATAGCACAGGTGTGAACAATTCCATTCAATATTCAGAATACAGGGAAATCGCTATAAGAATCTGGTTGGTTGTTGTTCCCGACGACGAGTCGAGGTGTACTTCTTCGAGAAAAAAATTCAGCAATTCATTTGCCGCGAAAGAAAGCCCGTGAAATCCTGACATTTCGATTTTTACGTTGCTGCGCCCACGCGAAACTTGCCAGGACCGAGTCGAAACCGCAAATTGCACGCTTCGAGTGGAATACTATCCCGATAACCGAAAGTAAAGTCCGGAGATGCGATCTCCGCGCCGAGGTGCATCCCCGGCGCGGACAAGGGGCTCATTAGTAGCGCGCAGCGATATGCAGAATACCGAAAGCTGCAAAAACGCGACGGCATGCACGCGGCGAAAGTGGCTATCGTATCTGATCGCAGCCGGGAACGACTGCACGTGCCTTCGCGCATGCCTGTGCCGTGGTTAACAGCCAGCCGATAACGTTTTAACTGGTTTATCAGTTATTAATAATGCTGCGTCGGCTCGCGGTCTATTCGATGAAATTCTTCGTCGAACGGAAAACGCTTGGACCAAGTTCCCACGATTTTCGCAACGCTGGCTTTCGTTCTGTGACACCGCGCCACTTGAGAAGTGAAAGCTTGTCTAGTGTTTACCTTCTTCGTAGCATTTACCCTATTTTTTAGTGAAAGAAATTTTTGAGGTCTTCCCAAGCCCTACGCAGAAAACGGAAACGCTGGTAATTTCGAGATTTACAACCGGACACGTGCTGTTAGGAAATAAATTCCAGAAGTTTCGTGGACCAATAAATTGAAGAGGGATCGAAAGGGCGAGGTGTCGGATTAAGAAGTCGAGAGACCATTTCAGTAGTGAAATTCCAAGCGAAATTCCATCGGCTCGCGGGATCTGCAACGTTGCTAATTCGTTAATCATAAATATTCAAGAGTCAATTACCATCGGGCGCGAAGGGTCGTGCACTCTCGCCGGATCAATTAATTATCGATTTCCATTACGCTTGCGTAATGACCTATTAACAGCGTGCGCTCGAGATCCTTCCCCCGGCGAACTTCGGTTTTAATATCACGGCGGACCGCGTGTGCAAAGTTTGCGCGCCTGCGAATATCCCTCTCGAACCGTCCACATGTTTTATTACACGGCTTATCCCATGGTTCCCTTTACCAGCTATGCCATCGGTAATACAGTTATTATAAATTTATACGGTCAAGTACGCGCACATTCTGGACAGGGGTGGTTAACAAGAATCAATTAAGGGTGGACCGTGAAAGTCAACTCGAGTGTCTTGCATTCTGATGAATTATAAAATAGAAACGTTCATATCTCTCTTGATATCAAAGACAATGGGGATTTATCGAGCCCAACTGTTGAGACCCAGCTACCCCAGCTTCTCAGCCATCGATTGCCCTTCGTTCCAAGATTCCGGGATACAATTTTTTTTTTTAATAATATTTATTCAAGAAAAAATTACAATGAGCAGGGTACAGAACCCAATTACTGACACCTGACCAATTACTGTCACCTTAATCTATTTTACTTAAAATAACGAATAAATAAACTATAGAATATAATTTATAGCATAGATTATAGGTTGAATTACATAATTCTATTGGTGTATGACTTTACAATGTTTATTTATTTGTTATTTTAAGTAAAATAGCTTAAGGTGACAGTAATTGGTCAGGTGTCAGTAATTGGGTTCTTTACCCTATATATCACATCGTTCACTGTAGGGAATAGTCTACCGCTTGTACATATGTTCGCTAGATTGCCAAATCGCTTCGGCGACGCTCACAACCTACTAATACTATATTTTCGTGGGATACTTATAATATCTTTTCTATTCTAAGCGCTTTCCCGATTGTGACGGGAGACAAGTAACAACCTTACGTACCATGTTCCGAAAAAAAGGATAGACACGTGTCTAATAAAACCGGGACGGAGTATTCCGCGATACAAATCACTGGACGAAAAGATCCCGCCACTATCCATCACCAACGAAACCGTCCACGTTATTATAAACGACCCCTAACAATCGACAATTAACATGTCGTTCTTCTGCAAGGCACAAGGAGCAGCCGATCGATCGCGCGTACGTGGATATTACCGACCGGACGGAGTTTCGAATCGCGCGGGAAGCAAGGAGGATCCCGGTGTGCATCCTGGATGATGCACCTCCGCGGTGCACCACCTTTCCGATGTAGCCGCGTCCCGTACAATGGATAGGTGCGCCCTGTCGGCGGCTCCGGTCAATTACGATCGTCTGAAAAACAAATGGCCCCCGTTTCGATAATTAACGACACGGTGGATCGGGTTTCTCCAGTCGGGTCCGTCCCGTTCCGCCACGGCCGGCCTCGCGATGAAATATTTCGCGACAATTATCCTGGCCCGGAGCGCTCCGTAACGGTAACCCTCGTTCCGATCGTTCACCCGCATTATCCATCCTCCCCCATTACGCTTTTACTTTTACCGAACCTTGGCTCGAGGCTTCAATTATGTCACCGATGGCTCGCTTCAAGCTGCTCGTAAAATCTCCCCTTCTCCTTCTTCATTTTTTTTTCTTCTTCCTCAAAATGTAGGTCGAACACAGAGTTCCCTCGGCGCGCTGTTTAATTAACTCCCGCGGAAATTCGTCGCGGTCTCGGGGTTGGAATCGAAGGCGTATGATTTTCGTGGCTGGATGCACACGTGCACGCGCGCCGAGAGTAATTCGAGGGCTCGATCGAGACGTGTAATTTTCACGATTGCACCGGGGGGAAATCGATCCCTTTTTACCGCGTTGCCCCTCGCCTCGCTTCATCGCGTGTAATTACTGTGGACAATATAGCGAGGCGTGAACAGGCTTGAATAAGAGTTATGAGAGTTCGTTGTACGTGCGCGTTAGATTAGCTTGTAATTTCCACGGGCTGTTACAGGCGGGAGTGTAAATACTTTGTTGCTGGACGTTCCACCAACTTCGGAATACCTCGTTGCACTAATTGCTGCGAAAGTTCTAATAAATCAAGGTGGTGGCAGACGCGGCAATTATCCTCGACGACTTTTCTCAGAAACACCCGGTTGGCAATTCAGCTCGATAAGCGCGATTACACGCACCCCAATCGGCGACGACTCCGCGTGACAAATTGGCCTTAATAATTTTTGCGAATTTAGATTTATGGGGTCTGACGCTCATGGCCGTCACAGTTAATTTAGGCGAGTCCGGGTGTTTTCGCCGCCCCCGCTATAATAACGGAAGCAGCGACGATTTCGACATCAATTTCTTTTAATGCACGCTCCGACTTCGTTAGAATTCGCCGGGAATATAAACGAGCGCGACCACTCTCCCGCCTCGGAAAATGGGTCGAGACGTGGTGTTAACTTCGAACTCTTAACCGGACAGACGGGACCCGGGGAGCGTGGCAACTTTAATATTTTACGGAGCACTTTCTACCTCGCCTCGTGCCGCTCGGCGTAAATATTAAACGTGCGTGCAGGTTTCATTCCACCCCCGCGAGCATCTCGCTATCGTTGTATGCAAATATGATAAAAAATATTCTATGGGTCCTCTGCTTTCAATTTCACCAATTCGTTTCGATAAGACGGGAAAGAAAAAGTGGATGGTTCCATCGAAGAATTTAAAAGTGGACGCGCGTACAACCGCGGCTGACCGAATACTGAGCTATTTCCCTAGAGTTTCCTCGTAACCTGCCGCAGAGTTTCATTACAACGCGCCTCCGTAATTCCTCTGATCATCGCACCATACTTTTCAAGTTTATTGCCAATTCAGAATCAGCTCCTCGCCTCCTTCGCAACCATTGTCCGTAATAGCTTCTTTTTACGAGGAATTTCAAGCTTCGAGATTAGTGCGCCGGACGTGTTATCACGGCGATTTCACGGTGCCAGGTTCGAGCGGAGGGGAGGCAGGGGTCCCTTAAAGTAACTTCGATCCGTGAAAATTCCAGGTGAATCGCGATCTTGCGTATATTCGCGCGAAGATCCGCCGGGCCTCTTATCTCTCATAATCGCGCATAATCTCTTCATTATACGTCTCGACTTCGGTATCCAATTACTCGATTCGGGGTCGAAGGCGTCTTCGACGGGCCCTGCCGCGAAGATTGCTATCCTATTCGCCGGCGAAAAAGAGCGCGAACCTCCGGCATTAGCCGGTTATCCGAATGAGCATCTAACCGCCAGCCGATTCTTGGGAACGTGCCAGCGCGGATGGTCGGAATTATAGGGCCTCGTAAAATCGCGGTTAGGACTCCCTGGCTGGGTGATACACGCGTCCGGAAATTTTGGACACCGTGCCGCGGGGTCTTGTTACCGTTTGTCGTGTGGCACCGATAAGTAAGTATCATTTCGGACTTACAAGGGAAGATACCGAACCCGGAAATTCAAAAAATTCGGAAACTTTGTGGATATGTAGGGAATTTCCTCTTGATTACAACGCAATTTTTTTGCTGCCCAAAATCACTCTAAGGGGGTGAAAATTAACCCCTGGAAAGCTGGTTATTTTCCGATTTTGTGTTATAACTCGTGAAATGTAAAATAATTTTTTTACCAAATGATAGATCTAATTAAAAGAAGTAACTTCTGTCTTGAAACTTTTTTTCTATCTCGTAGAGTTCGCGAGTTATAACACAAAATCGGAAAATAGCCGAATTTTCGGGGGTTAATTTCACCCCTTTAGAGTGATTTTGGGCAGCAACAAAGTTTCTGAATTTTTTGAATTTCCGGCTTCGGGATCTTCCCTTGTTAGTGTTAGAATTGGTTGCGAAAATTCTTTTGACACCCGCTACTTTTAACAGGAATTATTAATATTACTGAAACTCTAATTCACAGAAATTTTGAAGCTCGAGTTCACGAGTATCATAATTAAAGATCAGCTCGGGTTTCGTTCCCAACAATCCAGAAACAATGTCTCTGGAATAAAGTTTGTCGACATAGTTCCCTCTTTGGTTATATAATTCAATATTAAAACACACGCGAGCGACTTCCACGGGACAATAAAGTGGCAAGGGTTACCATCGCGATTTACATTGCTCTAATAATAATAATAATAATAAAACCGCGGACCACCCCCGTATGGCCATCGTCCAATCACTGTCGAATTCCGCAATTACGATTAATCTTAGGATCGCTTAACCAGTATCCTTTCGAGAACAATAGAGTGAAGCCAGCTCATCGAATCCGCTGATGCGACTTAATCCTCTCGTGATACAATCACATTAGGATTCCAGCAATATCCACGCAATGACCCAGGTCAGGATCGAATATAGGTTTGCGCTCTGGTGGTGATCTCGAGGAGACGCTCGTATCTCGAGGAGGATAATAAACGGGGACTTCTGGTTAATTGAAAGCTCAGATACGCGTCCAAAAGGCACGCGCGTCTTTTCTCCTCCAACGCCGGACTCGCTTGTGTATTCGTAATTGCTCTCGAGGCTGTTTAATCGATTGCTCGAACGGTGTTCCTAACGACACTAAATGACCAATCTTCTCCGAGGGAATAAAGGATCCCAATGGAGCGCTCAATTCTCATTTTACGGTTCAAGATTTGAGATTTCAGGTTAATGGATGTATCACTGAAAATGGAGCACTGGATCTGGGGACAGGCTCTGGCGGAAAATCTTCAAGACTCGGTGGGTGGCAGGTAACAAGGCGCGCCATCGAAAGCAAACGCCTTCGGGATAAACTCCATTCATCGAACCCATCAGACTCAATGGAGATTGGATTCCTAGATACTTCTCGGAACTCCTATCTTTTGCCAAGATTCCCTCATAATAATACTCATCCGACTGCGTAACTAAATATACCCGCGTTAAGCTTGCCTTCGAGTAATTTACTGCGGACAGATCGAATTATCGTGGGAGGAGAGAGGGAGGACTGCGTATATATTCAAGAATTTTCAGAGGGTTGCTTTTCTAGCAATGATGATATTCAAAGCTACCTGAGACTTTCAATTGAAGAAAGTACCTATACAATCGAATTAGAAGTAACTAAAAAAAAAACAGAGTCAGATTCTCTGGCGCCGAGGCTGCGATAACTCAGGTTTCCGACGAAGTGAGACGAGTTTCATGGTGCGATTGAAGATTCGCTGAAAAACCACATTCCCCCGCTATTATCCTCCTAATCGCGCGGCTTAATGGGAGCCCCGGGAAAAAGTCCTCTGCCACGGGTGAGAGTTTATCGCAATGGGAAAACGGTGGTGACTTACGACTCGTTGGCCGGTCCACTCGACCGGTGCAATTAATCATCCCTCGAAGAACGCGTATCTAATTCCTTGACGACGGCCACGAGAAAATCACGTCATTAAAACCGAGAGAGACGCGAGAGACGCTGTAAAACCTGATCGAGGATCTCCGCGAGGCGATCCTCGTAAAGCTGTCGCGCCCGCGATGTCGGCGAACAGTTGCAGCGTAAAGCATGCGACTTATTGGCAATTGGACGGAAGTGAAGTCCGTCGGATTGTTCGCGGAAACGCACGCCAATTAGCGACGCTGTGTTACCCGCGGTTTCGTTTCTTGCCGGCTCGGCCTCGCATGGGAAAGCTTCTCCCGAAGAAGTCCCCGCCGAGGTAGACAAAGGAACGGAACGCAAACACCGAGCTGCCGCAACTGCGAGCCGTCGTGGAAAGCTGCCTTGTATGATTTACGAATTAGAAAGGGGCTTTCGTAGTGTATTTTGCAGTGTTTGCGGTGCTCGTGGCCGCTGAAGAGATTCGGAAATACAGAGGTCCCAGCGATTTTAATAAACTGCAACAGCTATCGCGAGACCAGTTGCCGATTCGGAGGCTCCAGCTCGGGCGAGATGAGGCAACTTATCAAATCTGCAGTAACGACTTCTATAGGAACAAGGGGCCTATTCTTAAGACCCATCAGAACTTCAACTGATGAAATTTCGATTGCAACGAGCGCCCGAAGAATCTTCGATCACGAGCCCCCTTTTTGCTCCAGCCCCGGGTATTAACTTCATTCTCCTAATACCCTTTCAGCGCGAGAAACTTGGAACGCGAAACTCCCGCAACTTCGATACTCCAGGGGCTCCGAATTCTTCCAACCTTCCCACCCGCCCTCAGATTGTTGTTGCTCCGAAGGAGTGATCTGCTCTCACAATCAACCCTTCAGCTGAGCGAGGGACCAGGAGACGCCGCGTCGGGACGGCTCGCAATATATTTGTCGCGATAAAAAAAACGGGAGAAAACGGGACCGTCTGTGGAGATACATTGTTGTCTGCCGGCCGAGACAAAGAAACCGATTCCAAGAGTTTTTTTTAGCCCGAGCGGGAGGGTGAGGGTAGTCGGTCTCTGTTTTTCCAACGTCACGCGCCTCCGTCTCCTTCCTCTGCTTCCTATTCCTGTCGTCGGCCCTACAATTCTACTTCTGCTGATGAAACTCTCCATTTCCATCCGTACATCCTTATTCCCCGCGCTGTTTGAAACACCATCATCGGCGGACGAGCTTGTTTCGTACTTCGTCTCGTTCGAGCGAGCTGCCCGCTGAATCGACGAGCACCGCGACCGGGTCGCCAAGTTCGGCGAGAGGATAGCCTTGCTCGAAGAATAATAGCCACCAGGGGAAATAATCTCCCATATACCGGCTTGGATATTAGAGCAAACTGGGCACCTGGACGGCTAGAAGATTCATGGTAACGTCGGACACGGTCGTTGTAAACTTGAATATATCGTACGCGTGATAATTCAATCAGGGCGACTGTCTCTGTGCGGCAAAATTGGTAGAAAGGAACAATTAAAATCAATGAAACCAGTAATATAAATAATCTTTTTGATAAAGCGTTAAAAAAGGAGATAATACACGTTTTAATTTAGTATCACACTTAATAAAAAATAAAAAAAATGAAAAATAATTTTTGCCGTTCTCTATATTTAATTATAAATTTAGTATCACACTTAATACAAAATAAAAAAATAATTTTGGCCGTTCTCTATATTTAATTATAAATTTAGTATCACACTTAAAAAATAAAAAATAATTTTTGCCGTTCTCTATATTTAATTATAAATTTAGTGCCACACTTAATAAAAAATAAAAAATAAAAAATAATTTTTGCCGTTCTCTATATTTAATTATAAATTTAGTATCACACTTAATAAAAAATAAAAAATAATTTTTGCCGTTCTCTATATTTAATTATAAATTTAGTATCACACTTAATAAAAAAAAAAAAATAATTTTTGCCGTTCCCTATATTTAATTAGAAATTTAGTATCACACTTTATAATTAAATACAGAGAACAGCAAAAATTATTTTTGCCCAGATAGGTGGAAGAATAAAGGTGCTCTGAATAAAATCGGAACACGTGGACGTTCGTGCGAGTGTCTCCCTTGGAACTGCAGAAATTTGCAGGATGATCGATGCTGAAGGAGCGACGGTACTCGGTGAAGATCGTTTTCAGTATCACGTTTGCTTAATAATTCGTGGAACGACGCCGAGAGGTGCTGGCGGATCACCCGTTTGATGAACAGCCGGCTGTAATAAAATCAATCTCGGACAGCGTTCATTAAGGGTTACGAGCGTTTCCATTATACGCCGAGCGATACGGGCGCTTTGTAATACAGCAGAAGAGGGGCCATGCGGAATTGCGGGCAACATTACTCAACGGCTTCGAAAGCACGTCCAGTTTCACGCTCGGCTGCCGTAAAAACAAGTGTCCCGGCCACGGGCACGTGAAAAGGAAGGGAAAACAAAAGGGATGGTCTCGCAAATTCTAGGCTGCGTTTCGCGGTGAATAGCTCTGCAAGATATCGACCGCGGGCAGGCGTTTTATTTTTCTGCGCCCCGTGGAATGGACTGTTCGTGATTGAAATATGGGCGGAGAAATCGGGCCCGTTGCACGGAATCGCGCAAGATTCTGAAATATTTAACGATTTTCCAAACGACGATCTCGTAAACAGCACGTTTTTCACGGGGAATAACACGCCAGCGGTGATTTTGCTTGGTCTAGTCGAACTGTAGGTACTTAATATTATACAGAAATCAGTGCGCATATATTTGAAGAAAACTGGGTTATAAAACTATTTTTGCGACAGTATATGTATCTGGAAAGATTCTCTTCTTGATCAAGTAGTTTAGAGATGACGAAGCCGACTGACTTCGTCATTAAGTCCACCCACGCATGTTTCTAGGATGTTAACCCAAAACCATCACTTGTATTGGAATGCCAACACGTTTGGCACTTTGAAATGCATTGAAATTCGAGAAATGAATGCACACCTCTGTTTGAAAGTGAATACATATAGCCTTTCTTCTCTAAACTGTTATACATCATGTTAAGGAATAAGAAACAACGGCTATTGCATGATGGAGTTCCCCTATCAGAACAGAACCCCGCTGTCCTTAAGGGCCAAGGTAAACGAAGCAGGAACGAAAAAAACCAATCCATCGTCGACTACCAAAATCGTCGGTAGCCCCTTTGTCTCTACTACGGGGCTAATTGAGCGGAACCCAGGCTAGCAATAGGTATAACAGGGTTCAGCTTCGATCGTCCTCGCTCCGGCCTCCCTGTTCCCTCTCCGAAATGTATAACCTGGCCGCCTCCGCTGGCCGTTCTTTCACTAGCCCTTTTGGGATTCCTCCGGTGTCGAAAAAGGGCCCCCTAAGATCGTCGGCCGGACCCCCGTTTGGCCTAAGAATTCGCTACTCTTCCGTCCGAGTGGAGTAGAAGACTCCTCGGAAGAGGATAAAATTACTTCCACGTTGGAGCAGCGAAAAATTACTGCTACTACCGAGGAGACAGATTATTAAACTGAACAGAGTCTCATTCAATAGTAAAATGAAGAACCAGAGAATTCTTTAGCACTACGCGGAAATTAAAAGCAACAACTCGGTGCCTCTGAGAAACAGCTATCGACGACGTGTTTATTGCCGCCTGTTAACAGCACTCGCGGATATCAGTTAATATAATCATAGTAACACGATTAAAGCCTTCGGTTCAGAGAATCCTATCGCTAACGGAGTGTTGACAGCTCTGAAGGGCCTGCGTCTGCCAGTTGTCAACGACAATCCAACTATGTATCTCGAGTGGTTTGGGTCACTCGTAATAAGTCCGCAAACTTGCTGCTCGGTTCGCCTTTCCAGCGATGCAACGTGTGCGCGCCACGTGCATTAAAATCGTGTCTGGCATATCGACGGTGCCTCTTAATCCAGAGTCGTCGAAGAGGAGTGGTGATTCTAGGGAACCTCCAACTCGTCTGGAATACTCATTGTAACGATGTAACGATGACAGGGGTTCACAACGATGGCAAGTAGAAGAAGAGTGGAATTATAGCGTCTTTGAAAACCGGGCTCTCTTTCGGGTAATAATATTATTTATTCTTTATCGAGGAAGAAACGACATTAGCGATCTTCCCAGTGTAGCGTTATCGATGAATCCAAATTCAACTTCGATGAATACAGATTCAACTTCGATTCAATTTCGATGAATCCAGATTCAACTTCGATTCAATTTCGATGAATCCAGATTCAACTTCGATTCAATTTCGATGAATCCAGATTCAATTTCGATAAATCCAGATTCAACTTCGATTCAATTTCGATGAATCCAGATTCAACTTCGATTCAACTTCGATGAATCCAGATTCAATTTCGATGAATCCAGATTCAACTTCGATTCAATTTCGATGAATCCAGATTCAACTTCGATTCAATTTGGATGAATCCAGATTCAATTTCGATTCAATTTGGATGAATCCAGATTCAACTTCTTTTCAATTTCGATGAATCCAGATTCAACTTCGATTCAACCAGATTCAACTGTTTTCAATTTTCAACTATACTCGCCAATGGAAATACTGGAATATTTTCAGTACCAATACATTTACCGGGAAGACTGCAATGGAAATAGAATCGAGGGAATCACGCGGCCGTTGGGATCGACGTTAAACGCGAAGGCCGCGAAATTCCGTCATTTAGGAAGGATGATGAGCATGGAGCGCGAGGAAATGCGGAGGAAGAGGTGCTATCGTCCCAGCATCCGGGATGTCGCTTGCTATCTAAACGGACAGAGGCTGGTATCGCGGCCTACGCGAGGCCAGGCGAATAAACGCTCAATGAATCCACGATTTCGTTACGTTATTAACCTTTCTGCCCGTTTCGCCTCGATGGCGCCGTGCCATCGACAAGAAATCCCCGATAATCCAAAAATACCGATCTCCCGATCGAATATACGCGCATTGACACTTCAATATTAACTGCCATATCCTGAGAACTAGTATTTAAAGATACGTACACACAGTGACTGTGATTCTAAAGCAACGAATAAAACTACGCGCATAATCTGAATGAGCGAGTACGCGAGGGCGAATCACTCGCGCGCTTTGGAGACTACGAGACTCTTGCATCCATCGAGCAAGCAATCCATCCAGGTACCCGACAGCGGAGCATGAAACGTCAACTGAGATTATCCAGATTTTCCACTCGACAGCCCCGAGTTGAAAGTGCTAACGCCCTCGGTATTAACATTTCCAAACAGAGGGAGGAACGTGAATGGAACGCGACGCCTTTCGATCGCGCGGCTCGTAATTGAATCGTTAAACAATTTCGTTTACCGCGGTGCTCCGCGGCCGATCACCACAAATCGGGAAATCGGTGTAATTCGTTGTTTGCCAGGAAACAACGGGAACGACAGGTGAAGGTTGCGCAATGGTGGTCACGCACACTATCAACTTGTACTCACACCGTTTTCATTATGTTAATGGCAGAAACGAGCCGGGGCTTTAATTATGACTGCCGCCTTTCGCGACGTGAACGTAATTGGAATGAAATCCTTGGAAGCTTTCCGGCCGATTTTCGTGGAACACAACCACGCGAAACGTGGACACCTAATGAAACAGCTTTATAATTGAATAACGGGGAAAATTGAATGACGAGGGTGATCATCCGGTTTCGATTAATTTTCTGTAATTATCCTTTCTTGGAAGCTTTTGTAGCATTTTTGTGACTATTTCGGTAATTAATTAGACGTCCTATCATTTCTATGATATCAGTGTCCGTGCACGAACATATTAAAAAAAAATCTTACGAAATCTGATTGCGTAAGCTCGCAACGGCGAATCCTCGAAAGTTTCTTTACGTAATTTCGCAAACACTGTTCTCCTAGTGTTGTCCTTTACCGAAACGTTTCTTGCTCCAGTCGAAGGTATCCCCAGCGAGGATTTCTGCTGCCTCGCCTTCGTCTAGCCCCCGCGACGATTATAGCAATTTACGAGGAACGCCACGTTTCAGGGCCGCGGAAGACCACCCGCGCGAACGCGAACGCCAGACGTGGAAGCAACGACCGACACGTGGGGCCTGCCGGATTTTTGATACCATGCCTCGCAACAGCAATGAGATCGACGTGACGTAATCCTGCAAGACACTCCTGACTATTTCTGTGCGGTAGCAGCACGTGGCGAGGACGGCGAAATTCGGCGTCCCATTCGCACCCAACTTCCCCTCAATTTTTTCTCAAAGCATCACAGAGTTCTTGCAATTCCGCGAGAGTTCCCGCGAACCTTGGTAAATCATCGTTGCTCGCGTGCTCCGGGCAAATCACCGCTACACTTTTTCTCGCGAATTCTTGTCCTCGCGTTGGGTTGATGCAGTGGTGGAGAACTATCGATGGTGCTTACGATAGTTATCGATGGTTCTCATTATCGAAAACTATAGATGGCTAATTTATATTTTCACTATCGATAATTATCGGTATTGAAAATCGTAGGTTAGTCAATTGAAAAATAATAACAGCTGAAATTCAGAATCCCAAATTTAATTTCTAATATTATTACAAATTTCGATAGTGAGAATCCCAAATTTAATTTCTAATATTATTACAAATTTCGATATTGAGAATCCCAAATTTAATTTCTAATATTATTACAAATTTCGATAGTGAGAATCCCAAATTTAATTTCTAATATTATTACAAATTTCGATAGTGAGAACCATCGATAACTATCGTAAGTACCATCGATAGTTCTCCACCACTAATTTTCACTATCGATAATTATCGGTATTGAAAATCGTAGGTTAGTCAATTGAAAAATAATAACAGCTGAAATTCAGAATCACAAATTTGATTTGTAATATTATTACAAATTTCGATAGTGAGAACCATCGATTCTGAAACTATAGATGGCTTATTTTCACTATCGATAATTATCGGTATTGAAAATCGTAGGTTAGTCAATTGAAAAATAATGACAGCTGAAATTCAGAATCCCAAATTTAATTTCTAATATTATTACAAATTTCGATAGTGAGAACCATCGATAACTATCGCAAGTACCATCGATAGTTCTCCACCACTAGGTTGATGTATAGTTTTCTCCCTCAAATACTATTTTAGAATCGAAGCCGAACGTATCTTTTCCCTCTCCTTTGCCTTCGAATATAGAAACGTATAATCGTACATTCCTCAAAGAGAACGAAGCTTAATTTCCACGCAGATTGTGCTTGCACGCACTTTCCATTCATTCGCGAGGCACGCTTACCTACTCGAAAGAATGAAACGAAGCACAATAAATTCCACTTCTACCGTTCCCCGTTCATTAATTCTGGTTCCTGCGGGATCCAAACAGCAATAAACGCTTTCACCGTAATCAGCAAACAAGACCCGGCGAGGACAGTTTACGTTTAACCCACTCGAACAGAAACGTGTAACTCTGGAGCTACTTTATCTTTGGACAAACTTTTGCAATTATTCCTGCAGGTACGTTTTCGCTGGGACAAAATACAAATCCCATTAAACCACCGTGTTGGTTATGTTTGGCGTTTTAAACGCTTCTCTTTGGCGAGTTGAATGAATTATTGATTACGGTCGCGGTGGGTGTGATTGCCGTGTATTGCATACCGGTCGTGTGCGTTATGTCACGTCTTCTAATGTATGCAGATGGCTCGGGCGATGTCGTCACTAACTGAACCGCGCTCGGCCGGGCTCGTATTAACACCGAAGCCCAGCATTGTTCCGTGTAAAATCATTGATAACGAGGGCCAGATAGCGTCGTTACGCGCTCGCTTGATAAGTCCCGTAACCCAGAAGTTGCTTCACAATTTGCCTGGAATTGACACGACGGTTCGAGAACGTGACCTTGGAGATTTTAGCGATGCCCCAGTGTTTGCGAATAATATGATCGGATGGGCGCAAAAATTCGCACCGTTGGTTCTGCGCAAACAGTCTTTTCGCAGCTCTCGTTTCGAGGCGCGACTTGCGCGGGTTCCTCCTCGAAGTACGAAGAATAGTCCAACTCGCTTAATTGCCGAATAAGCTCAAGTTGTTTTTTCTCCGCGCTGTTTCGTGGCACCCGGTTAGCTACTGTTGAATAATATTGAGCGACGAAGCGACCGAGTCAACATCGCTTCGATTCAATTCCCAATCGCCTCGCCTCGAGGACAAAGCAATCCGCACGCGCTTTCGGAATTAGTTTCAGGCCGGATTAGGCATAGTGGGCGTTTCAATCAGTCACCAGGAATCTCAATGGCAATATTAGCGAAGGTAAGTAGCCGCGACGCACGGTTTCCGCTGGGAATACGATCTTCTTCGTTGCTTGTGTAACAGGGCACGTATCGATAGGGCGTCGGGAGACTTTCAAAGCCTGATTTTTTTTTTGACACTTGAAACTTTTTCAAATACACGGTTGTATATTCGGAAGTATATATTTTAAAGTTCTTGTTTTTTTTTGCAATGCGATATCTTAATAAATAATGGAATTATAGGCGATCTCCCGGCAGCGTTTTTTATTTAAATATTGTACTTTACGGTGACCACTGTAGCTTTAACTTGATTCATTAAAAATAAAAAATTCGTTAGTAGTAGTTAGTATATTAGATAATCTATTCCTTAATCGCGGCTTTTTCATTTCCGGAGCGTAGTTTTTGTTTTACCGATGAAAAATTATAAAAATGAGAGCGAGTCTGTGGCGAAAATCCCTACTTTAGCTATGAGAAGCCGCTGTTTTGTAGAAAATTTATTTTTCGAGATAATGACCGATAATGGACTAGATAATTTAATATACTAACTAAATTCAGATGAACCAAGTCGAAATTAGATATTTCTAAATTATTTATTTATATTTTCCATCGCAAAAATTAGAGGAAGTGCAGTATATTTGGAATACCAGTTTGTTTAAGACGAATAAAAAATTACGACAGAGGATGGGAACAAATTAAACTACATAATATCATAGAGAAACTAATAAACTTTCATATTTCTGAACGTCAATAAAAATAAAAAACAAAAAGTAACTGAAATTTTGGTTTGAATGAAAAATGACAAGAAGTATCGATTTCGTTAAGGTGCAGGTAATTTGGAATATCGACATTCCTAAAATATAGATATCTTGAGGAGATATGTATAACAGAATGTTTATAAAAATGCTAAGAACGGTTACATACTGCGCTCAGTCACGGTTCACACGTTTCTACTTTCTACCAATCTTGAAGATTTAGATGTCTATAAAACAATATTTACACAAATGCTCCTAAAAGGTTATACAGGTGACAGACGAAACTGACGCGGTGGTATCCATTACGCGTGAAACAAAAGCATCGGTAGGCTTTGGAATATTCCAAATTACCTTCATCTTCGGTATTCCGAATTAGCAACATGGCATCGAAACCGAAAATTTCATGTCACACTTTGTATTCTCGAAATTATCGCAAAACTGGCACGGAACCATAGAAGGAACATGCAAATCAGTCGATTAAGTGTTTAACACTAAAGTTTTGACATATTTTAACCATGATTGGAACGATTGAATATGCGCTGAAAAAGTTTTGCAGATTGACGTTTGCTTCCTCTGCAGATTAAGTCGAAAATGTAAAAATTGCGGTTCATCCACAAATGTCATTAGTTAAGAGGTCATTAGCCCCTATAATCTACGGTGTTACAAATTAAATAGCGTTAGTAGTTTATTAGATACTTCGGTATTCCAAATTACCAACAGTATTCCACATATGCTGCACTTCCTCTACTACAAGTAGGTTAACATATACACTTTCGAATACATAAAAGTCCGATTAAAAAATCCTTTAAGTTTTTCCTCCAAAAATTCCCAAATAGCTATACATGTTTTTTCAGACCTCATAGGTAGGCATAACCCCTCAAGTATTTGATAAAATAACCCTAAACAGCGAAGTTCATGAATGAACTGACGGTCTCCAAGCGTTAATTTGCTATCCGAAATCTGAACCCCACTACTTGCCTTTACATTTACGTGATATACAGCCAATTACATTCCTATCAAACCGCTCTGTATCGCTACTGATAACACAACATAAATTCCCGCTCCTTATCAATGAAACGCAATGGATTCTCCGAAGCTATGATTAATAAAACAGCCCGGCTCGCGTTGACCAACGCCGAGCCGCGGAATAGGAGCGCAACGCAAGGGGAAAACTGTGGTACGGTCTAGGAAGAGCCGATAAGTCTCTACGAACGCGCGCGCAATCAACGGGCCACGAAGGAAATCGCGGCGCTTCCGGTTTCCCGTGCGTCTCCGTAGCTGGTACTTTTAGAACACCCGATAAACAATCCCCGGCGTCTATAATAGTGACCGACGCGATAGACAGGCAGGCTTCTGTGATCCTCTAATGGTATGCTGATGGAGTGACGCTCTGCTAACTCCGCCGTCTACGAGCAATTGCGCCCGCGGTTTCATACAATGTTTCGTCGCCGGCACGCGCACTCAACGGGGCTAATGACACGTGGCACACGTTACGAAAACATTACGCGGCAGACCAACGAGTCTTTTTTTCGCTTTACGAGGCCGCCTAAGAGGGTAATCTCTTTGTTTTACGGGGCTCTCGCGACGTGTCTGCTGATGAGCCAGAAACGTGATCGCGGTTTTACAGCGAGGGAAATAATCAACTTTGGTAGGAATTCCTTGGGGGAGGATATCGATACTGTATCGATAGAGGTAACATCGCTTTTCGATAAAAAAGTCTCTTGGGGAGGAGTAGCTCGATAAATCCGAGCAGCTCGAATTTTTTCGAGTAGCTCGAATTTTTTTGAGTAGCTTGATAAATCCGAGTAGCTCGAATTTTCTCGAGTAGCTTGATAAATCCGAGTAGCTCGAATTTTTTTGAGTAGCTCGATAAATCCGAGTAACTCGAATTTTTTCGAGTAGCTCGATAAATCCGAGTAGCTCGAATTTTTTCGAGTAGCTCGATAAATCCGAGTAGCTCGAATTTTTCCGAGTAGCTCGAATATTTTCGAGCGGCCCGAATATTTTCGAGCGGCCCGAAAGAACCGAGAAACTCGAATTTTTCGAGCAGATCGAAAATATTCGAGCTACTCGGATTTATCGAGCCACTCGGTTTTTTGGGGACTCGGCTCGGCTCGCTTTTTCCGAGTACTCGAACAGTTCTACGGCGCCCACACCCATCCAGAACGTGCTCGAATGCTAAAGAGCACGCGGCGATTTCGTGGTGAAACAGAATTATTGAATTACGAGACTTTCGGCTTATAAAACACGCGCGACTCACAAAGCCGGCTTCTATATCATCCACCGAAAGAATTCGAAACAAGGCGGACCCACATCGTTCGCTGGTGCCGAATTCGCGCCGGTGACGACACTTATGTGCTCTGGCTTGCGTCAGCTCTCTGTTTAAAACAGCGGGTGGCACCGTAGAGACATTATCGGGCGGATTCGAAGGCAACGGTTGAATTTAAAAACTCGATAATCAAAACGTTCGGGAGTTCGCGCGCGGCTACTTCCGGGGCTTTTACCGCCCACCATTCGGGCCGCGGTTATTTCTGGCCGACAGATAAAACTCTTCTTGAACGCATTATCCCGAGTCCACGGCTCGGCGCGGCTGCGAAAGTAAAAAAAAGTCTGCCCGCGGTGCCGTTAAAAGTTCTTTCGCTGGGAGAAAGAGTTCGATGCTTGGGGGAAGGTCTTCGCGGCTTGATGGGTTCAACGTTTCGTGAACGAGTCACATCTTGCTGGATTGGACACCGAGCGCCTTTCATGTTTGATACCGAAGAGGTTCCTAGAATTTTTCAACCTCCCCTTTGGTTTCAATGGAAGCTCGAGTTTCCTGCTTCGTTTTCTCACTAAATCAATTAAATCGTATCGAATCTCATCGACATCCTTTATGATACGAAATCCTCAGTATTTCTAACTTATTACGCTTGAATTTCACTAATTAAAATCGCAAGAAAGTGTTAAGTGACAATGTTTTAATTCACAGAGGGGATGAATGAGTCGTTTCCGCGAGAACTCTTCCGCATTTGCAAACGTTTACCTTCCACGCGTGCTCCAGTAGACATTTGAAAGTCGCGGAGCTTTGAAAGAGTCGAGGGCTTTCGTGTGCCACCGGCGCCACCTTTCGCAGCTCCCTTAACGAGCTCCTTTTCTTTGTCGGAAAGCTACGCGACTCGTGGATACAATAAGCTCTCCGTGTTGCGCTACCAACGAAATTGACTTCCATGCGCGTAGATATATCGCGGACCACTCCAAGTCTCCATGGGCAAGGTAAATTTCCCGAATGGAACTGACAGGCTCTTCTTTCGCGCTTGACCACGGCCATTCCACCCGGAATCGACGGTCGTTCCAGCTATTTAAGATTTTCTCGAACGAAATCGACGGTCGAATGCTGCAACCCATCTGGAAATTGCTGGCGCACGGGGATCTGATTTTCCCGCGAAGCTTCGAAACAGAATTTAGATGGAATCTATGTTCCAAAGGCGGAGAGTGAAACTCAATTTTATTGAACGAAATCGAACGTGTCCCTCGTTATTCCGTTTCAGCTGGCAGCGTGTAGAAGTCAAGAACCTTCGGAAAGTGAGCATCTTGTTTCCACGAAAGCAACCGGAAGTCGCGGTGGTAAAAGGGGTTCTGAAGGATCTCATCGGTGAGCATCACTCGGGGGATCTTCGGGAAGGTTGCTATACGCGAGTGCACGTAAAGTACGCTTTAAGGACAACACTCGGAGGCATAGGAGAGACGCTTGTTGGCCATAACTGTAATAGGGACAAATATGTGTGTTCTGCTCTTCAACTACCCACGCGAACCTCGCTAGATGGAATTCGAAAAATGTGCTCCGTGCCCGAGTGAAGACCTGGCCTGCCTTTGGGTTATCAAGTGGATCGTTCCTTTCAAACAGCCGGGAAGTTTCAGCAAACTCTGCGGACTCGAATGTGTGTCGCTTTGCACGAGTGGTCCTTGATGGAGAAAGTTCGGGACCAAAATGGTAAAGAGGAACCTCCATCTGAGACAATGAGTACTGAACGTTTGAATTGTGAAACACGGATCGTGTGCTATTGCGTCTCTAAGTCAACAGTGTACTCTAGATCTCGTTATGTCAGTGTTTGAGGACCTAGAGTAGGTGTCGGGCCTGTTAGCTACTAAGGTGTGGCTGATCATGTATTATTCCATTTTGTGGATTACTGGCAACCGGCGGATTACATGCCACGGCGACTTGACAGATATCTGCAAACAGCAGACCATGTAGTGTATCGTAGTACCACTTAGTCTTAGTGCATTGTAGGTCATACCACAGGGTGCATCAATTAAACCCTCCATCTTGTGAGCTGATAGAGAACTATTGATCTCGTGCAATTATGTTGCTATCGCTTTCAGCGAATTGCGAGCCACGTGTGATATTAATGTGAAAGTTATTCATTGTCTAGATTATAATAAGTAGTATTTACTTGAGGACTATCTGAAAGTTATTCGTTACGATCGCGTGTAATTATTATTTGTGGGGCACTACTGGTAAATTCCTCTCATTCATCCTCTCGATTTCAGCCTATCAAGATCTCTCATCCAGGTTAGTGGTGAAGAACTATTGATGGTTTATTTTCACTATCGAAAACTATAGATGGTTTATTTTCACTATCGAAAACTATAGATGGCTTATTTTCACTATCGAAAACTATAGACGGCTTATTTTCACTATCGAAAACTATAGATGGCTTATTTTATTATCGAAAACTATAGATGGCTTATTTTCACTATCGAAAACTATAGATGGCTTATTTTCACTATCCAAAACTATAGATGGCTTATTTTCACTATCGAAAACTAGAGATGGCTTATTTTCACTATCGAAAATCGTAGGTTAGTGAATTGAAAAATAATAACAGCTGTAATTCAGAATCCCAAATTTAATTTCTAATATTATTAGAAATTTCGATAGTGAGAACTATAGATGGCTTATTTTCACTATCGATAATTATCGGTATTGAAAATCGTAGGTTAGTCGATCCAAAAATACTAACAGCTGAAATTCAGAATCCCAACTTTAATTTCTAATATTATTACAAATTTCGATAGTGAGAACCATCGATAACTATCGTAAGTACGATCGATAGTTCTCCACCACTAATCCAGTCTCCACTTTAGAGGACCCCAAAGCTTCAAGAGCCCTTCCACCTACGAATATCATCCACCATCCCTACGTGCGATGAAAAATCCTCCCTTCGACCATGAGTAGTCTAAAAAACTAGGCCCTGAACATCCCTACACTACATCGTGATATCAAAGTATCCCAAAGCTCCCTTTGAAACGCGAAAGTTCGCGTTCTCTTTACTCTTCTGGTGCACCGAGTGCGTCGAGGGAGAGGAAAGTGGCGCTCGAAATTTCAACGTTATCAAGCCCGCGAATGCCCGTGCAGAAGTGAAACGTAAGAGTGCTATCTTCCGTAGCAACGTCAACAACACTTTAGGGGTAACCTCTCTCTTTTCCCTCTTACGTAATCTACGCGGCCACTCCACATTTTCCTTACGTGGCCACGAGTAACTCCCACCCCTTTCCCTCTAACCCCGTTGACTCGAGTGCCCTCCGCCACAGGGTTATCTTTCACTCTGCCCCAGGATTTACACGCATTGGATGTACTCTAGAAACTACCCACCGCCTGCATCCGAGATCCCTCCGCAAACATTTCTGCACAGCTCTCTTTCTCTTAGCTGGCGTCAACGCGAGCAGGAAAGTCCGCGCAGGCTACGAACTACGAACGATTCTCTTGTGCCTGTTATCGACAGGTAGCGAAGATTAAAATGGCCACGCGGAGGGGCCGGTGGAAGACCGGTGGGAGCTGGAGGAAATTGAAGTTCGTCGAATCCCATCAATTTTTAAAATCGCTCGTTACAGCGGCAGATATATTCTTTCCGTTAACATCTCGACGACAATTCTAGTAATAAGCGGGAAAAGGTAGCCCGACCGTACTTTTGCCCGCGGTATAAGGACGCACGGTCCCGAGGATACAACGTTACACGAGAACAAGAGAAATAAGAGGAGCAGCCTCGGTGTGTCAGGATCACGCGATACACTTACCTCGCCCTCTCCCTTTTGCACGATAAAGGGCCGCGGGTATATTCCAAGGAGAGGATTCCAAAGGACCTTCCCGGAAGAACCCCGTCCCGTGAGAAACAGAGAGGGAAGAGGTCTCGGAAGCTCTTTAAGCTCCGAAAAAATATGAGCGAGTCGACTGTGTGAGAAACGAGACACGCCGAGTTTCAGTATTAACATACACGAACCGGATTCCACGGGCAAAACAAACACGCGAGCAGCTGAAATATTGCTAAATTCTTTCTTGGGAGTTTTATTAGCAACCCCCCTAGCAAATAGACGGAGTAAAAATTCTGGCTACCAAAGAAATTACGAGAATACAAATGGTAAAAACGAAATGGCACCGATGTGAGATGAGATCCATAAACGAAAATTCCTCCGAGTGACCAAGCAACTCTGCCCGACTTTTCGTTGAGTTATATTCACTTGACCCTTTACTCCACTCGCACCTCGGTTATACGCGCTTTCGCGTTGTTGTTAGTCTTTGAAATTGCATCGAAGCGCGGCCTTCACGCCTCGACCGACGATTTTCCGGCTGCGCTGTCGCCAGAGCGTGCAATCGTCGTTGTTCGCCAATTCGAACGCGTAAAATTTTCATTCGCGCCGATGCACGTGCACCCTTCCATTCACTCTTTTTTTTGTTGTTGCCAGTCTGTTGCTGCAAAACGGACGCAACTCGTTTACGGCCGCGTCATACGAGTCGTCAGTTCCCATTGCAATTGAAGGGCGGTCAAAGCCACTGCTAATTCCATCGCGGCGGAAATTCAATTCGAGATCGTTCTTGACCAACCCTCGAGGAATTACGTAAAACTCAATGAATGCAATTCCAGGCGGCCACGTAACGCGACCAGCGAATTTTGCGCAAGAATCGTCGGTGGATTGACCTCCCGCTGCAATCAACTGACGTTTCGTCGAGAAGTCGATTCCCTGTTTCCTATCCGAAACGCAAGATCCTCATTCTCCAACGGAATAAATTAAATTCGACGGCAGGACAGAATCAATTCGCAAGGAACGTCACGAATTGGAAGAGAATATGTCTGCTCTTGAAGTGAAAATCCGTAGGAAATACGAATTCAGAATTATCCTAAGAAATATCGCGTTCTTTATCCTAAGAAATTTTTCCCGCGTTTTGTAGACTGCTATGTTTTTCTTGTGTTTTTTTTCTGTACATTCTCTGTTTTTATTTCATTTTTCTTTATATCTTTTTACTATAAGCTATGCCAACTGTATTATTTTGTTCATATTTTTGTATTCCAAAGGGTTCTCCCGTTAATTCAATAATAATAATAATAATAATAATATCTGCCAGAAATTAGCGTGAAATTTCCGAGCGAGTGGCCACGGTGAGTGGTATTAATTTCAGCTTTTCCTTCTCGCGTTGATGCGACGGCAGATTTCCGGGAGAAATATTATATAAGGCTGACCGTGACGGCCCCTGAAGAACGGATTTATAGAAGCCCACCCGAAGGACTTAGTCGATGAAATGTTTGACAATAATCGTCACGCGGCATCTCGCCCGGTGATAATATCTACCGCTCTCCTCCATTCTTACCTGTTCGCCTGTCCCGAGAGTTCCGCCGGGCGGACGTTACTGATTAAAGCCGACGATACCGTAACTGTTAATCCCCGACGGGAACCCCCGGATATCTCGATGCTCGTTGTAAAATAAACGGCAACGTTACTCGGCATCTTTATACGTCCGCGGCGGGCGCACGGAATTCCGATGGAAACTCGATGAGGAATTAGGGTCATCGGCTGAATGCGAAGCGACGCAGGACTCGCACCGGTGGTCCTCGAGGGATAATTCCCTTCCCAAGTAGATATCAGGGTGAGACTTTTCTATCCCAACTACCCGGGAAACTTCGAGCAGAGAATCGCTCCGTTTTCAGTTCTGTAAATTAGTTTCCCTGCGCTTGCATTTCCCGAGCCCCGCGGAACGAAAGAACCGCAACGTTCCCCGGGATTTATCTTGCGCGACGGAAACGTCGCCCGGGCAAGTTCCGCGGGAACAATTACGCCGCCGACGGTCCGGCGAGCGCGCGAACTTGCTCCAACTTCCGGCGGGGGACACGGTCGGGTGGATTCGCGGACACTCAATCGAGTCGAACACGCCGGAATCAACGTTAATTACATTCACGTGTCGGCGGTCGACCTTCCGCGTTTGCCACGGTAATATCGTACGTTTCGGATCGCGGGGCGACATTTGTAACTCGCAGGACACGTTTCTGCGGCGAGCCCGCTGCGGAGTGCCTGTGTGCAGCTTCCAGGGTGCGGAAAGGGGAACGACGACCAAGAGGGAGGAACGAGGACGGCGTACTCTCTGTCGCTCGAGTGTTCAGGGGGATTATCTCCTCCGCAAGGATACTCTCGCGTCCTCTTGATCTTGGGCCGATTGCCGAGGCACGGAAAAATTAGTAGGATTGTTTGGAGCGGCGGCTCTCATCCTCTTAGAAAGGATTTCGTCCTACTTTTTCGCTTCTTAAACCGGCGAGCTTATAACGAGACACCGAGCGCATGCGTGGATCCGATAGGGAAACCTGATCACCTCCTTTCGGAGCTCTTACACCGGCCAGAAGATTCCAATTATCCGCGCGAGATCGTTGGGCAAAGATTTTGAAAGAAATTCGTAGCTGTGTCGTTATTTGCAGATTTACGTCACTGAATAAACACTGTCCCCTAATCTTGGTAATCCTTCATTTTCACGTCCATACTAAAAGCTTCCAGTTATGTAACTTTAAAGACACCAAAATTTCGCCAAGTGAACTCCAATCCTCCAACGTCACACTCATCTCCCACTTCCCGGGTTTTACTAAATATCATGTGTTTGGATCCAGTGTCGTGTCCTTGCGAAAATTTACGCGTCAATAAGATAGGAAGTCGGCGGCACACGTCCGGCAGTGTAATAAATCGCGCAATTAGAATTTCATTGCGTAATCCAACTCGCCGAGGAATTCATTTCCACCGTGATTCCGATTATGATGCGCTATCTACTTGACCCTCGACAGGCAGGGCCGCGGGAAATTAACCGGATTGTTTCGAACGGCGGCGCATATCCTCTTAAAGGATTTCTGCCCGTCCTTCCCTTTCCCTTCGCCGTGGTTTCAGCCGCGATTTACGCGCAGATATTCGCGTACCTGTATGCACAGATTACGTTGCGCATTCGTTACGAGGGTCACCCTAAGTATTTCCTGATTACAGCCCCGTCGAATTTACGAGACCTTCGAGTAATGGTGCTCATTCCGAGGTGGTCGCGAAATGTGCGCATCGGGTGCAGAAGAATCATAATTCTCAAGTAGCTAAGTAGTGACTCTACAATTAAATACACGCGTTCAATAATGCTTCAACGAATTTAGTATCCTCTCGTCAAGGTGCATCATTATTTCAGCGAAATTCTGTTTTTCCGCGTAGACTGTCAGAGAACGACGTGGCAAGTGAAGCAAGAAGGATATACGACGAGTTGCGTGTAGTAATCAAAGCTTGGGGAAAACGTCCCCGTGTATTGTGGCAAGTAGGGCTGGGACTATTTGTCGAATTTTTCGGTATTCGAATATTCGAATACTTCAGTTGCTCAATTATTTGGCGAATATAATTCGAATATCCAAGTATTCGAATAATATTCGAATATCCAAGTATTCGAATAATATTCGAATATCCAAGTATTCGAATAATATTCGAATATTATAGTATTCGAATACTGATATATTCGAATAATATTCGAATATTATAGTATTCGAATACTGATATATTCGAATAGTATGGTGTGAATTATAAATCAAGTTCTTTAGGTTCATTTGTCAGGGTGAAATCTTATACGCTAATTTTGACCCACTTCACACCATACTATTCGAATAGTATTCGAATATAGCAGTATTCGAATATAGCAGTATTCGAATAGTATTCGAATAATAACATTCGAATACTGAAATATTCTAAGTTTATTCGTATTATTCGAATACTTGTAAAATACTCGAATATTAAATTATTCGAATAGTCCCAGCCCTAGTGGTAAGCAACCTGACTCCGCACCATCGTTACAAACTTCCCTTCAAGATACCCCGTCAAAGGGAATCTCCGGTTCATTTTATTCACGCTACCTTCGACGATCGCTGAAGGCGACCCTTCGTACAGCGTTTATTTCAGGCGAGAGCTCAATCACTGCACTCGATCTAATGAAATTTTTGAGGAACACCCTTTCACGCAGCTGCCGCAATTCCCTGTAATCGCGGCCTGCCACGCACTCCCGTGGGAGAGTTACGTCCGGCAACGAATCAGCAAACATCGGTTTTTATCTGGCTTTATCTTGCGGATCGGAAGAAGCGATAGGAAGAAGGATCCAAAGGGAACGAAGCGGAGTCGACAGCGAAGGTAACAAAGGTAACAAGCGAACGATGAGAATACAATAGAATTTCTGTTTTTATGAAAGCTACTTTTGGAGCACAGAAACTCTGCAGAAGGGAAGAGAAACAATACGGAAGAAAGGGCTAAAGAATTAAAAGAAGATCACATCTTTCCTACTTTTTTGTTTTAAACGTTCACTAAATTCCCCCGTTAAGAGCTAAACCCCGCTATTCAAATATTAAGAACAACGGAAACGGCTCGATTCGAGGAATAACTTTTGACCGAAAGTCACTGTGAAGGCGACACAAAACGAGACACAAAGGGGTCCGGCGGACAGGGGTAAGAAACGGCCAGAAATCTGTGGGAAAAAATGAAGAAGAAGAGGAAGAAGAAGGAGGGAGCACAATGGAACGAAGAAAGTGGGCTCTCTGTTTAAAAAGCGGGCAGAAACGTAGGAGGAGGAAGCGCGCTGGACCGCGGGAAGCGAGGAAAGGGATGTCGAAGACCGGTCGCGGGGAGAGAGGGCGAAAAGGGTGAAAGAACGACGAGGCGGCGGCAGCAGCAGCAGCAGCAGCATCAGAGGAGACAGAAAAATCAAGCAACAAAGAGTAACGCCGGCAGTGCTGAATATTGCATTCGTATTCGCCGGCTGCGTCGGTTTCGACGTCGCTCGCAGTCGCCGTGTAGGTATGAATGCAAAAGTCTGCCCGTGATGTCGTGCAGTCTTATTTGTTCAGGCACAATATGCAAGCGCGCACATGCACCTGCATATAGGTATGCATTTTTATGGAAAATGTAACGATCGGCTTTCGACGCTGTTACTCGCGTCGGCTTGCGAAATCGTGGCCGACGTAGCCGGCGAAATGTTGCACGACGACGTGAATAGGGCGGCTTTATGGGGGTCGTATCTGCTGTGAAGTATCCGGTGTGTGGCTAATGACCGGATAAGTGGAGTATATATTAGGTCCGTTTGGATTAGGTGAAATGCACTGATCGTTGAAACTGGACGAGTTCGTGTGGGATACTTCTTATATCCTTCAAGAGATCCTCACGATCCCCTCACAAAAGGGAGAATGTCCTCCGAAGTACCGAAAAGTGTCGGAAATTCGATGAAAGAGGGCTCGAAGCGTCACTGCAACCCCCATCGACGGAAGCTTTTCAGACACAATTAGCTCGATCCCTCGCCCCCTCGCTGCCCAATCGATTTTCTCTTCAAGGCCCATCGGCGATCCGACGAGAAGTCGGAGAAACGCAAGGGAGGAGGACAACCGTCATCCCCGAAACCTGCAATCTCCGACAAAAAGAAAGCATATTGGCCGGCTAACGGGGAAACGATATTTCACCCCCGGTGACGGGGTAACCGGATTAAGGGGAGGAAATAAGACACGGGACGAGCGGAGGAAAGAGGTGGGAAAGAACGGAAGCCGGGGCGATTCGAGGGGAGGGGATGCTCGAGGATCTCTTGAGCAGTAATTAATTGCACCGTGGGTATCGAGATAATGGTTACTAATTAAGTCGACCGAGGACGGCACGGTCGATCGACTCGAGACCTCGCTTTGGATCCTCGGCTATGGAGAAGGTGAGACGGAAGATCGTGAAAGGGGATGGCATTTCGCGGGTACCTATTTATTTGAAGTGCTAATGGGATCGCGAGTTATAACTCGTTGAAATGGTGTTATTTCAAACACCCAGATTCAACCTCAGGCTTAGAGTTCAAATTTCCACGACACTTGTGCTCGCACGTGATCTACGATGGACTTCCATCTGAACCCGATGCGATCAAGCGCACAATACAGACCCACTCACGCGTTCCAATCCGGTTTTCTGGAGAGGCGTTGAAATTCCGTGTTGGCGAGAAGAAGACTTCGTCCTTTAAAATCGACGATAACGCGGCGAGGGGACGCGCGTTTGTTCCTGGCACCCTTTTAGAGGCGAGCCTTTAAGCGCCGAGTCGCAGGAGGAACGACCAGACGGGACTTACCTGAAACAGATAAAAAGGTATATACGTTAGGGCGGCGGCGGTTTTAATTGGGACGACGGCATTTATTGCGAGCCAGCCGAGACGGCCGCCCGAGAGGATTCCATGGGGCTTTTGTAGCTCCGCTAAAAGGGCCGAGGAGCTTTTCAAGGCTCGCCGCGATAAATGACGGATGGTCCCGATCACACAATGCTCCGACCCCGCGGATCGAGACGCCACCGCGACACCGGAAGTCGACTTTTCTCCAGGCCCCACCGGCTCATTTCATCGAAATAACGCAGCGTTCTCCGGGGCTCGAACTACCCCTCCCGAGTACGGAAATCGTTTCAAGGAGCCTCGGTTAGTAGTAATGCGCGTGAGACTTGCGATATATTTTCCACGCAATCGTGGGAAGCTTTTAACTATTAAATAGTAGTAAATTGTTGTTTGAGATTTTTCCCTGTGTTTATATACAGAGATGGCGTTTCAAGCATATTTGCTTTTATTCCCCAACGAACTATAGTCTCTATTTTCCCTCCCTTCGGGTCCCAGCAGCGAACGGAGTACCGAGAGAAAAGTGGCGGTCACCCATCTTTCCCCAGTACCCGCCCCGCGACGCTTGACTTCGGTGATCTAACGAGAACCGGTGTTTCCATCACGGCCACCGCCGCTGGTAATAGTAGTCAATAGTATTATAAATTAAGGATTTTCCGTTTGCAGTAAAAGTATTGAAGCGCGAATTGAATCAATTACAACACCGTTAGCTAAGTGTTTCCTAATACTGATATAATATTTGATTCGTACAAGCAGATCTCTATTAATAAAGTAGCACCTTCAATCAGCTTAATCCAAATCAATATTTCTTCCGTCCTCGATTCGCGACGCCGAAGCTATCGCGATACGGTTTTAAGACCACAATCGGGAAGGAAAATATTGACCGTAGTTCGGGGTACATATAAGAAAGCGCTGGGAGGTGCCGAAATAATCGTCGGGCCGGCAAAAAATGATCCCGATGGAGGAAGGTGGCCCCGGAGGAATCATGACTGTGCAGTTTTAGGGTCGGATTTTAATTAATCGGGGGAAGAAAAAAGAGGCGTCTTTTGGGCACGTAGCACACGGTCCACGGAATTGCCACATCGCACGGAAGAGAGAGATAAATCTCGGTTACAGGCACGCTTGGCGAAAAATCGATCTCCTGTCGTCGACCCGAGGACACCGTTGCACCACGTGCATCACGTTTTCGTGAACGTTGCCATCGCCACAGAGACTACATCCAGCTCTATCGATCGCGATGATCTATGGCAAGTTCCCGACTAAATCGTGGTACCAGACCAAACCGCCGAACATTAAAAGCAGTAGAAATTCACCATTCGAGATAATAAGAGAGCATCCGTTATAGAAGTGATGAACAGCTCGGAGTGCAGTTTGCTCCAGTGCATCTTTTAATGTGGTTTGCATACAGAGACGTTCTGGCACGACTGTCATCGCGGAAAAGGAGCGGAGGCCGAACGGCCCGGAGCATGCCTCGACGGCGAAAGCTACGATAAAGTCGTACGCGGAGGTAAACGTTCACGGCGTCGCGCTAAAAGCGGACGTAAGTGCTCCGCGGAAATTCCTCCCGCTGCCATAAGGGACCCGTGGTAACTCGATGGTCGTGCCGCTGTGAATGATGTAATGGCGACGATAAAATTCGTCTCGGTCTCCCTGCGACGAGACCGCGAATCGATGGGACCGTGGTCACGACGTCTGTTTACTTATTCCGCTGTCGCTTGTCAGAGACACTTGAAGGCTTCTTATCGCTGACACGGGTTCGCCGTTCAAACAAGTTGCAACCGTGTCATTTGCATGCAAGATAGGCGGCTGCTGTAATGCGATTGTGCCTCGCGGACCGCGTTATAGATTCTTTCGTAACTTCTGCTTACGACTTGAGACCTTAGATGTAATAGTCACTAAGTCTAAGGAAGATAGATGAATCTCAGGAAGAAGTAACCGTTGCCAAAGTAGGGCTGGGACTATTTGTCGAATTTTTCGGTATTCGAATATTCGAATACTTCAGTTGCTCAATTATTTGGCGAATATAATTCGAATATCCAAGTATTCGAATAATATTCGAATATTAAAGTATTCGAATACTATTCGAATATCCAAGTATTCGAATAATATTCGAATATCCAAGTATTCGAATACTATTCGAATATCCAAGTATTCGAATAATATTCGAATAGTAAAGTATTCGAATACTATTCGAATATTAAAGTATTCGAATACTATTCGAATATTAAAGTATTCGAATACTATTCGAATATTATAGTATTCGAATACTATTCGAATATTAAAGTATTCGAATACTATTCGAATATTATAGTATTCGAATACTGATACATTCGAATATCCAAGTATTCGAATACTGATACATTCGAATATCCAAGTATTCGAATACTGATACATTCGAATATTAAAGTATTCGAATACTATTCGAATATTATAGTATTCGAATACTGATACATTCGAATATTAAAGTATTCGAATACTATTCGAATATTATAGTATTCGAATACTGATACATTCGAATATCCAAGTATTCGAATACTGATACATTCGAATATTAAAGTATTCGAATACTATTCGAATATTATAGTATTCGAATACTGATACATTCGAATATTAAAGTATTCGAATACTATTCGAATATTATAGTATTCGAATACTGATACATTCGAATATTAAAGTATTCGAATACTATTCGAATATTATAGTATTCGAATACTGATACATTCGAATAGTATGGTGTGAATTATAAATCAAGTTCTTTAGGTTTATTTGTCAGGGTGAAATCTTGTACGCTAATTTTGACCCACTTCACACAATACTATTCGAATACATCAGTATTCGAATATAGCAGTATTCGAATATAGCAGTATTCGAATATAGCAGTATTCGAATATAGCAGTATTCGAATATAGCAGTATTCGAATATAGCAGTATTCGAATAGTATTCGAATAATAACATTCGAATACTGAAATATTCGAAGTTTATTCGTATTATTCGAATACTTGTAAAATATTCGAATATTAAATTATTCGAATAGTCCCAGCCCTATGCCAAAGTTCGTTAAAAAGGATCACGTTTCCAGACTCCTGGGACGAATGAAATTTCAGGAGTGAAAAAGGATTATGTCGCTAGAAATTATTCTATTAGCAGGACCCATTAAAGTTGCCACGCTGTTCTGTCGGCCTATCGTCAGCCTCGCTGGCGATGCAACTCGCGGAGTCTCGTCGCTGCGACGCGAGATTCCGCGTCGACGAGGAGAAGGCTAATCCTTGCACGCGAAAGGGCAAGCGAGCCCGACGTAATTCCACGTTGCGTAACACACTACGGAGGGCACGGCCGTGCGAGTGAGCGCCGCGCTGTCTGCACCGACCAGACTGCAAGGCGGCATCGCGATGCACTTGTTGCAACAATGCGCTCCGGCTTATCCGCCGGGCGGATAAGTGCACCAGTGATTCATGCACGCCGGGACCAGCGCAAAACCGGGGTGCACGCGCGTGTGTGCGTGCGGTTACGCGCGTGGATCCAGCATCTGGCCGAGGCGGTCGACCGGCGTTCGCCTCCGCGCAACACATCGTGAGAATGTTTCCTCGAGAGGCTGCCAGCGCTAATAAGAAGCTTAGGTTCCAGAGGTGGTGCTCGTGTCGGGGACGTCCGACACTGTTGGGCGTCCCACCGAGATCACTCATTGATGCGGATGCGATCGATTGAACGGAGGATCGCGTGGATGCTTGGCGGACCGCCAACGAATGTTTTCAACTGCGGTAAGTCGCTTGGAATGGGGTCTAATGGAACATGCTATCGGAGTGGTTGAAGAGAATATTCTTGTTTTTTAAATTCATTTAACGCGCGGGACATTTGTACTTCGAACTCTTAACCCTTTAACGTCAAACGTATCATATATGATACATTCGAATTTCGCTGTTTGCAACAGTTTAAGTGAAACATGTTTAGTGTAGTTTTATTCACTGAAGAAAGTTGGATATACCTGAACCCTGTATTCTTTGGTTTTATGTATTTTGACTTCGGAAAAAAATAAATTTAAAAAAAAAATTTGTATAAAAATATATAAATTCAGACCATCTTTAACGATAACAACAAAAGGGGATATTTTTCCTTCAACGGCATCTAGGTGTGGGCGCTAAAGGGTTAATGAGAAGAGCTTCGATTCTAATTGCTCTCTCGCTACCATTTTCTTAATCAATGGTTTCCCACAATGAATACTTATTTTACACGCGCAGAATGTAGACCATTCGTGAGCAGCGTCGTAAACGCAAACACTGTTCCAGCTCTCGCGCCTCTTGCGTTCGAGCTGCTCTAGTATTCCTCCGTCAGCTCGCAGAATTCCGCGAGTACCTCTAAATGCACGCAAACAACAATCCAGACCCTGGCGATCCGCTCGCGGAGGATCGTTGCAGCGATTTTGTGCAGCGAGGTGTTTATAGGAGCAACGTACTCCACGCGATCCTCTCCGCCGTCTGGAGTATACACCAACGTCTTCCTTCTTGCACCCTGTCGGAGACACGCGAGTCGATCTCCATTGTGATCGCTGGGGCACCCCGTAACGATAGTGCTCTTCCTTGTTCCGCCAAGTTTTCTCCACCCTCGCTAACCCTCGCATCGTCACTGTACCGTTAAGGAACTAGTTCTTGATCAGGCACTAATTTTTTATCAGTTCATGAAATAAATCGTTCTTTTGAGTTTATGTCAATAAATAATTGCTTGAAATAATTACTAACATAAAAACTGATAATTCAAAAATATAGGTGTTGTCTGTGAAAGCAGTTAGTATTGTTAATTTTAGATGATCAAAAACTAGTTCCTAGTCCCCTTATTATTTCATACCTTATAAATAATTAAATTATATACTTATTTTCAACTTTTTAAAATTTTTCCTTGAAGTTTAAACATTAATTCAACTTTTAGTATAAAAAAAGTCTATGGTTTAATGTTTTATTAGGTTAAAAATAAATATTAAAGCGGGAAACCCTCTAAACTGATCAGAAACTAGTTCCTTAACGGTAGCCTCGAGTCTCCCACAGTGGCTTCTTCGTTATAACAATCTCGCATTGGAGCTCATTTCGTTCGGTTTGATCTTCCAAGCAGTTTAGTTTACTTGGGGGTTGATTTAGAGAATCGAGAAAAGTAGACCTACTTCCGGTGTGCTTTTTCTAAGGTCTTAGTTCATCGATTTCAAGAATTCCTTATCGCAGTAACTCGCGACTGTTCCACCTCTTTGCATACTTCATTTCCCTTTCACTATTTCGATTATAATAAAGAAACTCCCTGTTCATTTCACATCTCACCCCTTCATCCCCCCGCTTGCAACCGTTCGCCCCTTATCTACATTTCCCCGCGCACCCTTTCCACGCCCCAACAGCCCTTCTCACTGTCACTTGCATTTTTCTCGCCGTTTACCTCCTCGGCTAGCCTCGCCAAGGCAGCTCGAGAATGTTCCCAGCACTCTGTAGCTAAGAAATTCGCGCCACAGGAGTGTAGGACAGGGTATAGACGTTCTTTTCAGGGAGCTTATGTCGCGGAAAAACCTCGCGCGGATGTAGGTTTATGGGTATGCCGTTGTCGCGGGGAACCCCCGGAAGAGAATTTTATTGATCGAATAGGAAACCCGCGTTCTCCGCCTCTGTGACCAGCCTCAACGTTATAAATAATACCATCCCTGTTGCCGGCGATTCGACTTCACTCGGCCTTCCTGTAGACTCTCCTTCTGCGTATAATTGTTTGATTTGCGGTGCGGCACTGACGCAATTTGTGTAGGGTGGATGTACCAGTAAATGAACACGTACCAGTGAATGAACATTTTTCATTAAAATGAGTAAAATAAGTTACTAAAGTAAGCAACTAATTAATTAGAGACTTCTTTTCATTTCTTGCTTCATATCCAAACAATTTTTGCAGCACGCGGAATCATTCTCGCTGCAAACATAATTTTATAACAGAGTTCATTCATTAGCCTTAACTGTTCATTTACTGGTGCGTTTACCCTACGCGGCTTTACCAAAATAATCAGGCCTTGGCGTTTATGGAAAGTTTGATATAATCAATTAGATTTGAAGGATGCAATTTCATAATTTATTAAACGTTTATTAAAATCTGTCTACTCGATCGTAAGATACAGAATCGAGGTTAGAAGTGAACGCAATCCATGGAACCAATCCTCAGCCTTGGTCCTCAACATTACGACTGGCCATTTCGTCCGAACGCAGCATCGCGATAAGGTAAAATCCGTTCTGGGTTTCGACGACTCCACGTCTACGCCCACTCGTGTTTGGCGCGCAATTTTTATCGGGAAGCTCCTTTAAATCCCCTCGCGCGCACTAACCGACCCAGCAGACGATTTCTTACGGTTGCTCCCCCGCCGCGAGGTAGGAAGCTCCGAGAATTCCGCTGTAAGGTATTCTTCGCGATGCTGGAATCCCCCGTATGCATCGGGAGCTCAGGCCGCGTGCAGCGAAATTCCGGCTCGCGGAGGAAAATCCGTGGCGAGCGAATCTTTTCACGTGGAAAAGGGAGTTGTCACGAGCGTTCTCGTTTTAGCTACTATCGAGCTTCCACTCTGCCCCTTTCCCCGAATGAAATATTCACTACAGGGGACATCTAACGAGGAACGTGCTCGCAGCAGCGTGGATGTAGCTTTCCTACGTGCGGTTACCCTTTGTGAATAACGTAATTAATTTCCTACAGGCTCAACAAATATTTGAAATTGGTAAATAGTTTCTCGGACCTTTGGCTTTGCCGAGGCTCGTTCCGTGGAACATTCTCCGGCAGTTCGGCCTTGTGAAAGGACGCCTCGTTGCGGCAACGCAATTGGTGGTCTTCATCTTCAAGGGTATCATTCACTCTCGGACACGAGTTACCTGCAGCTTCCTTTGTCGAGGAGATAAGTATTACCAACTCCGCAGTCATTTTTGAACCTGTAGGTACCTGCCTGAGTTTCAGACCCTTCCCTACCATCTCACGAATCATCATGCAGACTTATCCCCGCAATTTTACATCGAGGGAAGTTTCGTTAATCGGCAGCAACGTTGATGACTCGGGCTTTAATTGATCGTAATTACCGCATACCGAGATAAATAGTTGGTGTTCACTTTGTGCGCGGCGTGCACACGGAGAGCGCGGCTGGAGGTCGCCGATATCGATTCGTGGCAATCGGAAAACATAATTTGCCGACTAATGAGCCGACCGGGTCGTGTTCCATCGGACGATCGGCGGATAGCGAGGGCATCGCGGTGGTCCAGCTGACGTCCCACCACGGATTCAATAAAACCGTAAAAAATGCGCGGGCTATTCTTGGACCGCGTGCGGCCGGATAACGTTGAACTGTGCTGTGTCCACTCGACTATTGTTTCGATTATCATTCGCGAGATTTATATTTCGATCCCGGCGCGCGAGAAAAGCTTCTCTGTTTTCGTATCATCTTGCAAACAAAAATATGCTGCGTTGTGTATTTCTGAGTTTTAGCTGATCGAAATAAAAAATACTTGGGAAATGGAAAAGAACAGTTTAGATGTCTCAACAATGTCTACGAGTGTTTTGATGATTTCTACTGAATTATTGGAGAGTTATGATTTGTCAATCACATGTTTCAATCGATGTACCACGTGATATCGAGGGAGAATAAATATCCGATGGATTTGTATTGCCTCTACCTTTTCCGTCGTTCACGCCTGTACAGCTTTAAATCATCCAACATCGTTGTTTCACTCTAAATCACCGTCGGAGCTGCGCAAACTGAACCACGCTGTCAACCGGTTTAATCTGATTCGGTGGACACCGCGATTTATATTTTAATCAGCGAGCTTCAGCCCCGCCTCTGCCGGCCGGCGATTAAATCGCCCGTTCGAATTATTGCCCGATGTATTACCACCTGCTACGTCAACCAAAAGATCCCGACTAATTTTGTTTTTCACACATACGAAATTCGAAGCAAACTGCTGCTATAAAATGTAGTTGACACTATAAATTGCCAGATTCTCTTGAATAATAAAAATCTTGTGAGTGGAAATGGTTTTCAACGAAAATTCGAGAGTGTAAAAAATGTAAGTTAAAATATTCTATAGGGTGTCAATGGATGTACGGATTCTATTAAAGAAATAGATAGTAGTATTTCTCGAAGGCAATCTTCAAAGTATGAATCTATCTACTATTGTACCGGAGGGACTTTAATTCGCGTGATACATTTTTTTATAAAGTAATATAATTGACCCCGCAGTTGTTTTGCGCGGCCATGAATACTCATTAGGGATCGCGTCAAGCGCCACGGTATAAATAGTTTCACGGACAAATATAGAATTCCGCATGCCTTCCGTGACATCCGTGAAAGCAACGTGAACAGCATCGTCACTCGCTTCCGATCCGCGTATTGTGAGCCGATAACCGTAACAGGCACGATTAACTCGGCTATTATTCTCTTTGTTACTGCTTCATTACGATCACTTTCGTTCGGGCCGTACTCGTTACGCTTCTGTTCTGCCATTTCAACTTCGTACATACTCTGCTCGAAGCTCTATGTAGTCTAGAGCTGTTCGAGCCGAGCCGGGACCCGAACGGATCCGAGTAACCCGAATGTTTCGAGTAGCTCGATTTTTTCGGGTAGCTCAATTTTTTTCGGATAGCTCGACTTTTTCGGACAGCTCGATTCTTTCGAGTAGCTAAAAAACGAAGCGATCTGAACATTCCGTAAGACGACGGCGACAACGACGGTACCGTTTAGAAGATGGAATTCAGAGTTCACTTTTTGACACTTTGAGGCTGCGTATCTCCTAAACGGCTGGTCCTACGTCGTTTTTGACGAAATTTCGAAAGAAAACTCAACCAAAGAAGGATATAATCTCCTCCTCTTAAAACGTCCCATGTTCTTTAAGGGGGTATACCCGTTTGAACCCTCGGAAAATGTATACATTTTGTGGATTTTTTTACAAGTCAACGGTTTGATGCAGATTTCCCGTTTTTTAACTATGTTTACATAGTATTATGAACTACTTATAAAAAAAGTTTCAGTTAAAAAACTATTGTTTTTCGGAAGTTACGGATACATGTCCGAAAGTCTCTCGATTTTAGACGGCTAAACGGTGGCCCTAAAAACTCGTGCTACGTTCAACCAATTTACTTCAAATTTTGCATGCACAATCATAATAAGATTCCACATCGCGCAACGAAGGCGATTTTGAAAATTTTGAAAAATAAAGAAATGGTGAGAGATCAAAGGTAAAGTTAAATTTTTCTAAGAGAAAAATCCACTTTTTTCCTTTATAAATAATAAACGGGGAATCGAAATAAAAAAAGCCTTCGTTGGGCGATGTGGAATCTTATTATGATTGTGCATGCAAAATTTGAAGTAAATTGGTTGAACGTAGCACGAGTTTTTAGGGCCACCGTTTAGCCGTCTAAAATCGAGAGACTTTCGGACATGTATCCGTAACTTCCGAAAAACAATAGTTTTTTAACTGAAACTTTTTTTATAAGTAGTTCATAATACTATGTAAACATAGTTAAAAAACGGGAAATCTGCATCAAACCGTTGACTTGTAAAAAAATCCACAAAATGTATACATTTTCCGAGGGTTCAAACGGGTATACCCCCTTAAGGGGTACACCATCTTGGCGCTCGGAAAATAGGTATAAAAATGAACGTTTTTTTTACGCTGCCATTAAGTATATAAATGATCATTATTTTACACATATATATATAGTAGCTTTATGAACAATCTACAATATTGAAGATTAAAAAAAAATAAAAAATGGCGGAGATATAAGCCGATGAGTAGGACTCTCTTTTGAAAATCCTTGCTGATGGTGTACATGATTTCTCTGTTAGGCATCGTCCAAAACATACCAAATAAATTTTTTCTTATATAAAAGGGTAATAGCTAAAATGTGACGTAGGATTTTTGTGATTGGGTGCCATGTTCGAAAGTTGTAAATGTTTTAAACTGAAAATTTCGATGAAAATTCCATTTTTTTCTTCAAACAGCTGTCATTTCCACAATTTTTTTTTTAAAAATTATTCCCTACGGCACATTGTGGCTATTACCCTTTTATATAAGAAAAAATTTATTTGGTATGTTTTGGACGATGCCTAACAGAGAAATCATGTACACCATCAGCAAGGATTTTCAAAAGAGAGTCCTACTCATCGGCTTATATCTCCGCCATTTTTTATTTTTTTTTAATCTTCAATATTGTAGATTGTTCATAAAGCTACTATATATATATGTGTAAAATAATGATCATTTATATACTTAATGGCAGCGTAAAAAAAACGTTCATTTTTATACCTATTTTTCCGAGCGAGCAGACTGCCCGGCACTGTCGGGTTGCCCGGAATACGTTCGAATTGTTGGAAAAAATCGAGCTACCCGAAAGAATCGAGCTACCCGAAAGAATCGAGCTACCCGAAAGAATCGAGCTACTCGAAACATTCGGGTTACTCGGATCCGTTCGGGTCCCGGCTCGGCTCGAAAAATCGAGTCCCGCTCGGTTCGCATTTCAAGCTACTCGAATATGTTTCGAGTACTCAAACAGCTCTACTATGTACGCAAACTATCCAATCGTATTTTTCCACGTCTCCGCAACACGGTTCCGAAATTCAATCTTCCTGCTCCTATCCAGTCTCCTACCATTTAACTAACACTCGACGAACTCCTCGACTAACGTAAGTTCCCAAGTAACGTGCTGACCAAGGGGTCGCGCCGATCGCAAGGTCTCCAACATCCTCCAATTTGGAGACGCACGGGTAACGAGCGAGCGATTCGAAGTGAGTTCGACGTGCTGGCCCACTCGTGGGTATATATCTCTCGGAGCAAAGAGTGTCATGAGCGCGATAACGAGCCATAACTACCAATCGCAATTGAGCGTGAAGTCGTGCAGCCGACGTACCACCCTTATCTGTCGCCGGCGTTCGAGGGTGAACGGGGGAAAGAACGGAAAATAATAAGAGGAAGTTTCGTAATAAATCGAGGACCGTTGAGGCGCGCCAGTTCCGCCGCGGCCGGAAACCGTCCCCCACCCGACGCTCCGGAAGGAAGGAACTCGGTGAAAATAAATTTCTAGTCCATCGGCGACCGCGAAAAGCCCCCGTCGCAGGTCTTCGGGTGGAGGACGGTGGATTTTCAGCGGGTGGTGACGTCCGAGAAATTTACGGCGCACTTTGAAGGAAAATAATCGGGATTATCGGCGGGCCGCGCTTTCCTCCGGGCAACGTGTTTCGTGTCGTCGACGACCGCTGGGAAATCCGTGGCCAGGGAAAGGAGAAATAAACCGCGGTTGCTGGACGTGTGAGCGTCGGGAGCTGCTAAATTTGGACCGGCTCTGTAAATCGCGTGCCACTCTGCCTGCGATTCAATCGGTTAGAAACCAATGCAGGCCGATTCCTCTGAAACGATCTCTGTAGTCGCGTGACAGAAATCCTGGTTTAGCAAACGTCCTTAACGGTGATTTATATTTCCGCTCGAGTTTAACTGTGCATTGCGAAAATCTGAAAGTACATATTCATAAATTGCTTCGCACACGACCAATCCCACCGTAGCAGATCAGTATACTATTTATTATTATTATTGTATTTACGGGAGAACCCTTTAGAGAACACGTTATTAAATATATGTACAAGCAATGAATGACAAAAATAATATAAAACAGATAACTGAAAATAGAAAATAGAAAGTAGAACGGAATTCAAAACAAAACAAATTGCTATTGCTATAAAATCTCAGAAACGTTGCGTGACAATTGCTGTAAAATGTCAGAAACGTTACGTGACAATTGCTGTAAAATTCCGAAACAATGTTCCAGAAATAACTCCTGCAATGTTACACAAGCCGGACATAGCAATTTCCTTGAAACGTTTCGGGAACATTTCGAGCAACGTCACTGAGACGTTCCTGCAACGAAGTGTGCTGTAGGGGTAAAGGAACAAGAATTGGGAATTCTTTTCAGTCGATTTGAACGGTACAGTGGGCCTTATAGAATTTTCTACCAGCGTAAAGTCTCTATTAATCATTGAACTCCTATTCAGTCCTGTATGAGTAGCCGTCACGAAATTCGGATAGTAATTAAGTCATGCGACCTGGCGGTCGCACCGAGAACACCAGCAGTCCGCTATTCGTGGCTTTGTACTTCCGGCCGGCTCCTCCTGGCCGGGTCAGTGATAAATGGATCACGGGTACATCCTCTGCCTTACGGTGTTCGGCGAACAAGGAGCGTCAGGAGCAGCGGCTGCACCAAGATATAAGATCCAGCCGGCTGGATATGCACGATTGGCTCTGGCGATGATTCTCGCCTCTCCACTGTCCAATACGTCGATTTCGACTGGGCGAGATTTTTATTAAAATATCCCCCAGGTCTGCCGGTCTTTGGAAGCCAGTTCCTCGAAATCATTGTGTGAAAGCTGACGCTGGTAATGTATCATTGTCAGTATAATTATGGTTTATATTATGGTTAGGCTCACTAACAGTTTATACTGCGGCCTCGCCTTTAGGGTAGATGCACCATTTGTGGCCACATTAAGATATTGTACCAGTTTTGGCCACTTCTTAAAAAATATAATATTTTTCCGTGTAAAAAATAATTATAACCTTATATTTCGGGCGGTATACTAAACAAAATATTTATGATGTGAAATTCTCCACATAATAATGATCTGCAAGCAATTTAAAAATAAGATAATTATGCACATGGCCAAAAACAGTGCAATGGCCACAAACGGTACTTCTACTCTACTCTAATCTGTACCAAATCATTTTCTTTTATTTTTTCTGTCACGTTTAAAGGGTAATAAAGTTGAAATTATAATAATAATCTGTTGAAATAATAATAATCTGTTCTACTTTCTATTTTCTATTTTCAGTTATTTGTTTTATTTTATTTTTGTTATTCATTGCTTGTACATATTTTTAATAACGTGTTCTCTAAAGGGTTCTCCCGTAAATAAATAATAATAATAATAATAATAATAATAATGTAACAGAAGCTCTAGGATTGTTGATCTCAAGTAATGTATCTACATTAAGAATACCAAAAGTGTACAGTAATTTCAGAATAATTAGTGATCAGTGCAACTGCTCGTTATAAATGAAAGCAACAGTATTAATTCGCGAAATGGATCAACAGCTATCATAAAAAAAGAACTCGCAGGTGAGTCGACCAATTCCCCCGTATTTCTTCAAACGCTTCTGTTTGCTTTCGCCGGCCGTGTTCGCGGAACACCATCGCGAGAGACACTCTACGTACTGGAACACCTGGAACGCTTGCACACCGCTTTAGGAGCCGCCGTGAAAGGTGTCACCTCTTTCCCCCAGTGTTTGACTTTTCCATTAACGTTCCCTCGAACCAGCAAGAACGACGACGTTTGATGTACGTTATACACTTGCGCACATTAATTAGCGGAGCCCCGTAACCCTACTTACGGAGCTTTATTCCGATTGCCACGCGCCGCGTTGCTGCTAATTAACCGGCACGCGAGTGTCGCGCTTGATCTCGATCGTTTCGCACCCGGCGGATCGAAGAATATCGCGTTCCGTTGCTCGCGTGAATTCGCAGAAACTTGGATATTAAGTAACGCGAGCTGTGAAGCGAAAATTTTCTACAAACACGTTTCCACCGCGGGAAAACCGTCGATTCGAAACTGGAATTTTTATAACTTTGCACATTTCCATCGCGATCCTCGTCCTCCAAATGAACCATCAAAGGCAAAAGAGCACACGTGCCGCGCACGGAATTCGCAGCGTCCGAGGTCTCGTAAAAAGAAGATAAGGAAGCAGATGATCCGACGGATCCAGGATATTGGCGTTTTCGGCGAATCAACGACGCGTTTCGGATCCCCGAGCGGATATCACGGTGTCGGGTCAGCCTGGAAATTACGTCCCCTCTAATCTTCGGGATTCCCGTGACGGGGAAAACCACCCTTTCCAGTGTTCCGGAGCACGCCGCGGGCGGCAAACGCCGTTCGAGGCACCGACTTCTTATTAACGTTAGCATAATCGCGCGATCGTACAGTGTGCCAATTCATCGTTGAAGAACCGTGACAGAACAAATCTAATCTACCCTCGATTCTCTATACATACTCTGTACCTCTATCGATTTTTCGATACACGAACTCCACCGGTATGTATTTCGGCTGAACGAAATTTGTCGACTTAGGTTCGATTTTCGCGAGTAGAATGAGCGAACGTTAGACAGACATATTTCGTAGAAAGCCCAGCCCGTTTAATGATTACGCGAACGTGCGCGGGGCAAGTAAACAGTGTTGGCGGGAACTTTTCGACGCGGTTAATTAAGATTAATTAAACGAACGTTACGGGCCTCTCGGTATTTCAATCATCCGCGGTGGCGGTCGTTAGCCGTCGACGGCGACCTTTGAAACGTTTGAAAAGCCTTTCGCGCGACTCCTTTCACCGAGGCGGTTTAATAAACGTGTAGAAAGTGCCGCGGGATAGCTGTCATGCACCATCGGCCGCGGCGAGCAACACGTTCGACACGGAAAACGATACGGGCCGTAGATACGTAAAGGTAGTAGGCAATGTCTCGGGACGACCTGTATCCTTTCCATACATGGTGAATAAATTTTCTGCCACGGAATAATCGGAGAAGTCATCGGAGCAACGATTTCACGGCGTGTGAAAATAAGTGGACGAGAATGGAGGTCTGATCGTGATAGATGACGGTTTCGAGAAACGTATTCCTCGGGTTCCAGTTACACTGGGCCGTTCTTCGCGGGAGCTCGGCGTGCAATTAGTCAGAAACTGGGGATAATGTGATAGCAACTTTTAATCAGGGGTCGAAACGATTCCGAAAATAACTGCTTCGAACTGTAATATGTATATCGGTTTTGAATGAAAGAGTTATGAAGAACCGATATTCTGAATACCAAAATATAAAACAATAATAAAAAAAAATTCTTAAAAAATTCTTATATAAAAAATATTCAAAAAAACACTAGATGTTATGAAGAACCGAAATTTCTGGCTATATCGATTTCGGTTACGGTTCCACAGATCCGATATTATATTTATTATTATTATTTTTATTAATCGTCTTTATTACTCAAAGCGAAAAATCGGTTCCATAGCGGTTATAAGTATATCGATTTTATAACAATAACGTAGATATCTCGTCCGAGAGTTTAATGTACCTATATCCGATATAATAATAAGGGAGAGTAGGGAAATTGCGAACGCGGGGTAAACCAAAAACCGCGATATTTGCCGATATCATAACCGTTTTCAAACCCTGGTTTTAATCGAAGCAGCAGTTGATGGTTAATTGATGTAGTAAAAATTCTTCTGCTGGCAAACGCGCCTGTCTAACTGAACAGCGGAGGGTGACGGCATATTTTAATACGCTATTAGAAACTCGAGTTGTCTAAAGTAGACAAATACTTCGTCCAGCGATACTAAAATTCCATCTGCGAAGCTCGTCATCCAGAGCGATTCCATGTGCTACACAATTAACATTTTATATCCCACAACCGTTCTCTAAATCGGAGCGCGGTATCTAATTATTCACATGTGTCCGAATGTATGCGCCTCTATTCTCCATTGGCCTACTCCACCGAATGCCTTCAGTTCCCGGAATACACCGAATACCCACGATTCGTCGATGATTATCCCGGTCTATGTATCAATGTCATCGCGGGGGTCCAGCATTGTCTTGGGGCGCTGGAATTGCTTACGCGTATAGATACTCATCTCACCGTCCGCGACTCGCAATTGCGACATTATAAACTAATGCCGAATGCGGGGCGGTTTATCGCAGCGCGGAGAATCGAACGTTGCTGGGAAAATGAGAATTTATTGCCTGCTAGGGCGCGACCGAAGAGGAAACCTGCCGCGGTAACGGAGAAGTATTCGTGGCGCGGTGATGGTTATTGATATCGTTGGAGATTTATTCCTAAAGTGGGCGCGTGGGCAAACAATTTTTTATTGACAGGACTAACAAGGGAAGATCCCGAACCCGGAAATTCAAAAAATTCTGAAACTTTGTGGATATGTAGGGAATTTCCTCCTGATTACAACGCAATTTTTTTTCCTGCCCAAAATCACTCTAAGGGGGTGAAATTAACCCCTGAAAATTCGGCTATTTTCCGATTTTGTGTTATAACTCGCGAACTCTACGAGATAGAAAAAAAGTTTCAAGACAGAAGTTACTTCTTTTAATTAGATCTATCATTTGGTAAAAAAATTATTTTACATTTCACGAGTTATAACACAAAATCGGAAAATATCCAGATTTTCAGGGGTTAATTTCACCCCCTTAGAGTGATTTTGGGCAGCAAAAAAAATTGCGTTGTAATTATGAGGAAATTCCCTACATATTCACAAAGTTTCCGAATTTTTTGAATTTCCGGCTTCGGGATCTTCCCTTGTAAGATGAAAGGCTTTGTTCTCCTAGAATTAGAAGATTGCGGATCAAATTGCGATTGTATAACAGTTTTGAGTACGAAATATGTGCAATAGAGAATATTCTAAATACTCCGAATTTTATTTTAATCGAGGAACAAGGTGGGAACTAACGAAACACCGTGGGACGAAGGAATTGCCAGCTATCTTGCTTGTGTCACACTAACTAAACGGAATATCATAGTCTTCTGAAGCAGCGCTCTCCTCCCATAACATTTGGTTAAACATAGGAGCAGGTTACCCTTTATCGTGTAACCCGCAAACTACCGTCTATGATAACGATAGCAAGATAACGTGGGACCGGATTTTCATGAAGCGGCTCGTTGAGGAGACAAAAATGTTATTCATGGGTCCTTATCTCCTATGGAATGGAAGAACGTGATCTTCGGGGGCGCGTATGAACTAGGTCGTTGCGAACCGCGGGTGTCGCTCGGAAATATGTTTTCTGCGTCATTGAGCAATCCTCGGTCAACTATGCTGCACTCGAAAGGATTTTTTAAAGGGAGGGAGAATCGAAAGGATGCATAAAAGAAATGGGATTAAATCTTTCGAATTCGTCAATTCTTGAAATTAAGCTCGAGGACGATTTAGCCATTCCTCAGTATTCTGCTTACTCCTTTTTTATTTTATTTTATTATTATTCACAAAATTTCTACAAATTCTGTCTCTGCGTTTACTTTGACGCCGTTCTCCCGTGGCACGGCCGCGTTTCGACAATGAAAAGTCACCAGGCAGCCACCTTATTCGCCGAATCTCGCTCCGCGTGACTTCCGGTTGCTTTCGAGACCAAAGGACTCGCTTAGAAGGGTCAACGTTTCGCCTCGCTGCGAGGCGACCAAGTACACGCGCTTCGTACGAGCGCGTCTACAGAAAACTACTTAATTTCGGGGCTCGCGCAAAAGAGGGTGCAAGGATTTATTGTTAACATTATCCGAGGCTCCTCCTCCGCGGAAACGCAGATAGCCCGTGGAGTTTCCACGAAGAGGATTGCCTCCTCGAGCGAGAAGGGTTAATAAAGGGACGTAATAGCGGTGGCGGAGCGTTCTCCAGGCAAAAAAGCGCACCCCGACGCGTAAAAGTCCGGACGCCGGTTCCCCGAAAGCCGGCGATGCGCGAGGACAAAAAGATCGCGGTTAAATCTGAAGTTCGCCCGCTAACGAGCGATTCCTGCAGGAACCGACCACTTTATTCGCGGTCGATCCTCTTTCTGCGCGGCTTCCTCGCGCGAAACGTGTTCTCGAGTGGCGAGTTTCGTAATGAAGAGGCACAATCAGTAGCGACGCGGCCAGACGCCGGAATTTTCGTCGGGAATAAGTCAATTACCCGGCCTAAGATGGAGATCCCGTTTCGCGGAGCGTACTCTTTGAGTGGACGCCGCCTGAGAACTTCCGAGCGTCCGAGAACGCTTGCATTAATTAAAATTTCCTTCGGATGCGATCCGCTGTTAACGTTACCGCTCAGCTCGCGTCTTCTTTGAGAAATTCTTTTTTGGTTGACTCGTCTGCCATTGGGATACAGTACGTCGTTAATAAAATCACTTTTGTGGGATCAGGAACCCCCACACCATAAGAGAGGGCAGGGAACAACGACGATCGGGGAAGTCGGCGGTAGCCGAGGTGGTTAAGGGGGTATAGGACTATTGGAGTATCGAAAAATAGATTTTTTTTTATTATTAATCTTGAAAGTGTCATCCTTTGTGAACATTTACAAAAAAGTTTCATGTGGAAATTCGAATAATTACGGAAATTACAGCGCTGAAGGTAACTGAGCGTAACGCCTCGCAGAGCGGTATTGGCATAGGGCGCTTAACTTTGAAGCCGATTTTCTCGAAACACCATTTTCAAAAACGGTGTACATCATAACTCTTGAACCAATGAATATTTTCACTTAAAATTTTAACTGGAGTTGTAGAATTCCTTTCTCTATCGTGTGGAATTTGCGCATCAACATTGGATGTTTGTAAAACATTATATAACTAATTAAAGGCATTTGTTTTCCCCCAAAAATGTGGGGTGAAATTGATTCGTGTGTAACTTCTACAATTTTTGTTTAAATTCGCCCAACAAAATTTCACACGATAACTATTTGTGTAGAAATTACTCACCCCAAAGCATTTTGCTCTTAGATAATTGGTTCACCTGAGACTACGTACACCGATCACAGCTGCGCGCTACGCGGGACCGTCTTTAGCGTGAAATAACTTGAATAATTTTCAACATTCTGACAATTTTTTCATTTTACATTACTTGTAAAAGCGGACATAAAAAACTGTGAAGAGTGCCGGTACGGTGATTATTTGGTATCCAAGCAATCCAACCGACAAGAAACCGTCGATTTTAGTCGCTCAATAGTCCTATACCCCCTTAAGGCGGCTGGCCAGCGCGCAAATCTAGAGTTCGCGGGTTCGAGTCCCGTTGAGGCGACTTTCCTTTCTCCGTCATCCTACACTTTTAAACTGCTTAATTTCAAGAACTGTACGTTTATATGTTCCTCGAAATTCTACCATTCGGCAAAACCGATGCGTGGATAGTGGAACTGTAATTATACTAGTGGAGCAGTGGGGCTGAAAATCTCTGATCCTCGGTTACGATGGCAACTCGCGCCACCGAGCAATCGTGATCAGTATGTGCGCCGGGCACCGATCAGGGCAGGGAAAATGCCCCGAGCCAACGGGCGTCTGTTCGGCACATTAGACCCTGGCAAAACACTAATTAATGAAGACAGTGGAGCGACAACTCATGCACGAATGTCGAGTCCAGCTGTGCACGCGTGTACCACGTCTCGCGCGGCGCGAGACAGGAGATGCCACATCAATTAGATTAATCACGCGTGCCACGGCCATTTGGATTCTCCCGTTGGCCGAAATGCGGGCTGACGTTTGCCCCCGGCCACCGTGTACGTACTTAACCGGCCAATTAATCATCTGCGAACACCGTTACGCTGGTATTTTCTTCGAAACGCCGGCATTAGGGCTGTCCAGGCCGTGATTAGCCGGTTGGAAAGGTAGGTATATGTCCGTTGTGGCTGGATACACGTGTGCTATATCCGGCCAGCGGGAGGAAAGGGGGCTTCCGTGAAAGTTGCGCTAAAATACCTGACCCTCACCTTGGTAAGTAGAATTTCAGATGCTCTATCGTCGAGGACCCAGTTCCTGATTACTTAAGACGCAAAGGGAGCAGTTTCTGATCAAACTAAAACATTTTACTACGAGCTATCAAATGTTTGCGTATAAATTTAAAAATACTTCGTAATTATTTAATAATTTTTTGGAATAAAATTGTATCGTGGTAAACTTATTATTTGGTATTTATATACTAAACTGATTAGGAACTGGGTTCTGATCAGGAACTGAGCTACTACTATGAGCTAATAAATGTTTTTGTATAAATTTAAAAATACTTCGTAATTATTTAATAATTTTTGGAATAAATGTGTATCGTGATTAACTTATTATTTGGTATTTATATACTAAACTGATTAGGAACTGGGTTCTGATCAGGAACTGAGCTACTACTATGAGCTATCAAATGTTTGCGTATAAATTTAAAAATACTTCGTAATTGTTGAATAATTTTTTTAAATAAATGTGTATCGTGATAAACTTATTATTTGGTATTTATATACTAAACTGATTAGGAACTGGGTTCTGATCAGGAACTGAGCTACTACTATGAGCTATCAAATGTTTGCGTATAAATTTAAAAATACTTCATAATTATTTAATAATTTTTTGGAATAAATTTGTATCGTGGTAAACTTATTATTTGGTATTTATATACTAAACTGATTAGGAACTGGGTTCTGATCAGGAACTGAGCTACTACTATGAGCTAATAAATGTTTTTGTATAAATTTAAAAATACTTCGTAATTATTTAATAATTTTTGGAATAAATGTGTATCGTGGTAAACTTATTATTTGGTATTTATATACTAAACTGATTAGGAACTGGGTTCTGATCAGGAACTGGGTCCTTGACCCAAAATTCTTTGGGTTCCTACTTGTTCATTTCCCACGTTATAGTCGATTGGACCACGAGTTTCCTACAAATGTAGTATCGCGAAAAGCTTTCGCGACTCGTGAAACCTGCCGCAAATGGCATTGCGTTTTAATCGTCGTTACGGCGGTCTGTACGACGGTGAAAGAAACCTGGGACGGTGTGCGTCGCAGAATGCAAAACACTGAATACACAGACGTTCATCCTAAATCAATAGTCATCAGCGGCGGATTTGTTTGCCCACTACTCACCGCTGGAGTTCTTTTCTGCGGTTACACCGTGCATCGAAGCTGAATAGTCATAAGTACAACTGTTCGTTGATCATTGTTCCCAGAATCGAAGTTCGATTGCTATATCCACGAGAATTATCGATAAGTACAGCCATTCGAGAACACAAACTTACGACAAATTTAGTTTAGTGTAATAAAAATTTGTCAATCTTTCAGTCGTCCCTGACTAATAATGTTCCTTCTCATAGAAGCCCTCTCTTTATTCGCAAAGTACTTAAAGTACTCAGCCGTAGGGTCGTTCTATCTTCCTTAAGATCTACGCCAAATAATTGCCAGAAAATTAACCGACCATCGGCCTTTCGCTTCGCTAGGATTTGTGCGCTGGCAGAACTGACGAGAGGACTAATTTGTAGCTAACAGTAAGACCATTCTTGGAGGTCGGGCAGGCGCAGAAAGGGAAAGGGTCTTCTACCTGAGGAGGTCCGAGCACCGCGAGTGCTCAGCTGAAGGGAACACCGGGATCACGTAGAAAGATAGCGTGACAAAATAATCGTGGAACGTGTCGGACGAAATGGGCTTCCATGAAGAATGCACCTGCTGCACCGGCGACAGATTGAAGAAAGCCTGGGAAACTCGGTCAGCGATTGTTCTTCGGTCGGCCAGAAAGGCGGCGAAGAAAATTTCGATCGTAAATCTTTCCCCGTTCGGAGAATAATTAACGGCCGGAGACGCGGAGGGATTAATTAGAAATGAATTTAATTAATCTCCACGCGTACCGTCGGTCCGTCATAAATTTTCGATCAACGCGCGAAGCACTCCGAACGACTTTTTATTTTAATCTCTCAAAGATATCCTCATGATTTTCCCATCATGCGTTTGAAAAAAGAATCGCGGACGAATGGCAACGTTCAGAACGTTCAAAGCTCACGGAAAACGAAAGGGAAGGACGAAAGACGACGTATAATCGACGCGAGATCGAGGCTGGTAAGCGGGAGGGGGGCATAAATCCCGCGCAAATATTGGCAGAAAAACCAATAATGTCATTGAGCCTGACGAATTGCACCATTCGCGAAGAAGCCACCCATTGTCTCGCTTCGGGGGCGACGACCCCGCGGGAGACTTCCGCGTTTACGATACAACGCCCGGCAAGATTTTCATTCACGGCGAGGGCGGAGTGCTTTGTTTGCCCCTCGGCGGCTATATAGACGAGCCCTCTCCTCTCGCGGGGCAAATATTTTCCGCCAGTGTCAAAAAGCTCTCTGCGTCCGCGAGGGTGTTTCATTCATGCGAGACGGAGGGGCACGGGGTATCGAAAGAACGATGAATCGTCGACAATGCCAACGCACACGTCACTCGACTGCAGCCTGCAACTTGCCAAACGAACGGACATAATAGTTCCTCTGGCATTCTGCGTTCGGCAAAGTAGCGTTTCCATATTAACCGGTTAACTGGCACGGTCCTTTTCCTTATTCGGGCCCAAACTGGTACCATCGAAAAATTAAGTGAATCACACAAAATTTGGTATACAGGGTTTTTTTGAGTCGCTGAACCGATTCCGGGGGTAATTTCTTTCATCTGACACCCCCAACGCCTAAAAAAATAGAATTTAGGGGTGAGTTTGTCAATTGGCGGTCATTTTGGTTCGCCATTTTGAGTCTGCTATATTGAAATTTAAAATTCCAATGCCAAATTCAGATTCGGCGACCCCAAAAACCCCTATATACAATTTTTCTATATCCCGATAGTATTTTAATGTTAGTCAGCCAATTTGGTTCGGCCATTTTGAGTCTGCCATATTGAATTTTGCAATTCAACGACCTCAAAAACCATTACATACCAAGTTTCATTCAAATCGTTTGAAAAACAAAAAAGTTATTCCATTTGATCATATATGATACATTGAAACTTAATCGGTTAAAACAGAATCGACATAAAAAATAAATCACTACAGCAAGAATCGGGGTGCGTGATTTTCTTTCTGCGATAAAAACGCTTCGAATTCCATCTGAAAACCGAGCTGTCTTCGAGGAAAGGATCTTAGACGAGGCATTATTCGAATTAGTATAACCCTACCCTATACATAACAGGATGATCTCTGGATGCCCGGGTGAAAACTTTCCAGGCGCGGATTTTCGGGCGCCGGAGGATTAATTCCAGTTACCGACAGCGATGCAAGCCTCCATTTCCCGTAAATTTCACTTAATAACGCCTGGACGACGGCGCCGAGCCCGTGATTAGCGACGGTACAATTATTACTAACGGCGAGAATGAGTCCCGGACACCTTGCGGGCTCGCGTGAAATGCAAATGGTCCCGTGAAACTCGGACTTTCGCGCGTCGCAGGTGCAACGAGGCCGCTTTGTCTAAGGAGGTTATGGCGGAAGTGTGTGTTCCGACGAGTCTTCGCTAATGCACTGTGTATACAAGGACTTGTCTTCAGGCACCGGTAGTCGTTGAAGAAGAAGAAGAAGGAAAAAAGGGATAACGAGGGCTCGCGCGTCGCGGCCTTTGCAGAGGCGCTCGCGAATGCGACCTATCGCGATTCCCCCGAGAATCGCGAGTAATATAGGTCGATGCTGTCGTCCTCTAAGCGACAATAGATGTATGACGGTGACATATAATTGGGGGAGCTCGCGGTAAAAGGGCAACGGTTCTCGGAGGTGCTTGGAGACCGTGGAAAATGGGCAGCCTTAGCATTTGTCCAGGCGAGATTGAAAGGCGGCGAGGGGCTGGCATAGAGTAGCACAGCATAGTTCAAGCAAATGTTCTCGTGATGCTATATTTATTAACGTGTCCGGGGCAGTTTGTAATGAAAAGGCAGCGAATTCAAGGGTCACTTAGGGGAATATTAGCACGTATAACTGGGCAAATAAGGGGACAGAAAATGAATATTTGAAGAAGGGACGCGCGGGTTATAAAGCAAAGAGTTGTGGTAAACGTTCGTATCAATAGCAACGTTTCCCAGGAGATGCACGCGATGGTGTCAGCCAACGAGGTGATTTTCGGAAGGGTGGAGTGGACGGCCGGCGTGTCAACGGTCTCATAAAACTCGGGAATTCGAATTATCGTCAGAGCGAAAACCGCGAGCCACGGTTCCGGCCCGGATATTTCGCCAATAAACGCTCGGTTCCGCGACATTCCCGCCCGTCCGCCGCTATATTTGATCGGCTCGCTTGCGTGCGAAACCCGGTAGATTCTATTACAGATTGGAGCGCAATCGAGCCTGGAATCTGCGCGCAATCAGCGCGAGGATTCGATGCTCGTTGCTGGAAGTTCGATCCTCGCGCGTGTATTCGCGCTCGATCGGCGATCTGTTACGTGATAATGGGAACCTCGTAACTCTAGTTCCTCTTAATTTTCTTTCCGTGTGTCTTTCTTTTTTGTTCTCTACTTTGGGAGGATGGAATGTTCGGAACTATCGTCGACGAACGGGATCTAGTAGTTTCTGAAGTGCTATTGGCCACTTTGTACCTTTCGGAGTGAAGGAAACGAGGATACAAATTATGGTTGATTCAGTATTTGAGTTAATATTTTGGATGTTTCTTTCGAAGCTCTACGTGGTCATAAATTTTCCGAGACGAAGTGGAATAAATTTTGTTTCATTCGATATGCTAGTTTTAAATTTTTAATATGTTTCTTTCGAAGCTCTACGTGGTCATAAATTTTCCGAGACGAAGTGGAATAAATTTCGTTTCATTCGATATGCTAGTTGTAATATTTTTGTTATTCCCTCACGTACTCATCCATCCAACAAACATGGCAACATTTTCACCGCGCGACGAGAGCTCGCGATAGAGTCACTTGCTAGCGAGCACAGTGTCATAAAGATAAAATCTCTGGATGATCCTAGGCACCGGTTGAAATCGTCCGCTACACCTACACGTTTCCATTTCCAGTCGATTCAACCCTCTGAGAAGGTATCGATCGCCAACGGGACGCCCGTAATCCTCCACTCGATCCAAAGTATATCAACGCGGTATAGAGACACGTACGAATAGGGCAGTCGTCGAGAAACATGCATTGTGCTCTGTCACGGTGAACAGTTTTGTGGGTTCTCAGTCGAGCCCGAGGAAAATGAGGTAGCCTTCCAATTCTTCATCTTCGAAATCTACCCTTCCACGGAATCTTCACTTCTAAATAGTGGTGGAGAACTATCGATGGTACTTACGATAGTTATCGATGGTTCTCACTATAGAAATTTGTAGTAATAATAGAAATTAAATTTGGGATTCTGAATTTCAGCTGTTATTATTTTTCAATTGGTTAACCTACGATTTTCAATACCGATAGTTTATTTTTATTTATTTATTTATTAATTAAACGGGTTGCTTAATAATTATCGATAGTGAAAATAAGCCATCTACAGTTTTCGATAGTGAAAATAAGCCATCTATAGTTTTCGATAGTGAAAATAAGCCATCTATAGTTTTCGATAGTGAAAATAAGCCATCTATAGTTTTCGATAGTGAAAATAAACCATCTATAGTTTCCGATAGTGAAAATAAGCCATCTATAGTTGGCATTCTGAATTTTTTAATTGACTAACCTACGATTTTCAATACCGATAATTATCTATAGTGAAAATAAGCCATCTATAGTTTTCGATAGTGAAAATAAGCCGTCTATAGTTTTCGATAGTGAAAATAAGCCATCTATAGTTTTCGATAGTGAAAATAAGCCGTCTATAGTTTTCGATAGTGAAAATAAGCCATCTATAGTTTTCGAAAGTGAAAATAAGCCATCTATAGTTTTCGATAGTGAAAATAAGCCATCTATAGTTTTCGATAGTGAAAATAAGCCAGCTATAGTTTTCGATAGTGAAAATAAGCCATCTATAGTTTTCGATAGTGAAAATAAGCCATCTATAGTTTTCGATAGTGAAAATAAGCCATCTATAGTTTTCGATAGTGAGAACCATCGATAACTATCTTAAGTACCATCGATATTTCTCCACCACTACTTCTAAATTCCACGATTTACAGAATAGGCACGTGCTATAAAAAGCTCAACGTTACAGTGCCCAACACCTCAACTTGAGTTATTCAAATAATTAAATACGGTCTACTCCAAACTCAAAAGTAGAATCTAAGCATTCAGCTACAGCTGCTTCAAAAACTCAATTTCTAACTCTTCTGAACTCACAATTTCTGCCATTCCAAAACACTCGTATTCTAACCACCCCTGCTTGAAACACTCCGAACCCACGATCGTTGGAAAAATTTCACCAGCCTCCCATCGAAAGCACCGTGAGAGCACGCGAGACGTGTATCGGGTGGCCGGCGTGTCGTAAACGAGGGCCCGCTGCCCAGTTATTCGAGGAATGCGCAAAGGATCTTTGGCTTTGTTCGAAAGGATATAGCCGTGCGAGTGCGTCGCGTCATAATGCCAGCGAGGGTGGTTTAAAGAAGTCGTCGGTCGAGTGCTCGGTCGCATTCGTTTGAACAAGACCACAATAGGGCGGGACACTTCGTGCGGAAGGTGCTCGCCTTGGGCACGTGAGGGATTATTGTAATGGCACCTTTGGTATACTCGAAGCGAGCAAGTCCCTCTGTGCCACGTTTCGTGTGGACGGAAACTGAAAGGGTGGTCAAGGACAGGTTTAAGTAAAAACTCAAGGACCTCGGCCCCGAAATCGAACGATTTTTGGCCGACGTCACCTTCTTTCAGGACCTCCTCTCATGGACCTTGCTTACCATATACGCATATAAAATTTCACTGGAAGTTTGCTAACAGAATTATACAACCGCGTACATACTCGATAATTCTACAGGCTGCAAGAAAGTGAAAGTTATTCCGCGCGACATGTATTCCAGCTATTTTGCAAGTATGTGTTTAATTTCTCCGAGTCACCAAATCGCTGTACCAATAAACCCGGAGAATTAGAAACTCGGAGATTTCAAAGAGAGTCGCGATTAGAATAATTTGTTGAAATTATTCGTCGAAGAGGTAAAAGGACTTACAGCGGAAGGAAACCTATGCGTTGAATAAACGTGCAACACATCCGTATTCTAGCACTAAATTTAGACAGAGTCTAACAGCCTTGCGCTCTCTCCGTATTCAAACAGAACCACGCGATCTATAATCCCCTGTGAAGCCGCGGCAGCTAAAAAGCCGACAGCCTCCGGTGCCGAGGAATTTATTCGAACAGGATCACCCGGTATAAAGCGAGTCTCGACGGCCACTGTGCGCGAGGGAGGGTTTCGAGAGGGGGATGCGCCGTGGGCACGTGGGGGATTATTATAATGGGGTCTTTAGAATTCTTTCGACAAACAGGTCCTACTGTCCTACATCCCGGGGCTTCTGAGGTACAAAATCGAGATCTCGATTGCCACCTTTGAAAGGCCACCGGCACTCGGCCACCGCGAGCTTCGAGAGCTTGACTGAATATTTCCGGGCTAACTATCGGAGACTCGCGACGCGGCATTTCAGGAATTAAATCGTTAAATTGGATTAATCGAGCGGTGGCATTTGTGACAGACCAATCACGCCAAGTATTTGCAGAGTGCTTAACTTTCTAAAGCAACGAGGAAGGGGAGGATTGATATTTGTACACGGAACTGAATGAAAATTTCCTAAAATGGGGGTGGAAAGTTCTCAGTCACTCGGATACTGTTTGGTGAATTATTGACTTTTTGTTTTCTGTCGTGGACCAATCAATCAAGTAACGAAGAAGCGTTTGCGTGCCGAAGCTTTGGGCTCCGATGTGCAACAGAGCCAGTTTTAGGAAAAGATTCGTGGTTTCTCGATGAAGTCCGTCGTCGAGAACCACTGGGAACGACTTCGTCATACCATCAGCTAACGGATCATTGCCTGCACTCCCTCGAGGATGAATATCTCGATCGCGAGGGGGATAAATCGTTTTTCAAAACGGAGACGTCCTTCGGTTCCACAAATACCGTCTCATTTATCATTTATATTGTCCCGTACAATTGATTGCCACATTGTAATACATTAAAATCAACTTTTCGAACCTCTCGGCGTAGACATAGATGGAATGAAGAAGACTCGTCCTGCGAACGTCAAATGTGAAGATGATCTCTAACACTATAGAAACCTACGTTACGTCAATGTTGATATATTGGGCCAGCAGCAAGAAAAATAAATAATCAGGAATATAATTGTAGTAGCGATATATGTAATTTCATTTAGTTTTAAGTATGTTTAGTATTAGTGTACGTAGTATTAAGTAACATTTACTTTATATTATGGTTAGACTTACTAACAGTTTAAAAAAACTGCGGCCTCGCCTTTACTCGTCTTTACTCTTAATATGTATCACATCATTTTTATTTCTGTACGTTTAAAGGGTAATAAAGTTGTAATAATAATAATATCGACGATAAATTATTGAACTATTACTCTCTCTGTAGCGAACTTATTAGGTATATTGCAAAGTAACCGGCGTTTCGAGAGTAAAATTCAGGTTAATTAAATTGAAGCAGCGAGATGGATATTATGTATTCTAATCGATTTTCTCTGGAGTAAATACTACGCCCCCCGCGGCTGTGACGATTGAGGAGAGCAATGAATTGAATGAATTAAAATAGACTGTGTGAGTTGAGTTCCTCCTTTACCGCGTATGAATTATTTATTCACATGCTTTTGCAAACGTAATGCAACGATTCAAAGATTTATTAATCTGTCATCGCCCTTGTGAACCACGTTTTTTAAAAATGAAACGCAGAAACCGGCACTCGAAGAGTTTGGAATTATTTACTTCAAAGAATTATTCAACTTTTTCCCTCATCAAGATGATAGCTTACGGTTAAAAAAAAATAATTGAAGGATGTTCGGCAAAATCTCCACATTGCGCGGACCCCGTGAAGCGACAACAATTTGATTCGAAGCTTGAGGAGAGCGGTGCCATGTTCGAGGATGGAAGTTCCAGTCTGCTGCGTTCTCATCTTACAACGTTAGAGACTGCGCCGCTGCTGCAATTGCGATCTATGCACCGGAAGTTCCGCGTAATGAGTGCTGCCTTTGAAGAGAACGACGAGTACCATTCGTATAGCGTGGACCAGGGCGTCGTACCTTTTTTTTTTAGTTTTAAACCATTTTTCACTAGCGTACAGAATTCGCAAGCCCCTCTTTCGAGCTTTCTCAACTATTATATCCGTTTAGTACTTAAATTCACGAGATGCCACGGAGTCCTCGAAATTTGATCAAAATTTTATTGCATGCAAACTCAAAATTGATCCTTCCGTCATATGGCCACGTGTTTTACACCCAAACCGCACAAATTTCTAAGAAATATGTTCGTGGAACTCTTCGCAAATCTCGTTAAGTTTTCGAGAAACTGATCACCGACGGCGGCGAAAATCGTTTCAACGCGATCCTTTAAATCTGCGAGCGCTCGGGTCTTCGAGTTCCGCTTGAGCACTGGGTGTCCTGCGGTTTTTCGACCGCAAAACGAGAAGAACATCGGCCGCGCGGTGCCGCAAATCGCTCCGAACTGTCTGCTCTGTTATTAAAGCGCGAGCGGGCTGGTTCGCGACGATAAAAAGAGAACAGGAGAAGGAGAGAGAGAAAGAGAAAAAAAAAACAGAAAATCCACGCGTCTCGGCACATTCGACGCTCGTTATCCGTCACGCAGATGCGTCTCGACGCTCGAAACGCTCGACCCCCGCCTCGTTGTTCGGCGACGATAATAATTTTTGAGCGACAGTTATGACTGACGGGACGCACGCCGCGCCCATGATGGAAAAAGCGATTCGAGACAATGGGCCGCGGCAGCTGCACGCGCTTTTATGGCGAAGGTGAATTCTCGATTTGCCAGTGCGGAGTGTAAACCGGTGTCAGGGATAAATCGGCGCACCTCGATGCATGGCGATCGTTAAGGGAAGCTGTCGCCAGGCCCTCGTTTCGATCACTAAATTCAGGGTCAGAATTTGTATATTTTATTGAAGGATGAGAAGCAATATGAATAGAGAAATCCGTCATCTGAGCCACCAACACTCGCAATCTCGACACTATTTCTCATTCCTGAATCCTTGAACTTCCCCGGATCAGTCGAGGAATAGCGCACCGGAAAGAAAGGGAAGATTTCCTCGGACCGCGCTCTTCTACGAGCAGGAACGTCGGATCAAGGCAGCAGTAGTCGGTGGAGGAGGCAGACGCTGGCGTGTTTCGGCCGCCGCGACGCCAGAGCGTCGACGGGTCGCGGGAAGAACGGGGAAAGTGGCGAGGAGCCGAGAAAGAGGAAGCTGCCGGGCGCTTTTCTCGTCGCTGTGTCGCACGCCTCCGCACGACAGAGAGGCACCGTCGTCGGGGACGAGGCAAAGAGGATCGACGAGAAAGCGGCATAGGCGTCGGCGACGGTGCGACGAGGACAGGAACAGCGAACGGAGCAACAGAGTGCGACGAGACAGGCCTCCGTGCTACCAGGAGAGCATGAGGAGCCTGGTCGCGTCGTCGCAGACGAAGGGCGTTCTATCGTTGCCGGAAAGAGGGAAAAAGACGAGGAACCGAGCCGCCTGGCGGAAGAAAGAACCCTGTGAGAGCGGGAAAGAGAGCAGCGCCCAGCGTTGGATGGACGAGGACGCGGACGTTGGGACGAGAGAGACGGACGACCCGACGGTCGATTTAAAGCGGAACCGAGAAGAACTCAGGCTGGAAGCAACAGGTCCCTGCTGGGGATCGGAGAGTCACCCCCTCTCCGCCCCCGAATTGGGGATGAAACCCCCGGAGAAATGCCGCGGTGATAGGCATACCGTACGCGCGTCACGACACGTCCAACGAAATTAGCAAACATCGGAGGATGTGACGGGATGGCTTGGCAGATTATCGCGGTTGCTCGTGATTATCGTGACACGCGCTTCGGGGCTTGCCGGGGAGCTGATGGGTCGGATGATCGGTCCACTGTTAGCCGTGAGTCACTAATGTGTTTGGCTGGCAATTCCTCCTTAGCAGTTGTACGAGGCAGAAGGTGTTCGAAAGATTAAATCCCTGAGAAATTCAACTCGGCTATTAGCTGAGAGTGAAGATTGTCACCCCATTAAGGATATATACTCTAATGCCTCGAGTAGAACAGAATGTACACACGGAATACTCTGAACAGTTTATGGGTTGAGATCTGAGGTCATCATCTTCAAAATTTGTGGGTATATAGTATATGGAGACTCCTTTCTACGAAAACTATCTTCAAAATTTGTGGGTATATAGTATATGGAGACTCCTTTCTACGAAAACTATCCTCAAAATTTGTGGGTATATAGTATATGGAGACTCCTTTCTACGAAAACTATCTTCAAAATTTGTGGGTATATAGTATATGGAGACTCCTTTCTACGAAAACTATCTTCAAAATTTGTGGGTATATAGTATATGGAGACTCCTTTCTACGAAAACTATCTTCAAAATTTGTGGGTATATAGTATATGGAGACTCCTTTCTACGAAAACTATCTTCAAAATTTGTGGGTATATAGTATATGGGATATATAGTATATGGGATATATAGTTTATGGAGACTCCTTTCTACGAAAACTATCTTCAAAATTTGTGGGTATACAGTATATGGGGTATATAGTATATGGAGACTCCTTTCTACGGAAACTACTCAAATACCTGGAGGGGACATCACATAATATTCAATAAAGAATTCTCGTTATATGGAAGATTTTTTTTTCGTTAGGCTAAAAAGACCATCTTCCAAATTCCAATTCTGAAAAAAGTCTCGATTCTACCTAATGGTAATTGGAATACCAGCAACGTGGATCCGCTAAGCTCGCAGACAGACTGTCTGCCTCGCCACCACCAGCCGTGGTCGGTCGCCACGTGAATCATATTTAATGCAACAACGGCGGCGAGCATCAGAAGCGATCGTAAACCTCCCTGCCCGCCGTGGTGGCCAGCACAAGGCACCGTGGATTTTTTGCTTGCCGCCAGTGGAACACGTAGAGTGCAATTCTCCACGGTCATCTGGGTGTTCGTGATCGGTAGAACCGTGGTCCCTCGATAAACGAAGACCCAAGAGTGCTCATCCGACGACGCTCCTCGCGTTCCTTTATCCCTCTTCTTCGACCGTATCGATCGCTTGCAACCGAGGCTCATCCCGAATCTAAACTCTCCCGGAGTTTTCGCTGTACGTATTACCGATATTTTCGAAACAAATTTACGGAGCTGACATTTCCACGAAGAGGATCCAGTATTTTACGAATCAATACCGTTCACGATCCCTCTCGAAACTCGAGGTTGCAGAGCTGAAGGGTTGCATCCCTGTCGTCGTGTTTCACCTCTCCCGCAAATCTAAATAGTACGCACTGTTTACCCATCCTGGAAGCATCACCATCCTTCCAGCTGAAGGATCGCGATGTGTATACAGAGAAGGTTGCAGAGGGACTATTATGCACGTCGGACCTTTCCTCCCTCGCCTTCCCTCCCTTTGCCGAGCATTTTGCCAGCCCCGTAATTACCATGATCAAACAATGCAACGGCGAATCACATGTTTGTGATGGCGGCAACGATGCTCGTACATACGTATCGCTCTTTTGTGGCGTTGCTGATATTGAGCAAGCGTGGGTCCAAGGGTTCGATGAGACATCCCACGGTCGACCACCGTTGAGGCCTCGGATTCATTGTGGTCGCACGATGCTCTTTGAGCAGAGAATTCTAACGCAGAAACGGATGTGGGGGATGGATGACGAGGAACATCTCTCTGGCACATGTGTCGACGGAAAATCCTCACCAGCTGTGATTAACTCGCGTCGTATATGCAGTTTGACCATTTCAAAGGGGAGTGTTCTATACGTTCGGAAACCTAGGAATATTCAAACTTCGATCGATCACTTTGTTTAGTGTGCTGCGTGCAACGTGAATTGCTATAAAATTGCAAGAGATTTTAATCAACATCGCGAATTGAACGGCGCACATTCGCGAGTACATTGACTCCGTTACCCATGGAGAATAATTCAATTACTTCGACCGATCTTCCGGTCGAAAGTTCCAGGAATTAATTACCGTCCCTCCTCAGGTTTGACATTGAAAGAACGAAGGGCTAGAAGCTGACCAGCGTTGTAGTGTAAGAACAATTCTCCGTTGTGAAGGAGGAAGGGGAGTGTAGAAGCGCCTTACCCACTGACAAATCTTTTCTTACAGAATATCCAATGTTTCTCTCCTGAAAAATTAAGTCAGAACCTTGGGGTCTCGAGTTTCAAAGAAGCCTTCGCCCAAGGTTCGCACTACCGTGGCCATAAACTTCAGATCTAACAGCGAAAGCTCGCACAAGTGGAGGCCTAACGAGACAGAAAGGGCACCGTTCCCATCTTCCTCCACTCCGCCTTATCGGCTTCACGTCACTTTGTATAAACCAGACAAAATATTTAGGCGTGAAGTCAGCCTCGAACTTTTCCAGCCGACATCCCCCGAAAGACACGAACCAGTTGCCGCCGGCTCTACGACCCGTCCTCGCGGACGTGCGAACGCACGAAATCGAATGGAAGGTCGGCGAGCAAGAGAGGAGAGAAGAAAAAAGAAGCGAACGATGCCGCAACCCTCGACAAGGGGGCAAGAACCAGACGAGCGCAATCGAAAGAGCCATTGTTTGAAGGAATCGGGGGCAGGATATTACTCGTTAGTTGTGATTCGAACTTTCTATTACGACATTGTTTCTCCCCAGTCTTCCTGCCAGTCAAGTCTCAACTGAAATATTAAAATGCACTGCGAGCTAACGAGCAGCCTCGCAATCCCGCAATTATTACACGGTGGACAATCATCGAGAAGTATTAACGAAATCTAATCATTCTCATGATTAACAGATCTTCCAGGTGGAAAGAGACACGATGAAGGAGGATAGAAAGAATTATTGGAACTTTTGCTTGTCATGAATATGAGCTGTTATTATTAGACTCAACGCTAGGAGAGTATTAAATAGAATTCCATTGGAAAATAGTGGTTGAAACTCTCAGATTCAATTCCGTCAGATTCCTAAAGTTTTCCAGCAAATTGTACCCCCGAAGTTTGTTCTCTCCTGAATTGATACATCCACAAGATTAATGTTACAGGCGTCTCAGTAAACATTCAAGGGCACGCTAAAATACCACAGGGCAATCCCGCTTTCCCACAACCCATATCAATCCAGTTCTATAAATAATGGAGCTCGGTCCATCGAGTTCATAAATAATGGAATCTTACTCTGGGTATTTCCACTGACAAGAATTGACTGCCCAGCTCCTACCTTTGAGAATTCGAGGATGCAACCAGGGCCTGGTATTTTTCCACGTGGAACAGTAACACAGATCCTGCTGAACACTCCCCCTTGTATGTATTTTTGATGGACGGACACGTGCGTCCCCAATTTATTTACTCCAAGCTCCTAGCTAAATCTAATTCAACTTCTGGAAAGAATAGCGCGGGGCAATTTTAGAGAAAATGGTAAATTCTCGATTCCATCCGAATCTGTCCGTGTGAATTTCCATCGAACGTTCTCAAAGAGCTGGAAAGCTCGGTTCATAGCGTAACAAAACCATGCAAATTAATTCGCCGCGTAACAGCCAGCAATTTCGGCGGAAAAACAGTGAGCGTTGTGCATGAAAACACAGCGATTCCCTGTTCCAAAATTGTGGAGGCAAACGATCGAGGCAGATTGTCGAAACATCACCTTAACCGAGAGTATTGATCACTGAATAATTCGATATATTAATCATTGGGGGTTGTCGCTATTTATCACGTCACGAGGATATATCAATGAAAGATCTAAAATCGCGTAGGACTCAGCAAAAGGCCATGAAAAAATATGGTAGAAGACAGTGTGGGAGTATCATTTCGAATATTTGATTCTTCTCGTAATAAACCCATCTGTTTAACCAAATTATTATTGAAAAATGCAGCCGCCGTTTACACAGAACAATTTCGTGGATTGAATTCTCGCCGGCGATCGTTTATTAACACCAACCAGCGCGCGGTCGCGAAGCTCCAGAGGCGAGACGACGGTATTCCCAGGACGCGGAAATTTAGAATCACTCGACGGCCCTTTCCGACTACGCCTGGGAAGGTCGTGTCCCGGAAAGTCCAGAAACTAACGCGCCCGAGTCCTTTTCGGCTGACCTTTCTCTTCTTCGGGCGGGAGGACACTAGCGCACATGTGAGAGGGACAACCGAAACTTTAGCGTCTACCGTTGACCTGGCCTTCCGAATTATTCAGGAAGAACCCGACCCCTGGGCTACGCCCGACCCGCAGAGATATCGGAGTTGTTCCGCGAACAGCGGAAGTTGGGGCTCAAAGTACCGAAACGCGTGTGTTACTTAATTCACGAAACCGCGCTTCTGGCCCTCTCACGAATTCGGCTACCCTTCGATGCATCCCTCGATTGGATTAGGCTTCAAGCAGCCGTTTCACGCGGGGACAGAAATGTATCCTCGATTTGGTGTAGACACGACTCGAACGGGAAAATACAGGCGACGTTCGGAAGCAAAGTGAGGTATACTGTGTGATAAAAAGCACGTTGCAGAAGATGCGAGAGGATCGATCCGGTGAGTCATTAATTCATCGACGGTTCAGTTAACAGCAGCCGATAAGAAGGCGAAAGCTACGAGCTGTAATTTCATACGTGATATGCAGCTACAGCAAGTGCTACTGTGAACACTTGATCAATTTTCATAAATTTCTCGGTAGCATTAATCGAGCCACTACCCTTGCATACTTTCGTCGACCCTCGCAACTGTCTAGTCATTCCGTCAAGAGTTTACGAGGCAAGATGAATTATGGTAATGCACTTCACGCTCGTTTCGTGTACAATGCATGCAGAATATAGGTGGCAATTAAAGGCAGCGCACACGTGACCGCTGAAGGGACGTTTAGTCGGCTGCATCAAAGAAACACGCGGTCCCTGTTATTAATTCACGCTAATCCCCTACACTTTGAAAGCGGTTCTCAATCAGTTGGCAGCTTGTGCCGTTCAAACTACAACCGTTATATCTCCCTGAAGCTTCTCGGCTCCCTTGTGAAAGCCCGCTTTCCCAAAGGGGCCTCATCCATATCAAAACCGAGTTTATTCTTCCCGACTCTGGACCAAAGCGTTTCGCCGCTAACTAGGTATTCCGATACTCTGCCGCTCTAGGAAAGCTCACCACACGCGGAAAACTCGCCGCAGCAAACAGACGGGCAATGATAAATAAACCGCAATACTTTCGAGCGTTTCGGGAGTAACGCGCGGAACTAAGCCTGCGCATGGCCTGCTCCAGCGCGTATTAACTTATGGAACCGAAATAACAGCCTTCGCCCGGGGGAGCCGAAATAACCCACGGAACACGGGATTGTCAGCGGCGTGCGAGACCGGTCGCGTCGAAAAGCTCTCCTCACGACATGGGAATTCCGGTTGGTCGACGCGTATTCGCAGATGTCCGTTCGTTTCGCCGACGCGTGGACGTGATTTATTTCGACGGACGTTCAACCCTCTCCCGGACACCCTGTCGCGAGGAAAGAAATCATCCCTGTCCGTGGGATCCAGGCAGGAAGCGGAACTGCGGAGGTCTTTGTCGGTTTGAGGAGGCGATTAACCTTGGCAGACACGCTTCTTCCAATGGAACCGCGCGGCCTCGGTTAATCGTTTTAAGTGGCTCCGAAGCGGTTCGGTTATCAAGGGCCTCTCTCAGACCTACTCGTCCTCGTTTGCGTTCAATCTAACGCGCGATACTCGAATGCAAGCGCATCCCCGGTAGGACGGAGTATTTACGATAAAATATCCACGATAAAAGGTGCAAAGTGTAAGGAACCACTACGTGGACCCATTCTAAGTCAAGAATCTTTCAAGACGCTACCTAATGTTTCAATCTATCGCCTCATACTCGAATGCAAGCGCATCCCCGGTAGGACGGAGTATTTACGATAAAATATCCACGATAAAAGGTGCAAAGTGTAAGGAACCACTGCGTGGACCCATTCTAAGTCAAGAATCTTTCAAGACGCTACCTAATGTCTCAGTGATCCTACCCAGCTGCGCAGACGTTCGCCCGCCTTTAATGGATCCTCCGGTTAAATGTGAGAGGGCATAAAACATCGTGACTCCAATGATTCGACTTAGTGCCGTAATCCTTCTATCGCCGGTTACCGTATAGCTGAACAATACAGTGAGCCGAGGCAACATCCACCGGCGATTCGAGCCAACCGAGTGAAGCCCCACGGATCCACTTTCCAGCCGCTCACACGATAAGGCACGTGGAATTAATCGCATCTCCTGTCGCGCCCTTCCTTCTTTCCCCGTTTTTTTTTTTTTTTTTTATCCCCCTTTCTGCCTCGTTGTCCGCAAGCTCGGCGGTTAATCTCGCGTGCTAGCCGCAAGCGTGACCCGGTCTGAATTTAAAATCTGACGCATTACACGCGTAGCCGGCGGTGTACACTAGTCGGAAGGACGACATCTACATAGAGGGCAGGAATTAGCATAAGCCATTGTCCTGCCAGCCGGCCGGCCACGAGGAATTGCTATCCGAAAGCTCGCTACAATAACCCTTTATAAACCGCAGGTGGAGTACTGTTATAACCGTAAATCGGATGAAAACCTATCGCGCGATTTCGTGATTCTATTCGGCCCGCTCCTGAAATTACGACCCCCTCCTCCCCAATTAAACGATTATTATCGGCGGCCAGATATTGCCGGCTCTCAATTACATCCCAGGGATTGTGCCGATAATACGTTCTAAGCACGATAATCGTCCCCCCACCGATGAAAATTCATTTAAACCATTCCCGTAATTGCGTGTGCGTATTTGCGAATAAATTTTCGGCAGATTCGAAGGGCAGCGTGATTCTTGACCTAGGGAACCCTTTCGAGTCTCTACGTACACCGGTGGGTTTGGAGTAATGTTGTTTGCGTTGCGCGAGAAGTTTTTAAGAAATCGTCGTAGAACGAAATCAATTAACATGGCCAAAAATAGATATTTAATCAGTTCTGGTGAGAGGCTTATCGAAGCACGAGCACGCTCCAGAAGTTTTACTTTTGCGATACGTGTATCGATGAAGAAGTTCTACTGAGAAAGACCGGGTCCAATGGTCAGAAGTGTGAAGTTTCTAGTAAAAATCTCGGTTACCAAAAGTCACCTTCCAGCCTCGAGGAAAGAGGATAGAAATTCTGCTTCGAATCGTTTAATAACCGCGTTAAAAAATTCGATTCCCTCTGCAGAACATACGGAAGTTCGATTTCTATTTAACCGCCCGTCACCCACGGCCTTCGATTCGAGGAAAAAACGTAAATAGAAGATTTCGGTGACGGTTTCGTAAGACTGGAACACGAATTTCGGTCAATGTAAGAATGATTCACGAAACGCGATAGGGAAAGCGGTGGCGGGTGTTTTTTTTTTTTGTTCACCGTATCTAACGACTAATGCTGCAGCTCGCGGTCTCGTCGTTTAATTAGAAGCGACGAAGAGTCTTGCGTTGAGAAAAAGATTCGGCCGCGGCGGGCACATGACGCAACACGAGGAACGGGCCCCGAGTGTTTTGACAAATGACGAGCACGCAGCTTGGGGGAGAGAAGCGCACACATGTCTCCTTCGTGGTCCGAGCAGCCTCGAGGAACTCGCCAGAGGGTCTACCCTCTCACGGCATATGCGAATTGTGTGTCAGGAGGATCGTAAAAATCCGAGAGCCGCAGGGACCGCCGGGATTTTTCTGTGAATTTTCACACGGGGAGGTCTCGAAGCGGGCTCGACGCCGTTCGATTAAATTTCAGACGGCGGAAACACGTGAACCTACTTTGCCGCTTCTAATTCGTCGCTCGTTTCACGGAAAACTGTGGGGAAAAATTGATTCTAACTCGTTCGTATCAACGTCCCTTAAATGACAGCGCTCTGACTTTTTGGGTTTCTTAGAATTTTGTCGCTTGAATCAGAGAATTCGAAGAATACTTCTTTGGAGTATATTTACTCCAAAAGAAGAGGTGTCGTTTTTAGGTCACTTTAGTTTGAGGAAATGAATTTTGAGGAGACGAAGGACTAATTAACTTAATTAACGTATTATGTGATGAATAGAATTCTACCATAATGATCGCGTTAATCCTATTCCTAAACTTCATTCTCAGGCGTGTGCATATTGTGAACCTCATACGAATTCTTCACTCTTATCGCGGACTATCACTACAGTAGTCATTCCATATCGTGTTGATTGATTCTAGGAGGTGAAGTTCGAGCGACTGAATTTTTTCGAATTAACTGAAAGAAGCACCGCCACGAGCGGAGCGCAACGAAAGTCAAACGACCGGCGAAAGAAGCGGGCAAAAGCAAACCCGACAGCCGCGAGTTCATAATTATGACACAATTGTACACGCCGCGCGTATATGGCGTAACGCAGTCGGATAAGCGGAGTAATGAGGGCGATAAAACTGCGCCGGGTATCTATTTTTAGAGTTTTTACCAGTTTCGTCATTAAAGAACATTGAACAGCTACTCTATAGAGGATCAAACCGAAATCCTCCATGGGGGCTAGTAAAACTTCATTTAAATGCGATCAAAAAGACAGTATAAAAAACGAAAATGAAAAGACGCGGCAAGAAACGATCGACAATGATAAAAATAAAATATACAAAATAGGTGTATAGTAAGAGTTCCAAATTGAAGGTTCTAAAAATTTGTTTCTTTGATATTTCGGGATGGAACGAGTGAAATAATTTTTTACACTAACCACGTGCTCCTGGTGGCCGTCATTCTCACTGAGGATGACCCCGGGCCGGACGGTGAAACCGGAAAACCCCTCTTGGCACTGGTATGAGAGTCGAAGGAACGACAAACGCGCACCACCTTCGCGGTCGGGAGTCGGCCACTGACTGAACGTGACTCTGATTCTCTGGAACCGGGAGGAGGCTGCGTCGACCGGTCAGGGACCACGAGCCTGCGGCCTTCTGACACTCAAGTCACCGTCAATTTTTCCCTCTCTCTCTTTCTCTTTCTTTCTCCCGCCGTACCGTTTCGTTGAAAATTCATTTTTTTAATAAACAAATGACCTGCCACACAGGAAGTTCGATTTCCTTCACAAGTTTGCCTTCTTTCCCTTTGGTACCGGTAGCAGGGGGTGGTGGTATCGATGTTCAATTATTAGCGATAATGTTGTACTATATCGAGACTCGGAATTCGTTTCGGACTAGTAAAGGGTTGTTGAACTTTCTCATTCTTCTTCCTCGTAGAAGACTTAATTTTCTACCGATGGAAAATCTGTGGATTATGGTCACTGACTAGGAAGCTCAATTTTTCGATGCTAATGAATTGCACGAATTATTAATTAAGATTAATTAAGTGCCGAGCGCGACCACGATTTTACTACTTAGACACTGGGAGCCATATAACAGTTGACACACTTCGAGGGAACAACAGTCATAAATTCAAGAGACTCATTCAACTATCAGTATTCAGAAATTCGGTCACCGCACCTCTCTGCCTCAAGCTGTGCACTATTCGTATCACAAAATATTATGGTTACAGAAAGCGTCACTCGAGACGCTCGAGCAACCAAACAGACTCCACTTTACAAAGACGCTATTGAAGAACTAATACCCTTGTTCTGAAACCAGAAAACTACTTAGTCCCTCCTCCACAACGATACGAAGCCTGAGTCTGAAGTGTCAATAAAGTCTGTAAGATTGCAGAATAATTCAGAACTAAAGCACGGTTCTCTTAAAATTCATAGACTCTTGGTAACCCAATCGCCGAGGCCTAAGACCGATTTATCCCAGAATCATCTACTTCCGTAGCCGCCGCGACGCTTTCTGACCCAGTGTGCATCGCGACGCGCACGTTCAAGGCCGCGACCAGGCAGGAAGATCAATGGCTCCAGAAAATTCATTCACCCGCTCGCGGGACATCTTAATGAAAAGTGAGTCGGCGATTTACGGTTCGATCGGTCGATGCGCTCCGCGTGGAAACAGCCGATGAATAATGTAAAGCGTGCTCGGTGGATGGCCCCTTAATAGTAACGAGCAACATTACTCCTCGCGACGGAGTACACGAACGACGATCGGCGAAGAAAAAAACGAGACAGGGGCGGCACACAACGACGCGAAACAGTCGTCCATGGAACGGTTAATTAAATCTAGAAGGGCGCTTATTGCGTTACCAGAGCTCGTTTGCGTGCACCGCGGACCACCCTCCCGCGTTCTTTGCCCGACCTTTTCTCGATCGCGGGGGCTGAAGGGGCGGGGAGGAAAGTTGGAGCGCGTCTCGAACTCCCCGGACACGGTTCGTGGGATCTCGAAGCGGCGGCTGGAAGTTTTAACGATAAGATTTAATAGCGACGGGGTCGAGACCTCTCGGGGACCGACGGTAAATCGTTTTAACAACTATGAACACCGACGAATTGTTCCTCGTGATTCTTTCCCTTCCGCCGTTCCTTTTCCCTCGAACCCCCCCTCCCGAAGAATAGTTTGGTGTTCGAGGTCCTCCAAGAAAAACTCGATTTAGTGTTTCCGCGTCTCTACTTAAGTAGTTTCTTATGTTTGCGACGAAGTGTTTCGGTCACTTTCATCGACACGAGTTAGCACGTAGTTTCTGATGCTTATTAGTTTCCAATAATCGCGACGGAAAAGCGACAGTTCCGCAAGGTCCACTGACACGTTAATCTATCTACCCAATACCCATCAGGACCCCGGATAAATTCCCTACTCGTGAAATATTCCTTTTGAAGTGGTCAACGCGTTGTTTACGAGCAACGAACGTCACGGTTCAACTGGCCGGGTCGGGGCAGATTTTGGGGAAAATTCGGGAATAAAAGAGGAGGGAATTGATCGTTTGACACTAACCGTGTGTATCGACGGCGCATGATGTCGGATGACAAGCCCCCGTCCAGCGGGAATCCTCGATGGATGGCGGGAATCCTCGTTTTGCCTCGTAATTCACGGAAACAAGAAGAAAAAAAAATGTGCTCGACGAAACGACACCGGCTCGAGAGGTCCTCGCGAAAGGACGCGCGCGTGCAACTCACGAGAGAAAACTGACCGAAAGGAGCGCGGAACACGAAGAGAGAACCGACCCCCGATACGCGAGCTGCTTTCGGTCGTCGAGTGGAGAAGAGGGAGAAGGAGAGAAGGGGGGAAAGGCTGAGGAACAGAGACGGGAGAAGAACGGACGGTGGCGGAACGCTGAAGAGGAAAGAGGGACGGGACGCGGCGAGAGGGTGGAGAAACCGAAAGAGAAGAGCGAGAACAGGGAGAATGGAAGGGACAGGGAAGTGGTGGGGACTTCTTACTCATTCATACTCAAACGCCCCTGCAAATTGCATGCGCCGTCTACGCTGTTCCTCTTCTACGCTCGAATTGCGACCAATGCCGCTTGATTAACGAATTCGCCGTACTCGATTTCATCCTGGCCGTTTCGTTGATGCGGAGCAACGAGATGCGACTCGCGAGAATTTTAATCGTCAGGCTCGTCACACAAATCCTCGGTAATGAATACTAAAGGTGTAACGCGCTCTAATTTACAGCGAAGAGCCTCGGGATATTAACGGAAGCCAGTTAAACGAGCTGCTGGTTTAAACGATACTGAATTGGGAATAGGTATAAAGTATAGAACAGTGAGATATATATATATATATAGGGTAAAGGCACCAGTAGTCGACCACTTTCAGAAAAAACATGAAAAATAAGGTTTTTGGAAGTGACGATCTTTTGAACAAAGTGCAGTCCTCTAACTGCACTCTAACTGCACTCTGTTCAAAAGATCGTCACTTCTAAAAACCTTATTTTTTACTTTCAGAAAAACATAACAAATAAGTGTTTTAGAAGTGACGATCTTGTGAACAGAGTGCAGTTAGAGTGCAGTTAGAGGGCTGCACTTTGTTCAAAAGATCGTCACTTCCAAAAAACCTTATTTTTCATGTTTTTTCTGAAAGTGGTCGACTACTGGTGTCTTTACCCTATATACAAACGCTATGTAACGCCATAATCGTGCTGTTAGGCGAAAATTCCGTTGTGCATTGACGCGTCGCCTACGTCCCCGAAAATCGGCCGGACCTGATTAGCGACGAACGTTAACCTCCGTTTGATAATTAACGCGCGGTGCGGTGGTATGAACAATACGCGTCAAATGCGCGACTCGATTTCGACAGGCCAGATAATGGGTCCAGGCAGAGCGGGGAACGCCTGCGATCCGCTTCGACGCGTACCTTTTATTAATCGCTGTTCCGTTCCGTTAATTGCACCTCATTACCGAATCGGAGTAATCGGGACAATCGCAATAACGTCGAGTACAGCTGCGACACGAATCATTCTATCTCGCCGCAGACGTATTAGAGTTAACGTGAACGAATCATTATCAATAGATATTGGGATGTTAAAACGCTATACTATTAATGTAGTCGAGTGTTGACCTGTTAGTGCATGGATGCATTGGTCCAGCAATGTATATCAATAAATTGGTGTATCAGTGCATTGGAACATCTGTGCTTTGATGCATGGGTGTGTTAGTGCATTCGTGCACCAATGTATAAATAGGGTCGCGTTAAAAACATCACTGTGCGTAATTCCATCTATTTTTAATTGACGATAGCATTCCTAACTCCACAATTATCAATGTCAAATCGATAATCGTTAGCAGCACTTCTGTGTCGTTAACCTGTTAGGGTAAAGAAACCAGTAAATGACCGAATTGTTGAATGAGAAGCCCAGTAAATGACCGCATACTTTTATTAAGAATTGTACTTATTAATTTTGTATAATACGCAAAACTAAAAATATGGGATATTAAAAGTGCGACTACACTCTATTTATAAACAAATAGTAATTTTTAAATTTATAATTGAGATTTCTTTGCCCAATGGTCATTCACTGGTATGCGGTCAATTACTGGTTGGTTTACCCTATGTCTTTGTTGCCTTCGATGATGCCAGCTGTTATATGATCACGAAATTTCAGAGACCTGGATTATGAGATTGGCTAGGTGGATTTGGAATCGTTGATGGATTTCGATGATGACAACGTTCAGTGACAAATCACATCCTGCACGCGACTAACTGATAGCTGTACGAATTTATGTAATCCCTGAAATCCCAAAGCCACCGATGGCCAATTAGTATTAACAATGAATATTTGCGCGGTCGCGAGCAGTTAATTGGTAATACAATTGTCAGAGTGTTGCAGAAACTGAAATCATCTCTCGTAATAATTCGTATGAAAATTAAGAATATTTGGGTAAATACAAATTGTCATTCCTATTTAGACAGTGCATATAAAAAAATAGAACAAAACGAAAGTGAATGCTCCAACTGGAGTTTAGGCACGATGAAACTATTTTCGAAAAGTAGTCTTTTAACATTGGAGCCTAAAAATTTTAGAGCTATTAATGTCACGAAAATTTATATCCCCATCTCGTATCTCAATCTTCATAGCCCGAAACAAAGTTAAAAATGTTTAGATCCCCGATGTCGTAAGGGTAGTTCGTATATACATCGAAAGAGTAATCGGTCTTGTCCAAATAAACAAACATATCTGAAGAGGAATCTCTAAACAAACCTGATCTTGTCCGTCTATTTCGTCGGAGCAGTGAAGCGCTGTATTTATTTAAATAGCCCGTAGATATTTTGAGTGAAGTATTCGCTTCGAGTTCAACGTTTCTTAGCTCGGTCAAAATTCCAATATTCTTCACCGGCAACCAATTTCCAACCCATTTTTGAAACCATCTTTCCCATTTTTCAAATTCACGAGTATAACATTTCTCGTGGCTACGATAGCCAAAAGAAGTGTCTTCTGGAAACGCTAAATCGGGCTGCTCGCTTCGTTATCAGCTCGGTAGGTCACTTTTTCCAAAGGAAGGACACGTGTCCTGTTGCGCAGCGAAAGGGGTGGGCGTCAAAGGAAGCAGCTAGTGACCTCGAGAGGCATCGTTTCTATTTAGGACACTCGATAGACGATAACCATGCTCCAGGATGCGGCCTGATAGAAAGCGGCGCGTGCGATTTAATTCCATTGAGATAGACGGCCATTCATGCGCACGACACAGTCCCTTCTTGCCTCTCTCAGAGGAACTACGCGAGGGGTAATACGAATTTTCCTTTTTGCGCACCGCGCTCCGATCGGTGTTTCAATGAATTTTATCCAACCGAGGAGGACTTTTCGATCTCTCGACTCGCAAAGCACTGGCTCCGATCGCGACACCAATCAAAGTCGGCTCGAAAAGCTCCTATCTGAGTTGTAAATATACTCCCGGCGGTCCAGGAAGCAGGAATCAACGAGACATCATCGGAGGACCCTTATCGCCGGGTTTAATTAATTTCGAGTTGATTGGGGGCGAATTTTCGGTTCGTTAATGTAATTGGGTCATTAGATAACACTTTCGTTACGCGGTGGCTGCCTTCGAAGTGCCACCGTAAAAGGATGAATGGCGCCGGCGCTGATTATACATGTGGAAAAAAAAAGAGAGAATCGGGATCCTCTGGCAGACTGTCGGGCGATAGGCGTTATAAAACGATGACAGCACGCCGTACTGGTTATGTAGGGCCCGTAATAAAAATTGGAAATTCGTTTGCGGGACCCGTTAAGTTTTGCCCGCGAACAGGAGTTCTTCGAGATGCGTCGACGAGAATAGGCGGACATTAAAATGGCTTGCAGCTATAATATCCAAGAAGTACCGCCTGACGATGTTCCCTGCGTCGAGCACGATATACGACGTGCTAAAAAGTTCTTACAGAAACATAGTCCAGAGTCAGGTGATAGCTTGTAAGTTACGATAAATAATCGATAGGTATCTAATTCAGAGAATTGAGTGGACCTGGTAGTTAAAGAAAAGTTAGTTATCTTCAACTAGAGTGTTGAAACGTAATTTTCAATAAACACGTAGATTACAGGAAGCATTCGGCTAGTCGATTCTTGGGAGATTGGTCATCGACCATATTTCCAAAGAGCTTCACCCGTGAACGCTTCGAAACATCTCGCGAACTAGAAAATCATTTGCAGTAACTCCGAGGCATCGTTAACGGTGTTATCAAAGCAGAAATATTTCCTGCGTAACAATCTTCTACTCGGATACTCGATTTAATTAGATCCTGAAGGAAAGCAAACGTGGGCAACTAAATGCGAAAAAAATGTTCAAAGTTGTATCTGCTACTTTAACCTTTGTGTATAACAATGCGGCAACGTAAAACGAATTAATTATTCGCTTCTGCCTTGCGAAATGCCCATCTTAACGTTGATGTAATGAAATTGAGAGAATTCCGATTCATATTATAGATACGATCACTTGACCGAGGTGTTGGCCAAGATACTCGCGGAGAGGCCAAGAAACGCGGTAGATATTTTCGAAGAATACAGCAGGAGGGTGAAGGAAGAGAGATTCAAGACACAAAGTAATCATCTTCGAGACGTGCACGTTGGTCCAGCGCAATACGAAGACGCTAAGAAGTTAATTAAACTGTTCAAGGTACGAATCGGCGGCAATCAACGATTAAAATGGGATCCGCGATTTAGCTGACCCGTGGAAAATAGATTTTTCCTTCGTTTTATTGGCACTTCTATTGGAGTTTGGTCGTAGAACGTTCAGCGGATCGATGACGACGAGCAAGAGAACTTGGGCGAGGAAGAGAGTGGCGAGGAGAGGAAGACGAAGCCGAATATGTTGGACCTTTTGTTTTACTTCGAGCAGACCGACATAGGATTGCCTCGTAGTGAAATGGTGTTGTTGAATTTATCCATACGAGAACTCATGGCTGAATCACCTATAGAGAACGTGAGGTGATGTAACCTGAACTGAGTTGACGTAGACTTCGAAGTTTGTGTTAAGAGGATGTAGAATCTAACTTTTTTGAAACCATGAACAATTTTCTTTATACCAAAGATTCTGGGGCAAAATCCTTGGAAACCCGAAGAATTATTACGTAGTCGAAGCTGATCTCCAAACGGAAGAACTGAACAGAAGATTGGAGGTACGAAATTCGATTCTCTATCTCTAGTTTGTACGGACCGCGAAGAAATTGGATTTATAAACACAACTGGGTGTTTTTAATTTATCTGCTCGCAGAAAATAGCGGAAGAGGAGGAAAGAAAGCGCCAAGCGGAACTAGCGAAAGCGGAAAAAGCTGCGGCTGTCGCTGCAGAAGCTACTGAAACCGTCGAAAAGGAAACAACAGAAGAGGCAGCGGAGGAAACAGAAACGATCCAAGAAAAAGAGGAAGAAGGTTTGAAACTCGTTTTTCCACCCCTACCTACCCATTCGTGGCAACCGCCACCGGAAATACCCGCGGAAAGAATCGGAAGTGGAGTGAACGTCAAGGTATAATCACGTTTAAACCCCCTAATTTATATTTCGATGAAAGATCAGCAGCTGAAATTGAGAAATCACAAAATTCAACGAACTACAAACCGCAGTGAAACGCAGGGTTAGATTTGTTATAAAGTCGAATTGCGACCGGTGCGTGTATCACTGTGAATCATTAGCGAGTCAATTAAACGCGGAATCATAATTACGCGCGACGAGAACGTCATAGCAGACCTGTGCCTGAAAATGTAAAGTCATGCAGTGTCAGATTGGTATGGGATGCAAAACACGAAGCATATTTTTCGCGATTCTCGAGGGTAGACTTTGTTCCAGGTGTATTTTGTATGCAACGAGCCCGGCTTGGACCAGTGGATCGAACTTCCACCAGCAACACCGCAGCAGATACTAATTGCACGACAGATTGTTCGTTACTGCACAGGCAATTTGGGAACACCGGTACGTGGCCGGTGATACCGTTCGGGCTTGAATTTCACGGTAATGCCTCGCGAAAAAACGAACCTCTTTCCTCGCAGGTTCACACTTTCCCACCGTTCCCTGGCACGGAGAAGAATTATCTGCGGGCGCAAATCGCCAGGATTAGCGCGGCCACCCTGATCTCGCCGATTGGCTTTTTCACTTTTGGTGGCGAGGACGAAGAGGAGGAGTTAGGAGAGGAGCCAGAAGAAGGTGACACTTTATCGCGATTGTTGAAGATAAATCTCTAATTCTTAATCCTGAATTCGTAGAAACACCGGATCATCTAAAATCATTTCAAAATCACCCTCTAAAATGATTGTATCGCCCACTCAACTGTTGCTGATCACGAAATCGTAATATCGTTGAGTTTTAAGTTACATGCGTTGGTTGTACGCACAGGTGGGGCGTTGTCAGAGAATCCACATTATGACCCTTTGCCTATAAAGGAGTTGGTGGACTCCTCTATGTCGAACTGGTGTCATCACGCACCCTTCATATTGAAACAAGGTCGCACCGTTTGGTGGAATCCAGGGAGAACAGACGAAGTTAGTTAAAAGAATGTTGAGAAGAGAAGTACAGTATTGTCACTCTGAGGGCTCGATTCGGTGGACCCGCTGGTGGGCTTTTCGCTATCCCCACCACTTTTGTCTCACTCTTGTTCGGCGAAGGCGAGAGCGAGATGGAACGAGAGCGAGCGAAAGCGACTGGTCTCGCTCCGTCTTTCGGACGCCGTGTCACTCCGTCGCAGGCAAAGCGTTCCATCTCGCTCCCCCCTTCGGTCAGAAAGAAGCGAGAAACGAACACTCGGAATTAGGGTTCTGGGCACGATGTGGGCTCAACGCCGGTCCCAACCAGCGAGTCCTCAGAGAGACAATACTGTAGATTTTGTGTGCGACTAAAAGTAAATGCTTTCGCGCGTTTAGGAAGAATTAGGGGAGGAAGAAGAAGTGGAGGACGAAGAGGAAGAAGTGAGAACCACCCAAGTTCAGAGGGAGGTTGGACCACCCCTTCTCACTCCTTTGTCAGAGGATGCTATCGTCGATTCAATAATCGCTTGGACAGCTAGGCAGTCCTCTCACGTGCAACCAGATCTGGCTGTCGCCTTGGTCAGATCGAACACTTGGCCAGGGGCGTTCGCGTTCGCCAGCGGAAGGTGCGTGAACTGTGCCTCGTATTCGATAATGATTTTCCATTAAGTAGACGTATCTGCGATATTTATGTGACCGTCTGTATATAAATTTGGCCGGGATATCGAAGAGTCAGGACGATCGCCACGGGTGGCGACTATCGTTGGGCGAGTCAAGCGGGAAAAGAGAAATGATGGCGCGGATGCGGGAAATTACGCTAATGTTGGCTTAATGATGCTTCTTCGTAGGCGTTCTGCTAACGTGTATATCGGCTGGGGTCACAAGTACATGGCGTACAACCACAGCCCGCCACCCATGCCACCTGTGCAGGATCAGTATAAAATAGGTCCTGAGATCATGGAAATTCAGGACCCGACCTTCGAACAGGAAGAAGCCTATCGAATCTCACGTTTGCCGCCGCCGCCGGTTATCCCGATGGGTACAATCGATATTACGTGGATATACAATCGACAGGAAATTTTATTATAGAATTTAATGATTCTAAATTGCTCCGCATCTTGTAGGGGAGGAAGAAGAAGAAGCGGTAGAAGAGGAGGAAGAAGAATACGACGAGGACGACTGATCGAGGAATCTGTAGTATCGGCCGAGCGAAGATCTAGATCAGTTAGTAAAATAGATCTGCGGACTTGGCTGTTGGTACTCTTGAGATCTGATCTATATTCTATTGTGGGGAAAGTAAATTGAGCGTCTATAGAAGAGAGAGATCAGAAGAAAGGACGAAGGAAAAGATGAGGGAAAGAAGAAAGTGAATGATCAAGGCAACTGTATTATCGAAGGAGAAAGGAGTTACATCTGTTGGTAAAACAGACCAGTGCACTTAAGATCGACTGTGTAGCTTATGGAAGCAGTCGTTACTTGTCTCAAGTAATAGATTCCCGTTTAATTCAATATGCTATAGCGTCTATTTGCGATTATGTTTAATATTAAGGAACGCGTGATCTATGAAGATACATAACTTATATTTTATTGTAACACTGTAAAGACCTTTTATGCGAATAAATTGAGAGAAACTTGAAACAAAGTAGTTTGTTATTCAGAAATACCTTTTACATATTCCTATCCAAATTCCAAACTTGCAATTTTTAATATCTATGGTATTTCCTTAAGAATATGTACCACAGATTCCCTTAGTAAACAAGTCGATATAGAAAAAAAATTTGCAACTGCCCAGACCGAACGAAACTGACTGAAGGTAAGTTTCGCTCGATCTGGGCCCTTAACCTAGATCGTAGGCTTTAGCTTGATTCCGTTTCGCAAGTCCCAATGCTCGGGAAACGTTACCAAGGAGCCGAGCACACCGGCGCGGAGGTACCTACGAAAGTGAACCCATTTCTACGAAATATTTCTGGTCCATGTTCGACCAATGCTTTGAGCATTTTGAAAAATTTGGAAAAAGTCTTACAACTAAAACAATTCTTATATCTAATTAGAATATTTGACAATCACAGCTATCGGCTCGGTGGTCCCCACCGATTACCAGGTCTCACCGCGAGGAGGTTGCTCCTCTTGGAGACCCGTAGGGAGATAGATGGAATCAAAGTTCCTTCGATCTCCCTGCACATGAAAACCTTAGCCTACTAAATCAAAGAGATGGATGGAAACAAAGTTCCATCGATCCCTTCGCTTTAGGTATAGAATCTAGGGAACTGCCAAGCAATCACTCGATTAAAATAAACTCAGGAAAGAAGGAAAGACTACTGGTGAGCATGAAACGAGTATTGAATGGCGCAGTTCCTACCACCCTAATGCCCGAGTCGAAAGGGAAAAGTGCTCGGCGTCGCCCAGACGATTCCTCTTGCTCGGATGCGACTCGTCAGGAGCAACACTAGGTGTGACCTGACTCAAGCCGACTAACGTCGGAGACTGGGAATTGTAGTAGAATCTTGTTAAGCGACCTCCCACATGGTCCAGTAATCGATGAAATGAATCCAGGATCCGAGATATCGCGAAATAATATGCTCACGCGTTCACTGACATCCGATTACTGTCGCAGGTAAAGTTCAACTGGCAGGTACATTGTTCGGCGGTGGTGTGACTTTGCTAGAGGTTGTTGACGTTTTGTCTCGCTCCACCGAGCCCCAGCTCCTCGGGAAAAGTATAGCTGAAGAAATTATCTAGATACTGGCTGAATTATAGTAAAATCTTGTTAATCTTGAAACTTGCGGGAATGTCAGTAACAGAATGAATTTTTAATACTTTTTGGCGTACGATACGTGAAAGGGTTCTACTACACGCAAAGTACCAATAAACAATATCATCTTGGAATTTGTAGCTTATACGGGCTTTGAAGAAATACCATTTTCGAGCACCGTAGTGTCTCGATTCCTGAAGTGGATTTTCGGAGAGAAACCCGCGTGAGTCGTTGACAAACCGAGCCAAAGTTTCAACACGTTTCAGAGTAGTTGCCGAGTTGGGCTAAACTTCCGAAAACCCCCATGTTCCGAATTGGCTGAAATTTTGGAAACAGGTTCATTTTGCACAGAAATAACGTTTGCGAGAAGGATTTTTGGCGACTCAAAAATTTTTTTTACCATTTCAATGTCGTTCCCTACCTTACCGACAGAGTCGAGAATAGGGTACAACAGGTATTCAATGCATTCTCTTTATTATTCTTCGCCCCGTGCAAACTTACATCGGTTCGTTACCATGTTTTACGCGCCCGCGAGCGGGCGCGCGCCCCCCGCCCCAATCTAACCCAAACCAATACTAATACACAGTATCAAGCTGATATTTCTTTCTAAGTTGATCTCTGTTTTATAGATTTTAGGAGATTATTAAGGAGAATGCATTGACAAACTTACATCGGTTCGCTACCATCCTTTACGCGCCCGCGCCCCCGCACTAATCTAGCCTAAACCATTACTAATATCCGGAACAAGTTGAAAAGTGGAATGCGGTTGTGTCAGAATAAGTCTTACACAAAGACTTACTAGTAACGTCGAGCCACAACGAACTGAATCACGTGTTACATTCCACAACGAACTGAACCACGTGTTACATTGTAGTCTCAACAATCCCGATACCTTTTAAAAACAATTGAAATCCGCAGATTCTGTGGCTTTAGAGCCACCTTCAACGTGTCGGTAACATAGGAAGTGATACTTATATGTTAAAAAAAATTTCGAGTCGCCAAAAATCCTTCTCGCAATCATAATTTCTATGCAAAATGAACCTGTTTCCAAAATTTCAACCAATTCGGAGCATGGGGGTTTTCGGAAGTACAGCCCCGAGTTGGACGCTGGTCATGAGCAGATGCCACTACATTCGGTCCTAAAATCATGCGTCGGTAAGACAGTTTGGGTGGCGACACGAACATCCATAAGGTGATAGGTCTATCCTATACCTCGTCTGCGCCTTGTCACTCGGTTCAAGTTTCCGCTGGTAAAACAGTGAAATATTGTCTAGGGATTTTCTTGTGTAGTGCAGCCAACTGTCGATTTCTTCGTAAACTCGGTGCACGTGCTTTGTAGGTTCACAACATCCTGAAAGACATTTCCCGCCAAATATTATTAAACAACATATATTTTTAAACTGACTATGGTAGACATGGCTGAGGAAACAGAAGAAAATGAATTTATATTACGGCCAATTAAGTGTGAGTTAAATCAACTTTCCATGTCAGATGGATCGTCAATGTTAATGCAAGGTAAGTTAACTTCAATTGTTAACATTCCCACTGTGAATAATAGATGAACTTTAGGGGATACTGCTGTACTTGCTGGTGTCTATGGACCGGTAGAATCAAAACCACAGAAAATGATTTACGACAAAGCGTGTATCGAGGTTTCGTATATTCCTATAAAAGGACCAGCCAGTAAGTCGCAGAAAGTTTCTCATCAAACTTCGATCCCCACTAATCTGTTACGAATATAATAATCTAAGCCTCTGATTGACTCTTTAAGAGGTGGACGATAGGATGACAGAAATGTATATAAAAGAAACGTGCGAAGCAGCAATAATTGTTACATTTCATCCAGCGACAGCTATATGCATCAATATACAAGAATTGGAGGACTCTGGCGGGGTACAGTTCGCTTTTGCATACAGCGTTACTACAAAGATATTTGAATCTTAAGGTAACGAATGTACATTATCTTTCCAGTTATTAGCATGCACGCTCAATGCAGCATGTCTGGCGCTTATTAATACCGGAGTGCCAATGAAATTTACCATTGCTGCGGTTAGCTGCATGATCGAGGAAAGTACTGGAAATATTATACTAGATCCTGATAAGGTTCAATTACAGGTATGTATACAGAGATCTGTACGTATGTCAATAAATAAATCACTGATTCCCCATTTTCTATGTCCAGGGTGCCAGGGCCGAATTCACATATGCATTTGATAGCATGAAAAAAGATGTCATATGCTGTCATACTGTCGGCCGTTTTACGGAAAACGAGTTTTTCGAAACAATGGACAAGTGTAAACAGGCTAGCCAAAATGTATTTGATTTCTACAGAAATCTTGTAAAAAAGTACGCGAACCTAATATAACTATGTTTTAACGAAATAGTATGTGTTTTATTTCGTGGCCTCAATATTCTTCTGTACTCTGCGATGTGTATACAGAGTGATACTCTGTTTTATACTGTGCAGCAGATTTTCACTGAATTACTACCAATTTTTCTTCGTACCGTTTGCAAATATTGTAGGAACTGCACTGATCACTGAGATCAAAGACGAGCTACAGGAGACTGTACCTCGTCTGTGGTGATAGGTCTATCCTACGCCTCGCCTTTGCTGAGATCGGGTCAAGTACAAGCTACTTGCAGCACGTTCCACGAGAGGGTACTGAGATTCCTCTGATCTTTACTGCCGCCTGGCGGCCACAGTGGAACTACTACTGCATCCGGAAAGGTACAGATTTGAAAAAGGATTGCATACATTTTTATGTTTCGAGGAATCTTTTATAATACATTTGGGAGCAATTTAATAAATTTCTTATTCTAGGATATCTAAGCTACGTAAGATTATTATTCACCGTACTCGATGATTGAAAGTCTACGTGTGTCATATATTCGCATTTCAAATGCTCAAACTCTCTAAATTAATTGTTTCTACCTCTTGAAACTTCTTCGCTGTTCCACTATATACCAGGGATGCTTATATAAATTATAGAATCTGTTTACAGAAGAATTGAAGAAAAAGGAAGCGAATCCCCAAACATGCGATTCCTCGAATTTCTCGGACTCTCGCCGATCTACCTTTCGCTCGGAAGAAGTAAAAGGTAAAATATAAATGTCCTCGAATCGGAACGGCGAGTATCGCGTTTAAAGAGAAGCAGGATATCTGTCGGTGGAGCCACGCCCGGTCGCCAATCACAGCCGGTACCAAGGTTCGACGTGCATCCTTTGTGTCCTCCGGACCCTTTTAGTCCCTCTTTCTGGCTCTCGGGAGCTCAGGGACTCGGTGGCCATCTCTGGACGTCCATTAAATACAGAAATGAGCCTTCCAAGAGCGTCTCGAACGGGTCGGACCAGATCCTCCGGTCGGGCCCCGACCATGGTGCGAGGGAAAGAGAGGAAAGACTAGAGAGCGAACGAGGAGAGAATAAGAGCGAATAAGAGAAGGAGAGAGCCGGGTCAGACCGGGCCACGTTTAGCTGAGGTCGCCCCGGGCCCCCAGACCATTAACAAGGAGCGGAGCAATTTATGGACCGGCTCGCTCATTTCCACTTTATTATTATTTTCTCATCTCATAGATGGTCTTCTGCATCGTTTTGTTCTCTCCCCGATCCCCTCCCCGCCAACCCCCCAGCCATCTCTTGCTCCTTGTTCGCTTTCCGTTTTTCTCTTTCCCTCCCGGAATTAATACCCACGGCGGAACCGGGCAGAGCCACCGGCACGGCGCACCACGAGTCGCCGACGAGCTCCGAATGGAACTCTCTTCTCCAAGCCTGGGCAAAAAATTGCGGAACGCGAAATATTATTGCCCGGGACCGCCTTCTTCCCTTCGCCGGGGCCAACCGTCGATAATACTTTCACCGTGGCGTTCCTCTCGCTAATTTAGCCCGTTCGACCGCTCCCCCCTCTCGCCCGGAAGTCGTCCATTTTTGCGTTTCTTGGCTACTCCTACTCACCTTCCAATTTTCTTCCCTTCAAGTTTATATCGCGTCTTTGCGGGAATATGTAAGGTACGTGCTTTGTAATAAACAGAAATTAATAGGTGAACGGCACAGAAACATCAGAATTGATAGATTGTAGGTAGAATTAGAAAATGCGAGCAAATTCTCTGATTAAATTTACTTGTATACATAGGTTTCGGAAGGAAAAATCGACTAACCAAGGTTAGCAGTGGTAACGCAATGCTGACTGTCTCTGGAAATGTTGGGAATGCGGTAAGTATTTGTATTATTAAATATTCGAATATTTAATTATTTATCGTATAATTAAATGTGCTACGCGTCACATATTTCTGAAATCCCTGATTATCTGATGTATATCCAATATTATATAATAATAATTGAATTATTACACATAGATAATTTAATATAGATATTCTCTTAATAATATACCCAAGTAACACACGAAACAGTAATTTAATTAGAAAACGGGCGGGTACCTTAAACATTGAAAAGATCTAATCGAGGGCGAGAGTTCTCAGAGTTTAACTCTCTCACGCTCTGTTATCTACGTTTCGTACCCAGTCAAAGAAGTGTCAGAACCCTCTGGGAATCAGCAAGAACTCGCAAAGTTCTAAAAATCGCTTACACTAACAATGCGCCGCGCCGCGCGTGTACAAGGAAAGAAACCGAAGGGGTCAATCCCTATCCAGCGGTGTACTCGATTGTCGAACACCGCGGCTGGCGAGGAACACGTACACGAGCCGGTGGTACACGTAAAGTAACATTTCTCTCTGATATAACCTCGCGTGACGGTGTACCACCGCGTGCTGGCCGGCCCGATAAATCCTCGGTACGCGAGTTAATTTTAAACGTTCACGACTCCCAGCCGCGATGACAACGCGTATACGGCAACCTTTCCCTACCAGCCATACCGCCTCCACCGCCACCCTCGGCCGTATCTAACGATCGGGTACCACCTCGAGATGAGCTCTCCATTTTACGACTGGCCTGCGTACGCTGGTGGACGCGCGGCCGCCGCCACCGCCGCTGCGCCGAGCGAAATAGGCGGCTTTCGTTGCCTCTTCACCCGGGGTCCGGAGGTGGACCCTTCCTCTCCTTTTATTTCGTCGGTCCCTCGGCCCCTGGCGGCCCGGCCACCGTCGTTTTCGCTCTTTTCTAAGCCCGGCTCGCCCATTGGCGCAAGGGTAGTTGTTATGAAATTAGCATGAGCGATCGGGACCGAGGCCTACGAGTAGGTAATCGCTTCGAGGGCACCACGTCGGGATTGGACAAGCCGGTTGGAACCGGATGCTTTGGCCAGTGCCGCCAATCGTGGACGCGAGACGGTGCCCTCGCCGCGTCCCATTGGCCTGCCACGATTTACGATCCTTTTGCCCCTGGAACACGTCTTTGCCTCGTCGATGAAGAAGATCCTACGCTATCTTTCTCGTTCACCCCCCTCGCGGTACACCCCAGCTTGCAATTAAGAGTTCCGATGTCTCAATGGAAGCTGCGCCGAAGGTTGCGCCCCGCAGCTATGCGTCTGCAAAATGGTCAACTTGGTTTTGCAACTAAATTGCGTTCATTAGGGGATGACGCTCGCGGTGATTACACTGGCGACCCTGTCGGTCGCGGAGGGCTGAGGGACGACAGATTTCGCGGGGAGTGTTGGCAGGTGGGGCAGCTTTCAATGCATCTTCTGTCAGTCGGTCGATTTGCTATGTGATCTATGTAGTATAATTGATGCAGGTGGATATTCCCGAAAATTATTTCTCAACTTTTCGAATCGGACTTTGGAAACCATTTTCCCCCTTTCCCTGCAGGTAGCACTTTTATCCTACCGGAACGATTTCCCTGATTAGCAGCTCAACTGTATTGCCCCCAACACCCCTTCCTCCCTCTAAATTCCCACCCACGCTACCGAGTGGCGCTCATTCGCCACTAGCAGGGCCTCCAGAGAAGATGCCTTCAAACAGTCGTACCTGAAGCTTCCACTTTGCCAGACACTCGCAGGGGCCCGCTTCGTACCTCGTATTCTTCCCCCATAATTAAACGTTAATCACGGTCGAACTTAACCGCGTCTATTCGATCCGTATCGTCCGTATTTAATTACACATATCAATAATTACAGGGCCCGTGGGCTCGCGCATCGCCCCGGCCCGATATTATCGTCCGACGAAACTAATTACACGCGCCGCGGCCCGCAATTAATACGCGTCGCGGGCCTCGCGGATCCACTGGTCGTCGTCGGATTGAGTCGTCCGTCGACCGTGCGGATTCGTTCCGCCGTTCGTTACACGGCCGGGCCCCGTGGCTTTTTTGCGCCCGGTGAAATCCGTGCCAAGGGCCCCCGAATGGAATCCGGGGTCCCTGGACGGTAGCGGCGGAGCGACAGGGGCCTGGATCGAGGCGAAAGTCGTTTGACGTTTGACATGACTCGAACTGACAGCCGCCTTGTGTAAGACAGGAATCGTGCGTCTTGAAACACCCGGGACACTCCGAGGCCCGTGGTCAGGCCCCCGTCAGGGGACCACGATGTGATTTCGGGGCCGTCACGGATGATGGATTCGCGTCACGCGTACTCTTCCTCCACCCGCGGCAGGAAAGCCTCGATTCCGAGACTCGGCTCCATGGTGATACCTAGCCCTCTATGAATTCATTCGATTACCCATTTCGTTTCGTTGTATTTAAAAGGGGCTGAGGTTCGGATCGACTCCCAAGACGGTGTGTAATTTCTGGGAAACTGAGATTCTGCGTCGCGTGATGTCGTGTCCGCAGCGTAGATCGATTAATTTCAAGGTGCAAGTGGTACCGTTTGACAGGTGACACGACTGAAAGTGACACCCGTCGTTCTGTACACGGGCACGCGGGCACGCAACACACGTACAGAGAACGGGGAACGTTTTTTCGGTCTGTTTGGGGCCCGACGGTGGAGCAGGGCCCCGACAAGGATGATGGATTCCCGTCACGTAGCATGATCGCTAAACGTTCCACGACTGTCCCTGGAGAAATTCCCTCCGTGCGCTCGGCTACACGTGTACGTGCCGCTATAAACGGCGTTATTATCGATAATCTTTTACGTTATCCCTCGGCGAATCGTTCCGAGTATGATTCGACGTGAATTATCCATTACGATCCCGGTGGCTCGCGATCGATCAGCGAACTGGTACTTCTGTTGCGAGCAATTAGGCGATTTGCCTATAAGTTCCGTGCCTTCGAGGCATCGGTGTGCCATTAAAATATCAAGGCTCGAGTTTATGCGTAAAATTATTCGAGACCGGCGTCGAAAATTTATTCATTATTCGTCGCAATTCACTGGACATTGCGATCTTGAATCTATTAAACACAGACACACCAAGAATCCTGTAGCCGTGAACCCCCTGCAGCGTTCAACCATTCCACAACGATCTCCCCGCGCTCACAGAACCCTCGGGGACCAACGTGTCAAGATCTTCGCTTCCGAAAGTCAACCTCCAGCCTCTACTAGCCCTTCGAATCCCCGTTGATCCCCGGGAACAGGACACGGCACGGTAGGAACGGATGTTTACACAGGAGACAAAAAGCACCGGGACAATGATGACGTTACAGTTTCGTTGTCGATCTGTCAGACGCGCTTATAAGCCATAACGTTCCCTCGGAATGATTAACCGGTCTCTCGGTGATCCGATCGACGGCCTGATCGGTCGTGGATGAAGATCCAGTCGGGTAAAAAGGGGGTAGGGGGGGGGGGAGAAAAAAAGGAGAACGGCCAGTAGGACGATGGGAAGGAAAGGGGGGAAGGGTGAACGCGGGGCCGGGCTGCCTCTTTTGGAAAGATAAAACGGCGAGTGGCCGAATCTCGGCGAGCTTCCGACGGTGTTTCTGTACGCGTAAGCATAATGCTGGAACAAGGAGAAAGGGCAACGGACGGCGCGGAACACGGTCAGAACCCCGCGGTGCAACGCCGCTCGATCCAATCGGCCGGCAAGATTGATGGTTTCTTAATAACCGAGAAAAACCGGCAAAACGATCGGCCGTGCACCGTGGCCACCGCGGGTGGTCGCAATACGCATTACACTCCCAGCGACAAGGGTTTTTCATCGCCGACACCGGCCGATATTTCCTCCTCCTACGTCTTTCTGTCGTTGATCTGTCGCGCGCTTCGACTTGGGAAAATCAGCCTCCCCGCGCAATTAGTCCTTTTTGCTCCTCCTCGTTGAGCCCTGCTCGTTTGTACCGTGGCTCCTTGGGAGCGCGGACCGTTTCTTCTTCATCATTCTTCCCCCGTGTATCTTCCAGCAGAGATGATAATTGAAAACTACTTTTACATTCTGTTCGCAGGATTGCAAAATTTTGTCACGTGCTCTAACCAATTTGATCCACCGAGACTATTTCACGTGGATTCCTGACAAAGTGAATCTAATCATCCCAGAGGTAGGTGTCAGCTAGCAGGATAACGACAAGGATCGCGCGAATAATTCGTGATCCTGGACACCGTGGACGGTGTTGGATGTGTTTTACGTTCGTAGCGGGGGAATAAGAGGAACGAGCAATTTCGGCGTCCGGTGCCGCCTACATCGGTGCCCGAAACGAGCGGGACAGCGAAGTCAGTTTGGTTCTTGTCACATTCTTGTCAACCGGGACAGCGTGCCACGTCAATCTCCTGCTCGGCTGCGCTTCGCCACGGTGTCTCCCTCCCTTCTTCGTCTTTAGAGGCTGCCGGGACCACGAAGCCTCGGACGGATGGATGGACGGACAGTTGGACAAGCGGTCGATGCGTCAAAGAAAAATATAACCGGCGCCCCTGACGCAGCCAAACTGCCTCATTAGCCCGGTTTTACCCGCAAAACCGTTCTGGGACGGTCTGATCTGGACGTCGCACTGGGTCCGTTTTCATTGGTTCTCAAACGGCGCAGCTAATGCTGCAGCTGCAACGAATCTCCCAGACAACTAAAATTCAAGATATATACAGGGAATCACGAATCTGTGCACGAGGAACAAGACGGTAGATTTTCCAATTACGTGTCAGTCACTATTATGTACACCAGTTGGGAAAAGTAGCCACTTACCCTCCATCGTTTCCCTTCGTGATTCTCGAAAAACCGGAGCATTCCTCGTGGAGTGTCTCCAGTGGATGGCCGCGAGTTGGGACAAGACGAAGTTTCATAGAGAAAGGGGCACCAATTACCCCAGCATCGACAACGAACGTCCATCTAGAAGGCGAGAGGAAGGCGACGGGGCCGGTAGCCCGTCGAGCAGGACAAGCTTCATCGAGGCGGTGCGTGTAGAGTGTAGCTGGAGGAGCGGAGCCGAAAAATACGGCGGCGACGGGGCCCAATTCATCGCGGGCTCCGCGGCCATCGATCAATCTATACGAGCAAGGAAAGGGTGGAACGAGGCGGCAGAAGAGGGAAGGTAGCCGCGCAACGTTGTACGCGGAGGGACATTAATTGACACGAGCCGAAGGCGGGGTAGGAGAGAGACGAGCACAGGGCCCAGTACGCTGGGCCCGAGCAATGGGCCTCCCGTCCCCTTTCACGACACGGGGGCAGGGAAGAGGAACGGAAACAACGGGTGGCGGCTAGCTGTCCGATCGCGCTGCCGTCTCCAGTCAGCAACAACAGCAACAACAACGCCGAGGAAGAAGGAAGAAGACGAGGGCGAGCACGGATCTCTCCCTCTCTCTCTCTCTCTCTCTCTTGACCAACGTAGGCGGAGCTCGAGCTTTGTGGATCGTTTTCGCCGCTCCCGTTCGCATTGGTCGCCTCTTCTGGCGGACTTCCGAGGCCCGAGATCGTCTTCCGTCAGCCACGTGATCGTCGATTGTTTCCTCCTCGAGGTCTCCAGGTTCCCCTCGGCCTGGCTTCACGTGAAACCCACCGCCGCTTCTTTCCCTCCCTTCTTCTGCTGCTTCTTTTTCCCTCTGCTCCTTCTTCGCCGTCGTCGTTGTCGTCCTCGCCGTCCCCGTTGCTTCTCAGGCAAGCTCCTCCGCGGCTGAACCAAGATTTATGCCTGCCGCCAGTTGAGACGTTTGCGCGAAGAGATTGGACGAGATACAGGGGAAGGCTGCTACGCCGTGTGCACAGAGGAGACACCGCCGGTAACTGGACGATGATAGTGAAATATGTACGGGTTCCCTGTGCCGGAGGATCGCTCCTGTACACCTGTAACGCTTTGTAATCGAAGCAGCCCGCTGAGTTTCGATGTCCTGTGTGGGGGTAGTGATGAAAGTGTAGGCGGTCCAGGTCGAGTTCTTTCTTTTTTTCACGGGGCTTTTCAGCGGGAACGAGTGCGTCTATTAACAGAGGGTGTTCGAAAGATCGAGAGGAACACTTTAGTGTTGGTACCTACGTTCAGATGACGCACTTCCTCGAACAAAGTGCACCACAAGTTCATCACTTTAACGAGGGAATATTCAATCCTCTACGACTAGCGTGCCATTAAAATGGAGTTAAAATCAACTCCACTGTACGTGGTAAATTGAGATAGAATCGCTTCTCTGAAACATTTAGCGGCGAGCGGGAACTCGGCACGCTTCGGTTCCGAGTTCGTTCAGGTTTTCATCATTCCTGACGCAGGCTACTAGAAAATATTAAAGGATTATGTATGATCGCCCTCGGCGACCGGTTCCCACCGCGTCCGTCAGAGCCGTCTAAATAACACGTTTCTATTTAATTTCACTTCACTACTGTAAAATTGCCCGGCAATAACGAAAACGAAACTGTTCCGCCGAGACCCGCCTAATAACGGTGATTTGTCTCGTTTCTTTGCGGCACTGCGGAACCTCGCCGACCGGTTGCGGTCTCAGGATTCCCATCCCTCGATAGAAATTATGCCCCATTCGACGATGAGTTATACTCCCGCGATAAGTTTCCATCTCGATTAAAGTATAAAACGGATACTTTCGATAGCTCTAACGATTCTAGCCCATAAACACTCGACGGAGATTCATGAAACGGAATCACCGGTCGCGGTACTTGAAAGGTTTGTCAGCGGCTGGTCTGGTCGAACACAGAGACGGGCCCCATTTTCATTAACTTCAGCGACCGGCGGCACTTTTCCTCGGCGCGTTCGAGTAACAAGCTAGACTCCATTCGAGCGGATATTAAAACAGCTCCGCGTGGAATAACGTGTCCCATCGTTTTCCTTCTCCCCTGCCACTCTCTATCCGTTCATCGATCTCTTTCCCTCGGTATCTGTATCTATGATCGCGCGGTAAGCCCGGTCTCGTTCGTTTCGTCGCTAATTATTTTAATTGGCCGGCGCACATTCAAAAGAGATAGCCAGGGGGGGGGAAGGTGGAAAGGCTCCCCCAGCGGCCAGAGTCCTCTTCGATTACCGATCGACTCTCTTGCCTTCTCGTTCCTCCGCCTCGGTTTTACCGCGCGTCTTCAGCCCGTGTCCACGTACCACGAAATCGCTCGTTAGCATATTGATTGGCGATGACGGGATCTCGCCGCGGTGGTCCGCGAGGGGGGGAATTAAATGGAATCGCGAATTAATATCGCCGTTCTAGACAACGCGATAACGGATCGGAACTGGTTGCCGGGCGTCTCTTCGCGTCGACGTAATGGCCCATCCCGTACGGCGGTGTGCTTGAAAAGATTTCCAGAGACATACCTGATAAGCGAAAGGAGGATTGTGCTTTAGGTATGTTTACGACGATTTCTTCTTTTCCACTTAATGGCCCCTGGCTGTCATGATTTATCGAAGGCCTCGGGGGTGTGACGAAGGAGCGGAGGGAGTGTTTTCTGGGATCAAGCTCCGAGAGCAATCTTAATTACTCATTCAGAGCTCGTCCGTCGCCTATCGCCCCCGCAAATCCGGATCGGTTGATTAAAATCGATCGAAAGTCGCCACGGAGACACGTGGGAGACAGGAGAAAGAGGTAGGAGGACAGTGGGGAGACGAGGAGACGTCAAAGGGAGCAGGAGGGAACGGGTGAAAACCGCCAAAGTACCTTCAGGCTTCGTTAGTCAGCCAGTGACTTATCAAAGGGCAGGCCTGGCCCGATACAATGGCTGAAAATCCTTGCCGTACGTAAAAGATGGCCCGGCTGTCTCGTAAATTCACGGAGGACCCCGCACCGTCTGTTTCTACTTTGACAGCCAGGTCTGCTCTATACGTAAATCTGGCGCTGAGAACTTCGACGCCATTATGTTTCGACGGGGGTTGGTGGACGGTAATCGATTACGAATCGCGTTCCATTGTTTCAATCTTACGGGCGTCTTGTCGCAACCGCGCTACTTGCTCATAAAAATGTTCTCTGTTGCTTCTGTTCAGCTATAAGTCTCCTTGAAAAAAATCAAAACTCTTCGGCGCGGAAGATGTTCGAATGGATTCGTCGATATTAACTTAGCATTGGACTCGCAACGTAGTTGCACCCAGCGCGGCACCCTCCTCTTCCCAACGCGTTTCCGCTGCTTCACGCAACCGTGAATTATCCCATGCAGGATCGACCATTCCGAAATCGCCAGTCCCGACAGGAACTGCTGTCACCGCGACCCCGGGCGATTTCCAGATCGTTTCGAAGACGTTAGGGGTATCCTAGATCGAGCGACGTTGACAGGCGAAACGGTCGGGGGACTGGAACGGTAGGCCGTATCGCGGTCGTCGTCGTTTATTTTGGCGAACGCTTAAAACATTGTCCTGTTGAAGGATTGCTGCCGCTCTCCGGCGAAACCTGACTCGCGTTCGGAACGGTCGGGCCGGCGTTTCATTTATTCAAAGTAAGTTATTGCGATCGCCACGGCCACTATATTACTGGCCGAAGACTCCTCTCCTCCTTCGTCCATTTCTCTTTCAACGTTTCCGTCTCTGTCCGGCCGACGATCCACCGCCCTCCCTCTCGCATTCACCGTACGGCTCCCGGTCCCGATTTCCAGGTAAGATATTCATCTAATTCCCCCCGATTAGCTGGCCGCGGACGACCGAATGGCAATCCGGAGTGCCTATATAAGCTTTTCAACCGTTCGGACAGCTACCACTAACTTCTACGAGACTGGACAATCCGTTATATCGCGCACGCATACATGCATAGGCGCACAATGCCACGGGGCGCGCGGCCCCGGGCCGCCGCTCCGTTTCACCGCGATGGATGTTCGTTTTTCGGGGTACACTTCGTTAGGAGTGTGCTTTCTCCCCCTGTCGATTGCTTTTCGATAGATTCGTCGGCGTAGCTGCTAATTTTTAACTGCACCGAGTTCAACTGACGCGTCGGAAGTAGGGCTGGGACTATTTGTCGAATTTTTCGGTATTCGAATATTCGAATACTTCAGTTGCTCAATTATTTGGCGAATATAATTCGAATATCCAAGTATTCGAATAATATTCGAATATCCAAGTATTCGAATAATATTCGAATATTAAAGTATTCGAATACTATTCGAATATTAAAGTATTCGAATACTATTCGAATATTATAGTATTCGAATACTGATATATTCGAATAGTATGGTGTGAATTATAAATCAAGTTCTTTAGGTTCATTTGTCAGGGTGAAATCTTATACGCTAATTTTGACCCACTTCACACCATACATCAGTATTCGAATAGTATTCGAATATAGCAGTATTCGAATACAACAGTATTCGAATATAGCAGTATTCGAATAGTATTCGAATATAGCAGTATTCGAATAGTATTCGAATATAGCAGTATTCGAATACAACAGTATTCGAATAGTATTCGAATATAGCAGTATTCGAATAGTATTCGAATAATAACATTCGAATACTGAAATATTCGAAGTTTATTCGTATTATTCGAATACTGAAATATTCGAAGTTTATTCGTATTATTCGAATACTGAAATATTCGAAGTTTATTCGTATTATTCGAATACTGAAATATTCGAAGTTTATTCGTATTATTCGAATACTTGTAAAATATTCGAATATTAAATTATTCGAATAGTCCCAGCCCTAGTCGGAAGGTTCAATTCTACATAGTTAGCCACAAATAGTGCTAAAAACAGGATAAGACCGATATTGCTGCACCCGAATCCCTCCCTCTCGACCCTCTAAATAGAGCTGATCCACGAATTGTCGACACAATTCCAAGCGCAAGTTCCTTCGCTCCAGATACTCATGATGATCCGGGCGGGGTTCACGGACGCGAATGGTAACACAATACGCCGGACAGAGCATAGTTGTTGGGGCACGCGGCGTAGACGGAAGTTCGCGGATATCTGGCCGCTCAGTATGCCGGTGCGCGTCGGTGGAAGGCCCCTGGGAAATTTCTTGACAACGGCTGCCGCCGGCGTGCACAACGTGGGAACAATTTGCAAGCCCGCGGCGGTCCCGGGCACGGTTCGTAACATTCCTAAGCCGAACGGTAAACGGTTATTCGGGACGCGTCCTCCTCGTACGTGCATGTACGGGAGAGTGCCGACCGTATCCCGTGACGCCGAAGACGCCGGCTGGAATTCCGGAATTCGCCGGCGAATTCCATTCCCTCTGCGATCCCTCCGAAAGGCGATCCTCTTTTGTCCGTTCTGTCGCGTTTACGGAACTACGCTGACGTACTCGGAACAAGAATTTTTCGGGTCGCCGCGAGAAGGATTTCGAACAGTCGATGCTGGTATTTTGCACGGCCGTCACTGGCCAGGCGACGGAACGGCGTGATTCCGGGAGATTATGTACGGTTGGTCGTCGACGGAATTCGAGTCGATGAATAGAGAGAAGTTAGGGGGAGTATAACTCGAGAGAGGGGCACGGCTCGAGACTCAACTGATTCGTGGTCCCAGAAGGAGGATTCGAAGACCCCATCCTGGATAGACAATCTTCTATTTTAGTTGCTGAATAATAACCACAGCGATTCAGTCTTCCGTTCTCCAACACTGCTCGGCACAGAGTGATACGCTGCCGCTTTGAACCAGAAATACGATCTTTGATTCGGCCGCGTACGTTTAGGCGAGATCCGCCCGGTCTCGCGGTCACGCGCGCTGAGCATAAGGGAAACGAAGACGAGGACCGAGATGTCGTTGCCGGGGAGGAGAATTGTAAACGTCGTCGCGAGTGACACGCGTATTTCGAGCACGCGGCAACAAAATCCCCGTCGGTTCTATTTGCGGGGTGCCACGGTGATGTTTCACATTGACGGGCGGACGAGTCTCTCCGTGCGGTGAATCTTCGTGGCTAGGAAAACTTGAGCCCCTTTTTTGCCACTGATAGACGTCCCGCGACTTTATTCTGGATCCGGGCGATGTACCGCCACGGTTCCTCGTAAATTTTCACCGCGTCGTAAAAGGTGCCAGCAACTGATACCACGTCGCTGGAAAGATGTACCTACCTCTACTTAGTTTATGTTTCTGGTAATTAAGGAGACTTGGAAGTTATCGGGAAGACTTCATATCGAACAGGAGCCTCATAGTTACACCTGATGGTGACACGAAGGTTCCTCCCAAAAATTCAACGCAACGTTTCAAGCAGAGCTAGATCCCAGGGGCACCTGTCCACGAGTCAAGGGGGAGCGTAGACTCCGTTTACCCCGAGGGGGTTGGTGGCGGCCAACCGTGGGCAATCATAGGCTCGTTATGGGGCTCGGGAAGCCATGGTGGACTCACGGTTCCTACATCCACTCGTGTGAGTGACGGATAATACACGCACCACCTGCGTGGCCATCGTTCGGTCAAGATGGCGATCGTCAGGCCTCTCGTGCCCCGATCGCGTTCATTATAGCTGCGTGTAACTGTCTTGTTACGAGAAAAATAACGCGCAAATAACTATCATTTATCGTGTTCCCGCGCGAAAGTGGGCTGCACCTTGGGCTTTAATTAAAAGACGGTTCTGTTGTCTGCGCGGCTACCTTAAATTAAATTCCACCCCTTTCGAATGCGACGAATTCACGGTGCCGGTAGCTGGAGGTCCAAGTACAATAGTCGAGTTAGCGGAACAGTTGCCGGAATTATTGACACAAACTACTTAAGGCAGTCTACGGAGAAGCCTCCCGAATCTCTGGCATTTTCCAACACTTCGAAGTAACTACTTAAGTACTTCCCACGCTACTGTTGCCTGCAGGACAGACGTTACTTTTCATCAGGAATTCGTCCGAGGTACTTCCCTGTTTGTGCGACCGGAAGAACAATGAACAAGCCGCGGGGAGCTTCTAAGCGCGTTTAAGACGACGAGCAGAATGCCAAGACTTATATCGATCACACGGCCGGTCACGCGAACCTTGGGTGGGGTCCTCGAGAAAAGTATCGGGTCTTTGTGACCAACGCGTCGTTACCGAGCTTCGAATTGTTACCACGATCATTATATGGCGGCTGTTGGAGGCGGAACGACGAACTCGTGGTACCTCGACGCTGACGCGGTCGATTACGAGAAATCATGACGGTCTATTTACTATAAGCTATGCCAACTGTATTACTTTGTTCATATTTTTGTATTCTAAAGGGTTCTCCCGTTAATTCAATAATAATAATAAATAAATGCTGTACGACACCTAGAAATTTATGGTAACGCTGACTGGACGAGTCAGAGTACGAAGGGGTGGGGGGTGAAAATTACTTTTTGAAAATGTAATTGACAACTTGAACTCTGGAATAAAGAGTTCGAACATGAACATCGAACACTTGGATCTCTTGGACGTTTAGGTACCCTCGCCTTTTAACGGTTTTTTCCGCAACGATAAGGCTTGATATACCGAAGCCAATTATAAACGGTCCAAGGTGTGACAGATTGCAAATTCGTAGAGTTTATGCGGGCTTCTGTGCCGATTAAAAGCGCTTAATCAGCCCGGGAGTATCAGTAGCGGGGCAGAGTCGGTGTCCAGTCATTAAGCGAACTTTATCACCAGGGTTTCGCGAATTATCGCGGCGCGTGCGTAGCCCGAGGAGAGTAACGCCTTAATGGCCTGGCGTTGCTTCGTAAATCCGCCGCTTTTTCATCGGTATCCAGCCGTCGTAATTTCGCGAGAAGGGCGCGCACCCGGCGGGAAGAAAAATTCGGGGCAGATGCTCGACGCGAGCCGTTCGTACGCTCGCGAAAGAGGCGCCCCCCTCCGTTCGCGGGATACACGGGGAAAGAGTAAGATGAAGAGAAGCCGGGTCCGGAGAAAGGGTGGGGAACGGTGGAAGGGTGACGGGGGTCGCGAGTGTAAGTAACGAGTTCAGAATTTCATTAGCGGACGGGGCGGCGAGATTATTTTAAAGAGATACGGAATTACCTGATTAGGAGGGAAAAAGTCATTAACTCAGGCGAAACTAATTAACGCTAGGCCGAGAACGGCTCCTCTCTTCTGTTCGGTGGAAGGGCGAGCCCTTCGGCTCGTTGCGGCCGCGAGTCTTTCTTGCTTCGTCTGCTCCGCCGTTCTTTTCTGCTTTCCCCGCGGTCGGATGCTTCACGGGATTATCCTCGCGGAGGAATCGATCCGCCGGTTTGTGAACTGAAACACTGGCTGGTAACGAGGGCAAGGGTGAAATCTTGCGGGGTGGATCTGATCCCTGAAGGGGCGAGGAATTTGTTCCGGGCGGTGTAAACGAAACTTGGTGTCTCCTCAGTGGCCGTTGTATTTTGTAAAGGTTATTAGACGCTGGTCGTCGATGGGACAGTTGGAAACAGTTTGATGGGATTAGTTTAGGGTTTAGGGCAACGGTGCAGGTTGATTATAAACTCGAGGTACTGTACGAAGGTTTGATAGATAATATATTCAAACGGATGTACGCGGGTTTATTAACTGCAACCAGCACTGTGCTAACGATAAGCTAACAAAATCCACCATTTTACATTCCCGTGCGGAACCAAGAATAATAAAAAGATTAGCGTTCCGCTCGGTGGGGCACCACTGAGATCCACGCGAAACACACACGGTACATTGTATAATACATAAAAATCCTCAGCGCCAGCATCATCAGGCTTAATTTCCAGCGTGCTTCTTTATTACTTCCCGATGAGTTAGATAATCGACGTAACGACGAGCAAAGCTGCACGGCTCGACGATCCAATTAGCCACAAAACAAACCTTGCCACTCGTAATTAGCGTATCGGGCACTCGACCATGCATCCAGATTTTTCTATCGGGGATCCTCCTCTGCTCAGAACAATGCACCGGCTGATATACCCTTATCTGAAGCAGCTAATTATTCTCCTCCCGGCGGACAAAGAGATCCGCGGTATCCGTGAACGTATCAACGCGCTGGAAAGACTTCATCGGTTGCGGTGTCGACGACGAGGAGAGAATAAAATTAACCCCTCCACGGTCTGAGTAGACAGCATTATCCTGAGCACGGCGATTCATAACCGTAACAAGATTAGCCGGGCTCAACCCTCCCTCCGTCCGGCTTTTATTGTTTACACTTCCCTCCTTATCCTGCTTCCGCCAGGAGCCTCTTCCTTTTGTCTTCGGCGCGCGGCCCGGCTCTGTCTCCTCTCCTGCGCGTCCCTGGAATCGAGTCGTGAATTAAGAGAAACGACGGTGGACTCGGCGTTTCGTCCTGTTGTTACCTAAAAATGCTCGAGAAACCCAAGGTCCACGATAATTCACCTGATTCGTGGGATTTGGTGAGCTGATCTTACCACCCATCAGGATCGCTCCTCGAGTATCCGCGGGATACGAAAGCTCATGACTTTTAATCTCCCCTCGGGGCTACAAAACTTAATTGAAGCTCGATAAAATTCAGCGAGAACCAGTGCTATCGCCCTGTTCTCACTTCCACGGAGACGTTTACGAGCATCGAGGCGCAATCCCACGATTACAGTGGCCGGGGCCCCATAAACTGTAGTCACACATTAAACCCCATAAATTTTTCCCAACAATACAGTTATTACTCGACTGGTACGCCCTGCGAGTAAGTTTTCACGCCGCCCCAAGGCCGGGCCAATAAAAGCCGCGGCCGTGAACAATAAGGCATGCATTCGCTGGCGCATCATCGTTAAACATTTATTCCGGCGCGCGGCCACGGGAGGAGCACGAAGACCCGGGGAATGAACGGTCACCCCTCACCTCCCGCCCGTTTCATAATCCTTCGACCAGTCGCATCCGTTTCAAATAAATATCTGCTATCTGATCGAGAAATGACTGTTACCATTGCTTCGGGACGCGTGTAATACGCTAATTAAATAAAGATACGGGCCACCGATGCAGCCGGCGGTGTTCGTTGCCTGCTCGTGCCCGGGGAGCTGCACAACTTTGCATTGCCCGGCAATGCGGCTCTCCTGATTCCAACGAGACCGTGCAGGTACGCGCGCAGTTATCGTGATGCGAGTTTGCCTGCACCCGGAAATATTAGCCGGAGTGAGCGATGGGTGTAATCGTGATGGTCTCTCGACTCTTTAATTAGTTCGATTCTGACGCTTCTTCTCGGGGCACGTTTCTCCCCGGAGCCCTGACACGTGCTTCAAATCATCTAATATCCACGAGAATAGAACACCCTGCGAATGGACGGTTAAAGCGATGTTTATCTTCGTTACGATGCTGCAATCTATAATACCGTTCGGTCGAGAATAGTTGTGGTAGATTGCGTCGTCAGAATGGCTCTAACAAGGGAACACCGCGAACCCGGACTCACCGATTGGAACGCAACTTTGTGGGTTTTTAGAGTACCTCAAAACAAGAACAACGGTGTGTTTCATTTGTGCCCTATCGCCCTTTAAGGGGGTGAAAACTAACCTCAAAGACAAATGGGTACTTCCACTTTTTCGCATATAACTCCCAAACTACAACAGACAGAAACAAATGTTTCATACAAAAGATTAATGGTGCAATGAGCACTGCAAACTTGCTTTAACGAAATTTTGAAAAAAAGCTTTTTTTCGTTCAGATATTCTTTTTTTAAACTCTTTTCAAAATTTTGTTAATTCAAGTTTGCAGTGCTCGTTGCACCATTAAACTTTTGTTTGAAAATTTTTTTTCTGTCCCTTGTACTTTAGGAGTTATACGCGACAAAGTGGGAGTGTATATTTGACTTTAAGGTTAGTTTTCACCCCCTTAAAGAGCGATTGGGCACAAATGAAACACACGATTGTTCTTGTTTTGAGTCACTCTAAAAACCCGCAAAGTTGCGTTCCAATCGGTGAGTCCGGGTTCGCGGTGTTCCCTTGTAAGTAAAAACGGTACCACATTATTATCAGTGTTGGATTTACTTCTTAGGCTAACAAGGCTGAAGCCTAGGGCCCCTCATTCTAAATTTGTTCTTCGAAAATTTATGAAAAGATCTTGCCGAGGGTTTATGTTATATTTAGTTTTGATATTCAATGTTAATTTTAAAATTAAATTGTTATTTGGATTATACGAGTATTATGGTAAAAAAATCAAAGCAGCGTTATTTTATCTTTTATATTTAAGCGGGGGCCCCCCGAAAATTCAGCCTAGGGCCCCTGAAAAGGTAAATCCGCCTCTGATTATCACTCAAACGTCATCTAAATATTCCGAATAATGCAGATGAATACAGTGTATTCATCTGCTGTTCTCTATTTTAGCTGTGCACTTTGCTAATGCGATTACTTTGATTACCGGAGCTTGTTAGACAAACTATTTTATGTACGTCATCTATCTTAATGATTTTTTTGTTTTTTGTTTCATTATGTACCCTCTTACTGTTGTACACTAAAAGGAACCCCTCCCCGTTTACATAAAATAAAATAAAAAATCACAGTGCGGTTAATTTCACTTTCCCTTTGATTGCGCATTATCTTGATTGGAATATATAGATCGATTACACAAATTCTTCGTTAGCCCGTCCAAGTCGGATGAAGAATAAAGCATCTGCCCGGAGCATTCATGAACCCAGTCGCCGGCTCATAGCTCATGGCTCCGGAACGTTACGGCGCTGAAAAAGCCGTAATGATTTTGTCGTTCTTATCGCGATCGGCGGGCCGTATTTTCCCCGTCTGAGGATCCACACGACACGCGCTAATTGTACGAAGACATAATGAACCGAGCGGCCCGGCTCGCGTATCGCGGCGCGTTCGTTAACGCAGAGAAAAGAACGGCTTTACGAGGGGCAATTATTGCGTTAATAATTTATCCGGCTGAAATATTCATAGAGCGATGTCTGCTCGATACAGAGAACAGGTACAGGTCGTCGTGAACTGTACGAAGGTGGAGGGGGGCGGTTTCAGGGCTCTTCGCGTATTCGGCGGCGTTAAGGGTTCCGCGTTTCGGATAATGCCGGAGTAAAATTGCGAGCCGGTAGCCTAGCCAGCTACCGATCATCCCCTTCGGGTGTTCGTTAGGCGAGAAATTTCCAGAATCTCCCCGTCTCATCCCCATAAAGTTGCGAGCAAAGCCGGCGACAAAAATCCTCGGAGTTACGGCCGAACCGTTTTAACGTGCGAGCATGCAGCCCCGTTCTTTTTTTTTTCAGCCGTTCGTGGAAGCTCGAGAGGGTTGTTCTTCCCCCCCTCGACTATTCTCTCCACTTCTCCCGCTTTCTCTTTGTTCCTGTCTATTCCGTGCCGCCGTTTTTCCTACAGGACTCCGTCCCCCTTTCCCGCGGCCGCTCTTCCTCCGACGCGCATGCAATTCCCATGCATATTTGCGCGGTTCTTTACGAGGCACATTTCTCCCCATCCTGTCATCGTCGTCTTGCTGGATATTCGGCCGGGATTACGCTACCTCTGAGGGGCGTACCTACCTTGCTCACGCTGCCTTCCACACCCCGCCTCGGAAATCGGTGGTAGGCTACTTGGGGTGGATCGAAATCCCCGTTGATCGTCCTTTCGCAGAATTTCGGGGTTATCGATGATCATTAACGAATCGTTAACGCAATCTTCGTTTCGTTTCCGCGGGAAACCACCCGGAAACTATTCGCGGAAGACTATCGGTACACACGGAAAAGTGTTTTCACGGTTGGGAACGGTGCTTTAACAATAGGCATCGAAAAATCACGTGCACGCACCGTCGCTGACTGCAGAGATAAATATTTTCACCCTTGAAAACAGTGCTTGTCGCACACTTTTCAGAAAATGAACGGCGAGCACCGAAAATATCGGTGCTCGCGCATCGAGAGCGACGGTGCTGAAGTGAACTAGGGCTGGGACTATTTGTCGAATTTTTCGGTATTCGAATATTCGAGTACTTCAGTTGCTCAATTATTTGGCGAATATAATTCGAATATCCAAGTATTCGAATAATATTCGAATATTAAAGTATTCGAATACTGATATATTCGAATATTAAAGTATTCGAATACTGATATATTCGAATATTAAAGTATTCGAATACTGATATATTCGAATATTAAAGTATTCGAATACTATTCGAATATTAAAGTATTCGAATGCTATTCGAATATTAAAGTATTCGAATGCTATTCGAATATTAAAGTATTCGAATACTGATATATTCGAATATTAAAGTATTCGAATACTGATATATTCGAATATTAAAGTATTCGAATACTGATATATTCGAATATTAAAGTATTCGAATACTGATATATTCGAATATTAAAGTATTCGAATACTGATATATTCGAATATTAAAGTATTCGAATACTGATATATTCGAATATTAAAGTATTCGAATACTGATATATTCGAATATTAAAGTATTCGAATACTGATATATTCGAATATTAATGTATTCGAATACTGATATATTCGAATATTAAAGTATTCGAATACTGATATATTCGAATATTAAAGTATTCGAATACTGATATATTCGAATATTAATGTATTCGAATACTGATATATTCGAATATTAAAGTATTCGAATACTGATATATTCGAATATTAAAGTATTCGAATACTGATATATTCGAATAGTATGGTGTGAATTATAAATCAAGTTCTTTAGGTTCATTTGTCAGGGTGAAATCTTGTACGCTAATTTTGACCCACTTCACACCATACTATTCGAATAATAACATTCGAATACTGAAATATTCGAAGTTTATTCGTATTATTCGAATACTTGTAAAATATTGGAATATTAAATTATTCGAATAGTCCCAGCCCTATGCTGAACACATTACCGCATGATGACTGAGCACTCATCTGAACAGTGTACAACAAGCATTGTTTTCAGGGGTGAAAACATTTTTCCGTGCAGATGCCGCGAATGGTGTCACAATCCAAGCACGATTTACTCCCCAGAGATGCAAGGTCGAGTGACGACGTGGGACCGTTTCGCACGGCCCGAAACCCTCTTCATTTAGTCGATCCTCGATCGACGTAACGATGATCGAGGTTCAGTCAGCGTTATGCACCGATGAACTCGAGAATGCAACTTCATCCCGCGGCTGGCGTGGCAGCCGGGCATTCCGTGCCGCGTTCCGAACCGGTTTCGCTTTACAATATATAACTTACGACGGTGGAAACGAACGGTCGATAAGCTGATAAACAAATCTGTTCGCTACCGAAGGAACGATTATTCTTCGGCCGGGCCGTGCTTCCACGATCGTTACCGCGCGAAACGGCCTTTTAATCGCCGCGATTTGTTGCCGATTGCCATGCTCCCTTTAATTAATAAAAACCGTCCGGATCCGTTGAGAATCGCCGACGTTCGTTGCCGCGAGGAGGAGGCTGAGGGGCGCCGCGTTGGCGACGGATCGCGAGAGCGCGGACCATTGAAATAAACAATTCTATCGAGATATCGAACGGTTACACCGTAATCCGGCCCCGTGGAAGGGATTAATTAAAAACGGATTAACCGAGATCCCGCGAACCCGTAATTCAGCAGCGCTGCGGACAGCATAAACGAGGAAACGCCTGGCGAGGTGGACATTGATTTTTCACTCGCTGCCACGTCGCCAGTCTATACTTTCGATATGATTATCGCACTCGTGTAGACGTTAATGGGACTCATTTACAACCGCACAGTTCGCCGTGTACGCAATAAACAACGCGATTACGCTGTGCGACGACGTTGCCGCGCCTCGGCGCCGGGATCTTTCCATTCGAGTTTCCAGATAGAGGTTTCTGGGGAAATGGAGCAGCAGTTGGATGGAAATCGAGTCGTATTGAGTAAAGTGGGGGGCAGGAGTTTCTTCTCATTACACCGCATTAAATTCGTCTCTAAATCCACACCCGCCAACGATGAAGCGTTTTATACAATAAACGCAAGTTTCGAAGTCAAGCAGCTCGAGAACAACGCGAGAACTTGAACGAAACAAGAGCTTCTATCTGTACAGAATCGTAACCACCGATATCTCCATTGGAAAATATTAAGGTAGTTCCTGAATAATCTACTATATTACAGAATTCTTTGAAATTTCGTACAAAACTAATTTGGAATACCAGAAACCCTTGTACAAAGTTTAAAATCGATTTACCGCATAGTTATCGAGAAATTGTTAATTAAAGTTGATGCATTTTAACACGGTGGCATATGGCAGAGTCAAAAAAAGAGGATTATAGCTTCAGTTTTTCTTCTGAAACAGGAAAACCATATTTAAGAAATGTATCAAAATTGGCACAAAAGTATGTCGAAGTGTCGGGAAATGAATTTATTAATTTCTGCAAAACTGACCGCATGTTTTCTTCGTAAATGCCCATAAAAAAATAGGATCACGTGCAAATTTTTTAGAAACTACGTAAGCAGTCAACGTGGCAACGTCGCACAATCGATATGTTTAGACATTTAAATATCGAACGAGGATTCAGATTCATTGAACGTTTTTTCTGACATTTTGGTTATAAAAAACGCTCCAAATGAATGTGACGTTGTCAGATCTGCTGTTCCAATTCACTACGCTGACCAATTTAATATTCTATTTTTGTAGTACAATTATTTATATTAAAATTCAACTTTTTAAAATATATATAGGTACTAGATGTTAAAAATTATTATTATTATTACTACTTTATATTTATCGTTTATTTCCCAACTCTACTTTGATTAACACAGTTGGTTAGGAACTACCTTAAAGAACACAAAGTCTGGAGCGGCGAGTTCAGGTTTTCGGCGGCGGCGGCTTTCGAAAGCATCGATATAGCGACAGGCCATAAGAACGCGGACTGTACGGGTCCAGATCGATACACAGAGCCGGGCCTGCGGAGCTCGTTACCGAAGGGGGCCACAAAAATACAGAAAAATCCTCGCGACGAAAGCCGACCACGTCCGGCAGACGGTTAAGGGCCACTAAATATCCGGCCGCGTCCGCTGCACGGAACACGATGCAAGTTTACGCTCTGGTCATATACGAGCCGGCACGTGTAACAGGAAACTTACCTTAACCTCTTCACCCTGCCACACTTATTTCGTGGCCGCAGCCGTTTTCATGGCCCCGGCTGTACACCAGGCGATTTCGAGAGACTACCGGAAGGTATATACGCGGGGGCGCCAGCCAGCCAGCCACCACCGGGGCCACGTGAGTGCTGAGAAATAGAAGCCACCGCCGCCGCTGCTGTCACTGTCAACGCCTAATGAACAATATATATAAGGAGGAGAACAGCCTCGGCTAAGAATCCAGCATGGCCACCTGCATCCCGAAGGATCGCGAGGAGAATCCTGTGATTACATTCCTGCCTCCGTCCCGCTCTCGCCGAACCCGAGGATCCACGCTCGAACCACCCTCCTTCCGCCGGATCTCCTCGCTACGTTATTTCAAGGAAGCCTCCGGCGCGTCTTGAATAGTTTTAGAACATCCCCGAGTGACGGCCGAGCGACTCGGCTTTTGAGGGGCGGTATTTAATAACGTTGGGTGGTGATTTTACGAACCGGAGAGCCGACCACATTCTCAGCGGGGTAGCTCTGTATTTTGGTCCACTTCTGCTTTTAGACAGCACGAGTGGTGTTCGTTTTCCACCATCCCCAAGACGATGGTGAGTTTTCTTTTTTGGGGATCGAAGTGTTGGGCGCGCAGGAACATCGGGGCAAGTGTTCTCCAAACATTTACGAGAATCGAGACATCTTTTTGTTTGTAATATTTCCTTCGCCATACGGTTCGCCCGTTCCACGGCCCACTTTCGTTCTACGGTTACATCGAATTATTGCACTGTCACAGCTGTTCGCGACTGATCGTGCGCTCGCGATAGAAACCTCGTGCACGAAGTAGGCACGCGGTGGTGTTGGTGTTCAAGGATCCATCGATCATCGCGGCATTACGATCATTTGGACATTTCCGTCCCACGTTATATACACCGGCGAGCAGAATAATTTATCCTCTTGCACCTTACTACACCGCGACTCTCGTCGATCCTGTTCCCCTCTTAATTTCTGAACGATTCGACTCGGTTGACTGTGGGACTTTTAATGGCCCCGGTGTACGGTAGAGATTTCTATGTAGTTCTTTATTCTGCAGTGTTGCACAATTTCGCGAAGAAAAGTAAGTAAAGGGCCAGTAGTTGACCTTTGTTCAGAAAAACATGAATATAAGGTTTTTAGAAGTTTTAACTATATATATAAAATTTAACCTCCAACCTAAATTTTAACATCAAGCAAGTATTTACCAATCAAAATAAATTAAAATTTAACCTCCAACCTAAATTTTAACATCAAGCAGGTATTTACCAATCAAAATAAATTAAAATTTAACCTCCAACATCAAGCAAGTATTTACCAATCAAAATAAATTGAAATTTAACCTCCAACCTAAATTTTAACATCGAGTAGGTATTTACCAATCAAAATAAATTAAAATTTAACCTCCAACCTAAATTTTAACATCGAGCAAGTATTTACCAATCAAAATAAATTAAAATTTAGTTTCCAATTTAAATTTTCATAAATTTAGCCTCCAACCTAAATTTTCAAAAATTCAAGATTCTTAATTTTTTAATTTTATTAATAATTTTTGTGTTAATTAATAAATTAGAGTATAATATTAACTATATGTATTAATATTTAATTATTAAAATAATTTAATTTTTTTTCAAGGGAGTTTTTTTAAAAGCATTGATAATTTATAAATAATGTCTATTAGTATTAATTTTTATAATAAATAATTTGTATTAATGATATTATTTATTATTTATTTTAATAGAATATATGTATTTAACTATGTATAAATCATTTCAAAGAACTCTCTAACTGCATTTTGTTCAAAAGGTCGTCACTTCTAAAAACCTTATTTTCCTGTTTTTCTGAACAAAGGTCAACTACTGATTGATGGTCAACTACTGGCTCTTTACCTTAATGTGCAATCTTCTTATATCTAGTGTTATAAAAAATTACGAACTTCTTCAATTTCGAGTTTTATCTACGGGGAAAATATTGACGACGAGTGTTCTGTGCGTTCGCAAGCTGTCACCCAAATGCTTAACGAGCAACTCTTCGGGGCGGCTCGATAAATTTTCATGCGCTATTGAACGCGATGGTTACGCGACCGCAATTAGGCTCGCGAGTTCATATATTTACCCAAGTGACGGAATGCCCGCGACTCTAAAAACGACGTAATCGCGAGAACGGATAGATAAGCGGTCACGTGAGGGCGATAACGATAATCGTGTGTTAACATAAAATTATCACGCGGCCAACCTTTCTTCGTGCCGCTGGAAATAGTCGCAGCAATTCGATCGACCAAAAATTATTAGCCCTTTAACCACGTGAAATACGAAGCCGAGGCAATAGTTGATTAAACGTGCACAGATTGTGCTTCAACAGCCGCTTTCCTATTTTCTTCGTAACGAAGTTATCGATTTCAATGTTCCATCGGGCGCGCGTCACAAGAAACACCGTTCGTTAGATAATTTAAGTCGTATCTATTTCGCTTTTATTGACACCGCGCCGATTCCACGCCCCGTAAGATTTAATTTAATAAACTGTCAATAACGAGCCTCGACTCGACAGAGTCGCTGACTTTTTTTCCCCGGCCGCGGGGCGAAATCCACGAAAGCGAGACGTTGTTTATACGCGGCCGATCGATTACATCTGTAATGGAAAAATATATTCGATGCTCGGAATTACGCGTCAACGGGGTAATTACATTTCGATGGGAATCGCTTGGAAACTCTGTCCGACAATTCAATTATCGGTTTATTTATATTTTCATGGACTGTTACATTCGTGTTACCTAAAATCGCGACAGTGACGTCTCAATCGCGAGGTTTCTTCTTCGGCCGTTTAAGGGATACAAGAATGTTGCGAGCGGTGCTCGGTAAATTATTCAGCATTGAAGTTCTATCGATAACTTCGCGGAAATGAGGTCCGTGGTGGAAGACGACGTTCGATCAGCAAGTTGCGGTGTCGCGCTCAAAGCGTCGATATTTAATTCCACATATATAATAATAAATATCGGCCCCGCGTCGCGGCTTCGCCGCTGCAAATGTCACGCATGATGAAGCTTTTCAATTTCACTCAACAGATAACACAGCCATAAATATTTCGTATCGATTAAAAAAGCAGAGGAAGGAAAACTGCGGTCGAGTTAAAAAAAAAAAAGCATTACTCATTATAATCGCGCGCGTATCGACGCACCACTTTGCAAATTGCATTCATAAATATTCATCGATAACGCCGGGCCCGTAACGAAAGCGGGAACCGTCGAAAGCGGTTCGAAATTTATCGATCGGCCGGTCCCGATCTCGAATCGGCTCGAGGATCCTCCTTCGAGCGCCCCTTCTGCGTCTCTTTTAACCAACTTTTGAACGCTCGACGCGCTTCGTTTGGCTTGTCATCTACTTTGAAGCGAAACTTTCGTACGCGGCAAGATATATGAACGTCCGAATCGAAATTGTAATATTCGGAATTTAATACAAATCGGTTCTGCATAATTTAATTAAAACCGGAATGCACGGCTTCAGCTTTTTCCCTTTACAATTAAACGCGAAAGTCAATTTCGTGGTGACTTTGTTTTTGCACACCTCGCTACAGAATCATATATATATTTTATCGAAATGCTCCAACCTGCAACGATGAATATCACGTGAACGGTACATTTACATAACTCCATTATTCTGCAGTTAGCAGGTGTCGTGCATATTTAATGAGATATTCCTTATTCCAATAATAATTAAGGTCGCCATTATTTTTGCTTATCTATTTCTCCGAGTAATGATACTCACAAAAGTATTTATATACTCTACACTGCGTTTATTACATCGTGCTACATCCTCACCATCGGCTGGTACCGTTCAAGGCGAAGCGACCCCAAAAGCGTTGACTACTTCCAGTTCATATATCGTCGGAGAAAGGCATATTCTCGCATTGTCATCGCGTGCAACCGGTAATTATCAAATCGTCGAAGACAGTCCATCCTCGCATCTCAATCAAATTGAAGACCCTAGCTTCAACTTATCGAAGACTATTGGGAAACCAAGTGGAGGCGTGGCTTAGATTTCAGCGCTGCGGTGGTAAGTTGGCAAACTATTGCAAGTAGGCCCGGATCCCACCAAACATTCCGAATAAGTATTTATTAATCGGAGAAGTAAAAATGTAGTGTTTCAAAAAATTTAAAAACACTTGTTTTTCACAAAATGTCTATATAAACAATGTAAAAACACTTGTTTTTCACAAAATGGCTATATAAACAATTTAAAAACACTTGTTTTTCACAAAATGGCTATATAAACAATTTAAAAACACTTGTTTTTCACAAAATGTCTATATAAACAATTTAAAAACGCTTGTTTTTCACAAAATGTCTATATAAACAATTTAAAAACACTTGTTTTTCACAAAATGTCTATATAAACAATTTAAAAACGCTTGTTTTTCACAAAATGTCTATATAAACAATTTAAAAACACTTGTTTTTCACAATATGTCTATATAAACAATTTAAAAACACTTGTTTTTCCCAAAATGTCTATATAAACAATTTAAAAACACTTGTTTTTCACAAAATGTCTATATAAACACTGATAATCGTATGGACTTCGAGGGCTTTCAGCCTACTCACAGTAGTTTAATCTTCTGCCACTAGATGGCGTATCGAAATTCTTGGTTTCCCAATAGTAGCTACCATCCCAGCACCGTCCAAGGTCTACAAACTTGAAGAAAATAATAGTTTGACAAACGAAGAAGCACAGTGCTACGTCACCGATCTTCAATCTTGGATAATCAAGAATCGTAGCGTTACATCAACGAGTCTCAGTTCTCGCAAAGGAATTAATGTAAAAATCAGTTGCGCAAGGAACAGTCCATCGGTTGCACGCGAGACGGCCGAACAGTCCCGGGCGTTTTACGCAACAACTAATTATGCAAACGAGAAAGGAACTGGCTGGAAAAATGCACGCCAGGAATAATAATGCTGTCGATCATGCTAATGGCGGAAGTGAAGGCGAGGATAATCGTGGCGGTAATAACAATGGCCGCGCGGTGTCCCTACGCGGCCGCTGACTGAGAGCGGAGAGGTGATAAGGTTGACGTTAATTCATTGGGATCGGAACGGGTACACGATCGTGAAGCTGTTTCGTCGTCTTTCGTAATTTTAGGCACCGGCCCCCGTGGGGAAAATGTTGTATGGCCGTCGTTAACCGCGGCCCCCGAGCTGACAGTGACACCATTACTAGAGATTTGCTGTCGTTAATAAACGCCCGGCACTAAATCATGGAAATATCATCGACCGTATTAATCACTCGCGCGTGCTCGCTCGCTGGAATTCAGATTTTCGATAATAGAGTTCATCGATTTTTTCTGTATATTCTCTGTCTTTATTTTATTTATAAAATAAGAATTATTTTATTAAAGGCCTCGCCTTTACTCGTCTTTACTCTTAATATGTATCACATCATTTTTATTTCTGTACGTTTAAAGGGTAATAAAGTTGTAATAATTTATCTTTATATCTTTTTACTGTAAGCTATACCAACTGTATTACTTTCTTCAAATAATAATAATAATAGCCACTCAGCCTTCGAGGAACACACGAAGAAAATCTTGTAGAATTCAGTTCACATGGAAGTCGAAGGATTTCGCAAAGATTCCACGAGATTCCGTGCGGCGTGTTTTTTTTTTTTTTACTTTGGGAGCGTTATTAGAAAATTCCGGTCATAACTACGCGAAATAACGCGAACAATTGGCCGAGGTGGTTTTTGCCGGCCGCCAGATTAAAGTCGAGTTTATGAGCGAGCTTACGAGGCAAACCGCGGGAAGTTCATCATCATCAAGTCGCGAAAGTGCGCTGCGTGACCGGAGCCTGCTTTCGAACCTAAAGCGAATTTATACCTTTTACGGCTACCGCTCGTTAGGTACGCGATTCAATGACCTTTCCTCCCCCGTTTCTTCTATAAACTCACACCACCTTCGAAGCAGAAGCCTCTCCTATTAGCACTTTCAAGGGATTTAATACTTCGCGGACCTCCCTTAATGAATTACAAGAACCGATCTGGGCGTCTCTAATTTTGATGTATCGATTCGCGGTAACTGTAACGGTCCTCGAATTCCCTCGCCTTTACCATTGAGTCGTATCTCTGACAGGGATTTATTAAATTGTATCCAGAACGTCCAGCAACTTTCGCGACAACCTGTCTTTCGCATGTGACAAATTATTATTATTCCCCGGAAAGCAGCCCTCTGACGAGCCTCGGGACTTGAACGTCACGTTATAACAATTATATTTTGCTTATTTTCTGATACAAGTTTGTACAGTTATCCCGCAATTATCCGCGTTCGGTTTGGGTCGGTCGAACGTTGACCGTAGCAGCGAACCAGGCCCGTTTTATTCGAATCGCAGGTATCGTGAGTCTGTTCTATGACGTTCAGGGGGCTCCCTCTTGCGCCGTCGACGCGGATGGCCTGCTGGTAGCGGTAATTATTCCCCCCTCGCGCTTTAAATACAGTAATCTTTGAGTTTCTTCGCCGCGTTGTTTATGGTAATCCGCCGGTGCCGCTATAAATATTCCTGCAAATACAAAAATTGCAACCCTCGCCCGCGCGCCACGATCGCGCGATGGCTGCCGCTCACGCTAGCGGAAATCACCTGTGGACGGTGGCGAAGAAAGAAAGAAAAAAAAAAAGAATAGAACGAACCCGAAGAAACTCGGCTTCGTCGCCGGTGAAATATTTTCGACAAGCAGTTGTTAAGAGCTTCTCGCGTCTATTCTTACGTCACGTGGGCGTCTCGTGACATCGTATCATTGCCCGGGGAATAAAATTTCAGGCTGAACGTGCCTTCGCTCCACGATACTCTTACGCTCTCACGTTCGTGTATACTTTCCGCGAGCAATTATTTGCAAAGGAGAGCCGTGCAATTTTCCCTTCCACCGGCAGAAATCCTCGGAATGAAACGATTCTGTTCAGACAGTAATCCAGACCGTAGCCAGACGCGTGACTCTTAAATTAATCAAAAAGGGACGAGCGCGGAGGGGGCGAACGGTTCGCGCGCGGGCAATGCAAATTGCAATCCTCTCCTTTCATTCGTTCCAGGCACCGATCGTCATTTTCGCTTTCCCATTTCGCCCCGGCGGATTCGAGCTCACGACTCCAATCCGAGACGTCGGTAAACACGTTCGTGCTCGCACGATATTTGCGATAGACAGTCCCTAACGAACAGCCGGCCGAGAAGACAAACGAGTTATCCAGTCGATTATTGTCCCCGCCCACGCCGTGGGCACGATTCGCCTCTCTTTCTCTCCCGCTCTCTGCGTGTCCCTTGATTTCTATCCTCTCTTTCGCTCCCTCTTTCGCCGCCAACTCGCGCCGGCCGTTATCGACCAGCGATGTTAATGTTAGACGAGCTGGGGGCACCTGGTGTTCGCGTTGTAGTTATTGTCGCGAGTCGCTGAAACTTTAATCGGCTTCTTCAACTGGCTGCCCATCGAACATTTCCTACGGAGAAATGGGAACTTGATGTTTCGAGGTTTGTTTCGGGTGACGAGGACCGAGGGAGCTTGGTATTGCTGGAAGGAAGCGTGGTGTTCGGTAGCTTCTTGGTTTTGGTATAGGCGAAAGTTGAATACGGATATTTCAGATGGGTACATTGTAAGGCTGTTCGAGTACTCGAATATTTGAGTAGCTTGAAGTTCGGACCGAGCCGAGACTCGGTTTTCGAGCCGAGCCGAGTACCCGTGAAAACCGAGTAGCTCGATAAATCCGAGTAGCTCGAATATTTTCGAGCCGAGCCGAGCCGAGTACCCGTAAAAACCGAGTAGCTCGAATATTTTCGAGCCGAGTACCCGTAAAAACCGAGTAGCTCGAATATTTTCGAGCCGAGTACCCGTAAAAACCGAGTAGCTCGAATATTTTCGAGCCGAGCCGAGCCGAGTAGCTGTAAAAACCGAGTAGCTCGAATATTTTCGAGCCGAGCCGAGTAGCCGTAAAAACCGAGTAGCTCGAATATTTTCGAGCCGACCCGAGCCGAGTACCCGTAAAAACCGAGTAGCTCGATAAATCCGAGTAGCTCGAATTCTTTCGAGCGACTCGAATTATACTTCGAGCAACTTGAAGCTTGAAGCTGGAACGTTTCGGGCAATACGAGTGTTTCGAATATTTTAGGTTACGTTTATCTACTGGAATGTAAATAATGGCCGCTCGAAAAGATTCGAGCTACTCGGATTTATCGAGCTACTCGATTTTTACGGGTACTCGGCTCGGTCGGCTCGCTTTTTCCGAGTACTCGAACAGCCTTAGTACATTGGTTGATAAGTCCTCATATTCAGATTGATTTCCTATTTCTTTGTTCGTCAGATCAATGAATTCCTTCACGGCGATAGTCACATGTTCTTCCTACGTCCCGCGGTTTAAGGTCCCCCCAGGGCGACAGCATTTCGTAGCAGACTTGCACAAGTTACGTTACACTTGCTCTTATTAAAACGGAGCACGCTAGAGGCACTTGGCTGTGCAATCAAAAGGAACTGCATTTGACTTACTGTTCTCGGCTGTAACCGCCTTCTCATTTCCCTGAAAGCTTCCACGTTCCAGGAGTCACCTCCGCGTAATTACAGTTTAAAGGAGACGCTCCCGAAAGAAGGAGCTACCGCGCAGAGCATCTTCGGTGCATTAAAAGATTCGAGTGCATTATTCAAATTATATTGCCCCGCCATTACGAATTCACTCGGAGTCACAATGGACCCATAAACTACCTGTAAAATCTCAGCAGATTGCGATCCGATTCAAAGGCGCCTTACGGTTATCAGATCTCCGACGTGGAAGCCCCGGCTGAATTTCATTTACCGTTTCAAACTTTCAATCCCTGATCCGTTACGTCCGCTTTGTTTCTCAATCTTCCGCCCGTGATCGAGTAATGGATCCAAGAGGAGGCGCACGTCAGAAACGCTAATTATTCGCCGGGATGTCGCGCATTCCAATCCAATTACCCGACAGTCGACAATCGCGGCGCTCCGTTCCCTGTTAAGTAATCACGCGTATTAACCGGTAATTACTGGCCGCGGTATCGTCAATTTATCGACAAGGTTTCAGACGCAGCGCTTAAATTAGCCTTCTGCATAATAAGACAACGCGGCGGTATCATTTATCTCGATCGCCGAGGAACCTACGCGCGATGCAATCGGCGCGGTTCTATCGCGGCGGATGGACTTCGACTATCGTCTCTACGATGCTTCGTTCCTTTCTATGCCGTGATTAATAGTTACTCTCGCGAGGGACAAACCCGAGAGTCTCTAACGACTGGTTTATGCTTGTTACGACTTTATCGAGTGAAATATTCTCGAGTGCTCACCAGTCTGCTATACCGAACTCGGTTCGCTTCCGTTTCCCCGTACCGAATACTATATACCGAATCAGCGGAAAGACCGTTCAGCGGATAGTCGGCGCGTTTCAGCGTAGAAGAGAATACGGAGGAAGAAGCACGCGAGGTCACGTCCGTCGCGAATCCCTCTCCCGGGCGAATAAAACCGGCCGTTCTCTAATAACGTCCACGAAAAGTAAGCCTGGACGCGCACGTATGTCACATTTTTCCGCTTAATCGCGGCACGTACGCGGCGAAGTGGGTTCACGATGGGGTCGCGATCCAGCGTATCTCGGCGTTGATACCGGTGGCGCGAGAGGAGCCGTGAGGGGGTGGGTCTCCTCCAGCCGGCGAGAATGTAATTATGAAGCGGAGATCTACGGGAGGAGATAAGGCCCCGCGAGCGTGATGGATGTTTTCAGCGTCTGCTCCGCGTCTGCTCCGCATTACTGACTTACGAGCTCGCAACTATAGACACGTCGTCCTTTTCCCTCTTCTCCACCTTCTTGCTGCTCCTCTTCTTCTTATTCTCCTTCATCTGCTTCTTCCTCTTCTTCTTCTTCTGCTGCTGCTTCGTCCCTTCCTCACGGACTCTAATGCCGCCGATATACGCCCCAGCAGTCGGCCATTCTATGTAAATCACGTCGTAAAAGACCCGACACCACCGCCGGACCTTGAGGAGGCCCTACACGTCCTACGGTCCTCCTCCAAAGGACGACGTCGTGGCACGACATTAAAACGGTCGACCGCTTTGATCGCGGAGGAAATTAGAGTGCCGCCGTTCGACGGCGGGCTGTGTACTTTGAATATCGATTTCTTCTTCTATTCTTTTTTTGCCCCCGGTCGCGTCCTCTCCACTTTCACTCCCTCTCTGTCTTTGCTTTATTCGACCCCGTCCCTCCCCGTTGGCATTGTCGGGCCCGCTCGATGGTATTGATATTGCAGTCGGAGCATGAGCGCGAGGTGAAAACGGGCTGTTATTGATAAGGCTGAACGCTCGCCCGGCGAGCGCGGCCGGAAGATTTATGGAAATTGGATATTAATGTTGCGTCAAGGGGTTCGTTGCCTCTCGAACGGCCGCGGAATTTTGAGGAGGGAATATTGGTACTTGTTGAATGACTGCCGGTGGTCGAGTGCTTCCTACACAATCACCTATTTAGGTACCTGCATACCGCCGTTACAAATGATTGTGTCTGCTGAGAGTGAAGATGCAGGTACTTCTAGGCGCTTCGAAGGGAATGAGGAAACAATCCCACGTAACATTCCCGCGATACTTCTGTCCGAATGGACACCCCTTATCTCCTGCAGAAAGGGGAAAAGGAAGAAACCCCACTGCACGCATCAAACGCATCCATCTGTAATCCCCATTAACCGCGTCAAGACGCCGAGCGTACCTAAATCATGTCGATGGCCGAGTTTACCAGAAAATCAACACCCAGCTCCGTTCGTCATTCCGGTCGCGGCAGGACACGTGTTTCCTCCCGAGGAAACAGAACGAAAACGCCCGGCTATCGAGTCCCTATATCTAGCCTCGCGTCTAGCCTCCGCGTTCATCCCCCCAGAAAGTTCGCCCAGAGGGAACGGAGCGCGTACGTGTGCACACCGTCGGCCCGAAGAGCCGTGGCTGTTGCCCCACATACGCGCAACTGTGTGCACCAGACGAGTTCTCCAGGTCCCGCCCAGGTCCGTCGGCCAATAGTCATTAGCTGGGCCCATTAAACCCCCGGACGTGCACGCACGCACTCACGCACTCCGTGAGCGGGTACGCGCGTTTGCACGCGGCCAGGACTCGGGCTCACGAAGGCGGTTTCGAGGAGGAACGACGAAGACAGAGCTACGATCAGCACCTGCGAGAGAGAGGGACGTTTGGAAAGGGCTGAGCGCGGAGGAAAGGGTTTGAAACCGGCTGGAAGGTGGGGAATAAGGATCGAGGGGTCAGAGGGGTGCTGAAAGGGTAGAAACGAGGTGGAGGAAGAGAGGGAACTGGAGGAAGGAGGAAGAAGAGACCTGGTGGAACTGGAAGAGAGGGAAAGTGGCATGGTGAAGGAAGAAGTCAAAGCGAAGAAGAAGACCCTAGCATGAACCTCGAGGAAATAGGCTTGGACGATCAGAAGGCTGGTATCTGAAGCGAAAAAATATGGTTGGATAGTTGCGGAACATAGTTGACTTACCAGGACTAGGTCCTTAAAAAAGAATTCTGAAGATCTGCCCATCGTGGCGTCAGAGGAACCCCGAGACCGACCACCTACAGGTAAGAGCGAAGCTAAAGTAGCCGTAAAGGAGGTCCCGTGGATCGCCGAAAAAGGGGAAAAATTGGCTTCGAAATGCGGAGGACACGTCGTTAGGGCGACGGTTAAGGATGGTGCTCCGTTCCAGCTCGTTCAATGCCCGTGGCTCGCCAGTCCTGGCGAAGCGAAACGCCACTCGGCCAGCAGGCCTGGTAGCGTCTCCCGGTGAGAGAGACGGCGAAAACGGTGGGGGATCGTGAACAGGAGGTAGAGGCGGGCCCGAGAGGCGGCTTTAACGCCCGCCTTCCATCGACTTTATAGCGGCTGATAGCGGGCAGCGTAATCAAACGGCACTTGCCGCGACGTCGGCGTTATCGTGACGCGCCTCGTACCCCGTTGGATGGCGAACGCCGGCCCGTCGACGTGTAAAATGGGCATAATAATGGCCGAAACTGCGGCCGGAATCGCGCGCCTCTGCTCACCGCTGTTTTACGGACGACGTTAAGTTAGCCCGCGCACGGGAACCTCGTAATTCCGTCTCGTATCGCGCGATAAACGCGCGATATTGGGGTATCGAGCGTTCGCGGGCCTTTACGATCTCGATGATCGTTTCGGGGCGTGACTTCTTTTTGCATGTCTTCCCCGGCAAGCTTCTCGACCTGGGAAAGGAAGTAGGGCACGTGTACACGGTTCTCCCACGGTTGCCTCCGACGTCTCCTCGCTCGGTGGTATCGACGCGTGTATGTACCCGCGGGCAGCCTCAGCCACAGTTGACAACTTGAGAAACGCGGCACCTCACTTTCACTCGGAGAGAACACACGCGGTATCCCGCGAATCCTCCGGATCCCTGTCAGCCAGGAAAACCGGGGAGACGGCACTTCCGTGGCGAGGAACGTCGCCTCCTGGCATCGTGCGAGGAACTGCGGCGGCCCGCAGGCCGCGTGAGCCAGAACAGCCAGAGCAACGGGCAAAGAGCGGATATTTCAGCTGCCGGCTCCTGCTGAGATGCGGCGATTATGTTTGTCCATTAATATGCGCCGAGACAAGGCAGCTTGGTCCTTTATCCGCTCGTCCGGGGCGCTCAGTGGGTCTCTGGGTCTGCGGGTCTAGGGCCTCCCGGTACGTCCTATCATTTATCACCGGGCTTTCACGCACACTTTTCGCCCTGCCCTCCTCCCCCTCGCTGCCCGCCACAGAGGGACCGTTAGTCACCAACTCGCTCGCTTTGGAATACGAATAAACGAGCGACGCTTCGCTCTGATGTCTACCCTCTTCACTCCTCCCTCGCCGCCCTGGAATTCCAGCCTCTCCAGTTGGACACTCTCGTTGGCGTGGCTGCTCGACGAGTATTAATTTTCGGCGATAGAGCCCTCATATGTCGAGCAGCCTTCTTCTTCTTCCCGATCAGGTAATCCGTGCTGGTTCCGAGGGGATCGCTAAACTCATCTCGCCAGTTCGCCCGGACCGGTTACAATGCGGATGTGTACGACTCGTTGGAACAAGTACCGTCAGCTTCTGGTTACTCTCTCCTGATTTATGGGGCGGATCGATGTTTGCCGTGACACCAGTAAAATAAGATGGATCTCAGATGGATCCCATATCAATGGACTGACCAGTGTTTAATTGCAAGAACGAGACTGTTCTCGTCGAACTTTCATTTCCGTGCACCACTTATCTAGCCTTCATTTGCCCCCAACGGCTATAAGTCTGAAGAGGAATTATCGGTCTACGAGCTTCGTGTTAAATAAAAAGTACTTATCCGCCTGTTTTTAATGGGCCGAACTTCCGAGGAATCCAATAACCGACATTCCGATAACGATGTTACAATAACAGCCGAGTAACCCGAGCCCCGGAAGTGACGGGGGTATCGCGAACACGTCAGAAACTGTCTGGCTGGATGACACGAGGATTTCGAGCATCATTCATTATTACCGCAAGTAGCCTGTCGCGGCGGGATATGCTTGTCTCGTATTTTTATTGCGATGCCCGCAATGAATCGCAAGAAATTCTCCGCTGTCACGCCGCTACCATATCTCGCGAGCGGAAAAACTCGTCGTGCCCGATTCTTCCGTTCGATTCGCGGTCTCCCGTTCGTATCGCGGGATTCTAATTCGCGGCTTCCCGATTAATATTAGTTCTCGTCCCCTTTCACCTCGATCAACACACACACGTAACGCATCTGCGTCGCCACGCGGTGCTCCGACGTCGGTGGAAGCAGAATTCTGAAAAATTAACGCCCTCCGAGCCGACCCTCCGAATCGATCCAATCAACAGCTAGTCTCTTAGCTCTCTTAACGAGGCCCAGGGTCCCCTTCTCGAGGAAGAGACGCACCTGAGTCGCCGCGGCTGTCAGCTTTCCGAGAGTGGCCGGGTTACCGGTATTAATAACAATTCCTTCTCGAGAACGGTTCCACGGCGGGCCCACCGGTGATTTAGTAACTCGACTGTTAACTTGTTTCTTTTCTCCACGGGTGGACCGGGGGGCCCGGGGCCCCACGAACACCGCGTCAATATGTTAATCCACGGAATATAATCCCCTCGATACGAAGAGGGACCGAGGTTATTAAAGCTCCCGACGGCCCTGTCCTCGTCCCACGAGCGCGTTATACCCCCGCACGTCGTCGTAAATATGAAATATCGAAGCCCGGATCCACGAATCGTCGGTTTCGTCCGGCCACGAATCGCCAGGGCGACGATGATCGTTTCTAACGTCTCCACCTCCTTTCGTTCCGGGGAACGAACGTTTAGCCTCTCTGCCTCCTCGCTGCACAGCCTTCCATTCGACTCCTATGCCAATTAAAAATCTTCCTTTCGGCGATTTTACGAGAGAACCAGCTCTCCGACTAGCGAGCCGTGGGACCCCGCTCTAGCGGATTCTCTAGGCTTCCACGGAATTACCGTCGGGACGGAAATAACGTCCTCTTCGCCCTTTTTCCTGGCCCGCGATCGCCTGGAACTCCGACTTTTGTCCTCGTTAATCCTGGCACGGTCCTGCGTCGCAGTTGGCGAACTCTGTGTTGCTCTCAGGTTGATTTGGAAAACGCGAGGATACGTTTGTCTACTTAACCCTTTAACGCCCAGAGCCGTTATTTCAAAATTGTGAGATAATATATATATATTAGTCTATATATACATATAATGGTTCTATAGGATAACTAGATCAAAATTGAATATTGATTATTTCAATTTTTCTCCATTCCGTGCCGAAAGTTAAATATAAACAGACCATAGAATTTTACGCACATTCAAAATGAGTGTTGCACCGGTGCAACACTGGGAGTTACAGGGTTAAATCTTGTATTTAGTAGATCTGTGATTAAAATGGTGGAGCTGAGATTACCAACGTTTGTTATTTTTATTAGATTTGAATTAGTTATATGTGACCACATCGCCCTCGCAGAAGTTTAAATCTACCCCGGTTATTGATCTGTTCCGAGGTGGAGCGCATTATTGAATTGCATTGTCGTTTCCCACACGCTAAAAGCGATACGGCGCGACACAAACGAAGCTTTAGATCACAGTGGGTTTCTAGAGATCCGAGAAGAAACCGGACCGAATTAAATGTGCGCCATTAGCGGCAGTATTTCCCGCGGGTTCTTCTGCCCATTCACGATCGTAATCGGGGATTAAACAAGAACGAAACTCGCGATATCTGGCCATTTCGCGCATCGATCGCGATAAATTGTGCCCGATGTAATTGCGCCATTCCTCCCTTCTCCGGGAAGGCGATGATCAGAAAAAGTGGAAGAGGGAACGGTGGAATACAAGAGGAGGACGGAGGAGACGAAGACACGAGAGTAGGGGAAAAAGGAAAGCGAAATAAAGGGGAAGTACCGAAGACCGAAATCAAGATAAAGGGGCAACGAAAGAAGTGAAAGGGGTAATCGGATGGAGAGGAGGTTGAAGATGTACTGCGGAAAGAATTGCAAGAAGTACAGGGAAGTTTGTAATAAATTAAAGTACGGCAGGAATTCGGGACTTGTAGGAAGAAAAAGTGGGAGCAACCGCGACGGGGGGAGAAGAAGCGATCAATTAAAAAGCTGAGAGTATTTGGAATTTCTAAAAGGACGCACAGAAGTAGCCGGTGGCGGGAGAAAGAGAAAAGTGGAAGGCGAAACGCGGGAAGAATTATGCTGCAGAATGTGCGGAAAAAGAGTTCGTAACAAATTAACGTATGTTAAGAATCTGAAACGTTCGAGGAAAGGAACAACAGATGTAGCTACTGAAGTAGAAGAAATATATGGCGAAGCGGTGGAAGAAAGACTATACAGAAAAAAGTTTTGCAATATTTAGGAAAAATAATTGAACAAAAAGGAAGAAACATAATGTATCATAGCAGAAGATGAAATAATATTTTCGCAAGGGGCTTCAAAGGAAACAGAAGCGGAAGAAAATAACGATACCGATATGATGATCGCATAGGTGAAGAAGTAAGCAAATTGCGGCGCAGAATTCGGAGGAAAGGGGAAAGGACGTGGCCGAATTCAGCTGCTCGTATCGAAACTACGACCGATAAGACTGAAATTTATCCAGGCGCATCGGTCGCGATAAATTCGGATCAACGTGGCTGCAGTCTCTAAAGCTGGTCGTCTCCGAGCTCGCATCTTAATACGATCGCTACACTGTGCACGGTCGGGCCAGGCTATCCGGGGCGAATCTTCTGAATGGAGGGCAATCTTCGAATGAAAGAGCGCGTCTACGATTTCTCTTTCTTGTTTCTCGCTGTGGAGAGGAGCGGGAGAGAGGCGAAAAAAAAGGTGAGAGAAAGAAAGGTGGAGATGTTCGATCGCGGATCGAGAGTGGGCAGGCGAAAAAGAAGGAGAGGAGAGAGGGGCGCCGTGGCTCCGTTGCGTTCGAGCAGATTTTTCAAAAAGGAAATTATAAAAGCGGACTGGAAACGAGAGGGGCGGCTATAAAGAGGGATCTTTACGAGACACGGGGCTGCTGAGGTTCCAGGTCTCAAAGAGAGGAAGCACGCGGGACCTGCCGTCACGTCTTGGCGTTGTTTATCGAGTTACGGAATTCGAAGATAAAATCGTGGAACCGTGTAAGCCGCTGGCCTGGCTAAGGGTGTGCCGGGAGGGATGAGACTCGGACTTGTTCCTCTCGTTAAAGAACCGCTAACATGCTTGTTTAGCCACGTCGAAGGATGCTCGTTTGTTGGGTGGTGGCATTGTATTTGGGGATGCTGAGAGTTACTCCCGTGTATCCGTTTCTTTTAATTTGGCGGGGATAGTTGGCGCTACTCGACACTTCATAGACTTCCTTTTCAGTAAATTCAGATTGTCGATGGAACTTGGATGCTTTGTCCTTTTTCTGCAATTCTTCTAAATCCAAAAAGTGTGTATGTACATTTTTTTGAAGCTTGAGTAAGCAAAGAACAATATGAACCTACGTTTATTTCACTCGAGTGGCAAGAAACGTGTCATTTTGATTTTTGTTGAACGTAGGACAGGATCCGGCGATAAAGAAAGGAGTAATTAAAACGTAACGAGAAGCTGTTTACCGAAAATTCCCAACGAAGATGAAGCGTAGGGGCCCCGGGGCGCGTAAATTTCCCCGGGTAGAAAATAAACTACTGGTAATATGCCGGGACTCGCCCGCGAGAAAAGATCGCCGTCATTATAAAGATAGAATTATACTCTGACGATATTAACTTCAGGCAGAAGCTCTTCGCAATTTCCAGAACGATAAATAACCCTCCTTACTTCGCGAGATACACTCGACGACGCTTTTATTGCGCGTCACCTGAAATTAGCGAGAGCTCGCTTGACAAATCTTGCCATCTTCCCACCGTCCCACCTTCGATCTTCCCGCGATCAACCAACCTACACCTGCGATCACGTCGCCCGCGTCATTATCTCCCCTAAATCGAATCTCCTTACCTAATCCATCCCAGTGAAGATTAATCCAATTCCCTACAATCATGAGTTAGTTGATGCTTATTCTTACCACGTTCAGACTCCACTGAATCACCCACGAGTCAGTCGAATTCGGCTCGAGCATCTGCCGAATGAAGCGTCTTATAAAACCGAAGAATACATCAAGACTACAAGCTTATGCACTCCGGGGCTGTGCGATCGCAAGCGTGTTAACGGGAAGTTCCGCGAAGCCCAGACCAAAGCAGATTTCACCACTCGTGCCACGTAAAAGAACTTTATCTTCCGTTTCCATTTCTTCCGACATGAACGAAGAAGCTTCTTGCCCGCTAACGACGAGTACAAATTGCGACGGGCAGCATTACGATAATTCCTCCCGCAGCGATACTCGGAACCCGGGAGTCCATAAAGACACAGGGGAGCTTAATTTATCGAACGATCACGCGAAACGCTTCTGCGTTCCTTGCCCGCTCGAATTCCGCGATTTCGCGCGTAACCCATGACCGCTGTCTGGCCGTTTAAGCGTTCACCGTACCTCATCCTCGCCTTCATCCCCCTGTAATAATCCGCGACGGTTCCTGGCCGAGGCGAATCCGCGCGTCGACGCGCCGCGCCGCGGGAGACGCTTATAATTTCCCGACTCGAGGCTCGAGAGAGAAAAAAAATAGTAGGCCGCGAAACCGACGGCGGAGAATCGAGGAGGAACGTATTTGCATGTTAGATTGCCTCGGGATCGGTGTCGATTTTTTAGGCCCGACGGAGATAATTCCGCGTCGCGACGAGGCGTCGCGTCGCGTTCACCGTGCTGGACAAATTCTGCCTCGCGGGGCGAAACGATCGCCGCTCGCCGTGCCCTCGAAAGCGAGCGATTTTTAATAACCCCCGGGACTCTGATTAATAAACGTCGATTACGGTTTATACGGGGCTCGAGATTGTCGGCATACATCGCGCTCGGGCTTTGATTTACCGTCGAACTTTAGCTTTAATGCGCCACGGTTTGCCTCCGCGCGATGATGCATATATGGGCTAGTTAATAAACGCTGCGCTCCGCGGTTCATAAAAAGTAATCATCCTTCGGCGGAATACTCCCGAGAGCTTTTCTGCTCGAATATTGACGTTGTCACTGTCTTTCGCCAGCTGCAGGTGCATTAGCGTGTCATATCCGGCAACGGAATAATGGAAATGCATATGAGGACCGCGTATTATTCTCTAGATTCTTCGGCACAATTCCTCGATAACTGTTCGAGGCATTCAACCACCGCCAGTCGTCTTAAATTAATTAACGCGCCTATTAACGATAGCGCGGTTCAGAGCGAGAAAGGAAAAGTAGCTTCGGATTCGCGTCGCACGGTCGGTTATTATTCCGCCTGAGGAACGCGAATTCCGCAGGAACGTGCGGGCAAATATTTAAAGCGCGGTAATATTCCGCGCGCACCGGAATCGCGGGATGAATAACAAAAAGGGACGTGCGGCTCTGTCGGGAACATCTGTATACACACTCGTTAGCGATGTAGCCGGCTGAAGTTTGAGTAGAATCGAGGCGATCGGGAATTCGTGTGACGAGGCGTGTTTCGTGTCGCGACCCAAATATCAGCCTCGGACGGTTATGAATCCCAATTAGCCGCTCGTTACACTTGCTCCGCTCGATATTCTTTCGAAAATTATTCCCGCATCGATGGCAACACGTCCAACGTTTACACAGGCCCGCAACTCGTACGCGCGCGCCTCATCGAGCCCGAAGCGCGCGCGTCAGTTGATTTAGCGTCAGATTGGTCACGGTTTGTCGCCTCACCCCACGACTCTCGGTTTCTCTTCTTCCTCTCAAGCCTGCGCGTCTCTTCCTCCTTCTTCTAGGCCCGACACCAGCAGTATTTTTTCTTTTCGTTCCCCTGGCTCGTCTCCCAACCAGTTCGTAAGGGCGCAGCCTCGGATCTTTGATCACCCCGCCGACCATCGAGAGCGACCCGATCATCCGCGGTCTCGCGTCGAAAAGAAACCGATCCCTCGCCGCGTATTCTTCCTTTTCTCATCTATTTTTTTCTTCGCCCCTCTCTTCGCCGCGGGCCCTCGTGCAACCCGACGGAGGCATCGGATCATTAGTCGGGCATTCTGCTTCGTCAGAAAGCTTGGCGACTTCTCAACTTTCTATCCGCTCTGTTTACACGGTCAACGATCCAGCGTTAGAATTTTGGGCGGCGGCGTGTAATCGTGGCTTTGGGAAAATTAACGGGTGAACCACTCGGCGGTTACTTTTCTCAGTCCGATGGAATATTCTGCCTCGTCAGGTTTGTCGAAAATCCCAACGAATAGTGAATAACTTGAAATTATCTTTGAAGAATTAACAGATCGTGGCATATTGCTCGTGTTAGTCTTTTTTGCTGCTTCACCCGTTGTAATGTCTCTTTGCCCTCTTTGCGTCTGGTTAGTCTGTTCTGTTTCTGTGTCCTCTCCTGTAATTCACTTTCCTGACTTCTTTCAAGCCGTGGTTAGGTTATTATTTTACTACTTTATATTAAGCCTAGGTTAGTTCGTTCCGTCCTCCTTTTTCTACATTAAGTTTCTTCTCTGTATTTTCATAAATAGGTTAAGTTACCGTCTTCAGAGATGCAAGATGCGAAGAATTCCGACTGCAGCGCCCCTTGCGGTGGAGTAAGGAATCTCAGCTCGTGATGTCTCCGCTCTATAGAATAATATTCTTGAGTAGTACATTACACGGGCTTTTTTGGCAGGATACCGTAACAAACATGCGCGAACGTAGAGTAATGACGGTTTTGATACGATTACTCTACGTTCGCGCATGTTTGTTACGGTATCCTGCCAAAAAAGCCCGTGTAATGTACTACTAAAGAATATTATTCTATAGAGCGGAGACATCACGAGCTGAGATTCCTTACTCCACCGCAAGGGGCGCTGCAGTCGGAATTCTTCGCATCTTGCATCTCTGACCGTCTTAGGTTAAGTTGTAAAACAGTCCCAGACTGAACTTCGCCTGAGCTTTTGTCAATGTTTATCTTCCGTTTATTGTCCTCTGTTATGTTGTATAATAAAAGACCCTTAATAATAATAATAATAATAATATTAGAGACGAGGAGCAAACGAGGCCTCGTCGCAAGCCTCTAATCGTAGCCGGGCGTTTCCAAGTGACACCGACGGCGTCGAAACCGATCGGTAACTTTTCATCCGGCCTGAGAGCTTCGTAATCTTCGCTGCCGGAAAATTTGTTCCGTCGCGTGGCCTACCATTATCGCGATTAAACGGTCGGAAACCGTCCGTGGCTGTTCGTAAGCTGCAATTTCGTGGGGCGCAGCTGTGATCCGTTCACGGACGGACTGCTCCGGCCTGCCTCCGGTCCCTCTGTTCTTTTCATTCTACATCGGTCCGTTTCTCCCACTGCCTCCTAATGCCTAGGTGTGGAAATGACTTGTGGGATCGGCTGGCAACGGAATGGCAGAAAAGTGGTACTTTCGAGACGATCCCCTAAATCATGGAATCTCGAGAGGGGAGCAGCGCAGCCAGTTTATCGTGAAACGAGATCGTCTATTATTTCTTTTACTTATCCCTGTAGGACAGATTAGAAGCAGAACTCGAACTTCGTCCAGCTTGCGTCGCAGGGCAGAAAGATATTCATCCTTGAATTTCGTCAATTGTAATTACGCCCAGGTAGGTGGCTAGGAGAGAACGAAACGAAAGACTCTGGGGTTCAGGCTGGGAAATCGAAGGGGAAGAAGGGGGATGAAGGGATGACGGACAGGAGGCGTCTCAGGGCGGAGAAGGCGTTCCCCCTGGCGTTCGCTCGTTCACCGGCTGTTGTTCTGCTTCCTTTTTTTTCTTAATTTATCGGGAACACCTCGAACTCGACTTTTCGTGAAGAAAGGGAATAATTAATGGTTGGTGAACGAGGAATAGAAGGCCGAATTATACTGTCTAAATGGTGTAGTCAAAGTGACGGTTCCTTTGAAGGCTATTAAATCGGAAATTCTACTCCGTGCAGGGTTGTGAAAAGGAGTTTCAAATTGGTGATTTATACTGTCTTCGTTTCGTCATGATTTCGTAGTCGATAGATCAATGAACCACGTGTTTACGATGAGAGAAACGCTGGGATCATTGAAATTTCCATGGAAAGAGAAATAGCGGAGGATCGGAGTCGATTATTCAGGGATGGCTCGATCGTTCATCATAATAGGTCACCGAAAAGTAAACGTCCATTCAGCAGAAGTTATCCTGAAATAACGATGGATGGCTCGCAGTTGGAGATTCCGTGACAAATTATCAATAACTTGAGCCTGAAATCTAGCAAGACGCTCTCCAGCGGCGAAGAGGAGGTGAAAAGGGGAAGACTAATGACGAGATTGATGTCGCCCATGTTATAGAAGCGTTATAAAGAGACCTCCACGACAACCAGCGACGACAAGCTGAAAAGGAATCCTCCTATTGCCTTGCCAAACAGCTGTATATCACTTTCAGACAGGGGAAGAAAAAAGGATTGGCTGTTTCCGTACTAATTCGCGTAGGCCTGCCTTCCACTTTAACTACATCCACGTGGAGGTCTCCAAAGTAACTAATTTCAATCAACAGTGAAACTAACTTCACAAGATTAAATAAGCTAACCACTTGAACCCTGAAACTTCACGAATCACTGTGGAAATCCACCATCCTACACAAAACCACTCAACTTTTTAACCCCGAACTCACCAAGCTGCCATCCAACCAACTTCTCCACCAACTTCCGAACAATTGTTCAATTGGCTAAATAAGCCGACTAAATAAGCCAACCACTTGAACCCTGAAACTTCACAAATCAGGTTGGAAATCCACCATCCTACACAAAACCACTCAACTTTTTAACCCCGAACTCACCAAGCTGCCATCCAACCAACTTCTCCACCAACTTCCGAACAATTGTTCAATTGGCTAAATAAGCCAACTAAATAAGCCAACCACTTGAACCCTGAAACTTCACGAATCACTGTGGAAATCCACCATACTACACAAAACCACTCAACTTTTCAACCGCCAACTCACCAAGCTGCCATCCAACCAACTTCTCCACCAACTTCCGAACAATTGTTCAATTGGCTAAATAAGCCAACTAAATAAGACAACCACTTGAACCCTGAAACTTCACAAATCACTGTGGAAATCCACCATCCTACACAAAACCACTCAACTCTTTAACCCCCAACTCACCAAGCTGCCATCCAACCAACTTCTCCACCGACCTCCGAACAATTGTTCAATTGGCAATCGACTAATCCGAAGGGGCCAACGAGGGAAGACGCGAAATTCCGATCCATAGACGATAATACCGTTCTCGAGGCGGCGTACAGAGAAATCCGGGGTAAGTACTTAAGGCGGGCACGGCTAGAGTTTCACTTAAACGAGGAGTTTATCCGAAACGAGCTCGTTCCGCGGATTAAAGCATCGCCTCGCGGACGAAACTGTCTGCGCGGCTAGGAACAGATGGCAGAAGACGAGGCCACTCGCCGCCAAATTGGCCAGTAAACGTAACGGGGCCCCCGTGTAAAGCGTGTATAATGAGTATGCACGGTCCGTGAAATAATAAGCCGAACACACCGGGAGGAACGTCGCGTTCCCTTCGTGTGCGCGTTAACTTTTACGCCGCGGGAACGTCGCTGCGCCTGTACCGGAATTCAACGAAGATTCATACCCGACGCTGGGGAATGCCAGCGCAGGGTGTAGGCCGGGACGTCTCGATCCGGATTTCGATCGGGCGGTCGTATCAGACGGCAAGGCTCGTGAAAAAACGATAAATCACGGGAACACCGAGAGCCGCGAACTTGCGCAGGAGCTAGTGACTGGTTTGGCCACCGGCTCCTGGATCTTGCATCGAAATGCTTCATCGACGATGGCCTCCGTAGAACACGGCTCACTCTGAGCGCAGAAGAGGAACGGCGGTGGCGAAACTGGATTTGGATCGACTAGCCTATCAATTGGATCGTTGGATCCTTGATGGAGCGCTGTGTTCACGCGTTCCTGGCTTGTTTTCTGCCCCCAGGAACTTCAGAACCGGATGAAAGATTAACAGCGAGGTGGATCGCGAGCGGAGCTAAATCATTCCGCCGGGCTGTGCGTCTTCGCTCGAAGGAGATTGAAGAAGCAAGGAGGCTCGCGAATGAGTAGATACTTGGCGGAAGCGGAAGTGGACCGCGGATGGTTGTTGCATTCGTACGAACGTAAAGGAAAGTTTGCTAAGTTGAACAGTTTCCAACTGCGATTCGTCAAGTCCACCGTGCGAATTAATTATAAATGAAAGGCTGTAGAACAGTAATCGGTGTGAGCTAAACTTCATCGCGAGTTAGAAGGAGAAAGGGGCCGGATTCGTGAAAGGAGAAGCGTTCCGAATTAGAACATCCGACGTTTTCTTCGAAAGAGGAGGTTGATAAGTCAGTCCGGTGCAATTTCGTCTAAGCCAAGGCCACGGATGTCAGCCGAGACAAATTCGAGCATGGAAGAGGCTAATGGAGGTCGCGTCTTCTACGTGGTACGGAAATAAACGGAGATTCGTTTCTAGAATCTCGGTGTAGCGGCCGGATCATTCATCCACCCGGCCTAATTATCCAACGCGATTAATAATCCATCGACCTGGTACGTTTGCTTAACAGGCCTTCGCTTACATCGATCTCCGGTTCCGATCGCCGATCAAAACAGAACGATGAACGTGACGCGATTATGAAGCTCGATACGATCTCTCGGTACGCGTCCAATTTCTTCGATTTCCGGCTGCCTCGGACACGTTTCACCGACGTCTCCACTACTTCGCTGTCTTATTTGCATTTTCGTTACTGGCTCCTCGAATTATCATAATCGATTCTCCTTTCGTTTGGGGATCAGTGGCATGTGACGTTCTACAAGGAATTTCCTTAACTACTTCTTAATTCATCTCTCCCTTGGTCACTGAATGGGAATGTATCGCAAACGAAACTCGGTCCAGGTGGCGCTGTGATCGGAGTGCCCAAGATGGCGTCTGAGCATGCGCGTGATGACGCCGTGACGTGAAATCAATCAACGCCAAGATGAGCTTGGCTTTGCGCTTGCGTCGATTCGTTTATAGTGGCTGTGTTCCAAATCACGCATACTGGGCATGAAATTGGTGGCATCGTATTGGTGGCATCGTACGATTCCCTAGAATTTGTCTCACTTGCCACCAATACAATACCACTTCCGGTGCAGCGAGCGGTGCAGCAATCGCAGAATTTCAAAGGAGAAGCAGTCACTGCACCGCTTGCTGCACCGGAAGTGGCATCGTATTGGTGGCAAGTGAGAGAAATTCTAGGGAATCGTACGATGCCACCAATACGATGCCACCAATATCATGCGCAGTATGCGTGAATTGGAACACACCCAGAGTTTATTAAGCCAGACTCATCTTGGCGTTGTTTGGTTTGACGTCACAGCGTCATCACGCGCATGCTCAGACGCCATCTTGGGCACTCCGATCAGAGCGCCACCTCGACTGAGTTTCGTTTGCGATACAGTCCCATTCAGCTATGCCTAGAAACAACTTCTAATCGACGAACGAATCTTAAACGCCAGACATCTAACTCAGCAATGAAACTTTGTTTCCGCACAATTGTCTATCGATACGAAATTCTTCCTTCCCTTCTTGACGTTCCCACGTTCACCTCGAAAGCCGTGCGATTCCTCTTCTCACAGAAAAAGGGATTTCTCAGGGAAGGGAAACCAGGGAAAACGAGAGAAATGATCGGATACCGCGGTGAAGCGAAGTTCGTTTCGACGGGGCTGAAGCGGTGGGCTGTCCTCGGTTCCTTCTGCTTTTGTTGCCTCGCGTTTCGGTGGTGCACCACCGCTGGCCTGCGTGAACCAGAAGAAGCGCAGAGGTGGAGAACGATAGAAAGAGAGGGCCAACGAGATTGGACGAGGCTCTCGCGCAGCCTGCGGTATAATTAAAATACAGCCGAGCACCAACTGCTGGCCCCGTGCTGCTGCTGTTGTTGCAGCCTTCTCTTCTCCTCCTCCTCCATCATCTCGCTTTCCTCTCCTCCCCTGCCGCTCCTTTGGCTTCATTTTCCTCTTCTGTTCCTCGCCATCCTCTTTCGCGAGTTTCTTGCCTCGCCTCTAGGTTGTAAGTGTTGCACTATCCGTTCCATGCAGCACGCTCCGTTTCGAGTAATTTGCTTTCAATCTGGAGTACTCGGGTCGAACAAAAAGAAGAAGTTAGATAGCAGAATTTTCTTTAGAAGAACAATTCTAATCAAATTTAATCATGGAGAACCTTGCAATTACTCGTTGGGCACGGCTTTTCTTCTGCTAACTCAACTATAACTCCCTCGTCGAACTTGAAGAAGGGCAAAGGGTGGGAATAAAGTAGCCAGTTGCGTTGTACGGCTGAACAAAAAATTTGTCATCCTCACTATCGCGCTGCCGGCACGTTGGTTCGTTACACATAACGAAGGGATGGCTGATATCGATGCGAAAAGCACGCCTGCGGACCGCGTGGACACGCGGATGGCTTCGCGCCGGTAGATTACAAATTACGATACCTGCATGCATCCTCCTTCCTCCCCGCTTTCCCCCGTGTCGTCGTCCCGGTCGTCTCCGTTGGCAAATAATTAATATTCATTACGTATTAACGAAGCTACCGCATAAATCGCGGCACCAGCGGCAAAAATACTGCCACGGATAGCCGGGCGAGCGTTTCGATGGAGAACCAACGGCATAGTTCCATTGCATGCCGGGAGATGTAGCGAGCAGTATCGCTCTGAAGAGGAACCCGAAAATCAGAAGTCTCGACCTCCGATTTCCCCAATTCTTCAGTAGGTATTTCCTTGGATGCTGGCGAAGTTGAGAAGTCGAGAGTAACTTCTTCTCAAACAAACCTTCGTTTTCTAGAAAATCGGCACTTATTGAATATCCTCGGTGGCCGTGTTTTGCACCCTTTAAATCACATCCCAGATCCTGAACTTTCATTTAAACCCACAGACTGTGTCTCAAACTCTAAGTCCTCTGATTTACATCTCTACATATTCTGCTCGGAATAAGCCACAGTAAAGCACATTTCCCGCCTTCAGAATTACAGAAAATCCAACCGATGGAGCGACCCTTTCACAGGTCCACATCCACAACATCAATGCCGGAGAACAAACTTGCGAATAAATCACGGATCTTCGTCAGAGTTAATCAGACCTGCGGACTTTATGAATGTATCGCGAGAAGAAGACTCGTCACCACGAAATCCTCGCCTTCCCATCGTCTTTCCCCCAATCCAGCCGCGCATATCCCGGCCTCCTTCATTTTTGACGTCATAAAGAGACGTTTTATCGGCGCGTTTAAGGGTTATTGTACAATAAAAGCGGCATTATTATCAGTTAGCCGAGGCAAGGTCGAGGGCCACGGGACGAAAGAATAGAAGAGGGTCTTGCTCCTCGGAAGCGACTCGTGAGAAGCACGAACTGCTTTATGACTCGTAAAAAGCTCGTCCCGCTCCCTCCTTTCCGTGTTCATCCCGCTCTCATCGACGACACGCGCCCTTCGTTTACCCTGCACCGTGACATTCGGCCCCGATTTCTCCCCCCCGGGTCCTGTTCCGCGAACCGATACCCGCGACGACGTTGACTGGCTCGCGAGAGGACACCGGCCGGGTCGTTATTCTTCTTTACTGTCGACCCCGCGTCTGCCTGGGCCGCTAATCCCGAGGTTTCGTCGTCGGAGCTTATTTCGAGATTTCTAGATTAGATACGCGGCCGAGATCGGCGCGGATACGTTGCTCGCCTTGGCAGGCTTTAATTAACTCTTCCGCGATTTCGAGCGGCCCTCGAACCGCGCGCTAGTGGATCGTGTTTCTGCGAATTCTACGACGCTGGATTCGCCCGGGGAACGGAGGGCGCTAAGTCGTCGACGAAGGAAGACGAAGAGAGAAGGGACGAGTCAAGGAAACGGGGAAAGAGATCGGATTAATTCGGGGGTGCAAGTGGAAACGCGTGTCCGCGGATTAAGAGGCACCGTTTTGAGCATTGACCCTGAGGCGATTCGACGGTGATCGATCTATATATTTCCTGGACCGCCTGCTTATTTCCAGGATTCATAATTCACTGACTCCCGCCGCGGCGCGCAGACGTTCGCTTTCACCGTCGCGATAAATAAAACCGGCAAGGGTATCGGATCGCGTAGCAGTAAGTACTGTGTCAATGACAAACGTTGACTAGGTAGCCGACAGCTGGCCGAGATTTATTCCTTCTGCCCGATCATTGTTCCCGCGTCGTGATAAATCTACACGCATAAACGCGACAAGCTTTCTTTTCGATGCGTCCCGATTTCTACTTGTTCGGAACCTCTGTTTACGTTGTTCCGCGATTCCTTTTTCCCGCCGTACTGTAGAAACTGGGTGGAAGTAGATGATAAACTGCTCTTCCTTATATTCCGATAACAAAGTGTCCCGAAACACTGCGCAGCACACAACGACCCAACGAAAGCTTCGCCATCAACTACCTTTCACCTACGGAACTTCAGCGACTGGATTGCAGTTTTTACTTCTGCGATAAACCATCGGAACAGGTGTCACTTCGGGTTAACAGACACTGGGCGGAAGGATTGATCGCTGCAACATTGCTGCTCGCATGCAACCTTTCGTGCGATGCAAGCGCAATCATCCGATGTTACATTCTTAACGACATCCACGTTTAACCTTCCTATCTGACATTTCACCTGACCCCCGCCAACGTTTCTCGGAATCGCAAGTAGTAACGCTTGATACCAGCGAAGGTTACGTCCGTCGCGTTGCAATATGCAAGACCGCGGTATATTTAGGCATCCACGGGAAACTGTATCGCGAGCGAAGGATTCTCGAAATACATGGGCGAGGGATTTTTGTGGATAGTGTAGGATGACGGAAAAAGGAAAGTCGCCTCAACGGGACTCGAACCCGCGAACTCTAGATTTGCGCGCTGGCCGGTCGCCTTAGCCACCTCGGCTACCGCCGACTTCCCCGATCGTCGTTGTTCCGGGTCCTCTCTTATGGTATGGGGGTTCCTGATCCCACAATAGTGAGTCTAGAGCTCTTACTTTTGACCCGTCGGGTACCCGGGTAGCCGGAAATTACCCGAAACAACTTCAAGCCATTGAATGTATTAGGTATTGTCTGTGGTATAGTCTGATGTTAGCCAAATATGATTGAACAATACCACATTCAATGGCTTGAAGTTGTTTCGGGTAATTTCCGGCTACCCGGGTACCCGACGGGTCAAATGTAAGAGCTCTAAATTATAGCGAATTCGGTACCTCGCACTGACTCTGTGCTGGTGCCAGAAAATGACTTGGATTGGCTAGATCTATAAGAATCAACCAATCCAAGTCATTTTTTGGCACATTTTGGCACCAGCACAGAGTCAGTGCGAGGTACCGAATTCGCTATTAGTGACTCGTATGACTCGTTTTAAGTCCCAAAGATGGATGGAGCAAGCTTCCTGAAAGCTCCGACCAAGTAGCCCCGGGACACCCTGTGTTTTTATTCCCGAAGTGGAAAGGTTGCGCGTCTCTCGCGTGCAACCGTAGACGAGGCACCGTCTCCGCATTGGCGGAATGGCTGTTTGAGATCCGAATGCGCGATACGTCGGCGATAACGTTTATGTAGCGAGGTTGGTACGAGCGGTCTGGCGCGAGCAAACTTCCTTCCAGGTTGTACCGGAAACTCATTGTAAATCTCGGTAGTCAGCGAGGAGGAGCGAACGAGGACGGCACGCGGACTCGGTTTCCGTGTGCCCGCTGCCACGAGGAACACGATAACGTGTGCGCCCGGGATTCCAAGCTTTCCTCAAATATTGAAGTTGGCCCCGATCTTCGCGGGGCGACGAGCCACCGCCGCGCCAAAGGTGGCGTCAACGCGATCAGGAAACACAGCTGGCGTGCCTGAATTAATCGCTGTAAATCTCACGCGACACCGGCCCCTGTTCGCCGTTCTCTTGCACGCCGCTGGCCCGCGAGGTGTACCGCAGACATTTAACGGTTGATAGATGTTGCACGCGGTCCCACCGATTCCGAACCACCTCCGTTCTTCTTTCTGCGACGACGATGACGCGTCATGAGCGACCCGCTGCCTGGTGTCTCATGATTTCCCTTCGTGCCTCGCTGGTCTGAGCTTCTTTTATGGATTTAGATTTTCTGTTAAGCTCGAGTTGAATGGGGTGGGTGCGTTCGTTACTCTCGACTACTACTACATCATCAGTAGATTTAAGAATTTTCTCTCTCCACATTGCAGGTATTTCGTCAATTATAGGTGCAATTAATTTTATTGTAACAATTTTAAATATAAAAAATATTTCAATAAATTAGGATCAATTACTACTCTCATTACTACATGTGTCTTCAATTTTGGGACAAAGGCGTCGGTAGAAGGTGCGCAACTTCTTTGGTCGAAGAGCCTACCGTGCAGTGCTATACTTACCCCTTAAATTGTTTCTCCGAAATTCACTGAATTACATTACGTCCCGCGGGCAGAGATGGGCAAAAGATTATTTGAAATAAAAATTTCGTACACAAATGTTTATTTTAAATAATTTTTTGCACATCTATGTGTGCGGGGTTGTGAAGTTTATTGATCCTACACGTGACAGCACAAAGTTTAACCGTTGAACGCGATTTATACGGAGCTTTTAAACTCCCTTTCTTCAATTCTCTCGGAAGTTCGAGAATAGTGTCCTCCAGAATTCTTGGTCCATCACCTGACGCGTAATTACAGAAGCCATTCGCGGACGCCAGTGCCTCGAAGCACACGCTTCTGATTTCCATAGGTACAGAATACCTACGGAATTATTATTATTAAATGTCTTTATTGCACCATTACAATTAAATTAAATTACAATGGCGAGTAGGCGAGGTTCAGCATTAACCGCTGCTCTACAACCTAACCTAAAAATCCGTTGGGAGGTAAGAGAAATGAAAGAAAATATCATTCCCGTAATGGAATATGCGAATCGATGCCGCGCACGATACAGGAATCCCTTCGGTTCGTCGATCACGATGGCGGATCTGGCAGAATCGCGGCGCGATAATTAACCGCCTTATTCTCTGGCCGAGCGTCCCGGAGAGGGAGGAGGGAAGAAGACATTGAGGAATGAAAAGCTCGGCGGGCAGTCGTATAAAGAAGGATTTTCGATTCAACGGAGGGAGAAATCCTTATAAGTTGACGCGCCTTGGATCGGTAATCCTGGGTGTATCTTGGCAGAAGGACGACAGAAAGACCGGCGCTGACTTCTCGATGCACCACACCGTTATTTGCATACGCCGGTGACACACACGGCCGTATGCAAAGTTCTGACGAGAAACAAATACCAACTAGTCCGTCGGACGTTCGAGAGGTGCGTGCACCTCATTATAAAGCAGCAGCCGGATCCGCGATCAGATGATTCGAATTTACGGTAGCGCGTATCGCGGAGGGACGAGATGTTTCTTCGTTTTTCCACCGTCCAGGAATTCACCGCGACCTTTCCACGCGGATCTCTCCGAGCTGTATTATCCACTGATTAAGCCAGCTGTGGCGTGCATCGAGCATCGCCGGAGGATGTGTCTTCTTAGCGTCAAGTGGGAAATTAGATTTCACTTAAAAATCGTGTGGCTTTCATATCGCTACCGATTCAATACACGATACAAAGATACCAAGCTTTACATATGCTTGATGCACGCGCGTCAGGGAAAACGAAGGTGATATTCCGCTCTCTTCTGATTCTTAAAACACCCTCCACGCGCCCGTCGTATTCTCCGCTTCGCTACATCCACTTCGGTGAATTTTATTCATACGAAATACGTTCCCGAAGAATTCCTTCTCAACTCTTCTAACCCCGCACGCTCACCTAGCTTTCCGGGGGATGAAATATTTTTAGAGTTTCAAAACCGCGGGGAGACTGACGGAACGGGCTCTCTTGGAGGGCTCACTGTTACATCCACACGCTTCGCCGGCTATTTCCAATTTTCCTGCTCTTCTCTTTAAATTTCCAAGAACTCTTTCGGATCGCAGAGAGACGAGTCGGACTGACGAGGACACAAAGGGGAAATGATTGCTCGGCGTGAGCACGCGAGAATCACCATCACCGCCGACAAATCCCTCGTATTACAACCGTGGACGTGATATCGACGGAGAAACGCGTAGGTCGCCGTGGTCGTGGAGCGAGGCGACCATGGAGAAGGTCGCCCGCCGAACGGGAGAAATAAAAGGCAGTAAGGGTCCGTATAAGAATCGTATTCCACGGTCTTCATAAGTCAGCGTAACGATGCCGACCGAATGAGAAGGGGACGGGGGCTGGCGAGGGGAGGCCACGGGGAGAAAAATGAAGTAGAGAGACAGAGCGTCTCGGCGAGGCCGTGGAGAGGACTCCTCCGCAAAAGTCCAAGAGTTTCGCTCCTCCCTCGAACCCTTGACGCCGCGGGCAGTTCGGCAGTCCTCGGCAGCCAACTAAACGTGAATACATTTAAATGGTAATCGTCGAAGCTTGAGTAGCGATACAATCCATGGATGGAGCACGGATACGCGTGCGATACTCGGGAATCGTGTGAAACCTGCCTCGGACGAATGCCACGAATATCTCCGGGGCCCTGTGAGGCCCAACGGACCCGCGCCGCGACGCGGGGAAAATAGAAGGGAGGGGGGATGTCGCGGCGAATCGCGCTGAGTGTCGTTGACTTGAAAATTGATGGATGCCCGGGTGATTCGACGTCATCTTTCAAAGAAACAAGGCCCCGTTGGGCCCAATCTCCATCTGAAGCCGCCGTTCGTAAAAAGTAATTCGGACCTCCGTTCGGGACAAGCGACGTGCTCGAGATCGAACGGCACGCTCCCCGCGGACTTGGAGAAAATGGGAAGCATCCTCGGAATGAACCCCGCGTTTCGGCTACCGCAGGAGTTCCCGCTGCTCGCCGCGACGTGGTTCAAGGTGGAAGGGGAGAGGGAGCAAGCTGCATCCTGTCGCTGCAGTTCGGTGCATTCGTTGCCCCGACCTCCTGCAACTCGATCTCCGGAGAGAGAAAGAGCTCGGTGATCTTATCGCGGGAAACGCAGCCGGTTCGACGTAGTAGAAAGATAAAAAGGAAAAGAAAAAGGGTGGAAAAGGGGGGACAGGCCGGAGGGGGGTATTCGCGACATCCCGGTAAATTAACTCCGCTCTGCTCCCTTCGCGTCTGAATTCTCTCCTCGTTTCGCCTGCCCCTGCTTCTCTCTCCCCCCTCCGCTCCGCCGCCACCCCACCATGTAATTACAGAACGCTTTAAATACTCGGAATGCTTCGTGCCCTGACGGATTTAAAAGTTACGAGCCGCTCGGATCGATAAAATTCGCGATCCATAAATTTCCGAGCGGCCAAATCTAGCGTCTTATCTTGTCCCTTATCGTGTACCAGCCCCTCGAAAATGAAGCGCGCCGCGGGACCTCCGGATTAAGGTGATCCGCGCCGGTGATCTCTCCCGGTGATTTATCGATTTTCTGTTCGACGGTTCGACGGACAACCATCGAGCAGTTTCATTTAAACTCGACAAAGATTCAACGTGGACGCGTGTCAATTAACCCTCCAGTGCATAGATTTTTAATTCAGTTGGAAAAATTAGTTTACTCTCATTTGAGGATGAAAATACCGAATCCGATGTCAGTTTTCAATTTGGAGGAAATAATAATAATAATAATATTTTTTGCAGCGTGGGTAGCTCAAACATGCACTTCAAACTAGATTTTTGTCAAATTGAAGACTCAGATTGACATATTTCTTAGACCAATATGTGCGCTGTGGCACTATTTTTGGGCTGGCAAATGAAAATTCCCAACCCCTGGACTAAACAGGTGCCCGCCTTAAGGCAGGCGTATGCACCAGAGGGTTATACAGTTGCTTTCGCTGAAACTTTATTCGGGGTCTAAGGTCGGGGCCAGATATATTGGCCGGTGAGTTTCGTGAGGAGTATTCTTCTATTCTCAAGGTTTTCTGACTCGCTCTCACCTTGCCAGAAAAAGAGTGCGCCAGAAGTGGTGGGGATAGCGTCGAGCTCTTGACGTGTAGGCCAAACCGAGCTCTTAACGTAGAGACGCATACATCAGAATACGTGTGCGTTAGCTGCGAAAACGAATTCACCGGCCAATATATCTGGCCCCCACCTTAGTGTCTCAAATCATGTCGTGATAGATTTCGATGAAACACGTATAAATGACTCTCGACAGGGAGAAGCACAAGAGTGAATAATAACCCACGGTCTTAATTAAACCTACTCCAACATAGACGACCGCGAGGATGAAGAAATTCCGACAACCGAGGAACGCGAATTAAAAGAATTTACCGGAAACAGCCTTTCAAACAAATTTCCCGCCTTCTGGCCCGAACGGGCAGTGTTTTTCTTCGAGGGAACAAGAAACGTACGCCGATCCACGTTTCCTTTTCGCGATTAGGTGCCCCAGAATGGAACGAATAATCCACTCCGTTGCTCGCGGTTTTTCTCGAAGCAAAAGGGGCTGGAGGGTCAACAATCCGCCGGCCGAACGTTGCAGCGTAACTGGGGAGGCTGTTATTGCTTCACGTTGCTGAAGAGACGCGGTACACGGTGGAGCTGAAGTTGTAACTCAATTTTCCGTCGACCTACCGACCGTGAACCAACTGCCCCACGCCAACAAATATATATATTTTAGCGTCTAGGCGGATGTGGTTCTCCGGTAAACAGTGCGGCCACTCGGCCCACCGGCCTTTGGAAAACGAAATCCGCGCGATAACGAGCCACGGATTAATATATCGCTCTCGTCTGGTTCGCTCGGATATTGCTTTCCCCGGAGGATCGATACCTCGTCCAAGTTTTTGCTCTTTCAGTGACTCCGTTCTGGAAGGCTAGGAAGTAGAAGCTGGCGCTTTAGGTACGCGAAGCTTCGCAATTGGGGTGTTGCCTGTATTTGAAAGAAAAAAGGGAAAAGTAGTTAAATCTATAGATTTATTAATGAAAAACCTAAAATGATAGAAATTTTAATAAAATACTTATTAGTTTTACCAAAATTTAATAAATAAAAAAAAATTGGCAACACCCCAATTCTTCCATCGTCCAGAAACCACCAACAACTCCGGGTTTATATGAAATTTATGAAGCAAATATAGCAACGCACCCCCACCCTTCGAATTTCTTAATCCCCGAACGCAATGATATTGCGCATGCAGAAGTGACCATCGGTTGTCGAGAGGTGAGCGAAATTAAACGGCGAATCGAAACTCTCCGAAAATTGGCTGCAATGAAAAGAAGCTTAAGTGTCCCCAGTGCTGGCCAGGCGGAGGAAATACCTCGGCGATGGGCGAGTATTTCCACGCAGCCTCGACGAAAGGAACGGTGACCGCGCGCGCGCGCGTTAATGGAGTCTGAATATTTATTAAGAACGTTAATTCGAATTCTCCGGTTTCGTTGCCGGTTAATCGACCGCCGGCACCCCGCCCCCTCTCCGTCTTGGCCGCGGTCGCGGCGATTGTCGCGTTTAATCGCGAATTTAAGTCCCCGAATTAGCGGCCCCGGTCGTCTCGTAAATCTTGGCTGGCGCGATTAAATGCGCCCGGTCGGCCGCTCCGCAGCCGGTTAAGGGCGACGAGAATCGATGACAGCGATAACCGCGTACCGCGGAGGGCGATTTTTTATCCCGCGACCGGGCGGTTTGGAAGGAAGGAAGATATCAGGCGTTATCGAGGAGGCGCCGAGACATCGCTCGTGTTTCTGGAACACCGTATGCAAAAATATTCACCGTCGGGGTAGAGCCGCGGCCGTGGCGAGATCCATGAATTCAATCTACCGAATGATTAAACATCTCACTCCGGAGATCAGCCCCGGAGCGCGGCGTGCCAGACCCGGCGGAGAAAAACGGAAACAGAGCAAACGCGAGGCGACTGGGACGGAAGAAGAGAGAAACAGCGAGGGCAGGGAACGGTTGAGGGGGTTGGGTGGCCGGGATGAGACAGCCAGAAAGGCCGGGGTATTCCTCTCCGAAACTTTTTCTTCTCTTCGCTCCTTTATTTTTATCTCGGGAACCGACCGCGTCCCCGTACAAATTGCCTTTCGTCCCGCTTATCTCGCCGTGGCCCCTCGTGCGCACATATTTAATTAGAATTAATGCTCGAGCCGCGTGAAAATTAGCATCGTGCCCTGTGCGAACCGCCGAGCCGCCGCCACCCTTCTCTCCTCGTACGACTCTCGTCCTCGCTCTTACGTCATTACCGGAAATAACCCGGCCTAGCAAGGTGCGAAAACCCGAGTCGTTCGTGCGAGTTGCACGGCCGCCACGGCGGGGCCCTCGAGGAGTGGCCAGGGGTCGTTAAAACTTGGAATCCTTATCTGACCGGATCGAGGTCCGGTGAACGCACCTTTGCTCTCTGCTCGAGTTCCACTCTTTTTTTCTTTTCTTTTTTTCGCGCCCCGCCGGGCACACGTACGGGGAGCTGTTAACGAGCAGCGCGCCCCTATCGGCAGCAAAATTCGATGGATGAGATACATTGCTCGGTGTAATTTATGCGACCGAAGGTGTTCGAACGTAGGAACATCGATGGCTGTCGTGCGATTACGACCTGCGAGTTGTGTGTAGCTACTTTAGTGGTTCAGGGGGTGGTTTGAATTAGAGCTGTTCGAGTACTCGGAAAAAGCGAGCCGAGCCGAGTACCCGTAAAAACCGAGTAGCTCGATAAATCCGAGTAGCTCGAATTTTATCGAGTAGCTCGAATATTTTCCAGCGGCCCGAAAGAACCGAGAAACTCGAATTTTTCGAGCAGATCGAAATTTTCGAGTATCTTGAAGCTTGAAGCTTGAAGCTTGAACGTTACGGGCAATACGAATGTTTCGAATATTTTAGGTTACGTTTATCTACTGGAATGTAAATAATGGTTCTCGATAAGTAAAGTAAATAATTAAATTATAAGCTGTAAATGGAAATATTTTATAACTTTTGAAAAGTACTAAAAAAGTACTAAAAAGTATTGTATGAATACGCTCATAAAGACACGAAAAAATGAAAAGAAAAAAAGAAATATTTGAATTTAGTTAAATTATCGAGCTACTCGGTTTTTACGGGTACTCGGCTCGGCTCGGAAACCGAGTCTCGGCTCGGTCCGAACTTCAAGCTACTCGAATATTCGAGTACTCGAACAGCCCTAGTTTGAATAAATGATGGGGATGAGTGAAATGATATGATATTGAAATATCAGAGATTGCGATTAGGTGGGCGCGGAGTTCGTAAGATTCCTGCTTTTTCAGGATTCGATTTTAATGGAAAATTGGTGGACACCCCTCGGAGGATGATCGATACGTAACGGACGTTTGATTTGTCGCGCCGCGTTGCGTGGTTGTTAGGGAGCGACTGGCGAGTGTAACATTGTTTCAGTGGCAGGGGTGAGTTATCGTATTGGACTCGAGGGAGGAATGATATTTTCGCGCGAAAACCTGAATGCCGAATATAATATATGTCGGACGTTCTAAAATCGTAGGATGCAAAGAGGAAAAGATATTCCCCGAGAAATCCCGAGTCCCCTCCCAAGGGATGTACGATCACGATAGGAGGGATCGACAGCTCGACATCGACCCTGTAACTATCGATGAGCCACGATGCACGCGTGTACCCGGCTTTGCATGATTTACGTTCCAAGTTGCTTCCTGCGCTGTAATTCTCCCGATAATGCGAATTCTGATACAACATATCGAGAAAGCTATTAAAATTTTAGCTTTGTTCAATCGTGGTCATTAACGGCAACTGAAAACAGCTATTAATGGTGGAGCGGCAAACTGCACTCGATAATATCGTGTTATTTGTAAAATAGAACGCCTGGTTTAGGCAATCGATTGCGGCGGAAGCAGTGAACGAAGATTTAATGACTTTACTCTTTCGTTCGGACAATTGGGTGTCTGAAAACTGACAGAACGTCCCTCATCTTTAGCTTGGCGACACACAAGCCTGAAAGTAGCTCTTTTGTTGCACCATTGTCCGGCTTGGAAGTGGCCCGATGGCTACGATTCGCCGATCCAATTATCTAGCGACAATGTCTCGCGCCGCATCCTGTAGGCGGAACACGGGCTGACAATCACGTTTCTATCTGGGAACGGCGACGTGGACGTTGCCTTTGCCTCATCGGTTCCGATCGAATTGCACACGCTTTCAATTATATGCTTCGCTATGCTTCGCGAATATCGCGCTCGATGAAAATGCTGCAAGTAATGAGCACGAAGGTTTCAGTAGATACGGAACCGCGTACATATTCAATAACTGCAAAAATTAATGGAGCACCTTCGAATCTACACTAGTGGAGAACTGTCGATGGTACTTACGATAGTTATCGATGGTTCTCACTATCGAAACTTGTAATAATATTCTGAATTTCAGCTGTTATTATTTTTGAATGGGAATGTATCGCAAACGAAACTCGGTCCAGGTGGCGCTCTGATCGGAGTGCCCAAGATGGCGTCTGAGCATGCGCGTGATGACGCCGTGACGTCAAACCAAACAACGCCAAGATGAGTTTGGCTTAATAAACACTATAAACGAATCGACGCAAGCGCAAAGCCAAGCTAATCTTGGCGTTGATTGATTTGACGTCACGGCGTCATCACGCGCATGCTCAGACGCCATCTTGAGCACGCCGATCAGAGCGCCACCTCGACTGAGTTTCGTTTGCGATACATTCTAACCTACGATTTTCAATACCGATAATTATCGATAGTGAAAATAAGCCATCTATAGTTTTCGATAGTGAAAATAAGCCATCTATAGTTTTCGATAGTGAAAATAAGCCATCTATAGTTTTCGATAGTGAAAATAAGCCATCTATAGTTTTCGATAGTGAAAATAAGCCATCTATAGTTTTCGATAGTGAAAATAATCCATCTATAGTTTTCGATAGTGAAAATAAGCCATCTATAGTTTTCGATAGTGAAAATAAGCCATCTATAGTTTTCAATAGTGAAAATAAGCCATCTATAGTTTTCGATAGTGAAAATAAGCCATCTATAGTTTTCGATAGTGAAAATAAGCCATCTATAGTTTTCGATAGTGAAAATAAGCCATCTATAGTTTTCGATAGTGAAAATAAGCCATCTATAGTTTTCCATAGTGAAAATAAGCCATCTATAGTTTTCGATAGTGAAAATAAGCCATCTATAGTTTTAGAATCGATGGTTCTCACTATCGAAATTTGTAATAATATTAGAAATTAAATTTGGGATTCTGAATTTCAGCTGTTATTGTTTTTCAATTGACTAACCTACGATTTTCAATACCGATAGTTTTCAATAGTGAAAATAAGCCATCTATAGTTTTCAATAGTGAAAATAAGACATCTAGAGTTTTCGATAGTGAAAATAAGCCATCTAGAGTTTTCGATAGTGAAAATAAGCCATCTATAGTTTTCGATAGTGAAAATAAGCCATCTATAGTTTTCGATAGTGAAAATAAGCCATCTATAGTTTTCGATAGTGAAAATAAGCCATCTATAGTTTTCGATAGTGAAAATAAGCCATCTATAGTTTTCCATAGTGAAAATAAGCCATCTATAGTTTTCGATAGTGAAAATAAGCCATATATAATTTTCGATAGTGAAAATAAGCCATCTATAGTTTTCGATAGTGAAAATGAGCCATCTATAGTTTTCGATAGTGAAAATAAGCCATCTATAGTTTTCGATATCATAACCATCGATAATTATCGCAAGTACCATCGATAGTTCTCCACCACTAATCTACACCCACCTAATAAATGAACGACGCAAGTAGATCACCGAAACCAGTGTCACAAGAATCCTATATCGATTGGACGTCATCGTCAGCGCTACCGTTTCTACGCCTCGATCGTTCTACCTATCGATCCGTGCTCCGTGTACGTAGAACCGATCCAATTATCCTGAGATAGTGTTGGTGAGGGAACGGGGGCCGCGAGGTGACAATCGCGCGTCTATATCGGGGCAACGATATCGCCGATGGTTCCCGGGCTGCTTCGCAGGGTCCGTCAGAGAGCCAATCACAGCAGAGCCGTTCTCGTGCCGGAAACCGGAAGCGAAGGAATCTCGGTTGACGCGGTGTACGTGGCGACGAACGCGTACGTACGTACGCGGCCGGCTGCGAGGCTGTTTCGCCTGGCTTCTGCCTCCCCCGCGCAACGTGCGCCAGAGCAGGAGGATATTGAGAGCGACTCGCGTCGCGCTGGACATAATTTCCGCTCGACGAGATCGGAATTGCTAATGACGTCACTACCTCCTCTCCGCATCATTCACCGAGGCACGAAGCGACGTCAAGTTGCCCCGCGTTGGTCATCCCCCTCCTAGTCTTTGTATTTTGGTGACTCCAAGGTGGGCGTGGATGGGCGAAAGGTGACGTGACTTGGGGTGCGAGGAGATGAGAATGGAAAAGTGTATTGAAGCACGACGGTTTGCGTTAGTAAAATCTAGATATGGCAACTGAAACACAGCTCGCTGGCGATGAGGAGAGTCGATATCCTTTCCTGTTTCCCTAAATTCCGCGGGACAAAGATCCCTGCTTTATGCAACTTCATAAATCCCACCAAAGTCCGTCGCGGCGCTCTGAAATTAACAGATTAATGTCCCGAAGTAGTCCAGCCCCGTCGTCTCGAAACAAAGCAAAAGTTCACCGGTCGAACAAAGCTCGATTGTCACGCACGCATCGAGGCGAATGGGATTTACGATCCCATCCCTCTCGTCTCGATCTTACAAATCCCAGTGTCCCCGTTGCGACGCGAGCCCCCGATAAATATTCGCAGCTGAATCATTGCCGGTTCGCGAATGGGAAAGGAAAGAAAATCCCGTGACGCGCTCTCCGCCGTTGCCGTGAAAACTGTCCCCCGTGAAAAGCGAGCCGTCTACGTGCCGATATTTATCCGCGGCAGGGTTTCTTCGCGAATTCCAATCGCCACTGTCGCTCTGGCTGGCAGTCTTTCTCATTAGCGTCACACACGCCGATGAGGTTTTTCATTAGTCCCCTCGCGATGCATTCCTGTTAGACAGGCTCGTGCCGCCGCCACGACGCACAAGGCCGTTCCGCGAGGCCGGGAGGGGCGAGAGGGTGAAAGGAGAGGCGGAAGGGAGACATTTTTAATTACAAGCCGGAGGTAGCGGCCTCCCTCGCGCCAACTACTCGCCATCAGCTGCCAAATATTTCCGGCGTGTCATTGGATGCCTCTCCACCCCCGCGCGCCTATCCACCGCCACCCCTTTAACCGTGCTAACTCTCCACTCCCCCGCGGTGACGAATTTAGTAAATTAGTTGGAATTTCGCCGATTTTCCAACGCACCGTGCAGGCTTTCTTTTTCTTTGGAAAAAATGTAGTTGGTCATCTAACGAATAGAAGCGTTCATCTACAATCTACATTGAGTCGAGTCTATCGCAAGCATCCGCCACGAATCTGCATGCCTCGGCTGCTTCGTTATTTACTGGAAACAGTTATCGTTCCTATTCCATCAATTTCGCTCGATGACTTGTTGGACGTGTCGCGAGGATCTCCTAACACACACACACACATATGCGAGGAAAAACGCAACACGCAACTGTTTCGAACGGGGAACGTCAGGGCAAGGGTAACGTATGTGACGTCCGCGAGACGACGTTAATATTTGAAAGCCATCTTCCTGGTGGCTCCTCACCCTACTCCCCCATCTCTTCCCTCCGCGTTCTCCACCCCCTCCGCCGCCCCGATGACGAGTGACACCTCTCGTACGAGCGGAGGCACTCGACGATTATTTATTTATAGGCAAATGAAGTAGAGGCTCCCATTAATTGATGGGCTCTCAGTGGCCGCCAGTCGGGGGATGACGTCTATCATTTTAATTTACCGCGTCGTTATTAAATCGTCCCTACCCGACGCGAGGAACACTCGCCACAGACTGCGCGCTGTAGGGAAAACACTCGCCTCTTACCCCTCTGCCCGCGCCTCGATAACCGGAGAGGGTTGCGAAAGTTAGGCTCGATAGACGTGTGTATATATATATGTAGATTATTTTTCTGCTCACTCTTCGTCGCTTTCCGAGGTGACGTTCCGTTGTTTCGCTTCGGGAATTATTATCACGGGAATTGCGGCCATTGCGCGGAGGCATTCGAAACGTCAGGGGGAGAGTAAAAGTGTGGACAGGATTTATGGACGATCAAATGGAAACGCTTCGGTATGTAATATGCAAAGAGGCGATAAAATTACGTTTATGTTCCCGGCATCTATACGTAGGTATCGCTTTTAACTGCTTCCAAAGAGGGGAATTCAGTTACGTTCTTTTTAGTAACGCAAAGTACCTGAATAGTTGTGTATTTAATTATCACGCGAATATCGGTGGTTGTGTTTTCTTTCTGAATCTCGACCAGCAAATTCTTTCAAGAAATAGCACCCTTTAACCCTTATGTATGCAACCGGGTACCCGGGTACCCATTTCTATGTTTCCTTTAGTAATTTTTTATGTTCTAGTGAAAATATAGCAAAACCGCTCCGAATCCCCATTCTTTGCAGTCTTTTGCCCCGATATATGTATTGGAAATAAAAATTCATGCAAAAGATTTTAAATAGTAAAGCTTCAAACTTATGTATTCGCTTGTTGGATAACCGGGTACCCGGGTACCCATTTCTATGTTTCCTTTTTATTTTTTATGTTCTGGTAAAAATATCGCAAAACCGCTCCGAATCCCCATTCTTTGAAGTCTTTTGCCCCGATATATGTATTGGAAATAAAAATTTATGCAAAAGATTTCAAATAGTAAAGCTTCAAACTTATGTATTCGCTTGTTGGATAACCGGGGTACCCGGGTACCCATATAAGGAAGGCCGTAGTTGGATCATTTATGAAGGGAATTTTCGAGTAATATATCCGCTCAAATAGTTTAAAACGGCACTTGGTATATTATAGGAATGGTAAACTAAGTATTTCGAGGAAGTACGAAAGTAAAATTATCGCTGTATTTGAGATGTATCGGAACAGGACATATGGGGTACCCGGGTACCCCGGTTGTACGACTACGGTGAATATTTTGGTTGTCCACACAAGGGTTAACCCAAGCATTCGCACCCTCAATTTTTGTCTCTGGACCATTCATCCGTCTCGCGATGGGAAGAAAGATCATTGCACCCTCGCCTTGGAACAGCGCGGTCGAAGAGGCCGCAGTTGTTTTAATTAGTTTTTAATTTGTTTCGTAATGGCTGGGCGTGCCTTCATAACTCGAGGCATTTTTACCGGGAGCGCCACCCCCTTTTCACCGTGGCCGGTTCGCGGCCGTATCTGTGCTCGCCCTGAATAATATTCAGACCGCGAACGGTCGCTGGGCTTCGGGGCTCCGGGGACGAGTAGATCACCGAGAAGTTTCTGCGAAGAGGGGTGGTGGCCCGCTAACCAGAGAGAATTACTTTACACTTAAAAACGCATCCTTATCCTCTGCATTGCCACCGCTGTTCATCCCTCCGGCTACTTATCTCGTGCTCGCGGTTTAAAAAAGAAACAACTGGGGGTTGATTAAATTTACTCGTTTTTCAACGCGTCCGTCGACGTGCCCGGGCTATCCTCCTCCCCGGCTACCCTTATTTGCGACCCCTTAAATTTCGAAAGCGATGTGCCGGCCAACGGTGCGATTTAATCGCGCGCGGGATTGTAATAAGTTAGATAGCGAAATGAATTTTCCGCGCGAACGGTGGGCAGGAAGTGGTGGCTTTTATTGTGGGGGAACGATCGTCGATAAAAAGTGGCCGTGATTTTAATTGTTGCGTTTCTGGTTTAAATTTTCCGTCGAATCGCGTCGATGAAGTTTTTCGATCCCAATAATGGCAGGTAAATTATATCGGGGCTGGTTATTCGAGGATAATAAAATCACCGATAAAAACTGATTTTATCGGGAATTATCGTGGAATTACATTTGTGATCGAATATTCTGAAAAAAATAATGTCGATTTCAAACTTTAAGGAGTTATACCTATCTAAGTAGTCAGGCGACCGATAAGAGGCGAATGTTTGTGAATTGTTTTTTGAAAAAGGGGAAGCATATATTTTTACAAAACTTTTGCGCTTAAAAGAGCAACATTTAAGGAACATTTCTTAATTTTTTCGTAGAAAAATATGTACCTACATTTATAATAAAGTAACAACCGACATCCAATAAACCTTTTTAGGTTTCTAGATTATCTAAAATCAAAAAACAAAAAGATTTCGTTCCTATATTAATGTATCCTCTGATTAACTTAGGGAATTTTCGGAATATTAATTGTAAAACAAAATGATAAGTATTTAAAGTTGAAACCCTGACTTTTTCGCGTGATATTTGTTCGAAAAAATTGTCTTGGATGTCAGTTGTTACTTCATTATAAACGTACATATTTTTCTACCAAAAAATGACCAAATGTTCTTTAAATGTAGTTCTCTTAAGTGCAAAAATTTCTGTAAAAATATATGCTTCCCTTTTTCAAAAAACAATTCACAAAAATTCCGCCTTAAGCAGAACTTCACACACTTATGAAATTAGGTACACTCCACTCCCCAGTTTTGAGAGAGTTTCAAAAGTAGGTTGCGTTAAGCTCTTCACAATTTCATCTTCCTTTGCCCGTCTATCGTCGCAATACTCCTAAAGAACCTCAGACAATGGGGCAAAAAAGGAAGGTCTGTCTCGGTAGATGGACGCGGGAACGCAGGCTCGTAAAATCCCGACAGTGAGGTCGAACTTTCTGGCTGACCAGGAGTTAACCTCCCGCGACGAGCAGAGAGTTGCCCGCTCGTAGTTTCGTCGTGGTCCCGAGGAAAAGCGGGCAGACAGAGCAGCAGTCGTTCCAGGGTGACGAGGAGATAGAGGAACGGCCGTGAGGAGTAAGGGAGCCCCGAGGAGAAGGAACGAAGGACGCTCTCCGTCGGCGGGTAAGCTCAGGATTTATGGTAGCGTCGCGACGTCCGTCTTCACTCGCCGTGACGCCCTTCCACCACTCGAAAAGTCCAAGGCGAGAGCACCACGGGAAACGGCTACCGCCAACGTCTTTCTACTTCGGCTCCCTTCCTACGCGGAATGGGGATAACGTGTCCTGGAAGGATACACGTAAACAACGCGTGAACCGGCGTTACTCCTGCTTGCGGCCCTCCGCTTAATAAGGTAGAAAGAGCCAGCCTCGCGTGTTGCGTACTTTAATGCCGTGATTTCGTACGACTACCCGCACATTTCTTCGCGATCAACCTTCGAAAAAGCTCCGCGAACAGCCATTCGGCTCGCGACGACCAGGCATTGGCTCCTTTCGCCGTGAGAAGGCTCACTCCGAGGAGGATAAGCCGCGTCGTCGACACCGAACACGGTCAATCGCGAAATTACTCGAAAATTCCTCAGGAATGCGCCCCGAGGATTTAAGGAGGCCGTATCGTAGCTCTTGCCTCGGCGAAAACGTTTGCTTTCAGCGGGCATTACTCGCCGCCTCCTCGAAAGCGAGGATTCCTCTTGAACCGGGGTGGGTTACAACGGGACCGTTGACACTCAGGATGGTCGGGCTGAAATTACTTGAAAATTCTGACCGCGGAACGCCCGTTGGGTAGGGCGGGCGGGGGAGGGGGAGGAGCGGGAGGCAGCGAAAGGGTCTCGTGGATATCCGTTTCTCTTGGCGCGGCATCCACGGGAAAACGGTATCAGTATGCGAGCTACGATTCGGCCACATCTCGCGCTCATCCCTCGACTTATTGCGGCTTAGCTCCCTCCAACGGGTGGCACACACGGCGTCGTGTGTTCGTCCCTGTGGTCGCCTGCTCTCACCCCGAACACATCCCCGACCACGGGCGCACAGACCTGGCCGCACACGTCCGCCTCGCAGCCAAAGCCTCTAAATTGTTTCCATCATAAGTCCAGATACTCGCGGCGCATATATACGCCTGGATAACCTTCCGCCTGGAGCCTTCCTGGCGCGGCAGGAAAGGTGCTCGTGAAATACGCGGGCCCGTACCATTAACCCCCGATGATAAGCCCGCGGGGGCGGGGATCTTCGCTCTTTATCCTCTTGGTCTTCTTCGATGGCTCGGCTCGCTGTTTCTTTTGCTGTTCGCGCATCATTCATTCGCGTTTACAATAGTTTACGCAAGTGGATCAGCGGTGATCCCTTCACTACCTGCTTGGAGAAACTCAGCATTCTTCTGGGACCATATCTCAATATTACCAGTAATAATAATAATAATAAGTCGTCTTTATTCTTTTATAATAAGTCTTACAACGAGTTTGACTTTGAGACGCAAAGGACAGAATGGTACTTTGTACAAAAAGTACCAATTTCAAGTCTCGATATACTTTTCCGCCGAAGACAAGTCTGTGTCAATGATTTAGGCGTTAGATTTCTGTCACGACTTAGCCACCTGATCCTAAAAGCTTCAAAGGACGAGTCCACGCGTTGTTCGGTAGATTGAGTCGCTCTTCGGAGTCCTTTTCATCTTGAGAATCTATTGGATGGTACCACGCATCGACCGGCCAAGCCCCCGCGTCAAAAGACGTTCACTCATTCAGATATACGTTTGCCAATAACCCTGAAGACCGTCTACATTTTTATCCTCCCCGCGCCAGGAGACCACCTACCGGCACTTTAATACCTCTGCATCGAGACCGGCAGACCGGATAAACGTCCCGATGCGGGGCCACGAGTTATGGATCCGGTAGCACCGCCGCGTGGATCACTCCTGGTGTTCGTCGATCCCTCAAACGATCAAGCGTCCCGGTAACGACAGCAGAACGATGCGCAGGACCCTCTACTAACGAGCGATTGAAACGAAATTGTTCGAGCGAGGCGAGGAATACCAGTTTCGGATATTTAACTGATGCTATCGCGGGGGAAGCAGTAATCTTGCCGATGTAATCCTTGGACAACGCGATTTTAGACGAAAAGAACTATGTTCATAATAGATCGACTTAAAAAATCTATATATATAAAAATGAATGTTTGTTTGTTTGTTTGTTTGTTTGTCCCGCATACGTTCCTATACCATTCAACCGATTGCGATGAAACTTTGGTGAGTTGTTGTGCGCACGCCCGCGAAGGTTTCTGAATTAGTAAAACCATTTTATAATAGGTGGCGCGCGAGTCGTTTCAACAAATGAGTGTATTCGAATTGTTTGTTTGACTGAACGGATTTCAATGAAATTTTGAATATACATTACATACCTCTTAGATTAGATTATAGACTATTTACTTTTTTTTGAACAGGCTTTATTATTTTTCAAACATTATAAATAATTCCCGGGTGAAACCGGGTAACGGGTCAGCTAGTTATTTATAAATTTCGACCGTATTAATTAATATATATAGATCGTCTTAATATAATATAGATCGTCTTCTCAAGTTCGAATACGAAATGAAAGCAGAAGCGTATGGGAAAGGTGGGATAGTTGATGACAGTTTCTCTTTTTTATTAAAATAATAATAATGGTTTGCTTTGTTTGTATTTAATTATTTGAGTTGTGATATAAACTGATGTGATCACGTATCCCCGCTGATCAACTATCCCACCTTTCCCCTATCGCCGGCGTTCTTCTCGCAATCTCCAATTTATCCGAATGCCTCAAGCTCACTCCTAATTATCCCGAAACGCGAGTGAATCGCTTGCAATGCTGCCACACGATTCTGCACGCCTATCGCCGACCCCTAAACTTTTCCATTTCACGCTGAAACGTCAGACGAGACCGTTGCAAAACGCCACTCGAGCATCCCCATCCATTGGCGTCAAAGTGTCGCAATGCGGTACAGAAGATCTCATACGTGTTTTATGGTGGTCGTTGTGTAAACCCCCGTGTATCGGTACGAGCGCGCCTTTCGCGTAGCGAGGGCACGGGCGGGCCGACGGGGGATGAAACCGCGTCTACGACGACGGAGCGAGCCCGCGCTCCCGCGATGCTACGGGGACAACCTGAAACGAGAAACACGACGGGTTGCTGGCAGGGTGAAACGGGGCCGGGGGGGAGGGCGAGGGATGATAGCGAGGTCTGATTACGTATTTACTAGGAACGGAGGCAGAAACGGAAGGGAAAATTCGCTTGGTTCCGCGGCTCCACCGACGGCTCTGCGACTATTTGAATTATGCATGGACACGGGTTGCCTACAACGTGTATTGTTTGCGGTACGCGATTCCGATTCTTGAGGCCGACGGTGCACGTATGACGCCCGGGGAAACTGACGGTCCCACGGTCGCCTGATCGTAGCTGAAATTCGAATTTAAATGTGGCCCGGCTCTGGTCTTTTCTCGCGAGCTTGGTTCTCCTCCACTTGCGAGCTGGGGATTCCATTTAAGGGTACTTGGCAGTCGCTTCTGTCTAAAATGAAGCAGTTTTGTTTCAATTAAATACGAAGAGACGAATTGAAACTGAGACTTACTCTTTGGCATGAAGTTTATTAACATCGTAAGTTTTAAAAAAAGGTTTGTTTATTTAGTAAAAAATGTGCTTTGTATATAACGCTGCAGAGGAATTTTTAAAAAAAGTTTCTTTTGTTTTGCAGTGATAATTCAAAAACGAATGTTCCAATCGATTCAAAATAAATTCGAGCATCATCACAAAATTTGTAGTTTCTGATCAGACTTAAATTACATATAATTAATGGAAACTCTTGTTCTTTATGGAAAGAAACTAAGACCTCGTCTTTTGGGGCTTGGGGGATGGTAAAACCTCATTAAGGGGATTTTAGTTTCTTTCCATAAAGAATAAGACTTTTTATTAACATTAATTTAGGTCTGGTCCAGAACTACATATTTTCTGAAGATGCTCGAATTTGGTTTGAATCGATTGGAACCTCTGCTTTTGAGTTACATATCACTGCCAAACAAAATAAACTTTTTTTAAACAGTCTCTTTAATGCTCCATCTGTAGCGTCATACATAATGCATATTTTTGACTAAACAAACAAGTTTTTTAAAGCTTATGACGTTAATAAAATTCATGCCAAAGAGCCAGACCCAGTTTCATTTTAGACAGGAACGACTGCCTAAATAGTACCCTTAACCAATGTGGGTTGTGGAATTTTCTAATAGCTTACTTGGCTTCTTCAGTCAAGTGTGTGGTCTACGATTGAATTTTAGGCACCGCTGCCGTGCAGCAGCCCAGACCTTCGACAGCTCGCGTATTTTCCACATTCTCTAAATTAGTCGCGAAGTCGAGACCACGCATATTCAAAAGATCGCGTTAAAAGTATGAATATACAGATTGGCGCGCCACCCGCGAGCAGTGTGTTCCGAATAAATTCCACGTGCCAAATCTTCGCCTCCGGAGGCGAAATAAAACGCGAGGAAAAAGCGTACAGAATCGTCACGCGTGCACTCTTTGGAAAGCGCGGAATTCCACGGGTTCCAGCGATGGCGCCTTTCGTACCCCGAGCCGCCCTCAGCACCCGCCGTTATCCCTCTTTTCCAGCAACAGTTTCGCGCGGCTGATCGTCGCGGATGAGCGTGCCTTTCCCTTTTTGTCAAGCCCCCCGGTGAAAAACGTCGTCGCAGCTGCGGAATGCTAATGTACAGCGCCACGGTTCTACTTTGCACTTTAAACTGTCGGCCCCGCGAAACTCTTCCTGCGAAAAAGGAATACACGGGCCGTGAGGAGGGCGGAGGGTAGAACGGGGAAACACCGAGGGCCAAGGAAAGGAAAGCTTTCCCCGACGATTCCGGCGAGCGATGCACCGTGAAATTCGACGCAGTAAATTCCGATAGCGCAAGCTCTGGGCTGCCGCTTGCCTCTGCCGCAGCCCTGTTCCATTTCGGATTCGACATCGGCTATCGATGAGCATTGTTTCACGTTGCTGCCGCGCTACGTTCTTGGGATAGGTTACACGGTGATACGGGAGATGTTGTAGCAGACGGAAATTCGAAAATAGCTGTACTTCTGAGACGTAGAAGCGTTGTAACTGGCGTAACTGGTAAAAAAATGGCTGATTCTCGTGAAGACGCAACGACAAGTGGTGGAATCTCGCACGAGTCCCCTCGGTTATGAAAGTCGACGAACCACGGTTCTATTTCCATCGTCGTGGCGAGTCGAAGATCTCATTCGAGTGCCTCTTGCTCGCGGCAAGCGGAATTAAGCGCGGTGCACGCGTCGATTCCATCGGCCCCTTAATTTTCCTAATGGACATTAAAGCACGGCGGGGCCACTTAGCCAGGTCTGCGGCGCCCAGTGACATTTTCATCGGGAGATTTTCTGGGATAACCACGCGGGAGCCGGAGTAATGCTGTGGTTCTCGAAGCAGTCGCGCTGAGCTTCGTCCTCCCGGTAATCCGGCGTGACACATCGCCGATGCATCGAGCTGAACGCCAGGCCGCCGCCTGGAGGGACGCGGAGAGACGAGGGAGATGCATTTGCAGCCGATTGTCATGGCTCTCTGTGTTTCGGCGAACGTTCAGGCGGAGAAGGAGACGCCGCAGACGTTGTAGGTGCGCTACGGCAAGAGAGACGAGCCGAGAGGGAGAGAATTCTCCGTTGCCTCGGCCGTGGTTGCCTTAAGTCTCCCGGTTGTTAAGCCGCGAGACGAATTCCCCTGGACGGCAGCGTTTCTTGCTAATGCCAACGCCGTACCTAATCTGCCTTTCGCCTTTCCTTCATCCATTCCCGCTGCACAGCTCGTTCGGTCTCCTTAGTCGGCGTACGGCGAAAAGCTCTTTCCGTGCATTAGCATGGAGCAGCCACTCACTATCCGCGCCACTTACTGGCTGCTCCGGGGAGCTTGCGAGCCTGTCACCTTGAAATTTCGAATTTTGGATCGAGTGCCGAACACCTGAGGTCTCTGGTCGAGGTTCGGCCGGGTACTTGATCGAGTACACTTGAGTCAGGCTTTGATTGGTACTAACGCTTGCGAGATGTTAATCGGGGGTGTGAGAAGGAAATAGTTTCAAGCGAGCAGTGATTGGTGTTGGGATGAAACAGACATTTAACTGGAACTGCTCGGAGATAGTGATGGGATCAAGTATATTGGAAGTAGGTTCGAATCTGACTGTCTAGTTTCGAACAGTTCACGAGTACTTCGGAAAAAAAAAACACTACTTTCAAGTAGACTCGAACCTTGACGGGAAAGGTTCGAACTCTCTATAAGTACTTTGAGAATCGTCAGCGGTACTTGCAAGTATAATCGAACCCTGATCATTTATAGATTCGAATCCTTTATGATTACCTACTATAACCAGGAGTTTTCTATTCAGTGCGAGTGTGTGATTTGTTTTCGGTGAAAATTACCTATGTACAAGTATTCCACATTACATTTAGTTAACTTTATTATCATTAACAATTAATTTATTTGGCAAATACACAAAATACTCTTAACATTTGTAAGGATTGAGGAATAATATTTGATTGACAATTTATTATAGCTTCAACCTATTTCGTTTTTTACTATAACGACATTTCCAGCCTTCAAAAATGCCTTCAGCTATGTAGATTTTTATCTTTCAGGGTTCAAATACTACTTTTACGAGATTCGATTCTTTCAAACGTCGAAGTACTTAGAAGTTCATTCTGAACTCTGCCGCTACTTTTTCTGAGGTTCGAAACCGGCTTCTATAACCCAAGTACTTTGGAAGTATATAGAATGTCAGCTCTTATGAGTAGTATTCGAATCCCATGAAGTGAAACTTTTGTATTGGAATCGACTCGGATTCATCAGTACATATTGAACTTGATCCCATCCCTACTCGGAGACACTGATATTGCAACTTCGCGTGGACATTAACTTCCACCGGAATCAGGTAGACACGCTGCCGTTAAACAGATGCGCGCCACGCGGACGAAATGGTGAACGACGAGAGGAAAAGATCGGCTGTTCCCGCGGGACCTTATGAAAATTTCTCTAGCAACAGAGAGTCTTAAATCTCATTAAAACGCGGAGCTCGCCTCACGGGGGGTGGTCGATGGGGGTATATACATTGGAAGCGAGACAAGAAATGCGAAAAGGGGAGGAAGTAGGAGAGAGAGAATATTCACGGGGTGGTTGACGACGCTCCGAGGGAGCAGTGACTGCAGGGATGCCACCCTAATTACCTCTGGCTCGATAAAAAAAAAACGAATTAAAGAAAAGAATGAGGTGGGGCCGAGGGTGGGCTGCTCGTGACAGCCAGCTAATCGGGGTGTTTAAGAGTCTACACTGATCGCCCGGGCCTCGTTAAAACCGGGCAGAGGAAAAGGCTCTCGCCGCCTTATTTTTGCCAGGCGTGATAATGGGGGTTGCTGGGGATGAGGGGGGAGGCAGGCGGCAAAAGGCGGAGCGGGGGTAGACCGAAAGAATGCTGAATCGGTATGGCCAACGGTTGGTGATTTACGGGGTAGGCTCGCGCTACTTTGCATACCGATCGACGAAATCGCGCCCGGCCATTACTGGACGGCCAATGAGAGGCCTCGATGATTCATATATTACGTGTAAAAAATTGCACACTCTTAGGGAGCGTAATCGTGGATAATTTCGTCGCCAATTAAACGGAGAATCGATGGAACTTTTTCCCTGTGTCGTGCACCTCTCGAGGAGTAGATATCGTTCGTGCGGCGCGATAGAGAATCGGGGGTTCGTGTAACTTCGCGTCGCTCCCAATAATCGAGTAAGAACGAAATTTCGTAAACGAATATAACGAATATAATCTGCCTTCCTAAACGCGAGCACGATTTCCGTGTCGTTAAAGCTGGGTTTACATTAGTCCAGTTCGGTGATCCAGTACAGCACTGGATTAGAACTGGAATAATGTAAACAGTGTTGTCATTCCAGTACAGTGTTGTCATTCCAGTACAGTGTTGTCATTCCAGTACAGTGTTGTCATTCCAGTACAGTGTTGTCATTCCAGTACAGTGTTGTCATTCCAGTACAGTGTTGTCATTCCAGTACAGTGTTGTCATTCCAGTACAGTGCTGTGATTCCAGTACAGTGCTGTCATTCCAGCAGATTTCGACTGGATCGAAAGTCTACTTTTCGAAGCTACTTTTATGTTTTTTTATCCTTCTTTTGCGTGAATCTATTATTATTACACTTTACCACTTTCAACGGTTCAGAAACGACTGGAATAATCAAGACATCGACTGATTTCCAGTCGAACCACTCGCTGGATCCAGCGACTGGAATAATGTAGACGTCGACGTGATTTCCAGTCAAACCACTCACTGGATCCAGCGACTGGACTAATGTAAACCCAGCTAAATGCATATTTTGCCCAGGTGTTTCGAGTCAACCACCGCTATCGTCGAATTCGATGTTAAATAACGAGGAGAAACGGGGTGACTGCACGTCTGTTTCTCTGGGCGACACGTGGGCGGAGGTTGGAAGGAGCCGTAATTAAATAAAGTCACTTTCTTCCGTTTTCCATTATCTCTTATCTAGCCGTCGCGATGCCGCCGCGACGACCGACCGAGGCGCTAGCCCGATATTTTATTTATTTAGATGCCGAGATGAGAAAAAGTAATCAAGGGTGCGCTAATGGAAGGCACTGGCTCTCCCTCGTTCCTACTGTTGCGAACTCTTTTTGTCTCTGCTGCCCTCGCCCCCATCGCCTACCATAATTACGCAGCGACTGAGCACTCGCCGGCGCCGCCGCCACGCTTTCGAATAAATAACGCAAATGAAACCCGCCTGCCTTCGTGATAACGAGTCTACCATCGCGATTGCTTCACCTGGTCTTACCTGCACCGTAGACCGTCAACGGAGTCACGCTTTGCTAATCGCTGTTCGAAATCAATTCGCCGCGTGATAATTAATGAAGAATAGTGCCTCCGTTCGAAACGTGACCAATTAAAATGACATTTATTCCACATTCTTCACTCGGTACTTTGGGACACCTTGCTGAAAGGCGTTACAGCAGCAGATAGAAATTAATCTTGCCATTTTCCTCTCCTCTCCAACGATCTGCGTCTTCTTTTCCCCGTTCTGTTTTCCCAACCCCGTTCCCGCCCGCCGCGTTCCCCGTGGTCGGTATAGGGACCATCAGATTGCGCCTCAAGGAAATTGAAACATCCACCGCCTCGAGGCGAACCGAGGCCATGATTTAGGGAACGGTTTTGAGTTATGCGTTCTCCTATATTAAAGTATTTCGAATGCAAAGCTATTTCGCCGCGCTGCCCTTCGTAACGCCATCGCTTCCGGTTTCCGTCGTTTCTTTATTCTTTTTTGGTGGAACGGCTATTCGACGGTATTCCTTGACACGCTTCTCGAGAATGTTTCGCGTGAATTATTAAGGGCCGTCGTCCACCGGAGCGGCAAAAATCACGGGGATCTTCGCGGATCGAATTTGGACCACGTCACCGCGTGAATTTTTCAGCGGACGTCTGGAATTATTAATGTATCGAACACGGTAATCGATAGAAATCCATCAATGATTCAGAACGCGTCAATTTCGGTCATCTCCTGTTTCTGGGTCTAAAACACCGGCACCTGATCCGCCAAATGAAAACTGATCGAACAGCGAATAGTGATTTATAATGTAGGAAAAATTGGAGGGAACGCGATACTTGAAGCTTCTTCATTGATCCGCCGTTTTCTGATTTTAGATATCGATTTTGACAGGTGCATCAAATATTGTGAGACTGCACGGAGATAATGAAAACATGTGCTGCGTCGAATTAAAGCCTCCGCCTTCATCCCAGAAAGAATCAAATGACATCCTTCACACGATAGAAGAATACGGTATCGTTTCACATTTCTTCTCCAGAAATGTTAATAACTGAACTGGTCTCTCGCAAAAACCTTCATCGTCACTCGACCAACACACTCAACGCGCGCTGATACACGCTCCTCGCCTCTGACGGTTCTTCGCCACGTCGAAGGCTCATCGACGAAAATCAATCAAGCCCGGATGACGAGAACAGAGAGGCGGACATCCAGGCTCGTTTGTCCGATCGTCGCCGGCGCGACGGTCCCGAGGAACGCAACACGTCGCGGCAGGAGGAGGCAGTCAGTACCGAAATCGAATTTATCTCTCGCGACGATCCATTATCGTGCGCCACCGGTTCGCCCTTCTTCTCGAAGCCACCCCTCGCCGGGAGGAAAAGCGGTGCTCGCGCGCGTGTACACAGGTAGCGGGTCCATGCATTATGTATAATACATCACGTTATTGGTTCTCTCAGTGATTCCACCCTTGCCAGGCCTTATCGTGTACCGCGCCACGGACCGGCCTAGTAAAACATAAGCATCGGGAAACGATAAATAAGGGAAACGTGGTCCGCATGCCGCGCCACGTTCCCCGCAGAAACCGTGCACGGATGGAAAACGTGCTTGCCCCTCTCGCCCCCCTCTCTCTCTCTCTCTTTCTTCCCCTCGTTCTCCCTTTCCGACCTCGTCTCTCGACGACGGGGGTAGCGGCAACCCCCCGACGAGGCGTCGTCGAGGCTTTCTTCGGGGCTCTCGCGATCCCTTAAGAAACGAAGGATCGAAAATGGGAACCACTCGATCCCGACCCTCGACCTATCACGTATGCGTACTCTCGAGCACCCTTACGGCGACGCCGTTACGTGCTCTTTTCGATATCGCGCTAAATTGTTTAGGTTATTCGACGGGATTTATCGTGGGAATTCCGGAGGAGTCGGCGGCGGAACGATTCCGCGTGGCAGAGGAGAGGGAGGGGAGGGGGTGGGCAGGCGGGATTCGTTATCGTTTGACCGGGGGTGAATTATTGTCGCGTTTTGTTATCGGGCGTATCGTATTATTAGCCGGCGTAATGTTAATGAGGCGAGGTGAAATTATTGTTTCGCGGCGTGAGATATTCTAAATAATGGCGAGCGTCAAAGGGGTCGCGATAATGATATAGGCAGGTGGATGGTAATTTATGCTGCCGATGATTTAATGGTGTTTGATACTCGCTTCATTCCCGCGCCTGATTTTCATGAAAATCCGCCTGGGCGTCGCGGCACGTTTCATTGGCACGTCTACGAGTTTTCCGCATCAATCACCGCGGGCAAAAAGACCTCGCGATTTCCAAGCGACTTCTTTCGTCTCCGTACAATCATCTTCACCTCGATTCACTCTCGGCCGACGATCCATAACACACTAACCTACAGAAAAGAGGTCATTCCACTGGTATTTTTTTTTTTTTTGTTCGCTCACCACCGCGGCGAGTCTCGTGTCCCTCGAGTTCGGCAATCGATCATTCCTCGTCAATCTCGCGACACGGTTACTCGATACTCGATACCGTCGTTCATCGTCTGCCTCGATGATAGAACGGATCGAAAGGGGCGTGGAGGGTGGAAGGGGCTTGTTCACCACAGCGGAGAGCGGACCAGCATTCATCACGTTATCAAGTCGACCGCACACGCAGCGTGTTGATACACAATTATGCACGGCAGCGTGCACGGTGGCACGGCCAGCGCCAGTGTCAAGAGTCAACGAGCGGGCCAGCGTCTACGGGGAGACGTTTCTCGCAGGAAAGAGGGGCCGCGCGACGTTTATCATACGGCACCGAGTGCCACCAACGGTGATCCATGACTCCTCCGAGAGCATCGCCGAGCAACGGAGAGCCAGAGTTAGGGAAATAGGTTTGGGAACTTGTTTGCTCCGTCCCAGAGCGTCCGGCTTCTTGGCGGGAATACGGAATCGCGAAACAGGAGGTGGTGAAATTGCGTGGGAGGGTGTACAATAATTCTCGAATTCAGAGCAGTTTCACTCAGAAGTGGTTGGTCAATCAGAAGTCAATGTTATATTTTATCCGCTCTTCCGTAGGAATGATTTCGGTTTAGAATATTCTTCTAATATCTAATCCGAGCGCCGCGGTTAGACTCGCGACGGATTTCTTCCGCCGCGCTTTCATCGACTCGCAGGAATGTTCTTACCAATGCACGGAACGTCCCCGAAAGCACTTTACATTCCCACGATTTTCTGTCGTCCGCCGAGCATCTCGACGGTCCGTTCTGCATTCATCGACGGATCTCTCGTTTCCACCGAGCTGCTCCATGCCGGACGACTGACGAATTTATTGCGCGTGAAACCCACTGAAGATTTCGCGGGGCCGTGCGAACTGAGCGGCGAGGAAGAAGCTCACGGATGCAGGAGTCTCATTGAGAATTCATGCAGTACATAGAACCGCGACTCCAGGAGGATCGTCCTATTGGACGCGGAGGGGGTGGTTTCCGGTGTCGGGGAAAGATCCTCGGCCGGGAGAAGAAGGGAACGAGGATGTACGGCGGGGCACGGTGAAGGGGCTGGTGCAGAGGGAGGTCTAGCGCGGTGACACTCTCATTTCGGACAGAATTTACAAGCCGCCCCCTTGCGTGCCTCGCATAGTCAGACCTCGTCCGACCTACTATATAGATATTCTGAACGCAGCCAACAGGCTGGCGTAGTTAAGTGCTCTTCTACTTGGTGCGCGTTACTGCTTGCGAGATTCATTGACCTGGTTCTCGGGATAAACGTTAAACGAGGGGTGGTGGTGGGTGGGCGAAGCGACACTTGTCAGACACGGTGGTTGAACGAACGTGTGTGCCGAAGCATGTGTTCCTAATTGACCAAGTTCCTCAAAACATTTAACGCGGAAAGCACTTGAATCCATCCCCTGGATTCATTAATTTCCCGTATATATTTTTACCACCTAGATGATAGCCACGATTGTTCTGAGCCGAGCGGTATAAGGGGTGAGTTACAAGCACGATAGGGCAATCCCACTGCCAGAATTACCTGGGGGAGTCGCGAGGTCGTTCGCGTTGGGTGCCACCCCTCGCCGCCCCCACGTCAACACCGAGTCACCGTCTCACACCGAAGCGCCTCATTTCGTCCCTCCGCACCGTTCCCCGCTCTTATCCACTCCGCATCGTCATCCACGGAAACACCTCACTACCGCTCGGCACGCAATCATTACAAGCTGCTCCGCCGCGATACCCTCGCCGACGGCCACGCCAACGGAATCGTTGCGCCATTATGGAAGTTATGTGGGCGTGCACGATCGCAATTCGCCGGTTGCCAACTTTATTTACGAATTGGATCGGTCGACGGCACGGAAGCACGATCGCGCCGCGAGAGACCTGTTCCTTTTCGCCGCGGCTTCTTCCGACCGACCGCGAATCCGAGCTCCCCTCGGAAAAGGAAAACCCTCGGTCGGCGGGAAAACGAATGATTCCTCAACGATTCGGTGTTTATTTAAGCCGTCCACGGATGATATTTAAATGGGTGGACGATTCAATGGTGACTCGCTTCGAAACGCGATTTTCGGGGGAATCTGGTAAAAGAGGACGTTGCGGGGAGGAACTTCCAAGCGGAGGGTTGTAGTTTCTGTCCCAGATGTACAGTAGTTGTTCACCCTCCTCGCGTAATACGAGCTACATACCTACATAGATACGCGGCGTCGAAGCAACGACGGAAACTACTGTGGTCTGACTCCTAACGCTCCGGTCGACCTATTCTACTTAAACCTCTAGAGCCCTATATACAGCTCGTTCAAAAAGTCTCTTCACAACAGGAAGCCTTTGATACATTATCCCATCTCTTCCACACATTTCCATGGACTCTCTTCCCTAACTCAAACACCACGCATTACAATCAGTATCCAAACAGAAACGATCTGCCCACAACAGCGCAGTATTTCCCACCTTCATTCGCCCCCACCGTGCAACGATTCGTGTCCCCGAAAGAATTCTCCCTTATCACGTATACTGGTCCCACAAAATTCCGTTTCCAGGCGTAATAACTCGCCGAATATCTCGCTGGCCATCGGAATTCCAGTACTTTGTTCAAGGGCCCGGGCGCCGTGGCAGAGGTCCTCCCTCGGCGCTCGAAGTGAGACGCGCAACTTTGCCGCGGCCGGGATTCAAAGGTTGAGACGGACCCGGCAGGGGGGGGGGGAGGGGGAGAGTGGGATAAGGATATGATAGGATAGGACAGGGTGGGCGCAGAGGGGGGAAGCGGCGGGGAAGGTACATGTCGCCGCGGGGAAACTTACATGCATATCCTGAGGGAGGCCGCGGAGCGGCGTCAGGTTGGCACAAGGGTGGCAGAAGTTACGGCGTCTCGACGACGCCACTTCCTAAGTCTGCTCTCCAGTATTACCTTACCGTGTCTAACCCGGCATCCCGGCCTCCGTGGCTCTCTGCCTCCAGCTATCCCCTTTCAGTCCTCAGCCCGCCCCCTCGGTCCCTGTTGGAGGCCCAGGTGTTGCTTTCCAACTGGTTAAAGCTACTCCGCCGTTGCTGTCGCGTCTCCGCTAGGCCTCCATTGAGCCTACGGGGGTTGCAGAGGCGAGACGACTTGTACGACTTCGGGGCTGACTCGCCAAGTCGGAGCACCTGCATGGCCCGGTCGTCGGGGAACCGACGGACTTGATGTGCCTTCCGGGCTGACGCAAGTTTCCGGGAAGTTTTCCTCCTGGCAGCGTGGAACGGGGGAAATTTTAACGCGGGCCAGGAATATTAAATTTGTTTAACAAGCCTTCCGCCCTCCCCACTTTCCCACCCCCTAACTCGCCTCTATAACTTTCAGTCCTTCGTTATGGGGAGGAAGCTAAGGGATTGCAAAGGCCGAAATTAAATTTCGTCTAATTAACGAGTGCCGGAGTGGTGGGGGCCGTGATCGCGTCTCGGTCGACCCCTTATTGCCGTTCTAGAAATATCTGGCAAACTTCCGCCCGGCGATTTTATTTCTGCTGATAATCAGTGACGCGTTTGTTCTTATTATTCATCTCCTGGAATTATTAATGCTGCATCGGGAGGTGAAATGTTACGGATATTTCAAAAGCAGTGAGTATCTGATATTTTTTCTCATCGAATGTCAGCTCCCTTAAAAAGTTCTCGGGACTGTTTAATAATTACCGCGACACCTACTTAATCCCTCCGTTATTTATTCTCCAATAATTCAGAAACTTGCTCCGGTCAGTGTATTATGCCGCTCTCGAAATAAGTTAGCGCTTAAATAATTACGAAGAGCCTCTGTTACATTGTCATCTCTGAAGTGCAGGACGCATGGAAATCGCAATCTACTTACAGAGTATCGGTGAAGCCAGCGTTCGCATCGCAAACCCAGTCGACGCGTGGTGGTGCAATTCCCAAAGCCCGGGGAACATACATAAAACCTTCCACGCGTCGCACGCGATTCACCGATCAATCCAGCCACCTAATTACCACATGAGACCTATCAATCGGCCGGATCCATTCCCTTAACGCTTTAGACCGTCCCGCCCTTTCCACGCGATCTCGCATAAAGAAGGAAACGTCGCGGCTAATCTGCCGGCGGGCGGCGCGGCGAACAAAGCCAACGACGGTCGACGGGACGGGAAGGAAGATCGGGATATCTTCATCCATATCAATTACTCTGCGATTAGATGGATGAAGATACGTATGCCGGGGAACGTCACCGGCCGCTGAGAGAAGAAGCCCAGCGCCAAGAGACAGGAGGACCCTCGCGGCGAGGAGGGGTCCCTGCCCGATGGTGATTGACAACGAGGCTGCCAGAGAACGGGCCCGGCCTGATTCTTTGATTGACCGCTGTCACCGGGCCGATAAGAAACGGGTCGGCGAATATCTTAATGAGAGTCGCCCCGTAGAGAAGCGATGGCCGACTCCGGCCAACGGGGCTCGTGCGTTTTACGCGGCTAATTAACCGGCCAGGATCTATTTACACCGCAGGGTATCGGTCTCCGGATTGACGTTGCGGGCCAACGTCACCGCCAGTCACGGAGATACTGCCAATTAACGCTGGCCAATCGATCTTTTGCGTTCACCGCTCTCGGCGTCTCTTATCGTACGTCCCGCGGGCTCCTTTTTGCCACCGATGAAAACGGCAACCGAAGCGAAGCGTCTGACGGAGAACGGACTGTATCGATCGACAATTAAAGCCGGTCGCGCGTTAATTGATCTAGAAATCGAGCAACAATCGCTCGAGGATGGACGGACGGTGCCGGCCGTTTCCACGAGGCGCGGCGTTTAATGATGGAAAAGGGTTGACGCGTTCGTGAATTGTGAATGGATGCCAGAGAAAGAGTGCTCGCGGTGGTGGACGAAGATGTGGCGCTGTTTGGTCCAAGTGTTGGGGTGTAAATATAGTTTACAGCGGACTCGATGGGAACGGAATCTAGCGGCGCAGAGACTTCTCTGTATTTCTGCTTGTGTGACTGATGCTCAAGAACTCAGGGGGTGGCAGGATTTCTCATGCCTCAACTAGCTCCCTCACCAACTGGCAACCACTAGCGGAGGCGTTTCTTACTCGAAACTCGCTCCTCTTTCAAGCCACCGTGCAATTTTCCGGAGGACCATCAATCTCGCCTGTTCCCCGACCGCGATGTCCCATCCGAATATTCATTCTCGTCGCCACCGAAGGTCCCCCAGTCAACTGTCAATGCGCGGACAGCGGGAAGGCGGGTTAGGTGGACAGAACCGATCCGGAGAAAGGAGGTTGCCTCGGGGGCACCTAAGATCCGCGGAGGCTGATGTATTTATAAGGAGGAGGATTTGCATACGATGCAGCAGATCGCCGATAGCGAAGTCCAGCGCTTGGGCGGCGTGCCTCTAAGATTCAAAGAAGCTTTGTGCCATTATATCCGATTCCCCTCCTCCCCCGCCCACCTCACCTTCTCCCACCGCCACTTTCGACAACCGGGCGTCCTGCCAGTTCTCTTTTAGCGAGTGAAATAGCGGCCCCGTGCTATATTTCTTGTTGCGTTCCCGTTCCTGCTCCTTCGGCCTCCTCTATCCGCGCCACCGAGCCGAACCACCGCGGCGTCCAGCCGAGGCTGCAACCGTTTCCCTGATTGGCGTTGACTTATGAAGCGATCGCTTTTCGCCGTTTGAGGCCGCTGCGCCCGCGGCCTCTGTCCGGAGCACCGTGGGACGATGATCGCGCTCAGGATATTCTCCATGGTCACGTGTTGGTGTTCCATTCTATCATATATCGTTGCATTCGCCGGTTGCTTGCTTAAACGAAAGTGTTCCGCTTGACCTTCGAAGGTTTGATGGTTCGTCAGATAGATCATATCAATTCGTGGGTTCTGGAGACACTCGGAGTCAGCGGTGGAATTCCTCGACTAAGAAGATCCCATGTTCCGAAAATTCAGCCCGCAGATGGAGCTCCCCAATCGGGTCGCGGCATCGAGAGGCCCGCAACACGCTATCGGCAACCAGGACGGCCGATCACAAAGAGGAGCAGACATAGGCCCGACCTCGTCCTTCGACTAGTACGCGGCCAGTGCACGGCCAGTGGCAATTAAGGGACGGCTAATTAATGGGTAATTAACGGTAACACTGCGAGAAGGAGACGTCGACGGGAGAGGTCTGGCTCCCCTGTAGCCTGGCCAGGCCGCTCTGTGTCCCCTCCATCTCTTTGTGCCGGTATCTCCCGACTCCGGAGGATCCCCTTGATCAAGGTGCACCTCCTGCGTGCCGGTCCTTCTTCCTTGCCGCTTCGCCTCCACCGACTGGCATTGTTAATTGTTTGATCGACAAGATAACGGCCACGTCTTACATGCACCGCATCTCCTTAACTCTTCCACGCTTCCCTTCGGCCGACGTTACTCCCACTCTCCCTCTCTCTCTCTACACCTTGTGGGAGACCAGGCCCGCTCTGGAAACCCGCCTTTGCGACTCCGATATCTCGATCGCACACGCCCTGTCGACGTTCTATTAGAGGGCTGCCGACCATAATACGTAATCCCACTTCTTTATTATGTTAGACGTAATGGTGCTTACTGTTCTCACATTACATCAGAAGATTACCGATCGTCAGTTGCCAGTCGCCGTTCGAGGGACCGCTAATTACAATACAGTCCTCGAAAACGCAAGAAGGGTCTCCCCGGCTACGGTTTCCTAACAAAAACTCTATGATCCCATCCCCTAAGAAGGCTACCCCGCCCACCGAGCAGCTAGCTCTCGATAGTAACGCGATCCAACCCCGGGAACCGGTGGACGCAAATGCTTCCTCGTCGAATTCATCCCCCCGGGAATCGGTCCCATCGGTATCGCGATAAATCTTGGGAGCGCGCGTGTCCCTCCGTTTTTCGCGGCGAGGGAGCATGGAGATGAGGACCACCTCCACGGCGAGGCGTGCTCGAAACTCTCGAGCGTGTTTCGGTGGTGATTTAATGCAACGACGTGCAGGTGTCCGCGCTGGACCTGGCCCAGGTATCACGCGCCTCAAACAGCCCTGGCTGTCCGCGGTGGGAATCGGCCAGCTGAGGAGGCGGCGTGCATTCTGATGGTGCCGATCGCCCGCTCATCCGGCCCCCCTGAGCCGGCGTCGTCGCACAATGAGACACGTATCATCCTTATCCTGCCACATCTTGTCACAGACCCGACGTACTTAACGCGTCGCGCCGATTATAACGATTTGTTCGCGCCGCCTCGGGGGCAGGCCTGATCGAACTGCCAAAATCGAGGAGAGTCGGCGTTTTTCCCGGAAAACCTACGCCCCCGAAAATTGCGAGTCCCGTCAGGCCACAACGATTTTGAGACGTAGGGGAAAGGTGGGATAGTTGATCAGCGGGGATACATGATCACATCAGTTTATATCACAACTCAAATAATTAAATAAAACGATTTAGTGTTTTCGGCGCACTGGTTCGGTCAGTTTTACAAGTTTAATAGCTAATTTTAAATTTTTTAAATTTAATAATTTAATAATTTAAAATACTTTAATAGCGAAGACAATATTTTATAAATCTTTCCTTGAAAAAGGTCTAAACCACGGACCGAAACGTCGGGAAATTATTAAATTTAAAAAAAATTGAAAATTAGCTATTAAACTTGTAAAACTGACCGAACCAGTGCGCCGAAAACACTAAATCGTTTTATTATAAAAATACGGTCGATATTTAAATTACTTTATTTCAAATAATTAAATACAAACAAAGCAAACCATTATTATTATTTTAATAAAAAAGAAAAACTGTCATCAACTATCCCACCTTTCCCCTACCTATGCCGATTCTAATCCTCGATTTCTGATGAGCCCCGCGAGCGATGGGTCATTCGGACAGTTGATTTCACCCGAAAGCAACTCCAAGTGTCGATGAGGAACGCGAACATTGAAGCGCGACAAAGAGTTTCCCTCTTACCGCGACTTTACACGACGAAATTAATTGCCAACGGTGCACAGCGGCGGGCTCGTTGAACGCCGAAATTACGCGGGCAGCATTACGTTGCGTTACATCCTACACCGTATTTCCATATTTTTAATTCTCCCGCCGGTGTAACGAGAAAAACGTTGCCTTCGCAATTATAGATAACAAATGGTTTGTTTGGTGGTCGGTTGGCTCCGGGGTTGCGGGGGAGGAGAGATGGTCGCGTATACACTCGTTATTTCGTACTTGGAAAATGCCGGTAGCACGACGGAAGAAGGGGGAGGGAAGGCAGGCGGGCCGCGCGCAATAATGCTGGCCTGGAAAAGCTGAAAAAGAGGGCCAGAAGGGCAGCCATTACTTCCGACGTTTCGCGTCCAAACGATCGCCATTTGTCTCCTCCCGGCCGGTGTTATGCAAAGAGCTTTCTGCCTGTTCGGTGACTCGCTCCGTGTTGGTAGTGAAAGTTATAAACAAACTACGCTACTCCGTTTCCCTTCTCGCGGCTGGCGGGGTGCGTTGTAAAGACAAGGTCAACTTTCGTTCCTCAAAAGCACGGATACTGGAGAAATTTTCTGTACTTCTGAGGATTCTTCCGTGAAAATCTAACGCAGAGACCGCGGTAGCTTGTGCTTTCAGTGATATCGAATTTTTGAATATTTTTATATATTTCCTGGTTGATAAATTATGATTAAAAAGTGGTGTTTGGGTCAAGACTGTAGCCTTTAATTTATATCTGTCATTTGGTTGTGTAATTCGTCATTCGTAGACATATTAGAATAAATAGATTCAAGAAGCTTACTGTCCTCGGTTATCGCACGTCGATTTTTTATTATTTCCGACCGCACTTCCGCTCGTAGCCTTCGCTAGCTACCAGCGAAATGCGAACGTGATCGTATGGAAACGTGGGTCAAGAGGTGACCAGATGAAGGCGAAGACAATGTACGTCTCTGGCGCCGCTGGACAGAGACATCACAACGCCCAGAACGTGAGGTTCCTTTTGCGGAGGATTCCGGCCCTCGAGGTGCCTTTGTCAATCACAATTTATTGTCCCCGACGAGGACGTGATCCAATACTACTCGCGACACCGCAATGATAATAGTGGAATCTTCTTTCAGAAATACATAGGGACTCCCCTTTCCCATTATTCCTCATTAATCTACATACAAATTCGAAAATGCAAATAAAGGTGTTACTCGAAATTCTACATATCTATAAAACCATTACAAAAAAGAGATGCCTTAGTTAAATAATTCTTAGGTAAAGAACGAAGGGGAAAAGTGTTTAAAAATCTCTGAATTGTGGCAGTCATTGTCCTCCAATGAGGACGAATTTTTTAAAGCGTCTTGTTTTCCTTTCTCAACCGAGCATCATAGATAGATTATTCTTTTAATCACCCTTAATCTTTCCACGGGAGATTCCGGCAGGAATTTTCCATCGATTTGGAGAAATGTTGTTCTCCCGCTGTTCGTTACAGGGCAGACGTATAAAATGTGCAGGAACCGCAGCAGCGAGTCGAGTTACGTGGTAGACGATGGTCGATCCGACGGCCATTAGCTCCGGGTAAACAGAGCCATACTTTATTCGTGGGGCGTCACTCTTCCTCCAACGCGGTTCCGCTCCTTTTTGCCCCCCGAAACTCGTAATGTTCTCTGTCAGAAATACGTTCGAGGTCGGTACGGTCGCGGTGTTCGTTTTCGCGTTCAAGCGCAAAAAAATCCTCGTTCCCGTTCCTCTCTATCATCCGCCAAGATATATCTCTCCTCTCCTCCGATCGAACATTCATTTCTCGCCGCGTTTACCTTTCTTGCGACCAGCGCGATCCGGGCTCGCTCTTCGATCCACTTCCCCGCAGAGGAGCGCGCCGTTTCGAGGGTTAAAATGAGGAGCGATCGTGTTTTATTAAGGAAAACGTAATGCGAGGAAGGTGGCGCGTGGCGCGAATCCACGAGAAGAGAAAGCGCCACGTGTAACACCAGAAAATCCCCAAGTGGGCCAATTAACGTCATCCGTGCGAGGGTTGCTTCGCCGCTGCGGAGGGGTGAAAGATTGAAGCCACGTCGATTCCTCGTTGTTCTGCTTCTGGGCGTAGAAACTTCCGCCAGTGGCGATAAGACGAGAGATATTCGACTATCCTAAGTAGTAATTAATACAAGGGAAATTAATTTGGAATATCAAACCCGAAATAGAGATTACTACTTTGCAATATAATCCCATTTTAATTGCCACAAATTCGATCCGGATCAGGTTGCACTGCATCAGCCTGGTTTTTTTTTATTATTATTATTAAGCGTCTTTATTGCAAAGAAGAAAAAACAAGCAACGAAAGTAAACAAAGAGAAAAGCACAGGCGAATTTCAGTCACGACTGTTCTTCAACTTAACCTATTCGATTTCGTAGTGCACCAGGATATTTCATTTAGTCGTGCAACTACTTACAAGGGGGCCTTCAGGTTTGGCAATTTCAGAAAATATTGATACTTAGTGTACGTGAAGATCTTCGTTCGGGCATTAATTTCGCAAAGCAGTAAGGCAAATTCGAGAAAATCGACTTTGCAAAATTCTGAGGTCAGTGCATAGCACTCACAACTAGTCTTACTATTGACAGTTGTTTTTTATTCATTTGAACACCTACCAAATTCATGCGAATTAACAGATATTTAAATATCATTTTCGATTAAAAACTAACATCTTGTTTTAAATTATCCAAAGCTTGAAAACTTGTACTTTTTATTGAATTTTTCAAAGTTAATTTTCTCGAATTTGGCAAAAAAGCGCGCCCTACTGTTTTGGGAAATTAATGTCCAGGTACAGACCTTCAAGTACACTAAGTATCGACATATTCTCAAATTGCCATACCCGAAGGTCCCCTTGTTAGCTCGGTAGCCTTACCACCCCCTGATCCGCAGCTCGGTTACCCGAGACCCTCCCATTCTCAATGTTCAATCGAGAATTTCCCCCGTTTGCCCGAGGGAAGGGGCAAAAATTCCGCGTAAGTCGCGTACACGGAGGAGCACGCGCCGTCGGGTGACGTAGTACGCGCGGAAACGGAGAAATATGCCACGGAACGGAAGTTTCGCAGACGGCGAGACATCGCGAACACGTCGCTTGGCCAGACGAGACTGTCGATCGTAGGGACGACCTTGTCGATCGACGACATGCAGACCGCGTCCTACCCTTCGCGGAAACTTCTGGCACGCGAGGAGACGGATTTTACGAGACGGACGACGTAACGCGCGCAGGTTAATTGCCGATAAGGGCAATGCACGGATAATGGCCGAATAGCAGGACGCCGCAGCGCGACGGAACACTCGCCGAGGGTGGACTTCGCATTGCGATCACGTGCCTCCCGTGCCTCGAATAGATTTTCATCTCAGAATGGGAGAATTTTGCGGTGGTATTATGTAACTGGCTTTCTTGGAAGCAGCGTCGAGGGTCCACGTACGATTACAGACGAGTCCACGATACGCTTGCGCTAAACACGAGCTTCGCAGAGATAAATATATCACGGGACTGTATTGGGAAAGCAAGAATTTCGATACGCCAACTAGTGGCAGAAAATCAAACTACTGTGAGTAGGTCGAAATCCGTCGAAGTCCATACGATTATCAGTGTTTATATAGGTATTTTGTGAAAAGCAAGTGTTTTTAAATTTTCTTAAACACTAAATTTTTACTTCTTCGATTAATAAATGCTTATTAGTTGGCCTACTTGCAATAGTTCGCCAACTTACCACCGCAGCGGTGAAATCTAAGCCACGCCTCCACTTGGTTTCCCAGTAATAAGATCGCGGAACATTGTGGCGGCCGACAGGACCACTGGCTTCCAGGATCGAGGACCAATTATTCCTTGCGGGCGTATCGTCACGCTCTTAAAGCCACCCCCGCGGAGCGAGACTCCCCCGAAGCCGTCTGAAACTCGATCGCCAGTACGTCTTCCGAGGAGCGATCTTCGACAGCGGTGGACGTCGAAAGCTCCGGCGGGGGATAAGGTGGCCGAGGGCCAGGGCCGTTTAACCGGCGATAAATTCCCGTGTCCGAGTCTCGAGCACACCCTCGAGCGGCCGATTCGCGGCGGGGAAATATAAAAAGCCGATTCCGCGGCGGGGCGAACGAGTTCTCCTGGTATCGGGGGAGCCAGCCCGTAGAAACCCCGTGAGCGAGGAAAAAGGAGGATACCGCGGTGGCGGCGACGGTGAAGAGAGGACTGGAGGAGAGGGCTGCGGGAGGAGAGGGCGAGGGGTGGGGGGAAGACGATCAGAAAAGGGGACAGCGCGGTGGCACGGGAGGAGGGAAGAGAGGACCCAGGCCATCGGGGATAAGGAACATGCCGGGGAACGGGGCCAAACGGGGGCGGGAAGGGGGCCGGGGGGAGGGGAACGTTCGTTAAATATACGAGTGTATTGAAATTCCGCCTGGAGACGGAGCGCGATGGGACCCGGTCGTTGTGGAAGGACAAGATCGCATGACGGCTCGAGGGCTTGGGAGCCTCCCGCTGTTTTGAATACGATCCACCGTCCGTAAGTCCTCGTGTTCGCCGCGGTGTGTAGAAACGAAACCGCCCGTATACACACCGGGTCCGTCCTCCGGCCAGCGGAGAAGACGACAACGACCCGACGCGACTCTCCGCCACGCATACCGTCCTCCACTCTAATTTGAATGTAACAACGTTCCGTTCGCCCGCAACCCGATACCATCTCCAACCTCCCTCTCGCTCTCTCTCTCTCCTCTCTCTCTCTCCCCGTTCCCCTTTGCCGCGTTTCTTTCCCCTCCGCACCCCCTCGATCGCGGTGTGTCCCCTTCTTGTCGTTGCCGCCAGGATCTTGGACAAAGGGTATCATTACTGGAGCGATGATCCTGGGGCCAGGAGTTCTCGATACCGAACACGGCGATTGTTTCCTCCCGGCCGTGTCGCGGAGGTAGCTTGGGGATGATCTCTGTTGAAATTCATCGCCGTGAGGAGAGGATAAGCTGGGCAAGTGTTGTCGCTAACATTAAGTATCGTATCGTACGACTAAGAAATTTTTTTCGCACCGGGAAGAGTGCGGAGTTCGACGTCTGACCAGTGACTGTCTCGATCCCCTCAAGTCGCCTGGCGAACTGGCTAATGCGCTCAGGAAGATTCAACGTTTGAGGCTTCAGTTTTTCGAAGGCATTTAGAAGTAGGACAATGGAAGTTGTTACTTCTTGTAAGAAATTATTATTATTATTATTAGTTGCACGGGGAGACCCCATGGTTTACAAAGCAAGACAGATGTAGATTACAGAGTCTGAACAGAGAATGAATTAGCCATACATATTATATATCTGGGTTTACAAAACTCGACTTAAATGGTGAAAAAAGCGCTAAGTGTTTCCGTGAGAATTATTAACGGTCTTATATTATTTTTATTATTATTATTATTGAATTAACGGGAGAACCCTTTAGAGTACACAGATATGAACAAAGTAATACAATTGGCATAACTTATAGTAAAATGATATAAAGAAAAATGCAATGAAAGAATGTAAAAACAGAGAATGTACAGAAGAAAAACACAAGAAAAACGTAGCCGTCTACAAAACGCGCGAAAAACCAACACAAATGAATATGACACGTAACACTTTAGACTTAAGACTTAAGGAGGCGACAGTCCCATAAGCACACGGTTCCTGAAGACAGCTAAGGAACCAGTGAAAATGTCGATATCCGCAGTTATATAATAACGCCCTTATCGATGTCAGGGATCCCAGAAGGGGATCTACGCAGCTATGTCGTTGAAGCGCCAGTTTTCTTCTGCTTTTGCGGAAAGTGCAGTCAGGTTTTCTGAATTGAATGCAATTTATGGATCCCATTTCTAAAGACCGCGGCGGACAGAACCGGTGTAAAAGTAAGGCTGGAACAATACTTAACCAGCCGTGGAATATAAAACACGGAGGACCTAAATAAGATTGACAGAACATCGAAGCTTACCGAGCGTCGCGTTCCCTACGTGGGATAATATCCGATTACACGCGTATAAATGCGACAGGTAGCGAATTAAATGCGCGTCGATCGTGTCAGGCGCGATGCCTGTTCAAGCAACGTTGCACGAATTTACCGTACGGTTGCCTGCAGCGATTCACGTCACCCGTGTTCCAATCGGCTCGACAGTCTTCGATTTCTCGGAGCGCGACGGTTACGTATCCCAGAAGCGCGAGCGAAAAAAAGACGACTGGATGATGAAAAGGGTGAAACGCCTCCCCGGGCCGGGCTCGATCGTTCATGGCACAATATTTGGCTACACATGGTGTCGTTCGCCGAACGCCGTTTCACCCGTCGCAATGGAAAATTACCCGGGAGCGTTGCACGTGGGCACATCGCGCGCCTCGTCCTTTTCCCATTCGCGCCAAACCGGATCCGTCCGTCCAATAGACTCTCGGGTGTTCTCAAAACTCATTCCAATTTTCCGCCTTCACCCGTTTCGTTTGTCGCGCAGCTGCAAGTGCCGGCGATGAAAAACTCGACGAGAAAATCTACGGGTCGCTTTAATAATAATAATAAATCGTCTTTATTCACCACAAGTTACACGAATCAAGTGTTTTGCAACCTAATTCATAACCTATATAAATTGGTTTCGGCGCACTGATTCGGTCACTATAATACGATTATTTTATTTATTTAAGAATAAAATAAACTGACACAGCTATTTAGCAATTAATTATAAACTAATTCATAACCCATCAGACTCGTCGGTTCTTACCCAGATACTCGTCGAATTATAATTCCACTCCGCGCCTAAGAATTCTCGTGGCAAGTCAGTGTTTACTGGAGGATGAATTCCGAATTTCCCGGACCAACCCTTCAACCACCCACGACGACGACAGCAAGTTTGCGCACCACTGACGGAACCGTGCACCCTTCTACCCAATAAAATACAAAACTCCGAAAGAGCAGCGGAACACGGATTGTTTACACGATCGAGCGTATCGCCGGTGTTTGGTTATATTACATGCAGAGTGCGCGATGACGGGGACGTGTCTCCGGATGATTGACGGACGACGGTGCACCACGTCGCATCGCAATGCAGGACGTCGCCTGGCTTCCCGGTAGCCGCATGACGCGAATCCGCAAGTTTTGCTGCGTCTGTGCGTGGACAGAGCAGAGGAGGAGGGGAGGGGCTAGAGGGGGGAGAAAGATGTGCCGAGGTGTGTAGGAGAGACGGGTGTCGTGGGTGGAGAGTGCAACGAGAAGAGGCGAAGAACGAGAGAAGAGGAGCGCGAATTCGCGGCGATTGAGAATGCGTGGACGGTTCGTCTGCGCCGAGGCAAGGACGATCCCTTATCTTCGGATGGCTCCTCTTCCAGGAACCCCGGGGCTCCGCGCCAAATTACTATAAATAGGCGTTAATCGATTCGGTGGGAAAAACGGCCGGACGCGAGGCGAATATCATTCGATATCCTCGATGAGTTTCACTGTGCAAGAAAGGGGGTCCGTGATTGCGCTGGACCTGGGGCCATTCAGTCTTTCGTTGGACGCTGTGGGTCCACCCGAGTCCACGTTTCGTGGACTAGCTCGAGCAGGAATCCTAATACCAGAGCCGTTCCTGGGTTTTGGGACCGTTCCCCGGTGCAAAAACAATATTGGCGCCCTTATTAATTCAATATTCTTTAATTAAGAATTTAATATGAAGTGTTTACTTTTATATCTATGCATACATACTTTTAAACAGATGTCATTGAAAAAAGTTTCGATTATTATTCTTATTAGGGTAAACCAACCAGTAATTGACCGTAAACCAGTGAATGACCATTAGGCAAAGAAATGTCAATTATAAATTTAAAAATTACTATTTGTTTATAAATAGAGTGTAGTTTCACTTTTAATATCCCATATTTTTAGTTTTGTGTATTAAACAAACATTTATAAGTACAATTCTTAATAAAAGTATACGGTCATTTACTGGGCTTCTCATTCAACAATTCGGTCATTTACTGGGTTTCTCATTCAACAATTTGGTCATTTACTGGGTTTCTCATTCAACAATTCGGTCATTTACTGGGTTTCTCATTCAACAATTCGGTCATTTACTGGGTTTCTCATTCAACAATTCGGTCATTTACTGGGTTTCTCAGTCAACAATTCGGTCATTTACTGGGTTTCTCAGTCAACATTTCGGTCATTTACTGGGTTTCTCATTCAACAATTCGGTCATTTACTGGGTTTCTCATTCAACAATTCGGTCATTTACTGGGTTTCTCATTCAACAATTCGGTCATTTACTGTGTTTCTCATTCAACAATTCGGTCATTTACTGGGTTTCTCATTCAACAATTCGGTCATTTACTGGTTTGTTTACCCTAATCAAAATTTTACATATAATAAACGGCCCGCGGCCGCCCCTAGTTTTGGCCGCCCAGGTGCTGGTGCACCTTCTGCACCCCCGCCAGGAACGGCCCTGCCTAATACGATGGTGAAAAATAGAGTACTGTATTACCTATAGCGTTGGCTAGAGGAAGTAGAAACTTGGCAACTACACCTGACAATAAACTAATCTTAAATTGAATGCATCGCGAATCATGGTCACCCTCGATCCACGTATCACGCTAACATCCCTGGACCAGAATCCCTGTTTCATTCCACTTTCGTTTCCATTCGATGCGTTCCTGGGTCCCCGCATCACGTCTTCCGCGAGACTACGCGACAAAGTAAGGGCAATCCAAAGCGGCGGAATTCGTTCCCGTCAGCGTTTATGAGAGACACAACAATTGCCTCGATAAATCTATACCGGCGATAGGAATCTTCCAGCCGGCTGGACCCGTTAGCGGATCGAATATAAACCGTGACATTTTCCTTCCCGCCGATAGAGAACGTCGACGTCTGCCTTTAATTAGTTCCTGACAAGGGACCCGTCCACCGGCTCCACCCCGCCATTCGTGCCACGTGTCTGGGATCGTTTTTGTCCGCTTATGAAAGTAACCGAACGTACGTACGTCAAGCGGCTGAACGCTAGACAGGGAGGAAAGGCCAGTCGATTCGGTAAATGGAAAATACGTAATCGCGGGCCGACGGTCCGCGGACAGCCGAGGACAGGCTTCAGAAAATTAGTTTGCCAGGAGCCTAGCATCGCTGCTGTGTAACATCAAAAGAAGCTCGGCCCCGTTCGTCGAAACTCCTCTGCCCTGTGTTCGTGCGCTCGGCCGCGGTGTGGGTGGACGTGTGTGTTACCCTGCTCGCCGATCGGTGTCGATGGGGACCCGTTCTTTGTCTCGAGGATATAATAATTATTACGTCCCCCGTTCGGCGATTCTTTGCGGCGGCGAGGCGTACTGGTGTGTTTCCCAGGTAGGCAGGCAAATTAAAATCGCTATTGGCCACGGTTTTCCCCGATATTTCACGGGCCGATTGCGTTACACCGACGACACTTGTGATTGGTTGTCACCCTGTCCCACGACCCTTTGTACATTTTTTAGCAGACGTCGCGTTTTTTTATGGCCTCGGTGCTGGTATTTCTCGTTTTTCCGGTGGACGGAAAAAATTCTTCTCGATTTTTGCCGCGGATATTTCTGTTTGATCCTCTTAGAGGGAAGGATATGCTGGGAAAACTTGCGGGATGTTTTCTCTGGAACGTTCTACTGTCCATCGTTTACTGCCTTTCACTGTGGTGTGTTTGTTGAATGGAATATTATAGAATTCATAGATTCCGCTGGAAATACTGCAGCTGACTTTGCTCGCGATCAATTTCACTGTTAACGTCAGTTTAAGATTCTATAAAACCTCAATCAAGCGATTTAATTGAATTTGCATGGTGTGCACATGAATAATAGAATTGACTTCGTTCCATATTAGAATCGATGGAACAGAATGTCGAAGCGTATAATTGCTTTCGAAACATTCTCGACGTTCTTTCAAGAATATATATTGTCTTCGTGGGTGGTTATAGTCGCGTGAATCTCTCTGCCATTCAATCCTCCTAGATGGGTGTATTATATATTAATTGCCAACAGATATCTGACCATGAGTCTTTTCCAGTGGACGGCGACGTTGACGTGGCCGTTCGTCCGAATTGCGAGGACATTATTAATCGCATCTGGACAATGTTAGAAATTCATGTAGAAAAGTCGTCGACCTTTTGTGAAATTTTTAAGGATAGCCTTCAGGCATCCACGGCGCAGTCAATGGCCACATCGATCAAATTTCTAAACGAAAATTCTCCTTCGGTATTCAAGAAAATTACAATCTCTCTCTCTGATATTCTGTCACATAATCCCGGATGACAGAATTATCGTCTAATGTTCCCCTCGGAGCGTGGAATAACTTGCTAGCATCACATTTTGCCTTTGGAATGTCGTAATTAGCCCAGGGCCCCGTAAATTTTAAGATCCCCTCGATTTATACCGAACACCAGGCATCGTTGAATGGTACAAAGACGATAGTTTAGTGTGATCACGCAGAGAAACACGGGTTCTCCAACGGACAGGTAGAAATTATTCGATACATCCGAGGAAATCCTATATGGACGACGAGATTTAAGATTAGATGAATCACCTTCGTCTCGGAGGATGCTGTCTCACGGGGATTGGGTTCCTCCGACCTGCAGGCTTTAAATCTACACATTGGAACCGGAATGCCGGCTTGTCAGAAGTTACGAAATCGACGATCTCCTAAAACTCCTGTATCAGCGTTCTTAATCAGGTGACACAACCCTGTTGCGAGTTCGTTGCTTCACTGCCACCTGCTCCATCGTACTCCATATCCTCTCTCTTGTTCAGCTGTTGTTTTGTTAGCTTCATTTTTTTTTTGTTTTATATTGTTTTGGGTTAGGTTGCAAAACGGCATATATGCTGAATGTCGCCTATTTATCACATAAGCTTCTGTTTTTCTTTTTTTTTTTGTAAGTGTGATAAATAAAGACGATTTATTATTATTATTATTATTATTATTATTCCCTCGTGTCACGTCAACAATTAATTTACCACTTCGGTGTGTCGTGATTATCAGCTCGCAAATGATAACTTTTTAGAAAAAGTTTATTCGTTCTCCCTTCTGTCTCTACTTTTGTTACTCGCGCAAAAATTTCCTCCGTTAACCGAAGGAAATTTTTCTACTTCGTGAAAATCAGAATACCAGACGAAGTGTAGATGGAGACCAGGTACAGTTAACGGGGCGGAAAGCATAATGCCCTCGTGTCGCAGGAAAATACAACGTAGGCGACTTTCGAGCGTCCCGGCGAAGGAATACGTTAAGGGCTTGGCTATTGGCGAACATTTATTTGCCAGCCGAACGTAAATTTGTTTAGGGGTGGACATGTAAGGGACGAGTAGCGGCGACCATTCACCGTCACGGAACATTTGCCGCGAAAAGTGCTTTCACAGTAGCCAGGTCTTCGGGTTTCCTTTCACTTCCGGTGATCCCTGAATTTCAGCGACGTCACGCCAAAGGGAGAGAGCTCGTGCGTCTTCCTGCACATGGTTCCGCGATATTTTTCACTGAACTTGAACTCGATCGAGTAGAGCTTCGAGACACGAGTAAGGGAGAGTGAGGTAATTACGAATAGTTAAGCAAAAAAGCAAACAAAACGAAAATTATGTGAGAAATGAATTTCTTTATTATTTACAAACATACTTAAACTATTTGTCTATAAAGTACTGTGACGAATTTTTGAAAAATTATAATCAAAATCAACTTTATAATTAAAAAGCCGAACCCTTGGTTTTTAAATAACGTAGAAATCGCCCAGAAAAACCCATAAAAAATGATTCTACAACCTATACCTAATGTATTTTTCAAATTCCTCTTCTTGTGGGTTAGAAAAAAAATGCAATTGGTCGGAATATCGAAAAAAATACTAAAGATCGTTTTCTAATTTTTTTTTTCTGAGCCTGTAATGAAAATTTAAAAATTCCTTTTGTAGATTTAAGTATATTATATACATCCTAAAAGTTTCATCAAAATCGGTTAACGTTGCTAATTTCGAACCTTCGAGATTATCACTAATTCAACAGTAATATTACATGCAATTAATAATGGACAGAATATTACTTGAAACATGATGAAAATATTAAATTGTATTTATCTTGAATAGCATGAGCGTTCCGTATTTATTACTTTCTGCCCGGTGTTGGATACGACTTACAATTAGCGAAACATCGCGTCAGCTGCCTATGAAAGTATCCCGACACTAATTGACACATTCCCTAAGGTGAAGTATTTTAAAATCCATTCTACCCTTTTTTAATTTGGTAAAAAACGTTGGTGCAGCTATATTTACCTACCTAACTTCAGTTCGCCTGGAAAATCAGTGTCCATTACCATCTACGTTATCCCCAAGTCCTCGACGTTACATACTCAAACTCAGACCGCATTCATCTCTAGATGAATAAAAATTTCAGCCATCAAATCGACCAACTCTCCAGCCCTTACGATTCCTTGACAAACGCAGTCACGGCCCGTCCATCCTCAAGAACGTTCGCCGTAACATCGTCCGTCGGTTGAAAAGGGCCATAGGCCGCGAAACGACCAGTCCCGCCGGCAGTCTTATCAATCAGAAAGCTGTAAGGTCGCCGCCACGGGTTACGATACAATAAAACGAGCCATCCAGGCGGGCCTCGAGTGAGTCCGCATCGTATTTATACGTGATTCCTCGGCGTGTATCCGCGCGTACGAGACACACGCGCTCGACCGCAGGCCAGAGTAAGGGGCGAGTCGTAAAACTCGGCCATCCGAGCGACATAAGTTCGCGGTGTAACGTGACACGTGAACGCGAATCGCGGGTCCTCCACGGCGCAAGGCTACTCGTGGCCCCGAGCCCCTTCGGGACATTTTTAGGCTCCGAGCACGTTGGACACCCTCCCTCATCCTGGAAACACCGTATGGGAACGCCGTGGGTCTCTTTTACGAGCGCATCATCCGGATTTGTACTTACTTAGGAAGCGCTACCGTACGGAATGGAGATCTTAAACGACGCCCATCCACGCTCCACGCTGAGGCCCTTCCTCGCCGTAACGATTATGATTTACCCCTTTTTTATTGCGACGGGAATTTCTTCGAGGTGCAGTGGAGTGGCGGGGGAAGTGTAGGTAGGTCAGGGTTCCCGATTTTTACCGTAAAACCGCAGGCCTGTAACTTTGGTAAACGTTTGAGGAATGGGAAGGTAGGGTGAACGCACCAGTAAATGAACAGTTAAGGCTAATGAATGAACACTATTATGAAATTATGTTTGCAACGCGATTGATTCCACGTGCTGAAAAAATTGTTTGGATATGAAGCAAGAAATGAAAAGAAGTCTCTAATTAATTAAGGTCGGGGCCAGATATATTGGCCGGTGAGTTTTGTAAGGAGTATTCTTCTATTCTCAACGTTTTCTGACTCGCTCTCGCCTTGCCAGAAAAAGAGTGAGAAAGAAGTGGTGGGGATAGCGCTAAGCTCTTGACGTGTAGGCCAAACCGAGTTCTTAGCGGAGAAATACATACCTACATCACTCTTCTATTCTCAACGTTTTCTGACTCGCTCTCGCCTTGCCAGAAAAAGAGTGAACCAGAAGTGGAGAGGATAGCGCCAAGCTCTTGACGTGTAGGCCAAACCGAGCTCTTAGCGTAGAGATACACACATCAGAATAGGTGTGCGTTAGCTGCGAAAACGAATTCACCGGCCAATATATCTGGCCCCGACCTTAGTTGCTTACTTTAATAACTTATTTTACTCATTTTAATAAAAAATGTTCATTCACTGGTACGTGTTCATTTACTGGTACATCCACCCTATTCGTGTCGTTTCTTTTGTGTCTTACTTGTGGAAGTAGGTAATGAAGATACTTTATAAATTAATCACTACCAACACACTACTTGGGAAGCTACTTAGATATCTTGACTTTACATAGCGTTCGTCTCAGTCATCAAATTTGACTCCACCATTCTTGCTATCTTCATAAGCGCCGATAGGATGCTCTCAGAGCCATTCGGTACACAAAACGCCACCGTTGGAGAAGGAGGACATTATTTCACGCCGATCCGAGAATTGATCGTTCTCTCAGCCGAACCAACACCGGGCACCATGCCGCGGTATAATAACGACGGCGTTATCGCGTTTTTATCGGCGCATCGACGCGCTCATCTTCAGCCAATAAAAACTCGGCCAAATTCCGTTCTATTAATCAACACGGTCACGCCCGGCCCCGGTTCCCGCTCGTTTTCCATAAAAACTTATCGGCCAGCGCGTAACGTTTGTTAAGTGATATCCGCGAGCAACGTGCGGCACAATGCGCGCCGCGTAATATTTCCCCGGCCGTGCCAAACGCAATCCGCGCGCAGTAAACATTCATCGGCCGATGCCGTGAGCCCAGATAGAGGAAGCTGATAGAATTGATAGGCCCCGAGCAGTCTGGCCATCCGATATCTGTCGCGAATCGTACAATACGAGAGATACCGAACGTTGACAAACCACCAGCTCCGATAAAACTATTATTAAATTAGTTCGCGGCGTTGTTTCTTATTTGCGAGGACTGCTAGCCCCGAAACTCGAGATTCCTCGTTACACTAGTTTAGTTCATCGTTATTGCGTCTCGACACTGTGTCTTTAGCTCGCAGTCCTTAATTAAGGGGTTATGACTACCTGCAAAATTCGGAAAAATCGATTTTGGGGGGTTGACATTTTCTTAAAGTACGACATCTCAAAAGTATTGTGTGAAAGTTTACTAATTTGATTCGATCAAAATTGGCGGAGCTGTGGGAGTTTTAGTATAGGTGTGTCCTGGAGGATGTAATCCTAACTTGAAACTTTAAACGTGTTTTTCTCGAAACTACATTTTCAGAATCGATGACAAAAATACTATCTCGAAAACCGCTGCATCGAATTAATTCAGCTTTTGAAGGCTTATTCTATGTATAAGAATCTTTTCCTTAATCGTGGCTTTTTCATTTCCGTTCCGTAGTTTCTATTTTACAGATGAAAAATGAGCGATTTTTGTGGCGAAAATCGATATTTTAATTTCAACAGCCGTCATTTTGTGGCAAATTAATATTTCGGGATAATGAACGATTAAGGATAAGATAATTTAATATACTAACTAGATTCCTTCGAATTTTCCATTTCGGATAAATCAGGTCAAAGTTACAGTGTTCACCACAAACTATTAAAAAAAAAAGTTCCCTGCCGGGGGATCACTGATATTTCTTTTATTTATTTATTTATATTTTCCATTGGAATAATTACTACAAGTAGTATAAGATGTACACTTTCGAATACATAAAGGTTCGTTTAAAAAAGTCTTCAAGATTTTCCCCCCAAAAAACACTATAATGCTCGGGTTTTCAGACCTTGCAGGTAGGCATAACCCCTTAAACAGAATCCAAGGTACTCTTGACCCAAGAGCCCGAGTAGAAAGAATAGATATCCATGCGATCAGAAACGGTCCCGCGCGCGTTTTTCAGGAACAAGTCCGCAATCATTTAACCCTCCCGAGGGGGGACGCGTGTATCTACAAATAAGGTATCGATGGCAACGCGGCACTACTCTGCCGCGTCGGACGCGCTGCAAATTTCGCGTTTGTCCAAATCCCTTCCGGCCTTTTTACGGACCCGAGGCGGGATAGGACGAGCGCGTAACGGCACCCATAGGTACGCACACGTCCTCGATTATACGGCGACGCCCCAAAATCGCGGGTCGGTCATTAATTTCGGCGCATAAAAATCAATGAACAGCCCATAAACAACGCCGGCCGGTGTACGGCTCTCTCTCTCCCATTTTCCAATTTGCAATTGCGAATCGCGTTTTTAATTATAACGAACACAATGGCAGCCGGCCACCGAACTCCCCTCCGCGTCGCCTACCACCGATTTCTGCCTCCCCCCTCCCCCCTCCCCCTCCCCCCTCGCTCTCTCTCGGCCCGCGCCTGTCTCTCACTTTTACCTTCCATCGTTCTCTCTTTCGATTCTTCCCATTCCATCCCCCTCTCTGCCCCCTCCCGCCCCTCCTCCCCCTCCTCTTTCGCTGTGCACACGAACGATGCGACCGGGAATGACATCCGGCTGGGCTCTCTCACCCCCCTCCCCTCTCCAACCCTCCGCCACCCCCCGCATCCCTTCGTTGCGCAGCGAGATATTCCGTTTTCACGATAATTATTGTCGTTCGATTTCTCTCTGATTCCGTTCCTCTTCCTCTCGCCTCCCACCCGCCGCTCCTCCACCCTGGACGCCACCCCGGGCCCCCCTCCTCCCGCACCCCCGATTTTCCGCCCTCCTACCGGCCAGATCCGTGTACCAAAAATCGCAGCAACGCGCGATAACCGTTCGTCCGTCGCAACGGCAAACATTTTACGCGTTGATGTTCTCCACCCTTTCCTCTGTTTTTTTTTTTTAGCTTGTTTCATTTTGTTTTCGTTTTTTTTCTTTTTTTTCGTTCCGTCGGAGCACGCAGCTTTTCGATTCCTCCCACACCCTTCGCCCGTACCGTTCCCCCGGTTTCCCTGGTCCCCTCTTTTTTTTTTTCCCCGTTCCGAGTGTTTTTACGAGCAGTAAGTGTTTCGAACGCGGACGCGGAGTGAATTTTACAGCTCGGTAATTTTTCTGATAATGCTCGACGATTAATTTCGCGTTTCCCCGTTCTCTCTCCCCCAGCCGCGGGGCTGTTTCCGAGTGGCGTTTCGAAAGTCCCGACGGCGGAAAAGGGGACCGTTTCCACGGCTTTTTTTTCGCGTTTCCCCAATGTTAATAATTACGCGAGGTATCGATGACTTTTTCCGTCGCGACGAAGGGCCGGGCGACGGAATCCCCGCGAGTCACCGTGCTTGGAAAACTCGCGGAAACGGCGAAGCCATTAATGACACGCACTGACGTCCATGCGAGCGCATTATCGACTGGCAATTGTTCGGTAATACGTTGCGCATTTTATATTCTACATACGTCATACGCACCAGCGAGCACGGAAATTTCGCCGAGCCACCCCGAGGGCTCCTGCGGAGGGGGAGTTGCGGGCGGTTGGAAAAGCGAATCAGCTTTCAAATAAAAACGTCGAATTCACACACGCGGCCGCGTCGAATGCATCCTCTATAATTTAAAACGGCTACGTGAGCGTTGAAGCGTCAAATAAAAACAATCGCGCCCGCCAAGGGGGATGATGTAATGAACGATATCGGATTTTCCAGCTAATTTTTAATCGCGCGCCGCACTGCATTTTCGCCAGCATTTCGGAATATAACCGGTGGCCCGTTGAACGCGCGGGACAATGAATTTCTGTAACGTCGAATCCGCGCGCCACCGATTTTATTTAAATATTTATGAAATTCTTTGCCCCCCCCGCCGCGTTTGTAATCCTTGCACCGTCCTGCATTATCGTGCAAATTTTTCGATCGGCATTTTCCATTGCGCGGCATCGAGTAGCAGCGAATGAGTCAATTCCCATGAAAAACTTCATTGTTTCTTTTTTTTTTTTTTTCGGCATTCCGTTCTGCGCACCGAGCGGCGTAACTGCTGATTAAAGCCTCCGCGCTTTATTTCGCCTGCCATTTGAGGGAGACGCGGCATTGGTCGCGGGGTGCGTAAACGTCGACGCGTAATTGACGGCGAGAGAAAGGAAAACGCTCTTCAGGATGTTGGCATCGAGGCTACTTCCGTTGCGTGGCAATAAAACAAAATACCGGAGGGATACTGCGGGGTTACGCGGCCGTTAAGAGTTAACGACGTAACGATTATGTCGCCATCCCGGATAATCACTATCGCCGCCGATACGAATCTTTATATCTTCAAACGCACCGGAAAACACGCTCCCCCAGAAGCACCGCCGCGCGTTTCATGGCGAAAACGTCGGGAGAGTCTGTCACTATCCGCGCTTCGCTGCCATTAAGCCGAGAATCAAACGGCAATGTTTCGCGTTTCACCCCTTTTTCTGCATTCAGCGTTGCGACGTTCGAAATGGCTTTAAATTCGCAAACTAAGTAATTCCATAACTCACTAATTCCGTTCTATTAATTCGCAATGGATGTTTATTTATTTACAGAACAGAGTTTTCCCTGAAGCACTGAAAACTCCAAACGCTTCAGACAACCAAGAAAAAGTATATATTAGTGGTGGAGAACTATCGATGGAACTTGCGATAGTTATCGATGGTTCTCACTATCGAAATTTGTAATAATATTACAAATTAAATTTGGGATTCCGAATTTCAGCTGTTATTATTTTTCAATTGACTAACCTACGATTTTCAATACCGATAATTATCGATAGTGAAAATAAGCCATCTATAGTTTTAGAATCGATGGTTCTCACTATCGAAATTTGTAATAATATTACAAATTAAATTTGGGATTCTGAATTTCAGCTGTTATTATTTTTCAATTGACTAACCTACGATTTTCAATACCGATAATTATCGATAGTGAAAATAAGCCATCTATAGTTTTAGAATCGATGGTTCTCACTATCGAAATTTGTAATAATATTACAAATTAAATTTGGGATTCTGAATTTCAGCTGTTATCATTTTTCAATTGACTAACCTACGATTTTCAGTACCGATAATTATCGATAGTGAAAATAAGCCATCTATAGTTTTAGAATCGATGGTTCTCACTATCGAAATTTGTAATAATATTACAAATTAAATTTGGGATTCTGAATTTCAGCTGTTATCATTTTTCAATTGACTAACCTACGATTTTCAGTACCGATAATTATCGATAGTGAAAATAAGACATCTATAGTTTTAGAATCGATGGTTCTCACTATCGAAATTTGTAATAAAATTACAAATTAAATTTGGGATTCTGAATTTCAGCTGTTATCATTTTTCAATTGACTAACCTACGATTTTCAGTACCGATAATTATCGATAGTGAAAATAAGCCATCTATAGTTTTCGATAACTATCGTAAGTACCATCGATAGTTCTCCACCACTAATATAGGGTAAGTCGGGGAGAGATGGCCCACTTTTAAAAAAAATCAGCACATCGTAAATTCAGTGGTTTTATAAAGGACAAAAATATATTTGCAAAAGGAGCGTGATCGAGCCATCTCACCCGCAGTGTCATCTCACCCGGAATTACCCTATATCACCGTCCCTATACCGTCCTAAGAAATTTCCCAATTTAGGTCAACTTGGCCCTTCCCTACCAGTTACGTAACAAACACTGCGCCCTATCGGAGATCGAATACCCTTGAATCCGTGTAATTGGATGCAAACAGTAAATACGAGATGCTCGGCCCAGAAACGAGCCAGAAGGCGTCGCCGTGCATGAACGGGGTCCAAGACCAGGCCAGCGGAGCAAGCAGCTAGATTGGCCGAAGGGAGAGCCTTAGATGGAATAAAGGACGAAGGAAAGGGATAGAGTGAGAATGAAGCTCGTGGAGGGAAAGAGGAAGGTTCGGTAGGTAGCAATATACGGGAGACTTAGCCGTGATAAATCCTTATATATGAGGCCGCACCGCGGCGTCCCTCTATATGAAACTCCCTCCGGAGCACCCCACGGGATTACCCTTATACCTCTCTGCTCGAGCTATACCGACGGACAGAAAAGTCGCTACGTTGCTACGTGGAGCAGCGACGCCGTCGCTAGAAATAGAAAACAAATGAGAGGCCTACATCTGAGGGTCACGCTCGGGCTTTCCTCTGTGATCTCTGCTGGATGGGTCCGGGTAATCTCGCGAGGGTGGCATCGTTGTAGAGAGTGTTGCTCGCTGATAAGCTGCGGACTGGTTAATGAAAAATTCATCCTTCGTAATCGTGATTCCTCGGTAAGAAGTACAGCAGCGGAGGAAATTCTCCTGCTGACTGAAATAGATCACAAACCAGTGTGGATTAGAAGGATTGAAAAGGACCCTCGTAATCGCCAGAAGAGACACCCCCTCGTCCACGTAATATCCTGCCAGGATCCACAGAACAGGACTCATCCAATTGGGAAAATAAAGTTATTCCGAAACCGCGAAGTGAGCGCATTAGGGCCAGCCGCAATCCCTGCTCGATAAAACCCCTTACGGGTCACCACGACCTTTTCGTGTACGCGGATCCTCCACGGTAGTTCCGGGGATGCACGGAATGTGTCCGATGTCTCTTTCTTCTTTTTCCCTCGCGAGCCCACCCCGCGAAGAAATCTCTTGTGCCGTTTATTCCCAATCAGATCCCGGATCCACTCGTGTGACGTCGCTTCCTTTCCCTTGAGGGGATTAGGACGTTTCGCCTGCTTCTTCTCGGAAGCCTGCTGACCTCTTCAAGCTCGCTTATTCGCGCTCTCCTTCAGCGAGGAGGAACCTCGAGGTAGAGCTGTTCGAGTACTCGAATATTCGAGTAGCTCGAAATTCGAGTCGAGCCGGGACTCGGTTTCCGAGCCGAGCCAAGTACTCGAATGGAACGAGCAGCTGGAAACAATCGTGTGGCTCGAACAATCCACATGTTTCGTTCGTCTATCGCTACCTTTACTATGCAGTGTACTCACTTTTTAATCGAGCCGCTCGGTTCTTTCGAGCGCTCGGCTCGGATCGGTTATTCGAACCGTGTATATCCCAGCTCGCTTGTTCCGAGTACTCGAACAGCTCTACCTCGAGGAACTTGTTAGGAGGAGGAACCTAGGAACCTAGGAACCTAACACAGACCTCGGCGATTCCTCCGGATCGTTCTTAAGACGGGAAAATAGGCTACGTTATCGAGAACTTTCCGCTGTTTCGGTACGGAGAACATCTCACAACGGGAATGAGGGATGCCCCATGGATGTGGGTTTTTGGGTGACGATTCTGTTGCCAGATTATGGCTGCGATCTGACGAATGGAAGAGAGGATGTCTTGGATTTGTTGCGACGCGACGTGGGAGTGACTCGCGAAGGATTTGCTCAGAGATTTTTAGCGATACGCTTGTTCAGCCTTGCTTGCTTTTGACGTGGTTTCCTATGGAGACTAAGCTACCCTATAGTTAAAGAATTCCCACGCACCCGCGTGAATAAATTCTCGATCCCAATTCCTTATCGCCGGCACCCATTCCTCCCGGTAGGATCGTTCGCGCGATTAAACGAAAATAATACACCGGAGATTCCATCATCCCGTTTAATCGCGTAGACGCGCGCGTTCAGACAGTCTCAGGAATGCCCCGGTCGGTGGAAAGTGGTTCCTAGAGCCCCGGCTGCCAGTCGAATGGTGAATTCCTCGTAGGTACGGGGGCCCGGTGGCATTTTGGAAGAAGCAGCGTCGCTCGTCGCCGCATTAACTCGTGCGACGGCCACGGCATCGTTAGCGGCATACCTTATCGTTCCGGGGGCGTCCGGGGCCCGGTTTGGAATGCGCAAACACGAGTCCGTTACTTCGGGGGTGATTCCGTGCCCTTCTGCGTGGAATGGCTGTCGTTAAGTCGAGTTTACACGAGGAGATTGACAATGGGGGAGCGCATGAATCATCCGCAGGCTCGGACAAGCGTGCTGCGTTCGGTCGCAAATTATTCCGTGGTCGGGTTCCTTGCCAAATGATAAGGGAAACAGCCGCGCGATACGTCGCTCGGCGTTCCCTCGCGCGGCGGGTGATGCCAAGAGGCGGAAAAAAAAAAGAAAAGAAAAAGAAAATAGGAACAGAAGGGTGAGAAGAAGGTTGAAAATATTAACGACGGAACGTGCTGAAGAGGATGAAGTTACGACCTTGGGTTAGGTTCGAATTGCCCTCCGCAGCGGACGAAACATTTCCGTCCGAGCGTGTAAAGCGGCCTTTAGGCAGAAGCTGGGTTCTATCGCAGTTCGCGAATTCCGTCCTGTCATTTGTAACTGTCGGGCTGCTCATTACAATTCCCCATTCCTCGCCTCCGAACCAACCCCTCCCGCGCTCAGCTCCAACCCCTCCCCTCGAACGTCTCGTTCCCGCAGCCGGGAGCAGCGAAGGGTTCTGGCGTTTCTGCTTCCACGGTTTCTCTCTCCGTCTTTTCCTATCCTCGCCTACCACCCTTCTCTCGCATCCCTCCACCCGTTTATGCGCAAACGCAACCTATTTTACCACCCCCACCCCCGCGACGCGTCCGCGGAGCAAGTAGACCGGGCTAATAAAAATATTAATTTTTAATTCCCCGTTTAATTGCCTTCCATCCGGCCCGGGGAATCGAATAAGAGTTTAACGAGGTGACGAAAGCCTTCTCCACCGGGGGTGAGAGGCTCGCGCGAGGGAATTTTGAACTGGACACAGCTACTATATGGCCGATAATATCCGGAAGCAAGCTCGTCTTTGGGATATTCATCACGAGCCAAATATTATGAATGCATGTACGTGTAATCGAGACGGAAGTGTGTTTTTCTTTCGCGCGACATCCCCCCGGTTTCTCTCGTCCCTGTATCCGAGTCAGCCACCCCCAGCCACGGCGTCCATTTTCTTTATTACATTCCTTATTTCCTATCCACCAGCCTCTGTAACTGTAATACAAATTCCTATTGTGATTTATGTTGATATCAATGGCAACCCCTCGGTGTCGTCCCGTCTCGCCCCCTCTCGCCCCCTCTCCCGTGTGCCGAAGGACGCTCCGCTCACCCTCCCGTCCAGATATTATGCTTTATTGAATCAGAGTTGTCACTGTTATTGTTGCCTTCGCGCCCCCTCGCCCCTCGTCAGTTCACCCCCCCCCCTCCGCCCCGGGACCCGTTCGTTTCACGGCTGCCAGACCAAGCCCGGGGGTCCAGGGGGGTGAAAACCAGCCGCCGCTGGATCTCTATGAATTTTATTAATAAAACAACGTCGGCGAGGAATGGTCCAACAAAGCGCGGACTGACAGCCCGTAGCCGCTCTTACGGCGTGTATCTCGCCTCGGGGCGGACGAGCGTGGAAAATTCGAGCGCTCCGCAACCCTCCCGCGGGGAAAGGAAGCGAGGTATTCCGGTTTTCTAAAGCGGGGCGCGCAAAGGCACCGCGCTCTACTTATCGCCGCGCAGAGCGGAGGGTAGCTTTGTGTCTCGGCTTCAAGAACGCATTGTCGTGCGCGTCGCGGCTCCGCTCGGTTAACTCGTCGCAGATAGCGCGTGACCAAAGAGGAGCCGCGGCCACGCAGAAGCTGGATGACATTCGGGGGTGACTTCTTCCGGCTAAGGGAGAGAATAGCGTTTTTCGTTGGACGATCCAGCGATTCTCAGGTTCGAGGGGGGTGGCGGCTGGAGCCTCGAAAGCTTTTATTTGGCTTCGATTATATAAGTGCGAGAAAGGAGTGGGGAGAACGATAAGCTTCCGTTGTTATTATTATTATTATTATTATTAAATGTCTTTATTGCACCATTACAATTAAATTAAATTAAATTACAATGGCGAGTAGGCGAGGTTCAGCATTAACTGCTGCACTACAACCTAACCTAAAAAGCCGTTGGGAGGTAAGCAAAATGAAAGAAAGAAAGAAAGGAAAAGGACAAGATAGGAAAGAAAACAAAATAAAATACAATAGGAGATTACATAGGTCCTAGTATGTTAGCTTTTACATGAAGAAATAAGCGGAAAATATAGAGTAACGTGTTTTATTACACCCAAATCCATTTTGGAATAGGCAGACTGCAACATGAAATGTGGCGAAGATGCAAAGATCAAATGGACCTAAGTAATTATTGCTATTTTGCCATATGTAGATAATATTAGTGGTTTGGAAATTTTCTGCAAAATAAGTATCAACCTAATATGGAACTATGGCTTGGCAGTTTTAATAATTGTATAATGTAAGAATATTTTCTATGGGTTTGTAATTTTTGGCAAAATAAAGATCACAAAATATTGAGATATTTCTTGGCAAAAAAAATTCTTGGAAAAATATTGGCAGCTTTCTGTATAACTAGGCAAAAATGAACCCTCCTGCAAGAATATCTCGAAATAATACAATAATTATTTTTTAGGATAAGGTTTTATTTTCTAGGTCATAGGAGATTACATAGGAAACTACATAGGAAACTACATAGGAATTGTTCCTCGTTACTTTTGGATCTCGTTCTGGATTTTCGAAGAATCACTTTAGAAAAATCGATGCTCAATCACGCGAGCTTCGAAGAATCACTTAGAAAAATCGATGCTCAACCACGCGAGCTTCAAAGAACCCCCGGCGGTTGGGAGTGGAACCCACGGAAGCCTTATCTGCCGCGTCATCTGCCAACCATCCGCGGCGTTTCGTTCCTTTGAATGGATCCAGAGCCCGATACTCCCATTAACGGGTTCGATCGGAGCCTTCTTCGAGCTTAGAAAGCGAGAGCGAAGGAGAAGAATCCGGGGAGGGGATATGTGAAGAGGACACGCGTGCGTTTGCACAGCGTACAAGAGTGACTTGCGACAGTGGGCCGCTATAAACGTGATTAATGGACACGAGTCGTTTACCATTCTGATACTCTTGCTACAGCCGGAACAAGAAAGTGCTCCTTCACCCACTATCGTTGTTCTCTCCCTTCTCTCTCTCGCTCTTCCTCCACTTTCTTCGAAACCCTGTTCCCCACGAGGACACCTCTGAAGTCTCTTAAAACTCTCACCCCTCTGACCAGCAATCTCAAAATAACATCGCGAGTTAGAAATCGTGCGAGTTCTAACGAGTTCCTCGGTTCTGATTGAAGGCATGCAGGCATAGAAATGACGGCTCACTTTCGAAATAGTAGTTCTGATATAATAGCCTCGCTCGTCTCCCGTTTGATCGCGAAATGTCACGGATTGCGTGCTCGGCGATGTTAAGCACGAGTTCCCGTCGCATTTTAGTTAATGGGGTCTAACCTTTTCGCTCTTTCCATTCAAACCGGAGGAATTGAAAAGGACGCAGGACGAGACTCCGGTGTATTCCCGATGTAAAAGCTACAGCATCAATGGAGACGATATATGGCCAGGATGGACCTGCCATGGATACCGCGCGGAAGACAGAGGCGAACATTTCCGCAGAGCCCTTTCCGCCGCGACACACGATAGCAAGACGAACATCCCTTTCGCGCTCGGTGACAACTCGCACGGTATGCCCATGTAGGAGCACTCTCTCACGGCAGGACAGCGCAAACATTCTCGATTTACACGTTGGCCATTCCATTTGGCTGGAATCAGCTGTAAGCCATTAATATCGGCGAGCGTGAAAGCCACTCTGGGGCTTCTGGCTCGCCCGGCGCAAGACAGCCAACCCTTTACCCAGCGACTGAATGGTACGCCGCCTAAGGACTTGGAAGTTCCTCCGAAAAGTCTCCTCCCTTTCTTGATCGCTCGTCGCGCTCTCTTCCGTTCCTCAGTGCTAGTCGCCTCCGCTTGCGTCCCACCCTTTTTCCTCCGCCTAGCGCACCCTGTCCACCCTTTTCCCGTCACCGGCCCTCGAAATCAATAAATACATATTTGCTCGACACACAGGGCATCGGCTATCAATGACGCTAATACCATTAGCCGGGACCTGACGCAGCACGCGGGATGGATCGTGTTCCGCGGACGGAAGACGACCACGGGCGAGAGGAAGGGAGGAAGGGATCGTTGGAACGGGGCGGATGGGCCGCGGGAGAACGGTTTCTCTCGTTCCCGTGATTTCCGCGGAGTCACGTTACAAATGACTGCCGGGCCCGTCTTCCATCCTCGTTATCGAAGTGACATAATCGTCAGTAACGCGCGTGTCCTACGCGTATCAGGGCCTAGCCGGGCCGCGGATCCGTGGCACGAGACCGACGTCACGCAATGACGTAACAGCATTTAATAATCCGCTATCGCCGTCTCTGTCTATCAGGACCCCTGTCGGTTGCCGAGCGTTCATTAGCCGAGAGATACTGGCCTGTCCTGGCCTAAAGATACGCAAGTTGGCTACTTGCAGCTGGCTGGCTGAGCGCTACGAGCTGGTTATTGTTCCAGCCACGCGCGCACGTTTCGATATTCAGCGAAAATCAACGCACTGTGACGTTTTCGATGGTCGAATTGACTGATGGTGGCGGGAGATGAGAGATCGCGAGCGGAATCGATGATAGTTCGGAGGACGTCATGAGGTTCGTCGGGTTTTCAGAGTATAGCGTTTCTTTGGACGGTGCGAAAGACTATTAGCAGGGCCGTTCCTGGGTTTCGGCCGCCCCGGTGCAAAAACAATATTGGCGCCCTTATTAATTCAATATTCTTTAATTAAGAATTTAATATGAAGTGTTTACTTTTATATCTATGCATACATACTTTTAAACAGATATAAAAATTATTTATAAATTTCGACCGTATTTATTAATATATATCATTCAAAAAAGTTTCGATTACTATTCTTATTAATCAAAATTTTACATATAATAAACGGCCCGCGGCCGCCCCTAGTTTTGGCCGCCCAGGTGCGGGGGCACCTTCTGCACCCCCGCCAGGAACGGCCCTGACTATTAGGGTCCTTTATTCTTATTATTCTTAATAAAAAAAAATCAGCTGGTTACGAGATAGAAGACAGATTAAAATAGTGGTGCACTGAATTCTGAATGAAACTGGCTCTGCAATCCAAGGCAATCTTGATGGACACTTTGCTTAAAATTACCAATGACTCTCGAGCAAACTCTATCTACTTAATTATCCATTCTCCGGGCAATTAGGAAATGGCAAAAAACAGAGCAAATACATGGTTCACGACAGTACGCGCGACGACGGTTTCGTTTTGCCGTCGGTAATCCCTGAGGGGAGTGCGCGCAACCCCTATAGGCTTTGATCATAATTTATGGTTGTATAAGAATGCGAAAGGGAGTCCTAGTACTGTTTACTGTCCTATACAGGATTACACGTGATACCCGTCCATTAATTTCCCGGCCATCACTTGTCCTTCTTCGTATGCCTGTGCTTCTGGCAGTCTGTGTCGGTCCTCAACTCTCTTGCGAGATCATACAAATTGGAAAAAAAAAATATACGACTTTCCACCTCGAACTCTTTATCTAAAGAACTTTAGGTACTTCTCCACTAACATTTCCTAAATCGAGGCAAAACTGGACATCAGTAGTTCCTCGACAATCTCCATCACGATCAGCTCCTGCATAATATTGTTTACTCAGCCCTAATTCACCCTCGCCTTCTTCTGCCATTAATTAAACACAGCAGACATGAATCACTCAAATATCCAGCACACATGTCCATCAGTATTCCCATCCAGCATGGGTTGAACGAACCTATCCGCCCAGTCTCGCTATGCTAATTTCATAATCCAGCAATAAAAAGCCCCGCTGATCCTGTTGATCGGAAGGAGAGAAAAATATATCAGTCGCAGCTTTGGGGAAAACACCTGCTGCTCCCGATCAGGGAAAGAGTTCCAGTGAATTACACCCGGGCCGTAGTTTTCGCGAAGCCTGCGGAAGGGTGTGCCCCACTGTGGATGGCATTTCCGTGCGTACGCCGGAGGATCGTGTACGTGTGTATCTGGTGTCGCGTGGTTGTAGGGCCACGCCATCTGCGCCAATCGCGGTTACTCCGTCGCGTTAAAGCCCCTCAGCCAGTTTCCAGTTGGCAGTTCCAGTACGGTCGTTTCCAAAGGGTTTTAGAGTCGTAGATTCAGTCGGTCGGTCGGCCGCCAGCCCGCCATTACTCATTCCAGGGACGCGGATACACGCCACCCTAGACCGCGCAAACAATTTGTTTCAGGGGAAGGGTGTCTCTCGCGGTCGTCGCTACAAGTCGCACGGAAGTGACGACGAAATCGTGGAATTAATCGGTGGAATCTGGCGGGTCCGTCTGTCATCGCAGAATTTCGGGGTCGTTCTTGTAATGTAATCGAAACTGTAACGTGACACGCGACGATGACATTCCCTTTGTCTGTGCTTTATTGACGCGTCCAAGGAATGCCGGGAGAATCGAATACTCTTCGGATCCACCCTTACGCTAAACAACCCGCGGAAGGTTTGGAAAGTGCCGGTTCCTGGCGTCGATAAATAATTCTCCTCGTATGCACTCGGAAACACAATGTGTCGAACGACACAAACATCCCTATCATACAGTGGAACTTCTCAGCCGGTTTATCTCCCTTCCGCTAGCGAAGGTGCTTCCGCTATCGCCAGCCGCGCTGTCGGCGGCATAAATTGATACGGATGCGAGTTAGCCGGGAGTTTTTCGCCTGGATCCAACAGGAATACCGGCGTGGATGGAAAGCAACTTTCTAACAGCGACGACGAAATCGTTCGAGAAGGAGAATCCACCGCGCCCCGCCTCCATGCAGCGAAAAATGTCTCGATCGCCTCCAGCGAGATTTCCTTCCCCAAACGACTCCACGGCTAAGAAAAACGACGGTGAATCGTTGACCTCGATGGAAGCGAACATTCGTTACGGCGCCTAATAATGTCTACAGTTTTCGAGATATACAGGGAAACGCAAGATGCAAACTTTGGAGTATTTTATTAACACGCGAAAATAGACGCAAGAAAATATTTCCGTAAAGTCGTGGGTTAGGTAGATGGTATTATTATTATTATTATTTAATTAACGGGAGAACCCTTTAGAATACAAAAATATGAACAAAGTAATACAGTTGGCATAGCTTATAGTAAAAAGATATAAAGGAAAATGAAATAAAAACAGAGAATGTACAGAAAAAAAACACAAGAAAAACATAGCAGTCTACAAAAAGCGCGTAAAACCAAAACAAATGAATATAACACGTAACACTTTAGACTTAAGACTTAAAGAGGCGACAGTATTGAGGGATATTACCTATTTTGAAAATATTCTGAGTATCGTGCACTCATCTTACTTAAATATCCTAACAATTCCACCATTCCTCGTGTCGTAAATAAATATTCCTTACGTTCTGAGCGCAGATGGAACTTAAAATACATCAGCAAGGTGTTGGAACAGTCAGATCCCAGGAAAAAATTTGTCTAAGGTGAAATCGCCCATTGAAGAATAATGCAGACTTTCCCATTTTCGTGTTACCAAAGTTCCTTTGTTATTAAGACACAAGTAGGTCGAAAGTAAACCGATAACGACTCTCTGGGCAACTGGACTCGTGAGTTACAGCATCAATTATGAGTTAGTGTAAAATGGTCCGTAGAAAAATGGCTCTTACAAATTACCATTACCGGAGGCTAATAGTAATTTAATGGTACGAGGGTGTAAGATGCAGATGGGTTTTATTGGAGGAAGTGAGCCTCGATGTGCTCGGTGGATGGGAATTTTTTGACTAAGAATCATGGTTCATGAATACAACGAATTTAATGGACTCACGCCCTTAAGGGGACATTCTACTCTCTTGGCCTCCAAAAATTCGATTTTTTTTTTGCCGAAATCGTAAGAATACACCTTCTACAATATCCTCCTAAATTTTTGGAGCGAAATTCGATGTATTTTCAATGTTATAGGTGTTTGTAGCGTCAGCGGCCTGGTTCTTTCAACCGCGCCGGTTGAATACTCAAAACTTTAAACGCGTTTTTCTCGAAACCGCATTTTCTTGGTTGGCGGATGTGATAAAAAAAAAACTCCATGGCCAATTAATCCAAAATTTTAATATGTTATTCTACACATTAGTGGCTTTCCCGCTTAGCACAAATATCTTGAGATTTTTTAATATTTTCTCACATTTTATATCTATTAAACAGAAAAGAAATGCCCTTTTCGGTACTTTCAACTTCGATCGACCGCCATTTTAACAATTTTGGTCCAAAATTGTTCTTTCGTGGTAAGCGCGATAACCATACTCCTGCGAATTAAAAATATGTTTGGTTTTTTTATTTCCGATGATCCAGTCGTCCGAAATTTCATCCGCCAGCAATTCTGATGCCGCCAACTTAACTGCGAAATATTTGTGTAAACAAATGAAATAAACAAACAACAATGATTTTTTCTTGTATTTCAAGAGTGGTAAAATATACCCCCAGAAATTCGAAAACATTAAGTATTTACTTCATTATAAAAACCATCACCGAAAAGTGGTCGATTTTTCGGCCGAGAGAGTAGAATGTCCCCTTAAACTCACGTAACGCACAGACATAAGAAATCGTTAGGAGGACAAGAATGAAGTTTTCTTATCGTAAATAAAAAACAACATCAGCATCGGTTATCATATCTTTATTGATTACAAGTATTTACTCCGCCCTATGTTCTATAGAATTGTTCAATGTTCCAGATACTTTTCCCCGTCTAAAAACAGTCCTCCCAGGACCCGCGTCAAGGATCTTGACAAATCGTCCCGCCTCGCCCGTCTTCGTCTCGAGAGCAACCGGTTAACGATCGTTTAACGATGCCACGGGTCTAAATGTTGGAGCGTTTCTGCAGCGGTGGCCAAGAGCACCGCGATGTCCCACGAGTATGGACAGTGGTAGCGGGATAGTTATCGGTTACTTTGATGGATCTGAAAAAGAGGACTCTCCACTTTGTCATCTTGTCCCGTTACAGATAAGGGAAGAAAATGGATCGTTAGCAACGAAATATTATGTTCCACGTCCCGCGTCCTGGAGTGTATAAAATTCTTCCTCTCTCTCCCTCTGTTTCGCTCACTGGAAGGAGTTCCGACCTTTCAAAAGAAAGACTGGTAGCACTAAAATTAGTAACTATTAAGAACAACGAGGCCCGATTTCGTTTCCCATCGACGCGTAACAATGGATCCGTTGGGAATGCTTCTCCGGCAAGTCGGAAATTCGAGTATCGAAGGTTCAGCCCAGCCACGGAAGGACAAGTTTATGGTTCTCCATCACCCTCGACGAGGCAGCAGCGTTCATTAATAGCTCCACCTCGAGTCAGGCTAGCACGACGTCGTGGCAGTCCGGACGGTCGCCAAAGCCCGACCGGCTTTATGGCCGTTTAATTGGCCGAGATAGACGACGATATATTATTATGCTAATTTTCAAGGAACTTCGCGGCCACGGGAATCGTTACCGGGAGATTAAAGGCCCTGTGTGACATCGTACCGTTAATTACCGCATTGAACACAGACCGCACGATGTTAGCGGCTTATCCGAGCTTCCTGGACTATTTGTTGTCTGTTTACATCGGAGAGTCGAACGGCGTTTACATCGAAAATACAGAAGCAACGCGATCTATCATTCCAGAGTCAAGATTCCATATCCCAAAGATAAGGAGAACGCGCTGCTCTTATTCAAATCCTCGCTCAACAGATTAGTTTCCTCTCGATTTGTGGCGAGTCAAGTCTATTAATTGTGATAGTATTAGACTTTTGGGTGCTTCTTTAGAAAAGCCTCGCACTTTATTTATGGTTCGAGAGATTAAAGAATTCCCTCTGTTCCATCAGTGACACTTCGGATGATGTATCGCTAGGTTTTCTTGTTTTTAAAAGCTAGTCACCATTAAGGCAGTGCTAAGTACTACCATAACTTAAACCTCCCGGGCCCCGACGTAGCGATACTTCATTTCCTCCGAGTATAATTAAGAAACTATGGAAGCAATATTAATACCTCCTTACATGGCAATCTCGGTAATCAAACACAGGCGAACGGTTACTCAAATTACGAATCAATTCGCTTTTCGGCCTGCCATTACTCACCTTTCGCTCTCGGAAAGTTCCAGCTCGCATACGGTTACGAGAGTTCTTACAAAGAATTCTACCCCTTCTGTCGACTGAAATTTCTCGACGCATTAATCAAACGCCATTCAAGTACAACGGAACCGAGTCGAAACAGGATCGTCCACTAGAAACACAATTCATGGTAATGGAGGGCGAAAGAAAGCCCCACGGAGAAATGTGAAAAAAATCGTTGGGAGCAGCGAGCTCCTCGTGGATACTTGACGGTCGATTACCCCCGAGCCGACGCCAATCTTGCCGTCGATTTTCAGCGCGGCGCCCACGAGGGGCGAGAGAGAGAGTTCATTTGCGCTTAATGCCGCGCGATTAATTGCCGGGCCGCTACTTGCCGAGAGGTTGTAAGGCCATTTACGGCCGTGGCTGGGGCCCGTGTAACCGAGTGCCTACAAATTCGTTCGCACTTGAATTCCATCGGCCCCGCGCGGCCGGATTTATCGGCCTTCCGAGGCGGAGAGGAACCACGGAAACAGGCCTTCCTCTAAGCGTTCCGCGCGCCTATCCGCCGATCGTCCGCTGGAACTCGATCGCGGACGTGTCTCGGACACGAACGAAGGTGAAACGGCCACGTAACCGGAGCCCAGAAGCAAACGGGGACACGCGCGGCAACGTCCCCCGCGACAACTCTTCTCCATTTCCGTCCAGTCGTGTTCGAGGATCGGCGCAATTAGCAACGACCTCTCTCCTTGACTCCGGGCAGCGCGAACCGGCACGGAAACGGCATTTGAATTGCATTTACTCCGTGAGAGCATTGCCTGATTCCGTGTCTGGCGACGCAAGGAATTGCCCTGGGCCCCCGTATAAGCTGCGGATTAAGGGGCTTGGCGGACCGGCTGGATACGGGATACCGTAATCAAATGGGACGACCCCCGGGACGGAGTAGCGATTCTTTTTCGCGGTGGATGAACCTTGGTCCACGTGGACTCTCGTGGTCATACGTTTCGACGAGTTCTGCTAGTGTTTCCAGCGGAGTTTCTGTTGAGAGTCCAACTAGGGTGAACGCGCCAGTAAATGAACGGTTAAGGCTAATGAATCAACACTATTATAAAATTAGGTTTGCAGCGCGATTGATTTCACGTGGTGCAAAAATCGTTTGGATATGAAGGAAGAAATGAAAAGAAGTCTGTAATTAATTAGTTGCTTACTTTAATAACTTATTTTACTCGTTTTGATAATATTCAAATAAAAATTTTCGACCGTAAATATTAAATAAATTGGTTTCAACCACTGATTGGTTTCAAACACTGATTCGGTCACTATAATATAGTTCACTATAATTGGTTTCGGTCACTATAATATAGTTCACTATAATTGGTTTCGGTCACTATAATATAGTTCACTATAATTGGTTTCGGTCACTATAATATAGTTCACTATAATTGGTTTCGGTCACTATAATATAGTTCACTATAATTGGTTTCGGCGCACTGATTCGGTCACTATAATATAGTTCACTATAATTGGTTTCGGCGCACTGATTCGGTCACTATAATACAGTTCACTATAATTGGTTTCGGCGCACTGATTCGATCAGTATAATATAGTTCACTATAATATAATGACCGAATCAGTGCGCCGAAACCAATTATAGTGAACTATATTATAGTGACCGAATCAGTACGCCGAAACCAATTATAGTGAACTATATTATAGTGACCGAATCAGTGCGCCGAAACCAATATTAGTGAACTATATTATAGTGACCGAATCAGTGCGCCGAAACCAATTTATTTATTTTACTCGTTTTAATAAAAAATGTTCATTCACTGGTACGTGTTCATTTACTGGTACATACACCCTATTCCCGAATCGAGGGACCCTTGAGAAGTGGAGCCAGCATTCGAGGATTGGTGAATTAGAGTCAGAGGCATTTCAGCTCCCAGTTAGAAACAGCTTTCCCACAGCTCGAAAGAGAGTTGAATATTCCAAGATCCTGTCAATTTTCACTCGCCCTTATTAACCAGCCCCTCTTGTACATCACAAAAGCATATCGGCCCATCGATTCCGTTTTCCATTATGCACCGTGGTGCCGTGTTTCACCTTATAGACTAGCAAACACAATGGGAACGGGCGAAGGGAAGAACGACGGGCGCAGAGGAGAAAGAACGAAGAAGAGGAGCCGAGAGAATCGCGCGTACGCTCGGTAACGATCGAAGCGGCGGCGGTCTCGGGGTCGCCGCGTTACAACATTACAGAGTCGTGTTTTACAACGCGACACCAGGCCGCGTCCCTTTCGCCCTTAAATCTCGCGATCGCGTCGCGACGGTGGTCCGTGGGAAAATTGGCGTGTCGGGGCCGGGCAGCGGCAAAAAATTACATGAATTTCTAAAGGGCAAAGGACACGGGGAATTGTCGAACGCTCGTGTACACCGGCTTCTCGCGGGCGCGCTCGCGCGATCCCCGCGCTGTAACGCGATCCTACCGTAATTCACGTTGGTTTTACGCTTTATGCGACACGCGGAACATTGCGCGCGGCCGCGCGAATTTACGGGGAGGCCAGGCCGCGAGGCGCACCGCCCGCCACGGGGACAAAACCTTTGCGCCCGGAACGCTTGATGGACGCCTGGCCGGTATTGGATTAAACGCCTCGAAAAAAGAGGAAAGGAAATAACGACCAGCGCCGGCGAGAGAGCAGCCAGCCGCTTTTTCTCTCCCGTCCGTCCTGCAAGACTTTCAGAGCGATACTCGCCTCGCCCGCCACGAGAATGGAGCAGATAAAAGCGCTCCAAACGCTTTATCGAACTCGTCCTTTTTTTTTTTTTTTTTCTCCACCCGCAACCACGATCGACTACACACAATGACTCACGGGGCTTGTTCATATAAATTCAGAGGAATAACTAATTGTGTGCGATACTGTCTTGCTCTCGTTCTTTTATCTCTTTTATATCTTCTGCGGGTATTCGTTGCATCATTGGCGACTGGATTCCATATTTATATAAAATGATTCAGAATTTCGACCGAAGTAATTGTTAATTTTAAGAATAAATGTTATCGGCGCGTAGGTTCGGTCAATTGAATAAAAGTTATTTTGCAAATTTTATGATTGAATTTCCAACGTTTCGGGCAATATTGAGACCATTATCAAGGAAATAATTATATCAAAAGAAAAACTGCGTTCACTTTTAGAAAATCCGCAACGTATTCGACGTGCGAAGTACAAGTCGGTTGGAGAGTGACTTCCATATTTATATAATACTGTGCGCATTATCTCAATTAATGAATCCGACGATCTTCCGTGGGCAAATTCGATTGTTATAGGAAACATCGCTGTTTGATGTTCAGTCGACTGCGTCGAAGCTAACAAGCGTGAATCGCGGAGTGAGAGAAAAGTACGGATAATAACGCGTAAAATTTTCGAACGGGCGATATTAATCTTTTTTCCAAACCGCGTTACAACGGTGCGTTTGTCGATTTTATTATGTGAGCAGGTACACGGTTAAACGTGCGTAAATTTCGGTAATGTTTGGCGAACGACAACAGCGAGGCAGAGGGAGGGTCGACGTGGCGCGAAATCGCATCGAAAAGTTGCGAATAACCGTTTTTATATTTACATGCTAATCCAGCTATAAATTCGGCGCTCCTTTCGCGCGCGCTCGAGTTATTTTAAATTTTAATTTCGGGTCCCCGGGCGGCGCTATTCTTTCCGGCGAAAAATCGTACATAGTAAATCCGCGGCGATTTTTCATTAAGCTTTAGCGCCGCTTTAAACGTAGAACCACTGGGCCGCGCTTTTAGCGTACAGTATATTTTTTACGAATTCTTAATTTGACCAGCGAGGGGAGAAAAAACGAGGGAGGGGCGGGAAGACACAGGAGAGGGATTGTTGAAGAAGCCTGAAAAGTCAGCCTGGAAAAAGCTTGGAATTTACATCGCTCCCGATGGCCGAATAAAAAGGAGAATGAACGTCAAGTGGCCCGGTGTTTCCGCGTTGTCGAGCAATTCCAATAATCCCGTCGGTTCCTCTTGCTGCCGTCAAGAAACACGAAAAAAGGAGAGCACGCCGGCTGATCTGGACCAATCTCATCTCGACAGGTACGCGCCTCGATACAGTGGCCCGGTGAGTCGACCTTTAAAGATTCAATGGCCGAACTATCTGCCGGTACCTGGCTTTTGTACGAAAGCCAGCGCACGAGTGGTGCTCGGGGGCGCGTACCGGCGCACAGACACGGTAGACGGGCACACGGACGGGACGGCGAGTCGCTGGAAAAAGGGTTGAAAGGGTAGCGATAAGAGAGGATAGCCGGCCGGAGTGCCTCGGCCCGCGAAAGAAGAAAAGAGGAAGCCACGCGAGGGGGATGGGGTGGCTGGCCAAGAGGGGGGGGGGGGGGGGCGCGGAGGGTGGCGGCAGTCGCGCATTGTATCGCGAGCTTTTTGAGCGAGCCCGCTCCAGGGACGACGGCGGCACAGCCGTGCTAGCGCCGGCAGAGGCTGTGTCAAGAGGGCGAGGGCACGGGGGTGGAGTGAGCGCCGGGGGTAGAAGGGGTGAGTCGGTCGGTCTGGTGGGCGAACGTCTGTCTGTTGGCTGCCAGCGAGCCAGTCAATCATTACGGGCCGCGCAAGCGCCCGCGGACCACCTTCCTTCTCCTCCACCTACCCTTCGACCTCCCTCCGCCCTTCAACCCCTTTGCTTCGTCTCTTTCTCCCACCGTTTCGCTCCCAACGCTCGCCTCTCCTTTCCCCTTTCGCCCTCGGCCTCTCGCTTCTCCTCCGCCCGCTTGCTTCTCTGTCGCCTTCTCTACGGCTCGTTCATCCCCTTCATTTCCCTCAGTAGCGAGTTCACCCCGTTGCTCTGTGCTACAAGCACGCTACAATGCTGCCCGCCGCCGCCCATCCTGCATATTTAAGCGAGCTGTCTTGCTATGCAGCCGTTACCACCCGCACCACCTACGCCGACCGACCGACGACCGTTCTCCACCATCGCCGATTCACTATCCAACCCCCACCCACCCCCGCTCGACGGTATTCCTCCTCTCTGCACGCTTTGCTGCTTCATCTTTGTGCGCTGGCCCCGTCGCGCGTTCCCCCTTTGTCGCCCCTTTGCTGGAGAATCTGCGCGGGCTTCGAGGAATTCTTTTCGAGGAAACCGTTTAAGGGAGGGTTGGGTTCGCGTGGAATGTATACTTGATAGCGGGCTCTTCGCTACTCCACGCGGTCTTTAGGGCTCTTCAGAATCGTACGTTTTTAAAACGTTTTGTTGGAGTTTGGGGTTTCGGAGGTGTAATCTACACCCTCCTACTTTCACAGAAGTTTATTCTACCGTTTCACCAGTAATCTACGGCTTGCTACTTTTACGGAAGGTTATTCTACCATTTCACCAGTAATCTACGACTTGCTACTTTTACGGAAGGTTATTCTACCATTTCACCAGTAATCCACCTAGACTCGTGGAGATTCTTAGCCGCATCATTGGACAAAATAGAAATATAAACTCTCTCGTCATGGGAGCAACCCTTTTACCTCGAACGTCATCCACCAAACTAAAGTCTCTGTCCGCGACACTCCGGACGGAATCAAGCGCGCCGCGTCCTTAGGCGCCACCAGCGTCAGCGGTGGCGATACGCTGAACCCTCGAGCAGGCTTGTGAGCATGCGTGGACGTCGCTTCCGGGGGGGGTGGAAGCCACGGAGGGCAACGGAGGAACGACGAAAGGGTGGTAGCCCGGTCTGTGGAGTAGTGGTGGAAGCCCAGGGGTTGCGTTCCGCCGCGCCGGCGGGGGTGGTAGTCGCGCAAAACCGAGGGTCGCCCACGGCTCCGGCTCGGCTCACACTCGCTCGTGCACGCTCGTGCCCGCTCGCCGGCTGGCCGGGGGTGTTTCCATGGATACGGCGCTCGCGCCTTGACATTGACAAATGGCTGACCGAGGGTGAGCCGAACACAGCGCCGCTTTTACATATGCAGAGACACCCATTTGTCCGCGCGGGGCCGAGGGGAGGGTGGCGCAGGGGGGTGGCGAACGGGGGGATTTGGCCGAGGGGGTAGGGACGACACCAGCGACGACCGCCACCTACGACCGCCGCGACACTCTTCCTGGCCTACTCTCCCTCGGCGACGACAACGACGACGAGGACGACGATGAGACCGTGAAACGGCTGCTCGTCGACGCGATCGTCAACGTCGATACGCGGCCGCTTGGTTAACTGTTAATCTTTTGTAATTGATACGGTGCGCTGCCCTGCGGAAAATGTTGATGCGGTCGCCAGCGGGTCGAGTAATGAATTAGGGGATGAATTTAATCTTGGAATGGCTGGCCGGTCTGCCAGACCACGCCGAGTTTGTTTACCTCGTTATTTTTGGACGGAGGGGGTGGTATGGCAGGATATACGTATTCGGTGTACATTTGCGTCCTGAATTTGTATTACTTGTACTATGCGATGTTTCGTATGGTAAATGCGGATGACTGACGCAGTGGCTCTGGTCTTTCAAGTTGGCACGGCGGTATATACTGCCCTCTTTAGTTAAAATGTCCTATCTAGCATTTTGAAAGAACCGAGAAAACTGAAGTTTTATCATTTACTTTGCAACATACTTATTTTCCTTCTTTCAAATTAAAACATCTTGTCATTATTTCGTAATAGCCTAATATCATTTTTTGTAATAGTTGTACCGGTAGGGAATGTATTATTAACGTACCAATTAATTAATTCTTTCAGATAAGATATTATAACCATTTTGAAAGAAGATAGGTTAAATACATTAGACTGTTTATAAATCTTTATGAAGCACGTAGACGTTTCTAACTATACTTAAAAGGTAAAAAAGTGTGGAACTTCAAATATTTCAACATATCTCAAAAAATTAAAAAATGCTAGATAGGACAGTTTAACTAAGGAGGGCTGTATAGATGTTCGTTCTATTTTCATTGAAGCAGGAAAGGCACGACGGCTCTCTCGCTAAAGTTCCCCATTTTTACCGTCCTCGAGAACCGATAAATCATAGACACGTTCGAGGAAAAATTGAACGCGGAATTGCGGCGACTTCTCGACTCCCGCGTCGCTGTTCGCCGCGCGGAGACACAAGAAGAAAACAACCTCCCAATCACGTCCCAGGAGAAAAAAAAAAAACGATACCAGCCCCTTGGTCGGTACTCCCTAATAATGACCCTCGAGCTTGTACGGCGTAAACGGTCGCCTATCGCGCATTACTACCCTCGAAGTGGCCACTCCCTTCTGGCAGGCCAAGCTCGAGTCTAATATCTCATTACCGCGCCACCAGTCAGCCGTGCCGCGCTGCCATTACGAGATTGTTTGCTCGCGGGGTCTTCCATCTAATGTATTGCCAGCTTCCTAATACCGTTCGACCGTGCACGACCGTGGGGACGTATTCGTTCGAGGGACTTTCGAACTCCAGGTAACTGACTGCGACTGGGAGAATCAACCCTTAAGCAGGCATGAATCGATGACTGATAGATTTCGCAAATGCGTGCACCCTCCTCGAGATTCGTCGATTGGCTCCAAAGTAGAGCTGTTGTTTTCGCCCGGGTACCCGTGAGACACCCGGGTAGACAAAATTACCCGGGTACCCGTGAGATACGCGGGTATACAAAAATTACCCGACTACCCGGATACCCGTGAGACACCCGAGTAAATGAATATAAGGTCGGGGCCAGATATATTGGCCGGTGAATTCGTTTTCGCGAACAGCGTTTGAGGAGAAATCAGCCACCACCATCTGACGATCGTGGATTTGTCAGTTGCAGTTGCGTGGCCCCCCAAGGGTATGGTGGGGTAACGGGAATGTTGCTCGGCTCCGCCTGAACGCAGCCGTATGGCTGTCATTTATTCTTAGCGTAATAGTTGTGTGCGTTACGAAAGCTATGCGTAGACCAATACGAGATGAAGCTATCGAGAAAGAATGTGGTGGGAGAATACCCCTCACGAAACTCACCGGCCAATATATCTGGCCTCGACCTTAGTTGATAATTACGATTTGACAGCCGATCGTCTTTCGACTTTCGATCATTTTCGGCTAACCTCACTAATGAACGGAATAAACTTCAAGCAATTAAATGTGATATTGTCTGCGCGTTATCTCACGGGTACCCGGGTATCCGGGTAATTTTTGTCTACCCGGGTACCCGTGAGATACCCGAGTATTTGACGGGTACTCGCGTACCCGGCGAGTCGAGTAGTAACAGCTCTACTCCAAAGAAGAAACCGATCGGTTTAAAGATTTCAGGCGTCCCTCTTCTCGAACACTGTAGTCGATCCTCTCGCAAAAAAACTCCCGAGAAGAAAAGGCCAGTTATTCCAATCCGTCCCGATGATTCAACGCGGGTGGGAACGGAAGGTCCCTGAAAAAGGGAAAAACAATCGGCGGGAACGAAACAAAGCGTCGCGCGGCAGGGCGACGTCTACGGAGAAAAAAGAGGGAAATCCCTGGCAGCGGGTTCCACGGGATCACGATTTGTCTCGTTAGAAGCTGGAAAATGTCGACGGAGCGCCGAGTCGGCGCTTTTCCGTCGCTGACGCCAGAAAGCATCGACGCTAGCGAAAATAATTGGCGCCTTCCCCTTGATTCTCGACGCTCGCGTAACAAGGTCCATTTCCATGGAATAACCATCAGCGGTAATTGGCACCTACAGTAGATACGCGGCCCCTATCATATTTCAGAACGTGGCCGGGGGTTGGGGGGTGGGTGAGGGGGCGTTAGGCGGAGGACAGGGGCGGAAGGGAGGCAGAGGAAGAGGAACTTCGGTCCAGGGGATGCGTCGCGGATCGCAAATGTGTGTTTTATACAGCCACGGCACCCTTTCGTTTTTCAGTATGACCGAGGGGGTGACCTTTTGCGGATAACAAAGCGCGGCCATCGACAGCTCGCTAACAACCCCTCTCCGTCCACCTTGCGAAGATCCACAGAGATATAAAGTGGCGTTGGTATGTGGTCCGAACTGTCTTTGCTGGTAGAATCTTACCTCGTGGTCTACGATGGCAACAGACGTCGGATAAAGTCGTTCGACGGACGTTGATTCGGAGACTATCACGTTGTGGAAAAGTACAAATTGGTATTAAAGGGTCGAAGGTGTTCCATGGAGTTTAAGTGCAAAATTGAGGTATTTTTTTTTATATGGGAACTCAGTTTTTGTTGTTCCTGGGAGCTAATTTTTCCCCCTCGACAACAGCGATTTAAATTTAATGGGTGGCATTACCTGCCTGGGATAGTTTGATTATCAATCATATGAAGGGAAATTGGGAAAATAAGTGTAGAATTGAGATAGCCAGTTATGTAAGTATAACTACTAAGATTGTAGAGATGTTTAAGTGGGGGTAATAAATAGAACGTAATTCTTTAACTTACCTGTATCCAAAGAAAGGAACGTGAATTTTTAAACCGTAGTTTTCTCTGTGAGGAAAACTCGGCAAATTCTGTGATTAGTTTTAAATTTAGATTTAAATTGATTTAAAAATGCCCGCACATTAGGCAAGGCGAGCTCATTTGCCTTTAATCATTCTTTAGTACCCAAGGGACGTTCTCGGTTGAGAAACGACTGAGTTAACAAGTTCAGGGAAACCAGTATTACATAATGATTTAGCAGGCCATATTTCTTCACGTTCCGATGCATTTTGATCTCCCACTAATTTCTACTAAACGAGATTTATTGTTTCATCCCGAGCGAAGTAGAACTATCGAGTAAAGTGCAATCTACCCCGGAGCGTAACGCTTCCCAATTGGGAAATGGAAGTTGCAGTTAAATGAAATTAAAATTTCTATATCCCGCGGAACAATCTCCAATTTCGACTTCGGCGGAGCGTACCGCCGCAAAATGCATTTCGGAAATGCAGGGAAAATTACCGGAGTTTCCGGCGATCTAACGTAGAAGGGACGGAAGGAATTGGATCGGCTTGTCACTCGTGATAAAACGCGATGCACGGCGTGATGCTCCAACCGAATTGAAGGACGATTTCTCTCGCGTGCTCTTACGTCGGGACGACGTAAACGAAACAAAAAGAAAGCAGTTAAGAAGCAAAGAAACACCGGCAAAAAATGGGAGCCGAACTGAGAAATACGAGCATCAGCCGCGTCGACAGATTTTCTCGCGAGCGATCGTGAAATGAATGAACAGCACACAGGAGACGTACACAAGATGTAGCATTTAATGCTCACGTTTCAAAAAACACTATACAATGGACACTCTCTAACATAGACCACCTTCGACATCGTCCTTCCTTTCACCGTCATCACGCCTGCGATCCGTGTAGTGCTCCCCGAACAGAATCGATCGCGGCCGATTACGCAAAACGATCGACGCTGTTCCCTTCTTGTGTCCCGAGACGTCCTCCTTACTCGAACTTACTTCCGGTCCTCGTTCCCGCCGCTTCCGTCCAGGGGATGCGTGGACGCGCGCGTCCCGACGCTCTTCTTACAGGTGGACGCGCGTGTCCACGTGATCCCGTTCGTAATACTAATACTTTACATCGACAGGTATCGTTTTTCGCTGTGCCTTCCTCCACCCCATCTCTCATTTCTCACGAATTCTCTCTATTTTCTCGCGATTCCGAATGAAACGACCCCTTCACCCCTCCGAGAAGTCGAACGAAGTCCCGACGAATAGGAAAAACTAAATTTCTTGCCCCTAATCGCGAATCATCGTTTCCGCGCGATCGCGGTATCACAATCGTGGATGAAAATGTATCGAATATAGCGGTCACGATTTCATAGATGTACAGAACACAGTTCGATTTCATTCGTTTTTTTTTTTTAATTTATTTGCCGTTCCTCTTGTTTTTTTTTCTTTTTTTTTTACTTAAGGGTGTCAATAGGTCGTCAATACGCAAACAGTTGAAAAAATCTGATTCCATACCGATATAATAAATTTTTAGCTTACTATACACATCATCGTCACCATCAGCGTAATCATAATCATCATCATTACCATCGTATCGTCGTCATCATCGTCGTGGTTATCAGCATCATCGTCAGCGTTTATCGTAATCGTTTTACCGCTCCGCGATCATAATGACGGCGGCGATCTTCCGGGCCGACGTGGCGACCCCGGCCGTCGTTATCGTACGCGTCATTATGATCATCGCCGTTCGCAATCGCCACTCGGACGACACGCTCGCTAACGTCATCGTTCTCTCCGTAATTACACGATAATTATACATTACTTTCCCTCTCTTTCGCCTAGCACACGCGTAGATTCTGTTTCTCTCTCTCTCTCTCTCTCTCGTTCACGCATACTTACACTCTCCTCCCCGGTTACCTGCCACGCGCACAGACTCACCACCCTTCACTCACGCTGCATCACTCTCTCTCTGTCGCCCTGTTATAACCGCTCGTGTCGCCGCTCATAAAATCTTTGTTTTAAGTTTCTTTACCCTCTAACATGATTATTACTTAGATACCTTACTGTTACTTCGTATACATTTTTAAGGCGATGATTCAATCGGGTGAACTCATTTAGAAAACACGAACAGCCAATAAACGTCGTCCGTTCGCCGCCGTCTTCGAATCCCTTATCCGCCGGGGCGTCCGACCCACCCTCCGCCTGGCGCGGAGGGGTAGCGCCGCCGCCGACTCTCCGTTAATCGTTCGTGCGATCCTGTCCGTATTCCTCGTCGCCGGGCATTTCTACGAAAATATTGATCGCGTTCTCCGACCGTCCGGGGCCGCGAGGGGGGTGGTTGTGTCAGCGAGCGGGGTAAAAAGACGGAGAAAAACGTCCGCGCCGCTGGACTTCGGCTCTCTCTGCACCCTGCGACCAAACGGGAACGCTACGACCCGCGCCTCGTCACGCTCCTCTGGCCAGACCGTCCATCTCCGTCGGTGAAAAAATAATTCAGTTGCCGATACATGTGCTGTGCTCTCGCATTCGTGTAATTTCAATTCTCGAGCTTCCCTCGAGCGTGCACCTTGGGAAAACGATCAATTCTAGATTCTTTTGAGTTCGTACAAACCCTCCTAAAATAGGTGATCGAACTTTTAATTCTAACCATCTTAGGAGTCGCAAGAAGTCGCGTAACTTAGAATGTTCTTAGAGATTCATTATCCATTATTAACTATTTCGATGACAATATGCGTTACCACTACTTGCTACTAATAAAAAAAAGGTGATAATGCTTGTATCTTCAATTTTACTTGGGGTGTCTGCAACTCGGGAGGGAAGTACGATTTTATTCGCGATCCCGGGGGCAAGTAGAATAGTCCCGCAATGCACAGCCACGTCTGTTTGGAGACTCCGTGTATTCTACTCTGGTTGAAGGGTTTGGTTGAAATTTCTCGCGAGCGCGACGTTCGATCCGACGCGTCCTCGCTGACGGCCAACGGCGCGTGCCTCAACAAAATTAAACAATATATCGTTCAACAAATAGAATTCGTAAAAAACGCGACGCCCCGGTGATGGCCGCCGACGGCGAGGCGCTGACCACGTCCATGATTGTCTCGTACTTGATAATCATTTATGAATACGATTGTTCTCGTGCGCGGCTCGCGTGCGAGAAGATGGCTCGTCCAGTAGCACCGCAAGTCCTACGATAAAAATCGTTTCAGGAGTCAGAACGACGCGTCCGGTTCGGCAAGCGATTAAAACTCCATGGGTCCCCGTGGTAAAAACCGTCCGTCCACTAAAAACGACGGGCAAACTCGATTTGCCCGTTAAAAGGTTTAAAAAAGTTGCGTTGCCGGCGCTGCTGGACGATTTCCATCAAGCATCGCGATTCTATTATTTTTCCTTTCCCCGTCGTCTCGTTGCGTATACCATCGCGTGTATCCTGGTGGGTGTCTCGTTCGTTGGCGATAAATTTCAACCGGCCGACCGTCGCCTGGGATTTTTCATTCGGATCGTCTTCGAACGGAATTTCGAATTTCGCGCGGAGGATCGCACGATCGATTGCGACGCGTCTCGACGAGCGTCAGAGAAATCTCTCCAATTAACGCCAGGACCTAAACTGACTTCTCTCGCACCTGAGTCTTTCGGTATACGTGGGTTAACTTTTGTTTCTTTTTTTTTTCTTTCAGTATACTAATACGCCGCCGTGACCGGGCTGGGATGGGGAACCGGAAGTGATCGTTTCCCGTTGTTGTAAGTACTGCTACTCGATCTGGAGGATCGTTGACGCAAGGAAAGTTGTCGATGGACGAGAAACGACACGATCGGTTCGCCCCCGATGGCCGCGGGATAGCGGCAAGAGCAGTGTGTTTACATTTAAAATTTTTATACAAGATTTGCGTGTATGCGGGCGTATTGAAAATATCGATAAAATTTGTCTCGTATGCTCTGCGTCTCTCTCTCTCTCTCTCTCGTTCGTTCGCGTCCTCTTTCTTGCAGCCTGCCTCACGGCCTCTCTCGGATCTCCCCGTCGCGGCCGCCTTTCGTCGATTCGAATACGCGATAGTTTCGGAACGATGATCCATCATCGTCGTATCGCGGATTCGATCGGCGAAAGATCCAGTCGCGCGCTTTCAAATTTCGCGCGATCCGCCTCGACGGGGAATCCGTGTCGTTACATCGTCGTAAATCCGCTGCTGACGTATAATCGACGTTTAATTTAATTAAATTTTGACTCTCTCTCTCTCTCGCTCTCGCTCTTTCTCTCTCTCCCTCGCTCGCTCGCTCCCTTTCTCTCACTCTCACACACTCTCCCACCCTCGCTTAATAAACAGGCTCTGTTCCGTGGAGTATCGTTACAAAGGGTGTCGCGAAAATTCGTTCGCACGAAAAACCGTCAACGCCTCTGTGTCCTCGCGTGTTTCGTTCCCTTCTTGCTTTCTCTCTTCGTTCCTATCCTGTGTTTCACGTGTGTCAGAAAGATTTCGAAAAATTAAACAGAATTTTACGATGAATGTTATAAAGATTTATCAAATGGTGTTCAATTAGATTAAATAATCGAGGAGCAAGTATTTTTCTGGGTGGAAATCAATCACTGTATGGAGATCAATTGAATAATATTATAATTGACGTTATAATATCGTTAGAATTGAATTGAAATTGAATCGTCTTTTCAATGTCTCTTGTTCTATTTCACCGCAATACTCGGTTTCAAGCAAATCCAAAGAACCTAAGACCGCTCGCTTTTACGTTCGCGCCATTTACATTGTTTCAAGATCCCGACGAAATTTCGTTCGACCCCGAAGTGCCTAACGACCATTTCATCGCGAGATCCTTCGAATCTACGAAATTTCATCTCATTTCCAAGGGTGATCCTGGAAATCGATGGAATTTCAACGAACCACAATGTCGATACCGCGTAACAGGAAAAATTCGAGCGGAATTTCGTTAGATTCCAATCTTTCCCTCTTGCGTTTACAATTTTCGCGAAACTTCATCGTAAACTCGTGGAAGCTCTTCCTGGAAACTCCTCCGGGCGTGAGGTCAAAGGCCAAATTGGTTACTTTTCCTTCCACGGGGAAGAAAATAAAAACTTAAGTCGCGCAAAGCCGGTTCGTTTGCATCGGGGTATGTCTGAGCTGAAGGGGATGAAGTTCGATCCGATTTCCCTTTACCAAGAAAATAAATGAATCCAGTACTACTAGCGTGTGTCCCAAGCACGATAAAACAAACAACGGTGTTAAAAACAATCAGAGGAAAAGCAACGAAGATCGAGAAAGAAAGAAGAGGAACACTCGTCCCTCTCGAACCTGCTCGTTAACGCTCGTCTTTCCCGATTCATCCTTCAACCACCGTGCCGAGGATCTCACTGGTCCGCGGTTTCTCCATTCATTACCTACCCCTCTCGGGACAGGAAAAAATGGAAAGACGAGCGAGAGGTGTCCGCGCACTCGCAAACACCGTGGGCCCTCCCAATCGAATTCCGCCCTTTCTTCCCCTTTCACGTTCGCGGCGCGACTCAATTAACTATTTATACACAATATATTATATAATAAACTGTAATCGTGTACTCGTTCGCCCTTTTAGGTTCTTTTAATTATCCTTACGGTGTGGGGAGACGGGGCTGGGGTAATTAACGCTCCTTTCACGCGTGCATATGCCTGGCTTGTCTATGTATGTGTGTGTGTGTGTGTGAATGTGAGTCATGTGTATTTCTGTACGTGTACGTTTCGTATAGCCTGTCTCCGTGACTTGTACGTGTGTCTGCCCTTCTCTCTGTGTGGAGTCGGATCAGGTGGGGTGGGAGTGATCAGACCGCGTCATCGAGCTAATCGATGATGAAACGTCCGATCCTCTCGCAGGTATCTATACTTTTGTATTTATATATTTATATATATATATATTTCTTTCATATATAATCCCTCACCGTAGTCGCTCGCGTGAAATATCCACTTTCTCGCGCTCATGCACTCGCACCACACACGTTGGGGGGTCTCTTCTACCTGTGCCGTGTTCCTCGTCCTCCTCCGTGCGGGAATTTTTCCTCTTTTCCCCGCTACGCGATCCCGATCTTCTTCTTCTTCACGCACACCGAATCACAGCGACACACACGAGATATAATCGTCCCAGTCCAATTAAAACGCTCTCGCTTAGTGTATTATATTACAACCGGAGCCACGTGTTACTTCAGTTATGTATATATTTATAATATACATATAATTACTTCTTCCTTTAATTAGTAAATTCATTTATAATTAATAACTGTACAAATTTCAATGTCACCTATATTTTATATATGCAATGCGAATGTGGTCGACGCTCGAGTCCGGCACACGCGTCGATTCCCATCCTTTCTTCATCCCCGTCCCAGCCATTCATCCCTTATCCGTCGCTCTCCGATACACAGTTTCTCCCCGCGCTATTCGCCCGCCGTTGCACCCTTCGTTTCGCTGAAACGTTTGCCAGTTTTTTTTTTTTTTTTTTAAATCGTTCCTCCGCTTCCTTCAAACACCATCCATCGCGCCTCGTAAAATTCTTTTCCCTATTTATATTTATTTATATACCCGTACAGATATATACACATGGATGCGTCTCTGCGTGCGAGTGTGTGTGTATATACATATACATGCTCCTCGAACTCGTACTCTATTTTTCCAGCTTCAGTCCCTCGGTTGGTTCTTTCCCTCTTCCTCCGCGTTTTCCGCTAAAGCTCCGCCCTTGCATCCTTGCCCCGTTTCGATCGTCGCCTTCGCGCGTGTACGTTGTTCCTATCTACTCCGTTTGCGAGCACCGGGTTCGCCGCCCCCCCCATCTTTTCACCCCCCTCCCTCCCCTTAATTGTACACGCTAAATTGCCTATAGTATCACTCTTCGTTACTTCGTCCCCCTGTCTCCTATTATATCGTTAATAATAGCTCGATCGCGACCGTATTAAAATTTAACATTTAAATTCTTCGATCACTACAATATTACACCGCGACATTTGTACACAGAACAATCACATGAATTTCCAACGCGGCTCTCTCCCACGTCGCCGAGCCGCACCACCCCCGTTCTTCCTCCGTCCGTTCCTGGCCACCGGTGTCCCGCGTACGATGCCACTGGGGCTGGTCCTTCGTCTTGCAACCGCGGAGATTCGTTCCCGGTGTACGTTCCACCATCCTCGCGGAACGTGCCCTCCGACTCGAACGCCCGCACCCTGTATTTTTTTTTCTTCTTCTTCACCGTAGGACCGACGAACCGTTCCCCAATCTGCTCGAACATCCGCATCGTGTGCCCCTGACTCGGGTATCCGGTACCCGCGAGCTTCGACGTACGGTAAGCGGCGAGAAATCCCTTCCCCGCTGCTCGCCCTGGTAGCGGCGAGACCGCTTCCTCGTTGCCCAGCTCGCTTCACGCCGGCCGGGGCACGCTGCTTCCGTCACGCTTCTACGTTCCCCGTTCCGCAAGAACCGTCATTCGACCGTCTACCTTGACTCGCGACTACTGCTGCAACGTGACAAACCAGCAGGCATTAACGCAATTGTAAAGCATCGCCAGTATTGGGAATGGGCACTAACATCAACGCGAACATTTGACTGATTTTAGTTAATTCTGACCGTCGGTCTTTCTTCCCTCCAACTCCCCATGTTCTGTTTCTGTTTGAGTTTTTTTCCCTGTGTTTATATACAGATTTGCTTCTATTGCCCAACGAACTATAGTCTCTATTTTCCCTCCTCCCTCTCCCTTCGGGTCCCAGCAGCGAACGGAGTACCGGGAGAAAGGTGGCGGTCACCCATCTTTCCCCAGTCCCCGCCCCGCGATGTTTTACTTCGGTGATCTAACGAGAACCGGTGTTTCCATCGCGGCCACCGCCGCTGGTCCCCACGTTATACGACCAATTGTCAATTAATTTTACGCTACTTGGCGTACTGTTCGCGTTAGTGCCCCCTCCCCGCTGTTCCGAGCAGCCCAGAATCGAGCAGGCTACTTTGCCACGTACCTTTATAAGTGATGTCCATAGTACTCTGGCGGGTAATGGTACTGATTGTGGAAGGTGGGATCACCGGGCGGCCGGTGCATCATGCTCGCCGCCTGTCCGTCCATCATGTAGCCCATCGTCGCATCCGGACTGTACGCCCCGCTCGGACCTGCGGACAATGGTGGAAACACTACACGTTACTACGGTTAGATCTCTGTTCCGTAATTGGCAAGCGGCTATTGGAAAAGCTCGCCAGTACCCTCGACAGCGTCATCCTCCAGTTCTCTGTCGGTGTTCTCTTGGAAAATTGCGAGCCCGGACGGCCGATAGACAGTGGCAGTGGAGGATGGTCTGTCGATTCGTGGGATTCTGGCGAACTGTGTACTGTGATTGATCGAAGTCACGTTTATTCCTTACATAACACGTTTGTCGCGTTTCTCTTCAGAGAAGATAGCCACTACTTACTTAGTTCTTTCATGCTAAATTATCAACCTAAACGTGACGTCGACCAAGATGGACGCGGTCATGTCTCCCATGGAACGATGGAATGTCGAATTTCTAATTGCGAAATGAGAGAGTAGGTGATCAACGAAAGGATCGTCGATGCGTCGAATATATATGAACCACGGAGGCCAGCGATTGTAATATCGCTAAACAGGATCAGAAGGGCGCGCAACGTCGGTAATTCACTCAGACTGGAGACATTCGCGTGGGGCATATAGGGATTGAATCTTCGGCGACGGAGCTCCGGAGCGGCTCGGTCGAACGCGACGACAGCTCCTCTCTCTTTTCGTAAGCGGTAATGGAGCCCGGAATCCACGGGAGGCTCCCCTAGTTTTAATGTCGGTATCTTAATGTATATTGCCGCGATAAATCAAGGGCACTGATTGCGTCCTACCCTCCGGCACCAATACAAGCCGGCACGCGGTTCAGCGGGACGCGGGGGAAGTGGAGGAGTCGGAACGCGTCATCGAAATCTCGAACGAGAGCCCGGAGAGCCAGGCATTGTCGGGCACACTCTTCTAAGCCTTTCTTATGATAAATCTGAACGGACTATCTCGCCCGCATCGAGACGCAGATTATTATTAACCTGCCCAATTCGTAATTTCTGCCTCGTCGAGGGTGTAATTATTGCGCACATTGGTAAATTGGGTAAAATTATATTGTATAACACTTATTTTTGTTGTTTTTCCGTCCTCTTATTAAAGTGCGCGATCGCCACTAAAGACCAGGCGAAAAAGCATCCAGGGTACGCAGGAGATACCAAACTAATGCGAAGATAAACTTGGCTAATCGCTCGTTCGCCTCCGTGCCAAGATCTCTTCCCCTAAACCGATAAATGGCTTCCCCCACCCTGCTCCTCGTTTTCCATAGCTCAACAAATTTCTCATCAGCCATTTGTCAGAAAGCCAGAGGGATCTCGATTCTTTCCTTTTCTCCTCGTAACGATCGGTCCCCTCTTCTCTGTTCGACGAGCAGCACCGAGTTCTTCCTCGCCGTGACGCCATCGCCGTTTCAAGCAAACTCGCCGCGCTTTACTTCGCCCGCCACCGAGCCGTAAATCACAATTATTGCGAATGTTCTTTACCTTCCTCTCTTTATCCGTTTCTCCTGCTTCCTTCCAAGTGTTTTTCTGCCGCGACCCGCGAATTCCATCCACCCCGACGGATCTCTTTTCCCGTTCTTCCCCCACTGGAGATGAGAAACTCGGCGATGGGGTGCAATGTTATGCAAATTATCTTTTTTCAGACTGCTCTCTGGCGTTCGTTGGACTTTCGGGAATATTGCTTGTAGGTTTTGTTTCTTATTCCGAAGGGGTAGTATTCGCAACATAAACGGGGGTACGTAAAAGGATTTTTTCAGGAGAACTGATAAAATTGTCAAGTATTACAGAATTCTGTCTAAAGAGGAAAATTCTGCTGCAATGTTATTTCCTCTTTCAGCGGAACAAAGGTCCAACGGCACATTGGATTTCGTGGCGAATGGCACATTGACCGGCGACACAAAACTTCGCCCACTACTAGCACTACCGTGTCTACAATCTCCAATAACTTCAACAAAGTATTCGCAAGCCCTCCAGCCTCGATTTACCAATATTCGCGAAAATGCAACCAAAAAACGAAGGAGAACAAAGAGCACTTGTGCGAACAGAAAACATATATGTAGAACTACCACTCAACGCGAAGTGGGAATTGAATTCGTCCCGAAAACATGTGCGAACTTCGGATAGTGGAAAATTTGAGGATTTCAAGCACGAAGAGAATAGCGGAGGATAATTCCAGACTTCACCAACCATTGAATAGTTCTCCATGCACGGTAGCACCAACGAATCCTATTTCTTCTACCAAAACGCATCGACGAATGGAAGGGGAGGTAGAAGCACGAGAGAATCGCGCGAGGGATGAAGGAAAAAGGAGCGAACCGAGGCTCGATTCGTTTTCCTGCGTGCGGCAAAGATCCCGCGGCGTAAAGGATCGACAGACCGTTTTCCACCAATCACGGGAGCCCGAACGATTATCGCGGATCCAATAAAACCGACGAGGGAACGATCCTCGGGAAAGAAACGAGCGTCTCTCGTTCTCGCGGCCTATCCGGTGGAATGTAGCCTCGCATTATGGCCGGTACGATATCCCGCTAACGAGGGATGCGCGCTTGTAGTGTGATTAAACCGCGCTATAACGCAGCGGGGCGCCCTGGGATGGCCAGGACCGGCCACAATATGGGAAATTAAGGAATCGTGCGCGCGGGAGGCGATCCGAGGAATCGAACCGAGGATAAGATACTCTTTCCAGGACGAGTCGCTTACTTCGTCTCTTTCTGTACGTGCAAATTGCGTCGTTAAGCCTCGTAAGGCGGCTCCCTCTTCGCTTCATCCCGGGCCCGCCGATTATTCCCTGCGAGATTGCCCCGCGAATCGAAAGTTACGCGCCTGGGCGGCAGCCGCTTCATTCCTGGAGGGAGAAGGATGCCGGACTTTCTTCGTTGGAACTCCAGTTTCTGTAGCCTTTCGTTTGGTGATCAGAAACGAGTGTCTCCTCTTCGAGCGGATAGTTGGACACTTTGTTACTACCGAATATCTACCAATAAATTTCCTCAGAGTGCACTTGCACCCATCGCTACTCGCAGCCCACATTACACGACCAACGATTAAACCTACATGACTCCATCCCCCATGCCCCCATCCCCTCTATCGACAGGAACAAAAGAATCGATGGTATCTCCTCCGGTCATCAGATCCTTATCGAGCCCCGCAGTGATTCGCTATCGACCTCGCCGGCCACGGTCCTGCCGCAAAAACTCCCGAGGCTCTGCCGTCTCCTTCTCATCACCCTTTAATAAACGAAGACGAACCATCGGGAGATATGATCGCCAGCTTAATGGCCAGTTCTTACGGCGCCTTTGAGTCTCGTGGAGATAGCACTTCAGAGTCGTACGGGGAGTTCGTTAGCCGCTTCCTCCATCGCGGAGCGACGTTACGTTTCTTCAGGGTCGAGACCGTGCAGGGGCGAAGATCCATCCAGCGGCGACACAAGCCCGGGGCTCACGGCGTAACGAGAAGCCACGGGAAGAACTCGCTGCGTAACGCAATAAAGCCGCCCCAAGATCCGTGTGTTTCGACACCTAGTAAATCCGCAAAGCTGCTGGTTCCTCGCCTCCGCACGTTCTGGACCCTCGCCGACCCTGCCTCCCCAAACTACAGCCAGTACCGTCGTGGCCGGTGATTTATTCACAGCCGTTTACCACCGCTGGAAGAGGCTCGCGTTAATTGCGGACGCGCCAAGTTACGGGAAAGTATGTCGAGGATGCACCGGAGACCAACTTCCAGGGCGTCGTTTCGGGGGCTGATGGGGACCGAAAGGAATTCGAATCGAGGACTGGAGGAACGAGTTCGAGGGGTCGTGTAATTTGCTGGCGGCTGGGGCCTCCTTAAACGATCATGAAATAACAAACTCCGTTTCGTTGTAGAAACGAACAATTTTTCAGTGAATTAAAAAACTCGCCTATCGTACCGACACACCACTGACGCTGCATTATTCCCTGCGAGCTGCATTGTTGCCCGTCGGAGAAGCATCTACGCTCGGTTCCCTCCAACGTTCGCGCATTATACGTAGAATTGAATAATGGTCGAATTACAAACGATTACAAATTGCAGGCGTGTGTAATAAATAGCCGGCGAACTGATTAATAAGGGAGCGTTAAACTGCGCATCATTATAATCGATGATAAATTATGCGAGCCACTGGCCGCGCGGAGGTCACCGCTGCAATTTATGACAGTGTTCAGAAGCGGTTCTCCGAGTGTACGTATCGAATCAATAAAATCGAACTCGCCCTGCGATAATCTATATCCCGAAAGTACTTGCTCGTCGAAAAGAGAAGCTTTCTAACACTCGTCCGTCCCGAGGAAACTATCCGCAGGTCACTGGACGTCGCTCCACTTTCTACACCGTCGAAAAGAACGTGGCAGCTGCAACAGATCCTCCGTCGTGGCGAGTCCACGCGACACTTCCACCGGCAGCTGCGTCGCCGATATAACGCAATTATTCCCCAAACGCCCCTCCAACTCCCCGGCCGCATTCGCGGTTACCTTTAATCAGCGTGCTCGGGCGGACCGCAAAACACGGAAAGACACGTTCGAGCAGCCGCCTAAAGCGTATCTATTACGCCGAGGAAGATAATCCCCCCTCGGAAACGAGGTAAAACTTCGAAATCCGTTTTGCAAAGGGGAGAGGTCTGAGGTGGTGGCGAGCGAGAGGCGGCGTTCCCTCCGCGCGAACGCCAACACGGGAACAACATTAGTAACTTATGGTTGCGGCCTAGCTACGGATGCCTGGCTGCGTTTCAGACCAGCAGATCCGGAGGTACGGAAGCGTGTAAGGCCGGCGCAGCAGCGCCTAGACGAGGCCCTGGAATCTCTTGCGGGGAGGGGGGGAGGTGGAAGGAGCCAGCTTCTGAAGTTAGTTGCAGGCGACACGGCGAGTTTCTGCCGGAGTTCCGTGCGGAGTTCGCGCGGAGTTCCTCGTTTCTAGCCGTTCGGGCATAACCCGAGCCAACCGGTCGCCGAGTTTGCCAGAGGCTTTCACCGGCGGAACGGTGTGAAAACCGCGGAAGAACGGGCGCCAGAAGGAGAAGCTGAGAGTCGGAGAAAGACCGAGAACGTGATAAATATGAGCAGTCTAAGTAACAACCATCAGTTCCCCCCACGGAGTTCACAGCGTGGCCGACTGTAGTAACGAACTTCCGGCAAGATTTAAGGGTGGCTGCAAGTTCGGCCCCGCTCTCACCTCCCCCTCTGTCCACCCGCCGTGACCTCGGGCGGAATTGACGACTTAATTAGCGATGGGCAGGCACTGTGAACGCTCGCGGGGAGATCCGTTTCTTCGGGAGAATTACTTCGGCGTTGTTGGATCGGTTCGGGGCGCGTTGTTCAGCATTGTGTGAACGTATGGTGGGCTCCTTGGGGTATATCCATGTAGGATCACGGAAAAAAGGGAAGTCGCCTCAACGGGACTCGAACCCGCGATCCTCGGGTTCGTTGCGCGCTGGCCAGCCGCCTTAGCCACCTCGGCTACCGCTGACTCCCCATGTTTCGTCATTCCGTGTCGTCCTCTTATGTTATGGGGGTTCCTGATCCCACATCCATATGTACTTCGTCTGTTAGGAAGCTTGTACCGTATCGACACCGTTGTCAGTGACGACTTCAATATGTAGGTAGTATAGAAAGGCAAGTCGCGGATAGCGCGTGGTCAGGTTGGCACTCAATGACTGACGAGAATAGGATTAAGATATAGCTTTATTAAAACAGTATCGCACGGGACGGTTCCTCCAGCCAACGTCTTTCGTCGGTCGCCAACAGAGAACTACTCTTAACTGTCGAATCTCTCCTCAACGGTCCCCCATGACTCACTACTATTCCGTCGCTAATACGCCATCGGCGGTCGATCGTTTGTCGCGCGATCTTCTGTAACCTTATCCTTAAACCAACAATCGTTTGGGACTGTCGGCGACGATCGCCGACTGCCTAGCTAATCTACCTCGGTTGGCACCATCGTCATCAAAATGCCTACAGTAGATACTTATAGCGAATTCGGGAGACCCGCACTGAGTGCAACTTTTAGCCAATTGGAAGCGAGAAAACTCGCACTCAGTGCGGCCAGTGCGGGTATCCCGAATTCGCTATTAGGTACATCATCGAAAGCGACTGAAGAAAGTCTGAACAACCTTGAACGCCATGAGACCCAAGGAAGGCTTCCAGAAACTGATCTCTCGAGGAGCCAGCAGGATGGCGGTAATATCCATCGAGAGCCAAACTACCCTCGAGTCCAAGAGTCGGAGGGACAAAGAGGGTCGCGGAAGATCGTCACGGTTAGCGGATAGCAGAGGGAGCCAAACCCCCACCCATCCCGTTGTCCATGGCCCTCGGTTCACGAGCAGGCAAATTCCGAGAGGTCGTCGAGACACGGGGAAGAAGACGAAGCAGCGGCAAGGGCGGGGGAAGGGTGATCCGTCGAGCGGAAACCGGAAATGTGCTCCGGAACCTTCAACAATCCCTCGATGAAACTATTGGTCATCCGCGACGCAATACCGGATACGCCGGATCTAATAACTCATCCGCCTGCTGCCTTGTCTCTCCCACTCTCTCACACCCTTTCCCTCTGTCTCTCGTATTTTTTTTTTCTCTCTATTCTGCGTAGAACGTCGTCCCATCCCATCGCCCCCTCCACCTCTCTCCGTCTCATCGTGCGTTTCCTAGCATTGTTCCGTTCCGACGGCGATCCGAGATAATGGTCGTCGTGGCCAGGGAATAATAATAATATCGGCGTAACGGAGGCCGGCGTGTATTGTCACGATCTACAATGAATTTCTGTCGAATCGTTCGCGGCCGCGCTATTGTCGGCACGTTCCAATCGTAAATGGTATGATTAAAACGGCTAATGGAAACAATTGCGGAAACCGGTTGACGTCGTCACGCGCCGCTTGCCCTGGCTTTATATCGTATTGTCAAAACGCGCCGTCTAGTTCGGTGATTTACGCTTGGCCGAGGCGTGCACATACCACGGCTGCCGTTTTTCGCAGAACTGGATCGTCGCGGGATGGAATTCGTCAGGATCGTGGAGCTCGAACGGCAAACGAAGGTTCAAATCGCAACGCGGCAGCCAAGACTGACTTCGCTAGACGGTCCAACCATCGTCAGAGCTTCCAGAATATCCAAGATCAGCCACAGAGTCCGTGACTCGGGCGTTTATTAAAAGATCAACGCTCCAGAGTGTCTCCCCCAAGAGAAGACACAAATTTCCCGACAGGAACTCAAGGGGCTCCATGACAAAACAATGCGTCCCAGAGACTGCAACCCTTAAAACGATCCCTCTCTCCGCGGGATTGCTGGCTGGTGTGATATACGGCGCGACGTAATTGCAGGAATTTAATCAATCAGAGATATATCGTAGCGGGAGTGCAAGGACAGCCTTGCCAAGCTGAGTTAAGCCCTCGGGGAGTCTCATTTAAGATAAACCCGGCCTGGACCGAGTCTCCGGCGCGGCAACCACCGTCGACTACCTTGTCCTCCTGGCGAATGATGAAACGCCAGGACTACTATCCTAGATTCCCTGCCGCCGAGAGTCTCTTCCACCCCGTTCCGCCTTGTTCGAGCCTCGTCTACTCTTCTTGCAGTCGTTAGAACAGGAAACCCTCGCCCTCTCCCTTACTTTTTCCACTTTACAAGGGTGTACGTGGCGAGGGCCGCGTACGTGCACGGACCTTCGCGCGGGAGGGTCTAGGATCGTGTACACGGGAGTGGAAACCGGCACACACAAAGCCGCCCCCCACCACACACGCCCCCGCTCACCCCCTGCGACCCTCTGATATATAGCCCCTTGGAGGTCGATGACTTCCGCTATTTTTCTTCCGCTGTCTCCAGCAAGCAACTTCCCCTTTCCTAACGTGCACCCTCGCCCGGCCGTTTCGGTTCTTTTCCTACGCTCCTGGTCTCCGGGATATCCAGCGGCGGACATCATCGATCGGGGCCGGCTGGATATCCAGGAACGCGGAACGTTCCGGGAACGCGTTCTCGGGATCTCCGGGAAATCGAGCTCGAGGCGGTGGGCGCCGGCCTTTTGTTCGCCCCCGCGGCTAGGAATAAGAATCGAGCACTGGCTTCGATCGCATTCTTGGGCGGAGCTACGGCGATGTTTCGTGCTTGTGAACGCGATGGTTTCGCATATTGCAAGAGGACTTGCAACCCTTTTGACTCTCGGAACTGTGGGAGACGGTGAAAGAGCTGTTACGTGCATTAAAGCCGGATGATTAGAGTTGAACGTGTTAGGAAATAGCGAAGCAAAGTATACCTAAGTAGTGATGGGACTGATACCAATACTATTGATGATATTCAATCAATTATAAATATCGATATGCATTAAAATGTTATGTACTTGGTATCAATCATCGATACCGATTCTTCTTCAACCGATACCATATCAATACTATACCGAATCAAAACCGGTTTGATACTTTACGAAATTATCGATACTTGTCAATCATTTGGTAAACATTTATTTAATATTTACACTTCATAACCTATCTTCCTCGTCGCTATATCTCGGATGAGAATTCGACCACGCACAGCTCATTTCACGCGATGCTATTACTTGGAACAGTCGGTGCTGGGTGCCCAGGAGGAACGCAATATCGATTTGCCGGGGAACGCGCTGGACGAAGCGCTTATTTACGAATGCATAAGCAACGAGGATTGCAACGCAGATTTTTGTCGTATAAGATGCAGAACAGCGAGGAAGAGTGCGCCGAAGGGATAGGCGGGAAGGGACAGAAGGGGCGGAAGGAGGAAGAGCAAGCATACGAAGCAAAGAGAGGGTAGCAAAGAAGCTACTGCATTTATGGATGTCCTCCCCGTGACAAGCCGAAATTAATTTACCCCCCTCCCCCGCGGCCGCGGCGTTGGCATATTTTAACCCAGTTTTTTTCTAACCGATCGACTCCTAGCCCCCCACTCCGGGCTTCACATAAATTTCTAGCGACCAGACAGACGGACGGACGGATCGGGATTCGCTAAATCTGCCCAGCGATTCGATAAAACCCGAGGATCGCTCGCGGCTGACTGGCTCCTTAGTTGACGCGATAAATAATTAATGATCGAAGGACGGGAGACGAGGAGCGAGACAGATAAAGGGACGACGGGAAGAGCGTATATATCGCCGGGGTCCTCGCGGTCCATAAAACATTTAATATTTATAAGGTACGAAGCGCAGACGGGGCCACGGAGAGGGGAGGCCACCTCTCGGATATACATTATCGGATCTCATGCGGCCCATACGCTATTTAGATATTTTAATTAACCGATTGGCTATAAATTATGATAATTAAGGGGCCTAAGGCCGAGGGCTCACCTCGACGGTCTGCCCACGCCGTCGAGCCGCGCGTTGTTTTGCGGCCACCGAGATGTCACCGGCGACATGTGCGCGACGCGAGCCGTCTAGACGCTAAACAGCCGGATTTCGTCTCGAATTCTAATATTAGAAGCGTTTCTGGAATTTTCGCGGCCGGATCGTGAAACGTACCTCGAATACCCGGCAATACGATCCCACTACTTACATAGTGTACTCGCTCGGCGGTGCGAGAACTCAACTTCTTGACCGTCAGACGTGCGCAATAACGAGTTTTAACGAGGCGAGCGGATGCAACAGCCCCCGGAGGACCCCGTCAATGGATTACAGAAAGCACTCTTAACAGTGTCAATAAACGGCGGTTATGAGCGCCACAAACGTCGGAAGTGTCTCTCCTTACGACGGGCATAAATAAAGCCGCGCACCGGCCGGCCGGTCGTTTAAATGTCGCGAGGCAGCTCGGTCCGTGCGAGCGCGGCTCGGTCCGTAGAGCTAAGGTCGGGGCCAGATATATTGGCCGATGAGTTTCGTGAGGAGTATTCTTCCATTCGCAACGTTTTCTGACTCGCTCTCGCGTTGCCAGAAAAAGAGTGAACCAGAAGTGGAGGGGATAGCGCCGAGCTCTTAACGCGTAGGCCAAACCGAGCTCTTAGCGTAGAGATACATACATCAGAATAGGTGTGCGTTGTGAGGAGTATTCTTCTATTCTCAACGTTTTCTGACTCGCTCTCGCCTTGCCAGAAAAAGAGTGAACCAGAAGTGGAGGGGATAGCGCCAAGCTCTTAACGTGTAGGCCAAACCGAGCTCTTAGCGTAGAGATGCATACATCAGAATAGGTGTGCGTTAGCTGCGAAAACGAATTCACCGGCCAATATATCTGGCCCCGACCTAGTCGGGGCTCGTTCTTCTTGCTCTTCCCCGTCGCTCACCACCGACTCACGTACATCGGTCGCGATCAATCGATATCGCTGGACGGTAATCACTTAACGTTCAATTTCTTAATCGAAGACCGCCTCCCCCGCCGCCGCCCGGTCGCCGATCGAACGACTTTATTTCGGAACCAGAGAGCTGCGTACCCTCGATAAATTTCCGAGGGGTTCTTTCGGGGCGACGCCGCTCGAAATTCGTCGGAATTTACGACGGTGACGCGTGGACGGAATACGCAGGTGTGTTTCCAGGGAGATTTCGCGAGGAGAATTTCAGGGCATTTGAAAACGGGGAACGCGGTTTCGTCTGCGGTCTTAGATAAGCTCGTTCGGTTTTTGGAAACGGTGGGGAGCATTGATTTCAGACGGGAATACACAGCGGAGGGGGTTGAATGTGTTTCGCGACGTTCGTTGGACGTGCGAGTCGAGAATCGAACGGGCCCCCGGTCAGATGTACGATAAAGCGACTTAACAGCCGGGCCAACGGCGTCGATGCGTTTCCACGATACCGACTCTCGCCACCCCCTGGCCAACTCGAGCCAGGTTTCTTCCTGGTCGCCATTACCGCGGCGGAGGCTTGATGGCGAAAGTGGTCTAGGGGGCAAACGGTCAACGAGACTCGAGATGAGATAGAACAGGCCATTATGGCCACGCCGATAAGATAGGTCCACCCCTCCGTGATACGTGGTGGCCACCGAGAAGCCTTCTGGCCACGGTTTGATACACCGGACGCGATCCACGGCATGAAAAATCTAACTGGCGGAGACGAGAGCGGATCGAGGGGACGAGGAACGAGGGGGGGTGGAGGGCGGAGGGGTTGACGGCAATGGGAAGGGTGGAACGAGAGGGAGGCCACTGTCCAGCGCCCTCCGAGAAACTCGGGCCTTATCTTTTCATACCGATCGTGACCGTCCAAGACTTCATTTCCGTGCTCGAGAAACCACCCCAACCGTCGCGTCGGTTTATACGTGCACCTACGAGTAACGAAATGGACCTCTTGGCTCGTTTACATGGAATGGATTTCGCCGGGGAGTCGGGGAACTGCTGCGGAGGAATTAGTTAACGTAGCAACGAGGAACCGATGCATTTTGTATCGCCCTGTGTCGTTGAACTGTAGTGATCCTCTAATGATCGGCTTTGATATTATTACCACTTCGATTCAATCGAAACTGTCCCAAATCCGGCAGTGATTCATTCAATAATCGACTGAAATTAAACGCGACAAGAATGGCAGGAGAGTAACGGGAAGATCTGAATCAAGACTGACTGAAGGTTGACTGTACTACTGAAATTACGCGGGGTGAGACCGGCGGATATAAGACGGCACTGAGCTGCAGATGAAGATTATGCAGATTGGTAGATCAGATCGGAGAGATAGGAAAATTCTATTCCCAAGGAATGGACTCGAAGCGATCGGACTTTCGCCTGACCCATTTCACGTTTCATCACTGAGCCCCGAAAAGGCGCGGCGGTAACAGGACGAAATGCAATTTCCTCGACTAAGCTGATCGCGGCCCGATCCCACTCACCCTCCGTCAAATAATAACATATCTATAAGTCGGTCGTTTGTATTCGACGACTGCCGTGCATGCGCCCCATTTCAATTAACGTATGATCTATGTCGTACAAGGACCCGTATCCGGCACCTTTCAAACGTTAGGGCCGTAATGCGCGGGGGATCGGTCCTCTAAGTAACTCTATATCACGTCTACGTGACACGAAACGCGGCGAAAGAATCTCCCACGGCCATGGAAGACGGCATAGGGCAGAAATCGTCCTCTCTTTTAACTCTGCCCCTCCGCTCCCATCGTTCCGGGCAGGGCTCCGTGAGATATCGCCGCCATTTGTCGAGGACACCTCACGCGAGTCGGCGAGCAATACGTGTATCAGAGTAACAGGTGTATCGAACTCATTGAGACCGATTATTCTGCTTAATAATCTATCGCAGTGATACAAACGTCAGTGTCAGTGGCGAGGATCGTTCTGCTCAACGGAGCCCGCTCGATTACCGATTCTGCTTTCACTGTCCACGCTCCGCTGCCAACGCACAGGCACCATTGTTACTTATATCCTTAAGGGACTTTCTCCCAGGTCAATAAATCTATCCATCTGCCCGGACGATTCGAATCGAAAGCGAGACGTGTCAGGATGAGCATCGAGTACCGGTCGCGGACGCTTTCGATGACGTTCCCCGGGTCAGGAATAGTAGAAGGGTGGCTTGGGTGTTGGCAATTTCTCCCGATTCCCGACCCCCGGGACATCCATTTTATTTAGCGCGCCGATGGACCACGGGGAGGCGTTGGGGGAGACGTTAAACTCGACTCGTAGAGGGGCTCTCTCTTTTTCTCCATCTACCGATATCCCATCAGCAGGAACGTTTACCGGCAGCCTGGTGTCCGGCTACCGGGGAGAGGATCTCCTTCCTCCGCCTGCTCGGCGGACCCCGGGCGAGTTAGCCAGATATAGAGTGGCGCGGAGATCGAACCGCACACGACGGGGATGGTGGCGGAAGAACGGAGGGTGGGGTGTCTGGACCTCTCCCGAGATGGACACAGAGAATCGCCATTACAAATTGACAAGCTTGATTGATGGCCAGCGCGGAAGGGGCGACGCCCGGCACAGAAGAGGACGAAGGATCGCCGGGGAAGAACGAGGAGAAAAGGGGAATCGGGATGTGCCAGGAGCGACCGAGGGGGTTGCCGACGGGCCACGGAGCGAGGGGGATGAGAAGGCCAAGTGAGATGGAGTGGATGTATATACCGGGCGCTGGCTAAACTGGACCCGGGGCTTCGCATCGAGGGACCCACCGCGGCCAGATAGCGCTCCGCGTTCTCCTCTCTGTCTAATGGGCAACGATAGCGAGAGGGGCGGCGGGGTAGATTCCGCGTTATCAACCGAGACCTCTCAGCGAGTGCGTGACGAATGGTCCGCGAGTGGACCCGCAAGGGTCCGAGTCTGCCCCCCATTCGGAATATTCGATGAGTGACACAGAAGGATCTTTGATCCCGGACGATTCTCTCGGACCCTGGGATTGTTCAGATTGGGGTAGCAAGTTGCGGTCAGTTTGCTGTTGCCTCGGACACGTAAGTTTCTACCCGGACTTCAAGCTTATCGAGTTTAATCCCGTATGAATCAGCAGCCAGCAACTGCACCGAGGAACCAATCACTGTAAACGTTCACGGGTATTCGCGTGGGTCCCTGACAGCATGGGAAACCGAACAGGCGATCGTAAATGACAAGCGAGCTCCCGCGAGAGAAAGTGCGGTATAGAGGGAGCGAGGACTGTCGGAGGAAAAACAGTAGAAATGCGAGGGAAACAAGGAGGAATGGAGAAAGAGGAGCCGACGCGAACCCGACCTTCCCTCGTGATCTATGACTCTGAACTCCCATAGCTCGCGTTGACCCACGCCTACCAGCGAATGCCGGGAATAATAAGCAAAACTGGCAATTAAGATATCTTCCACGGACCTCGCGGCTTCTTTCTTGAATTCGCCATTTTCCCGCTCGTCGTTTCTGCGTACGCGTAAATCGATCGCATGTTTATTAGGGTCTGTGGCTCCGAGCGATTCGCGGAAAGTCTTTTACTGCGAATGGGCGAATTTGGTCTGAAATTAAAATGCTTCCGAATTGCTAGGAACGAAGAGAGTTCTTGCTGCCAGGTGGAATTAAAGAATTAATTGCCGACACGTCCTCGAAAGGAAAGTTTGCGGCTCTCGTGAGCGGCGCTCGAGAACGCTACGCCGAACTCGCGCTATCGATGGCAACTTGTTTCCCGTGAATATTGCAGTCAAGAAAGGCCAGGACCGTTGGTACGCTCGACCGTAGGGGTTGGCTGACGCCTTTTATCGCGGCATCGTTACGAAATGCACCGTACGGTCACAGCTTTACGGTACTTCGGGGCTGCTGTTACGTTTTTACTGCCTCGTTCCGTGGAACACGCGAAGGGACGACGATTCTACCGGCGTTACAGACGCGATAGTAACTGTGCACCGCCCGCGTCTTGGCGTGGAAACTCTCAGCACCGGTTTTCAACCTAGTAGACCGTGCCAGAGTTTTGATGAAGAACGAAGATTTTCATTCTCTTGTAAGAAGATTTTCATCCTCCTCTTTTTCTATTTTAGGGAACTAACGTCGATTAGAATTCGTTGACTTACAACCGCGCAGTTCATCTACTTGGAAACGGCAGTAGTCAAACATTTACATAGTAAGTGACAAAGTTATATGATTTCCGCGTAGCCTTCGAAGGGAGCCTCGTCTCTGGAACTTCTGTTTAGCATCTCGCCATTTAGTACCCTGCGATACATACTCCGTCAAATTCACCACGCTCACCGCCACGGGATTCCTCTCCTCGCGTTCGTTTCTCAGAATCCATCCAATTTGTACGTGGCACAATGTAGAATTTCTGAGTTTCGACGTTGCTTTATGATCTGGCCCGGATATTTTTGGAACGTTCCGCCAATTCCCATTAGACGATTCTACCGTTCAAAAACAGACCCTTAAAATATTACATTACACTTTCAAATTGGAGTGGTCAGCCGGTATAAGTGAAATTAAGTTACGAGCCGCGGCTGGTATCAACACCCCGCAATCTACCGATTGAAATGCACGGGGAAACAAAAACACGACGGAAAATCTAGCAAACGATCCGCCGGCAGTCAACAAAATATATTCACACCGTTTAACCCTGTAACTCCCAGTGTTGCACCGGTGCAACACTCATTTTGAATGTGCGTAAAATTCTATCGTCTGTTTATATTTAACTTTCGGCACGGAATGGAGAAAAATTGAAATAATCAATATTCAATTTTGATCTAGTTATCCTATAGAACCATTATATGTATATATAGACTAATATATATATTATCTCACAATTTTGAAATAACGGCTCTGGGCGTTAAAGGGTTAAGTCAGCCGGGAAATCATTTCCCAAATCATAAACACTCGTATTCGTGTTCCCAGGTCATGAACACCGAAGTGTTCTTATTCGAGAGGAAAGCGTATCCTTTTGATCGTGAAAAGGGGGACTGTGGGCGCATTTTCCCTCTCGCTGTATAAGCCTAATAGAATCTGGGGCCAGGGAGACGCGAGGGCAGCTTGTGTGTCGTAAAATGATGCGCCGTGGCTTTATACTTTATAGTTCCGTGTGCCTAGCCGCTTGTACGCAGTATACCGGCGATTGAATGGGGGTAAGGATTTAAAAGGGATCGCGGTTTTACTGGCAGTATTAGGAGTGGCAGCGGTTTACTGCCTCCGCGGTGCGTGCGTGCAGCTAATTTTACACTAATTTCGAGCGACGAATAAACCTGGCTCCCCCATCCTCCACGAATATACCTCGCAGTCACCAGTTTTAATAACCGAAAAACTCCGAGGGGAGTAGAGGGGAGCACGAATCACGAATGCCATAGAATTCTGGAACAGAGCAAGTGCTTGTTGATGGGCATAATCTGCGATAATTAATTCCCAGCAGCACGTTGCGCTCTGTGGACGAAATGCAATAGTAGGTTCGTTGGATTTGCAACTATTCGAGGACCAATTTCCTTTCTGCGAAACCCAAGGAAACTTACGAAATGCAATGGATTTGCAACTATTCGGGGTCCAATTTCCTTTCAGCGAAACTCGAAGCCACCGCCAAGGAAACTTTCCAAACAGCCCTGATTATTAACACCATTATCATTCTTTCGGCCAATGAGGAGCTTACGGGGTTCAATGAATTACAGCTCGAGACACAAATCATGTAGTTGCAATCTAGATCTGACGCGCTACCTGGCAACATAGTCGTGCTAACGGTTATCAGGCAGAAGGCGAGCATGAAATCACTGATTGCGGCGGTTCTGTCGTTATCGTGGACATGTAGCAAGAACATCCTGGTTGTCGGTGGACGGAGAGAGTAGTGGGGAGCTTGTGGAACCTGGGAATAATAACAATGGGCCGCGGGCCACGCGAAGTCAATGCGGAGCAGCTGCGATCCCGCGTAATGAAAGTGTGATTGATGATCGAGCCGACGCGCGTCATTAGCCCGACACGAAGAAGCGCAACGAGAAGGATGCGCCACTCGATGTTGCGGCACAGTCGCCTGCGAACATGTTCCGAATTACCGGCACCGCCGTCTAATATAATTTCAGCGAGTCCTCTTCGTCCTCTGGCTCCTCCTCACATGCGTGGCACTTTCGGTAAAAGAATATAAGAGAAAGACACCCTTTGCGATTCCCGAAGAGAGAAATCGAAGAATTATCACGGAGTACCATATCGGTTTTTTAGGTTAGGTTGTAGAGCAGCAATTAATTATTATTATTATTATTATTATTATTATTATTATAATTTACGGGAAACCCCTTAGTATACAATAAGTAGGGGAGACCGGGGCTACAAGTTTCGAGGGGTAAGTTGTTCCGACAGTTCTATCTTCAAAATGAAAGGAGCGTTGTACTTTAAATTATTTTTTCCGTGTAAGTTGATCACGCCACTCTGTGGAAAAAATAATTTAAAGTACAATGCTCTTTTTGATTTTGAAGATAGAACGATCGGAACAACTTACCCGCGGAACATTTAGCCCCGGTCTCCCCTACAAAGAATACATAAAAACACAAGAAATAGAGCCTAAACCATCGAAAATTAGGTGACTACTAATTAAACAACCGTGTTATTGTTTAAATGACTGAATAGCCTCGCACGAAAGGAACTAAGCGGACCTACAAAAGGGTCCACCTCATCAAAATGCAGATTAGCGTATTGCATAGCCCTGTGAATGCTGAACCTCGCCTACTCGCCATTGTAATTTAATTTAATTTAATTGTAATGGTGCAATAAAGACATTTAATAATAATAAAATCGAAGAAAGAAAAGAATTGCATCATCGAACGTCGAACGACAAAAGGGTCTCGGACGCAATAGTCGCCCAGCAATTTGCAAACAGAGTCCGCAGTGAGATAACAACTGACCTCTTGCGAAAAATAAAACGTCTCACCAGGACAGTAAAACCTGGCGAGGAGAACATCGGTCTCGGCGGTCCACGGGGGACCGTGAGTATTCGAAAGACACATTTATCTCGCTTCCGTTCGAACAAAATCTGCCCTGGGGCCTAATGCTTCGGCTATTAAGCTTTAATGGACTGCTGATCGTCCGAGAGGAAGGCGGAAGGGCGAAGGGGACGCGGTCTCGGAGGAATTGGAAAAATGGCTGGGAACGAGGGAGGCTCGGTAAACTCTCCGAGCTGCCGCGAATTTCTTCTCCCCGCAGCCAGGCGATCGCCGGCGAAAACACCTTCGTCAGGACGTCGGCGAAATCCTCGCGTAACACCATCGATTTCAATCGAGAGAGGCAAAGTCGCGCGAAGAGGCCGAGGGACCACTGCGAAAGGGCGAATCGGGGGCACCGAGGGGGAAGGGGTCGACGGGGGGAGGTTTGCGAGCCGTGATCAGAATTGACTCGGGGATGACAATCTAACGTACACGAGTTTCCACTTTACTCTCGGTACGGGCGACGACATTTCAGCTCGTTAGTCCGCCCTCTCTCTTCCTCTTTCCGAAATTACCCCGTTCTGCTCGCTCGCACGCGCGTTGGTTCAGGAACTCACGCGACTTGTCACTCGCACCGCTGAATATATCGGGGATCTATGAACGCAGCTTTGGGTTTCAGGAAGGCAGAACTGAGTGTGGGAAAAGATACTCGAAAACCTTCCCCTTTGCTCGATTTTTTTTTGAACATATTTCCCTCTGAGGTGTTCTACATTTCCAAGAGGAGGAAATAGAGGTGATAAAGAAAGTCTTCCACGGTCACGTTCGCGGCACGGAACGTCCACCGAAGCGCCCCTAAAGCCCAGTTTCCTCGGAGCAAACAACCCGTAACTCAGTGAGTGTTTATGAGGGAGTCAGTCGTAAAAATACGGGCCGTATCGGGATCTCTTTTTCGACCGTTTAACCGGACCACCCCCTCGCGAGCGGTCTCCTGCTCTCGGACGAAACAAAGAAAGGTCGGGAAAGACAGCGGCTACAGGGATCGAGAGGTGGGGCATGCTGCCGGCTCGTAAAACTCGGTCTGATCACCGCTACCAATTATCCCGCCGTTATCCGAACGTTATCCGGAACGTTATCCACCCTGGGCCTTCACGAAACAGCCCTCTCCCGCCATCATCCGAATCACAAGCGAACCCTTGAGCCCCAGAGGAGAGAGAGTCACGCTGCTTCCAACCCCTGATCCGGCTAGGTAACCGTTGTTGTCGCCTTTTACTGCAAACGAAGTGATTCCCTCCTCGTAAACGCGGCGTCTTTACAGATTACACGGGACGGAAACTCGGGGGGTGGTCGATGGTTTTCATCCCCCTCTGTTTGCTTTTTTCGGTGGGCGAACGACGGTGTAAGATGGTCCTTCGGCGTCGCCTCGTGTGACATTGTACGTTGGAGTTTTGTGCCAACTATGACGAGTCGATTCTTGATTTATTAACCCTTAGTCTGCCGCTGTAGCCACTATATTGGCACGGTTCTACCCCCTCGACTCTATGGGACCTATTGACTACTCATACATAAAAATTTTTGAAAAAAGAGGACCCCTATCCCTTCGTGGTCACACGGGGTGTATTGTACCCCAAGAACAATTTTTTATTCGAAATACCGCACCTTTACATCTTCCAAAGGGGATTTGTCGCAAAAAAAATAAAAAAAAATTTTAAAAATCTGTATTTTACCACAACGATGGAAAATCGCTCATTTTCAACTACAAATTTTAGCATATCAAAATTTACATTTCTAGAAAAAGTCAATTAGACCATGACTGTGTAAGTATTGCGAATGTAGAATTATCCGTGAAAAGTTAAAAGGTTCAAAAATACGAAAATGGTAACTCAAAAAATAACGCTGGGGTACAGTGAACCCCGTGTGACCAACTTGTGATTATTAGAAGGTGTGACCACGAAGGGCTATTTTTACGAAACAATAGCGGCAGCCTAAGGGTTAAGGGAAGGGTTAATTCCTCGAAGAAACAGAACGCTCGTCAAAGCTACGGTGTGCGTTAAACTAATTAATCTTTTTTGCATTCGGCTGCACGAACACAACTCTGAATCTCTGCCACTTTAATTTACCCGGCACTGAATTTAGTTCGCGAGCAAATAATTTTCCCGCTCCTTGAGCATCGACCCCTCAATTATCGCGAATACAGCAGGCGACCGAATCCAAGCGACAGGAGTCGTTCGACTCCGCGTAAACGAGAGAGAAAATGGGGAGGTCGAATGATATCGCCGATTACGATCGGCGGGTAAACGAATCACGGGGGATAATTGGCTTCCGCCAAAAGAAACAAAAACGAGGAACGCTTTAATACGGTTCAGATGGTTCGTTTATTGATAAATGATGAAGGTAGAGGCGGCGCTTGGAAACGTGCGAGGAATTCCCGAGCACCCGTTACACGAATCGCACGGGCAACACGTCGCGGTCAATTCTTCGTCGAATTACGCGTTTAAACGAACGAATTAACGGGCGACGTGATTGCCAGTTTTCAAAATTTAACTCTCGCGTGCGTCCTGCGAGGATCGATCTTACATCTAAGGGAAGGTTAACTGGATACATCGAATTTAACATCATTCTCTCGGTTACTTCTAACTGACAGCTAACAAAGTGCTTCAACGAACAATAATAAATGTCTAGCCTATGAAAATGGGGGATACAATAAAGAAGCTAAACTACACATTTGATTTTATGGACGAACAGTCCTATAATAGATAAAATATCATTAAAGTAGAATAAAGTTCCTGCGAATATAAAGAATTCTTCCTAAAAGTAGAAAATATCTTTAAAAACTAACGAGTAAAAGAAAACATTGCTATAAATGTCTAGCCTATGAAAATGGGGGATACAATAAAGAAGCTAAACTACACATTTGATTTTTTGGACGAACAGTCCTATAATCGATAAAGTATCATTAAAGTAGAATAAAGTTCCTGCGAATATAAAGAATTCTTCCTAAAAGTAGAAAATATCTTTAAAAACTAACGAGTAAAAGAAAACATTGCTATAATTGTTTCATCTGATCGCGTTAAGGTTACAAAGGATAAAGAATATAATTTTCTATCTATAAAATAATGTTTCTAAAAGACTACGTTCTATGAAACGTACCTACATCTATAAGGGATATAAATTGTTATTCCTAGAGCGTATCAAAGTCTACGCTCGGTTGAACGTACAACTGAGAGAACGCCTCTAGTGGACAAACTTAGCTTAATTAAACGCTGGCCCCGATTCAGAGGAGCAACCTATTGGAACGCTAAGATTCCTTCGTTTCGACGCATCGATCTACGTCAAGCGATAAGGACCGGGCGTGTAGCCCTCGTGATAAGCCGGATAAACGTATCCGTGATGCATGCCCGGCACAGGTGACATGAAATTATACGCGTCTTCGGTGTTGTATGTGTGTGTGTAAGGGTCTGTTGACAGAATGGGGCTCGTCTTACCGGCTCGATTGCTCTGGTCGATCATAGGCTGGACGATTCTACGCCTCGCGTTGATGAACCTGCAACAAACGAAACGTCAATGGTAGAATTAGATTAGAAACAAAGAACGTTTAGCTTAGAGAGATCTTCCGTTCAATCCTCGCCCTTTCAAGCAAAGTTGTTCCAAAATAATGGCTGCATTTTTAAATTAGGAAAAAAAAGAATGAGAAATCTCTTCGTTCTGAATAATGCTTCACTTCCTCCCTCGAAAGTAGTGGTGGAGAACTATCGATGGTACTTACGATAGTTATCGATGGTTCTCAGTATCGAAAACTATAGATGGCTTATTTTCACTATCGATAATTATCGGTATTGAAAATCGTAGGTTAGTCAATTAAAAAATTCAGAATCCCAAATTTAATTTGTAATATTATTTCAAATTTCGATAGTGAGAACTATAGATGGCTTATTTTCACTATCGAAAACTATAGATGGCTTATTTTCACTATCGAAAACTATTGATGGCTTATTTTCACTATCGAAAACTATAGATGGCTTATTTTCACTATCGAAAACTGTAGATGGCTTATTTTCACTATCGAAAACTATAGATGGCTTATTTTCACTATCGAAAACTATAGATGGCTTATTTTCACTATCGAAAACTATACATGGCTTATTTTCACTATCGATAATTATCGGTATTGAAAATCGTAGGTTAGTCAATTGAAAAATAATAACAGCTGAAATTTAGAATCCCAAATTTAATTTGTAATATTATTAAAAATTTAATTCAGAATCCCAAATTTAATTTCTAATATTATTACAAATTTAATTCAGAATCCCAAAATTAATTTCTAATATTATTACAAATTTCGATAGTGAGAACCATCGATAACTATCGTAAGTACCATCGATAGTTCTCCACCACTACTCGAAAGTGCATCCACTCTTCCCGCAAGTATAGCAGATCGCGAGGCCAGCTAAGTTACTTTTCATTAAACACCTATTTTAAAATATTACACTATCCATCGCTGGGTTGATTATCGCAACATAATCCACGCCTGAATCATCGGTCATTTCCACCCACAAGCTACGGGCGTCTCTACCCAACAGTCGAGCGCTCCTAGCAAGGAATCTAGTCGGGTAATCAGAGATAACGATTGCAGTCAGGTAGCCAGACGTATTCATGACTCATTATGTAGATCAGTGGATCATGGGTAGCGGGTATTAGGCGATCCGTCGCGATAAGGTCGAAAGCTCGGTCAGGATGCGCGTACGTAACGTCGATGTATCGTTCATCTCAATTTGGCCGGCCTGGGCGGCACCGTCGATATTTCATCGGCGGTAAGGTCGGTAATTGTCGGACGTAATTTCCGGCCGAATCGTGTATGTTAATTTGACGAAGTGGCCGAGCGAAATGCGCGCAGTGAAAGAGGGTTACAGGTGCATCGTAACTTCGCTCGATCGATCATACTCAGTCATTAATGGGGGTACGATGGGGTCGGAATTGTTGCTACTTTTTGATTCAATGAGAATTTCAGGTGCACCGGGGTATGCGTTCTCTCCATATCAAACACACAGAGTGCTTGGGGCGTTAAGTTCCGTTGTGTGTGTACTCGACTGATGCGTAATCACTGAATTGTGACGTAATGTGTCTGCCGCTTGTGGGATTCACGACGCGATGATTAATGATCTTAAGAAATAGTATAGGCAATCTAAGGACACTTTAGTATTTCGTAAGAAACAGCTGGTTACAATAGTATATGCAATATGAGCAGCTTCTGTCGTGTACCTGGTTCGGTCTGACCAATTACAGGCTTACTCTACTGAATCGAGAGACAAAAGCCTGCGAACTGCCCCGTCTTTTATTATCAGTATCACTTGCGTTTACAGGAGGGTACAACAATTCTTCCACTCAATAGAACCAGTCAATGCGAAACTATTCAACGATTCCGTCACAAAAGCGTTACCGCTGTGTATAAATTTTTCGCGAACCAACCCTCGGGGCTTTGTCTCCCTCGAACCCTTGCACGGGAATCCGAGTACGACGCGACCTATTATCTCGCTAACAACGATGAAAAAGAGGGGGGCGGCATGTCGCCGGGAGGAGCGAGGCTGCGGGGGCGAAACGCAAGAAGCAGAAGCCAGCATCCTCGATACGTCATTAGCCGCGGTGAAGGAGCTTCCGTGCGAGCGCTTTCCAAACAATAGATCCACGGTCTATTTCGAGGTTGGGTGAGGTCCAACGGAGGGGCACGAGGGTTGGCGGCACGAAGTTCACGGAGACGCGGGGTGGCGGTGGGGGAAACGGCGAAAGAGAAGGCGAGGGAGGAAGGAGGACAAGCGAAAGGGCGTACGTCAGCCGACGTCAGCGTCGCGGCGCCCTAATGGGCGCAGACGCCGGAAGTGATTGGGTTTCTGCTCGACTGACTCGAGAGCACACCCCCTTCTCGTCGCGGGAAAACCATGGCGCTACGAGGGATGAAGAGGGCGCGCGGCCACGAAAGAGGAAGCTCCCGGCAGCTGTGGCCCCTCCTGTTTTGCGGCGCATCTTTCTTGCTTAGTATCACGCCTGGCCGGCACCCAGGGAGAGTCTTATGAATAATAATTATCGGAGTCTCGCTCGGCGCGTTCGGTCGCTGGCGATTGGCCGGACCGCGGGGCCAGAAGTCGGCCGGAAGTCGTGGATGTCGTTCGACTCCGTCGACGACGACGAGACTTCGCGTTCGATTAACGCGACGGTGTCACGGTCGAACGGGTAGTCTCGCGTGTCGATATCGATGGAAATTCTCGCGAGGGTGGCATATAAGGGTTGGAAAATGAAGGATGGCTCACGGTTTCAAGTTTCGAACGAGAATTTCTGTGTTACCAGTTATAAAGTCTCTCGTTAAACGTTTCGCGTCCCAGCGTTCAAGAAATTTTTAAAACAAGCAGGCAGTTTTATACCTCCCCGTCCCATGTTCAAAAGGCGAGAGAAGCCAGTGAACGCCGAGCGCGCAGATCGCCGATAGAACATACAGGCCGTGCAGAAACGCGTCCGGCGAGTACATAAACGGCAGGAGGATCGCAGCACACACCACCCTTCAAAGTCAAGGCCCCGGCTATCGTTGGATGAAAGAGTATCCCCTGCTTGTATAAACCGAGGGCCCCTTCCCAGCCCCCGAAATACTCCTAAACGCCTCTGGTTCCCCTTTGGCGGCGTAGGCAGCGTGTCACAGCCAGCTGACTACCGTCGCCCACCCCCGCGCACGTTTCCCCCTGCCAGCCGCCCCCGTGGCTGAAATATCGCCCGAACAATGGCGCGCAGCCCCTGGCCAAAGGAGAAAAGGAACACGGCAGAAGAGAAAAGGGAGAAATGAGAGAAGGGTGGAAGGAGAAGGAGAGGCAGAAGCGGCTGTGGCAACTGCCCAACCTTTTCTCTCTCTCTCTCTCTCTCTCTCTCTCTTTCCTCGACTCTGTGAAAAGCAAAAATATCCTCGCCACCCGGAAAACTTAAGTCCGGCGCGCAGAAAACGGACAGGATAAAATTTTACAGTCGAGGTAGCGGCTGGCAAACGACCCAAAGTCCCACGCCGCGTCGTTCCCCGCCCTTTTCGCGAGGGTGGTTTCGCGGGTAGCGTATTAATTCTTCGTCGCTGAACGCTCCGCTGGAATATCTGCGTGTAAAACGTTTTTCGAGTGCCCGTTTCGCGACGGGGCTGAAACGTTCGAGGCTTTACTCGAAATTGATGCTGTCAGTGAAGACTAATGTAACCGCCACTAAAAGCCGCGAAACCACCGCCAACTGCCCCTTAATTAAGAAGCCACTTGACAGTACGGCGCTGCTTCATCCTCCTCCTTTTCCCAGAGGCGCGCGTACGAGTTCCAATCATAAATTCCCAACGGTATATCCACCCCCCAACCCCCTCCCCCAGGTGCATTTCACCTAGCCGATCGAGTGGCCAACGGGAAATTAGTCTTTACGGTTATTATCGCGATTAAAAGGGGGCGAAGAAAAAAGCTCAGACAAAGTGCAATTAAACGCAAGGCTCTATTTCCACGGGGGTTGGAAGGATCGCTCGACGGAGACGCGCCTTTTCACGGCTTTATTATCGCCTGCTATCGTAATGGCCCACTAAAATTATCGGTTTACGATGCAACGCGGATCCGGCGTCACCTTCTCTCTCTCCACTTCCATTCGTCCCCGTCGAACAGGGTGGCGAAGCATATTGTTACGCAGAAACCATCCCCTGGATGACAAAACACTTTTCGCCCGAGCCCTCCAGGTCGTGCTTTCAGGATTTTAATGCAGTTTTGATTATGAAGCTCGAGGGGGGGGCGTCTCGGTTTCTCGGCGTGAAACAAACCCGCTGAACGCGCCCCGTCACGCGAGGGGTTGAAAAGCACCGGCCCTCGTCGCCTCGTCATCGCTTGGGACTCGAATTTGAATTTTTCATGGAACCCGACGCTCTTTCTGCATCGATCGGGGGGACGATTAAATAAACGCTTTTAATGAACCCTCCGTTTTTCCACGGAGAACAGTGAAAGGGTAATATCAGTTTCTCGGGGAAAGGGCAGTCGCGATGGGAGAATTAAAAGTTACGAGAATTCAGTTGTAGCCTGTCAAGTTTCAGTGGTTATTCGAGAAGAAGGGAAAATAATTGAACCGAATGGAATTAAGCTCCACGCGCAACCCTCCATTCTTTCAGATTCTTATATTCCAGAGAGGATTTTATGATATTTATCTCCTTCAGTGCGCACGCAGTATTTCCACTCTTGCTTCGTCGTTCCGATTCCTCGATTCCACTTGCCGGGTCAGACGTAAGGATCTGCCGAAATTGCGGTCACGTGGCCGACTTAATGCGACCACGGTCTGCTTGGAGAGGAGAGGACCGGAAACGATCGGGCCCGATTGACAAATCGCTGATGCTCGATGGCTCGGGTTCCAGGCTCGTCGTTACTTTTTATGGCGAAGAGGCAGAGGGGCAAGAACATATGACACGCTTCTGCCGCGAGAAAAAGGCATAAAAGCCGGAGTTACGAGGGGGTGTCTCCCGCATGACCTTCCTGCGCCGTGACGAAATTTAGTGCGCTCCGAGCGCATACATGAATAATGCCGGAATTTGCTTATACACGCGCGCTGCGTGGATTCGATTTATACGGTTATGGGGAACACTTCTAGCTGAGTGGTTAGTGACCAGGAAATTTTGGGGAAATAAAGGAACTAATATGGAGTAAATAATAAAGTATTAAAGCGAAAGATTTCTAACTCAGATAGGGTAAAGGACCCAATTATTGACACCTGACCAATTACTGTCACCTTAAGCTATTTTACTTAAAATAACAAATAAATAAACGTTGTAAAGTCATACGCAAAAAGAATTATGTAATTCAATCTATAATATATGCTATAAATTATATACTATAGTTTATTTATTCGTTATTTTAAGTAAAATAGCTTAAGATGACAGTAATTCAACCTATAATCTATGCTATAAATTATATACTATAGTTTATTTATTCGTTATTTTAAGTAAAATAGCTCAAGGTGACAGTAATTCAACCTATAATCTATGCTATAAATTATATACTATAGTTTATTTATTCGTTATTTTAAGTAAAATAACTTAAGATGACAGTAATTGGTCAGGTGTCAGTAATTGGGTCCTTTACCCTAAATCACTTATTCCGACTCTAAATCATACCCTTGAGTTATTACGTTTACTCGTCTCATAATTGCAATTAATAAACAGTAATAAAATATAAAATATTCTGAAAAATAGCATGCGAAATGATCGTCTCTGCCACAATTGAAGAATATCCCCCGCAAGCTCGTCACCCATTCAAGCTTCACCATAGAGAACTTGCCAAAATGGAGGCTCGGTACCAGGCAGATTCGTTCCCCGCGTACCAGAACAGCAGTAACGATGATTACTGTCGCGCTGGCAACATTTACTCTCCGGCGGCGCTCGCAATTATCGGAGAGCTTCCATTAGTTAACTGCAGTCGATACGCGCGGTGCACCGGGGTCCTCGCATCAAAACATCATTACTGCACGGACACGAGAACGCGAGGGCCAGGCCATGATCGGTCGCGCACGCCCCCGCTTTGGTATTGGTAATCAATTTCGCTGGTGTAGAGAGAACCGCGGACTAATGCGACGCGAACGGCCAGCTTCCGCATTAGCGAGGATCGAACGAGCCGTCCCCGTGATCATTGCCCATTACCGAATGAATCGGATCGAGTATCGAGCAGACATCGTACGAAAACGTGTCGATGGTCTTCTGGAGAATCAGTTGTTCGCCATTGAATCCGTGTCGGCGTCCTTGAAAAAATGGAAAATAGAACCTCCAATCGATGGAGCCATAAAACACCATCTACCTTGTCAAGTTTTTACGCCAGTATTCAAATAAAGTAGTTGTGATATCGACCGTATTTTTAGAATAAACAATAAGTGGTTAAATTCAGCGCACTGGTTCGGTCAGTTAATACTAATTTAAAAGCTATTTGCAATTTTAATAATTTAAAACTTCCGACGTTTCGGTCTGCGGTTTAGACCTTTTTCGAGGAAAGATTTTTAAATAAAATACATACTGCGTTTGCTTTAAAATCACACGTTTTATCGGACGTGTAACACACGAGTCGGTTGGAACAGTATTGGGAAAGCAAGTGGAGGCGTGGCTTAGATGTCAGCGCTGTGGTGGTAAGTTGACAAACTATTGCAAGTAGGCCCGGATTCCATCAAACATTCCGAATAAGTATTTATTAATCGAAAAAGTAAAATTTTAGTGTTCAAAAAAATTTAAAAACACCGTTTTTTCACAAAATTTCTATATAAACACTGATAATCGTATAGACTTCGACGGATTTTAGCCTACTCACAGTAGTTTAATTTTTTGTCACTAGTTGGCGCATCGAAATTCTTGGTTTCCCAATTGAAATCGTTCAACTTTCAGGACAATTTTGTTGCAGCAAAGAGAGAAGAACCGCTCCACGCGAACCTAGCGCCGAAGACAGCGTGGCCACGGTTATAAATCTGGACGCTCATAAGCCGACGATACTCACCGCTGCATTTACGATCGATAAAATCATTTTATCCGAATATAATGCCCGCTCGATTCGCGCGCCTCTCTCTCTCTCTCGCCTTCAACCCTTCTCATTTTGCTCTTAGACCGTTCCTTTCCTCTCTCCTTCGCTTCTTCCTCAACCCACGTCTCGCCCTTCTTCCCTATGCATGCACTTTCTGATCGCGATCGCGATTTCATTGTAATGTATCCGAGCGATCGGTCCGAAACGGGACCCCGAATCTTCCCTACCCCTTCACTCCCTCTCCTCTTTCTCCCGTTTCGCCCTCTGCCCCTCGCGCTCCTCTCTCGCGACACATAATTCCAGTTCGACAAATTCAATGAGCATTGTAGACCGTGAGCATCCTTCCAGCGGGTAATCGGGTTTCCTGCTGGCGTTGCGGGCAAAAGCGCGGCCACCCTCGGCCTCAGTCGAATTTAGGGGTTGGCCCGCGCGGCGAGATCGAAAATTTGTATCCGCGCACGCTACCGCCCGCGATTCTATCGATACTTTACGATCTGTTTAGCGCCGATACTCGCTCGCGGATATTGAAAAACTCCCACTACACTTGCTCTCACCCTCCTTTCTATTTAAACTCAATCGATGGAATGTTCTCACCTCTGCGATCGACCTCACCGTGCCTCCTTCTTCTTCGAATTATAAGTCTCCTCTTTACGAAAGCTACATGCACCGGATATCCCATTTCCTCAATTAGAACCCCTCCTCCTTATTCTATATTACATCCCACGTTCGATAATATAATCGCAACGCCGAGCAAAAGTATTTCCCTCCACTCGACTAAATAGCAACAGAGCCAAAACTCAGTGTTTGTTGCTCGTCGAGTGGAGCGAAATACTTTTGCTCGGTGTTGCGATTATATTATTGAACGTGGGATCCAAAAGTCGGTGTTCATTTTCAATTATCGCGAGGAAGAAGACCAGTAATAGACGCCAATTATTCGAACACCGGGAATGAAAAGAAGAGAACCCTTTCGAGGTTGGGGAATGCCGAGGGGGGAAAGGGCGCCGTTGCTGGATCGCGGGGAATTTCTCGTAGCCTGGATCTACAGGCGTGCAACGAACAACGAATGCCCGAGCGGTCGCTGCGATCGCGCGTATCGGATACGCGTAGACAGGTTATGTGTGTCAACAAAGCGATTTAACACGCGACGTGTCACTGATAGCTCCCGCCGCAGCCGCACGGCTGCGTCGCATCGACGTTGGCCCACCCTCGCCTCGACGTGTGCAGCTCGGCTGCGTTTAATCTATGGCCCCGGTGCAACGGTTTTTCGGAAAATTCCGACCTACCCGGCCCGAGAGCGCCGCGCGCCCTCTCTCACCCCCGCTCTCGCCCCTTCGCCGCTGGAATTTATATAATTGTTTTGCCGGGGTCGCCACTAAATCGTGTTCCGTAGCGCGATAGCGCCGGCGCGTCGTTTCGCGTTGATGTTGATGGGCGGATCGACCGATCCCGGCAATAAAGGGATCCGGAAAAATGTTCGACGTCCGACGCAGCTCGGTTGCGTCCCCACCGATTTTCGCCGCTTCCCTGTGACTTTTACCGCGCACCGTTTTTCTCCCCCGCGATCGTTTCTCTCCGTTCTCGGTGCTCCCGATGTTTCGGGTATGGTTTGCCAAAATTGGGACTTGCTGGAACTCGAGTGAATTCTGGGGGATTGAAAACACTATTTTTTTTTGGTAGGTGAGTGTTTTGGGATTCGTGACTCCGCGTGAAATCGGATACCGGAGGTAAGAATATGCCACTGGAGGTGGCACGAGGCAGTGGAAGCCGCGAGGAGCTGGTAACATCGGGATGTCGATTGCGTCTAGTCAACTAATTGCCGGAGGGCGAGAGTTCGAAAGCCGAAAATTCTGGAGCGAGCGGTGTCGTAATGGAGGAAGGCGGGTGGTGGACACACCGAGCCACGCTGTCGCCATTTCGAGCCCTTTCAAGGCCTCGCCGAGGCAAGTTATTGGGTCCGCAGCTGTCGCAGACCCTCCCCCGTTATGGGGGTAGTGGGTACTCGAGCCGATTGTCACCGGCTACCTCGCCGTCGGGGTCAGACTCATCTCGTCGCCGGGTCGAGGGTTGATACCCGGTCGCGCCTGTCCCCGTCTACTCTCCACCCCCTTTCTACGTTCCACGTCTGGCCCCCTTATAGCCTGATTTTCACCCCATCTCCGTCGGCCCCGGCGAAGGCGTCAGCTTGTAACAGTCTCTTAAACTCGTGGAGCCACTATATGTAGCAACTGCTGACGCCGTTATAAACTGCCGACCCACCACCCTCTTCTTCGTGGCCCTCGCAATCCTCGGGACCTGGCGCACCACCTTGGCAAACGCCGGAATAACGATCCTTCCTCCGTTAACGCGCCTCTCCTCGCGTGGCAACAGTATCGTCTCCGTTAGGGGTTCGTTTTTCTGCTAAACGCTGCAGTGACATCATCTTCCTTCGAGGGAGTATAACAAAATACGGGAAATATTTTCGGAAGGGGGATACAATTTGTATTTCCACTTGAAGTCTGACGATAGACTGGGTGAATTGTATGGCTGATCACATACTGGACGTTTCTACTTGCCTGTGTTTTGTGGAAACGTTTCGCGAAAAATTCGAAAAGCGAAGCCTATTTTTATTCCATTATCCACTACGTTTGCAATATGTATATCGTACTCATAAATTAACATAGGGTAAACAAACCAGTAAATGACCGAATTGTTGAACGAGAAGCCCAGTAAATGACCGAATTGTTGAATGAGAAACCCAGTAAATGACCGAATTGTTGAATGGGAAACCGAGTAAATGACCGAATTGTTGAATGAGAAACCCAGTAAATGACCGAATTGTTGAATGAGAAACCCAGTAAATGACCGAATTGTTGAATGAGAAGCCCAGTAAATGACCGCATACTTTTATTAAGAATTGTACTTATTAATGTTTGTTTAATACGCAAAACTAAAAATATGGAATATTAAAAGTGCAACTACACTCTATTTATAAACAAATAGTAATTTTTAAATTTATTATTGACATTTCTTTGCCTAATGGTCATTCACTGGTATGCGGTCAATTACTGGTTGGTTTACCCTACTCCTACCCACTTAGAGTCTACACGAAGAATATCTTTAACACAAATAGACAGACAGAAGCTTGAACGACAACTCAGAGAAGAATACCGCCCCTCGCCGTTTCCCATCAAGCGGTATTCCCATTTCTCAACTCGCGATATTAAATAAAGGCAATTAGACGGGGCAAGACTGCCGGAGCGGGCGTCGACTCGCACCACTCGTCACGAATTTAGGGCCACGTGGCGGCAATAAAGCACAGGGACCACTAACCACACCGTTCCCCGACGCAAATGCGGCTGTTTAGGCATCTAAAACCACTGTCGTGCCATCCGTCCCCGAGCGTTGGCCCGAGGAAAAGGAACCCCATTACTCCCGATCTCGAGGATCTCTGTGTTTCACTCGGCGTAACCGCTTTTTATTCAGATTTCACGGAAGGAAACGGACTAGTCTGTCGGAGAGGCTCGCTCCGCGGAGCAGATAAAGGGGTCGTTTAGATTGACCGCTCGTCCTCTGGATGGCCCTAAAGCGTCCCGTTTACCATCTCCGCGCCATCAAATCTTTTCCCTACATCTCCGCCGAGCCGGTACACGTGGAAACGTTACACGTCCCCAGCTCCGCTTGTTTCTCATTCTGACGTTCCTCCTTGGACCCGCGTGAAACGACGTCTCGAAGGGAACACGCGTGCCCCGCGGCACCTCGGGTAGAATTCTGGCCACGATTTCCACCTCGGAGGACGTCGACGTGAAGAATAAGAAACGGTGTGTTACAAATACGTTGAGCGCGATTGGGTAAACTTGAAAGCTTTATAAGTAACTGTCACAGTCTTGCACAATAAAAGGGACGCGAATATTGGTAAATATCGGTGTGCACGATGGATAAGTATGCAAGAATATTTAAGCAAAGATGGGCGCTCCGGCCGCAACGGTTGAATGGGAACGAGAACGAGAGGGGCAGGTAAAAGAGAAGGAAAAGAAACAGCAGGTAGGGAGAGCGAAATTTTTATCCGCGAGAAATAGAATACGCGAGTGGTTTATGGGTTTACGCCACGGGAGGATTCACGGGGTCCGGTCAGCATTTTTTATATTCCTACGGCCTTTTCTCTCGTTTCTCCGCAGCGCTCCTCGCCGTAGGGGCTCGCCGTGTGCGCGGAATTTGAATCCCCTTGTAATAAAATCCGGGCTTTATGCGACGGCCGGGTAGCCCGCGCATTTACCTACGAAAAGGTGAAATGTATACAGGTACGTTCCGCCTATACAGCCGTGTCGCTGATCAGGTATAAAAGCGTCGGTGACCGCGAGCTTGACCACCGCACGGAAGATGTAAATAATACCACGAAATTGCTACCAGCCTCCGTTCTCTTCCCTCTCTCTCTCACTCCTCATCTTCTACTTTCCTTCTTTTACCGTCCGCCTTATTTCTTCGTACCGAATCCTCGAGTTCGCCTGCCGTGATCGATCCACGCGATTCCGCTTCGTTAATTTCCAGCAACAATCGCAACAAATCATTCTGTGCTAAAATCCTGCACGAGTAAAAGTGACGCAACCGCGAATTATCATGCACACTCGCACGCTTCGAGACGCCGTCACGTAACGTATGCCTCTCCCTTCCCTTGGCGCTCGACGCCGTCGTAAATTTCCCGCACTTTTCCACTCGCCGACGATAGACGCGAGACGCAGGGAATCGTGGGAAATGCAAAATCGGTTCCCTCATTAGTAGACTGAGTTTCGGTCACGGTATGTCTGCAATGCTCACGGCGAAAAGACGAGGGTGTCCGGTCGTAGTAGAAGGGGAGGAGGGGGAGGGGGGGAGGGGAGGGGCAGATGGGAGACAGCGGGAACGAACGGGGCCGGTGCAGTCCTGCGAGTCCTCCGGTAATTTGTAATTCGCAGGTGGGAAGCGGAGAGATGCGAGATACCGGGAAGATTTAGTGGAGAGGAGCGCGGCGAACGAGCACAGACATGCCGTGGCTTGTCGAGGGTTTTTGCAAACGATGTACCGATGTGTCGTGCGTGACTTTAACGAGATGACATTTAGAATCCAACGGCGAGAATTTTTTCCGGCCCGTTTCCCGCGCGATACCCTCCAGGAAAATCGCGCGCGATCTGATATACCCGAACCCATCAAAATTCCACATTTATCGGTGCCATCTAGCTTCAAGGTAAATACACGGGACAGTGAATTCAATAAATTAATTTTAACGACCAATTAGAAGAATTCTGCCCATTGGTCTTACAATCGCGGGGAATTAGCAGTCCCTTGCTGGAACGATCGAGGGAATGTATCTTTATCCGAGAAATTTAATTTTCGTCCAATCGAAGTGAAGTTTGAAAAGCTCCACTATCCAAAGATCGTCGCACATTCGTCTGTTTGCGGCTCCCAAAGCGTATTCACCGCGTTCGTACGAAGTCAATCGATCGTCGCGAGCGATCCTCGACGAAATCGGATCACCTAATCTCCCGTTAAGCGTGAGCCTGAGGGGGCGCGCGGCGACCCGGGCCAGTGTATAATTACCCCGAAACGGGGCGGAGGCTCCGACGTTGATAGCGAAATCGAAGTAAATCGGATTACTCGGATATCATCTGCGTAATGTATGTATGCAGGCATGTATACACGGCCCCCGTGTACGCGGTGTGGTGCGTCAGAGACACGAGGGGGTGGCGGCGGCAAGTGGTGTGCGCGCTTCCTCCACGCTCGAGGGAAATAAGGGTGGCCCGGGCGCGGGTAGATAAAGGGTGCAGTGCACGCGCGGGAAATGCCCCGGCTACGACATGTTTTTCTAGACAATTTGTTCGGCAACATTAATCACCGGGAACACCACGAAATACGAAGGGGGAGGCACCACCGAACGAGGGTCGATGCACGGAGGACGTCATGCTTCCTGCCCCTTTCATCCTCGCTCTCGTGGAAGAATGCAACGCCTACTGGGGACGAATTGTCCGTAGCTTGATTCCACCGACCACGAGTTTCAGCCCCTTGCTCTGTTCGGAGAACGTGTTACGGGGAATTTGATTGAAGGAAGTAAAGAAAGTTACCTAAGCGAGGAATTCGATAAAAGTAGGGGAGGGTTGCCTATTTTGGATAAGTTTTTTATTTTTCTCTCCTACGCGGGCGTTACGCATTGCAGAAAACAAACAGAAACGGGAAAGAGATCTAGATTTTATGTAGATTTTATCGTGTAGGTATTTAGTGTGTTGATAAAATATGTGATTAAAGTAATATCTCAAAAAAAAAGAAGTAAACTTATCACCTGGGTTATATCAAAAAGATATGTTTTCATTGTTATACTTATACGAATATGGGAAAATAAGGACATGAAGTTGTAGCTAAGACAGCACACTTTACACTAGTATCGTTTAAAATTATAGTAGTTACAAGTTCTAGAAACAAATTCATTTGAAATAGCACGAAAAATAATGATCGCGCACCACGTGTTTCTATATTTCGACGACGGTGAAGGATAAACTAATGAATAATTATCTTGCTGTTTTCTCGTACGATCCATCTCCACTTCCTAAATCAGTGTAGCCCAAAAAAAAAAAAAAACAACTGCAAATATAGGGTAAACCAACCAGTAATTGACCGGATACCAGTGAATGACCATTAGGCAAAGAAATGTCAATTATAAATTTAAAAATTACCATTTGTTTATAAATAGAGTGTAGTTGCACTTTTAATATCCCATATTTTTAGTTTTGCGTATTAAACAAACATTAATAAGTAGAATTCTTAATAAAAGTATGCGATCATTTACTGGGTTTCTCATTCAACAATTCGGTCATTTACTGGGTTTCTCATTCAACAATTCGGTCATTTACTGGGTTTCTCATTCAACAATTGGGTCATTTACTGGGTTTCTCATTCAACAATTGGGTCATTTACTGGGTTTCTCAATCAACAATTCGGTCATTTACTGGGTTTCTCATTCAACAATTCGGTCATTTACTGGGTTTCTCATTCAACAATTCGGTCATTTACTGGGTTTCTCATTCAACAATTCGGTCATTTACTGGTTTGTTTACCCTATTTGTTTATCGAGATAAACAAATGGTCCCATCTAGGAGCCGGTCCAATATAGGCAACTCCCTCCCACATCAACCGGTATCGAATAAATCTCGTTCCGAATACTCGAAAGTTCTTTGAAAGTGGGGAAACCGGCGAGAAGGAACGGTGGTCGCGGCGAAAGTCGACGGCAACGAAGAAAAAGGGAAAAGAACTCCGCAGCGTGCCGCGAAAATTGCCTTCCTTATCGGGCACGCGCTCGTAACTCCGCATTAATCCGCGTTTATATTTTAAGCCCCGTGCACTGGCCGCGCTCGCGAAGCAGCTGCACCCCATCTCGACCTCCGGCTCCACCTTCGCCGCCCACCCCCGCAGCCGCGCAGGAAACTACGAGACGCAACACACAATACCGTGAGATGATTATCTGGAAAACTAATTTCACCGACGCGGGCGCGTGTTATTGCTGTTGCCACCCCCCGCCATGCATTGCTCTTCATGCCTCCTACGCCCCCCTCGGGCCCCGCTGGCTCTGTGCAGGCTGAAGGCGTCGGCGGACCGAGGGGCAAAGGTGTTTCGTTGCACTCCGTGAAAGAAATTATTAGCTGCGGACCAGGCGGCTGTAGCAAATTTCACCGCGTTACGGTGGATGCTTTACACTGTATTCTTTCGCCCCGTGTGAATTAAAGAAAGGGAATGTCGGATAAAATTACATTTCCCCCCGTTTCTCTGGTAGCTCCCATCGGTACAGTAGATTCTTATTCCGCGGGAAGATCTTTGCGTTTCAAGCTTAACCCTCCGCAGCTGGCCGCTCCATAAACTCCAATGAACCCGTGACAGAACGTTCCACGAGTAAAAGTATCCGAAATCCCTATAACGAAGCAAAATGCGTCAGGGATCGGGGGTTAACTTCGCGAACCAAACTCGGACCACGATTCCTCCCACTGACCTCCATATACCGAGAGAGAGAGAGAGAGAGGACCGTTCCCTCCAACCATCGAGACACCAGACATTTGTCTCGAGATAACGAAACAGAACGGCGCGGAGCTCCAGAAGCTCGCAATTCGACGGTATGAAGCCAGAAGGGTGGTGGCCGGTCCGCAGCCAATCTACTTATCGGCACTTGGAATGTATTCCACGCGATGGCTCGCTTCCTGCCATCCTATCCCCTTTCCCCCACCCTGTCCGTGGCGAATATAACGGCCGACAATTTCCTATAAGTCCATGGCGTTCAGGGTCCGTTCTCTGACGGGGAAAGGAAAGTTTCGACGTTGAATTCTGCTAGGGCCGGCCACACGGTGCCGCGAATACATCCGTGCACGCACGTACGCCGCTGGGCTATTTGTAATTTTCATTATCTCCGCGTAAAGGGGAACATTTAGCCGTCGCGGCACGTAGGGAGTTAATAGGAGAACCGGCCCTTGGGGGTGCGCCTTCGTTTTTGGCTCGCCTCCGTTTCCTCCTCTCCCAGGTCGGTCAGGTGATTCTGCACGGGGCAGAGGAATCACGGCCAACTGGGGCTCGTTATACATCTTCCTGGCCCGAAGATCGATGGCATCCTGTTTTGATAATTCGACCACTCGTGATGCATGGGGCTTCCTTGGGAAACACTGCGATTGGTTTTACCGGCAAGCCGGGGGATTTATCAGACGTTCGCTGATCGGGGAAACACGACCAGCATCATCTGCGCGACTGGAACGTGCGCTGGAAATCCTGCGGGAAGTCCAAATTATCACTGAGGAACTGAGAACGTGAAATAAGAATAGTGCCGCTATTCCTGTGAATTTGGGGCGAGAGAATTTCTCTTTAGCCTGAGCGGCATGGAATTCTCGGGCGAGCTAGCCGAGTCAGCCATTAGTCAGCCGTCGAGCCGCCTCTCGTGACTCTCGATGGCCCCCGTTTGTTGATTCAGGGCGCGACACCGCCACGCCGTTTCTGGACGTAACAACAATTTCCTGAAATCTGACGAAATTGGCCCCAAAGGCCGTGGGGTGGGAACAGGCGGCCCGGCACGGCCGCGTAACGGCGTTTATTGGCTGCTTTAAGGCAGTTTCTATGCGCGACACATTGTCGCTAAATAACGCGCGAGAGAGCCACCCCCTCTTCGCCACCCTCCACTTCCACGAGCGTTCCTTGCCAACGTGTACGTGACGCTCCACACACATGCTACGCCGGCGTACACACGCTAGACAACAAAAGCTCCGAAGCTTCCATGGGGAGATACGAGTCGGCCAATATGCGGGCCAAAGCCTTTGAGATTCGACGGAGGCGATTGGAACGTACGCGTCGATGACCAGCTTCTTCCTCTCCCCATTTTCGATCACCAAGGGAGAAGAGAGGAACGTCGTAAAGGGATTAGGTGAACGCCGGAGAAAGAATTGCGGAGGTTGGCATTTGCATCGGTCGGCCATAAATCTAATATACTCCTCTGCTTCGGGTTCCGAACCGCCAAGACGTTGCGCGCACGCTGAGAACGAACACGAATGGAATTTTCACGCGATATTCTGTGTGGTTTTCGCGGTAATACAGCCGGGACAGAAATGACTAATTGAATTCAGCGTATCTGCTAGATAAATAATTGAATTCAGTGTATTTGCTAGATAAATAATTGAATTCAGTGTATTTGCTAGATAAATAATTGAATTCAGTGTATCTGCGAGATAAATAATTGAATTCAGTGTATTTGCTAGATAAATAATTGAATTCAGTGTATTTGCTAGATAAATAATTGAATTCAGTGTATCTGCTAGATAAATAATTGAATTCAGTGTATTTGCTTGATAAATAATTGAATTCAGTGTATTTGCTAGATAAATAATTGAATTCAGTGTATTTGCTATATAAATAATTGAATTCAGTGTATTTGCTAGATAAATAATTGAATTCAGTGTATTTGCTAGATAAATAATTGAATTCAGTGTATTTGCTAGATAAATAATTGAATTCAGTGTATTTGCTAGATAAATAATTGAATTCAGTGTATTTGCTAGATAAATAATTGAATTCGGTGTATTTGCTAGATAAATAATTGAATTCGGTGTATTTGCTAGATAAATAATTGAATTCAGCGTATTTGCTAGATAAATAATTGAATTCAGTGTATTTGCTAGATAAATAATTGAATTCAGTGTATTTTCTAGATAAATAATTGAATTCAGTGTATTTGCTAGATAAATAATTGAATTCAGTGTATTTGCTGGATAAATAATTGAATTCAGTGTATTAGCTAGATAAATAATTGAATTCAGTGTATTTGCTAGATAAATAATTGAATTCAGTGTATTTGCTAGATAAATAATTGAATTCAGTGTGTTTACTAGATAAATAATTAAATTCAGTGTATTTGCTAGATAAATAATTGAATTCAGTGTATCTGCTAGATAAATAATTGAATTCAGTGTGGGTATTAGCGTTCTTAACTGCATTTATGTCCATGCAGCGTACCGATGACGTTGTCAAGGATTTGCGAAACTTCTCAAATGATTCCACTTCCAGTTTATTAGCAGATTCCATTTTCGCGGCAGAAGTGGGACCCTCGCGCGAGGAAGGAAAGAAACTAATGTGTCACAGCGCAACGAGAATTCCGAGCAGATCCTTTGCCGCAGTGACACGATTTCCTACAGAATGGAGCCACCCAACCCCGGACGTATTAAGAACCGGGGCATAAAGCAATTTTCTATCCATTGTTCCCCTTCGTGGACCATTATCCGAGGACGCGACGCCCGACACCTATCCCACACACGAGCGGAGACGCGTAACGGCTGCGAAAGGGTTGAGCTCGAACAGTCAACCCCTCTGTTTGCCCGTCCCCGCGTGGAAGCAGGGAGGAAGGGAGATAGTCAGAGTCACGGTCAGGGGGGTAATTCTCATTTGGGTGTAATCGCGCTCGCAAAACTCCATCACACTTTCCTAATAGAGGCCACGAGGGAACCTGGCCCGAATGGCTGCTCGGACGTGGCCTTTATGCCGCGTGCACAAGCTTCGACATTACATTTCCGTCAGCGTTGTGTACGTGCTCGTACAGACGACTCGGTGTCCGGGGTCGCGTAATGGGGGAACGCGTATTGATAATGGAGACGGCAGTCGCGATTCTCATGCGAGGACAAGGCATTATTGCTTAAACGGTCCGGTGCCTTTACGAATTTAGTGGTCACTGGGCGACAAATGAATGACTCTGCCAAAAAAAAGATTTCTGTAATTTACGGTAAATTTCAGGCGCAGCATTTTTTTAATCGTAACTTCCCCCGTCGCCTCGTTCGAAAGGGTTAAACTTAGGAAACAGGAAACGAGAGATGTAGCGACGTCCGTGCCACGCGCGTCCAGGTTTCCTGTTTTACATACTTCCACCGGGAGGTGGACTCTATTTTTACGCGATTCACCCGGAACGTGGGAGAGCAGCGGAGAGAGAAGAAGGGTGAGAGAGAGAGTGAGAGAGAGAGACGCAGGTGGGGCAGGATCGAGATTATCGTCGAAGAACCGAACCGGAAACCAGTATACCGGGCACGAAGCTCCTCCATCACTCTACGTGGAGCGGGTTACGCCGCCATTGCTCGCACCGACGTGTACGTAGCAAACATCCGCGCGCAGTTTCCGGAACGGTGCCCTTCGCCACGTCCTTCTCCACCTCTTCTACCACCTCCACCGGCGCCCACTCCTCCTACAACCACCTTCGGTCCCATCCGATGCGTGCACCACCGAAACATGTCTGGGAGTCGAACACCGACTTGACTCTTAGCTTCTGCAGGCTGACACAAACCCATTCCCAGAAAAAAGACTAGACTATAGTTGCAAATCATGCGCGTGTACTACCGAATAGAAGCAACTTCACGGAAGATTCATTTCACCGAGGAACTTCTGCTCGAACAACCCAACAGCCACCCCTAAAAAAGAAACAACACCGAGACGCAATCGCAATTTCACCCTCCCCTAGAAACAGAGCGTTTCAGACACTAGAGGAGCGCCGGCAAGGAGAAGAAAAACTCCAGACACCGCAATTACGGAGCGAAGATCAGCCCGCCGGAAGGGATAACGAGCTCCAGAAAGGGGTAGTTGCGTGTAGGGTGTGTGTACGTCGCGCAAGTAAATAGGCGAATTCGGTCGGGCGTGGATGGCTTAGTTGCCGCGATGGCACACCTGTGGAGCAAATTTACGAAATGTTTACGAGCGTCTGAAGGGGCGTCCGACCCCGCGCCCCCTCGCTACCCCCGCGCACCGTACCCTTCGGGAGCACAATACCGCCGCGTCATTCGGCATTATTACATCGCCGCTATCACCGTCTCGCGGAAGCAACAGGGATACCCCGAATCCACTCTTTCCCTATCTGCCGCGCTCCTTCTATCCCCGAGCTTCTGTCAAGATGGCGGTTTCAACCCCCGCTCCCTCGACTAAACCCACCCCCGCCCGTCCGACCGCTGATACCGAAATTAAGGGCACCGGGCCTCGAGACGATCGAGATTCTTTATTTCTGATTAGCTAGATCGATTGGTCTTTACACCGTGGCTGTATTCATTCACGGAGAACCGAGGCAGAGTGAATTGTCGGCTGGAAACGCTATCGCGTGGCCACGGGGCTGCATTTTATTCGCGGAAAAAAGGCGACGTGTATATAGCTGTATCAATTACAACGCTGTATTCCCGCGCGCTGGGGAGATTGGCCTTCTCCCGTTTCTCTTTCCCACCCCGCCCCCCACCCGGGGGCCGCCGGTTTTTCTCTCCCGGTCTCCTTCCACCCTGAGTTATGAATGTGCCCAATTACATCTTAAAAGCTGTGCTCCATTAATTTTCACAGCTGCTGCCGCTTAATTGGGAGCCTGGCCTGATAATAAACCCTGGAGCTTGCACCCGGGGCCCACTACTGCGTTTATGGCATCCGAGCCAGCGGAGAGAGAGAGGCGGAACCGCTGCCTCGCGTCTTTGCAGACTATTGCATCGATCGGCCACCGGTTTACCCTCGCTCGCTCGCTCGCTCAGTGTCGTTTGCTTTTACGACTGTGACCTTGATCCCCTGTGCATCCTCACCCCTCCCGGGGTGACCGCGAAATCTGGGTGTTTGAAACAGTACTCGCGCCCAGCTTGCGAGATAAGAGTCATTTTTTATGGACTTGAGAGGAGGAGATGATGGAAGCTCTGGGTGTTTGTGCTGCTTTGAATGACGCTCAGAGTTGGATACTTTGAGGAAAGAAGTGTGACAAATCTGGCATACTATTTAGATATATTCTTGTCTGACCTGAGGCGGTATCATTCTACTTGCCAGACAGGATTCACGCGAAAGAACAAATACTGCTCCGTCCATATCTACCGTCAAGGACCCAGTTCCTGATCACTTAAGATGCAAAGGGAGCAGTTTCTGATCGACCTAAAACATTTTACTATGAGCTATCAAATGCTTGCGTATAAATTTAAAAATACTTCATAATTATTTAATAATTTTTTAGAATAACTTTGTATCGTGATAAATTTATTATTTGGTATTTATATACTAAACTGATCAGGAATTGGGTTCTGATCAGGAACTCGGTCCTTGACGGTACCCCATTGAAGTTAGTATCTAGGGTAAGTCGGGGAGAGATGGCCCACTTTTTAAAAAAATCAGCACACCGTAAATTTAGCGGTTTTATAAAGGACAAAAATATATTTGCAAAAGGAGCGTGATCGAGCCATCTCACCCGGAATTACGCTATGCGCTTCCATTGAACCTACACTTAAGCAATCCGTATTACCATCTAGCATCCCCGCGATTCGCGCACATCAATTCCCCTGGAAACCACAAATTCACCCGGGGATCCTTATAACGCAAAACAACCACTTCCCTCGCGTCGCGGACCTCGCCGCGACACGATCTCCGTCGTCCCCGCCGCCCCTGCCGACGATAAAATTCACCGAACAACGCGCCGCCGTCGAATAATCCTCGGTGACGACGTCGAAGCTCGCATTTCCATAAATCATAGTCGCAGCGAGAGCGCGTACCTCGAGGATCCCGCGGCCGCGTAGCAACAATGACGCGGTCGGTGGAAGCGGGGCGCGGTTCCATAAATCGGCGCCGGTCCTTTTCAATAGGAATCGTTAACATCGGCAACGTTATTCCATAAAGTTTCGCAACGACGACGGAGCAGCGGGGCGGTCAGCGGGGCGAGCGGAGGGGGGCGAATAAATCCGTTCTCTCGCTGGCGGCGCGGCATCAAGCGGGTATTAAAAATAACTGATAGGGTCGTGGCCGGGCGATTTGCATGCGCTCGTTACTTCGAGGTACTCTGCGCGGAAAATGGGAGGGGGGAGAAAAAAAATAGAAGGGAGAAGGACGACGCGGACGAGGGCCGAGACATCATCGCATACTTACTAATACCCGCAATATCTTTGTCGCGGCACCGACGAGCCAGGCGAGGTGGAAACTCCGCGCCGGAGGAGACGCGCGGCTGAGAGTCGTGGCGCGGCAACTTTGTACACCGCGCGGGAATAACCGAGAGGCGTTGTCCGCGCGTGTGCGTGTGTGTCTGTGTCGGCCAGCTCGTTCCACCCACCGCGGACTAAACATCTCTCCGTCGGCTTGCAAAACGTCTCGCGGTAATATTACCCGAAGCAAACGACCAGGTAAGCCGTGGCCGCGCCACCCAAGTGGACCTTGTTAGCACGGATATCCCCGAGACGCACCACCCAGAAACCGGAGGAGCCTGCACACCCGACGCGTAGAGTAACGAGGAGGAGGGAACTGGGAGTACGGGGCCTCGCGAGTAAATAGAGACTCTCCTTTGTGGCTTCATTATCGAGATAAAGCTGCGGTTCCGCGGCGGCACGGTGAACGGCGAACGGTAAACGGAGTACGGCTCTATTGTGAACCCCACGCCTTCGAGGGATAGGCAGGTTCGTTCGTTCGATCGGAGGAGGAAGCTGGAAGACGCGGGGCTCGTTGGATGGTTCAACGGAGGAAGAGTGTCTGGCTCAAAGGAGAGCCCTGAATCTGCTTGGGAAGGCGAAAGAAGGTCGCCCGGGAGTTATTGTAGGAGAGCGCAGAGGCGTTTGATGCATGGGGTAGCCGCGCATCGAGAGTCATGTGTCATTGGGCCGCTGAGAATCGTGGAACCGAGGTAAGTACGCTTCCCCCTCGCCCGCTGATGGAATCGAGCAACGGAGGTCCCGCGATCAACGAAAAGAAGAAAAGGAAAAGCCTGCTCGGAGGGGGTTCGGGGTAGTCGAAAGGGGAGGTGGGGCAATGGCCCGTGAACCACCGCCACGACGTAATGACGCGGCTCTCCTTTCAAAGATTGCATCGCAGGAAAAGCTCCGCGCGAAGCTGCCTCCCTTCCTGCACCCCTCCGCCCTCCACCCCCCTACCCCCGTGCACCCTTGCCGCTCGGTTCCTTCTGCGGGAATCGATACGATGGCTCCAGGAATCCGGAGGGTTTTACGTTAAAATACTGCAGAAAATAATGGCCCCGATATACCTTCGATCGTGAAAGGATGGCGCTTCGTTCGTTGCGCTTCATTCTCCTCTCTTTGTTCCTCTCTTTTCTTTTTGAACCTGCTGGTTCCCGCTGCCCGCTCCCTCCCCCGTCCCGCGATTCTCTTTCGTGCCTCCGGTTCGCCCCTCCCCTCCCCCTCTCCCTCCTCCCAGGTACCCTGTAGTCGATCCAAGGGATCCACCGAATTACCATGCACGGGGAGTGCATCCCTCTAATTGCGCCTCGAGCTCGATCGGCGTTCCAGCGCGCCAGCCGGGAGGAAATTGGTAGGAAGGTAATTCATCCTGCCGTGAGATAGCGGCCACGGACGGGACTCGAAGGATTCTCGAAACAACCGGGGCACGTTGGGTCCACGCGATTTCGTAGAATCGAGGGCCGCGATAACGCCGCTGTCACGAAACCCTGTCGTGAGCGTCACCGGTCTGTCGGATCGGCGACGACGTCCGCTGATCCTCTGTAAAGGACGAGGACGATCGAGAGCACGGGAGTGGCTCTCATTGGGCATTCGCGAGGTTCTTAATCGCACGTGGATCGTCTGAAATGGCGTGTACTGACCTATCATATAAGTAGGGGAGAGCGGGGCTAAATAAAGATTATTAATAAAATTTTGATTTGTTCCATTAGAAAATGAAATATTTGTTTTAAGTTACTTTAATTTTATCTTGTATTGCCTACATTTATATTTCGCTTTAAGCTTTGTATCTTTTGTAACTAAAGGGTTTTTCCCGTTAATAATAATAATAATAATAATTAAAAGGCAACTTAGTAACAACTTGTCCCATAAAGGGGTAAACAATTCCGCTTCGACCAGACACAAATACCTAAATTACTTTTTATGAAAAACCTACTACAATATATTAAATACAAGCTTAAAATCATAAAATATAATAAATTTAACAAGAAATTAATTAATAGTGGAGAGAATAACTACATTATTTTTCGGTAATTTTTTTCTGTTTGATCGAAATATGAATTTTTAGCCCCGAGCTCCCCTACGTACTTTGACGTTGCATTCAATCTTCCCCAGATTAGCAATTGCGTTACCTACCCGAACTTTACAATTCAATTTCCAATGCAAAGGTGAGTTTGATTTTAATTAAAAGATCAGCCCCCCCACTGGACCATTTTGCCCGCCGTATACGATAAAAAGGGTGAATACGAGAGCAGAGGAAACAGGGCAGGAACAAGATAAAGCGAAACTTTTAAGACGCCTCTGATTTGATTCCGCGTGAACCTTGTCCCCGTATTCAAACTTATAAGAAGCAATTTAAAAATCCGGCTACGGGCAGTAACTCTCGCTCTGTTTCTCTCTCTTATTCGCGCAGCAGAGCACGAATCCGTCCAAAAGTTAAATCCGGTAATCTTAGTTAAAAGAGGCAATTATAGAGCGGACTACAAGGAGATACGAGTGGGCCGATAAGGGAAACTGATCGCTTTCCCTCTGCGCTACCGCTCTCTTCCTTCCATCTCCTCGATTCCTCCATTCCGCCGCCTCCCCCAGTTTTTCCCCCGCCGCCGTACGCCGGCTGGAAAATAGGAACAGCCCCCGAAGTGGTAAAAGCATCCCGTGCTCTTTTACCTCTGGCCGAGAGAAACTTAAACGGCAAACTTTTGTGCGAAGCACCCGTCGAGACGAAGTTGCGACCACGACAAAGGGCTCTTTTCTCGGTGTTCACCCCGGCTTCTCTCGTCCTGGCCTCTCTCCGGCAATAATAGACGTTTCTATTCTTGGCCAGGCTGCCGTTAGCCATCTTCGGTGCGCGCCGAGACTTCTGGCTTCGTCTTGAGATGTTTATTTGCGCTATCTATCACCGGGGAGATAACAAGACTGTCGCGGGACCGTGCTCGAGAGGTAATTACGCGGGAAATCGAAAGTAACGCGCGATTTGTGTCTGGGGGGCGTTCGTGGCTGCAAGTGAGACGGCTTTTTGATCGCTCTTCGGTAACATGGGACTTCTGGTGGAATGGAGAGAGAGAAAGAGAGAGAGAGAGAGAGAGAGAGAGAGACAGAGAGAGAAACAGAGACAGAGACAGAGAGAGAGAGAGAGAGAAAAAGAGGGAAAGGTGCTTTGAATAGGGTGACTTTTAAATAAAAATTCTACGAATTTCACCCCGTATCGACTATCGAGTACCAAACTATCGTTGTACACCAACCCCCCAACGCATTTCGATCCCTCTGACCCGACGAAATTCATTCCCTTCTAGCGTTCTATTTATACAGGGATCTACGACGAAACTGCAACCCTCTCGTTCTTCCAGGGAAACGCGTCAGCGAATCCCCGAATTCGCCAGCATTTCGGGCCTAATTTTCAGGAGCGGTGGTGATCGATCACGTCACCGTCACGTTCCACCCCGGCAAACACGGCCACGTGCATACATTTCCACGGCCCCGAAACGAGCGGCGGGGCTTTTAGCCCTCCTCCCCCAATCTGCCGTCGGTGGAAATGCGAGGAGGCAACGGTGAAATTCAGCCGGCACCCCGCTTCTTATCGGCGTCGACCGATTTTTCGTGTTTACCCGCGAGGAGATGAAGTGTCGGCGATACATCAGCCACGGTGCGCGCACCCTTCTTGGTGCGCGCCGCGTGCGAGCATGTTTATGTATAAGTCGCGTGTGGCCGCTTTCGGTCAGAGAATTCTGCGATTCCGAGCTGCCCGGATCGGTAAGGGAAGAAGGGATGATCTTAGGTTAACGATCAATCGAAGGGAGAATGGAAGCAGAGCTCGTCAACGGGAATTCAACGGACCCCGCGTTCTCGAGGAAATAAAAAAGACAAATGACAGTGGCTTTGTCTGAAAATTAACCCCCCGTTTAATTTCGCGCCGTCGGCTGTCACCGAATAATGAGGATTAATTCCTCGGCTAACGAGGCGCAATTTCGCAGTCTTACACGTCGGGCAGGCCAGAAAACCGGCAGGAGACGAAGAAGGAATCGAGAGAAAGTATGAAATCGTCCCAGCAACACAAGTCAAGAGGACAATACCAGAGGGTAGGAGAGTGGAAAAAGGGGAGAGCAATCGAAATCGAAACTTTCGACTGTGCTCACGAGATTTCTTCAACGACGGCCAACACTCTAATCCATGTACTCTCAGTGTTCCGCGTTCCGTCCCGTTTTCCCGAGCAGTTCGTCATCTGGTTGGACTGAGAGTGAGCCGGAGGACCAAGGGGTGAGCGTTGACGAAGGGAGAAGGAAGAGACGACGGAGGACGAGAGGGAAGCAGGATGTCGGTGGGTAGGTGGGGAAGATCCGTGGATAGCGTAGGTTGAACAGGGGCGGGGGAGGGGTGGAAGAGGGTGGCGAGGGTGAGGGAGGAGGGCAGCGTGTTTGCAGATCCTCTATCGGCCGCTTCAGCCCCCGATCCAGCATCCCCATTCCCGGTAGCCCGGCTTCGCCTCCACCAGCGCCGGCTTCATCCGCCCCTGGAGCACGGGATGGTTTGGGGTAGAGCGGCAGGCGGCACGAGGCAGATAAGAGAATTGCACTGTCAAGCCGGAATGATATATTTGACCAACATTTCCATATAACCCCGGCAGAGGCGCTCTCGCGCATCACTCCGCTCTCTTACTCTCGGATTCTTCTCCTTCCTCCCTCCTTTCATTTCTTCCCTTTTTGCGGATCCCGTCTTCTCCCCTTTCTCTCCTCGCCGCTCCCATCTCACCCTCCTCTTCTCGCTCCCTTCGCCCCGGCCGACCATCCCTCTTCTCTCTTTCTCTCTTCGGCTCTCCTCTCTTTCGATTTGTTCGATTCGTTGCCTCTTCTACCCCCGATTCGTTCCACCCTTTCGCCCCCGGACGCGACACCACCTTCCTCCATTTCGTACGGTCAACCCTCTTCTCTCACCCGCGATCTCCCTCTTTCTCCTCGTCCCTCCGTCCTCCTCCGCCCTATCCACGGTCCCGTCCTTCTCGTTTCTCCTATTTCGAACCAGCTCCACCATGGCCAGCTGCCGTTGCAACCGAGACGCGATCCGAAATTACGTTTGGGGTCAGCGCGCTTATTGACAGTTTTATACGCCGACATTCTTATTACAAATCCGACCGTCCTATAAGCGAGCGTGGGAGGAATCCCCCGTCTCGATACCGCGCCAGGGTGGATCCGATTTTCTGCTACGAGCCCGAGCTGCCGACACGGAAAGATCGGAGGAACCCGCTGGTGTCGGGGGAGGGGATAGGTAACTCGGGGAAATGGGATGAGGTTCTCTTGATGGACCGCTGGTCTCACCGAGAGCGGAGAGCCTCGAGGAGTTTCTTAATTCTTGATAATTAATGCCGAGAGACGGTAGAAAAAAGCGGAGGACGCAACGAGCACAAAAGAATGACGTATATCGTTTCAATTGGCTGAAACAAAGGCGGCGGCCATTCGCGTGCTTTCGGGCCCTGAACAAGGGACAGTACAATTTAGATAATTAAACAGATATCAGGGAACCGTTATCAGCCGCGCGGATGTAAAACATTTCTGTTCCATTGTTCCAGGAAATCTCTTCCGTTGTCTCCTCGACCGCCCCGCCCTTTTCTTGAAAACGAAACAACAAGCGCCATCCCTTCTCGCCCCTGTCAGCGTATACACTCGTCATTGGATTAACAAAGCTTGCTCATAAAGCCGGAGTACCGTTTTCACTTCGTACACCAAATCTAAGTCCAATCAGTTTAATGAACAATAAATCTTGGTAGCTAGCCTTCGCGCACGATCGCTGTAATTTCCACCGTTCTCGCAACAGAAATATCCCTCCGGTAACGTTCTTGCTGCAGTCGCGACGCAACGGAAGAGGCATGGCTATTTTATTTGATACAAGGCAGCGAACAGAGGCGGGAAAAAGAATTAATTGCGACGGGGCTAGGATTGAAAATTAATCCGCGCTGACTTACAGGGTGTCCGGACAGTCGCAATCAATTCCAGCCCGGGGGATCCTTTACCGCGCGTGAATCAGATCGGAATCAGCCAGAAGAAACTTGCTTACTGAAATCAGCCGAATCACGCTGACGCCGCGGTTTATTCCCGGACAGTTCTTCCCAGGCAAACGATCTATCACCCGCGTGTACACGGGCCGTGGCGCGCTCGGCGATCGCAGGTGCAGTTTATGAAACGTGATTTATCCTTACCCGCGTCGATCTTATTTACACGACTCGCAAACACACGAGTAACACGTGCTCCCCCTGCCCACTGGCCTCGTTCGAACCACGCGGTGGAATTGAAATTTTTCCCCAAAACGCTTCCCACCGCCTGTCACTTCTATTTCTTTCATATTTTTTTTTTTTTTTAACACAAAAAGTGTATATAAAAGCGAACGACAGGAGGTAACAGATAGCAGAGATGTCGAGTTTGAGAAATGATTTTGACAGGGTCTAACGAACTGTAGGTATATAGTATTCTAAATCCACCATACATTGTGAATCCTCAAGTGAACAGAAACTATCATTTAAGGGACTTTGACGAAGCCGAACGAGTCCGATGATATCGCCCTCGATTTACCAAAGAGTGATCGAGATAACGTAACGACGGACAAATTCTCTGACGATTCGAGTGGATCGACTCACGGAACAAGACGTATGTATTTTCTCGACGGGCCCCTCGGATCTCCAGCGACTGGCAACCCACGTCGCGGCGATTTGTCAAAACCGGCGTGGCGCCTGTCATTCGTCTCTTTACTGCGCGATCGTTAACGGAAACGGGGGAAGGGGAGGCGGCTCGAAGGAGAGGGGGAGGGGAAAGAAAAAAAAAACGAGGATGGACCAAGGGGTCTCCCAAAAGAAAGACAAAGAAGGACGGGATCCACCGCGATATTATCTCCTCCATACCGCGGCGCAAGTTCCCCGTGGCACGGCCGTGGGGCCCCCCGGCGAGCGCTGCGTGTGTTAATTTGAATCGAGAGAGATTACGCGGGGACTCCCCGCGGTGAGCAGCCATTTTGTATCAAAATGTCGATAAAGGAAGTCAGTGGTCGACCCCTGCGCCCGTGTACGCTTCCCTGGGATACCCACGAGGCCCGTGGTCTCTCTGATCGTTCACTCTCCGCGCCAAGACGTTTCACGTTTCCATCGAAAATCGGCGATACTCACACGAATTACTATTCTGCGAAAAAGCGCTATATTCCGCGGTTACAAGGGAAGATCCCGAACCGGAAATTCAAAAAATTCTGAAACTTTGTGGATATGTAGGGAATTTCCTCCTGATTACAACGCAATTTTTTTTTCCTGCCTAAAATCACTCTAAGGGGGTGAAATTAACCCCTGAAAATTCGGCTATTTCCCGATTTTGTGTTATAACTCGCGAACTGTGGGAGATAGAAAAACAGTTTCAAGACAAAAGTTACTTCTTTTAATTAGATCTATCATTTGATAAAAAAATTATTTTGCATTTCACGAATTACAACACAAAATCGGAAAATAAGCGGACTTTGAGGTGTCAATTACACCCCTTTAGAGTGATATTGGGTGGCAAAAAAAATTGCGTTGTAATTAGGAGGAAATTCCCTATATATCCACAAAGTTTCAGAATTTTTTGAATTTCCGGCTTCGGGATCTTCCCTTGTCAGTTGAGCTCCATTGCAGGTCCGACAAACGACGTTACCTTTCACCCACACTCTCCAACAAATGGTAAATAAACTCAGTCTACGAGTGTCTATTCTTCGAGCCTCGAAGAAGGAACGAGTAACGTTGGAGAGCTCGTCGCGATTTTTCTAAACTCCAGCATCATACATCTCCGACGCCCACGCGACCTAATCACCGTTCGTCAAGCGCTCGCGCGAACTGAAATAGAGCCCCGGAGCCGACGAGAGAGACTCTTCCATTAGTCATTTATTAGTTCGCTATTGTTGTCCCCGGGGACCTGCAGGTCGGTGGAACGCGGAGGAGCGGCGTTCGCAGACGCGATCGTCGCGGCGTCGATCGTTGCCGGGGCGAGATTAATTTAATCCAGCGGTTCAGCGCGTTTCAACCCCGTTCGAATTTCCTAGATCAAATCTACCGACGGCAGCCTCGTTTCGGGGTTGGATGGGCGGGGGCCGGGGGAGGGGGGGGTCGGGGCAGGAATTCGGGGGCGAAGTTATTGGAGTTCCTCCGTCGGAAGCGTAGCTGAGAGCATTCCACGGAGAGCGTCGAGGCACCGGAACGGACGTTCACCTGGGAGATTTATTCGCGCGCTGCCCGGACCTCTCGTCCACGGGAACCAGTGAATTTTTCCAATTCCTTCGGCCCCGCGACTCGTCCTTCAGCCTCGAAAGCCGGCGATCGTGGGAGGATCGAAGAAACGAGCCAGGCAGAGCGGCGCGTGATTTAACGCGCCGGCGAACGTATCGCGAAGGTGGAACGCACCGAATCCTCCTCGGTGCTCCTCTTTCCGCGGGAAACGCGCGGCGGGGCGAAGAGAGAGAGAGAGAGAGAGAGAGGGGGAGAGCGCGTTATATCATCGCCGACATCGTGTAATTCTGCTCGAGCGTACGCGATATGCCCTCTTCTGTCTCGCCTCGGCCCCGACTCGCGCGGCGAGCACTCTGCACCCCATAAATATCACTGAATCATCGCCGGCGCCCTTCGTTGTTCTTCCGCTGCTCGAACACATCGCCGGAAACGCGGATACGCTGGTCGCGACCTTATGCTGGATGGGTGTCTCCCGTGGAGCCGCCAAGAAATACGGCGCGTGGCCACGTGCAACGATCTCTTCCGCGTTCGACCTCTTCATTGTTCATCCACGATCGTTCCGATTAGTCGATACTTTTCCGCCCGCCTTCTAATGATTGCCGGGGGACCATCGCGAGCGGATAATCATTCCTCTTCGAATCGCTTTCGAACGACGCTCCTCGTCTCAACATCGCAATTTCCATCCCCCTGTGCCGCCAACCCCGTCGACAGTATCGTGGAAAATATAGGCCAGCTTTCCAGCGAGGTGCCGCGATCAATCGTCCTCCCCCTCGTCCGCCATTTGTCCGCGATACAGTTTTCAGTCGGCGTTCCGAGCGAAACGGACGCGCTCGCCAGGCCGATTTCCCGATCTCGCGCTTCCTGTCGATAGAACGGGTCGCGTATTGCGGAACACGCGGCAGGCAGCACGGGCAATCAAATGCTCGCCGGAGCATTGCGCGCGTGTTGTGCTCGTTTGCGCGGAAGACGAGCGGACGCCGGTTTGCGGGTTGCTCGGCCCCGTTCCAGGGATCGGCGTATCGCGCGATTGTTCCCCGACACGCCCGATTAAACGATCATTGTCGCACGATTCCGCGGGAATATTCCACGGAGATGCTCCGTCGCGGATACGCTTTCATCCCCGCGTGTGGGCTTCGCTCGTGAACGAAGTTTCTCCACCGCTGGGACGTGTTCGGAGGTCTGTATAGGCGAGGATACAAGAGAACGGAGAATAAACGGTTGTTTCTGTCCTGCAACTAGGTTCATCCATAACCGATCATCGGCAAGTGCATCATCGTACATCGAGTGATACTCAAAAGATAGTTAAGGTAAAGGGACAGTAGTTGACCATCAATCAGTAGGGTAAAGAAACCAGTAAATGACCGAATTGTTGAATGAGAAACCCAGTAAATGATCGAATTGTTGAATGAGAAACCCAGTAAATGACCGAATTGTTGAATGAGAAACCCAGTAAATGACCGAATTGTTGAATGAGAAACCCAGTAAATGACCGAATTGTTGAATGAGAAGCCCAGTAAATGACCGAATTGTTGAATGAGAAACCCAGTAAATGACCGAATTGTTGAATGAGAAACCCAGTAAATGACCGAATTGTTGAATGAGAAACCCAGTAAATGACCGAATTGTTGAATGAGAAGCCCAGTAAATGACCGAATTGTTGAATGAGAAACCCAGTAAATGACCGAATTGTTGAATGAGAAGCCCAGTAAATGACCGCATACTTTTATTAAGAATTGTACTTATTGATGTTTTTTAATATGCAAAACTAAAAATATGGGATATTAAAAGTGCAACTACACTCTATTTGTAAAGAAATAGTAATATTTAAATTTGTAATTGACATTTCTTTGCCTAATGGTCATTCACTAGTATGCGGTCAATTACTGGTTGGTTTACCCTAGTTGACCTTTGTTCAGAGAAACATGAAAAATAAGGTTTTTAGAAGTGACGATCTTTTGAACAAAGTGCAGTTAAAGTGTGCAGTTCTCTAACTGCATTTTGTTCAAAAGGTCGTCACTTCTAAAAACCTAATTTTTCATGATTTTCTGAACAAAGGTCAACTACTGATTGACAATCAACTACTGTCCCTTTACCTTACATGGAAAACCGTCAATCACTACTTTCTATATTTTTCACGGATTCTAGGTGTGAACGTTGAAAGGCAAGCTTCCGGTCAGCTTGCTCCGAACCCCGAGGATTCAAAGCAAAGCCGACGTGGAAGCTCGTTGAACGGAAAACCTTACCCGACAGGCAACGCCAGACACTGGAAACTTGCGAGGTACTCACCTGAAACAGAAAAGAACGGTATGGTTAGCGACCCGAGAGGCATTCGAACGAGCAGGGTTCGCTCAACATCCGCGGGCCGACGCGACGCGGCGTCGATTATGCTTTCGAATGAGCGCGCCTAACGAGCGTTATCAGTTTCCGCGGGGCTCGCTCGCGAATTTATCGCGATTCCGAGGGGCATAAAACCGGCCGACGGGCCAGCTGGTTCCCGATGTCCGAGATGAAATCTCGATCCCTTTTTACGACAACCCAGAGACACTTTCTTACCGTGGCGACATACAGAGGAAGTGTATGCGGGGAGGGGGGGGGGGGAGGGAGTAGAAGGGAGCAGGGAAGAGTTGTACGGCTTGGCGTTAAAAAGGGGCAACCTGAACCGGGAACCGGGGGAGGAAAGGGCGCGAGCGACGCCAGTGATATCACGGCAGATACGCTCCGAGAGCCCGTATTATTACGTTCAGCCGACACGGCCAGCTGCGAAGATGTGATCTCGCCTCGAGTTCCGTTCGCGGGACGCTAGCTGGAAACGCGAAACGAGATGGCTGCAGGGTGACGCGGGAGCCGTAAAAATAAGCGAGGAGGAGCGAAAGCTCGCGATCGGCGGGAATGCAACCAGCTGGATTACTACGCAGCCTCGCGAGATTGCTCGCGCTGGTGTAGGTAGGTAGGAGTCGCGAGAGGGGAGGGAGGGAGGGAGGGGGGGGGTCAAGGACACCCGGGGGGATCTTCGTCGATCTCGCGAGAGGGGCCCCGGTGATCCACGCGCGGTCCCCGTTGATGGAGGCTGGTGAAGTTTTACGAGTGCCTCGTCGAGCGTGTCGGGCCAGCGGCGGTCGCGCATCGAGCCGGCGACGCTTAAATGAGCGAACCGGGGGATACTGGGAGGGAGGGATGGGGGGGGGGAGGGAGAGGGGAAAAACGAAAAGTTTGTTCCGGAGGTTGTACTTCGGCAAATTCGCGAGATGCCTGGCCCCTCCGCTGGATTCTCGTATCAGGTTCCACGGCGCGGTAGGTACACCGGCCTATCGCGATCTTCGACATTCCATCTGCGCGGGCCGATGTGTTCGTCTTCCACGAGGCGTAGCCTCGGCAACGTTCGAAACCACCGACGGCGGCCGGCCGCGGTCGTTATTCCGGAATTATTCGGGAACCGCGAATAAAACACCGCCGCGAGCTCGTTTTTGTCGACGTGGACGCAACGGCGAGGGGCCCGAAAGCCGATGCTGTTCGGGGGATGATTGCCGTCCTTCGCTTTGCGCCGTGAGCTTTCATCCTTTACCGCTGGGGATGAAGGAGAGGACTACGCTACTATTCGGACTGACTTATCTAGTTCGTTGCCAGAATCCAGCAGGGAACGAGAATTCTAAGCGTTAATAGGTCGAGGAACATTCTTCAGAGGCAGTGGCGGATTTAACAGGGTGGCTGATGAGCAGTTGCCACCAGGGCCCCTGCCCAGAAGGCCCACCCTTAAAAAAAACTATGATTTCATCCAAACTATATCTTTTCCTGTATTATTACACTGAGCTTGCTTTCGGTTAACTACAGCTTTATTTTCCCGAAAAAGGGACCTTGCTCAGAAGGCCCATCCCCAGGGTCCCACCCTTAAAAAAAATTAGGATTTTATCCAAACTATATCTTTTCCTGTATTATTACACCGAGCTTGGTTTCGGTAAACTACAGCTTTATTTTCCCGAAAAAGGGCCCTTTCTCATAAGACCCCTCAATGCCCTGTCTTAAAAAAAATTATGATTTCATCCAAACTATATCTTTTCCTGTATTATTACACTGAGACTGCTTTCAGTAAACTACCGGTTTATTTTCCCGAAAAAGGGCCTTTTCTCATAAGGCCCCTCAATGCCCTGTCTTAAAAAAAATTATAATTTTACCCAAGCACTATATTTCCTTTCTATACTTTTCTATACACTTACCCCCTTTTAGAAAACCACCTCCTTATTTTCCCCAAAAAGTGGGCCCCTCAAAACGTGTGCCACTTGGGCCTTTTTTCTTAAATCCGCCGCTGTTCACCAGCAGAATACAATCAATTGAAATGTGTTTTCATTGTGAATTAATTCGACTACATGGTGATACTTTCTATATTCGTTCAGGTGACTATCGTCAGGGTTCGAAAAGCAGCAACGCTGTCTACCCGCCGAGTCATGCATTATTTATCTGTTACACCCTCGCGGCGACACCTGAGAGCAGTCCATCCCCGAGACAGAAAGTCGCGAAGCTCGAGATCACGTATCGCAGAACCGAGGGGACCGCGCGCGGGTTTCCTGCGATTCATAGACTCACCTATGGCTGCCAGTTCGAATTTACAACCTTCCAAGCCCGCATTAAATTATCGCAACGAGCGTTATAACTCTGGCGGAACGCAGCCTGCAACGTCCCGATAATCTCGAACGTATACACGGGTGGCGAGCGGCGACCCTCTCCGCGTTCCTCGAAGCATTAATATTTCTGGCCGGCTGAGCGGACCTCGCCGAAGATCCCAACGAAGCGTTTGGTAAATTGGAGCCAAGGGGCAGCTGTGAGACTATGGCTGCCATCGGTTCCTCCTCCAATCGGATACGTCGATGGGATCATAGTGGAAATAAGCACGGGACCTTTCACCTGCTTCTACATTATGCACGTGAGGGACAAGAGCTTGTGAACAGGGACAGTTAAAGAACGAAACAAAACTCGAACAAAGGAAAGGGTAGCTACGCCAAGTTCCTTTGAGAGACGAAAAACTCTCAAGTACCCAACTCTCGCCCCTTAACTTCCAATTCTCTCCGACTTCCAATAGCTTCGCCTCCCAAGGGGTGCGTAGAAGGCGCCGCTCGATGATCGGGCCTCCGCGGGAGAGTAGAATTCCGCTCGTTCCCTGAATAATTGCAGCCACTGGTAGACGGAAGAGGTGCCCGAGAAGGCGGGAATCGCGGGCGAAACTTCGCGTCTATTATTACCACGATCGCAAGAATGCGATGGCTGGCGCGGCCCGGAGTGCGAGGGGCGCGGAAATCTCGCGAGGAGGGCGCCGGGGAAGGGAGGAGAAAAGAGTGGAAAGAGATTAGGAACGCAGTGGAAACGAGGGTTGGAGGATAGAGGGGAGGCGAAGGGCGCGCAGCCCCCTACTTACGTAATTTTAAATTAAACTGTGACGTTTTCAAATTAACGTTTTTGCCCGGGCTCTCGCCGTCCCTGCGGCGCTTCAGCTCGTGAAGCTCGCGCGCTAGACGAGGCGGAGAGAGGCGGAGAAACTTGCGATATTACGCTGGGCTTTTTTCGTCCCCCGTTCCTCGCCTCCCGTCCTCCCTCGCCCCGCCGGGGTCCCGAGCGCGGAAGCGCGCGTAATTTAGGTACCAGGAAATTGGTTTTCTCGACGCTGAAATAGAAGAATGCGATGCGCGACGAGGCCGCCAGGAAGACGGAGCGGGGACGGGGAAAAGCGGGGGATGCAGTCGAGAGGCGGAGGATGAGCGGCGTTCTTCGCGGTCTCTTGTCCATCGGTAGGAAAGTAATTGCCGCTAGGTGCGAGGCCGATTCCCGCGCTACGGTTTTATTAAACCGAGTGGAACACGTCGCCGAGCAGATCTTCTTTCCATTCATGGAAATTTCATCGCGGTTCGTCGACGGAACGGAGCGGAAACCGCCCATTGTCCCGGCGCCGCGCGGAAAAAGACCACGTCGACGACGGCGACGATGCCACTAAACGTCACGAGGAACTGAGAAATCCACTTCCGCGTCCTAATTTCGGGAACAAAAGGGCCGACTCGTTAATCCATGAAAAACGGAGCCAGGCGAGCCGAGCTTCCTGGAGGATCCGTTTAGCGGGCCGATTATTCGCGGTGACGGGCCCCCTGCTTGAATTTTTCCTTTCTTCAGCCCCGTCGCCGCGGTGGATCACAATGGCGGAGGGGCGGATGGAGGAACGACGTATCGCGGAGGAAAATGAGCCGTTTCAGACTCGTACGTCCGTGGCAGGAATATGTCTGCCTCTCTTGAGGGCGTTTTTGGAAGCGTAATTAAGAGGACGGTGACGAGATTTCATTCCCGTAGCGGGGAACCTGGTGAAGTGGGGTTCTCCTCGTGGTGCAGAGGGTTGGCAGTTGAATTCCATCTGCAGAAATGATTTTTCCATTCCTCGCCAGCAAACTCAGCCCGCCGATGTCTCCATTCCCGCAAAAAAGAAAAACTCAAGCGATCCCATCGAACCACGGGCCTCGGATAAGCTTGGCTAGATTGGCCGGCGAGCGAGTCGCGCACCGGTGGATTCGTGTCTCCCGACGGTGGAATCGTTGGACGATAATTACCGGTCGCACACAATCGAAGTATCCTGCATCGAGTCCTGTGTTGTCCGCATCCTGTGCGATGCGTGCCACGTAGGGCCGAAACGCGGAACACTCGTAATTGTTCGGTCGTCGGGGCCATTGAATAAAATACAAGCTACCGGTCGCGTTGTCTGTCAGTCCGTCAGGCCTGTCTGTCCGTCACGCTGACGTGGGAAGACGCCGCGTGGTTCCACCCCGGAACGCCTGCTACCGAAAGCTAGTTACGATTGTTGTCGAGAAACTCGGAGTCATGCAAGCCCGCCTCGCCCACCCCTCCCCCCATCCTCGCCTTTTTCTTCTGCTTCCTTCGTGGCCGCACCCGCCCGCGCCGCGAGCAATTTCACAGTCATGCAATCATAATCAACTCGAGATAATAGTTTTCTCGGCCCGACCCGATACCGCCCCGCGGCCACCGCGGGACGCTCTGGGACTTCCGGTGCTGGAGAGCTCATCTCTTCTTCGGTGTAACAGAAAATTTTCACTTTTCTCGTAATCCGCCTCCAAGTTTTTCCTCACTCTGGTTTCTCTACCGAGGGTCCCAGGTCCTCTTTCAGTCTACTGGACTCTTCGGTCATTCTGAGGGTTAAGAGCCTCGATTCCTCGACCCTTAATACGATTTCAGAGAGGAGATAGAGTCGGAATCGACGTCGGGCGACCGCTCGTTGCGTGAGCTTAACAAGCTCCGTACCGGGCATCGATTTCGCTGCTCATCGGATCGCGAATTCCTGCTGAATCTAAATGCCCTGGGAAAGCGGGACGAGTGAAAACAAAAGCAGAGCTTCCGGCGATTTGCCGTGACCGATTGGCCGCGACGTCATCGAGATTGCGCCGGCTTGTTTTCTAAGATAGCTGGTGTAATACGCGATATCCTGTTGCAATTACGAGCATCTGCCGGCTAAGCGCACGATTTCCTTCCAAGTGGCCGACCGCAGGGTAACGAACGCGGTGGAACAGGAAAGGGTGCTTGGAAACCAGCGACAAAGTCAAAATATGTCAATGGCCTGGCTGCGGTAGACCGCATAAACAGTTACGCCGGGTTCTAACCCCGAAGAAAAGAGGAGGGGTTGCTTTGAGTCATGCGAGGTGACGTGTCGACAAGGCCCGGCTGCACCACCGCGGTGTCATCGACCGTCTCGCTTAAAGAGGGAATAACAAGCGGTGGTTACCTTTGAAATTGGAAAAAAGTACCGCGTGCCCGGATGCGACGACTTCGCGAGCGAACTCGTCGAGACGCTAGAAACTGGGAAACCGCAAATTGCGGTCTAACTGATGGATGCAAATTGGAAGGACGAACCGGGGGACGTCCAATCAGTGGTCGAACTTTAAAATCCTGTGCGAGCACTGTGTGTAAGGGAGAGTCGGGTAAATACGAACGCGGAGTAATCATAAATAGTTTATTATTAAATTAAATCAGTAATAATAAATAAAAACTATGCTCCCTCTCCATTAGCTAATAGTTTAGGTCGTATTCAACGTCGGGCAGAAAGTAATAAATAAAGAATACTCGTGCTATTCAAGATAAACACAAGTTATTATTTTCATCATGTTTCAAGTAATATTTTGTCCATTTTCAATTGCATGTAATTACTCTTGAATTAATATACAATTGTTTTTTTTATGTTGAAATAAAGCTCTTTTTTACCAACAGTTTGTGACAAATTCATTTCTCATATAGTTTTCAATTTGTTTGCTATTTTGCTTAATTATTCGCAATTACCCAACTCTCCCTTACCTACGCCTCCGTAGCCTTTTCTGTAGGAGTTCTACTCCTTTTACCCAATCGATCTCTCGCAATCTTAATTCGACCTCGACACGCCCAAAGAGCGCTCCACTTCCCAGTTTCCCCGAACTACGATTCAGCGGAATGAAACATTCAGAATCCCCTGTTTCGCTGTTTCTCACGGGCTCGAAGGGGCCCGTTGACAATGCCATTGAGCGTTGACGAGGAGCCGGGAGAGAAGGCTTCGGTAGCGGAGAAAATAGCTGGAGCCCGTATCCAGGGTGCATTAGCCTAATCTAATGACGCAAAGAACTAATAAGCGAGCCGGCTGAATCCGTTTCCCATTCAGGGATCCCTATCCTCTGTGTTCGCCTCGCTCCATCAAGGTCCTTTCCCGTTGCTCGCACTCCGCCACCTTCGGGGAACCTCCACCCTCCGGGCTCGAGGATAACCTATCTGGTGCCCGTAGGGCTAATGCATCGCACAATAGATCAATTACATACATTAGTGGCTCCGCGGATGGCTGAGAGTGTCTATAAGCTTTCCCTCGGTCTTCCCCCGTCTTCCCCTGGCCCGCACTCGCTCTATCTCTTGTCCTGGCGGGGTATCGATATCTCAAGGTAGCATCGACGCGGAGGCACGAGCACGAACTTTAACTGGCCGTCCGCTCTACGGTGCGCGCGTAGGTTCACCGGACGTCTCCCGCGGTGCAATGAAGCTTTATTATTGATACTCTCGCGAGACGCGCGCCAGAGGTTCGAGATTTAATGATTTTCGATGGCCAGTGGGTGGAGGAAGTATAGTGACGTACCTGGGGCACAATCCAGCGGCGCCCGAAGTGATACCATACAGATTTCACCGTTATGATTAACAGAGCACCAAGGATCTTTTTGCCTCAATCTCATTGACTGTAATTTACAAGCTTGTAATATCAAGTCTGCCCACGGAAGAACCTGGCAAACTACTTTCAGCTCATTGCGCTAATCACACGAATCATTAGTCCGCGGCACCCTGTCGCCATCCAGCTGGAGGTGCCGCTGAGGATCGAAGAGTGCATCGACCAGGGATCCAATCGCGTGAAATCCGTCCCCGGCGGTGACTCAATCGCGGAATTTATGTTCTGCAGGAAATTTCGCTGCCGAACGAACGGACCGGGGGATAATCTACGACGCGCAGGTAAACCGTGAGCGCCATCGCCGCCGGCGCCGCTATCGCCAACGACAGCAGCGGCAGCCCAGAGTGAAAAAGAAGGGAGCAGGGGTACGACGACGACGATGACGACGGAGAGGAGCAGGACGAGAGAGGACGACGACGACGACGACGACGACGGGAGACGTCTCAAGCAAGGCGAAAGCAAGCAGCGAACGGTCGTGCGAGGGAATCGTAAGTTAAGGTGGGACGGCAAAGGAGGAAGGTTAGCCGGCGCAAACATAAAGTTCCAGACTTACGACGCGAGATCCCCGATAGCTCGTCCGCGGTGGGCATAAAAGCATTAAAAAGCGGCGAGGCAAAAACGCGAGTGCATATACACATAGTGGTCGCGTACGCGCGCCTCGTCTCTACACGTGGCCCCTGTGCGTCGCGTCAGTGTGGGTGAGACCGCTTCTACAGGTATACATCCGAGCTCGCGCGAGCACTCAGCCGCTGGCCTGTCTTATTCTTCTCTTCTTCCTCCGCTCCTTCTTCCTCTGCTTCTTCCATTTCTTCCACTTCTTTCTCTTCCTCCTCCTTCCTCTTCTTCTTCTTCTTCTGCTCGTTGGTTGCATGCGTTCCTCGCGGTAGACCCCCGCGGCGACCAACCTGTCTTTCCAACACCGTTCCCCCCGCTATCTCGCCGTGGATATCCCGATAATACTCCGCCGCGTCTAAATTCTTTTATAACCCCCCTCTCTCTCTCTCTCTCTCCCTCTCTCTCGGGCCAAGGAAGCACGCATCGAGCGCGATAACGATAATCGACGAGCGTGAAGCCCGGCCGGACCACAACCGTCCGTTCCGTTCTCGCGTTGGATTACCCCGATGCACGCCTTTGATTGTATTCCTCGCGATTACCGCGCGCCGATAACGCCACCGTCAGCTTTTTAACCCTGCTCGCCGGATTTCCAGCGCTATAATCCTTGATTCACCGGTGATTTGACGTACGATCCTGGTGACGATAAGCCGCGAGTCTCACCCCTGCGTCAAGGTGACGGAAGAGTCTGGTAACAAGTGAACAACAAACGTGGCAACTTTGCACGCCACTGCAACCTGGTCCAAGTGCCTCTTGTGGGCCAAGTGCCATCCTCCCAATCACACTGTTAATTTCCCTCCCCTCGTTCGCCCAGCCCTCCTTCGATCCTCACCGCCCGCGGCGCGGTGCACCGCAACGATTTTCCCTCGCAGGGAGAACGCATGGAACCCGAGGAATTAGTCGCGACACCGTTCCAGGACGATGCTTATAAATAGCGAAAGGGAGCGGGGGTTGGCCGTGTCCAAAGTGACGGGGGACAAGCGTAAAGAGGCGAGCGCCGTGGCCTTTGAAATATAGGCTCCCCCGGCGATAATGATGAACCGTGTTTACACTGGAGGGAGCTTCGAGGGGCGCCTCGTCAGGCATCGCGGGGGCGGGAGGGACGCCGGTCCACGGGGAGGAGGAGGAGGTTGGAGGCGACTCCTTTCTCATGTAAATACGATGTAGCCGCGTGTAAAGGCGGCTGACCGGCCGTGTATGTGGCACAATGTCGGGCTGCTGGCCCCTCGCGGGCCAGCGACGAGACACCGTGGATGCCCCGAACGAAGAGGGAGCAAGAATATGCCCGTTGCGGCCGAGATGTGCTCGAGAAGGAGGCGAAGAGGCTGGGAGGAGGGTGGAGAGGACGAGCCGCCCGTAAAATATATCAGCCGCTGTGTGACTTCTCGGGGCAGCCACAAATCACGCGACCCCCCGTCGCTTCCTGCCGCGCACGATGTGGGTGTACCACCCCGCCTCGCCCTTCCTCGCGCGCGTACACGCTGCAACGAGTGCACCTTCCGAGGAGGTGGTGCTGGCTGCCGGCGAGGATGTTTTCTTGCCTCGGGTCAACGTTTGATTGGATACACATTCGTGGGATTCTTTCGGCGAACGGTGGCCTCCGGGTGGCTTCATCCTCAGCTCGGCCAACAGCTCCGGCTGCTGGATCCTCGGGATGGGAATGATAATCGAGGTGGCTCGTCGAGGTTCACAGTCCTCCCGCGATAAGGAATTTCCGTGGCGGAAGAAGTTGATAGGAAAACGGAGAGTTGCGAGGGGAGGTGCTCCGCGTCTTTTGTAGGGTCCTTCTTCTGGCTCGTGGTACCAATTTTTTAAGGGAAGCTCGCATGGAACTGGTAGACAAGATCACCGGACACGCATGTGGGGGTTGTACAATTAGAAAGAAGTGCTCCTGTATTCTGTCCTCGAGGAGAACTGAGTCAGTAAATCTCGACTTACTGACTCTTGCGAATTATCAATTCTTATTATTAATTTTCACAAAAATACCTTCCCTCCTTTGACTAAGTTCTATCTACATTACAAACACGTTTCTGAATTTCTGATTTCTGAATTTCTTTTCATCGACTCCACCCCAAGATATAACAAAAAAACTTAGAACAGACTCTCCCCTACTTCCTACTTTCTTCTGCAAAAAAAAGAAACAAACTGCCAGCCACGGGAATTAAATAACAGGATTGCACGATTGCGATTAGACTCCACTTGTCGCCAGAGGCAATAATTCGAGGAGGGACCAAAGTGCACGAATGCTCCCACGGATCAGCGTCGCAGCCATGCCGTTTACTCTCCATGCGGAGGAAAAGCACAGAGTCTACAAAGAAAATACCAAGAGTCCGAAAATACCATGGACGTGGCCCGATGACGAAGACCACGCGGCCCGAGGATCCCGAAGAGGCCGTGTGCCCCAGGGCGGCCGCCTAATCCGGCAAACCCATGTATCATCCGAAGTTCGTTAGAAACTTTAAATATGCGGCTCGAGCAAGGATGAGAGGAGAAGGAGGAGGAGGGGGATATCGTATCCGAGAAGCGAGCGCGCAACGCGATCAAGCTGGAATCTTCTCCGGTGAATACTATTAATGAGGCCCGGTCCGTGAACGAGGAGCAGAAGAAACGAGGAAGGCAGAGAAAAGACGGCGAACCAACCAAAGGGAGGAGGAGGGGAGGAGGCGAAGACCGGGGGAGGGGAAGGGTGAAGGAGCACGGGGTGAGTTCCTTTTGAAAGGAGCTGCCTTTTGTTGGTCTCGGTCGGTGCTAGCGAGGAAATAATGCCGGATGGAATGTGACCCGTGCACCTCGCCCCGGCCGACCGTGTACGGATCAACGTGCTCGAGTCCTGATGCTCGCGGATCTCGAGTGGAACCGTTACTGTTTCCTCGGGGTGGACCCGCAAGGTGACTCACGATCGTTGCTGTTTAAACAGCAGATGTGGGTGAACCTGTCTAAACTCCGTGTAGTCGATGCAAGAGATTTCCCGGATATGTGCGCTCTGCGTCCCAATCAGCTGTCTGATGAAGGGGAACGCGTCTACGCGAGTCGCCGGCCAAAGACAACCGTAGGGATCGAGTGGCCGAGCCGGCGAAAAAACAGAGCAGCCAGGGGACGCGAGATGGAGCACGAGACGAAAGCAAAGGGTCATTTATAATCCGGGGCGGAGAGGCACGTGATTAGAAGTACCAAATGACCGTCAGCCAAGGAGTGTAGCATCAGAAAGAACGAGCACGTTCCTGATCTTCTCCTTTTCTTTCGTCCTCTCCCCCGCCGCAGGAATGTTTTAAGTTTTAACCGGTAGCGAGCCGGATCATTATAATGATTCGAATCTACCGTGGGGGGAGTGGGAAGGGGGGGTCGGTCGCGAAGGGGGCATCTCCGCTTGGCTGGCTGGCTGGCTGGCTCGTTATTAATATCGAATAACGAGATGCTGGGCCCGCGAGCGCCAATGGTATGCGTGCCCAAGGCGTATTCTTTATTAACGATGCACCACCGTTCCCCGGCCGGGATCGTCCTACCAAAAAATTCACCTGACGCCAACCCGGAGACTCCAACGACGGCTAGATGGAGCTTGGAACTCGAGATGAAGCCAGAACAGGGGAGGAAGAAAAAGAGATTGGCAAGTTTCTTACGCGTGCGCCACGCTGCTGGAATACTCTTTTCTTAGGGCGCAGGTGACTCCGTGATGCGGACGCGGCGCAGAGATTACGACGATGATAAGCGAATTAATCGCTGGGGAACAGAGAGCCACGGTAAGGAGAAAAGTTGTCAGAATGCGGTGTCCCCTTCTCTTGGGTCGAACTCATGGAAATCGGTGCTACGGTTAATTCCGGCTAAACAAATCCAACGGATAACCCTGAATTCCTACCCAACGTCACGAATCAGGAGTCCGCCGTGTCGTTATCCTAGCGCCGATACGTCGGCGGTGAAATCAACGCAGGCCAACGTTATCCGTGTCAATGCGATGCGGCACGCGCAAAATCAAAGACGCGCCTGGTTTATTGCAGGAGGGATCGGCTGCACCGGCCACGTCCGCTACAAGACGTCATAATTCACGCGGAAAGCGACTTAATTCCGGAGCGTGGCCGCGCGCGGCGTCGCCTCCTCCGCAGCTTCCAATCCGCGCTTCATAAATTTTCATTTGAGGCAACGCGTCCCCGTTGCTGTACGCACACCGACGACAAGATAAATGCCGGTCGCAACCACAGGCGAGAGGAGCCCGACGCGTGGACCTTCCCCTTCGATTCCTCCGCGTTTTATTAATACGTCGGCATCGATTGTCCGTGCATTCTACGAACGCCACCTTCTCGCAAGTGGCAGCGTTGAAACTTCCACGACGATTATTATCGCCAGGACACGCTCGACCAACGCGATTATAATTGCGCCACGGTTATTCCAGTTGCTTAAAGGTAACGCGACCCGACGTCATAGGTACCAGAACGATGCTACGGCAGCGATACCGCCGCGGCCAGCGACCCCCTGCCGCACCACGGATGAACACAACTTGATTCACCACGGGGCCACTGACGCTCGGCGCAACGAGGCTGCACACCCTGCTTCCTTTTTACTCGAACCGATCTCATAGGCGAGCCACGAGCCCCAATAAAAACCAACCAGGCCCCGCAAGAAAGCAGGAGGAACGCCTATCGCTGAGGGGAATCGAGGACTTGTTCTTGGCCGCTGAACGAGCCACGCGGAGACGAATTAATCGCTGGGGACTGCGTTGCACTGTGGTTGATTTCCTACGATTGACGTGGGAAATATACTCTTGATAAGGAAGCTGATATCTTGGAAACTTTGATAGGGCAATTCCGGGTGAGATGGAACTGCGGGTGAGATGGCTCGACCACGCTCCTTTTGCGAATATATTTTGTCCTTTATAAAACCACTAAATTTACGGTGTGCTGATTTTTTTAAAAACTGGGCCATCTCTCCCCGACTTACCCTAATCAAGCTTGGATCAACCGCAGGGTGGTCACTGGGTCAGTGTATTATTTTCGGGGCATCAGGGCCCAGTGTGCTGCCCCATGGCTGATCGTCAGGCCGTGACGCGACGAAATTCAGTCCCACGGAGCCCAGCTCGTGAGCAGAAGCTCGCGCTCGAGTTGCCGCGCTTTAAGGCGAACGAGAGGGACATTAGTAAGTCCCACTATTGTCCGGCTCCCTACGTGGAGCGCTAATTATGTCGGAACGTTTCGCGTAGGTGCCGCGCATAATCGACTCCGTGGCCGCGGGCTCGCGAAAGAAACGCTAATGGCGGCTCGATCGAGTCGATTAACCGCGGCGAAAGAATCGTGGATGGCGCACAATGCGCTATGAAACCCAGCGGCCGCCGCTAAGGACACTGCCGCGGCGGCTTTAATTACTTTCTTATCTGAACTCTTTAGCCGGTCGTTCCTCTAATGGCGTTCGTTTTTGCGTGATTTAATGGCGACCGCTCCGGGCGAACGTTCCCGGGAACGTATGGGAAAAATCGATGGTAGGTTCGTTATCCGGGTCGCGAGAAAAGAGCTTTCCTTTAACGGCCGATGGATGCTAACGAATCCATTGATCACAAAACCATTTACCGAATTGCTGAGTTTCGTGAAAGCTGAAGAATCGTGCCGAGAAGAAAGAAGGTCGATTCAAGAAACGCTTTCTGCAATTTTACTCGAACTCCGCGTCCACTCGGCCGACAATTTCCAGCGAATTAATTACCCTATCATCGCTCCCTTCTATACGACACCGCCAAAAATCACGATCGCCTGTAAAACGGCAAAGGGCCGCGACCGCGACCGCACTCGCAAATACACGAAACCGCGTGGAAAGTCCGCAAACCGCAACGCGTACGCGTCGATAATCCGAAACATCGGGGCCGTAATTCTGGGGAGGTCTTATTCCATCGGGGATATTCGAGCCCCGGTTACGGAAGACGCGGGAAGAATCGCGCGCGCGTTCCGCACGGAACGAGTCCTCCCCGTCGGCGAGGGAAACCGCAAACACGCGAAAAACGTCCGTGACGAAGGTACGCCTCTCGAGGCGGCGTTTTTTTTTTTTTTTTTTTCTTTACTTAGAAAAGAGAGGGCGACCGCAAGAGGCACCGCCGGCGGCCACGTTCGCGTTTAATGACAGACCGTTTTACGGTCTTATGAAACACGATCGCGGGCAGCCCCGGAATCCCATGCATTCCTCCGCTAGGCACTGGATCGTTGTTCCGAGCCTCGTTGCCTGCCAGCCGCGCGTTGCTTTCCGCGAAACTGTCTAATTGCGTGCCGGTTCCGCGGCGGGATTCTGAATAACGCGAGCGGCATCGTGAATATTTAAGGGGGGGCGATGTTACCCGTGCAGGAAGTTGGCCGCGTTTCGAGACGGAAAGGGTATCGATCTCCGCGATTTCATTCCGCTGGTAGCAAAGTGCACGGAATGGGACGGGGCGGGGTGAGGGAAATTTACGAAACAGCAACGAGCGTGCACTGTACATCCCGAACTACGTTGCTGGTTTAGAGCTTTGTTAGTTTGCCGCGAGCATTACGGACCGTCAAGGACCCAGTTCCTCATCAGAACCCAATTCCTGATCAGTTTAGTATATAAATACCAAATAAAAAGTTCATCACGATACAAATTTATTCGAAAAAATTATTAAATAATTATGAGTGTAATAAGTATTTTTAAATATTCAAATTAAAATTTTCGACCGTAATTAATAAATAAATTGGTTTCGGCGCACTGATTCGGTCACTATAATACGATTAATTTATTTATTTAAGAATAAAATAAAATGACACAGCTTTATAATTAATTGCTAAATAGCTGTGTCATTTTATTTTATTCTTAAATAAATAAATTAATCGTATTATAGTGACCGAATCTGTGCGTCGAAACCAATTTATTAAGTATTTTTAAATTTATACGCAAACATTTAATAGCTCATAGTAAAATGTTTTAGGTTCTTAAGTGATCAGGAACTGGGTCCTTGACGGTAGATGAATCTTGCCACTTACAGTTTCTGCTAGTTATAAATTATAATCGAAGATCACCTCGCAACACCCAATCACTCTCCAATAAAATTTAAAGTTCACTCAACTGTCTAAATTCTTTGTTCCTCTGTCTGTGGCCCGACGGTGTGTCGATATTTATCAAAACCGGCTAATTAAAAGTTTGAACAGTCTGCGGAGCGGGGAACGTCGGTGGGGCCGCTGCCGCGAGTGTTTCCGAGGATAAGCGAAGCAAAGTTGGAATTCGCCCCCCTGCGGCCGATGCCAGTCATATCGATAACCCCTCCGCCGGATAATTGAACTTAACGAAGTGGCTGGCAGCGTGGAAACGAATTCGTCGTCGAAACGAGTCGTCGCTCGCGCTCACGCTCGCACCCCCACGGAGGAGTAGCGACGATCCAAATCCAATCTTCCAATCGGAGTCAATTACAGGCTGACAATGGCCCGGGACTAGCGCGCTGCCTAAATGTCAGCCGTACGAAGCGACGGTGTCATTTCGTATACAAACGGGATTACGCGATCTAATTCACGGCCTGACAAAAGGCCGACAAAGAAAGCCGCGAAAGTGGATGCTGGGGTCGGGACCCCGGTGTCTTTTTATTCCCCCCTGCCCCTCCCGTTCGCCCCCCCCCCCCAGGTCCCCTGTCATTCGCGTAATTTCGCATCATGTACATCGATATTCGGCTGAGTTTCACCGACGTTCGTGGAAACGGATTTATTGGGAAACGTTTTACTTCCTTACTGGACTATTGAACGAATAAAATCGACGGTTTCTATTTGCTTGGATTGCTTAGATAATCACCATACCGACAATTTTCACAGATATTTATGCACGCTCTCACAAGTATAATTTGAAGAAAAATATTTGGCAGAATGTTGAAAATTATTCAAGGTATTTTGACGCTAAAGATGGTCCCATGTAGGCAGCCAGTAGCTATAGTTGGTGTACATAGTCCCAGGTGAACTAGTTAAGTAATCATCTAAAAGTAAAACGCTTTGGGGTGAGTAATTTTTACACTAAAACCTACAGTGTGGAACTTTGCCGGCGAATTTAAAGAAAAATTGTGAAAGTTACACACGAATCAATTTTGTCCCCACATTTTAACGAAAAAAATTGTCATTAATCAGTTATAAAATGTTTTACAAACATCCAATGTTGATGCGGAAGTTCCACGCGATAGAGAAAGGAATTCTACAGCTCCAGTTAAAATTTCAAATGAAAATATTCATTCGGTCAAGAGTTATGATGTACCCGGTGTTTGAAAACGTAATTTCGAGATAAATAACTTTAAAATTAAGTCCCCTTTGCCAAGATCGCTACTTGACATATAATCGAATATTTTTCGTAATTATTCGAATTTCTTCATAAAACTTTTTTGTAAATATTCACAAAGGATAACACTTTCAAAATTAAAAATAAAAAAAATCGATTTTTCGAAATTTCAATAGTCCTGTACCGTCAAGGATCCAGTTCCTGATCACTTAAGATGCAAAGGGAGCAATTTCTGATGAACCCCAAACATTTTACTATGAGCTATCAAATGTTTGCGAATAAATTTAAAAATACTTCACAATTATTTAATAATTTTTTGGAATAAATTTGTATCGTGATAAACTTATCATTTGGTATTTATATACTAAACTGATTAGGAATTGGGTCCTTGACGCTACTCCCTTAATCCAACTCATCATCCTCTATCTACTCCACATTACTCTGCCACGGTGAGACTCTAAAGACCTTTGACCGGCGCACAATTCACCCCATCATCGACTCCATTTCGTAAGACACATCTCCGACAATCTATTCCAAGCGGGCGAGCCTCTGCTTCATTCCCTCTTCCTCTTCCCCTTATTTTTATCGTCATCCAACAACGACAGCCGGGGCCTGGCCGTAGCCAACATCCACGCCAGGACACTTAAGCCTATCCTGCATGTTAATATAATGTCTTAGGTGGCCGCGGCCGTGTCGACAAGCCATGGATACTCTCTCCGTGGTACAATCCCCCTTACAAGGCAGTCGGGATAGATAATCGCGGCATTGTCTTACATCGACGCTGGTATTATACACGCGGGGGACCTGTACGCGGCGCGCACACGTTGTTGCGCGAGCTCGCGCGCGCATGCACCCACGGGGAACGGGGTACATAGAAGTGCACGAGCGTTTTGCATCGCGCTTGTACCGCGGCCCCCTCTCCCCCTCCCCCTGGTCTCTTTATCGTCGCGACGATCAGCCAACAAACGAACTGACGAGACTAATCACCCGTCCACCGCAGATTTCTCCGTACGAATTCCTTCCTCATTGTTCCTATCTCCGGTCTAGCCCCCCCTTCTCTGTCCTCCAGTTCCGCGAACGCGCACACATCGATTGCGATCGAGAAAAACGGACCGAGATTGCCACTTAAGGAAGACTACTCGTGATGTAATGATCGATTTCTTGCCAGATATGCAGCACCAAGTTTCGTGACATCCTAGTCCCGAAGATCTCGAACGTGTAGCAAAACTCATGAAGATAAAACTGAGCGATTAAACTTCCTAGTGTCCATCGTCGTGATACGTTTGTCTTCAGTTGTACCTGCTCTCATCTACAACTGCGAATTCCAAGCTCCGAAGCCTCTACTAACGTTGCAACAATGTTACACAGAGTTACTGTCTGTATACACACTGTCTGGATCTACTGATTTCTCGCTCCGCTATTTTATACCAGTGGAAGCTGTTACTGTGTACTTAGAAACTTGCGAATATCAGTAATCTCCTTTCTACTCGTCTCTTGTCGTTTCATCTGTACTTATTATCAACTTTATTCCCGCCAGTGAGCTCCTCCCATCGCGCGCGTCAATCTGCGGGGAATTAGCGAACAGATAAATGTCGCGGCGATCGGAGTGAAGTTCCGCGAGGCTGAAAAACATCACCGCGGAACATCCGCTCGGAGTCAATGCCACGATACATTTCCAGAGACGAGGTAAATTATTCCCCGGGCCGCGGTGCAAGCGGGCATCAAGGTGTCTGACAACTTCGCCCGCTACTTTATCGTTCCCCGCGCACCAGGAGCCGCCGCGTCCCGCCGAATCCAGAGGCGGGAGGGGTAAATATTGCAGTATGCACTCAACGCGGAGACAGGGTACACCGGCGGGTCGAAGCAGCCGCCTCTATCTGGCGCGGGCCGATGTCTATGCATTAGCATCCGCGTACATATATTATTTCGCGGCCTGGCGTGCACGCCGGGCATATCCGAGGGCCGCGTTGTTTCGCGCTTGTTCGTGCATCGCTCTCCTCACGTGACACCGAAATACGTGCATGACACGCGTGCTGCTGCTTTCGGTCGAAACGAAACTCTCCCCGATGCGAGGGTGGACGCGTGCTCGAGTGTTAGGTACGAATGGAAGGTGACTTCTATGGATTAGCACACCTGCCCGCGGGTAGCCTGCCTGCCTGCGAGCCGGTAAAAGTCTCGCTTCACCGGCAAGAAGCGACCAGCCGCCACGGGCGTCGCGGATCCGTGAAATATCGTCGCCGAATTTCCGACAAAACGAGGACAAGGTCTTCTGTCAAGCACGTACCGCGAGTTCCCTGCACGCGAGGGAAACCCGGACCCCCCCTGGCTGCCACCCTTTATTTCCCAGTCGCGAAAACACGGCGTAACGCGGCGACATTGTCACGTGCCCGGTTATTTATGAATGTACCGCGTCGTCCGCCCTCTTATTCCTAGCTTTTGCTCATATTCCGCGGGCCTCCGTCGGCTCTGAGATCCAGCTACGCCCCTCGAACCGCCGCGGGATGAGAAGCCGCGCGGAGGATACAAGCGGGACACGGCTAGGGCAAAAAAGGGGGTGGTCAGGGAAGGGCGTTGAAAGAGAGAACAAGAGTGGATCCGAAGTTCCGATGTTATTTATGACGCTTTCTCCCGAACCGGCTGAGCTGGAGCGACCGCGGCTTTCGCGAAAGCGCGATCACAGTTCCGGCAGGGTTCCTTTTAGTTTTTCGCCGCGACTCACATCGGTCTTGGTCGAATTCGTAGAATCTTCGGGGAAAAAAACTTTTGAATAAATTTATCGACCGTGAATCTAAACTAAAATTCAAATTTGAATTTCGGGAGGTTTTGGATTGTTTATATATGTCAACGGTTTCGCTTCTCCTTCACCTTCTAGAAGATAACGATTTGCTACGTTTACCTCAGTCTTCTTCCAGCCGACTCGCGAGTCACTCGTTTGCCTTTGCACGAGGACTGTATTTTCAAACAGCATTCGCAATACATTATACAATTTTTAACTTTCCTTGAAGATGATCTAAATTAAGATCGAAACGTCGGAATATATTGATATATAATTGATTAATTGCAAACAGCTTTGATATATTATTTTAAGAGAAAAGGCTTTTTCGAAAAGCTTCTTAAAATAATAATTTTGTAAAACTGACCGATCCAGTGCTCCGATAACAATTTATCTTCGGGGAAAGTTGGGGAAGGGAGAATAGATCGTTGATATTACTTAGTACATTCTTTCTCTACTGGGCTTGATAATAATTGAATTTCGGGACTGAGTTATAATCATAAAGAGATATTCAAACAAAGATATACCGTTAAGGACCCAGTTCCTGATTAGAACCCAATTCCTGATCAGTTTAGTATATAAATACCAATAATGATACAAATTTATTCGAAAAAATTATTAAATAATTATGAAGTATTTTTAAATTTATACGCAAACATTTGATAGCTCATAGTAAAATGTTTTAGGACTTTAGGTTGATCAGAAACTGCTCCCTTTGCATCTTAAGTGATCAGGAATTGGGTCCTTGACGGTCCAGGACTATTGAAATTTCGAAAAATCGATTTTTTATTATTATTAATTCTGAAAGTGTTATCCTTTGTGAATATTTACAAGAAAGTTTTATGAAGAAATTCGAATAATTAGGAAAAATATTTGATTATATGTCAAGTAGCGATCTTGGCAAAGGGGACTTAATTTTAAAGCTGTTTATCTTTTAGGTTCATCAGAAACTGCTCCCTTTGCATCTTAAGTGATCAGGAACTGGGTCCTTGACGATATTACCATCAAAAGTACCCCACACAGAAAATTCCGCCACGCAAGTGCGGTACACGTTCGAATTCAAGCCAAAACTTGCTGCATCACCGTGGAAATGTCCGTCGGTAGCCTCGGCCCCCGAATTCTCGCCGGTATCTGCGGCCGCAGACGAAGGGGTGCGAGCGGATCGCGCCCAGGCGTCGCGGATATACGCGCGAAGGGATTGCTGGTCAGCTGGCCGGCCCCGTTTAATCCCTTATCCCTTTAAGCGTTGTGTATTATCCTCGTAAAAACTAATACAGGAGCGACGTCGGCCCCGGCTCCGCCTAAAGCCTGCTCCCAGCCGAGGGACGTATAAAAAGGAAAAAGGAGGGTAGGGAAAAAAAAAATAGACGAGTCCGAAGCGTAGAGCCGGCAGCGTCGGCCCCCGGGGCTCGAAAATACGTCGAGTTCGCCGGCGAGAGGCGGAAGAAGCGGGAAGAGAGGAGAAAGAGAGAGAGTTTTGTGCGCAAGAGGGGCGATATATCACCGGGCGACGAAACAACCAACCCCCGACGAGAGTTGCATTTGCATCGACGGACCGACGGTTCCCTCACAGACACGACCATCCCGAACCAACCAGACAGACACAAAAGCGCGCACAGAACGCGTGCACACGTTCACCGAGGCCACCGATCGGCACTCTCACCCCTCTCGCCCCCCCAAAGGGTCCTTCCTCCTCGTGTCGGGGGCGCGAACAGGCTCCGCCGTCCCTCCCAAACCCCAAGGTCTGATTTACATTTTCTTTCCTGGCGCGGTGTCTCGTTCCACTCGATAAGAGGAAACGCCTCGATCCGACGGTATTTCAACCCTTGCGACAGAGAGATTTCAGACCGGCTCGCGAACGGAGGAGAGAGAGGAGGGAGGGGTGAAGTTCGTGAGAGGGTTAATAAAGTGGAAAATACGGGGTTTGCGTTGTTTTCTGCCTGGTCTTCGAGATGTTTCGTAGTTTGACAAGAAGATTGGTCATACGTAGGACGCATAATCGAGTCAGGTTCCAGAATCATGGTAAACGGGCGGTTTCAAGTCTGCCACCCGATAGGTTAGGTTGTAGAGCAGCAGTTAATGCTGAACCTCGCCTACTCGCCATTGTCATTTAATTTAATTTAATTGTAATGGTGCAATAAAGACATTTAATAATAATAATAATACCCAACTTCCACAAATTTACGTCCACGTCTACGTTCCCTAGTAGAAATTTGTCTCATTTTTCCCTATTTCTGGTGAGGTAATAGCCGGGCTTGGATAGAGAAAAACTAGAAAGGAAAAACTAACCAAATTCCGCCTAAAACCCAGTCTGTAAAACTGGAATAGTTATAACTCGACTCTGGCTAACTAGTTCACATCCAGTTTTTCCGAAGAAGCTGAATAAAACTGTAATATTTTTCAATTGTTACCAATTAATTTTATTGAATAAATATTTTCTGTCAATTTAACAGGTATTTGTAATATTTTTTTCAAAATTCGACAATAAACGTTCGCTAGTTTTAAGCTAGTTTTCCCTACTAGTTTTAAGCTAGTTTTCCCTACTAGTTTTAAGCTAGTTTTCCCTACTAGTTTTAAGCTAGTTTTCCCTACTAGTTTTAAGCTAGTTTTCCCTACTAGTTTTAAGCTAGTTTCCCCTACTAGTTTTAACCTAGTTTTCCCTACTAGTTTTAACCTAGTTTTCCCTACTAGTTTTAAGCTAGTTTTTCCTACCAGTTTCTCCACACTATCGCTTGGGAGGGAAAAGCATTACATGACTAGTAGGGAACTAGTAGGGATTCCTAGTAGGGCGCTAGTTGCACCAAGGGAAAAGTAACTAGTGCCCCACTTTTCCCTAGTTGTATTTCTACTAGGGTTGCACTCGCGTCGAAGATAGTTGGGAAGTCAAAGAGAGGCCACTAAGTAGGAAGAAGGTTGAGAAGAAAGCGGCGGGAGGGACAGATCTCTCCTCGTGGTACCGCGACGATCCACGAAATCAGATCCGGATACGGTCTCTCAAACGGCATGTCGCGTTCCCGTCGCCCCGACGAGGTGTCAGCGCGACAGGTTAGCCCGCGCGCGCAGGATAAAAGCTTCTCTCGCCTATACTTTGAAGATCACAGGCCTGGCACGAGCCTCTCCATTCTCTCTTTCTCCGGTTCCCCCCGGCCTCCCTCCTCGTCCTTTCTCGGTTTACACTCTATAAACGGAGCAGCAGAAGCGGGCGCCGTTACCGCGATCACTGAATCATTGTTGGTGATAGATAGCGCAGCTGTTGCGCCCGAGATCACACGATCTCGAAATAGTTTGCAACAATACGAGGCCCGGGGTTGCCTCCGGGCGGACACGTTGCCCTGGCTCCGTCGATTTAACGAACCACCCGAGCCATTCCGCAACGCCCAAAGGTCGATACCTGACCGCCGGCCTCTGGGTTTATCTTTAGTCGCGCGGAGAATAATTGCGAGGTATCGAGTTCTGCGTGCCACGACAAGGCCCAGTCCTCGCGAGGGGTATCGATAACTAATTCACGGTGCTTGGGTAGCCAAGGGGATTGCTGGGTCGATCTCTCGCCGTTAAATAATAACAGTAATTCCCGCGATACCCCAAAAGTACCCCCAAAGTACCCCAGATTTAGAAAAGTCTTTCATTCCGATTCGTTGGGAACAGTTGGGTAAAAGGTATTTTGCGTCAAACACCTGACGGTAATTTAGTCTACTTGATTGCTCGATACTTAGAATGTACCTCAACTGCACAAAGGATGTTACGAAACCGACCACTGCTCTGCCGAGTATGAAACTTAAACACGTGGTTTTACACTCTTTATTAAGCGGCCTGGTTTGTATAATGACCGGATACCTCTATGAAACGATAATGAGGCAGCATTTCGCTGAATATTCATTGTGATATAATATATGTAAATTAGTTAAATAAAATCCTATTAAACACGGTAAATGGCCAGCCGCATTAACGAGCATGTACCCCTTGTAATTAATTGAGCTGTAGAATGATGAATACGATGGTATCTTGTTATCCAAACATTTTGGCTTGCACTCATTAGAAATAATACGTACATTCGTCTTATCAAACACAATGTAGGATGTAAAAAACGAGAAGAATATTGACTAAAATGTATTCCGAAGAGTTTGCATTTCCCGAGGGGTTCGAGATTAAGATTCCCCAAGCAATGGGAACCGGCGGCGTCAGAAGCAAGTGCGAATTTAACACAGGTTCGCGAACCAACCTGATACATTCTTCGAGCTCTAAGACGATTTGAACACACACAGGATTAATAGCCAGTAAGACTACCATGCCCCGTCTCCTCTGGCCTTCAATCGCCAAATTAGACGGTTCTCGAAAGCCGGCGGCTTCCGCGAGGGCAGAAGAATGTCCCCGAGGAGCTCGGAGAAATTATTGGCTCGGAGATGGCTGGCCGTTAAGATTGATAGAGCATCGGCCCCAGCGAAACCGAGGAATTTCTATATAAATGAGGAATAATTGAAAACCGACGTGCCGGCAGCGACGGGGGACAGCCGTAAATAGAAACGCGCGAAAGTGCGTTTAAGAGGCGGACGATTAGTCTGATTCATCGCCCCGGGGCTCTCGGCCGAAGTTGAAATTTATACCATCTGTTTAGTCTGCGCGGCGGACGATCTCTTTTTTCGACGGTACTTAGTCCTTCGCCGTCTAATCCTACCCTTGATACGCGCGGAAATTTATTGGCATAGTCGTGGTGGCCCGTTATATACTATTCCGGGGGAATCAACCCCCAACCCTTTGAAGAAAACAGAAGGCAATTTCGGGACAAAGAGGTTCATGCGAAGAGCGAGGAAAGAACGGCCAAGAATAACAGAAATTTGAAGGGGTCGAGTAGAAAGCGAAGAATACAGGAAGTGGATTCTTCGGGGGTCAATTTATTTTCCTTGATTAATCGACGCGGGGTTGATTGTATCCTACTTGGCGTTGGACATGGATTTTTGAAAATCCATTGGCATCGACTGAAGCCTGCAGGTATTTAGCTTCAAGTTAAAGGAGTTCTTCTTAACTTGAAGATAATGTTGACGAGTCGAAGCAAACGATTCGGTGCGCAGAGGGGGCGCCATCAAAGCCCCGGTCAAAATGGCCGGTGAATTTGAGTAATTACCCAAATTCGCGGCGGGAGGACCAAGTTACGGCCACTCGTTTGCTCCCCCCGCGCGGTTATTACGTTATGAGGGATAGGGCGTATTATAGGGAAAACCGGTAGCCGGTGGGACCAACGAGTTTACGGTTTAGGAAAGGCGAGAGGGCGAGGAGACGAGGTAAAGAGAGGCAGTTGCTAGCTACCGTATAATTACACGAACGCCCCTTCCGGAGATGACGCGTTATTGCCCCGGGGCGACTTCCTCGTGTGGCCCAAGCCGAAATCCCTCCGAGGTGGACCCTCCGAGGAGGAGGGACCCGTGGGGGATAGCAGGATTCGCGTAATCGCCTCGTTATGCCGACTCCTGACACCTTTCGAGGGATTTTCTGAAGAAAAAAAAACGGGACCGAAGATCGGTGCCTGTCAGGCGTTTTAATATGATTCACGTTGCACTTGTCTTCTTGGATAGGGTGGATGTACCAGTAAATGAACACGTACCAGTGAATGAAGATTTTTTATTAAAATGAGTAAAATAAGTTATTAAAGTAAGCAACTCCTTTTCATTTCTTGCTTCATATCCAAACAATTTTTGCAGCACGTGGAATCATTCGCGCTGCAAACATCTTTCATTTTGCTTACCTCCCAACGGCTTTTTAGGTTAGGTTGTAGAGCAGCAGTTAATGCTGAACCTCGCCTACTCGCCATTGTAATTTAATTTAATTTAATTGTAATGGTGCAATAAAGACATTTAATAATAATAATAATAATAATTTTATAATAGTGTTCATTCATTAGCCTTAACTGTTCATTTACTGGTGCGTTTACCCTATGTATCGAAATTATAGGCAAGTGGAGCTACAAGCACAGTACGCGACGCCACTCTTGAATTTGGAAACGTCTCGAATAGCACGATTCGCAGAAAGTAATATCCGACCGAATCCAGCGGTCCACAAACGAACGATCTACATTCTCCGAGTCGCACCTTCTATGCCCCATTCTTTGAACGAGTCCCTCCAGGCTTTATTGCTTCGGCTGGTTCGTTCATGCCGACTCTCCCTCTCCTCTCTCTCTCTCTCTCGTTCCCTCCACCTGGTCCCACCGTGTGATAAATGGCCTTGTTCCATCCACCCGCGCCTTCGTCCTTCGAGAAGGTCTTATCAACTCGGACGCGCACCTACTCTCCTCGTTCTCTCCACCCTCCCCCTCTGAACCACCTAACCTACGCAGAACCCCATTTCACTCTGAAAATTCGCTTCCATCCACTTCGAGCTGGCTCGAATATCGGCTCCAACTCCTTCTCCAAGTTCCTGCGATTGCATTTTCTTCGGTATCTCTACTTTAGACTTTAACTCGTTTCTGAACCCGCTGCGCGAAGAGACCGAGGCGAGGCAATTTTATCCCATAACGCGGAGGCTTAGAAAACAAGCGACGACCTCGGATAAAGCAACTTCTAATCTCCGTTCCCACGGTGATATGGAAAAGTACGATGTTTCTTCTCTCCGTTGATCTCGTCAAAGAAGTCAGAAGTGACGCGTCAGTCATCCCCGCGACGCGACCTCCTCTTTTTCTCGTTTCAGTTGGAACAGGGTGCCCTACGCCATCGTCCTAATGCCCGTGCTGAATCCGTAGTCCCGCAGGCGGGGGTTGGGGATCGCGGCCAGGACAGCAGCGAGGGAGGAAAGAAATGGCCCCCGGAGGAGTGATAGAGGCTACCTAATAGCTCACGGAATTGCCCCTGAAACACCTTTTTAATGAACTATTGCTACGGGTAATGAAAATGGGGGAGACGACAAGACCTCCAGCTGAAAACTTTCACGGATAAACTCGCCGGCCGCCTCTATTGTTCTTCGTAATTGAGCGTGTTACTCGCTCGGCGGCAACAGCCAGCTGTCCGATTCGAGGCTCGATAATGCGGCGTTCGTAACTTTATCTGGCAATTAGCAACACTCGGCTGGAATTCCTTCAGAATTTCAAGTTACAAACGCAAGCAGTTCTCAGCGAGCGAAACATCCATGTGCAGGAAATTTCGTCGCGAGACGATCATCCCGGGCCTCGAAGATGAAGGACTCGGAGAAACACGATGGAATTCGCCGGTACAGGAGGGCGTCGTCCGACGTATCTATCCGCGGGATCGCAGATAAATTCGGCGCAGGGGGAGAGAAGAGGGCGAATCGCGGGAAAGAAAACTGTGGCGTGGACGGAGGCAAGCTGAGCGCAGCGAGACGTCGGCCGAAAACATTCCGGGGAATTAGACGCGGAGCCCCGGCAGGAGATGGAGAGAAAAAAAGGGAGCCCCGAGGACGAAGACGAGGAAGACGGGGGCGATTTGTCAAAACGCGCGGGGCTCCTCTTCCCGCCGTCACCCTTATGGCCTGTTTGCTCTTTCTCTCTCATTGTTATGCTAAGCACGATCGTAGACGGTGGCTCGTTCCACGAGCCCCGAAGACTGAAATTCGCTTCTATATGAATAGAAAATCGCGGGGCGATTCGCCCGTTACGCCAGAATGGAGGCTTGTCGCGTGTTCCGTTCGAGGTATTCAATGATTTCTTGAAGAAGGTCAAAGTAGGTTGGCGGCCGGAATGGTCTCGTTGCATTTTGCAAGGCGACGGCGTTGGAATCGGAGAGCGTACGTTGGTAAAGTTCGATGACGTTACGGAGGACGCGGGGTGAACTACCCCCGTGGGAATCGAAACGTCGGCCACCTGACCCATTAAGGGGTGACTTGGACCTGGTGGTTTCTGGTCAGCTGTAAGGGTTTGGATTATGGCTGTAGCCCGCGGTGTTTACGAGTCCACGAAGGCCGATTACAGCCCAGTCGTCCGGTTAGGTGATCGTTTTACGGGAAATAGGTTTCCCCTAAAAGTCTACGCGCCGCCGCCGCATCGAAAACCGAACGTGCTGGAAATGTAAAGCCCGAGACCGCTGGGCGACCTGAATCTTCAACCGAAAACCGATTAACCGAGTGCTACGACTCCCTTCACTCCGACTCGAGGACGCGGAACGCCGTGGAAATCGATGAAACTCCAAAGCAAGAATCATTTCTCAAAGCGGTCGACCGTTATTTCGCTGCCGTTTCGAATTAGCCCCCGACCCTTTGTTCTACCTTCCGACGTAAGCAATACACACGCCCTCATCCCCGTGGCCCCGATCTCCTTCGGTTTTTCAACCCTCGCCCGAGCCCTGTTCCTCCGGCAGAGGCCCGATTTCATTTCTTTTACAAGCGCCGCGTCATCATTTTTCATAGACCCCGCTACGCCAGCCTCCCCCTCCTCCTCCACGAATAAGGGAGACGGAGTTTTCGCGATACCACCAACGTCGGCTCACCCCTCGTCGCATTTCGCACCGGCAACTGTGCACGCCCTGCGCCCCGTAGCCCTTCTGCGGGATAAGAGAGAGGAAATGGCTGGAGAGGAGTAATGCCCTTATTCTTTGCCACCGTGAACCGCGTTGGCACTTTTTAAGCGAGTCGAACCAATAACGCCCCGTCATCGCCGGTAACGGCCTGATTCCGGGGAAAGAATAGGCACTCGTAGTTGTATATATTACTATTGAAACAGGTTTTTATTTTTACTTGGAAAGAATTCTTTGTTCTATATACTCCATGCTGTCTCTCTTCCAAAAACTTCGATTCCCCAAAACGAAAGAGCTGGCGATTATTAAGAATTGGCGATTAGGGTGGATGTACCAGTAAATGAACGCGTACCAGTGAATGGACATTTTTTATTAAAATGAGTAAAATAAGTTATTAAAACAAGCAACTAATTAATCAGAGACTTCTTTTAATTTCTTGCTTCATATCCAAAGAATTTTTGCAGTACGTGGAATCAATCACGCTGCAAACATAATTTTATAATAGTGTTCATTCATTAGCCTTAACTGTTCATTTACTGGTGCCTTTACCCGTGTATGTATCAGTAAATAAACACGTACCAGTGAATGAACATTTTTTATTAAAATGAGTAAAATACGTTATTAAAGTAAGAGACTAATTAATCAGAGACTTCTTTTAATTTCTTGCTTCATATCCAAAGAATTTTTGCAGCACGTGGAATCAATCACGCTGGTAACATAATTTTATAATAGTGTTCATTCATTAGGCTTAACCGTTCATTTACTGGTGCGTTTACCCGTGTATGTACCAGTAAATGAACACGTACCAGTGAATGAAGATTTTTTATTAAAATGAGTAAAATACGTTATTAAAGTAAGAGACTAATTAATCAGAGACTTCTTTTAATTTCTTGCTTCATATCCAAAGAATTTTTGCAGCACGTGGAATCAATCACGCTGGTAACATAATTTTATAATAGTGTTCATTCATTAGCCTTAACCGTTCATTTACTGGTGCCTTTACCCGTGTATGTACCAGTAAATGAACACGTACCAGTGAATGAACATTTATCATTAAAATGAGTAAAATAAGTTATTAAAACAAGCAACTAATTAATCAGAGACTTCTTTTAATTTCTTGCTTCATATCCAAAGAATTTTTGCAGCACGTGGAATCATTCGCACTGGAAACATAATTTTATAATAGTGTTCATTCATTAACCTTAACCGTTCATTTACTGGTGCGTTCACCCTATTAGCTTGAAACTCTACCGCATGAAACAGAAAGCTCTCGGAACCCTCGCAACGAGACGTACCCGAAGCAATCCACCAGATTCCCGATGAAATATTCACCCGCGACGGGAGCGGAAGAACAGAACCGAACAAGATGGCGAGGGAACCGAGTCGGCCACCGGCAGTGGTGAACTCGTAAACAAGGAATGACGTGGAACAGGGACGCGAACATGACACTGACGACAGCGGGAACGAAGGAAGGAACGAACGACGGGGCCCCGACGAGGAGAAGACGGCCGCGGCGACGACGAGCAAGTGATTTAGAATATTCGGTGGCGGATGTCAGCTATTGCTCGCCCACCGGGACGTCATTATGTCATCATCATTCTCCTTCGCGCCGACCTATCCCCGTTGACGGGAGGCGCGCGCCTGGACATCACTCACCCGGTCCAACGTGGCTTCGGTGCGAGAGGACCACGACGAAACCCCGGGCCCTTCGTTCACGTCGGACAAGGCTAAACAATATTTATCATGTAGAAGTGGGGCCCGTTTGGCCACGGTGAATTGGAGTTCCGGTGCCACCCACGGCAGACCGTAGCTCCGCTCGCCCCGCCAGCCTATGCATAATCATTCCTGAACGAGATTCGACCGCGTCGATTCGACGGCAACGCTCCCTCCGCGCCTCCCCTTCGCCCCCCGACTGTCCCTTCGATGATGTACAGCCTTACGCTCGTGGGCTCATTGTTTGGTAATCTTTAATGCGACGTTTGAGACGAGACGCTGTCCCCTCTGTTGCCGTGCGCTTCGTTGCGCGGGGATTAATGGACGGACACGATGCAGTATTGGCGAGATGCGCGAATTGTAGAGTGTATTCGTGTAGAGTGAATTCGTGAGGCCCGAGTGGGTAGACACTCGAGCTTTGGAAAATCTGAATTTTCGTTTATATATTATTATTATTATTATTATTAATAAACGTCTTTATTACTCGAGTAAAAGGCGAGGCGCAGCTAGTATGCTGTTACTATGCCGGACCTTACTTATAAACAACGAAAAAGAAACAAAGAAATACAGCAATATAAACACAAAAATAATAAAAAGTTAAACAGAAGAGATAAAACAAAGAAACGGATTTGAAAGATAGTCGTCGTTATCTGCGTCGTTGTGTTTTGATGCAGGGAGGGTTGCAGGGAGGACTGTGTCATTAAAAGATGGCTAAAAGTACGGTAGAGTAGAAACATCTTCCGTGCGGAAAATTCAGCAACAACAGAGTTTAAATTGGTCGGGGTGCGATATATATCACAATTCAGGAGCAACGCGTAAACTTCGCAAAGGTACCGGAATAATTCGGTTTTAACGATTCCAATTTCGCCGGGTTCCCGTTCCGGGTTTTTCCTCCCCTTCCCTCCTCCTCGGAACCGGCGAACGACCGAAGTCTCCGAGGAAATCATTGAATATGCAACTTAAGGAAATCCTCGGATATTGCGCTTTATTATAAACGGGGCTTGTCCCCCCCCTGCAGCCCTCCGTGAAAATCCCCCCCGGCATTGGGAAGACTTTGCATATTCCCGAATCTGAAAATATTCGCATGCAAAGTCCCGCGGGAGCCCAAGATACCCGACGCTATATCTTCCAGCAAGCTACGCCGCAGCGCTCCCGACTACGAAGCCTGACTCGTTTTCGCGTGGATATCACGGTGGAATCAATTTGCATAAATAAGTGTTCGATGATCCACGAACGTTGTTAGTCTCCTTCGCGATCATCAAACAGTTAGAAATTAGGGATACCTTGGCAAACCATCTTGCAGAAATACAAAGATCAACTATAACACCTATCGTCCTCGTTTGTGCCGCGGTACTATTCTCAGCGCAGATCTAAATGTCTGATGAGTAATGGGGTGAACGTAAGTCGTCGCGATTGTGAACGTAGCGCCCCCGTCCGGGGGAGGCAACGAGGGCCGCGCTCGGCCGCGAGCAACTCGGCAATCCATTAAAAAGTTCCGCGGAAAGTTCGAATCCCGCTCGACTTGCCGCGACTTCGTCATCCGACGGTGGAGAATATCCGCATGCAGAGTGGCCAGGGAGCAACTTTGCTCGAAAACTCGGGGAGGTGGGGGGAGGGGAAGGGAGGATGGAATCGATGGGAACTGGGTCGAGCTGTCCAGGGCACTTTGGGCACGGCCGAGCTGGCTCGCGGTGTCGGAGCGGCGCGTACACTGCGGCGGAAATTTCACCATCCACCGAGGGACCCCGAAGACCCGGTGCAAGCCCAGGTGTGCTCGCGTACTCTCGTGGAACGCGTTTCATTATAAATGGCGTCCCTCCGCGCCCCTCCCGCCGCGAGAGAGGGCTATTCCTTTCGCGAACTTGGCGAGCGCGGAGCCGGGAGGATCGCGGGAGGGGTTGCGGAGACCGAGAGAGATTTGGGGCTGAAGGAAGGATAGGTCGGATGTATAATTAGGCAGCGTTTGTAATTAGCGTAAATTGTTTCCCCGGTAAGAGGGCTCGAGGATCTAACGCCGAGCGGAGGTGAAAACTATGATAAATTTAATATAACGCAATTCAGTTACCTCGCTACCGGTCGGCCCCCAAGGTGGGGGTGGGGGGTTAATTAATAAAGGCGGAGAGGCGTGGAACGCGGGCGAAAGGTTCAAGAGGCTGTGCGCCCGGAGTGATGTAACCGAAGCGCGGGAGCGTTTCGTTGAAACTTGAAAAGAATTAATTTCGTAGAACCGAAGCCGGCGCTGTTCTTTATTACGGAAGCTGAAGGAAACTTTGCTGTTCGTGGGATTAACGCGGAATACAGTACGTGGGAGCTTCCGTTCTACAATTTACGCTAAAACCCATTGAAACCCATGAAGAAGCTTCGTTCGAGGAATCTTTAAATCCTCCGCATCCGACGGAAGCTTGAGGGCTTTCGACCCTTAAGCAGCTGGAACAACCCTTATTCCCAAGAAAGTGAAGCCAGTTCGGGCGACCAAATGCTCCCACGAGCAGGTTAAGAAGTTAAGGGGAGGGGACCGTTTAAGCGTCCGGTACGCAGGTGCGTGATCCTCCCTCGAAAATATACTGTTATCCGCTTAACTTAGACACCGTCGAGACGGAAGCCGTCGCTGGCCCGCGTAATGTAGAGTGCAATAAAAACTTAGTTATCTCTTGCCGGGGAGCTCGCTCGCAAATGGTACGCTTCCGAGCGGAGGGGAGCAGCCTTGACGCGGAATCGAAACCAGACGGGATTGAATGGAATCCGTGGAGGCGAGCGGAGGGAACAGTGGACGTGGGTTTTTAACAATTTCCCGGTGCGTCGTTATCGGAGCTGTGGTCAACGGCGCTGTAAGAACCCGGCTAACGACACGGGATGCCGTCTCGAGACAATAACGGCTACATGGGCCATCAAACGAGCTCCCGAATGGCGTAGCAAGGACTTTAGCAGCGCCGTAACGCGGCTCCTTCTTCCCTTCTATCGCGCCGGATACAGGGGCGCGTATCCTTAACCAGAAACTCTTGTCTCGGTGTCCTTTATGGGGGTTGAAACGCCGTGGATGTTATTCCATTTTCAGCGCAAAACTGAAAGACGTTGTGTTTCGAGGACTCGTCGATTATTTAGATTGTTGCTGAAATACTGTGTCGTTGTTCGAGATATTCAAAAAGTATCGGAAGGATTTAGGTAGCTTTAAGCGGTAAAAAAGGCTCCCCTTTTTAATGGGTAAGGAAGAAGAGGCCGAGTGATTTAAAGGAAGGAGGAATAATTCACCATCGAAGTAAGTTCGTGAATAACATCGTAATAACCGGCTCCCGATGCGTAATAATAACGCGGAATCCTAGGCGGAGTCTTTAATAACGCGGGGACGACGCTAAACTAGGCAGACGAGAGTTAAGTCAGCGAAGTCTGGCTACGGCGAAGCAATATGAAGTCCGAGACGGTAAAACTTCCGCAATATATACGGGGCACGGCGAGGGTCGGAAATTAGAATCACCTTTCTCCGAAGGAAATTAAAAGTTACGAAGCGGGAAAGGAAGAGTTACGAAGCGGCTTAGGCGCGAGAACCTCCGCGTCCCCGTCCGAGCGAAATGGAGCCGAGGCGATAGAACGCGCGCGCTCTTCCGACCAGGAAAGATTAAGGTAGCGAGGAGGAGGAACGGGTCGGCGGAGAAACGGGGGCAGATGGAACGAGCAACTCTAGATAGGATTCGAAAGAATGTGGAATTTAAGATAGAAAATGTGTTGCCGTGACTCCCGCTGCGATAGAAAACTTTTCTAATATCTTGAGCTCGTGAGGTGTTCAGTTATAGGGTAAAGGCGCCAGTAAATGAACAGTTAAGGCTAATGAATGAACACTATTATAAAATTATGTTTGCAGCGCGATTGAAAAAATTGATGCAAAAAATTCTTTGGATATGAAGCAAGAAATGAAAAGAAGTTGCTTACTTTAATAACTTATTTTATTCATTTTAATAAAAAATGTTCATTCACTGGTACGTGTTCATTTACTGGCACATCCACCCTACTCCAAGAATTAATAAATCTATAAACACCACAACGCAGAGATGTGCTACACCAACGCGTGAGTACAGATTCTCTGTTCCACGTTACAAGTATTTCCATTCCCCTTTTTTTTCTCCCCCAAAGTCGCACCCCGCGCAACACCCAAAGCACAAAAGGTGGCGATCGCGTTGGCGTTCACGTGCGGGGGCCCCGTAAACACGTGCAGTCGGCGCAGAATAATCACTCCACCCACGAAGGCATATGCTCACTTGAGACGGATCACGAAAGGGCTGAAGGGCTCCGTGTGTTTTGGTTCGCCATCCAAGCAACCAACCCCTCCAGAGGGTGGCAGATTGTTTGATGGTTGATTGTCGCGCGCACCGCTTCGGGGGTCGTCTGATTGGGTCGCCGCGAAACATCTGCCGGCCTCCCGCGGGGCTCCGCGACGACAATCATCCCACGATCGCGAGGTAATACGCCGAAAGATGTCTTCATTCGGGGGTTCCGTCGAATGAAAACGGTGGGACTCGTCGGAACGAGACGGAGACGTCGATTTAGGGTGCGCGTCATTTGATAAACGATATCATAACCAACCGCGATTAGCTCGATTCCGACGTCACGTTACTGCGAATGGTTGAATGAAAGTGGCAGGGAAAAGGAATGGAAACTGCTGCTAATAGTTTTAGACCTGATGAATAAAAACTAAGCAATTCCTTACTAGCAAAAGCAATTGCTTCACAAGCAATTACTTAAGCAAAAAAGGAATTTCTTATTTTCACAAGCAATTATTTAAACAAAAAAGGAATTTCTTATTTTCACAAGCAATTATTTAAACAAAAAAGGAATTTCTTATTTTCACAAGTAACTCCTTGTCAGTTTAGGAATTCCTACAAGATAAATCAAATGTGTTTTTATCACACGAATTTAAGGAATTCCTAGTAAAATATTAAAAAAAAAAGCAATTGCTCACACTTTATTCATTAGGCTATAGAACATTTAGCTACCTAAAACACGAACCTCGTATTCAGATATCTACAGCTGATCGCGAAGTGACCATCAAGAGTGCCGCGCACCTTGAATAAGGTAGTCGAGAGTTCCGTCACGCCGGGGCCCCAGAAACGGTGGTATTGTGACAACGAATTAGAATGAAAAGCGACCCACCCTCTGCGCCTTTCAGCCGATACGACTTTGTCCGCTTGACGACTTTCTGCGGACCTCTGGCGCTCATTCCACGGCCAGCTCGCTCGTGCGCGTCATCCACCTGAAGCCACACATAATCGAGGCCCCGGCCGAAAAGAGCGGAGGGCCGTTTCTGCCTTTTAAAAAGCGCCGTGGAACGAGCTCGCTGGTTGGCCGATGGAAGGAGGAACCGGCAAAGGACGGAAAGGAAGCGGGGACTTTTACAAAACTCATCCATCCCCCGACCCTTTTGCCGCGTAGAGACACTGATACCTACCGGCTGACGGTACCCACCTACAACCCGACGACAATGGATCCTTTGCGGGCAAAAAAGCGTAAAAAGAAAGGGGTAAGAGGAGCAGAGGGGGGCGGTCGGGGTGGGAGAGGGCAAAAGAGAGCGGTCCACCTCCGCGACGCCGGGGAATGAAAGAAAGAGCGGCAATGATGAAAGCATTGTCCCTGTTCAACGGCTCTTCACCGCGAGCCTTCGTGGCGGCCCGTCTCCTCTCCGCCTTCGCCAGCTCGCCGACCGCTGCTTCGCTTCTTTACGTAGCATTTCTCGTTTCCACGTTACCGCTCGGATGACGTTCGAGATTATTCAAACACCGCCGTGGAACCACGAGAAACAATCACCGGAATTTCTAGGCGCCCTCATTGCCGGACCGTTTTAAGATTTTGCTCCTTGCAAGGGGAATGCGTCAGTCTGTGGTAAGACCGATGGAATTCGCGGATCTACGACCGACTCGAAATATTATTCCACTATGTATTCGGCACAGCAAATGGCAAAATAAGAACTCTGTTTTCGAGGATACTCGGCCACGTGTCGACTCCAACCGAGGTTCCACTAAGATTAGGAGGGACTCGTAGCCCCAATTCGGGAATGTAATTCGAGGAGGCAAGTGTTTGCGTGTCTTCGAGCCGATCGGAGGACCCTTGACTCGTCCCGCGTAATAACGCGATAATCTTCTCGCGCAGAACAAATAACAGGCGGGGGTCGGCTCGCCGCCCCTCGATTACTCCAACCCTTTCATCGAAACAGAGAGCAATCCCCGATGATCGATCACAATCGACTCCTTTCGTTCGAGGGCGTTCTTTGCAACGTTGGCACTCGGCGGAGAATAGAGGCGAGGTTATACCAGGGGTTTAGGGTTACAACCCCTCCGCGTAGCGTGGCGACGTTGTTATTCTTCGAGCGAAAACTATTTACAAAGTCGGGGCTAATGGCATCAAGAGATTTCGTTCCATATGCCCCCCTCTGCGACAGAGTTTCGCTCGTTACCGAGCCTCTCTTTCGCCTCGATATGACATTAGCGTACTGTTCCTAACCGGATCCATTCTGTTCGCAGTGGCGTACTGTCACGTTTCCTCTATGATCCGCGTGTAGGTATTTCTTTAGGTCACTTTCGAGCAAGTTATTATTATTATTTCTACGGGAGAACCCTTTAGTATACAAAGTTTGACAAATTAGTATAATAAGTATAGAAAGACAACGTAAGTTGAACAAATCTTTAAGTAATTTCTAAGGGTTGCGTGAAACGATACAAGAGATTTGTTTGAGAATTGAGAAGGTATTGAAGATGGAAATGAAAAATAAACGTCTTCCTTCGTCAAGAATTCTGAAAATTGTACCCAATACCCGGCAATTACACGATTAATAGAGAAGCTTGCACTATCTCCTACTTTGTAAGCCAATTTTTCACTACCTATTATTACAGCAGTGTGAAGAAGAACGATCGTCAAGGGTGTCCCCCCTGCCTTACGCCAGTGATAATGCCTCTCCTCAACAAGCGTAAAGCGAACCGGACCAACGTGAACGACGGTGGAAGGGACAAACGCACGTGTAGAGAGCCTAACGCAATAAAAGTTTGTCGAGTGGGTCGAAACGTATGCATATTGACCCGGTCAATCTCGTAACGCTACCGATCTTCCTCCTCCACTTTTCTGCGCGCCCCCCTTAACCTCGACTTGCCAGTGCGTAGGTGCGATCCGTTCATTGGAACGCATTTAACTCGATTTCCAGGACCGAGTGCGCGCGTGTCGAAGCGGAGTTCTTTATCGTCCCGTCCCTCTTCGGCATGCATAACGTACTCCTGTAATGCTATTTCAATTTCGAGACACGTAACGATCTTGTTTCCGTGCAGCCAGCTACCGTGCGCAACACCTCGATCTGATGTCACGCTGCAAGTGATAGTCGCGTATTGTCCTCTCGCTCGTTCAGAAGGGAGTTGAAGGATTTCGCCGTTTTACAAATTCGCGGATAACGACGGCGCCAGGGAGAATCGTGATTTCGCGAAAGAGAAGCCAACCCGTGAACCGGCATCGAGTAGTTGCTGCGAACGAGTGCTGCGCCCCAAGAGTCGGTGCTCGTACCTCGCGAAGAATTCGAGAGAAGCTCGTGGTAGCTAGGTCTACGGAACGGCAGGTTCATTGTGAGGATTTAATTGACCGGAAGCTCGACAATCCCAATCTCGAAACTACGACAGGCCCGGGAATTGTGGAACAACGTCGATCCACGAGCACAACCCTTCTCCCTCGACTTCGCCGTACCCCTTTCACTCGTGTACACCCGCTTTCCACCCTCCCGCCCTCGCGAATGCCTATTCTTCTCGCGTTCACCTCGCCCCTGCACCCTTCCGCCCCTCCACCCCCACCGCCCACCCCCTCCCCCGACATCCCTTGGCGGCCCTCGGATCTTCTCCCTTTCGCACAGCCGAGCGCGCGCAACGCGCACAAATGGAAAACGGATTGATTAATCGTAGTAATTACCGATCAGCCCCCGCTAATTAGATATCCGACTCCTGGCCACCCCACGGCCCCCAGAGGGTTTCCTGCCTCGCTACGGGACGCGGCGATGGCGATGGCGGTGGTCCTGCCGCCGAGGGTGACTTTCCAGGCGGCCGACGGGGTTGATGAGGGAGAGACAGAGACGCCGTCGGGGGAGGGGGGCGGAGGGTGGGAGCGGGCTAAATGAGATTGTTACACGAAGCCAGCCAATGAGTCCGAATCACCGACGTGTACTACACGATTTCGGATTTCGTGGAGAGAAATGAATGCTCGTTGGGGGCGGCGTTGCTTTCTGTCGTTAGCCAGACGTCACGTTCAACTCTCGGATTACCTCGTCGCTTTAACTCGTCGGCCATTAGCCACGGTTGTATTGAAATTTTTAAACAGCTCGTCAGTTAGCGTACCTACACTATTATAGGAGCCGGAAAAAAAGGAAAGCCACTCTGCCGGGATCGAACCCGGGCCTCCCGCGTGCTGGCCAGCCGCCTAACCGATTCACCCACGGCGACTTCCCGTGGTCCCTTAGTTCCGAACTCCTAACTAACCGACGCCACCTATGGGCCCCCACTCTAACACCATAGGCCGTCTTCCGAGCGCCAAAGCGCCTACGCTATGGAACTCGGAGAATTCGAACGAGAGCTGCCTTTCTTCCGCGAGCGACCAGAGCGCGGATGCCTCGGCGAGGATCATGCTCGACGCCGCGCAGGCTCGTTTGTACGTAGCGAGAGAGCAGGTGATTCCCGGGACCGTAAGTCAGCCGGGTGTTCGGTGTCACCGGTGCGCTGTGCTCGTATCGCGTCACTCTATCACACCTCTAGCGACCCTTTCTTGCGCCGCTGACGCGCCTTATACGGCTGTTCCAAGATTTTCGACTCGGCCGAGCGTGAGCTCCCCGGGCTTCGGTTACCCTCCAGAATTTCAGAAGCGGCGGTGCAACGATCCCGCCTGCCCCCTGGTATCATCGTCACCGTTCCAAATCTTTCGTGACCTCCCGAAAAGCGAACGCGCCACGCGTGTCCCTCGAGTACACCAGCTTCCGAAGTATTAAGCCGGGAATCCACCGGGAAGCTAAGCTAAGCTAAGCTATGCTATGCGATGCTATGTTTTAACGTAGCTTTTGGTGGAAACGGTTCCATAAGAATGTATTGAAGCTAATTTTTCTAAAACGTACCATGGCATAGCATAGCACCGCATAGCATAGCTTAGCTTCCCGGTGGATTCCCGGCTTTATACTCGACGCAGTACTGTACACGTGCTCCCCCGTCTTCGCGATTCATTTTTATTTGCTACCAACGTTGTTCGCAAGAATAATCAGCGCGCCGGCTTATCGAGGAAGCGGAGATGAATCGTTGATCAGAGTAGGTGTTCCCTGGAAGAAGCCAACACCCCCAGCTCCATCGCCATTACCGAAACCGACGAGGCTGGGAAGCTCCTATTCCCCGTACCAACGGCTCTCGTTCCCCCGGAACGAGCTCATTTGCGGCAACTCGACTGTTCTCTCGCTCACGGCTAATCGAACGCCCTAATCTTCATTGGATTCGAATCCAATCGCTCCTTACTCGGAATGCAAACGACCCTGCCCGCGGTCCCACCGTCACGAGCCACCCCTCGCCGTTGCTGACCCACCTCGCCTCGGTGCAGAAGAGAAAGGAACGCATCCCTTCTACGATCCGGTTGGGGATTCACACCGAACACAATCTCGATGCCCCCGGATCGAAGGGAACCCGTATTCAATCGCCGCGTCTTCCTCAACGAAACACGTTGCCACCTCCGCGCGGCGGCATGATTTAGCGGCCATCATTTCGACCCCACCGACGGCGTTCGCGCGCGCGAGCCGCGTTTTCGCGGAACGCGTAAAAGAGATTAGTTCGGCCGCACAAGTGACGTTTAACGGCCGTTGCGCTCAAAACTGCGACATCCGCGCGCGGTGCAACAATATTTGCGAAGGTGGCGCTGGGACGAGGCGAACGGAGAGGGGTGGGGGATATTAACATCCGGTCCCGGGGATTTACGGCCCCATTCGCGTGGCTCCCGGGTCTCGGGCGATTTTGTAAAACGAAATGTCTCGTTAGCAAGTCTGTTACAACCGCTCGCGTGCGTATGGGTGCGTGTGTATACGTTTATAACGTGCGCGACGGCGGACCCCGTGGACTGCTCCGCGGTTTTACAGCGGTCTAAATTACCCAAGCGACGTACAGTTATGATGTTAACGATCTGCTCGGGGAGGAGGAGGGTGGGTCGTGCACCGTTGGTCAGTCGGCCTGTACAGGCTGATATAAAAAAAAAAAGACACTGGCGAAACACTTCCCACAGGACCCTCGAGGAAAGAAGTATCGTAGGCTAGCGAGTGCAAGGACTATCGTACCTGCTGACAAGCACGAAGTTACCGACGTGTCGATAATAATCGCATCGGGTTCATTAGTGTCATCCATAATGTCGTTAACGTCGATCGGTGACGGGGCCGTTGTATACACTCGTCCCACACCCACTCCGTTAGTCCGTCAACTTACGAAAGAAAATCCCGCGGTTTCGCCAAAGAAGCGGTCGCGGGTAAATAAAAAATCAATATCGTCGGGAGAGACCGGGTCCTCCGTCAGCGACGGTGTTTCAAGGAGAAAGGGGAGACCGTTGAGGCGGCGAGTGCCAAGCTCTCTCTCTCTCTCTCTCTCTCTCTCTTTCCCCTTCTTGGAGAACGGAGCCGGGTCGGAGGACGGTAAATTTCGTCCGGTGATTAAGCGTCGTCTCGGGGGCTTAAGCGAAATCGCTCTTCGTCTCCGTTAACATCGAAATCCTCTTAAGACACCGGTCTGCCGCCGCGGCAGCGGTGCAGCTGTAAGTGATAAAATTATTTCGACCTCCGCTCAAATAGAGCAAATCGCAGCCGCGCGAGTGTATAAGCGTTCGCGCGCTTGCAGGCGGGAAGAAAAATACCGCGGGGACCAACGACTCGATGACTTTGAGCTGGAGGCATCGCGGCGATAAATGGACTGGTCGATGAAATTATTTTGAACGCGATCGGGGAAGGGAAGTCTCGTCGTACCGCGTGGTGGAGATAAATCGAGGAAACTAGGATTTCGATCTACTTCGTCTGAGTTAAAATCGAACTCGAGACTTCCTTTACGGACCAGCGGCGACCGCGCACCAACTAAGGCTGTTCGAGTACTCGAATATTCGAGTAGGTTGAAGTTCGGACCGAGCCGGGACTCGGTTTCTGAGCCGAGCCGAGTACCCGTAAAAACCGAGTAGCTCGATAAATCCGAGTAGCTCGATAAATCCGAGTAGCTCGAATATTTTCGAGCCGAGCCGAGCCGAGTACCCGTAAAAACCGAGTAGCTCGAATATTTTCGAGCCGAGCCGAGCCGAGTAGCCGTAAAAACCGAGTAGCTCGAATATTTTCGAGCCGAGCCGAGCCGAGTAGCCGTAAAAACCGAGTAGCTCGAATATTTTCGAGCCGAGCCGAGCCGAGTACCCGTAAAAACCGAGTAGCTCGATAAATCCGAGTACCTCGAATTTTTTCGAATATACTTCGAGCAACTTCAAGGTTGAAGTTTGAACGTTTCGAATATTTTAGGTTACGTTTATCTACTGGAATGTAAATAATGGCCACTCGAAAAAATCGAGCTACTCGACAAAATTCGAGCTACTCGGATTTATCGAGCTACTCGATTTTTACGGGTACTCGGCTCGGCTGGCATTTTCCGAGTACTCGAACAGCCTTAGCACCACCAGCCAGATGCAGGAGAAGTCCCTCGGAACGATTCCACCGTGTCGCGAATTGCGCAATGTCTCGAATACTCGCGCGGGCCACGCGTCGCCGGGGATGAACGGGCCCGACTGATAAAATTATTTCGAGAACGCGGCTGGAATAGTCGCGCGCCGGATGGCGGTGGCGAAAAACAGCGTCAGCGCGGGGAGAGGCGTGGACGAAATGAACGGCCCGGGCGATAAAATTATTTCGACCGCGGCTCAAATAGAGTAAATCGCGGGTTCGCGACCGAGGAAAAACGCGCTGGACGGGACGTTGAAATAAACGGCCCAAGCAGCCAAGCACCACGACCACCCGTCACACGTGGGGCGGAAGGGGCCTCGGTCGGTGGAGGTGGGCGAGTCGATAAATAACCTCTGGTTTATTAGCGAGAGATCCCCCCGGTGGGGAGAGAGCGGCTAAATTAGCGGGAATATTAGTACACATTTGCGCCACTCGCTCGCGCGTGCTCCAAGACGCGGGGGTGTTCGAGGGAAGTAGCGACGGTCTTGTTCCGCGAACCGGAGATTCCGCGTGGCGTCTCTCTGGGGTATTTCCCTCGGCAGAGATCGCGATGATTTAAAGAAGTTGAAGGCAGCTTCGGAGTACGTGAATATGTGAGTGACTCGCTTGAAAAAAAAAAAAAAATAAAAGCTTCGACTGCTCGTCAATCCTCGCCTCTCTACCGCCGAAAATTCCCCCCGCGAAAGAAATATCAGTTTCGCCTGCTAAATTGATCGAGGCCCGCGGGAAGATTTCCTCATCAAACGGGCGAGTTCTATCTTGAACTCGTTCGAGAGCGGTTTCATCCCCGCAGTAAGTTACCGAGGCGCACCAGTGTACACAGTTTCTGCGAAGGGTTACACACGGTAACAAGCTGGCAACGGTTCTAACTACTGTCCGGGCTGATATATGTGACGGAAAATTGTAGGCGAAGCGAGGGAGAGAGAGGAACGCCGCGAGGAACCGAACGAAACAGAAGCAGCCGGCGGAGAAAGCGAGCAAAACGGAGGGAATAAAGAAGGGAGACGGGGAGACGGTCGGAGGGCAGAGACAGACTTCTTCCAGCGCGCGGCGTACAAGGGGAGAGGCTATTTTATTTACGAATTATTTCATTTGTCTCGAGTATTCTAATTAGACCGGCTATTTCTAAGCGCGACGTCCTCCTCGTCCTCGTCGCCGACGTCGTCCCTGAACGCAGACCTCGTCCGAGGTAGCGTTCCACGGAACGGTGCAACGGCCACGCTCTAATTGCATTACGGAAACATGAGTTTCCCCCGGCGAAATATATCACGAAACTTATCGCGCCACGAAGAAATTGCCGTGGCTCTCGCATGCACTTCGGCGCAAGTGCAAGTCTCATAAGCTTCGGGGCCCGCCTACGCGCGCCCTTATACCTGCCCGCCCACACCGGGCATACATCACGACCTGCACTTTCGGTACACGCGAAAAAAAAAACTCCCTCTTTCCTACCCTCCTTGATACCTGGTCGCGAAAATTTCACGGAAATTCCGATCTCCTGGATTCTTCGGCACCCGATATTTAATAATAATAATAATAATAATAATAATAATATCCTGGCTCCGTAAGAATATCATATCTACTTGATGGAATTAGGATTTCTTTAAACCCACGATTATGTTGTTCTCAAGATTTCACGCATTCGTGCCTGCGAACCAAGGGAAAAACTACCCCTCGAAAAGGGACCCGATCGACTTAATTAAGCGCCAGTCAGAGCGGAATGCAAGCAACAGACGAAAGCAAGGAACGACGCTATCTGATCAGTCTCGGCGAGGAAAAGTTATGCGGTACTAATTTGCGCGTGGGCACAGGTTACGGCCGGTTAATTACGAGGCCCGTACGCGAGGGATACGTGTCAGCGGTATGGACAGACGCCGGAGGAAATATTGGCGGCGCGGGGTGGCGAGTAAACACGTTGCCTTGCCAAAAATTCCGCGACGAGGAGACGCACGCGTTCGTCGCGTTGCGTCCGCGACGACGCAATTAACACCGTTCGTAGGACGCGCGGGACACGGCCGCGCAATTATCGTGGCATCGCGTGGGCGTCGCTGGAGCTACGCCGAACGAAATAAATATTACGCGGGGGCAATGAAAAAATCCTGGTCGCTGGAAGGCCTCCTTAAACTTGATTTGTGCTCAATTACCGCGCTCTTCTTCGGGCCCTCCGCCCCTTCCTACCCCCCCGGGCCGCAGCCCCGATCTGCTCTCTTATTATAAGCATGCCCGGCGAACAGACGTTCGCGAACGTCGCGACGATTTTATTTATAAGCGCCGCAAACCACCCGCGTCTCCGTGGCGTCGCGATGCAACGAGAACGCCAGCAGACGACCAACCGCGACGAGCGGGGGTGAACGGGCGAGCAATTCGTTTCGCATTTTATATCCGAGCCGCGGGAAGCTTGCTGATTCACCCCCGCGAACGACAACTCGGATTATTTCGATCGCTGTTCGAGCCTAGCGATCTTGAAATCGAGGCTGAGTTCTCTACAAGCTACCGAGGAATTCCAACTATCTACTCACAAGGGAAGATCCCGAACCCGGAAATTCAAAAAATTCTGAAACTTTGTGGATATATAGGGAATTTCCTCCTAAATACAACGCATTTTTTTTGCTGCACAAAATCACTCTAAGGGGGTGTAATTGACTCCTCAAAGTCCGGTTATTTTCCGATTTTTTGTTGTAATTCGTGAAATGCAAAATAATTTTTTTATCAAATGATAGATCTAATTAAAAGAAGTAACTTTTGTCTTGAAACTTTCTTTCTATCTCGTACAGTTCGCGAGTTATAACACAAAATCGGAAAATAGCCGAATTTTCAGGGGTTAATTTCACCCCCTTAGAGTGATTTTGGGCAGCAAAAAAAAATGCGTCGTAATCAGGAGGAAATTCCCTACATATCCACAAAGTTTCAGAATTTTTTGAATTTCCGGGTTCGGGATCTTCCCTTGTCAGTCAAATATTCCACGCAGGAAGCGTTGGAACGTGGTTAAATATACTTTCGGGGGAGCATCGTGAAAGTAGACGTGGACATTCGGTGCGAATCAATTCGAAATGTCCGGGAACAGATGGTTAGTTGAGCGGAGAAAATATCGTCGATATGGATTCCCAAGATGTTGCTGAGAAGCGAAAGGGGCGAAAGGGGTAGCTCCACTCTCGACGCTTAAACATCACGGTAAACAGGGGCCGCTGTAATTCGGATGCTGGCGCAGGTGCCGCGCGGAAACATCTATCAAGATAGCGAGATACGAGCAAGGGGAGCATCCTCTGTAAAGAGAAAACGGACGAGGGGGTGGAATGGTGGATCAACTCGAAGAAACGGGGGATTTCATGGGACAGGTCGCACTAAGCTTCCCTCTCTGCCTCGTCTTAACCCTTTCCAGCTTGGGTGGTGGGATTAACTTTTCTCTGCGACGTGCGACTCTTCGGGAATCGGGTTGGAAAACATTTTAGAACTAAGGTCGGGGCCAGATATATTGGCCGATGAGCTTCGTGAGGAGTATTCTTCTATTCTCAACGTTTTCTGACTCGCTCTCGCCTTGCCAGAAAAAGAGTGCGCCAGAAGTGGTGGGGATGGCGCCGAGCTCTTAACGTGTAGGCCAAACCGAGTTCTTAGCGGAGAAATACATACCTACATCATTCTTCTATTCTCAACGGTTTCTGACTCGCTCTCGCCTTGCCAGAAAAGGAGTGCGCCAGACGTAGTGGGGATAGCGCCGAGCTCTTAACGTGTAGGTCAAACCGAGTTCTTAGCGGAGAAATACATACCTACATCATTCTTCTATTCTCAACGGTTTCTGACTCGCTCTCGCCTTGCCAGAAAAGGAGTGCGCCAGACGTAGTGGGGATAGCGCCGAGCTCTTAACGTGTAGGTCAAACCGAGTTCTTAGCGGAGAAATACATACCTACATCATTCTTCTATTCTCAACGTTTTCTGACTCGCTCTCGCCTTGCCAGAAAAGGAGTGCGCCAAAAGTGGTGGGGAGAGCGCCGAGCTCTTAACGTGTAGGCCAAACCGAGCTCTTAGCGTAGAGATACATACATAAGAATAGGTGTGATTTAGCTGCGAAAACGATTTCACCGGCCAATATATCTGGGCACCGACGAGTGCCCTTCGATAAATATATGAAAAAAGGGAAGCTCGTTGATATCACGGCTGTTGATCTGTTTAAATAAGAAGTCGAAAATCGAGCCAGGTAACCTCACAAAATCGGAACCGTAATTACACCAACGTTTTCCAGAGAACGAAAGGCAGTGCATACCGTCAGATTAATCCTGCTCTCTCCCCCCCTCCCCCATAAATAGCAGTCGAACGATTAACCGTATCATTATGAATCATAAGAGCAGAGGCAGCAACTTATTAATTGCAATCGTTTGGACCGGCAAATTGCCACAACGTAACGCGGACGGTCGTAAAATGTAAGACCGCTATTAAGCAGGCATCTCGCGCGTATTACTCTTTTATTCGAGAGTTTCGTACGGTGGAACTACGGTGGTGTAGGTACCGGCTACGCTAATGACTACATACCGCCTCGGCAATCGTAAATCCGCGCACGGCAATGCAGGTGCTGGCCAGAATAGAATTTCAGTTCCACTGTTCCCTCGAAACCTGCTGACGTCGAATTTTCGTTTATTCACGCATTCCTGTCCCACTTCCATCGCGAGCCCACTTTAAAGTTTCTCGAGCAGCGCAACGGCTCAGACCGTAACCGCGCTTTATCCGGCGCACCTGCGACCGCGTTCTAAGCGAATGCAACCACCTACGAGCCCGCTTTAACCTGTTCGCCGTCGATCGAGCCCATTCGCGTTGGAAAAATCCTGGCCGAGGCACGTGTGCGCTTCGATACGCATGCCAATGGGCCTCGCGGTGTCTCGCATTACTCGCTATCGCGTTTATGGCGAACCGAACCGAAAATCTCGCTCGGTTACACGCGCCTCGTGAGTGCGTTTATCGGTAGCGTCAAAACTCCGCGGAATTTACGGCACTGCGAGGGACCGATACGCTCGAGGAAAACTATGGAGGAGCGACAGGGGCGAACGTGAGAAGAGGAGGAGACGGTGGACAAAGGTTGCGATTCTGGAAATCGGCCGAGCGAACACGAGACGAGAACGCGCGAGCGCTTTGGTGGACGGCCCAGATACGAAAATCGTAAAGTCAGTACATAATAGCGACTAGTAGAATCCGGTATGGCACTTCGCGCCGAGATTAAAGGTGCATAAAGCGAGCTGGGGTAAACGTTTTACAAGCTGCACTCGCTTACCTGGCTGCCAAGCGTGCCACGCCGCGGACCAGATATTATTTTAAACGTCTCGTTACGCCGCTGCCAGCCGGCGTTCGACGCCGTTACGGTTTTATTCCGTCGCCTCGCGGGGGAATTATTGCCGCGCGTGTGGTCGACGGCGAGCCTTCTTTCCACCCGAGTCGCAAGGCTTGTCGGTAGATCGCGTTCCTTCCCCGGTTTAAACAACACCCAACGGGTTGGACGATGCGTGGATCGTCGGGGTTTACGATCGGGAGAAAGTCGACTGCCAATAACGATCGAATGTGTAACGTGGGAAACTTGTTTCCAAAGGAACGCAGAAATTCGGGCAACGAGCGTGGGTGGCGTTAGTGGGTCGTTGGATATGAAATGTCTGCTCGTAAATACTCATACCACTTGTCCACAATGTTTCTCTGCAGGTCGGATGATAGATTCGCCCGCATTCCGCGGTTAACGAGAAAGTAATTGGGAAAATTCATAAAGACAGATAACTCCTTCCTGCTGTAACTCGAACGTCTGGATTCCTAAGCGCCTTCCACCGGGCTCACATCCATCGAATTCTTGTCGACTCGAGTCGATGCCGTTTGCTATCGATCTCTTCGCCCCGCTCGCCGGAACGCGTCGCGAAAACCCATTGAAACGGCAATTTTATCTTCGACAAGGGGCACGCCAGGAATCTCGCGGGGCCCGACAATGCCCCCCCGTGTCTCGGAGGCGGGGAGGGGGACAGGTGTCGCGGGAATTTCGAAATCCAGTGCGTGCCCCGGGGCGACCGTTCCGCCGTTGTTCCCCGTGTTTCGCGTGATCGGCGCGCTGAAATAATCAGCTTGTCGCAACGTCGACGGGGCCGCGGCGCGGCTCGTTCCGTTTGACGGACGAGAGTAATTTCAGCGTGTCCGGAATCCGCGCTCCTCGTAGCCGAGACGAGGTGGAAAAAAAGTCCCAGCCAGCGCACGCACCACCCGAAGAGATAACAGGCTGGAGAACCTGTCGCTGGGAGAACGTCCGACCGGCTTTCATCAATCCTCTGACGCGACTCTGACGTCGAATTTCCCGTTGTCGCGCGAAATCGATCGCTGCCTGATAATTATCGCGTCGCCCGTGAGAAGTAAATGACTCGGTGCCCGCGTGCTCTAGTTTGCCCGCGGGCATTTCGGGTAATTGGTGATCCTCGGACAAGCCTCGTAAGAAATTGCTAGCGAATTCTAACGGGCAGATGGACCTCGCAGGTGTCTCTGGTTGATAAGCGCTTATCATGTTGTATACCAACGTTATTCAAATTTCTTTTTCCATATAATGTAATTGTTTTACGTAATTGTTAACTTTCCGTTGAACAATTTTATGGCGGAAGGTGTTGTATACCAACGTTATTCAGTGGCGCACTCAGGATTTAATTTTGGGGGGGGCCGAGTTGAACGGCTAAACATATTCTTAATACAAATTCAATAAAATTCATTAGGTGGTTATAAACATTTATTTAAAGTATAAAATCTAGTTTTCTTTTCGTTTTACAAAGCTCTTGAATCACTTCAGTTTTTTAATTTCTCTTAAAGTAGTTAGGTTTCTCCTAAGGAAACTTTTTCCTTTTTTCTCATTTTCTTTGGGGGGGGGGGCGAGGCCCCCTGCCCCCCCCCCCCCTGAGTGCGCCACTGACGTTATTCAAATTTCTTTCTCTATACATAGTATTAGTCATCACGTTACTTTCCAGATAGCAATAGCAAACAGCCCAAATCCTTTCTTCTATGACCTCATCTGTTCCTTATTACTCATCCTTGAATCTTAATCTCTGTCTCATCCCTTATCGACCGTTAAAACTTAGGACAACCCCCACTTTCCAGTTTACTGAAAACCGTACCTATATATTACACGCAATTCTTTCCTAACCCAGCACTTCAGTCAGAACAGCCTGAACACGATAATCTAGTTCTGAGTCTATCATAAGTAATTCTGTAAATCGTCTAGTTTCCGTAATTTGTATTTAAGTTGTTATTAAATAAATTAAAAGAAATATCAAGATACGGAATACAACAATGCACGCAAAGTATCTGATCGGAGAAGTAACACTCACCAGTTGTTCACTTGAAGGATCGTCAACCCCGTGTCCTGTGCCAGCTGCTTCTTCTGGTCTTCCGAGGGGTACGGATGCTGCAACAGACAAGAACACAGCTTTAGCGAGACTGTCTTCGGCTAACGCAGAGAAACGAGCCACCGAATTGCTGCTCTATCAATTGCGCTATCTGTTCGTCTATCTACCGGAGCAATCTTTCCTCTAAATCTCCTCCCGTTACGCGAACACTCGATCAAATCCACCCGCGACTTTCGCGTTATTTACGACGAGACTGTTCGAACGGGGGAGAGGCTGGTCTCCCCGCAGCCTGTGCTTTTAAACAATTTATCGGGCGATTCGTTGCGTAACAGGTAAGTGCACAGAGCGCATAGATGCATCGGGGAACTTTTATCTGCACGACGGCAACCAGGCGCATTACAGGCGGCGCGCGTCGCCTGGCCGCACCTGTGAAATATTATTTATCGCTGCAACAACAACAATAAAGCAAGCAAAAATAGGGAGAAGGGGGACGAGGAAGGATAAAAAGCGCTACTATATAGCCGGGGACGAGTGCGTTTTATCGGGCTGTCGCATCGGCGCAGATGCGCTTCTGCAGGGACGGCGATCCGTCCTCGGTGCTCGTATTGGCTTTCACGAAAGACAGACTTTACGAGGGGCCATCGAAGATATACGAGAGAAAGGTCAGCCGTGGACAGCGGCGGAGAAACGAGCCTCGGATAAGCGGTTTACAAGATAATCTTTTGGCTCGCGAATTATTGAAGGAAATCGGCGGGCCTGCGATAAAATTGCTAAAACGCCGCGTTTACAATGTCGCCTATGGAATACCGAAGATTTAAAGCCCCGCGACGAGAGTCGCTGCGGAGCTGTAAATCCGCGGCGGGTGTCGCTGTAAATTATTTTCTGACGACGTTTCGATGTTTCCTTTCGTAGGAACAAAAGTGTCAACTCTAACGGAACATTGGCAAATGCAGTGGCAATCCTTTTGAATTGCAAGATATTTTTCTCGGCGGGAAAGAATCGCGATAAGGGAAGAATACAAAGTGATAGGAGGAACTTGAAGTTTTCCTGCAAAAATCGTTGCTCTCACTTTCGTTTGAACTGTTTGAAGACGCCTGGGTGACATTGGCAACAGATCAAAGTGGAGCGCAACCGCCGCGACGGCCGCGAAACCAGAGCTAGATGCATAAATGATGCACTCCTCGGTTATTCCATCGGTCTTGCCGCGCCAGTCCATAAATTCGTGTATAAATCTCATCGTTCTTCCAGGGAAGTTACTGCTCGCATTAATTTCGCACTTGTGGCAAGAGGATCCCTCCGCTCCGATGGGTGCCAAGCGGCGGCAAGACGAACGAGGCGCGTGCAGAGCTTCGCGCGTGCACGAATGAAAACACGTGTATGAAATTTCTTTGTTTGTGGATCGCGTTAATCTACTTGTTGCGCTGCACCTAATCACTGCTCGCACACCGTTTCATATCGGACTCGCGTAATGGATAAGCTTACGTGACGATAAGACTTTGATATTTCGCGATCGGGTCTTGATGCGTGCGATTTAAATTGATTCGAAGCGACGAATTACAAACTCGCGGCGATAAACGATATACGCGTACTTAGTCATAGTTGCGAATATAAAACGCTGTCAGGTGCAATCTCTTTTCGCGTTAATGGATGACAAACTCGCCGACCCCGAGGAGCGTTAAAAAAAAAGTTACGCACGCGATCCATTGATAATCTCGTTAATTCCATTACGAGCTTCGCGAAACGCGTATCCCGCGGGGGCAATGCGCGGTGCATCTTAATTTCGATCTCTTATTAGTTCCCATTGCGATATTAAAGTCACGTAATCGTAGCCGGGGCAAACAAATCTCTCGTCACGCCTCAGACTTGCGCGTGTTCGGGGTGTAAAATTAAGACAGTCTACGAGCTAATGCCTCTGAAACCAGATACGAACTTCGTCCGAGGAACCCTCTGTTCTCTCCGCGAAGGACACTATCAATTCAACCCCCCAAAGATCAACCACCCACGCCGTTCTCGGTGCCAACATTATCCCACAGAATCGACCAGCGATCGAGCGCCAGAGCCACGTCTCAATTAATCCCGGCGTTACCGCCGCATTATAATTATGACGCGAGCAGGCCCGATCGCGTCGGCCGTTTCCTTCGGCGATAAGCGAGAAAGTTATCGCCGCGGCTTTTCTCGGCGGTACGCGCGCAGCGGTCGATTAAATCAGGCCGGTTACGCGAGACCGACCGCCGCGACACGGTCGATTATAATTCACGGCCACGGTGCGCGTCGGGCATTAAATTGAACGTAAAATCGGGCCCCGAGACTCGATGCCAAGCCGAGAGGATCGGAGGCGAGCGACGCGAGCGGATCCGGCTGCGCATAAAAGCTCCCGCGGCTGCACCGCAAGCGGCCGGACCGCATCATATTTTTACATAATTAGCACGTGGCGCTCGCGGTATTACGTTCCACGTACACGTTTCCCGTTCCCCTCCGCCCCGCATCGCCACCCCATCCCCCCAGTGGTCGTTACTTTTTGCCGAAGCCTGCGGTATTTTTGGAAACCGCCGTAGCCCGCAGATCCCTCTCCGCCCCCACCCCCCGCCCCCGCCCCGTCGTCCCTCTCCCCCTATATCATGTTTCTTGGAGGCGAGCCACGGTATACGTGCACACCAGAAGCGGTGGCTTCATGTCCTACCCCCCACATCCCGTGCACCCTGCCTCCCCCCCTCCGCGTCCCTCACCTTCCCCCCGCCGACGCGAAAGCCCATTGTGCCGGCCGTGTATACGCGATCCAAGCGATTCTTATCCTAATTAAATCGGCCGAGAGCATTGTCTGGGCGTAGAGTTTCTATCGGATCTCGCCCCGACTGGCTACCTAGCGTTCCCTGCGTGTAACGTCATATCGAGGGTTGGTAGACGGGGGATCGAGACGCGGCCCACTACGTACGGGGCGGATTTGACGCGGATCGATCGCCGATCTCGATCTCCATGGCCGTGTCGCTGTGACGGGGACAACGGATTCCTGGAATCCTCGGTTTCGGAAATTCTGGATGGGATCTGGAAGTCTGAGTGGGGAGGGTAGTTTCGGGGAAATTATTTTCACTGGGTCCTTAGCTGCCTTCAGGAACCGGGTGCTTATGGGACTGTCGCCTCCTTAAGTCTTAAGTCTAAAGTGTTACGTGTCATATTTATTTATTTATTTATTTATTTATATATATATACGGGAAAACCCTTTGGTGCATAGAATATAATAGATCAGTAAAGAAATATAACATAAATGTAGACACTCGATATTCATTTGTTTTGGTTTTACGCGCTTTTTGTAGACTGCTATGTTTTTCTTGTGCTTTTCTTCTGTACATTCTCTGTTTTTATTTCATTTTTCTTTATATCTTTTTACTATAAGCTATGCCAATTGTATTACTTTGTTCATATTTGTGTACTCTAAAGGGTTCTCCCGTTAATTCAATAATAATAATAATAATAATTATTCGATTAGAACTGGTGGTTAACGAGTAGGTACAGTAATGCCTCGTTAGAATCACGACGATCGGGGCTGGCAGCGTGATACTAACGCGATGCGGATACTATTTCGTGCCGACGACAACTTCGCGTCGTCTCTTTTGTTCTGTCTCGCATATATCGGATTCTCTCACTCTCGACTGAAGGATGCCATGAAATGGTGGGGATAGTGAGCGTGATTATAACGCATGGTAAAAACGTGACACTAACGACGAATTACTGTAGCTGTTGGCGACAAATTCTTCGAGTACCCAGATGTTTTACGAAAAGCTGTACCGGCTAAGTAGTGTTTTGTCACAAAATTCAAGGATCGTCCCTTTTCCACCGCGGAGCCGACTCCGTCGGTGTATGCATAAAACAATCAAGATAATTGTTGAAGCTACAACGGGGACCCGGCTGGCTGACTGCTTTCCACCCTCTTCTGGGATCGAGGTGGCTGCGGGAACGCAAGTAAAAGGGACAAAGAGAGAAAGAGAGAGAGAGAGCAGCAGCAGCTATCCAATTACATTGAAAACAATAGTCTTAAGTGCTCGCGGCGGTCCGTTCCGGGCTGCTCCCCTCCCGTGCTTTTCCACGAGGGTCGTCCACCCCCTCGGGGGCCACCCGTGACGATGCACAAGCTTGACTCGGTAAAAGTATTATCGCGAGAAAGTTGCAGGTAACACTCTGGGAATTGAATGAATCTTGCAGGCGAGATCTCGATTAAGAAATGAAACGTTTACAGTGTGATTACGAGAAGGGGGCGTCGAAGATGCGCGGGGTTGTACCCTTTCGTGTTTTAAGGGGGTGCGGCATTATTGAAATATCGAAATATCGATTTTTGTTATTATAATATTATTAATTCTGAATGCGTCGTCATTTGTGAATATTTGCAACTAAGTTTCATGAAGAAATTCGAATAATTACGGAATTTATAGCGCTGAACGTAATTCTTGAAACTTCACTTTTAAACACCGTGTATATCATAACTTTCGAACGAATGACTATTATCACTTGAAATTTTAACTAGATGTGTAGAACTTCTTTCTCTATGATGTGAAATTTCCCCATCAACCTTGGATGCTGACCAAATTTTTTATAAAATATTAAAAATTATGTTGTCCCGCGAAAACGCGAAAAAATGTTTGTTTTGTTCATGACTACCACAATTTTTGTCCAAATTCGGCGAGGAAGTTCCACACTGTAGCACTTGGTATAGAAATTGCTCACCTCAAAGCATTTTGCTTTCAGGTTCACCTGAAACTATGTACAAAAGTTTCAAGTGCGCGACGTCGTGACAACAACGCTACCTACAGTGTCAAAACACGGCACGAAATACCGTGGTTCTTTCCTCTAAACACGGCAAGGTAAATGGAACAGCTGATGGAAGTCGATCCAGAGAACTACAGGAAGACTGAATTGGAATAAAAGAAGCAGAGGCGCGGAATCGTCGAGGCGGATGACTCGACTCGGCAGCCAAACAAGCGATAGAATGAAAACGAGCGATAAAAAGACAATATGAAAACCATTTGAGCTCGGCCGACGGCTGGGGTAGAAACGAGCCAGCCGGAAGCCCGGCTAAGTGTGTAAATGAGTCCGTAGTTTAGCCCGATTGCCTCGAGACGACCCCTTTTCGTGGTACGCTAACCTCATCCACGAGCCGCTACCTTGATAGCGGGCGACGGGCGTAGCTGAAATAACCGTGGCCCTTTCGGGGAGGGAACTGCTCCCTAAGACAATTCTCGAGACAATGAGCTCGTTCGTGACCCAAATTCAAATCAGTACAAACTGGGGACCCGGCGAGACATCTTTTTCCTCTAGGAAAGAACTCTACGAAAACAGAAGCCCACCCAGCATCCACAGGTGTGCTTGTTGCTGTGCCTCACGGAATCTCTGTGCCCCTTCGATTATTTCGAGGCAGACCAAGTGAAATTTAAACACCACGCCACCGATGTCAAAGCCTGATCACGTCGCCGATGATGGATTAAAGCAACAAGTACTGGAAAAGATGAGGAAACGCTAGACGCGTCGGGGCAAATCGATTCCCACGTCAGAGTAATTGAAGGATTACATCATAAAGCTCGGAAGCGCGAACCGAGCAATATCGATAGACTTTCGCGTTCACCTTGACCGAACATCAGCCCGGCTGAACGCCATGTTCCGTGAAGAATAAAATGAATTTCAATGACCATTAATATTCAATGTACGCGCATTAGCATCGCGCAATGTTTCAACTTGTAACCTGTTTTGAGCGCGAAGAGCCGGGTGTCCTGGTCGGTAAATCATAGGAAAACTCGACGGCCGAAGCAAGCCCGTTATTAATCGGCGTTCGATAAGCAACCGACCGGTTGCCGCGGACTCGGCAAAGTCGACGATAACGACACCCCCGCCAGCGCGGAGACGCGACCGACTCCCCTTGATCGGGCCAATTGCGCACGTACTCTCGTTACGATCCAACGGGACGATACAGATAGCGGCTGTCACGGAGAGGAAGACGGGCCCGTCCCCCTGCGTCTCAACGCCATCAGCGCCAAACGATCGACGATCTCGCTACGTGGCCCCGACGAGCACGGCAATTTGCTGGCTTCGATGCTGCGTCAGGAACGTCGATGTCGAATGGGCGGTCTCGCGTCGGACCTCGCTTCCTCTCTTCGTGTCCTCGGCGGGGTCCCAGGACTCGTTCCGGGATCACCCTCGATGTACCGGGCTTCTCCGGTGCCGAATGACACGTCGATGACGACCGCTGCTGACTCCGACTAACGAGCGGGGCGTTTGGGGCGTGGGACTCGCCAGGAATCGCGCCTCGTCATCACGCGGCCGGATCCCGCCCTCGTAACCCTCGCCTTCGCCCTCGTCCGCAGGACTCGCGGCGAAAGGACGGGTTGGAAAGCTGTGCAACGCTCCGGACACGGGCTTTCCATGTCCTCCGATCTGTTTGCACGGTGTCGATTTCGCGGGCATTCCGGTATTGCTCGACGCTGATGATGAGGATGAAGGGGTTTGGGTACTATCGGATGAAGCTCACCGGGGCCTAGCGCTGCTAGCCTACTTGACTGCGAGGGACGTGCTGAGCAGGCGAACGGTTCAGAAATGTGCCGGTGAACGATTGCCTGGATCGACCAGCTTTGACGGAGGAGCGAGGGCTGCACTTTGCTGATGCGAAAACGAGGACGAGGAAACGGCGAGAAGGGCCGAGAGCTGGAGCGACAAAATGGGCGACGTCAGCGCGTCAGTCATCCCTAATACCTTCATTCCAACTGTCTCCCACCATCCACTGGATATAGCTACATAAGGCATTTCCATGAGCGGGCATAAACTTCGTTACCGCCTCCGGGGGTTATTCAATTTCGGCGTTAAAATCCTTTAATGTGCCGTTATTGCAGCCTGAGGAGAGGATCGGGGAGGCGGGGAGGCCGCGCGGAGGTAATGGCTGCGGCACGTCGAAAGGACTTCCACGGGATTTCCTTTAAGAGGAGAGGATCGTCTGAGCGAAGATTCGAGCCGGCTGGATATTACGGAACGTCCCGTTCCCACAATAGAACCGCCGCGTCTCGTCCGTGACCTCTGAACCGCCGGGTACCAGGAATAACGAGCGGGAAAATGCACGCCGGTTGATCGAATTATCGCGTATCCTTCCCGTCGATCTCGCCCCAAGGACGCGGCGAAACGTTCGATCTCCTCTTCGGGACACGTTAACAAATCGACCGGTTCGATTGCGGCGCGGAAGGCGGAGGACCCAGCTCGTGGTATTCGAGCGTTCCAGCCCCGGCTGTCGCAGCGACATGTCTCAGGGATGTGTGGCACTGATTAGAATCGGCCCCGCGGATGGCATTCCACGCGCGACGAACTGCGACGAACTGCGCCGAAGACGCGCCACGTCCCTTTCGGTGTAATTACAGGCGAAAACACAATGGAATGTATGGAGGTATGCGCGAGGACGCGCCTGCGGCTATCCGTGGCAAGCTCCGACGATACCAGATAAGCCAAGCCCAAAGATGGTATGCCGCCGCGATGTCGACTCGCCGCGTGGAACAGCACGACGACGACGGGAACCGAGCAAACGCAAGAGCCCCGTCTGCCAGATAGATATCGTTTGCTGAATCTGCCTCGTCACTGCACCGGGCTCACTCGCTAGCGTTCGATAATCGGCTATTCCCCGCGCTGCATTACCGCCTCGGCAACCGGGAAAAATCAAACTCGCGACTATCCTTGGCCATCGTTCCCACCACTGAGGCTTGAAGGTGACGTCGAAGTATTGCCACGTTTGCTCAGCTCGGACTTATATACCCAATCTCTAACGCGGGACGAGGAACTATGACAGTCCAGCCAACTGCCCTTTCACCTAAGTGCCTTTAGCCAGGAACACTCGAATTCTCCTCGAATGCCAGGCGACTCCCTATCACGGCGAGGAGCAGCCAGATCGAGCGATTCCACCAGCCGACTTAGGGAATCGATGCGAATTGGTACGGCCGACCTGCAGGGCGTGGTCGAACCGGGTCTCTGTGACACGGCCACCTCAATCACCGTGCGACGCCCAGGCCTGTCATTATCACGCGACCCTGTCTACCATGGGGTCTGCTCGCGCCCATACACCCAGAGGAACATCGAGCGTGTCTGTCCGCGTTGTGTTTGGGTGGACCGCCTTGTGCACGTGTGCACGTGTGCCCGAGATCTCCCACGATCCGGACGCGCGATCATCGTGACACAAGGCTCGAAGGGTGCGTAAGGAGGAACCAGGAGCGTGGCGACGCGACACACCTACCTCATTCTGTCCTTAGAGGTCGTGTTAGGCTCGAGGACGAAGAGCCGGAAGGGAAGGAGAAGGAGGAGGAGGAGGAGGAGGAGGAGGTTCTTCGACGGTAGGTTCAATCGTCGCCAGGACCGATGACCGTTGACCCCGGCTACTGACCGGGCTTTGTCTCCCAATTTCATTGATTAGGCCTCGCTCAGCGCCGCAAGGATCGTCCGGGGGCCGTATCGGGCTGATTGGACCGTGCTAATGAAACGACTGACGGTTACTCTGGCCTAATCTCGCGCGCTGGAAGGGAGACGTGGATCCACGCCACTCCTCGCGATTAACTGGCTGGCTAATGGTCACGGGAAACTAGGCTCCTGCGATTTTCCCGTGCATCCGTTTCCACGAGGCTTGCTTGCAAACGTCAGTGTCGATCGCAGCACTTCTCTGGCATCGAATCGACCTGACGGAGCAGACCCACTAAAACATCCAGCCGTCGAACACTGGGTCCGTACAACGTCATCGACGGGATCACATCCTTTTCCTCCGCCTCACTCGCCCCTTTTTCCTCGCCACGTGAATCGGTACCGGGCTCGTCTCGTGACTTGTGGGAATCAGGATAATTATAACGTTTCCGTTCAGTTTAGACACGGGAAACGGGGGGAGGGGGGGGAGCGTAATAACGAAACCTCCTCCTCTTGAAAGGGGCCCCCGGGCGGCAATTCCACGGTCATGCTCGCGCCGCTACCCAGCAATCATCCCCAGTCAGTCTTTCAGTCAGTTTCGTTGCTATTTAATTATCCATTTAAAGCGTATAATCTTCTGCTACGGGGCAGCGATTCTCTCGCTCGCGCCCGGCCCCGGCTCTCGGTCCGTGCGACAGTAACAGCCGGGAAACCGCGAGTTTTCAGGCCCCGCGCGCGTCGCTGGAACGTGGGATCGCGCGTGCACGCGAGCGGAACGGCGCGGCAGCATCGGCGCGCATCGGTATCGGTGAACGTGACTGGCCGGAGATAAGAAACGCCGGCAACTTTGTTGCGAAACGTTCCCGTTTCCAGGCCGCGGTCGCGTGATACGTCGTCGTCTTCGCGAAGGTTGATTTATTTTGACGTTCTGATTAGAGCCGCCTCGTTTTCCAACGACACCAGATACAAGTATCTAGTTGGGTAGATATTCATAACGACGCGGCGCGTTACATTTTCATAACTACACTTGTAAATGAAGAAACACGTCCAACGGTGTCAATACTACTTTCCAAGCACATGTTTTCGTTACTGTGGCGTTCGCCTAGGGGAGGGTTGCCTGTATCGCACCACTTATGACATTTTACGTTATATTTCATAGTTGGTACTAATTTCAACGCGAATGACTATTATATGCTTAACCTTGTGTTCGGAACAAATTAATTTGTTATTAATTATTTTGTCACATAGAGGAGACCGGGGCTAAAAGTTCCGGAGGTAAGTTGTTCCGATCGTTCTATCTTCAAAATCAAAAAGAGCGTTGTACTTTAAATTATTTTTTCCACAGAGTGGCGTGATCAACTTACACGGAAAAAATAATTTAAAGTACAACGCTCTTTTTCATTTTCAAGATAAAACTGTCGGAACAACTTACCCCTCGGAACTTGTGGCGCCGGTCTCCCCTACTGTAAAAAGGTCGATTTAGGCAACCGGTCTTCTAACTCGTACCCCTCGGGCTTCTAAATCGTAGAAATTTTAGTGGATCTACAATTTTTAAATTTTTATAACGCGCACAAAATAGGGCGTAAATTCAAAAGGTTTTTGTTTCTATTTCTTATTTCGCATTTACTAGATTTTTTTATTGTCACATGTCGTTCACATTCATTAATTAGTGAGAAATTGATGAGGTACGATTTAGGTGACTACTAAGATATTGTCAACTCTCCCCTAATAACATTTACACACTTTCCTCCCGCGTCCACCCCGTCGAGGCATCTTTTTGTCCCACAGAGTGAGAGGAGAAAAGGAGAAATAATTGGACTACGACGGAGATGGCGGGATATAGACGGGAACAGGAAGCGTGGGAGTTGGGGGTATATGCGCGTGGTTGCTGGCAGCGCGGGAATGGCCGTCCTCGTCGTTACCGGTATCGGTAACAAGGATACGGCTCGCGGTGAGGGCCATTTCGTTGGAAGGTTTACTGTCCCGTGCGAAGGTTCGACGCGGTGGCAAGATAAAGAGCGAGGTAGATTAGAATCGACGCGGATCGCGAAGCGTTCCTCCTCCCCGGCTCGGCGGGTGCCCAGCTCGACGCGAGCGCTGCGCTGAGATCGTAATTTCGATGATTATACGATACCTCCGGTATTTACGCCGGAGCCGCGGCGAGGGGAACGCGGACGAGAAAACTTCAGAAATTACGGGGGCGAAAGAAAGCGCGTTTTCTCGGGGAGGCGAGGCGAGGCGAGGGAATAGCGATCAACCCCTCCGTCATTCCGCGCGAGTAATGCATAGATTCCGGAAAAACACGCTGCCGTCCGGGGCACCCTCGTCCTTCCCTTTTCCACCCTAACCCCGCGCAAAGGCCCGTATAAACGAAATAGCTGTTAGGTGATATTGGGATACGGCGTGTTGCGGGGGCATCGATATATATTTCCGGCCCGGCGTTCCCCGTCGCTCTGAGCGTCTCGAGCGCGTAGGCGTAGGAGAGGATGCTCCGAGGACGAGACACGCGGAGGGGGAGGGGGAGGGGGACAGACCCTTCCCACGTTTAGTGTCAATTTATTCGGGATTCCCGAGATTCCCGAGGCTTTGCCGAGCGCGATCAGCCCCGCCCGTTTGCATAATATTGTATTTATTCCGTCTTGTAACCTCGTGTGCGGGGCATCCAACCCCTTTTCCGCAGCCCCTGGCAGGGGGTGTGACTTCGTTTAGTCGTCGGGTATCGTGCGAATGGCGTCATATACGCGACCCCCGAAATGGGCTATACGGGTTACAAGGAGATCCACCAGACCACCCCCGGCCCTTTCTCTTTGCATCCTTCCTCCCCGTGTAACCGGCGGCCCCCCTCTTTTTATTAGCTCGTGTTCAGAAGGGCAATTTGCCTCGTGTAATACCCGATCGCCCGGCCAGATTTTCATTTTCCCCGGTGATCCCTTCGGCCTTCCACGGCTACGCGCCTCTCGCGCATCCGCCGCGGTATTCTACATAAACGGAACGTTGACTACGCGAACCGGGAATGACGAAGTAACCGGAGCAAAGTTCTGAACGCGACAAGCAACCGTCGCGCGTGGAATATTTCTTTCCCTATCCCCGGTGACGCGGCGGAACGTTGAAAACGTACTTGAGAAAACACCTACCTGACAATGTTAATGTTGCCGGCCACGACAGCGGCCGGAATTATTGAAGCCGAGGCAAACGGCGTGGCTCCAGCGATAAAGAATGACAGGAGGCGGCCGTTATCGCTCGTTCCTTTCATGAATAAGCACGCAAACATTCGTATCCATCGCGAGGAGCGGCCGTGCTCGATAAGCCGAATCGCTAAAGTCGGACGGCCCCGTTATCGGTCGTATCACGAGCGTGCCGTATTAATTTGAATATTTAGCCGCGCACCGTTTCATAGCTTGCACGGACCGATAATTTTTTCGCTCCTTTTTCCGTCCGCCTTAATTCCCGAGCCCCGACGTTTCCTCTCTTCGTGGTCGAATACCGGTCTAACGTCTCCATCGGTTCAACGGCGAGAAATCGTGCAGGGAACAACTACGACGAGCATCGTCGCCGAAAAATTGGGAGCTCAAATAATATCTCAAGTACCAAACACAATGGGGGATCCACGATTCTAACCTGGAAATGGACAAATCAAGCCCAAAGAATTACCCCTCATTAGCGATCAACCGAGGATGTAACCGAATGGGTGCGAGAAGAGAAACAAACGACCATAAAATACAATATTCATAATGAGGACGTCGCTCACAGGTCGAAATGATGCTGCAGGTAGGCAGTTGCAACGCGCTTTGCATCGCGGGGGCGGCGGTGCATCGATAACCCGCGCGTCGAAGAGTTTGAGTGATTGACGCGATCGGATGGAACAGATCGTGATGCGCGCGGAGAAAAGTGTTGACCGCTCGTTCCGGGCGAGCATACGCGCGCGGGTCGACCCATTGACAGCTGCATAACGCTTTCAAACAAATAGGAACAAATTCCTCTGTCTCCCTTTCCTCTTGGCCGTCGCCCCTTCTCTTTCGCGCGGAATGCATTTTTAAAGCTCGCCCGCTGCACGGCAATAAATATCACGGCCAACGAGTGCTTCCCTCGCGATCAACGACACACGAGTTTTTTAAGACATTCGCGTGGGATGGCGCGCGTTATAATGACGGGTCTCGACGAGTTAATATTCCGCGTCCAACAGTGGATTCCGAGAATAGTTTCGGGAGCAGAGGCAGGCATTTTGTTCGTTCAAAATTCGTCAGAAAGATTCACCACCCTTTGATTATTCGTGAAAATGAAGGTTAGTCAATTTCGAAATTAGACGCATTTAGGTAATATCAGAAAAAAAGATTACAATACACGCCACTTCTGAGATGAAAGATATTTCTCCAAGAGTTCGCTAATTTTATATATTATTCGTGAAAATCAAGGTTCGTCAATTTCGAAATTAGACGCATTTAGGTAATATCAGAAAAAAGATTACAATACACGCCACTTCTGAGATGAAAGAAATTTCTCCAAGAGTTCGCTAATTTTATATATTATTCGTGAAAATCAAGGTTAGTCAATTTCAAAATTAGACGCATTTAGGTAATATCAGAAAAAGATTACAATACACGCCACTTCTGAGATGAAAGATATTTCTCCAAGAGTTCGCTAATTTTATATATTATTCGTGAAAATGAAGGTTAGTCAATTTCGAAATTAAACGCATTTAGGTAATATCAGAAAAATAGATTACAATGCTGGGTTCACGCCACTTCTGAGATGAAAGAAATTTCTCCAAGAGTTCGCTAATTTTATATATTATTCGTGAAAATCAAGGTTACTCAATTTCGAAATTAGACGCATTTAGGTAATATCAGAAAAAAGATTACAATACACGCCACTTCTGAGATGAAAGATATTTCTCCAAGAGTTCGCTAATTTTATATATTATTCGTGAAAATCAAGGTTAGTCAATTTCGAAATTAGACGCATTTAGGTAATATCAGAAAAAAGATTACAATACACGCCACTTCTGAGATGAAAGATATTTCTCCAAGAGTTCGCTAATTTTATATATTATTCGTGAAAATCAAGGTTAGTCAATTTCGAAATTAAACGCATTGAGGTAATATCAGAAAAAAGATTACAATACACGCCACTTCTGAGATGAAAGAAATTTCTCCAAGAGTTCGCTAATTTTATATATTATTCGTGAAAATCAACGTTAGTCAATTTCGAAATTAAACGCATTTAGGTAATATCAGAAAAAAGATTACAATGCTGGGTTCACGCCACTTCTGAGATGAAAGAAATTTCTCCAAGAGTTCGGTATAATTTGATAATACTGAGAACCCCGTTCTCAGAATCGTGATGCCGAACATCGTTCGGTGTTCGCGAGCAATCGATTTTATTTTCCTCCCGCTGAACGACCGTGATGTTTTGTTTTCGCCGATGATCGTCGCCCCATCGACGATCTCCGTTCCCGCCGACAGCAACGACACGTCGCGTCCGTGACGAATGGGAAATCCCGTGCCAGGTCGTAGGGCTCTCGCCCGGCGAGCAAAGTTATACGAGCAACTGTACTGAATTGATCCATCGCGGCCAGGTACGAAGCGCGCACCTGTGCAACGTGCCAGCGGATGCAACGCGAGCCAGAGCTCGGACAGGTGACTGTCAGTGCTCTGGGCGACGCCTCGAGATCTTCATAGAGCCAACGCAGCGCGCAGGAACAACGAAAATTCGCTGTCAATGGGAATTAAACGCTGACGAGCGCGCTCCACGGGATCCCCGCGGCGTGACAATCGAATTAATAAAAAATAGCGACATCTGCGCGAGTGGCAGCGATCATTCGGCTGGAATCGTTGTTTAGATATCGTTGCACCATGAATTAGCTACCGCGAAACCTCGGTATTCATGAATCCGTTACAGAACAACATAATAAAGTGGAATAATTCGATCCGAAGCGGACCTCATTTCCTATTTGTAAGTTAGTACTCGCACGAAAATGAAAATTACAGCGACACTATAACGACGACGTTATTCTTGCAGTATTCAATTATCGTAAAGCCCAGCGAGTAGCTATCAAGAAGATATTGGTCGAGTGGACATCGAGTATTCCGAAGGAACGAATGGGAGAAACGAGAAAACGTATGGAAGCTATCGAGTAGAGTTGACAGGAGGCAGGAATATACGGCGGGGCAATGAACAATCAATAAGATTGAGTCACAAACGGTCGCGATTACCGATAATCGTGGCACTCTCGCGGGAGAATCCAACGGGCCACGATATTGCCGGCAATATCGATGATAATAAACGGCAAGTAGTAATAATTTAAAGTATAACAGCGGCGATAATCATCGGGGGCCCGAATTAACGTATTTAAGAAACGGCGCTTAAAGAGAGATCGAAGTGGCGAGCGTGATCTGGCAATCGCCGGACTCAACGACGCCGGGACTTCATAACGCGGAAAATTAAACGCTCCCGACGACGCGAGTACCGCCTGGATATAAAAACGACAGTCCATTGGATTTTACGGACTGGCCACGCCGGCACGTTACACGCTCTGCCTCGGCTAACACGAACGTCCCGTTGCGTCCGGTCGTTCCCAGCGCGGTAATCGCGCGTTTATCGCCACTCCGCGTCGCGGATCGCGCGCCAACTTTCGCGGAAATGAATAACATTTCATCGCGAGGCCGAATTTGTACGCGTTCCCTGCGAACCGGGGAGGATTTCGTGGAACCCCGGGGAATCGCGAATGCCCCTGAGGAGGCTTTAAAAAATATATTATAATAAAAATCTACCGAAGAACTCCACTGCGGGAAATTGTAAATTTGTAGGAAAGAGAGCGTTCCAGTTGAAACGCTGTAACTTTAAGAGAAATCCCGCGTCACGCGCGATCGACGCGCTATTAAACGTCCCGGGGATGCGTGTATAACGAAAAAAGGAGGTGCAAGTTTCCTTGACAGCGATCCACTATCGCCCCGATCGCGATATCCTCTAGTACCTCGGGCGATACTGATATGAAGGCAGCAACATCGTGTCCGCATCGTCCAGAAGATGGCTTAATTACCCGCGATCCATAACTCAAACGTCCTTAGAGCAGCGCGAGATGCGCACCGCGAGTAATGATTATCGTCGTACGAGAGGCTGACGCGCGAACGCTGCGCTCGGATCGATCGATCATCTTGTCTTATCGGCGAACGCCGGAATAATTGCTAAAAATAAACCGAGACCGTGTTCGATTATCGTGGCTGGTTTTGGTCACAGAGGAACGAGGCAATCTTGCGTGTCGTGCGGTGTTTCCTGTTGCAACAGAATCGATTTGTTCGGATGGAGACGGCATCATTGAATTCATCTTTACAGCAGATACAAGACTACTCGATGAAAACCGCCGCCCACCATCTCGCGAAATTAAAATGACCTTGCGCTGCTAAAAGCCGTGTCACGTACGAAGTAAGTTACTTTCGATCGTTCAGTGGTGTATTAAAAAGAAGGGATGATAGGTGTGTACAGAGTAGGGCTGGGACTATTGGTTGAATTTTTCGGTATTCGAATATTCGAATACTTCAGTTGCTGAATTATTTGGCGAATATAAGTCGAATATCCAAGTATTCGAATACTGATATATTCGAATACTATTCGAATATTAAAGTAATCGAATACTGATATATTCGAATATTAAAGTATTCGAATACTGATACATTCGAATATTGAAGTATTCGAATACTGATACATTCGAATATTGAAGTATTCGAATATTGAAGTATTCGAATACTGATATATTCGAATATTGAAGTATTCGAATACTGATATATTCGAATATTGAAGTATTCGAATACTGATATATTCGAATATTGAAGTATTCGAATACTGATATATTCGAATATTAAAGTATTCGAATACTGATATATTCGAATATTGAAGTATTCGAATACTGATATATTCGAATATTGAAGTATTCGAATACTGATATATTCGAATATTGAAGTATTCGAATACTGATACATTCGAATATTGAAGTATTCGAATATTGAAGTATTCGAATACTGATATATTCGAATATTGAAGTATTCGAATACTGATATATTCGAATATTAAAGTATTCGAATACTGATATATTCGAATATTAAAGTATTCGACGAATATATCAGTATTCGAATACTGATATATTCGAATATTAAAGTATTCGACGAATATATCAGTATTCGAATACTGATATATTCGAATATTATATTATTCGAATATATTCGCTATATTCGAATAGTATGGTGTGAATTATAAATCAAGTTCTTTAGATTCATTTGTCAGAGTGAAATCTTGTACGCTAATTTTGACCCACTTCACACTATACTATTCGAATATAGCAGTATTCGAATAGTATTCGAATAATAACATTCGAATACTGAAATATTCGAATATTAAATTATTCGAATAGTCCCAGCCCTAGTACAGAGCTGCGCATAAAACAGCGTCTCTTTACTGCTACGGGCGTCTCTTGCAGTGGTGGAGAACTATCGATGGTACTTACGATAGTTATCGATGGTTAATATTACAAATTAAATTTCCGATTCTGAATTTCAGCTGTTGTTATTTTTCAATCGACTAACCTACGATTTTCAATACCGATAATTATCGATAGTGAAAATAAGCCATCTATAGTTTTCGAAAGTGAGAACCATCGATAGTTCTCCACGACTAGTCTCGTGTCCCCTACTGCGAGGATAATTAGCGTTAAATTTTCAAAATTTTCGCGTGCCCATCGTCCCGATGATGGAAGCTCCCCGCGCATATCCTGGCTAACGTCGTCATCGTGGGCGACAAACCGAGGCAAAAAACCGCCCCCGTTGACGGCGTCATTATCGTTATTTAATATCCCGGTCATTAGCGCGTCCCGCTATGCCACTCGGGAGTGTTGTTTATGTACTGATCCCGGCTTTCAGGCCACGCCGCGAGGATCGCTGCCCGGCGGTTTTTGCGCGAGCGTTCAGTGGCTCCAGCGAGCTTTGAAGTCTCTCTTTCAGCCGATCGTCGAGGCGGATACGTTCGAGCTTTTGTACCCGTTAAATATCCGTGGCAACGATACACGGCGAGGACGATGGTTTAATTATCATCGGGTGGAATTGCCCTCGGGGCGGGTGGAGGTGGGAAGGAGGGTTGGTTCGACGAGAAGCAACGGTTATATATCTACTACCGGTATGCTGGCTGGGAATCGTTAGCTCGGGAAGAAGCGATCGTATCCAGCACGAAGAAACCGTGGCTGGGGGAGGAAGGTGGGCGTCGAGCACGGGATTTAAGAAAGCAAAAACCTCGGCTGGAAAAAGCGATCGTTACACAGACACCGGTAATAAGGAGCCTGTCCCCGCCGATGGGAAGCGGAATTGTTACGCCGCGTACGTGGAACGGCTCGGAGAAACCGCCGCGGCACCATCCACCGATTCTTGCTCCCACGCGGTTTTTCGTGCGTCGCGGGTATTGGATCATTGTTATTTCGATGACCGGGGCCGGCTATGCGGTGTTCCCACTGGGCAGCTGCGGTCCCCGCGTGGATTTATATGTACGAATTCTGTCGGGGGTAATTTCGAAGCATTAAAGTCTTAGTTTTATTCCACACTGTCTTCGGAACTGGTTGCCGTCAGTCGCTAACGGCAGATGACACGTTCAAGAGAAACAGAAATCACCTAACCGTCCGATTGTTCCCTTTAATGAAAGACCGCGATGGCTACTTGAGTGAAAAATTTCTAACTCGCATTGCCCCCGGCGGAGAATAAGGCGACGCAGGCCGATAACCGCGGGCGTAGATTGACAGCTGGATATTTTAATGCGAAGCCCCATTCGATAATCCGCGGACTGTTTTATGGCTGCGGCCCGTGGTGACGTCACGCGTAATGCATGAATTTTCCTGCTATCATTCGGTGCACCAACGTCCGCGCTGGTCCGCCAGATCGTAGAGCAAGTTTCCGCGCGGCGCGCACCAGAATCTGTAATGCGTGCACGCGTGTATGCACGGTTGCACAGACCCGTGGAGCGGTGCGTGACGGTCGGCCAATCGGCAGAAGAGTGTGCACGCGATTCGGTAAAATTCAGCGAGCCCGTGACCACCCATAACGTGCCCTGTCCTCGCTCGCACGCTCGCCCTACCTCTACCTTGCTCTTTCTCTCATTTTTTATCGGCCTGGTTATTGACAGATGATGCTTTCCCCCGATCGCGATACAGGCACCAACCTCTCGGCGGTTTACCGCGTCGCGGTCATAAACACCGACAACACCCCACTTAAAACGGCCTCGCGTGGTCCCTGAAGGTATTTATAAGCCAATAATCGGTGCATACGATTTTCGGTCTCAGGCACCGGGAAATTTTCCTCCGACAGAAGTCACTTGCGTCCTTCTTAACAATCTGGTCAAGAACCTTGAATGTAATAATAATAATAATTTCTGGCTCGCAGTGTCCAATGCTGATAAACACGAAGGAGGTGAAGTATTCCACGTGGCAGTCTCTTCGCGCCTTCAATTATTACTTATCACCTCAAACGTTTTCGCAGTGGCGGATCCAGAGGGGGGCGATGGGGGCGATCGCCCCGCCCTAAGAATAATAAAATATAAAAATATTATGACGTTGTGTATTATTCTGTATAAATGATTAATGAAAATTTAATTATTCAGGCTATAGTATCAGATAGATATATTAAAATATAAATTACAAGCAAATTTTAAATCTCGTAAAAGAAAATTAAAAAATGTAGGTATGTACTTTTACACGTTTCGCCAAGAAGAAAGGCTCCTGGATCCGCCACTGCGTTTTCGACGGAATTGACCGGGAAACGCCAAATGTGTGAATTACACGCGGGACAAGTGACTCGCGCCAGCAGAAAAAGGCGCCACAGCTCGATTAAGCGCAGCGCGGAGGATGGCGACAAGAAAGGGAGTATACCGGAGGTGAATCGAGGCAACGAGAGCTTTGATTCCGTCGAGCGTGCCAGCGAGGCAACGGCCCACACCAATATGGCCGGTTATGCAAACAAGACGGACGCAAGGTAGACAGAATCGCGCGGAGTCGCGTTACCATTATTTATCTGCCTGCGGGGCCGGAAAGAAGGGTATCCACCTAACACGTATCCTCCAGCCAACAAAGACCCCCACGCAGAAATTTGCATGGCTCCGCGGACGTTTTACGCGCGGTACCCGCCACCCCTGGTGGGAGCGGAGCGTCTCGCGTTGATGAAGATCGGATTCGAGTCGCGTAACTTACGAGGCGGCCACCGCGTGAGAACGTCGCTAGGAAAGCTCGGGGCCGAGTAGTTTGGCCGCGGAGCAGGTTAGTTTCCGAGGCGCCGGGCCCCTCGGGGCCCAAGGGCCCGCGGAGGAGAGTAGGCACGGGCTCCAGGAAATCACGGGGAAATGATCGTAAATTACGTTTTGACGGGTTGTAAATTCACCGACGCGGATGGAACTCGCGAGGCCATTAATGCGTTCGAAGCAGTGGAATCATTGGCGGCGTAAAGTACGTCGCTTTACGCGGATAATTAAAAACCGTGCGGAGTAGAGAATTCTATTTCCTATACTGACAGACAGTGTACTAATTACCTCGTGGAGGTAGGTAGAGGAATTTAATAAAATTGCTCGCGCGTTTTATGGAGGCTGTTCTGCGGTACAATACTGCCCTGTTTAGTTAAAATGTCCTATCTAGCATTTTGAAAGAACCGAGAAAACTGAAGTTTTATCATTTCCTTTGCACCATACCGTAAAATGGGGGAACATTGGCAGGTTTTTGATACATTTTGTTATATAATGTAAAAATTAAAATGTTTACAGTTGCTTTAAGTATCCTATCATAACATTGCATGTTTCGTGCTTGTACTACAAGTGTTAAAATGCATAAAATTTTTGTCATTTTCTTATTTAATACATGTTAAAAACGTTAGTGTACCGGGGTAACGTTGGCACATCATGTATTCTCGAGCTCATTTTAGAAGGAACTTGCCGACCGACGAGTTTAGATCGATTCTGCGCATGTTGGCGCAGCCAATTGGCTACTATTGGCTATACATGAAACAAATGCTCGCTTGGAACCAATGAGCTCATTCAACATGCGCGAAATAAGTTCCTTCTAAAATGAGCTCGAGTATAGATAACATTAACGGGTTAAGTTTTACTAATCTGAGGTCAGTAAACTTAAATTTGTTTATTTTATTTTATTTTTTACATCTTAACTAAAATCAATTCGTAACGTAGGCACATCATATTAATAGCATTAACAGGTTAAGTTTTACTAATCTGACGTAAAACAACGTAATTTCGGTGTATGCCAATGTTGTCCCTGTCTGCCAATGTTCCCCCATTTTACGGTACTTATTTTCCTTCTTTCAAATTGAAACATGTTGTCATTATTTCGTAATAGCCTAATATCATTTTTTGTAATAGTTGTACCAGTTGGGAATGTATTATTAACGTACCAATTAATTAATTCTTTCAGATAAGATATTTTAACCATTTTGAAAAAAGTTAGGTTAAATACATTAGACTGTTTATAAATCTTTAGGAAGTACGTAGACGTTTCTAACTATACTTAAAAGGTAACAGACGTCTGGAACTTCAAATATTTCAACATATCTCAAAAAATGAAAAAATTCTAGATAGGACAATTTAATTAAGGAGGACAGAATATTCCTATGCAATCGTACCGGTGTTCTGTAGCGGTGATTTGGTTGAGGCACGAAATGGTGAATGTTTCTATACGCGGGTAATCTAAGACACACGACGGCGCCGTCTACCTCGATTTATAGACGCGCAGCTGGATGAAGAAATTCGCTGGGAGCAGGTGTTCGTTAGCGAAACGTTCCTTCGAAGCAAAGTATCGTTCGTATCGCGAAACAGGAGAGCCCGGAATCATCGAAACTGTTCTTGTAAGAAAATCTGCGACCAAGTACTCGTGGAAGAGGAATAAGAGATCCATCGAGAGGAGAAACGGAACCAGTAATTCGTAATTAATAGTCACACCGTGGAAGGTCGACGGAAAGAGGTTCGAGTGATCGCAAAATCGTCTTCGAACGGAGTAAGCTCCGAGGGACGAGTAACCGCCCATCTAGACGGAACCAGCAATCTGCAATTAATAATTATATCACCGAGGATCGAAGTAATCGTGCTCGAAGCACGGTAAAACCAACACTTAAGCGCTGGGGGCGAGGCGAGGGGGACGGCTGGTCGAAGGAAGCGTTGCGCGCGAAGCTGAATTTTGGTAGTTGGACAGCCGTCCATCGAGATCGGGCCAGCGATCTGTAATTAGTAACTACGCTGTGGCAGAGGGTGGGGGGAGAGAGAGGGACGAGCGAAAGGGTGCAGCGAGAGGGGAAGAGAAATAACGCGGGTGAAAAGAGAAGAAGGTGAGTCGCGCGGGCGGTCTGGAGTCCGGCAAATCGCGAGTCTGGCCGGTCTCTACGGCAATTACCGCTGGGCACGGCCTCCTCCTGCATCCTGAACCGCACACTCGACCTCTCGCTGCACTCGCGCACGTACGCCGTGCGAATACGCTCTCCTACGCCACGGTTGCGACACCGAGGCCTCGCACGGCGACACGCGTGACAAGCCAAAGGCGAGAGCGGAGGACTGAATAGGCAAACAGCTGGACTGGGATAGTAATTCGATTCTGCTTGTTGCGAACTTAAAGTCGGGGCCAGATATATTGGCCGGTGAATTCGTTTTCGCAGCTAACGCACACCTATTCTGATGTATGTATCTCTACGCTAAGAGCTCGGTTTGGCCTACGCGTCAAGAGCTCGGCGCTATCCCCACCACTCCTGGCGCACTTCTTTTCTGGCAAGGCCAGAGCGAGTCAGAAAACGTTGAGAATAGAAGAATACCTTAGTCAGTTTTAGATTCACTTTTAATCGAGCTCGAAACACTGGTGCACTCTTTTTCTGGCAAGGCGAGAGCGAGTCAGAAAACGTTGAGAATAGAAGAATACCTTAGTCAGTTTTAGATTCACTTTTAATCGAGCTCGAAACACCGGATTCCTGTAACTACTTAGTAAATATCTAGAACTACCCCTCGCCACGACGAAACGCTGAGCGTTTTATGAAACGGCTGCTGATACAAATGCAAATGGAAAATTCGCCGGGATTTCCGCATTGCCGGGTCCGAGGAAACAACCCCTCCCGACGGGGTAGGTATACAAGACCGCGAGCGGAACGCGCGATCTCGCAGGAGGACGCAAAGTGGTTGCTATGTAGATACACATATACCTGAGGCTATTTACGGGAGGGGAGGAGGGGGTGGCACGACGAGCTGTTATGGCTCGCGGACGCTCGCTGTAGGTTTGTACGAACAGACGTGATACGGAATATATGAATAATAATGGCTCGGCCGTAACGCGAAATCCACCACCTCCGCCGGTCGTTCCGCAGTCGTCAACCCTCCCGACAACCACCCCTCCCTCCCGCCCCCTCCCCCCGTCATTCCCTCTGCGTACCCGCGAGCATGATGTAGTGCGAGACCGCGATACGGCATGATTCGCTCTGATTAGCGGTATCTGTAACGATAGTCACCCCATGGTCCCATTGTAATCGCGCCACGGCCGAGTCAGTTAGAGTAAATATTCTAATCATCATCGGGATTTGAATTGGTGCTCGCGCCGGTTACGTACGCGTCCGCGAAGTAGATTTCTTTGGATCGCGTTGAATTTCGTCAGACATGAAAAGTGAAGAAGATAGAACTGAGGGGTTGTGGTGGAGAACTATCGATGGTTCTCACTATCGAAATTTGTAATAATATTACAAATTAAATTTGGGATTCTGAATTTCAGCTGTTTTTATTTTTCAATTGACTAACCTACGATTTTCAATACCGATAATTATCGATAGTAAAAATAAGCCATCTATAGTTTTCGATAGTGAAAATAAGCCATCTATAGTTTTCGATAGTGAAAATAAGCCATCTATAGTTTTTCGATAGAGCAAAAATAAGCCATCTATAGTTTTCGATAGTGAAAATAAGCCATCTATAGTTTTCGATAGAGCAAAAATAAGTCATCTATAATTTTCGATAGTGAAAATAAGCCATCTATAGTTTTCGATAGTGACAACCATCGATAACTATCGTAAGTACCATCGATAGTTCTCCACCACTACTGAGGGGTTGCAAAACTCCATTTCGAGAAGAACATGCGAATGCTTCTGGTGGTTTATACTCGCAACATTTCTGCGATCCTTCGAATGCCGAGGACCCCCGAGATCGGTTCAACACCGTCTCCCCTTCCAACGAGCAATACGATCGCGTCACGCGTGAAACAGCGAGCAGCATACTACTCGATATTATCGATACACGCGATAGTGGAGCTAACCAGCGGGGGCGGGAGGGAGCTGCGTTATTTTTCCGCGACTAGAGCGCTCGAGTATCCCGCGCATCGCGAATGGAAGGCCCTTTCAGCGGGGGCTACCAACGGTGTAATTGGATCGGCGCGTGATATAGAAACTGAATTCAATGCCAGACGGGCGGGTTCGTACGGTTCGGGTTGATCCGTAAGCACGATAACCGCTTCATAAATACGCTGGAAGGCGGCGTAAGGCCGAGCCGCGCATTACCCGCTAATATTTCATTACTTTTAAACGACGGAACAAGACTGCGCTAACGAATGCGCGCCAACCGCACCGCGGAGTCGTCCCGCGCTCATCGATAATCGGCCAGACAGAATCTACCTTGTAGCGATCCCCGAGACTTTTCGCGTAATCAGCGCACCCCGTCGATCGGTCAACATTCAACCGCGTCTCTCCCCATTGGTCGCCCCGCCACCCCCCCCTCTTCCTCCCTTCCGCGGCGACCACCCCGCGCAACGCTTCGGGATATATTGCGGCACGAAGTGTTATAAATATGGTTTATAGGAGCGTGGAGCGCGCACGCGGTGCATTAATGCGGCTGATTGCCCGTACATCACGATGCGCCGCGCCGCGCGGTTCACTCCCGCTCTCTTTCGCTCTCTCCTCTCGCTCTCTTTCGTCCTCTTTCCCTCTCCGTTGCTTCTGGCGCGATCGCCCCGCTGGTTCACCGCAGGTTAGTCGGTTAGTTACGGGTGGTGGCCGGGCGCTTTATTAAAATATTGGGTCAGACCGGGGCGGAGAGTGGCGCGTACGCGCGTCGCAGCGATCGCGACGCGGCCCCAAAGGCGCGAGTCACAGGCAGCGTGAGCTTGGGTCCCGCGGGGGTGGGGTGCTCGTTACGAGGCTCCTTTCAGGGCCCCTAAGTGGACGTCGAGTTCGTTAGAGGGGCCCTTCCAGGAGATCGCGGAAGATGAACAGGGTGAAGGCGGGAGATGCATGGGCTCGTGTTTCCACAAAGAGATATGGCTCTCGCTTAGACGGCAATGAGGCGCGAATCGAGCCTCTCTCGCTCCCTCCTCCTCGTCCTTTCCCACCCCCCTCTGTCCCTGTCCGGCTTGTACGCGGTTTTCTCTCGCTCTTCCACTCCCTGTATCCGCCGTTCGGCTTGTCTCCGCGTCCCCTTCTGCTCGCGGACCTTCGGTATATTACCGGGGCACCACTTGTTCCGTTTGATTACCCGCGAATAATGAGCGGCCGCAACGAGGGCCTCTCCTCGGTGGATCCCCGTGGCTAATTAAGAGCTCTCGATTCCGCGGCGCGGATGTGTCGGGCGCGGGTGGGATTTTTCGAGAATTGTCGAGAAGTATAGGTGACCCCGCTTCATCCACTCTGCATCGATTTTTTTTGCATCGAAGACAAACTATCTCATCGTTTCAGGGGATATAGGACTCTTGAAATCTCGAAAAATCGATTTTTTTATTGTTATTATTAATTCTGAAAGTGCCATGCTTCGTGAACACGGTGGTTATTTGGTATCTAAGCAATCAAACCGACAAGAAACCGTCGATTTTAGTCGCTCAATAGTCCTATACCCCCTTATCGCCATAGATAGAATAATAATAATAATAATAATTAATAATATAGACAATATATACAATATAGTATTATTGACCCTTTCGTGGGGTCCTTTAACTCGGTTAGGTCGAAATTGTATAGATCTGTTAATAACCAGTATGACACAACTTAGTCTTGTCAATTGAAATGTTATTAAACTACTATTACTTTGTATCTATCACTGCTAAGTTTCAGCTCAGACTCTGTCAGAATCTTCCCGTTTAATAAATAATAATAATAATAATAATAATAGGAAGCCTCGTTTCACCAGTTCAAACGAACATTTCAGATCCGGATCTTACTACATGAATGATCACCGAAACCATTTAAATCTCCCCGAATCTCCGACGTTTCAAAGAGTTCCCGAGCTCGTCCATAACAGTGCTCGGCGTCCTGCTCGATCATAATTAAGGGGAGACCGCTTTTTCCCGGCGCGGACTTTGCGCGCGCGAAAACTTTCTGCGCCAGAGTCACCCTATATATCACCGTCATATCCGGAAATTACTTGCCCCGCGGAGCTTCCTCGACGGTAGGGAACACGTGAAAGGGGTAAAGTTACGAATCCCTGAATTATGCTCTCGGCTCTGGAAGCGTCGTCGACCGATCCGAGACACGGCAGGGATTAACTTTGACGGAGGGGCGACGCTTCCTTTTGAGCGTCGAACCCGCGCCCCTGAACCGGCGCGACGCTATTTTGCAGCGCCTGCTGCTCGCCGGAGGAAATTACCGCGTCAGAGGAAGACGAATTCAATGCAACGCGTCGCCCTCCTTTGTGGCCCCTGTAACAGACTTTCTTTTAAGGAAACTTTCGCGATTTACTTAAAGTTTAAACATTGCGCGTCGCATACAACTTTCAAAAAAAAAAAAAAAACTATCGAGCCACTCGACAGCAAAAAGGTACCTTAGCTACCAGTTTCATTTTCTCGAAGGAGGGCCATGGGACACTCGAAAAAGGAAAGAACGGAAACGAAGGGGGGCAGGAAACGTTGGAGACGAGCGCGCGGTGCCCTAAAGCCGCGTGGTAATGGGCGCAGGGGCGCGAAACGCGTCGGCGTCTAATGCCAGCGATGCGTGTACGGCTTGATACATTGCGACGAGTCGGTAGCCTCGCGGTGTCACCGTCGAGCCCCGTCATGTCTTAACATTTCAGTTTACACGACCGCTAATCATGTCGGCGACGCGATACGCGGGTCCGCCCGACGGCGACGGCGCAGAAACCGCCGCCGAAACGGAAATAGACGGCCGCGTCCGCTTCCGCGGCTAACTACTCGCGCGGCCGGGCAAATAAAAGAGCGGTCGGACGGTTGGTTCGCTTATGGGTACGCGGAATTCTGCGGTTGAATTACGCCCCGTGCTTTCTGCCGAGAAGCTTTTCCTCCGGCTACCGGACCCATCCTAGCCCCTTGTAGCCGTAATTTAAACTGTTGCACGTGTACCGGAGTTGAATGGCTTTATAGACTCCCGGAGTTACAACTTCATCCCGCGATCCACGGTTACCTACTGTGCCCCGATGGAAAGAAGAGACGTGAGAAACTCTAGAGTGAGGCAGTGGGAGCGTAGAACCCCTCTCGCCCCCCTGACATTTCGGGTTTCATCTTTCCATCGGAGCACAGTACGTGTCGCCGCGATGGGGATGTTTGAGGAAATTTCAGGGAAATTCTACAACGCGTTGTTGCGGAACTGGGTTTATCAGATCTGATACAACGCGTATCTTTGATACAACATCGCGGAAGGAGCGGGCTGAAGGAATCCCCGCCGCTGGAACTTTCGCCCCGTTCCCGTCGTTGGCCGGAGGGGCTTGTGGGAGAGATCGAAGAACGAAGTGGTCTCGATAAAAAGAGGACAGCGCGCGCCGTTGCCAGCGGCGCCGTAAGTATGTCCTAAGTGCATTTAACGATTATTTTATATTAACGGGTGAATTTATTAGCGGCCTCCATTATCGGGCTCTGCCGACCCCAAGGAGACCGTCTTGCACGTCTTTCGTTTTACCAAGAAACGGCGAGGACGGGGAAAGGGGAGGAGAGGTTCTACGTGGGGTAGCAGAGGTGTTCGCGTCTTTATCCGGCACCACGGAGCGGCGTGTTGTTTCGCTTCGGGGCTCGTGAATACTTCAGAAGATGTCCAGGGCCGAGTGGTATCGATGGCGGTCTCCTCGGCGCTTTCTAAATAAATTTATGTACCGCTTGGCGGGCTGAGCTTCCTGCTACCGTGCGAAAATTCCGAGCAGGCACCTTAGGCACGGTTATCTAGAGACACTATAATAAGAGTCTGGCCACTTTTTGATTGGTCCGCCATGTTTGATCGAAATCCCACGAGAGAGAAAGAGATATTCACCATTTCACTCTTAACCACTCTTAACAACTCTTACGTTTATGGCGATATTTTACTATTAGCGAATTCGGTACCTCGCACTGACTCTGTGCTGGTGCCAAAATGTGCCAAAAAATGACTTGGATTGGTTGATTCTTATAGAGCTAGCCAATCCAAGTCATTTTCTGGCACCAGCACAGAGTCAGTGCGAGGTACCGAATTCGCTATATCTATTAATCTGAAAATATGCATTTGGGTTTTTGATTGGCCCGCCATTTTTCATCTATTCCCGCTGATTTTTAAATCTGTCAATTATACCAAGATAATGAAGATATAAAGTAAAAAACCAAATTTTGTGTTCTATTTGATATATATTTTTATATTATACTTATTTAAATGCGCACTGCATTGCCATAGAGTTACCGCCATAAACGTAAGAGTTGTTAAGAGTGGTCAAGAGTGAAATGGTGAATATCTCTTTTTTTCTCGTGAGATTTCGATCAAACATGGCGGACTGTCGCTCGGGTCCAGACTCTTATTACAGTGTCTCCACGGTTATCGCGACCGAGCGAAGAAAATTGAACCGAGGAAATGTCCTATTTTTCAAAGATCTCGATAACAGAAATTCGGGAAATTCCTCTTTTCGACTTCCAAGTTCCTCGGATCGACGCGGTACACAAAAAGTCAAGTTCCCCGCGGTGCCAGCGAACGAGAAATTAATAACGAGTTCCTAAGGGTTAGTACCTACCCCCGCGGAAGGCAGGAAAATTCATTCCATTCGCGAACATTCGACCGGGTCTCTGGTGGGTAACTAAGGCCTCTTTTCAATCCCCGCGAACGAGTCGGGGGATGCCGGCGGTTTTCCCGGGAAGAGTCTCGCCGCGTAGGAAGAAGACTTTCGGGTTGCCGGTGGCGGAGACCGCAAGAGGCGGTTTCGAGACGCGGGCCAAGCGGAGGGCGGAAAAAGTATGAAGGGCAGGGGGTGTTATGCCGCCCCTGGGACAAACCCTGATGGGGTTATGAGCCTCGGAGGCCTACTCTTTCCACTCGGTTTCTACATCCCGTTTTCCTTCCATTCTATTCCATAATACGCCGGGAGATGTATACGTCCTGCAGGACGGCCGCAAAATGCGTTCTAGATTGCATTCGGATATAGGGAGATTCACGGTTAGAAGGAAACAGATAGAACGGCTGCGCCGCGGACGGGAGGGGGACAGAGGGCCGGGGCAATCCTCGCTGGAAAGATCGAGCTGGGATTTGCGAGGGCGTCCCGATTACTTTTCGCATCGGTGATTCCACCGTATTCTAAGAATCGAACGACGCCGATCAGGATCGCTCGCGCGCGCGCGCGCTCATACTTACGTCCCTTCTATGCGAAACTCGATCCGCGCCCTCCCACGGGGACCGAGAGTTTGGAAATTGGATGTTTTGGTACTCACCTGAAACAGAAAGAAAAGGGGATTACTCGTAACGGGTCGCGCAGACGAGACCCTTATACTCGGGGTGGTGACTAAGCCGATTTTAAGCGAACGATTTTACCCCCCGTCGAATTACTATCCCCCACCTCGGTCTCGTTCGACTCGGTATAAATTGCAATCGAAATCGAGTCGAACCTCTACTATGTGTTTTTCTGTCATTATACGTCGTTTACTGCCAGCCGCTGCCTTCGCTCTCGGTTTCAATTTTTTTTTTAAATGCCTCGATCGTACTCTCCGTTCCTCGTCCTTGCAAATAATAACTCGCTATCAGCCTTGTTACCCCGTAATAACCAGGTGCGGACGCGCGGGTACGTGTACCTACTAGCGGTGGAAAAGAAAAAAGGGGGAGGAAAAAAAGAGGGGACGTCGACGCTGGGCTCTTCAACGAAGGGGCGAAGAGAGATTTATGTCGCGAGAAAAGAAGGAAAAAGGAGCATCCCTCGGCTTGTACCGAGAATTCAGAACGAAATCTTGTACCAGGTCGGCCGCGAGTGCGCGGGGAGGGGCGAGGCGGCGTAATTAATAAACCGGTATGCTAATTTCCGCGAGGACAGAACTCGGTGTTTTCTGCCGGCCGATACGTTCGGCGTACTCTTGTACAGGACTCGCGGCATTGGTCCCCCGGGTATCGACAAGAAAGATGTAAATCGTGCCGGCGAATTAAACTTCGTGCGTCAATATCGACCGCCTGGCACGCTCGACAACCGGACGCTCTTGTAATTTAATTATTAAAACGATTAAACGGGGGGGCTGCGCGGGCCCTTTTCGTTTGGCATGGGGACTCTGCATTTCCAAAATTCTGGGTGAATTCGGGATGAAGTCGAATGATAGGGTAGACGTTGTTAGATTATTATTATTATTAAAAAGGCAAAAGTGATTCATCATTCAGGGAAACCTGAATGTAGTAAAAGATAATGATGTGTCTGTAGAATGTCTTTCCTTACGAGACCGGGCAACGAAAAAACACAATCCGTTGTCAAAGAAGAGCTCACTTCTGTTCAGTATTGTGTGACAAAAGGACATTCTTTCTGGTCATAAAATAAAACTAAATATTGAATATAAAAAGTGTTACTTGTTTAAATAACCCATTTCCAATAGAAGTACCGTTTGTGGCCATTGCACTGTTTTTGGCCATGTGCATAATTATCTTATTTTTAAATTGCTTGCAGATCATTATTACGGTTGTTTAATTAATAGTCACCTAATTTTCGATGGTTTAGGCTCTATTTCTTGTATTTTTATGTATTCTTTGTACTTTGTACTTATTGTATACTAAGGGTTTTCCCGTAAATTATAATAATAATAATAATAATAATTATGTGAAGAATTTCACATCATAAATATTTTGTTTAGTATACCGCCCGAAATATAAGGTTATAATTATTGTTTACACGGAAAAATATTATATTTTTTAAGAAGTGGCCAAAACTGGTACAATATTTTAATGTGGCCACAAACTACCCTACTCGTTCCTAGAATACCACCCTGATAAATCTGACGTTCAATCATTAAATTCCACCCTTTCCACCGCGCAATTCTTCAACGGCATTAGAAATGACTGAACTTCGCCCGCGCTTGTGTCTTCGTTTACTTTCGTCGCTTGTTTTTTCTTGTCTGCAATAAAGACGCTTAATAATAATAATAATAAAAATACATAGGTGCAACAACCTTGGGAGTAACGTCGTTATCAGCCAGGATTATGATTTACCTCTTCCACTTACGCCTGCAATATTTACACGGGGCGAGGAGGGGCGACCGCGCGAAATAGAGCGAGAGTGGTGTGTAGGCGTGCGGAGGAATAACGAGGGCCGCTAGTAAATCAAACCGGGAGAGGACTTCCCGATGCGAGTCAACGAATCGCGGGAAGCGGAGAAGGGAAGACGGGGAAAAGAGAGAGAGACGTCGGGGACACGACGAGTTTTCCGGCGACGAGGAGCGGCCGAGCTTTGTGCTGCGAGGAAAAGGGTGTCTCTCTCACGGCAGCCGGAGGGTATAACCCCGGCTTATTCATACGCAGGAAACGGCGAACGAAGGAAACGGAGGACACGAAACACGTCGTGCTTTTACGAACCGGTTCGTGTCCGGGCGATAACGTCGGGGGCCCCCGACCACCCCGCGGAAAATGAATATACGTCCGTGAAAGTTCCGTCGAACGCCAAACTGCGGATGATCCGGGCTCGGCCGTGCAAAATCTAACGAAATTATCGTTGAATTGACACTTCGACGGTGACTTCCGCCTGGACAAAAGGTGGCAGGTGTGACGACCCTTTCCGTTCATCGGTTTCTGTCAAGTGCTCGACGGGGTGCCTATTCTCGTGACGATCTAAGTAGATGCATTTGAGAGTATTGTTTTAAACTTGCTCCACCACGGAAGTAGTTTTTATATTGTAGGGTAAAGGGCCCATATAGGGTGAAGGACCCAATTCCTGACACCTAACCAATTACTGTCACCTTAAGCTACATATTTTTTTATATTGTATATTTTCTCCTATTTTTTTGTGATTGTATATTTTCTTCTATTTTTTGTGATTATATATTTTCTTCTATTTTTTGTGATTGTATATTTTCTTCTATTCTTTGTGATTGTATACTTTCTTCTATTTTTTGTGATTGTATATTTTCTTCTATTTTTTATATTGTATATTTTCTCCTATTTTTTGTGATTGTATATTTTCTTCTATTTTTTGTGATTGTATATTTTCTTCTACTTTTTGTGATTGTATATTTTCTTCTATTCTTTGTGATTGTATATTTTCTTCTATTTTTTGTGATTTCATGTACTTGGGTAATTTTTTTACTTTTTTGAAGTTTTTTATGGAGCTATTTTACTTAAAATAAAGAATAAATAAACTATAGTATATAATTTATAGCATAGATTATAGGTGGAATTACATAATTATTTTTTTGTATGACTTTACAACGTTTATTTATTTGTTATTTTACGGACATGTTGTTATCTACCGGACATGAAAGTTAATTAGAAATTTCAACACAAACTTTCATATATTCTGGAAATTTTTTGCGTTGGACTGATTATTAAACATTTCCGTAGGTTCAGGACTTTCTGATTTAACTAAGTAATGAAATATTAAAGAGATATTAGTAAAACTGTAAAACAAAATTTTGTCCTAATTACCGGTCACACTTAAAGATTGAGAACTATTTACCACCCCGATCTACCGAACACTGTCCCGGAAACTGTACTCGAGCTATAATTTCAAAAGCTATTATAAGAATATTACATTTTAATTCATATAGCCTGGATTTAATAAATCATGAAAATGAATACTGTGCCAGGTACATGGCTCCTTCACCCTACGCACGAAGCATTGTAAAAAAACACTTAAGATTCAAGAGTTCATAGCGATAATAGAGGAAAGGTGGGATAGTAGATCCCAGTTTTTCTTTTTTATTAAAATAATAATAATGGTTTCCTTCGTTTGTATTTAATTATTTGAGTTGTGATATAAACTAATATGATCACGCATCCCCGCTGATCAACTATCCCACCTTTCCCCTACGGGTTTCTAACAAAACAGCATTGCCCCCGTCGAAACAGAGACAACAAAGAGCACTATTGTGTAAGGCCTAAACGGCGAAGGGTTTGATCGTCAACAAGCTCTGGCGATGTCGCAAGCAAGTGGCCAGGTAGGTAAGTGCATCAGAAAATCCCACGTCTCGGCAGAGTGGGCTGGAAAGCACGGCTACTCGGTTGGATAACTGGTTTCGAAACGGTGGAGTTTATCGTTCCACTGATAAGCGAAAGGAGAAACGCGAGGCTGGTGGAAGCCCGTTCAGGTCACCGCGCGGCGGACCACACGCGGATGAGTGACGCGGGCTCGTATTAAAAGCGAATCCGTCCAGCTCGCCGCTGCAAAACGAAGATAATTACCGGACGCCGATAGGTCTCGGTGACAGAGATCGAGCCTGCGATCCCGGGCGACGGGGGATTCGGCGATCCTTCTGCGAGTCGATAAACCAGCCGTAAATTAAGATCTGAGACAAAGAGGGAGAGGGATGCCGCGGGGTTAGAACGGGCAGCGATATCGATTGGCGATGCCTCTGGTCGAATTCAGCAAAAAGAGAAGGTGGAGGATTCGGAGGCGTGCTGAGCTCTCCTGGCCCTTTTCGCGATCGCTGCGAGTACACGTACGGTTCGTTAATATCCTCCGAGAAACAGGTACACCAGCGCCGTGCTCTCAGATGGAGATTCTCCTTTTTTCACGGGGCGCCCCGCGGACTCGCGCGTGTAAACGCTCCCTTATCGCGGGAACCACGCCACCGATTGACAATCGCTCGCCGCGATCTCCCGTGATTACGCCCTACCGCGTTTCCGTGATCGTAAAACTTTCCCTACACCTCTCGCCTCTTCTACCTACAAGCTTAAGGGGTCATTCTGGTTAGACGATTCGAAAAAATCGATTTTCTTTTTATCACATTTTTCGAAAGTAGATATCCTCAAGAATGTAGGGGAGACCGGGGCTACAAGTTCCGAGGGGTAAGTTGTTCGGACAGTTCTATCTTCAAAATAAAAAGAGCGTTGTACTTTAAATTATTTTTTCCGTGTAAATTGAACACGCCACTCTGTGGAAAAAATAATTTAAAGTACAACGCTCTTTTTCATTTTGAAGCTAGAACGATCGGAACAACTTACCTCCGGAACTTTTAGCCCCGGTCTCCTCTACTGTTAAATTTTCATTGAAAAATTCCAATAATTTTTAGCTTCTACGTAGGTATTTTGTAGCGAACGCAGAGCCTTGATCACCATAGATAAAAACTTTGAACGCGTTTTTCTAGGAACGTCATTTTTTCACATGGTGCACGTAAAATCTCAAAATCTATCACAGCGATTGCTTTATAAATTGAACTGCTTATTCTGCATACCTATACCTCTAGCCGGTACTACAACGAAGTATTTCTGTTGAGTCTAACCTACTTTTAACATCGAAAATAGTACAGTAAACACAGCCAAAATACATTGATTCTTGTATTTTGCCCAGCATTTTGTTAATTTTAAGAATAAATCATTTATTCTAGTACGGGCCATAGCGACTGTCATACTGATCAAGAATCTGTTTGTATTTTTCTTTTCAAATAAATCTAACTGCTGAAATCACCTGCACGAGGAAGGCACGAATTTTTAAACATGTCATCAAAATCGCCATCAAAACCATTTTAGAAGCAATAATATTATAACTTTTATATTTTTCATTTATTGTAGAAATGTAGATTAATCAATAGAAAAAAGTTTTATTCCATTACTATAATTTCGGTGTTCGCAATAAATTCCTTAAAATCGCTGAATTTATCGTCGCGTTAACCAGAATGACTCCTTAAGATTCTGTTTAATCTAACGTTCTGTTTAGAGAAACGCGAGTGGCTGCTTACACGCACCAGTAATCGCTCCAGCGACGTTTCAAAATTACATATTCGTCGACGAAACCAATTTCGCGGGATCCTCGTGGACCGATCGCGGAGCCGTGAAAGAGGGAAACGCGGAAGGGGAGAAGATCGTGGGAAGAGCGGAAGATTATATTCGAAGATTTCGCTACCCCCGCGACGGGACCTCTTCCTTCTGCCGTTTCGCCTCCCTTTCGCAGCTCGCTACCGGGGAAACGAGTTACTCTATGCTAAGTTTATGGGGGCCGGGGGCGATGCGTCGCCCTTGTAAAACCATTTTCAGATAACGCATCGCGTCCATTACGATCTGACGCGCGCATTCCGCGCCCAGGACGGCCTACAACGCTCAACCGCGTTCTCGGCCTTCTCTCTTACGTTCTACATTATGCATACCTATATCTACGCACGACCTCCTTCCTTCCTCCTCTATAACCACGCACCGACCCCGTATCGTTTCCCCGATCGGTTTATGGGCCGACGTTTCTGTCGGGGTTTTACAATGATTGGAAATGCCGCGAATAGATACACGGCGTGTGCGCGGGGGGCGCGTGGGTGCTCGCCCGATGGGAAACTTTTGACCGATTCGCCGGAATTCCGCTGCTGTTTGGCGAATTATTTTTGCTGGGAATAGGGAACTCGAATCGGGCACGGATTTTATTGTCGAGCTTTCGGGGAAAGCTCTCGATATATCTACATACATAGGTATTTTGGATTAACTTTTTACTTTAGGGTAATTCCAGGAGACGCAGAGGGGCTGGAGAGTTGATCGAGTTGCTATATTCAGACTCTACATCTGTGTATATGTAAAAATGTGTTAACCCTCTAGTGCATAGATTTTTAATTCAGTTGGAAAAATTAGTTTACTCTCAGATGAGGATGAAAATACCGAATCCGATGTCAGTTTTCAATTTGGAGGAAATAATAATATTTTTTGCAGTGTGTGCAGCTCAAAAATGCACTTGAAACTAGATTTTTGTCAAATTGAAGACTCAGATTGACATATTTCTTAGACTAATATGTGCGCTGTGGCACTATTTTTGGGCTGGCAAATGAGACTTCCCAACCCCTGGACTAAACAGGTGCCCGCTTTAAGGCAGGCGTATGTACTAGAGGGTTAAGGTTCAAAACAATTAATTCTCTAGAAATCAACTGTTTCGACCAACTCTCCAGCCCGACTGCGTCTCCCGGAATTACCCTATGCTAGTTCTGACAGGTGTTAAAATCGATTTGAACCGAGACACTAACGTAAGTTTTGCGAGCAAAAAAAGATTCTTAATCGTAACGAGCAATCTAGATTCTAGAATACCAAAGGATAGACATTTCCCTTGAGAAGCCAACATACAACGCGATCAACGAATCAATGAGAAGAAACCACTCCTATAATATAAATGGACTGAGAAAATTCAATTTTTCCATTCCCTCGGGCGGCAAAACTTTTACACCCGACCAACGCGCAGCAAAAGTCTGAAATGCCGGAGAAAGGGGAAGGGACGGAATGGGGTCCGGCGGACGGATACACGCGGTCGCGTTTATACGGCTTCATAGATGCGGAGAGGCGCCAGAACGGTGGCAGGAATCGGCGAGGGCGTCATCAAAGTTGCATAAGGAGCACTTAGGAAACGATCGGGCAGAGGAATCCCGCGGGAACCGTGGCGGCGCGTGTCCTGCAGGGCGCATCGCCGCCAGTTTTTCGTGGATATGGACCGCTTATAAACCGATGGGAAGAGATCGCCGGGCACGCGGGACGTATCGAACTTGTTACGTTAAGTGGCTGAACGTGACTCATGAGACCAGACTGCCAGCCGACGGTTTTTCGTTGACCCTCGAAGATCTGTAAGCCGTTTATCGTTTCGGAGCACTCTGCCAGCTTCCTCGAGGATCGGCTCTGCTAAACTTTAAACGTTCTTCTGGCCGCAGACGAGAGCAGAGAGACCGATTCGACCCCGCGCCATAATTAATTCGTTCACGCAGCAGAGTATTCATAATCCCCGGGACGGACGTGCCGAGACTGAAAGATGCAACGCGAGCCGAGCCGCGGAGAGGATGCATAATGCATGCGCCCGGGGTGCAGCAGATGCTAGGATAAGAATTGGCGCATCGACGTCAACCAAAATGGCGCTTATCGTCGCCGCCCTGCTCGCGTGAGAAACCCCCGTGGAGGGGATGCGCCAGCCACGAAAGAGAGACGCGGCTGCATTTTAATGCGTGTTCCTTATTCCCGGCCGTGCACCTGAGCACGTCCGTGTATACGTCAGGACCTAGGCGCGTATATGCATACGCGCGGACATGAATACCTATATAAACGCGGCTGTCTGAGCCCCGGAGACGCGCCAGAGGGTGTAGAAAGATGCTCTCGAAAGCCCGGCCAGGGGAGGAGGAGGAGGAAGAAGAAACAGGGGCGTCGGCGAGCTGGTTGACTTGTAGATTTATTGACGAATTTGGCCGCACATTTGTTCGCCGGGATTTCAATACAATTGAAGGGGTTTCGCCATTGTTGCCCCCGCGGCGAGACGTCGTCGCCGGCGCGTCCACCGCCACGGAAAAGGGAGACGAGAGAAGGAGAGCGAGGGAGGGAGAATGGCCATTTGGTATTGTAATGGCACCTCGTCCCCGTCGATCGGGCATCAGGCTGCATTTCTTCTGGCCCGACGGCTCGGGACTCGCACGTTCCGCGAGTTCCCATATCCATTAACGTTGCCTACGCGGTCAGGCAGAATTATCGTAGGTACGCTTCCCTGAGAGACGCGTCCAACCCTCCGCGCGGCCGATCTCCGTATCTACGCGTCGTTGGATTCGATTAACTTCGTCCGTGCAACATTTTTTTAAGTGTCCCACCTCTCCCCAAGGACCCGAACGGGGTTTCTGAAATTTTCGCCCGCGATCGATCATTCCTTCCATCCCCCGTTTCGTCTTCGCCGTTGTCAATAAGGGGAACGCAACGAACCGCGGACGGGACAAAGGGGGATGCGAGGGGGTCGAAATCGGTCGGGAAAGGAAGGAGTTAGCCAGAGGCCTATACGCGATGCGTGCAAGAGATAGCGGCGGCACGTATAGCGACCGACCGCCGTATCGAATAATTGGCTCCTGCGGCAAGTGCACATCCCGCCCATTATGTGCATCACTGCACCGTGCACTGCCATGCAGGACCACGGACGGGTTGGATATCGCCGACGATGCACTTCCCTCCTGATCCCTGTCCCGCTCCCTCTCGCTCGCTCTCCTCTCTCGATTACCCGCGAACCACGGGCTCTTTTCACGGACGCCTTTTATCGTCGCGGCATAGGTAGTGATGGGATTTGAATCTATGTATATGACGAGAACTTCGAAGCGCTTCGAACATGATTCGAAGGTCTTGAAAAGTCTTGGTCGGCTTCGAAGTCTTGATGGGCTTCGAAGTCTCGAATCTCTTTCGGATCCGTATTTACAGAATGCCGCCTGGCACCCCGTGTTGGGCAATGCGGCACTGAGGAGTGTTGTCCTCGCCACGGGGTGCCAGGCGGCATTCTGTAAATATGGACCCGAAAGAGATTCGAGACCTCGAAGCGGACCAAGACTTCGAATCATGTTCGAAGCGTTTCAAAGTACAGTAATGCCTCGTTAGAATCACGACGATCAGGGCTGGCAGCGTGATACTAACTTAGTATGTTCTAAGGATACTAACGCGATGCGGATACTATTTCGTGCCGACGACAACTTCGCGTCGACTCTTTTGTTCTCTCTCGCGCATATCGGATTCTCTCACTCTCGACTGAAGGATGCCATGAAATAGTGGGGATAGTGAGCGTGATTATAACGCATGGTATATAAAAACGTGACACTAACGACGAATTAAGCTAGATTCACACTAACCGTCTGGACGGCGGTAGAATGGCGGCCGTCCCACTAGCGCAACAGAGACACAGATGCATACTTCTCCATCGCACTAGTGGGACGGCCGGCATTCTACCGCCGTCCAGACGGTTAGTGTGAATCTAGCTTTACTGTAGTCGCCTGACACTCAGACGGATTCGAAGCGCTTGGAACCGACTCCAGAGTCCCATCACTAAGCATAGGTAAGCATCGTGCAGCTTCGTAAGCTCGAATCCAGTCGAAACGAACCGTCCGTGAAAATTACGCGAGATCCACGGGATTTTGCCTTTGAAGCTGCTGGAAGAAGTCGAACGATCCACGGATGGACCGACGTCCACGGAGATCTTTCGCGGGATCGGTTGCGCGGAACACCGAGTGAGACGCTGGCTGCCGCGGCGGTGTGCGGAGTGCAGTCGACCATAATTTCATCAACGGCACGACTGTGTGCGCAGCGGTTGTTAGGTATATGCATTTGAATTTGATTAGTGGTGCCGAGTGGGATGGGGATGGGGGGGGGCGGAGGGGTGGCCGAGGGGTAGACCGGTGACACCCTTTGCCACAGCAACCCCAACCGACCCGACCAGCCAGCCAGCCAGCGCCGTCGCCACCACGGCTGCACGGTCGTGGCTGCAACTACTGCAATTATCCGCACACGTCATACGCGTGCATTTACGCCAAACCCTGCGCCGTGGCTGCGGTCACCTCGCGCCTCGGACTAACCACCCTCGTCACCCGCGCCCTCCCGAACCCCCCGGACCGTTTGTTTCGCGAGGAGATATAATTTTAAACTGCGACCGCTCGGAGGACTTTGGTCGCGATCCGATCGCCGACCGCTAGAATCCCCCGTGTTTCTTCGTTTGACGATCAGCCGGACGCGAAAGTAGCTTCGAACAGATATCTAACCGCAACAGAGAAGCTTCAGGCTCGCGATAGCCTCGAGGATTCTCCTACGTTTTTTCTCTTATATCGTAATTTCAGTTCTTTATAGGGATCACGCGATAGCCTGCCGGATTCTGCGGCGCGGCAAATTACGATGATGGTTCGACGCCACGACATCGATCACTAGATACGACCGCTTATCGGCGCGGCGGGCACGATCGCACGGAGCCGAACTAAAGCGATGGAAGCTCTCGCAGGGTGGCCAGCCTCGGCAGTAAACCGTCTTTACGAGCTTTCCTGCCTGTTTACCGGCACGGCAGAGGGCTCTCCTTTTTTTTCCCCCCCTCTTTCGTTTCCATCGCTCCTCTCCTTCCTCCTTTTATTTTTTTAATCGATGAAAGAGAAAAAGACAGAAAGAGGCCCGCAGAGGGACGGGTAACAGCGGAACGTTCCCCGTGTATACCTACGTATATATTTTATCGCCGGCAGTCTCGTATGCCCGAGTCCGCCGGATCCGCCCCCTCGCTCGCTCCGAGTTAGGTTTAATTAAAACCTAAATCGTATTTAACTGCGCCGTAAAACAAACCTGATGTCTTTCGTAGCGGGAACGCGGTAGCTACCAAACGACTCAGCGAGCTCTTTGCGCTCGATCGGCGAGTCGATCTCCTTTTCGGCCGGACTCGATCTGACCGACGAACTCGCGCGGCGCATACCACGGACGCTTCCTTTTATGATCCATATTTCTCGTCTCGTCGCTCGTAAATTGCTGGCAAAGCAGCTGCGATCTTCATCGATAGAGAAAACAACGCTGGTCCCCGCGAGTGTAGGCACTATACAAATCCGACGAGCGTAATTAGAAAGCGAGGGGAGAGATGCCCGGCATCTTAGAAACCGGCGCTGGACGATCGACGAGTAACGATTTCGCCGGCAAAGAGTTTTCACGGAGCAGAACCGAGTGCTTCCCAAGCGAGGTCTTCGAGGATCCCTATAGACGTCCAATATGGCGTCGATTCCAGCAGAAGGATTCCCATCCGACCAATCTCTCTTCTTCCCGTACCTTCTGCACCTCCATTCCGAGAGGAACGGCGAGGAAAGAGAGAGAAGGAGAGAGAGGGATTGAGAGAAGAGGGGAGGGAGCGTTGTGGAGAACGCGAGAGTGGAAGCAGGAGGGAAGACGAGAGCCGCGTATAGCCGAGCGGCAATAACGCCGAGCACCAGACGCTAATAACAGACCGTACTGGCTGCCCATAGGCCATCCCGTGCAATGAAACGGGACCAAATAAAAATCACGGCGGAATTATTATGGTGGGTCCGCTAACGCGCGGCAGGAGAAGCGCGCCGCACGGCCGAGTTTCGCGGCCTGTCGGCTCTTTTGGCCGTTAGAGTTTTCCATACGCTCTGACGATTTTACGAGAAGCTGCCCGGGCCCAATTACGCTAGAGCAATCGAATCGATCCTTGTCCCGGGTCCCTCTTATTAATTTTTAATGGCCAACGTCCTGCGATCGCCTCGTTTCCTCCCGGGACCGTTAACGAGCAACCAAGAAACTCTTTACCCAACGCTCCCTGCGACCCGACTCGCGATTTTACGATAAGCAACGTCTAACCTGGTATATGGAGCGAGAGCCATTAGAATATTTCATGCTGTTATTTGTCGTATTACATGCCAGTGGTTCGTTGAATTAATAAAGTCGATTACTTATGCGAGATCTGCGGGGTGAAGAATTTTGAAATTCCTCGTCGACCGTTTAAAGGTCGATTTATATTATCCGTTCAGACACGGAACCTTTCGGTTCACAAGGGGACCTTCAGGTTTGGCAATTTCAGAAAATAGTGATACTTAGTGTACGCGAAGGTCTTCACTCGGAGATTAATTTCCCAAAGCAGTAAGACGCGTTGTTCAGTTAAATTCGAGGAAATCGAGTTTGAAAAATTCTGAGTTTCCTTAAGCTTGAAATTCAAAGTCAATTTTCTCGAAAACGAAGTCTTTACCACAATTTTGTCACTTTTGAATTTCGTCTTATTTTTGCATGTATAATCGCCCCCTAGAGTATTGACCATAGGTAAAGGAAGACCTTGTATATAAAGGAATTCAGAATTTTTCAAAGTCGATTTTCTCGAATTTGGCTGAAAAACGCGTCTTACAGCTTTGAGAAATTAATGTCCGAGTGAAGACCTTCGAGTACACTAAATATCGACATTTTCGGAAATTGCCAAACCTGAAGGTCCCCTTGTCAGTCAAAACGTTCTTGTGGGTTTTTGGATACGAATGTTTTGACTGAACCCAAACGTTCCGCGACCTTCTTGTGGGTTATTGGATACGAATGTTTCGACTGAACCGAAACGTTCCGCGACGTTCTTGGATACGAATGTTTTGACTGAACCCAAACGTTCCGCGACCTTCTTGTGGGTTATTGGATACGAATGTTTTGACTGAACCGAAACGTTCTACGACGTTCTTGTGGATTATTGGATACGAATGTTGTGACTGAACCGAAACGTTCCGCGACCTTCTTGTGGGTTATTGGATACGAATGTTTGGACTGAACCGAAACGTTCCGCGACGGTGCATATAAACATTCGTATCCAAAACACCACCAGAACGTTTTGACTGAACCGAAACGTTCCGTGTCTGAACGGATACTATAAATCGACCTCAACGCGTTCACCATAAAACCCGTGTCTGAATCGTGAAAGTTACTTTCGTGGTCCCAGTGTTTGCAACCGAATCCCCGAAAACACACGCGGTACCATCCGTAACCCCGAGTCTCCCGAAGACACGGCGGTACCGAAGGACGCGGGAGAGGAGAGAATGGCCGAGGGGCACGCATCGAAGGCGAGGAATAAAAGGTGGCCGCGCGCAAGGTTTTCGCCAACGTGCAATCATCGTCCCCGTGGGAAATCCACGATGAGATGCCCGGCCGCGTCGAAGCCCCGAGACCGATCGGACTCGACGAGTACCCCGGCAAGGTTCCGACCTTCGCGTACACGCATCGTTGCCCTCGGGTCGTATCGGTCGAATGATCGAGGAGGACCGAAGCGGAGGCGAAGGAAGGAGGACGGACGGGGCGAGGGCGGCGAGCGCGAAAGAGGAAGAGAAAAGGGACGCGTGAAAGCACCAGGTGGAGACGAGAGACGAGGCCTCCGAGAGAAGAATGGCCGACCGCAATGAAGATTTTAACTGGTACCCTCTCGGGCTGGTCGGCCGACTGGCTTCGCCGACTCTCTTCTTCTTATTGTTTCTCTCCGGTTCCCTTTTCTCTATCATTCCACCGTCCAACCCCTCCTCTGCCCCCCCTCGAAAACGATTTACCGAGGCCATTCCCGGCGAGGCTGCGATCCTCGGCGTTATTTGTATACCGGCTACGGTTCACGAAAATTACGGCAAGGTGTAGGGGCGCGATGCGCGCTCGCGCGGCACGAACACCCGCGCGGCCGCTTAATGGTTATGTAATCGCGATAACCGCGGCTCGAAATAGGAAGCAACTGCGCGAGCAGGGGGAAGAATCGTGTCTATTTTGGAACAATTAATCGTCGGTAATTACGATAAATCTGCCGCGTCGTTAAGGTATAACCGGAACGCGCGAAATTATTCCCAATATACGGGGGATGATTTAAAAGCGCGAGTGAGAGCGAGCTCGTGGTCCGCTCGCAACGGGGAAATTACGTCGGTCGAACGATAATTTTTCCACCCTCCCTGGTCTCCGGGTTTGGTAGCGTTCCCGTTTGAAAACTCCGATTGCAGCTAGGACGAGGTGACTATAGGTAACTATTCGGGAGAGGGGTGTGCAGAATCTGTTGAAAAAATTCAGGATCAAAGAGCCACAGCTAGTTTACCTAAGTGGTAGATTAAGCGATAGTGGAAAGTCTTGGGTCAGGTAGGGTAGATGCACCATTTGTGGCGACTTTAAGGATTTCAGTGACTTGCGTCGTCATTATCTTTAAAATTGTACTTCAAATCAGGAAACTAAAAGCTTTACTAAATTTTACACTATCTTTACTATTAATGTCTAAGTTACCATTAACTAGAGAAATCATTAAAGAATTAATATAGTTAAGCTTTACTAAATTTTACACTATGTTTACTATTAATGTCTAAGTTACCATTAACTAGAGAAATCATTAAAGAATTAATATAGTTGAAAAATATAAGAAATCCATTTTTCACCGTTTGTGGCCATTTGCCACTTTTCGCGTAAGCAGTAAATGTAACCTTCTATTTCTGGTGGTATACTAAACAAAATATTTACGCTTTGAAATTCTACACGTAATTAAGTGTCTGCAAGCAATTTCGAACTAAAAAAACGCGATAATTATGCACATGGCCAAAAACGGTACAATGGCCACAAACGGTACATCTACCCTACGTCAAGGAGACAGACAGCTTCGACACGTTCACCGCGCAAGTAGAATAAGCCGAGCGCGGGTCAAACGCGAGTTACTTCTGCGTCCAGCGGAGCAGGGCTCGTTAAAATCGGTGCGTAAGGCTCGAGGATCAGGTCCCCCCGAGTTAGAGACACGCCGGAGCTGAGTTAAAAGATCCACCGCGTCGACCATCTTTCTGCGTCATTCGCCGTGACAAAAAGTGGGTCAAAGACAACCGATCGATCTTCCTTCGCGTATCGGTCGCCCTTCTAATCAAGCCGGATTGGCGCGATGCATGCCTCGTGCATAAATTCCGCGAACGGTGACCGTAATTGGCGCCGCGGCGATATCGAGGCGGGGAAGATTGTCATCGTGGAGGTCGACCTTGTCAGACGTTACTCTCCGCCGTCCGGAATTGACTTTATCCCCGTGGAATTCGCCGGGGAGGCGAGGGGGGGCTTTTGTGCGTGCCGAAGGTAAACGATATCTGCGGCTCGGCATCGCCTTAGGGTCGCGCGCATAATTATCGCGATGACGACACGGCCGCCGGACGAACGTCTCGAGGATACACGTCTCCGCGCATGCCGATCTACGCGTACGAATGAAATCGCGCGGATAATTGCACGTGTCACGGACCCTCGACGTGTCTGCCCGATCCCAGCCCCGAGCTGGCGATCGTATCGATCGCGCTCGAATTCCAGATTAAAGGGCTCGCCTTCCTTTTTTCCCGGACTCGGGCGAGGTACAAATTGGAGGCGCGCAAGGAGGCCGCGATGGCGAGCGCTGATGCGAGCGGCGCGATTGCGATAGGTGACGCCCGCCGCACAGTGGTCCGAACAGAGGAAAAAAGGAAATTTTTGAATATCAAGTACAGAGAGTTTTTTCAATATAATTCCATAGTAGGATAGTTGAAGCAACAGAAGCAAGAAGAATTTTGTGTAAATACCATTATGTAATTTGTGAGGAAATTATAATATGAAAGTTGGGGAACGGAATACCTGCAATTTTGAGTTACAAACGCACTATCTTGCAAGTAAAATTGAAAGTATGTATCTGCAATTTAAAAAAAAATCGAAATTTCGTAATTTGATTATTTTCATACTGAACAAATAAATTACATGAATTAAGTCAATGACACCATCGTTGATTTCAGTAGGACACTAGTTGAACAAAGAGGTAATATTATATATAAAAAAAATCATTAAATTGTTTGATTAATGTTTAATTTATTATAGTAAGTTTGACATTTAAGAAGTAATGTAACAGAAAATTATTCAAAAATATCTAGAAATGCTGAAGTTACGAGGTTTTTCCATTCCTTCCCTTTAGGTCCAACCACTGTGCGTCGTTCATCCTTTTCGCTTTACGTATACTCGAGAAACTGATAACGGGGATGAAAGAGATACCATTGAAGATAATAGACGCATCTGATACCTCTTTGGTCGTAGAATCTTTGAGAGAAGCATAGATGAACGGTCCTCGACCTTTTTACTTTTCACTGTAAATTTGAGGAATGATCCTGAATCGAAGCTTCAACGGGGACCAAGAATAGTGCCGTTCCGATTGTCCCAGCGGTGGAAATAGCAAGAGTGAAACACCCACGAAGGAGTACGCGCGTAATGTTGTTTACAGTCCGCGAAACAGTGTGCGTGCGGCCGATGCACGTACGCACGCGCGCATTTCCACGAGGTGTGCACGCGCGCACACACGCGTGCAAACGCACGCCCACACGGTGTGCCGGCACACACGTCCAGCGAAACACGCGAGAGACGGGAGGCAGGTGCTCCGCGCGCCATTGGCCACCTCACCAACATGGCCGTACCCCTTTTCCTCACAAACACCACGGCGAAACACGGCGTTAACGCAACCCACCGAGGTGTCTGCACAGTTTAAGCAAAGGTATCGGGCTCGTACTATCAAACACACTACGCTTCGCTATTCGCGGAGACATCGCACCTCGCCAGGGCTTCAGAGTCTTCCGGACAGGGCCACCTTTACCAATGGGCTAAGTGGGCTATAGCCCAGGGGCACCTGTGATCCAAGGGCGCTTAAGAATCAAATATGCTATTGTTTTCATTTATTTATTTATTTATTATTTATTAATATCAGACGGGGTTAACCCCACTAATGAACCCAACAAAAACTAACATAGTACTGTACAGAACGCGAAACATAAGACAAAAGCGAATACAAAATTACACGATAATAACATCAAACAAGACGTGTGCCACTAGGATGAGTGAATCCAGGAGATAACTGACCGTTTAAAAATCTCTACAGAGGAACCAAAAAATTTATGTTTGTCTTGGTGGAGACCCGGGGTTCTGATGTACTGCCTTGCACCGATTGCGAAGAAATTGCACCCTTGGTGGCTAGGGCGCCAAAATTGTTTAGCCCAGGTTGCTCAAATTTGTTAAGACGGCCCTGCTTCCGGATCTCTGAGGAATCGAGCGAGATCCAAGGACGGATCGCGCCGTGAATCTTCACCCCCTAAAATCTAATAGCACCTACCCACCACCCCACGGCGTCTGTTCTATCCTCTGACCAAGGAAAGTTACCGACTCTGACCCCGGTCCTTCGTGGAATCCGCAAAACGTTCGGATGACGGCAAAGCCCAAGGGGAGCCTCACCCCCGTCGAAACACCAGCACCGATAATTATTACTCGGAGCTCTGGTTCCGTCCGTCGACGAGCGCCGATAAACGCGTACCTACACACGGATGCGGAGGTTGCATCCGTGGGGGTTGCATACAGAGATACGCGATCTACGTTCAGCCGTAATGGCAGACTCGGACCTGGCCGAAGCAATTAGAAGTACGAGGTAAACACAGAGGAGCGTGCCCTCGAACGGAGCCATTCCAAGGGCCCCCGCCGCGTTATTTTCTTCCCGCTCTCTCTTGGCTCTCCGCGAAGGCTGTAATTAAATATTCCCGGAGAAGGGTGGCGCGTCCCGAGGAGAGAGACTCTCTCTCGCTCGCGCGCGGTGTTCATTCGGCTGCTACCCGCCTCCGAACGGCGAAGCAGGGACTCCGCAAGATCTCCCGTTGATGGAGAAAAGATAGATAGACACACGCGGACCGTTCCGTCGTCCATGGGAAGGGAGCTCTGCCCGGTGAGACGAGAGCCCCAGGGATTTAAGTTTCTATAAATCATCTTGGTCTCTCGAAACTCGGCCCCGTATTTACGACCCTTCGACCTTAGCCAACCGGCCGACCTAGCCGGCTCGGGTCCCATCCGGCTTCTTTGTACTCAAACGCGAAACCGTTTAACGACGCGACAAAGTATTCCCTCGATTTCGACTAAGTTTCTCTATTTGTGGCTCGCGCGCCGCTGGACCTGCCGTCTGTCGTCGACATAAATTACCGAAGCCGCGATCCATCGTTGGACGCTTTACTACCGGTTCCTGGAACGAGCATCGAACATTCCCAAACGAGAAATCCTCTTCGCGAACCGAGGGGTAGGTAATATGGTGTTGTGTACCAGGAAATTAGACACTAAATTAGATTACTTTATTCAAAAGTAACTAATCTTAATTCCGGTACATGGAGTTTTACGGTAAGAATATATTGTAAGGAAGTCATAACGCCCAGTGCGGAATATTGAATATAACACTGGGCATCGCACGCCGTCTTCGAAAGCGAGGCCCAGTAGAACGCGTAAGATGCACATACAATGTAACTTGAATGCTCGAGGAAGGCCGATGACGTCAGGGTCACCGACGAGAGTTCGAGGCGCGTAAAAAGGACGAGAGGCATTCGTTTGTACGACTCAGGGTAGTTCAGATCGACGAGCCAGAGTATTCTTTACAATATTTAGGAGCTCTAGCTATATACTTAGAGGTTCTGTAACTGACTGCGCTAAGAAATGCAACTGTCAAGGGTCTACAGGCAGGAAAAACCCAGCCCTTGCGGAAAAACCCAAACAATGTCTTGCGCCCCCGTCGGCTCGCTTTGGGTGAGGAAAATGAAGGTCAAAGTTAGTCCCACGCTTTCTAATAGCTATTTAAGAAGACAGGGTGAAGTGCTGGAAAGCGTGCTTGTTGACGAAAGCCAGACGGATCTCCAACAACGGTATTGGGAAACCAAGAATTTCGATACGCCAACTAGTGGCAGAAAATGAAACTACTGTGAGTAGGCCGAAATCCGTCGAAGTCCATACGATTATCAGTGTTTATATAGACGAGTGTTTTTAAATTTTTTTGAACACTAAATTTTTAGCTCTTCGATTAATAAATACTTATTCGGAATGTTTGCTGGGATCCGGGCCTACTTGCAATAGTTCGCCAACTTACCACCGCAGCGCTGAAATCTAAGCCACGCCTCCACTTGCTTTCCCAATACGGAAGAGCGAACGTGGCAACGTCGTTGTTCTCGCGCAACAAAGTGCCAGGCTAGGATCCTATCATTAGAGAAAATAAGACGTTTCCGATTGGTAATCGTCTCGACGATAGAGTAGCAATTACGATTGCATAAGGTGTTCCCTGTTATCGTCGATTCATCGAGACCTCCCCCTTCGCGATCAATTCCCGATAGCGGCAATTAATTCGACGGGGCGAGCGTTACGCGACCGATTATCATCGACGCGAAAAGGAACGAGAAAAGCTCGGTTAAAACGTTCCACGTGACGCGGCTGTACGCCCCCGCGCTCGTTCCTCGCGCCAGGCCAGCCAGGCCAGCCAGTCCCCGCCTGCAATAACAGGCTTTTCGGTAATGCAAAGAGTAATTAACATTCCTGTTTTAATTACAGCCTCCGCCACCCTCGCTCCCAGCCACCCTCTTTATTTTCACCACCCTTTCTGTGCCATTTGCCGACGTCGGTGGTCTGCGCAGCCAACACGCCGTTTTCCACGCTCGAAAAATCAAGCTTTTCACGCACCTGTTATTCGCGGACGCCAGGAGGCCCGCGCCAACATCCCCGCAATTAACGATATTAATATCGGCCACTTTCCATTCATCGCGCAACTTTTAACGCTCGCCTCGTCACGCGTCGCATCGGCTGCGAGCCAGAGAAAAAAAAAGAAAAAAAGAATTCTATTCACCGTTCGGCGCGCGAGCCTCGCGCCGGATGCGATCCGGATTTCCGGCGCGCGGGCACACGCGCGCGACCTTGTGTGCATTTGACCGGGACGTGTGCTCTTGTCATATCGATCCCGTCACCCCCCGCGTCGCTGCTCCTTTGTAGTCGGCCGATTAAACGCGTTAGAACGCGCGTTGCCTGTGTTACGGCGAGACTCGGTTACAATTCCGCGTTCGCGACTGCGAGGACAGAGGCGCGCCAAAGAGCCAGGCGGTGCTGGAACGGTAACAGTGTCGTTTCTATCCGCAGTTATTGGTTAACCCGGTTGCTCCGTAAACCTCCGGTGACGGACGACAGGACGGAACGGCACTCTCGTCGGCACCTGCCGCGAGTCGGGAATCAGGGTAATCGATCGGGCGAGTGGTATCGAAGCTCGTTGACCGGGGTGATCGATGGAACGGCATCTTCCCGAAAGACTATCATTTTCTGGCGATCGGGGGAATCAAATCGAGCGGGGCTGTATATCACCGGCGTCCCCGGCTCACCGGGCCAAGACAAGATCTCCTTTTCGTTGCCCTTCGTTCCGGGAGCCGGGAGGACGATAGAGGCGGCGAGGCCCGGTCTCGTCGCCCGAGGGCGCTCGAGAGGATCGCCCGGATCCTCGACGGCTGCGATCATTAATCTCCCGAATCGAATCTCGAGTGCCCCGGGACGATTGGAAAAGGTGGATACGCCGCGCGGCTCTTACGGCTCGCAGGCTCGGGCTTTTCCTCGGCGCGCGCGAGTTTTTCTATGTCGACGGCTCTTAGCCAGTCTTATAAGCCCGTGGCACCTTCCTCGACGTTCGTGGAAGGAGAGGCAGCGGCGAGCGGAGAAAAGTTGGTCGGAGGTCGAATTCGTGGCTCGTCGAGAGGGATGAAATGGGAAGGCGAGCCGTAGAGGGTGGACGGGTGGTAGTGGGAGAAGGGTCGGTCGGTCGGAGGTTCCATTTTGTTTCTCTGCCGGCGTGTGGCGGCGCGATAGCAGCGGCACTCTGTCAGAGCGTGACGTTATCACGACACCCCTTCTACTACCTAGCCAGGGGGTGCCCCGCACCCCTTTCCATCCACGGCCCCCCTCCTCCTTCCTGAGCCCCCCCACGAGCCACGGGTACAACGTGGATCAAGCCAGGGGTTGCCTGACTGGCTGCCGTACCTTCTCTCTCTTTCCCTTTATCTTCATCCCTCCGATTTCTCTCGGCGTTCCCTCTCCGACCGTAAGACCACGAACCCTCTCGGTGCCAGGCGAGAGGAAAGCCACGAGCAGGCTCGCGATAAGATTGTGTAACGGGCCGAAGGGGTTAGAATTTCACTGTGAAACGCCTGGGAAACGTTTTTGCATTCTAAACGCTCGCTTACCCCGGCTACGCCGGGGCACCTGTTCCCCACCCGCTGCTCTGAAGATCCAACGGATACCCAATCGATAGATCTCCGCCGTATTTCTCGCGTATGCTTGGAAATATTCCCCGGAATGAACGAGTGCGAGTCCGTGCACTCGAAGAAGTGACGATGAATATCTGTTCCGTGTCGAAACGTGCGAAGCATGAGAGTGTTGCTCGCTGGGTCGACGGTTCATTGACGAGGTTGTGTAAAAATCTTTGCGCACTGTGTCGGAGAGCGACACAACGATCGAGGCTGTAATCGGAGCCGTAACCAGGCGCTCGTGATTAATCGCGACCATCGGGGATTATAATTAGCGTTTTGGTGAGGGTTTACGCCAGTCGGGGCGCGCCGATAGCGAGAGATTCGACTGGCGCGCGGCAGCCGGGCAAATAAACGAAAGCGGAGACAAATTTGTCGGGCCGGGCAACGAGTGGCTCGCGGAAAAGAGCAGAAAACGCGGGTCCCGGTGTCGTCGGTGTCAACGAGGACTGGTCGGGGACGACAAACGCGACACGTGCGAGGGAAGACGGAAGAAATGGAGACAGAGCGATAGAGAGGAGAGGGGAGGACAGAGAGAGGGATGAAAGCAGTGGTATATGATTTCGGATCGGAGCCAAGAACATTTCAGAGATCCCTCTCGGATCTAACCAGGTATGCAGGCAGCGGGTTGAAAATAAGCAGCGACACGCCATCAACATAGCATCGCATAGCGAAGGGAGCCTCGCGTTTGACTTTTTTGCCAGCTGGCAGCCTGTTATAGCGGCAGATGATCTCCGAGTCGAGTTCTCCTCAACCCCACCTCGCCCTCCTCGCCCTTCCACCATCTTCTTCTCTTTCTTCATCATCTTCTTCTTCTCCTTCGTCGTCGTCGTCGTCGGCGTCGTCGTCGTCGTTCTTCTTCTTCTTCCCTTTTCTCCTGGTCCTCTCTCGGTTCCCTCCGTTCCTTTTATTTCGACTCCTTATTTTCTCCGCGCGTCGGAGAAGGCGACCGAGGCGACTCCATCATTTCTCAGAGGCCCGTGGCTCCGTGCCTCCATCTGATCGTAAAAACGCGCCACTTTTGTTCCCCTCCGAGGGATAATATCGTCGGGCATGTATAGCCGTGTACGCGTACCGAAAGAACGAGAAACGAGCTCCGCGGTTCGAAGAAAAAGAGGTGTACTCCGGGAGGAGGTGTGCGTGACCTGAGTCGGCCAGGCAAATGAATGGAAAACTGTGTAGTACACAGCGCTACGTAACCAAATCAGGTGGCCCTGGAATCCTGCATCGCAGGTGTAAAGGGAGGCAGAAGAAATGGTATCAGCCATGATTAATCTTTGTGACTAGTGTAGTGTGTGGAGAACTATCGATGGTACTTACGATAGTTATCGATGGTTCTCACTATCGAAAACTATAGATGGCTTATTTTCACTATGGAAAACTATAGATGGCTTATTTTCAGTATGGAAAACTATAGATGGCTTATTTTCACTATCGAAAACTATAGATAGCTTATTTTCACTATCGAAAACTATAGATGGCTTATTTTCACTATCGAAAACTATAGATGGCTTATTTACACTATCGAAAACTATAGATGGCTTATTTTCACTATCGAAAACTATAGATGGCTTATTTTCACTATCGAAAACTATAGATGGCTTATTTTCACTATCGAAAACTATAGATGGCTTATTTTCAATATGGAATACTATAGATGGCTTATTTCCACTATCGAAAACTCTAGATGGCTTATTTTCACTATCGAAAAGTATAGATGGCTTATTTTCACTGTCGAAAACTATAGATGGCTTATTTTCACTATCGGTATTGAAAATCGTAGGTTAGTGAATTGAAAAGTAATAACACCTGAAACTCAGAATCCCAAATTTAATTTTAAATATTATTACAAATTTCGATAGTGAGAACCATCGATAACTATCGTAAGTACCATCGATAGTTCTCCACCAGTAGTCACTACTGCACTTGCGTCAAGTGGACGTTCAAGTAGATATAAATATAATCTTTCAGACTTCCAACGTTCGACTCACCAGTTCCCAAAGATCCAGCAGCTCGCAAGATACGTGGGCCCAAAAGGGCAGGCACGAGGGCGTCCCCGGCAAAGCGAAGAAACAAAAGGTAGAAATCTACGATCTCTATCGGGTCCTCAGAAAGCAGCGGCGTGGAACTCGATTCCAAATCTCATCATCGTTCCATCACCAATCGGAGACACGGATCGTGGGATCGTGGGGGCCCCAGGGACCACGGGTTCGAGCGATCACCAGAAGGCGTCGTCTCCCGGCCGGGGAGGCATCAAATATCGTGGAAGGAAGTTTCTTCTGTTCCGAGAATCTGGCCAGGCCCGCGATGGTTGTTAGTTTCGGGTTTAAACAAAAATAATTAATCAGCTCGGCCCGTCGGTTTCGCCGGCGGCTCGTCGTCGTCTTCCTCCCTTCTTCTTCTCTTCTTATAGCCACCTCTCTTTCCGCCCCTCCTCTGTCCACCCCCTCCCCCTGGTATCCATTACATTATACATCACCGCGGATACTCGAATTCTAATTTATTCACGGGACGACTCTTCGGGACGAAAGTTTCATCCGCTTCGAACCTCCGCTTCTCTTCTCGCGTTTCTACGCTCTTTTTCTCCCTCCATCGTGCCCTATAAATCTCTCGGGCGTCCCGTAATTGTCGCGATCCTCGCTCCAAGGGGCTCCTCCACAGTCGACGAAAAAAGAGATTTTTAAGACGCTGCTACCAGCGGGATCGTCGCGGCGATTCTCCTTGCTGCCCGGCGACTTTGCCTCGCGAGATATTACAAAGTAGACGTGAAACAGTGTCTCGAAAGGAGAAGCGTTGCCTCGTCGCATACTGGCTCGAATTTCTCGAATTCGAACGAGCCTCGCATCAAGGGAAGGCCAAGATCCAAGGATGAGAAAGGGACAACGAAACGCGAGACCGTTCCCCGCCGCGGGGGGATCGCTTAAACCGAGCCCCGTGATTTATCGGCGAGACGTAGGCGTCTGAGCCGTTGAATTTCACCGAGCAAGCGTAAATGAAGCGTCTAACGACAATCTCGCCCGCGAAGAAAGCTGCGACAAAAGGCAGACCCGGGGTGGGTGGAGGTCGCTCGGGGAGCATCAGGACCTCGCCGTTTTCCTTCCGTCTCCGCGAGTTTGCATCGTTCCGGCCGTTTTTCGTCGTCGAGATCCCCCCAGACGGCTCCACCCCAGGGCTCCCTCAATTTCAGCGAGCAGGAACGAAGATTACGGTCGCGAGCGAGCTGGAAGTAACAGAAGCCAGCGAATTGGCCGAAAATACACCGGCCTCTCGTTATTTCTCCTTAAACAGCGATACCACAGAAATGTTCCGTGTCCGTGTCCCTTTCCGTTGACCCTCTCTACGCGAAGCCGAATTTCTTCTTCGAGTGGCACGCGGACACGGCCGGCATAAGGTAGTTGACCCAGTCGTCGATCATTTGAATTAATATTGAGATTTTATAAGGTTTTTAAACAATATTGTGTAAAGGACAAAATTGCAAGTTAATATTTAAGAGTCTTTACCTACATATATCATCACAATATTGTTCAAAAACCTTATAAAATCTCAATATTTAAGTGATCGACGACTAGGCCTAAACCGATCGGCGACTGGATCAACTACCTTACCGAAGGAAGAGTGAGGAGGAGGCCAGTGGGAACGGAGCAACAAGGTCGCGGTAAGGAGAAAAGAAAGCGTATAAACGCGTCGGAGTAATGAGGAGGGAAAAGCCGCGGCGAGGAGCGCGAAGAGGAAACGTTAAGAGAGCGAAGGGAGGACGAAAGAGGGAGAGAGGCGAGGAGAGAAGGATCGAGGGAGGGCCTGGAGCGGGTGGTAGGTGTAAACGGTGGACGAGGGGCGAGGCGGGGCACGGGGTTGCTCGCGGAGATTTATGACAGGCGTTAAGCAGTAATGAAATTGCTCGTTGCTCGTTCCTCGAGGGGTGTGGAAGGGATGGGAACCGAGTGGGACCCACACGGGGGTTCGACGTTGTTGGAGGCGCACGAAGTCGGGCTTTGGGTGGTGGTGGTGGTGATGGAGAAAGGTGGAATGGCTGTGGGGGAGGGGAGGCGGGGGAGAGAGAGGGTTGGTCGGTGCAGCGTACAGGAACAGTCACGTGGCGCAATTACCTCTCGCCAGCTGTGTATCCACGCTATTCTCTGAAGGACTTTTAATCGCGCCACCCTTCCGACTTCTTCCTTCGCCGTTGTGTCGTTTATCGCGTGTCGTAAAGATACGGAACGCCCGCTAAATCCAGCCGCACAGGTCGGCGATCTACAGCCGGGGGAAGGTGTAACGAGAGTTTTATGCTGTTCGCGAGAATCGAGACCGCACGATGGTCGCGATTAACGCAAACACTAGGCGACTGTTCGCCAACGATCGCGTGAAAACTGGTATGAGACACCGATAGGGTAAGTCGGGGAGAGATGGCCCATTTTTAAAAAAAATCAACACACGCGTAAATTTAGTGTATTTACAAAGGACAAAAATATATTTGCAAAAGGAGCGTGGTCGAGCCATCTCACCCGGAATTACCCTATTAACTCAGATCCCCGTGAAATACGCGTAGGTGACCATTCTTAACTTCCAATTGACATTCGAGAGGCACCTTTGCAATGGTCGAATTTGTCGTTCGCTTCTCCGCGTGTGTAGAAGAGCCACGTGGGTTCCGTTTTCAGGGATCCTCCGAGAGTTCGGGTTACGGAAGCGAGCCGAACGTGTGCCGGAGGGAACTCGACACGGGAACAGGTCGATCGATCACCGGCGGCATAGAAGCAAGCGCAATGCCGCGAGACAACGCGCGCCAGGAGAAGTCGCCAGCGCCGATCGTCGCTCGAGCACCACCTGTTCCCTGATCCGAGCGTCGGAGTGTCATGTGGCGTTGTCGGCTTCCACGGATCGTCTCACTTTTCTGCGTGCGACACGAATTTTTGCCAGGACAACTGGTCCTTTGTTCGCGACGTTGATCCGCGAAAGGGGGACCCTTTGTGCCCAGCCACGCTTCGGCCGCGGGCGAAGCGTGGGTGTCGCGGACACGCCGCGGGAATACGTTCTCCACTACAACGGCGTCTCTCGAGCTACGCGCCCGAATGGGCTTTAACCGGGACCGCCGTCCTGACAGTTTTCCCGTGGGTTGGGGCGACGAGCATCGACGTTAATTGCCGTGCAAGCTTAAACTTAACGCGGGGAATAGCATGGCATTCGCGGGTAACTCGGGGCGGATCTCGAGGAAACGCGCGGGTAGAACGGTGCCGGATTTGACGTAGGAATGCCGGGCGCGCAGGAGGACCGGACGGGAGGAGCCACCCTCCGGATATCAAAAACTGTTATGAGGGCGAGAACGGTCGGAAAAAAATTCGCCGAGCCACGCGAAATACGTATCCGCATCCGACCACAAGCTTCCATTTCCGGTCCCCGGCTGACGCTGGCCCACTATACTTCCGCGACATTTATCCTGGTTTATCCCGAGCCTGGAGACGGTATCGAAGGGGCCTGGGAAGGGAGGGCAGCCTCTCGGGGGAGGTTCTTTGACGATAGATCTTGTACCGTGGATACGCTTCGAATCCCTGGCACCGGTCCACTCTGCGCGCAAACTGTGGCATTTGGTACGCGTCGCACTATGTGGGGCTGGAGAGAAAAAAGTCTTGAAACGAAAGTTGGATTTTTGGGTATCCATCACTGTGTTCTGATAGCCGATGGACCAACGTGTCTAATAACTTGGAAAAATAAATTGATCTGAAGTTGACCTTTCGGTATTTTAACAGGAAACGTGTCAATATTCCTACCAGATTGTCGATTTTTTTCTGAATTCCTCTAGATATTTTTATTTTTTCCCTCATATATTTCGAATGTGTATAGCCTCAGCTTATTTGTGACATAAATACTTTTCGAAAACTCTTCACCGTAATCCCACTATACAACTTCAAATGAAGTTACCTAGTATTTCAAGTCTTCGTTAACTCTTTCACGTGTATAAAAAAAGCTCTGCCTTTCTCCGGGCTCTAGATACTACTAATTGAAAGCAGATACCATCTACTAACAACCCTCCAAAAATTGGCTACGTTTATTTGCGGCTTTGATTATTATTGATATATATATATAATCACAGGAATGGGCTGTAAATGAGATTTCGCAGAAACTCGTCACCTTGGCATTTCTCGCTATTTTATGTTTCTCTCCATATAACCGTTGACTATTAACAAATAATATAAAAAAAATGTACTCAATAATATTGAGAAACACCAAAATTATGAGATTTTTTCCGCGAATCCTATGTTACCTGCCCCACTGTTCCTAGCGAAAAATTTAGGCACTTTCGTTATCTACTCAACGGGCGAAATAATGATAATAACTCCGTGTCAGAGTTGCGCGTGATTCGGCTCACGGGATGGAATACGACGCAAAGAATCAACGATAATTACACAACGATTGACGGAAGGTGCGAGGGGCAGCTCCGCGTGATATTGCTATGAATATTTCAAAGATTTCGCCACCGTAAAGGACAGCTAAGTCGATGGAAAGGCGCGAGTTAGCGGCCCCGCGTTTTAATTTGACGCCGGCCTTATCACGATTTAATGTTCCGGCTTATTGCGCCGAGCTGATAAGGGCCAGGTAACAGCGCGGCCATCGGCTCTCATTTGCATTTCTGTTTTTGCAACGCGAAATTTCCTAGCCGCCGTGTCACGCACGTGCGTGCGCGTTAGAACGGAACAGGGAGAAAATGGAGGAACGGAGGAGAATGGATACGGCGTAGGGACGCAGGCATCGAGGGCCAGACGCAACGCTCGGTTGGCCAACTACGCGATGGTTATGGCAAACGGCCAATCAAACTCTACTCGACCAAGTCTCTGGATGACGTTGGATAAATACGTTGCGCGTTCACGATTCCAGCTACCCTTTCGCGCGAGTAATTCCCCGTCGATAGAGCGGATGTCGAATTAAAACCGGGTTAGGAGACTCGTGTTATGCCTCTAATCTCCATTCCAGCTGATCTCCACTGTTACACCCCATGTCACTGTCTCTCCTTTTACTTCAACGTCAGCTAGAGCAGCTGGATTCAAGTGACAAAACTCCTCCGTTATTTTTGCGCGAGTGTTGCATTCTTAGAGCCTCTAAACGTGGAGGAAGCATGCAATAGGCAAAAATGTGTGAGTAGAGTTTGATTGGCCGTTTGCCCCCTCTCTTTCTAGCGCCAGCGTTTTTTCTACGTTAGAAAGAGAGGGGGTGTCCGTCCTGTATATCTTTCTCTTTCTATCGCCGTCTACATTTTTGCCTATTGCATGCTTCCTCCACGTTTATATGCTCTAAGGTGGCATTAATCGTGAATCCCCGATCGGAGAGAGCGCGCAGGTGAACAAGTTTCGGGGCACAAGGTGTCCCACGGCTAGGTCCATCCCCGAGGTGGGTACTTATTCGACGCATGAGGAGCTTTTGCGGGAAATAAATTTCGAAAGCGACGCGAGCCTGAGTCGTCCGCGACAAGAGAAGTGGATGTTTTCGAGGGCGTCGCGCGTTGCATTGTTTGCCGTGAGAACCCCGCCGCGGAGATGCGCAGAGAGATATTGCGAAGAGATGGAGAGAGAACGAGGAGAGACAGCGAGCAGGCAGGGGAGAAAGAGAGGCGAGAGAGGAGCCGAGCGAGAAAGGGAGAAGGGAGAACAGAGCTCTGGCATCGATCTAGTCGTCGGTTCGGCCGGGGGCGGAGCAGGGACACAGGTGCTTCTCCGCGTCTACAGGCTTAGTGTCTGAACCAGCCCCAGAACCACCTCTGCGAATCAGCCTTGATAGCGGCCACCGGCTGCTCCATATAGCCATGCTCGGGACTCGCGTTGGAATTAGGCGATAGCGTTCTCCTCCCGCACGACAGACGTCACTCTGTGTGTATTTCACATGCACGGGATGATAATTCATCGCCACGGTGGAGCCGCGGTTCCCAGAATATGCCTCTCTGCTCCAAGCGGCTTCCCTTAACCCCACCCCCGTAAACACACCGCGTTACGCGTTTAACACGAACTCCAAGTTGTAGGAGCCGGAAAAAAGGGAAAGCCACTCTGCCGGGACTCGAACCCGGGCCTCCCGCGTGCTGGCCAGCCGCCTAACCGATTCACCCACGGCGACTTCCCGTGGTCCCTTAGTTCCGAACTCCTCCTAAATGGACGCCACCTATATGTGCTTACACCACACACTAGGCCGTTGCCTAAATGCCAGTATGCCTACTACCTACAAAGTGAAGAACCACGAGGATCCCCTCGTGAGGTGACGATACCGTGAAGACCGGTCGATTTCGGGGCACCGCGAGAGAGCAAGAAGTAAGAAAGCAACTATCGCGAGCCAGCACGGTCGGCTTTCTCGCCCTCGGGATCGGAATGCAGATGGCATTGTCCCGGGGCGCCAATGGGTTTCGCGTCGGAGCCGAAGGCGTTGATGAGTCGGCGCGGGCCACGGATGTTTTCTACGGTCTCGCGTTCCCTCGGCTCTCCCGGTCGCTCGGGCCCGATGCTCATTCTCGCCCGTGAAAGACAGCGGAATGCGATTCGCCGAGTCCCCGCCGACCCAACTATCGCTCTATACGCGACCGCAAAAACTCGGCCCTCGGCGCGTCGTTTCGACGCTCGAGCCTCGCTCGAAGGGCGCTCCGGTTCTCTTGTTGCATTCGATCGCGGGAGCGTCTGCGAACGTCCAGGGGCCATGCAAACACCAGCGACGCGAGATTTTCGAGGGAACGGGGGACGGAGAGCGGACGAGAGGACTAGGAGCCACCCGAAGATGACGCGTGACGGAGAGGGCGTCCCTGACGGGTTTGACCGCGATCGATGCTGGCACACCGAGGCGCGGATCTTCGATGCGAACGATAGACGACACGTCGGAGTCACTTCCAGCCGTAATCCGACACGGTCCGTGTAATATAATGTAGAGAGGCTGCGTAAGGGGCCCGGAGCTATCTCGGTTTTGCCACTCGGCTGTATAAGGTTACGGCATACATGACGCTACACCCTGGCTCCTCTCCCTCCTTGTACTGCAGCCACGGCGATGATCTCCGACGAAAAAAGTACGACCTAGACTCGCGTCTCCGAGGGATTCGCGTAATCACGAGTGGGGAAACGCGTGCGCCGAGGAGTTGCCACGATCACGGAACCCACTGAGGCACGAATCCGCCGCGGTTTCCGTAATTCACCCGATAGATCGCATCTCCGATCAGCGATAGCGTTCAACGTCGCTTCCTGGATGGCATCAGGCTTAACACCGCACCGTTTCAGTTCCGCGACGGCTAACGCGCCGAATAACGCCGTTAAATCATAGGGGCTTCGACCGGTGCTGGCAGATAGCTGGAAGATAAGAGGGAAGATCGTGGAGAGAACGCGGACCCGGCTCGGCTCGGCACGGCTCGCGTGTATCAAAGGACTCCATCTGCCTGAAGCTACAAGCTCGCGTCCGTCCAGCCGCGGCGTCAATGTCAACGGCCTAATCATGACTAATGGTTCTTTGCCTGGCCTCTCTCTCTCTTTCTCTCTCTCCCTGTGGCCGTTTCTTCCTGCCCCTCTCGCCGCGTCTTCGGGGGAACTGGCGAGCACGGGCAGCTCGCGGAGGACGAGCACTTTGTGCAAGAAGTCAAGTAACGCACACTTAGTGGCACGGCCACACGTACTCGGGGCGCACGTACGCGGGTAATGCGCCGGCATAATCGCGCGTGCGGAGAGAAAAAGCGAATGAGACGGCGCAGCGGGGCCCCGAGGGGGCGGCGACGTCGGAGGGGGGGACCGCGACGTCGAGATAGGCACTTTGTAAAATCGTTACTCCTCGTTTCCCCGGCGGTTAGCCACGGCTTGTATACGCGTACCTTACCTACAGTGACGCTCACGAGGAGCGAAAGTCGATCCCTATCTGGTCGTGTTCTCTCTACGCCCGACGATCCGAGCGCGATCGTTCAGAGGGGCCGAGAAAGTCTCGCGAGGGGAGCCGGGGGACCCCGGTAGATTTTTGTCCAATTAGCATGCACCGCGTCGCGGAATCTTTTACCGATCCGATCTCCACCGCGAACCGGGTCGGGCGTCCCGCGATATTACGATTAATGCGATTTGACGTCGGTATTCCGAGCGATATCGCGAGCGACGAGCTTCGATCCGGCTATCTGTCTCTCGATCTTCCCCGATCCGGGGCTCGGGCAGATAGGAGGATAAGGAGTCGTGAGTTTCGCGGTGAGGACGTACACCGCGGATAAAGTGACGATCACGCGTAGTCGCGTTCACCGTCGCGGATAGGGGATGAATAATTGATGGCGTTACAGAAGAAGAGTTGCTCGATCACCACTATGATTCGTCGGGTGTTTGTCCGTTTTGATCGAGCACGTGTTGACGATTAGACGGAGGACGGGTCTGATCTATGCCCGCCGCGACTACTGCGGCTAGTGGCTGACGACGTACGTTCCGTTTCTACTGCGAGGACAGCCAAATCACGCGTTGGGATGTGTAATAGGTGAGTACCGTCAAGGACCCAGTTCCTGATCACTTAAGATGTAAAGGGAGCAGTTTCTGATCACTTAAGATGTAAAGGGAGCAGTTTCTGATCACTTAAGATGTAAAGGGAGCAGTTTCTGATGAACCTAAAACATTTTACTATGAGCTATTGAATGTTTGCGTATAAATTTAAAAATAGGGTAAACCAACCAGTAATTGACCGCACACCAGTGAATGACCATTAGGCAAAGAAATGCCAATTAAAAATTTAAAAATTACTATTTGTTTAAAAATAGACTGTAGTTGCACTTTTAATATCCCATATTTTTAGTTTTGCGTATTAAACAAACATTAATAAGTACAATTCTTAATAAAAGTATGCGGTCATTTACTGGGCTTCTCATTCAACAATTCGGTCATTTACTGGTTTGTTTACCCTACTTCATAATTATTTAATAATTTTTGGAATAAATTTGTATCGTAATAAACTTATTATTTGGTACTTATATACTAAACTGATCAGGAATTGGGTTCTGATCAGGAACTGGGTCCTTCACGGTAGGTACTTCGAGGAAAAACTATTGTTGATCAGCTCGCACTTTTCAGAGTTAATGTTACTGCAACGACGAGAAAAACTTGGAGAAGAAATCCGCGATCGGATACGTTACAATCTCCATCTTCCGTGTGTCCTTGCGGTGGATAAAAGAGGTAGGCAGGCCACCTCGAGTTGCGTAATTCCGGCGCATTAGCCGAGAAGAAATGTTTCTGGATTCCCAGCAGATCGAATGCCAGCGCTACCGGCAATTCGGACCAGTCGGGACGATGGGTGGGATTGCTTATATAGAGATGGCCGTCGGTGATATAAGATCCACCGTATCCCGCAGGAAATCCCGGGAACGGATCTATCTTACCCCGAGGGATAGCGGTGCCGCGAGGCGGACGAGGAGGGGAATTCACCTGTCAGCCTGAATTAAAGGATGGTCGGATCGGACGCGCGTGAGAGACCCACTCTCGAGCTTGTTTCTCGCAATTGAAGCGTCTTGTGGACCGGCTAACTCCCATTCCGTGGAATCGTGGAGAGGATACCCGTGTTTCGACCGCGTGAAATCACCCCCGAGGCTCGTGCCGCGCCGGATCCAGCCAAATCCTTGACGACTTCCCTGCCACGTTAACGAAACGTGCCGGAGAATCCGTTCCGTTACGTGTATGTAAATCTGGAGACAGCCCTAGGCGTCTCTCGCGCGTTAAATTAATTTTCAGCTAGTAGCTCAGGCTTAGGGCCGTAGTTAGTTGTACTTGCTGTACAAGCTGACTTTGAATTGACTACGTGAGTGACTGGCTGCTTCCGCTTGGCATTAAAACTATCCAACAATCCTTAAGTATTCCCCAGCAAGCGACAAACTGCGGAAACGGAACAGGACCGTCCAGGTGTCTTCTTTTATCAATCGATATTTTTGAAAGGCATTTGTATAAAATAAGTTCGCCGGAAGGTCGAACCGCGAGACGAAGTCTCTCAGAAGTCGCCGTTGTAAGAACTGCGAAAGTGGCGAACGGTGGAAGAGGGCAAGAAGGAGGGACGAGGAACGATACCGGCTGAAGACCGTGAAATCCGGATCCACTCTAAGCCCCGTTCAAGCCGGTAAAGCGACTCTCTTTTCTCTGTCTTCTGGATGGCCAATCCGATAAAAGGAGGATGCGCGAGAAGCGCGAGGAGAGCCGCGTGGCGAATCGACGCGGCGGCGGTTCGTTCGCCTCGCTGGTTCGTTAACCGTCCGATCGCGATGACGCCGACCGGTGTACATGACTGCAAAGGTGCCGCAAAAATCGCGAGGATGCTGGCGCGAGTTCCCCCCGTCGTTCGACTTGGCCACGCGCTGCGGACGTCTAACGAACGCGGTGCAATGCCGATTTCGCTGAATCGCGCGTCGGGCACAGTTGCGAGGCAACGCAGCCGGGGGCCAGAGGCGAGTGGCAATTATTAATTAACATTTCGTTAATTACTGGCGCGATAGAAATTCACGAGGGCGCGGCCGTTTGTCCGCTCTTCCGGCATAATTCGCCCGGCGAGCCCCGCTAGTCGGCCGTAAATAATTTATACTCGTAGTTCCGCTGTTTTGTGCCTCCGCCTTTATTATCGATTGAAAACGCTCGATGATATTTTGTTAACGGCTCGGTAATTAATGTCCAGGGCGCCGCGCATACATCGACCCTCCATTGTGCCCCTCGATTGGAAAGAGCGCGCTTGCCGAGATCGCGAAAAACAATTACGCGGAACCGGGCTATCGATCCTCCACCTCGCGAAGAGAAACGGGGAATAATACTGGGTTCAATGTGACCTCCGCTGTGATTTTGAAAGAGAATCATCCTTTGATCAGAGATGGGCAGAAAATTATTTGAAATACAAATTTCGTACACAATTATTTGAAATAAAAAATTGTGTACGATGTTTTTATTTCAAATAATTTTCTGCCCATCTCTGCCTTTGATTAAATAGAAATCTAAAAACCGAGGTATAGGTAGTTGCAAGGCAAAGCTATGTTTATTTATTTATTATACGGGAAGCCCCATGGTATACAAGAAATAAACACATAGCTAGTAAAATACACAGAGAGTCTGAGCACAAAATTAACAAAGATTAATACATAGTATTCAAACTAGTTATTATGTATTCAAACTACACTGCCGTGGATGGCCAAAAGAGTCAGCGCGTAAGTAGAACTATCTAGTAATAGACAGACACACCAGCCAACTAAGTAGTACACCGCGCGATTACGCAGAAACTCTTTAAAGTGAATTCCCTCGAAAACATGACCTCGTACGACAAGATTCTGCTTAAAATTTTCTGCTCGTTTTTACACGAAGAAGCGTACCGATATTGTTTTGTACCACAAATTAGGCTTCGGCCTGTATAATCGATGAGACGGGCCCGCCATATCTAGCCGCAACAGTCATCTCGCATTCTGACCCTAGCCGAGAAAGAGACAGGAAAAAACGGAGAAGAAGATAGATAGATCCGGAAGACGAGGAGACATCAAGTATTGATGCGACTTCGGTGAGCACCACGCACAGGTACGCGTGAATGCCTGACCAACACGGGGACAGGCGTGCACACAGAGGTCCTCTCGTATGAACATCGCTCTCTAATACTCGCCGGGTACACACACTGAATGTCCAGCACTCTCCTTAATGGGGTGCCACCGATATCCTCCTCCAACGCTGAAACGCTCTCGAACACAGAGGCGGGGAGGACACCACATCGGGGATGGCTATAGACGTACCAAGGAGCATCCGTGTCTCCCTAACGCGGCCCCCGTGCTCCGTTTCTCATTTTTGTACGGAGCGAAGGCTACATAGACGTCGGGAAGGAATTTAGAGGTCTACTGGGAATCGCGGATAACGCACCTTAATGGGATTGCCGTTCGCGGAACGATCATTAACGTCGACGGACGGGAGAGGAGTCGGTGGCCGAGGAGGAGCCACGTTTTGCCCGCGGAACTCAGCCTAGTTCACGGACATCTCTGCCCCATAAATCCGCGGCCTGGCTCCCTCCCTCTGGGGGACTGGTGGCCGTTGCTGGCTTTCGGAGTCGAGATAACCGAGGAGACGTTTAGCGGTTATTAACCGAGTCCTCTGATGAATGCTGATGGAAAGCCGGGTAGCTTCTTCGGCGAAAGTGGATCCCTTTGACGCGATGGGATGTAAGATTCAACGGAAGTTTGCGTTCATAGTCTCGTGAGGTTTCAATGGTCAGGTAAGTCGAGGGAATGATTCTGGACACGTCTGTGGCAGGAAAGTAATTGGATCGGTAGAGGAGCGATTTCAAACACAACAGATCAGGTGCTCGTCGGAGAGCAGCGACGTAAATTCTACCGCCGCGGATCCTTTCGAAACCGCCGTGACTAATCCTTGCCGCCGCGACGACGCTTTGCATATGGATGACGCGGCGCGGACCTTGTGTCCATTATTCGGCTTAAACCTTTAAAGTCCCGAGCCGGGAAGGGGAAGAGAAAGGAGAGGGAGCACGGCCGGTCTTCGCTTCGCGCGGCATGCATAATTGGATTAATTTAAACTGTAACGAAAGCGGTCCCTGACGAAACCGCGATGTCTTTCGCACCCGGGAACATCCACCTATGTAGGTACGTCATCGAAATTGCGGTCATTGAAAAAATAATGCCATCTGGATCCGGGCTGCCCAGTCGACCCCCGAATGTAATCATTAACGCGGCTACTTAGGAACAGATTACCCGAATTCCCGGTTCCATGATAATAATAATAATAATAATAATAATTCGTCTTTATTTATCACACTGACAAAAAAAACTTATGTGATAAATAGGCGAGGTTCAGCATACATGACCAAGTGTCTAAGTACCTAACTCATTTCAACGGGCTGCTACATTTCCGTCCCGCGTCTGTTAAAACCCGAGGAATCCGGCGTCGCGAAAGGTGGACGGTCGAGTGGCTCCCGCTGGCATCGACGAAGTAGGAAATCTGGCCGGCGAAGGTGACGAGGCTGCAGAAGTAGCGACGTCGCGGCGCTGAAAGTTAAGCCTGGTCGGCTGGGACGGACGCGAGATTACGTCAAGCGACAAGTAGCAGCAGAAAGGCTAATGAGTGGCCGAGCTAATACCGGGGCTCTGGTCTCCGCTTAGCGCGGGCAACGACGAGCGCGCGCGTTTTCTCCTCCGCCGTGCACGGCCCGGTCTATGCCGAGGGATATACGCGAGCCAGCCCCCGGGTTTAAACCTATGAATGCATATTCAAGATACGAATGTTTTAAATCCAGGCGGGATTACTCGTCGACGAGTAGCCCAGTGGCGCGGACGAAAGAGCCACGGGACGGGGTAAAGGGCGCTGGCGACTATAAAGACGCGGCATTTTATTATTTTCCATATCGACAACCGGGGAGAGTGGGTGTGAGGCGGTGTCGGGAAGAGCGCGGGAGAGAGCGGGGAAACCCGGAGAGGACAACGAGAACAACGCGCACGACGGAGGGAACGACGGGGGCGAGGAGGGTGAGGGATTAACGGCGATAAATTTCGCAAAAATAGGGGCTTACCCTGTCGTGGGGCGACAGTCTAATCCCGGGTCCGCGCGCCACCCCCGTCTACGGGGGTGGCTCTCGACGCTGAACCCAGTTGCACGTTGCAACGTTCCTGTACAGCGGCCGATAGTAGTGGTGACGGTAACCGCGCGCAGTTTTTGCAATTATCTACCCGGCTCTTAAGAATTCCTGTTCCTTTTTTTAATCACCTCATCGCCGGGCCTCGCTATCGTTCTCCCCGGGGGTTAATCTTCGGGAAACGGGAGCTAGCAATTAATTTCACACGGGGATCGGTAGTTTTAGCTTCGAATGGGACTCCTATCTCCGCTCTTCGTTTTTCTTTCTATTTGCACTCTGTAAACGATCGACTCAAGGTATTCCCAGCTGCGCTATGAATTAATTCTCTCTGTTGTACGGCGTTCGTTGGCTGTCTCGTTGCCAACGGCGGAATGATTTAAAAGTGTCCGTGGCACCGCGGAACGGCGAATTCGCGCCGCAACAGACTGCCTCCCGAAAGTGCCTTTCTACTCATTGTCCGGTTTCGGCAAAGCGCATCAAGGACGCGAGGAATAATCGTCTCGGTTTCTTTCGCCATAGCGGCGGCGTGGGCGAGTGAAGAGGCCTTTCCAAAGAGGGAAAGAAGGAGATTCGGCATTCAGCCGGGCGACCAGGATGGACGCAACAATGGCCGCGCATCAACATAATTACAGTTCGCTTCGGTTGCCGGGGACGCTCGTCCGGCGAGGGCCAAGTATTATATTCAAATGCGAGCCGAGGCGGCGCCAGTGGGCACCGACCAAAGGCAGAAGGGGTTGCCGTAGCCCCGGGCCAACCGGAGTAGGTTGAAGGTTGTAGGTTGACCGTAGGGACACGCCACGGATGGGAGTACCTTTCACCGATGCCAGAAGGACAACCAGGAGGACACAGAAACGTCGCTTCGAGGCGGGATCACCCCCTGGAGAGGAAATTACGTCGTCTGGAGTGACCCCTCCGGCGCTTCCGCGGTGTTTTCTCTCGCCTTTAGGAGAAACGGAGAAATTCCGAATCCATCAGGCCTCCAGGAAATTCGAAAACGCGTCGCAGGGGTGGAAGATTTGAGATCCCTAACCCATTCAATTCCACTGGTTCCTTCATCAAACCTTGTGACTTTTATGCGACGCGTGTTTCTTCAGGAATAAACTCATTAAAGATAATTAAAACTACACCACTCCCGGAGATCAATACTACCAAAAAACTGCAAGAGCCGAACATCAGCCAAAATTCAATCGACCCCAGGGTGATCCTTGATTCAGCACCGCGTCACCCTAAAACGCGTCCCATCATCCGCTCCTCCTGAGCCACGAAAATCCCCGCGTAGGCAGATCGTAAGATCAAGAAACACGGCGGAATAAAAAGTCAAAGTACACGGGAGAGGAACGAGGTCCCCGGCGGTAGACAGCAATGGAAGAGAGCAAAAGCATTGACTCGGCCGGTGGAAGAAGGGGTCGAGACGCGGCAGGAGGATTTGTTCGAGCGGAAAACTGCCGGTCGATGTATGCAAACGTCTCTTCCACGTCCTTTCGATGCCGATAGGGTGACAACGGGGGCGCGTCGTGTCGCCCCGGAGGAGGCCGAGTAACAATTGTCCCCTGTCCCGGAGCCGGTTACGCGGAGCTAACGAACTCATCAAACAGTGGTCGGACGGTAGCGCACGAGGGGAGACGCGACGCGGTGTCTGGTAGACCTTGACCCAGCGACGGGCAAGGACGAGCAGCCGGTACCGGAAGCGAGGCGGTTAAACGGCTGGTCCAGGGGTGGCAAGGGGACAATAGATATCAGCCGGTACGCGGACACCACGCAGGGGCCGAGATAGCAGATCTAAGTGGGCCATGCCAGGCTACGGTTATGGCGGCATAAAACGCTCCTCCGTAGGTAGTAGTAGCTGGTGCGGAGAGGGCGGCGCGGGCTGAGCGGGCAGAGCCAACCAGTCAGCCAGCTGGCGAATGGGTCGTGGCGGCAGTCGACTCCGGAGTGCCGGAGAGAGCCCCTTTATGGCCGAAAAAACTGCCGCTATGATTGTCTATGCAAATTGTTTAAAATATCCAGGCTAAGGCCGTTCCCCGTCTCTTGCGGGCGTCGTTTCGCGAAAGCCGCCGTGCCACCTCGAGAACTGCCGCTATGGGGTGTCTCGTGCCCACCGCCGTCTCCGCCGAGGGGCAATCCAGCTGACGGCGATCGGTGTTCCTACCGATTTAAGGGGACCAACGATCGTTTCCACTGGAATCTCTTGGATATTAAAAGAAGCACGCGCTCGAATATGTTTGCCCGGAAAGTTTGCCGATACCCCGGGCGATTAAAAGCTCGTCGACGCCGGGGTATAATGGATCGGCAATTCTATCGGCCGGAGAAAAAGGTCCGCGGTTACGAGGTTTACAGGGAGAAACGGAATGTGGAAGAATGCCGCCACGCGTCAGATCGATCCGCCGGTTTTTGTTCGCAGCTTCACGCTGCGCCTCGGCTCCCCGATCGCCTCGCGAGATACGGATGAATTAAAGATCGCGGCAAGATATATTGGAACGGCAACGCGCAATACGCTAAATGAAACGCGTTTCATTATCGATCTCGATGGGACTGCGGTTGCATCTCAGCTTGCAGCTCGGTGTGCGCGTGCAGTGGAGTGTGCCTGCGTGTGTGTGTGTGCGCGCAGATAATGGCGTTGCCGGTTTGCGGTTTGTACCGTAGTGGCATTACCTGCCTTAGATGGCTTATTGATTGCCTCGACTATGCTCCGTTCTCGTGTTACAACACGGAATATCGAATAAGAATCGGCTCGTTCTGGCGCGCACCGCTTGCGTTACCGTAACTCGAATTAAATTTCTTTCACCGCTCGAAGCTCGGTGATAGCCTCCAGGCGCGTGCGGACAAAGTCGCCAATTAATGCCTTAATTGAGAATTTTTGAATCCAGCTAGCGTCGAAAAAAATTCGTGGACTACGCGGGGGTAGAGATTTGATATGGAATTAGTTCCCTCCTGGGCAGGGTGAAATTTATTTGCTGGAAGGATAAAGGGGAGGGATTCCGAGGCGCCACTCGATACGTGAAACGGAGCAGCATACAGCGCGGAACTGGCAAATGTAATTTCGCGAAATGCTTCCACTGATATAAGAAGACTACGGTGTCTAGGGATAAGGGCGACGCCGGCGGAGGAAGAAAGATCGGGGAAACGGCGGAGGTAGAAAATGGAAGAGCGAGAGGAGCCACGGGGGGAGGAGCAAAGTCGCGGGAAACTGCAAGCTAGACGGATATATCTTCCGAGTAAATTAAAATGGATTATATATGTCGACTCCATCTTCAATCTTTCTTCTTTTCTCCCTCCCTGGCGCACACCGCGCCTTTGGATTATTGCTCGGGCGCCCGGCCGCCTGTAATTGTTACTATCCGCTGGAAATTTCTGAAATGAAATTCCCCGGCTAAACTCGATCTATTTAGATGGAAATTCGAGATTCACGATCAATTCCACTCGTCGCGAACCTTAAATTCGTCGTTTAATTATCCGCAGCCGAGGGAAAAATATCGACCTTTGCCATTCATCTATAGCCAATGTGACGCTGTTTTCAAGACATTCTTTTATAATGAAACGTAACTTTCTGAAATGGTGGAATTAAGAAGAAATTTGGAACACAAAGTATCAAAAGTATTAAATGAATTATTCGATAAAAAAACTGGTGCGCTTAACTGAAGATAATTGTATTACGAATAATCCCTGAAAATTTCAAGTGAATCCAATAAAAATTGACTGACAAGGAAAGATCCCGAACCCGGAAATTCAAAAAATTCTGAAACTTTGTGGATATGAAGGGAATTTCCTCCTGATTACAACGCAATTTTTTTGCTGTCCAAAATCACTCTAAGGGGTTGTAATTGACCCCTCAAAATCCGGTTATTTTCCGATTTGGAAAAAAATTTTCACAGTGGCTTCCCCCCTCAAAGTAACCCGAGTTTTCTAAGAAAACCACATCGAACTGTGAAACCTACCCTTAACCAAAAATTGCACGTTTCGGTGAGCAAACCGTGCCCGCGTGCTTTTATTCCAAAGCCAGAGAATCCTCCCCCGAGGACAAGCCCAGAAGAGATACAGTGTTTCAGACATCATTCACGAAGGTGTGCGCGAGGAAAGAGCCAGCAGGAATAGTAGTAGGTCGGTGGCCACAATTCTGGAAAGCCCAAGTTGGCTGGCGTGGAAGGTCGGGACACGGAGTCGACCATGATGTATGCTCCTCTTCCGTCTAATTAAACTTGGGGAGGGTCGCAGAGTTGGTTGGTCGGTCGGTTGGTTGGTACGCTGGCTGGTCGGACAGACGTACGGTGAGGGGCGGTCGTCGGGATGGCTTTCAAAATGACAAGCAAGGAGGAAGAGAGAGAGGAAGCGGCCAGGAAACCGGTGAGAACGGGCGAACAAGGGAGGGCCAGCAGAGAAAGACGTCGAGCAACCGAAACGATTTCGTACTCCGACGGCATCGCGTCCCTCTTAGAACATCCTTGTATCGAATTAACGACCCCTTTTCCCCTGGCAGAGCGACGTCTAAATTATTCATGTTCACGGGGCCGGTGGCGGAAAAATGAATGACTGATCGCCGGTGGACGCAAGGGTAAACAAATGCGGCGCTCAACGTAGGCACTGCGAACTTAACGTGACTTTCATCAGCATTAACGTAGCGATGGAAGTCTCCCACCCTGAACGTCGACCGGTTTCTCGTAGTTCACAGTTTCACGGACCTCCGCGACGAGTCTGAGCAGATATCCCCGAACGGCCCCGGAGGCTCACCATGCCAGAAAAGAAGTTGAACCGCAGTCGCAATGCTCGCTGGCCAGCAGATGCACTCCGCCTCCATCAAATTAATTTAATTTATACCGAGCCGTCCGAGATGCCGTTCTCCGCGCGTTCTTCCCTCCGTTTGACCGTCGTGCTGGCTTCTTTGCAGCGTATCCGTCTCCTTTGATCTAACGTCGGGCGAAACCTGCGCGGCTCTCTTCTCTTTTGCCCGTCTGCGACCGTGGCGCGCTCGCGAGTCTACAGGGCTCGAGAGTTCCTCTCCGCTCCTTATTCGAAGCCGACGGCTATCTATCTATGAGCGTATGTAAACTATGTCCGCTTTCCCGGCTGCCCTGCGTCAATGTGGAACGTGGCTCGCGGATTGGCGTTCGCCGCCGCGAACGGGGACAGGTTATTGGCGCGAGCTGGTGAATTCCTTGGCGCGAGCTGCCGCGATTCCGAAATGTTTCACCGGCCGGGGTGAAACGACGTGGTCGCCGGCCGATCTGGAATTCTCGATCACGATGACAGAGGAACGAACGGACGCGCTTGCTTTCGCGGTGATAAATTTACTGCCGGAGAAGTTCCACCGCGTCCCTCTGATTTACTCGGGGTCTAATCCTGTCGGAGTCATTGTTTCGCGGGGAAATTGATTTCTACACGGTCGAACGAGGTGGAAGTAACTGGGTGCGTTAATTGTAAAATTGCTCGGGCCGCCGGAGGGATCCGGTGAACGCGACTCTCTTCAGCTTGTTTGCTTAGGTTGGAAGCATTGCCGAAGAGACGGTGAGCCGGTCAGAGTGAGCGGCGCGAACGTTAGCCCTTGTCGCGGCAGTAAGTCATCGCGGGAGAAAGATTAGGACGCTAAATCAAGGCTGTTGGGGCCGTAATTCGTTTGCCGGAAAAAGAGGGAACGTCGGAAGGAGCTCTTTAAGAGGCTGCTAGCCGAGTGAATACACACTTGGCTCGAGTCAGTTACTCTTTTAAGGCGCAATATGTATCCACCGCGAGCCGAATGAATCCCGGTTCACGGTACAGTCGCTTAATCGCTCGTAATAACGCAGAGACGAATGCCCGCGAGACGACCGTCGCGAAAAACCGCTGTAATTTCTGGCAGTGGATGCCGAGCAGTAATAGCGGACCATGAATCGTACACGCTAGCCTTGATGCACTTATTTTCACTTGATAATTCTTCCTAATTTAGCGGCGGCTGAAACTAGGCTGGAGGCAGCTTTAACAGAAGGATTCGATTCTAATTTCTAAATTCTTTAGCGGTCTATACCAAAATTGCTATGCTCGTCGTACCAGAAGGCTGAATACCCGAAATCCCTAAAAATAACTTTAGAAAGATTTTGATAATTGGTAAAGTGTAAGCGAGCTGAAGAGTTCCTGGACTTACATTAAAATCCTTTCAAGTCGAACATGACGCGCGAAGCCGTGGACAGACTAGAAGCTCTCGAGGACGCGATTAACCGAGGAAGAGGAACGAGCCGCGACGCAGCGGTATCGAGGCAACGGCAGAGCAGACTCGTCTTTTCACGAGCGCCATATCGTCATCGCGCAAACAGCGTATATGCATTAAACCATGAACCCACTATCCCCGACGTCATATCCAATACACGTTGTTAGGGGGGGTTGCCGAAGCCGAGCTGCGGAGAGGATCGACGAGGAAGCTTGGGCAAGAGAGGGGGGAGCAGAGAGAGAGAGCGGGGTTGGTTGGAGGGTGGTTTTGAGGGTGGCTGCCAACCCCCCTCCCACCCCAAAGCCCCGGGCCCTACATGCGGTAATGGCATTAACCGAGCTGCAATATGATTACCGCTCTCGCAAGGTAACCTGATCACACCCGAAATCTATGGGGTGTCCGTAGTATGAGGGACAATGTACCGTGCTCCGAATTGCTGCGCAACGTTACGCAACCGCGGCCACCGGCACCCACCGACCAACCCGCCGCGTCTCTCTTCCTCTCTCTCTCTTTCTCCTTCCCCCCCACACACCTCGCCCCTTTAATCGCGTTGCGCTTTTTGCGGCTCAGATTACCCGTGAATCATTAGATGCCCCGCTAGGATCGAGAAGCGCCGCTACGTGGCGCGGGGCCACCGTTCCTCCTTATCTTGGCATTAGGAGATTAGTGTCCCTCCGCCGAGCGCGTTTTTCCGTCTTCGTTTCTTTTCGTTACGGCCAAGGCTTTCCCCCCGGGATGAAAGCAATTTAGGAAATGTTTCTTTTTGCCGCGCGGCCCCGGCTGTGTCGTTTATCTTCGCCCACCGCTTAAGCGCGCTTTGATAAGTGAATGATCGGGGACCTCGTGGGAACACGTTCGAGGATTCACGCTGTTCCTCGGGCGACGGTCGCTGGGCTCCACTGCTTCGCGCGCTCTTTGTGGACATCGGAGGACGCGCGAGTGAAGAGAAACGGGGGACGGGCCCGCTTGATGAAGACGACGAACGACGAGGAACGCTCGTCGCTCGGCGAGACGTCCGCGCGAATCGCCGACAGGAACGTCACCGACGCGCGGCAGACGAGCGCGGACGAACAACGAAAGGCGAACGAAAGACGTACGTAGACACTTACCGTGAGGTGTTGAAACAGCCACGCCCTGAGGATGTTGGTCGCGACCTTGGGAAAGATGCCTCTCTTCTTCTGGTTCTTCTTACCCGTCGAATCGTCGTCTTCCTCGCCGGTGCCCTCGCCGCTGCCGATACTCGCGTTACTCGCGTCACCTGCAACAGATCATAAACCCGGATCAGCGTCATCTAGGGCGATCGAATTTTTCTCTGAGTCGAAGGGTTTCCAGCCCTAAGTGCGAACGGTGAAATTATCCCAATTACATAATCCCGCAACTTCTCCCCCCACCCCACCGTCTGTGTAGAGAATATATTATCAAGGGGTAAGGTCTCGAAGCAGTTGAAACCACGTCCCGATTTTCGGGGCAAACTATACCCAGCGATAACTACCTCCACCCCTGCAGCCGGTTCCCATGCATACAAACACCATTAAGCCACCCGCAATCACCCTGTCCCTCTTTCGCTGGCTGGCCCCCTAAACGTTCCAGCCCCTCGCCCGCCCCTCTTTTTCATCCCCACCGGCGCATTAATTCCCCGTCATTTATCAATCTTAGCTTTTTAATTGCACGGTCACCGGGGACTCGAGCGGCGAGACGGTAATGAGAGATATTAAGACCGCTTACGGTCACGCTTCGCCGGGGCAAATATCATTTTTATAAATTATCAGACCCGCTCCCAGGTAACCCTCCCGCGTCCCCATTTTCCTGTCACGTCCATTCCTCGCATTAATTAAGACGGAAGCTGATGAACTCCCCTGACGACCTCTCAGCAAGAAGAGAAACTTTCGAAACAGTTCGCTGAGATCTCAGAGTTGCCGCACTGTGCGATATAGAATCCCATTAATTGTGCGTTTAAGAGGGCAATTGTAGGATGATTTATCCGGAGGAAGGGAAACGCGACGCGCGAGTGTCTAACCGGTCGAAAGAAAGACCCCGTCGTCAGGATTCACCTGACATCCCCCCGCCGATCCATCTACGAGTAGAAACCGCCGGAAGTTCGAGGCCTCCCTTTATTCCTTTCTCTCTCAATCAGCGCGGAAGGAGACCGGCAGGCTACTTACGCCGACGGATTATAAATGACCGAGCCTTATCGTGCCGCCCAAGGCTACGGTTCCCAAGCTTCTATCGTAACAGAGAGATCAGGGTGAGCCCGGTGCTCCCAGGGGTTTCACGATGACAGGTCGCCCGGGGGCGCCAGCCCACCGCCACCTACTCTCAACCCCTCTTCTTGCCCAGGGAACGGCCTCGTGGCCGAGATTAACTTTGAATTCGTCCAACCGGGTCGTCCAGCGAGGAAGGGGTGGTCGAGGGTCGCCCAGGGGATGGGGACGAGAAAAATTTGTCCGCCGTAGGAGCGGACCGACCGGAACGACGGGAGATCGATGGAAATCGGACGTATCCTAGCGCTCGCCCCCTTTCCGAAAGCGACTCAGAGGTTGGAGAGAGCGGGAGGGAAAGCGATCGACTTCGATCAGGCCCGACGACCACCTGCCATTCGATTCGACGACGAGATTCAACGCGGCGATCCGACGCGATACCGCGGGACACCGAGGAGAATGATGGTCGAGGGTCGAGGGTCGCGGTGTTCAGTTATCGCTGACATTCCAAGTAGCCGGAACTTTTTTCTCGCAACGATTCCGTGCATCCTCAGCGTTATCGTTTAATGAAGGGTAACAGAATTATTCCACCGTGGACTGTACAAGCAGGCTGTACGAAGTTATAGTTGCAAAAACAGCTCCGTGGCTCCTGGAACGAGGATACACGGGAATAGTCGCCGAGAAATCACATCATCGCCCGCGAATCCTCACGGTCGGATTCACAAGGAGCCAGGAGTCTTGGCGTCGGACCCGTTTCCCTCTCCAGAGGCGGCAGGCTTGTTTTCGTCCATCGGACAAGAGCCGTTTGGTCCTTCAACGTGGCCAACAAAAACGACGTTAGAGAGGATCCTTCCGCCCTCCCTGCTGTAACCCTCCCGGTAATGGCGACCGCCGTGCAAGCGAATAGAGCGGTCTAGAGGCGCGCGGAACGGCCAGCAGGCGGCTAGCGGAATAACGGAATGGCCAGCGGACCGTCCCCCTGATTGCAGTTAATTTACTCGGTGAATCGAGTTAATGTAGCGTGCCGATCCTACGCCGCCGTTACCCCGCGCCCCGACCTATCGGCCGAAGAAGCGTGCTTGCTTCTGCTCGTCAGGAATTTCTCATTTCCGCGAGGAGAAACTAATCCCACCGAAAAACCTCGCCGTCCGGCAAGAAACCCAAGACGAACACCGTGAACCGGCTACGCTACTAGGAAATACGTTCCCATAGAACGAGGAGTAAATCTACCGGGCAAAACAGGGGGAAAAATGTTACATCGCGGGGATGATGCTTCAGCCTCGGTTCTCAGAGTTACGAGGGGCCGAGGAACACACGCGTGCCACCAGCGAATTGCCGAAATCACGCGCACCTGACGCCAGTTACATCCTCCTTTGTTCGTCACAGCTGAAAAAGTACAATCAAAACACCCCTGCTGGCTACGTTCGACCCCCGAAGCATCGATACACAGCCTCACAATTGCATTCTTATCCACGCGTGACCGACAACCCACGTCCTGCCACTGACAGAGCAAAGCCGTGTCTCGTGGGATTAGATTAAGTTCAACGACTTGATCAACGACAGTGACTCTGGAGTTGGAGTCTCTAGCCTAGATCCGGCATCCTGGCGTCGCGAAAGGGTCGATGGTCAAGCAAAAAAAAACAGGTGTCTCCCACTTGCGCCACCCAGCCCGACGAAAATTAAACGGTCCACGAATCAAGCTCGAATTTACCGTCGCCATAAATCCCGCCGAGGGCGGTGGGGGAAAGTCGCGAAAATTGTCGACGGGACGCGCCGTTGGTTCGCGCGTGCACGCGCGTTTACGAGGGCCGAGTGCACCCCGAGCCATATCGTCCTCGTGTTGATTTACGCGAGGCACCGCGCATTTTTACTGCCGCGTTATAGAGATTTAAGCGCGGCCAATTATACGTTTAGACGCAGTCATCCTCGGCCGGCTCAGACGAAGGTTCGCCGGTCCTGACGACCAACGCGAGACGTCGTCTCTTGGCGGTGAACACCGCGCCGTCCTCCGCTCTCTCCGTGCTTCTTTCTTTCGAGCTGTCGCGAGCTATACTTAGCCGATGGGTCAAGAATAAGCGAAGTCTCACGTCGGCCTGACTATACGCTATTTCGGGAGGGCGAACGGACAGCCGAAACACGCGGCCCTACGTCGAAGAGCTTCGGAAGCGGTCGCGTGCTTCTGCCTCGATTCCAACCGTAACTGATGAATGCGACTTTTACAAGCTCCGGTGCTAATAGTTACCAAACGACTCGGTATATCCGGAGTGTCTGAGAGCGAGCGAGTTTTAGTCACGCACCGAACACCTTCTTTCGTCATCTCGCGCGATAACTAAGATCCGAAGATTCGACAGATTGGAAGTCTGTTACCCGCCGGCATGGTTCCTAGGACTTCCAATTAGAACTGTCCTTCGTCCAAAGATGAATGCCACGGGAAGAATGGAAGAGTGGTTAATAATAACGAAATGATTCGTGCCTGCCTCCATAAATATGCATAAACCTCGGTTGCCACGGTCGACTGTCCGCGGGATACAATCAAGCGATCGAGGGATTCGAAGCCCCGCAGCATCCCAGCCGGAACGAGCATTCTATGCGCGTTGACTCGCCGTGAAAGTAATAACCAGCGAAAGTAGTAATAATGATAATCGAGAAGCAATGAGGCGGACGTACGTGATCATTAGCAAACCGTCCGGACGACTGTGAAAGAGTAACGAGAGACCTCCGCCAGGCCTAAACGCCACGATAACGCAATAATTCCGAGGGGAACAGGTAGCAATTAATGTCACGCGCCGCGAGGCGTCTGCCTCACCGATCCGCGGCCATGTAATCGCGAAGAAAGGAAGTCGGGGAGGCGGATGACAACGGGATAGAGGCACGACCACCACCGAAAACGTCTTCCTCGGGGGACGAGACCTCTACCTCTACTTAGGGTGGCGGTCCATCGAAATAAACCGCGCATATGGCCGCCAAAAATAAACTCCTTATTCCCATCCCGTCGAACGAGCCGAGGACCGTGTCCTCTCCACCTTCTTCCCTTTCGCCGTTCCCAAGTCCTCTCACGGTGGCTTCTTCCATCCGCGCGGATCCGTTCCGAACCAAAACCGCCTCGAGACTAAGGCTGTTCGAGTACTCGAATATTCGAGTAGCTTGAAGTTCGGACCGAGCCGAGCCGAGTACCCGTGAAAACCGAATAGCTCGATAAATCCGAGTAGCTCGAATTCTTTCGAGCGGCTCGAATATACTTCGAGCAACTTCAAGCTTGAAGCTTGAACGTTTCGGGGAATACGAATGTTTCGAATATTTTAGGTTACGTTTATCTACTGGAATGTAAATAATGGCCGCTCGAAAAAATTCAAGCTACTCAAAAAAATTCGAGCTACTCAAAAAAATTCGAGCTACTCAAAAAAATTCGAGCTACTCAGAAAAATTCGAGCTACTCAGAAAAATTCGAGCTACTCAAAAGAATTCGAGCTACTCGAAAAAATTCAAGCTGCTCAAAAAAATTCGAGCTACTCGGAAAAATTCGAGCTACTCGGAAAAATTCGAGCTACTCAAAAAAATTCGAGCTACTCAGAAAAATTCGAGCTACTCAAAAGAATTCGATCTACTCAGAAAAATTCGAGCTACTCAAAAAAATTCGAGCTACTCAGAAAAATTCGAGCTACTCAAAAGAATTCGAGCTACTCGGAAAAATTCGAGCTACTCAAAAAAAATCGAGCTACTCGGAAAAATTCGAGCTACTCAAAAAAATTCGAGCCACTCGATATTTACGGGTACTCGGCTCGGCTCGGCATTCGCCATTACGCGCGGAAGAATGACGATGAAATAGGGAAACTAAGGGAAAGAGGAGAATCATCCTACACACATTTACCTGTAAATATCACATTTCACGGGGGGACTTATGGATGCATAATTGGGGTGCCTTCTTGAAGCTTAAGGTGTGCGTCGAATTCTTGGTTGCGTATTCGATCGGTGGTTTGATTTCTATGTTGATAGATTACGCTTAGCGCGAGCGTTGAAATAATGAATTGAATTCGGAGGCTGGGAATTTTCAACGCGGTGCCCTACAACACGATTATTTTCGGTAATAATTCAGTCAAAAGCGAAGGTTGGTTTGTACATTATTTGTGGGTTAATTGCGAGCACTGGCGTAAAAGGTCGACAAAACATCGGCCCGTTAAAGCTCTGGATTTATTTATCGGTATTAGAGAGTGTGAAATATGAATGGTGTTAAATCAAGCCCCAAAAATATATTTCATTTTTCAAAACACACCGTGAACGTCACGCAATAACAAACGATAAAGCGCGAATCCCGTTAAAGTGGAAAATTTAATGTCCCGCGTTTGTATATGATATAATATTTGCAATAAACGTTTTGCAGGATTTTTACGCGCGTTACCGAAACTATAAAATAAACTTATTCGCCTGTGTATTTTGCAGTTCAACCATTGCGAAAGTATGCTTTCGGTAAACATTTTCCTCTCCCCAGCTATTATTCATCGACTACGTTATTACACAAAGATTGTTATTCTCAATGAATAGTAATCGCGATGTGTGAGGAAAAATATGAAATCTGCAGCTCGGAGCAATGCCCTGATTAACTATCCAACAAACACAACCACAGAAGCACATATCTGCCGGGGTTCCCCCTCGGAATATCAAAAACTGCAGGTGAATTTCGGAACACCGACAGGAGGAAAGCGGTTTTTCGCGTGGCTGGAAATCACGGAAGGGGTCAACGCACCAAAACACTCGGTTCTGGCTCGAGTTCTCGTTGCCGAGCGTCGGCGGCGTCGGCCTCGACCAGTTTACCACTGGCGGAGGGGCTGCTCTCTTCGCCGATTCCGAAACTATTTTCGGCGATGAAATGCAGCTCGACGGATCGTGCCCCACCCCCGCGCGGGTTCCCCCCGATTTTTTTGCTGCCCCTTTTTCCTTTTTGCTTCTTCGCCCGCCGCCGAGCCAGCCCCCTTCCGGCGCGGCGGTCGTGTGTCGCGCGCGAAGAGATCGCCTCGCTCGATTTCCCGTGGCGCGCGCGTATCTCAGCATCTCCCGGCGGCCGCGCGACAGCCGCTTAATCCGAGAATCTGCTTAACCGAAAGATTAATTGGCGATTGTGGGAGAGATGAGGCGCGATGAGGAGTTTGTCCTGTCGCGAGAACGGCGACGGTGTGTCCCCTCCGGGCAACGAAATCGAGCAGCGTGCCGGTTCGCGACGCCAGCCAGCGCCGGAGGAGCGCACTTTGTAGGAGTTTGTCTTACAAATGAGCCGAGCGACGGGGATAATTTAGCATGCCACGGCCGTGGCGCGTTAACCTTTCGCTGAGCGACACTTAGATGCGCTCGTTACGCTTTGCTTATTCGCGCGGGGCATCCCTTATTCGGCGGACACGCGGAACAGATCTCTCGGCTCGATAAACCACTGGCAGAAGGAATCGAAGGAAGGTTGTCGATGGTTTTGCTCGCGGACACGGAATCGGCTACTGGAGGATTTTTCTCGCCGAGCTTTCACGGTTACGCGACACACGGCCGCGGGGATTGCGCAACGCGTCGATTCGTCGCTTAGATTCGTGGCTTTCGTGAGATTCTTGTAGCCGATGGTGACGCAAGACGCGTCCGCCCGAGATCCGGACCAACAGAGCAGACGAAAATACCGGCCTATCGTCAAACGAGACGGGGATACGAGTCGAAGGGACCGAAAAAAGAGACGACCGCGTCGGGTTCGTACGGATTAACGGGTGGATTCCTCGAACTCTCGTTTCGTACGACTCGGAGGACATCTTGCTTTTTTGTGTGAAACTTGCCGGGAGTGTTTAAAATCGTAGAAACTCCCGAGGGGGCGAGGAGATCGAGGGGATCGCGCGGGGGAGGGAAGCGATCTCGGTGATTGTTTACACGAACTTGCGTGAACCGCGTCGAAGTGGCCGAAAGAGAAACACGTATTTCGACACCTGACGCTGCTCGTCAACGATAAACGTCCGACCGCCGCCACTTATTTACCAAGTCAAAATATAAACTATTAATAGATCCCGTAAAATAGGGAGTGCACGTTGAATCCTTGAAATTATTTGGCATTTCGCGCGGCCGGGACACGCCGTCGAACGCGTTCAACGCGAAGTCGACGACGCGGCAGAAATTTATCGTTTACCGGCGACTCTTTCAAAACAAACCAGCTATGCGACCGAACGTAAACGGGTCTACGTAAAATCATACAAAATGTAAATGCGAGGGAGAACGTCTGAACGCTCGGGATTTCTCGTAAATCCCAATCCCACGGGGGACCATAAATTACGGGATAATTTTGAAAAATTTCCACGGCCCCGCAATGAAACTCATCAACTGCCCCCGTGTCCGTTATCAAATATTACCCATATATCCTCAAGACCAGTCAGAATGGTTGAAAAAAAAAGTCCCAAAAAATTCCCATACGGACACCGAGTATTCGAGTAATAAATATATCAGCCTCTCGCACGTGAATTCCTAAGCCGATGCACCCCACAATCCTATCGTTGGGTCGCGTTACAGAAATCGACGTAAGTAGTGAATTTATTCCGCGACCGTTATGAGAATGCATTTCTCGAACGGCGGGCAAGAAAAAGAGGATCCTCGTTCTTTGCCAGCGTCTCTTTTAAGACCTCTTTCCCTGCGTGCATTCATTGCTCCGTGCGTGGTTTGAATATCAATTCTATCTTACGCTCCACATCGCTTGAACGGGGCCGTCTATTAAAACAAATAGAAATCTGAATGACGCCGGGAGGAGATCGAAACTGGCCAAGCGGGAAGAGGATCGGTGGTTGCCAGGGCGAGAGACCTGGAACGATAAAAGAAAGCAACTGGGGACAGACGAGCCGCGAGAACGCGCGGGAAAGGCGAGGAACAGAGAGCGCGCGCGCGCGCGGTTGATTGAGACATCGACGGAGCAGCTGTGACAGTTATCTGATTCATGGACATGCCGAGTATATTTTATGCCGTACGACCTATGAATACAGATCGATCGGACGCGGGACAGCGGCCGTTGGCGGCTCCACTGGCCCGAGGAGATCATAGGTGCCTCCTCGTATATGGATATATCAATTACGCGCGTACGCGAAGCGGCGCAACACGTACGTGCACAGGAAGAAGCGACGCGGTCTGGCGAGCGAGCGAACGAGCGAGCGAGCGCGTTGGAGGCACCGCTGGCTCGGCGGGGAACATCGCATTACGATTCATCAGGCGTTCAGGATACCAGTTCCGCGAGGATCCGCGGAGATACTTATCCGTTAACGATCTCTACGTGATAAATCGCCGATTTGTATCGACGCCTCGTGTCGCACGATACGCAGCGGCGGTAGCGTGACTCGTGTCCCCGATCGCTACTGTGCCCTTCTCCCGCGGTTAAAAGATTACGATTACGCCTGGAAGGCTCTTTGCGGCGAAGGCTCGGCCCGATCGACAGACGGCAAACTAAGGTCTGGGCCGGATATATTGGCCGGTGAGTTTCGTGAGGAGTAGTCTTCTATTCTCAACGTTTTCTGACTCGCTCTCGCCTTGCCAGAAAAGGAGTGAACCAGAAGTGGTGGGGATAGCGCCGAGCTCTTAACGCGTAGGCCAAACCGAGCTCTTAGCGTAGAGATACATACATCAGAATAGGTGTGCGTTGTGAGGAGTATTCTTCTATTCTCAACGTTTTCTGTCTCGCTCTCGTCTTGCCAGAAAAGGAGTGCGCCAGAAGTGGAGGGGATAGCGCCGAGCTCTTGACGCGTCGGCCAAACCGAGCTCTTAGCGTAGAGATACATACATCAGAATAGGTGTGCGTTGTGAGGAGTATTCTTCTATTCTCGACGTTTTCTGACTCGCTCTCACCTTGCCAGAAAAGGATTGCGCCAGAAGTGGTGGGGATGGCGCCGAGCTCTTGACGCGTAGGCCAAACCGAGCTCTTAGCGTAGAGATACATACATCAGAATAGGTGTGCGTTGTGATGAGAATTCTTCTATTCTCAACGTTTTCTGACTCGCTCTCACCTTGCCAGAAAAGGAGTGAACCAGAAGTGGTGGGGATAGCGCCGAGCTCTTGACGCGTAGGCCAAACCGAGCTCTTAGCGTAGAGATACATACATCAGAATAGGTGTGCGTTGTGAGGAGTATTCTTCTATTCTCAACGTTTTCTGACTCGCTCTCGCCATGCCAGAAAAAGAGTGCGCCAGAAGTGGAGGGGATAGCGCCGAGCTCTTGACGCGTAGGCCAAACCGAGCTCTTAGCGTAGACATACATACATCAGAATAGGTGTGCGTTAGCTGCGAAAACGAATTCACCGGCCAATACATCTGGCCCCGACTTTAGAAAGTGCTCGGATCGAAGGGAAAGTCGAACGTCTCGAGGAAGGGCAGAGATCAGCGGAGAGACTCGGCTCGTGATGGATACACGAACGGGCCAGCAACTCATCGTCCCTGTAACACGAATTCGACGCGAGGAGGGAGGGTTGACGGGGATCATTAACGTAGCACTCGCGGCGGAGATTTCTGAGCGGCGCGTAAATAACGATCGCGCGGCGAGTAATGACGCGAAACATAGAAACGCGGGGGGATATCGGGGCAGGTCGATGCCAGTAGCGAGGCACGTACGGAGATTGTACTAATTAATGCCACGGGAGCCCGAGAGGCCGGGCGCTGCGGGCTCGCTGATGCGCCGCAGCTAGGAACGACGCCGTTACTATGATAATTACCGGTAGAACGTGAGGCTCTGTCTTAATTGGGACTGCCACGGCGAATTAATAACGCGACACTAACGATGACCCGTTTCGCGACACCTCCAACACCTCGTGGATACGACGCAGTCATCGGTCGGCCGCTACCGGTCGAACGACCCCCCCAGTTAAGTGGACAGAGATTCTAGCGGTCCGTCAAAAGAGGGATGACGCTTTGATCGTGACGCAAAAACCGAGTACGACGCAATTCGGGGTAATACGGAGCCGCGAGCAGGGAGGCACGGTAATTCTGGAGTCGTTGGTGTAAACGTTCGCGCGATATCCTCTCTGCCGTCTGGGTACGTTTATTCGCGGAAGCGACAGTAAAATCGGTCGTTCCCGAGCGGCCGTCGTCTTAACGCATCGTAGAAATAAAAGCGTTAATGGCAATGCGCCACCGGTTGGATACGTTGGCCGACGTCGTGGCGCTCCTCGTGATCTTCTTCTTCTTCTCCTCCTCCGCCCTCCCTCTAGCTTGGCTTCTTCTCCCTTGGTTGACGTGCCCGCTGGATGGGTTTCGGTACATGTGACGAGCACGTGTCTCGAACTGGTACATATCGGCTTTCGTCTTGGAATTAGTAAGCGGAGAGGAGAGAGAGAGAGAGAGAGCTCGACGGAAGGGGCCGCGAGCGGCCTTTTACTTTTTGTCACCGTGTGCGGCGTCGCGACGCGTTTAAACTTTTCGTCATGCATCACGATGCATTAACTCTCGTTTATTTCGAGTGGGGCCCCTCTCTGCCACATATTTATAACCTAATCGGGTGCGAACGCGTCGAAACACTCACCCTAAATGAACGCTATATTTACGCGGCCGGGGGTCCAACTAGGAATTCGATGATTCGCCTCGCGGACAGTTCGCGCGACGAGTCTAGGCGGGCTTCGAGAGTCGGTCTTACGATAGGAGCATCGTACTCCGAGTACCTACCGCGGCACTAAAATACCCACGAAAAAAAAAAAAAACACGTACACTAAGGGCCAAAATCGGCTTCCCTTCGGAAGTTTGGCAACGTTGCATGTCACTAGAATTACTGAGTTATGCCTAGTGACATGCAACGTTGTCAAATTTCCGAAGGGAGGCCGATTTTGGCCCTTAGTGTACATAGACAGGTTGGAGTTTTCACGCGCATGATTTCAGCAGGCGGCTCCGCCGAGCTAACTGATGCCAGATAGTCAGAAAAAGCGTCGACGGAACAACAGTCATCGAACGGACCTCAAAGGTTTCGTGAAACCTACCGCGAAATTCCTGGGACCAAAGCGGTCGTATCGACAAAGCGGTCCATTAACCAGCTAATTATCGCGACGAGCGTCCGCCGGCGTGGATCTAATGAAACGTCAGCCGCGGAGCCGCGAGTCTTAATATCGACGATCTATCAAGTCGGCTAGAAATTTGCCCGTGACACATCCACTCGCCATGCAGCGTCCGCGTACCGCGGCGTCGCTGTGCGAACGCGAAATCCGGACCAATAGCGACGCGGTTCTTGACGGCCGAGAGAGAGACAGAGAGAGAGAGAGAGAGAGCGGCCGGGGAAAGAGCGAGGGAAACGGAGAGGCTGAAGAGAAATGGGCGCCGGTGGCCAGTAATGAGCCAGAAAACTGGCGACAGCTTCGCTATGCCCCCTATATCCTATCCCAACGAGACGAGGCGCGATATTGTGCGACGTTCTCTCGCATCTAACTCTCGCGCGCGGTGTGCACGCACGCGTGCTCGCGGACGGCTGTGTGCCGTGCACGCGCGGGCCCATAATTCACCGGGGCTGGCCCGCAGGCCCGTCTTGTTAGCGCCCCGCAGAAACCGAACCCTCTGAGGACCTCTCCTAACTATCATACCGTCCGCTCCGCCGATATACGCGAACCGCTCTCGAAGGACGACTCCGCCGATCAGGGGAACAACGGAAGAGAATAAAAAGAGGCATAGAGGCGGCGAGGGGCGAGAGAAACAGAGGGGCGAGAGAAGGAGATTGCGGGAAGCAGGGAGGACGCACAAAGACGGGGTTAGATCCGAGGGGAAGAGGGCCGAGGGGGGGAAGAAGTTGGATCCTCTGCCTCCGCCAACGCGCATAAATGCATAGCTATCGCCGGGCGCATCTTCTCCGGCGGAACGACCGAACGAAAAGAGCGCGTTATCGGCGCCCCGACCTGATAAATCCCCCGGAAAGAATAATGAGTCGACATTATTCATGCCGAACCGTCAGCGTCGTCGCTCGACCGGTCCACTCTATACCTCTATGGCCCTCTTTCGTCGGTGGTTTCGACGCGTCGCCATTAGGCCGTCGGGGGAACCCGGCCTGGACGATATTAGGCGGACGCTTAGGCCGGGATCAACTGGAATTCGACCAGCGGCACAAGGGGACGGATGCGTCGCCGACGTTTGGTCGATAGGGGCCACCTTGCGACTTTTCGTATCACCGGGTACGCGGGATCGTAAATTATCTGGCATCACGGAAGGAGACCGTGGCTGTTGGGTAATGTCGCGTAGTCACGAGGATCGAGGATTGTCTGCTCGGTCAAGCAGGGCTTCGATGCATCTTCCCTTGTGAATTGTCCGCGACGCGCGTTGGTAACGCAAATAACACCCTACAAGCTTTTTTTAGGCAAAAGTTCTTTCAGAACAACGTTAAGATGACCCATGTCTTCATTAATTATTATTACATATGGCTGTATTTTTTTTTTAACTAAGTGAAATATGTATTAATAAATACGTGTGGATAATGCTAATCGGTGAAAACTGTGTAGTTTTTTTGTGTATTCTGAGAGCATAAATATTAGTGAAAAGAATAAAGACGACTTATTATTATTATTATTGTAACGTCCTACGATTTTTCGCGCGTTTCTTATTCCATAAACCTCAAAATCACACCACCAAAGTCTATCGAACTCAACTCCTACACCATCTCCTCAATAGCCGATCACCTTGATGTTGCACCTTAGCGGTCAACAACACAAGATGATCAACACAAACCTCCACCTCGCTGATGTACCTTAGCGGTCCCCATCGCGAGATGATCGTTTCAAAACCCACTTCGCCTATTCGTCCTACAACGCACGAATCATTCCCTCTAAAAACGAATTCAAACAAGTCCCTCATTACAAATCCCTTTTTAAATCGAGACCACGTCTCAATCCCCTCTCTACGTCACAACAGAGTCCAAGCACTCTAACCCCTTTCCTATCAAACACCTAAAATCCAATCGAAGAGTTGAGTATCTCCAATACCGTTCATAAAAACCCTAGAAGCCTAATTACGACGCATTTGGCGTACGTGACACAAAATATGTCTATTAATAGCCATACCGTTTACAAAAACCCCGGAAATCATACTGCGTCTTAATTCCGAAATGTGTCAAGGTCTTTACCGCGCGTACCCCCGCAATACTCCTGTGAAAATACATAAATACGAGGTCCTGCGAGGCCTCGTCCTCTTTCATCGCTCCTCTTTCATCGCAGAATCTGTGACAAAGTGTCATCAAAAGTATTCGTTAACGGTGTTAAAGATTTATATTGTTCAATTCAGTGCTACGACAACCATTGTAAGTCATTTTAATTACCATTATTAAGGAATATCACCCTCATTATATTTCTCTATATAAATAACGCTTATTACTTTTCTATATTATAAATTTTACTTATTACTTTATATATAATAACGTTTATGTCATTCTAAAGCTTATTGCTATTCATTTATTATTCTGTATTATCATCTTAATGCTTATTTTGTTTATATTTGTCTTATAATCGCTTATTACACATATCATTTTCTTGAGTTAACGCTTATTGCATTTCATATATTATACTTTACTAAAGCTTATTATATTTCATATATTATCATCGATCTATTCTCATGTATTTCATGTTCATATGCTCGTATTGTTAATAACTGCCTTTTATATAAATGTTATCCGTTAATGCTAAGAATATCAAACATTATCATTAACAAACGTTTCGATAAAACAATTAAACCTATTTGTTTTCAACTACGTCTCGAATTATTGTGTGTGCTCGAGTCATAAACCTTCCCAACGAAACCAAGCTGCCGCAACAGCTGATTCGCGAGAGCGCTCCCAGTGTTTATAAACACACCGCTGCATGAGCCGTGCAATATACAAAAGAACTGAACGTGGTTTCTTTTACACTAATGCAACAGTAAATCCTGTTTCGTAAACCAAAACAAATACGAAGTCCCCTAACGGGTGTTCTCTAAATACACGTTTACCTTCCCTGGTCGATTAGAGTGACGGATTAAATATTCGCGCCTCATCACCTCCAGAAATTCTAAGTGTGACGGATTCAATATTCGCGCCTAATTCCTTTCCTTAAAACCTCTCAGCGTGACGGATTTAATATTCGCGCCTGAGTCCCTCAAATCCTAGTGTGACGGATTCAATATTCGCGCCTAAGTTCCTCTCAAAAATCTCAGTGTGACGGATTTAATATTCGCGCCTGAGTCCCTCTCAAAAATCTCAGTGTGACGGATTTAATATTCGCGCCTGAGTCCCTCTCAAAACCCCTCAGTGTGACGGATTTAATATTCGCGCCTGAGTCCCTCTCAAAACCCCTCAGTGTGACGGATTTAATATTCGCGCCTGAGTCCCTCAAAACCACAAGGTGCTGGATTCCAGATTCGCGCCTGTATTCTTCCTTCCCCATTGTCCACGTCCCCAAAGACCTCACCCGGGACGTGACATATTTTTGGTGACAGCGGTGGGATCTTCGTATACCGTTGATAGGAAATAGATTCTCAGACGCGGTACCCACAAGGTCCCAATATTTAAAAAAATGTGCATTGAACACCCTAGTCGGTGTCAACCATCCTACCGGAGCCGCAGATTACAAAGTTTGACGGCATATTAAATGAGCTAACCTGCATTTCGGGAGGCATAGCTACAACTATTGACGGCAGCGAGATATGCTTAAAATGCTCTAGCCTAGCGCCCGCAGATACCGTAGAGATGTATTGGACTCATTATTATTTTACATATAGAACCCCAGTCTACTGCCCTCGATGCAGAAACTCGCTAATTCCAGAACGCCCAATAAGAAACTGCATCGAGTGCTTTGAAAGTTATTTGCTCTCGAATAAGAGCTATAGAAGGTTTGATAATTATCAACACTAACTAATTTTCGACCGGACGCCGAAAATAATAAATTTTAAAATAAACATGTCCTTGTACGGCGATACCGAGAACTCTCGCATAATGGATCGAGACGCGGGCCCTTCCACTGACGCTATAGAAATCGCAACCGCCGAAATAATGGAACGGGTGCAATTATTACGGCAAAACCGAGCTGAAATAGAAAGCTTGCACGCGAAAATTGTTGTAAATAAAGGACCCAATACGCATTCGGGCGTAGACACCGGATCATTCGACCCCACGTTTAAAGGTCTTTTTGATAAAATAAAAAATATCGAAGCAACGATGGAAAAACTTCTTTCACCCCCGCCATCTGCGAATAATTTTGCTACTCCAGGTTCCTCCAGTTTCGATAGGAAACAAATATTTAATCATAATAATGTTCCGGACCAGAGTCCATCGCCCCAGATCAAATTAAAGGACGCTATAGAAACAGTCCCAAATTTTAACGGTTACAACATATCCGTTTTGCAATTCGCGAGAGCCTGCAATAGGGCTAAGGCTCTGATTCCCTCGCAAGCCGAACCCCAGCTAGCGAGGTTGTTGACAAATAAACTGCAAGACCATGCCTACTTGGCCGTTGAGGATAGGGTTTTTGATTCCGTAAGTGATTTAATAAAACAACTCAAACGAACATTCTCCCCCGCGAAAACATCAAATCACTATCGAGGAGAACTTGCAAACATTATCAAAGGATCCGACGAGCACATATTGGACTACATTTCTCGCGTCAAAGATCTCCGGTCCACCATTCTAGAAGAAGATAGTGAATATTACCGCGACTCCACGCGAAATCACCCTCAGGATCTGGATCGCCTAGCCCTAGATTCATTTGTCGATGGTCTTCCACCCTACATTAGGATGAGATTATTACAACGCAACTTCGGAACGCTCGACGAAGCGTTCGATCAGGCAATTCTCGTGGACAACGAGATTGACAGGGACCGTCTCCGATTCCCCGAACAAAAAGCTCCTACATTAGTATGCCAACTTTGCAATAAGACAGGACACGATGCAAGGTCCTGTTGGAACAATCAAAATTCAGCCTCCCAACTTTCCGAAGGACACCCTCTAAACCGCGTTGCGGAATATGGGTACCAAACACCCAAACCCCAAGTTTCCTACTGGGACAAAAACCGATCTACCCCTTCGAGACCTACAAAGCTCCGAATCTGCGATTATTGCAAGAAACCCGGACACGTAACTTCAGAATGCAGAAAACGCATCATGCTCGTCCACAAGGACCCTAGAACTTTGTGGGAAATAGAGTCAAGAAATACCCCGTCGGGCACCGACGGATACGAACAGTGGAGTAGGCCAAACAGGAGCGTACCCACTTATGAAAAAGCCGAAAATACTAGCAATACCGTAAGAACCGGTAGCATTCAAATAAACACGATTGGTCAGGCCCCGTCTGTGAGAATTCATTCATCAGAATTTCGGAAAACACCCGAATTCATAATCAATACCAGTACCGACGTAAATGTGCCAAAATTTCAGGACATCAATCCGACGCAAGTGCTATTAAGTGGCACCTCTCTGGACCCAGTTTCCACCCTTGGAACAATAAGGGTACTGCCAAAAGAGACTAAGACGTCTAAATGCGTCACTCCTATCCCAGTCCCAACAAAAATCAAGTCCCTCTTACCCCAGGATCCGTCGATCCATCACATCGAGGCACCCGAGAAGGTGTACTCACTCTCACCCCCTGCGCACGACGCAAAATCAACCCTTCCCATAACCTCCCATGAGTCTCTCGCGGTTACACTAAAACCAGATCGACAGAAAATCCAAACCGTCCTGAACTACTCAGCACCTTGTATACCCAAAAGAGTTACAAATTACCTCAAACTGACCGGATATTACATAACGTTTATCCCAGAATTCTCTAAAACGGCTCGGCCTTTGACCTCAATACAGAAAAAGGACACTCCATTTGACTGGAGATCGTCCCAAAAAACCGCTTCTAACCACTTAAAGTCGGCATTGCAGAAGGAACCAATCCTGCAATATCCGAACTTTGAGCTAGAATTTCGTGCCTCTGAAAATGCTGTAGGAGGGATATTAAGCCAGGCAGTTGTTAAAAAGAACCTGCCAATCGCTTACACCCCCTGTATCCCGAATAACAAGAGAAATTTACAAAAATCAATCCCCGAAAATCACCCGAATCCCGGGAAAAGCGATAGAGACGCTGAAGATTCTCCGAGTAAACCCCCTGCAAGCGGAAAATGCTCCAAGCGACCGCATGAAAAATCGGACGACGACTTGGAAGACAGTTCAAAACATAAGCCAAGCAGTTCCAAGAGGCCTAGGTTCTTCAATTCACCAATCCATGTGGCGACGAGTGGAAGCAACACCGTCGACCCTGCAATTCCCACATCCAACGCTCACTTAGGAGGAAAGTGCAAAAAGATTCAACTACACAGAAAGATGCGCCGGAAAAGATCACTTCTAGAAATTCCACTACAAATCTCCCCAGAAAACATACGTAAACCACTACCTAATACAAAAGCAGACAATACGTATAAATTACCCATCCAGAACTTATTCATAAAATATTTTGTGTGCGTGCTTCTCAGCCTATTAACATTAATCAAAACCGTTGACGTATTCATTAAAAATTCCATTTATCACTTCGGAACTCTTAGAGCCGTTTTCAACGACCAAGTGGCAAATACTCGCAATTTCACGAAAGCAGTATCACGGGAATGTAAAATGCAACAATTCCGAACCAAAGACTTCCACCCACAGACTAACGGCTCTTTAGAAAAATTGCATCTCGTTGTGACCGAATGCTTAAAATTGTTAATCGGTAAATACAGTGACTGGTACGAATGGATTTACTTGTCTGCGTTCTCGTATAATACCAGTGTCCACAAAGGCGCTGGATACACAAAGCATGAACTATTTTTCGCGAAATTTGCAATACCCCGCCGGACCCCGGTTCTTGAAAATAATGAAAACGAATCATATCTTGGTTGCCTATCGAAACTGAGTAGGAAACTGCGGCACAAAAGACATTATGATTGTCCTGCCCCCGTGCGCGAGAGTCCCGGTTGACCCCAAGTCAACAAACAAGTAAAATACTTTAACCATTTTTCTATCATAGATAGTTGCTACTGCAACATTTATTGTAATCACCATTCAAAAAGAGGAAAGGAAGGAAAATCACAACCCTTCTACCTAAAGTCATCTCAATCATCATTACCACAGGGAAGCGCCTCCGGAGACAGTCATCAACAAACATGACTGCCCCGCTCCGACATCAGTCAACTGAGAGCAGCTCCAGGATGCCACTGCCCCTTCGCCCCGTATAGACCCCTTTTACAACTTAAATAATTCCACACCCTAACCCAATGTTAAGAAATGCTACGCATTTCTTCATATAAGGGGGGAGGTGTAACGTCCTACGATTTTTCGCGCGTTTCTTATTCCATAAACCTCAAAATCACACCACCAAAGTCTATCGAACTCAACTCCTACACCATCTCCTCAATAGCCGATCACCTTGATGTTGCACCTTAGCGGTCAACAACACAAGATGATCAACACAAACCTCCACCTCGCTGATGTACCTTAGCGGTCCCCATCGCGAGATGATCGTTTCAAAACCCACTTCGCCTATTCGTCCTACAACGCACGAATCATTCCCTCTAAAAACGAATTCAAACAAGTCCCTCATTACAAATCCCTTTTTAAATCGAGACCACGTCTCAATCCCCTCTCTACGTCACAACAGAGTCCAAGCACTCTAACCCCTTTCCTATCAAACACCTAAAATCCAATCGAAGAGTTGAGTATCTCCAATACCGTTCATAAAAACCCTAGAAGCCTAATTACGACGCATTTGGCGTACGTGACACAAAATATGTCTATTAATAGCCATACCGTTTACAAAAACCCCGGAAATCATACTGCGTCTTAATTCCGAAATGTGTCAAGGTCTTTACCGCGCGTACCCCCGCAATACTCCTGTGAAAATACATAAATACGAGGTCCTGCGAGGCCTCGTCCTCTTTCATCGCTCCTCTTTCATCGCAGAATCTGTGACAAAGTGTCATCAAAAGTATTCGTTAACGGTGTTAAAGATTTATATTGTTCAATTCAGTGCTACGACAACCATTGTAAGTCATTTTAATTACCATTATTAAGGAATATCACCCTCATTATATTTCTCTATATAAATAACGCTTATTACTTTTCTATATTATAAATTTTACTTATTACTTTATATATAATAACGTTTATGTCATTCTAAAGCTTATTGCTATTCATTTATTATTCTGTATTATCATCTTAATGCTTATTTTGTTTATATTTGTCTTATAATCGCTTATTACACATATCATTTTCTTGAGTTAACGCTTATTGCATTTCATATATTATACTTTACTAAAGCTTATTATATTTCATATATTATCATCGATCTATTCTCATGTATTTCATGTTCATATGCTCGTATTGTTAATAACTGCCTTTTATATAAATGTTATCCGTTAATGCTAAGAATATCAAACATTATCATTAACAAACGTTTCGATAAAACAATTAAACCTATTTGTTTTCAACTACGTCTCGAATTATTGTGTGTGCTCGAGTCATAAACCTTCCCAACGAAACCAAGCTGCCGCAACAGCTGATTCGCGAGAGCGCTCCCAGTGTTTATAAACACACCGCTGCATGAGCCGTGCAATATACAAAAGAACTGAACGTGGTTTCTTTTACACTAATGCAACAGTAAATCCTGTTTCGTAAACCAAAACAAATACGAAGTCCCCTAACGGGTGTTCTCTAAATACACGTTTACCTTCCCTGGTCGATTAGAGTGACGGATTAAATATTCGCGCCTCATCACCTCCAGAAATTCTAAGTGTGACGGATTCAATATTCGCGCCTAATTCCTTTCCTTAAAACCTCTCAGCGTGACGGATTTAATATTCGCGCCTGAGTCCCAGAAATTCTAAGTGTGACGGATTCAATATTCGCGCCTAATTCCTTTCCTTAAAACCTCTCAGCGTGACGGATTTAATATTCGCGCCTGAGTCCCTCAAATCCTAGTGTGACGGATTCAATATTCGCGCCTAAGTTCCTCTCAAAAATCTCAGTGTGACGGATTTAATATTCGCGCCTGAGTCCCTCTCAAAAATCTCAGTGTGACGGATTTAATATTCGCGCCTGAGTCCCTCTCAAAACCCCTCAGTGTGACGGATTTAATATTCGCGCCTGAGTCCCTCTCAAAACCCCTCAGTGTGACGGATTTAATATTCGCGCCTGAGTCCCTCAAAACCACAAGGTGCTGGATTCCAGATTCGCGCCTGTATTCTTCCTTCCCCATTGTCCACGTCCCCAAAGACCTCACCCGGGACGTGACATTATTATTATTCTTATTAGTTAAATATATGTATTTTCAGTTGGTAATAAATATTTTTCATAGAAAGTTACTTTTCGTTATAAAAGAATTTCTTGAAAATAGCTTTTATTTTCGACCGTCACAGTGGCTTCCCTCCTTAACACGCGTCGCTATATTATTTATCCCTTTTAAGCTAAGTAGTGTCAGAAGCCGATGAAAAATAATGGAAAAACAGCAGCCGTTCGGAAGTGAAGAGCGAAAAACATTTGCCAGCCGACTCGCGAAGTAGAACGTTACGCGACCTGCAGCCCGGCTGCAACTGTCGCGATGCAATTTCCGCCCTGGCCAGAAGCAGAACTCTTGCCAACGCGTTGCACTCGCGGCTAGAGTCGAATTCGCCCCCGTGGCCGTCGCATCTATCTGTGACATTGAGTGACACGTTTAGCGCGCGTCCGTTTTATTACGCGTGCCCCCCTCCTCGCGATATCCCCCGGCCGTGGCTCCCCGTCCAATTTCATCGTACAATAAAACACGCGGCGACAAATTCGCCGCTCGGCAATCACGATCGAAACCGAGCGGCCGGCCAGGCAGTCAGAAACCCCGCCGGGCCCGAGAGCGGTCCAGCGACGATGACGACGCGACTTCGTGGTCCACGCGTCGCTGCCTGGCATTAATTTACCATAAAACCGTCGATGATCCCAGCCGCGGCCGCGAGTATGATTTACGCCGGCCGTTTCCATCGCCGGACACTCTCCTAAGCACGAAGCAGCGCGTGTTTTGTAACGGCAGCAGAGTCCAAGTCCAAGTAGACTTTCGGATCCCTTCCAAGCCAACTTTCAATATTGATCCCATCGAGCGGCGAGGATCGATGATACGACGAGGAAAAAAGTTCGGAGTACGGAACAGAAGCGAGGGGAGGCTTAAAGCCAAAAAGGGCAACGCACAAAAAGCCAGTTGCCGCTCGCCTTTTGGACGCGCCGCGTTATTTAGTGGCGAGTCTCGTCTGAACTCGCTTAAGTGCTCCGGTGACTTACATCCCTCTGGGGCAAGGGCGCGCTAAGGGGGCGTGACCGTGTGCTAGCCCGTCAGGGCTCGGGCATACAATGGAAAGTTTGTCGGAAACGAGAAGGGGCGGTTTGGGCTCGCGTCCATCCGATGAAATGACGAATAAATTTCCTCGGTCATGTGAAAGCAGAGATGCTCCTTGTAGAAGATTCTTCGGATTAGTACAGTCGTTTAAGAAAGGATCACAAATACGCAGGTAGAATGTTCAGTTTAACTATCGCGGTCTAAACATTTTGTTTCAAGGGTAGCATCTCTGGACCTCTCCTAACATAATTAGAAACCACACGATGAATTTTGTAAGTAATTATTCAGTTGCCTAATTGATGGAATTCCAGACCGTAGAAGTAAGTCCGCAGACGTGTTAAAGCTGCCGAAATAAAGAAATTTCGAACGTGAATACGAGCCACTTGACGGTATACCTATGTTCGATAACTTCATCAGAATCTTAAGCTGAGTTTACATTAATCCAGTCGCTGGATCCAGCGAATGGTTCGACTGGAAATCAGTCGATGTTTTGATTATTCCAGTTGTTTCTGAACCGTTGAAAGTGGTAGAGTGTAATAATAATGGATTCACGCAAAAGAAGGATAAAAAACCATATGAAACTTGCTTTAATCTTAATTTGCGAAGTAGTCATTGATCTAGTTGATACAGAAATGAAGAAAAAAAGCGAATTTGGATGCGAAACTGGATAAGCAAACACGTGTACGCTGTACTACGCTTCAGGCGGCACTGGACTGAGCCGTCTAGAGCAGTCCAGCAACGCTGGAATGTTGTGTTCTCGATGGAGGTGGTAAACACTGGATCGAAAAGTAGACTCTCGATCCAGTCGAAATCTGCTGGAATGACAGCACTGTACTGGAATCAACACACTGTTTACATTATTCCAGTTCCAATCCAGTGCTGTACTGGATCACTGGACTGGACTAACGTAAACCCAGCTTTACTCGCAGACCTACGGCGTTCCGCTCTAGATCCTTGCACTCGTCAATAAGAGTAGACTCGGGAGGCTAGCGAGTGGTGACATATACGTATACATGTACGCTCTATGACCCTAGACGAGACACGCGTGTTTACTTTCCCACGTTTTTTTTTTCAACGCCCTTGTCCGGGCGCTCGGGGCGTGTTTACTCTAACACCTGGCTGAGCTGACCTACTTCTCCGATTTCGCTGACCATGCATGTAGAGCGAGTGGAACAGAAATAGGGAAGTGGGTCAGAAGATGCAGGTGTCAAGGTAAGCAAGTTTCGAGCGTTCGAGGCAAGGCCGTAGAAAAAAAACGTGGGAAAACAAGAAGCCTCGAGTTAGGGTCGCATAGACTATCCTCAGCTCTCGCTCACTTCCCCATCGATGCCACGGAGGAGAGCGCCAGAGGATCCTAAAGCGAGACGCCGTACACGCAAGCCCGGGCCTTTCTGCTCTATCGCTGCAGCCACTTAACTGCTGAATTGACGACTTCACTATACCTCTAGCCTCTACCATCCGAAGTATATACCCACGTACGGCGTATAGAACAGCGCGGAGCGGTGTCGAGTGCGCTGCCTCGAATCTCAAGGGTGCTTGGTCAGAAAACAGCACAGTACCGACTCCGGGCGGGTACTTACGATCAACCGGCGCAGCGAAGCATCGCTGGCGATACATCATCCGGAGGGCGCTTATCTCTCCCGGATCTGCTATCTCGTTGGACCCCCGTAACCGTCGAACAATGCCTGGCACGATACACCCTCGGAGATCGCTGGCGATCGCGACTAACCGCCACCCGTTTTATGCCATTAAAATTTTTTCCGACACACGCGATTCGTGGTTGCCCACGGAGGAAAGGACTCCAACAAAAAAGAGCTGTCCTTCGCATGGACGAGAAAGAGGGAGGAAGGTCTCCTCATAGACGCGTCGACCGAACGGTCGTTCAAAGATGTTCCCGGAGGAATCTAACACGCGCAAGTACCCTGGGAGCCGCAATTATATCAGAAGCAGCGTGGAGCGTGAAATTCCAAGACAAAGTAACGATACGGCGATAAATAACAACGACTTGTCGTGGTGTACTGTCGCGAGTTTAGGTGTACGAGAGTTTTCGAGTGGAAGAAACGGCACGGCGTCCGTCAGAGCCAGGGGACGATGATCTATCCCGCCGACACCGACGGTTCCCAGTGGCATGCCCTAATACGAGCAAGCGGAAACACCGACAATCAGCGTGTCGCGGCGGCGGAGTGCGCATAAGGGCCCACCGTTCGAACGGGCCCCGATTCGAAAGCTACCTGGAATCCGCGACAGCCGTCTAATCAGCGCGGCGCGATTATTATCTCCATTTTAAGCGGACGCGCAACGGGCCGCGGCACGGTGCGCCGCGGCGCATACAGGAGGCCATATACAAGCGCCTAATATGGCGGTCCGTCTCATTGGCTGCCTTAGGTGGATACAGATCGTTCGTTGCCGCGTCTCCCGGCCGAGCAGTTCGCTTGGAAAGCGCGAGGAGAGCCGCCTTAGCACGCCGGCCCGGCATACGTGTTCACCTCCGCGAAGGTGGGAGAGAGGTGCTGAACATCGGCGGGGAGGATCGGGAGGAAAGAAGCTAGGGGAAGGGCTGCTGGCGCGGCCGGGATGGAGGCAGCATTCCATCAAACCAGACTCCATCTTACGTACGTCTAACCCCCGGGCAACCGTGTATCTCCTCTCTATCTCTTTCCCTCCTGCCCTTCCCCCGTGCCGCCCCTCCTTCTCCCTCCCGGCTCAATTCGAGATCGAACGCGGCCTCATACGCGAGCGCCGTCGCGTTTCTTTACGAGCACCGTGCAAGATCCTCACGCTAGATCAAGGGACGCCGACCGAAGACACGCGAGTAGCGTAAATTTTCCCCGCATTGTTTCCGTTCGCCGGTCCAGGGCCACGCTAATGAAATCGTCGGCGACGTAATTAATACACCTCTCGGGGAGAGGATCGGGGAGCTTTTAGCGTTGCCCGAGGAGCGATCAACAATGAAGAAGCGTCACTCTTCGAGGACGAGAAGGCCGACGACGGGAGGGCGAATGGGCGCGTTGACGTGTCCCGATGGATGCACTTTTAACGGCACGAAAATAGCGGCAAAAACCCGGCATTCGGCTCCGTGGAGCTGCGGGGAGAGCAAGAGAAGGCTCATCGCAGACAAAACAGCCGGCAGCTGCGACGAAAACGACAACCATGTAAACCGCCACGACGACAAGGAGTCGGTACCGAAATTCGTTCCCTTCTTTCCTCGGCGTTTCACTCCGAGGCCTGAGTTTCAAAGCGGCCCTAGAAAGACGCCCGGGTCCGAGCGCCTCGGCTATTACGCGTCAACGATGAAAGCGAGCTAAAGCGAGAAGCATCGTTGCAATTACCCTGATACGCTACCACTCGGCTCTTTTTTCCATTAGCCGTGCCCGGTTATCGTCACCCAAGTGGCTCCAATGGCCGATTGGCGAGTCGTGGCTCGAAGGAGGACAGATCTCTGCAGTCCTCGGAGCCGTGGAAGAATGCATGCCAGTCCACGGAACTAGAAGACCCGAGGTCAGGCACAGTCGCAGGGACACGACGACCATATCGACACCGGGCCTCCGCTCGTAAACCTAACCCCTTATGGCGGTGGAGTACGGCTCGCACGGCACGTTCGCTATCTCACGAGAGGCCAAAACGAGTGAGCCGCGCGGATGGGGGGAGGGAAGACCCGTGGCCGGCCGATATGCAGATAGAAGAAGTAGGTGTAGGGTATGTAACGTCGCTCGAGAGAGCCGTCCGCGTGGGCGAGACCTTCCGTTACTTTACGATTATTTTACAGCGCTCTCTCGGCTCGATGTCGCCGGGATCGCGGCGAAAAAATCCCGAGGATCCGCCGGTCGCCGCGGGAACCGCGCCGAAGACGGTCGTTTACGACGGATTCGACGTTCCGTTGGACAATCGGTATCGCGACATGGCAAGGTTCACTCGAACGGGGCTAACGGTGAGAACATGTTTGCCTGGGTAAGCTACGCTCGGGAAATGCGCAAAGTGTTGTTCAAGCCGAAACTGAACGGTTCACCGAGATAGAAATTCGAAATCGATCTGCTATCATGTTTAAGAAATCACGGGATCCAGTCAGTTGAATGGGAATCGAAATAACGAGGCGTTTCAGGTTCCACGGACGATTACGAGGGGACACGTAATATCGGTTAGAAGGACCGACGAAGTAGGTCGAGAATGGGATCGCAGCGCGTGGACAGACGATCGCGCGACCTCGTAAATCAATGGGTTCTCAGATTGCGCCCGCATTAGCGCCGGTTTTACGGCGCACTTGGAGTGGCATGGATTAACTATAGAGCGCCGGCGACCTTCGATCGACGCGATCCCGAAGTGTTGCTCGCGGTCGTTAAGAATTAATGGCCCTCGCCACGTAACGAGACCGAGATCCGCGAGCAACTGTTCAGATTCACCGATAATTCGGGACGTTGAATCCTTGGCATGTCAACTGGAGCTGTTCGGGTACTCGAAATGTTCGAGTAGCTCGAAACGCGAACCGAGCGGGACTCGAAATGTTCGAGTAGCTCGAAACGCGAACCGAGGGGAACTGGATTTATCGAGCCGAGCCGGAACCCGAACGGATCCGAGTAACCCGAATGTTTCGAGCAGCTCAATTCTTTCGGGTTACTCGGATCCGTTCGGGTCCCGGCTCGGCTCGAGTCTTTCGAGTACCCGAACAGCTCAATGTCAACGCTCCGAAAGGTTACGCGAGGCCCAATTCCGAACCGCGATCCCTGGCCTTAGCGTGATTAATGAACACCAGGAATTCATACACGTGTCGATTTCGAGCTGCCGATATCGTTAGCTTCCTTTCGACTTCGAGGCCTAACCGCGAAAGAACCGAACGATTGTGGAAAAATCGTTGGATGGTGGGCCACAGTGGCGGGACTGCCGTGGCGAAATGAATATTCCAAGGGTATCGAGGCGTGCTCGACACATTTCCCCGGAGTTGGCGCGAAATGATGGACCGTGCAAAGCGATCGAAGGGAATTTGCATGGAGTTTCAGCGCGGCAATTTGTACCGTCGCGAATAACTCGGCGCGGAGAATGCGAAAAGAGCGACGGGCGAAGGCAACGACGAGTCCGTCTCCGTCCTCCCGCCCGTGTATGTAAATGCGCGGAGGCACCTGCAGTGATAAATTGATTATCCCTCTTCTCGAACCGTTCCTCGCCCCTCGGTGCCGCTCGAGGGCCATCGAACAGCGAGGCGGCTGCTCGATCGGCCGTAGACTGGATCGCATTATAATAAATACATAATATCGGTACTTTACATGTTGCACGCAGCCAGAGGCTCGAGGAACGCGGTAAGTGGCGGCCCCGAGCGAGGTCCCTGCAATTTTGAAATTTTTTTACGCCGCCTACGATGCAACGCTCGCGGATATAAATATTGAGTGCCCCAGATGGCGGCTTTCTTCGATCACCACGCCCCCTATATTCTGGATTACTTTAACACTGTATACTAATACCGAAGCTGGATAAAAGTAGAGCGCCGTTAATATGTTTCGCCGATATTCGAATCTTTATTATTAGATATCCCAGCGGTGTAGAGGCTAGAGATTGTTTCCCGGGTAGACGCGTGCAAGACAGATAAAAGGAAGAAATCGCATTGTTTCTCTCGCCGTGGCAATCTGCCGGAGCCCTCCACTCGAGCCTTCTCATTCGCCCTTCTACCCGCGTCTGGCCCCATCGTCCGGCTCCTCCTCTCCTCCGCGTCGAGTCTCGTCGAGTGCTTGGACTTCTCTCAACCACCCTCGAATCGACCCTCGGAGTAGCAGCGGAAACCCCCCAGGTCGTGCACGCACCCTCGAAACTCCGACAATTAGTTTCCCATTGACCTATACCGCGGACCCCTTCACGAGGCGTCTCGCAAAAGAATTAAACCAGAACAACAAACAAACAGAAGAGCGATTACTCGCTGGGGGGAGCGATGTTTGGGCGAAACACTGCTGAGGAGTCGTGAGAGTTTGCGCACGTTGGGTTGCAACGTCGGAATAACACTCATCGTGGGTTCAAAGGATCATTCTACTACGTTTGGCTTGAAAGAGGACTTCGTTATTGTATCGACGCGTGTAACTATGAGGATGGAGTCATGCGTGCCTTTACAACAGGTTCATATTTATGGGACTTAGATTCTGATGAAATTAGTCCCAAATGAGGAGAAACAAAGCTGTAGTCCAAGAGCTTAGCTCGCGGATGTGGCGTTAGCAGCGAAGCCAGCGGACACGAGGGTGTTAGTGAGACTCCGTGCGTCAGACCGGCAACCCTTTCCACCCCGCGGCTTCTGTTGCACACCGGTTGCAATTAAACGGCACGGATGCTGCCGGAATAAAAGTCGAGTGGCTCGGCTAATTAACGACGCCGAGGTGTTGAAATCGAGTCGCAGTATTTCACCCGAAGCTTGGCGAGCGTGTCGCTAAAGGCGGCGAAACGAGCCACGGCGAGAAAAAACGGACTCCACTCGTCCGTACGGACTCCTCGGACACGGGGAACTAATAGGGCGGGGTGAGAAACACGGCGAGTAGCAGATAAGCGGGAGAGTCGAGAGCCATCCAACCTGGCATAATAATTTGTGCGCGACTCCTCGTCGCCGATGGACACCGCGAAAGAAGGAAGGATCCGGGGCTGGAAGTGAAGATCTCAATTACCGAAAGAGTCCCACCACCGCCAAGGCGACGCGGGCCGCGATAGAGCGAAGAGAAAAGGACGCTATAGACGTTGAAGTCACCTGTATCGAATTGCAAATTACGACCGCAGGTACCGTTTCTAATAAGATACCCGATTTATCGATATGGGCGAGGCTTCGGCGTCGGCCGGGGCGTGCATTCGTACAATACGGCGCAGTAAAATAATAATAAAACGGATGGAAAGCGGACGGGGCCGCGCACCGTTATTCCTGAAAAGGAACGGCGACCGTCGATAATATTTTTCCAGGGAGTGTCTCCGGGCTCGGGGAACACGATTGTCCGTGGAGTTTCCGCGGTGCCTCGCGGAGCGAAGAAAGGAAACCACCGGCACGAACGCGGCGGCGCTGGGGTGGGGTGGAAAAAAAGAGAGAAAAAAAAGGACGGAACAACGGGGATCATTGTACCCGCGGATCGAACGCGACGGATTCCGTGTACGATGGAATGTAACGCCGTAATAACACGGCGAGCGGACCGGTAATATCGACGGTGGTATACGCGAGGGCCTCTTGTACGACGATGTAAACGCATCAAGTGCCGCGGGTACGTTCTAATAGATATAGGTAACCCCACTCCGGCATTCCCCTCAGCAATGAGCATCGAACATACTTTAGCCGAACGTCGAACAGGACTCGAATGACTATTCGATGTCGGTACTCGCGCGGCGAGTCTCCCGTTGTATACACGCTGAAAGACCCCGCAGGCACTTAGTTCTTGAAAACGTTGTTCCTGTCTGTTGCGCGTTTGAAGAATACGCTGGAATCCCTTTAGAATCTCCATGCCGGATTGCGGGACGAGAGGTAGATACTAACGTCCACGGTGGGACTGTTATATACACGCGTCAGCGTGCGGCTACACAACGCTTTGCCAAAGATTTTGAAAGAGAAACGCGGTAATTATCCGCGTGGGTCGACGGCGAGTTTAAACGCCCCAGAGTTTCTCGCTCTATTTTCAGTTTGTCTCGAGGATCCACCCGACTCCGGTTTTTCCAGCTCGCATACTCTATCCTTCGCCTCTTCACCTTCGCCGTCCCATTGTACTCGAGGACGGCGGTAGGCGCATTGTGCTCCGACACAATAATAATTGCGCTAATGATCGCGCTCGAAAAGCGCTTCGTAATCGGTGGGTAGGGCCCTTTCAGCCTCTTTAGTCATCCTTTAAAGTACCCGCGAGAGAGAGAGAGAGTACGAGTAGAACTTGTGCGCTCGTCGGATCCTTTAAAAAAGTGCAAGTTGCAATCCGTAATAAACGACTGAGAGCTGGTACCAGCGCCTCGGTGCATCGTCTCTGTACCTACATACCAAGGAACCTTGCGCCGCGCCACCGTCGGGGCCAGGCACTCGTGAACCATCAAACTACAATGCCCGAAAGGAGGGGAGAAAGGAGAGGGGAAAATAAAAAAGCTGATCCACCTCTGTCGATCAATTCCGCCGACTCGCAGTTCGACAGGGAGAACAATTAGAGGACGAATTACCGAGCAAACAAAAAAGAACGAATCAATCCAGACGCAGACGAAATTAAAAGGGGGTGTGGGGGAGGGGTTAATGAAAGAACGGGGCGAAATGAAAGAGACGGAGGCAGGAGAGGCAGCGACCTCCGTTGAACTCGTGCCGGTTGAACACAGGCCGGACCGGGGCCAGGCGTACACGTTAAAGGGATAACGTGGACACGCGTGTGAGAACGTACATTCCTAGGACGGGCGCGCGTTAACGTACATAGGAAAGCGGGTAGGATACGCCACGCGGGGGCACTCTCTTCATTTCCAGGCTGTCACGAGCAGAAGAAGATTCGGCCTGCGTTTGACAGCCCCAGGGTCTGGGTTGGGTGCTGCTGCTGCTGCTGCCGCTGCCGGGGCTGGGCCGTAGGTTGGGAGAACTCCGTGCAGGGGCACGCTCGAGGTGGATGTGGATGTGGAGGAGCCAGAGAATGAGAAAGAGAGCGAAGGAGAGAGAGAGAGGGAGAGAGAAGACGGGACAGAGAGAGGAAGTTGGCGTGTGCCCATGTGCCGGTACCAACGATTGTACCGTGCTACATCGAGAGAAACCACCCTTCTCCCTCATCCTGCACCACCCCTCCCACCCCCTCCTCCGTCTCCCTCTATTCCATATAGCTACGACTCACCCTCCGCTAGCACACTTTCAAGCTATATTCGTCTCTTCCACGATCTTTTTTTCCCCGTCTCATCCGCTTCTCCGTGTATATTTCCCCGTCCTCCTCTTTGTCCACCGATGACGCAGCCGGCGGACCCTACCCCTTCGCGAAATTCTGTGTTTTAATTATTCCGCCGCGTCTTCTTTGTCCTTTGAGCAGCGGCGCTCGAGCAACCTTCCGAGGTGCATGGAACGCAGCCGTTCGCGGGAACAGCCTCCAAAGTGGCCGAGGAGCGATCTCGAGGACGAATATTGAAGATATAGCGAGCGCGCGCGAAGGTTGCGGAACCATTTAAAAGAAAACGGCCCGTTGAAAGGATCTCGATGCAGTTTTGCGAAGTTTTTGAGCCACAAATGCTTGTATCTTGAAATTATATTTGTTTAAAAGCATACGCAGTACTTTTCCTTTTCGTCTAAGTTTCTTTGATAATAGTCAAACTCATTGGCCGAAACGTTGGAATTTGATAAAAAATTTTAAAGTTGCAAAATAGCTTTAATTTAATCGTTCAATAGACCGAACCACTGTGCCGAAATCATCTCTTATAATTAGAACCATCTCTTCTAATTTTTTGTGTTAAATGTTTATCGTCTTTGACTTGAGTTTTAAAAAAGTACCAAAAAGTACTTCCGTGATTTTTTGTATATTAATTGAGGGAAAATTGAACTTTATATTAAGTTATGATATTTGTCTCCCAAAACCATACATGTAAAACGACCGCAACGGTTTTCAAGTATTTCTGTGAAAATGATGAAACAAAATATCCAACAAAAGCGAATCCGTATTCAATTGACAACAAATTGGAAAAGTAAAAATTAAAAAAAAACTTTATTCAATAAAAAATCAAGATCACCTCTATTTTTTTAATACAACAACATATTTTTTATACAGCTATCGATGCCTCATTATATTCTCTTTAAAAAGAGTATTTATTAGAGTACTTAGGTCGAAAACTGATTACTTCAGAATCTACGAGTTTCGTCCCAAACGCCCATACACCCGAAACACTATGCGCCGTGGGAAGAAGCAAGGTTACCTGGCCATTGCGCGCAGCCGGCGCAACGGTCGGGTCGGGTTTACGCTGCCGCGGGTGACGAACTATCGTCGCAGGGATTTTCATATTTCGGGAAATATCGCGCGGTGAGAGAGGCAATACCTCTGTCGCGTCTGAGGAAATAAAGAGGCCGAGAGAGGCAGTCGATAACGGACTGGCGTGGGAGCGGAAGGAAGAGCCGAAATTCGGCGAGGCAGCGGGACACGGAGCGCCAGGACGACGCTATAGCCGAGAGAAACACGTATGGAACAGACACGAGGAACGCAGATGCAACGACGGCTGCTGTTTAATATCGGAGCCGCACATGGGCACGCTCCGAGACACATTTCAGTAATATTGCAGCCACCGAAGCGAGAGCGGAGTCGCGCGACTCCCAGTCACACACGCTTTACATATCTCTCGGCGCATTAATATATTCAACACATATGAATATTGCAGAGCGCCGGAGGAACGGAAGAAACAAGGCTAGATACCGAAAGAGGGAAGGAGAGAGGGAGAGAGAGAGAGAGAGAAATGGTGCACCTACTCTCGCGAGCTAAACCATTGTGCCTATCTTCGACTTCATGAAATCTGCAGTTCTACCCCTCTCTCTCTCTCTCTCTCTTTCTCCTGCTCTCGCGGCTATCACTGTGTTATGTATGACTCCACCTCTCGCCCCCTCTCTCGCTCCACCGCTATCTCTCATTGTTCCGCGACAGAGCTTTGTGCTTTGTGCCTCCCGCAACTCCGGAACTATTTCCGTGCCTTTGAGTAAGGAACTAATGAATACGGACCGCGGATAGCGCGGCACGCCTCTGTATATCCCGCGACGTGTATCACGTTTATCGGCCTGTCGCCTTCCTTCTTCGTCTCCTTACTTCCCTTACAACCCCCCTCCTTTTCCCCATTTTAACTCGCCGTTTTGTTCACGTGACACCTCGATTGTCCCAACGTCCACCGCCGTTCCCTATCTCTTTTCCTGGGTCTTTAATCCTTCTACAATTTCGGTCCTCGCTTCGGTGCCACCCTCTGCACCCTGGGCTCGTCAGTCGTAAACAATTTGTACTCGATAAGACGATTCACGTCTGTATTTCATCTTTTTATTCGACATGCTCCCGACTCCTTTCCGTCGTCGCGTAAATTTTCTTCGGTTCCATCATTTTTTTACATGCCACTTTGTTATATAGTATCTTGCTCGCTGCGAGTGTGTATTACCCTGGTGACCGTGTTCGCCATGCAGTTTCGAGACGTTCCCTCGCAGGCGTTTTCTGCCTCCATGGGAACCAATTACCCTCCCACCCTCTCGCGGGAATGGCCGCCCTCTGGTCGATGGTCGTCGGTATGCGACTCGCCGGTGTTCCTGTTGCTGAGTGACTGCGTGCACGCGTGTCTACGCGAATGCACGCGTCGCTACCCATTCTTATGCTCCGTGCGACCGAGGACGCGTGGGTGGGCGAGCAGCGTCTTCGAATTACGAGAGCCACGGATGGACCGTCGGTTATCGAAGAAAATTCCCAAGAATCTCGTAGACCCTCGGAGAGGAGATCCAAAAATCTCGTATCGGGATACATTGGAACCGCAAATTCTTGCCGCGTAGTCGCCAATGACCATTGGCGCATACCTCCCTACGTGTGTATACGGCGTAGGGACGTGTGTCCGGCCGCTCCGCGAGCCAGGCTCCGCAGGAAACGAGAGGAAGGCGAGACAGGGGGAGGAGAGGGAGAAAGAGGGCCAGGGGAGAGTGGACGAAGCCGAGAGAGACGAGCACCGGTGATGGATCGTCCAATCAGTGCCGCGAGATGGAGCACGAGAGAAACGGAAAGGGAAGAAGAGGGAACGAAAGAGGGAGAGGATCTTCTCCACCTATGGCATGGTGCGCCGCGGACGAAGAGAGGAGAGGAGAGAGGTCATGGTCGGGTCGGTCTCCTGCTAATCGAAGAACACGAGGTGGCCCTGTGCAGCCGCGCCGGAGGAACCCTGCCTCCTCCTCCGTCCTCTCCTTCGTTTCTTCGCTGCACGCCAGAAACACAACTATTGTATAACCCGGCGAGTTCCCTTCCGCGACAACGACGCCTGCGACGAGCAACCCGCGGCCTGCACGGGTCCGCGTGCATGGGTAATGAATAGTGCATTTACTATCGGAAAAGTTCCATCTTGATGGGAAGAGTATCGTGCTCGGAGGGGTTGGGAACTGCGCCGGGAATATTCAGCGGCTTCCGCTACTCGCGGAGGCTAGAAAGTGTGGAAACATCGCCGCGTTTTCAGGCCGCAATTAGAACAGTGGAAGTCCCCTTTTAAGGTCAGCCAATTACCCAGGGTCGCATCGATCGCGGAACGAGACAGCGTTCCACGGTTTCCACGACGAATCGCGACGTGGCTGTTAGAACGGGCGGAGTGAACTGCGGTCGGGAGGGTTGAACCGAAGGGGTCGCGGCCCGTGAGCTTGAACATCGTTCAAACCGCCGCGCACAATAGCGGAGGGGTAGCGCGTTGCGAAGAGTTTCGCCTGGAAGCGGAACGAGTGTTTGCACGCGGAACCAGGGATGGATGCAGTAGCGTAGCTACGGAAAGCTTCGACGAACTCTACGCCTCGCGAGCGAAAGAGATTTCATTTGTTCGCATTCCCCGCCGGACGTGGCTTCGTTCATCGAGCGGGACTTGAAAGGCGGTGAACAAAGCCGAAGAAGGTAAACGTCGATTCGAAGGTAGTCACGAAACAGTGGCCGTGTTCTTTAACGTTATTACTTGGCGCGATTCGACAGGCACTCGGGTCCGTGGAAAAAGGAGTAAAACACCCCCTCTTGCTATCGGACGGAAACGACTACGCCACTGGCCGCGGAGAACACACTGAAAGAGGGAAAGAGGGTGGAGAGAGGGCGGCTAACAATGGCCGCCAACCAAAACATCCGATAAATCTAACCGGCCTGGACCTCAAGCCCCGAGGGGTTTTAAACTCTCTCACCCCCCCGAACACCGTCGACGCGGAGGCAACCCTTACATTACGCTACACTCGCCGGAAAAGGGAGCCATGCCGTGTGCCATTGCAGCGTGGCGGCACGGAGGGTGGCGAAGGAGGAGAGGGTTAGCCTAGAGCAGCGGTTCCGCGCGAGAAGAAGGGTGTGGGGTGATATGCGACCCACGAAAAACCAAACTGAGAGAAATCCCGTCGGCTCACCCCTTTTCGCCCCGGACGTTCCTCCCTCGAGTCCCTTATACCTACGTGCCGCCCCGACGCCCTCCCGACGTCGAAACCGTAACGAGATCCGCCGCGAGTGAGCGGTCAAGTAGCTTTTCGCCGGAATTTCGACGAATTTGTTCGGCGGTCGCGTTGGTAATTTATCTCGCAGCACCCCGCGCGCAACACTCGCCACCGAAATTCCACGGTGAGGGGCGACACGACCCGTTGCCGAATTTATTTCGGAGCCCGGCGAAATTTAAGCGACACTCAAGTTCCCCGGCGACGCGTGACCCAATTCCGCTATCCGCGGCAACTCGATAAACGTCTGTTTGGATAAACAGCGGGGAAGAAAAACGAAAGGAGAGGCGGACGCGCGATCGCGCAACCTCGTCCCCCGTCGAAATCCCTCGCGCAGTCTATTTTCTCGCGGTCCAGAACGACACGAGAACCCGGGGATCGTGGAATTCCTACCACCGCGCGGATAAACAGAGAGACCAGGATTGACGTCAGGGATCTGGTTCCCGCCGAAGTGGCGAGGAAAAAATCTTGGACCGTGGGAGGGGCAGGAAACGAATCGGAACGAGGTCACGGGACGAGTTTGTTGGTGTCTGAACATTCCCGCTCGACGAACCCAGAATTCGTCGAGCTCTCCTAGCGAAAGGGAAGGAAAGCGTCGGTTCGAGCACCCAGCAGCTTCGTCAAACTGAAAACTACCCCTAACGGATTGGACTAAGGTCGGGACCAGATATATTGGCCGGTGAATTCGTTTTCGCAGCTAACGCACACCTATTCTGATGTGTGTATCTCTACGCTAAGAGCTCGGTTTGACCTACACGTTAAGAGCTCGGCGCTATCCCCACCACTTCTGGCGCACTCTTTTTCTGGCAAGGTGAGAACGAGTCAGAAAACGTTGAGAATAGAAGAATACTCCTCACGAAACTCACCGGCCAATATATCTGGCCCCGACCTTAGAATATATCGTCGGAGGGAAACGTACACGCGCTAAGAAACTCGATTCTCAGTCGCGACGGTGCACGTATCGAGAGTTAAACGGCGATTGCAATTTAGGGGTTCCTTCACACTCATCCTTAATCAGCCGCGCGAGCTGTTTCGTCTACTTAAGTAGTATCTCCTCCAAACGGCGAACCACGTTTTCTCGTTTGAAGAATGTCGATAGCTCCTAAAGTGCGCGCACCGAGCGCACGCGTGCGTGCACCGTCATCGTCACGGTTTTTCAGCGGCCGTCGAGGTTCTTCTCGCTCCCGGAGACTCAAAGTGTGCCGCGAGGAGTTTCAGCGAGATTTTACCGCGGAACTTTTCCATTAGTTTCGTCCGCGGTAAGTCTATTCCACTGTTCTATTCTTAGCGGTTCTTTTCAGAGTTTAAATACCTTTGTAGGGAATCCCGTGGAATTATGGAGATTAAAGTTTCGGCGGGAAAATTCCGGACAAAGGGAGGAGCGCGTAAATCGAGAACGGGATCGTTGCGTGGGTGGTCCTATTAACGAACTGCTAGGAAATAGTCATTATTAATAACTGGACGTATCCTGCAACAAAATTTATCCCGCGCTTCCTGCCGGTCGTTTAATTCAGTCACCGATATCGGTGTTACATTCAAAAACGTGTTGCCCGGCGGTGGAGGCAGACGCGGCCGCAGAGAGACCCGTCGAGGGGAAAGATTATGAATGCATAAATCAAAAATTAGCATTAACGATTCATTATTAACAGTCGGGCTGCGCGGTCGAGATAAAATTTATCCACCCCGGTTTCCGTATTTCGATTAATTAATGCGGTTCACGGCCGTTTTTAAAAACAGTATTAACGCGCCGCCACGCGGAACCGACTGACGATTTAACAAATGGAAACTGTATCGAAACGAAGGGGCAACGAGGGAGGAGAATACGCGGGATATTCGGGGGGAGAAGAATTACGTGAAACGCTTTCTGGTTCCTTTCAACGATGCGAGGATCGCAAAATTTCAAGATTCAACTGCACTTTTCTTCGGAGGATGAATGACCTAATTGCAGTAATTGCACGCGCAAGGAATCCGAGACCGTTACGTGCGACTACACATTAACGAAACGCGTTTCCACTTCTGACCCTCTTCTCACGAACGCAACACCCTGCCAACTACATAAGTGGTTCAACATCGCCCTTTCCGTACTTCGGACTGTCTTGCTCAACCATATCATTGCATCATTACTGTTACTACCTACCCCCACTCTCCGCCTAGCAACCCTTACTGTGCTCGAGATTAAACTCGCGATCGCGCCGAAGTCCACAATTATCCTCTCCCCTTATTTATTTACCCAGCGTCGTGTCCGACTGTGTTCGGCGCAACAAAGACGCGTTATTATTATTGAAAGAAAGGGCAAAAGGTGGGGGAGAGAGGGGAGGAAGAGAAAAGGAAGCGAAGGCTTTCTTCAGAGCGCAACTCCGTGTCCGCTCCACCTTCTCTCTTCGCGGATCCGCCGGTGTTCTCGTGGCTCGGTACGTGGGCGGAAGGAAGAGGTCCAGATGAGAGAGGAGAGAACGAAGAGAGGGAGAGACAGGTTGGAGAGAGTAACTCGCGGCTGCCATGGTTACCGTCGCATTCCCGCCTCGCCTCGTTGCCATGGAGACGCCTCTCATCTCTCTTTCACCTTCATTTGCCCTCTGTTCGTCTCCTTCGTCCTCCCAGCGCGCGGGTCCCTTTCCCTCCGAGCGCCACGCCGATTCCCCTCTCTCTTTCGCCCTCCCTCCTCCCTCCCCCGGCCCTCCTCTGGCCCTCTGACCCGGCTCACCAGCGCGAGTCAGCTCGCCGAGCTTCTCTCTACCTCCGGCATTCGCTCATATTCCCTCCGATTCCTTCGAGCGAAGAGGAAGAGGGCAGAGAGAAAGCGGAACACCGCGACAGCGGAGAAAGGAGGGAAGGGGCGGGCATGCGCGATACTCCTGTCTTCCACGTCGAGGACGAGGGACTCACCGACGTCCCTCGGAATCGTTCGATTAGTTATCGACTGAAAGTGATTTACGTCCTCTTATCGGCCGGCTCCTTGGCGGCCGCGTAATTTAATTAAAGTGGAAATCGAGGATAGGCAACATCTCGCGAGCGTTTCCGCGGGAATTAGACGGGCATAGGCGACGAGTTACTTGGCTGCTCACGGGCCGAGAAAAAAAGAACGAATATTCTCTCACCTACACGCATTCGCAGGAGGATCCCACCCACATCGTCGAACGTTCCATGGAAGAAATCTACCCCACCCCTTTCCATCGTCTGCTGCAAATCCGTCCCCGTCGCGTATTTCAAAACAGAGAATAATCACGGCATAACGCGCGATAGCGGAATAGATGGCGGGCGTGTACGCGCCGCGATAGACAGGCGGAGGTGTAAGCGGCTTGTTTTATAAGCCCCGATTCTGATTGGCCGTCGCGTCACCCGATATCAATATTTATTCAACGCGGCGAATGCCCGAGGCACGATTAAAACTTGTTTATGCCGCGAACGATTGCGCTCCTCCCACCGTGGGGGCGCTCGTATCGCGTAGTGTGCGCTCGCACACACGCCGAGCCAAGAGTGCGTATATCCCGACTCCCCCCACCACTTTCCCGCGTTTCCTCACCCTTCGATACTTCGATTTTCTCGCGCGATCCACCGTCCACCGGTCGCCGTCGATTAATCCGCGCCGATCGACGCCCGGCTAAACGCGAGGCGGCAACGCGTCTACGCGCGCGCCGACTCGCGAGCCGCGCTCGCGATTAATGCGAGCGCCACGGCCGTTGAACAAGGCGAGGCGTCCCGTTTAATTAAGGATAACGTACGAGGAGCGGGCGAAATTCAACGGGAGATCGGCTCGAGCGTCGTGGAATGCGCGCGGGCAAAGTGCGCGCCACGCTCGGCCCGACCCCGGGCCATATTTCGCGAAGATATTCAATTTAGGAAGGGCTGAAAGTTCCGACAGAGAGCGAGGTGAGAGAAGACAGAGAGAGTTTCGTTAGACTTACCGGGACTACCGAGGAAGACGGAAGAGTAAAGAACGCCACGACGCGCGTCGCTCGCCGCTCGCTGCGCGTCCGGCGGCGAACTCCATTCCCTACGCGGACACCATTTACCTGAAGCAAAGAAAAAAACAACGACACTTAAAATCACTGCCACGCACAATCACACATCAAACAACGCCCTCGACCGGTTCCTCGCGGAATCGCGCGAAGAACCGTGGGGCAGGTCGGGCGGGTGGGGGACGATCGAATTTGCATCGTAACGGGGTGAACGATGGCCCAGAAAACGAGTCCCGAGTGAACGAGGAGCGAGTTCGTGGGTCGCCACTCGGGGGCTAATGAAATGCATAAATCGATGACAGAAAGGTAACCGCACGGGCCACGGTATATGTTCCCGTGGAAAAATAAACGGTAGGTATCGCGCAAAATTCCCCGCGGAACAGTTATCACGCGGACACGGGCTACGTATGCGACCGAAAGAATGCAAAAACGGCCGATACAAAGGAGCCAAAGAATTCGTGATCGTTTGCATCACGACTTCGACCGGGAGATCCTATCGCGTGCTGCTCCATATATATTCCCGTTATTTCTTTCCTTCTTTTTCCCGGCTGACCAGAGAACCTGGCAGGTTCCTGGCAGGTTCCTGCCAGGTTCCCTGGCATGCGATCTCACCCCTGCCGCGGCCTCCCCGGCCAAGAATGATCGTGCAATTATAATAATTAGATAAACGCGCGCGAGGAGCTTGTTGCGCTAAGAGCAGCCACTCGCTCAAACCCCGCGTTCGCCGCCTACCGTAACGCGCATAATGAACTCGCGGCGACGCGACGCGAGAGAATATAAACCCCGTGGCGTGTTCGTCGATGAGCCCCGATCAGATTCCCAATTAAACGTCGCCGATCAAACGCTCTGACCGTGAGCTTCCTCTGGAACCATCTCCGCGGCTTATTCTCCGAGAGGGTTGGCTTTCGAGTAGACAATTCTCTCGCTAGTAGGTACCAATTGCGCGCGTCTTCGTTACTGTTGCCTGTGTGTTGCTGCGGAATCTCCGAGCCGCAGCCACGACGAGAATTGACGCGACAGTGGTTCAGGGACAACGGAGGAACGTAATTGAGACGCTGGGGCCAGCGACGCGATTAACGCGGCAGCCAAGAGACTGATTTATAAGGCGGGCAGAAAGTACGGGACTCGTATACCGAGGTATTGCAATTTTCCGGATGCGAAAATAGGAAAGGTATCTACTTTATTTCCGCGGAGATCCCGGCTGAATGAGGATACACGGTAAGAAAGGGTGGGCGCCGGGGGATAAGAGTAAGCCGCGGAGCGAAGTAATTTCACACGAGAGAGAGAAGGGTCTTGCCGGGGCCAGCGACGGATCCAAGCTCTATAGTCTTATCTTGGAAATATGGCGACCATCCCCCTGGCGAAAATTATATTCCTGGAGAGCTGAAGACTTTGCTTCGAGGCTTCACCGTGATAGCAGGTGTCCCTCAGGCGTCCATACTCCATTCGCTGAGCGACAACCACAAATCTTTTGCTCCCCGAAGAGATCTTAATTAATTACCAGGGACCATCTTGCTGGTGGTATCGATGGGAAAGCGTGTTTGCACGAGAAACATGCTGGAACGACGATTTAATAGCTAGGCACGGCCCAGGAGGCTAATGGATTTAAAAAGACGGCCAAGATTCTAATTCCAGGGCCCGACTAGCAGGCGCGTTTAACGCTACGGTTATGGTTAGTCGCGTTAATTTGTGGCCCGGCCAAATGACAGGGCCGAGCCAGTGATTCGAAAGTGATGGTTAGCCCTGGAGCTCGAGGGACAGCCGGATTATTCGCGTTGATGGTGAGGAGGTTAGAGACCCGGCAACGCCTAACTCACGATCTACCTAGACGAATGAATTCCTGGGGATGGAGTTTGTGACACACCCTCGGTGAAACAGGGACGACGAGATGGTCGCGAGAAAAGATAGCTGAACGGCGAAAGCGAGACTGGGCAACGTCGCGAGACCCGTCATCGGAGAAAGCGATGATGATCTCGTCTATGGAATCCAAGCGTTTCTATGCTCGCTGCTGAGGAACGAATCAGGAACGAGCGAGTGAACTATAGATCAGGATTATTCGAAGCCGGTCGGTTTCGTTGCCGACCCATTAGACGCCGGCAAACGGTCCCGTCACAATTACGCCCGGAGTCCTCGATGAAACGGGACTCCGGGATACCTGTAGAATCCTAGAGCGGAGGTGGAGCGGCCGGCAAGAAATTTATAGCCGCTAAGAGACAGGGTGTAATCATACGCGTCACCCCGTCAACCCTATAACCGTGATTTATCGTGGGAATTCTGAAAGACGTTCTGGAATTCCCGCAATGCTTACGGTCAAATGCCGTGGATTCCGTCCTGCGGCCACTTTCTGCCCCCACGCGTCAGCGTAATTTTTCATATTTTATGGCAGCCTAGCGATCTCTGTGCACGCAGAAGCTCGTGATACCTACACTCTTGTTTTTCCACCTAGGTATCTACCAACGTGTAACCCCCTTTTCACTGTTCATCGTTGGCATTGGCCGTCGCGAGACGCTATCCATTACGCTTCTATTGTCATAGCGTGTTACCGAACCGCCGATTGAACGTTTGCGCGTGACAATCGAGCCGCGGCCGTGTAATTGAATTCGAGGAAAGTTCATGGCGGCGTGGCGGATACGAGAGCGACGATCTGAATTCATCGAGGCGCTCGGAACCACGTCATGAATTATTCCGAACCCCTTGAAACTTTAATCACGGCCGATTCCGTGGTTTCTGAGGAGAGCAATCGTCGCATCTGGAAACGAGCACGAAGCTCATCCCGCGAGCGGGGAGGCTCGTTTAAGTGGCATCAAGTGAGACGTCTCTTTTGAACGATCGCTCTGGCTAAATTGCGGGTTAACTTCGGAGTTCGCGTGTTAGCGACAGTCATGCCACGCGGTCGAGTCATGTAGCGGATGAGACCGTAGCGAGGAGGACGAGAGGTGGACGATTCGGGCGTGATCCGAGACCGAGGAGCCAAGCCGATACAAGCCGAGGCCCGCTGAGAGTTTATTTTTACGGGCCGCGCGCATGCACGATTGTAAATTGGACCGTAATTCGGCCAGCCACGGATCCCTCATCGGCGCGATATCTGGCCCCGGTGTCCGCCACTGATTCATCTGTGTTAACAACACTGTCGTGCTTCCATTTCGCGGGCGGTTCGTTGAACCTTTTCGTCGGCCAATCTCTCGGATATTCTCAATTACAATCCCGCTTCTTCGTTTTGTAGTCTGTCATCGGCTTCGTAATTCGTTTGGAATCTTGCTTAACTAGGGATTACTTGACCCCGCGCGATCCGTGGTGGCCAGCTCTCTTGTACATCGTGGTTTCGAAGTTTCCAAGCGGACTTATCACGCCGCGACCGCAGCTTTCCGTTTTATTAAACGGCCTGTCTGCGCGCATCCGCGGGACCACGCGGAACGAGTTCCGTGGCGGGTGGACTTGCTGGCGACCGCTCTTCGGCGTCCGAAGAATGCGCGCATGAGGCCAGATAAGGATCTAGGCGTGGGCGTAACGCGGTATCCATCAGCCGCTGGAGGCATAGACGAGATTGCAGGCCGGATATAGATACATTCCCAATAACCCCATCGTATTGGGGTTGCGTCCTCGGTATAAATAAATCAATATAACCTGCCGCTACTCTCAGACGCCGCCCTCTTTCGCCGTAAGGAAGTGACGTATGAGACTCGTATCCACGGAACGAGGGTTGAGGAGGCCACCCTGTTATTTCACAGTTAGGCTCGTCCTACCCCTCCTCGCGGCACCTTCAACCTTCTTCCACACTGGAGTCTTCTCTATCCAGACCCAACCCGTCCCTAGTCCCGCTACCAAGCGCGCCACGAGTCCCTCGGGAAGCTTTTGTCCTCGAGCTGTAAGCGACTTCCTGACAGGCCAAGTTTGCACCTGCTCTCCTTCTGCCGCCGCGCCGCTTGTATCTCTCTCCGCCCGTTTCCTCGCCCGTCCTTCCCTGTTCCTCCACCTCCGCTCCCTCTTTCCCTCGTAACCTCCGTCTAACCTTAACACGTCGGTCCGTACCACCCACCGGCGTTGCCAGAAGAAAATTTATTCGAGATGGGTATCCTCGATCTTTCTCTCCTCTCCGTTGCCTCTTCGGTCCAAGGTAATCCGTAGATCAGCGGATAAACCGGGCGTGTCGCGTGTACGCCGGCCGAAATTATTTTCGAATAATCCTTCACGTCGGCACCTCGCGGTCGCTCGTCTCAATTATTATACACCGTCGAGGCTGATGGACCTTGTGCTGGTTCCTTTGTCCAGCTGGGAGGAGGAAGAATGCTTGACGATGACTTCGGTCACTTCGGTATATCAGTCACCTAATGTTTCTAGCGTTTCTAATTGCACTTAGAAGTTCCTATTGGACCCAGCAATGCCTGCGATAGCACCGAGTAAACGGTCAGACGTTTCCACGGCGCGCGTCTGTTGGAAGAGGTTCTCGGTGTCGCTCGTGTTTTCTGTTCGCGGCCAGAAACGGTGTCTTTCTCGGCGGGGGGCGCCGGACGGCCGTCCGCAGATGTTCGAGACGCCAGGAGATTAATGACGCCCGATAAACGTAATTTGTTGCGAGCCGCGGAGGACTCGTCGTCCGGCGCCTTCGTCTTTCGAATTCAAATTGATAAACAGAACGCGCACTTTGTAATGGCCGGCTGTCGGATGAGCCGGACGACTTCACTGACCGGCCGGCATAGTAATTAATTTTAAGCAGCACGCCGCGCGATTTTCGCTATCTCGCCACCTTCCGTTCCCCAGCTGGCCGCAACAGGGACACCCTCGCCGCGGCAGGATTCCCCCTGTCCTCTCCTTTCTTTCTATCCGCGCGGCGTGGCGTGATAATTCAATTACGAGGCGTGTGCCCGCGACTCTCGCAGCCGAACGATTTGTCCGCGTCGAAAGCTCGGCGTCCCGAGCCCACGGACCGTGCCCGTCCCTCTGCCACGGATCTCAGGCCCGAGTCGTAAAAGAGTATAATCGCGGTGATCTGGCATAATAGCACGCTGGATGGAGCCTCGAAAAGAAGCAGCCGACAGCGGAGTGGGTGGCGCAAACGAGGCGGTTAACTAGCGGGAAATGAAAACGCAACGGGGTCGATACGAAGGCGATAGCCGCGACACGCGCGCACAAACAGGCGAACGTTATTAAGAGGAATAAAGATAAGGGCGCGGAGCTAGTCGATCCGCTTCTGAGCGTATCGCGGCCAACGCAAACACGCGGAAGCGCGCGGCGTTCTGCCTCGCGGACGCGGCTGACGAGCGGCAGAAACGGCCTGTCGCTCGAACGCGCGATTACCATTAAACGGGTAATGAAAACGGACCCCAAAGGAACCTGGTCGCCGATGATAACATCGAACAAAGGTGTTAACGTAATTCAACGGGGACAGGTGGGAGCATCCGGCCACGGTGCTCGCGCCACCGCGTCCGCGACTTCCTCCATAAAACGCAATTCCACAATTAACACTCTTTCCCGCGGCGACAGTCGAATTTACACTGGCACTTAGCAGCGCCACGGCGGCTCATTCGCTCAACTTTTATGCGCTAGAGTCTAGACGAGGGGGAGAGATTAGGGTTAGGGCTGCGAAGCGAAACGAAAGAAGCTCGCGCTATATTCGGTTGGAAATTCTTGAGAGTATTCGGGATTAATGAGAGCTACCCAGCTAGCGAGCTTTCAATGTCGGCTTAATCCTTTTTCGAACGGAGCTATGCTAGAAATGCCCAACTGCTCGTAGGCGTAGGTACGCGCAACATCTATTCCGGATTCGCGAGGCGAATACCCACCATCGAAACCGCGGTCGGTTTCCATTGTAACAACAAACGAAGGGTGAATTATCGTCGCGTCGACGGAAGAAAACGGGGCCGAGGGAAATTCTCCTCGGATCCGCGCGTCGGTTCCCTATCCGTATCCACGTCCGATTGTTCGCCGAGTTATAAACGTAGCCCGCAGCGGAGGCCGTTTGATCGATGGCAGCCAAAAGCCAGTCGGCGCAACCGGAGGAGGATGAGGAGGAGGGGGGGAGGGTGGAAGAGAAGAGCCGTGGAGGCCGGGGAGGTAGGAAGAGGGAAACGTGAACGAGGGAGGTCGAAACGGAACACAGAAGGTCGGAGGTGGTCAGGAATCACGGTGTGACGTCAGCCCCCGTGACTCGTGACACGCGCTGGTTTAATTAGCGCTACAATGCCGAATCCGTGTGCATGTGCAGCCAGAAGGTGGAAACGCGACGGTGGAAAGAGAGGAGGGGACGGGGAGGAAGGAGATGGAGAACGTTGGAAATCGGACGGCGCGGCGGAGAGGACGCAAAGCCGGAGCAAACCACCACCGTGTGCCCTGTTCCCGGCCACGATTCTCTCTTCCTCTCTTTCTGGCACTCTGCCTGCCGACCTACGACCCGCCCCCGGGACCCCGGGACCACGTTCTCCGAATTACCGGTCCCGTCGCTGCAACAGCGGTGCACTTAGCGTAAATTCAGGGCGAATCGACGGCGCTTGACGTCCCCTTTCCCAGACCCCTCAATTTCCTCCCCCGTCGCGTCGGCCTCGGCCACGGCCCTCCTTCCCTGGCAACCGGCAGATCGCGTCTATATCTCGTTTATATACCGATCGTCGAGACGCTTTCCTCCTCCCTCGCTGCGCCGGAATTAATGTTACGTGGAGAAACGGGGCGGCCTGGTCGCGATGGACAGACGGGCCTAGCCTCGACACTTATAGAACGGAACGCTTTTACGCGCGGTTGTCGGTTCGTTTGCTTCGATATTTCAAAACAGCTTCATCAGATATAGGTAGTGATCCTCTAGAGAGTGATCAGAACAACGTGTATCGTCGCTGAATTGGTGTGCCGCCATTTCGGTCAAAAGCGGAAGTAGACAGATGATGAAACTGTAAAAAGGAAAGAGACAGAAATACGGATAGAAAGAGATAGATAAACAATCACTTTGGAAAGCAGACGATTTAATGAATGTTTAGGTTAGGTTATTTCCGGTTTTGCCCGAAATGACTGCGGTTATACCGATCACTCCTTAGAGGATCACTAGATATAGGTATCGGTGCAGAAGAACCTAACAATGAGCGGAATAAACATAGAACACGCGCTGAACACTGAAGCATCAGATCTGTCCGATCGTGAGATCAAACATTAATTAAAGTATCGCGAGGCAGTAACGCATCTCAATCATTGACGGCCATTTTAAGAGGTGTCTCGAGTGCAGAAACTAATTCCCGATAGTCGAGAGATAGAAAGTTTTTCTTCGAACACGCGGAGGAGTCGCAGGCTGACGTGGCTGCACAGGCGAGCATATGTCCTCGGCCAGCGCGACACACGGCCGAGATAGGAGAGATTTAAAATGTTGCGGCAGGTCGGGAGGACTAAATGATGATAAACTATCTCGCCGGGTCCCGGTAGACTGACCCTGCGCACCGGCTTGAATTACAGCCGAGAAACAAAACAAAACCGCTCTCGTCGCTGGCCGCAGCTCCGGCGGGAACAAGTAAAACACATCAGCGCCGGAGCTGACCAAGACGCAAAACAACTGGCAACTCTGGTCGATCGTTTCCACGGATTTTCTGTTACCGTGCTTTCTTCCGAGGCATCGATCAACCGACCGTGAAAAGGATTGAAGACGCTACTGTGTATCCCTGCAGCGAAATCTTGGAGTTAGAAACTCTTCGTTATTTATAATAATTTGTGGGAATGTTGGGCGCGTCCGCAGAGCAATGGTTTACTCAGAAATTAGTGATTCTTCGCGTGGGAAAATCATTTGATACATAATTTGTTGGACAAATTGCAGTTCCGCGAAAGATATCCAACGTTAATTAATGAGAGGCGTGAATGGAGAGTACATACATGCATCCGAAACGGAACGGAGTGCAACAAACCCGTGATTCATTAAGTTAAACTTACAAAAACCACGAGAGAAACGCTTGTAACCCAAATATTGTATTTGGCGGAACGCCCACTATAAATTTGGAGCGAGCGATGCAGAAAGCAGGCCAGTAATTAAAAACACAAATTACTTAAAAGCCATTTGCACCTTCCTGCGCTCTACGTGTCGCTGTATCGAATACGGTAGAGGAAAAAATGGCCCCTTACAAAGTAACTCGAAATATCGATAGCCTGCATCGAGCGTGGTCGATACATCGCCATAAAGCTTCGCTCGCGCGATCATGGCCGTTACTTTTCTCTCTCTGTGCGCTCGCTCGAATTCACCAACCCCCTCGGCCGCCCGTCGCCCCTCGTTTCTCCCGGATTATTAATTCCCTCGTTAAAATCCGACCCGCGGCGTCGCCACGGTTTGTTATTTACGAACGAAAATTGTAAATACGAGCGGTCCGGCGGGCGTATCGACGCGCGACCACTCCCGCGGCCGCGGGCAATTAATAATCGCATCGGAGCTAATTAAATCCGGAAAACATGCAAATGCACCGGTGTTTATATTTCAAAGGGACGAGCGATCGCGCTGCGTAGTACAAACGCATGCATGACGGAAGAGGTTGGGGGGCGAGGACTGCCCAAGGGATTCGATTACGAATTGCCCATAAAAATCCATAAAACACGATTACGCTCTATTAATGGCATTATTCCCAGCCGTCGGTTGAGGTAATAATCCCACCAGCAGGGCCAATTCGAGAATAAAGAATTCATAACCTATATTCTAAGACTCTGTGCATCAAGAAACATGGCGTGTTGCTTGTCAGCGTCAATTAGCGCGGGAAACGCGAACACTTCTCGTCTGATTAATTCTCTATCTTCGAGTCTTTACGTGTCTTTAATATTAAACAGCGTAAGTGACGATTATCTACAGAATTTGACGAGAATACGGACGAACATCCATCGGACTACTAATCCCAGATATTTGTGGAAGTCTCGAGCACTCGTATCCACGCGACAAACACCATATTCACCATTAAGTAAAAGCACTGAATTTTTCGTGATACTTATACGTAAAGAGAGTCGATCGCGCCTTACTCGTGCTGCCAACTACTGGCCGGCGCGGTAACTATCCGCTGATCCAACCTGAGCGCCGCGTGTCGGCGAGTTATCCAACTATCGTGTTTCTTTGGCGACGGTCTCTTCGTTTCTCGCGGTGATTACGTGATCGTTGTGTTGTGAATGTTTAATCCGGGACTTTGCAATAAATTGTTTAAGCCAGGAAAAGGATGACCGGTGGACGGGGGAGGGGCGGGTAAAGGGGAAGGACGATAGGATCGCAGGTAACCCCGGGAACGGGTTCACTTTTTTCCCGGGTAATTGCGTCGTTAGAGGCGGGGGCAATTAAGACGCAAGGAATCGAGCAACAATCACGTTTACGAGGCTGCCGTTTTGCCACCGGTGTATTGATCCACGACGCTAGTAGTAGAAGGGAATGGTCGGTTAGTGGGTGGAGGGCGGGAAAAAGAAGGAAGAAAGACGAACAGGGGAACGAGAACGCCTAGCATAAAGCTACAGCGACAATGTTTTCCTCGGATCGAGAGCCTACCAGTGTTTGTCGATTGAAGAATTCTCCAAATCATTTAAGCTCCACTGTATTCATGTATATTTAACTGTGCACTTGAAACAGGATTGAGTACAAATCGAGTGGCTCGATAAATCCGAGCAGCCGAATTTTTTCGAGTAGATCGAACTTTTTCGACCGGCCATTATTTACATTCCAGTAGATAAACGTAACCTAAAATATTCGAAACATTCGTATTGCCCGAAACGTTCAAGTTTCAAGCTTGAAGCTGCTCGAAGTACATTCGAGCTACTCGGGTTTATCGAGCTACTCGGTTTTTACGGGTACTCGGCTCGGCTTGGTCCGAACTTCAAGCTACTCGAATATAGTCTTCGCTATCCATCTAGTGGGGAAATCGATTAGCAGGGACGTTCAGTTGTTTCGATCTCATTGTGAGAGACGTTCGAGCGAAGTGATATTTGCGAACTTGAGGTTAGGTATATTGTAGGTATGTAAAATCTCAGTTTTAGTATATAGAAAGTGATAAAATCAAACGATCGTATTGACCCTGCCATATGCACGTCGCCCTTCCTATAATCGAAACAAAATAATCCACTTTGAAGTGTTGTCTATACTCCAAATCATGTTAGAATAGACCTGCCGACCGACGAGTTTAGATCGATTCTGCGCATGTTGGCGCAGTCAATTGGTTACTATTGGCTATACATGAAACAAATGCTCCCTTGGAACCAATGAGCTCATTCTACATGCGCGAAAAGGTCTATTCTAACATGACTTAGAGTATAGGTTCCTACATAACCTATATGTAGGTACTGCACACTAGATTCTTGATATTTGTAAAATACAAACTTGCGAAAGCATTTCGCACCGTTTTTCCTATACAATATAGTCAAACATCTAACACGCAGTTGAAAAGCCTTAGTACAGGCTTTAATGTCATAGAGCAGATATTACAAAAAAAGCGGTCAGCCCTTCGTAAGGACGGCGGAGCGCGTCGTCAAAGGGAGAGGCTACCATTCAAGGTAGCACGGCGGCCATAAAAAGAGTGTATATCGAGGCGGGTGCATAAGGTGCGTGCACGCTCCGCAAGGTATTACACACGAAGTGCACCGTGCATTGGCAGGTAAGCAGCAGAACCGGTGGGGAGGGTAAATACGGAGGCCAGAAAGAGGAAGAAGGAGAGAGCGATAGAGGGAGAGAGGTGGGTTCACCTCGACGGACATGGCGGCACAGCGGCGAATCAAACGATATCGGGCTTCTGGATTAATTTATGCACCGTGGCTTGTTAAAACGCGAGACACAAAGGCTTCGCCGACGCTGCATTCTTACGGCTCACCTTAGGTCCACCCGCCAATCAATTCGCCTCGGCCCTGCCTTTCGTGTATTTATTCGCGCGTAATAGCGTTCATGCTTCCCGTAATGAAATTACGTCCGGGCTGGCCACTTCTTTGTATCAAAATTACGAAAAGAACCGTTGATATTAACGCGAAACGACGACAGATCGGACCGGCGATACCGCGGCGACATTACCGGGCACCCGGGGTTCTTGCGAACTGCATTAAAAGTTGAAGCGTGCATCGCGCTAGAAGAGTACTCGATATCGAGTTTCCCGGCAAACAACTTCCTCGAGCAACGCCTCGGCGTTCTCCGGTGAAATCGATTAAGGGACTATGTAGACAGATGTAGGTACGTAGCTTGCCAGCAACGACGCGACCGTGTCTTTCTTGTCACCGCAAGTTGAAAACAGATAGCCTGTCGTAAATAGACCTTCAATTATTTCGCCAGCTGGAATTCAACCGTTTTCAACTACCGCCTCGTTTCTTTCCCCCCCGCGGCGAGAAAACCTCGAGGTCTATTTATCCCCGACAGCGCACGGGCGCAAACAGCAATGGGAGCTTTATCAACGCTCCGCGGTATCGTCAGCGCTGATCGCGGACGCAACGGAACTCGCGGGTATCCTTCCGCCGTCCATTTCCCTCGATCTAAAAACCGTTGCGCGGGATTTTGCAGCGTTCTTCCGTCTTTCGTGAGAAAGAATCCCGACCGTGCTCGCGTATCCTCCCCGGCATTAATTACTTTCGCGGCGGAAAGGATCCGCTGAGCGATATCGCGGCCGCTGCAACGGTGATACCTTTCCGTTCCGTCTGCGACCCACACATCCACCCACGGTTCCCCGGTTCTTTTGGTTCGATTTCTCCGTTTCTCTCGGCGGGATGCAATTTACCGAATTGTTTTTAAATCCCTCGGGCGGCGCGACGTCGGAAGAGGAGGAAAACGCGCGGCGCGCTGCGGGAAAAAGAAAGAAGAGAAGGGTAGGATGAAGGAAAGGGAGGCGGAGGAACGAGGTTGGCGGCCGCCATGGCGTCAGCTGTTTTGTCCCGGAGGCGCCCCCCACCCCGTTTCTTTATGTTTCTTTGCCCGGAAGCCGCCGTGTTCCGATATCGCCCCCGATACAACGCTCGCGCGTCTTTTCTATACTCCAATACCTATCCGCACAGGGGCGTGCATGCAGTGGAGGCCAAAAGCAACTTCGGGGTTGATATTTTTATACGGGGCGCGGCGACTCACTTGTACACATACTCCCGCATACTTCCCGCTGCTTTTCAACTCGCGAGTGATTTTTACTTAGGTTTCTCGTTATCGTTCATCCTCGAAATCACGACTCTATTGTAAAATAGCTCGCCTCTATATCCATTGTCGAATGGACGTTTATCGAACCGAAAAGCGCGATTCGTGGAACAATTTTCCAAGAAATACCGCGGGAACTATTCCCAACCGGAGCGTTTTACGATCAGCCGTTTCTGGCTAATAAATTCTACGGAGCGCAATTATCGATAGAAAGTTATATCGGCGGCATTACCGCGAAACAGTTGAATTCAGCAGTTTCGATTATTAGCCGTCGCTGGGAGATTCGGTGGGGCGAAAAATTTGCCGGTCGGCGAAAGACAGCCGGGGAGTATTGCGGATCCGTGTTACATGGCATTGTACGTACGTTCGACTTGAACCAGTTTCGATAAATAGACGCGTGTCTCCGGATACGCGCGTGCACAGGCCCATCACGTGACTGACACAGCGCGTTAAGTCGCGCGTCGACTATCAGCGAAGCAACACGACAGGTGCGCGTCGATAACGGCGTCGACAATAATTGCAAATCGTAGCCGGTGACCGTGCCCGTCGTGTCGATCAAGATCCGAATAATATGGTCGGGCGACGCGGCAGCGTTTCCATTATGTAACGGACGATAAACGATCGCGTTAAGCGCGAGGATCCCTCTTCCCACGTAGGTGCTCGTATATTCCAATCCCTTCCGCGGAAGTTAACGCGCCGCGCGCGGACCGGCAGAGGCAAGATGTCGATTGGAGGACTTAATCCAACCGATACCTCCGGCGATTATGCGGCGCGTGCAATTTAAATCGCGGGTATACGAGCGATTAGTAAGTACCTGCTCACGCTACGGGAAATACAAAAGATCGTGTAAAAGATCGACGAGACCTGACGTCGACGTCTAACCCCAAATGAAATTCTACAAAGTAACTCTTCTATGCACTCTGTTTTTGCGCCAACTACTAGGCGTGGTGATGAACTGGCTGTGCCTGCTCATCGGTCGGTCAAATTTACGGCATCTTTCTCCTACTTATCCTGCTTCTATTATAATTCTCTTCCTCTGGAAATTCGTTCTTTGTCTTCTTTTCCTGCTTTTAAATGTGCTGCCCGTTCCTTTATCCCTGTCCACTATATGTAGCTCCCCTTGTCTCTTGTCCTTCCCATGCTTGTTTTTCTCGCTATTCTGTTTTATATAGCTAATTTTAGTTATAATATTTCCTGCTTTGGGGTTAGGTTGCAAATCAGCAGTTATGCTGAACCTCGCCCTTTTATCCCTTAATTCATGTGAATTTGAGATGAATAAAGACAAATTATTATTATTATTATTATTATTATAATGTATTTCTCCCGTCGAATGAAATGCCGATTTTGAGTCTCTGGAAGGATGCCTCGGATTTCGTTGAAACCCTTGGAAGAATTACGAGTCGACGATTCGCGGCGGTTTCCTTTGATCCGCGTAATCTGGATCGCGATTAAAACGCGAGAATACCAGCGTCGAGTTGGAAACGTTGGACGGTCGCCGACGCTAGGCCGTCGGGAAAGGGTGGAGACGGGTCGAGGGGAAGACAAAGAGGGGCAGGCCGGGTAACAGTAACGACGTCGACAGGGTTGCGCGGAGGGAAACTCCCGTCGGAGTCTCCTCCGGCAGCGAAGAGGGATGGAAACGGGAATACGATTGGTTTGTGAGGGTCGCCATTCACGGGGGTCGCCGGTGCCGTTTGGAGTCTGCGCTCTTCCTTGATCCTGAGAGAAGCATTTCGCTCGTTTCCACCGAGAGACACGAGGAAAGAGGACGGAGTCCGGGGGAGAGGGTTGGCGGTGGAAGATCCTCTTCGACGAAGCCCGTGGAGCCTGGGAGCCGGAGCGAGAGGAGCAGACACGGGAGCCGAGGAACAAGGGCGAAAGAGGAAGAGAGCAAACCAGCCCGGTTGTTGGACCAACCGGCGCAGCATGACGGACGTCGCGACGCCCTACGTCACCTTTATCGCCGACGCCCTTCTACGCCACCTTCTTATTTCGCTTTGCTCCCTCTGAACGGCAGAAAGAAGCGATGCCGTGCTTTTTTATTGGGTTAGATTGGAGTAAAGCGACGCTTCGCTCTCTGCCTAGCGTTACAGCGCTCGGAATTATCGTAAAAGAAAGAGTGCGAGGCTGTATACACCCCGCGCGTGCAACGGAAGGGTGAAAGGCAGCGGGAGCTTTGCCGGAGTGCCTCTTGACGCGCCACCGCCGGGAATTACGGTCACAATGTCGAGAACGGTGTACGAATTCTTTTATAGCTCGTTACTCTAGGTGCAAGGACTTCCCGTAGGTCGGTCACGCTCCCGGCAGAGGGTCGACGCCATGACGCTACACTTAAGACGTTATTTACGACGCCGTTTCGCCGCTAACGTTTCAGTTGAGGCAGGTCCGGCCGCGATAGTCCCTGCTCGATATGTTTATGACGATCCCGGTCGACGGAGGGTTCTATGGAATACGTATTACCGGACCGGGCGTTGATCAAAGAAGGGCGAGGAAGGAAATCGAAGGGAAATCTCCCGGCGACTGATGCCGTTTCAAGGGGAACAAACGAAGACAAGATGCACAGGACCGTGATGGTTCTGCGGGGTCAATAAAGTTCCTCCGAGTAGCGAGGAATGCGAAAAAAAAAGGAGTACACCCTGTAAATATGATCCCGAGGGATCACGCAACTGCGCGAATGCCCTCCCGCGTGCGCTACAAAAGGAAAAACGGAAACGAGGGATCACGACAAGTCGAAATTACATGCACACACGAGAGTTCATTACACTGTTCCTCGTTTAATTAAGCACCACTCTCGCTCCACCTACCTCCCCCACCCGGAGTCGTAACAAAGAGGCATCCGATCTCCGGCTGGTCCCGACGGAACTCTCACGGGGTTCCACGCGATTCGGCCAGACCGCGCCGAAAACAGACAGGAATTATTTCGGGCTGGTCACGTGATCGTATCGACTACGGCATTGTTTTCGCGTGGCCTGCAATTACGCCACCGGGAGTTACGAGCCGTGGGTGGCGAGGTAGCCCCCTTCTAGCAAGACAAGAATGCGAGGAGGTGGGATCAACCGAGGGGAGGTGGCGAGGGGGTTGACAGGTGGAGGGAGAGAAGGCGGCGGGAACGACCGAGCTGTGTATTTAAATTTAAATATAATGCAAATCGCCCGAGATAAGATGAATAATAATTGTAACGGCAGGGGCGGAGAAAAGAGACGCTCCGTCGTCGATAAGCCGAGCGCAACTTTGCAATTACCGGAACGTTCGGTAGCAGCGCTACGTGCGCGCGGACGAATTCATTTCGCCGGTCTGCAAAAAGCTCGGAAGTGGCTCGATCTAAACGATGATACTGAGGGGATACAGTGTCTGCTAGTTAGTCGTACAAGGAGCACGGAGATTTTATCTAGACCCGCGCGTTGCTTCCAGAGGCCCAGTAGAAGGCCAGGGTTCTCATGCTCGCCGCGGGATTCGATAGTAAAATCGTCGGATGGTTTCTGCGTCCCGATGCGACCGCCTCCATTGATCGATTCAGGGTTGAATTCATCATTCATAGCGTTGCCTTGAATCGTTGTTTCCTGCTATATAGCTCTATTAGACGCGGTCGGCTTTCCTCGCGCGGCGGTAGCGTTACAACGCGACGTCGATTGACTCGGCAAAGTTCCCGCGAGGCGAAGTTCTGACAGTAATGAACAATCGATACGGGGTCTAACTATAAACACCACGCAAGAATTGGAGCGGGCTCAAAGTTTAATGCGCCGTGCAAGCTCCAGATCCGAGAAGAGTCTGACAGTTTTGACGAACTTACGTTATCCGTGGCTCGACCGTGTTACCCGAGCTGTTGCGCGCAACGTGTCTCGATAAACGCAAAACTTGTAACATAGAAGAGGCTTCTATTGCTGGATCGCTATTGCGGGAAACTTCTGCGACGACAGAACGCAAGAAAGTAGAAACGGATTTGGGAAGGTCAGATTCGTGGAAGAGATCCGAAAATTTACCAGTCGAGTAAATGAAGAACCGTGAATAATAGATGTAACTTGAGATGCGATTAATTACCGTCCATTTGGGATTCATCTAGATTCGACTGGTCTGGTTTCGCTACTAATTATACCATGAATGAAACCATCTCGGTAGTTGTTAGAGGTGGAGAACTATCGATGGTACTTACGATAGTTATCGATGGTTCTCACTAATAATATTAGAAATTAAATTTGGTATTCTGAATTTCAGCTGTTATTATTTTTCAATTGACTAACCTACGATTTTCAATACCGATAATTATCGATAGTGAAAATAAGTCATCTATAGTTTTCGATAGTGAAAATAAGCCATCTATAGTTTTCGATAGTGAAAATAAGCCATCTATAGTTTTCTATAGTGAAAATAAGCCATCTATAGTTTTCGATAGTGAAAATAAGCCATCTATAGTTTTCGATAGTGAAAATAAGCCATCTATAGATTTCGATAGTGAAAATAAGCCATCTATAGTTTTCGATAGTGAAAATAAGCCATCTATAGTTTTCTATAGTGAGAATAAGTCATCTATAGTTTTCGATAGTGAAAATAAGCCATCTATAGTTTTCGATAGTGAAAATAAGCCAACTATAGTTTTCGATAGTGAAAATAACCCATCTATAGTTTTCCATAGTGAAAATAAGCCATCTATAGTTTTCGATAGTGAAAATAAGCCATCTATAGTTTTCGATAGTGAAAATAAGCCATCTATAGATTTCCATAGTGAAAATAAGTCATCTATAGTTTTCGATAGCGAGAACCCTCGATAACTATCGTAAGTACCATCGATAGTTCTCCACCACTAGTAGTTGTTTTCACAAAGGAACTCGCGGTCAGAGCGGCCTTTACGCAAGGAATGCCAGGGTTCTTGTGCCCTCCCCTCTCGCGATTCATCAGACGTTCATGAGTGGGGAAGCGATTAGAGTCACATACGTTAGAGGGACCAGTCTCCTCGGGGGTGTAGCTTACGTCACAGCTGTCTAACAAGTATGCCTCGACTGGTTTGTGAAAGTGTTCCTAACGACGTCGCGAACAATAACGGCCGTTTCCCTCGGCCGAGCGGCGGAATTAAGAAACAATGCCGCATAAACACGAACGTACGCGCGCGGCCTCGTTACCGGGATAATTAAAACATTAAGGTATTTCAATGCTACCGCGGAAAGATAGGGAACCACCTGTAATCGAATTAAAGACAGCTACGATTCCTCGGAGCGCAATTCCCTACAAGGCGCCGAATTAATTCCTCTCCGATCGCGATTAAAATCTCCCCGTCGACGTTGCGTATCGGGCCGGTAAAGCTGCTGGCTGTTGCTTCTTTCCCGGCGGTCAGAAAAACCGAAAAACCCGCGCCGCGGTGCATGGACGGGTTCGTTAAGTATCCGCCCGGTGCACTCGTGGGCTCGCGTTCACGTGAGAATGCGAGAGCGAACGAGGGTGGCTTCGTGTCGGTGGCCGTCTTCGTCGATCGGCAAGATGGGGGCAGGCCGGGGAGCCGGTGCATCGGAGCGTTGCGCTCTCTAAAAACGTGCCCCGATATTATTCCGCCGCGGAATATCTCCATTCGACCCGGCGCGGCGCGGAGGCTCGGCCGGCAAAAAAGGTGAAATACGAAGAACGAGCGGCGGAGCAAGAGGAGGCGGAGAAAGGGAGAAAAAGGAGACGGAACACGAGAAGAAAAGAGGCGGCGGAGCGCGCGCGCCGTCACGGCACCGGCGCAACAATGCACCCAGAGTGGACGGTAGATACGTAGATATCCGATTAATTCCCATTGAATGTCTTTATTGTATTTAATACCGCCTGGCCGGGGCCTCGTGCAACGGGGACGGGCGGAAAGAAGGCGAACGTCGCGGGCAGAGAAGGACGAGGAGGGAGATAAGACGAAGGTTGCGCGCACCGGGTTCGTACGAAGGCAGATATGGTGCCGGCCATATACAATACACGTGACCGTACACCGAATGCACCGGTGCAGTTGCGCCGCGTCGGCAGGTATCTCGCGCACGTGAGACCGGTGCTCGTGTGGTGCGCGTGTGCGCCCGTGTGCGCGTCCGTCCCGGCCGAGGGGGACTGTCTCTCGGCGGAGTTACATGTATATTTATAATATAATCGCGGATACCGATCTCCGCGGAGAAACGAAAAACTCGGCCCCAAGGACGAGGAGGGGCGGCGAGGGCCCCAAGATAGGAACGGACGGAAGACGGCGGGACGACGCGAGCGCGCTTTTCTTTCAACGCGGCCGAGCTGCTACTCTTTTCCAGCGAGCTGCCGGGCCCGTTTTTGCGCCCCACGTCCGGGCTAGGTGCGAAGCGGCTGCTTCCCGTCGCGAATTCCTTTCCGAAGCGCGCGCTCACGTCAGAGCTGTCGAGGGGCGACGCGTTAATTACTCGCCGCGGAGCTGGCTCGCCCGAGTAAACGTCTGTTAGCGTCGCGGCTCGCGTGATGCCCCGCTATTTTTCACTCGCGCCTCACGCCCTGACAAATTTTTATCCGCCTGGCATCGAAGGGGATCGTACTGACATCCGCCAACGTCTACGAGAATGCGAATTAAAACTGACCCTCTCCCTTCGCGGATACGTCCTTCTTGAACCGCTAATTGTCGATATTTCCAGGAGGAATTGCCTGATATCTGGAATCTAATCGCGAGTGGATCGAGATAAGGATTGAATTCGAAGGATTCTGAGGAATCAAGCGATCTAGAGCAATGTCACGTCTGTGCGCGGGGGCGAGAGGGCTGTTTTCGAGCAGATATAGATTTCAGTCGGCTCGAGAGCAGCCGGCAAAGCGACGGAAAGAGAGAGAGACAGGGAGAGTTCAGGGTCGAGGCATACAGGTGGTCCATAACATAACAGTCACTGCGTTTTATCCGGCAGTAAACCGGGCGGCAGGCGCTCCGGCTCTATGATTTAATACCCCAAACCCTTCCCTCTCCGCACCCCTTACGACCGCCCCCTCCTCGTGGTCGACTACCGGCAGCCAGTGCCCCCCCTTTCGGCCGCCTCTCGTTTCTCTGCTCTCACTCTCATATTCTCTCCCATTCCCTCCCGGCCCCTCCGCCTCGGCATTGCACCCGCGTGCTTGCACTAACCCAGTGCCGCGGAATGGCATTATCAGCCGGATGCTTCTATGACCGTGGAAGGGTCAAACGGGCCCCGGGATAGAAAGGGCTCTCGAAGGTAGCGTGAATTTCGTCGACGACCACCGTTACTGGTGTGGATCCACGGGCGCGGGGGCCGCCCTAACGACGGAGGAGCTCGATAATTCACGGTGGACAGCGTAGAAAAACAAAGGGCAGCGTTGATGACGAAAGGAACGCGTGGGTGGGAAGAGATGGCAGAGAACCGCGAGCCGGGCATGTCGAGGAACGGTTGGAACAATGGAAAAAGGTAATGCGAGGCACAGCGCATCCGACACGACCGGGATTCCATCGAATACAGATCTCGTGACAGATTATACATCGTCGACGATCAGCGTTCGTGACGAGTTACCACTCCCACGCTGTCCGACTTAATTACCCTATTAGTCCCACGCGTGCCAGGCTCACAGAGAGAGAGAGGGAAAAAAAGAACACGCCAGCCCGTTCCGTGTGTACTCGACCGAGGGGGTCATAAATCGGGAGGGAGACAATCGAGGTATCGACGTAACAGTCGGGCAGAGATCAACGCCGTTGCACGAATGCGCCGGGAGGAACGCGGATGCACACCGCGAGCCTGGAGGACGGCCTCAAGGTGGTAAGCCGCGTCGCTGGGATCCTGGTCGCCGCAGAAGCTCCGTAACTCTGTTAATTCATATCTGGAAAGTTGGCCGTCGGAAGAGGAACGACAACGGGGGAAGGAAGGGCTGCTCTCGCAAGGGGGTGGTTGTAGGTGGGCAGAAGAGGGGCAGGGGTTGGATGGGTGAGTGGTTGGGCCGCGTAGATGGGCGGAAAGAGGGAAAGAGAGGGCTGAGTTAGCCGCCACGGCCGTCCGGGGGTGGTTAAAGGTAGAGGAAACCGAAGGGAGGGGTTGTGGGGGTTGGTTTCCTTGCCTGGCATCGAGGAATCGATACGCTGGTGGGAGCCCAGCGCCACCAACGCCTCCGACGCCCTACGTCATTGCACCTCGACGACCGAAGCCTCTCTTCCTCGTCGTGGTACGTCCAACTTTAGCGCCCCGGCTCACCTACCGCCTACGATTCCCGACCCCCTCGCGCCCCTTCCGTCTTACGCCACCTTCAACACTCGTTTCGTTGCTTCGGCGAGAGGAGTACAGTTCCAAGTGGCTGGAACTTCGTCGGGCAAATTGTCACGGTGTTGTTCGCCGGACGTCCGCGGTAACGCCGGAGATGCAAATTACCGCGCGAATGGTTGAGGGAGGATTAAAGCGGGATGTTAAGATCGTTCGGCTGATGCGTCGCTGAGCCTTTGCGCGTTTAAAATCAACTTGGGATGCCTACTTTTTAAATACTCTCAAATAATTAAAATCTGTAGATGTAGAAAGAATAGGGTAATTCCGGGAGACGCAGTCGGGTTGGAGAGTTGGTCGAATTGCTATATTCAGACTCTACATCTGTGTATATGTAAAAATGTGTTAAGGTTCGGAACAATTAATTCTCTAGAAATCAACTGTTTCGACCAACTCTCCAGCCCGACTGCGTCTCTCGGAATTACCCTATGTTGGTGTTGGTGGGTAATCCTTCTTTAACGTGATACTAAAATCGTCGAACCCCGTTTAACCCTGATATTCAGATCCCGAGCTTTTTTAAAACGCCATTCTCGACCTCGGCGCGGAATCCTGATTAATTCATCGAGTTTTATGCATCGTTGGCGACGAAGGAAGGTCGCCGGCAGAGCCGTAATCGCGCGATGCAAGTTTAAAATGCATCCAGCAGCGGAGATCTGTACCGATATCTGGCTCTGCGCGGAGGACCGATGGAGGCACGAGAAATGGAAGCGACAGCGGGGTAGGGGCGACTTTAAAGAGACATCGAAATGACACGGCGAGCTTAACTTCTGGCACTTCTGGATGCTAATGCTGCATCCATAAGCACGGGGAACGTCGGGACTCCGGGAAAAGTTGATGTCCCCTGTGGATTCCGCAACGGCGCGCCTCAACTGCTCTCAGTTATTCAAATTGTATTCCTCCGCTCGGCATGTATCGGCCGTGAAAGCTCGTGCAATCCTTCCTGCATCCCTTTTCCAGCTTTTTCTGTTTCCCCCCTTAATCTGACATTAATAGCGCGGAGGGGTGGGGGGGGTGGATTAATATTTAGAGTCGCGTGTAATAGACAGTTATTTGTAACGTACTATGGGAACAGTATAAACGGCGAATATATCCCGTTACAGCTTACCTAACCGGCGTTAAATAAATTCCAGATGAAAATCGATGCTTGTTACTCAAAATTTGTTTTTCGTGCCCGCAACGCGGCGCGCGCGGGCGAGCAAGCGCTCCCGTATAATTGCTGGAAAGTACTGATTTATCGTGTCGGGCGTATTGACAGGGTATCAACGATTTATTTGCCTACTTTTATTGGATCGATCGCAATGCCTACCGTTAATTAGAAACTACTACATATTGTGGAATCGGGCCGGCGTATTACCTATCGCGGGCGAGCGAGCGCCGAATCGACACGCCGGGGCAATGCGTATTAATTAACGCGCCGGGTCGACGCACGATTTAATTTCGTTTCGTTCCGCCGCGAAACGAACCCGGGATTAGCGGAAATCCGACGACGCGAATTTCATTCCGGCCGGCGTTATGAACGAAATCCGCGTGGACGCGTAATTTGGAAAAACTGCCCGGTCGAATTTCACTCGATTCGACGGGTTTTCCTGGCTTCTAATTAACCGGCGCAGTATCGAAGTTAAACGACGCTCGAATCAGTACGCGATCGCTCCAGTTAGTATTCCAAAGACAGTATAGGAGATTGATACAGTCGTAGGATCGAATGAAAGAAAGCCGAGAGATCGCTCGTTGGCGGGGCTTGGCTTTGGCAGAAAGTCATAAAAATAATGGAACTCGGTGCACGCCAACTGTTAGCTAAATGGCATGCAGCAGGAAAAGCGGGCTATCGTAAGAAACGCGGCCCCCACAATACCGCTCCCGTCGCCGTGACTGGTAAACAACGTCCGATCTCTAATTAATACCGTGTCTTCCGTCGTAATTTCCTACGTTCGACCAACCCTGACATTACCGCGGTCGCGTCACGACTCTATCCTCGCTGCGGCTCCACTAATAACAACTTTTACCATTAGATAATGACCGACGGGCTCGCGGGGTCTGGCCGCGGAATAACCCGGATCGAAGGAAAGCTTTTAGAAGCGTAAACACACGTCATTACGTTTAACAGCGTGTTACGGGCGAGCACAATGCCGTGGAAAACTTCAGAGGACCGTGGCAACCGGTCACGCTCCCCTGAGAAGTGGATTTATCGGTGATCTACGCTCGCAGTAGAAACAGACGGCCCTGGCAGACCGCGTGGCCGAATACCGAATTCGGTAGACCCGCGCTGGCCGCACTGAGTGCAACTTTTAGCCAATTGGAAGCGAGAAAACTCGCACTCAGCGCGGGTCTCCTGAAGTCGCTATTAAGGTCGGGGCCAGATATATTGGCCGGTGAATTCGTTTTCGCAGCTAACGCACACCTATTCTGATGTATGCATCTCTACGCTAAGAGCTCGGTTTGGCCTACGCGTCAAGAGCTCGGCGCTATGCCCACCACTTCTGGCGCACTCCTTTTCTGGCAAGGCGAGAGCGAGTCAGAAAACGTTGAGAATAGAAGAATACTCCTCACAACGCACACCTATTCTGATGTATGTATTTCTACGCTAAGAGCTCGGTTTGGCCTACGCGTCAAGAGCTCGGCGCACTCCTTTTCTGGCAAGGCGAGAGCGAGTCAGAAAACGTTAAGAATAGAAGAATACTCCTCACAACGCACACCTATTCTGATGTATGTATCTCTACGCTAAGAGCTCGGTTTGGCCTACGCGTCAAGAGCTCGGCGCTATCCCCACCACTTCTGGCGCACTCCTTTTCTGGCAAGGCGAGAGCGAGTCAGGAAACGTTGAGAATAGAAGAATACTCCTCACGAAACTCACGGCCAATATATCTGGCCCCGACCTTAGTAAGACGCTCGACACCTATTCACCGAGCAGTTGGACTCCCCGCATCGATGAATCACCCCCCGGCCCGGGGAAATGACTGCGGATTCGATCTAATGTTCCGGTCGCGTGACCCGCGATTTCATTATACAGCCACTCGAGCACATCTATGTCCTCGTCAGTCATATCCCGTAACGGGGGTCTCGTATTTCTCGTTCGCCGCGCGCGCGCGAGCTCTCGTTCGCTAATGTTCGCTCTTGTTTGCTGGCCTCTCCAAGCGCACCTGGCTGACGACTGATTTTGCCGGAGTTCCCCAAAGGCCTAACGAGGGAAGTAACGAGAGAGACCTTCTTGGTCTGAGAAACAGTGCAAACGGAATGCCTCGAACAGATTCCTTGGGAACGGAAGAGACCAGGAATTCCGAGGGTAACAATTCGATGCCCGAGGGTCGTGGATCTATCCTCGCTCGAACTTTCCACAGAATCCAACGTTACTTTTCACGAGTATCTCAGGCGAGCTTTCAAGCGTCACCATCGAACTTTCCCACCCCCAAGTGCACGAAGGAATATCTAAAGTTTTACGCAAAACCACCCCACTAAGGAGCCTCCCGAAGGGCAATAAGCCAAGCTACTTAATCCTCGAAACTTACTGCGGTCGCTAGGCAAGTCCGGAAAGGAATCGAGTCACCAGCACTTACCTGCAACAGAAAGGAAAACAGAGATTTAGGAAAAACGAACGATTGGCTGCGTGGTTTCGACTGTCGTTAGTTTAAAACTCGTTTCGGCTGCGGTGGTCGTAATGCGTGGGTCGTTCGGGAGCCGCGGGGATCGATCGTCGAAACGGCGAATCGATCGATTTCGACGTTGCGACACCCCGACGACGACGCTTATTGTCCCTCCCACCCTTAACGCGGGGGGTGCCCTTCCTCCCCCCCGAGCAGCGTGTGCGGTCGCGCCGATTTCGCGCAAATACGCTTCCATCCTACCTGCGCGGCGCGTGCAGACTTGCGCGCCCGTGTCGGCAGGTGCGCGCACACGCTCCTCTCCCCCGTGTGTGCGTAGACTCGGCGGCATACATCATCGTGCGACTAATTTCCGCGATAAATATTTTACGGACGGCCATTACGCGGGGGCCGCGTGTTCGTGTGATATAAACTATGGATGACTATGGCGGGTGTGTAACGTCGAGCTGGCACGGTAGGAAGAGAAAGACAGAGAGAGAGAGAGAGGGTGGAAGTGGAACCGAAAGGTTTGACGCCCGTAAAATTCGCGGGGAACGCGCCATGATGCAATTCGGCCGCACCGTTTTACTCATTAAAATCTGTTTGTCCGCTAGATAGTGGAACCCGGCGCTTTCAGCCCCCGCAGGCCTCGGGCCGTGGACGGGGCTGAAATACGCGAATAGTGGCGCGCCCCTTCGACAACAGCCTCCCGCGGGAGCGACGTTAACGCGATAGTCGTGTATCCTCGCCGAAAAATTGCCTTTCCGCGAAAGGCTCGTCAATACCGAAAGCGCAAAAGTCCTGGCCAGTAATACAGATGCGTCTCGATGAATAGTCGCTGCGTGGTGAGATTTCTCGGGGAAGGAGAGTAAGTTGAAATTAGAGAAATGTGTGTCTTTCTATTGGAGCTATCTCCTTGAAACGCTATCCCGATGAAAAGCTCTCCCCAGGAAAGTGAAAGAATCGTGGGCTCAAGGAATGCGGAGGGTGGCAGCACCGTGCATCAATGACAAGTGGCTTAACACGTTAAAAGTCGCCCGAAAGGAAGCACCGTTCGCCCCGCGCACAAAGATATCGTTAGGGCCCCATTTAAATAGAGCCTCTATTCAGGGGAAAAAAAAGGAAAGATTGCCAGAACGAATCGCGATGCATCGACTATTCAGCTGTCCGTTCTAGGGAGCAGGTGGCGGCCCGACTCTACCGTCTGGGTGCTTTGGGTCTAAAAAGAAGGCCCGAAAAGAGCTCGGCGAGGGCGTGGCGAGGATACACATTGTCGTGGCTGGTTGCTAGAGTTGGCTTTCACGAGTGAACATTGATTCGATACCGCGGCTTCTCTCCCGCCGTTTACAATCGTGTCTCGCTGGCATTGTATCTCTCATTGTTCCGCGGACCGTCGGAGCCGTAATGGCGTCGTTGCCGTTGCCACGCGGCCAGATTACGCGCCGCTAATTACGTGGCAACGCACTCGATGGCCGAGCAACATCTGCTTGAATCAGGCTAACTGTTGATGCCGAACAATGCCTCTTAGAAACGTTGGCAACGTTAGCCGCTCGACGAGATTGAATAAGATATGGTATTGTTCGGCTGCCACGTTAAACGGTGCAGTCCGAGTGCAACTGCTCGGCGTTACCCGCACTGTTTAAACCAAACCCGCCGTTTTCTGGGCTCCGAAACCGTACGAGAGACCCGGCTTGATTTATTTCGTTTGGTCAGTCAGCGTGGAGCCTGTAAATATTCATTATCGCGAAATTTCCTGATTCGGAGTAATTGGACTTGGATTACACGCCGGCCGCGGCCGCATAAATTAGCGGGGCCTGACAAAATAATAAATAACTAGACGCGATCTCCATTCCCAAAGCAGGCCGGTTCGAAGTTTTAATTAAATTACCATCGATTACGAGCAGGGAAAAGCCGTTCGACGTCGAGATTTCACTGTCGGCCGACTTTCCAACGGCGAGCGCGCCGGAAAGGTTTTCCCGGTGTCCGCCTGCGTGCAGAGACGTTCACCCGCGCGACTAAGAAAAAAAAAGGGAACGCCGCGGAACAAAAAGCCCCCGCGGGCACGGCTCCAGTGCGGGGAAACGGGGAATGTTTTCCGTTCCCATCGCAGGTGCAGGGGGGAGAAAAAAGTCGCGGACGGGAAGAGGACGGCACGGCGCGCGGCGCCAGGAAGAGGTGCGCGCAATTGGATAAAACCGTAATTGAGTTCTTATCGCGTGCGTCGCGTCGCGTCGCGGGCAATTGGGTGGCAAAACTTCTTCCACCGTTTCCTTCGCGCTCGTTCTCGCTCCGGGGACGATATTATTAACGAGCTCGCGCGTTTGTCTCCACCTGCGTCTCGCTCCTAATTACACCGACGTGTAACGACGCGAGCAAGACTCAACGTCTTTTTATTTGCAATGCAAATATCGTGATCGATTAACTTCTCAGTCGCAGCATCTCTACGAGCGCGAAGGAGCGAAACGCTCGAATGACATTGCGTTGCCCAAGCCTCCACGTTTCAGCCCCCCTGATCGCGTCAGGAACAACTGAACTTGACTTGGAAACAGGAAACCGAGCGCGGATTCGTGTCATGGACGTGGCTCGACCTGTCTGGCCGCAGTCAAGTACAGGCCTTGAAGTCCAGGCAGCGCGTGAAAGTTGACGCGGCCGATGTTTGGCCAACGATCGGCGACGCGATGCTCTAGAAACGGCGAGAAATCAGGGAGGATATCACCGGGCCTCGCCCCGTTCCGCGATCACAAAGCCGACTGGATAATTACAGCCCGTGACGAACGCTAAATAATAATTAGTTTTATTAACTTTACGCGTGGCCGTGCGTCATAATCAGCGCACCGGTCCGTTCTCCTTCTTCCTCGCCGTCGCCCGGCAATTTATCGCGGCGCTAATTTTAATTGATACTAGTCGCTTATCGCGACGCATTAAGGGTAATTAACGGCGATCGCCGTGGAATATTGGCTGCTCCGTGAGCGATATTAAACGAAGGGGAACGTATAAAAACTGGACGGCGATGTAACGCGCAGTGGGTCACGCTTAAAATCGTCCACCGTCTTTCCCGTTTTATCTTGATTCAGAAATTTTAATATTATGAAATCAGCGTGGAAATATTTTATCTCCGCTGTTACTTGTGCGAATATAAAAATTTACATATGCAATGGCTCGTTTCTAAACTAAAACTTTTACAGTCTGTTATCGTCCAGGAAACAGATAAGATTGTTGCAAATTCTTTGCAAATATTTATAAATTTAGTGTTCTTTCTGTTTTCATATAAAAATTGACATATGCAATGGCTCGTTTTCTAAACTAAAACTTTTACAGTCTATTATCGTCCAGGAAACAGATAAGATTGTTGCAAATTCTTTGCAAATATTTATAAATTTAGTGTTCTTTCTCTTTTCATATAAAAATTGACATAGGTATGCAATGGCTCGTTTTCTAAATTAAAACTTTTACAGTCTATTATCGTCTAGGAAACAGATAAGATGTTGCAAATTCTTTGCAAATATTTATAAATTTAGTGTTCTTTCCCTTTTCATATAAAAATTGACATATGCAATGGCTCGTTTTCTAAACTCAAACTTTTACTGTCTATTATCGTCTAGGAAACAGATAAGATTGTTGCAAATTCTTTGCAAATATTTATAAATTTAGTGTTCTTTCTCTTTTCATATAAAAATTGACATATGCAATGGCTCGTTTTCTAAACTCAAACTTTCACAGTCTATTATCGTCTAGGAAACAGATAAGATTGTTGCAAATTCTTTGCAAATATTTATAAATTTAGTGTTCTTTCTCTTTTCATATAAAAATTGCCATATGCAATGGCTCGTTTTCTAAACTAAAACTTTTACAGTCTATTATCGTCTAGGAAACAGATAAGATTGTTGCAAATTCTTTGCAAATATTTATAAATTTAGTGTTCTTTCCCTTTTCATATAAAAATTGACATATGCAATGGCTCGTTTTCTGAACTCGAACTTTTACAGTCTATTATCGTCTAGGAAACTGTGAATTGCAAATAATTCTTTGCAAATATTTATAAATTTAGTGTTCTTTCTCTTTTCATATAAAAATTGACATATGCAATGGCTCGTTTTCTAAACTCAAACTTTTACAGTCTACTATCATCTAGGAAACTGTGAATTGCAAACAATTCTTTGCAAATATTTATAAATTTAGTGTTCTTTCTCTTTTCATATAAAAATTGACATATGCAATGGCTCGTTTTCTAAACTAAAACTTTTACAGTCTATTATCGTCTAGGAAACTGTGAATTGCAAACAATTCTTTGCAAATATTTATAAATTCAGTGTTCTTTCTGCTCCAAGATTGTTAGGAGCCGGATAATTTTCAGGGTGGACTACTGTATACGTCGGTTTCTCGAGGGAAACGAGTTCTCCTCGCAAGTTGGTCGTTGTCGAAGCTCTCGGGGTGTAACGAGGACGAGCGATATTAAATATAGGCTGCGCTTCGGGGGGAAGAAGCCCCGGGGTCGCACCTGCGGGTGGCTTCTTCCCCTGGCTCGGTTGGTAAAGCACGGATTACCCGCGCTAAGAGGCGGAGCGGGGCTTCGCGCCTCATCGTCTGGAAAATGGCTTACTGCTTACATTTACCTACCATCCCCGACACCTCCACCCTCTGTGTAGCACGCACACGCATATACGCCCGTCTCTTTAGTCGACATTGTCGCGTGGGACGGTCTTTCACGTAAACGGACTTTCAAGAGCCACTTACGGGCGATTATAAATCTCAGCGAAATTATAAGAACTATCCAGTGAGCTTCCCGTGGAGAATTTGACCATCAAGATCGCCCTTGCAATTAGTATCGACAATGAAATGTTTCGCACGGATAAGAAGAGTAATTTATTCGAGCAGAACTGAAGGTTTAACGCCGTTGACCGCGTGTAAAATTACGCAACGTCGCCAGACAGCGAAACATTCCCGAGGAAACGCTCGCAGAGCAGAGACCAGAAGGAGTGATTTATGCGCCCTGGGGTATAAGGAAAAGGGGACGGAAGCGCGGGGTGGATTGGACTTCCTATTCCCGCAGGAAGAGCCATCCAAGCCCCTCCTTAACTTCACTCGAGTTGGCTTCACCGTCGCGTTACGAGAAGGGCGTCCACTTACAGCCGTTCACGAATCCATGGATCCGCAAATGCGCGCAGAACTGCACACACCCGCGCGCGCGCGCGCAAAATCGTTTCGAATCTCACGGAGGTAACCATCGCGCTCCGTGTGCTTCATAAAGCTCGGCCACTTCGCTGCCCGAGTGGAGGATGGAGCTTCGATCGCGCCCCCTTAAACTTTCCTGCAGTTTCCCTCCTCTTTTCCGTGGAAATTTCGCCGCGAGTCACTTATCGCGCAGCCAACCACAAGGGTAATTCGATTGCATCGATTATTCCTTAAATTCGAACGAGCTCGAAATTTTACTTGGATCGTGAACACCGCACCAAAAATCCAACCTCCATTTCCTTCATCATTTTCGAATACCAAGTGTCGATAGAATCGACTCTTAGTTCCTCGAGCTTTTAACGGAATCCTCGTGTCATTCTACATGTCGAACATGACCAACAGGGAGTATCTTCCGCGTCTCATTGTCATTGTAGACAGGCCCTTCGATTATCTCTCCAAGCTGAGCGTTTAATCGCGAGTCCCCGCGTCTCGTGGGGTCACTCTCCTCCCTCTGATGCACTCGCACGCGATGAATCAGCGCGAACTCTATCGCTGTAGTGGCTTCAGGGAGCAACACGAGAAGCAAGAGCCGAAAGAAGGGGTAGAGGGACACGTAGAGACAGATGAGAGCGGGCCTGTCCGTTGCCCTCCTGGCTGAACGCGGGCCATTAATATTTCGGCAATTAGCGGCCGTGTCACGCGACTGAAGGAGCGAACGAGAAAGCGCGCGAACGGGATCCGAGTCCAGGAAGGACTAATTAGAACGTTCACTTCCGAAACGACGTTCATATGCATACGCGCAAGCGGGAAGCTGGCGGTGGTCGTACTTTTTGGTCGAGCGAGCCCTCCTCGGCGATGATTGACCGGTATCACGCGAGTGGAGCCTCTGCAACCGCTACGATCCGCGTCGTCTCGTTTCGCAGAGGAGGAGAGCATGTTCGCGGGGCGGATGCAGTCGCTGGGTCGCTTTCGTAATCACTGTTCACGGTTGTATGCAAAAACCAGGAGCAACACGAAGATGTTGCGCGGACCTCCGGGGTAGAAGGGGCAAAGAACCTCGGTGTTGCGTTGCTGGAGCTGAGAGCTCGAAGGTCTCGTCCTCGATGAGCCGTCTTCGAGCAGCAAACTGGGGATATCGAGATTAAAAGTTCGGAGCTATACTGTTTCGTGATATGGAATTAAATATTGACGAGACACGTGTTTTCTCGGGCCCACGAAGGCGAGAGTTATTAGGGGAGTTCAGATGCCGAGCGATACGACTCTCTCTCTCCACCCCCTCCGGTCGATTTTGAGGTATCAGGTGTCCTGAAATCTATATGTCCTTCGCCGACCCACCCTCTAAATTCATTCCACCCGTATCGCGTTTCCTCGTCGACTTACGGATCACGCTCGCACGGAACGGGCGGCAAGCGTTTTTTTTTCCCCCTCGTAGCCGCGGAATCAAGCGCAAAAATCTGCGGCCATACATTGTTCGCTACTGCAGGCTCGGGGAACGAAAACAGAAACGTTGAAACTGTCACAGGAAACGGGACGATCACGGAACCCGTGGCCTAACGAACGACACGACTGTCGACGGCCTTTTAATCAGCGAAAGGGATCTTCGTGTTTTACGACTCGCGACGACCGCCTCGCCATTAAGCTGGGGGCCACGGCAGGAGGGGAAGTTTGAAGCAGGAAATCCCAGAAAACCTGCTCAAGTAGCGAGCATGATCGCAAGAATGTGCGCGATACAAAAGTCTCCCCGTTTGATAGCTTTATTTACGACTGCCCCCAAAAGTCCCAACATCCTCAAGCTCAGTTCAGTTCGCCAGCAATTCAGGCTCGGGGGTTCAGTCAGTGGCGGATTTAAGGAAAAGGCCCAGGTGGCAAACGTTCCGAGGGGCCCATTTTTGGAGAAATATGAAGAGACAATTTACTAAAAACGGGATAAGTATAGTAGCACAGAAAATAAATATAGTGTTTGGTTAAAATCGCAATTTTTTTATGTTGGGACCGTTGGGGCCTTCCGGACAGGGGCCCATTTTTCGGGAAAATGAAGAGGTAGTTCAATGAAAACGGCTCAAGTGTAGTAGTACGAAAAAATGTAGTGTTTGGACTCCTATACCTAATCATAACTGTATTTGGTTATGGGGCCTCACCGGGGCCTTGTGCGCAGGGGCCCATTTTTCGGGAAAATGAAGGAGGTAGTTCAATGAAAACGGCTCAAGTGTAGTAGTACGAAAAAATGTAGTGTTTGGACTCCTATACCTAATCATAACTGTATTTGGTTATGGGGGCCCTACCGGGCAACTGCTCATCAGCCACCCTGTTAAATCCGCCACTGGGTTCAGTTACCGAGCGACATTAGGAATATTAGGATCCTACACGGCCGCCTCTTACAATTAGAATTAGTCGA